>OY720635.1:139926152-142482210 GCA_963169105.1 Ceriagrion tenellum | reverse complement strand
AGAAAAGAGCCTTCGAAACCTGGTGCTGGATGAGGATGCTGAAAATTAAATGAGCGGACAAAATAAGAAATGTTGAAGTTTAGAGAAGAGTAGAAGAGGAAAGGGCCGTATGGAACACCATATAGAAAAGAAAAACCAGATGGATTGGACACTTTATTAGGCACAATGGGTTTTTGAAGAACATAACTGAAGGAAAGAAAGAAGGAAATATCCTCAGTGGAAGACCAAGGGATAATTTCAAGGACCAAATAGAGGGGACAGTACATAGCAAGAGCTACCAGGAGGGAAGGGAACTGGCTATAGCTAGGGAAAGGTGGAGGGCTGCTGTCAACCAATCATAGCATTGAACGACCACTGATGATCAATTTAAATCTGTGAAAGAATATATTTTTATAGATTTTTCAGCTTATTGGTTGCAGTTGGTAAAAGAGGCTTGTTTTTTTTCATTTACGATTTGGTATCGGGGAGATTTATCGTAACATATCTAATTAAAAGTTTGAAAACTAATGTTTATAGCTTCGAAATTCTTGTGATCAAACTTTATCTCTTAGGCTAGGAAGGTTTATGGTACCCTAAGACGACCAGGGATGATCGTTTTGGCCTATTGGTCGTAGAGAATTTAACATACCTTGTGGGTTAACTCGTTACTTTCTTATTAGTAAATCCATATCGCAATATTTTTTCTATATTGTGTCATAATAATATCACTATCGGCATGACCGTATTTTGCGCCTAAAAATTATGATTTGAATGACAGGAGTGGAGTATTCAAATTGGTGACTATATTATTCTGGAATGCTAATAGCATTATTTAAAAATTACTGCCTCGGACTCGGAATAATTGAAACCTATTGAAAGAAGATATAAAATACTTATGCACCTGGAAAACATCCCAAGCTTAACAGCAACGGAACTTTGACGATGTTACAAAGTAATCAGAAGTCATCCTCCAGAACAAATTTATTGAATTTGACGTCGTTGCTTCACTTTACAGCGAGAGACTGACATAAATACGTGTTTCTAAGCTATAAGAAGTTACCATGAAAACATCCCCTTTCTTTTACCAATTTGTAAAATGAAATAGCTTCATGCCATCTTTTCTAAATGAACAGACATAAAGTTTCAAACTCATTGCCCTCATGTCTTGTCTTCCTCTGGTATCCCAGACTGTTGGGAGGTGGACCGGGAGAACACAATTGCCGCCACGATGAAGGTCATGGAACTCAAAGAACACTAAAATGTCACCCGAGGGATAATAAATAGGTAAAGACATCATCAGCAGTTTCTTTTTTTGGTGGGCAAAACCTACCCGGTTGGCCTCAAGAAATATACAGCGCCCCTGCCCTAAAACCCGAGCCTTTCAGTGGTTTCTTCCCATATCTTTTTCGTGAACGCTCTTTATTCCATTCTTTTCATCTCAATGCTTTGTACTTTCCTTTCTTCTCAGGTCTCCATAGTCCAAGCCTATTTCTCTCACTTTTCTCCCCTTGCAGAGATCTACACTTTCCCTGGTTTCTTCCGTCTTTGGCATTCAACAAGAACAGCGAAGGAAGTGTCTAATAGAAAAATGCCCCGTTAAATTGAGGGTCATCGTAAGTTTCTACTTCCATCTTGTCTATCTGTCAACTCACCATTCAAGCTATTAACTTTCTTTACCCAAAGTATCTTTTAGATACAAGTTCATCATGTGGCAATTCAATCGCAAAAATCAGTTAAACAGTTTTTTTCGGGAAACTGCTTTCTAATGGCAATCGAGACAAAAGTTGTTGTGGTGTAATTTGACGTTAAATAGTCAGAAACAGGAGGTATAAAACAGAGAGCGTTTGTTTTTATCGAAACATAATGAATAAAACGGACTTTAAGATAATTTCTGACGGTCTCAGTTCGATAATTTTTCCCTTATTTAGTTGTGATGTCTTATTTAATCTGGAAAGAGTACACATCTAATCAATCTTTCGCTCGTAGAAATGGCTGGATGGGCGGAGATACCTGGACCAAGAATAATACTTGATCTAGAGATAAACTCGCTACCACCGTCATTATTAACACTTATTCTGTCTCATCCTTACCCCTCTCAAGGTAAGTGGAAAGTATGAGACAACTGTTTCAGCTCTTCAGAAAGTGACGTATTGCTTGAGGGTGCCTAGAGCCTAGATCTTATCACGATATTTCCTCAAGAAGTCGTGAACAAACGGCCCATTCCAGTCCCTTGCTTGCGGCTCGTGTGTTCCTAATGTGTGAGATGTGGAAGCATTCTTTTCTCCCTTTTATAAAAGTCGTCGGCGTATGCATCAGTAGGCATTCACTGTAGCGAAATAGCGCTTTGGCATTGAAATGGCGGCGGGGCATATGGCACGACAGGGGTAAAAATCACTGTCCCGTCGGTATCCAAGCTAATCGCATAATTTTGTCCAAGTCCATGATCTTTGGTAATCTTCTCACCCGATTCCCTCCTCTCTCTCTCTGTTTACAACGTGGCGAATTCTCTCAGGTAGAGATATAAATCTCCCTTTACGGAGGTGGTAAGGAAGGGCGCTCAAGAGGGATTGGAGCACAAGGAAGGAAAGAAAGAAATGACGATGAGGGAGGATAAGGGAAAGAGGAAGAAGGGATTGAAAGATGGAGATGGGTCGAAGGGATAAGGGAGAGTGGTTAGGAGTATGGAGGGAAGTGTGTGTGTGTGAGATTTGTTCCAGGAGATTTCGAAAGGGATGAGGAATGGGCGGTGGAAGTTGTAAGGGTATGGGAGATGTGCCCATGGAATGCTTCGGTTTGTTGAGAGGCGGAGGAGGTGCTCCAGCGGTTTAGCGAAAAGGTCTTCAAAAGACCACGTGGATTTTTTCCCGATTTTTTCCCCACTCTCTTTATACCTGTGGCACACCCTCGACTCGGCTCCCCCGACTGCCTTGAGAACACACGCGCACACACACAGACACCCTCTTCCCGGGCTTGTATTGCCTGGAAGAAACCTCACATTCCCTTCCCAGAGCAGATCCCAACACACGTCGGGACATGAATGGCAAAGTGTTTTGGAAGCCCTTCGGGGAGAGGAGAACCTCACCTCCATCCCGGCCTCTTTTTTTTTTTTACCTCTTTCTCCTCATCCGCCTCACTCATCCCTCCTCCTTCTTCAGCTTCCCGCCTCCAGTCACCACTCTAGCGCTATATAATGCGCCGCCGACGTCCCAAAACCAGCTCGTTATCTCCTCTGGCTGTTTTCACCCTTTCGACCCAATGCCGCCTCCTCCTCGTCCTTCCGGACCTCCTCAGCACTCCTCTCCACAGATTGAGTGGGAGGTTGCGATCCCTTCCTCCCTCCCTCTCACTCCTCGCTCCCCCTCCACTCCCAACTGGTCGCCCTCTCATTGCATTGCCCCTCCCCTCCTACTCGGCTCGTTCAGCAAGTACAGACTCGTTTCGAGAGGGAGAAGAAGAAAAGGAATGGTTGTGTATGCATATGAATAAAGAAACTTAGCACTCATCTGGTTCCGGATGCTCGATTTGCCTTCGCTTCCCGACTCAGAAAGATCAGTTGGCAGAGAAAAAATTGCGATACCAACAGATTGAGCTATGGAAAAGTATTTGATTCATATTTTTTCAAGATGTGAGAGAATAGTCGATTGGGAATCAGTTCTTTCTATTATGAATTTTCATTATTTTCAGTCTTTGTCGATAAATACATGGGAGAGTGTGAGACAGGACTCGGTGGAAACTGTTTATGTTCATGGTGAATAAAAACACCGGGTAATCAATCTTCCTTGATAAATCCGTTGCGGAGTAATTGATTTTTTATTCATCTTTGGTATATTTAATTGAATCCTCTTTCGAGTTCACTGAAGTCCAATCGGACTTGAAACTTTTGAACGGAGTAGCAGCAGTGTGAATGTTCGGATATTTTATTTTTGGTGATATAAAATGTGAGTAAAAAGGTTGGACCGGAGATTAGTTTATAATGAATATATATTTTTGGTGTTTTGAATCATCAACTTAATTTAGATCCGCAACTTGAATGAATGATTATAAATCGGGTGCAGATCCGTGTGGAAGTATTGTATGGTTGCCGGCCGTGAAAGCGTGAGAGAGTTAATCAGGTGTATGAAAATGCGTTTTTGTAGTCTTTCGTTTTTTTAATTCGATGCAACTTCCTTTGGCGTCCTTCGTGACCGCGATCAATTGCGAGGGAAAGGATTCGAGCACGACTTAACCGTCCGGGGTTTCCCTCATGAAATTTCCATCCTGTGACGCTCTTCGCTTCATCATGACTACACTTTCGTGTGGATTCGTTTTATATCATACTAGCTGACCCGTGCGAATATTTCGCACAGTATGCAGCTACTTCCTGTTTCTTCCTTCTTTCTTCCTGTTCTTCTACCTGTTTCTAACCATGGACAATTATATGTTATTTATGTTTGTGTTAAAGATACATAACGTAAACGTAAACGGTAAACGGTCACACTGATTGCATGTAGAATGTGAACAATATAACTAAACGAATTGTTAATAGATGGCGTCTCCTAAAGTCTTTTAAGCACGTAACCATAGCCAACATATTAGTTTATTATATTGTCAACAGATGGCAATGTATCATTTTTTTTTACAAAAACTTTAATTTTAAAATTTTCAACAAAAATTTTAAACCACTTGCCTATTTTTCGTCAATAGCGAGGAACATAAGCTTTAGAACGATGCTTGATTCATTGATTTTGATGAAGAATTTTGGGAGTTTGGCGTTGCGACTAAGAAACACCTTTGAGAAATAATATATGTGATTTTCAGCGTCACCGCTTCATATTCACGTGGCCTCCGGCTAAAATATTCCAAATCAGTGATGACTACGGTGAGAGGGGTATCAGCGCATTGCTTTTATTTGACAAGAAAAATAAATGCTACTAAAATTAGGCTTGTAATTTTTTTTGTAACCAGCACTTTCGACATCGTCTGTCAGATTTTTTATAAAAAATTTTTAATCCTAGCTCTTGTAAAAATTATGACAAGGTCCCCAGTTTAAGTTTGTTTATTATTTTGAAATGGATTTTAAAATGGCGGATAAGCCCTTATTTTTAACTCCTGGTGTATATTTTCCCGTCTCCTTCCCGGTGAGGAACAGTGGTTTCTTGATTCAAGAATATGTATCAGTAATTTACGGCTTCTGAGTGTCGAGGTTGCAGACTGTGTGGTTGTGTGAAATTTAAATTATTCGGCTAAATTATGTGGAAATTGAGTATGGATAGCATGATCTCAAAATAACAGGCATTTTGTTAAATTTTATTTCAACATCCCTGTGAGTGTGAAATTAAATTGCGTGGAAGTTTTACAAAGTATCTGTAATCTTGAAATTCTATTTTCGCAGTGGTTGTGGTTTCAAGCCTTACCTGTAGCTTTGATGGTTTTTAAGGAAAGAGTATTGGCACTTTTAAAAGTTATCGAATTAATTACTATGTGGAATAATAGACACCCATCTTTAAGTCGGAGAAAGGCGTAAAATTTGAGCTCTATTTTTGAACAATATTGATTAATATTAGTGTGGAAATTTTTCAGCGTTTCTCTGCTTTAAGGAGAATACTGCTGCTTCTGCCTATTTGATGTCGTTGAAAAATTGCTGTGGATTATGCCTTGGGATAACAGAAAATTCAGATCCGCCATCTGGAATTGATGGGAATATTGAAAGCTTTACCTGTAACGATTTATTTTTAAAATAATGTTTTTTGACGAAGTCAAAAGTGGTTATAGGTTGTAAAAAAGTTATATAGAAATTTGAAAGCTGATTGCTTTTAACTTTTGACATTTTTTAACTTCTCTAATGAATGGTTTGGAGCAATATGACTGAAGTGGCCATATGGTGTTCATACGATTTTGGCTACATGTGGCTGATACGATTAGCTGTACACTGGCTTGGTTTTTTCCCCGTTGATTCCATTGAATGGATTTAGCTGATCAGTGCTGGCTTGTAATAACTGACACCATTATATATAGGATGTGCCTTCATATAGGATGTGACTTGCAGCGCCCCATCCTGATTTCTTCGAGTCACCGTTAGCTCTGAAATGGAGTTTTCCCTAACCAATAAAAATATTTTTCTGTTTTATGACGGTAATGGCAGAATAGAAGTTGGTTTTCTTTGCAATTTTTTCTAATTTTGAAGAGAATAGTTTTTCAATCCTTCGGCTAGGCCCACTTGTACTTACCATCAATTTGAGCTAGTATAGTGACTGATTATGTTAACCCAATATATGAACATGTATTTTTGGACGGTAATTATTGGCTATTTTTTTGGGAGTAGTGTTTACAGGCGTAGAATTTCATGAGAAGATCAAGTTTTGATGAAACTATGCATGTGAATTTCACCGGTTTGTCTGCCAAAAGAAGTATGTAACGTGAATTTTAAGGGATGTGTTTTAAATACTATTTCACTATTTACCATAATCTAAAGTTATTAGTTCAATTATACGGTCTAATAGTTAACATAATACCTAGTCCAACTTGAAATATATTAGGATTAATGACCTCGAACCACCAAGCACAATTATATTATTATTTGTATCTAAATTAACGATAGATCATCGCTTAACGGAATAATTTACGGGTTTAACACACTTTTGATCATAAAATCATATGGCATCTCTGACTGTCATCGTTTATGTATCGTAAAAATGTAAGTTAAAATATTCTTTGTGGATCCTTCATCATGTGTTAAGAGGAAAAATTCTTTTAATAGCCCAGATATCGTATATATCCTAACTTTCGTTTTTTGTCTTCATTTGCACGCACTATATCTCGTTCCTGGCTGGCGTAATTCAGCGTAGGACTCTGTATCTTTATCAGAACTGCGGTCCTTCTCATCGTCACTTTAAAATGGATAATCTGTCTGCTCCTTTGGTGCCTACCCTCGTGATAGCCAGGAAAAAAACACTCACCAGACACATTTATAGGCGACTTGTTATCAAAGGAATGCATGTTTTAAAGTGGCTTGGCGTATCAGTATATCTGGGCTCGTCAAGTGATGACCTAGTACAAAACAATTTACCTGTAAGTCCTACTGATACCGTGAGAGTCGCATGTTTCCTGTTATATTAACCCCAGCAGGCAATAAATCTATGATGCCTTTTATCAATTCGGAATAATTAATTCTTTTTTCATCCTTTTCATCGGGACAGTGTTTCTAAGAATGCTTTAAAAATGTTTCCGAAATGTTTCTGAGAATGTTAATAATGGTGATTTTTCATTTAAATAATTTTGCTTTAGGTATCCAGGTATTTCTTAATTCAAACGATTGTCGGAGAATGTCCCATAATTTCATTTACAGAAGGATTAAAATATGTTAGTCATCGGTTACAAATCGTTTGATAGGCCTTAAAGAGGTCTTATATTCTCGTATTTGAACATCTCCACATGTTGTTTTCTTTTTTAACTATCTCTTTCTTCGATGGCGTAGATTTTTTATAAGGAGAAAAACTAATCTTTGTGATAGACATTTTTTAACCTTCTCCTTAATTTAAGTATGTTACGTCGGCTACATCTTGCCAACAAGAGTACATGTGGGGCTGTTTTTTGAACAATGGAAGGAAGTGTATGATGAAATAAAGGTATATTTGTTCCTCTCATAAAGGCGTATTTATGCCTCTGACATCATAAAAGACGACTTGAAGGGATCATAACCCCAATGGCATTTATGGCCGAACCGAATCAATCCGATTCAAATGCTTGGCATGTGGCTGCTCAGAAAATGACTTGACGAAATTCAGCATTGGCATAATCTAATCGTTACGTCGCTAGTCTTCTGCTATTGCGAGTTATTCTTGAACCGAATCTATTGATCTCGTCATGATTATCACGGGTTTCTGCACTGAATTAAGGTAGGTTTTGTATGAGCGTTAATTTAGACTGCTGGGTATTTTCACAATTAAAGAGATTTTGGGGAAATGGAGGAAGAGCCGGAAGAAACCTGACGTTAACATCATCCTAATATTAGCAAAAGACGTCGAGTGGTCAACAGTTTACCGCCCCATCCAGTGGACAGTGTTAGACTTGCAGTGCTCTCCGAGTATCACTCAATTAGGGTTTTAGGTTCCTCTAGAAATCCTTATTGAACCCGGGAACTCAGAATGTGCAGCCAATACTCTAAGCATTAAACCAATCCGGTCACCGAGATTGGAAAAATGAATTGTTGCATCTGCTTGATAACTCTCTCTGTAATTTTCACACGTTTGTTTCGCCTGCAAGCGTGCTTAATGCTAGAAATTATTTTCTATGGAGAGGGTATTTCTTATGACTCTTGCAATGAGAGGAATATTGGTGTAAGTGCAGAATTCTTATCAAATTAGACCAAGGAGGAGGACTTGTCACCCATTCATAGTACTTAGGCATTTATCAATATTATATCTGTCGAAGTTTCGCTCTAAAATATCAATCCATGACAGAGTTTCAGAAGTTTCTATTAAATTTTAAATCTTCATCATGGATTAAAAAATTGCTATAGGTTTATCAGAACACCGTTCTTAACCTTCCAAAACAAAACCAAAACATTGTTGTGTAATATGCCAGTACATCACCCCTGTAATTGATTATAGGATAGGATGTGATGTTTTGTTCACATTCCAAATGCTAATTGCAGTGTTTTGGTAAATCTGTTGCTATCTTTTGTTGCCCTGATGAAATTTTAATATTGTATCAAAAATTTGGCGACTTTGATATGAGCTGGAGTTCTCGGAAGCTATCGTCTACAATAATATGAAACATTATGTAAAATATATTGTCTGGATTGTTAGAAGAATTGGGATGGGAATCGCTATCACAGCGTAGAGTGTATTATAGACTGAACCTCCTAACTAAATTTCAGGAGCAAGATTTATCTGAGAACGTGAAAAATATACTATTAACCCCCTCGTACTACGGAAGATTAGGTCGCGCCAATAAAATTAGAGAGATAGATTGTAGAACCGATAGGTATAAAATGTCTTTTTTTCCGCGTACCATTCGAGACAATAACAGCTGTGATCGCCGTCATGAATAGTGCGAATAGTGAGATTAGCTAGACTGTAGCTCTTTCTTTCTTTTTATATTCTCTACGTTCTTATTTATGCATGATGTAAATATTGATGTTCTTATTAATGCATGATATTTTAAACCTGTAGTAATAGTCTTTGTATCCCTTGCATGTTGGAGCGATTGACGATAGAATGTTTCTTGGTTATTACATTTTTAATTGGCACGTTGCATGTGTTGCTGGTTTTAATGAAATTTCGGTGTTCTACCGTATAATTTATACATGCCTGGTGTGGAAGCACCCCCTGCCACACACCCTTTGGGTGGCTTGCAGGGTATGACGTAGATGTAGATGTATATTATGTAGTGATGCGAACTACCTGGTGAGTGATAAAATTGAATTGGTAGTATGTTGTTTCGAATCGCCTTTTTTTAGTAAGACGCTGGGATTGACAGGAAAATACCTGCTTGCTCTTTGGACAGAGAGGAAGGGTAGGAGGCGGTAGAGTATGAATGAAGACGAGAACGTAAGCTTGTGTAGACGATTGACCCTCCTTCTCTGTCCCTCACGCGGACTTCACTCCATCGTCAGGGGCAGCCGAGTGAGTGGTTCGAATCTCGTGAAATGCGTAGCTGATCGCCGTCTCTTCCGAATAAAAAAAGAGGACGGCACGGGCGCGTCTTGGACTTCTCCCGAGAGGAAGAAAGGAGTCGAGAGGAGGAGACGAGGAGCGCGTGCGCCCTGAAATAAGACGTGACCTTTTCCACCTCTTTGACTGTTGAGTGCTGTCCTTCCTTCCGTCTCGTCCGGAATAGGACGGGAAGGGAAGCTCGAAGGGGACATGTATCTAGTAGCATGGACAAAGGGATGAGAGGTAGGAGCCGGCCTATTCCTTGCTAGCTGGTTCTCGTCCGGTTTCTCCGCCGCTGCTACCTGCCCCGGGTATGCCTGCCGGGGAAAGAAAGGTGACCAAACCGAAAAGGGTCGGGGTGGAAGGCGAGAGCGGAACACGCGTCCTGTCACCGTTTTCCTCTTCTGTGGCCCTCGAGTGGAATATATACAGCACTACGGGGTTTTGCCCCGAGAGCTTGAATGGCCTCCGGGCCCGCTGTGGGAGCGGGAGGTGCCGAGTGGGTCGAACTTACTCAGTTCGGTGCCAAACACGCCAACTCCGCTCCAAAAAGGCATTTCCATTCCTCAAAAAGTACAATCCATCTCCCCTCCCCGGCCTCTTCGCCGGAGACCACCACCTCCCACCTTGTTATGTCCCTCGTGGGTTTTGGAAGGGCGTGCGTGTGTGGTCAGGGCTGTTGGGCGGATGTGTCGGACGGGGGAGGAGCAGGGGAGGGGGGTCCCATGGGAGGAGACTGAGTTGGAGGACCCACTCGCTATCACTCCCAGAACTCTCTTTTTCCCTCCTTTCGATTAATCCGCCATCTCCCTTCTCCGCCTCCCTAAGCAGGGCGGCTTTTCCCCTAAGATGTGGATGCCGTCCACTTCTTCACCGCCGACAAAGCAGACGACGCCACACACGTCGATGAGGGCTTCCGCCTCGCCTCTCTCGTTTGTATTTTTTTATTCCATCCGAGATAGTTGCCATTTTGATTGGGATGAACTTGAGACATAATGGCCAGCAAGGCAGCGCCAAGGGCGGTGTATGACGTGTTGATTTCGTTTGGGTGTCCAGGTCAAATCTCTTTCGGGCACGGAAGGAAGGTGGGTGGGAAAATTCGTGGCGGCAGACGGATCCTGTGGGTAACTCACTCCCTCCGTGGCCTTCCATAGCGGCACCCCTTCTCCTCGGAGGATTTGAAGTGGGAGCCCCCTGGGGAAATCCCGTGAGGTGCTCCCTCCCGTTCCTCCCTCGTCTTTCAGTCCCGAGTGGCCGTTAAGATTCTTATTGTTTGAGCGCGAAGTAGTTGGTACGCCTTCAATATTTTGAAAACGATGCTTGACAGGCCGTTTTAATTATCGAATCAATGGATGGAAAGCATTCCGTTGGGTTTTCAAACAAGTGGTGGTTAAGAAAAATATATTCTGCTGCTAGTTGGAGAGCTTGGAAAGAGATTTTAACGCTAAAATATTTTGGTAGATTATTGACTTCAAGAATTGATCCTTTTCTAAAATCAAAAGTATTCACGAAAATGACATGTCATTTTTTCCTTGCCTTTACCATCTCATGAACACAAGAGTGTATGTAAGTGGTCTGTACTAGTGATTAAATCACAAGAATAATTATAATTTTTATTATTTGTTCATTTAATAATGCCCAATGTGCAATCTCAAGTAAGTTTGACGTTATTTTCCAAAATAATTGCTGTTGGTAAACTGTATTCAATTAGAAACAAATTTTTGGAATGATTATCAGAATTGTAATTGTGTCGCCCTTATACGCTTCTCTAATTTATTTTATGCTTATTTTTATCGCCTTATATTCAATTCAAACGTTAACAGAGTCGATGGGAAATATCCGCTGGTTTAGTAGTAGTATTGAAAGGTTTTTCCCTGAAAACTTCAAAGTCCTACATCTTGCTTTACTGAATGACTTTGCTTATTGTTTGGAGGTAGGTGTGCAATGCATTTATAGCTTAAGCACGACATGAAAAACTAATTCGGATTTTTTATGTCTTGTCTTTCCGCCATCGGGAAAATCTGGTGGGCATTCTGTAGCATTCACCTGAATTTCCTCTGTTCTTGAAAAAATTAAACCTGTTATCCATAAGGAAGCAGCTATCATTGTCCTCGTTAGTTGATTTTTCACAGTTTTGCAAAAAATATTCGCATATGGTAAGCCTGAATACGTCCGGCGTTAATAATGCTGTAATTTTGAAGAAACACGTCTTTCCAAATATATTTACCTTAAAAAGTTCTTAAACTGCTCATGCAGTGTTATTTTTGGTTATCAGCCGATTTTCATGTTTTTCTGTCCCTTATTTTCTTGTAAATTGATGGGAGAAAGAAGATATGTACCGCAGAATTGATTTTTGTTTTATTATTCCGGTTATAATCATGTCGCTTTTAGTGTTTTTCATGCCTTTTGGAGAGGGTGCAACCGTTGCGAGTGATTTCATCCGGAGTGAGCCCCGAGTCACCCCTCCCGGGCTAAATCAGTCTGGAGTGGTGCCTATCTTTTTTATGAGCGAGAAATGTGTTTTGGGAGTTTTCTGCAATGTATAATGTTTGTAATTCCGGAAGGAATCAACTGTGGCCGGAAATTTCACGCCACGGAACTACGGATCTCTGCGCCTGTTATAATCATTATTTTTACGAGCGTCGAGGCGTGAGGTTAGTGCGAATAGGTGTGAAATGGACTAGGAGTCACTCAAAAGAGTGGGGGTTTCCCGTCAGTCTATGCCTCTCTCTCTCCTACTAGTCTCTCCTCCATTCCTTGGCCGTCGTCCGTTCATCGACCAGAGGCAGAGTGTGTGTGGGGGGGGGGGAGGATGGGGGTGGGAGGGTGTTGGGAAGGCAGGGAGGGCCGGACCCCCGCATCGTGTGCCGCGAGTGGTGTGGGGGGTAGGCGAGGGATGAAGAAGAGGAAGGTACGAGAGAGGTCGTCCGGAGAGGTTGTAAAATTCAACTGCTAAGGACGGCGGGGCCCTTTGATTCTCTTCTCTCAGGTGAAAGGTTTTGGTTTTTAGGGTTTTTGGGGGATTTCGAAGGGGTGGGGGCGAAGTGACCGGGCATCGTCCTGTGCCACCCTTCAGCCCCTAAGCCCCTCGTTTAACAATAGTCTTCGCAAAGCTTTCACGTCGAGCTGGTTTTGAACTCTTCTCCCCACCTCCTCTCTCGAGTTGGTTCAAGGATTCTTTCCTTTTCTTCTTCTGCTCCTTCTTTTCCACTCCTCCTCACCTTCCCTCTCCGCCGGCCAAACAGCTCCCATCGACCATGCGAAAGCCCCTTGCTCCCTCGGGTGCATGGCCCCGGCGGACCATCGACATCGGTTGTCCCTCTGGGGAAGAGAGAGAAAAGGTTGGAAGAGCGTGGAGCACGGATCATAATGTGTTTAACCGTTACAATGAGCGGGGCGAGGCCTAAGGCCGCTCTAAGCCACTCGACGAAACGCGCCTCTTTACACACTTTACCTTTTTGTGCGCGAGTAAACCAACACACTGATTCGTGTTGGTTTTTCGGGAGGATTTCTGGTAATAAGCGGAATAATGTGTCGACGGAGGCGTTGAGTGGAAGCGATCCCGCGCGTGGCGCAGTTTCATTCGATCGCGTGTCGAACTGCGGGGAGGGCGAGGTTTACTGTTAAGCGGCTGCACGCCTCCACCCCTCCAACGCTCCAAATCCACCCCACTTCAAAAGCCGCCGTCTGCGATTCGAGACGCCGCCAAAATTTCACGGGTTTATTCGGGTGCCATTATCATCGCATTGCCCTGACTTATATTCCTCCAAATATTTTGAGTGTTTCCTTGCGCTTTTTGCGGCTTATTTTTCGGTTGTTATTTCGGCAAGTGAGATCCTGTACCGGGCACGCAAGGTGTAGCTTGGTTTATGGCCAAATACATCGCTTGTTCGGGTCCAAAAGTGGTCAGGAGAGCAATGATAGGGTAGATCTTAAACAAGGAAAATGGTTAAGTGCATGTTCAAAAACACCGGCCATTTAACATGCTTAATTAGTGATGTTATTGCAGGTTATAAACCAATTTATGTGGGATACAGATGCATACGAGGTGACGTGTTCGTTATAATAAGTAAGAAATTTAAAGTACTGATTAAGGATTAACGTTGGAAAATATAATAGTTTTTACTATTTGTAGAACCAAGACTCTTTTACTTAGCTATCGTTATTTTGAAAATGTTCATAATAAATTATCTATCATAATGGTCTCGTATAGTTTGTGAGAGTAATTTGTAAAAAGAATGTTAATTGCAGTTATTTCTTAATACGGATAATGCTGGTAGAACATTAAGACCGCAGATGACTTTAATACATTCTTGCACTATTCATTTGAGTATACTCCAAGCTGATTGTTAGTATTTTGGGCAGTTTGACGTCCTAATGACTGGCATATCGTTCCATTTTCCCTCCCAAAGTGATCCACCATCAGATCTCTCACAAATTCTTCATATCGTCTCACTCTTTTTATCTCGTCCAGACTTCCGTTCCTCTTCCCCGCTCCTCCAGTGATCTCCCATTCATTGCCCTCTTCAACATTCTCTCTCTTTTCAAAATCCCTCTCTTTTTTCCTCCATCCATCTCTTTTGCCTCCTCCGAATCTCCGCCCCTAGCTTTTTGTCCTCTCCAGCCATTTCCACTGCCTCCTAGATCATCTTCCTCGCCACCCAGCTCACTTTCTCTATTCTTTTCCACACCCACATCTCAAACCCTTCAAGTATACACACATCCTCCCTTCGCAGTGACCAAGTTTCCAACCCATATAGCGCCACGTTCCATATTAGTTTCCATCAGTCTTTTCTTTACGTTTCTACTACATAGATCCCCCTCAACAATTCCTGTTGGCAAATGCATCTTTAATCTGGGTATTCCTCCTACTTTGAATCCAGCCTCGAGTTCTTCCATGCCTCTATTACCATTTTCTCAGCATAAATGTTAAAAAGCAATGGCGGCAACGAGCACTCTTGCCTTACCTCGCGAACTATCCTGATTCACCATCAGCCACCCTCACCTGCTCCCTCTGCATCATATTTAAGTTTCGAATTAGTCTTCTGTCTCGCCAGTCTATTCCCGTAGTGCCGAGTATCTCAGTTAGTTTATTCCAATTGACCCTGTCGGACTGCCTCATTCCTTTTCATGTCTCATTGTGTTCTTCCGATTTCACTATTAAGAATGGCTCATCTGATACCATCTCGGTCCTTGTCCCCCTTATCCCTGTGGTCTCTCCTTCCCTTATCTAATATTCTGGGCCTAATTGCCATAAAGCTGTCCAACATTCTCTTTCCACCTCTCCTGGGTCTCTCATGGCTCTGCGATCACGTTTTCTATCTTGTCTGTCATCTTTTCAATTTATCTTTCCTTCCTACCGCCCATAAATTGCTTTACTTTCCCATACAAAATATCTGATCCTTCACTTTTTGAAAATTTATTAGAAATCCGTCTTTTCTATCCTTCGCATTTCTCTTGCTTCCTTTATTTCTCTTCAGAGCCTGAGTGTGTGTGACTGTAGCACTATGTCGCTACCATAATCACTAAAACAAGGTGATGATACATCTAAATGACGGGTTGATAATGATGCCGTGTGTGATAATCGGTTCATATCTCCTTACATGATGTGTTGCTGATGACGCCTTTCACTCTTATCTGCCAATCATGTTCCAGATGTTGTATTCTCTCCTTCTTAGGGAGGAAACTATACAATGCATTATAAACATGGTAAACTGGCTATGATTTTGACTTGTTTCGGTTTATAGTTTGATGGATTGAAGCTCAACTCTGTGTAATACTTTTATTTAAACTCTGTGGACCAAGGCATGGAAAATAGTTGCAATAATGTTGATCAAAAATAGTTGAATAAATGTCCAAGTAGATTTGTGATAACTTCATTTATACCAAATCATTCCATAGTCAGCATAGGGTTTTTTGTCCCTACAGCTAAGGGTCTGCCTCTCTGTACAAACTTGTCCTCCAGTATGTATACAATGGCCCGTGCTCTTGGCGGTATTTGAACCCGCCACCTTTGAGTTTCCAGGTTGGCGCTTCACCGACATGGCGGCCGCACAAGGCGGAATTTTGTAAGTTCAATCCGCCGGAATAATATGCGCCTGCTTTCCAGAACTTCCTTGTTTCCACGTTCAGAATTCCTCAGATTCATAAGGCGCCTCACGGGCAGGTGAATACATTCAAACAATTATTGAATCTTAAAAGCAAAATAATGTATTTATCAGGAGTAAATAGCGCTAGAAATTTTCATTACTTGCGTATATCTTGGTTTCTACATTATTGCATGTTATTACTGGGTACGACAGCGCAACAACTGCTCGACCCTCGAATGTCTCGTGCCGATAAGCAATAGAAGCCTTCAATTGGACTTTTTGGTTCACCTGATAGCAGAACCTCATCTCGACTTCTGATTCCCCACTTTTCTCCTTGCAGTTTGATAATGGCTGTTGAATGCTGTAATTAAGACGTCAGTGGCATCACGTAAAAAGCCGACCAATAGCGGCGCGGATCGGGAAATGGCATTTTTGATGTCTTTGCAGAATTCTATATATTCTAAGAACCTTGGGAGTGAACATAATGTTCCTCATAAAAATATTATAAGTGTACACCATCGTTCATAATCTTATGTATTCGATGAAAAAATATTTCCGTTTCATATTTGTTCGGACCACTCTACGGGAATATGTGTACTATAGGCATGTGCAAGCGTGTCGTAAAATCCCGAGGCGACGCACCCATGTCCTGTTTAAGTGGTTTCTGAGGGAGACATGTTTAGGGCTGTGCAAGCACTTGGATAATAGGATTGCGGGTGGGCTGTTTTCCTGTGCAGTGATTTGTGAGCCCCTGTACGAAAGTTTTTTTTTAGAGCTGAGTCGCTGAAGGGAAGCCTTTTCTCCTCTGCTCTGGTGAGCGGCCAGCCCGGGATTCGACCTGATATTTGTCAACAAAACCCTTTTCTTTTTGCTCCGAATGATTGAACAATGATTCATGCCCTCCTTTTATGATCTCGTGTCATTTTATAACCTCGCTGGACCTCTCTTCTGAATTGAATGTCGATTTTAATATCTATGCGAAAGCGTTTAATGTATATTCGTGGTTCATTATATTATAGGTGTTATATTTTTAGAGCTGATAATTTTGAGCGAGTGAATAACTTGAGGGGAGAAATATAAATGAAATGTTGCTAAAAATGCATTGGTTTTTGCCGTATGCTACTATGAAAAAGTGTCTTTTAGCTTCGTACTTAGGTTAAATACCCAGGGAAACGAATTTAATTGCTTAGGATGGAAACATTCTCGATTATTGTGCTCAAGAACTATTGTCGAGTATTTTCTATCTTGAAATAAATTATGAAACCTGCCATCATAATTCTTTTTGACTCCAAAACCTTTTGAAAAACCATATCTTTTCCTAAATTATTTGACTCGTATACTTGTAAGTTAACACCCTAGATTTATTAACCTTGTTACTTTAACCAGTAATTGTTGCCTGGTACTTGGAGTTCAATTACTATTAGAAATAAATTGCTAATGAAGCGCTGCAAAATTTACCGGATTAAGCTATCGCTATTGAGCGTTGTAGCTCTGCCTTTAGTCGACTGTGTTCGCTAAAATGGTGCTTAGCTACCATTTTCATCCAGTTAAATGCGTGGAAAAATGCAGCAGAAGGATTGATATTTTTTCCAGAATCCGGTGAAAACGATCACAATTTCTCAGAAAGATGCGTGCTGCCTGGTGCTACATTTCAGAAGACGGAAAAATAACGCTCATGACATAACATCTTTATGATTCTCTTCCGTCGAGAGATTCCCGAGAGCTCTTTACGCAAATTCACTTCCAGCTTAGAGAGACAATGACCCAGTAGCGAGAACTTAATAAACAGGAAGTTTGGGAGCGGATAAGGTGGCGGAGGGCGTTCCTTTGGTTATCTGCGCGAGGGAAACTGGAAGGGAGGCATGTCCTGTCGCGGTGGGACAAATTCCGCGGTACGAAATTCCACGGAATATGAGTATTACTTTACGTGGAGTGCTTCATTATCCACCGATGCGTGCCTGCGTAAGCGCTCTCAAAGGACCTTGAATAAAAATTATTATTTTTTTTATATTTTTTCAGCAATACAGGTATAATTTTTCTTTGTCTGTCTTCGTTACCTGTAAAGCTGTAGTTAACCCATTATTTATCATGTGATATAATTTGAGTCAGAGCCTTTATTAAAACAGCCTTTTTTATTTTTTTAAGCCCGCTTTACATAGTATATTTTATTGTACAAACGAATGTATCATAGAATGTACAAGAAACGAATGAAATTAGAGCTGGTTCTATTTCCTGTTACGCCATTCAGACAATCATACATTTTGCCGCTTGACACGGTACAATTTCCTTCGTGAAGGAATTCGTACATTCGTTTGTACAATAAAATGTAACGTGTAAAGCGGCCTTTAGAACCAAGCTATTTCTCTAATGCTTACCTGTGGAGGCACTGTTGACCTACTCTTTAAATCATAAAGTAATTTGAGTCATAGTGAAGGTAACAACCCTGCGCATTATGTGTGCGCCTGATATGATTTTGTGGTACGAGGATGGTATGGTTCCCCAAGTGGTTTTACTGTGGCCAAATAGGTACCTATCTGCTTTTCCTCTTTGTGATTAATAGCCTGGGGTGGGATCTCGATTCCTTCTTTCGCGTAGTCGATTTGAATCCTGAAAGTACTAACTTCTCCTAAATGGTGGTACTCGCTGCAACTACTCTAAGAGCCCACTTCATGTTCTAAAATTTACCATTCGAAGCATTAGACATAATTTCAGGAATGCCGATCATGTTTCCTCTCGCCCGTCTGTCGCTGAAGTATTTGGCAAGGGGTGCTCTCTACCCCTCCAAGGTTGCTAATTTTTTATAGTTAATGTAAAAGAGAAATATGTGGTTTTATGCATGTTTCATTCCACCGATAAAACTCCAATTAAAAGCAACGGCTCAATTTTGTACTCCTTAGTTTTTGATATTCTATGTGAACTCTCAGCATGTCACATTCACTGCTGGTCCCTATTCTGATTAGACGCGCCTCACGTTGAAACCGATTGCTCACATAATAACCAATCGGGACTCGCACATTATGCAGGGAGAGACGTTACAATTGTACCTGTCAATGTAAGTCGACGAAACGTCCCGTGGAACGTACCTGAACAATATTTTGCTCACCACAAATTTTCAGTTGGCCTTCGTAAAGGGATCTATTTTCTAATCTACAGGTTTCATGTCGTAGAGCGAGGTAATTTATGCTACGTCTTCCATGCCAACCTATGGAGAGATCACTGAGTGATAATAATTTTACGAAGGATGATTGACGTTGATTAAAATGTACGGTCAGTGAACTTACTATTCGTTCCACAATCAATTATATTTCCATTTTGGTGACAGCTAGTTTCATAGTGAGTGATTCTTTCAAGAAATGCTTTCGGATTTACCCACGGGTTCTCCATCTTAAGCAAGAAATTAGCAGGCGGTAGGAGGGACTTGAAGGCATTTTATTTAACATTTTATTACGAAAACCTATACTCGGGTTCAAGCCGAACGGCCATAGTTTCCTTAAGGTGGCTTTCAAACTTTGGTTATTGTGCGTTAAATATCTTGTCCATCTCTAGCTGTTATCCATTCTGTACAGTTCATTAAAGAGTATTATTTATTTAACTGATAACGTTATTGACTCGCTGAGTGCTCTGAAACTCTGAATGAAGTAAGACCACAGTATTTTCAGGCTGAGGTGTAGTGATTTTCGGTTTTTCAGTGAAAATTACAACAGTTTTTGACCATTCCACTGGTGTGACTTTTATCTACAAATGTAAAACCTTTGCCGATTGTAATAAATTTATTTATTAATGATTGTAGCGACATCCTAACCTGATGCTGATCACCTAGGCGACACCTAGGTCGTAAAAATAAAAATTTGATGTGGATATTACAAAGTTTTTCAATCTATAATCATGAAATTATTCCACTAAGTTACGCTTGAAACAATCACTTGTATAAATTTGTTTTTTTCGTCTTTTGAATTTCATCAAAAACAGTCAAAAGACCTTTTATATCGAGTATCGAAACGCATAATCTTCAAACTCTCTCTTTCCATTATTCACAGTATGTAACTGTGACAAGTTTTCTCATGCCAATTTTTCCTACTGCCTTGTAAAAAAGCTGAATATTTTTTAACCAAGGTGACGATAATATTTCATTAATTTTCAATGGACTTCGTTGCCGTCGCGTGTGATCTTTCCTCCCGAGATGGCGCCCGGCTCCCGCCTACAAGTTAGTGATCAGGGGTGGCGCGCCGTGAAAAGCCTACCGTACCGTATTCTCTCGGACAGCAGACCGGTGCCCTCCCCCACTACAACCCTGGAGACTCCCCAGATTTCCGTCGCATCCGATAAAACCCATAATTTCTCCTCGCTTTGCCGAGGCATTTGCAAAGCAAACCTCCCTTCCGTCTCATCCTCCCCTTTCCCGCTACCCCCGCTCTGATAGTCGTCTTCACTCGTCGCTCCTCAAGTCCCACCCCCCACAACCGCCCTTAAACGGCCATTCTTTCAACCCCCTCCGCAAACCTCCGTCCCGCCTCCGAAGCCGCCACCACACCATCCTCATCTCCCCTCCCCATCCCCGAGTCCCTGCGCAGTTTGAATATTTTCCCATGGTTTCACTCTTGTGGACCGTGTGACCGTACCATCCTGTGGAATGCGCTGGCCCACGGGGGTTGGGTGGGGGGGGGGGCGTGAGGGAGGGAGGGCGGGGTTGCGGCCAAGGGGGCGGCAGCGCCGGGGGTTAAGGAACGGCGGGCCTTTTTTTTTCTTTGAGAAGGGGAGGCGCTTGTGCGACGCACACATATACACCGAGTGTGGGTATATCCTCTTCTCTTCTCAAAGGGGACGGTCTAGGTGCGAGGTGTTTTCACCCCCGGGGCGGGGTTTGTTGGGTGCGGGGGGGAGGGGGAGGAGTTGGGGGTTGAGGAAGCAAGAGTAGCTTGTTTGAGGGGAGATATGGAAGGGGTACACCCTGGTGCACCCTGAGGGTGTGAGGAGTCCTTCCTTTTGAGTGCGAAGGGGGAGTGGTCATGGGTCACTTTCGAGGTAAATACTGTGGTAGTTGGAAGTGTGTCAGGGAAAGGTAAATGAATGGCATAGGAGAATGTGTGAATTATACACTTAGGCAAAAATCCTTGGAGTATGTTGGTTAGCCATGTCATTTATAGCAAATCAGGGGCTTCGCAACCTTAGGGACAAATCATGGCCACATTTGATTCACTTGCCATTTGAACGATTTGGAATGAACATCAGTCGTAGGAAAACGGTTGTTTAGAGTCTCTGACAGCAGAGGAATTAGAATTAGTATTCATAATGTGGAGGTAGTTCAAGATGGAACTGGCGGTACCCTTGATGAGATAATGAGAATTTTGGGTATAAATGGGTCATGTGATAACGATGTAAGGCGGTGTTGTCAGGGAT
The DNA here is from genome assembly GCA_963169105.1 of Ceriagrion tenellum. Taxonomy (NCBI): domain Eukaryota; kingdom Metazoa; phylum Arthropoda; class Insecta; order Odonata; family Coenagrionidae; genus Ceriagrion; species Ceriagrion tenellum. The sequence goes on along the minus strand of OY720635.1, from coordinate 142,461,110 downwards.
TAGTTTCAGAGTAGGAAGAGGTAAGTGAAGAGGATCCTTAGTAAAGGGGTATAAAAACTTTACCACAGAGCCTGTTCTCAAATTTACTCTAAGTTAATTATCACAGATGAGAATGGGCGTTGAATCGGGCTTTGGAAATGTTCGGTGGATCGGGAAGTTGTGATAAACTTGGCGGAGGAAAGGGTAAAGAGTAAATTTTAAAAATGATGGAGTTGGATTGAAAATCACTGATGAAGAATTGGAGATGGATACGAAATTGGGTGGAGGATGTTTTTCAAGTATATGGCATGTTGGTGCTAGTGATAGATTGAAGAATTTCTGATAACCTCGGAAGAAGACAGAAAAGCATACATATTTTGACGAAATGCAGGGAAAAAATTGATGAAAGGCTAATATGGGATAAGACATGCGGCAACTCTTTGGTGAGGAATAACGTAGGGGTTGAGATGGTTATCATTCAAAACTTACTGATCAATCTGTTGAATACTAAGCTGTGAATTTGAGGGCTGAGTATTAGTTATTCTTTGACTCCTTGATTTTTTTCATCTGGTACTCAATTCAAGTGTCATTATTTGTTTGGAAAATTGGAAATTAATGCTTCTTGAAAGATTAGCAGTGCGCACTGATAATTAAGACGTGGAGTAAAATGCTTAAGTTTCTGATGACAGAAGTGCATACATGTCTACACTTTCTAAGTATCCATTTTATTTATTTTAAGATTCACACAAAGTTTGAATGAACAGTATTCAAGAGACCTTGAGCATAGTTACTTGCAGACTTACTTTAAGAAACTATTTGCGTTCTCTGCACATAAGTCTACTTGAATAATGATGTAACGGTGTACAAATAGGTATGGGGTATAAATACAAAGAAAAATTTGAAAATGCATATATTTTGCATGAATGGCTTCCTGATTTGGCAATCTCACAAAATTTTCTGTGAAGACTTCTCCAAGTCAAGTTTTTAAATTAAACATTATTGACGCCAAGGTCCTAGGTAACAGGATTTTACCTAATAGTTTGTATGAATTATCTCATAATATCATTACGTATGTAGCTCTCTTTCTCTCTGAATTTTTGAAGTGCTTTGGATATGTAAACGTTCGATTCTTGAGTTTGAATCTTTTTTCTCCTCTCTCCTGATTTGAAATTTAGATGTTTACTTACAATAACTACTACTATAGTCTCAGTGGAGTTGATTTTCCAATCTAATTTTATTCAATAATTTATTCTTACAACCTAATTCGACCTTCTAACGGAATTGTAAATTGCTTCCATTCATTACGAGGCCAGCAATTTTCGCATTAAATGCAGAAAGCATATCTTCCGCCAGTAAAAGCGGATGGCGGTGAGCATTTCCTTGCTGACACTCGGGAATATCGGCCATCATGAGCCGCCTCAAGCCACGTTTTCATGCATCTGTTTCCGCGTTGCTGCAGACTGCGCCGCCTCTCAGATGAAGGGATCCCAACGCTTGCTGCGCTGCCATCGAATTCGCTCAACTTTCAGCGTAGCCTGTATTAACGTAGCTGTTTGCTGAAGAGGTGAACCAACACCTTCTGCCTGTCAATTGCTGATCACGCGATTTGTTCCCGAGCAATTGTGGGTCATTGTAGGGTTTTCATCAACTTTTGAATTTTGGTGGTCAAAAAAGTTTTCAAAAGTGGAGGATATTATCTAATTAGTTCAGTTTAATCATCTTAATTTTTATGATATAAAGAATGCGGAACATAGACTCCAACTTTTGATCCGTCATTGCCTTTGTCTATAAGAAAACAGTTGCCGAGAGCATGACACCGTCGCTACTTCTCCTCGAGAAAATCCATTTTGACGCATCTATTTCACTTCAAACAAGACGAGTTCTCAAACACCAATCATTAACGATTTACCAATGTCTTATTTTTCATCCGATTCGTCCTTCTCTAGGAAAATGGGACCTACGAGTGACGCACAGCGCTGCAGCCAAATATGCGAAAAAGGATGCATGAAAACTTAGCTTCAGACCTCGGCCACAGATCCCAGCAGTCTTCTTTACTCCGGTGAAGATTAATTATATAAAGCGTGACCGATTTCACCTTGGCATCTCGTAACCTAAGAGGCAACGTCTCCCTATCTCCCTCTCTCTTTTTATTTTGGCCGTTGGAACTTCCGATTCCTCCGCCGCATACCACTCTCGCTTTTTATTATTTGTTTCTTCTCACCTCGAGGTCTTTGTATTCTTTTCTCGTTCTGATTTCCTGCTCTCAAGCATTCCCCTTAAACTCACCTTCCATTGACCTTCTGCGTGACCTAATGTATCCGTACCCCACTTTAACCTTCCCTGGTGATTAATACATTTTCCTATCCCCGCCCACGCCTGAGCTACTCGCCTCTATCCAACTAATAAGATGTCTAGAGTTGCCCTTAAGAGTTGAAAGGGTGAATGACTGAGTCAAAAGGAATGTTGAAAACATATCGGATATCTCGGAAGTCCGCTGCGTTCTTTGCATTCTTTATCGTTTGCCTGGGGGCGGTTTTCCATGGACCATCTTCTTTAGATGCTGACTTTCCAAAAAATGTAGGTCACTGCATTCATCGCTAATTGTCGCATCGTAAAGGTTTAACATCATCGTTTGTATGCCAGATTTCCGCTTTCCACTCTTAGTAATGGTATAGGAAAGCCTGGAAACGGATATAAATTTGAACTGATCATTCCACTTGGTGCTAATCTTTCAACAAATTAATGCTTGAACTTCTCTCCAATAGAAAGACTTCACATTAAGGAATACTTCTAGTACAAAAATGACAGTTGTCTGTGTTGCAATGATGTTTTTTGTTTCTTAACGTGCCGAAATCAAGACCTCAATATATGTATGGTAAGTAAATTGGGGGCTTCCATGACTTCTCTCGGCGTTATGTTCTAATTTGAAGACCTGAAAAATTTCGTTGAAAGTGAGTGATTTCTTTTGCCAATATGATCCGGAAATCATTAGTTCTAATTTATTGGAAAAAAACGTCAAATTAAATGCAGCTGGTAGTCACTAATTCTTTACATGAATGACGAATGAGATCTTGAGTGTAAATATCTTTGAAGAGATGCCGATTTAAATAACTTATCGTTTGAAAAAAGACAAATTTTCTTCAGTATTATGAATTTTAACTGGTGGTATTGAACGAATTTCTTTCCGTTCTGGAAGATGACGCTAGTATGTGGAATCTAGCTGTTATTCAAATCTTTCTCCAGAGGGATTTAAGAAACAATCTATGATACACTATATCAAATCTACTTCGAGACTAGTAGAAGACTAATATTCTGCGGCCACTAATTGTGTTTAGCGTTTGCATCGAGGTGTTTATTGTAGTACATTAAATAGAGATATCTCCATCGTTCTCGATAAGATCGCACACCTTGCCAGGGTCTCGTTAATGCCTCATTCATTTCCTTCTTTTCTGGGGGCGGGTGTCACAGAAGAGGATGTGTTTACTCTCAACAAGCCTTTTGCACGCATCCTTCCTCCCTCAATCGCCCGAGAGGCGTCGAAAATCGCTAACAACCCTTGTCTCGGGCGCAGCGGCGATTCTGAAGACGCCCTCCCCCTGGCGCGGGCGACCGCCTCTGTGCCTCCGGCCACCCATCCTCGCGACTCCCCCCTCCCTTCTCGAACGCCTATCTAGTCAAACAAAACGACCCTACGCCGTGGAGAAACGAGGCGAGAGAAAATGGAGTAAGGAGGGGAGGGCTATTCCTTTTCTTTTCCCATTTATCCCCACATACCTGCCCGACACTCTCTCTGGATGCTGGAGCGAAGAGAGGGATGGGGAAGGAGGAGATGAGTAACGAGCCGAAGGCAAGAGCGATGGAAAGACGCGAACGCCCCGGGAACACACGCGCGATCTCCTCCCAAGGTGGGACAACAAGGAGATTTACGAATGCGCGAGGACCTTTTGCGCTGCTCGAGGAATCTGTTTCGTCACGTTTCCGTCGGCAATGGCGGAGAGGCATTTTTTTGTCGAAAGTCAGGGAGGAGCGAGCGAGAGAGAAAGGTGTTGGTCGGCAGTGGGAAAAAATCTCACTCCTAAGGACTTTTTGACGTCGGCACCTTTGGTGCGACCGAGGCCACCTCCTGTCACCGAAGGGGGTGGGCGCCCCTTATGGCTACTCTCGGCCCCACTGCGCGAGCACCCTCTGTGATGGGGGGGGGGGGGAGTTGGTTTGGGACTTGACCGCTTGGGCCACTGCGGCGACCACCCCGGCGTCCTCCTCGTCCCATTCATCTTGACGGCGGCGATGTCGGGGCTTCTTCGGGGGGAGCGGTGGAGCAACTTCGAGGGTGCGCGTTTGCGGAGGAAATGGTGCGGGGGCGGGTGGAGATGTGGATGGAGAGATAGGAACGGCATTCGATATGTCACGGTGACCCAAGCATCGAACCGGAACTGAACGAAAAACCAAAGCTGAGGATTTGGCTAACTTTGGTTCGGGCCCCTACTAAGGTAATAAAAATACCTTCGAAGATAGAAACTCTGATTCGTGTTCCTGATTAAAATTTGTGTGAAATTTTTACCATTCGGGGAATTTTTGTTTCAATACATCCTGTTTTAGCCGGGGAACTATATTTCCTGTAATTAACGTTTTAAACAGTGTAGTTCTGTGTATCATGTCATGGCTAACGTAGTCTTCTAATTTGGTAGCCTAAATATCACGAACGCTGATAAGACTTGTCTTGCAGATTATTTCAATATCTTTAGTTTTTTCTGTAGGCTTTTAGTCCGCAGTAAACTTATGAATTACCGACAGAGAATTATCTACGTGAATAAAACATTTTAAGTCGGAAATATTCTTACAAACTGACATAAATATTCCGAAAGCAATATTAGGTAAGTGAAGCAAAAGGACTATGGATTGGGAGCATTTTCTCAAATGGCCATTTGGGAAGCCCTAGAAATTCTACTCACTGTAAAAAACCTAAGTATTTTAAAATTTCTTTTGTAATATTAGTCCATAGGTTTTTAGCCATTTTTAGCCATAGTCCATAGCCATTTTATCCATGAAGACGAAAGTAACTATGATATGTTTGTAATGGTTTGCAGGTCAATTTTTCAGCTCCTGTTCTCTGTAAAACTGCAAAAAAACTGTTGTGGTAAACTAGCTTCATCTGCTATGAATCCCATCTGCTCTAGACGTCGTGTTGTGAATGATGATCAGTAAAATTATCACTTCGTACTCACGAGAACAATTTCATAAAAAGTCACTCCTTTGTTAAATCGTGACCTAAAACTTGTAGTCTCAGTAGGGTACAATTCTCAAAAAATATTTGCCATAAGAAAAATACTTTTCATGCCCTTGATTACACACATGGAGAATAAATTATTCAAAATAAGATTATATGTTCGCATTTGTTGATAAAGCTAGGAATGGTGGAAATTTAAGATTAAAATTTTAGCCGATATCGAGAAAACATAACTGAATTCCTCCTCTTCAAACGATGTCTTTTATTTGGTAACGCCGTTGGCTTTCGACTGATGTCGACCAGTTTTTTTTTCGCTTTAGAAAAGTCTCGCTTTTGTCTGTAAATCTTTCAGCACTGCCCCTCTGTTTCATCTCTTTTGACTGCCTAATTTGTTTCCGCTTTTTCCGCTTTGGATTTGTGCTCCATTACTTTTGGAGTTGTGTAGTCGTGTTGTCGGCTTTTTTTCTGGGTCTCACTTTCGTCCCTCTCACATTTCGCCCGTTCTCCCCTCCTCCCTTCTCCGTTTACTCTCTGCCTTTCCATCTGTTGTCCTCTCTTATTTGATTAACGGCGGAGGATTTAAGTAGTGACACTGTCCACTTCACTCTTATAAGATCCTTGGAAAACGCGTGCTTGTATGTGTATGCCGTGATAGTTATGCATCTCAATGTTTGTCATTTTCATTTTTTAATTATCGTGTAATACTAAAATGACTCTCGTCTCCGTATGAAATATTCGAATAAAATTCTGCGCCCCTTAGTGACGGCTATTGAGTTTTAGTAAGTCGCTGAAGCCATCTCATTTTAATTTTTCCTTCGTTTTTCTTTATTTTTCGTTACGGCCAATCCGTTCATGAAATGACGGCCTGAATAACAAATACTAAAAAATTAGTTTCGCTTGAATGGGATCAGCGGTAAGCTGATAAAAAACGGTATATTCCAATAATTTCTTATTGTTGTGTTTTATGCCATTTCGGGATGCGTGTCTCAGCCGATTAGGATTATGATGTCTGTAGTCGGTCAAATCATGCCAAATTTTTGTTAAAAAATGTTTTGTGTACATCTCATTCTGGAATTGCAAATTTCGTATTCCAAAATATGTATATCCTATTTTAGGAGAGAATAGATGAGGGTCGAATAACGAAACAGATATATGAGAGTAGAATGGATGATGTGAGAGGTAGAGGTAAGCCGAGAAAGTTGTGGTTGAGGAAATTCTAAGGAGGAGGAATATTAGGAGTTTTAAAAACAGGAGGGGGGGTAAATGAGGCAAAAGAGGTTTGCAAGGATAGCTCAGTATGGAGGAAGTTATTGAAGCAGAGTTAGGTGTACAGTTATGTATTAATGAGGGAAATATTTTGACTGTGCCTACCCCGGAGGGGAACGGCGTGATGTGTATATATGTATACTATCCTTTTCCATTAAATCTCCGGCATACAACTGTGGTTTAGAAGTCAGCAGATAAATCAGAAAACCAGCGAGTTAATTGCACTCATAGTTGCATTATCTGTGGATTGGGTACGGAATGTGAAGAGTTCTTTTAAATATTCTCTAACCTATCGATTTCCAACTGTCCAATTGTCAGTGTAATGAGCATTTTTATGCCCTGATTACCATGAAAAACTTCACAAAAGTGAAAGGAGGAATCATTAGAGACTTCCAGAGGATACTGACACTCTTTCTTTGTTTTAATGCTAGCATATATTTTCCCGGTTAGATTATGCCTCCGCTGGCGCATGAAAGATGCACTAATCATGCGTGTGAAATCACCACCTTTTTTAAGCCAAAGGAAACAATCCCAAACAATGTTCTCATAATTATTTTCGTTCCTTTATGGTCTCTATTTAAAATACTCTCGTATACTGCCATTATTGATTTTGAAAAATGCCGACAGGTTTAATTTAGGAAGGATCTATTGCAGGGAAAACGGAACGATATGCTCTAAATTGGGACATTGGAATTAGAAGACTTTAAAGCCTACCAATCAGCTGCTATAATACTCAAATGAGAATAAATTATGAGTTGAAACAATGTGCTTCTATGGTTTGGCCATGTTGAGAGAATGGATGAGAATCGAATGACGAAACAGATAAGCGAGGGTTGAAATCAATAGTCAGTGGTGAGAGTGACCGGGGTAGACCGAGGACGTCGCGGGTAATCGTGATAGTAGACTCTTTAAAGGAGGAATCATTAGACTTCAGAATAAGACGTCGTGTAATAAGCAGTGTATGGGGGTAACTAAAACAATAGCGCTTTAAAAGGATGGGGCAATGTCGAGAAAAGTATGAAGGCAGTTCGAACGGGATTTTTCCCTTGTCATATTGGAGGCTAAATCCTAATGTTACTTTTAAATTTTAAAAGCTGTAAGAAGCATGTATCATAATATTATCGGTCCATAAATATAGTTTTGTGTGTCTGAAACTTTCAGTTATTACTTCTAAATTCTGTTATTACTTCCTTTAACTAATTTTTTTCATACCACATCGTGAAAATGCCTTCACAGCTAAATGATTTTTTGCGATTCCGTAAAAATTACAGCGATAAGTTATTACTTTTTTTATAAATACTGCCGAGAGTTAATACAAACTGCGCTTAGTGAAATTTCTGACGAGGTTTAGACGCTGAAAAGGCCTCTCTGCAATGCTTAGCCATGCTATTTACTATGTAAAACGGCTTGTATTTTTCGTAAATATCTCGAAAAGTAGTTTGTGACTGATATTTTGTCATATTTGAAAAGGTGAGATATTTTTTCGTTAAAATTAATCCAATATCATTGAACTCCTAGTGAAGTGATGTGTTACTCAAACTTCCTTAAAGTAGAGTCAGCTTTATCGGCCTATGACCGAGGAAAGAAAAACTGTTTTTATTGTAACTACCCCAAAAGGGAAAGGCGTGATGGACACGTATGTAATTATTATATTATTATCTGAGATATTATTATCTTAGGTCTGGGTGTCGTCTCCGTGAAAGCGAATCGGTCTCAAGAGCCTGGATGTTACAGAAATTAAAGGACGTATTTCAGTCTGTCTTCCCTCATTACGTTTCCTTATCTGTCGAATGTTCCCTTCGCTTTCTTCCCCCTGCTCCATCTTCACCTTTCGCGGCCTCTCTCTGCCAAATGGACTCCATCTCGCTTCCTCCGTCCGTTTCTCTTCGCTTCGCTTCCCATCTCACCTTTCTTCTCACTCTCCTCCTCCTCCTTATTCCTCGCCATTCCTCCTTCCCACCCAAAAGAGCATTCCACCTTCCGTATTCACGTCCGAAATCCCCCTCCGTTCGCCCCCCCCCTGCCCATTGCCCCGCTGACATCGCCGGAGGGGAGTGAATGCGTAGGAGTGAAGATGGTGGGACAATCTTCCTTTTGCCTTTACCGCCAAGGTTTAAGAACGGGTCCTACCGTCGTGGCAACTGATGGCAAGAAATATAGACGTAACGACTGTGTGGGAGACCGCGTTGTCAAGGCAAAAGGGTGGGGTGGGGGGTGGGTGGGTTGAGGAGGGGAGAACGAATGGGATGGGGTGATAGAAGGGAGCGTGTGGGTGGTTTGGACTGTTGGGTGGGTGTGAGGAATGGCGAGGGAGGTTGGTCGTCGAATGGGGAAAGGGGGAGGGATGGGGAGATGGGGGTTGTTTGGTCGCCTAAGGTATGAGAGACTCTACCCCTGTCTTTTAGGAATATTTTCAACGGGTCCGTCCAACGGGATGTGCGGCCCCAAATGCCGGAGCTCTATGGCTGACTTAATTGATGATTAGAAGTGTTGTTTTGAAGTTGTGTACCGTAAAACATGGGAGACTGTATACATTTGTGATGTTTCCCTCGTCCAAGATGTAGCTTATACCATTTCAAAATTGTTTTACTTTTAGCTGCTTCTTTCAAATTTTGTTTTGACGTAAAAGGAAATCTATTTAGCCTCATTTGATGAGCAAAAAATGCAGAATAAGTAGTTGAAAGGTGATGAACTTGAACAAGAAAAAAGTTTTTAAGAAAAACCCTTCATTAATTTGACATTTTTTCTGGCAGTAATTTGTATGATAATCCTCTTCAGTCGAATTTAATAGCAGTGAAGTGAATACTATAGAAGCGTTAGAAAACATTTTTTCGAAATAAAATGTTTTTTCCTCATGGTGGCTGTATGCACATAGCCGTCATAAATGACCTCAAATTACTTAATCTATATTTTTATTCATAATGGGATTGGCTGGAGTGAAGGTTTTTATATTATTTTTCTTAACCATTAGATTCAATGAGATCCTTATTTTTATGCTAAAATCCATTCATTATTCAGCCATCATCAATTATTTTTAGTTGTATGTACCGTTTTATAACGGACAGTGGGCGGAGACCAAAAGAAATCCTAAGCCTGAGGGACCGGTGGAGCATCGTTGGGATATCTTTCGTGATTTCGCATCGCGTACGTGACCTCACTGTTATGGCCACCCTCTTCTCCCTGGGCGGTAAAGATTCCCGATGGAATGGCAGTCCTTTTTAAATCGTGGTTAGCTCCTTTTAGAAATCAGAAATTTTCTTTCACGTGGGTGGGTGACATTTTTTTTAGTTCAAATATTTTCAACTTTGAGATTATTTTTTCCTCATCTTTTGTTTCCAAAATAAGTTCTTTACGTGCCGACAAATGCTCCACCCGTCGGAGGAATGGAATAATGTCCTCGCATATTTCCAACCGTTCGAGATTTTTATTTTTCTTTTATTCCAACCGTCGAAGGGAATTTTAAGAGGACGGAAATATTTCTTAATTGTGTGGCGAAACCTTTTCAAAATGCTGCCTGTGTCTTCTGTAGTTTGGTGAAACATCTTACTCCATTTACGGAGAGGCTATTATCGCTTTTTGGGTATTTTTGACGACAATCTACCCTTTTCATCTTAAATAAATGGAAAATTTAAAAATCGATTAATTACCTTTTGTTACTGTGTTGCCTTTCTCATAGCTTTATCTTTCTGAAAAGCGTTGTTGTATTTTTGTAAACCGGCATTGTGCACACCCTTTCCTTCATGGCGTAGAACTCTTTCTTAGTGTTATGACGTTTTTCTAACCCGATTAATGTATGATTTTTTCTACGTTTATCATAATTCTTAAGTATTTCTTTTCCAATCTTTCACAAGTGCGCAATGTGGTAATGCTTAGTCAAAGTAACTCTATATATAACTATATAATAACTAAAATACTATCAAGAATTTTATTAATTATTATATTGTTATGGTGTTTTATTAGTGTTATAAAGCTATAACATTAATAAAACACAATCACTATATAATAACTAATAATAAATAAATGAGCGTATCAACTAAGGAGAAACCATAGGCGAAGTTCTCTCCTTTGTCTTGGACCTATTGTCTACCTAAGAGGAAGTCACTTACGCGTGCTTATTTAGGATATTCCTCCGGATTCCAAAAACTTTCTCCTTACTCATCTCATGCTCAACTTCGTACGGTCTCATAATTATCATTACCTACGTCTTGTCCCTCCTGACTGATGTACCCCTCCCAGTAGCCACCACCCTTAGATCCGATTGGGGGACTATTACCTCCGGAATATTTTACTGGGAGGAATGCCATCATATCATACATAGAATTCAGGGATGTATCATCTTGGGAGATTCCATGTGTTGGTTTCCCCGTTGCCTTCCATATCGCAGTATCCCCGCCGATTCCGTGAACTTCACTCTCGCCCGAAGATGCGGTTGTTGATACCGGTCCGATCTTGATCTGCGCTATCCTATGCGCTATGCCTTCTGCTGAGACTGTTGCCTCTCAGTAGTGGGGTCAAATTCGGGAAAATGTTTCTCGTTGCATGCTATCGAACCTTCGGAACGGGAGTCGAACACGCTTACACTGGTCTTAACCGGTCCTCAAACCCTATGTATAGATTTTGAAATAATTCAGTAAGTAATCAATTTGAATGAGACCTGATTATTTTTTATGCATGGGATATACAGTCTAAAGCTGCAGTTTCTTCCCTTAATATAATGGTATTTGATTGGTCGTTGTTTTTGTTTTTTCCTCAAATCTGTGTGCTCAATTAGGTCAAATTTAATTCTGTATTCACGTATGAACTTTCGTCATGTAGTCATTAGATCATATATTTGCTTCACATTAAAACACCATACATCACCATAAGAATCCTATATCTCAAGATGTACCCGATGAATCTGGTTCTTTCTTTATACCGTCTGGCGCTCTTTTTATTGGTGTTATGCTATTACTTATCCGTTTCTTTGTTACTTTATTCTTTCCTTAGCTTTCGGAGAAGTCCATGTTTGTCGTACACCTTCCGACACGCGCTGCTCGATAATATTCTCTTTGTTCTCTTGTTTAAATGTCATCTATTCGTAATGTAATAATGCTGTGTGTTTGCACGAGCTATTATGTATTTGAGTTCCTTTGAGCTCATTACCATGTTACGAGTTTAATAGAAGAGCTGTTACGAGTTTAATAGAAGAACTAGAATGGGAATTACTATCAGAACGCAGGTTAAAATTTAGGTTAAACCTTTTAAGTAAATTCGAAACCGATTTGTTCACAGATGACGTTAGATATATATTAAGAACCCCTGCGTATTATGCTAGGTTTGACCATATTCACAAGATTAGAGAGATAGATTGTCGTACCGATAGATTTAAAATGTCATTTTTCCCGCGTACCATAAGAGAGAACAATAGGCAACGTAGCAAAAGGGATAGGTAGGTGAAATATAGTTAGAATAGTTTGTAGTGCATGATGCATGTAATAATTACCAATAATCCCTACCTTATTATGTAGATTTTAACCTGTACTATACTGTAGTAACTAATATTTTGTTGTAATAACTACTGCAATTACTTGTAATAACTAATAATCTACTGTAGTAACTATTAAACTGTGACCCTATTTTCTAGCATGTCTACCTTATATATCCTACTTGCATGGCAATAGTGCATGTTTGGTGATCTTCACCCCCTGCCACACACCCTCGTGGTGGCTCGCAGGGTATTACGTAGATGTAGATGTAGATGTACCATAATTTAATTTTCTTACCAGGGAAGCGAATGATTACATTTTGTTCAAATGCCTCTAGACGTACTGGAACAAGTGCTGTTGACATATTTCGCCTGCCTGTTTTTTTCTTTTGTTAAATTTAAATTAGCCTTGCAAAAATACCCCATTATGTTTGGGGTGTTGACGATTCCCCAACAACTTTCTGCCATGACTGCTGTGAGAAGATGAAGTTTTTAAAGCCTGCATTTCTATTTTTGCTGCCGCTTTTTCTCCTCATTTTCTAAATCAATTACTGACTCTTCAGTTATCTGTACCGAGTGGCAACGTAAAAGTTCTCTTTGAAGAGTAATCTCTTTAAAATTTAGTTAGAAGTTTGCTTAGAACTTAGTTTAGGAAGAAAGCTAGTTAAAATTAATATTTGGCAACTTTAGTGAAAAAATTAATTAGAGATTAGTAATTCTTTGATTTTAACTGCCCCATAAAATGCTACTAGTATGGCTGCTTCAATGTTTATCTATCACAATCTGTCGCAAATATTTTCAACTCTCTCTCTCTCTCTCCCACTTTTTACTGTCGCTCAAGAACTCGGGAAATGTTTATCTTGTCCATTGTATCCTTTCGGCAAATATTACCGGAAAATTTTTCTCGCACCCTGTCAAGAGCTGAAGTATTTACGAGAGCGACAGTCGTAGATTATCGGATGCGGCGCCCGGCTGCCCATTCATTTGCTCTTGGGGGTAGTCGGGATGAGGACAGTGAGAGAGGGAGAGAAAGGTGGATAAAAGAGGTTGAGGGAGGGAAAAAGAGTCTCAGAGGTGTCAGATGGGGTGTGATGGACATCTCCGTCAGTCTGCCGGACCCCCGTGCCCGGGGCCGTTTGCGCTCGCCGACGCCGCAGCAGCGCCGGGGCCGTCTTACCTCTTGCCGGAAGTAATCCCACGGCCCTCTGGGAAGGGAGGACGGTACAAAAAGAGGAGTGGGAGGGGGCGGGGAAATAATAAATGCGTCGGCGAGGATTGAGTCCGAGCTGTCACAGCGTGTGCGCTGCGCGGGTCCTTCTCTGCTCAGTCCTCCTCCTCTTCCTCCATCCCGGGGCGAGACCGAGTGTATCTCTAGGGGCTCGTCTGGGAGGAGGAAAGGTGGGAATGAGGAGGAGAGGAAGTCCCTGGGCTGCGAGGGCGCCCCCGAAAGTTCGGATTCTAGCTCTCATCTTGTGTCACAGCCACCTTTCCTTCCCTCCTCTAGAACCGCCTCTTTTTCGTCCTTTTCATCTTTTGTGGTACGCAGCGTGCAGGAAAGTGCGTTCCTCTAAAGGCTACCATGTCTTCGGCGGGAGAGTGCTCAGGATTCGGTCTATGAACGAACCGGCGCTTCTCGAAGTCACTGGCTGTTACTACTACCTTCTCTTTACTCGTCTAGCGTCAAAAATCATAGCCGGAAAATTGTTAATTATTGTGAGTGTCTTAAGTTACCCATTCCTAATGTTCACATAAGGATTTTTTTACCGGATGTCTAGGTCTATAATCTCAATATATCTAACATATAGGTAGCCAGTTATGTACTGCCACAGTTATGAAACCCGTAGGTTGGAGCACGTGGAAATTGTCACAAGAATAAAACGCCTGGACCAGGAAATCGAACTTGGACCTTTGGCATGGCGGTCACCGCACAATCGAGGCATTCAGTTCTCGTAGCAATTTTGAAGGATTTAAGGGAACCTTTAAGTTTCATCAAGGATGGTAACACTAGGGATGAGAAGACAAATGAAGGTCCATATATTATGAGGAGGTATCCAATAATATCTCTGAAACTATGCGTAAACCCGCAATGAAGATTTTCATCGAAGTGAGTACTTAATACATGCTTTCCCTTTCACAGATGGATACTTTTCGATCTAATCTGAAATCGGAATACGCTCCATTTCGTTGTGATCAGTTCAATCTCCTCCTCATCCCTGTATTCCCATATTCTGTTTGGGATATTTATCTCGCCTAGTTGACTGGCTTCTTTTGGCGCTTCAATAGCTAAGGATGTGTCAAACCGCGTCACTTAATGTGTTCTTCCTATGGACAAACGTGCCAAAAATAAGATGGAATTCGAACTAATAAACTTTCTCTTGCCATGTCAGTGGTATGCTGCGTCCACAATTTGGCTTCTATAGGCTGTTGTAATATCTATTTTAATTGTTTCATAAGCCTAGATATCTGAATGGAAATCACAATAAGTTTCTTAAAATTTCGACCTAATATTTCTCGAAGTTAAAGTTTAGACGAAATAAAGCAAGATCCCAGCCATTTTTTTCTAACATCAAAAACATTTTGCATATCCGACGCTACAACTCATTAAGGAATTTTGATCTTAAGTCAATGGACAGATATAATATATTGCATGTTTTGGTATAAAGTTATCCCGTGCCTCGTACACTTTCGCACAGGCCGCTTGGGTCTCTTGGTAAGTATATGTAGTTGCAAAACCTTGCGGAAACCCTGAGGTGCTGCTGTTGGAGTGGCGCGCTTTTTACCTTCGCAAAGTAGGAATCCTTCACAGCAGGACGCACTGTGCAGTCCGCTGTACCTTCCTACTTGGGTGGCTCTCAGCTAATGGCGCTTCTTTGTCGACTCGGGCGACTGCGGAGCACGCAGAGGGGAGTCTCGCTATGTATAACGAGGGCGTCCGCCCTGTCGTCCGAATGCGCTGCTCTTACCCTCTCCATTTTCTCCCTTTTATTTTCTCTCTTTGATCTCACCTTCTCGCTTACCTCTTCACGGCTTTTCAGTGGATTTTTGGGCCCTCCAGGGTGAAATACAACAGTAAAAGTCCAGCTGTACGAGGATCACAGGCTTGCGCCGCAGGTGAGGAGTGTGGCTCAATTTATCTCCTATGTTCCGGATGCAACGGGTGTGTCGTAAACGCCATTTAGTAAGGGAGTGCCAATGGCAGAATGAAATATTAAATTCGAGCACTAAAGCCTTTTACTCGCCTCATATGATTACTGAATCGACACCAGATCAATTGCGGCATTTGGCTACATTTTTTTTTGTTCATGAATAAATCAAACTCCTGGATTCGACATCTTTTCTCAAGATGTTTCTTCCGTTGCAGAAGCCAGTTTAATGTGGTACTATATTTTCGGGTGTGCCATGCGCTCGTTGTCTTCAAAATCACTGTAAGAATGTGCATCAAGGAATCTTATATTCTAATACGTATGCGTCCCCGTTCTGCTTAGCTTGCCACAATACAGCTTGAAGTGAAATGTAATGCCCTGAAAGAAATTAGTGGTCTTCATTAAGAGAATGGCAGGTTATTGTTATTGATCATAGAACTTGTTAATAGAAAACAAGGAGTTTGCGAAACTGCAATAAAAAAGCGCTAAATTTTATCTCGATATTTTCTTGATTTTCAAAGAGGTCTTATTTAATCAGTTATACAAGGTATTAAAATAACCATCACTTTGCTTTTATTTCTCTGGAAATATACTGAAAATAGCTGTCTTCTAAGTCAATCGGATTATTGAAAAAGGTGATCATGTAACATATGTTTTTATAGATGATCTTGATCGCAAAAGTTTTGACTTTTCTCAGCAAACATTGCGTTACATATGTTACCTTCCGTTGTCTTTTTCATCAATTTAGTGTTTGTTTTGTCATTAATAATGTGGTTTAAGAGACTTAACGTAATATTTTTTGTAGATGCGCTCAAGGGGTGGAACATTTTTCTCTCTAGAACTTAATTAGTTTTGGAAATTACGAAAACCGAATCAATAGTTAATGAATGATGAACGTTTGACGCTGTTGATGAAGTAGTTAGGCGGTCATATGAAATAATATCAGTCTTTGAAGAGCAGCGAAGGAAATGGAGCTTATACATATTGTAATTTACGTCGTTGTCTCATGACAATTTCACTCGCCCCCTGTACAATCACTTTGCGCGAGTAATATTTTTTGGGAAATCTTAAAAATGCGAGAAATCTTAAAAATCGTAAAAATGTGAGTGGACGTCATACAGAAGGGTGCGTATTACGGTAAACGTTGCACCATGTATCTCATGTATCTCCTCGCTGAGGAAATGCTAATGGCATTTGATTTTGAAAATGGCATTTTATTTGGTGGAAATGGATGGCCGTTTCTTATCCGACCGGAATATTTCGCGGCGAAAGACGTAGGCAGCCGAAATAGCGCGCTTGGCTCATACCGAGATGAGCGGAACACTCGACGATGACCCTTTCGGACCCTTCCTCATTCAAAAACACATTGAAGTCCATCCTTCTAGTGATTCAACTGCGGTGAAATGATTCACCATCTTCAAATGGAGGGAGGGATAGATTGGAAGATTCTAAAGTCCTCATGTTACGGCGTTACGCGGTCTGAAGTGGGCTTCAATTTACGGAGATAGCAATATACCCCGTAATACGTTTGGTATCACAACATTTACTGTGGAATAATAGCATAATTATTGCATGAAAAGAAGGCGTAACCACTTTGAAAGGTACATGTGACATTAGCGCAGACATTGACTCAGACGACAATCCGAAAACCTTTCTCCTGCTGCCCAGGACTGCCGATAAAATTATTTTTTAAATATATTTATTTCTCGAGCGCAGTTATGAATGGCCTAAAATGGCCTGGCAACCATAAGGCCAAGGAATTTAATTTAGCGGGGTGAGAGGAATCAAGTGTCTGAATCATTTTAAGTGGTGTTCCATTCATGAATGCTTGCGTATATTGTGCCATGCCTGGGATTCTCGAGTTCGCGTTTGGCAGCGGTCAGTGCTTTGATACGGTATGTGCCTCTTCAGGAGACTCTCCATCACCATTCATCTCCAGGCCATAAAGTGGCTCGACGGAGAGATGCGATCATTAGGTCAAATCGTAGTCTATGTAACCTACCCGAGAAAGTCATGTGATTCACTTCGAAGAGAGCTGTTCAATCATTTCAACCCACGTATATTCCTACGCTCTGGAAGCGGCTGCCGCGTGGAATCATATTTCGCCTACCTATATTTTTATGAACACGTCACTAAGTTCGAGGAAATGTCCACGAAGGAATTCTTATGAAAAAATTGAGGCATTTTCAATTGCCAATCATTAATTATTAATTTAATGGTTAAAGTCATCAGGCCTTTGTTGTGATGCTAGTGAAGTCTGTTTAGATTCTCCTTTTGTCTTCAGACGTTTCTATGCACGAGTTATTCGTCGTCTTCCGGGTTGAATATCGTTGAAGACCTGACGGAAATGGAGATATGGTACTTCAAAATGTCGGGGGAAATGTAGTTGTAAATGCCGGTTAAGGCAGTCTTACGGCAACCTCATTAGATCTGTCTTTGGTGTGATAGCTAATAAACACTGCATTATATTAAGTCATTAATGAGTTACGTCCACTATTACTGTCGCTTTTTTTTTTAAATATATAAAATATATAAAAAATATGTAAAATATTATTCGGCTACTTTCTCATTAAAGAATTTTTCCTCTCCAATTGATTTCAGAATGATGAGCTACTCAGAAACATGGCTCGTTTTAAATTAAGGAGATTGTAGAGAATGCAGGAAGGCTATGGAGAATTGGATAGAAGGCTGCTGCGAGGAAGTCAAAGAAAGCATGAAGAAGGGGAACACCAAAATAGCGTGCAATATAGTGGAGAAACACTTCGGAGAGACAAAAGCGGAAAGTAGCAACATCAGGAATAAACACATTGAACAAATGAAGAAAAAAGCACGTAAGAAGATCTCCAAGAAGTAAGTGAGCTATCATTAGATAAGGAAAGATGGAGGGCTGCAGTCAACCAATCTTAGGATTTAACGACCAATAATGATGACTGCAATAATCGCGTTAGTGAGCATCCCATTTGGGCTTTTATGGTCATGGGTTCTCCATTTCACTCCTCTAATCTATGATTTAGAATCTTCTTCTAGTTCACATTCAATTCGAGTCATCCGGATGATGAAGAAATATTATCTTTTGATTTAGCTGTGTACATGCTTGCCAGATAGAAAGACGCCAAACCTCCGAAAAAATTATCAAAGCTCTTTTTATCACTGTAGAACTGTAGCATAACCAGTTAGAGTTTGTCTGGCGTGTAGTATGGAGTAAATAAGTAATTTTTTCGGGTTTTTGCTTGGATACCACGGAACATATTTCCAAAAGTCTACCTTAAATTTTTGTGTTTAATGCTACCTTGTTCTTGCATTCAGAAAGCAACTTCTAAAATTATAGCAGCCGGAGTTCATAATTAATGATTGCCTCCGCTTTCCTGCCGTAATTATATTAATGATTGTTTATTTTTTCCAGAATATCAATATCTTCATCACAATTTCCTTACACAAATTTGGAAAGCTTTAGGTACCTACCCTCCTAGAACAACTGAGTGGAGTCTACCTTCCCAAAAATAGGGTATTGCTGCGTATAGTTTTAAATAAAAATAAGCAACTAGAAATAATAATAATGAGCCCAATTAAAAAAATATGTAAAACAAGTTTATACAATTATATTATATAAATATTCGTCATCTGGCAGAGTAAATAGCCATTGAATTTGGAGTGAATTAACGCCATTTATAAAAAACATCTTTTTAAGATAGTTTAGTTTAGTTTCAATAAAGTAACATTTTTTTTAAAACGTAAATTATTAAGTGTTCTTCGTGAAGGTAGGTACGGTTTGTTTTCACTTCAACATTAAAACAGCCTAAGTGCTTTACAAATAAATAAATTTCTAAATTTCAATTTTTTAGGAAATAAATTATGGGAACGAGTGATATAATTGAGATGTATGTGCAATAATTATTATAATCTTCTTTTGCATTACGATAACGGTGCTATTACATTTTAATAAGCTCGATCCCAGCACTCTATTCCATAGTTTATATTATTTTAATTTTAAAGCTATTTTTCACCATAACTATGGTCAAGTATCATGAAGTTAAGTTGTTAGTGAACTTATAATATGCTATAATTTACAAAGTTAAAATTCGGTGCTGAAATGGACAAACTGTTCATGATAGAGGTAGAACACAAATATTGCAGTTTTTCTCTTGTGACAGGTATATTTCACTGGGAATAGATTTCTTCATTACTTCGAGCCGGACATTATACTTCATCTGAGGAGACTTCCTTGCGTTTATAATTCTTGTAACTGATAAGTTTGATGGGAGTAGTTGATTACACTCATCTATCTTCAAACTAAATGATGCGATGCCCTGATAACGTATACGATGATGACAGCTGTCGGAGAAATGAGAATGCCGGTCATATTTGGTCAATCATCTAAGGACCAAAGCCTTTGCAAGGCGTCTCTTTAACTTCTTTCCTTTCGGTAATTACTTTCTTTTTGGCTGAAATATTAAGTTGTTCGTTTGGTTTTCAATACCGAGGGAAGCGCTCGTGTAGTGCAGTGTGTGAATGTTCAGTGGATGGGAGAGCTTAATTTGTTCAAATAATGCAGTTCTGTGGAAATTAATGGTACTCTGGAAATTAATATGTATCAGTTTAGCTTAGTATGTCAAGGACATTACTCGATATAGAATGCGAGACTTCAGAATAAGTAGTTGAACGAAGTAACAACTTAGCGATTTTAGATTACAAATTACCGGAAAAATCCTGTACCATTCTGCTGTCACATTCGTTCCTTTCTTTTATTTTTAGATGATGGCGTTCAACAGCTTCGTGAAACGAAGCTCGTTGGTACTTGCGACATGTTATCAGTATACTTTTATGCTGCCATGGACCATGACGCTGTGCTCGTTTGTTTCTTTTTTCTTTTTTATGAAAGTATCGTAATTATGTTGGCCTGTCCTATTACCTCTTTTAGTGTAGGGCTGAGTTGGTTTCATTTTCCAGTTCTTAAAATCTATTATCAATGGGCAAATCTATTCAGTTGCCTCTGTTGCAGGAATGCCGTCCCATATCTTTTGATATGAAATGAATGCGATTTACCAAAGTAAATATGTGGAATGTGAAGAAATAATTCTTCAACTCTTTTATTTTTTAAAATGATATTCGATATCGTAGCTTCTAAGCGTTCTCGATTTGCATTCAATGGCATTCTTTCAAATGATACAAGAAAATCAAGCCTGTCGTAGCCACTAACTTTACTCAGGTGCGTCATTTATATACCGATTGAAGCTGCCAAATTCTTTGCTCGGTTCGGATATTTTATCGGTCCTATAGATTCTCGGAAATGACATCATTTGCGAAGGCAAGTACAGGATGTTCGTCGCCGTTATGATGACTGGTTGAAATGGCTCGACCGGGTCACCCACAATGAGAAAAATCAATAGCGAACGCAATGCTTGTACAAAACTACTCCGCGCGGAGAAGCTCAGGGTTTTCCCTCCGATGAGTAATAGTTTGCAGTATCCAGCTTTAGAAACGGAGAAAGTTGTTCCAACTGTGTGGGCTTGGCTAGAGATGGATCGAGAAATGCGTGATCGGAGCTTTCATCTGTAGTGAGACCGGAAAATTTCCCAAAACGCACATATTTTTCTCCCTCAAGAGAGCGGTGTTTTGACCCTGAATTCCTCCTGACTTTTTTAGCATCGATGCGGTATTACTCAATATGCGCCCTTATACTGATGAAAAGCTGTCGCTTCTTGCAACCCAACCGGAATTGGACATCACATCAGTAATAAGGGAGCTCTTCGGAGTGAGTCACGCATGTCCAATTGTGGAGGCATGCTTAAGGAAAACGAGGTCTTTGGGTCCTCTCCCTCCAGAATTCTCTGTTTAGATGATGCAATGTACTAAGGAACTAGATGAATGACTTAAAATGGGTGATGTTGGCCCTATCAATATTACTTTCTAGCTGACTTCTAGCTGTGACATCTAATCTAGAAGACTTCTCATTTACATCCTAAAGTCTATTATTTTATCAGGAAAATATGTTTTATTGATTATATTTTTGGATGGGTTTTTTGAACGGTAATCTAGAACTAATTGTTTACATTTGAAGAATGTTAGAAATGCCATCGAAAATCTTTACATATTCATTGCCATTTTAGCTCATAATCCCATTGGAACATGATGGGATGAGCGAAGGAAATAGTTCTTGGGTTTTCATTCCGTGATTGTGGGTTAAAAAGCGGTAAGCAGGAAGCGATGGTTGGCTCCTCAGTGACCGTTATATCCCTTCTAGAGTGGAGAAACCACAAGTAATTACTTTAAAAATGGGAAAGGAGTGTCCCTATTGTTTTCTCTTGTTTCTAATGGGCTGATTATGATACCGAGAGCCTATTGACCATTCCTCAAATCTTTGAATCCCCGCCCATATTTTCTGATTGCCTAAGCGGTGAACTCGACCATCGTTTACTTTACCTAGTGTCCGACACCTGTGGTCGTCATTTGGATTAGGTGAAAGGTGTGCATTGTTGCCAAAATATTGAGTGCTTGATTCCAAAGGTAATAGATGGTATATATGATACTTGAATTTGAGGAAAGTGTATAACATTCCTTTATTGATATCAGTTTAATCGATTGAGAGCCTTAACAAGTGAACCGCCTAGGCTTCTATACCTGTCCTTCGGTCATTTTCAGTCAGTTATGTGTTCTCCAGATTTTTAGCTCTCTCTTTGAGTGTACAAACCTGTAAGCTTTATTTGCTTTCGAGTTTTACCTAAAAAATAATGGAAACTATCTGTTGATACATTCAGTTAAACTCAATGTGTGACGCGAATTAGTTGGGGTACACTCCTGTCCATTCTGATATGACGTGGCGATCTACTGTTAAGTCTACCAATACGTTAGGATTATTGTGGTGTGCAACTAATCGTCTAGTGGTCCAATAGAAAGGTAGTGTATTCTGGTTCCTTTTTTATTTTCTAAATATGTTACCTTTGCGAAGTGGCACGCCTTCAGAACTCCTTGAATACAAGTACTACAGATGTCAGTGCTTCTACGACCTTTACTCAAGCTTCCTGTGCGCGGTGTCAAATTGTCACGTGACAGGATTTTAAGCCATCGAAACGCTTCTGTGAAAAGTTCTCCATTTCTTGCCAAATTTCCAGTTTAAAGGCCATTAGCCCCGAGAAGCTGCCTTTAGAATGTGATTCCCTTGTTCGCACGTCATGAAAGCTAAGGACTTTCAAGAGTTCAAGACACCCTCAGAGTCCGAGTCCTTAACAAAACGAGCATAACACGTTTCACTAATGAGAATGTACACGTCCGACCTCCGTTACCATCTTCCGTTCTGCCTCTCTCGTGGGAAGGGAACACACGCGTGACGGGGGACGAGAGACAAAAAGGCGAAGACGCGGAGTGGAAAAAGACAGCGGAGAATGGAGGAAGATTCTGTCGTCCTTTAAGGGGAGGCTATCGCTTGCCCTCCTTCGCGCAACAATCCGATTTTTACGCCCCTCAATCCGACAGCCCGCACGGGGTCGGATGCTTGCTCGCTTTGCGATCCTCCCTCAACCTCCACCGTCCAAAGACTCCTCCTCTCTCCTTGTATTGGGCAGTTGAGGTCATTGGGACAGGCGGGCCCTTACCTGCCCTTAGAACTTGCCCTTCCTCACCCCCGCCATTGTCGCGTGTCCCGGCCGTCCAAGCAACCACCCCCGCACTCCGCTCACGGGGCTGCGCGACCCGTTAATGTCACGAGGGCACGAGGGGGATCTCAAACATTTGAACATTTTGTGAGCTCGCCCCACGCACGCTCTTTATCCTCCGCTTCATTGTCGCCGCGCGCCGTCCTTCTCGCTCTTCTTTTCTCTCCTTTCCATTTGCTTTCAGCCTCGTTTTTGCCCTCTTCCTATTTTTTTCGCCTCCTCCTCCCTTTGGAACGGTAAGGGCAAAAAGCCGGGCGGGTGGTCGCCTGTGTGTTAACTGCCGTGAATTCCTCTCCACTCCCTCCTTCCCGGACTGTATTTCTCCTCCTCCGACGCAGCCTCACGCTCAATTCCTCCATCTCTCGCTCTTCTTCCCGTTTTCTCCCGTCCTCCGGCACCTGCCTCCTCCGCCTTCGGCCGACCCCCAGTCCCTTGCGGATGCCCACGTTTTTTTCTAAATCGTGTGTTCTTTTAGATTTAATCTGCATCGATATGCTCTATTTTATTTCAGACAGGCATTATTTGATGTTGGCATATGCTGTCCTCCTCCTGGATGGAGTATGTTCATTAAATAATCAATTCGGATTTACAGCCAAGAAAATGTTTTATTGAAAGGGATTATGATAATACGAGGGCATTTTGTTTCAACTTCCGGTTGCTTAGCATAAACGTCAGACAAGTGACAGGCGGGTGGTGTGCGCAGTAGGCAACTGCGCACCTCCCGCACTACACGCTCCGTCACTGTCGAGTTCACTTCGTCAGTCTGTGCTGGGCATCAGTCACATAAACATGGTTGCCTCAATTGATTCTCCCGCCAAGTGCGAATTGCAAAGCTTTATTCGTTTCCTGTATGCAGAAGGGAATAGTGCAGCAGAAATTCATCGAAGAATGAGCCGAGTGTATGGAGAAAACTTTATCAGTGATGGTGTTGTGCAAGAATGGTGTCGAAAATTTAAAGATGGCCGAACTGATGTGCATGATTAAGGGGGTCAACGACGCAAGTCTGTCGCTACAGACGGCCATTTTCAACGAGTTGATGAAGTGGTTAGATAAAACAGTAGGTTCCCCATAAGTGCTTGTCTATGGAATTTCCGGAAGTTTCAAGATCTTCTCTGTACTCTATCGTTACTGAACATTTAGGCTTCAAAAAAACTTCAAACTCGCTGGGTCCCAAAAATGTTGACTGACAACGCTCATTTATAGACTCATTTAAATTCATTGGCGGCAACATTTTATGAAAAGGGTATCGTAAAGCTTGTCCGCGGGTACAAAAAATGCCTCAATCGTCAAGGTGATTATGTCGAAAAGTAACCATAAGTGTACATAACTTTTAGTAATGAAATAATTTTTTAATATTCACTTGTCTTTTTTGTATGGCCTATCGGAGGTTGTAAAAAACTGCCCTCGTAGTTTACTCTATCCTCTCAGTATTATCCATTTTTTCCATTCGCCTCATCAGCATTTCATATAATTCTATAATTTCCTTATTTTAATCTTCCTGGCTTAGATTACAATTTTTGTCGAGAAATGCTGTGCCTTATTAGTTGCTGGAATGATCTTTCTGCTGTATTAAAGTTATTACCCAGTTCAAATGGTTGACCCTTGGCTTGGCGAAATGGTAAACCTTTTACATTTTCATCAATGGGGTCGGTTAATTATATACCTTTGTTACCATTTAATTATTTAGATAATACATTTGTAACTTTTTATGTGGAAACGTGACTTTTACCTTGGCACGCTAATGCTGGAGTCGATGACGTGACATATTTGAGACGATAATGACAATTTAAAATTTAGTTAGTTTTTCTTCTTAACATTTTTAATCTCTTACTTGCACTTGACTTCAGATATTGGTCCTTCTGTTTGTATTAAGATGATCCAACATGACAGTTGGAACAACTTAATACAGGACAGCCGACAGACAGACATGAATACTGAATTCAAAGGTCTATATTCTTCTTCTGGCTTTGTGAATTGAAGGATCTGATTTGTGTCGCGCATCTTATTCTTCGGCTATGAACAATTGTTTTAATCAGCTGACCATTTTTCCCTGAAATTTGGTCATCCTTTACAAGGACAAGCTTAACGTTTTTGGGTCTCTTACGTGGTTATACTTTCTCTGTTGTTGGCGATTCTGCGCCTTCCTCCAAATCTTAGAAATAACTTCCAAACGGCGCTTATGGTGTACCACTTATTTTTTTGTCCTTTAAAATGTTAGATATCAATGGTTTCTTGATTTTTAATCTTTTTTACCTACAACACTCCATTTGGAAAATCTTTGAGATTGCTATTTGGTGTGAAAGGGAATGCTGATTTTATAGTTATACTCCTCATCAAATCTTGGATTTGGTGCGTTCTAAAAGTTAGGATGGTGGTATGTACCATGAGTCGTTAAATTACTCCTGTAAGATTTCCTCATTCTTTCATGAATATTGTCTCACATATTTTTTGCAATAATGGTTAAATTTTGCTTTTATTCCGATCCTTAATGTAGTTTATTTAAAATCATTGTTTCTATTAATACTGACTGATGGTTGAATTATTTTTTCTGCTTTCATCAAATTCAACTTGAGGTGTCTAATTATTCATTGGAGTTAGAAAAAATGTGCCTTTTTATTATAACCAGCTAGCATTTGCATAAATCTTACGCATACTGGATGTAAACTGCTATTTAATCTCCTTCACTTTCATTCCAATGGAAAATGCTAAGAGAATCTGAATAGCTTGATTGGAGTGCTGTGAAGAAATTTTCAAATGCTACTTTCAAAAATCGCTAATCACTCTTATTTGTTAAATGGATTGTTAATAATCCTTGAGTAGTAGGTATTAGTAGCATAACTTTGAATTTCAGCTCACATTCTACAATTCAAAGTGGAACTCATTAACTCCTTTTTTTACAAGTGTTATTGATTACCAGGCAAATAGTAAGTATAAATGCTCTATATGAAGGAATTATTATTCCTTTAAGTACGCGGAGCCAAAGTAACATATAATGGGTGCATGAGGTTTCCCTGGGTTTTTATACTTCCACATAACGTTCACTAAATATTTCTTTTTTGAAAGTAATTCATCTGCTTGCATGCGGATACCTTAGATCAATCTTAAAATAGTGTGCGAAGAGGAAATAATTAGTGATATATGTAGCAGGAGGTGGTTGTTTTCCTTCACTTAATGGAGCAATGTGCTTTATAGTCCTTATCTCGAACAAGAGTAAACCTCTCATGAAGATAGTTACTCATTATTTTTGTTTTTCTAGTTTACCATCACTGACGATTCTCTTCCGTATGTTTTCGTGAAAAATACATGTCTTTCAGCGATCAAGAACACATGTGTTTCTACGCTCTATTAATGAATTTTACAAAGTTCTCTGTTAGTGTATAAAACCTGTGAAGTTTGGTACCTTTGATGTTGCCATCAAAATTACCGCTTCTCTTTTTGCATATGCTTTGTGTTCCTTGAAATTAGTCACTATGATATGAGGTCTTATTGATGGCGCTCGACTTGAAGAAAACTCATATTGGATGGAATTTGAAATGGCGACTTCAAATTACCACCTCCTGCAAACAATTTGAGGATTCAACATCAACGATGAAATGCTCTCACAAGTACTATTGACCTGAGAAGCGAAAAACCTACCCAAGTGGCACTCGAACCCACAGCCTTCTATCGGCAAGCAAAGACTCAATAACCCGCAAGAAATACTGGATCCTATTTTAAACTAATAACTTGTAATTAAGGGAATGTCAATTTTACTCAAAATTTCTGGCTTGTTTTTAGAGAATTGTGACAGATATTTCAACTTTATGGCCTGTCATTTAAAAGTTATCATTTGTATTTTACATTAGTTTCTTACGCTTCAACTTCGTTTAAGGGTAACTTAGAAACTTGTGTGGAAAAAATTCATGGCGATATGACGGTTAGAATTCGGTTTAGTGTCGGACTATTGTTAATAATCGATCTGCAAAGAATCAGGTACATTAATCGTTCAGTTTTGCTCCTCAAGCGAAACAAGCGAATGACTTGCGATCCGGAATCTTTTGTTCTTATTATCTACTAATTACACAATATCTGTGGATAGGACTGTGGGCTTAAGACGAGGCTTTATGGTATCCAGAATTCATGATAAACCTCCCGGCAGCCTTCGGTAACCTCCGGCAGTGGGATCTAGAATTAAGTAGTCAGAAGTTTTTAAATTACATAATTGGTAATCTGAACATTTCTTTATTATAACAGAACAGTTTCACAGTACCAGTCTGCTCTCTCTCATCAACGAGGAGGCGGAGGCGGAAATACTGTTTATTGCTGATGAATTCTTGGGTTTTCAGCCGGGAAAGGGTTGCTGCCAACGTTTCGATGGCTTTCTCCGCCAGTCACATCAGGGATAATGTTGGACCAACGATTGTGTTGGTAATAGTGTTCATTATGGATACGAGATATTGAGATCTTACTACCTGCGTGTTTCAGAACCTTTAGTTCTCTTTCACGGTAAGCACATTCTACTAGAGTCCATTATTACTTTCTTTTGATACCAAATCTGCTTCTTTCTTTCTCCCACATTCCGTTATTGTTGCGTATTTTGATCCCATGTTCAAGTAGATGAAACTGCAAACCTGCTAAACTGATAATGTTTCTAATTCCTAATTGGAACATTCTGAATTGAGCGAAACTCGAAATAGATTACGACGGCAGAAGAATAAGAATTATCCATCCGATATACAGGAAGTAAGTCGTCACAATGCGAATTAGAGACGGAAGTCAGATAGATGCTAAAATTAACAAAGGAGTAAGATAAGTATACAACCTTTCACCTGGATTGCTCAACATGCACTTGGAGGAGGCCATACGAGAAGCACAAGAAATTGGACTGAGCGGAGTTAAGATAAACGGTGAAGAAATAACTATGCTCCACTTCCCAGGTGATATTGCAGTCAATGCTGGAAATCGCAATGATCTCCATAGGTCACAAAACGTAATGGACCGAGTTCTCCAGGAATATAACATGAAAATAAGTAAGAAGATGACCAAAATCTTAGTATGCGGAAGAGAGAAGCTGAATGTAGAAATCGCCCTGAGAGGAGAGAAATTAGAGCGAGTGGATTCCTTCACCTATCTCGGAAGTGCCATTACGTGTGACGGAAGAAGTACAACTGACATCATGCGGAGAGTAGCCTAGGCTATGAAGGCATTCTTAGGAAAAAGACAACTGCTGTGCCCAAAGAAGATGGGATTACAAATCAGGAAACAGTGTGTGAAAACTTTCGTGTGGAGCGTGGCACTCTACGGATCGGAAGCATGGACCATTGGAAAAGCTGACCAGAAAAGAAAAGAACCCTTCGAAACCTTGGGCTGGAGGAGGATGCTGAAGATGGACGGACAAATTAAGAAATATTGAAGCGTACAGAAGAGGAGAGAACCATATGGGACACCAAAGAGAAAAGAAGAACAAGATGAATTGGACACACCCTGAGAAATAATGGATTTGTGAAGAACATAATTGAAGGCAAAATAGGAAAAGCCCGTAGAGGAAGACCAAGGAATAATTTCATTGACCAAATAAAGAGGAAGGTACTTAAGAAGAGATACTAGGAGGTAAATTAACTAGCATTAGATAGGAAAGGGTGTAGGGATGCTGTCAACCAATCCAAGGATTGAACGACCAAGTAAAAAAAATATATACATATATTTCAAACTCTTACATACTTAAGAGAGCATACTTATGGAAGACATAAGCATACTTAAGGAGAACATACTTAAGGAAGAGGGAAAAATCATGAGGAAAATTCTCGGCCCAAAATTAACAGAAGAAGGGTATATATTGCACTCCAGGAAAACTACGGAGAAGATGTCCAACCTAGCGGCGGATATCAGAAAAAGAAGACTGCAATTTTTCGGACATATCAATAGACTCCCACCGACAAGACTCATCAAAAAGGTCAACACATATTTACAGGGTGTCAAATCAACAATACCATAGTTGTCTCAAGTCAGATGTGATCTAGAAAAAGCAAAAATAGACCCTAAGGAAATTGAAAACAGAATCACCTACAGAAATAAGATACACCAGTGGAACGTAATGCCAGAGAACGAAGTCCTAAAGAAACCAGGGACAAAATGGACGGAAGAGAGAAAGAGAATCCACGGAGAAAGAATGAGAGAAGTATGGAAGATAAGAAAGAAACTTAAAAATGAGTCATAATGCTTTGCGTGATCCAATAAAAAAAGGTCCATACGCAACTAATAATAATAATATTTCAAACTCGGCCTAACTCAGATTCTTCCACTGGGTAGCATCAAATAATGTTATTGTGTAGCCGAACTCTACGCCAAAAAGCAACCCCGTAGTATCGTCCCTTGGAATCTCTAAGCTCCGGAGAGAAAGTCGCAAAGTGTTTAAATGAAAGCGCACCGTGTGACGAAGGTAGGAAATTATGTCCTGGAAGGATGAGCGCAACTGGGGGAGTGAGGAGGTGCTGGAATGCTGGAGAGCGGAAGGATAAAAGGGGGAGGAGGGGTAAAGGGGTGGGGGGTGGGATAGGATATGGAAGCGAGCGGAGTTTGGAAAGAGATTTTTTTGCTCCAAGGATGGATGGAGGAGGGGAGAGGGGTGAGCGTGGGTTTGGCGATAAAAAGAGCACGGGGGTTGGGGGGAGAATGGCTGGAGATGGTTGGGGTGGATGGGAGGGGGATGATGGTACTTGGGAGCGAAGGGAGGGGGAGGAGAAACGGAAAAGGGGTGGTCGGGAGTGGTGGCGTGATTAGGAGGGGTGTGGAAGAGAGGGGGTTGTGGCAAGAGGGATGGAGGGAAGAAGGAGGTAGATAGGGGGTTGACGGGGGTGGGGAGGGTAAGAAGGGCTTGAGCGGGAGGGAGAAAGAGGTGCGCCCCCAAGCCATTGGGACAGCGGCCGCGACTTCTTTCATCTTCTTTCTTACCTTACCGCAATCTTCCGCTTATTCTCCCCCTCCTCAGCGTCCGCCCCTTCCACTATCTTTCTTATCCACTTCTCCCATCTACTCGTACAGCTAGGGAGTGCTCTGCAAGGGTAGATATACATCCAGAATAAAATCAAAGGTAGGCGAAGGAAATTGTTTGTTTCAGGCGGGATTTTTGCGGAAGGCTTCTATATGTATTAATTTTGTAGCGTGTCAGTCATTCTGTATCCGTTTTGTTTCTTTCTCTGTCAATTTTGAGCTAGAAGAGTGAGGTTTGGTGCGTTGAATGTGGAATCTCTGTCTTCATGATTTGGTAGTAGTTTTGGATTTTTATTGGGCGTGTGGTAGGAGGTATTAGGTGACAAGCCGTGCAAAGGTGTAAGATATTTGGAGATGAAATGGAGACATGAACTAAAAGAAGTGTATTTAGTAAGTTTTAATAAGACCCAAAAGAGCGGCTGCTTGGACGTATGGCAGGGGTGTTAGATTACCATCCGTGCAAAGGTGTAACCTATATTTTTGGTTGCAACAACCAGAGGGGAGAAAGGCTAAAAGGGAGAGTGGAAGAGTGTAAAGGTTGAAACAAAAGAAACCCATAATGCTCTCATATTCAAATGGCTTTAAAAACATAAAGGAGAACATTGAATGAAAAAAAAAACATTTCCACCAATGAGCTATTTTTAGACTAGGACACTTACCCCCTGCGGGTACTGCCTGCTATATTAACTGCCTGCTAGATATTAAAATGAAAAGCTCTCTTTCTAGATATAACTTCACTGTCACAACATCTTTCGGCTTGCTCGGCTATTATCTGGTGACTCTACCCAGATGATCGCTAATTAAGCCGAAACAAATGGTGACTGTCACCTGATAACAATGGTAAAATAGGGTGGAAAATTACTTAGTTCTGGTCCAATTTTAATATCTCTGGTAAAAGATTTTCTCTGATTGTAACCGAAGTAAATATGTTCACAGCATTTTTTTTCTCCTGTTAATATCGCTCACGTCAACTGACCGATGGACTGATGTTATATGCAAAACCCAAACGATTATCATCGATTTAACGTAAATGCTACGTCATCTTGCAGTTAATCTCAATGTATTAATTATCCGCCCTTAATTACTCTTTCTCCTCGTTATCAGCACCAGAAATTCGAGGTAATTCCTAAATTATGATTAAATTGTAAGCTTTTTTCCATTCACCACTTTGAATGATTGTCCATTTATAATGAGACGTCTACTGATGTGGATGTTATTTTCATTTACTAACTCTATCTTCATGCCAGCTAACTTTAATGTGTTCGACTCGGGATGATTTCACTTCAAGCATGCCATAATTCTCAGTTTATGGGTAGAGTTCTTTGCCGCTCAGTGCGAACCAAAATGAGATCGGGAGGGTATTATTCGCGAATGCTGTGAACTATTAGTTTCCGGAATTAAATCAATCTTATTTCCAGCATACAGCCAAAGAGACTAACACATTTTCAACTGGGGCTATTATTTCGTGCGGGCGGAGTTTCCAGAAATTATATTGAGCAAGGGATAAGCACAAGTTTCCCATTACCATGAACGGAAAATAATAATTTAATGGATGATATTTGTCTAATTTTCCCATGCGGTGCATTCTCTATTCCGGGTAGCCTGGGGAGAAACGTAGCCCTCTTCCCGATTGGTTTTTTTATCCCCATTTTTTTCCCACAAAGAGATTGCTTGCGATGCTTATGTGTTGACTGATCAACATGTTTAGCGAGCTGCAGTACATTTTCAGCGCGAAGAAAAGTTTGCATATTCCTAGTCATAATTAAGCCTCAAGATTTAGAGGTTTGTTGATGCGAGTGTTGGATTTTCATCGATTGAAATTTTATCAATTGATATTAACTACAGGATAGAAAAAACTTTTCAATGGAAAATTTGAAAATTATGTCCATCCTGGTGCTCAAAAAACCCTGTGTGGCCCGTTAATTCATTCATCTTTCATTTTTCTTCGGCTAAGAGTGGCTTTAACGTAGGATCAAAATGAGAAGGAAAGTGTCCTTAGAGAAAGCACATTCTGAAATATAGGGGGAAGATTCTTCTGATTTGTTAAAAACTTTTCGCATAACCTAACCAACATAGGGTTTCTAGAGGTGGTAATATCACCTTGCGATGTCATAAAAATTGCATCTGAATCGTCTTAATGAACTTTTACCCCACACTCTGGCCCCTTACTGCTTACTTACTTACTTAAATAATGCATTTTCACCCCACATGGTTCTGTAATAGTTTCCTAAACTTGTCATCACCTTTGATTCGTTTCCCTTCTTTCTGGGTTTCCCTTTTTCCACGTGAATCGAGTAGGCCCGATGGTGCAGCACGAAAGATTGATTTTTAGATTACATCTTTCGTTGCATGGTTCACTTCCTATTTCCTTTAGTTGTCATTTTGCAAATCCCTTTTACGCCACCTAATACCTGTCTGGTGTCCAGATGCTGCTCACAATGCTAGATTAAATTAAACTTTGCTAGTGTTTTCGGTGCTTTTGTTAATATGTTGATGTGGTTGGTGCTATATACTTTTTACTTTTTTCATAACTGAACTTTTTTGTGTAGAATTTTGATGATGGCACTAGCTCTTTGAAAAGGTATTTGCATGGAGGGTACTCTCATTTTTATGGTATTAACTATCTAGGCTTGTTCAAAGCATTCGCTAGGATGATAAAGGCGTGAAAGGATTTTACGTCTAATACTGATGGATGCCATATTCAAAGCGTGGAAGATATGAGCACCTTCGGAAGATGAAAGAAAACTTCGAGCAACTGTTCGGGATTAGGTGCTAGAGAGTAAAACGGAGTGCACTCGAGATTACCTTTCCCTATTTACCTGCGCGTCTTCAGCTCTTGTGCCTGTGATAAGAGTTACAGTTACGGGTACTATGCGCAAACACATGCGAACGCACAGCTCTCTCGGACTCAAATGCCGTGCACTGGAGTGGACTCGAGGTGTTTGTTTAGTGTCCACTCTTCCCCACCCCCGGCTCCCCTACGTTTTCTTCGTGTTCCGACTAGGATCTCCTGCGCCTGCCTCCTAGCGCCCTTACTCGGCACTCGGACGAACCTCTTTGGCTCTCCTCCGCATCTACTTCTCCTGAACGCTCTCTGCGGAGGGATTCGAGCGGCAAAGGTGCGCTGCGTCGTGAGCGGCCGCGGGTGCGGCGGACAAAGGGTGCGCCCGCCCCGGGCGTGAGTGAGTGATTGACCGCGTCCGTCGTTGTGTGACAACTGGGACAATCGACGCGTTGGTGTCGGTCAGAAAGGAGGTGTTTTCCGTTATTGCTTTTAAGCGCATTTCCTTTGGTTTAAAGTTTTTTGCCTCCCCCTCCCCATTCCCGAAACCCTTTGCTTCGTCCTCGGCTCTTAAGCCTGGTGGGAAAGAAAAACTCCTCGTCCGCAAATCCCCTTTTCCGGTCCCTCAAGAGTGGACAATACACTGCCGCCATTTTCGTTACCGGACCCTAATTCTCTTCTCTGCTGCGTTAACGACTATGATGAATGGCCGTTACAATTGGGCTCATTGTAGTGTTATGGTTTGCCAATTCTATTTCCCCTATACCAGCGAACGCTGTTTGACGTCGTAGTTATTCTCCTTGGATATCTTATCCTCTTGAATGTCGCTTCCAGTTGAGTTCTAGGCAACAGGTCAAGTATTTGTTTCACCATCCAGTTAGAAATTCTCACTTTATTCACGGAAATATTCAGTGTGTCACAATTTAGCCCTGAGTATGGCTTCAGTGGGCAGTAACTGTGTTAGAGATGAGCAAACCCATTTATCTTTGGGAACTTTTTCACACTGGACCGGTCCTTTTGTGACCCGCTCCTTTTCACTCATTCGCCAATCCTTTTTTATGAATGGTCATGAATTTTCCTTATCAATATGTTCTTGGTGTTCAAATGAGGTCAATATAAAAACCAGGAATACATAATGTACCGTTAAATGGCTGTACAATTTTGGTTAAACATAGGAAATAAAATAGCATTGCTAAATGTTTACATCATCATTCCTTGAAAAGATTTATTCCTGAATCATACGTAGTGCATTTGGAAAGAGCCTTTGGAAAGAAATAGTAAAAAGTTTGAAAATAAAGATCGGTTATGGCGATGTAAAAATAGTGCCGATTAATGCTGTTAAAAAACTGCAGTAACTGCTCTGCATGCTGAGCTATTGCGGTGGTCGTTTCTGAGCGTGTGGTCACAGATGTGATACCATGCGTGTGGCAACTGCACAGTAGTCATTTCTGCTTAGTGACATGCCTAAAGTTAGTTCGGGAAAGATCTCTACAAGCTTCACAGTACAAAGGCCAGGCTGAAACTGAGGAGTAGGAGAATTATATCAATTAAAGTTGGTCCTACTATCTTTATGAGCTTACTCTGGATAGGCGCGCCTAGAAATTTCCATCGTTTACAATGACCTCAGCTGCGAGTGCGGTCGAATTGAGCCGGCTAGCGCCAATATAAAGAAAAAACCTACCACTCATTAGACCGCTAGCTTCCGTTGATCAATTGTTGGGGCCTTATGAAGAACACCTTAACCCACGACTGCGACTAGTTTCATCTCATTATCGATAGTTGCTCAACTTCAAACCCTTCAAATAATCCCAGTTGTAGTCTTAGGCCGTTTTCGAACTTGGCAAATCTAGCATCTTGCCTTGAAACCTAGTACGCATCGAAATCTATGACGTCATGGACAAGTCATCACCAAGCGCTTGTTCACTAGCTATCGAGGAAAGATACCAAGTCAACGAAAAAGGAGACTTGCTATGCTTGCTAGGTTTTAAGTTCGAACTCAGGGTGTGATAATATGGGCTTGTACGGAAGATAGAAGTGAAGAAACTTTCAAATGGATACTATTTTATCATTACTACGTATAATTGTGTGATATTTATTATTTTTTTGCGGAAAAATTGATGAATTCGTATACTTAAAGGCTTTTCAAATGTGAATATACTGATAAAAGATAGTTGTTTATGTGTGTTGTAGTAAGACCTAATAGTTGTGTGAATAATTCCATACATTGTAAATGTACCGTCCTTGTTTACTTCATTGAACCTACAAAATCTATCTTCCTTACTGTGGAAGGAAAAGAAATGAAATAATGATGAAAGAAATTATATGAAAGAATTATGGTCCGATGGAAAATACTCTAAGGTAGCCATAATTTCATTGGCAGCATTATTGTTAGCTAACGAACATAATAATTGTTAATAACGTTAACATTGGAGAGGTTTTCACAGCATTCATCAAAGAAGTGGGACAAGAAACCTTTAGAGTAAATGTCATTTGTTTTCAGCTTAATTATGTTAGTTACAACGCGCGTATTTATCAGTCAACAGTCAGAGATCATAGGTAGTTAGTTCGGAGTGTAATGTATTACTATATTGTTACGTGTTTTTTCATACAGGCAAAAAATATTATGATGCCTTTTTTTGCACAAAGACGTTGATTGTGGTGAAATACAGTGAGCGATATGTCGTCCACTTTCGCAGCCCCAAGTAATCGAAGCATATTAGTTAATCACCATATTATGGTATATGAGAATTATTTTATTCATAAGCAATAAGATTTTTAAAATAATATTCTCTGTTACTTTGCCGTATAAGGTTGGGAAGCATTTTAAAGAAGTAATCCACTTCCATCACCCACAATAATTATGGACACGGATAGCGCTTTTCGTATGTTTTACGAAATGAAGGCCGCATGGTGTCTCTTCCACCGTAAAAGGGCTACGAAAGTGTCAAGTCAAGATTCTACCCGGTCGGTCTTGGGATCAAGTTAACTTGATATCAAGTTAACTAGGCGTTTGCCAAGTTCGAAAACGGTCTTAATCATAAGAATACAAAATGTAACTGTTTTGCCCGATGCAATGGTTATTTGCCTCCGTAAGCTATCTTTTCCCATTCGAACTAGATCGTAATTAGAGTAGATAAGTTATGGGTAAAAACATTTTATAATATTTAAGATTTTAACTATTGTTCGTATTTTTTAAAACTTGAGGTTCAATGCGTGAACGAAGGATATGCACTGCGATTTTTCAAACATTTTTTCTTCTATTTTGAATAATGACCTTTTGATGACCAAATGTGTACTTTTTTAAAATTTAGAGGAAAAAGTTATTGTAATGCAAAAGATCTAAACGCATAAAATCAATTCAACTCGCCTTATGAGCAAGTACGAGTACCACCCTTTGATAGTGACACTATGTATTTTCCAAGAATTTTGGAGTCATTTGTCTCAATTTTCGAAGATGAAACGCTGAAGTTCAAAACTCCTACCGCCCAAAAGTTCAAAAGCGAGGGAGGTACATTATCCGTTCCGCTTCAAAATAATTGTGTAAGCAATAGTTTAAAACTTTGATATTTATCATTAAATAAGATAATATTATCAAATTTTGAAAATTAAATATTTTCTAAAATTATTAAATGTGAATACGGACCGAAAGGAGCAATGGATCCAAAGGGAAGAAAAGGCGTAAGGATCGTAGGACAGAAAGGTACCGTCGCTCTATTAAAGTTGGTCCTTCCGTTCAATTCATAGACCCGTTCGTTCGCGATCGGCCCACCTCTAATCTGAGTGCACCTGCGGTAAATTTCGTGGAAAATTATTATTCGACTTAAGATTTGCATATTTCAGTATTAAAACTAAAGCTCGTTATTTGGGTTATTTTTCCCGGACATGCCACTGCTCGAAGTGTCTTTTAAGTAAACTATGCACCATATCTTTGAAAAAATCCAATAAAAAATATTTGCTCTTCACCCGGCGATAACCCCGTGGTTAACTAAATGGCGAGAAGTGAACTCTGCATATATGCTCTGCCGGTCCGCATTATTATTTTCTTCTTCTTCAGAACTTTCAACTCGATAAAAATTCAACCTTGAACCGACCAGTGTAGTGCAGGAAAAAGTGCAGGGTTGAAATATTCGAAAACAGCTGTTGCGCGAATATTTATCCATCATAAGGCCTCGAGGCAATATTTTGCCTCGGAGCCTCAGTTTCTTAATACCGTACGGCGGATTTGTTAGTAATTAAGGCGTCTCAAATTGAGAAATAAACGTGCTTTAGGTCAGTTCACAAAGAAGTACTACATTATATTTATTTAAAGTCTCTAGGTGCCTCTCCTCACATTTGCGCATCTTACCATAGGGAAATATTTACCTATTTTGAAGGTATCTATCATTCGAGTGCTCATGCCCCTTGACCATAATAGCTACGAGGCGTTTAGGTCGCAAGAAGCACCGCTTATCTCGGTGATTCTGTAAAACTCTTTTTCGGTTATATTTGGCCAGTGTTACGTAGTTTGGTCAATGTTACATTATAGAATAAATTCTTCACTGGTCAATATATAACTGTTTGAGTATAGACATTACCAAATAGGCATCGCAAATTTTTAAAATCATTATATCCGGAATTCAACCGATATTTCATTTTAAGGCATATTTAAAATACAAGTTACATTACATAATTATGTTATTCAAGGTTTATTTTATCTTGAGGGATATAAACTCTTTACCCTACCGGTATAATTTGCCATCCGGGCTATGGATTCAAAAAAGGCTTTCTGACATTATTCAAAATCAGAGGAAAATTATTCGCATTAGTGACGCAACTTGGCATTTATGTCAAAGAGGCATTCCCTCTGCTACATAGGTGTGGAATTTAGCGTAATTTACCTGCAAGTATTTGTGGACAGTTGTAAGGAGACAGGAACTAATGAATTTCGGGGGTAAATAGACGGATTTAATTTTGGAGATCACGAGTAGGTAGCGGCACCAGTCAAATGCCTGCAGCGTCATCCGTATACATGCATATATCTTACACTAATTTTTTACAACAATTCTTGAGTGCTTGAGAATATGTTGGTGAATTTTTAAATACTTTTTCGACTTAGTGTGTATTTTTTTAAGGCTACCCCTTTTTCTACGTTGCAATAATTAATCAATTTATATACTGAAACCTTAACAATAAGAAATTTAACATAAGGGTAAATGAACTATTCATGGAAAATAAATGTTCAGAAAATATCTGTGAGATCTTTATTATAAAGTATGCTCAATATTAACTTTTGTTCGAAGTTGACCTGTAAGTTGTGAGAATTGACGGAAGAATTACATTTATATATCTACGGCTAAGGGAAGACTGAAAATTCATAGTCTCTTATAGTCTATCGTTTGGAAAACAAGCATAGCACTCATCTGCTTTGAGGAGAAAGTGTTACCTCCTTTGCAAATGGCCCAACTAAGCTGGCTGTTGAGCTCAGAGTGATTTCTTTCTCAGCCGTTTTTTGAGGTAATTGTGAAGTTTAGGTAATTTCACTTACTGCTATCGAGGAAACTTGGCTATTTGCGCCAGCTAAACAATTTTTGAGTAATACTTTCATATTTTTGGTTTGATGTTATTCTTGGATTTCATGTAGAATCACATAAGAAAGGCTGAACGGGCTAAACCTGCTAAGGATTTGTTAGAGACTGCTGTTAAAACGATCGTATTGCTGATGACATTTGTAAAAGTTGTGCAGCTGTATTTATACTCTTTTAAATCCTAGTTTGTTTGATAAAAAAGGTGTAGCTTTAAAAATTTGTCTTATTTGAGTGTATCTCATTAATGATGTGTGCCAGCTTACCCTGTCGATATAGGCCGCTTTATTCGCAATTGATTTAGCTGCCTCGTTAATTCCGTTTAAGATTGATCTAAAGCTAAGCATATGGAGAGGCTTAGCATAATTTATGCGAAGATAGAAAATACCAAGACTCGCAAATGACAACAGCGATTTAACATATTGAAACAATCATTGTAATACAAAAATTGAAAATGGCCCCTACTTACAAAATATATTTTAATTTTTATTCCGTACCCATCCATCGAAAGTGCTTGGTTAACTTGAATATTTTTGATGATTTCCAGTTTATATTGTCAAAATTTCAATGGCTGCTCAGATGTAAATACATTGTACATCTTAAGAAGTTAGATAAATGCCGTTGCGTTTGCCAATCAGTGTGTCCAACTAGTAGAAGCTACATGGTTCGATTTGTGGGAAGGATACATGGAATAAAAAAGCGTTTTTCTTTTAAATTTCATTGTTAGGAACATTTGGCCACTGACATTTATCGGAGGAGCACAAATTAAAAAATAAATACATATTTATCACAGTCATTCTTAAAGAGCAACAAATACATAAAATAAATTCACAACTGCCTTTATCTTTCTCAGCTGTCAGGTTGTTGATGAACATCAATGAATAATAAATTAATGAAATACTTAGAGTATGATAATATAACCTCTTATACTGGGTTTAGCAAATCAAGATGAAATTATATCGACTTATTATGAAGGTTTATTGGACATTAAAAACCAATCCGTGAATCGATTATCATCTAAAACAATGTGGTTGTCTTTGGATTGCTCTACGTATAGTTGATCTTGTGACAATTCTTGAATAGATTATTTCAAATTTTGTGCCAAAATTCAGTCGCAATTACTGCTGTTAACACCAAAATACATACAGAGTATTAATCTAACCTCCCTATTACAAAACAAATTTTTTTCACTGTAAGTGATAAAAAAATGAAATTTACTGCTTCTCACAAATCATGGAAATGAATATCATGAAGCTCCATTGCAGTATATCTTGGCTCATCATGAGATACATGTGACATTACATATGTATTGCTAAACCTTTGGTCCCTACTCTATGTAATTGAAATAAAAAAATCAAATTGCGAACCCGAAGGAACAAAATCAATGTAAAGAATGTTGTAAAATTCGAAACATCATTGCATTTGTGACAATGATTTCTTCTTTCATCAATGTAACAAAATAAATAGCATTCAAATATACAGGAACAGTCATAATAGGACTGTTTTGCATTCAATAAAATAACTTAATTTAAAACAGTGACAGTAATAAAATTAATAATGATTAACTTTTATAAAAAAACTGGCGAATGATACACCACTTAGGATCCCCCTAATTACCTATCATTTCCGTTTTAAATACTGCTGTTTAAATATTTCTAGTTTGAAAACAGAAACAGATAAAAAACACTATTTCTATTGCCTTCGGTATAGTTTATCGAGTCCATCAAAGGATACTACGAGTAGACAAGAAAGTTTCTCTAGAACAGGGAATGGAGTCTTCAACCAATCCCTCGACAACTTCGCACTCAGCTTATTGCAACTTATGACCCATGTCGACGTTTTGTTTCCGTATCACATCGCCGATAATCTTCGGCGTGTTCTTTTCTTCCTCCCTCGTCATACTTAGCCGCTGTCTATCTCTGGTGTACGCCGTCATACTTTGTGTGAGGTTCTTGCATGACTTCATCCTGAGATGCTGAAACTTCACCGACTTAAGCCTTTCCGTCTTCTGACTTCGCCATTAAGTATTCAAACGCCTGAATAACGTACTCGACGCCATTCATATAATCGCGGAATATCAGCCAGTCTCGCAGATTCCTATGAGTCTCGTGGCTAACCGACCGAAATTCCTTGGGCATTATGCTTCTTTGAACGTCAATGGGCGTCTTCTCTCCTTTTTCTACCAGAGCCTCCTCGATCTCGCAGATTATCTGGAAGAAAAGAAAGAACGGGGAATTAGACGAACTGCCCTGAACTTACATGGGGATTCATTTTGTGGGGGAAGTTAGGTCCAGTGGAAAATTGTGTCATATTTGCTTAAGTGATTTTGAAATATCCCACTGGGAATTGGGATTTTAATGTTGAAACCCTTATCTGTATTTAAGTAACCAATTCGCCTTGCTTGCTTAACCCGTGCATAACATGATAATTCAACGAAGTTACATGTTTTGTTAGACCGCGAGAATTTGAAAAAGGTTGGTTCCCGCAGTGCGTCATGGCTCCAAACACCCTGTACGTCAGCCGTAATGAAAGCTACTGAATATTTAGTATTGAATATCTCGATTAGGTGTGAAATCCGGCATATAAAATAAGAAAGAACTTGGTTAGGCTGAAATGCCCATAGCCTGTTGGCTTGAAAAGGTTCAATCTTGACTTGTTATTTATTGAAGTTTATTTTATAAATAAGCAACACCAAAATTATATAATTTTTTATGTTAATTATGGAATATCGGTGAAGCTACGCTGAAGTATCTTGTATATATTTCCCTCTTTGCTCTACAGAGTATCCCAAGGTAAGAAGCAGAGGGTGATCTTTAAAATTATAAGCCGCCGTGGTATAAAATGTAATGGTGGCAAGATGGCCGTGGCTCAAGGCACTTCCGTTTTTCGCCCAAGTTATCGAATGAATCAACTTACGGCTCTGAGTCTTTCTTCGGCGTCTCTGAACTTCTTGGAGAAGGAAGAGTGTCTGTCCTCAAGATCCCACGTGACCTGCTCAAGGGCGCACGCGTACTTTTGCATGAATGTAAAGGTGCTCTTGAGGGCGTCCACGAACTGTAATGAACAAGGAAGAGGAAATAAGTATTATTTTCCTGTCGTAATTTGGGCTCCCAGAAATCACATCCTGTAATACGTTGACACGTTTGTCGTAAAGTCAATTATGTATGAATGTCTTGATGAATAATATAACTTCAAGAATCGCGAATTAGAACTGAATGTTTTACGTGTGAACAACTGAGTATTAGTTTATTGGCAGATTACGTTCTATGTGAAATAAGCATTAGCAACATCAGTGAATATCATAGGAATCTTATTAATGGATTTCTATAATATTACTTAGTAAGTAAGCAAAAAGCTTTGCATTGATTTTATCTTCCACGATAAAAGCAAATTATCGCGATGTGGGTAATATTTTAGGTAACTGGAAAAATTTGTCTTTTATATTAATTTTCATAGTCGCTCATCTCTGAACCTTTCTTGCAAAATTGACTTTCTGAAATTTTATTTTCCGGTCGAATGATAAAGAGTCATCACTCACGCTCAGTTTGTCCAAGTGATCATCTGGGATGGGTTCTCCCAGCTCTTTGGGAATATCCTCGAGCGTTGGAAGCCAGCTGTAGCGATGGGTTCTCCACGCCTCGTGATGTTGCACGAAGTCCACGTTGAATGTTTGATTGACCTGTAAAGAGGAATGGCAAATCATGAATTTTACTTCTGATTTAATTTATGAGATGAGTTTAGCATATATTGCCACTGGCGCTATTGGTTGATCGGGAATTGCAATGAAATTATTTTCATTAATTATTGATCATAGATTTAGCCGGGCTAGATAGATTGAAAAACTTTCATAGGATTATTCCTAATGTGTGGTATAATTTATGTATTTAAAGGCTAAAAAGCCTATTATTTTAACTTTATGATTAATGTGTTGTCCTATGTTTTATTTGATTCCTATAGGGACTGCCGTTATTTAATCTGTGTACTGAGGTTGACTTGCTCATTGCATTGATGAGAACATGAAAATCTACTCGGCTAGAAGCCCGAGAATTATTTATTCATATAATTCGCCGAGAAAGGACAAGATCGTACATTATTTTGCCGCTTATTACCAAAAACCGTGAAGGTGAACTAAATTTTCTTGCCAATCACCATTGAAAAGTCGTATCTCTAATGCCAATCCGATAGCTGACTTCATAGACCTGCTGTTACAGCTGTTTCCTTCTCTCCCCTCCTCTGAAAAAGGCATTTGTTTTCCTATCGTCACCCCCTCGCTCACTTCTTCCCCATAATCCTCCCCCCCCCCCCTGCCGCCCTTCATATAGTAGCACGAGAGGTGACTATCACGGCGGCATCGCTTGGAAACAACTTTTCCGATGTTCCTCAGAGTTTACTGCTAATCGGAGGGACATTTCCCGGAATCCTTCGACGCCCGTGTGTGCGGTGTTTCCTGGCGGGCGTCGACGACTGCCACGCTGCAAGACTGGTGGCGGACGGAGCAGTACGAATCATTTGGAAAGTGGGAGCTGCACGAAGGCCATTCATTCATCGCGCGTGAAAGGGGCGGGGGAGGGAAACGAGAGAGAAGGGAGCGTTATTATCAATAAGGAGTTCCGAGGAAGAGGGCTGCTGTTTCCAAGAGCTGCGGAGGCTGAATTAAAAAATGGAAAGAAAAAGGGAAGACTTTCCCTCTTTTCCGACTGTGCTTCTCAATCACGCGGATTGCGACCACACCTGATACGCCTCAAAAGAACTTTCCTCACTGTTCTCTGCTTTTAGCGGTAGAGTGGTGAAAATACAATGCTAAACATTGGTAGACGAAGATCAATAAACTTTTTGACGCGGAGTATTTGAGTTCTGATTTATTAAAACTGCATTGATGATTTTATTTGCTTTGCTTCAAGCGTTTCATTCAAAATATACTGCAATGATGATCTAATTTATCGCTGCAACTAGGAAAGTTTTCCTTCGATTCGTGACCGTAGAATCTCTCTGAGTTGAAACTATTTGTTAACAGCGATTTTGTTTTTGGATCATTACCAGTCCGTAGAAATTGATGGCCTACGATTGCCTAGCAATGGCTAAGAGATAATGCACTTGATGTGATTCAAACATATCCGTGTATGTATAAAGACCAGCCCGCGACCCAATTTCTGAATTTTAATGCATACAGGATCTTACTGTTTACGGCAGTTAAATATTGATCTGTGCTCTTTTCTCCTGCACTAAGCTTGGATAAATATTTTGCCCAAAGGCAATTCAAACGATAAAATACGAACAAACCAGCCGAAATATTAGTCCCAAGAGGGTTTTGTGAACTTCCCTTATCTTTGGCGGCAAGGCAGCGACCATGCAACCTCATCCCCCGACGACTTATGTCACTGACACCCCAACCCCCGGAGCCAAAACGTGTAGACCGCAATAAATATGACCGTGGCACCGTTACTGTTCTTCTCACTCTCCACCTCTCTCTCTCTCTCAATCCTTCAACTTCCTTCCGTGACAAGTAAGTTATGGAGTAATTGACTGCCGCAAACTGCAAGCGAAGTGAGATAAGGATAAGCACGGAGATTTGATTGGACGCTGCCCCGGGGGGAGGAGGTTTGAGTGGCACAGGGGAAACGGAAAGAAGGCAAAATGCCTGTCGTATCGGCGAGGCGGCGCTGAGAGCTTTCCGGGAATCTGCCGGCCGGTTCCCTATATTTCCGCCGCGATTTCCAGGCAAAGACTCTCATGCCTGGCGCTAAACACACGACTGCCCTGGCGCCTTCTTCCTCGTCGATATCAAACGTTACCCACCCCCCGCCAAGCTCCCTCAAGGAAATGAACGCCGGCCCCTCGGGCGGAACACTTTTATGTAGTGCGGGTGTATGGATTTTAATGGATTAGCGGCGAAATGGAGTGGGCTAAGGAAGAGAGACAATCCACTCTGGTGTTGGGCGAGGTTGTGGCTGATAAACTCCGCGCCTCGAGACCTTAACCCCTATCACGTTAGCGTAAAGCTGAGCCACCTGGTCTGGGACGAGAAAAATAATAAAATGAGGTATGATAATCAGTGGAATTTCATAA
This sequence comes from Ceriagrion tenellum, assembly GCA_963169105.1. NCBI lineage: Eukaryota > Metazoa > Arthropoda > Insecta > Odonata > Coenagrionidae > Ceriagrion > Ceriagrion tenellum. The sequence continues at coordinate 142,417,004 of OY720635.1, read as the reverse complement.
TCATCAACTGAATTGTGCTGGTCTGATGTTGATGACGGTCAGTTGGGAATGCAGTCACGTAGTGGCGTGTTGTAATTGAGGCTATGGAAAAATTTCGTTTATCTGAATAAGGTAATTCTTTAGATGCAAGACATGATTGAAGCGTCTTACTTCAGGACATGACTGGCGATTTTATGATTTATTTACTAACCAAATAGCATGTATGTACGCATAAAAATGTTTATTTAAATTCGGCTTCCGTCATACCTTCAGATATATAGCCACCATCTGCCTTAATTTCTACGAACAGACTCGATCATGGGAATACCTGGAAAATTTTCTTACGACTTATAAATCTCAAAATTAGGCCAGATTTGGAGCAGAAATGGACACGAGACAGATTATAACAATTGAACGAAGCAATAAAAGATTCAGAGAGTTGAATTAATTACAACGTCCTTTTTTCCTTGAGGGTGTGCCAAGTGTTTTTAACTTTACAATAAAATTTGAAAAGAAAAAGTTTATTATCTGATCTCCCTCTCTGGCCGCAGTGGAATAGTACTGATTACTAGTTGTCATAATTAGTAGTATTAGCTCTTTAGTAGTCATTGAAATCTATTTTGCATGAATCCACCAAACTACATTATCCATTCCGTTGATGATTTTTGAAGAATAACGCGTTATCTAGAATCTCTAAGCAAAAGAAATTTTTTTTCTTACTAGAAAATAATGCCCATCCCACCTTCCATTAAAATCCGTGAAATTTACAAGATTTTCCTTACAGCTCCTAGACTTAGTTTATTCGTTAGAAAATACTACAGTATATAAAGTAGTCCATAATTATATAAAGTGCGATGAAGTCCAGGACAAACTGAGAGTAAGGAGAGTAATATCTGGGTTAGCTTGATACTGTGAAAGGGATGTTAAGGAGTTAGTGTGTGGTGATGAAGAATGGATGGCTCTAGGTTACCTATATGGATAGAAATACGTAGATGAAGCTTCCTTGTGATTAAAAGTCGTTCTTTTATTCTGACCCTGGTGAGATGGCATCTTGCCTGGTTATTTTCAGATATAAACTGGTTCACTTTTGCAGACAAGTGACAATTATGCTTCTGATTGCAAGCAGTTTCTTTCGGAGACGCAATCAAGAATTACTAGCTGTGGACATATCCAGCCACGTTTATATCGCCGAATTCACTCGCGCTGTCCGTGTCCGGAACAATTTACTTTATAAGCTTGAACAAAGTGCGTTGGTCTCCGAAATGGACGAGGGATTTAAAATGCCTACTCCCTCTGCGTGAAGGGGGAACGTTTGCCGCGGAGACGCAGCGCGGCCGTTCTCCTCCGACTAAGCCAGTGCGTACTACGCAAACAAGTCTTCCTTGCTTCCATTCAAGTCTTTGCGTCGAAGGATAAGGGGTCAAGGCCCAAGCGGACAGCTCGAGTGTGGGGGTGAGGGGGAATGAAGGAGAGAGAGGGGAGGCCGGGAAAGCAAACACCACCCACGCCCCCTTCCCCTCCCCCCACCCTCCTCTGGCCGACACCGACCTCCCCTCTCGCCTCCACCCCCCACTACCTCCCAGCTTTATCGCGATTTCGGAAGTTGTTCCACCTAGGTGTGGCCTTCTTCGAAATCCAGCCTCATTACTTAGAAGAGCCTCAGCATGGCACAACCTCACGAGCAGACGATGGAGGATGCGGGAAAAAGATTCGGATCGGGGAATGCCGCTCTCTCTCTCTCGCTGGAGCCGGTGGCAGTGAAGAAGGAGCCGGGCGACGGACGGAGAGCCAGCGAGGGTGGATTGCCGAGTTCCCAGCGTATGCCTAATTACTCTCTCGGGAAAAATTGGACCCCTTGGACGCAGAGGAAAAAAGGAAATTTTCATGGCGCGAGACCTGAGAAACGGTCATGGCGCTGGGATATCACTTGTATATTTCCAGCCATCTCCAATTATAAATGCGGTACATGGAAATACGTTCGGTGAATTCGTGCCTGGCATTAAGACTCCAATTGGGATCTCCTTACGTTCTTTCCTCCATCGTAAGTCGAGATAGTGTCAAACCCGCACGGCTGTAAAAAAATAGCTGTCGAGATCGAAAGTGATACTTGTCGAGAAGTAAAATATTTCCATGGAATCTGATAACCGCATTACTCTTTTTGTGGAAGCATGGTGAAATAAGCACGTTATCACCAGTGTTCCTCGAAGTGTTCATTGAGATTGTAGCCTTCAGTTATTCAAAGATTGATTTTAATGATCTGTGGTATACCTTGCTCCATGGTCAGCCAACAGGGAAATTAAAAAATTCTGAACGCTGTTGTTACAAGTGTGGTTGAAAATGTCGTGTCTTTTTACATTTCTTTCGCGCCAAATGCGTACCTTATGCTCTGAAGGAAGATATTTTTTCAGAAATTTTGTAAGAAAATGAGATTAGTATATAATTCTGAAACATGAATAAAAATGCAAGCAATGATTCTCGTTGTCATAAAATTGCTCAGGTCTAAGTAAACGTGAATACTCGTCAGAACTGACATTAGATGATTATGATTGAAGATAATAGTTCCCTAGTTTTTCTTTTCTATATATTTTTGCCTAATTAACGTAAAAATCGCCGCTACTCAGAATGCTTCGAACTTGCATAATGATTATCCTGTTACCTATTTCAACTTACATCTGATCTATTCCAGAAATCGACGGATGACATTTCTCACTTGACAGAACAACTCTATGGGCAGATAGTTATGAAATATGCCGCGAATTCCCAAAAGTAATTTTTCCGAATTTATTAATTACTTTCCTCTATACTATAATGCCCCTAGTTTGAGGAAAGAGTGAAGTAGTTCTACCATTCATCAAAAAACCTCCGCTTTTTGGGATTACTTCTTGTAAATTACCTCTCCAGTTTATTTTTGTACTGGATTCGCATTTATATCTGTTTTGGAAAATTAAAAAAAGATATTTGAGGAAAATGGAGAACGCGCTAATTTTTATTCCATGATATAGGCTAGTGTTCCTCGTATATTTTAATTTCAGAGCTCTTAAGACTTTCAAAAAATCATAAAAACTGACAAAATATTACAAAATAAACCGAAAAAGCTATATAGCTACGTATAATTCCTTCTATATGCTGCATGTAGTTACCATTCATAATGGCTCGCGCATTTATGCAATAAAAATGCATTGGTCATTAGCCATAACTGAAGCTTTCAGAACATATCTGTGTAACCATCCTCTGACGGTAGGTAATGTTTTTAAAGCGATTCCTGTCATGTATTTATGACCTAAGTGGGTAAGAAGGAAAGGTCATGCTGCTAGAAATGTGTGAGAGGGTTGATTTGAAAATACATTGGTGAACGGAGTGTTCGTGAAGTCCTTTAACATCGCCTAGAACTTTATGTTTTTGCACTGATGTTGTGTAGGTCCTTCTTTTCTAATACATACCAGAAGTAATCATTCATTCCATGACCGCATATACACGGAAGTGACTGTCAGTGCCATGGACTTGTCATTTTAGTGGTGATTGACCACGACACCGTGCTGAATGCTGTGGTGTCAGTTGTGAAAATGTCCCAACAAGGACACCACTTAAAATTATGCGTCAACAATCGAATAGTTTGGATTTCAAACCGTTTTGCCTCGCCCTTCATGAAACATTCACTCAGATAAATACAATTTAGGCAATTTTTTCAAGGCCAAAATCAAACAAATGCGTGACTTGAAGCTACGCCATGGACGCAGTTTCGGAAGAATTATGATTCTGGTGAGGAATTATGGTTCCTTCTTCCACTTTGTGTTTATCGTTATCCGCTCCAGTGTATGCCGTTCTAGATTGAATACGCGCTACTCCTTACGTACTAGTACAATTTATGCTCACGCATACTCTATTAATTAAAACAAGTGATTTATAGAACCTAATCTTATTTTAAGAATAATCATTACGCTTTCGCTCTAGTGAGCGTCGTCGAAAAATAACGATAACCATTATCGCACCTCATATATTGTGTGTACAGTCTAAGGTTCTCGTTTGCGCCGATATTAGCGACGTAAAAAAATCCTAGGCCACAAATTATCGCGTCCAGTGCTCGGAAGAAAGAGGCGAGGAGCGAAGTTTTTCGCGGTCACAATTTTGAACGCAACCTCAGGGGAAGAGGAAGGAGAGGACGACGCGTTTGTTTTAAGTGCGAGGATCCGCCGCAAGAGGGCCGATGAGGTGAGGGCGGGCGCGTAGGATCCTCCTTCCTCCCCCTCCCCCACCCTCCACTCACTTCCTCCTCCCTCTTCCTCCCCCGCGCGCGCTTCCTCCCCCCGAAAAAGATTCCGAAATCCGCGCCGCTGCCGCTCGGGAAAAAGCGTGCGTCGTGATGGGATTTGCATGCCCTCCCACACGCCTTTTTTTTCGAGTCGTGTTACGCGCGCAAGAGGGGATGCCGGGAAGGAGTCGGGGAGGGAGATAAAAGCACATGGTTGAGGGAAGCGTGGGCGCCGGAGTCTTTTTATTTTGAAAGCGGACGGTGGAGTCGATCGACAGGCGTGAGAGAGGGAGTGTGACAGGGGCAAGAAGTACGGCTCCCGCACCCAATTACCGGCCACGGAATGTCTCCTCATCTCGATTTACCGACCACGTCCGTCGTGCGGAATAAAGCGATAGGTGGCGCGTTTTATACTCCCTCCCCGATGTTGGTATCCAGGGGAAAGGGGGGGGGGGAGCATCGCCGCTTGAGAAGAGGGCGTGGGGGTCCTACGAGCACGTCTTAGCCGGCATTCGACGGCGGGATGGTGCCAGGCGGCGGCCCTGGGACGCGAGAGATAAATGAGTTAATTTGAAGGAGGAGGAATGGAGATAAAGAAGTCGAGCGGGACGAAAGGACGAACGGGTGAGAAGTTAAAGCACTTGCCTCTTACAATGTTCAGATTTGATCCTTCGTACGCTGATCGGATTTCTGCTCGGGTAAATAGCTTAGGATGAGTCTCTAAATGAAAAAACTCTCAGTTGCTGAGAGGGTAGGTCAAGATTATGGTGTCCTTTTATTGTAACCGATGTTCTTACAATGCCTGCTATAGTAATTGGATGAATAAGCAATTTGAAAGTGTCCCTCTACCGCATCTAGGGAACCAGTAAGTGAAATTGTAGAGGAATTGTAGATATGTATTTGGACGGGATGAATTTTTGATGCATATAAACCTCCGTAAAGGAATTTCAAGGAAGAGTAAAAAACTTACATACGAGTGATAACTATTCTTCCTGAAAATTCTTTAGTAACGTGACTGGTCTTCTGTTATTGATGTGCTTTCTGTAAAGCGTTATTTGTTTGTGTTAAGTGGTAGTTGCCTAAAAACGGAGGTGGTATATTAAAAAAGAAAGAATGGTATGAGACGAAATATCACTCCGTTTAGAATGCATCTATCGATTCCGAGACAGAGTCCATAATTGACCCCATGAGTGTATGCTTTGAAATGGATTCAAGAAGTACAGTATTTGGACTTCTAGCGATGTAATAAGAAGTAATCTAAGAGTGTGACTAAAGCGAAAAAGAAATTCAAGGGTAGAATAATGGAAAAGTAAAACAGGGCTAGTTTCCAAGTTTTAACGCCATTTTTCCGAATTCTTCCGCACACCTCGATGGAAACGGATAGATTTGAGTACTGAAATATACGTGATGAGTCCTTCAGGAGCGTGATTTAGAATTTCTAGTTGAGAGATGCTACAGATACCGGTGGCTTTGGAAAATAATGAATAGGGAAAGCTCCCGGAGAGGTAACTCAGCCTTAGCAATTCATTTATGTCGCTCTTTCTGAATTCGCTCTCGAGGTCTTGAATGAAGTTCGGTAGGGGAAAGGAAGAGTGAGTCGAGAGGGAGCAGAGTAGTGGGAAGCAGCCACCTGCGGACAGTGCAGACGGTTTAACTATCTCTCCTCTCCCCGAGCTCACGTCATTGCTCTCCGAGAAGTGGACCGAGAGAGCCACCGTGGACATCCCGGTGAGGATGAATGAGCCGAGTGAGTATTAAGAGGAGATCTGGCGACGATTGATAGCGCGAGAACGTACTTGAGCGTTGCACGTGGATTTGAACTCAATCATCACTCTGCAGTGCCTGGCCGCCTCTTTATCACGTCCGCGCGTGTTCCAGATGCGCCACGCTCTCATGAATGGACCAACGAAAAATGCGAGGGCGTGACCGTAGGACAAAGGAATGAAAGCGAGAAAGGCCCTGCGCTGCAGATTCCTTTTGAAGGTGGCGTGGAGTGGCGAGGTGGGCGGTGGGGTGGGACGACTGCTTGCCTCACGGGCGGCCGGTGCGCCTGCCGGAGGAGACGGACCCACGTGTTCTCCCGCGGGAAAGGCGACGTCTGTCGGTCACTCGCACGTTGCGTGCCAGCTATAGGGACACTCGCTAGTCAAATCTCCTCGTAGTGCAGACGATTGAATATAATTATGAATCATAATTGATTACGGACGAAAATTTACAATTTTAAAAAATCCAAATACCATAATGGGGTGGTAAAAATCATAATTGAAAATTAATAAGGGACTAGAATTCCGTGAAATTTTGTGATGCTCTGCCTTTTAAGGTGATTGACGAGAGAGCAAATATTACAAGTAATAGTGACCGACTTTCCAGAGTCACTTCAACTGGATAATTTTTACCACGTTCCCGAACTTGAGACGTTCGTCCAGGTACGATACATACATCGTAATTGCTCGACGAGGGTATCAGTACACGAGGCCATAACTTCACCGACTGTCACTAATAAGTCGAATGTGACGTTTTAATTAAAAGATTTTATAACTAATTAGAGAATTTACAGCGCATACATGACAGTAAATTAAGTATTGTTCTATTGTAGTCACAATAAATTGGTTTCTCATGTAAAATATCTGTTATGTGAGAAATATTGGGACAAATGTCTTAAATCATACGTGAACAGGTGAAGATAGTGTATTTGAGCGTGAATGAAAGATTCCTCCTTGGCCACCTTTGGCTTGGCTCTTGGTTTTGGTTAGATAAAATGTACGGAGGAACCCGCGGACTTGATTTGCTTACACTATAATCCATCCTTGATCAATCTTCCCGCCTACTTTCCTGTTATCTCTCCGTCTCGCTTCCTATCTCCAAGTGGTGATTTGAGCGGTGGCGGGGATGGCGCGAGGCTAGAGTCGCATGGGCCGAGTTCGAATTGCCAGTTTCTTCATTCATTGTGCGTGTATTCACTCACAGTCGTCGCGCGTGTGCCTGCGGTCGTGTTTAAAGTGGCGAGGGAGGAACGGCTAGAAGAGAGGGGGGCGCACTTAATGCTGATGCGCTATCCAGGCATCAAGCGCTGTCTCGGGAGTGTAGAAGAGACGGAATAAGAGACCATTTTTACGTCTTATTCCTGCTCTGCGATCTTCTTGTTAAAAAAGCGCATTTTTGTTGCTTCTTGAAAACTGCCGTTTATATCCATTTAGTATTATGTTGGCATCAGAGTCGGCAACGAAGTTATGAGATGATAAATCGACTCACTGATAGAAAGAATAATATAAGTGGTCCATACGCCGATTGCCTTTCTTAATTAAAAACTATTCTTAACGTCTCAATGTCTCCCAAACAAATGGGTAAATGTGAAATCGTTTATACAATTATGTATATGAATATTATTAAGTAAATAAGCTTTTACTGAATCAATACCATTATGTTTAGGCTTAATTTATTAACATTCGTCCAAATTATCAGTGAACCTGATATTATACGACATTTCGATATTCATAAACAAAATAGAAGAAATGGTACACGTGAAACGAAAAATAATGCACTTCACTGTATGTGCAGTTATGTTGGTGTTTTAAGATGCAGGAAAAATGTCAAATTTGATTGTGATCGAAAAGTAATGGATTTAAGCAATGATAACTAAAAATCGGTCTATAAATTCAAGTGCTCGTGTTCAGATTCGAAATGTACTCTGGTTTTGGCTATTTTCGGAAGTTTGTGTGAAGAAATTTATATCTCCGAGTCTAAATATGTTGGAATTTAAACCAGGAAATCAGTTTTAGTGCAATAATTCGTCTTATTATCAATGCCCACGTTTCTTAGAATCTATTCAAAGCTAAATAATTTCCGTTGACACAGGCCTTCCTAAATGCCAATATAATCGGTGTCCTAATTCAAAACTCAAGATATAAAATATTTGCCGATCAAGTTGTGTCCGAAAAATGGGATCCATACATGCGGATCATTTTATGCAGGATTAAGATTCAACTTGTGAGGCGGATAAAAATGTGTAGAAATGTGTAACAGAGGAATGGTTTGAGAAAATTGCCTTGTAATTTTAATTAAAATCGTGATGTGATCTAAGTATGCCGCGAAATCCAACCATATGAAGTACGTGTACGCACTTAGGACTTTGAACGAGTCGTAAACCACGAACATCGAAAACGAACTTGCGCAGACAACTAAAAGTGTGGTTCCGACTGTCTATAAAACAATGGATATATAACGGAATGGGGTGTGAGGGCTTTATAATTAAGTCAGCTTAATGCCGAGGATTGTTAGCATTTGCTGGACGAGAAGAAAGAGTTGCTGACATCATTGAGGTTGTCAAAGCAGAAGGACGCGAAGGGAGCGAGCGGGCAAAAACTAAGGGATTAGTGTGGACGTAACATGAATGATAAAAACCGCCTGGATTAGCGTCTTCATCCGAGCGTACTGTGTCGGCACACTTGGAGCATCTGAACTTAGCGCATAAGTTCCAGTAAATATGGAAGCCAAAAATCTTTTCATAATTTACGGCCTGAGAGCATCTAAATTTAGCTTTGCCTGGTACATCTACATCTACGTAATACCCTGCGAGCCACCACGAGGGTGTGTGGCAGGGGGTGAAGATCACCAAACATGCACTATTGCCAAGTAAGTAGGATATATAATGTAGACATGCTAGAAAATAGGGTCATAGTTTATTAGTTACTACAGTAGATTATTAGTTATTGCAAGTAATTGCAGTAGTTATTAGCAGTGGTACTTATGCGATCAACAAAAATGATCATTCCGCCGGTTTTATTTGCGAAATTAGCCTTTCAAGCCCTCCCTCGCATTTAAGCGATGCAAAACACTAAACACAGGTGCCCTGAGGGAGAATACTACCTTAGGCTAAACAGGTGAGTCAGCTTTCCAGGTTCAACAAAGCGGTAACTTCATGGGGTTAGTTTCCACTGAGACAGCTGAGGTGAAAGGTTAAAATATCCCTAATAAAATATTCCTGGGAGTATTAAAACTGAAACGGTATGTGGGACTCTTCTATTAGAGAATTTTCACCTCAGTAGAACTCTAATCATGATCCTAAAATCCGTTTTGTATAGTTTTCACATAATCATGCCATGTACAACATCCGCTATTAAAAACGCATATTCCTGTTTATTGGAAAACATGAAAATGGAAACTAGAGTGTCCCACTAAATGGTATGTTTTGCGTTATACTTCACTACTCTGTAACTTCTTCATATGAGCTACACTCTCTTTCAAATTATTTAGATAAATAACACTAGATTAGCATTAGTTTCTGTAAATTCAACCCTGTTGATGAAGCGTTTGTTAGCAAAGTTATGGTATAGTTAGTGACGGTTATACTTTCTTGTCCGAGCTCTTTATATATGTAATTGCAGCGCAACTAGTCTCGACCGGTGATATTGACCCCTCATTGTCCTTTAGTTCTCAATGTTTTCATTCTCAGCCAATTATTTTCCTGCAATCGTATCATTCTATTGTAGATTCACAGTAATAAATATCATTAATGATCTGGAAGGAAATTCACAGAGCTAATATCACTGTAGATTTCTACGTGAGGAAATGTAAAGAAATGAGGCAAGAGAGAAATGGGAAGCTGCAGTCGAACAAACTTATTATTAAATTATCTGCATATACGTAATACTCTTCAAGCCACCTCAAGGGTGTGTGGCAGGGGGTGAATTATCGCTTATATGTACCACGATTAACTCTAATAAAGTTTCACAAAACTACGACTGTCAATGCTTGGGCAAAAACTTAAACATACTTCTTAGGAGGTGAAATTTCTCTTTCAAGTACTACGGTATTGGCTCGCCTTCAATCTTATAGAAACCATTTGTGTTTTAGTCTTGGCATTGATGACAGATTTTTTAATGATAATTGCCCTCTCAAATGTTTTTCTGGGCTCTGCTGAATAATTCTTCGCATTTATGCTCAGCCCTCTGTTGGATGAGGCAAACATAGTGCTATATCAGGTCGGCGACGTGCATCCCAAAACATTCTCCCTTATTTTCTCGCAGTCTTCCTTGTGTCAGCGGGAGTGGTCGGCGCACACGGTGAAGTAAAACTATCCCTCGCAAGACGGAGACTTTTTCCAACTCCTGTGGGATGGTGGGAAGAGGGACAAGAGGTGTGGCCGAGAAGTTCGTGCCTACATGTGTGTGAAAGAGACTCACCGTAGGGCTCTGGAGGTGCAGATGGGGGCACGCACGAGGGGTCGTGAGAAAACGCGGGAGGCGGCGTAAGTAGTGAGTACACCTGGACGAGCAACCGGAGAGCTCCGCGGATGGCATCATCATCGCTCTAGGCATCGTCTTTTCTCTTTTGAGGGGAGCGAGGGACCCCCGCGACTTGTTGATGCATCCCCGTATGTCCCCGCACCTTGTGTGAACGACCGAGTCCCTAGATCCCGCGTGAATGGCGAGCGCATCCTCGGTGGTTGGGCTCACATGAAACGACACGGCCGTGCCGTTTACACCTTGCACTTGCGAAGAGTTCTGCTTTGCTTTCTCGTCGGTGCTTGTTCAAATTTCACCGTCAGCTGGAGACAAAGATTTTCTCATAGGTACGTTTATGTTGTCGTTGTGGATTGCGTGATTTTATCCTGCACCAGAAGTAAGTAAGGTAAGTGCTGGAAATAATTATGTTATAACATAATAATATAACATATAAATATATTATAACATTACTAATTACGCTTTTTTTGTGTAAAATAACTGCCAGGTGGCATGGAAAACCCGCTTTAGAGGAAAAACTTGAAAAGGGTAGAAATTTGATCCATTCTGTGCAGAGTACCGGCTGTGTTTTTAAGGATGACTTAAGGTGAACAATGCTGGTCTGGGAATGAAATAATGGGAAAATGAATGAGATTTTTTAATTGGTAGTGGCTTTAATGTGAGATTTTCCCGGATCAGCTTCTCATGTTCGTATAAAACTTTGCCATTTATCAACGTCATATTGAGAAATGTGATCAATTTGTTTTTAGGAAATAGTATTGGCAGCATTTTTGTGGCAGATACTCGCATGCATGCAAGCTTGTTTTCAACTGTAGTGGGATTAACTAAGTTTTAATACAAGCATCATAGGCTCACTTAAGTGACACAAGCATGCGAAAATTGGAGTGGACTTTGTGATTGTGCTTTTGCCTAAGAGTTAAAGAAAATTAGTCCGGAAATTTTTTTTTCGAAATCGAGCACAAGGACGAGCTCACTAAGAATCTCTCGCGAAATGTTGTCATACAATTTGGTTTTTCCGAATTACTCATATTCCCTACACAAGGTAAAGAATGGTCAATGTTCTGCTAACGTTAAAGGAGGAAAAATTTATTGGTTGCGGTATGGAAGTTGCTCAAAATTATCCATAAATATCTGCCGAACACGTTAAAATTCCAGTTAATATCAAGAGGTTTTGCATGGCTTGCGTATTAGATTTATTTTACGTCGGCGAAAAACCGCGTTTCAAGATTCGAGGCTTTTACCGCGGGGCATCCCTCCCAGAATCTCCGTCCACCTGTGGGAAAAGTTCCAGGTGACACGGGCGACTCAACCGAGATGGGGTCCTCTCGCTCCGACTGGACATGCAAACAAGTGCCTCGCCTTTGCACCTCACTCGCCGATCCACACAGCGCGCTCACTCCTTCCCCGCATGCAGCGGCGAGCGAACGCGTCGCCGCTGCATCCTCCCTTGTCCCTCCTCCCGGTGTCTCACCGCCCCCGCTCTCATCAACGTCTCTCCATCGCTCCCCGCCGCAGCCTCCTCCTCCTCCTCTCCCCCCTCCCTTTGTTTTCCGCCGGAAGTGCCTTTTGGGTGCGCTCTGTGTACACGGGGGGGAGGAGGAGGAGGCGAGTCGCCGCAGCGATGGACTCCTGGGGTGGACGGGAGGGAGAGTGGAAGGATGTGGGGGATGAAGGAATATTAAAAAAAAAATGAAATTCTCTTAGCGAGATTGAACCAATAAACCAGAGATGATCACCGCGAAGCCAGCCGTCAGGAGAGAATAATCGAAAATATTCATTAGTTTGTTTTGCGGAAGAAAACTTCTTTGCCCAATCAAGTGACTTGGGAAGATGAATATCTTCACGCTAGATAGTGTTGGACATAGTGAAGCCAAATACAGCGATAGTGTTAATATAACTCACACCGACTCATAAGATTCGTGTGGGAGATGAGGATAAGGGAGCGGTGACTGAATTCAATAAAAGTGAACTAACAGACGCGAGGGCGAATGGATGGGATAACCTTGCCTGGGGAAAGAGGAAGTGAATGTGTGCAAACAGAGGGAAGAAAGTTGAAAGGAGCGGTCAACAGCAGAGAAAAGACATTGCCACCAGAGCGTTGCGTGAAAGAATCATGCTCTTTCATTGCTATTTCTTTGGAATGCCTCGGACGCGTCGTGGTATTGAAAAGTAATAATTATATATATATGCCACCAATATTTTAAAAATAATTGTAGCTCAATCCTCCTATATACTGCTAACTGATGGCTGATAGGACGAGCCCTTTTGAACTTGCATGCCTGTCTGGTTTATACCGAGAGAAGTAGCGAAGCGTCTCCCTGAGTGCATTTATTCAGCTGAGGGTAGTAAACGTGTATATCTCACCGCTAAATGTTATTGCTGTATCGATCATTTTATCGACCATTTCGTCAACGATTTCGACAAAATGATCGATTGATCTTAGCCAACATCGATTCAAACCACCCAATCATTCAGCTTGGTCTTGGAGTATAACCATTCTCCAGAGGTTGATCACCCATTTTCTCTCGGCAAATTCTATCCAATATATGAGCTTGTTCTACTTTTATAGGTGCAAGATTTGTAACATTACCAGTTGACTCTCTTTTATTAAGCTTTCGGAATCAAGCGTTCTCCTTGTCGCACACCGGTAATATATTGCTTTAGAAGATAGTTCTGTCGGTTACGGAATTCCTCTTTCCTCGTAATCAATTGACTCATTGAAAAATTAGTAACATTATCGGTGAGGACGCAATATCTTGCATGTAGTCTTCCTTTCGTAGCCAAATCGTTTCCAAAACTGACGTCTTGCTTGATTAAACTCTACGAGAATATGAGCGGCCATGGAAATGATGGATTTTAAGTGGGCGACGTTTGTGCCGGAATCTCTAACCTAATTGCAGATATGTTAACAATGGAGAGTATTATTATTGTCTGTTGGAATTGCATGGGATACAGGCGGGGTGGCCGTCTTTAGCAGGTCGCCGAGCAGAGGCAGCATCAATTGGATGTTTATGCTCTGAAGAATGGAGGCAAACAAAGACTACTCACGCAGTGTCATTGTGCCATTGCAAAGCACGCACGCCTCGGGGCATAAGGAAAGCGGGAGAGGAAGAGTACGTGAGCACGGGGAGCGAGGCTGTGGGGGGAGTGGGGAGGGGAGTTGGGTGGGAAAGAGAAGAGAAGAATGGTAGAGGGGAACGGGAGGACCGCCGCTAGGCTTTTATTGGGACTGAGTGTAGACACAAGGGCCGTCTCAAGTAGTTTAATGGAAGTTGAGATCGCAGCTACATATGATAAACAGAAAACACTCTTGTGAAGTCGACGTTCTCGACAGACAACTCAACAATTCGGCATCCGATTCCTCCCGAGGCATGGAAACAACAATTTGGTTTGTTGATCTGTCGTCGAATTTATGATGTGACATGGCTTCAACCATTATGGCATCTGAAAATCGAGTGACTACTATAACTGCCACTTCAAACAACATCATTTGAAAAACCAACCTTGAAACAAATAAAAGATAATATTTTGCCTTATTTGATAGAGGGCGTCAAAACGATAGTAATATTTCTCAACTGAATTCTTTTAGTGGAATTAAATACCATTTAGCATTTCTGGAAAACAAGTTTTGAATGCTGGTATCTAATTTCATTCCGTATTCATGAGTCTATTCCTTAGTTGCTAAAATCAAAGTCTACATGCTATGTTAGTGCGTCTCGAAAGTGGAGAAACATTGGATATTTGAAAAATGGAATCGGCAGCATCCCTGCAATTGCGAATTTTATATAGGTGCCACAATTAGAATATGGTGCTCATTACATACTAATGACAATCTTATCGTCAGTTTTCTATTGAAAGATAAATTAACTGCATTGCCTCGAATCAGGATTCTCTCGAACCTTAATGGTGATATCTTCTTGCATCCCTCATGATTTGGTCCGCGTATCAACCTCTTAAGTCTTCAACGCGTGACATTCTCTGGTATACTATCCCGTCATATTACTTACAACCAGCCTCAGGGTATGATGTATCCATCTCATACCACCAAAAGTTGTTAATGACATATGGAGACTAGCAACATGTCTCTCCGCGCTTCTCATGCATGGCCGTCGCTTCTTCCGTTGTATGTCACGAAGCGTTATCAGAGCAAGTCCACGCCATCGTTGGTGAAATGGATTAAACGCGAGAATCCGTACATTTTTGGAGTCGGATAGACTTAGAGAAAGGACGTCAACCTCCATTCACTCAGACTTCCTTTTCCATTTCCCAGTGGGAGTGTGGACGAGTCATCTCGCAGATACTCATCCACCCCCACACCCTTTGGGACCCAGCACCCCCCATGCACCACAAACACCTCTGCTCCGCCGACGGCATCCACTCTCTTTACCGCGGGGACACCTGTGTGCCCGAGAAACTCACCCACCCACCAGTGGAATCTCGGGAAGGGAGAGTGGGGGGAGGGGGGCTGTGATTCCTTCGCTTCGCGGTGGAGCAGCAGTTCTGCGTACGGCCAGCGTACACCCGGCAGCGGTCACAAGTCCGTGCCCTGGGGGTTCCGGGCGTTCTCATACGAGCTCACGTCCGTCCTTGCCCCCTTCCCTTCCCGCGTGACACGACCTATCTCATCTGTACGTTTCATTTTTTATATATTTTTATCGCCCGCGAGGGTCACACCACCTCCGCAAGCCCTATAGTGGCCGTGCCCCCGCCGGTGGTGTGACGAGAGAGATATTGGGGTGATGCGGAGTGCTGGATGCCGGTTGCGCCGTGAAAGGGGGCGGAGAAGCACCACCTGTTGCCGCTCCCCGTCCGCACATGCGCGCCGACTGTTTTGCGCAAGCGAAAGGGAAAAGGAGCGAGGGAGTGGCGTGCTTTCTCTGTCCATTCTTCTTTCCATTGACATCCTTGACTCCTCGCGCTTATCTCTTTCTCGCCTTATCCCTCGCGTTAATTGCGTTCGCTCGAACCTTTCGGAGTAAAAGAATGAAATGAACACGATAATGGTCCGTGGGATTCCTCTCATATTAGGAGCTACCCGAGGTGAAATCAAAATTAAAACTTCTCTGCGAGTAATGCCGGACGTATGTGAAGTAATTGCTGGAATTGGACTGAATTTTTAAGGGCAGGAGGTTATACAACAAGTAAAGTATTTGCTTCCGATGATGGAAACGCAATTTCTAGATACATGATGTAATTAAAACGACGAGTTTTGGGCTAACATTAAAGCCAAAACCTATCATTTGAAGATAATGCTAAGAGTCACAGATTAGCGTCGTAGGATACTGTAAAGAATGCAGTCATGTATGCTAGAATTGAATTTTCTTGTGGAGGATTTCTGGTGGTTTTGTATGTATAGGAATTGGAGACGATTCTCTTAAACGTCAATGCATATGCATACACACTTAAAATGAGTTATGAGATATGGAGTTCGGATAGTCGTTAAATACATGCTTCTGTAGCTTACGCTTTTCGGTTCCATTTAATCTTTTCTTTATTCGAAGCCTATATTTATTTTTTGGGTATCAGAATAATTTTATGTTTGAGGCAATTTCAATTATACTTTATTTAACACTTCCTTAGTTGTAAAAACGGCATTCTCGGAGTAAAATGCAGACTCCATCACAAACGTCAGATCCTCTGGTCGTAACGACGGGTAGGGTGGAGTCGCTTCAAAGGGAACGACCCATTTCACGCGTCAACCTCAACGTTCGAATCGGCGCTAAAAGGTGTCCTCAAAGGGTATTTAGCACTTTCGCAGCCTTACGGGCTTCAGGCGCGACTTGTTGACATGAGACCGTAGCCATTCCCCCCTCCCATTGGTACTCATGAACCACGGAATATTTAATGTGGCACGCAAACAATTATTTTGAAACAAAATTAACCGTGATCATCGTAGTTTTTATACGGTCACGGCAAGGCTTTCCGAAAAAGACCTTTTTAATTAACATCAAACGTTTGCGGCCTTTTTTTCGCTCCTTTCGGTAAATGCTATACTGCTTTCTATCTACATCTGCCATACTTCGAGAGCCGCCCACCAGGGTTCGTGGCAGGACATCAGCCATGGTATTGTTGATTTGAATGACATAGGTGTTCTCGGTGTATGTTTAATGTCGATTCATGGATGCTCTCCTGTGGTTATCTAATATAGTTTTCGATGCCACGCCAATTGTGGCCACGATGCGCGTGCTAATCTAATCGTGTTCACAGCAATCGGCAATAGAGGAAATTTAAGGCACAAAGTTGCCAACAGTTAAAGAATCGCTGGAGGGAGATGAGAGTTGGAAAGAAAGGAGAGTGGGGAAGCAGCAGAGGTAGAAAGGTAAACACAAACAGAGGCCGCCTCAAGGTTTCCCCTCCCTACTTCTTCCTCCTCCTCCAATTTCCAAAGAATCCCTCCCCCAACCCCTCCGCTACCTGCACATTTTCCTCTTCCTCCCCCATGCTCTGCCACGCGGGATAGTCGGTCTCTTCTCCTGTTCTTGTGGCCTTTCTCATTAACAAGCACATTCTCCCTCCACACGTACCGCCTCCCTTGCCTCCAAACCGGCGTTCGTGTCGCATGCGACTGCAACCGAAATCCATGCGCATTCTGCGGGGATTGAATTCCTTGAAAGGAGTCCACTCACGACGACACGAGTCTAAATGAATGAGAAATCTCACTTTTTCGTTCGCGTCGTTTTAAAGTGTCCTGCTTTCACTTGCGCCATGCGCTTGATTCCTTTTAGCGACATCTAGGTGATATAAATGCCGATTAAGTCGACGAGTGTACGTCAATGGATAATATTTTTAGCCCAAAAAGGTCGAATGCTGCGCGATTGACAATGAATCAACGTAATTACCCTCCAATAATTACCTTGTTTTCCTAATTAATTTTTTATGATAGGTTGGGGCCTAAATTTGAACTCCAATGCATTTTCTGAAACAAACTTCATGTTATAGTTTTTCATATAGATGGCATTTTTGAAAGGCAAAAAAATACAAATTTTCTACTTCGCGCCCATTCCTGCCTTTAAGTAAATGTTACATTAAATTTAATTGATGAAAAAGTAGAATAAAGTCACCACAAGGATTTATTGGAGCCAAAAAAATCTATATGGGATCTATAAAATGAGAATTTGTGGACAATTTTCGGGGGATTAGTGAGTAAGAGTGGTGGGTTGAAGTTAACTAATCTTTGGGTTGAAAAACATGGTTATTGTTGACAATCTTTAGAGTGTGGAGGATGTGAATCTACATCTACATCTACATCTACGTCATACCCTGCAAGCCACCCAAAGGGTGTGTGGCAGGGGGTGCTTTCGCACCAGGCATGCATGAATGATATGGTAGAATACCGACATTACATTAAAGCCCGCGTACCACACATGCAAAGCGCCAATTACAAATCTAATACCCAAGAAACATTCTATCTCCAATCGTTCTAACATGCAAGGGATACAAAGACTACTACTACAGATTCAAAATATCATGCATAAATAAGAACACCAATATTTACATCATGCATAAATAAGAAAGAGGAGAATATAATGAGAAAGATTAACTGCCTGCCTATTGTCAATACTCGAACTATTCATGACGACGATCACAGCTGTTATGGTCCCGAATGGTACGCGGAAAAAATGACATTTTATACCTATCGGTTCTACAATCTAGCTCTCTAATTTTATTGGCGCGATCTAATCTGCCGTAGTACGAAGGGGTTAATAGTATGTTTTTTACGTCGTCAGTAAAATGATTTTCCTGAAATTTATTTAGGAGGTTAAGCCTATAATTTAATCTACGCTGTGATAGCGATTCCCATCCTAATTCTTCTAACAGTCCAGACACACTAGCCAACTTATCGTAGCATCGTTTCACAAACCTAGCTCCTCTTCGCTGGACGCGATCTAACTCTGAATAGCTATCTCTATATCTTCTCAGCATCTTCTGGGTGAAAATATGAGTTTGTCTTCTTCGCACACGGTTCCTGGTTCTCTTCACTCCGTTGGGGTAAGGCGGCGCTTTGAAGACACCACCGCGGGAGGATTCCGAGTGGAAAAAATTAGGACTGGAGCGTGTGTGGCTCTCGGCCGTTGGAATGGAACATCGCCTAGGGATGGCATGCGGCACCTCCGACAACATCCCGCCTCTCCCAGCCAAAATATTCATAGTGCCCAACTTCCTCTCCATCTTCGCTCCATTCATTCGTTCCCAGCCAGTCTCCCGCCCGTCTCATTACTTTTCGGATTCTGAATGCTTGCCACCTTTTCAGTCTAGTTAAGTCCAACATCGCGTGAGACCTCTATGGGTGGCTATTGGCTATAAGTGGCTTTATAAGTGCCTCACATTTCTTTCACAATTCACTTGGTATCGAACATATCGTATCATCCGAGTTATCGACATTTTCATCGTGTGACTATTCTTATCGAAGAATATGAAACCTTATTTGGCTCCCTTTTTTTGCAAAGAGTTGGGAAACATTCAAGACAACGTTTACCTACGGTAAAAAAAGACCCGTAAGAAAGTTTGGGAGCTGCCTCTAAAGCATGGTATGCCTTTTTTACTGCCATAAAAATCCTATATGCTGTACAATTACTTTTGTGTTAACTGTCTTAACTTCTAACTTGGTCGATATTTGGAGCTTGTTAGTTCCCGATAGCTTTTTTGGAGTTCTAATACAAATTCTTTACAGCTGCTCGTTGCTTGCATTTTACACAGTTAATTCTAGGAATGTGGGAATGTTCTTCAAAAGAAGACTGAAACTGCATTCAAAAAACGAATCTTGATAATTAATGTTATTGGAGTGTTAGCTGTTAAAATTAATAACTGCATCATGGGGGAGGTTAGAATGTGTAAAGTTTTACTCTGTCATGTCGTTATCGCTTATGTAATCACTGAGTTCCAAGCGGTATTTACATGCGTCAAAGATGCCAATTGGTTATGGGTTAATTGATTTGGATTAATTCTGCATGAGTGAACCTTTGGGCCGTGAGACTTGAGCAACGAATGAAAACTATGTAGGATAGTAGAATTAAGTGAGCAAAATTAGTTGGGGGCATTGCAACTCTCAGATTGAATGGACAACTGTCGAAAAGATGCGTTATGTCGTGGCTTTACCACCGTCTGCTGCTAGGATATCTTCAATCCGGCACTTAACCTCCGCTTCCCTATTCCATTAGCCCCGGCTCACGAAGGAGTGTATAAGGCACTCGGCTTCCTATAGCGAACGAGAAACGCGCGACTGGCATCGTAATGAGTCTACGGGGTGATTGGTGGAGGGGGAGAAGAGAGACGAACGCTAGCTAGGTTAGAAGGGAGGCGACTTTCAAGATATTCAAAGGAAGGAAAGACTCAGACGAGCCAAATTTTTGCCTGGTCAATAGATTGAAAGGTCGAAAATGTTTTTCACCGCCATTGAGCCGTTACTATTGGCTGTGAAATGATGTGATATGTGATGTGATCCCCAAGTGATATTTCGGTGGCCTTAGTAAACACGGAGAGTCTTCCGCTGTCTGGGACAAAATAGTGTAGTTATAACCGGTGAGATCCTAAGGTATTAAGAAATATCTAATTACAATCCTGCAAATTTTAGAGGGCGCACGCAAAAAAGCAATATTCAGTCCTATGCTAACATTTGAACAAAAATGTTGGGTACTACTTTGAACTGGCCTGAATTGTAAATTCAAAACGCAACAACTTTTTTCAGGCTCGATAATTATATTGGAAAGCCCTCGAGTCGCTGAATATTTCGTACGGAACTTGAACGCGTACCATCATGAAGCAGGAAGCAGGATGCAACTACCGAATGATATGATGTTCTTTTTGATGCCGCAGGAATATAATTTAGTTCGTCATTGGAGTCCCTTTTAATGGCATCAACTCCAAGTTTAGGTGCATGAAATTAGAAGATTGGAGTGGAAAATGAGAATATTTTACGGATTATAGAAAAATTGCCGTGGGTGAGCAAGCTACCATCTTTCTGTACCGATGTGATAATGCTCAAATCAATCTCTCTCTAACAATGGATCCCCCAAATATTTTTTATGAATTGGTTTCAATAACAGCGTTGGAAGATTTGAGTTGAGCAATTTTGAGGGATGGGAAGGTAGATTTTTAATTTTTCGAAACTGAACCATAAAACATGAAAGGGAGTTGAAAATAATTTTTAATTGAATTGATAGGTCACGTTCATCATTTCAAAATGATGGGACATTGATCGATGTAGACATTACCACAGTACTAGATTAAGTAGACTGATTGTATTAATGCAAAAAAGTCCTCCATTGATTTTTTTAATTAGCGTTCGCGCGTCATACCATTAAGGCCACAGTTTGCGATCGTCCGACGGTGTTTGCGCGTTTTACGATTCTCTCGCGATTTCTCAATTGTCAAGCACCCGAACACGACTTTTTATGGGCAGTTCAATAGTAACCATCATGCACACCTGTATGCATTAAGAATAATTTATTAAAAAATGGAGTGATGGTCCAAACCACCGCCCAAAGGATCGCCCTAGGGCCTTATTCAGTATGTATTCAGGTCGCAGTTGAGAGCTTACGAGGAAAATTCGTTAAGTATTTAAACTGGATACCGTCGAGGCATGGTTCGTTTCCCTATTCGATTCTCCTCTGTGCCGATGTCAACGCGCGTATCGGTTCTCGCTACACACCTCATGCCACCCGCCGTCGTTTCGATCGCGCGCGGAAGGACTCAGGGGGGGGCGAGTGGTGGTGGGGGGGAGGGAGTGTCGCGCGGGGGAGTGGGAGGAGTGTGGGCGGGTGGGAAGCGGGTTCCCCTCACTTCCGCTTCACCGCCGTCGGCTGGGTGGGCGGCGAGGAGGAGAGACGTCGATGGGGTGGAATGGGAGAGAGGTCGGGAGGAGGAGGACACAGCGGCAGTGGCGGAAGACGGCGGCCGAGAGTTTTAAAAGGGGCGCGGGAGGGAGGGGAGGGGTGAAAGAGGGGGGCGGAGGGGCGGGGTGGGGGAAGCGTGCCATTCATTCATATCTGGCCCTCCTACTCTCTCTCTCTCAAGCGGTCACCTCACGCCGGTGGACACCTACCACGACGCGGCCACTACTACGACTACTCGCACACCGAGAGCGATTCATTCTCATCCGCCGTCTCATTTGTTACGATGACGCCAATCACTCCAATCGGGGGTTCCTCTCGGGTGGACAAATGTGACAGCTAGCGAGGGGTCGGAAGGGTGGAAGGATGGAACTCACTTTTATCACGGTTCGAAGGGATCTTCCCAGAAAAATAATTCCCTGCCTCTTTTCTTCTCAGTACTCTACCGATTAGAGTGGGTTTCCACGTAACATGCAGTTGTTATTATGCATTGCTATCTCAAAAATCTTGCCCTCACGAAATTTTTCATTAAACACTGAATACACCGCAATATTTCTACTTCTACAAGTTTAGCCTGGGTTCTGAATAAGCATTTTTCCTCGTGAATTCGCTATGAATTCGTCCATTTATTCATACCAACTTGAAAATAATGGTATGGTAAAATGTTAACATTCATACTTTCCATCAAGACTGCTGGCAAGAATTGTATTTCGAGAAAAATTGGTTACATGAAAATGGTCTGTGGAATAGGTCAAAGGTACCGGCAATTGTCCTTCTCCAATATTAATACTATTGCTTACATAACAGAGTATTCATTTGCCCAGAGAATCAGTCTCGAGTAGTAGATGCCTCACTGTGTGCGCGGAAATAATGAAGCTGTGAATTGGAACCTGGGCCATTCACTTCCGATTGCAACGAGTAACTTATAGCTTTTTCCATGCAGATACCTTCTGTCTAACTGTTGATTCCGAATCCAAGAGAACTTACGAAATGGCCTGAGTTTCCATAGAAATCGGATCCCGTTACTCTGTCTCTTGTCGATAATTCGAGTTAATGGCTTACATTAGTCCCTAAACAAGCATTATCTGTTATTTGGAAACTAAGAAAAGGTTTATCATTTCATGGGCATAGTTTGTGTCTGCCAGAAACGGTATCTCAATGGGCGTCTTGAAAAAATGTGAAACGTCGCCATGTTACTCAAAATTGTTCTTCAAAGATAAATGAAAGGTGACATCCACAGACACAGCCAGCCGAAGGCTTTACTATTAACAACGATGCGTTGAGGGGTGGAAGTTGAAAAACATTCCCCACCTCCTTATCGAGGGGGTGTGGAAGCGACAAGGATGCAAGATCCGTGGGCGTGAAGAGGGGAAGAGAGGTGTTCAAGGCATTCTCCCCACAAATACGTTTAATGCCCGCTATGGAAATTGCTTCACGTCCCGTGTAGGAAGGAGACGAGAGACCTCCCTTCCTTCCTTCCCTTGCCCCATCCTCATTCCAAAAATCCCCTCCCAATCCCTATATTCCTGCCGGCGCGGGGACGAATAAATTTTTTTTCTGCTCCCAAACCACCTTCCCCTCCACCTGTCCTACAACTCCCTCTCCGCTAGTCAGCCACCACTTCCCTTCATCTCCCTACCTCCCTCTTTTCCTGTGGCCAAGAGGGAGACAATGCATTTGACCGTCGCCTACGCTTAGCAGGAAACCATGCCAAACACCTCCCCGCCCACATCTTATTTTCTTTTTTCCAATTAAGTTCTCCTCACTTCTGACTCTTGCCAACAAGGACCAAAGCGAATTGAAAAAGGAACTACCCACCGTACGGCTTGATGATCGGCAAAAGCAATTGAAGGCATTGAATGCTGGAGGGTTTTACAAGAAGACATCGATGCGAAACTGCCCGCTCTTACTTAAGTAGGCTTTGAGCAAGGTTTCAGCGCACAAAAAATTCTACAGAGAAAGTCTAATTATAAAGAGGAAGATTCTATCCTTCTTATGATACCAAAATGGCAGTTACTTACCGCCTTGCTTTTCGAGATGTTTACCAAATTATAGAAGTCGTTGTCCATTGGAAATTGTCGTGTGCAACAAAGGGACTTTATGTAAAAAATATTAGAAGGTTCTGACCGCATCATTAAGATAGCGCTCTTCAGATAGTCTAAATTCACAATTATTGGAAAGGGTAAATTTATTACTTGATGTAATGCTTTTCATAAAATTTCGAAAGCCTTCGGTTGTGAAGACCTTTTCAGCGAACGGCGTGGAACAATTATGTTAAAGCCACTGTATGTGTAGTTAACGACTGTGGATTACAGTCATATAAGAAAAACTATTGCATCGCATATATTACTGTACGTAATTCAAAATTATTAGAACTTTCTTTGTCTACCATTCTTTCTGTAAGGGCGCTTTAGATTTGAGAGTATGACGTGTCAACCTGAAATGCACGGAAATAGATTTATGGCTTACGTATCATGAGATTACTTAACGTAATTTTGTACTAATCAAAATATGAGGAAACCAGCTGGTTATAAAATTTGGGAAACCAAATTTTAGTGGAGGATAATAAACTTGTACATTTTTCATTCGTGACCCCTAAATCCTAGTGCAAGGTGCTCCCGCTTGGGATTCATTTTCAGAAAGATCTAAAATAAGTCACGAGTTTCAAATGCAATCTTCCCGTTTATTTTGAAAAGCCATGAATGTGTATTTCGAAAGTATGCGAAGTACTTCTTCACATGAATTTCCACCGACAATTTTTTGCGGCAAAGACTCAAAAGCGTCAATTGTAGTAACGGCTTTTTTCAGCTATTATTATATTATGCAATTTACATTGCGTGATGGTGACTGGTGTTCAAACATTATTATCTCCAGTTATTTTGAACAAAATTATCAATGCAGCTCCACTCGGTGTAAAAAAATAATCGCGTCCTGATTGAAAGTGGATTTATTGTTATAGAGAAAGGATAGCATCCTCTATCGTATATTGCTTGATATATTACGGTAATTGAAAGTGTCTCATTCGCGATTTTATTTTTTTTCATTGAACTGCGGAGTAATAGTCTGCTATATAATAAACTGCCAAGTAGCACTACAATTGGTAAAGCAGGTGGATGATTATTAATGGAGATGAAGACACTCACGTAGTCTTGTCTCCATATCTGGGCGTACTCGAGGGCGCCCTTGGCCACGATGAGGATTGTGCCCATGAGCGCCCCATCAGTCGTGTGGTCCTCCAGTATGGGTGAGCCGCCGCCGGGCGGGGAGTGGCGCCCGTCCATGCTCTGGCGGCCGTCGGGGCTGTCCATGTGGCCGTCGCAAGCGTTAATCCACTTGGGGCGAGTGTTGAAACGATCCTCCGCCATCGTGACCGACGGGATCCCTCTGCCCAGGGGAACAGCGAGACTTAGCGTGGGGAGCCTCAGCAAACTTATGAGCCAAACTCCGATTAGTAGCGCCTCGCTGAAACCTGCGGGAAAAGCGGAGAGTTCGTCTTGAATAACATGCTCATGCCTTTTCACGAATTACACCCAAAGATTCTGGTACTAACATTGATTCCCACGTCATTGGCAATCGCTGATGAATTGGTATAGGTAAATCATTCCTTAAGTCATCCAACAACTTTAATTTTGCTTTTGAGACACTATTGTTACTTTAGAGCCACTTCTACTGGATCTGAGAATCTCAAGTGATGCATGAGATAATTTCCAGTGGCTTATGATACCTGTCATTCATGTGTTATTGTGAAATAGCAATGTGTTCCTAAAAATCTATGGATGTTACTATTACATTTATGGGTGCGAAGCCGTAGTTCGATTGTAGTGATGAATTATGCGAGATCAAAAAATCGTATGTGAACCCATCGGTGAAAGCCCTTATGTCTTTTCTCCCTTATTATAATTGAGTGACAGAATAGAGTACTCGGAATAGAGAGTTGAGTAGAGAATACAGTAAGTGAAGGAGCCTCTTCCTCCCTTATAAACCTCTTCGTTGCTAGAATTATTCCCTGACTATTCTGAAAAAGAATGGAATTATTTTACTCTTCCACCCATTGAAGAGAATCAAAAAGAGCCTGTTTGGAACTTATAAATGGGGATGACAGTGGTTTCTAGTGTCTTGGGTGTGATTCAATTATCAGTTGACAAGCATTAGTATTTTTTACTATTACGAACTTTTTTGTCAGAAACAGAGGACTTTTAATGAATACAAGTTGTGTTGTACGTTAACTAACTGAGGACATGCACATTCGGTTTTAGCACTTTCACGAACTGAGAATGTGTACAGTAAAAATGCTTTTTTATGAATGCCTATCAATATAAGATAATATATTATTTATATTGGAAAGAAAATTAGTCCTACTATAGTACACAAATAAGGAAAAATTCATAACAAGGTGAGTGAATGCTTTTTAAGGTAGGCAAATGTATTATTGTAAAAGTTAACTCAAAAGTAATCGTCCATCAATCTTCAAAAAATACTCTCCGTGACACATGATTTTACCGAAAGAAAGCCCCCCCATCAGGCGCAGATACGAGTGAATGCCCCTCTGTGCTCCGCTAAGCACATGCCGGCAGATATTCAAGTGGCTCATCGCCGTCGTAAACGGATCGAGATGTGGAGAACAACATTCCAGCATAATCACTCTTTCCGGGCATAAATACCCGCAATTAGAGTCTCTCAGCTGACAGTCCGCGAAGGGAGGGCAACACCTAAAACGCATTCCGTTTAGCATAGCTCTCGTGAGGGATGGAACACGGGGATGAGTTCGGAATAGGCATCAGGGGAGGAAGGGAAAGCCAAGAGACAAACTAAGAAGAATGCGACGTGTGAGAAGATCCGCGGAGACTATTACGTTCCTCACCCGACGCTCACAGAAAAGACCTCCCGCTCCCTATCGCTTCCACATCTCCTTATCCACACCTTTTCTCCACTTCCTTCAAATGCGCAACACCTTAAAACCCTCGCAGCGACCACCCACGCCTAGGGTAACCGCATCCCTTGCCGTCGGAATAAATTGCCACCCGTCGGTGTCCATCCTCCCCTGCCCACGCAAATCCCCTCCCCCCAAACAACTACCTCGCACCAATACCATTATCACCACGCCTATTATTCAACGGAAGTAAGGAGTCCATTATATGCCTCTTCCAATCATTTCCATATTGTCACCCTCTCCGCTTTTCCCTGCATCTCCCCTTTCCTCTCCCGTTTAACTGCTTTTCCCAGAAGTTCTGCCCTGTAAATCTATTGTCTTTCTCTCGCTTTTGCGATAAAAAATGAGGTGGGAGGAAGCAACCTTATTTAAAATGTGGCAAATGGTATGTTTTATGGATTGCTGCATGACTTTGTTGACAAGGTTTTTTTCTGGATTCTGACTACAAAAATTTTATTGCAAAAGATATCGGTACCGAATAAAGTACTTGAAATTACTTGGGATTCGTAAACTCTTGTCATTAATTCATTAGCATCGGTTATTAGAGTCTACTGACAGTGCATTCAGCGTGAAGCATCAAAATATTTTTCCAAGGCCTGTCTACTAACGCTGAAGATGTGCAAATTTCATCGGCATGAAAAATGGTTAGTGGAACAAGTGTGAAGTACCTAACATTCCCGTTTTGAAATCACCCTTTCGCTAATACTTACTCATAATGTGAAATTAGAATATGCTTGATGCATGAAAGGCAAAAAACGAGTAACCTATTACGTAAGATATGTTTAAGGTAGAGTGTCCAAACGTTAATAATGTGGCAAACAAATTCTTCAAATATGTTAATAATATGGTTAATTACCTGTAAGTAGGGCAATGTTCGATCAAAGATCTTCATGTGAGAAAGCTCTGGGTCCTCCATGTAGAATTCTCCTTTGATTGCAAGTCGTGTGCTTGATTGGACGAAAATATTCGCCTTAGCGTTGGGAAACTATGTTGTAATCATTGTACTGATTTGGATGATAGGTGTCCTATTCACAAATCTTCCCTGCTTAACAACAATGGCACTTATTTGTAAACAAGTTAATATGCTGCCATGAATGGTAATATTCATCCATTGTGATGAAGTCTGAGATATATTCACAATAAATCACTGCATGATGAAAAGTTCGTAGCCATTTATTATTAACGAAGCCATATTTGTTCTTGTAAGTATTATTTAAGTTTTCGTTTGTCTTGGGATTTTTTCCTCTCTAACCTTTTCCACTTGGGTTTAGGAAGCGTGACGTACGTTAAAGAATATAATTGAATTATAGCATGAATGGGAAATTATTGAAACAACTGTTATTCACTGTGAGGGTTTTTAAATCTAGGAATCTTAAACAATCTTCGAAAAAATATAACAGTGGTCAAATACACGTTAACACGTCCCCACTTCACCAGGAAACGCCGTGCGATTCGACGCAATTTTGATTGCGCCGTAAGAAAGGTAAGCAGTTCAGTTGCCTCACGCGAATGTATGTGAAATTAAGAATTACAGCGGTGAAGCTGGTCTATTGCATCAGATACACGTTACAGAGGTTGTTTTGACTTCGAATGAGGAATTGAGAGCACATAAAAGGCTTAACAAGGCTTGACTAATATTTGGGTTGGCCACTTAAATGCTGAGCTGATTACATCGTCTCGTGCCTTTTATTCAAATCAGCCGGAGTTTGAGTTGATGATATTCAACCAGCCACACCTTCCCTACTTGCCCGTCCTTCAACCTCATCTTCTCATCCATTCCTTACTCCGTGGAATGAGATATTTGTCGCGTGAACAACTCATTCAGGAACCGCATTTTTCCTCGATTTTCTAGCCCCAGGCGGCTCTCTCTTTCTAGGCAATGTCACGCAAACAAGCCAGTGTTCTTTAGTTAACAACGGCTGAGTTCTAAACTAAACATACATAGGTATAATAATTTTTCCCCTGCGCAAAGCCACACATTCAATCTCGCTCAGCCAATTAAGTGTTAATGTAATGCATTTTGAACAGCATCAATATCGAGTCGCAATTGTTACATTTTAATCGCTTACATTTGTCTCTGTGAGAAATACCTCCGCGTTGTTCGTAGCTGTTTTGCCTTGAAACAAAGATGTTTTTTTTAACTGGGGCCAATATGTTGACAAAATTGGATCTTTGAAGAGGGAAGGAGCGTGTAAGTACTGCCGCGTTGATGAGATGAGATGGGAGGGGGCTATCAAGATCTACTAGAACTATTAACCGAGTGGTTAGCGAATGTTTTTCTCGCAATATCTTCCCTTTTCATGGGCATCGACCTCGCCAGAGTCGGGAAGTTTCCTACCGACCTCGAATCTGAGATCAACAAGTAAAAATCGATGAAAAAAAGCCGAATTTTAGAGGTCGAGGGCTCCCCCCTTAAGGTCGTTACTCCGTCCTTCATTTGAACACCTTTGAATGCGTGTTTATCGTCTGCGATATACGTTGCCACGGCAATACTACTTTTTTGTTTCGAGCTCCCTCTGGGGCATTTATTGATTCCAGGGAAATTAGGATGAATCACAACATCGAACTGCGTCGCAGCTTGGACCGCTTCAGCTTGGGCGTGCCACATAGTTTAGATGATGCACCCCAATGGCGATCTGATTGGATAAGTGACCAAGGTTAGCCGTTAGTCATCTGCGTTCCGCTCTGTGAATTTTCCGTGGTCAAATTATAGCATTTTTTGCGTGTGAGAAAATACCTCCGAAATTATTATTATATCCAAGTATAAGTCTCCGCTGAAATTTACATTTACGAAGTACCGAGGAAGCCACCACTAGCGTGCGTGGCTCAGGGTAATTCCACTCTTTATAATTCGTACCACATTCCTGCCACAAGCCAACGGAAGCCTACTACATTGCATGAAAGCTATATCAGAATAGCCTTTTCTTTCTTGATAGCAATCCACTGCAGAATATTCGTTGGGAGTGTGTGAATTATCTATTTTAAGCGTAACGTGTTCGGTTTTGTATCCCTTTCAAATATGCTGCTAATTTTGAGCTATCATTTTGGCCTTGAAATGTTTAATCAACTTACATGATTTCTGTGTTGGTTTTTTCTGAATGGAGGGGACTTGCGAAAAGAATTAAGTGCCCCTTTAATTAGGCCTAAGCTTACTAAAACTTCAGTAACATTAGACTCGAAGCATTCCTGTAAGTTTCTCTATATCTACGCTTGTTGTTAACCATGCATTTGGATATGAGTGAAGTATCATTTATACAAGCGTAATAATGATTACCGAAGCGGAAATCATACCAAGGGAGGAGAATACCTCGGAAAATAATTGGGTCCAGCGGGCTTTTGATTTTCCAAACTCTACCCTGATACCATTCTCTACGTTCACCCCGTTAATCATTTTTCAAGAGCAGCTTAACTTTTCCTTTTGAATAATTAACAGATTAGACTTAAACTCTTAGTTTTATCTCTGTTAATGATTTGAGTTGTTTAATTTGTCCATTATTTTCCATTTGTGTAATTATTGATTCACTTATGTAGCGTTATACTGTCTTTATTTACTCTGCGTTTGATAGAAAGTTTTCTGTTACTCAACTCAGAATCGTATTTTTTATGTATGGTACTTGACGTTTAGACTTTTTGACGGACCAGAAAATTCTAAGCGATGGACTCTACTTCTGTTTCAATGTAAGGAACCTGGAGCAAATGTCTTGAAAGTTTTCGGATTTTGGCTGCACGTGTGGTGATCCGTCAATGTTGTACAATATTTGTATAAAGATGTTACTTTCACCTTGCAGATTATAACTTTGAAATGAGTTTAGGTGAAGCTGTCGCGTAATTTCAGTGATCAGCTCTCCCTCACGTGGGCTTGCACATTTGTCTCCGCAGTTACAAGTTAATTTGATCGAGCGAAGTACTCAGAAAACTAAAAAAGTGCTATATATTTCAGATCTGAAACCAGACTGTCATTTGTTTGGTGCGGAAATTTTCTCTCCTGCGTAGTTAAATCAAATAACCTTTCCTAAAAGTTCGGTTTTGCCTATGTTGTAAGCAGGACTTCGTATAATAATTTCGATCACGTCGCTTTTCTGAAAATTTTTTTAGCTTATCCCTAGCCGTGCATTTATTGATCATCACGTGAGTGAATGCTTCCTTAAGTATTCCAAGACACTATTAATTTAGAGATAGACTCCATGTGTTGTTCATCACTTTTAGTGATGCTATTCAATGATGAAGTAGAAATGGGAACATTTCTCGATCGTGGCTAATTCATTTCCATTCGCCAGCGTGCATTAATCTCCGCCGTCTCTCCTTCTCATCCTCAGCTCCCGTTTCTCCGTTCCGTAGCTCAGCCCTCGTGCATTCCCACACTTTTCTCGTACACATAACGTTCATCCGAAAGAGGGTGCCTGCATCCCTCCCCCCACTCATCACCCTCTCCCGTCTTCCCTTCCCCCTCTGCCGGTTTATCTCACGGCGCCCGATCTCCATCACTTCCTATGGACACTCGTCGTATACCTATGCATTCCTTCGTCTGCCCTCCCCGCCGCTTCCTTCCGCTCTTCCCTCCCCCAACCCTGCCTTTCCTTCTCTTCATTACCATCCCAATCCCCATCAACCCACCACGTGTGTGTGCCCATGTGGGCTAGTGTGATTGTGTGTGTGTGTGCGTCTAGGTAGCCGAAGGACGACCGACACCGACAACGTTTGATCGTGCAATGCCTCTTCTGCACTCGGGGCTGGCACGACAAAGTTTCCATAACCCCGACCTCTAACCCCTCTCCTCCACCTGCTCCTTCTTCACATCATAGGCGTATATCCACATTCTAATCCCGCTCCGCTCCTCGCCTCGTCCTCCCTCCCTGTCTTTACCCTTTCAGACTTCGCATTCATCTTCCCTCGGGAAGACAAGCACCTTATAACCTCCTTCCCTCATTCTCCTTCCTCCACCGCCCATTGCTTTTTCTTTCGTCCTCCCTGCTCACCGAGCATAGTCTTGTGCGCGTTCGCCTTATTCTGCAGACAGAGACGGCGAGAGCCGGTCTCTAAAAAATATATTTTTTCCTCTCCCACACAGATTCACATACTTGATTAATTCTTTAAAATATTAGCCATTTCTTTGCGCGGGGATACACGAAGCATAGCTCATGTCGGGCGATGTGGTATTTATTTTGTTTTTCGGTGGGAAAGCGGAGAAAGAAAGGTTTCCGAATAGGGCGATAAATTTCAGTCGGAACGAAAAGGTGCTCCCTATCGGATGGACTCAGAGAAAAGGAAAAATTCCATTCCTCATTGTTCATAGCTTCAGTTCTCAATGAAAATACGTAAGAGAGCGGTGAAAGCATAAGGAAAAGGCGATTCGTTCCACACTAAAGGCCCAGTAGGCTATTAAAGTAGCTAAAAACTCAGCCCATCATAGGACAGCCAACTTGTACCTGCAGACTGTAGATAATAGCATAAATAGATGTGAACAACAAAATATTACTTTGCACAAACGGTCTGAATCACCTGCTTTGGTAAAATTGTTCTTATCTCTTAAATGTTCTTGTAGCTTTGGCTTTAATACGTTCCTATTAGCAAATATTATCGGTGCTGTTACTATGTGGACATTTTAGATGGATGCTCAAAAACATCTAGAAGTTTTTTTTACGTGTAATTCATCTGTTTGTAATTAAGGGACTCTGCTGAGAAAAATGAATAGAAATTGACGTCACGAAGAAATTTCTGCGAAGGAATTCCTACGGAAATGTTCGCTTTTAAGCTCTTTAAGCTCCCATGACGCACCTTTGCGATTACCTATGTCCATGAGTAGGCTTGTGATTGAATTGTCAAAGTAGCGGTAACTTTTGAATGTGAAACAAAATGACCCAAATTTTCATAATTTTAAGCAGATATATCTTGATTTCAAAGATCTCCATTAGCCTATTTTGCAAGAATAAAACAATTTATCTTATTGCTTCATCAGTTACAAAATTCAGGAACGGTTCTCAGTTTTGATTTTTATGTTTCACACCATCATTATAAAATGAATCGTAAAAATTAAAAGATTTGGGATTTATCAATTAGTTTAAGTCTTCATGCGGTTTACGAAATAGAGTAGAATGTGAAAATATAAATTCAAAAGTATCCAACGCTTTCCTGTTTTCAACGCGAAATACAACCTTGCCCAGATGGCTGATTCCAGAGTTATTATATTTTATCTTTATCCAACGACTTATATTTTAGTTAAGTATTTTAGGGAAATCAAAGACAGTTGAGCTCTGTTTTAATTTGTATTTGTAAACAAATTGATTCCTAATCACAAGTTGTAATACGTTTGCTAAAACTCCCATTGATAGAGGAATCTTTGCAGAATTACGTCTTTGATCAGTAGTGGACTGCGAAGGGTGATAAGGGGTGACATTAATAAACAAGTTATCATGCCTGTTGTGAGGATAAATTCGATTTGAGTATTAAGGATACAGCTGTTGAGATTCGCAACGGTTCTCTTTGCAATCTAACATTATTGTATCATATTTTATTATTTCGAGTAGGCATGCGTTGTCATCGTTAAGCTCTCCGTATAAACTGTTAGGACATCACGCGTTGCCCTATGGAGCTATTTCTTTGTAATAAATAGGAAGAAATACGTGCCAAATATTGAAGCGGTGCCGAAAAAGTCTTATCCTGAAGAGACCGTTGATATGCGAAGAAAAACATCCGTGATGCGAATGCGAAACCAAAGGTAGTCTTGTTGAAAGTGTTTTATAACCGTAATAGGACATATCGTGGGCGTGTGGAATTCTCCCGTCCTGACCGTACACCAATCTCTCCTTTGTTCCATTCCTGCCCACGATGGCGGTGCTCGCTTATCCCTACTCCCGAACTTGGTCCCAAAAGTAAAAGATTTGTAAGTCGCCCCCATCCCCGGCCATCAAAACGAGAAACGAAGTGTGTGACGTTTCTTTCCCGGCGTATTCGTCCGACAAGACCGTATCTTCTAGCCATACATCCCTCCACCCCGTTCCGATGTTTCCCACACTCAGCCACCCACCGCACAAACTGGTTTGTCAGGCTTTGCATATGGCCCGAATGATGATGCAGGCAAATGTGTCGTCCTAGCGTTGGTTTATAGGGTTTGATCTGTGGAAATGGCTCCCATAAAGCGAGTAAGTGATTGGAACTAAAGTGCCTGCCAAATTCTAGAATCGGATATGGGTAGGGGTTTGGAGAGGATTTTTAATTGCCTTCGTGAGTGCATTCAGCGTGAAAACGGTTAGATGATAAATGACTAGAAGACGCAACATTCCGTGAAATCGCCTAGGATCACCCCACAACAATCGTAATGTGGCTGAAATAGGATATTTTGAAATCAGATGAAGAAAATCCATGCATGCTACGTCTACGCATAGAAAAATATTTTGAAAATATTCCTGGTTTGTTTTGGATTCGTGGCGGGAGGGTGCGAACCTCGCTCACAATTTAATCAAAATAGACTTCTAAAGCTGTTTGATAAACTGTTACTACTGTCAGGACTACTCCTTCCATTGATCCATAATAAAAAATTAATGTTTCGCTATGTTCCTTTCACTTATTTGTGAGATTGAGGTTGAGGAATTAATGTCATCGACAATGTGGCTCTGGCTTCAATTGCTGAGCATTATTAATTACGTGTAATAAATGTAAATTTGTTTTATTTTTACCGCTCTAAGGTAGTAAAATTACGGCAAGAATACTTCGAAATATGTTAACTCGTTGCAGAATCATCAAAATTCCTTTATTACTTTGAACATTACTTTGATTCTCGCCGTAGAATTTTTCGATAAAATTATTTCAAATATTATAGGGGTTTTCACTTTGGAACTCCCACATTCCGCGGCTATGTAGAACAAAAGGTTTTATTTCGCTTGCTTTCTTGGAGTTGGAACTAAATTCCTTCTTAATTTATATTATGACTTATTTGATGTTAATCTCTTTAGAGTTTTTATAGACCAACGAGTAATAAATTTATCGTATCTACATTAACTTTTCTTCGACGGGCCCCAGTTTCACTCATAATCTTTCCCTCTTTTCCTTTCTCAATCTATTTTACATGGCTGGTTTCCGGCACCCTTCCGAAACAGGCCCTCGGTGACGTCGATGGACCGCGTGATTATCTGTAGATGCACTTACTAGTCCAAAACAGCCGCGCTCACGGACTTCTCATGAATTTATGTTCAGGTTGTGAAAACATATACCATAGCAAATTCGCCACATTTTGTTGCTACTCGCCTTAATTTGGCCGTCGGCCTTCGAGCGGGAACTCTTAAAGCGGAGGCATTATGTCTCGGAGTTCGGCGGAAATGTCGACGCTATGCGTGCTCAGCGAACAATTTTTGGTCATTTCCTCCGTGACGTTAGCTATAGCCCCCCTTCCCACGATTCCCTGTCGTGAGATGGATTAGACCCATGTGCGCAATAGTCTACCGGGTGTCGGCCACTTCATAGGGAACAGGCACAACCTGTACATCGATGTATACCTGCAGCCTATAGTGTCAAGGCCGAGTCGCTCAAGGACTTTCTCTTCCTATCGTACGCACTTGTTACGCGGGATGGATGATTGGGAAGTGGGCGGGAGTGTTGGGGGGGTGGGGTGGGATTGAGAAGGTGGGGAAGAGTGGGATATTAGGGAGGGGGGCTTTCACTTTCCGTCGGGCGGCAGTGGTGGAACGACAGGGGAAGACTCTTCACACCTCTACGGCTCTGATATCCGTGAATCGAAAGCGGACACACCACCGTCACAATAAAGACGGGATTAAAAGAGAAAACAAAAAAACGGGTCACGTGACTCACAGAGCGCTCGTTCGATCGATTTTTGGCGGAAAGGTCAGTAATAAAGCCCGCGTACGCGCGCTTCGCAAAAAATTGTTCCTATCAAACAGAGAGTGTGGTGCAGGTGATGGGAGGACTGTATTTTCTGCCATTAGATGATACCCAGGTGACGCTCACGGCTTAGATTACTGCTTTAACTGAGGACTAACTAGTTACAGGGAGACACGGTGGATATACTTTTAACCCCGCGCTGCACATCCCAAACAGGCAGAAACAACAGATACAGACACTGTCGAGCCGATAGGTATGAAAATTCGAAGAGATTGGTCCAGTAATAAATTCTGAAGCAACAGAGCAATTAATCATATGTCAAATCTGTATCGTAAAGATTGATTGTAATTTTTCTCTTTGCGTGCTCAAGTCGTTACTGCAGTGCTTTCTGATGTGGAATTCTAAGTGATTTCATAAATTCTACTCAATTCGCGTATTTATCGACAAGCCACCTCTTAGTATCTAGATGTACATCTACATCTACATCATACCCTGCAAGCCACCTAAAGGGTGTGTGGCAGGGGGTGCTTCCAAACCAGGCATGCATGATTCGGCAGAACACCGAAACTACATTGAAACCAGCGTGCCACAATTGCAACGCGCCAATTAAAAATCTACTAACCAAGAAACATTCTATCGCCGATCGTTCCAACATGCAAAGGATACAAATACTGCAACTACAGATTCGAAATATCATGCATAAATAAGAACGTAGAGAATATAAAGAGAAACATCTACAATATAGCCAATCTCGCTATTCATGACAGTGATCACAGCTGTTATGGTCCCGATTAGTACACGGAAAAAAATGACATTTTATACCTATCGGTTCAACAATCTATCTCTCTAATTTTATTGGTGCAATCTAATCTGCCGTAGTACGAGGGGGTTAATAGTATGTTTTTTACGTCGTCAGAGAAATATTTTCCCTGAAGTGTAGTTAAGAGGTTAAGCCTATAATTTATTCTACGCTGTGATAGCGAATCCCATCCCAATTCTTCTAACGATCCAGACACACTACTACTCTCTGTATAAGGTGTGTTATAACTGTTCTGACTACTCTTTATATGTTAGCACCTACGACGGCCTGCAACGATTTAGGGAGCAGAAGATTGCAAATGTTCTTTATTCTAGTATTAAAAGATCTCTGTTAATTAATGAGCGCATTGGAACGCTTTTCAGGGATGCATGTCATACATTAATGATAAAGGCATGAATTCAGCACTCTACTGCAGTGCTGCAACGGGCAGTGGACGTGGTTTCCCTTGCACCATCGCAGAACGATGAGAGACATGATGTCGGTCCATTTAACGCACCGGAGTCGAGGGAAGCCCCGCGATCGGGATTAGCTCCGCTTGGATCATCACTTGAACCGGTAGCAGTCGTCGTGATAATTCTTGTTTGTGCACGTAATCACCAGGTGGTTAGTGCGTTGGCGAAAAACTTTTGTCGCCTCTCAATCAATTAGTGGCTCACGTGACCGTGTTTTGTAACAAATGACATTTCCGAGAGTGACTTCATGCATGGGTGAAGGGCGAAGTGACAATTATTTTTCCCAGATCTGCATTTTTGGGCCAAAGCAATGATATTCAAATATGATATTGATGTTTAAAATTTCATCACGCTCCTTACCGTACTCTTGAAGTTAAGTCAGCGGTTTTCTAATACGACCTCCAAAACACGTCCGAGTCATTAAGAGAGTAGTAGTTTTGAAGATGACGAAATAGTGCTCTGGGTTATAAATGAATCTGTATAGCAAAATAAAACAAATTGTGACTGCACTTAAAAGCGTAAGTGATTAACTGTAATTTTACACGTTCTCCATTAGTGATTCTGTGCAGTCAATCTACAGGATTAATAAAAGTTCTAAATTATTCTATCGCTAAAAATTCTATCGCTCTTACATTAGAGATTAAGTCATTATCAAAATCAGCCACATCTCTTAGCTAACGACTTGTGAACATTTCATACCCCTTAATCGACCCGATGATTGCCGGTAAATGTAGGAGTTGCTTTCCATTTGTCGCTCGGACTAGCTATTGGCGCTTTGACGAGAACATTGCGATGCCACTAATTAATTTGTTTTGATACTGTCATCCAGTAATTTATTGTTGAAAAAAGTGAAACTGTCGCAAGTTTTATCCAGCGTTGAAAAGGAATGCTGGACTTCCAAGGTCGGTGTCTCATTATCATATAAGAAGCGTTCTTCTCAAGTACTGTAACGTCAAAGTATAAGTGACAAAATATTGCAGAAATTAAAATGTTTCGTCTGTCTTTACAATTATTGGCTAGGTTGCTATGGAAGTGGGTATGCTACTATGGAGATATTTATTCATGGTCGATGCTCATAAGGAACTTTTGCATGATTCATTTCGTTGCCACGCCGGCTTACCAGTGTGTTACGTCGGTGACCGTCTCTTGAGCTGTTCACATATGCCCAGGAAAAAAAATCAAGCGTGCCTTAATTCTGAAAGGCACTTGGTGAATCGTAAACACAAACTTTTTGTATGAGAAGTGGAGGAGACTCACTGGAATTCTCCATCCAATTGCTCTCGCGCCTAAATGCTTAGGAGAATAGTCCTCAATTTCCCGCTGACAGTTGCGTTAACCGCTTTGGGTTGGAGGAGGGCGGGGAAGGGCTGAGGAGGCGAAGGGAGCTGGATTTGCGGAGCGCGTGAGTCCAATCAAGAGAATGGGACCGAAATGCTGCAAGGGACCTCGCGCAGTTTTTTTTCCTCCATCTCCAGCGCACGCACCCCGTCTCCTACCCTCCCCACCGCCAACTCAAGCCGTGAACACCCTACGACGCATGGCTGACAAATTATTGTCAACTCGACTTCATAACGGAGTGTTTTCCGTACCGATGTTCCTATCTCCGTGATGGACCAATGGGAGCTTTTCGCTTTTTTCTAATACTTATTCTAAAATGAATCTCCCTATGTCACAACTGAATTCACGGGAACTTTAAATATTCGAGAAAATCATAAATATTTTTCCTCCTTTTATGATGGAACGGGTCTTGGTTTATTCTATGATTATAATCATTTCCACCCTCTTCATACCATGAAATAACATCATCAAAGTTCTCAACTTGAGGTGAAAGAAGGGATTACATTCAATATCGTCTCAAAAAATGTATTTATCTACTTATCGTTTGATGACGAAAAGGAATGATTTTGTCTTAAAAGTGTTATTAAGTAGCTGTTGTTGATGCTAATAAAATTAATGAGCTATTTACATGTAGGGAAATAACTAGTGTAGCAAATCGTAGATTAGAATTCGTAAAAAGGGTTCTAGGCAAATGCGATGAGAGAGTACGAGAAAGAAGCTATTTTACACTGGTCAGGCCTCATTTAGAATATGCCGCTAGTATATGGGGTCCGTACGAGGAAGGTATGAAAAAAGACTTAGAGCGTGTGCAAAGGAAATCCGCTAGATTTGTTAAAGGCCGTTATGATAATTGTATTAGTGTTACGAGTTTAATAGAAGAACTAGGAAAGAGAATTACTATCAGAACTCAGGTTAAAATTTAGTTTAAACCTTTTAAGTAAATTCGAAACCGATTTGTTCACTGATGACGTTAGATATATATTAAGAACCCCTGCGTATTATGCTAGGTTTGATCAGATTAACAAGATTAGAGAGATAGATTGTCGTACCGATAGATTTAAAATGTCATTTTTCCCGCGTACCATAAGAGAGAACAATAGGCAGCGTAGAAAAGGGATAGGTAGGTGGAATATAGTAAGAGTAGTCTGTAGCGCATGATGCATGTAATAACAACCAATAATCCATTTCTTATTATGTAGATACTAACCATCTAGCTGCATGTGACCCTATTATACACACACCCTCGTGGTGGCTCGCAGGGTATTACGTAGATGTTGCTTAGATGTATTATCTAGCATGTCTCCATTAAATATCCTAGTTGCACGTCAATAGTGCATGTTTGGTGATCTTCACCCCCAGCCAAACACCCTCGTGGTGGCTCGCAGGGTATTTCGTAGATGTAGATGTAGACGTCACAACGTGCGAAGATTAAATGTGATACGACGATGCCCTATCTATCACTAATTTTGGTGGAATGGAGAGTATAATAGGATGCTTGTCTGTATCCTCAGCGAGTTGAATTACCATTTAGCATAATCTAAAGAATAATGGGCATATTTCCAAACATTGCATGTAACAAATGATGTGGTACGAAGTCACTCGCACAGGTGCATATACACCAGGGTTGAAATTCGCTATGAAAAAACCATTTGACTTGACCGGGATTCGAACTTGGATCTCCCAATTGCCGGTCAGGTGTGTTAGCCAGTTACACCACCAAGCCATCTTCCTTCAAGGCGAATTTCGAGGGGGGTTTATGCGAACTAGATGTTCAGGCCTCAAGTCTACATCCGGGTTCGAATCCTGGTCAAGTCAAATGACTTTTTCATAGCGAATTTCAACCCTGGTGTATATGCACCCGTGCGAGTGACTTCGTACCACATCATTTGTCACATGCAATGTTTGGAAATTTGTCAATTTCGTCGTTTTAACAACGACAATGTTGGGTTTATTCATCGCGACAGTGGCTTTGTAAGCACGACTCCGTCTCATGTGCTACAATGTAGACTTGAAGCCTGAACATCTTGTTCGCATATACCCCCTCGAAATTCGCCTTGTTGGAAGATGGCTAGGTGGTGTAACTGGCTAACACACCTGAACACCTGACCGGCAATTGGGAGATCCGGGTTCGAATCCCGGTCAAGTCAAATTTAATTTTTCATAGCGAATTTCAACCCTGGTGAATGGGCATATCTAAGTTGTTTTTAGTATCGCCTTGTTGTCGGCCCGGGTGGCGGCGGGGTACAGTCCTCGCTTGCCAACCCGAGGGTCGCGGGTTCGAGTCCCGCCTGGGTAAAATATTTTCTGC
The DNA here is from genome assembly GCA_963169105.1 of Ceriagrion tenellum. Classification (NCBI taxonomy): domain Eukaryota; kingdom Metazoa; phylum Arthropoda; class Insecta; order Odonata; family Coenagrionidae; genus Ceriagrion; species Ceriagrion tenellum. Next base: position 142,377,025 of record OY720635.1, on the reverse strand, counting down.
CCAGGATAGGGTGTTTGTGTCTCGTATGTTGTTACGGTTATTCACCCGACGTAAATTGGCCCATTGTGCTGTATTCAGGGTAGTGAAGATAAATAAATAAATTGTCACCCTACAAAAAGCTAGAAAATATTGTTTCCTTAATAATATCTGGCTAAGTACATGGCTTGTCAAAACGAGACACAGTGGTTCGTGAAATCTGGCGGCTGCGTGGAGAAATTCTCAGCCTCATTTGATAATCGATATAGTAACCACAATGGAATTGTGTAATTGGAGTGAAGTTGAGAGTGTCACGGAGAGACGCAGATTGTACTCCCCTAGTGAAGGCTTTAATTATTATGTACTATGATGTTTTCTTAATGCGTAATAACATGAAGTATTAAAGCATATTTTACGGATTTTTTCTTTTTTCATTTTAGAACTTCGTTGTATTTAGGTCATAGTTTGTATGACTTATATTTGTAAGATTTGTTTAGATAATAGTGCGTATTAACGCAATCACGATGATCCATATATTGTTAGCATTTTTTATTAGCATTAAACATTCAAACATGTTTTTATCTTTAAAAAATCTATAAATCTATTTTGAAAAATATAAATTTTTATCTGTTGTCAGTCTTTGCCAATTGTAATGAGTTTGCAAATTCAATCTTATGACTCTACTGGCGGCATAAGATTATATCATATCTAATTCCGGCGGAGTTGTGTTTTGCGACCAATGTTTTGGCATGCTCATTCTGTTGACAATATTCGATGCCGGGAACAAAAGAAAACAACACTTCACCGCGGCTTGCGCCGCGTGTTCGTCTCGCGCGGGCGTCAAGATAAGCGCCACCCCGGTCATCCCATCTCTTCCGCTCTCGTTTGCAGTTTTCGATGACCTCCCGGCTCGTTTTGGCGAACCGATTCGCTTTCTCTTTTTCCGTCCGTCTCTCTCATAATGCCGCATTACTCACTCGTCGGATCGCCACGAAACAAGTCACGATCGCATGAATCACCGAAACTCCGCCGCCGACGGCGGAATCCCATTATATGCGTTCGGGGCAGAAGGTGGCCGGTAGCGCGGGAACAGGTGAGCGGGCGAGGAGAGCGGTGGGGGGAGGGGGAGGAGGGGACCGCGACGTCACGAGAGAGACGGCGGCGGAGGAATGAGACACCTTCGCGCGTTACGAAACCGGAGAGGTGACAGCGGCTGGGGTGGGTGGGGGATGCTATGGAGGTCAATCAACCAAATATCACGTAATTGTGTGACTTATGAGATTTCCGTCGGTGGAATAAGGTCCTGGAGAGCACATGATGGACTCTTTACGCCGCGACGGCGACATTCTAATCCTTCTCCGCCACGTGATAGTGCAATACATATCCGCATTAAACTAGGGAAATCGGCGGTCATATGGACAGATTTGGAAATTTTTTTTTCGGCGAACTATGGGATAACGTGCTACCTCCCCTCAAGACTATAATCGATTGTTCATCGAGTAGTTTATTTTTATCTTTGATCTGTAAAATCTTGATACTAATATGCTATCATTTGCTCTTAGAATGTTTCGCATTACTACTGTACTTTCGAATATCTCTTATTTCTAACGTCTCATTCCATAATCCATGAACATATTTGCTAGAATTCATAAAAATTTCCCCACCCCACCCATGAAAAGGAAACTATATTGATAGTGCGGTTTCTCTCCACTCAGGCTCATTACCTTATGCCAATACCAAATGGAAGTATGACTTTTTCAATGCTGCATTAAAAAAGGTTACCTCAAAATCATGGTGACAGTAATAAAACAACTTCGGAGGCATGCAGAAAGTTGAAGTCACAGCATTTTTAAAAATCCTCGACCCAAAGAGTTTGAATCTAGACATGTCCTTTAATCGTTAATTTAACATGATAACCACTTGAATAAATTTTATAGTGATAGAAAAACAGTTAAATAGCGGCGAAATATTTGAATATTATCTCTCTGATATTTGCAGGAACAGTTACCTAACCGAGTACTGGTGGGTGCTTCATTAATTCTGGACCATGATTTTGGCTCATCAACGCATTTGCGGTTCCAAAGGCCGGGGGGACGTGAAATGATGATGGGGAGCATCGACCCGCAACGGTGAAGGCGTCTTGAGGTTGAGTCGCCCGAGGCTAAATCATTACTTTCAATTTAAGGATGGGATTCTCGCTTTAAAAAAATTAAGAAAAAAATTAGATCTCATTGGGGATAAATTATCTTTCAGGTTTATTGATTAATAGAACGAATAATTTTCCCAGAAGTAACTTAATGTTTTATAGTAATGGTTATTATTACGTAAGAACAGCAATTAATCGAAATAGCGGTGAATCGATGCTTATTCTTTTTGCTGACGTAAAGGTGGCATATTCCCAAAATTTATTGTTGTGCATTATCAGGCACATAAATCAAAGTAATTAACGTATTAGAAGTACTCAACAAAATTAGTTAATTTACTTCTAGCTTTTACTTTCTTTAGAAAATATAGAATTAAAAAATTTCTGTTACCATAAGTATAGTATCGATGACACAAAAGAAATGGATATTAGAATATCTAGGCTCTATTCATAATTTGTGTACCTCTAGTTTAATAACGTGTTTCCAGCGTTTACTCTAAACCAGTATTTATGCCATTTTTTACCCTGCAATCACATTATCATTGGCAGGAGTATCTCAATGTACGTTTAACTTGAGGTACCCTGAATACACGTTCAAGGGTTAAACTTACTGGAGGGTCTACTAAAATCTTATGCACAATTGAAAAACTTGTTTAAATGCGGGCAAAGAAAAACCTGTTTAAACGGGATTTATCTTCAGATACGGTCTTAAGCCATCAACGTCGGGATTTTTTGGGGCCAATTATTTTGATTGTTAGATGATAACATATTACTAGGTATTTTTACAAATGCCAAATAGTATGTATGTCAAAAATGAAGTAAGTAGGCCAAATTATAACAAAATTATTCGCTGTGATCAATGATCGCGCTTGGCGTTACACAGTGAAGAAAATGAGAAGACATAGTAAGCACAAGTGTAACCTTACAACGACATGGAGAAAATTTTCTTGGCAAACGAAACAGGTATCACGTTTCTTTTTTCCACTAAAGTAGAAATATACACGGGTATGTAAACGAAAGGTAGGGAAAAACCTTAGCGTTCGTGCGTATTGTGATATCTGGTCGTCAAGGATTCTGCTATGCACGAGAGGGACATTGAGAAAAGGGATAAGAGCTTATGGATAGGCGAAAGGTAATCAGCGGCATTTCTCACCAAAGGAAACAATGTATAGGAAGTGGGTAAGTAGTTGCTGAGAGGGATGGGGGAAATGGTTTTGCCAGGAAGGAATTAGTGCTTCAGAGAAAAGGATAAGGTGCGGCGTGGTGTGGGGGAGGATTTGGTGGAGGGATAGCCACGAGAGATAACGACGCCGGCACCTTTACTGCCCCTGCCCCGTCCCAACCCCCCGCCGGCGATCCATCCGTCCCCCCGGCCGCCCCTGTCCTTACCCTGCTCTTGTCCCTTTCACCTCACCCTGATCGGCGGTCGCGCGGAAGGGGTGGACACGGCCCCCCCTTGTGGATGGGCCTCCCGCTCATTCATCCTTAGGGCTGGAATTCATGGTGGGGAAGGGGCGCTAGGGGACAGTCGCCCCCCTGTGGTCTCCGGGGCCATGGGTTATAAGGTGCAGTAGACTCTCCGTCGGAAGCGGAGGTATGGTGAGCGCGCGGGACAATGCAGATGGAAATGGCCCTTTCCTTCTGTGCGTATTCTGGCGTCGGCAGCGGGCTAATGAAAGGCATTGAGAGATGAGGGGTGGTGGTGAGGGTAGGAGAATTGGAAGCAAAAGAAAACGAGGGGTGGAGCTCAGGTGTTGGGTGGGGGGGGGGGGGAGGGTTTCGGAGGGGCGAATGGCTACCTCCAGTTTTCTCGTGCGCGCGATTCCGGAGAAGTTTTGTTCGGTGGGGATATCCCGAAAGTGCGTTGCATTTTGAGTGGGGTGGGCAGAGTGAGAGCGAGTCACTTCCCATATTCTGCCTTTTTTCCCGGTAAAAAAATACTTCCGTGTTGGAATTTATTCTTTCGAAATTGTGTGCATTAGCTAGAATTGTGATATAAATATGAATTACCTCTTTCGAATCAGTGATGTCTATCATATTGCACATCCCAAGCACTCTGAAAGCGTGCATTATATTTTAACACCACCCAAAGAATTGTTACAGGCTCCCCAGAAGCTACATTGTAAATTCAATGCATCACGACTTTTATAGAATTAATAATACGAATATTTTGTGTAACAAAAGCAGGTTATACTATCGAAAAAAATTTATCAAATATCACATAAAAAGATATTGGACTCCTACACAGCATGCTTAATGTTATTCTCGGAAAGAAAATACTTATTTTACGTTTGCACTTGTAGATCAATGTATTTCTTGTAGTCTACATTGCTCAATCCCATTTTTTAAATATCCCTCTGTAGAGCATTAACTACTGGTACACCATTAAAGCAGTTATTGTTGATTAACCTAATGCTTGAGGATAATGCAGGAAATATCATTAGCATCAATTTTATCGTCCGTGATATTGATCTTATCTACAAATAGCTGAGGTCCTGGTAACTGGGTTTACGTGTAATAATATTCGAAGTTTGAAAACGCATTACATCTTACATTAAGCACGCTTCCTATTGAAATCTACTAAAATAGTCGCAATGGCCGAGTTAATTAATATCTTCATGGTGCTCGGGAAGATTTGTGAATTCTTGGGTTCTTCATTCACGAGAATCCGATGATATTCTTCTGTAACTTCCCTTACTTGTCTCGTCATCCTTTTCTTCGCCTCCATTTAAAGATGTCTCGACTTTGGCGGCGTACCAAGGAGTAAAACTGTCGTTTACTCGTCACGGAGGTCTATCTACCCGTTGCATCGATTGGCCGAATACGAGGGCACGTTGGGAGATCGCGTGGTCAAGAAGAATGGTGTATTATTGGGCCATGGGCCAGCGCTCCCGATAAGACGACCATATGTGGTCGAAATAATTCAATCCCGACCCATTTCGAGTCCGTCATGCTTCTCTCTACGGGTATAGAGATGCAAATACCGTGCTTTTACTTGCTGGAGCGGAGGAGATTAATTCTTTATCCATGAGAAATAGGGGGGGGGGGGATCGTTGTGTGTGCTCTTATTTGGTGCGATGATACCCACTTCCATAAGACACCCAGAGTGGGTTGAAAAAAATGTTTTCACCTTTCTCCGATCGATGTCGTACTTGTTGATCGATGTTGACTACTTGTTTAGGAGTAATTTGGTGGCGCAATAGTCGATGTAGCACCAAGGTTGTCAACAAGGGGGCATTGGAAAATGGTCATAATGAAACATTAATCATTTACTATGAACTAAATAATCTATATCGAGATGATAATGAAAATAAAATTAATACTCTTAATATTTAAGGTTAGCCTACCAAAGCCATTGTACAATACATAATTACCTTAAAATTAGACTTTTTATCTGACTGTTGAATATATAATGATCTTTTATCATTTCATGTAAATAATTTATATTCATGTTGTCTAAATGAGCAATCTACTGATACATTTAAATTGAAATGCAGCTCTAAACAAAAGGCTTATGGTTTTATCTATGAATGGAATCCTTAGCACAGACAAAGGTTTTCGATTCTTCAATTGATTAGAAAAAAGTTTAGCATATTAATTAGCAGTAATTTTAATCGCGGGGATGGGTTTTTAATTGAACGTTATGTATGATTAAGACTTTTTACAATAATTTTGCTGTCTAAATGAACATTTTCTGTACCTTAGGGACTTAACGGATGGAAATTAATAGCCCATCGTCTCTTTAGGATCTGTCCCTGCTGTTAAATTAAATTTATACTTGAAATGGCACATGCAAATTTAGGAAGTTATGTAATTGGTATTGGTTGAATAACACTGCCCATGAGAGCCACATAAAACTGCCATTTTTGAGCAACTTAAACTATTCACATTTACTACCAGACAAACTCACAAACTTGATGTTATTAAACACCCTGAAATAGTAATCAAAACAACTTGAGACATAAATTTTACAAAAATATGAAAATAATTACAATAAAATGTCCATAAATGTGTATTTTGATTTGATAACTTTTTAAATAACAGTTAAAAAAAATTAAAAATTAGCATTGACTGTTTTCGTGCTTAGATGTTTCTCAAGAAATATTACCTAGGCATTTCATTTTTTACGTGCGCGATAAGACTACAGGCGTTGAAGTCACCGTTTCAATTGGTGATCGGACAGTTTGGATCGAATGAAATTCTGTCAGGCTCGGATTCCATCTTCTCTTTTTCAAATCATATTGAATGCTTCTAAGTGAAATCTGGAAGGAGTATGGTGCGAGAGTAGAAAGAATGAATACTATATTTAAAATGAGGCGGGAGAAAGAAATGAATGTTTGACATTTTCCTGCCTTGGGAAGTTATTGCATAGCACAGGATGGATTTTTCGCGATACTATGACTTGTAACTGTAAACAATTTCAACACTGTCAATTCTTTTGACAGCATTAACTACAAATCTCTTCCTTTTTCGATAAAAATAAAATAACCATGCTGAGGAAGTTTCGAGTGAGAAATTGTAAAAGCTAGCTACACGACCAGTGGGAAATGTTGGAAATGCTGTAAATGAAGTATACAGATCCTGGACTAACTGTAATAGTGACCTGCCATAAAGGTATCAAAACCTTTAGCGTTAAAATGTCTGCAGACTCTCCTGTAGTAGTCACTTAAGCATATTCTGCTTAAAGTAATTATACCGGTGAATCTTGCGTACTTGCAAGATAGGTCTGACCGTCCTTAAAAGAAATTATCCCGATGCCTGACAAATGATAGATGATGCAAGTAGTAACAATAAATGTTTTAAAAAGAACAGCGAAGAATCCCTGTGTTCCTGTGTACTTTTTGGGAAAATATCTCGAAGGTCGCTCCGGAAATCGCTCGCGGGAGAGAAAGATCCGACTTACTGTGTAGTGGCGATTGCCTCGCTCTCTTCCGCGGCCAACTGCCGGCCGATGACTTGCACTGCCCGCTGCCGCTTCCCGGCAACACGGCCGCCGCCCTCATGTCGTCGAAATTACACGCCGATAGCCGCGAGGCGGCCGCGTCCGCCGCAGCATCTCGGCACCGCACCTCTTGATCATCGTCGCTAGTCCTGCACTCACAATTCTGCAGTCTCAGTCGGCACACGCAGCCTTCGGGTCCGTGCGTTGCACTTTTCGCCGAGCGGCAGTTGGGTTCGTCCCGGGTCTTAGCACCGGCGTCCGCTGCTGTCCAGCTGCCCGTGGGCACCCGGTGGCACTCGAAGGAGACCTGCGTTCCGGAGTCCCGCTCCGCCGTGGGGATCATCTCCGCCGCTCCAACCCCCGGCCACACCTCCGTCGTCTCCCTGGGTGACGCCTCCGCGCAGCCGCCCACCGACGCCAGGGACGCCCCCGCGTCATGCTTTGTCCTCCTCCTCATCCTCCTACGACAATACCCTACACCCATGCGACGTCCAGCCGTCTTTGGTCCATTCGTCGCAGTCTCCACTTTGCGGTCCGCACTTTGCCTCATCGTCGCACAGGTAATTCCCTCTAAGCACCTCTCCATCGCGTGTGCAGCACCAAAAATGAAGTTCTGCACTTGTAGGTTCATTTCAAAAGAGTTCATCAATAAATACGGAATAAATTATGGGAGATTCCTTTTGTGACAGTTCGGGAACTGGGGAGGATAGAGACTAGATCCCCAGACTTGATAATAGTACGTTCAGAGACTTTTCTCACCTTCAGTTCAACTTGCAAAAATTTCAACTCCAGTTACTGCTAATTTTCAGATTCTCCAATTGTGCGACATTTACTCCTTCACTTGAATCATGTCCAGTTCCCACGGTTATGTCCATTGATGAGATCAACAATTTGAGCTAATCACTCGTGAAAAATATTACAAGGGGGATCGCGTCCCCCCAGTGTCCTTTCCCCTAAAACACTTTTCCCTCGAAATGTCTTCTTCAAGCTATCGTGAGAAAGACACCACGTGAGCACACGACCACTGGCAAAACCAAACACGCGCCGCGCACCAACACACTCGAACAAAAACAGCGCCGCCTGTCCGTCCGTCCACCGAACGGACCTGCTCTGCGAATGAATGATACTACTATTTCCTCGGCTCCTCAAGCGTATGACGAGAGCAGCTCCTCCTTGTCGGCCGGCCAGATAAACACTCCTTTTTCCTTTCTCTCTCTCTCTCCCTCCCTCCTTCCTTGCTTCTCTCCGCCTGGGTAGTGGGGAGCGGACGAGGGGGGGGGGGGTGAGGAGGGCGAGACTGGTGGTGGCTCCTGGGCCGTCACTGCCCCGTCTCCTTCTCCCGGGCTGGCTCTGTGTGTGAGTGCGCTGGTTCTGTCCCGCCCCTTAGCCCTCTGCGGGGGGCGGAGTCTGCGATATCTCTCCTGCTTTAACCCTCTCTTCTCATGCACTCCTCCTCTCCTCACCTGCCCGCTTGATTCTTCTCCTTGCTTTCTCCCTTCCCGGATCACATGCACGATGTGCAGCCGAGTCAGTCGAGCCCACGCTTCACTGCCCAAACACCTCCAACACTCATCTCTCTCCGGGAGACGCCGTCGGTGTGTCTCGTGGAAGATCAGCCTCTTTGTCTTTATAAAGACGGAGGGGGGTGGAGCCGGGAGTGGGTGGAGGGGTTCACGAGGAGGGGGTGCGGGTGGCTGCTTGAAGGGGGTGGGGCTCTTATGTGTGCGTGTGTGACTGACCAGGTTTTTGCGTAGGGCGGATGTGAGCTATATGCTTCCGCCTTTTAATTGCCGCGGTGGACTTTATCGGTGTCGCTGGTCAGCTGACGAACTCTATGATACCGCGGAGATCGGTTCTCATCTACACACTTCTCTCGCTACCGTAAGCTTCTTAATTGAATCTTCAGCTCAGCTTGTAACTTGTCTCAGTCTTTCGCCTGCCCTCTATATCACTTTACAGAATTATTTGCTACTGCACCTTCCACTTTGCCTATAAACGTGTATTCGCTCTTGCTCCTATATTTCCCTAAACAGTCACTTTTGACGCACTGATGAGTTAGGAGAAAAACTTGCGACACTTCGAAAAAAACTCAAGACAGAAATGAGACAGCGTGGTTAGTCTCTCAACATTAATGTATTTTTTCTCGTTTTCGTATTTTCTTGCTCCCTTTGGAGATGGAAACGCATTTTCTCGCGAGAGTGACTTCTTTTTTTCCTCAACTCCTCCTCATCGCTGACCTCCCGCGGGCCTGAAGAACGGTATCGCGTGTTTATAATCGCGGTCGAAGGGAAAGGGAAAAATAATCGAGGGAGAGGAAATTGACGCTAAGGGAGCACAATTTCCACACGGGTCCGTCTCACCCCCTGTACTTAATAAGTCGGCCTCTTGATTGATCTCCCAGCCGAGAATTTTTTTCCGCTCTTCCTTTCCAATCTTACGACTTAATCTCCTCGACGATTCCTCTCTCCTCGAGTCGTCTAGTGCCACCTCTCCGTGGTGTCTCAGTTCAAGGCGCGACAGCACCTCTCCTGGCAATACACGTGTATGCCTCGGGCATCCAACCTCGCAGCACGGCCACCACTACCTACCTCAGCTTTGCAACCGTCGCACGATGATGCTGGGATAATCCAATCTTGTCGTCGGAAGGTAAAAACGGTTTAGGCGCCCGGCTGTACGTTCAAGAGTCGATGGAGTCCTCCGGGGTGATCTTCCCTCTCTCACTCGTGGGTCTGGTGGCCGTTCACTTGTTGCGGCTCCGGTACTAATCTCGTTGCAGCATCGCACATGTGTATATATACATAACGATGCCGCCCTCCGGCGTGCAAGCTTGATATTCGGGCCGCGGGTCTTGGTCGCCGGCGGTCATCTCTTGTCGTAGGTGGTGTGTAGCAGGGGGTGAAGGGGTTTGGTGGTTTCCGGGAGGGGGGTGGAGGGGTACTCCTCCCCGCCCACCCCCGTCTCCTTCCGCCCCACCCCTCCCCCGCCAACAACCTGGACATCCTCCTGCCAGGATCCCGCCCCCTCGCCCACACCACCCTCTCGCCGTCCCCTTCGCCCACCTCCTCCTCCCCTTGCGCCTGCGTGCGGGACAGTGATAAAAAAGGAACACACATTCACACTAACCGTCTCGTGTGCAGCGATTCGCCGTAGCGGCGAGGATAGAGGAAGAGAGGCACCCGTGCGGATGCGAAATCAGTCGGCTACACGCTTGTGGGAGTCCTCCGGGGGCCCGAGAGTTGAGTGAGTGGGCGAGCGCTTCAGACACGATCGCCGGCGGGAGACCGCGGGGCTTGGCTCCTCGTTCCGTCGGGCAATCGGGCGGCACAAAGCCACGAAGGCGACCACCACTGCCGTCTTCTGTCTGTCTTCCTCCGCCGCCTTGAGAGACTCCCGATTCCCCGCTCTCCTCCTCCCCCCTCTCCATTCCTCCCCCTCCTTTCATTCCCTCCCACCCTCGACATTCTCCCCTCTCTCGCCCCTCCCTCCTCCTCCTCCGCCGGCTCTGCTTCGGTGGGAGGGGAGGCGGAGGTGAGGTGGAAAAAGGATGACGAATTCCTTTCCACAGAGCCCCCCCACCCCCGCCGCCCTCCCCTCCTCTTAATTTTCCTCTCCGCGGAGGGCGAATATGTGACCGTAGTGGAGAGAGGAATAAAGAGTTTTACGTCCCCGATCTTTGGGGAAGAGAGAATCAGTCGAAACGGCCTCCCCGTACATTTCTGCAGCATGAACGTATTTTTTTCTCCTTTAGAAAAAAGTCTCTTTCTTCTCTCTCTTCTCTCCCGCCCTACCTCTTTTCAGACCACCTCACTCACCTCTTCCCTTATCCACTGTATCCCTCTCGAGCGAGATCCAGCCAATCCCAAGACTCACGGCTCCTCCCGGCCGGCCGCGGCCCTCATTGGACGCACCGCCGGCCAAGGGGGAGGGCTTACCCATTCATGAGTTACAATTCCACCTTCTCCACCCTCTCCTACCTTTCCCCTACCTCACTCCCCGACTGCCCCTCCTCCCACCGATCTGCCTGTGCAACCCTTCCCTTCCTCCTCTTTTCTCGTAGCCAAGAGGACCGGTTCATCTTCATGCAACCTTACGGACTGGCGGGCATCTCACCTGACCCAATCTCGGGGAAAAATATCCGGAGTGTGCGGCATTCGTGGGAACTCTGATATCCCCTGCTTCTCCGTCATATTCGCCGTAAATGTCCATTTGTCTTTGTGTTCTTTCCTTCATGCACTCCTCATGCGTTGGTTTTCCGGAATTGATGCATAAAATATTGAGTATTGATTGCTTATTCCTTCCTCGTCATTTATTTCCTTACGTATTTCACTTTGATTTTACCGCGAGAATTCGTTTGGTATTGTTTCCGGCTTGCTGTGATAGAACTGTTCTCTGTTAAATAGTGGGATGGTAATCTTTCCATTTAGAGGCTTCACTCACGCGACTCGTTTCTGTGTTCTCCTCCGATAGCAGCTCCTTGAAAACCATGTCCTCGAATTTAAATTAACGCAAAAACAGTCGTTAAAGAAAACTTTGCATTTTACTAAATTCCAGTTCGATAAATTGATAGGTTTCTTGAGAGGTCATTGGATGAGCGAGATGCATTAGCACCTTGCATAGATCAATCGTTATTCATAGAGCTTGTTTATATTCTCCGTATTGCGCTCTAATAACCTTTCCCATACTCACATCTCTGGATTTTACCTTCGTCATCGCTGAGAATAATCCCCCGAGGAACGAATGTCTTTGAGGAATGAGAGTGTGTACTAAGTGTCATGGGTCTTTACCTTTCCTACTCTCCTCTCTCGCCGTTATCTTCGCTCATTATCATTGCATTTCGCGAACTCCATCGACGTCTCCATTCGCGGAATTTGCATTCTCTCCCTTCGTTTTCCTCCCATCCCTCTCCTCCCTCCCTCCCTCCCATTTCGAGTTTCCATTCATTCCTCCTCCTCCTCCCGCGGTCTCTTGCTCTCTCGCGCGCGCGGTCGCGGTGACGTCATGGCGCGCGAGGCGGTTACGTTACACGAAAAGGGCGGTCGAGGCGTTTGATGGGCGAAGGCAAGGCGATGAGTGGCGAGGGGGGGCGGGAGGGGTGAAGGAGGGGGGCGGTCACCCTGGGAGGAGGAGGAGGCAGATAAGTGAGGGGGGAGGAGCGGAGGTCGGGTTGACTCTCTGTCTAGGGCAGAAGGCGAACGGGGTGAACATAAGCGTTGCGGCGGAGTTTTCCGTGGAGAAGCGGTATCGTGGCGTGTGCTTACACACGTGTGATGAGATGATGTCTGTCGGGAGGAGGATGAGGAGGAAGTAGATGCTTGTCCTTTGTCTGTCGCAAAGATGATGCCATAGAAGCATCATCTTTATCAGCGGGGTTTGGTGCTTTATTATTTAAAAATGCTATTTAAAAATTACATTTCGACAAACATCATCGAACCATATCACGCGGTAAATTTTCTACAAAATTATGGGTAGGTTTCCCTGCAGTCTCTGTTTAAATCCTCTAATTACTCTATTGTGTCATAAGTTCCTACAACAAACCACATACATATTTTACTTGTCCACATTCTCGCTTCAGAATTAAGTCTCCATTAAGATCATATCGTGTAGACTAAAATCCCTTCTCTTCTGGAACCTATTTCCGCGCTAATAAGACTTCTCCATCTCGAAAGCATTTCTGTAGGGTAAGTAATATTCTACGTGATCCACATTTTTTTCAAACCTTTTTTCGTATATGCTCAATGGCTAATTTATTTCTTGCAAAAATCATTTTGTTGCATTTTCTCTTTGCCTTGAGTGCTTGTCGCTTAATGTGTAGGTAAATATCTTAGGAGTCTTAGGAATGCCAATCTGAGAAAGACAGGTCATTCGTGGTGCGATATGAAATGAGCGAAAGAGATTTTGTTTTTTTGTATGTAGGATCGGTTCATAACGCTATCTGACGTCTTCCGATATCTAGCCTCCAAGTCTCTTTGTCCTTCCATAAATCTTCTTCCTACACTCTTGCTCTAATTTCTTTGTCCACTCCCTATTTCATCTTCTTAGGTCTTCCTCTTTTCCCTTGGGTTGTTAGCTCCAAGATCTTTCTTGGTAGTATATCCTCGTTCATTCTCTTTACATGCCCGTACCAGATTAGCTGCTTGGTCTTGATGCCCTCCGTTATATAGTGCTCTACTTTGATTATCTGTCGTATTCTTTCATTTGTAACTCTTTCTATCCTTGATCGTCCCGCTGTCCGTCTCCAAAAATCCATTTCATTAGCTTTTAATTTGTTTAGTACCTTCCTTTATAGGCCAGACTTCACATCCATACGTTATTATACTTTTGAAAATGGCATTGTATGTTCTTATTTTATTTGCTTTCGATATTTTTCGGTCCCGCAGGATACTGTTTATTAGCCTAATAACCCTTCTTCCCTGGTTATTTCGGTCTGATATAGCTTCATCTAAGATTTTGTTACCGAGTAAAATATTACCGGAAATATAGCCTATTCTACCGCAATACCACCCCAGGGTGCCGGGAACTGGGAGATGGGTCGATGTCTTATGAGGAAGTGCGCGGGACGATTTTGGCTCGGGGGCGGAGACACGCCAAGGTGTGGGTGATGACCGCTCTTAATTGCTCTCTTTCTCTCTATCTGCCCCCACGTCGGAGCAATCGCCTCTTCTCCCTCCCTCTCTCCTCATTTCCTTTCTTTTCCGTCCGTGTATCTCCTCTTCTCTTTCCGCCCTACTCGACGGCCTCCACGCCTACACTACGCCGTCGACCGCCCACGCCCGGCGCCACCCCCGCACCTCCCCCGAGCCCCCTCCTCCCTCTGCTCGAAGCGGGCAAAAGGTTTTAAAAGCCTTCAGCGAAGAGCGAAATAGGAATCGGGGGGTGGGGTGGAGGGGGTGGCGGCCGGGAGCAGATCCACACGATTCCTCCGGAGATCCTGCATCCTCTCCCACGCTCGCGTCATCCCGAAGTCACTCAGCCAAAACCGGGAATCCTCTTCTTCTCTCCGTCCATGGGCGCCCCCAGGCGCCGACTGCGACGGCGCGACGAAGTCACCGAGAAGGGCGTGGGCGCGTGACAAAACTCTTTTGTTTCCTGTCCGCCCGTCCCTCACCCCTCCCCCTTCCGAATCGATGCACTCACACGCGTACCCCGCGCTGCGTCCTTCCAACCCCCTCCCTCCCCGTCAATCATTATTGTTTCTTCATTCCGGTCCATGATGCGCGGTGGAACGCCCAATTCCCGGAGAAAGGGCGATTACACGGCGGTATCGGCGGGACGAATCCCGCCCCTGATTCCCGTAAATGAAAAGCAGTCAATCAGTCCGGCGGTGGTTCGAGCGGTGTCTTTGGAATCCGGCCTTCGTGGGAGTTCCGATGGACTAATGCTTCGAGTACGACTGAATCATGCTCCACTGTAGTATATGCGTATGTGCCTAGGTGAATTTAAATACACCACTCCTCTTGGAAATCAATAATTGATGTCAGAAATCTTAATCCAATCACGCTGTTTTGACTACCACACTCAGATCATAAGTATCGTGAAAGTAACTTCCGTTCAAGAAAATCAAATAACATAATCGCGTATTATGGTTTTATTATGGAATTTAATGTATATTGGTTTTATATTTGATCTAATGGAGTCCGTTTCAATTGGTAATTTTTTATCACATGCAAAGAGGATTTTTTGACAAGCATACAATATATTTTTTGCGATTCAATTCCATGGCCTTAAGGAACTCATCCTAGGTTTATCAGCTGATACAGCATGATGTGTAGATGGGATATGATTCTTACGTGTTATTTTTGCAAATGATCTAAAATAATTAGTTTTTCAAGAGTATTTTTACGCACACATTTTGGTGTGAAAACGTGTCAAACGGACATCACACTCCTCTATAGACCGTCCATTCCGCTTGTTCTATGATGACAATCAATTAATTACTTTATATTTTCCTCAGCACCTACGTTTCTCTCCATGTAATAACTCGAAATCTCAAACGAGATGGCAGATTTTCATGATAGGTTGAGGAAATGTTTTTTGCTATCTTCCTGAAGCTAGTAATAAGCTGGAAAATAACTCTTCAAGGTTCATTCAGTCCAAATTCTTGTCAGCTTTTAATAGGAATATATTTATGGAATAAATATTCTTTATGGCTAATCCCTCTTTGATTAAAGAGCAGGCAGTGCTCATTTTATGATCGAGGTTTTCCATTACTCGCCGTTTTGTGCTGGATAATACTGTTACCATAAGATTTTGGTGGAAATTGGGGAATATGTTCTTATATGGTAAAACAATAATAAATACATAGTGCGTTTTAAATAAATCAGAGTTCCTGGTGGATTGCCGCTATCCTCAAATGTCTACTCACACAATATTTTCTGTTCTGGCCTTTTCATTATTGATTATTTATAAAGAGTTGATTTTTAACTTCTGAAAATATGCATAAAAGTTTTTGATAACTTTTTCATAGATTAAATTTGAAATATTTGTAGCGTTTAGGAAAATATACTAATTTTGTTCTTGCTTTCGCTACTGGCCTCTAACTATTTTATACTCTCTTGAAATTAGTTACGTTGTTTGGTCGTTTAAATAGATTATTTTGCAGCAATCCTCCTCATTGGCTCATTTATTGCATACATTTTGAAATATTTTTTTCTTATGTTATTTGTGCAAATATTTTTGTGCAAATAGGCATTGCATTTCCCTTGGAAAGTGTTTCCAATAAAATATTGCGGTAGGTAAAAGCCTTGAAATGACGGGGTCGTGGAGAACGTATGCTTTGAGGGAGATTTTTAGCCACGTATAAAAACCAGTGATAAATGTTAGAAATGTAGACTCATTACCGCTACGTCCCTGAAATTAGCCGAAGAAATCGAAAATGCTAAATAAATTGATGAAAATACGAACTTTGAATATTCATCTGTGGATTCATTTTACGATTTCATTTCCCGTTCTCTTCAGGCATGGAATACAAACAATGACTGGAGGAAATTTCCTGTTGTTAAAATTTACGGCTCTGGAGAATAATACATACTCATATTTTTTTGATTCAAAGGACGTGAATTATGCTTATTGGCAACTAGGATAGAATTCATCTCTCACATACTATGGCTGGGAAATCAAACAGTTAAAATCGAAACAACTTAGCTCATCGACGTGACGCTTTTAGTTAAAATATGACTAAGGGAAGGTTCCTTTCATTCATTAATTATGGAGAGGTGCTATTACCTACCTCTTTCGCTCTTCCATTTAAAATGTGAGATCATGTCCAAGGAAGGAGGTGTATCATATCCCTTTATGTTCCCCTCGGCCTTCCGTGGACCCCCTACGCTGAGGTGTCGGGCCACAATTTCGTCTCCCCACTCATTTGGACAATGGAATAGGCCTGGCGCGCAACAATGGAACAACGATTTAATTCAACCCTAATGATACGATTGCCAGTTTTTATTCAAGATGGGTCGAAATTTGCCGCCAAAATAAAAACCCCTCCTTTTCCGCGGGAGATTCCTCTTCCCATGTCTTCGCCCCCTTCCAGCCCCCCCCCTCCCAATCGCCTCCCCGACCTCCCCTCTCTTGCGCCAACACTCATCAGATTTCGTAGAATTGCGGAAATCGTCTCAGGAGTGGGGGCAGGAGGGGGCTAGCAGAGTCTAGCGACATTACAGGCCCTCTCTTTCTCGGGGCAAGAAGAAAAAGAGTGCAATGAAAGAGGGATCCATCCATCCACCGTCATCCCGGTCCACCCACACCTCTTACTCCGCCAGCACCCGCACACATCCTCCCGCTTCCGGGGAGTGGGTGAGTGCCGCTCCCGCAAGTGCAGTGCCTTGACCCGCCCACCGAAATCGTTCGGTCCCGCCACTCATTCAACGTCCTCACCCACGCCGGATATCGAGCAAAATACCCACTAACTTCGGTTGCAATGGATGCTCCGGAATGAGGGCGCTTCAATGTGGTAATTGCGGCATATTAGACGCGTCACGGCGTCCGAATGCCTCCTTAATTACGCCCGAAGCGTCGACATTTTCACGAATGGGTTGCGGATGCTCTTTTGTTTCAACGTCACGATGGAGCATGTTCGTGAATGAGTCTGCTTCTGTGTGGGATTTGAAGTGCACTCGCTGTTCGCGCAATGAAGGTGTGAACTGTGGCGCCTGCTCATCAGGTGGCCATAGAAAATGGCTCGGTTCCGGCGCTCTTAAATACTTTTTCCTTTAATTTCTGTGGCCATGATGCTTGAAAAGGTATACAACCAAATATAACCGTGTTTTAGGTTTCTGCAATAATAATGTATTATTTATTTTCTAACTTAATCTTAGCATGAGTAGTCGAGTGGAAAACTAGCATTAATATTATCATATTATCATCTATATTTACGGTTGTGGCGAATTATAAGGTTATATGCAAGTGTGAGAAAGTAGATGGTTTATTATCTTTGTTCATTTCTCCGGTTTCTATTTATCCGAGCTTCGTTATTTGCGATTGAATTTAATGGTGCATTCCACTGCCTGAATAAGCTCCTAAATGCAGTGACAATTATTGACCTACAGACGGCGAAATACCCTGAGAAATGGAGTGTCAGAGGAAACAAAGCTAATGAATAGTGAACGGTAATTTAATAATTACCCAATTTAATCTAAATGATACATGTTAATTTTGGTCATTTTAAACCACTATACAAACGAAATGTCATAATATAGTTTTTTCTCGCATGGATCCTTCGGCTGAGATTGTTTAAAACTGTGCAGTAGTACTAAGTACAACAGAGGAAATTATATCCCAGATATATTTGAATGTATTTCCTCTTGATTATCACTCTAAAACTATTTGATGAAAATATACTCAAACATAGAAATGTATCGTGTCAAATCTATGGAGCTTGCACGGCTTCTGTGGTACGGCTCTGCTGATTACGGATTTTAAATTCTTTTATTTCACTTATAGGCATTTTTGCATTCTTAAAATTTCGCAATTATTTCCTATCTTTTATTTTTATAATCTTATGCTATAACCTACGTTAGAAGGGAATTTTTAAATTTTACATTAATTCCTCGGTGGAAACTTTTTATAGTAGGAATAAAAAAGTTAAAGCGCCAGCAAAAGTCCAAGAAATGAAAAAATCATCTGCAGCAAATGAAAGTCATTGACCGTGTTTACTCGAGCCAGTATAAGACTTCTTTTGATCTTCTCTGGTGTTTAGGATATAAAAGCACGTAGAAAAATACCAAAATTCTCGTCAGTTCTTTAAAATAACTATTTTATTTTTATTTTTTTATTTTATTTTTTTTATTTTAGCGCAATAATCAAACTGATACTCTAAAATATGGTAGTAATTAATTTTTTAGCTTTTATGAAATAACAATCAGTGAAGTCTGTAAGACGTTTCGTTTAAGGTTTCAACTGTGTTTATAAAATACAGCAATTCAAAACCTTAAGCTAAGCATTCGCTTGCAGTAACAATTGGGTCATAACAATCTTGAAAAGTGAATTTCTAAAAAATATTTGGTCCACATGAGTCTTCCTGAGATGAGAAGCCTCCTTGCTGGGCTTTTTAGGTTTCCTGCTCTATGTGGTGAAACGCTTAGCCATTCTTGTGCTCGGTGCGCGAAGAAATCGGATGATGACAAAACGGAGGTGGAACAATGACTCACTGAAGCCCGACCAATGATTTTCAGTCAGCCTCGGTTCAATTTTCCTGACGGAAATTTCCCTCTCAAATGCTAGTCACGGACACGGGATGCAATAGTATCCAGGATTCGATTTGCCATCCACCCGGAGCGCTGACCGTCAATCTATGGAACGAGCGTAATGCTTTAGGCAGGAGATAAGATTCAGATCGCTTCGTGGGCGTCCTCGCTGCTTTCATTGGCACCGAGATCTTAATCCTGGCAGGTTTTCTCGTCGCGTGGGATCCCCGCAGTGAATCTTTTGCATCTCCTTTCCCTGCTTCTCTCTCCCATTTAACGGGTCGGAGCTCTGTCGATGTCAAAGGCAGCCTTCTTACGACGGTGGAATTGATCTCTTTCCAATTCTCGCCCATGTAGAGAGAAAATCGCTGAATACAGGAATCTCTTGCATTTTAGATTCATATTAACATCGTTATGGTTTTGAATACAGTTTGTGGATTTAAAATTAGGAGTTACGCGTGTCATTGTTTTGATTTGAAATGTGGAAAATGTAGGTGATGTAAATGTAGATGAGAAGTAGGCTGGTCGACAGGTAGTGTAGCTGATTCATTGATTTGCTCCCTAATGCCTGTTTTTTAATATGCCACGTAGTACTAACATCTCGTTTCGCATGATCCCTGCATGGCTCTTATTTCTCGTTTACGTTGTTGCAATATACATTAGTACGATTAGTTTCTGTGCCATTGGCACCATACCTATAGTGTAGTGGCTTTATAGGCTTAACCTCCTAACTAAATTTCAGGAAAATCATTTCTCTGACGACGTAAAAAACATACTATTAACCCCCTCGTACTACGGCTGATTAGATCGCGCCAATAAAATTAGAGAGCTA
The DNA here is from genome assembly GCA_963169105.1 of Ceriagrion tenellum. NCBI lineage: Eukaryota > Metazoa > Arthropoda > Insecta > Odonata > Coenagrionidae > Ceriagrion > Ceriagrion tenellum. The sequence continues at coordinate 142,357,451 of OY720635.1, read as the reverse complement.
GATTGTAGAAACGATAGGTATAAAATGTCATTTTTTCCGCGTACCATTCGGGACCATATCAGCTGTGATCGTCGTCATGAATAGTTCGAATAGTGACAATAGGCAGACAGTAAATCTTTCTCTTTATATTCTCTACGTTCTTATTTATGCATGATGTAAGTATTGATGTTCTTATTTATTCATGATATTTTGAATATGTAGTAGTAGTCTTTGTATCCCTTGCATGTTGGAACGATTGACGATGGAATGTTTGTTGGTTATTAGATTTTTAATTGGCGCTTTGCATGTGTGGTACGCGGGTTTCAGTGTAATTTCGGTGTTCTACCGTATTATTCATGCATGCCTGATGTGGAAGCACCCCCTGCCACACACCCTTTGGGTGGCTTGCAGGGTATGACTTAGATGTAGATGTAGTGCTCGCGGTGAAAGTTACATTTTACGCTATAGTGCATGTTGGTGAAAAACCATCCCCTGTGAACAGCCTTGTGGTGGCTTGAAGTGTAATATGTAGATGAAATGTAAATCACCAAATGAAACCCTTTTGTTTTAGATCTAATGAAATACCTTCCTTTATATTCTAAGATGTATCTCTCTGCTTACAGTTTCTGAATATAGTTTTGGTATTGCCGTGTAGAAGGATTAGCAACTGAGCATTTGAGCTTATATAATTTTTTTCGAGACTTGGAAGCTGCATTTTGCTTGATAGTTTTTTAAATTTAAGTGCTTGATAGATAAAATATGTGTTGGTGTGGGAAATGAAATTACTCGTGAAAATGCATAACTCGTTATCTGCATTAATTTTTCGGGTCGGGCTGAAAATTACGACGGTTGCTCGAAAATGAATACCCCACATTAAAAAAAACTTCCAAATAACAGAAACCATTGCTTTGAAACGGTCATCGAGAGAGGTATCCTCGGCCTCAATTGGTCGCAAAACCTTATCAGGACGATCAGTTATCAGATCAGTTATCATGACGCTACCGCATCTTACCTCTAAGTGTTCCAGCCAACTTTGTGGACTCTGCGGAGGACCAACTGCAAGATCAGGCCTGTAAAAACCATTCTGGCACAAACTAAAGACGTGAACGTATGTAAATTGCTTCATAATTTCTCTTTTCTAAGTCATTATGAACAATGACTCAAAGTACTATTGCAAACTTTTACAATGGACCCGAATAGATGATTAGCGCTGGGAAAACCTGGCTCCATAACCGGAGCGAGGACTAGTACGGACAGGACATGCACGCCTAAGTGACTTGCTGGAGAAAGGCAATATAATTTGAAGGAGATTGTATAGAAAAATGCAGTAAGTAGATTAATGATCATTACAACATAAATGTAATTATCATTTTTGTAGAATGGATAGTTTTTGAGGAAAAATTCAGTAAATACTTGTTGGGCAACCCTCGATTTGAAATCTAATTCAAGAAATCATTTCCCTTAAGTTCCTTTTTCTGGTGAAAGATTTAGCGCCATTTCCATCTTTCTAAGGCCGACATTTTGCTAAATCTCAGTCTATCAGAAAGATCGTTGGAAGCAACTGATAACATCATGTATGAGGTTTGTCTCGTATGTCTAATAGGGAAATCATCTCTTGCAGTACTTCACTCATCTAGGGGCCGAAATTACCCGTTGGCATAGTCCTAATTGAAACACTATGGTACAAAAATTCTAAACGCAGCATACTCAATTTTATGCTTGACCATTATTTAATTTCAGAGTAATGGCTAAATTTCCGTATTTAATTTGCATCCTCGTGAGCATTGTAATAGTCCGTAGGAGAATTTTGGTCGTAAAGTTTTACTCATTTAAGAAAAATACTCCTTTCGTGTTACACAAACGTTCCTAAGATATTCCATGATGGCAATCGCTGAGTGGCAGTCCTAAATCATCGTGCGCTGTGTGTACGCAGTTAGCGTGGAAAGATCCCCGCCTCGAGCGACCTAGCCGTGTGCAAAGAATTGTGTGCTGTGAATTCGTTGGATCGGGAGCCGGATCCAATCGCTTAGGGCGTTGGGACTCGGTAACAATTTACCGAGAGCGTAGGTGTAGCTTCATCACGCGAACTGTCGCGGGAACATTCCCAATTGCTCAAGCACGTCGTAACGAGTAAATATAGTATAAAAATGCCATCGAATGTAATGGAACATTTTCAAGTGACTAAGGCTTCATTGGCACATGTTTATAGCTTGACGAGACAAAAATGTTATTGTTCCAACTTTTCCGGCCACTCATATGTTGGGAAATATGATGAGTACATCAAAAATATATTTGATCATTATATTTCTTGGAGAATAAATTGCTAATTCTCTGCTTTTTTTTAGACTACTTTACATCTTATAACCGTCAGTCTTACTAACCGTCTCTTTTACCTTATCTTAACCACTATCCCATAGGATCTTAAAATTTTAATGTTGCATTTATGTTCACTGAGTTTATCCTTTGACTTTAAAATTTCTTCTCTATAAATTTTAGGAGCCTGAAAATCTCATCAGAAACCTTTCTTGCGAGTGCACGAGTATCTGTGAGCAGAATCTATCCGAGTAAATTCAATATTAGAATAAATTTTTTGGGAATATTATAATTATTCTAAATTGTTAACAGGGTAGTCCTTGTTATCTTTAATATTCCGGGTATTTTTGTCTAGTTTATCAGCTATCGGTTGCTACGGACCATAGACAATGAACCGAATTAATAATTACTCTAATCTTCACGACACCTAGCACCCTTCCCAAGTTGTCTCACTCCTTGTCAGTGTTGTCATTCCTTAGCCATCCCTTAATGTTGGAATCGTCCTCTGCCTTCTTTTAGAAATTCACTTTTGACATTTATATGCACGTCTTACATTTAGTATCTTCATCTTTTGCAAATGCCTAGTCCTCAATATAACTTTTTTTAAGTCTCTCGTAGTGCTATACATTTGCTTTACCATCCATTAGGCTAGATGGCCATTCGCTATCCCCTTGAAGATCTATTCTTCGAGCAATCATTTCGTTATTCCTTTGAAGCTTATTATTAGTTATTTGAGAGGGTTAAGTCTGATACTAGTCAACATATTGATAATTATGACAGTAGCAGTTTGCAGCTTTCTGCTTGCATATTGATTCAAGTTTATTTTCATTCTCGAAAGATAATTGACATACCTTCAGGATACCAATAAATACTTTTCAGAAGATAAGGCTCGTTCATTTTTATGCCATTGAGCTGGAATAGTAATTCCTTGCGTAATAAATCACCTGCCAATCTGGATGGTAGTTAATGCAAACGAGTAAGTGCCGAAGGTTGGGGCATTTTCTCAGCTTCAGTTTATAGAGAAAATAATGTGCTTGAAAATTAAACTTTTGCCTAATATCTCAACTATTAGCTGTCATGTTTTCAGCAGCTTGCAGTGAGTTCAAAGACTAATTTTTCAGGTTTTGCCGATCTATATTTATGAGCTTAGCCTAGGGTGAGGTGGCAGTTGGGTAAACTAATGTAGAGTATTATGAAGGGAGGATACATCAAGTGATTTTTACTCGTGAGAGTGTGTGGAACGAGAGAAGGGGACTCTTAGCGCTTTGACACACTTTACAATTAATGATATAGAAGAAACTTCCATGAGAGGGGATGTTAATCATAAAACAATCAATCCTAATTTCAGTACAGAATTTAAAGTATTTAAAGGATAACTTCTAATTTCAGGTATTTAATACATGTACTTAAGTTACGCACTAATATTCACTTATCAGCAGGTTCGAAATAAATTTAGACAAAACTTTTCAAAACATAAAATTCGTTTCTGAAATCGTCTCCCAATTTTCTCCCCTTTAAGAACAATTCGCCTCCTAGTAGAAGAAGGCGAAGCCAGTTTTAATGAATACGCTCCGCTTACGCGCAGTAGTTCACATTAGGTTTATATTAAATATTCTGCCATTCAAGAAACATTCACCGTCACTGCTTACGCTATACGAAGAGGTAGGCTTAAAAACAGACCGCGTGCAGAGAAGATCAGCAAGGTACGTAAAAGGCTGTTATGATAGCTTTGTCAGTGTTACTGACCTCTTGCAACAACTGGGATGAGAATCGCTTTCACACCGTCGATTAAAAATTAGGCTTTATCTATTATGTAATTCAAAAGCCAATTTAATTTTTGACGAAGTTATTAATGCTTTACGAGCACCAACATACTACGGTAGACCAGATTATAAGAATTAAATAAGAGAAACAGGTCGTAGAAGAGACCAAAATCTAGTCATCCACAGTAATGGCTGCGTTTGTAGTAGGGTTCCTATCAGGTAATGTTGCTGATCAATTCATGTGGTTTCTATTGCATCTTTCACAGTATTCTGCGTAGTGCTAACACCATCTTTTGCATTTTCATGGCATAACTCTTGTATGTCGTTTTTGTCATTGAATTATAGATTAATTTAGTAGTTTTTGAAGCATTTATAGCATACCTATATAATTGTGCATGTTGATGGATGTCAATTTCTACACTTTAGAGCATGTTGGTGATTAGTCATCCTCTGCCATATGCCATTAAGGTGGCTGCAGGGTAATATGTAGATTTGTATGTAGATTTAATTTGGTTGTACGGTGTGATATCTGTAAGGTGTGTCAGAAGGTGACTAACGTGATAAATATTTTGAAAAAGGCGGCACGTACTCGACTTTTCGCCTGGTGAAAAATAACATGCCTTGGCCTGCAAAACTTCGGTACAGATGTTAAAAGCAGGGAATGTGAGGGACGATAAGCACATTTTCTAGAAATGTTCCGAATTCAATGTGGTCGAAAGTGCATTTTGACGAATGATAATATTTATACTATTCATTCGACTTTGTTGTCCTTCTCTTTTCCTGAATTTTGCAGTAGATGAGTCACGAGACTTAGAAACTCCTCGTCTCCAAACTTTCTCTATGCTCCCTATTTCCTTTGGAAAAATATATTCACCCCCACACCCCTCTCCCCTCCCGCTTTCTTGCCTCCCCTTTCCGCCGCCATTCCCCCCCGCGCCCGAGGGGCCTTGCTTGGGAAATTTAGTACGCTGTACAAAGATTGAAATTATCGTTAAATTAAATATTAAACGAGAAAAAAATTAGCGCCAGTATTATGGTTGCTATAGATTGAATGATCGAAGAAATTATGCCAATGGAAGAAATTCGAATGAAATGGAAACGGAAAAAATTGAAAGTATCAAAAAATTTAGTGCAATGTGGAAGGTGTACGTAGTGAATTTTTTGTTTTTTATTCTGGAATATTGAAGCCGGTGGAACAACTTTCATGAAACAGATGTGTCCAATTCTAAGTGAAAAATCTTCTTCATTTCGTGTGTTTTATGAATTTTCAGGGATCCAATTAATGCCTGGTAATTTATAGATGCAGTTCATAATGTAGTCAGTCACAGTGAATAATTATTATTACTAATTAAATTAAGCCTAAAGGATGTCACTTTGATGTTCATTGCAAAAAACAATTACAGGGTCTGCATTCAGAGTAATATCTTTAGATTGGAATTATCCGTTCTCTAGTTGCTGTGATATTATTATTAACAACCAAAGGGATGCTTACAGTATAAATTTCAGGTGGGAAAGTGGATGGTCTCCCATCTTATTGCTCGTACATATTTTAGTTAAGGGACGCAATTAACATGTTTCTTTCAGTATACGTTTTCTGGAGGGAATTAATGATGCAGCATTTTCGTAAGGTGCCGCATTTTCCCCTGAGTTTTTCTTATTTCGGAATAATAATTCGTTGTAAATTGGGATGACGACGGATTGTAACGTGAACTGCGCCTACAAACTACACGGCACATGATAATCATTGGTATATTCTTTGCCAGTGATAATGTCAACTATCATTGTAACACCCATGGGTGATGTCCAGCACCTCGTCTACAAAACCATATTTTTCCAAAATCAAAACTAATCTTTTTAAAGTATTATTATTTCATACTTCCTTCAAACCATCCTAAATTTTTTTGAAGCGTAGGTATGTATTTCAATCATGGAATTGTGGATGGCAGTTTTTCCCTCGTGTTTCTTAAGGTCGGGGAAAGTCTGGCACCCAAGGAATATCACGGCTATGGCTTATGCATGTGTATCCAAATTGCCACCCGAGACGTCCCTGGGCTGTAGTTGTCTCCTCTAACCACAAGGAATCATGTAATCTGTGAGCTTCTAATTCATAGGTTTTTTCCTAATTGTCTCCTAATTCATAGGTTTTTTTCTGTGGTCAAGATACCTGCATTTTCAGTAATGTTTTGAGTTTTTTAAACATGGATCTCAGAGTAGAATTTATTCAGAGAATAAATGCGAGTAGAGAATGCTGAGGTGTATTAGAGAAAAAGCAGTCCCTACATTTCTTACTTATTCCAGTCAATAAATATACAGTCGGCCCCGGTGGCGGAGGGGTAAAGTCCTCGCCAGCCTACCCTAGGGTCGCGGGTTCGAGTCCCGCCTGGGTAGAATATTATCTGCCCAGGACATGGGTGTTCGTGTCTCGTCCGTTGTTACTGTTATTCACCCGACGTAAATTGGCCCACTGTGCTGTATTCGGGGTAGTGAAGAAAATAAATAAATAAATAAATAAATACTCTCAGGATGGGTTTTGGAAAGCGAAGTATGTTTTCCTAAGGAAAGGTGAATAATATTAAAGTAGATTTTCACATGATTTTTTTAGGATGTATAGTAGTATATGTTATTATACGATTTATATTATTTTCTTTTTATGAATGAAAACTAATAGAAGCAGCACAAGCAATATCAGTAGAAATTCAAGTACTGTTACGAAGTGATTCGGCCATGCTCTCATGGATGCATATCACTGATATTTAATGGAGATTTAAATTAAAAACGGCGTGGTGAGCCACAGAACATATTACGATACGGAAAAAAGTACAAATGCTGTAGGGTTCAATGCCAATTCACCGGATAGCTTCCATGTGACGAGAGCTATTTTCTTAGTTTTACATACTCTATTAGTGTTTCATATTTGAGTGCTATATTGCTGGCTTATTAAAAAGATATTCGTGAATATTCCGTTGATTTGGACCGTTTTCCTGGTTAGCGATTGTTGAGTTTTTTCTTTAGTAAACTGGCAACTTAACGATTACATGGACGTTTTAATTACTCAATATAATGTGCTCGCTCTCGCCCATAAACGTAGTTCTTTTGCACATGTATTCTAGTTTTCAGACATTGCGATAGGAATGATGCTCCGAAGGTCGCCCACGTGAATACCGTCGCATAACTACGCATTCCTTACATTCTACCATTGAGCCTTAATGACACTGTATAGTCGACGCAGAAACCGAAAAACCCACCGCAATCATTATAAAATTACAAAGGCTTTCATTTTTATGTTTTGCGTTTCAATATTTTTTTTATAAACTAATGGGTTGTTTTATGCCATATTAACATAATGCCTCAGGTAATGTTATTCATAATCCTAAACAAATCACTAATGAGATATGATAATCATAGCTATGATATTAATTAGTTACTGAAGACACTTGAATTGCTCAATGTTCGACCCTAGGTTTGACAAACCGAAGGCATAAGGTAGTTATTTCTGAACTATCCAGGTAACAAAATCCGTGCACGTGCAGTAATGGCCAAATAAAGCCATAAACCATTGTCAAACCACTATCAGGAGCCTTAGATTCCTAACAATTATCGCTCCCTCATTGTGTTGGAGTAGAGCTTCAAAAAGTAATTTGAAATCGTTATGAAAAGAGCTAACTTTGTTATATCTACCCTGTTGATCGTTCAAATTGAAGAACACACATTTCCTCACGCTGTGTCATTATTACCAGCATTTACAGTGAGGTTTAAGAGGAAGTACATAACCGATGAACGTCACGTGATATTCCAATAATTGGGCCACAGTGTGGTGAACAGCGTGTCATACCACTGAGGCTATAAAATATTGTGGAAAGAAAATACTTGTTCCATTCAGTAGGAATGAACATGTATTCCATTAGATCAATTCTTATTCCATCAGCTTCAGTGGCTTGAGAGTTTGTCTTTTGGACTTAACGGGGTAGATAATTGACGAGTCTGGTGGTGCTCTGCTCCATTCGGCAGAGAGAGGTACGCACCGTCTGCGGGCATGTAATATTGGGTTTTACCGAATGTCCGCGGGGTCAGCCAAGAATCCTGCTTATATTTATATTTCCCGCTGGCGTCTGGGAATGCCCCTAAAATACTGTACGAAAAAACGGTTGACCTGTTGCTTTGGTCGCGATGCATTCGTGTCACAACGGTGACTTCTTATTGACGGAGGGAATCGCCCACTGCGCAGCCAATCCCGCTACTCATGCCTTATGTTGCATTCAATTTTGTGTAATATTTGTTTTTCGATTATTGCATGCCATTCACACGAACTCGAGATTTCAGCTTTTTCATCTAAATGAAAGCAAGAGAAAAAGATATTATTATGCAACTATGTGCGTGTGGTTATATTTTAAGATTTAAGTTTTTCCCCGTGTAATATGTTTATATATATTTCTCGGGATTCGCACCGGATAATATTTTCTAAATGCGCTGATGTTTCGGAAAACTACTTGTCTTCCATTCTCAAGGCGTGTGTTATTTCTGTCGTGTCCGATACAACACTGATTTTAAACTGGCCGTCGATGCCCAACAGTGGAGTTTACGAACCGTCTGATTGGCTGACTGGCCCGCTGGCCGTTGAATTATTTTCCCATCTTATTAATACATTTGATTACATGCCTCCAGGTGTTACTTAGTTGGAATCCGGTATCCATTGGTTGGAATCCATCATATTGTTTTAATATTATTTCCTGAAAACAGTTTTCGTCTCCGAAATGGGGAAGTGGAAGGTATTGGTTATAAATCAATTGGTTAAGTAGTGTAAGCGTTGCTGACTTGGAATACTGAGTAGATAAAGTTAACAAAAACAACATCTTGAGTAAATTTATGCGAGTTAGACTAAAAGCATAGGCATGTCTATGCAGTATAAGAGGAAGGGAAAAGAGAGAGGGGACGAATAACGGAGGGTCTACGTGTCCGGGCTACTATCCATAAACAGTCAAATTACTGAAGTATCCTCGCTCTACTAAAATTTATTTCAAAATGAATTCGACTACCTTTATAGACCTGTGAGAAATCGACAAAACATGAAATTTTTCTCACCCACCGAGTATGACTCATCGACGCTAGAGGTAATGCTGTCGAAAAGGCGTTTCAACCCGTGAATTTCTCTTTTCAAGGTGCACTTAAGGTAGTCTGAGCGAGATTGTTCCCTAGTCATAATTGAGACCATATTCGAATTATACGTTTTAATTTCACCAGCTGTAGGATACATCAATTAAATATTGCATTATTAATGGTACAATTATATAGTTTTATGTGACAGAAATTGTAAGTAATTAAATGAAAATATCTAAATAAGTCTTTAACATGATTTTTTTCGCGCGGCGTGTTTGAAACACCTTCAAAACGGAAGGTTTATTTGCGATACCTAATAACCTACTGCGGTGACAATATGATTAATTTTCAAAAATAGTTGAGAAAACATACAAACTACACATTGTTAGTTTTTTTTCTACATCTAAGAGAGGGTCGACCAAGAGGGGGAGTATTTATCGCAGTTAAGGACACAATAGTCAGCAAAATAGAAGTGATTCCCGATAATATAATAGAAAGTATATGGTGTTCCATTCAGTGTGCTAATTCAAAAGTAATATATGTTTGTGCCAACTATAGACCACCCCATTCCCATTTAAACTCAGTATTAGAACTCGAGAAACAGATCAGGTCCATTAATTCCCATAGTAAAGAACGACAGATAATTATAGGTGGAGATTTCAATACACCATCGATAGATTGGAAAACATGCAGTCATTAGTCTGGGGGTAGAGACAAAGAAATCTGCATCATACGCACTACATCAAATAGTAAATTTGCCCAATAGAGGGAAGAATGTTCTCGATTTACTTGCCACAAACATCCCTTAAAAAGTTATTAAAGTTGAAAATGTCGATGGAATAAGCAACCACAAGGTAGTATACGTAAAATTTTCCCTCAATACTGAAAAAAATTTTAAATTATAAAGAAAGATTTACCTTTTTAGTAAAGCAGATTTTAACGGATTTAGGCGTGACTTAACGAATTCTTTTGAAAAATTCGAGAACATTAGTAAAAATAGTGATACAGACAATACATGGAAAGAGTTCCTCCAAATTACGTGGTCACTTGTCAACAGATATATACCTCATAAGTATAAGAGCGAGAAGAGGGAACCAAGGTGGTACAACGCGGAGGTTAGAAAATGTTTCAAATGCCAACGAGTTAGCCACGCGAAACTAAGAAAAATGTAGCAAATAGCGACCTAAAAAATACTATCGAAAATTATAAAATTTGTAAAGCAGCCGCAAAAACAGCCCTTAGAATATTTTATTTCTTCTGTACGTAAATGACTTGAATACAGTAGTAAAAAATATCAAGCTCCGTCTTTTTGCCAATGATGCAGTAGTGTATAAGGAAATTATAAATGAAGAGGACATCCAGTCTTTAGCTAAGGATTTAGTAGCGATTGATGATTGGCGTGATAGTTGGCAGCTAGAATTAAATTTGAAGAAATGCGCGATAATGAACTTTTGGAAAAAGAATGGCTTTCCCCGGAATAGTTATTGCATCAAAGAAAAGAAAATATCTAACGTAGAATCTATTAAATACTTAGGCGGCACCATCACTGAAGACATATTGTGGGGGAAACACATTAGGTTAATAACTAGTGTAGCAAACCGTATATTAGGATTCGTAAAAAGGGTTCTAGGCAAATGCGATGAGAGAGTACGAGAAAGAAGCTATTTTACACTTGTCAGGCTTCATTTAGAATATGCCGCTAGTATATGGGATCCGTACGAGGAAAGTATGATCAAAGAATTAGAGCGCGTGCAAAGGAGATGCGCTAGGTTTGTTAAAGGCCGTTATGATAATTGTATCAGTGTTACCTACGAGTTTAATAGAAGAACTAGTATGGGAATTACTATCAGAACGCAGGTTAAAATTTAGGTTAAACCTTTTAAGTAAATTCGAAACCGATTTGTACACAGATGACGTAAGATATATATTGAGAACCCCTGCGTATTATGCTAGGTTTGATCAGATGAACAAGATTAGAGAGATAGATTGTCGTACCGATAGATTTAAAATGTCATTTTCCCTCGTACTATAAGAGAGAACAATAGTCAGCGTAGCAAAGGTATAGGTAGGTGGAATATAGTTAGAGTTGTCTGTAGTGCATGATGCATGGAATAGCAACCAATAATCCCTTTCTTATTATGTAGATACCATCTAGCTCCATGTAACCCTATTTTCTAGCATATCTCCCTTAAGTATCCTACTTGCATGTCAATAGTGCATGTTTGGTGATCTTCACCCCGTGCCACACACCCTCGTGGCGGCTCGCAGGGTATTACGTAGATGTAGATGCATGTAATAACAAGCAATAATCCCTTTCTTATTATGTAGATACTAACCATCTTGCTGCATGTGACCCTATTATCTAGCATGTCTCCATTAAATATCCAAGTTGCATGGCAATAGTGCATGTTTAATGATCTTCACCCCCTGCCACACACCCTCGTGATGGTTCGCAGGGTATTACGTAAATGTAGATGTAAGTGTTAGAAATACCTTATTTTGTAAATTATGTCTCTCTGGTGTGCATATACGAACCATTTCCCATGTCAAAAGGCTGGTATTTTTTCGGCAAATACCTCCGAAAGTAATGCGGTAAGGGGTTGAATTTTTTGTGTCATTAGAAGGGTGAGATATTTTTCTTTAAAATGAGACCAAATGCATTGATTTTTAAGTAGTATAAAATCTCGCATAAACTACCTTAAGTATTTGTTTTACTGTCTTAAAGTTATTTGTTTGTTGTGTTATCTTTAGGTTCGCAGTTTTTGCCCTTTTTCTTAAGGAGTTAAGTCTCGTTGCAGAGCCGTGTATTATATTCGTTTTGAATGGAAATTTTATTTATTTAAAACAGAGAGCTCTAGTAAAGCTGTCGCGCAAATATCTACATCTACTGTCATTAAAATGTTATTTTTTCACTTACATTAAGGGACCATAATTGTTGCAATAGATCAGTTCTATCCAATTAGTGCTACGTCTACGTCTATGTAATACCCTGCGAGCCACCACGAGGGTGTGTGGCACGGGATGAACATCACCAAACATGCACTATTGATATGCAATAAGGATATTTAATGGAGACATGCTAGATAATAGGGTCACATGCAGCTAGATGGCTAGTATCTACATAATAAGAAAGGGATTATTGGTTGTTATTACATGCATCATGCACTACAGACTACTCTAACTATATTTAGTACTGTAGTATTTAACTGATAATACGGAAATTATTCACGCCGAGTCTGTTAAGTACTTAGGGGTCACAATTCCTCACGACATATCTTGGGGAAAACATATTCGGGAAATATGCGGTCAAGCATACAGGAAGCTAGGCTTTATCAAGAGACTACTCGGAAAATGTGATGAGAAAGTGAAAGAACGTTGTTATTTTTCAATCGCTAGGCCTCACCTGGAATATGCTGTTAGTGTATGGGATCCAACGAAGCGGGGTTGATATCAGAGTTAGATCGCGTGCAGCGAAAATGGGCTAGTTTTGTGAAACGATGCTACGATAAGTTGGCTAGTGTGTCTGGACTGTTAGAAGAATTAGGATGGGAATCGCTATCACAGCGTAGATTAAATTATAGGCTTAACCTCCTAACTAAATTTCAGGAAAATCATTTCTATGACGACGTAAAAAACATACTATTAACCCCCTCATACTACGGCTGATTAGATCGCGCCAATAAAATTAGAGAGCTAGATTGTAGAAACGATAGGTATAAAATGTCATTTTTTCCGCGTACCATTCGGGACCATTACAGCTGTGATCGTTTTCATGAATAGTTCGAATAGTGACAATAGGCAGACAGTAAATCTTTCTCTTTATATTCTCTACGTTCTTATTTATGCATGATATAAATATTGATGTTCTTATTTATGCATGATATTTAGAATCTGAAGTAGTACTATTTGTATCCCTTGCATGTTGGAACGATTGACGATAGAATATTTGTTGGTTATTAGATTTTTAATTGGCGCTTTGCATGTGTGGTACGCGGGTTTCAATGTAATTTCGGTGTTCTACCGTATCATTCATGCATGCCTGGTGTGGAAGCACCCCCTGCCACACACCCTTTGGGTGGCTTGCAGGGTATGACTTAGATGTAGATGTATTTCACCTACCTATCTCCTTGCTACGCTGCCTATTGTTCTCTCTTATGGTACGCGGGAAAAATGACATTTTAAATCTATCGGTACGACAATCTATCTCTCTAATCTTGTCAATATCATCAAACCTAGCATAATACGCAGGGGTTCTCAATATATATCTTACGTCATCTGTGAACAAATCGGTTTCGAATTTACTTAAAAGGTTTAACCTATATTTTAACCTTCGTTCTGATAGTAATTCCCATCCTAGTTCTTCTATTAAACTCGTAACTCTGATACAATTATCATAACGGCTTTCAATGGTATCAGGCTCTACTATGTGGAAGTTGATATTCACAAATGAAAAAACGACTTCGTTTTCTTCCACTGATTTATTTCTTTGGTACAACATGTTTCGACACATAGAGGTCATTTTCAAGTACCTTAAAAATGACCTCTTAAAACTTGAACTTGAAAATGACCTCTATGTGTCGAAACATGTTGTACCAAAGAAATAAATCAGTGGAAGAAAACGAAGTCGTTTTTTCATTTGTGATCATAACGGCCTTTAACAAACCTAGCGGATCTCCTCTGAACACGCTCTTATTCTTTTATCATACTATTGCTATTTATTTGTCGTAGTAATAAAACTAACCAGTACTTGTATCTTGAGTAGTCCACTGCGTTGTAGCATTTTCTTCTACGTATCACTCTCCTGGTTTCTGGTCTGACTGCGTACCGTTGTCCTGAATGTATTTGGCTTGCGTCTAGCATTTGGGGGAAAGTGCTCGGTTCTGCTTTGATCTGGGATGAGTGCTGCATGCCTGGTGTGGAATGATCCTGTGCCACACACCCTAGTGGTAGCTTGCTCGGTATTTCGTAGATGTAGATGCAGCAAATACTTGAGTCGAAATATCGTCGCTCACTGTTATTTAGAGAAATGTAACATAGGTGTTTCCGATTTATTGTGAGAGAATGAAAACAAGGGAGTCTACTTATTTGTTCTAGTCCCATTCGGAATGGTTCCCAAAACTATTATTAGATACCTGCATGAATTAACCCTCTATTGAGGTTTTATGCCAAACACGTGACCGCAATGATGGCGTACTCCTCTGACCTGAGGAAATTGAACCCTCAAAAATACCTACTAATACATTAATCTACATCTACATCTACGTGATACCCTGCGAGCCACCACGAGGGTGTGTGGCAGGGGGTGAAGATCACCAAACATGCACTATTGACATGCAACTAGGATATTTAATGAAGGCATGCTAGATAATGGGGTCACATGCAGCTAGATGGTTAGTATCTACATATAAAGAAAGGGGTTACTGGTTGTTATAACATGCGTCATGCACTACAGACTACTCTAACTATATTTCACCTACCTTACCCTTTGCTACGCTGCCTATTGCTCTCTCTTATAGTACGCGGGAAAAATGACATTTTAAATCTATCGGTACGACAATCTATCTCTCTAATCTTGTTAATATGATCAAACCTAGCATAATACGCAGGGGATCTCTATTAGTTTTTACCCATTATAGTATTAGTCATTATAGTATTATCATTTGACGATCGAGGATGACCATTAGAATTTACCCATTTTTCACGTACTGAATCCAGGTATCAGAATTTATTGCCCGTGCCATGTATTTTTATCCACGATCCAGTTCTTTAGTTTTTCCTTTGAATGTGATATCCATGGAACTAAAGCTGCGATCTTCAGGGATAGGAAACCATGAAAGAGAGAAAGTATGCACCTCAAAATAGGATTTTGCGTGGGCATGGGACATTGTCTTTTTGTGAGCTGACTTGAGTTCCCTGTCAATAACCGATGCCGCACTTCTGGAGGATTCAAACGAGGCCCCGCTCCGCGCCATTGTGGTGGTTCTCTCGGAGCGCGGCCGTTAGGGAATGCGTGGGTGCGGTGGAGGCTGGGAGTTGTGCGCGGGGGAGGAGCGGGAGGGAATCAGCTGGGAGCAGAATGGGATTAATGACGTGGCCATTGAGCGTGGGAGGGACGTGGAGAGGGGAGGCTTGCCGCCGTCGCTTATACGAGGAGATTGCGTGGGCATGTCGTAATGTTTGCCATTGAGTAATTCTGGTTGTGGCCTACAGAAGGCCGCAACTGGAAGACATTAAAGGGTGATCGCTTTTGTGCTTTTATTTTTAGATTAAACTAGTGCACTCGCGGCATAGGAAAATATCCGCGCGCATATCTTCATCGGGGATTTCCCTGTTTAATCACTTCTAATTATCCCCTTTTAATAGAACTGAATTGAAATTAATTTTATGCGTGCTTTGAAGAGGCTATAGTGAACAAATTTTTACATAGTATCTTGCAGGCATTTTTTTCGCTGCATGATTAATCTAAAAAAATGGACTTATTTCATCCTTCGAACTCGTGAAAGATACGTATATTCAGATATGCAGGATATTTATACTGATGCCTTAATACTCTACATTAACCATTCGTCCTTCGTTCTTGTTTTGTGTGCCTGCTTTTAACGAAGAAAAACTGCTCATTCCTAGTACCTGAATATCTCTTTTTTCAATGATTTACTTGTAATATGACGTATTTCAGCAGAGCGAAAAGTGATATATATTCTTTTCTCACAGGTGTGTCTGCACTTATTCGGTCATTCTTTGATAAGTCTAATAGTGAGTGCAAGTGGTTTTGAGATTTTATTCTCTGCCGTATGGAGCAAGTAATTTACTTACTTGGTTCAAGTATAATCGCTGTGGTTGCAATGAAGATGACACCTTGTTTGTAAATTTAATCACAGATTTCGTTCATCTTCTGTGTATGCGTGCTCTGCTGTCATGCGTCCAACGATTGTCTTTATGCCAATCTCTACTTCATTCTGCTTTCAGCAAACCACGATGCTCTTTTGTTAGGGATCACCTCAACACTTTCATAATTTGCCCCTTTTATCAATTCCCTCGCCATCCTCTGTAGCGTCTACTATTAATTTATACTTTAGTTGATCTTAAAACGTTATCATGACAGGTGTCGAATATTTTGGTCCCATTAACTTCGCCTAGTTTTTATTATACATCTTTTGTCCCCAACCATCTTTAAAACTTCCCAATCGGCGATTCTCAAAGTGTAAGTTTTCTTCATAGGAAAACCATCAAATGTAAACCTAGTTATTAACTAAATGACATTGCATTTTATGTCATTTAAACGATCTCTATTAAACGGTGACAACATTTTACCGTGACCATACATGTCGCGTATAAATAATTTTTCCCTATTAATTCTTGCCTGCTCCAATTTCACCTATTTCGCGTTAATAATACGATTGCGTCTTTCGACAATCTTAAAAATCGCATTTGGTTGGGTTGCATTTATGATGTCTCTCAACAACTTAAATGGTCACCATTTCTTGTTTTTAGGTGTTTATGGTGGCTATTTCCTTGATGCCATGGAGCCATTTCCCATCTCAATATATTCTCTTTTTCATCATCAATATCCCGTGCCCTCCGCCTAAAATCCACTCTTTTCCATCGATCGTCAAGTGACCATGGGTTGGCGTGTTCTTTACCTGCTCAACGCTGTGGCGCGAGGGTAAGGAAAGGGAAGCCCCAAGGTCGAACGGAATCCCTATCACTCGGGTCTTGGTACGCCTAGGGATTACCTTTTAGGGTGCTCGCTAATGAGCTTTGCTTATCTACAATCCGCACTCTGAACGCTTTGTCCAAGAAGAAACGGAAAACTGAAATTGCTTCGTCGGCGATCCTTTGAACTCTCTAGGGGTCCTCAGGACTCGTAAAAATTCCAGCTAAGATGCGTTCGAGTCCCGGAAATGATTTCGTCGTTAATAACATCCATTCTATAATTTCAGCAAATGGCAATGACGTTCTCATATTTTGCATTAGAGCTCGTGAGTCGTTAACGTGTCCATTCTTGAATATGTAAGCAAGAGTTCAGTATTTTCCAATTTAGTTATCGTCAGCAGAAGATTGGCTCGGGCGTGGAAGAGAAACATGTGTTTAAGAAATCACTTTCCGAGAATTTATTTTTGATTTTTCACGTTGTTTTTTTAGTGTAGGGAATATTAAAAGTGTAAAAAGAGTAGTTTAAATTGTGCGAGTAGTCGCAACAGCACAGGTTTCCAATCCGCGATCTGTAAATCTCATTTATCTTTTAAGAAAAATCTTTCAAATTATTAGAATTTTTGCAGTGGAACAACATCAATGTCAACATCTATGAAGACTCAAGTTTCAAGAATAGCCACTTTACGGCGATAATATTTTTCCTGGCTACAGATTTTGTCTCTGTTTATAACAGCGAAATGAGACCATTGTAGCTGCCTAAGGGACTATAGTAAGTTAGTCGGCTTTTAGTGCTCATAATTTGTTGATTTTCTCCCTGACGCTTGATTCATAATATGCCACGTGTGACTGAAAATATACTTTGCATTATTCCTGTATGAATCTTGTATCTTTGATAGTTTTTGCGGATGAAAAATACATTGGCACAAAAAGTTTCTATAGCATTGGTTGTATATCTTTAGTGCAGTGCATGCTGGTGAAAGTTCTCTTTTTGACTAGCATTCACAGGTTCCTGCTGATGCATCTGTATTACCTCTACATATTACATATAACCCTGAAAGCCATTTCAAGGGTGTTTGACTGCGGGTTATTTATCACCAACATGCACTATAGTCTTTAAGTGATTTTCACCAGCATGCATTACTTTATAGGTATTGAAGTATGAAAGAACTGTGTTGAAAAAAGACCTTGATATTATAAACTAATGGTGCAATACATGGCAGTTTGAATTAAATTTTAAAAAGTGCGTTGTTTTAAATTTTTGGAAAAAAATAACTCGCCCAACGATGAGTTCACAATTAATCAATTGGGGCTATCGATTGTAGAGTCAGTTAAAAACTTAGGTGTGACCCTCACTCAGAATTCGTCCTGTGGGAAGCACTTACGGGAAATCTACGAACTGGCTAATTGTAAATAAGGAATAATTGAAAGAATACTAGGGAAATGTGACAAGAAAGTCAAGGGGTGATGCTATTCCTCTTTCGTGAGATCTCACTTAGAGTACGCCGCTAGCATACGGGACCCTAACGAAGTTGAACCAGTTTCAGATATAGATCAAATACAGGAAGATTTGTTAAAAATTATTACGATAAAAATAGCAGTATTAGTCAATTGTTAAAGGAACCTGGGTGAGAACCTCGATCTGATACAAGGAAAAAAGATAGATAAAATATTTTGAAAGTTTGATGCAGAGTATTTTTTTCCGGGCGTTCAACATATTTTGCTAGAGCCAAACTATAAGAGTAGAAATAATCACAGGAATAAAATTAAGTAAGAAAAAGGACTGCAGAACTGATAGATTTAGAATGCCATTTTTCCACGTACAATGTGGGACCAAAATAGTTATCATAGATCGGTCCCTTGATACTTTGACCCTCACTAGGTAGAATAGCTTTGTACTTGTGCTCAGTATCTTGCCATCATTACTAACATCTACATCTACGTCATACCCTGCAAGCCACCCAAAGGTTGTGTGTCAGGGGGTGCTTCCACATCAGGCATGCATGAATTATACGGCAGAACACCGAAACTACATTGAAACCAGAGTACCACATATGCAACGCGCCAATTAAAAAAATCTTCTAACCAAGAAATATTCTATCGTCAATCGTTCCAACATGCAAAGGATACGAAGACTACTACTACAGATTCAAAATATCATGCATAAATAAAAACATCAATATTTATATCATGCATAAATAAGAACGTAGAGAATAAAAAGAGAAAGATCTAAGAGAAGTTTAGCTAATCTTACTACTCGCACTATTAATGACGACGATCACAGCTGTTATGGTCCCGAATGGTACGCGGAAAAAATAAAATTTTTTACCTATTGGTTCTACAATCTCTCTCTTTAATTTTATTGCTTTTGTTATATGTGTTTATAAATATGTTTTTTAATTATCTTAATTAATCCGCATTCCCGATGGCAACTATTGTAAAATGAGTAGAATCCACATCACTAAGCAGCCAATATAAATTTAAATAGTTGCTTGCCTTAGATTTCAAACAGTTAGTTGACTTTCTTGCTTTACACCCGCTAATTCGTTCATTCCGCCATACTGTCCATTAAAAAGTAAGGAGAGAACAGGGTTAAACAATATGGTTGTTATTTCGGTTGTTATAAATGTCACAGGTTGCATTTCAACTGTTGACGGCTCTACTTGGTGGAATAACATAACGTGGGAGAATTTAAAAACACTTAGTAATATTCCACAAAGATTTATTTTCCCAACCGGTTTCAACGCTGACGCGTCATTATCAAGGGTACAATTCTCAAAGTTCTTAGGAGGTGCGCCACATATATATATCCAATTCTCAAGGGAGTGGGGGGGAGGCGAGGTTAAGTAAAAAGGGGGGGGGGGTTAAATTCTCCCACGTAACTGGTTGCATTGGAGCGTTATAGTCTGTGTAGTGCTCTCATAGTTTCTGATCTGACCGCGGATTGTCATCCTGACCGCTTTTCGCCTGCGACTAGTGGCTGGGGAAGATCCGCGGTACTGATGGACTGGGGTGAGCCCTGTTGTCCTGCTATAGAATCACTCCGGGCCACACACCCTGGTAGTGGCTTGCACGGTATTTCATAGATATAGATAGGTATGCTACCAATGCTACAGAAACTATTGAATAAGCGTATCATACAACTACGTAGACCAGATACGATAGTCGTGTCGGGGCCATGCAAAACATAATATTTGTACTTCGCGGCAGATTATGAAACCATCATCAGGGAGAAAATCAACTTATCAGCTTCAGGGCCTGTCGACTATCCTACTTCAAAATTTCATTTGGAGGAATATGGTCTCGTCGATGGCGGGAAAAGCGACATTTTAAACCAACCTGTTATGCAGTGTATTTCCCTAATCTTATTCTCATGATTTGATCTACCGTAGTATGTTGTAGTTCGTAATATTTTAATTACTACGTCAGAAAATAAATTGATTTCGAATTTACATAACAGGATAAGCCTAATTTTTAATCGCTTTTTTGAAAGCGATTCCCATCCCATCCATAATTGATACTTAGGCGTCTCCATCACTGAAGACATATCATGGGGAAAACACATCAGGGAAATAACCAATGTAGCAAACCGTAGATTAGGATTCGTAAAAAGGGTTCTTGGCAAATGCGATGAGAGAGTACGAGAAAGAAGCTATTTTACACTGGTCAGGCCTCATTTAGAATATGCCGCTATTATATGGGATCCGTACGAGGAAGGTTTGATAAAAGAATTAGAGCGTGTGCAAAGGAAATCCGCTAGATTTGTTAAACGCCGTTATGATAATTGTATCAGTGTTACGAGTTTAATAAAAAAACTAGGATGGGAATTACTATCAGAACGCATGTTAAAATTTAGGTTAAACCTTTTAAGTAAATTCGAAACCGATTTGTTCACAGATGACGTTAGATATATATTAAGAACCCCTGCGTATTACGCAAGGTTTGATCAGATAAACAAGATTAGGGAGATAGATTGTCGTACCGATAGATTTAAAATGTCATTTTTCCCGCGTACCATAAGAGAGAACAATAGGCAGCGTAGCAAAGGGATAGGTAGGTGAAATATAGTTAGAGTAGTCTGTAGTGCATGATGCATGTAATAACAGCCAATAATCCCTTTCTTATTAAGTAGATACTAACCATCTAGCTGCATGTGACCCATTTACTAGCATGTCTCCATTAAATATTCTAGTTGCATGTCAATAGTGCATGTTTGGTGATCTTCACCCCGTGCCACACACCCTGGTGGTGGCTCGCAGGGTATTACGCAGACGTTGACGTATTAGTCGTAGCATCGTTTTCTTCATTAGGGTACGTTACAGTGCATTTTGGTGATAACTCGCCGCCTGCCACACACCGTGTAGTTGGCTGGATGGGTAATATGTAGATGTAGATAATGAAAACTTTATTTTATTGAGGAATAAAATTCAAATACTTTTCATTGGATATTATTTTCAATAAAGCGGGATTTATTCACTTATGCTGTAAAATTTCGTACGAATGCGTATTACATGAGTTGACCAAAAAGTATTGCCTCACATTTTTTCTCAGAATCTTTTTATTCTATACAAATGAAGTTCACACATAGGAAAGAATTAGTTTTTATCTACTGACTCTATTTTTCCTCATAATCTCATTCAAGTTCTATTGCATTTCTCCTGCGATTCACATGGGCGTACATGCCCTATCGGTATCAGTCCTCGTTCTGGTTATGGAGCCACATTTATACTGCGCTAATCATCTTTTCGTCATCCAAAGGAGTAGTGTAAAAGTACTTTGAGTCAATGTTCAAAATATATTTGAAAAGGAGAGAAAATGCGGAGCATTTCACATCCTTTCATGACTTTAGTTTGTGCCAAACTTGTATTGGTGTGTCTAATTTTGCAGTCTGTCCTCCGCAGAGTCCAAAAAGTAGGTCAGAGCACTCGGATGTAACATACATCTACATCTACTTATTTCCCTGCAGGTCACCACAAGGGGTGTTTGGCAGGGGGTGACTTATTGCCAACATGAATTACAGTGTATATATTAACTTTTACCAGCATGCTCCACTCCACGGGCATGCTAAAATGCTGCAGAAACTACCCAACCAATCGCCAATACGACTATGAAATAGTGACTCCAAATCGATGCAGGGAACATGCAAATCATGGTGTTAGCATTACTCGACAGGTTTAGAAACCTGCATTAGGATGATATGAATTGATCAGCTACATTACCTATGAACTAACCTACTTCAAAGTCTTTACGCAGACATTAAGGTCTGTTATCGATAATATATCGATGGGGAATACGAAATTTTAAACGTTTTTGTTCTAAAATCTTTTTCTCTTATTTTATTCTCATCATCTGATCTACCGTTCTGTGGTGAAATTTGTAGAAACATACGGTAGCGACATGCAAGCATGATAAGGGTTTGCAACCAATGGAGATGCCTCTCTGAATACCGTTTCAATGCTCTGATTTCTGTTATTAGGGAGTTTAAAAAAAATTATCATTACTTTTTGAGCAACCCTCCTATTGATGCCAAATTTATATGGTATTTTCCTAGCGTAGAGTCTTGGTATCTTGCCGTGCTGATAGCCCATCGATGAGTCGACGATGATTACACTCTTCGTCTCGGGCGCCCGTTTCGCCGCCGCGCTCATAATATTTTGCCCCAAGGTTGGGATTAAGGGACACATGTTACAATGGCGTGTGTCATCCCATTCTAGTCTCCTCCCTCCTCCCCTCGGCGGTCTCTCTTATTTTTCCCCCGAAACTGCGCCCGATCGCCTGACTCAACCCTTTCTGCTACGAATCCCTTTAGTTCCCGTGCAACCACCATGACACATGAATCAGCTAATTCGCCCCTTCTATAAAAATGGGGATTTCGAGGCCCAAATACATTTGCTGGATGGATTCACCCTATTGTTTTTTTACTCGTTCATCGTCCCTTCGCAGAATATCAATTATCTGATCGATGCCGATAGCAACGCATGTTTGTGTCCAACCATTCATATTAAGTGATAAAAAACAGAATTCGGAATTCACTGGAAGTTTCTCAAAAATGGTAAGGAGTGCTCGGAGAGATGCGGTCGTCTCCTTGACATATGCATAAAAAATATTTGTTTATGTGTGGTACTCAATTAAAAAAGCTCCCCATTAAGCCATAAAAATTATTCAAATGTCAGTGATAGATTTTCTTCATGGTATCTTCTCTTTTACCTGAATAATTGTAATATGCTTTGTCCTGCTTTGACGAGTGGCGTATGGTGCAATTAAAAATTAAGGCGCTCTAATATTTTGCGTTAACCCTGACGTGGAGCAGTATTAATGTTATCTTTAGGATACGATGCAGTTTTATGTCCGTCGGATAGAATATTGCACGTTGGGCCTTTTGGGGCCTTTCGCCATTAGTGAGGTAATGCTTACGCTGGGTATCCCTGCTATCCGCCTGCCACCAGAGGTACAGTGGCCTCTGTTAAGAAATATCCCCATATAATCAACCAATAATATGTTATAGTCATCACAGAAGGATTTTTCCTAATACGACCGACGTCAAAAACTTAGATAAGAGCATTCAAAATGAAATTGAATACCAATTTCCTTTCCGTAGCATTCTTTGGCGCCTTTAATGAATTGCATAATTTTTGACGGCACGCCACTGTAAATCGGGATGTCCGATTGTGCCTAATGTGTGAGATGCGATAATTAATTCCTAATATCACCAACACTCATGCGCGATTAACCTGATAATATCGCCAGAAGTCAATTGGAAAGCGAAGACGAATTCAACGATTTGAACCTCGTTTCTCTTCACCCTCCTCCAATTCCGCCAAGAATCCTCCTATTGTAATAAAATCTTCACATGCTTAAGAGCACGAATGACCTCGATTGCCGGTCGACTCCCCACAAAACCAACCCTTGCGCTTTGTTGAAATCTTTGACGAGAATGATGAATATTGAGGCCTGCAGAGACTGCAACGCCCAGTAAAGGCGCAAAACGACGAAATTCAGTCAAGTTCAACAGTCGTGACTCTGAGCGCGCTGCCAAAAAATCTCCAGCTTCGCAGCCCTCTTTTGTTTTCATTCCACCGATCAATCTTTCCTTTTCCGGGAGGAAGGGAGGGGGGGGGTGGTGGTGGGAGTAGGACACAGGCGCACGGGGAGTTGGGTGGTTGAGAGGGGAGGTGGAGAACGGCCCGTTCCCCTTCCGCGGAGAAATCGCGCGGCGGCGGCGACCCCCACTCGTTCGTCGGCGTCCAAGGTCGGGGTTTTCCCGCTCCGCCGATGAGTGAGCCGTGAGGCGGAGGAGGGCGCGCTTTTGCTGGAGCACTGCCAGGGGGGGAGGGAGGCGGGAGAAGGGGGGACGAGCGTAGTAGTGGGTTGATTTAAGCTACGGGAATCGGATGGGGAGTGGGAAGACGAAGGTGCTGGGGAGTTAAACGGATGAAGCGAAGAGGTGTTTTATCCTCGGCTCAAGCCACGGACGCGTACAACCAATAAATATCAATGTTTATTGCCGCATATAGTCCAATATTCTTTCCTCGAGGCGCTGGATGCATCTCAACGTCTCAGAAACCGATATCAACGGTGATTCCGCAGACGTCTACTGGCAGCGACCTATTGTGGTGGGAGCCAACAAAAGTAAACCGTTCGGACGTGCTCTTTGAATACGCATTTGTTTTATATTTTTAGCCCGGCTCCATCCTCTCTCACTCACTTCATGGATGCTTTAATTTGCCTCATCTCTTGGAGATTAAGGTTATGGCTCGTTCTCAGCGCGCAGAATTCTAATGTACGTTACGCTGGCATAGCCGTAGTACTCACGTCAATGTTTTCACACAAGGATATACTCTCCAAATCGACTGACTCGAGTTTAATTGCTTCATTTATAATTTAAGCAATGGAATTGTCCCAATACTATTTATGATAGCTGAATATACCTTTCGAAGTACACTCTTTTATGTTTTATATTCTCGACTTTTTTATTCTATACTTTTATGTTTTATATTCTCGACTAGCTTATTTTATATGATCTCGCTGACATTTCATGATCTCTCCTTAAGAATTGTTTATTGGAGCCCTATAATATCCTGTTATGGACAAGAAATTTTTTTGGTCGCTATGAGTATTCTAGGTATCTTTAAGTGTGATCATTTCGTAATCTCGAATAATAAGCCCCCTATGCCAGATGGTTAAATCTGCAGAAAAGTTAAAATCTGCAGAAAAGAAAAGTTTTTTTAAATTCCTGGTTAAATTAAGCCAAAGTGATATATGCTTCTCGATAGGAAGAAATACTGGTTAGAGGAAGAGACAAATTATAGGAAATATATCTATATATTGAGTTGGTTATGAAAGGTATGACTGGGACGACATGGGCTGTCATAAGCGATCCAATATGAATTGAGTATGGTTGTTAAACTGGGAAAAAGTCACAATTATGTCTCAACCTCTGCATCAACGCCATCTCCTAAATTTTAAGAAAAGGAAAGTATTATAATAAGTAAAAGCAGGATGTTTTCCTAATTAATTATTTTTTTCAAACCTGTATGTCATAATTGCTCTTTATGTAAAAAATTGGAGTGTACACATGGCGCTTTTGTTTGAATAGAAAGCTTGCTTGGAAGAGATTTTAATTGATGGTACGTATCTCTCATGATGGACTCTTAATTTGTAGACAAGGCTTATAGAAATGATTTTCAGTTAAATGAGGTTTTTTGTGCCCTCTCCCTTATCAAACATTCTAGGATTATTCTCGGCATTGAATTGAGTTTGAAATTCTAAAATAGTGCTCTTTGATCCTTGTTGTTATAAAAATTTGGCCTGCCACAACATTTTTCAGCATTTATGGGAAACCAGCGTGGTTTATGTCCCAACAGCTGGTAAGCACGGAAGTGTGGGTTGAAACTTGATTCCAAGATAGAAACGATTTTGTGTCGTGACTAGTGGCAATCTCAGTGAGTTTTTTGTTGCCTATTTATCACTAGATTGTTAATTTGGGTAAACATCGTGAGTTCCATATTGAATGTTGCCGTGAAAATTGTAATTTGATTGTATTCAACAGCGCGACGGTACATTTATTCTTTTAGGTCTTTCCAAGGGACTGTTCAAAGGACTTAATTATTTTTTAAATCATTAAGCCCGATATTTACCTAAGCATACTGCTTACCATGAAAGTGTCCAAAGTGTCACTTAGGTATATTTTGATGCCATTTAAACAATTAATCTCAGACGAAAGTATATTTTGTATTTCGTCTGCGACATCGATGGATAGATAAGGGTCTTCATTGGATATGCAGGTCTAGCAATAGAGGAAAGCTGAGTGAATGCTACTAGGAAAATAGGTTCATAAATTTACTTTCTCCCTCTTGTCAAGCAAAGACTTGGCGCATCGCAAATTTTTCGTAAATAACACCACAATTTAACGGTCGTATTAATTAGTTTTTATTTGTTGTTGCCTTCCCTCTGTAACATTTACTCCTTCCAGCAAGTGTGATATGTGCCATTCTGATTATATGTATACTTCGAACGTTAGTCTATATGCAATTGCAAGTTTCTCCGTACACCGGATAGTGAAAGTTATTCGTATGTTGAACTTGGAAATGCTTCTTTTCCCTTCCAGCTCTCACTCCGTCTCTCACTCTCACACAAAGCCTTCCGGAATCATTTTAGTGTTACGTCTCACCGGTAGGACATTCTCTCCATACATCCGTAACTATCCACTGCTGCGATGATGGATTTCACACTCCGCCTCGCTAAAAAAAAGCCGCTGAAGATGGTCCTTTTCTTGAAGACATACCTCTATTTCGCCCAATTAGACGTTCTTTTTTGTTTCTGGTTATCCATCTTTGATGGTGAAGCCTCCCTACGGTGGGGTGCTATTAGCGGTTTGGGCGATTTTAAGAGAATTAAGAGAGGAGAACTGTGAGCTTTTCACGCCCGGATGAAGACCAACCGCAATTCAGATATGTTTACGGACATGTTCGGACGATAGCAAATCACCCTCGATTGCGGATGTGGAAATATAATGGCGATCAATGTGTAAATTTCTGCCGTCTAAGTACCGCATCGATAAAGGAAAGGCGTGGAGAATTTTTGTACAATTAAGTCAGCACGCGTGGGAATATCGTCGGGTGATTTGTTGGAGGGAATACCCAGTCTTGTAATAGACGCATTTACGAGTAGGCATGCATTCCTGTAAATTTTTGGCTTTGTATGGCTGTACAAGTTCAAGTCATTTTATTATTTAGTTGCGAAGTCCCAGTTAATTCAACTGTACTATTTTTAATGCTAATCTCGCTTTTTAGCAAAATTTCACCGTGGCTCCGGAAGAAGACATTTCTTTAAAATATCATTGTTTCTTATATTCTTCCTCTGTGTATATTTTTTGCTCAAATTTTATAAATTAATAATGGGGAGAATGACTGTATGATGAGGGCGAATGGTGAAGTAATTCAACAAGTGGACGATTTTGTGTACTTAGGTAAGATGTATGCGAAAGATGGAAGAATAGATGAGGAGATAAAGAGACGTGCGAATGTTGGAAGGAAAGTGGTAGGTAGCATGTGGAGCATATCAAGGAATGAGTGCTTGTCTAAGGAAGCGAAAATTGCCGTGTACAAAAGTGTGCTTCTTCCCACTTAGCTATATGGAAGTGAAACTTGGGTATGTCAGGATAGACATAAGAGTAGACTAAACGCCGTGGGTATGAGTTATCTGAGGAGTATTTGTAGCAAAAGTAGGATGGATAGGGTCAGGAATGAGTGGGTTATGAATAAATGTGGGTTAAATGCTCCAGTAATGGACGTGTATGAAAGGGGTGTGCTTCGTTGGTTTGGCCATGTTGAGAGAATGGATGAGAGTAGAATAACGAAACAGGTATACGAGAGTAGAATGGATGGTGTGAGAGGTAGAGGTAGGCCGAGAAAGTTGTGGTTCAATGTGGTTGAGGAAATACTTAGGAGGGGGAATATGGGGAGTCTTAAAAACGGGAGGGCGTGTATGAAGCAGTGTATGGGGGTACATGAGGCAAAAGAGGTTTGCAAGGATAGGTCAATATGGAGGAAATTATTGAAACAGAATTAGGAGTACAACTATGTATTAATGAGTGAAACATTTTGACTGTGCCTACCCCGGAAGGGAACGACGTGATGGGTATGTATGTATGTAATTTTATATAATTATTTTCTTAATTTTCTGTTTCTACATTATGTCGACTTTACTTTTACCTGAATTTCACTTTCTACCTTGAAGGTTTGTTAAAAGTTAGTCTTCATCGTGGATGGGGAAAATATTTAAGTTTCTCATGAACCTTGCTAATTGTGCTGTCTGTTGGGAATTAAGATAAAGTGTTTTAGTCTGATATGTGCAGTTTTCACCATAGTGATGAGTTAAATATCTTTTGCCTGTTTTATATTCCAAAACCGTGATGAAGCTGCATTTATGGTTATTTGAAGGACAATTTTAAATGAAAACAATATGATCCGTTTTAATTTACACTATTTCCTCTGATCGGCCGACGCTCTGTTACGGATGAGGGAAATCTACAGAAAACTTGTGGCAATTGTATCCATCAAATTAAACTGTTGGAAAATAATTTATTAACTCCTCAATTTTTGGTTAAAAAAAATGACTTAGATTCTCACTTATTTTTGTTACTATGCGTGAAACTGGCAGATTTGTATCGGAAATGTCAGATTGTATTCTTTTAAGACAAATCGTAAGTGTTATTTGGAAACCGGTAGTATCATCTTTGCCTTTTCAATCTCCTATTCTAAATCAATTAATTGAAAATAATGAGCCTATACCATCCACAATCAATCAAGTAATAAAAATGCTCTAGGGAGAATATATCTCAGTGAATTCTACCGCAGAATAAGTTTACATGCGAAAGAATTTTCCCTCATTCGACCACTCCCCTCTCAACTCCCCGCAAGAAACGACTAGTTAAACGGTCATTTGTCTCCGCTTAGACTACAGTTATCCATATGGAGGAGAAATCTCCTATGGCAAGCGGAAAAAATGCCTACTCCACGGAATGTTTGCTTGTCACGTACGACGCGGAAGCAGAACTAGAGGCATAGGACTTTATGCCATAGATCAAACAATTAACGCTCAACGTGCAAGGTTTAACCGTGGCGATAGGTGACAGATACGGTTGGAACCTTAACAGTTCGACGGGTTGAATGTCTTTTCATCCATAACTTAATAAAAACGGATTTCCTTGAAAGTAACTCATTTACGCAGCTCTGCATGCATACCCCAAAACTTAGATTGCGGATTTCCTTTTCTTTTGGCATAAATACAAGTGCGGATTTCCACGGATGAAGTATAGGTGTCTTCAAATTTGGTCAAAATAAACAGCCACCTTAAATTATGGCCGACGCAGTTGATCATTAAATGGGCGTCGGGGACTCGTTGATGGAGCGGAGCCGAAAGAGGAACATTTTTTATCGCAAATCTCGGCGTGAAGGCCACTTAAACGAGTTGAAAATTGCTGATGGATTGAAAAAAATGCTTGACACACCAGGAACTGTAGCCGGATATCCATAACTACTGTTGATTCTCGGGTTTTTAAGCGAACAAAATTGCCTTCATTAATAAAATCGACCGCAGCTGTTGAGTGAAGTATTGATTCAGAAGAAAATATTTTAATCGGAGAATTTCAATGGAAGCCCCTTTCAAGACTTTATTTATTTCCATTTTATGAGTTCATAACTTTCAAGGTCGTATTTTATTTCTAATGTACAGCTCGATTTCTCGCGGCTGAACCCAGCAGCTGTGTTGATAATCGGGGTTATGAGCTCTTTGGCGTTCATTGAGTCCTAATCAATTAATAATTCATTAAATGCAAACTCATTCCCCATGTTCAGCGACTCAAACGTTATTAATGCTTTGTGAAAGCTTTCGGAAGATTCTTAGAAAGTTAGCATTACCTTAACACGTTATGACTACCGCAAAAATAAGAAATTATGAAGATAAATTTCAGTCATTAGGGGTAATTAATGATTCTGGTATCCAAACATAGGTATCAGAAAAAGCTTGCCAGTTGTGTTAACCGTATTCCCAAGCTTTAAATACGTTTCTACGCCTATTAATACCTATAGTTGTGCCAAAAATGGGAACTACATTCTACTTCTATTGTAATACCTGTAACTAATTTTGACCAGTAAATTTCGTTACTATATCCGAGGATGTTGAGATATCGTCTCTGAGGTATTATTCTCTCCATGTTCAGATATCTTTCGGGTGTTTTTGAGTTCCTTGTTGTTAAGGGAGGCTCACCATTAGGGTCCTAGTTTTTAAGTTACAGTTATCGCTGCAGTTGTGGCACTAACTTGTAAAAAATGGAGGCATCAGGTTAAAAGGACAGCATGCTACTTTGGCAGGACAATGGGACATTTCACTGATAATAATGAATGAATTTAGTTAGAATTTTTCTATACCATAATGCCTTTTCTTACGATGAAGGCAGGACTTTTAGAATTTGGTGAATATTGTAATCGTCAATCGATTTTAGGAACGCCGAGACTAGCCACGGATAACTTTACGGGGTGGGGTCATTGACGGCTTAACTGAAACTCTAGATGTGTGCAAAATTCCACGGAGGAAAAATCAGCGGGACTCGATCCCGGCCGAGTGATTTAGATAGTTAAGATACCGAGGCATCCTCATCCCCTGTGGATTTTGGTAGGCTTTATGGGACAAAATGATCCAGAATGCCGGACATACAATGTAACAAGCAGTCGTAAGTCGTGCGCTACGCGCCTCAGACCGAGAGATAAAGCCCGAAATTGAAACACGAAAAGGTGTTCGCTCTTCTTGACCGATACTTTCTCAACTTCATTTGCGATTGCATCGATCAGGTTGAGTGAAGATTGACAAAGGAAAGAGCATACATTTAATTTATGTAGGAGAGAATGTGAATAAAGCATTGGGTTGAGCGAAGTATGAAAATCTTGGTTAGTATGAAAGGAAGTAAAAAAATGAGAAGATTAAAAGGAAATCGGTGTCGAAAAGGATAGTTTCGTGGTGGTAACGTTTGAGAAAACTCTCCACGCTCAGAAAACTTACGGGTAAGGGTGTCCGCCGATATACAGCATACTTATTGGGTAGCATACTCGAGTGATATGTAACTGCCTATAATTCAGATAATCTCGCATGAGTGGTTGACGATTCCAATGTCACATGATAAAATATTCAGAAAAGAGTGTAATTTAAGAGGAAATCTGAGAGAAGCCATTGCCGTTGGATAATGAGCGTAAAGGGTCGGAGATACGGTAAGCGTTTCCATTACATCTCTGGGAAATCATGGAATATGCATGTATTTACCCGGAAACGAAAAACGCTTGCGTATGAGAAATCACGTGATTCCAATGTTACATGACAGAATTCTTAGGTATAATGGCGTTCTTCGACGAAATCTGAGAGAAGCTGGTGACGCTGAATAATTGGCTGAAGATGGCTGGAGCGGTAATCGCGAGTCACTGAGTGAACGTGTTAATTACTTTTCAAGTTAGTCTAAAAAGAATTTTTGAACCACACTGCAGTTATGTACAAATTTTTATATGCTAACCATACATATAGCAATGAAAATGATGCAACAATTATATTTAAAAAAACGCCGTAAATGAAGCATTGATAACGAAGCACCTTAAGGAAATGTCAGAACGATTAAGGCAAAAAGAATCAGAGTATGGTCTGAAGGGAAATAAAGATAAAACGAAGGTAATGAATGTTTTGGGAAAGGGGAACAGTTGAACATCATAATGAAAGGGGTAAGTTTGGAACAAGTAAAAAGGTATAAATATTTGGTCTCAAGGTGATGGAGGACTGGAAATGTGTAATGAAAATTAAAGCAGGAATTGGATTATTGAAGTAGCCATTGAGGAAGAAAATGCTGCTTCTAAGTAGTAATTAGTACTAAGAATCAAAGAAAAGGCTAGTAAAATATTTTGTATTGAATGCCTTTACTTATGGATGCGATGTGTGGACAATACGAGAAAGAGTATAAAAGGATAGAAGGACTAGAAATGTGAATATGGAGGAGAGAATTTTATATCAATTGGTCAGATTGGGTGAGGAACTACTAGTAGGAAGTCTTGGGGTGGGTGGGAGTGGAAAGAAAGCTGTGGAACGTCATTTAAGTGTGAAAAAAATTGGCTCGAGTACGTTTTGAGGAGGGCATGCTTGCTAAGAGACGTGCTGAGAGGAAGTGTGGAAGGGTAATAAGAGGGAGAAGGAAATGAAAGATGTTGAGTTACATAAAGGAAAGAGGAGTCTACGCGAGGATGACGAGAGAAGCGGAAGACGGCGACAAGTGGTGCCAGGGACCTGCGCCAGCAGACGACAAATGTTGATGATGATGACTTAGGTATACGGCGCGAAGCTCGAAATGTATGCAAAAATCATGTGTAAATTCGTGTTTTTTACACGGCATGATGCCTTGACAGTAGTTAGAAACCATCTAATCATATGGATTATATAATTGCGCGTTTATGATAGAATCTACTCATATAAGCTACGATTTATTTCAAAGTGAATGCCAAGTGTCACGAGACTTCGCGTTTATTCATTTGAGTATCCTACCAGCTGATTGTTCGACTGTACTTATCCCAGAGTCGTAATTTCTAACATATCGTTCCATTTTCCCTCCCATAGATGATACGCCATCAGATACCTCGTGAATTCCTCATGTCGTCTCCCTCTTCTTCATTCGTCCAGAATTCCTATCCTCTTCCACGATTTCCCAGTGTTCTCCACTCTATTACCCTCTTCAACATTCTCTCCCTTTTCAAAACTTTCTCCATCTGTCTCTTCTGCCTATCCCGAACCTCCACCATTACTAGTAGGTTCCTCTCCTGTGATAAAAGTGGCATAAATTTTCCAAGGAACCAAATTGGAACGTTCATTTTCTTCCACTTTTATCTATACATATTTCTGATAAATTCACTTGTATAAAGTTTCATGCGTTTTGGCGCATTAACGAAAATCTCTCCAACCACCTTTCAATGTCAACAATACTCTGAACGCTTCAATCGTCCTGCGGAGAAAACGTGGATTATGTATGAATTTACACTGAAACGGAGTAGGAGTAATTCGATCGACCTTGGGTGACGTCATGATGTGCGTATGTTACGCCACGCTCGCCCGCTTGCCCACTGTTGCGGATCGCCGCTCCGATCTCCAGCGTTTCCGCGACCGACTTTTCGCGGCGACGCGATGATTTAGCCAGCCAGTAGCTACCTTGCCTCGACCACTCGGCTGCCTTGTCAGCCCGCTTCATCATTGATTCAATCGAGAGACGAGCGTTCGCGGGAATCTCTTGTGAAGGGAGGCTTAGCAAAGATCAGGAAGACGCAAGTTCCCTCAACCCTCCAGTGACAAACTCAGGTGCATGAGTTTTACTGAGAATGGTTGACTGTTCCGGGAGTCGATGATGTCGCGCCTAAGGAAACGACAGGGAAAGTCAATATTGCCGCAGTGTCCTCATTGAAGCTGGTTCTTGAGAATTTTGACGCTGAGCAGTTGGCCGTGTTCCGTCGTTTGGGAAAATTTGTTGCAGAGGCATTTTGTATCGTTTTTCCTTAGAAAGGAAATTGCTAATAAGTACTTGCAGGCATGAGTCGGCTCCTCGTAATTTTTCAAATGTGAAGATTAGTTGGGTCAAATTTATTTTTCACGTCATTGGTGCGTTCTAAGCTGAAAATTGCATGATTTCCATTTGCTTTATTTTAAAATTTTCTAAAAACTGCGCAGTTGTTTTAGGTACGTGAAGATATGGTTTTCCATCACTGTGAGTGATAAACTTCGTCACAGGGAGGCAAAAAAAACACTGAACGCAAACAAAGGAAAACAAATCACAGCTTCAGAATATTTGGTGGGTCGTCCGCAGCTATATTAGTGAATGAAGAAGGAAGAATAATAAATAACCATCATTGTATATAATTACCCACATTCCCGATTAAAAGTATTGTAAAATCTAGTAGAATCCGTAGCATTAAGTGGCCAATGTCTTAGGCTGATGTTCTTGCTTTATATTCATTAGTTCATCCACTCGATCGTGCAATCCGTAGGAAAGTCCGAAGAGAGCAGGGTTATACAATATTTTTGTTAATTCGTTTGTCAGGCTTCAGTTTGATGACGTAGTGCCCTCTCCATGTACCTCGATAGGGTAGATAAACCATAAAAGGCCAGGGCGATATAATCCTTGCAAAAGTATTCCTCAGGTTTCCAAGAAAAGATGGTATTGTTGAAATCGGAGAAAAATTGAAAATGTTCGCATAAGAAACGTTGTTTTTGAGAAAATTCGAAATGTACAACAAAATTGATTGTAAGAATTAAATTGTAAATACATTCAGCCATCGGGAAGTGAAAGTTTTAACCCTATAACTTAATTATAATCAGTTTAAAAGGAAATTAGGACACCTCTGTACTGATTCCAAAGCTTTAAATCGACCAATTTTTTAGGTCTTTAGGTTGTGGCCCTGAGACTTATTTTTAAAATACCATAGCTTACGCTAGAGTATATGCTAAAATCATGCACAATATTTGGTCAGTTAGTTCAGTAGTTTTTGAGAATTAGACTAACGAACATAGAGGTACCACTCAGTTCTTATGTATAGTGTTGATGAGCTCCAAAGTGCTCAGGGGATGTATCCCATTGAAAGACTTTCCTCGGGTTGCTAAAGAAAGAAGCTGTTGTTGAAATCGGAGAAAAGTTGAGAGTTTTTGCTAAAAAATTCGATTTTTAAGAAAATACGAAGCTTGATAGAAAATCTATTTCAAAAATTAAAATGTACATATTTTACCGATTTTACCGATACCGACTGTAAAATTTTAATCCTTAATCTTGACTACAAGTAGGTTAAAATAGCAATTGAAATCTTTTGCCAAAAAAGAGGCTTTTAAGCATATACGAAGCGTACAATAAATTCGATTGCAATAATTAAATTCTACATAATTTTGGCCATCCGAAAATTAAACTTTACGGTTCGTTAAAATATTTTGTTTTAGTTGAATATGGAGCCACTAGTAATGCTGATAAAGTATGGATACTTCGTTTCGTCAATTTGGTCATTTCTCAAGAATTTATGGTTGATACGCTGTGCACTAATTCTGTGCTGTATTGACCTGATTGCCTGGCAATTGTTTAAATGTTTATTCTCGGATGCCAAAAGTGATGTATCTTATATTGGCGGTAGAAGCTCCGATTCCGACTTGTAATACTTATTCGTTTGTATAATACCATTCATAGGAAGCTAATGCTTCTATTCTTTTATTTTACCACCTTATGTTTCGATATAGTGCAATTATCCATTTTGCAATGGGCTCCTTTGGGAATTTCTCCTAATCGTGCTCTACACAAAATAAAATTTATGGGTAGGGATAAATCGTGATAATCAAGCTGAGGAAAGTTTTTATGAACGCATTTCTTCCCAATGATGTCGATAATGGTGTCCCAAAATCCTGGATATCCTCTTTATTGCAGTCTTTGCATAGGTCATCATTTCACACGGAACCGTTACGTAGATGTGACCGCGTAATGAAAGTGAATTCCAGCATGTGTTCGACTACGTAACATTCTACGTTATCCACGGAATATTCCGAAGGGGGAGGGGAATGAAGCGGTTATTCCAGGTGAAGGTGAGGTATGTGGCTCAAGGGCAGATCGAAGGCTCGAAGGTCGCAATCTTACTCGAAGATGATCGCGAGACACGTTGAGCTCGAGGGCAATGCTGCGGGAACTCGGGCGAAGAGACACGTGAGTCACTACGACTTCCCTCTTGTATATACGCTTCAGTTCTCTCAGAATACCGCCTCAAAGGACTGGTGAAGTATCTCGCCCTTTACATCATACCTTTTACACTCATTTTGCGACGAATGAGTCATAGTTTTTGTTATGAAATCGCAGAATACACTGACCGTGGCAAATATGCGCATTGTAGTTATTAACCTGTATTTTACCTCGTAGTATGTTTCCCGTCATCAATGGAATAAGGAACTCAAATGCTGATCAGATCTATTTCTATCATCGTGGGGAAATGAAATATCTTCTTGGTGTAAAATATTTATTAAATGTAGCTCTTTCTGCAATGGAATAAGATTCAAATTTTCACTGCCATACGGGAACTTATCCTCACGTATCCCTTTCTGCAATGGAATAAGAGACTTAAATGCTGATCAGTTCTATTTCTATCATCCTGGGGGAAATGAAATATCTTTTTGCTCAGATTATATTTATTAGATGTAGTTCTTTCTGCAATGGAATAAGATTCTAATTTTCACTGCCATGCGGGAACTTATCCTCACTTTCCATTTCCTTTCCTGATTACTTTTTCCCTTCCTCCACCGCTGTCATGCGAGGTGATCTTACATTATGTGTATCCCTCTCTTCCGGTATTTTGCTGTCCATTACGTAAAGCTGAGCGACAGGACCGTGAGGAGGCAAATGTTCACGGTCTACGATATGCTCTTAAATTTATTGAATGGGCCTCATCCTTTAAAAACACCCAACGTGTTGAATTTTCACTTCATGAGAGGGAATAAATGTTGAAAAATTATGAGTTTGAGACAGAAAACCTGATGGGTTTTACTGAGTTTGCACCAAAAATAATCGTGCCCTGAAAACTTTTGTTTATTTTCTATAAAACTGGACTAAAAACCCTTCATTTTAACCCTTTAATCTTACTTCATTAATCTTTTCAGTGTTATGCTTGTGCAGCAAAATGGTGAAATTCATAATGAATATTCATGTGACATTAACAGAACTTTATCTTGTTCGGCTATTGTTTTTTATACTCAGGTTTTGCTAGTCAGATAAACGGTGATTTTTCCAAAAAATTCATTCACAAGATCCTTCCACTTCAAATTGTTTGGGTTGTTTTCGTTATCACTCATGTCTTTTACGCCTTCTGTAATGGCCCAAGTAAAATTCTCGTCCGAGGATATTTGTTAAACGCGGTGCTATGGAATCAGTTAGTTTATTCAATTGCCCTTCTTGTCAACGAGGGCCCTGATTTCTTACAATCCTTAAAATCAATACAACGAAAGAAAAATAATATTTTCCTCATTGAAATAAGCATAAATTTGCGATCCCCCACGTTTCTCTTGGCTTGGGTTTTATTTTGCCCAGTGCCTTCTAAATTTTGTTTCATCCTTACTAGTGGAAACGCTAGCCCGTGTTATATATTATTATTATTATCAATGAATTATTAGTATTAAGTACTAATTTTAATTTAAAATTTTCATTATTAATTAATTAATAATATTAGTTAATATTATATTAGTATTATATATTATTAGCCCGTATTATATTAGCTAGCCCATGTATATAGCCCGCGGTTTTCTCGCGTACAATAAAGGACCATAATAGTTGCAATATATCTGGTTTTTTTCAGTAGTGCTAAATATTTTAACATAATTATTAGCTACTAATCTCCCATATAATTCTCTTGCATGATTAGCCTGGTAGTGCTATTTATCTATCGCATTAATAATGCTAACCAGTAGTTGTATCTTGAGTAGTGTACTGCATGGTAGTATGTTCTTCTACGTATCACTCTCCCAGTTTCTGGTCTCACTGCGTACCATTGTCCTGACTGCTTTTGGCCTGCGCCTGGAATCCGGGGTACGGGCGCGGTTCTGATTTAAACTGGGGTAAGTGCTGCATGCCTGGTGTGAAATCAGCCCGTGCCACACACCCTAGTAGTGGTTTGAACCGTATTTCGTAGATGTAGATATAGATAATGATTCACTGAGTCATCTTCAATTGGGTTATGATGTTTTAAATACAGATTCACTGCTCTCGATCAATTCAGAATTGTTTCAACTACTTTTATAATGAGATTTCCAGCCACTTTACGCTTGAGTTTAAAAGGGAGGCGTTGAGGCCTGTGGAGTGGGTTCCTTCTCTTCTTTTTTTTGCACCCTGACAACCCCCCACCCCCCGCCTTTCTCCACACCACCTCGCGGTTCCTCCCCGGCCCTATCCCCCTCCTCTCCCGCCGATAATGCTCACGCTCTCCGCTCGCTTTCCGCCAAGTCATTTGATCTCTGTTGAAACTGAAAAACCCTCAGAGCTCAAAATGGATGGGATTCATCATTCAACCTAACCGACCCCTCGGCAATCAATTAAATCCCTTCCCCCTTTTTATTATACTTTTGAGTTATGATTATGACGCTATTGCATTCTTTGGTGATTTTTATGGCTTTTTTGCATAAGGGAACCGTATCTATTCACCTTTTCGGCTCACCATGATGAGAGTGTTTCATCTATGTGAACATATTAAAAAATAATGGTGTGCACAGAAGATGTATGAATCAAATTAGCGTTAAGAAATAAGTATTCGAATAATCTTTGAGGAGTCTATCACTGGTATTATGCCCTATTCGTTGCTTGATTGCATCATTAGTTTTCTCGCTTGAGCAGCATGTGAGAAACGCGGCTGACGATCCTTCCCTAGAAGTGATCATAATGGACAAGTTATGATGAGGAAAAATACTAAATCTACGCTTAGCTATGATTTCTTTTATTATGTAAAAACTGATTCTATCGTGGCAAACGTTGAACGTTAAATATTCTCCAGTTACTCACCTCACGGTCAGGTCCTGGGTTTCCGCCGACCTTTCAATAGGCGACTCCCTCATGGTCTTCAGGACTTCTGACTCCTGATTCAGAGCTCAGCAGAATCCTGAAGATGATGAACGAGGCGTACATCGAAACGTAAGCGGAGATGGAGGACCTGACCCGGTGTGCAGCCCACGGTGAATTTATATCACTTTCATTGCTAACACTAAGAAGAGAAGATCCATTTTAGAATATCCGACTTTAATACGACAATTGTTGTTATACCGTAGAAAATTTCGGGCTGAAAGAATCCCGTAGAATAGTAGTGGCCACTATATACTGGCAATGTTGATAGTTACTCAAGCAGGAGGGAAATAAAACAAAATGTAGAACAGAATTGGGAATGCAACCTAAAGGTTAGGATTGATTAGTATTAGCGATACGAAACGCGGAAAGTGAAAAACATTGGCAAGGAGAAAATAAACTTAGGTTCAGTAAAAAAATATGTATAACTGACCTTGAAAACAAGTATTGAACGTCGGAATCAGGGAGGATCAGAATGGAGTCAGGGAATATTTCAAAAATTTATTTATTAACGCTGCAAGAGAGTGTTGTGGAGCCATGAAACTTGAAGGGGTAAAGAATAGGTAGACATCATGGGGGTGATGCAGGGAGAATGAGGAAGTCTCTGGGTAGAAAGTGTTTAGGAAGAATTACCTGAATACTAAGGTTAGGATTCTATAGTATTAGCGACAAAAAACTCGAAAAGTGAAAAACATTTGCTAGTAGCAAAAAGAAGAAGCTGGAAAGGATTTTGGCCGGTTATTTAGCCCAATAGTGACGATAATTCAGAAATATTATCCTGGGTTGTAAAGAATTAACAACATTATAAGGACTGTCCTATGAAGTTTGTCTTAGATGAAGAATGAAGTCTAATCACCAATTATGATAATACAATGAAGCAATGGAAGGAGTATATCCAAGAGCTCCTTGTGACAAGGACATCCAGCTACATTCAGCAGATGAGACAAACCTTGAGATTATGTATACAGGAAAGACAGTGAGATCTCGCTGTGATAGATGAGAGAAGCAATTAAAAAGTTGATGAAATACTAAGCAGCCGGGTATGATCGCATATACCCACGAATGATTGAGTACATTGGCAGAGAAGATTAAAGAGGAAAGCGGAGCGCTACTCAAAAAATTGAGTAAAAAGGCTCGGAAACAAAATACATTACCTAGATTAGGAAGTAACAGTAGGTAATCCAACTAATTTTTAAGGAGGGTAAGAGCAGGGTATGCAAGAGTCTAACGTTTCTCACCATTCGGTGTTTCAGATGAAATTAACTTTAGACTTGTAAATACTTGATTAAGTGTGAGCCAAAACAGTTGCTAGAAAAAAATCAATATGGGTCCAGGTCTTGAAGAAGCGCCATTGAAGATATTTTCACACATCGACCAATTGCAAAGAAGAGCGCGGAGGTTGGAAAAGATAAACTAATGATTTTTCTCGTTTTAGATAAGGCACTCGAATAGGTATCTACATCTACGTAATACCCTGCGAGCCACCACGAGGGTGTGTGGCAGGGGGTGGAGATCACCAAACATGCACTATTGACATGCAAGTAGGATATTTAAGGGAGGCATGTTAGAGAACAGGGTAACATGCAGCTAGGTGGTTAGTATCTACATAATAAGAAAGGAATTATTGGTTGTTATTACATGCATCATGCACTACAGACTACTCTAACTAAATTTTACCTATCTATCCCTTTGATACGCTGCCTATTGTTCTCTCTTATAGTACGCGGGAAAAATGACATTTTAAATCTATCGGTACGACAATCTATCTCTCTAATCTTGTTAATATGATCAAACCTAGCGTAATACGCAGGGGTTCTTAATATATATCTAATGTCATCTGTGAACAAATTGGTTTCGACTTTACTTAAAAGGTTTAACCTAAATTTGAATGCCCAGATATGATGCTAACAACTCTGCGGCAAATGCTTGTAGCAAAAAAAGTGGTTTCGGGGATAATTTAGGGTTTCAGGACTTACTTAAAAAAATGCTGGAACTACATATAAATGTCAAATGACTCGCCAAGCAAATTCCTACCTTCAGTGAAGCCGATAGCCGTCTATAGTCGAATACTCATGCACTTTGTTTAGATGAGTGAGCCCGGGGATGCTACTGTTATGATTGGGTTTTTCTTTATTCAACGATATATTGGTAACGGATATGTATCCATTCGTAACGGCTCAACGCTCACCTTTCCCCAATCTCGAAGCGCGGTGATTTCCCCTACAGAAAAGAATCCGAGAGGGCAAACGAAGGCGCAGGATCTGATAGACAAGTCTCTCTCACTCCGAGGCGGAATTGTCGTGAGGAGAGTGGGTGAAGTGGAATGAGACGGTCTGGGAAAGCCCGGCCGCCCTCCGTCCGTCTCCCCAACACATTTTCCTCCGCCTCCCCTTGCTTGCCCCTCCTCTCCGCTCCGCGCTTACTAGGCGGCTCGCACGCCGCTCCATGGACGCGACGGTGCCGTCGATGGCAGCACGCCCTCCGCGGAGGCCTCGTTCGCGGAATATGACGGTGGTTTGTGACGGTATAACGCACCTCTTGAAGGAGGCAGCCCAGAACGCTCTTTCCCTTTCGTCACTTCCGTCCTCTTGTCGCCGAGCCATTGTCTCCCTGCGAGCGCATTCTGACGGAGAGAGGGGGAACTCAGAGGAGGAGGAGGGATGAGACAGGTGAGAGAGCCAGGCGTCAGTGGACAGCGCCAAAGGCTTGCTTCTATCACTCAGCGTTTTGCTATCTTTTTTCCTATTCATCAAGCGATAAGCCCCTGTGTTTATTTCCATGTACGATGAGGAAATGTGTGACACGTGAGTAAACATTTTTATTAGCCATTCCCACGGGAGAATGTGGGGATGAAGGGTGTTCGCTATCCTTTCGGGTCAAATCTCGCGAAAAATAGGCTCGCATGTGGCTCTCAAAAGTTAAGGAACGTTAAGGGAGACAGTGGCTAGTCGGGTGCACTTTTGTCTTTTGAATTTTCTATTATTAATTTTAACTGCTTTAAATGAAACAAATATGATAGCGTATTGGAACACTATTCATCCACAATAAAGAGCAACCGTGGGTAAATAATCATCATAAGTAAAGTTAAAAAAAAATATTTCCTAAAACAGTACACGTGTATCGTGGCGGCAGACTCAGTTTAAGTTTCCTAGCGCCCGCTCACTTATTTGCCAAGTTATATTTACGTTCATACCCCTCTAACCAACTCGCCCCGGTCTCCATAATACAAATTATTGCTGCTTTCAACTGGTGCACTTCGGTTTTATTTCCAATTTAAGGAATTAAAAAAGGTTGTTGCTGCTTATGTTTGTAAAGACATACATAACTTATTCTAGACTAATCGCTAATCTCTATGGTAAAATCTTAACCTGTACAGTCTTTATAGATGCTGGCTTTTGGATGTGGTATGACGAAATTTTATACAATCAGTTTGATGGGGAAACGAAAGAAAAAGATAAGTTTGGGAGTAATTTACTGGCATTTAAAAAAAATTCATTATTTTTTTAAGCTGTGATATTTTTCCTCGCAATAATAAATATCAGACATTTCCCATGAGTCATGGTTTCATAAGTGCTTTTAATGAACAATAGTCGATGGTATCATATTCCCTTTTTATTTATGGGTGAGTAATATCTGCGGCCAAATTGAGCGTCTTTTTTCTGTCGAATTCCTTGATTTTTACCGGACACGCGACAAATTCCGTCGCACGTGTTTTTTATCAGGTATACGCCGACCTAAAGCGGGAGAAAGTCTGATGGAATTCCCCAGAGGATGGACGCAATCCGCATGAAAGTAGTTCTTTATCCTCTGCACTGAAGTGCTCACGGCGAAATCTTGATCATGGCTGAGATCATTTCTCCTTAGAGCGGATAAATGGTACTCAATCTGAACGCATTGCAGAGGATAATGTGTGCGATTCACTTCCTGATATCCGGTGTAACCTGTTACCTTTCCTCCAGCTCGTTATGGCAGAATAGAAGAAAGTAAAAAAATAAACAGCGCCCCGGAGACTAGTGGGTGCTACGATGATGATTTTTCTAATTTTCCTGAGCGCATTTGAAAGTATAGATTATAATTTTTCCGGAGGATGGAGCGGATGTAGGATAAGATAGAGGAGAATGATGGGGATAGGGGGGATGCTGAAGGCCGTGATAGTGTTGCGTACTAAGTGTACGATTAGAGTTTAGGGATGGAAGGAAGGGAGATCGGAGGTCTGCCGATCTGATAAAAGAAATCGTTGAAGGTAGTTGTTGACAGTGGTCAGG
Organism: Ceriagrion tenellum; assembly: GCA_963169105.1. Lineage (NCBI taxonomy): Eukaryota > Metazoa > Arthropoda > Insecta > Odonata > Coenagrionidae > Ceriagrion > Ceriagrion tenellum. Next base: position 142,314,750 of record OY720635.1, on the reverse strand, counting down.
AAAATTTCTCCTAGGAAATCTCATCTCCGTCTTAACCAACCTTAACCGATGATCATTTATAAAGATAACAATTTATTTTGTCTTCCTTGATTCATTGGTCGTTCAACCCGAAGATTAGTTGGCTGCAGCCCTCCACCCTTCTCTGTATAATGCTAGTTCCCTTTCATCCTGGTATCTTTCCCTATATACTGTCTTCTTTATTTTGTTCATGAAATTATTCCTGGGTCTTCCTCTGGGGACTTTTCCATGGATTTTTGCTTAATTTATGTTCTTCACAAACCCAATGTGTTTCAGAGTATGTCCAATGTATCTCGTTCTTCTTTTTTGTATGGTATTTCATATGGTTCATTTTGGTTTATTGGTTTATTATGTCTAATGCATAGAAAAATAAGCTTATAATTTTGGGAAAACTAGCAGTTGCATCATTTGATTCCAAACTTGCAGAAACTCATAAGACATCGTGGTAGGAGTTCGTGGATTCTACATGTCATCCGGAAGGTTCAAGAGGGCGCAGCTTTCCGTTCGCGTCCGGAATTTTTGAAAGGTCGTCGCCTAGTCACCGGGATTCTCTTGAGGGAACTCGCGGAGGGCGCGCATTCCTCGCCGAGAGGGCGTGTGCCCTCACGCAGGGACACTCGGGTTCGGGGGAAGGAGTGAAGGAGCTTGGTGAGTGTCAGGTTTCGGATGAAGCGTTTCGAAAGAGATGCGTGACACCGATGAAAGATCCGCTACCGGCATATATGGAGGTTTCCTCCAGACACACTTGAGATGAGTAAGCAGCAACCGGCGCCATAAATGCTGGACCACGGTCAAGGTTTCCGCTGAAACTGTGCAAAAGGCTCGTATTCCGGATGCATAGAATAATGGGCAGAATGACATTTAAGATGTGATCAACCTCATATGCCATCCTCGTGGATCTCATGAATAGCAAGTGACCACAATAAAACCGGAGCTTCACTTAAAATACACCCACAATACACTTCATCATTTCACTTCCCAAAACCTCTTACTTTACACCTTACACGGCTGGTGTCGTAACCCCCTGCAATACGTCCATGCGGCGTCTTGCAAGGTAGTGTGTAGATGTAGATAGATGTAGACAGATCTAGATTTCTTGAATAATTAATTTCAATGGTTCTCCCATAGGAACTTTCATCTTGTGAAAAGAAATAATCCTCTCCAAGAATTGATGGTTAATCCCAGTTTTTTACTTAAGTTTATCGGTGATCTTGTTCATAACTCGACAATATGACGTTCATACATCTACGGAAATATGTTGGTATAAATTAAAAACTAATAGCCAGTACTTGTTTTGAATTTTATCCCTGATATAACTTTTGTAGAAATATTGTGGTAAAAACTGCGAAGTATTCTTCTGAATTCCTTAAGTTTACATTATTGCCCTTTTCCGGTGAACTCAGACCTTAATGGCAAAAAATTTTATTTGTTATTTATGATTATCGTGTAAGTGTTTTTTTTTGACTTCAAGACAATGATGTAATGTGGGGGAGGATGGTAATTCTTTGATGCCACCGTCAATTTTTGTTGTCTTAGTGATTTATTGATTGCGATTCATATATCCTCATCCCTTGAGTATTCTTCGGCGGCTGCCTCTGATTAGAGGGTGTTTCTGGTGAGGATTTGAGAGCGTCCGGGAAATTTAGACGATCGCCCACTTCTTTGGGTGGAGTAGAATAGTTGGAACGTGAAGGGAAACCCCGCCCTGGGACATTTCACGAACGGTAAACGCTCAAAATTATGAGTAGGATCACGCTATTGCGTATATCAGTTTACTGCTCTGCGAATGGAGACAAGTAATTCACTAAGAGCAGGATGAATAAGAGGCACAATTGTTATGCTGTTATTAGCTAGTATTAGATTTGGAAAAGTTGGAATTTTCAACATATATTACGTTCACCCTGAGTAACAGGTTACTTTGGTGCCTCAAATCATTACTACTGGCCCAATTGTAGTTTCAAAAAGTTTCTAGGATACGAGAGGCTAGCACAGAAAGGAATCAATTTTTGCTCCGGGCTGCAGAATTGCGGGGGAAAAGCTGGCAAATTCTACGTAAATGCTTTTGTTGATTTTATTTCCCTAACATATTTTATGAACATGTTCCTTCTTGTGTCTATTCAACTCTGGATAATAATATAATCACAATATTTGCAGGTGATAGGTAAGGAAAAATAATTTTTGAATAGGAACGGTGGAGTCGATGGAGTCCGGCATGGCTCATCCGATCAGCAACGCGCTGGCAAACCCACAGTCGTAGCTTTAAATTAAGAGGTGCGGGTGTTTTGGTTTCAGAGTAAGTGCTAACCATCTTTGATCCTGCTCCCGTTAGTGGATAGAGAATCAGGCTGCTCCAGAAGTCTCGGAGGAAGAGTAGATATCAAGTGAGTACCTGAGGTCATGCGGTCATTAGGGATTCATTAGATGTTAGATTAATGGAGGATATTCAGGGAGATGAGAATAGGAGGAGAGAGACCCGGATCTTAACGAAGTATCCCAAGAGGTCCACATTTTACGTGACATCCAAGCGACGAAGTCATGGACCCAAAGTGCTCTCTTCAAGGATTTCAATGAGTGACTGATATACCTCGAACATCTCAATGACCACCCTTGAAGCGTGACTCTCGCCTAAGGAAATAGTTATATATGGTCGGATGTGTGGAATTATACGATGTAGATGTATAGGTAGGATCAGAAGTGATTTGTAGGCTTTCCTTTAACTTACTTTTTACTCTTGCAACGCACATCCCTCGGTGTGACGCAAACGATTACGTACTCCGAGGGCCCCTGCCAGAATCTCGCGAGATCTTTGTCCATTTTCCTTGAAGGCGTTTAAAATGACCGAGAGATCAGTGGTGACGTATTTGGAAGTAGAGCTGGAGTGAAATACTAATGACCTTATTTATTGTCGTTATGACGTTGCTTAGTCGGTGACGATGTGAGGAGACGCCTTATTATCGAAAGTCGGTCCGCGGCATCGAAACGTAAACACCGTGGAGAGCAGGAATGTCGTAGCCACTTTTTTTTAACGGTGGATGCTGAGCGTACCCGGCTTGGATCCTTATGACCTGCGTCACTGTTATCCGGAATTCGGGAGACGGCGGGAAAAAGCACAAGCGGGGAATCACCCGAAGTTTCGTTATGATGCAAGCACCACCAGCAAGCCACGGCTCGTGGGAAGAGGCGACCACCCACCCTATCGACACGACGCCACTCTCTCTCTCTCTCCCGACCGATTCCAGAGTCCGCTCGAGACTGCTTTCGTGACCTCAATAGCCGGATGGACCCGACCACGGTCACGTGGGCGTCCCCCCCCCTCCCCGCCTTGACGCCTGACGCAACGGCTCAACGGTTTTCGAATGCCGAGTTTCCCTCCGACTTAGACCTTATACAGTATCGAGCTCGGATTCATTCACACTCCTCTCCAGCGTGTTTCTGAAGAATTCCTCGACGATTCTGGGGATCGTCATCATCAGGGAATTTAGCGAAGGTCGTTGGGGATGTGTGTGTCTCTCTCTCCTTTTGCCTTCTTCAAACTTCGTGACTTATTGGAGTGCGATGGCGCTTCCCTTACCTGGGTGGCGTTACGTTCCGAATGCATGCGCCAAGAGCCGGACTCGGAGACGCCCCACATTCACCCCTTTCTCATCGTTTAACCGAGAATTCTTTTTATTTTCTTTCGAGCCAGCTTTACCGTTAGGAGTTTTGAAATCTGAGAGAAGAATTCGGGGTTGTCATATATCAGACACGACCTCGTAGGTGTTTCCCTTGAATTGTGAGAGGAAATCTGTGCAGTGATCGTGACAAAAGAATTTATTTCGTCACAGATGACGAATTTAATCTACGTGTCCCTAGCTGTCCAATCGTAGTTGATTAGTCACGGAATCGATGATCCTTGTCAAGGCATTATTCAGATCAATATTTTTGGTCGAAGCTATGACTGAAGCCGACGGTAACAATGCTTTGTTGAATTCCATTGTGATGGAAAAAGTTTTGCTCGAATCACAATTCTTCAACATTTTATTTTTCCCATTTAGGCCTGTAGGCATTTAAATTGTAAGTTATCGCTCGGAATGGTTTCATTTTGATAGTAGCTTAACGAGCACATGTGAAACGAATTTTTTCACCCGATGCAACGTAGATTCAATTCCAAGTTTCTGCATTGAGAAATACCTCTGTATTCATTATAATGGAATGTATTGTCCGCCATTCCTCAGGTGGTTGAAATTTCCTTCTAACCGGATACAAGGCACTACAATGTTTTCATTGGATTGTAACTTTTCGCTTATTAAATTTTCGACCGAATTACACCTTCCGTGAGCTCTACTCGAAGTTCTCTCAGAGAAGGTGGTTTTGTCACCGCTAACATTGGATCATCTCTCACGGAACGTTACAAAAAACCGTGTTCATGATGAGTCAGCATAAACCTCTGTGCGGAACTACTTTTCGCTGCTTCTCTACGAGAGGTGAAATCTCGGATCTGTTCTTTCTAAGTGGGACGACTGTTTTACCACTTTGCTGTAGTTTCTTTTGCTCTCATTTCCTCCTTACTCATTTATTTCCTCCTCCTATTCCTTCTCCTCTCCTTAGGGCTCCCTCTCCTTCTTCAGCGCATGCAGACATGCTAATTAGAGTGCCGTTGGAGGAAGCGTCCCGTTCGTGATCCTATGAACGTAGGCAACCGGACGCCGTCCCAAGTCAGCGTCGCGGTCTTCCTCTGCACCACCGACTCAAGTGTTTTTTATTTAATTTAAATGTTATCTTTTTCTTTTTCCCCCAACCACTGATCCTTTTACTCATTCAAAAGCCGGCCATCATCACGCACCGTTTATGCCGCAACCTCAGTGTGTGCGAGCTATGAGTAACAAAGCGAAATACGTAACACAGCTAAAATAAAATAAAGCAGTGGAACTTAGAGAGAATACAATTACGCGCAGATGACATGTTGAAGAGGAGTGTGGGAAAACGTCTTCTTGTCAAGCCATACTCTGCAGTTAATTATGGGTGTATGGTTGAGTTAACCCAGCCATTTTAAATGGTTACAAGCATACTCAGTTTTCCTGGTTACAATTATCTAACCGCGTGTTGAGGTCATGTAATTTATCTTCATTATTTACCTGCCGATTTCAGTTTGGAGTGGGAAAAAACTATTGTGCCATCAAAGCGTGCGATTCGTATGGAAGGGGGCACAAGTAAGAGTGTGCTCAATTACGCGCTCTCATTTTAATATTGCCTTCCGTGGGGAAGTTACGCATAATTATTTGGGATAAATTTAGGATTCATCCTATCAATTTTCCACTCAGATTAAGTTGCTGTTTTACACTTTATAATCAGTTTTCCCATCGAAATTGTGATTAATATGCCGTATATGTGGTACCGACAATTCTCCGATTGGAGTTACACGCTGATGCATCTGAAGTCTAAATGTACTGGACTATATAATAAATTCTCAGGCTTCACTTGGTGGAACAAAAATGCGATGGTTTGTAAATAAATTCACCTTGTCATTGTGGAATATTACAAAGTTAATTTATGTACTAGACTACTATAATTGGGAGATACTCTACTCTACTCTACTGCCATAGACTACTATGAAGTGGGAGCTAAGAAATAAATGTATGAAAGTTCGTTGGGGATAAAATTAATGACGAAGAATTTTACGGACTTCTCTCGTGCTTAAAATTTTCGAAGAGTAAAGATAGTGAGTGATACTTGATAAGTGAAGAGTACATCTAACGACAGTGCTTTACATAGTTATTCTTGGAGGACGTAAATGCATCATCCAATTGCAAACTGAATCATGTTGAGAAAAATGAAAGGGTTCATTTTATGGAATGAGAACACTAAAATTCTGTGGATCGTGTACCGTGGCGGCCAGGAGGGTCGCTATGCTCCTCTCCATTAGCCACCGAAACATTCAATGTGCGTGTCTTTTTTAAAAGGCACATGCATCCACGGCTCGTTTGACTCACACCCGCGATGACCTTACATCTTCTTGCACGATGTTCACTTTGCCTCCCGCCGCGTCTCTCGTTCGCTTTTCTGGTTTCTACACGAGCGTGCCCCGGTGAAATATGACCGCACGATCACTCAACACCGACCTAAGCGTAATGAGCAGCCCGTAGGGGACGTATCAGCGACTGCTCTAATGAATCAGCGCATGCGTATATGTAAACCACTATGCAATTCGAGGAATTACTCTATGGGCCATCAATGGAAATGAAGCCATCAGGGAATAGCTCTTAATGAACAATACGCTCTTCTTTGAAGAACTGAATGTAAATTGGCTTGTTTCCAAGTTTAGTTTAGTATATGACAACTGGACAAAATTAATTTTTCACTCCTCCCCGATATTAAGGTGGACAACGCTGATATTGAAATTAGAAATACAGTCAGAAACCTCGGCCATATATCAACTAATGATCTCTCGTGGAGTCATTCCATGTATGGGATCTCAAATAAGGGTAGCAAAACTTCGTTTTAATTAAAATTACACAAACCTTTTCTTCCAATTTCTACCCGTAAAATGCTTGTTTCAATATTCATATTCATCGCTGAGGTTATTGCGCTTTTTTCTATCATGACCTTCCCTTGAAATTGGAAAATAAGCAATAGCGGTTTTTAAATTACTGTCAAGATTCGACCTTGACCTCGGTAAAGATGAGTATATCTCCCACCACTACTTATACTGGCTTAAAAACTCTCATCGGAGGAAATATTTACTTGGTTCAATCCTGTTTAGCGGTTTTTAGAATAAAAATCTAGCCTACCTATATTCCAAGTTTTAACAAAATCAGGCTCTGTTTTTAGACCCTATAGGATTGACCCCTCCTATATTTTCGTTCCTATACCTCGGGCAAATACTTTTTGACAAAAACTCGGACAAATACGTTAAATCTTTTCTTATCTCTAGCTTAAGCCTCTGGAATCCCATGCCATTATAGAGGAAATATTCTTCCCTTCTGTATATTTTAAAGAAGAAATTAATTTTTTATTATTATCATGAGCGTATACGTCTATAACCTAAATTTGTATCTTACATTATTGTATCATCTGTCATTATGTAATATTCTGTGATATTAATTTTATTTTCTTTCTCTAATTGATATCACACTTTTCTTTTTTGTATTTTGTGTTAATCTGTTTTTACTAACTGTTTATTTTTGCTTACTGAGATTTGTTAGCCATGTATGCTTTTTTGTTCTTTGTTTTTATCGACAGCAGAACTTAATATGTATTTTCTGTTGTGCTCTTTTGGGGAAACATAGAGCACAATAAATCATGATTATATTTTATGTCTATCAAGTGGCGTGGTTCACCATGAGGATGAATTATTTTTATGTTAGTTTGTCAGTAAAAGGGGATTAGTAATTGAGTAAATGCCCTTCTTTAAGGCGATGTATTTGTGATGGCTTAACGCATATTGATTGGGTATTCCTAGGTCGAAACATTAAGAGTACTTTATATGGAAAATTAAAAGCAATTACTCCAGAGATCGTTGGTACAGATTTTATTTTTGCAGGTACTCCTCTTCCTCCACAGTTCTTTCATCATCGAACCCGAAAATTGGACGCCTCTGGCCGGTGACGTAATTCGTAGAAATAGCTTCCTCTATTTGAATCTTTACTTTTGACGCCACAGATAGTGCTCTTGATTCAAAATTATTTATGATTTTACAGTTTACTTTATTGTCTTGTAGTAATCATTTTGGACTTCTTCATGTCATTACATTGGTTCGATATTGCAGTAGTTACATCTATTCACCAATGTATCGTAATGCATTCCGAACAAACCTGCGCATTCCCAGAAAATCGCACGTTTTGCGCAATTTTTCACAGTTTTGTAAGTTTTTAATGTTAATGACATCCCGCTCTCATAAGAGATCATCATGTGTGACAATTATAATGGTGCTGTTTTCATGTGCAAGATGTTTTTCACGTGTCGAATGAATGATTTTTCGGTAAGTTCTTTGACTTGTTAGTCTTTTTTCCCCTTGCTAAACTTATTGCTAATAATCGATAGCGATATATTTACTTGTTTCGTTTAAGTTTCCAATTATTTCGCAAAATTATGCATATTCATCCAGAAAGAAGGCAGGCGATATTCCAAAATGTGCACTTCAGAGACATTACTCAGCTTATTGTTTCATTACATTACCACGTGCCTCGGCTGTCTCTTGCCCAATAAAACCTTGCTTCGCTTAAGCTCATAATAAGAATTAGGGAAGCGGTAGCTTTATGTAACATGTGACCCAACCCATTTTATAATAAGTGTAGTCATACGCGTTGCGCAATGAATGTTATGGATACAAATCTTATAACGAGCCCTGATTAAGTAACTGCTATGAAACGCAAGCATATTTAATCCAGGAGAGGTTTGTGCTGTGAAAGAAAACAGTAACCGTATTGTTTTGCCAGCCTAAACTTGTATACGTTGGTATACATACGTTTTATGGTACAGGAATTTTCATCGATGTATATTTTATGGATAGCATGAGATAGTAATCAACTTTTCTTGCGCGATACTTTATCTGTAAAACCTTGCTGCATATTCTTAAATCACACCACTATTTGCGCCCTGTAAATTAATAGGTACCTTTAAAAACACCAGTTGAAAAATAATCAATAATCATTATTTAAGTATCGTCAATAATTTTAGAACGCCTTATACTTGTGGGATTTTTAAAGCATTGTTTTTATTTTATTTTTTCCCAGACATAGGAAATTATTTTAGCCTATAATGTCCAATATGTTCACAAGCTACTCTCTGAAAAAATATCGCAGTGCTATGCCGCAATACGATGAAGCCAAGCTATAATATTCGTTGTCATCTTTCTGAATAACTACTGGATTTATAAATATGATTTGTGGTGTAATAATAAGGCGTGGTATCAATTCAGAATGAGTAATTGTACGGAAACCTAACTAGAGCGCAGGTGTCTCCATTATTTCTGTCAGCCGTAAGTCATCACACTATTAGCATGCCCAATGGAGACTGAATTTTTACGACTTGCACTGCATTGGCAGTTGAGGAATGAAGGATATCCGGCGACGGCCAATACTGACTGTAATAAGAAATTGTGCCGCTTTGATGTGGTTCAAGATGGATGAGATTTATCTTTTCCCGGCCATAATTTACATGTGGGGAACTCCTCGGGCTAGGAATGGGAAATTTTGCGCCATATAGTGGATGATGTCATTCGATCATAATCTGTGGCGATAATCTCTACTTCCCTATTCGGTGGAAAAAACTTTGAGCAATACATATAACTTTCTTTTCAACTTTGGGAATTGATGCTGCATAGGTAATCAGTGTAAGTTATACCTATTGGGATAAGTATTACCTATTGGTCTGGGGAAAAATTCTTGAATTAATTCCATGCATGCGAGGGTTGGGTTTCAAACTTGCAGCTTTTAATGTGCCGAGACGTCGCGTTGCCGAAAAATCGACATCGATGGAAGGGTAATTCTGATTGCCCGGACTTAAAAGGCATTATTTAAGGTTCCACATATTTTAGTTCCAAAAAGTGTACTTTATGGTATAATTTCTAACTTTAGAAAGCATTTTTTTGGAGACCAATCACTGTTTAAAAGTAGTAATTTCTTTGTGGTCTAATCTTGACGTGGAACATAATTTAGAGTCTGAAGTCCTCTAATTACGAGATTAATTAATCGTACTATTGAGATAAAATATAAGTGGAAAATGTGTTCAAATTGTTCATACAAAATTCGAATTGTCTACTGGCTTGACCCAGATTTCAATCTTTTGTTTGCATTCAGAACATTTATTGTCCGGGTTCCAGTGCATGCTTATATAGGATATTTTGCTTTGGTATCATGAATTTATTGAGACTTTGGTACTCTATTTATGTGATATGTCATTTGATACGCAAATAAACTCGTTTTTTTAATTATTTGAGATCCAACCGAATAAGTTAGTCGGGTAAATACTGGAAAGAGCAAATGGTAGTAGGCTAAACACTCTGATTTCCGGGTGGGCACGTGCTTGTTACTCCACTGTGGCTGACAAAGCTGCCGTTGTATAATCCGATGTTACGGTTTAATGGAATGGGTTAAAGAAGTCTGGTTGATATGCGATCGTTTGAATTTGAGCATTTTATTTTTCTTAGAAAAGAAGAGACAGGTGTCAGAAATGAAAACATGCTCATACAAGGGAGCCTTTAAATTCTGGACCCTGTATTACTAACTAATTTCGGAAATAGAGTGTATCTTGATGTGCCTTTGCGAACGGAAGTCATTATCTCGTTAATTGGTTACTTCTTAGAGTTCTTTTACTAGACTTTCCTCGTCAATTCCTGTCAATATGCTACCTATTTTTGTATGATGTTATCTCTCATACTATCTGAATTTTTTTCCCGTTGAGGTGTCCACCATTTTTATCCTTTTTGGAATTCCAATGTTGCGAATAAGAAGCCGCGCTTTTGCCATAATGTCAAATTTGTATGTGTGGTACAGAAAAGCTAGGGCACGTCAATTCTTCTTAACTTAGAGCTCCTCTAGACTTTTTACGGTTTCTATTGAAATGTTATCATCTTGAATAACTCGGGTTTGAAATTAAAATTAGACCAATTATGTCAAATAGTCTTAAACAAGCGTCCTCTTCCTGGAAAGTTTCCTGCACTCTTGGCTCAACTAGGTGTAAATAGTTGGTGTAAAACTAAGTGCGTGATATTTCACAAATCATTGGAGCAAATGGAATTATGGAGGATTGTGCATGTTACATGAAGTAGTTCCTCAGTTTTAATTTAGAAAAATGTGGGATAATAGCTAAATTCAACCTTTATGTGAGCTTGGCGTATATAAACGTCTGTATGGTTACACTTTTTCCAATTCTCTAGCGTCTTGATCTTTCGATAATTGATCAATGTGAAAGAGGGAATAGCTATGTTTTTTGAAGCTTTAAAATATTTATAATCAGTGAATTGCAACTGCAAAAATGTTTTTTTACTTTAATTAAAAACCGGTCATGATTGCAATTTGTCTTCATGAAATGAAAGATAATTCAGGGAAATGTATACTTGTGTTTACAGATTTGTACTAGCCTCGTTGATATCTTTAAAGAGTCCCCTCACTGAATGTGGTACTTTTGACAGCTTTGTCACATTGTTTGGCAGGCAGTGCTAAACATTTAAATCCTTTAATGCCCACGAAAATACACAGGCGGAAGAACACTTCGGAAGCTTAAGGGACTGAAGTGCATGGCGCGATACCTAAGAAATCCGGATTTGAGTCCCGGTCACGTTGAATACCCTCTGGATTCCACACTTATGTATCCTTGTGTTCCTACGTTGATTCGTTTTTTTCTTATAAATGCGTAGACTAGGTGGTTGAGGAAAGAAAATATTCCTCGATTGGAAGCTTTTGGGATGTGAGGAATGAAGAATGTGAAGTGGGTACTTAGGAAAAGAAGCGAGCGAGAGTTGGGTGCCGTAGGGAATGAAGGGAGGTTTGAGGCTGAGATTTGTGAGAGGAACACTTTGGATGTGAATCCCAGTATTTTGCACTGATAGGGAACTAGATGTGAGTGTGATTTTGGGAAACGCTGGGCAAGAGCGTAAATTAAATATGAGGAATAGGGTGGTATAAAGAAGTACTGAAATATTATCGACCTAATTAGAAAGTTAGTCACGGGAGAATAGAAATCCAGGTCTTATGATGTCGAAGCATGGCCCGAAATTGAATATTTTACTCGCGGTTTTAAGTGTAGCATAATGACCATTTGGCTATATACGAAATGATAAAATGAATCAATCAATGTTCCTGAATTCTCAAAGAGTTTTTTGTGGAAAACCATTGCGTTTGCACTGTAGTGGAGGTCGTGGTTCTTCATTTATTTAGTTTTAGTAATCTTGTTACCCTAGGAGCACTACATTTTTGGGATTTACTAAATCTCCATTTTTAATTTGCTAGGGTATTCATCGAAGTGGAATTACATATTGACATGCATGTGAAAAATTCCTCGAAATGAACCTGAAGGCCACGAACGTTGGATCTAGTTGGTGCGTGGCTCACCATAATGTTCTAACTGGCTTTCATCTCGGTTTTACACGGTTGTCACGCTGTCATGGTGACAAGCAGGAAAGTTGCATCGCTCACTTGTATTCATCTCTGTTTGAGCGTCGCGATCATGATTCATGTCGTTCAAACAGCCGGAGTTTCACTTTTTACTCAACATGGAAATAATAATGCCCACAAAAGATATGCGTGTGTCCAGATAGCCTTAGCGTTCATCAAGTTACCCTCAGTGGAGATGAGGATGAGCATTTATCTTAATAGAGTGCATAAAAAAGAAAACGTCCCGGGGCGTCCGTGATTGCGGATCCCGAAGCCAGCTGTGTTCTTTGCGAGGAGGAGGAGGGGAGGAGCGTGGGAGGCCTTAGAGATGTCGAGGAGGAGGGAAAGGGAAGTAAAGATTAGCACTAGTGGGGGGAGGAGGGTGGAGAGGGTTCAGGGGGCGGAGAGAAGAGGGAATGCTTGATGCGAAGACGGTGATGTCATTGACGTTGCCGCTTAGTTCTGTCAACGCGAGAGAACGGCGTCCACGGGTGACTAAGTGGGCGTGTTCCTTTTTTTTTCAAACTCGTAACCGGAGAGGTGGGAGCATCCGTGTGTTTTGGAGGAAGTGAAGGAGTTAGGGTGTTAGGTGACGAAGAGGAACGGGAGAGTTCGCATTGGTTCACAAGTAAGGCCGTTGTGAGAGGTAAACGGGGCGACGAGGAGCGAGTCGCCCGAGCGAAAATTTCCCGCGAACCCGGGCGTTGGTTTGCGATCGAGGAAGGGTCTTCGGGAGTGAGAGGCGGAAGGCGTGAGGAGGAGGAGGAAAGGACCTGAAAGACTGGGAAAATTCGCGGGGAACTGCATGGAAAGACATGCGTCCGCATACCGCTCATATCGTCATTAAGGTGGCTGGAGCGGTTATCATGAGTAATCGGGTGCATTAATGTTCAATTTTTTAAGTAAAACGAAAAAATTGAATCGAAAAAATAGTCGTGAAAATAGGAAAAATATATGTAAAACGTTTCTTCCTTAATTTAAGCATGTTATAAATAGAGTTTACTGCACGGCATTCTTCTTTTGCTACCCTTCCTTAGTCCTGAGCACGGTGTAACAGTTACTTGGGCCGAGCTATGTATGTGTTGGCCGCTGTGACGCATTTCGACTGATGACCTGTGACTAATGCTTTGAAAAATTAGGGAAGAGAAAAAAGGAATGAGCATGGAAATAGGATAAACATGGAAGAAAATTGGTAAATATTCGCTTTCTGGTGTTTTATTCAGCTCTTGATGTGTTTGGTAGTCTTTATTTGGCCGTTAGAAAAAATATTTATGCGGTCTACCTGTGTATTCGAAAGTCTTTTACCATTGACATTCCACGTTAGTCTGATCTACTTTTTTCGCGTTGAATAAATGTACTTGTGTTGACTTAAACATCAGTAAAGATGATGAATGGTCTTGTATTGGCCCGTTTAAAAAATAAATTTGCATTAGCTCTTAATTATTGCCCGCTGCTGCCTTCTTAGTCTGAAATGCGATAAAAATGTAGACAGCTGAAATATAATGGTTTGTATATAATTATTTTCTGCGTATTCATGGCGTAAAATAGTATGACTTTTCCTCTGATGAGAAACTTTTCCTCTTATTTGAAGTGCTGGGAAGAATATTCATGTTGAAGAGGAGCTATTTTTTAGAACATTTGCTATTTGAATCCATTAAATTTGTGATAATTGTGGATTTTTGGCAATTATTGTACATTTTACAAGGAATATTTGCTTGCTATTGATGTATTGCATAAATGAGGGACTAAAAGAGGATTGGCCAAGTCTCAAAAATTATTTTGTGCTGGAGTCGTGAAATACGTTGAATGAAAATTAGCAAAAGGAGAAGTAAGATTTTGAGTTTTTCTTTTCGGGTGCTATAAATCTGCCCCAGCCACTTTTTCCTGCGTCAGCGGCGGCAAAAGCATTGCAGGAAATTAATGGAAACTGAATTGGCTCTCAATGAGTAAGTCACAAAAAAAAGATTTGACATCATATTATTTTGGACTAAAAGAATTTTTTACCTAAAGTTGCTCGATTAAGAATAATTTTGGCTTCAAAATTAAGCTGTAAATTATTCGCAAAGAAGTAACGCGAAGGTTTGTTGGCGAATAGGACGATTATAGTCGTAATGGAATGATTTGATGCTGAGTGCGAATGAAGCAAGAGAAGAATATCCACTTCGATGATCACAACATGATAAAACTTGATAGGGGTAGCTCGAGCGGCTGGATAAATTGAGTTCATAATCGCCACGGTTGGTGGATAGCAAGACCCGGAAGGAGGGGGAGGGGAGGAGGGGACTGATAGTTTGGTACGAGTGGAGATTTTGGCGAGTATTTCATCGCCCCTTGAATGTTTCCGAATTCAGCGCATTTCAGAGAATGACAAATGAAATAATGATGTAACGTTTCTCACAACTATCCTTTCGTCGAAGAGGAGACCAGGGATAACCCTTACGAGATAAATCAGATGTGGAGAGCGACGTCCAAGTTGATGGTCTACTATGTAATAAGGTTTTATGACCCTCCTTTTAAGTTGCCACCAATACTCCTGGGATGAGAGGTCCTATACCGACTTTTGTGCACTTGCCTTCGAACACTTGTCCGCCCTTGATTCTTTGAAGCGGAGGCCTAAAGCGGCCTTCGCTGAGTTCAAGGCGAAATATAATTCATTGTTCCGGGCACTTCGAACCGAGCAACCAGTTCCACCGGGAATTTTTGCGGCCTTGTTCGCATTAAAAGCATTTTGTTATATCCTGTGTGTACGTCATATGGAAGGAATCTCAATCTTCTCCTAATTATTAGGGAGAATACTCGGGAGTCTGTGGGGGATTGACAATTACCGCCTATTACCAAGACACATAAAAAACAAATGACGAAATCGGTAACATATAACTGAGATTATCATCTGAAGTTCAGTCGCTGTCATAGTCATGTATGTGCTGGCTAAAATTTAAATTATGATTTAAAGTTGATTTGACTCCCTCAGATTTTATCTGCGTGGTGCAAGATATGTGTATTCAGTCATTGCAGTGCTACGCAATAAAAAACGGTGGAATTCATACTATTCCTTGGCTCTAAAATACCGTAGGCTTTCCCAATGGTTAATGGAGATAAAGTTCTCTCATCATAGGCAATGAAAAGGCTGACCCGGCATCACCCGGTAGAACTTTTATCTCTTATCTACCGCCCTCGGAAATCCATGATAAATTCCTGGTTGATAATGTGGTGGCAGAGATCAGTTCGTGGAACAAAACACAATACTTTCACGAAAGCCTTTTCACATCCTTTCGATTAGACCTAATTAAAATTTTAATTACGAATACAATTTATTTAAAACATTAGTTAAGTGAAATAAATTCAAGTTAGAAGAATCACTTGTAGTCTACATATTTGCAGGTATACTCTAACAATGCTATTTTATTTGCCTACAAATAGCATGTTTACGATAAACCCACGTGAGTTGTCAAAGGTTATTCATATATGGCTTTGTTGGTTGAGTGTGATTTTCGATTTGAAATTCTTCTCCGTCTGAAGGGAATATAGTAGATTGTACTCTACTACTGCAATAGATGTATTATCATATATGTATAATTATTCACTACAGAATTATAAATTTTAAGCACAATTCATTCCTTCTGGCTACACTGTCCGGTTAACTTCAACCCTGAAATTGGTCATAAGTGTGTAGCTTTTTGTTTTAAATTAGATAATCGTATTACAATATTTGAACGTCAATTTGGTCGTTAACAATATTAAACAGCAGAAATCTATCTCGTTGTAAGGCTCCTATGGATGATTTCAAATGCGACGATGAGAAAATACTTAAGAGTTTAATGTAACTACCTGTTTTTAATCCGCTTCTCTGGGATGAGATATTATGTTTATAACATTTCATAATATACTTCTAGAAAAAGGTCTGTTTTTTGTATGTTTTACAAGGTACTGTATTCCTTTGTGTTCCCCTTTGGTTAGATACACCAGCAATGCATTAATGTGAGGGAGGCGAAAGAAGAATGCTAGGATAAGGCAGTGTGGAAGATCATAGTACGGCAACTATTTTTCTACCCCTGCAGAGCCAGTTTATGGAATCAGGGGTTTATTTATTTAATAAATTCCTCCTTCACTTTCCTACCAATCTAATTTTTACTATGATTTTGGTTATTCCCCCTGTACCTTCTTACATTATTTGCATTCTTATTGTCAGTGTAGTTGGGATACTGTTGTATCATTTCCACACTTGAGGTTAGAGCTTAACCAATGTTTCAGTTTTAGCGTTATAGATACCATGTATTTCTACTAAGTTAAACAAATCTCATATGCTATATTCTCCTGCTCTCCTCGTTCTAGTCGTAATATGATTATCAATGACCACTCTTTTGCTCTGTCTTTTTCGGGTAGTATTTCACATTCCTTTACCGTGCAAGTTCGGCATTTTCTCCTTCAACATGAGTGAGCCGACGACGTCCTTTACTTCCATAGTTATTCATTATCGGAACCCCTAATTTATATTTTAGCGTGAAATATATTTTCCTTCCGCAGGCTTCCAGTTTTGAGCCAAAAACAATAATTGGGAAAACTGCTATCCACACTTAGGTGGGTCTTGTGTTTTGTTGTTTTCTCCCGGACAAATACGACAAAGAAAACCTTTCCTACTCATGCTTAAAGCAATAGTATATATTTGGAACTATTTTGCAAGAATTCTATTTTTCATAGGCCCCCATATCCTTTACCACGCCTACTGCTTTTTGTTATAGCTAAAATGATAGTTTATCTACTTTAAAAGTGCTTGCATAGTTATTTAAATTGGTATAGCATTCTCACGTAGCCGTCAACTATAACCCACCTAGCCCACTCAATGAGCTAAAGCAAATTCAGTGGTGTTGAAGAGAATTACTTTATTGGTGTCCTGTCTTATGCTTCACTAAGCCAAATAAGTTGTAACTTTTTTCTGGAAACCGGCAATCAGTGCTTCTAATGGTCTACTAACAGTGGTAAGGAAGATGATTTCGGGAAGGAAAGATAAAGTTATTCAAAAAAGGCTTTCGAGGTGCTAAACATTTCCCGGAACGCAGCCAGTTCTGTGAAGTGTCATAGCAGGACCGCCCGCCACCTGCTCAGAGGGGATAGCACACTTCTGCTGAGCAGACACTGTCTGCCAGACATCAAAGGTCGTTCACTTTCACAATCATCATCCCTTTCCCATGTAGTCTCCTCTCTCTCCTACTTGGCAAATTTTACGTAAGGGCCATTTTATTTTTCGGGAAAAAACATTTTATAGCCCTCTTAACGTCGTTATACCGAGCAAGATGACCTCCATAATACATTTGAGTATCCCGGCATACCGAACAGCGGCCAAGGTTATTTACGGAAGCCTCATAAAAAATTGTGTTAAACTTTTAAGAAGACTAAACTTCAGTGTAAATGAATTTATGCGATGAGTGAGTTATTTTTACCGTCTCAGCTTATACATGGAACATATTTCAACAAATGATCTTAAGGTTTGCAAATTTCTCTTATTAATGCTAACTACTTACTTGATAGTTGAAACAATTTTTCACACCTAGCAGGGATTTTACAGTAGGCTCACGCAATGATGTTGATATTAATCAATTTTTTTACGTCCGCCCCAAAAATATACCACTCTTCACTTTTTTGACATGTTTTAGATTATGTCATCATGAAAATTAATGGATGATCATGTCTAAACACATTTTAATCTTTGCAATTTGCCAATGCCAATGAATGAATGCCAATTTGCAGCTCTAAGACCTGCAAATTGGCATTCATTAGAGGAATCCTCGTGGCCTAGTCCTTATCTTCTCGGTCTAGTATTGAATGAATTCATTTACCCCATCCTCCAGTGTACTATTCAATCAAATTGACCTACGGCTAGCAAATTGATGTTGCTAGGTCCATGAACTATCCTGTATGATTAGACTGCACTGAACGTGAAGAGTTTTCATAGATTTCCTTTGCAATAATATTTTCCTTTTTTATGTTTCTTTGATACTCCACATGTCTGCCTCCATTCATCCAAGATCCTATCTCTCTCCTCTCTCCAATTTATATCCAGCTCTCACCCTCAATCTTACTCTGTGTTTCTCTAGCTCTTTCTCATTTTTTCATTCTCCACCTATCTCACCTTTCCTATGTTTTGCTACTGTCTCATCACAAAAGCCTCCAGTGGACAATCAAATTACATTCGCAGCGACCATGTTTCTAATACACGCAAGGCAAGGATCCACGTTAGGATTTTGACTTATCACTGCTAAATGTCTTGATTCCAGTTTTCTCTCAGTAACTTCCGCCTTTTCGTGAATGCTACCTTTGCTAACGCGGTCCTACGCATTATTTCATTCCTACTGCTTTAATTCTCATCCAGGATGCTCCCTAGGCGTTTGTACTGATCTATTCGCTCTGTATTATCCCCACCGGTCGTAATATTCACTTCAGCTTCCTTCTTAATATTCACTTCAGCTTCGGTAGACTATCTTTTACGCGTTGAATAATGCTGGAGGAAAAGTGAACGCACGCGCGTTAAATTCGAGGTAAGGGAAGGCGATGGTTGCGGGCAGGAAGAGAAATCCCGCTCGCCGTTGCGATCGGAAACTTTGAGTTCTTGGGGACTGAGGCCTTCTCCCTTCCCGAGGAAGAAATTTTCCGCGGAAGGGAGGGGAGTGGGAGATTCCGGAGGTGGGAGAGGGGAGGGGAAATAGTGGGGGGGAGAGGAAAAGGGAGGCTGAGGACGACGGTGGCATCAACCCGCCGCCAACGGTGACGTTTCAAAGCACTTGCTGTGACGTCGAGCCTCCGTGACGTGAGGAGAAATCGCAGATGGAGTGTTTCGCCGTGCTTCATGTGATTTCAATTTCATATCGAGCATTCTGCGACGCTCTTGAAATAATTTCTAGTCTTTCAAACACTCTCTCAGCCAAAGGTCATCCACAGAAAGATAAAAAAATCCTGAATCCCTGTGCACATGGTAACATTTTTGCTGGTGTAACTGAGGAAAGCTGCGCGCTTCGTTAAAATCTGCTACGAGCGAACGTATAATGTTCCACAGCTTTTAGAGGAATTAAGACTAAAAGCCACAGGAAAATCGAATCCTACACCCTAGGCTTTGTTTCCTTGAGATATTCAGAACCATTGTGTTTCAGAGCGATACAAAGAAAGTCATTTTTATACCACTATACAGCTCTTGGTCCGACAGAAATGATGAAATAAGAGAGATACATTATCTATCAGATAGGTGCAAATATTCGTTCTTACCGCGCACAATAAGTGACCATAATAAATACTGAGCTCCACTCAAAGCACTCTCAAAATTCCTCTCTCAGTTCACCATGTCACTTCCCAAAACTTTATACTTTACACGAATGGTGTGCTAACAGCCCTTACCACACGCCCATGCCGTGGCACCAGGGTAGGATGTATGTGAATGAACAGTTTCATTATTTTTGCTAATGATGGCTAATACAACCTGAACGTCCTTCATTTCATTTTCAAATAAGTTATTTGCGCTAAACTGTTTTCGTGACTTGGTCACTACCTGTGGCTTCGTCTGTACTTGGCAGTGAAATTTTGTTCGCCAGTGGTTGCCTCCATTCCACCCAACGTGGACGGGCGCATCAGTGTATGCTAATTCTGCCAAAATAAATTGGTCTCTGTGTACTAGTTTAATGACTCAAGTCCTTATACTCTGCATAAAAAAATGACCCGAAGTATCATCGTAGGGTCACTTATTCTTAAGCGCTATAACCGCCTTTTTATGCTTGTTTATGTATGCCCCACGACATGACTCATATTTTCTAACGGAAGATGATGTAGAGTGTCTAAATCATGCTTGAATTAAATGTAATTATTGAGTGGAAACTTACTATTTCTGTTCTTCACTTGGTTAGAAAATGACAGAATTTGAGTTGCATTTGAACAGATTGCTTCGCTCTGTTTTTCTTGAAAGTAGTAAATAAAAGTGTACGAGATTAAGGAATTTTTGTAACTTAAGTTCAACATTGTCTCTCTCTTCCATTATTCTAGAGATGCAGTGAGGTGTTTAACTAAATCCTCCGTGTCATCCTGAAAAGAGCCTCTTCGGAATTTTCAAGTAATCTAGGACTGGTGAGTGGCTTCAATAATACGTTACTTCAGTAATTAGTTACGACTTTCTGTTGGCAATCATTATCTACCATCAGACATTACTATTCTGTGGCAGGCTTCGTCTATCCTGAAGAGGATGGAGTATGTAGCCTCTGTTTTGATGAATTTACTACTTCTATTAAACTTCTTACTCAAGTATTATCTTTAATTGATCACCTGGTTAGAATAAAATTGTCTCGAAAAGAAATTTTTATAAGTGGCACGTACTTGCGCGACTAGAAGTTTGGGCCAATACTTATCCGTAATTTTAGCATTTAACGTGGAACCAATGTAAAAACATGCGTAGGAAAAATACTGCTATATTTTGATAAATTTTTATCGAAAAATTCTCTACGCGAAAAATGTATTGGTAATTAATCATTGGAGAAGACGCTTGCTATATTTGAAAGCCTTTTAACAAATGATTTTATGCTACTAATAATTAATAATCATAAATATTTATTAGCCCTAGGTACAATACCCTTAAGAGCACTAATATTACTAATTTTATTAATAAATTTGTGGTGAGCTTAAAAAACCAGCATAGTATTAAGCATGTACAATGAGTTAGGTAGTATGTGGTAGTACAAATGAATGTACTCAGTATGAATTGAAATAGGACAAAAATTAACGTCACTTTTATAGGAAATTCTTGACGCTGCATCGTTTAAAATTTAGGTAAATTTTGACATTTTTAGAATTCAAGTGTGGTAAAAGTGTTTAAACACAAATTATGTTATTGTCACCTTTGCAGACTAGGATATATGATCCTGAATGGAGGTTTCAGGTATGCATCTAGTATCGTACTTCAAGAAGAAATTAAATTATTCAGGATTTTTATTTTATTAGTACTTCGGGTCCAAGTACCCGTGAAGTGTTCAAAGGAGAGCACAGTACATGTATTAAAAATTAGGGGTAGACGTTATAGATGCGATTGACCATGATATAAATAGTAAATTGGATTATTATAATAACTCATGGAGAGGATAAAGTAGCCCGAAGATATTTCATAAAAAGTAGGAAGTGTACTGCCTCCCTAGAAACGAAATGCCTACCGGTATCTGGAATAGAGTTGTCTGTTTATTTAGCCATTTAGATCAATTATGCGTTTTACTTCCTTATCTATTTACCGGTCCCAATCGCTGCCCATAGTCTTAACATCGTGATGGTTGGCCTCACCCAGTGTCTCAAGAACGCACCCGTGCTATATTAAGTAGGTCAGGGTCACAATTCTTTCATTCGAGAGCGTTTGCGAAGTTGTGAGCCACGAAAATCAGGCCAAAAATCACGCCATTCGGCGGAAATACTTTTACAAAATTTTAACACTTTGTCAATATCACGGGGCTTTACTGGAACATTTATTCAATTGCCAGTGTAAACGTAAACCAAAGCTTTATTGTTGAAGCACCTTCAATGTAGATGAGTTAACATCTGTGCACCTTAAGTATTTTCTTGTTTTGATTGGCAGAGAACTAGTCGCGATTTATATCAATGGTTGATATTATGTAGAGGAGAACCCTGGGTGCAACTCAAGCCGACCGACCTAGTAAAACGTACCTTACTTTCTCAGTTTTTTTAATAGCTTAAACAAAGTCAACTCACTGTGCAATGGGATGAGACATGTATTTAAGTGTCCTATTCAGATAAATCTAGAATGGCTACTCTATTGTATTGTTAACTTTACTAAGGATATTTATTCAACTTGGCACCGAGCTCTTCTTAAAGTACAAAATGACAAAATTAACGCCCTAATGTAGCTGAGTAATATGTTGAGGAAACTAACGAGGAGTAGACCTAGGGAATGACCAATGAATTCTGTGAGGTTACTTTCCTCCGACAGCAGCATAGGTGGAAGCAAAGTGAAAACTACTCATGAGCGTAAGAAATCTGAAAACAGTCCTCATATGAATGCGTTACCATAGGAATGAACTTTTCTTTAGCCATACAAGGAAAATAAAAGTGGAACGCAACCTTTTTTTATATAATAGCACTCGAAGGAACGGTAAAGTTTCCACCATTGGTGGCAGCCGTCTTTGAAATTGGTTCTGATCACTGATTATGAAAGATTGGTGTTTAACACGATGTACGCATTACGGAATGGAATGTCCTCGTCCAGCTAAATTTTGCAATAACAAGTTTGGCCGAAATTCCAAGAAATTTGAACACGCCCCTGCCCTAAATGAAATCATGGGCTGTACGTAACGGAACAAATGGTTGGAAAAACTGGGATAATGCCATATCTCTTCGGAATCCATTCATTGATGGTACATACTGCTGTGCATGATATCCCCTCCGGCGCCCTTACGCGTTGGCGGCAAAAATTCACTTGTCTGCAAACAGCTGAGGTTTCCTTCTGACTGAAATTAATGAGGAAGTGATCGTGGAGAGATTTCAATTTAAAAAAAAAAATCGATTCGAGGGAGAGTTATCGTCTGCAAGGGGATAGCGGGATGACCGGTCGATGTCCACGCGTTTCATCATGCCGTCACTTTTCTCCTCAATGCTCCGCTGTCCTCCATACTTTCTCGGTGACTCACACCCCGAGGCAGATACTTTCGCTGTTTGCATAATGATAAGGCGCCATTTCTTTTCGGAGCGTTACATTTCCTCGGCTTGTTTTTCCGCAGCGCTCTCCGTCAAAGCGGCCGCCGCTCACGATTCGCCAGCCCGCATTCCGAATCGTGATGATGGATTGATTTTATAATTTATTCGGATATCACGCAAAGTAAACAGCAATTTGAAGGCCAATCATTACCTGACTCGTTAACGCTTTCACCGCTGGACTTGTGATTGTCGACAGTAATAAAAAGACGTCTCTAGAATCAGCTGTCGAAACCAGCGATTGCGTCATCATTCTCTGCGCATCAGAGTGCGCGAAGCAGTAGCAAGATGAATTATCAAATGAATTCTTGTAGTGAAAGGATAAAAATTATTGATGCTGGAGGCATGAAAAGGCCTAGAACGTATTTACTCGCATTTAATAGTATGAAAGTCAACTCTTCTGGCAGTTTTTGTGGAAGCGATGTGGATTCCAGCATTAAATTAACCTCAATTCCAAATCAATGACTAGCGCGTGATGTACTTACCAAACAATTGTCTTCAAATTATGATAGTTACGTTAGAAATTAGGCTTAAGTACCTAAAAGTCATCTATACTCCTTGCAATTCTCATGTTAGACTTAAAATATCTTTTTTACCGATCTCGATGCAATTTATTAATTTTTTTTAGCCATACAAGGAAAATAAAAGTGGAACGCACCCTTTTTTATGTGGTAGCGCGCGAAGAAACGTACTTTTCTCCATTTTTACCTCATATGAATGCGTTACCATAGATATAAATGGTATCCATGCAGTAAGGAGCCATTCCTTACTCAATGGGTAAGGAGTCACGGCTCCTTTTTTGTGAATGTGATTCCTTTATATGTATCTTATGACTTGTTAACCTCAAGTGTGTATTCGTGGTTCGTTATCTCTCCCCATAATGTTTGTAAGGGTTTAAAAGCACCTTGGGATAATCGGCAGGCTTATAGGTTATCACGCTGTACTGTTCAGCTAGTTCGTGTTTGTCATGTGGATGTTATTTTTAATGAACGACAGCGTTGTATCAAACGCAATAACTCTCACCTAGTTCGCCTACACTTAATTTTAAGCTTGTAGAATTGTATTCCAAAACATAAGTGGATAATTATTTGGCAGTTGAATTATTTTTCCTCCAGTTTAGCCGAGGGAAGCCTTTTATGCAGTAGTGACGTACATTTTTTTTATCTTTTCGAATTTTTTCTTGTGTTTTTTTGCTCAATATTTGCTTAGTGCTTGCACCATTTTTTTTGACCGAAAATACATTTTTCCTACGCGTCGGAATGATATCTTACAAAGCGCAAAATGTCCAATCAGCTACATCTTTTGTATCTTTACCCTCGATCGTCCGGAAGACACGTTTTATCAGATCTCACTGTTTTGTCACCTCTGGTTTTCCCCTTCAAATTTTTTTAGTTCATTCGCCATGGACAGTTTTTTTTCTGCCCACTCCGTATAAGGAAAATAAACCCACTTTCACCGCTATAGTGATGTAGCGATTCATTTTGACGTGGAGTTAAGAATCCTGCACTTGAGCCTGCCCCACTCGCCATCGTCTGTGGTCGGTGTGTCTCGCACCATTAACCTGATTTTTCTCTGTCAACTACGATATGTGGTAAATTTTTAGTCGTAAACATTTCCAAAGCAATGGATGAGAGACGTAGAATGATAAAAGTTCAAAGATTTGGCGATGGAATGCTCAACTGAAGAGAGAAATTGTGCGAGGGCCATCAGCAGCCCATGAGTAATAGGGGAGTGGATATTACCCACCTAAATCCAAAATGACCTGTGGAATCCCAAATAATTTAATATACATTCGTGTGAATGCGCGGATTTTCTAGTAGTTTTACCGCAGAGCTCACTTCGCAGTTAACATTTCAAAGTTACACATGCCACAGGGTAGGATCGGAGAGAATTAGTAATTGCGTGTATGTGATATAAAATATTTTATAAGGGATAATCCAATGGATAATAAAAGGAAAATCACAGTTTAAATTCAGTCGGATGGTGACTTTATGATATCGGCCAGCGTTGAAAGCTATTTATTTTATTATTTAATGCACCCCACCACATCGGCGGAGTTGAAGAGTTAAAGCTTCGTGCCATTGACCTTCACTTTCAGCTCATACGCGACCACGTGCGCGCACATTCCATCGAGGTCACTTTTATTTATTAGCCGAGGAGGCTTCTGCGGCGAGAGCTGCTCTTGGTAACGCAAGGGTCTTCTTCATTCATCTTCACTATTTGCCGAACGCGTTGGTCAATAACGAATGCATTATGATGTGAGAGATTCTGAGGGAATATAAAAAAGAGGAAGAAGATTAATGAAATGCGTATAATTGTTGCTTTCACCTTGAGATTCCGACGCTATTTTTTTCAAGTTGCTGTGGATAACATTTTTAATGGCAAGTATTAATGTTCGTAAGAATACCCGGCTGTACACCAAAAGGGCTTTAAGACTACACGGGTGTGTAAATATTGGCAATGGACGATTTGACTCTATCCTCCAGAAAGCAGAGAATGTCTTAAAACAACAGATGTGATTTTTTAAAATTAGCTCCATATATTATGCATATACTTCTCAGAATTTACTGTGACATGTTTAATGAAGAATTTAAGGTGACATTTGCAAATGGAAGACTGAAAAAAGGATTGTAATTGGATTTTCCTCTCGTTGAGCGATTTTTTATGAAAGCCTCTCTTTAGTCATCTATCTCTCTGTGGAAATACTTAATTGTTAAGATTATTCTAACCTGAGTGGATTTCCCCGGTGAAATTTTTCATCAAGGAATCTTACATCATTCTCCTAAAATTCCTCTCTACATCTCTATTCTCTTCTGTTGGAGGAAAGCACACGTTACGGTTGCTCACGTCCAACTGATATCGTATTACAAATGGCTTAATGGCCGAAACACGTGGTAGTATTCCATCGCAGTATTTATTAACGGTTTGTTTGTATAGGGATCATCTCGCGGGCCAAAATGCGTGACCGTTTTGCGGGTCAGTCCGCTTGTTTCTGCTCGGTTATCGATGCTCTCTGGCGCGGTGCGAGCTGTTGGGATGGGGGACGAGGAGGGAGGGGAATAGAATGAGGCGGAGGGGGGAGGAGGAGGAGGCGGGAGAGTGGGGGGGGGTTTAGATATAAGGCGCGGAGTGAAGGGGGAGCAGCGATCGAGTCGAAGGTCGAGATTCCGGCATCAGAGGGCGGGACTCGCCGGGCGGCGTCCGCGGCGCATGCATTTGCCCGTTTCGCGCGGGAACTGGGAAAGGGATGGGGGGAGCAGGAGGCTGGGAGTGAGTGGGGTGACCCAGAATGCACACACTCCGGAGGCGGCACCCCTTCCGGTTCTGATGACGAGGTGAAACGGGAGAAATCAATGTTGACTCTTGACCGTTTCGATTGGGAGACATATCGATATAATTCATATCGACTTGCCCGATTCACATTCACTGTGAAGAATTCGATTTATCAAGTTCAGAAAACTTTAAAATAGTTTGTAATCTTATTAAGCGTATTATTTGATGGCAATCATATCTGTTTCAATTAAGAGGGATATGATAATTGATGTGGACGATAAATTTCGAAATCTTGGGAAACCAAAACATTGAGATGAAAATGAATCTCTTGTCTACGTAATCATCGATATATTATCTGATGTTTTTTGAGATGCATGAATGTTATAAACTCATCATCATATAGTTACTGTCTTGCTGTTTCCGTCATAAGCCGATGCAGTGAAGTTAGTTTTGCTAAGGCTGAGTTACGCGGAGGATTTAGCTAATGCCGTAAATGTTCTACTTTGTTTTGTGGGTATCGGAACTAACCGCTTTATTGTCTTTACTGAGTCACCCGTAAGTGCCCAATTGGGTGAAATTTAACTGAGGATAAATCGTTTGTCTTGACCCAGACTCAAACCCGTATCCCTTTATATTCGCGCCTGTTAAGTTAAGCCAGTTAACACATCGAGGAGTCCTCCTCCTGGTTGGGTTTTTTATCGATAAAACATTTGACGCGTCATCAGAAGATCCGGATTTGAGTCCTAGTCGATGTTCAAGGTCTGCGGAGTTTCGCACTAATGCAGGTACTTTTTAAGGAACTCAACATTGTCACAGAGTATGGTGGGAAGGCGTATCGAGTTATATTATTGATTTATTTTATGATTATTTTTTACCGTTATGTAACTTTTTACGGGCCACTGGGATGTCATAATTGATAACCAACATAAGAACTGGTGTCCTCTCAGCTCGAATGTGTTTTTAGGATCAGTGAAGTTTCCCGAGGTGCAATGGATCTCCTCAGAAGTGGACTCCAGTAGAAACTTAAACAGGAACCCTAAAGTAAAGAGAGCACTACAATCAGCGCGGGGGAATGGGGACCCATGAATTTCTAAAAGTTTGTAGACGGACCATGTTTGGTTCGCACGCGACTTTTTCTCTGAAAAAGAAAGGGTTTGAGCCACAAAAAGTCTTCTTTCCAAGGAAGACGACATCGGTCGTCGTCTCACAGTCCTTTCAAAGATCTTGAAGGGTTTCTGAGGCATCACGCACATCTCACCATTTATTGACTAATGGGAATAAATTTATAATGCAGAGGTACTCCCATTTCCACGGAAATGAGGATCGTGTGGGCGAGGGGAGCGGACCACGCAAAGGTTTCAATGGACTACCTCAAATTTGCGATGGAATATATCAGGAATATAGCCCCTTCTCCTCAGATCATTATGAGTGGAGCAAAAGCTCTTCCCGCCGTCGAAGAATTGTTCAACCGAGACCTGTCGGAGGACACACCCAGTTTGGAGAACAATATTTCGGCGAGGGAGCGGGAGCTGACTCACAGATGATGGAGGAAGGGATATTCGAAGGAAGACCTCCATTTCCTTGGGGTTACTCACTTGCCAGGAAGTTAAGCTCATTAGTTGTCTTCCTCCTCCTCGTCTCTTTCCCATCCACACGCTCGTCTGGCGGCAAAAGGAGTCGTAACTCGAACGAAGAAATTGTCGCTTTAAGCCTTCCGTCCGCCAAGACGTGCTGAGGCAGCGAAGATGTTCCGGGCAGACCGGATTGTGGCAACACTTCACGCATCACCGTAATAGGAGTTGAGCCATTGTTTCCCGTGGAAGGGTGCAGGAATAACCAAGACAGTGGTCGCAACATGCAGCCGTTTAGAATTTCAGCCAGAAAACTCTATTGAGCATTAACCAGTTCAACTAACGCAAAAACTCGCCTGCTGGCGTAAACAAATGCTGTTAACCACCAGCTCACACTCGCTGCTAAGTAAAATTAGTGAATATTTCTGTAGCTGATACTCCTTATTCCAACTTGAGATGTCGAATTTGTTAGTCAAACTGTGACTCCATATCGCTGTTTTTTTCTTATTGAATGGTTGCGAATGTTTATCTTCTAGAAATGTTTTCTAAAACCTTTTGGCATCAAAGCGAATAGATGATACAAAGTTTATTTGTATTTAATTTTCCTTCGAACGCTCTGTTGCAAATATTGTGTGTTTTAGTCTCTTATCCTTCGTATTTTCCTCTGTTGTTTAAGTATTGAGTGAGAAAAATGCGAAGTTGCCGATTACCTGAGACTAAATAATTTGCTGAGGCCAATAATTGGCTCGTTATTTAAAAGGGATGGGAAATGTTTATGGAAGCTAATTGGAACTCGGTTTGTGTAACTTGGCTATTGAAAAAGGGCGTTGAAGTGTATAAGTACTTAATTTTTAGTTTTGCTAGTAAAATAATTTTTTCATTTCAATTTCAAAGCTTTATGATATAAAGCTTTTTTTATATTACTTGTGTTTGGGCGGGAAAAATACATTAAAATTATAATTATTCATCTATAATTCTTATTAAAATACACTAAATTATAATTCATATCCTTCACATCCAATGGCTACTGAAAAAAAATTTGGTTTCAGGTAACATTTTGGCAGCTAGATGTCCATCAATCAATAGCGGATTGGAAAGCACTTAAATCGATATCTTGTATGTAAGGACGTATTATAATTGAAGGCAATATTGTAAGGTTGACCTCTTCGTCGATTATGTTAGGACTAGGCGTTGTGGATATTCAAAAAAAGAATGGCGAAATTACGTTTATTTTTGGAAAACAAATTCTTGAGGAATTCCAGTGGTAACATTTACTTTTAGTGAATACCACAGATTATTAAAGCAGTTTAGATCCTTCGTCCATTACCCAAGAAGCCAAACGTCTTAGATACAGCGGAGTAGGTTAAAGTGTTACTGTTACGCTTGTTGCTTCCAAATATGCTTTTTATTGATGAAGTATGTATTATATAACTCTATCTCGGATAATATGCTCCTAAAAAACTTATTCATTATTTAATTATCAATTACGTTCGAAGCTCACCTCTTTCCTGCAATTCATTGGAATATATATATGCCCTCTTCTCAACAATCTACTACCTTTTCAATATTAATGGCCTGCTTTCATTTCTGCCAGTCAATTAGTGTGTATAATAAACTTGGCAAGTTCTTTAACTGTCTTCAACCCGATTTTTACCTCTTTAAGGGTATTATACATATTTTAGTGGCGGTGAGAATGCTTTAAAATACCCTTTTTTTCTTTTAAGAATTGTCCAATTTCCTGGTCTCTCAGTATCTTAAGGTGCATGTTGCACCATTGATTTTTATTTTTCATATTAAAAAAAATTATTTAGAGATATACGAATTTATATTAAATTACTTTGCGAAAATGACTTTCTTCCTCAAAAACATCGATAACATCTTTAAGAGGAAAAGTAAATTAATAATCTTAGCAATGGAATTTTACGTGCGGACTATTCCTCGAAGTTTACCTCATTAGGGTAACTGACCAATTGAGGCTCTAGGCTTGTTACCTATTGCAGTCTCAAAAATTATTTTTTCCCGATTTTTTTCAGCGATATAACAGTGGTAAACGCCCTTAGTGAAGGGATAAATTGATAAAAATACTCAATCATAAGATTGAGGGTAATTAATACATTGAAAATTTTCCTTAACCGCATTCGTTCATACGCGTTAGCTCAAAACTACATTACAAAATACAATATTTTTCCGCTTTTATTTCTTTATCACTTATATTTGTTTCGTTGATTTAATTTATGGACGTTGTTCTTTCTGCAAAATCCATCGCGAATAGGGAGGGTTAAGGCTAATAGTTTGCTATTTCTTACGCTTTGAAGAGGGTAAAATATCGGCTGAGCCAAAGTTGAGTGACATGGGTATATTATCCTTTCTAGGTATTTTATAATTTGAGATTCATGCACTCATATCCTTTTACAAAAGATCCGGAGTAATATTCATATTATGCTGACAGATGTAAAAAATCTGTATATGATACCCTGATTTTTAGTCGCCTCTGCGTTACTAGGAATTCAACTGTTCTGCTAACAAAGCTATGGATCTTATTAGACTACTGTAAAGAGAAGGACTTAAACATTTTTATTATTCAAAGTATTGTAGCTGCTATTACTACAATTAATCAGCATCCTTTTCATCTATCCCTTAAAGTGAATAAGACACTTATTCCTACATTGTCATTTCACAAACTCATAAAATTGGAATTTCATCGAAAATCATCATTTAGCTAGACCGAGGGCTTAGACTTTTGTCAGGAGAGGACATGTTAACAGTTTTCAACTTCACGGGTGTAAATATTTATGATTTTGAAGCGGTAAATATTTTGTATAGTACTTTGGAATTAGAAAAGTACCTCATTTAAAATATTATATTATTTACATAATACTCACGTCGTAAATGTTTGAGAAATGCGTTTGCTACCCCATTTTAATCATGATTCAACTCCATTCGTAGAATCAATCCCATGATAGTAAACCAATTCAATGCGTACCTTTCTGTTGAATGATACTCATTGTTATTGTCATGTAAGCTTTGTTTGTCTCATGGTCCCAAGAAAGAGTAAATATTTTGGCACCTGTGTGCGGTTCGATCGAAAAATTTTCTTTCCAGCAAAATATTTACATTCGCTTCTTCACCTCTTAAAATCCATATAATGTGTTTTTCCTATTTCTGGCCTCAGTTGCCTGTTGCTCCCAATAGTGATGTCATTAGTGCACGTAGATTTGAAGAGACTTGTGAATAATTTGACCATTAAGAGCCCATATATAGTCCATCAAGAGTGTGCCAGCAATATAAGTACAAGAAACTGTGCTTTATTTAATTTAACTGATGAAACGTTGAGAGAAAGAATGGGACCGATCGAAAT
This sequence comes from Ceriagrion tenellum, assembly GCA_963169105.1. Taxonomy (NCBI): domain Eukaryota; kingdom Metazoa; phylum Arthropoda; class Insecta; order Odonata; family Coenagrionidae; genus Ceriagrion; species Ceriagrion tenellum. The sequence goes on along the minus strand of OY720635.1, from coordinate 142,283,737 downwards.
TGTAATTTTTTGGAAAATGTGGCTCAAAGTGGAATTGATAAAAAATACTGAATATAAACTTACACCAAGTGCTCACAAAACTGGATAAAAGTAGAGGAATGGTTTTGCCCACCTTAGCAAAGTGTGGCCAAAAAAACAGACTTTATCCAAGTTCGCTCCCTTCGCTGAAATAACAAGTATTTAGTGAATGCACGAAATGCTCATTTATTCCCATAAGTGGAGAAGCAATAAATAATGTATCACATGCCTAATGATATTGTGTCGGGAGGGTCGTGGATATGTCCTTAATGTCGCTATAAAAATGGTGGATATAATATTTTTGGATGAGCAAGGAGTAGCCCTCAAGTAATTCATGGAAACCTAGTAGATAGAACGTAACGGGAGCATTTGAGATGAATTACTAAGTTTTTTTTCGTTACGGGGCGTCTCGGGGTGGACTTGCCCTTCTTTGGCTCGAGTCTGGGAGGATTGCTGCCACCGGAAGCCAAGCATTGCGACTTCTCAGCGGCTGGCGTCTCCGTCTCTTAGCTTTCGATCAGGTCGCGAGAAAAAATCGCTCGCCCTGCGCCAGTGCCTTCGAAGACGATTCGGCGCGTCGACCATACATGACGAAGGTCTTGGCGCCGGCGCCTGCCCACGGCCTCACTGTCGCGCCACCTGACTCACGCTCAAATCTCAAGTTGTCTCCAAACCCATTCCCTCGTCTCCAAGCTTCCACCCACTTAATGTTCCATCATCCACTCACCTCTCTCCCCTCCCACGGCTATCTTTAACCTCGTGGTTTCAACCGAGACATTTATTTTTTGCGGGCAAATCATGCGAACTTTCTTGACAAATTTTCCATTATTGTCTAAAACTTGATTACCATATTCTTTTTCCAATCTGATCTTTGTTGTTTCCGGGACGATTTGAACGAACTAACAAGTGGAAATTGCGTATTTGTTTTTACAAAGTTATTATCCATCAGACAAAATGTAATGATTAAAACTTCATTAATTACTTTTATCCATTGATCCATGATTACTCTAATTGATTAATATGCACTATTTTCCACGTTCACGGAGTTGTAGTGATTTTATATTATGCTTTGAAGATGATCATAATGATGCTTTGGATTTGGAAGTATCCAGGAGGTTTATTTATTTATAACTGTTGTGGATAGGTAATTAATCATTCAACTCTTAATAATTATGCAACAACCTGTGATTAGTCATTAAATTAGCGCATAGAATGTTCAAAAAATGTACCTACTTCATAATTTACGAGAATTCGCTCAATACCAAGGTTAATTAGAAGTAGGAATTAGTGGCTATACCTAATTATTGTGATACTTTTAACCATTGAAAATAGTGGCTCATATTCCATCCATCATCAAACCACGGAAGCCTTTTAGTTTTTTTTGTCCATACTTTTTTATCTCATTCTTCCCGTTAGATTCTCTGAACGTTCTTTTTACGGCTCGATTCTCTTGCTCCGTCAACTCTACCACTCCTAAGCGCGATAAGGATACTATTTGTGTTTTACAATGTTTTTTGTAAAGTGCTTCCTCGTACTATTATCTTGATTCTGAAGAACTTGGGATGTGGGCGGGAAAAGATAATATTTCCATTTATTTTTGGCTCCCTCTTCATACTTTATGGGGAATGTTTGTTAGTGTTTTTGCCCGTCGAGGAAGAGTCGGTGGAGTAGAGTAGGCAAAGATGGAACTTGAGTGCATCCACTTTTTGGGGTAGTGCCAGTGGCGACAGAAATTACGTTCTCTCGCATGGCAATGGTATGAGAAAGTGGACGGCAGACTCTGACTACGACTGTGGCAAAAAACGACACGCGTGGGCTCTCCCCGAGATCGACTCATTCGTCCAAATATAGAGAGAAACCTGCGGTTAACCGTTGCTTTAAATGAATTCGAAGAAATGTGATCCATTTTTAGCATGACACGTTGTCCAATACTGACTACAATTCCAAGATTTATGTCATAAAACGATCTTCCAGCTGCGGTTATTAGAGAATAATAACGATGATGGATTATTATTTTCATGTTTACCTGCTGATCTGCTCACGGCAACATAATCTGTTGGTGAATTTTAAAAATAACTGCTTCGCCTTGAACGCTCATACTCCTTTTAGAAAATAGTTTCTGCCTTCCATACTCTACCCAATAATAATTTGATGTTTAAAAACTTCTGTTCTGTGATTTGACAAAACTAGCTTGGGGTAATAAATTGTTCAATGGAAAAGAATTTTCAAGTTTAGAAGATAAAGGAAATGAAGCTTCTGGAATCTCATCTGAAACTTTTACTGTGCCGCTGCAACGCCTAAGCGTGTATGTCGGAAGAGGGTTGCGAGCCGTAAGGTGGGTATGAGTGATCCACTTTCAATCCGCGATGTATTTTAAATAAACGTGAGAGTGAATAATCTCATTGCTACTGAAATTATGAATATGAAATTTAATGAAGAATGGTACGCAACAGAAAGTGCTAGAAAAATGAACAGTCAAAGATACGCTTCGAATACTTTTAGCGTCATCACCAGTTACATACTGCACAATGTAAGTTGTTTGTACATGAAGATGCCTCTGAGACGCTGGAACGCATTATAATGTGATGTTTCCTGAGAAGAACGTCGAGATTTATTCTATTTATTGACTTTGATTTATTGATTAACATGATTTACATGTCAACACGCTGCTACAGCACATCTCGCCTGACGTCGTGGAGTCCGAAATAGTTTTAGCCACAGAAAGTCGTCAGAAATACTTATTTCACGTCCATGTACAGCCAGCGAAGCTAATTTATTTTAGAAGCCGCATGTAGACGGTGTACTGAACTTAATTGTACTGAGTCAAATAGGTAGTAAAAAGTTTTGTTTACAGGTTCAGAGCGTAAGAGCTTTTGCTTTGTAAATGCTTTGATGGCACCCTAATTTTGAGTATAGTCTTAACAAAAATAGGTTGATAATGGCTTCTAGTAAGGTTGCTTAGTCGTTGGTGGTCATATTGAAAATAATTACTCAAGAGTAACAAATAGATGAATTATATTAATGACCCAGAAAATAGGTGAAAATATTGATTCACCGTAATCGCACTTTTTATATAGTAGTTCCTCGTACATTTCAAACAATTGTTTATGAACACGATTTTAGAGTCAACGTACTTGAAGTATCAGCTTAAATAAGGAAGAGATCTAATTTGCTTCATTCGACAGTTTCTAGGGCTGAGCTAACAGATTGAAGTATCCATTTTTTAGTTTTAAGAAAGCATTACGTATATTAACAGGAAAGTGTTATATTTTGTATCCCTTAAAAGAAGATCGTTTCAATTTGAAGGCACTTTAGGCTGGGAAAAGTAGGAGGATTCATAGTATGGCTGTGTTAAGCTGAACTTGAGAAAACGGTTCATTTTCGAACAATTATTTTCTTGGTGCGTGTAAGCTGGAATTTTAACGTGCTCAATCTGCATGTATATGCTATTTATCGGCGTAAAGTTGGAGTGATGGGGAAGGAACACTCTAATTAGTGAAAAGAAGAGATGTAGATGGCAACTCTTATAATGCATAGACTTATGACACAATATCACTTTAAGATTCCTAGGGAATTACATAACGTTTACTGCCATCCGTTTTATCGTGCAAGTGTAAGTCTAGCGATTCTGTCCTGCTTGGTGATATCTCTGAAAATCCTTTTTTTTTAGGTCACGAGCTGTATGAATCTTCCTCGTTTTCTCTTTGTCCTTGGCATCCACTTGAACATCGCATTGAATCGAGGGGGAGATTTTACAGCCGTGGGGATTAGTCACTGGAGTGGAGCGGTGTGGGGTATTTTATTAGCGCGGGGCAAAAAACTCTGCTAAACAAATCGGCGATTCCCCGAATCCCTTGCGCAGCCACTCAATTCAGGAGCGCCGGGATCCAAAATTGAATTTCAGGTTCCCTGAATGCCGTTTTCATTGGCAAATGGGGAGGCGTTGAGTCACTGGGGCTTTGTTTTCATTGGTTCATGACCTTCGGTAATGCCATATCGCGTAGTTTACACTCATTTGTATGTTAAAATGGAATCGAAAAAAAATTAATTGCAACTAAAAATCAACGTTGCGTGATTAAGCGAGGATTGAGTTCAGTTAACCTGTGATTGTATCATCATAGGATACTGAGAATTGTCAATGGTACATTGTTTGTGTAGCGTTCCAATTTAAATTACTTACCCGAGCATTTCGAAATTTGTCCTTAAAGTAATAATCTTCCCGCTCATGTGAGGGTGAATTTCCTAGAACTTTCTTATTGTCCAAAAACAGAGAAAAGATGCAGCACGCAGATGAATAAAGTCCGACGTGATCCTGTCGCATATAATTAATTATAGTCCTATACAATTAATGCTTCAGTTTTCAACGGGAAAAATACGTGAGGTAGAAGTGGAAATTGCTCAGGCGATTTCCTTAAACTATTTCTGCAGTGATAGCTAAATTTTTCATTTCCATTCATGTAGCCAAGTGCTCTTATATTCGTTCTTATAGTCAGTGTATTAATAATAATTTTATCTTCCACCTCCATTAAAATTTGATTTAAAAACTATAGGTATGCATTTTGTTCTCATACGCGTTGGTGACGTAATTCCAGAGGAATTAATTATGATATATATCTCGTGGATCGTTGACAGCTGTGGTGAACAGAATCAATCTACTTGCTCTTACCTTTGACTGTTCAAGCTCCTCAAGGAATGGTTGATTGAAGTAGGTCCTGCAAAAGGAAAAGAAAAATTATCAAACTATTGAAAATATTATTGTACATTTTCATAACTATTCAGTTCTTTTGTAAACGAGTAGCATGAAGGTCATATATTTCAACTAAAGTTTTTGGCAATTTGTGATGACTGCTTTGGCATTAGGCTGTCAATATCGGGTTATGGTTTTAATTTTATTCAAGTATCCTTGAACACTTAGCTAAGCACTAGTTGTGGCATTTTTTGCTTTTCAGATTTTTATGGAATTCTAATAACTGTATTACTGTGAAAGAAACTGTGAAGAACCCCTGTCTACTGAATGCATGAACTAGTATTTGTTGTAATCAGCTCTCATATATTTATTCGTCTGTAGGTCAGCTACTGTGATTATTCGAATAAAATGGAAACTTTAAGCTTCCACGAGGTGGAAGGACGTCATAATAAATAAGATAAAAATTTTTGACTTCCACAATTTATTGAACACTAGCGACCGGTTTCGGCTGTCACGCCATCATCAGGATTCGGCTGTCACGTCATCACCTGATGATGGCGTATTTCAAGCTATTTCAAGCTATTTCAAGCTATTTCAAGCTCATTTCAAGCTAAGTTTTAAGTTTTTATTTTTATTCAAAATTCAACCATGTATTTCAAGTCACCTTTAATTCGTGAGAAGCAGAGCAGGAAATACCAGACTGGGTAGAATAAGAAATAACAGAATTAGGGAAATTATATTGGAGGAACTGATACAGGAAAGGATACGGGTGTCTTGGTTGAAATGGTTTGGGCATATAAAAATGATGGAAACTGTCAGGGTCCTAGAGGGGTTCAAGAAATGGAAATGCAAGGGAAGGCAAGGCCCAGCAAAGGACAGTATAGAGAAACAGGAGGAGAATTGGAGCACAGTGAGAGGAGAGATGTGGCGGGAGGGCAGAAAAAAGTGGAAAGGCTTGTGTACAAAGAAGACCCGGCCAGTGGCTGGAAGCTGTATTTGATAACAATGATAATTTGAAATCTCTTATGGATTAAAGCAATGGTTCCCAAAGTGGGCATTACCGCTCCATGGGAGTACGTTGCTTTAATATAGGGAGCGAAAAGAAACGGGGGGCGGTAATCAGGGCTCTGACCCAACAGTGATAATACATACATGCCCTGGGGTGAATTAACTATCTACCTATTGTATTTGAAATAAATATCGATTCAACCATCATTTTTTTAAAGTAATCAATGCAAACTTTTCTCGACCAACATGTGTGACCAAGTTTCTTGAGTTGTGGTCAAAATTTAATTTTAAAACATTCTGATTTGATCGCGTAGAGTATGATTTTGAAGCTTACGGTGGGGTGGCATTGGATATAAATTTACGAAGCCAAGGGGGCGACGGCTCGGAAAAGTTTGGGAAACACTGGGTCAGAGAAACTCGTATGCGGTCGTCATGAATTGCCACTGCGCAGTTCTGGTGGAAAAATCGTCTCGAACGTGCTGAATGGGGGATGCTTCCTGAACGTCTTGCGACTGGAGACGGAGAGAGCATGGACTGTCATGTCAGAGGAATGCAGTGGAAAGAGGGCAGTGAAAGGTTGGGCCGTGGAGGGGAGGCACTCGGTGGATGATCTCTTCTCTGCCTGTCCCCCCCCCCCACCCCCACGTGTAATGGAAATAACACGCACGTGTTATGTGTGGGCTAGGGTCTCTTCCTTTGCGGTGATTCAACCCAATTACTCCATGTCCAAGTTATGCACCCGGGAATCCGCGTTCTCCAGACGCTTGACCTAAAGTGCAATCCTATTACGCCCGTGCGATGGGAATCTTTGGAACAGAGCGTGGCTGAGCAGTGTCTCGAGTCGAGTTAGCTCGAACGCGGAATTTTCCCTTTCGATTTGCCGCCATGGGGATCCGAATAAAATGATGTTCACAGCAGCTGCGCTTGTAAGAAGTATTTAATTGTCACCGAATATTTTTTACATATTTGAAAATAAAAACTAGTACAAATTTCACACTTTCATTTTCGTCACCGACCATGATTTCAGCAATGTATGACATCATCATGGTACATTACTCCAAATGTTTCCCTTCTCTTCCCCACCCCACTTTGTAAAGTGTATAAAAGGTTGAGAAATTTGGAGTAATGCGCTCTGATGATGGCATAATGTGCTGAAACCATGGTCGGTGAACGTGTGGAAATTGTACCAGTGTTTATTTTCAATATGGGAATCCATAGGTTCCACATAGTTTGTGCCAATACGGTCACTTATGAGTATCTTTTAGTTTTTTTTGATGGATCTCTGCTTGTGGCTCATGAACTTAATCAGACACTCTGGCATTCAATCAGACTTTCAGATATTCAATAGGCAAATTATTTTATCCAGCTCTTTTTTGTGGGCTCTGGGTTTAAAGAGTCGTCGAGAGAAAGCGTGTTGTAAATCAATGCTTTGCTATATCATGATTGGGTGTACAAAACCATACTTTTCTCGGATTTATGAATGAATATTTAGGATCTATCGTCGGTGTTTTTCTTCACTAAAAAGCAGCATCAAAGTTTAATTTTTTAATTAATTCACTTCATGACTCATTTTTCTAAAAGTGACACTTTTGACTTCTTAACAGCGCTTACAGTGAGGATTGATGGTGTATGCTTTTACTAGCCAATTAGTAGCATTTGCAGATAGTGAATTAATGTGGACGACATTATTACTCCAAGAAATGATTTTTGGAATTTTGAATTCGGAAGGAACGGAAATAATATGTTGAATGGAGAGAATGACCAAGGAAAAAGTATTATGGATGCTTGTGGAGAAAAGGAAATTTGTAACGAAGAAATGAAGAAGGGAGGAAAAGAAGATTGGGGAAGGTTGAGCTAAAACTAAAAGGAATCTCGGATGGTTTAAGGAGGAAGCAAAAGGTTCGAGAAGCTCAAACGAAACTTAATGGTGGGTGAATGGACAGTCATTCAAAGAAACACATCAAGACGACCCCGATACGAATTTAACCGAGAAATACCGTAAAAATACCGATTAATCGGTAAATTAACAGTGATACCAACGCCATCGTATTCCAGTCATTAACATTTTTGTAGACAAGCGGTTACCTTCTCATAATTACTGGAAAAGTAATCATATCACCACTTTTAGTCGAGAATAGAGGGGAATATTACTCTCCGAGTACTATAATCTGTACATAAAATCTGTCTAAAATATAATAAAGGTACCGTAGTAAACACCGACTCCTCCAGAAATTAAACATATTCAGAATTTCTGTTATACATTTTCTTACGCGTTTCTGTTGATCCTAAAGCAGAGTGCCTACCGTTCCTGAATATGCTGTCATTTCTCTGATGTATTTTCAACTCTGAGGCTTGGAATTATTTCCATTTACCGTGTTTACTTTGGCATCACCAACCGTTGGTGCTCTTATGTCATGTATTCTATTTATAGCACACAGACCTACGTCCTTGTATACTCGCTACTCGTGGGAAAGTAATATATAAATAACTAATGATATAATATTAATATCAGACTAGTATACCCAATGAAGCACTACAAGTCGAAGCAGGTTTACTGAAAAAAAATCACTTCGTACTTCCAACTGCGTTAAATTTGATGATACCAATCCCCAGACGTCGTAACCCGAGTTGTAGTTTCATTAAACGAAGTTGGCAACTCAGAGTATTTTTGGAATCGCCATTCAACCCACTCAGGGTGTTGAGCTGGGTGAAATGGAGAGGATGTGCCTTAAATAATTTGTTTCGCTACTTTAAAGGAGATTTTTCATGAGATATATCAAGATTGACGGGAGGTTCCATGGAATCAGGCGATTAGGGCACTGGAGGGGCATGAGGTGGATGTGGAGTTGAGAGGGGACCGTGACAAGACTAATGATACTGCTGTGACACTCACTCATCCCTCCATCGGTATGATGAGTGGTGATGGTTTAACTCGCTTTGGTAAACCAACGAATAAGTACTTAACACACTTCATACCTTTGATCAACTGTAAGTAGTGTTGACTCGACTATTTCTTGTCATTTTCCAAATGACCAAAAAGCTCTTGATTATCAAACGAAGGAAATATATTTACTGTATACAATGTCAATCGTATTATTTTGATATAGCTAATAGTTTACTAGCTAGCTGCGGTAGTCAATTAGATGAATTAAAATCGATTATCGAATCGAGACATTAAATAATAAAAAAATTACTTCCTGTGTGGATTTCCAACATTATTCATTTACTTCAAGCTGAGCTCTTCCGAAATCTAATGACTTTTTTTGGCACCGATTGAAATACATTTTTATGACCCCTAAAGGTACAGTAGAGGAAAAAAACAAGAGGGGCAGACCTAGACTGGTTGCCAATCGTACATTGAAGTGAAAAGATAGGCCCAAGATTGGATAAAGTGGAAGACTGTTGCATACCAATTCTAGGATTGTAACTAGAGAAGAAGAACCATCAAATACTGTTACTTAGCTATTTTTCTCGTTTAAAACTTCACAAAGATGATAAGGAGACTGATGGATCTCCTATGTCTCAAGTGTTGTGAATAGGGCAGAAACTGCGTTCTTGGCAATATTCTAGTAAATAATTTTGTATGGAATTTTCTCGGGAAAATCCACCGCAATCTGCACCGTTTTAACATCAAAACAATCCAACTGCCGCCATCTAAATTAAGGGACCAGTTGGTTAAGGCAAAAAATCCCACCGGCTTGAAGACACCAGGGGTATATCAGATTCCGTGTGAATGTGGCAAAATATATGTGGGGGAGACTGGTCGAAAAATTGAAACCAGGCTTAAAGAACATCGTAGGCACTTAAGATTGGCGCAACCAGAGAAGTCGGCAGTGGCGGAACACAGCATCAGCGAAGACCAAGCCATTAAATGGACCGATGCAAAAATCCTTTGCCGCGCACACCGTTACTGGGACCGCATTATCAAAGAGTCCATCGAGATACGATTGCACCCGCATAATTTTAATAGAGACACCGGATTCCAACTGAGTAATACCTGGTGGCCAGTGATCAAATGTATTAAAAAGACGAGAAAATGATTCAACGGCCAGCGGAATCATTCAGTCAATCAATCAGCGGAAGCGGAAATACGTCATAGGGATCGCAACCTTCATCGTTGGGGCATCAACATCTTGTTTAATTTTAGTGTTATAGTGGTCACGGCGGAAATAACACGTGCCTTAAAAACGGAAAACAAGTCGTTTTCCGAAAAGTCAGCGGATTATGAAAACATTACCCGGTGCGAAGCCCGAGAAAGATATTTAAATATAATACACCGGGAAAATCTTAAATCATTTAATTTTCTATGGTTTTGAAAAAATTGCCTAAAATATATGTGTAATTTAAAATGTTTATTATTCGTATTGTACTTGCTTACCAGCAAAATATAGCTATTCCATGTCATGACTTTTTCCATTATATTTAAGGTTTATAGTCACTGGATATTCATGTCCGGATATTTATCGAGTTTAAACAAGAGAAATACTTACGTTCAGGAAATATTTTTACGTCACCATTAACACCAAAAGTAAAGAAACCAGAAATGATTCCTTTGAACAATTTTAGGAACTACTACGTGATAAAAATGTTGAATTCAGCTAAGTTGTTCTTCAATAAATATTTTCTTCATACGTTGATTTCTAATAAATTAGAGCTCTGCTGATTTTTAAAAGGTGTGTTTTCTTAGTAAATTAAAAGACTATCAGACAAATAGAAAGGTATCAGTATCACGTTATATAAAATTCTTAATTATATATTTAACATTATAATTAAGAGTAAAATTGCCATTTGATGTTCAATAGAACTTCTTTGTCTCTTTCTAAGGAATTACTTTTGCATGAGATGTTACCGATAAGTTTTATCGCACATCTGGGCTTCGGTGGCAGTTATGCGAATAAGAACCATTTTATATTTAAACAATCTTCAAACCTCTTATTACGTTGATCTGGAAACCCGACTTTTGGTTTTGAATACAATGTCTAAGTGGGTCAGTCCATTGTGCATAAATTTTTGTAGTGCATAATTGATTTCCTTTCACAATTATTTTTTTATAGTAATAGCTCTCGAGAGAAGTGAGTTTTATTATTGAACATGTCATTATACGTGAGGAATTTTAAATTAATGTATTTGCGTATATTTATGTATACGAAGTTCAGTAAATATAGCGTTTTGAATGTACATTAAGTAAGGTAGGTAAGCATTGGGACAATGACGAGTGAATAAATTAAAGGCTCCGAATCAATTGAACTGTCTGCATGTGCTGAAATATTTCGTAATTGTAGAACATAACATCTGGTTTCATCATTTATCCAAGATAATAAACATCCAGAGCTTTCTTCCTTAATTAATTCATTAAAATGCTCTCATGTCTGTACGTGAGGAATCTCTCCCCACCCTTAACCTCTTTAGGGGCTCCTCAAATCGGTGTCTCTAAGCCCCCGAACGAAGTGTGTTTTACGACCGCCTTTTCACACGTGATCCGATTTTTAATCGATTCGATCATGGAAGAAATGAAAAAAACATCTCAGAAAGCAGTTGATTTTTCTTTTTTTTCGCAAACCCGGAACTATTCCTCAAGAGGGGGAGAGGGAGAGGGAAAGATTTGGGAGGGGAGTAGCGAATGATCGGGAGAGGGAGTGGCGAATGATCGGGAGAGGGAGCGGAGGAATGAAGAATCGTGTGAAGGCTCGTATACAAGCGACGCACCCGTGCCAAAAGGAAAAGAAGAAAAAAAACTCGGGATTTTGGGAGGTAGGCGTGTTGCGTGCGTACGTTTGGCAGAGTTACCAAAAGGGGCGTGGGGAGGCGTCGAAGTCGGCTGAGTGTTGCGGAAAGGTCGGTGGCTTTGGGTCCGTTCGGTGCTTTTCGCTAACAAATCTAGTGTTCCTTGTAAAGGAACCTCCGTTGTCCTGCGGAAAGGTTCGTGAGAGAAGCTGTCTCATTAGTACACTTGACTTCTCTTAGCACTTCACCTCGCCATCTCTTTTGCTGAGCTCATCAGGCGATCTTTTGGATGGGTACCATCCTAAGTGAGGACGCAGTTCTGAATTTTAATGACTCCTCTGGGGAGTCTGGAGGGTTTAACTTATTTCCTTAAAATATAAAAGATTTCTTGCCATTCATCTCACGGTTTTGGACCTGAGCGAGATTAAAATGCCCTTTTTTGTGTTCTATTCATGATTTATGGGGTACTGAGACTGTATTGACCAGTTTATGTATCTTGCCAATACAATCGTCATAAGGCAGGCGATATTACGATCAAATTTTTAAATAAATGTCAATATCAATTTGAGTTGAAAACTTTAGAGTGTTGATTGATAATGTACATTTACACATCCTACCAATTTAATACGCTTTCTGCCTGTATTCTTTTACTAATGAGTATACTTTCAAATAACACTTCTCTCATTTGTTATGGTCGACAGAAAAATATTTCTTAATTTCACTGCGCCTTAGAATAAAATTTTGCTGATATTTTGGACGGAATGAATTATCTAAAACCTTACTTTAACTCTGGTCGGTTTAGGAAAGAAGAAGTAGAAGAAGAAGAACCTGTAGGAGCCATTATTTATGCCCTGCTGATCACTGTAAAAAGTTTATTAGCGATAAGAGACGAAAAATTAACATGAAAAACATTAATTTAAGGGAGGAAAAATCATCCTGGAAGGAAAATATCGTATGCCTGGTTCGAGTATATGAAATAGGTATATTCTGAATAGCCTGTGACTTTGCGAGACCGGGGTGTATGTATTATATGATTAATAAATTAGTTATTATACGTCAGCACATATCACTATTAAAATACCTCATATTCTCGTGTAATATTAAGCCTTAAAACAACTCATGCGATGACGGTTTGATTTCCAGTTATATGGAATCGAACTGCGAGTACCTGAAGCGTCAGTATTTCGTAAATCATTGAATGCCGTCCTATGCAACTTTCCCATTTCTAGCCCATAACAGGATGCGTGAGCAATGCAGTTGGGGGATGGGATCGTTGAGCCCTTAAAGCAATTTTCCACCCTGGTGGTCGACCTTTCCCGGGAGGGGGGCGGCAGTGCTTAGCTGCCGAAACACTCATCCGCATCATAGCCCTCGATGGCTCGTCCTTTCCCCGTTTTTCACATCACAATCCCTCCTCTCACACCCTGATTCCTCACCATCCAATTGGAGGAGAAAAAAAAATTTCGAGAAACCTACTCCACCCTCTACCTCTCTTCCAGCACCCACTTCCTCGTGCTCACGTCCCCTCTCCCCCCTGAAAAAAAGACAAGCATCTTTCCTCTATCCCCTTGGACCATCGCGGATCTTTTGTGAGTCAATTATTTCCGCCTGTCGACTCTCTCTTCAAAACATCGTGAGCCACATCAATCACTCATTCCTCTACCCCTTTCCTCCTTTTCTCTCGTGGCCATTCCCCACCTCTTCTTCTTCAATCCAACCGCTTACTCATCACCGTCTTTCCCTCTTCCAGAATCCATAAGCGAATTCATAGTCCTGCGATTTGATCTTCTGGAACAACTTTCTTTCCCATTAGGCTTACCTGTAAATGGCTTACAATTTTAGATCAGATGTGATACTCAAGATTTTGTTGGCAACAATGTCTTTTTCATCGAGGCATCATTTCCACATCGCGGTGCTGTTTTTATCTGAAGGATTCAGCTTAGAATAATTGTTTTTATGAAGAATCAATAGGATTTGCTAAGAAGATTCTCCTCCAAGCCGTCGTCCCTAGTGAAAACCAATATTAAAGTTATAACTCGGATCATGTAGGTTAGGTTTAGTTCAGTTTATATTACGGATTTCTTACATACTTCCGATTTTTTTATTTCATTTATCTGTTAACGTAACTGATATCCAAGCCAAGGTGAAAATTTCTTTCAGTAACCTGCACCTTCGCCATTCTCCGCAATAATTTTAGTGCTATATTCCCTTCTTTCTGTGTTACACCATGTCATCTTACCATTTTACTTCCTACTGTCCATATTCTCTTTTCTCTTTCATTAGTCTCTCACCATGTAATATTGTATTTTTTCCCTTTCTTCTCCGCCTGTTTTATCCCTTTAGAATCCTTTATTTTTCATCGCCTTTAATTCACCCTGGCTCCATATTATCCTGTTAACTTTATCTTTTCTACAGGTTTATCTTATGTAAGGCTATTAATTTACGTTCGTGGTTTCTTTCTTTCTTTCTCTTTCTGTCGCATTCGTTCGTCGAAAGTTTCGTCATTTAGGTACATTTCCATCATCATCACTCATCACGACTTGAAATGTTCCAATTGTCTGTCATTGCTGAGGGTTTTTGGTTTAACTTTTAAATTGTCAGCAGTGGTTGACAGCTGATATTTAGGTTTCCCCATTAATAGTTTTATTTCATTGACCAGCTTGATTTAATGGTAACTACCCTATTTTCAGTGAATCATTGACAAAATAAAGGTTTTGCTTAAGTACGCCCTCCTCGCATAGAGAAAATTTTTTTCTTTTGGTTTCTGCTTTAGGAAGGCTGGCGGGCGTCGGTATGCGTCCAAAATGACGAAAACTCCCCCATTTTTTACTTTATTATGAAAAACATATCTTCATAAAGGGAGTGTAGGTCGCTGAAAAGGGACGGAATGACGATGAAGGTAATGAATGTGTCTGCGTCTACAACTGTTTCTACTCCAGTAGCCCAGTCCTCATCATCATCTGGTGTTCTGCCTGCTGGCAGGTCCCGTACACCACTGCTGTCTCCATCCGCTTCTGTCCCGAGCTTCCTTCTTTGCTTCATCATAGCTGATGTTCTTCACCTGATCTACCAATTTAATTCTTCTCCTTCCTCTCTTTTTCTTTCCTTCAATTGAACCCTCAAGTGCCACAGTAATTATACTTTTCCCTCTCATCACATGGCCCAGTCCTGTGATGCCTAAATTTCTTTACGTTAGTATTTCTTGAATAATTATGCATACTATGTCTGTAATGAACGGCGTTTTGCTACCAAGTATATGTTTTTCCACTTTGACGCCCATTCTAATTCTTTGGTTAATTTCAATAGCCTTACCCGTGTCCGTTATACCCGTTATATAGTATATATAGTTATACCCGTGCGAGTGACTTCGTACCACATCTTTTGTTAAATGCAATGATTGGAAATTAGCCTTAAAGGAAATAATTTCATGAAGTTTTTTCAACTGTTATACAAAAGACCTTCCTTTGTACTACAGTCAAAAATGGAGCCTTTTTTAAATTATAAACTTTACTTAACTAGCTTATTATAAACTTAACTTTACTAGCTTAAATTATAAACGTTACAAGCTTTCCACTAATCGAAGTTTACGAATTGGCCAATGAAATGTATAAATCTTATCAAGCGGATAGCTTGATACTAAGGGGCATTAGGAATGAAAAGAATTGAAACTCTTTGATGATTTCTACGCTTTAATCTCAAAAAGGTGATGCTAGAAATTTTTTTTCTAATTGCATGTACTTTTTTGTTTTTGTTATGCATCTTTTCTTAAATCAGCCCTTCGTTTTGGTAAATTTTTTGATTGTATGATGAATTTTATCCATCGATTCCCAAAGTTCTGTTTCTTTTCTTAGTAGACATCCTTAATGCAGATACGTCACGCCCTTGGGATAGGTCCGGGTGGTGGAGGGTTTTGCCCATTGCAATGCTCTGTGACGAGAGAAAAAGTGGTAGAGGGTGGGAGGCGGCCAATTGTCACGTCACGGTTGGCCAGTCACAGTTAAATAGTAAATCTTCAGTTATCTATGAGTTTCGTCGAAACAAAACACTAAAACTATTTCAAAACTAAATAAACTTATTGAGTAGGATGCCATTGCGATCAGAAACACGTATAGTCACATTCTGCAGCTTGTTTCAGATGGATGCTTCGTTTCATGGAAATACCTATGTCGAGCGGGCATCATGAAATAATTTACGGGCGCCAAGACTCCCTCCAGAACGAGTGAGGGAATCTCAACTTCCAACCCTCCGCTTGGGCAAGGTCATTCGGAATAATTATTTAAGAGGACCTCGTGGCTACAGCGTGACGTAATGTTTTGGCGTTTTTGACTGTAGCGTGACGGTGAGTGGCAGTGGATGAAGAGGGAGTGGGCCCAAGACGGCCGAAAATGCATGATGTCATACGCAGGAGCTACATCATTCATCATTTTGTCAATGAAGCCATCTGATTTTTCTGGGGTTGCCTCACTTTTACCTGGAACTCTGTAATCCTTCCAATATTTCAGGTGGGCGCTTAATGAGAAACAAAAATTAGCAGTTGTATATTCTAAAGATTCCCGTGAGCTGGAAGCAAATAGCAGAACGCAAATATTTGCCTATATTAGTGAATCTCGACGAAAGCACCGCCCATGAAACGCCTCCATGTGGAAGAACACGGACGTTTCGGCGGGCAGAGGTGCGATGAGGTTGGGAGACGTGAGAGGGGGAGGTGGGTGTGGATGCGGCGTGCGAAGGGGATGGAGTGTGAGGCGTGTGACTTCATATCCTGGTAAAGCACAGCGCGCAAGACTCACGTTCCTCAAAAGGACTCACGTTTTCCGCATCTTCCCACGCCGCCCTCTGCACCCGACACCGAGGCGCACGTGCGCACGGCACGCTCTTAATCTCCATCGACGACCTCTCGCGTGTCCAACCGAGTCCCATTACCCTCTTCTAAGCCCCAACACCGGAGTCGCACGTCTCGAAATGGACTCTTTAAAGTACTTATATTTTTTCGATTGCGTCACGAGCATCAATTTCCTGAGTTATTTGATGACTCTCCGATATTTTAATTTTAATGACACTTATCATTGACATTAATCGAAAAAATTCTCTTGTTATCGAAAAATTTAAAACTTGTAACTCAAAATATATAATATAATATTTCCCATGGTATTTACAAAGTTAATGATCTATACCCTATGTAACATTGGTTTAATAAAAATTTAGCTTATGAGATAAAGTCATTATGCATATTCCTGTTCATCGCCAATAATTGATATTTACATATGACTAAACTTTGTCATTACAGCTGTGATTGATGTTCTGATTGCTTGTGTATAAATAATTAATAGGTTTGATGTGCTAGGGTAAAATACTATTATAAAATAATTTATAGAAAAGATACATTTATAGCTGAAATCCTGAAACAATTTTTCTAACACCGTTCATTAACGTGCTGGGGAAATGGTAGTTGTATATTGGCATCATTAAATGGACCGGTGCTATCAATGCATCGCTGCTAAGTACTGGGTATAATTTCTTCACTTCTTCCTGGCCTTTACTGTAGCTTTGATGACCAATTTCAACCAACCAAGGTTCATAGTTTTCATTAAAAAACATATGCAATCCATATAGAGGATATGAAGGGAAAAATTGAATATGAAAATTAATATATTAAAAATCTCGATTCGGATCGAAGTTCTATAGTAAAATTCTACAAGCTAGTCCTTATTCAGTATGCTGTACTGAAATGGAATATCTAACGTAGAAGGGCGTCTTATATGCCGTCAAACGAGGTTAAAATGAACTTGCAGTGGTTCCAAGTTCGTTTGAGTATATTGATTATAGTATTTGAGAAGTCGTTAATAACTGGATGAGATATAATATGATTTGTACTGGAACTGCCTGGTATCCGTACCTCATGGACCGTGTAATTCATTTCGAGAATTCCATAATATTTTTATTTCCTTGCATGTAGCACGCAGACTTGAGAGCTTTCATTGATTTTGTAAGGATGATGCATTAATTTTTCATTATTTAAAAAGAGTATCATCATATACAAACCCCCCCTTGCTTGCAAACTGCAAGCACCCATTTGCTCGTATTATTATAAAATTATGGTGGTCCAAAATCACGTATTCATTCTTTTTATAAGTATTCTACCGGTAAAGGTAGGTTTTGTTGAGTGTCAGAAAACCTCATCCCTGTTTTCTACGCTTTCAGAGGTCTGTCTCCCTCTAGTATATCATTTTTTTGCCTCAGAATACGATCTACCCTTCATCATTCTGTCCATGAAACCTATCCTCTTTCTTCCCCTTCCCCGCTTGCCCGAAATCCTTCCCTCTTTCACATACTTGAGCAACCCCACCCCTCCCCCCGCCCCTTATTACATTCTCCAGCCACCTACTCTGCCGATATCTAATTTCATTCAGAAGTTTCCTTTCCTCGCCCACCATCTCAAGCACTTACTCGTTAGTCTCCCTATCCGTCCACCTTACTTTCTCCATCCTTCTCTACACCCACATCTCAAATGCCTCAGGTACTCTGAAGGGGTACATATTTTTTTCCGTATCATATGGTTAACTTTTATTTTAAAACTATACGAAAATTACTTCTTTCGTGAGTTTAAGTTTTGGCTTTGAGTTTAAAAACTATTTCATTCGACTCATTCTATATATTTAAATTACTTAATTTAAACGCTAAAATTTGGAATGAGTACGTTTTCAATTTTTGGGTAGGTGGCTTACAATAAATATAAAAATATTATTGTTTGTGGTTAGTGGCATTATTTTCTTTGTTTGAATCAATTTTTACCTAAACTTTATAATGAATTCTTTTCAATTGTTGCATCAATAATTTAGTTTCTTGAAGCTAATGCTTGTCGTTTCAGCGAAATGTTATTATCTCAAAAGGCTAACTGCAAATTACAGGTTAATGGTAGATTGTCGGTAGCCTTGAATTTCAGCTCCTTTTTTGTCCTAAGTTATTTTAATTGACCATTAGTTTTAATAATCATGGTTCATATTCTAGCGCTTAATTTTAGAATTATAAATAATTCATTTGGTCGCTTTTTTGTCTACATTATGTGGTAGGAAGTTTAATTCATTCATTGGATTCATTAAGAATCAGAGAAAGCCCATTATAATATGTAAAAATCATATAGTTCTTTTATTGTGAGCACTTTACTTGCAAGTAATATAGTTCCAGCTAGTGCTGAAAAAGTTTTGATAGCTTAAAATACTTCAAGAACTCATTTTTTCTAAATGAACCTCCATAATTCGTCTAGAATAGTGACATAAATTAGTCTGTTGACTCAGCTTAGTGGTATAGCTTAAAACAGTGAAAAGTAAAACGATTAAATTTTTCTTAATGTATATTTTGCTATCCTTGTTTTCTGCTTGCATATCTTTTTCTTGACAACCTAAAAGATAAGGGCTCAGCTTGGCCTGGTGATGTGTGCCTCTCATGCTAGGAAGTTCTCGCATTACATGGGTTTTAGTCAGAGCCTCTGGGCCCAAGTCAAAGGTCCCATTCTCGGCAAATCGGTGATCGCTTCTCCTCGTGCGCTGAAATGTCACGCTTTCAAAAAACCCACTCACTCATCATACGGTCCGCATAGTTACTCCGTCTCTTGTTTCCTTAACCTCTTAAATGGCAAGATCATTGAGATTTTTCATCGAAATTAGCCCGTAATGCCAATCTTCTCTGAGAAATACCTTATGATTTTCCGCTTCCGTCTTTTGTTCTATACACTGAATCATTCGCCTTATACTGGGTGGGGAAATATAGTCTGAAATGAGTGATAGTGGAGACATCTATATCCTAATGAATCTGCAAGAATTATCGCTACTCACTCTCTAATAACAATTCTCCGGTTTAATTTGAGAGGTAAGAGTATATAAAGAGAGACGAATATCTAACGAATAAAGCTTTCTTCGCTATTTTAATGTTATTAGTTGTTCTCTTAGACCTCTATAGATTCTATAATGGTTCCTTGACTTATATTTGGAGACTTATTACTTTAGAATATAATCCGATCTGACTTTTGCATCGTTTTCCTTCATTTCTTTGTTTTCCGTTTTCTCTTTTTGATAGCATTTAAACTTCAAATTATTGTTTGTTACATCGGTATCTTAAACATTTTCTCAAATTAATTTTAAACTTATTGTATGCACTTTAAGATAGAGAAATTAGATTTTTATTAGCAGTTCATCTATTCTCTTTATGCTTTTATTTTCCATCTTACTGTACCATATCGCAACCGCGACGCCGATGGTCTATATGTCATCTACTGCCTCTATCTACATATCCTGAAAGTTATACGAAATTTTTTCCATTTTCAGTAGATCTTTAAAGATATCATCTTTTTCATTCAAAGATTTTTTCCATTTTCAGTAGATCTTTAAAGATATCATCTTTTTCATTCAAAGATTTTTTCCATTTTCAGTAGATCTTTAAAGATATCATAAAGATCTTTTTCATTCAAAGATGATATCTCATATTTTACTCCTCTGGCCAAGGCTCCAGCGCAAAATTTCGTAGTTTTTGATGCCTAGTTTCGTACTCATTCTTGGGAACATCTTCAGTTCAACCCAAAGATGGCCCCTGGAATGGGCATGGCACATTTTTCATCTAAGGCCAATTGATACAGGAATAAACTGAAAGCCGTCCGTCATCTCTTTATTCCTTGCTAAATGCGTGTCTTTCTCTTAATGTTCTAACTCTTTAAACTATTCTGTGGAAGTTAAAATTAAAACCGATAGAGAATGGGTAAAAATTTCATTTTCCTTCAATTGGCTAATTTTCTTTTTCAGTTTTTTTAGAAAACAATCGTCTAACTTATTCCTCGTTTAGGACTAAAATCACAACCCAGATTTTTACTATTATGCTTGCGGTATCTATGGCTCTAGCATTGTAATTTAATACAATATCCGTCAGTGGAACGAATCATTTTTAGTTGCAATTTATTGAGTAAAATTATTCAATAATCATATGCTTCGAGAAAATTTTACTAATCCTAGTAAAGTGGATAGGAAAGCATGAAAATCTTTCGCAAGCCTATTAAATGTTACGACCGTGTGCATGTGGTGTATTATGGTGAGATCATCGTACAAGTTTGCCTTTGTACAAGGTTTTGGGAGTCTTTCATTTCCCATCCTTTGCACTTGTCCATACCAATTGCTGCGTTGTGATTTCAACTACTATCGTGTTGTAAATATTCATAATTTATCTAGCCCTTTCGTTCCTTTTTCTTTTTCCTTTTGTTTTTCCTGCCGCTTCTCGCCAAATGTCCATTTCAGTGGTAAATTATAATTTTTCGGATTTTTTTAGTGGCCATTCTTCAGAGCGGTAAGTTACTCTCCTCTTAATGATTGTATTGTAGATCCTTTAATTTATTTATCGTTTATTTAAGAATCGAAATTAATTTTATAGTGTATAGACTGCTTCCATAATGAGCTGTTCAAAAGAGTTATGGCCTTTTTACCTTGAGTGCACCATATTTACAGGCTGTTATACATAGTTAGAATTTCTGTAATTTGCATCCCAATATATTTACTCTCTTCTTGGTGCCTTATATGTTGCCCACTTGTAAATAAGATTCAATTGCTATCCTCTCACTTACATATATTTTGATTTGTTTATTTTTATCTCTAGGCCCCCATTTCGGTATTCTTCTATAACGTTTCTGGTCATATGTTCTAAATTCTCTTAATTTTGTGCTGGAAGATCTTGATAATCTGCATAGATTTAGATGCATATCGTAATATTAACCATTCTGAGAAAGTACGATAGCACTTGATATAAATATATGTGAAACAATGCAGGAGAAATACAGAAGCCCTGCTTCAATCCTTTGCTTGTTGAAAATCCCTGACAGAAATCATTTCTCAATTAAATCTTTCTTACTTACTTATATCGGACAAACTAAAAGTGCATAAACCTGGAAGTTTTTAAGACCATTGAGGTGAGATTATAAAATGTCTTTTAGCAAAGAATAATGGGAATCATACTTTTTTATTGAAGAATTAATTGAGGCTAGAGAGGAATTTAAAAATGAAGGTCATATGCAAAACACAACTGCTGCTCTCTCACCATTAATGGTGCAATACTAAGAAGTTGAAGAGGTTTGTAAATCCCTGAAAAATCAAGAGTTGCTGCTCTGAAAAAATTCCCGGAGAACTATTAAAACATGGTACTGCATCGCTGTACGCCAAATTAACGAACGCCTTAATAAATTCGCAGTCCCAGGCGACTGGAGAATTTCTTTAATCTCGGCCATTTACAAGAAAGGCAATGAGAACAGTTGCAATAATTATCGCAGAATTGCTTTTCCAAATTTCTTAATAGAACATATGGAAAAATAAAAAAAAATAAAAATATAAAAAGAATACACAGACAAGTAAGCATAGGAACAAGCCGGTTTTAGAGAGAAAAAATACACAATAAACTATCAGTTCTATGTAACTCAGCTAATAATGAAAATATCAGCGCACTACTAGGAACTACATTGATTATGTTTTGATCTTAAAAAAGCATACAACACCATGCCTCAAATTAAACTGTTGAAGGTCTTGAAAAAATGTTACTTAAGTTTAAATTATATAAAAACCTTCAAATATTTGTGCAAAAACAAACTTCTCCCTTCCACTACTCGTCTAAATTATCGTATTATTGGTAAACTCTTTCCCATTTATTATTTTTTTATCAAGTTATTTTTTGCTAATAGCCTTGATGGGTGAATAGTAGGCTCATTTCATTGGAAAAGGGCCTGGCTACCTGAAGATGTTTCTAAATGTCAGAATTCTGGTCATTTCTACGAAACTCACGTTGAAGTTGTTGAAGTTATTTTTACTGTTCTCCGTGATTGATAGCTTCTACAGAATAAAGCCCTAAACAATTACCTCTGTTACGTTAGCATTACCGAAATTTCACATATTTTGCTTTTTCCTTGCCGACTACTTCTTCTTATAATAATTCTAACGTAGGAACATTTTAACTCGTATACTTTCGTCATAATTTGCTAAATTATACGAGACATACATTTCAAATTGTTTTGGAATCATAAATGAGTCCTTTTAGGGATATCAATTATTTTAATAAGAACATTTTAGTTCATAGATTTCGGTCCGGAATGCTAGTTCGGTACTTCATTTTTCCAATTCTTAGTCAACCTTTGCTGCTTATTCGTGATGCAAATAATTACAAGGTGCTACGCTGTTTGAAATATTGGGCACTTCGTGACCTTTTTAAATCTCTGAATAAATGGTAATATTTTCATTGATAAACTCAGAAACGTTAACTACTTATTAATTTTCACCCAGGTGTGAGTATTTATAAAAATGTAATTATGTAATACATAAACAATTTTAAAGTCTTTGTTCCTACGGAATGTGTTTACATCGTTCATGTTTGTAAAGCTGAAGCCTGATCTTAACTGTCGTTACTTTTTAAATCAGTCCTACCTATCAATCGATAATTTGAAATCCTGAAATTCATCAATTTAATAGAACAGGAAACAAGTGATAAATTTTATTCAGTATCATTATCTCTTTATAAAGGTAAATCTATCTGTAGTTATTCTCAGTTAAATACTACGCACAGTATTTACTCCCGATTTGTCATCTAAAATGTTATAAAGAAATCAGTCTGACATAATGACGCCAGTAATTGGAGAGAATTCGAGACGATTGCCTACCAATTCCAAAGGTCCGACTCAGTGGAGGAAAATGTGAGGCTTCAGTATTGCTGAGCCTCATTTACCTTGTGACAGTTTCATATGCTTTAGTTCATATCCTCTTCCCACTCCATTTATCCTCTTCCCACTCCAGGTGCTACACGTGTCTCTTAATTTCTAGGAAACGTTGATTCTCCTGCCATCATCCCACATTGTCACCTCGTTGATATATTTTCCAGGTGTACGTCCCATTGGAAGGCGAAAAATCGCGCCATGGGAGCGGCCTCGCGGACCATTGTGCACGCATTCGCTAAGAATCCATCGGGAATTCGAACCATCCATACTCATAAGGAAGCGTTTTCGGTCTTGGGCCCCCAGATTGCTAACCTGGTCTTTCATTACCCTTTCATATTTTTTCCTCCTGCTCGCAAACTCTCCTGCAGCGAATTCTGAGAAAATCCTGCTTCGCTATAACCACAAGCAGACGATCCATTGTTTGAAGGTTCACCTTTTTCGAAGAACCAATTTAGTACTTCTGCGTTTCCTTATCACGCGTATTGTAGTGGTAAACTTGTGATAATATCCTTATCTTTCGACCAGTGGGTATATAAGAATGTCAAATACACTGGAAATAGCTGGTGAAAAAACAAGAGGAAACTGAAAAATTCATTGTTTCACGACATTTAGATAGTGTACTGTGAAATTCCTTCGTCCTCAGAAAATTTTTAAGGCCAGCGTCAATGGCTATCGTAAAACAGTTCCTTAGTAAAAATCCACATTCCGGTTGTGTGCAGTCATTGTGCTCATGTGAACTATATGCCCTTGGCACGTGAAACATTTACTCACGGTACAGGTGCCACATTCAAAATATAGGGTCGATACATTGGAAGTTATGTACAAGCATTAATATTCCCCATACAACGTACCAGAAACATGTAACTTCAGGCCGATTTATATTCAACAGTGTTGTAGGATATTAGACAATTCCTTCAAATGATTAGTGTTTTACATAAGAGAGCGTGTCCATTTACACGAGCTAGGAAATGTTTGCCTGCTCTTTTACACTCACAGCAATTGTTTTTTGCCTGACGTGAAGTCTTGCCATTTCTAAATGATATATTTATTTTAGTGTTTATTTCGTCACGATTCTTAGAAAAATAATGAATTTCCGAAGTAAATCATTAGTGATGATAAAAAATTACCCATTTTATACTCTTGTACATTTTTTTGCGAAAAATATTTGGAAATTCATCACAGCTCGTTGAAAACTCTTTGCATGTTAGGAAAAGCGTTAGAAAGATGGCGATTAAATTAAATATATATCCCTTCTCTCTCTACTTACTCATCTGGGCTGTGCTTAGATTTTTTTCTGCAGCGGGGCGACGTTCTTTAAAATCAATGCCTTTGAATGCGTTTCCAGGACTATTAGGATAACTTAACATTGATGAAAAAGTTTTTATTCTTAGTGGAAGAGCACGCTTAATGATTTTCTATGGATTTGCAGAGATGGATCAGAGGTTTTTCTGGAGTTCCAATGTGGAAATTTAATTTGAGGAAAGTGTGGAATAGTACCTCCAGCCAAAAATTGCGATTTTTAAAATCTGATTAAGCTAAAAATATTGAGGAATCGTGATGTGAGGAGCCGGAGACTATCCATTTGGTAATTGACTTTTTCTTTTGATTTCTTGGACATGACTCCAGGAGATACATTGCAGCTTAACTTGTATGTATACTGCCGTGGAGACTTGTATCCGCTGGATAAATTCAGTGTGGAAATGCAACGCGTAAAATGATATGACTGTTCGGAAATTCATGCTATAAATCTTAACTAGGCGAGAGAACTTGCTCTGTTACCTGGTCGTCATGCTTGAGTACATTACTCTTGAGGTGTCAGCGATTTCATATTTATGCTTACAGCCCAAGTGCACCACGAATGGGGCTAAACTCAGTCGCGACGTCGATCGACTTTTCAAATGGAGGATTATGCTTCCTGACCCGAGATTATGAGCACTTGTTTATTTTTTAATATGCCATATAAAGAAAATTTAACCTTAATTTCACTTTTTTAAAGATAAATTAATGAAGAGTAAATATTCCTTGTATACGTTACGACCCGCGGAACGTTACTTCATTCCTTTGTGTTAGTGGATAAGAAATGGCGTGAGGGGTGCTGCTGTAACAGAGTACAGCAGTATAAGTACCATGGCTTGTTTGTATTAGCTGATGGCAGTCTGGAAAAATATTTCACGGTTTATAGGCAGGCTTGAGAAATTACAAAAAGCCCTCGCTGAAAGAGAAGAGTTGGAGAACGAGGCAAGGGTAAATTATATAGAACTTAGTTTGGATATGCGTTGTCGTATGGATAGAAAATCGGGCCCATTTAATAGTCCCAAGTAAAGGAGATGGAAGTGGTGGAGATGGGAATTCTGAGGTGGATGTTTGCCGCGACGAGAAGGAATAAAATCAGGGGTGAAAGATAGAAAGAAAAAGTTGGATTCACTGATACATCGAAGGAAATCAGTTAAGATAGTATGGACTCGCTATGAGAAACACGTTGATTACATTGGTGAATAGATGTTGAATACGAATGAAGAATGCAAGAGAACCCAGGGAAGATCTCAAACAAGGAGGAGGGACTGTTAATTAAAGGACCTACTATGCTAGTTATTTCTCTTTCTGTTTGTATTTCTGTCTTCCTTACGGTCACACGTACAATTTTAATGGAATACTTTGTTTCGAAATTAGCAGAGGCTCACAACGTTGTCTATAGATCCAGCAAATTCCCCATAATTAGCAATACTTTTTGCAGGAAAATATTAAAATCATACTTGGATAAAAATTTTATGCATTTAAAATTAACTCATCGATGATCAGTTGAAGCTATACCACCGATTTTTAGGCGCCGCATTTTAGAAGTACAGTAGTCACGAGAAAAAATCTGAACGCACATAAATGGTTGTAAAAATAAACATCCTGCCGCATGCACATTGTTTCTTCAAAAACAACTGGCATAACTTGAAGATCTAGCTTCTTAAACTACATTAACATAAAATGGCAAAAGTTTTACAGGGAACGAGTGCGTGGATGTAGAGGAGTGGATTAGACTTGCCAAAAACAGCGATCCTGTCAAAGAAACGGGACAGGTATAGGAATACGGAGACGTGACTACCCTTCACGCAGGGCAAGGCGTATTTCCTTCCTCCTCGGCTGAAAATGAAATTGATTTCCCTACCTTCCGGGCACCAAGAAAACATCTGGGCGTGTACGTAGTCATCTCCAGAATCCAGGCCCAGCCTACTCGTCCTCAATCGCGCCGAAAGAGCACTCATTCATTCACAGATCCGTCCGACCATTCGTTCATCCGTTCCCACCGAAAGGGCGCTGGTTTTTCCGTCGACTCTAGTTTTCCGAAAAAGGAGCGTGATCACTCCGAAACAGCCTTAATCGCTACAGATCCTCGCGTGATGCCGTCTCTCGCCGTCTCCTTCCTTTTCCTCCCTCTCACTCATCATTCCCACTCAGCCGAAGTGCTCGAGGGAAGAGTCATGAGGGTGCCACCGCGAAATCTGCAGTCGTTCCACGGAATCGAAGGCAAGGCAAGGCCCGAAGTTCTCCCGAAGCACAATACTTTCTGGGATTTCCGCTCTGTACGCGCAATGATTTCTACGCGCTCCGCCTTCCACTCAGTCGCGTAAACGTCTTTTTTAAAATTTCGCCTCTCCAAATTTCTTCGAATTAAAATCGCACCTTGCCAATAGCTCTCCTTGCGTTCAACGCATGCCTCTTTGTTGAAACAATATTGTGACTTGGGCGTTCAAATTATGTGTCGGAAGAACGAGCACACAATGCGCGAAGAACTTGACTTTTAATTATTAGAGATATAGTTGTTGGTGTTTGATGAGTCGAGATTCAAACGGTACCTCATCAGTTCTCTCCCTTTACTTTCTCTTTCATTACGCCTCATCGTTTATAAAATGATAATCATTTTGGCTCATTTGCTTGACATAGATAATACTCGCCCTATTTTCTTATTCATATCCTCGTATTGGTAATATTCTACTCCTTTAACTTCGGCCAAAATTATTCTCTTTTTAAATCTATTTCTTACCTCTCACTATTCCTCTTTCTGTCGTTTCCTTCCCTCCTTCAAGTCTTCAGCCTCGTAATATTTGCCCTATCCACTTTTTTATTTTTTTTTCAACTCCAAATCCTTAATAAAGGCGTACTTACTTTTTTATCACTGTCTGCTTTTTGTGTCCGCCGTACTCAACCGTCAAATTTTCAATGTTACCTATAAATAACTTCAGGATGGAATTTAACTTAATGAAATTCGGAATATGTAATTTTAACGAAAATTTTCAATTATAATGTGATTGATAGTGAAATTCGCATTCGTCAAGGCACTGTTCAGTTCGCAGCAATCGCTTGTGCTTAAAAAAAACCAGGAATTATCAGAGGAGTACAATTTATGAAGTTAGCCACTATATATAGCTATCTCCAATATTACATGTAAACTGTCGATGATGGTAAATATAACTTTGAACAAACATAATGAATATCGTTGTAAAGATGGCATATTTCTGGTATTAAATGCCTTAAACTTTAAAATGGATTGTTAGTTCTGGAACAACTCAGACCATCAAATGAATTTAGCGAATCAGTTTTTGCTTCAACCCAGTCAAGCCTCGACGCACAATTTGGGAACTCTCTAATTTAGCCATTTGATGGTTATTTGGTCACAAATAATCTGCCTTGGGATGATAATACGCCATGTATTATCATGTGATGAAGATGCAGGGCCCTTACTTACCTCTGGGCCAGAAATCTCGCGCGAAAATGCTCAGAAATCAGCCTTTTGCCTTGGGTTATCATCGAATTGGTTAAGTTTCAAGCAAGCGCTGCCGTTTTTGAAGTGGGAGGAGGAGAGTGTGTGCTGGCGTCCGAATTGGGTTTAATCGAATGTCAATGTCGGAAGATGCGTCTATGGGTTACCTGGCGCGAGATGTCAGCTACATTGCAATGCGGAGTAGCTAATTTTGTTGGGCTGTTCTTTCATATGTAATCACCTAGACGCCACGCAATCGTGCCCTTGTAAGTGAGCGTGACGGATCCAAATTGATGATGCCTCCGTACTTCGCAAAGCAAGCATGGGAGAAATTGTCGCTTTACCCCTCGTGCCGTGGTCCTTCAGGTGCCAACAGAGTCGTTGGTCGCGACGCGACGCTGAAGAGCCCATATGTATGAGAAGAGTCACTCAGGAGATGCCGAGATGGTACAGTCACGCGAGGAGACGTAGGCATTCTAAAATTGAGGGAGAGGACGTTTACTTCTTTATGATGTTGATGTGAAATTAATTCGTGGGGGCAGCTTAAGCAAATACAGGCGTGAGAGGCTGAGACATTACAGACGGAGAAAGCCGGACCTTTGAGCTGATGGCTACTGGCTTCATTTCCGGAGGGTTCAGAAATTTCTTACATTTGAATAGCCAATTTCGATATTTCGGAGCGACAGGAATGAGATGTCAGCGAAGTTTTTTTATGAACAGAAGAAGTGCGGATCATGAGCAGGGCTATTTGACTACTTACGAACGTGACGCGAAAAGTCTCACGAAAAGTTAAGAGCTCGTACAGTGGCGTGCAGAAGAGTAGCTTTGATCCGATAGTAATATAGAATTGCATTCGATGGTAGATGAAGGAAAAAAGTGTCCTTCTAAATTTCTATCACGTTCAGCAGCATGAGGTCGTAATGAGAACTATTTCTGGAGATATTCACGTGAATCTAGATAATGATGGTTAGACGTTATTTCGCTTATTAGCATCCTCTTTTAACTTGAGAACTGCTGTAAAACCTGGCTCCGTGACAACTTCTACCTAACAGTCGCCTCACTATACGGCCGATTTTTTCGAGAATGAATTTCCCATCCATGTAAGACTTACAAATTTTCCATTCCCTCAGCGGTCTGCTCCTTAAGCGGCCATTATCTCGTCGGTGCGGTGGTGACAGCTTGATACAGGATTCACTGTATTATAGACCCTAGAGGAGTGGAATATCTCAAAATCCTGAATAGTATGCTTTAATCGATTGTCATGGATGGACACCGACTGCTCATTTGCTGGCTATTCTCGTTAATTTTAAACGATGGTTTCAGACCTCACTCGGTGGAATTCCTTGAAATCAGGGATAGAAGGATTAACTTTGCAATTCCACATTGTAAAAGATTTGCTACATGTGCTGCAGCTACAGCAGCACAGGTGCT
Organism: Ceriagrion tenellum; assembly: GCA_963169105.1. Taxonomy (NCBI): domain Eukaryota; kingdom Metazoa; phylum Arthropoda; class Insecta; order Odonata; family Coenagrionidae; genus Ceriagrion; species Ceriagrion tenellum. The sequence continues at coordinate 142,254,391 of OY720635.1, read as the reverse complement.
GATGATGCTGCACTGCGGCGAAACCGGTCGTAAATAAATCTTTTACAATGTGGAATTGCAAAGTTAATCCTTCTATCCCTCGTTAATTTTGTTTATTTTGACAAACATGAAGCGTAACAAATCTTCTGATAGCGATTTGCAGTCTTTAGTAGTTCTGGAACGAAAAATTTCAATTAAATGTAAACAGCATGTTTTTCTAATGCAGTTTACTTACTACATGGCGATGAATTGTTGCTTATTAAGGAAAAAATTATGACTGGTGTGATCATCTACTTCGATTTTTAGTGAAGCTTTCAGAGATTTCAATATAAAATAAGTTCCTTGAGTGTTTTTTATTTATATGTGTCAATTTTTTCATCGGGTTTTCTTACATCCCGCTCTTTTCGTCGATCGAGTCTCATCACCATTTTAAATTAAAGGAGTTGAGTGTTAGAATTTCGCTCCTTCCACGGAGAGAATGTCACTCACAGAAAAACGTTCATGAGCATTGAACACATTGATATGACATGAGAAAGATGAAAATAAGGCCGTGTTCCAATCCGCTATATGCGCACTTCATACCCTTATCTGCTCTTTTCGATTGTCATTTTACCGGGCGTGAGTCACGTAGTGTGGTTCCATTCCGTAGGGCAAACGCTCAGAAGAGCGCCTGGGCTTAGTGCTGGAAAGTGTTCCACAATGCGCCCTTATGCTCTCAAAACCACTGAGCTGGATTGCGGCTTTAATCAAGAGGTTTTTCAACTTTAATCGCGGAATGGATGCAGAAGGGGATTTATTTTTTTATGTGAATGCTGAACATTTCATTTCATAAATATTTTTAGTTTTCCAAGAAATTAAAGGTGAACCATAACACACGTCTAAAGAATTTTGATTTCATTATAGCATGAAGTTAATAACATGCTGGTATATCTCGGGAAGTTGCGACATGGTGTAGGAGGATGAATCAAGTTTTATATGTGCATATTATTTGTCTTAGTGAGGTGAGGCAGAGAATATTTCAATGATTAGAGCATTTTTATTTTAAAAAGTACTTTCTATGGGCCTCTGTTTTGTTAGGGACATTAATGTAGCCAGTCACATAGATTTTACGTTAACACAGGAATAATAATGTGTGTTTAGCGATTAAAATATAAAAACTATAATGATCCCTACGAGCTTAAGTCTGTGTTTTGTTAACTGGGAGCTGCTTGGGTTTTCGTCAGAAGTACATTGTGGCAATAGATTTTTGTGTGACATTTCATTATTAGAAGATAAGTCAATCACTACATTTACCAATCGAACTCGATCAATATGAACTCGGACCGATCTAAACATTCTAATCTAGTCGACTCGGATCGCCTGGTTTATCAACGCGAAGTAGATTGAAATATTGATTTGAATCGGTTCATATCGATTTGAAATCTCAGACTGACGAAGAAAGCAGGATGAGGTAGCCCGCTTCTCATATCAATTCCAGTAACCAGTTGCGTTCACTATACCGAGCTGAACCGGCAAAATCGATATGAATTCGATTGGTAAACGTAGTGAATATTACCGTATGGCAATGAAAATATTGATTTATTTTGGATATTCCGTTCTACTTGATTAAGTTCAAAATGTTTTTTTATTAAAATTTATTCAATGGATTTAATTGAATCTAAAGTACTATCAAGTTTCGTGTAAGCATTGTTTTTTTGACTAGCCGAAAGAATATCACTCTTATTACACTACAGCACCAATTCTGTTTGTTTATATGAAAAATCACTTTTTCTATGAGTTATCATGTGCCTTATTGCTGTGAACAAAATGGCTAAATGGAATTCAATAGACTTTTCAAAACAATAATCATCCGCTACTACTCTTATTCATCTAGTTTTCCGATTGATCAACACTGATGCCACAGTAACGGCGATGTGTCAATGAATGCTGGGAAAGGGCAAGTATAATTCTTTTTTGAAAATCTGTCGGACGTGTTAACCACTACATTATCATATGGACACTTTTTAAAGCATTCTTCAAAGACATATTTTGTACAGTGTATTTATCATGTTGCCGCGGTTTGCCTGCGTCAACTGCTTATCGTTCTCATTACTACCACTAGTAGACATTGGCGCCACCTTCATAAAAGTGCAGAAAAGAGTGTGGGGCACTCAAGAGCACAAGGGTGTAAGAGCATACGGTGCACCCTATTGGAAGACGGCCTCACTATCTCAACTGCATCTTAGTACGACCGATTGCTTATGAATGTCTTTGCAAACGAATTATTAATCGAAACAATGTCCAAAATAACTCTTCATGACCAATAAAAATCTTTCGTTGCTTCTGTTGGAAAGGTGTGGAATTGCTTTTCTTGCGTTTAAATTTGAATGTAGTTTATCACTCTTACGCGCGAGTTGGAAGGTCGTTATGCCTAATTCTACTTTATCATTTGCCTTGGTTTGTTTTGTAAATCCCTTACATTTGCTCCTTGTCCGTCGCATTGAAGGCACGCGGCGGGAATCCCCTAAAATCTTTATCGATGGCATACAGCTTGAATCGGCCTTTTTTAATTCAAAGTTCGTACCAGACGAAAACGGTGCATGGCACACAGCGTCCACCTGCACTTTCTCGTGCGCATATCAACTGCGAGAGGCCGAAAGCATGTCGCGATGGACATTCGGTTGCAATGGCACCTCGTCGCGACATCCGGGAATGGAGACCGAGACGAGAGCACGGACGGGACGTCGGTATTTCGGGGGCTCGTTGGACGGTTCGGGTGGGTGGGGTGAGCGGTCGGGTGTCCTCGGGGTCAAGCGGGTCGTGCACGTGCCGCATTACGGTCGTGCCTTGGAGCGCGTCCGCTCTTGATGCTGCAGTTTCTCCGAGGACGAGGTGTCCGGAGGGCAGTAGAGGCGGGGCGAGGAAATTGGGGGTGTTGGGGGAGGGGGCTGACGAGGGCGGAAGAAGGTAGGGTGGCAGCGGAGCGGGGTGGAATGTGGCGGGAACCGCGAGATTTGTCGGCCGGGGGAGGTCGGGGGGAGGGTTAGGGGGGAGGAAATCGGTATGAAGAAGCACCCACGTCAAAGGATGTGTATTCCATCCACGTTCTTCTCGTGGAAGAATGTGCTTGGGGGCAGCAATAAATGGTTTTGGAATATTCTTCCCGATTCCTCGGATTTGCAAAACGGTTTCCCCTTTTCAAATCATGAACACCAGTGTCGTATTCCTGAAATTTGTGGCAGATGGTGCTTTGAAAGTAATTTTAAATAATTAATGCTGCATTATAACATATATTCTCACTCTTGGCGTGGCTATCAGCTATGCGCTTAGGACTCATTCTCGAAGATATTACCAGCGATGCATAGTTAATGAGAACTTTCTGGAAACTAATTTTTAAATAAAAAGCAGAATGATTTCCAATTTTTCTTGTGATCAGCCAAATAAATGTGTAATTTTGTGCGAGGGTTTTTGTTTCCTCATTTCCCATTTCTCTATAATTCCTGCTACCGCTGTTTTCCTCATTATTTGCTTTGCGATTTTATTTAGGTATCATGGCGTGTATTACAGTTAGAGAGTAAATTAATTCAGATTTTGATTTACCCTTTATTATTGTAAGGCGTGAGGGTTGATATATCTCGTACACTTGGGTATTTTATGCCTTTAAACGTGACCTTACGACAGGTGTTCCAGATGCTTCTGATGCGCGCCCAAAAATAGTGATTACTCTTCGGCATGAAGGGTGTCTAAAAGTGGGTGTTCAGTCATCTTCGGCAGCACGATTCCGGCAGTTCGATGGGACCGCTATGCGGACGAAGCCGGGGGTTGGGTCGGTCGGGGGGGCCGAAAAGGGGGAACAGGGTGGAAGGAAGACCACTCCCGTTCACGTCTGTGCGATCGCCGACGGTCGCCGGTGGAAGAGGCTGCGTCGGTCGCTGCTGGCTCTCCAATGGGGATCGCGGATTGACGGCGGCCACCCGGATTGTCCGCTCCCCCGGGGTCACTCACGGCCCTCTCCACCCGACCCAACCGCACCCCCCCTCTCCCAACGAGAGTCGTGATTTGATGGAAACGGTTTCCTTCCGAAAAGGCCGCATAACCCGTCTCGCACCACATACTCCGCATGCGATTCCCACGGTTCCGTCGCCAATGCGAAGTTTTTAGCATTCACTCCTAACGACCCCGACACCTGCGACTGTGTGACCCCCCTTTTCCCCCCAATCCCCACACAATCTCTCCCTCCCCATCCGCTGCTCTCTTCCTTGCCCACTCTTCCCCCTCCCTTTTTCCGAGGCATCTCAGCCCCGCCACGCTTAATCCCTAGTTTCGCGAACTTCCGATAAATGACGTCATAAGTCGTCAGAGGAATTTTATCTCGCCTCGAAATTTTTTTAAGATCCTGGCTACTGAGAGAATCACGACTAAGTCGTGACTCTCGGGAACTTCGAGCAAGGTGTTTCTTTTTTTTGGGATAACTAATGATTGGGCACGTGGAAGAATTCTCGTTTGAATTTTCATGAGGTATGGAGGGTGCTGCATGGCACTAAGCAATTCCGTAAACACGCTCTCTAGGTGTGAACCAGGATTCCTCGATGAGAAAAGATAGTTTTGTGAGTTCTTAGAGTCCTGAGATATAACAGTAAAAAAATCAAAGCAAATCGCTTGTCTTCGATTCCATCGGTCATAGATGGGTCTTGTAGATGTCGTGCGTTTAAAAGTACCAAATGGACGGTGTTATTGATCCAGCTCTAAAAGTAATGGCATTTTGTATTATTGGTGGTGAATTTGCAATATATTATTTATTGAATATAGTTAGTTTTCAATATAAATTTCCACTCGCTTCGTAAAATGCAGTGTACCATCTAGTCGAAAGGGCTATACTTTTCTGGAACAATTGCTTGAATTTACAGAAATGATCGGAGGCGTTCTTTTCGGATCTAATGCAAGGTTAGGTAGGGTCTGTTATTCTTCCCGAGGTTGTAAAAACAGCCCGCATGTGCGAACAGGTAGTCGTGAACATTTTGTCATTGACAGTGCAACTGGCGTTTGCTGTATTTCTCATGCGTGAATTGCACTTTGACGATTGATTTTGTTTGGCATATAACTTTTGCCATATCTTCAGCAAATAATCGTTAATGAACCCACCTCGAAATTCGCTTTGAAGGAAGATGGCTTGGTGGTGTAACTGGCTAACATAACTGACCGGCAATTGGGAGATCCGGGTTCGAATCTCGGTCAAGCCAAATGATTTTTTCATGGCGAATTTCAACCCTGGTGTTTTCGATATATTTAGTCAACCAATCTTAGTATTGAACGACCAATAAATGAATGAATATATTTTGAGAATTTTGAAAATAGTTCTGCTCTATTATTTCAAATACCTGAACTAGGATTGAAGGACTAGTATATTGTGAATAATCATAAATTCCTTTTTTCCATGGACTGCATATTCAATCACATATCTATCTCTAGAAGACTATTTTTCGCATACTGGCTAATGCCTTATATCCAATATCATAATGACCTCGTTATATCTTCTGTGTTGGCATAATAACAATTTCGGGGAAATGAGTCCTCTGATTTAATGGTAGTGGAAAATTTAAGTCGGTGTTTAAATGTTCATCTAAATTTCCCATGTATACTGGATACGATTGTGGCTATTGGGAGCACAACCTGCTTTCAGTGATGATGCTTGTATTCATATGGAAGCATAGATGCCTATTGGTTTGTATCACCTACTTTATTTGAGATGATCTCATTTCTCGTGACTAGGGTGTCAGCTTGGAGAGTAACTGAAGAAGGATAACCTTAAGCCGAAAATGTTTCTTTTCATCACTGAATTCAACCGCTAGTGGTGGTTAAGGGTCCACATACAGGCTTTCTTGTTGTCTTGTTTACGTAAAGCCGACAATGGTTGCCAGTCTGACCATCTGGAGTTCGCGGGTTCAAGAGTGTCCAACTGTGGTTTGTATGTTGTTTTTGTCTCAGTATTAAAATAGTCTTCAATTGATAACCTTAGCATCCAAAACTCCTGGAATAGTATGTTATGTAGGAGAAATAGTGTTAATTATAGTGTCGCACAATTGAACTTAAAACTCTGTTTTTTTCGTGGTGTTCTTTAATCACAGGTGGAGTTCCTCTACTGACTATGATAAGATCATCAGTGAAAATGCATTTATTTTTTGTTGCTACAATAATATATAATGTCTGTAATTCTACTAAAAATAATATGCTAAAATGCAATTTTAAACATATAAAATCCGAAGATTCTTGCGAAATTGTGTGAAACTTATGCATGGTGCATAGATGAAAAATTTTGCGATTTTGGTGGGACCTGATGATGATGTAAAATCATCGAAACCTCGGTCGTAGTAAAATTTATATTGAAAAGTGGAAAATTGCAAAGTTGCTCATTTATGCATCAATTTTAAACAGTTTTTCTTCCATCGCTACTGTGCACTACAAATTTTATATCCTTAGTTGCTCGATTTCACTAGTTGATTGTACACAATTCTGATCGCTGATTATTGCTAAGCATCCTTACCCGGACACATCTAAGTTCTTCCTTCTAAATGCATTAAATAGGCGTGGCTAAAATACTTATCAAGAGTCTATGGGACATAGTAGAGTGGAGACAAGGGGATTATTTTGGGTGTTTCCTTTCATCATTTAAAGTAGAATATTTTACAAAGATCGACGTATTCTTCATGAATAAAGATGAAAAAATCCCCAGCTCATTAGTCAAGAATATATATAGCCGATTTGAACAATAGTTTGGCCCGCGCGCGTGGGATAGGTGGGCATCGTAGGCGTGAACTGGCGTTCATGAATTGGAGAACTGTGCCCTCTTGACAATGATAATTAAATAATGCAGAATAGTAAGTGATTCGGCATGAATTCATCCTTTTCTTCTTCTAAAAGCCTGAGTTTATTAATAATTTCATAATCTCATCCAATATTGTGACATGTAGTAGCTATTGGAAATGAAATGTGCTGGTTATTCTAGAGGCTGAGATCATGATAACAAATTAAGATCACAACTTTGCCTTACAAAATTATGCAATATCGAGTTCGTAGGAAACTGGTTGTAAATAAAGGTTGGCAAAAAAATGTGCGGTAGTTTGCCTCAAGCAGAGTTAAAACTTTTCAAATTCACCCGGAAGAATTAAACTATCGAGTCTGTTCCGAGTATTTTTTCGGAGGAAATACATTTATTATGGTTTTGTGCGTTAGAATATTAGTTACATTGCCATTTAAATCCAACGGAAACAGCTGACTATTCATTGGGGACGCACAATTTGGTAAATCAAACTAGTTAATTTATATTTGTTGGTAAATGACAGATATTTACACTCTAAATCTAATGCCCTGTATTCTATATCCACCCTGCGAACCGCCCCATAGGCGTGTGGTAGGGGATGTTAGGTCACCAGCCGTGAAAAGATGTAAGGTTTTGGGAGATGAAATGGTGACGAGTATAATGGGAATGCATTTAGTGGAGCTCAGTTTTTATTGCGGTCGCTTATTGTGCGCGATAAGAACGAGTTTCTGTACCTAACTATTCGGCGATGTATTTCTCTTATTTTATCGTATCTGTCACACCTAGAGATGTAGTAAAGCATCATGATAATATTCTGTGTTGCTCCGAAGTTGCTCCGTGTTGTTCTGAATTTCTCAGGCAATCTAAGTCTAGCGTGTAGCCTCCGAGTCTCAAGGGGCACCCACCTTAATTCCTCTAAAAGTTATGTGACACTATATGTTCGCTTGTAGAAATTTTAACAGAGGATGCCTATTTTCTGTGTATTTTATTAATTTTTTTGGTTAAATCTTTATGACCAGTGTCCCAAATGCCCGTGGAGTTTTCGAGGTGTGGCCTAAGCCAGAGCAAAGTAGCATCTCTCTCTTACTTTTTCATCCGGGGACCTGCCTATTATACGCTTGACAAAACCTTTTTTCTTTAATGCTGTGTTGATTATGTTTTGTATGTGTGTTTTCCCCACGATATGTAATAAGTCAAGGTAATTCCAAGATATTTTACTAAATCTAAATATTTTATATTTACTCCACCCAAAGTATAAGTATGCATTTGTGTGATAACTTTTGCAGGGTGGGAACTGTGGTGAATTTAATAATTTTTAATTCTAACCCCGACTCCTGGCACCACGAATGATCGTTGTTGAGGTCCAATAACAGAACTTCAAAGTCCACGTCTTCGCTTATTTCACGGTAGATAACTGTATCGTCTGCAAATAATAGTAATTTACTGCTAGCTCGAGAGCTTTTATTCCTCTAACGGGAGTTATCTAAATAAATAATGAATAAAAGAGGGCCATTCATGCTTTCCTGAGGAACACCGAATGTACTTTCGACCATATCTGAGCTAAAACCATCAATAACTATTTATAAAGTATTAAGTCACTCATGTATTTTAATATTCTGCGAATACTCAGTCCTCTGAACGTATTGCTAGCGTTAACCATGCCGAAGAGAGGAAGTCTTTTCAAGGGAAAAAATACTAAAAGTATCTTAGCTGAGTAACATTCCTCCCACTGGACTAATAGCAGTCGTAGAAACCGCGTTGGCCTGTTAGCAAGAATGGTTGAAATTTTATGGAGAGTTGAAGTTATTTGCTCTTAAGGTGCTCATTAAAACCATTTTAAAGATAGACTATCAGGAATTTAGTTTTAACTGGCGTGTAACTATCATAGCGTTGAATTATATTGAGCGCATAAGAAGTAAAATAATGAGAGAATGCTGTTAAAATAACGGCTCATATCTCTAAGATTAACACAAGTTACAGTTTCAGGCTTCACTTTGTGGAAAAGCGACACATGAAAAGAAAACTCGCGTTGTACTTTCCACACTGTTTTATTCTCTCCGACCATGGTTTCAACAAAATTTTGCCATTATCAAGGTACAATATAACTCTTTCGTAGTTCATATATACCAAACAGAGGGTGGGTGGGGGAGACGAGGGAAGGAGGGTTGGGAAAAAAGAGGAAGGGAAAGAAAAGGTTGGTTGAAAGGAGAATGACGTCAATGGGTCGAGAGCTCGAGACGAGTAAGGGATAAACACACAATGCTGAGGTAAAGTACATGAAGTAGAAACTTAAATAAAACTTTGTATACTCCACTATAGGTTTAATAACACGACCCGGGTTTCGACACTTCGTGTCATCTTCAGGTGCAAATACAACATCTGTCACTTCATCTGAAGGTGACACGAAGTGTCGAAACCCGGGTCGTGTTATTAAACCTATAGCGGAGTATAAAAAGTTTTATTTTAGTTACTAGGAATTACTTCCACAAAGTCAAGCCTGGAACCATTTCCTTTGTGTAAAGTATATGATGTAAACAAACATTAAAAGTTGATTGATATTATTGGCGAATGCACATCAAATGTAAGATCATTTACCAAATTTGAATTTTGTTTGACAGTATTTACTATCTCATATTGTTTTCTAAGGGGAATTTAAATGGTAACTACCTAAACCATATCCCGCTAGTCGTCCAAGGACGTGTGCAATGGTTTACGTGCGGATTAATCTCAAAATTACGTCTAGAAATTTTTTCGGATTGCTACCTGAGACCCTTGCCTAATTTTTCCTTTACTCGAGCTATTAATTAGTATAGTAGTATGATTTACAAATATTTGCATGTAAATTGATGGAGTGTATTTTATTGCTAAGTTAACACAAAACATACCCTATATCTTATGTTTCTCGGGGACGATTTCTCGTACACGAAGTAATATTCGTATTGTTAAGAAAAATACGGATAAAGATAAAATAAGCGCTCCAAGGTCATCAGCTAAGCATATGCACCACGCTGAATATGATAAGGTCTCTTGTGTGTTATTTTTTAATCTGAGGGGAATGACTTTATATAGCTCATTACGAACTGCTCAGCTAAAAAAATAATCGAGCCTTTGCCGAAGGATAAATTTTGTTTGACTCGATCATTCGGCGTACCTTGATAGGTTATTTCCATTATTTTACTTTTAATTCAGTGGAATTGAAATTCATTCTAGTTTTTAAACCTAGTAAAAATGCCTTATGGAATAAATTACCTAATGAAAAAATCTGAATCTTACATCTAGAATAAATATATTAAGTTACTTTTGCGTTTAAAATTTAAATTGAAGTTATCATGTTCCAATTATTAAATAAATATTCAAATTAGATATTTCTACAGTGTATTCATTTCGGTACTTCGTGTAGTAATATCTCACTATGTACGTAGTGTATATAGTTTTCTGATTATTTTATCGTCTTTGAACCCGACATTTACTATTTTGACAATCTTATGGGAATACAAATGGTTTTACTAGTAGTTAGTACGTCACTAATTTGTATGAAACTTATTTTTGAGTCAATGGATAAAGTGGTTGGTTTTTTTTATGATGGGCTGTATTTAGGATCTAAGAATTAACTCTTCAATCGATATTCATCATACTTAGCGTTGATAATTAAGAAGAGAGTAATCCTTAGTATTAGGAATCCAATGCAATTGCGATAAACTGGGATTTTTCATACACTGCATTCGTCAAAAGATCTTTATTATTTAAGTTATCAGAGCTAAAATTTGCGTGCATTTATGGAATGGAGCTCTAGAAACATGGATACGTGGAAAGAAAGCAAGGCAAGGGGAATAAACTTGACTTATTTCAGACCGAAGCGTAGCTGATTCAGTCAAAAAGTTCCGCTTGCTCGAAGTGAGACGATTTGTACCTAATGACTGGGCGGAGAATTCTGCATGGAAAATTTTCAAGGAAATTGTTTATGAAGGTGAAAATTGCCCTCTTTAACGCTTCATTAATATACCCTGGTTATTTATCGTTTGGTTTTCAATTAACACCCTTAATCGCCGCCCCGCGACTCGGTTTTCAGTTGGACTTAAGAGTCGCTCTTTCTGACTGGGCACGTGATTTAGAGGAGCGGATACAGAGTCACCCACGCCTTTGCCGCAAATCAGCGCGAGGATCGTGAAAGCCGGTGGGTGGTCAAGTCATGTTATACAGGTGTGTGAGTATGCTCTGAAGGTGTGGACCAGTTCTGCATGCGAAGGTAGTGGCGTCACAGGGTGCGCCTCATCGCGTAGGAAGAGGGATCAGTGTCGGTTTCTCATACGATTATCCCCATTCGTTTGTTTTTCTCCACCCTCCTCCCCCTCCATCTCTCTCGCTCTCAAACATTTCGGTCAGTCGTGATGGACTCTCCCCGTACATTCCTGAAAACAATTTCGAAGCGTGTCTCTGACGCGTTCCGCGTGCGTGTAAGTGCTTTTATATGTATCTGAGTCCGCATCTTCTCCCTAGGTGGCAATGCCATTTGAGCGAAATCCGGAGAGGAGAGGGCACATATTTTGGCATACTGGTTGGAAAATCACCAATCCAAGGAGAGGCAAGCGTGTACTTCTATGGAATATATGGCTATTAGCTTTGTAAATGCTTATTTTAATGATTTAATTGAGAAAATATATTAGAGAATGTAATCGATTTCGATAATGGCCAAATAAGACCAGGAGATGCACAAATGTTATTAAGAGATTCCTTTTTGTAAGGTTTTAAAATGTAAGATAAACAGGATGATAAGAGAATATGGCATTTATATCGATACCGTTCACCGTCTCTTGTGGTACCTTAAAATTTCTGTTGTGTTGAATGTCATGCTTACTCAAAGATAAAAAATTATTACGATGTTAGCGAAGCTCTCCTTACGTAAACCAAACCAACCTTTGCGTTTAGTCTAATCCAAGCAAATCTATCAAAAAGAATAATTAGCAAAAACTAAGGATAATTCAAAAATTAAGTATTTAGGAAAATGTTTGCGCCCACCAAAGAAGGTGATGTTTGAGAAATGAGGTCCGACCGGAAGTAACAAGCTCAGACATAAATTATGAGGTGGAAGAGTGTGCATGAGAAAGATTGCGGTAAACAGTCGTCTTGGAAGACTGGAAATGCACCTGTTGCGACCAGGAGAAGAAGGAAGATATTAGAATCGATTCAACGGAGGAGTATGCCCGAGTGAAGGAGAATTGTTAGTTCTGCCAAGTGTTTCGTTCCGCATGGGAGCAAAGTCCTTTTCATGGACGTGTGAACTTGAAACTTTTTGTCTGAATTTTCGGATTTTTAATATCCATGTAAAATTAACACCACATGCACGTATTTGAAGAACAATTTTCATGCGCTGAGGGCAATGATGTGAAGAATAATGGTCCGAATAAAAAAAACATTGCCTACCGCTTAATCAGAGCGGTGAGGCTATATTCATAGATTCCTTAGTAAAGAAAACTATCGGCTTAGTAGCGCACTGACTAGTTGCCAACTTACAAAATGGTATTCATATACCGCTACTAAGGTTAGCAGCATCAAGTTTGCCACTATTTTAATAGCTGGTTCTTTAACACTCTCCCGCCTGAGTTACTGTCTGTCACTATTTCTCACTCAGCTTTCCCGTCTGTCACAAGAGATCCACCCAGGGTGATGAACAAAAGCCATAACGGAGATTTTATGCAAAAATTCCAAAGATACTGATGGAATTGTTTTCCTCAAGTCCGGCGTGTAGTATTGCTGCTGAATCTAACTTAGCATCTTAATTACTTGTTCTTAGTCTGCAACGCCGTATTGCGGTTCACAGTTGTGGTTTGTGTTATATTTAAAAAAAGTAAAAGAGTTATTGAGATGATTACTGTAGTTTCGATTGTCGGGAGGTACTTATCGCCATGTTTTTATCTCGTTTAATTAGTGCTACGGCACACAGCATAATAAAGCGTATTAATCCATTTGTGTGTAATGAGAGTTTTTCAGGATGTCAATTTCATTTTTAAATTCTTCTGGTCATAATTCTGCTCAATTTTGAAATAATGTCGACCAGCATATAGCGATTTTTTAAAGAATACTTCGAGAAAAAAGTCTTGTAAACAATTTATAAATGAATATTACTTGTCGTGATTATTGTATCAGGTGGGGTGCTAAGTAACCCGAGCTTTTTATTCTTTATTGCTGTCTCAGAAAATTGTTTTCTTAAATGATTTAAAGACGTACAATTGTTATTGAATGTTTTCTCATTGATTTTTCTCTACAGTAACAAGAAAAGTTTATAGAAGATGATTAGGTATCTTGAAAGCAGTGCTACAAAACGTGCCAATTGAAATTTTTAAAGGGAACGCCATTGCGAAATGAATAATACTTTGAGAATTCCCGATATTGTTACTTTTTCTTGGCCGTCCATTGGCAATCATGTTGTCCCTCATTCGTTGATGAGACGGATAAAAAAGGTCATCACCGACATTTTTCATCTAAAGAAAACATTTTTCGAAATATCATTGAGAACAAGATGAACAAAGAAACTATATATATAATGCAGTGACATTTCCATAAGATATCGATTGCATTTTCATTCCTTTAGTAGACATGTTGATTTATATTTGGCTGTGTTTTATAAACTATAGAACTGAAGAGTGTAAAGTGATTGATTCCAGGATTTATCCATTAACATACGATTACGATCATATTTCTAAATACATAGCCTCCAACATTTTCTTAGGCTATGGATTAAGTATATATTTCTTCATTATGTAATATATTCCTCATGTAATTCCTTATTATTCCACATTGGATTTCATTTTTTGCTTTAGTTGGCATTTATTGAATGAGCGTGATTAATGCATGACATATGAATTCACGTTCACAGAAGTCTGTGACCCTATTGCCATATGTTTTCAGGAGAGTCACTGCCTAAAATTATTTACTACGCTACGATATTGGCAATAGTGGCATACTAAGCTAGTTGCTCCTAATTGCTAACTGGAAAGGATTTAAGAGTACCATTTTGTAGTATACGACTAAGTTCTCTTTGTAGCCGACTAAGTAAGTCACAGTTCAAACAGTATCTTTGTGTACTTGGTGGTATGTTTCAATAGACAATTTAAGTTAGTCACCGTACTAGCGCTTTATTGATGTAATCTATGAATGCGCTCGTTAGAATTTTACTAGTCCATCCTTAATTTCTGGTGTATGTTTTTACAATGATGAGAGCTAATCTTGGGATACGATTGAAAAAATACTCAATGAGAAAAATGTAATACACTTCCACAGTATGCATGCATTATGTATATTTCTAATACCCCATAGCTTGAGCTAATTGTTTTGTAACTCACCACGGATTCCGCGGACAACAACGCCGTCATCGACAGAATGTCTACAGAACTCCAGGCCACACGTACGGTTACGTTAGGCAGTAATTAAGTTTGCGTCATTATTTTTAACGCGGACAGGTAGTATGAGTGAAGATATTTTTTTTGTTTTTCGTATTCCTGGGAAAATAAAAAAATAAAATTACGTAGTATTTTTCTAAAATCTTTTAATTGCACGACGCGCTTTGTCGGAGAGCAATGTCAGGCATGGAGTGTTTATTTTCCGCTAATTACTTATGTAGTTCGGGGGAAGGAGTGTATTTTATTAAAAGGTTTGAGGAAGTTTGAGAAATATGGGCCCGGTTGAAATGTAGATCCACGGCTGTCAAGGTAGGAAAGGCTATTATTTAACTGGGTTATTTCCTCGAAAATAGGTGGGACGAAATGCGGAAATAAAAGCTCATTGTTCGAACGGCGTAGTTTATTGGTGACTGATTATTTCCATTTGCTATAGAGCGTCCATTTTTCGGCCTTTGGGAAGGACGTGTAAAATTTCGCACACATAATTGTTCTCATGTAGCTGTTTGAGAAATGGTGAGATGGAATCCTTATTTTTGTAAAGTCCGGGCTTTTTATTCATGCTTGTTGCAGAATTTCTACCAGTATTCCATTCAAAGTTTATTTGCTTAGTTCATTTTCACGTGGTAATGAAATGAAACGCATCGAGTATGTTACTTTTGTATATATTTTGAAATTTTTTGGAGTAAAATTATTGAAGTAAGGGAGCTCGATCAGTCTTTGCGTACATTTCGTGTACAGTAGGAATCTCTTACCCCTCCGCCAGTCACACATTCTCGCATTCTCCCTCATTCAGTCGTCTTTCTCCGGACTCGCCGGGCGCGCGTCCTCCCCATCCCCGACTCCGGCACATATCGTCTGCCATTCCGCTCATGCCCGCCCCATTCAGATTCAAGACCTCCTCCTCCGCCATCCCATCTTCTCCCTTCGCCTGCCTCCCTCATTCGACTGAGACGCGCCCCCTGAGATTTCTTGGGGCGCATCCAGCGAACGAATTTCTTATGAACGGAATCAGGAGTCGAGCTCGGGAATCAAACGAGGGAAGTGATCTGGAAATGAACGAAACTACGAGAAACTACAAGAAGCGATTTGGGACGGCTTTAATGTTCATCTAACTGCAACGAAAGCGAATTATTAATGTCCGGGGTGAATTGGAACGAAATTTTAGGGAAACGTTTTTGACTAAAATTTTGGTTGTAATTGAATCTAGTTTAATTATGGATTCTCACTATGTTTTTGACGCTCAAAGACATAGGCTAAGTGATAAAATTCTTGACCGGATATAAAAATCGGTTGGTTTATATGTATTACGGCTGCGGGTCGAAATTCAAATATATGGCGCACCTAGGATAACAGTTATCACAATTCTGGAGCGAGATCACACTTTCTATTTTGTTCGCACACGCATTACCATAATCCAATTGCGCATATGAGAGTGTAAACGTGATCGTCATCGTTAAAATATTCTCAGCTGCCATGAATATATGTATGGCTTGTTGACTGTTGCCTTGAATTCCGTAAACAAACAACTTTTTCGATTGAATCGCTGTCTAGTGATGAAAGACGGCAGTTCAAATGTAAATACAGTCTACAGATCGTAAATAATCACGTCTTACCGGTTTTACTTATCAGTAATCATAATGAGGTGGATAAAAAATGTAGCACTACACTCGGGACGGATTTACACACTTTTTTAATATGGTGCGGTCTACATATATATTAAATACCTCTCCAAATTTAATTACGCAAATTCACAATTAACCTCGTAGCACTTCGTGAATATCGTTCTACGGCAATGTAATACTAATACAAGGTGAAAAAAGTGGAATGAATTAGAAGACGGGTACAAGTATTATAAGGATTTCAAAACCAAGATCCGACAATATCATCTGTGGATGAGAAATTGCGCCAATAACTATCGTTTTAATAACAAATAAAGGAGAGATTGTTGAACCTACTCCGAGGCCACACACGAATTGTAGGTTACATATTAACATTCACAACAATCTATCTAGGTCATACGTTCTGATTCCTCAGGCTCTCAACAGGTGATAAACCAAAGAAAATGTAGCTGTAAATTAACCGTAAAAGATCCACACAGCAGAGAAAAAGCTCAGGATGGAAGTTTCATATGCCTCTTTCCCACTTCCAGTAGTAGATATTTCCTCTCTTGCATTAACAAAGTAACTGTTTCGTCTCAAAAATAGTCAGTTGTTATTCACAGTATCAAGTAGTTCATATTTATTCAATCGTTATTGAATATTCACAACAGTCTCACGTTAACAACAATCAACAGCGTCCATTTACGAGTCAACTGAGAAGACTTTTTTTTCTAAGTAGCGCCAAGGACTGGGTGGAAATTTAGGCAACACGTAGCCTAGGCAATGATTCCAAACATTTGAATCCATTATGTATATTCATGTCAGCTGCTTTTAATCACTAGTTTTGATTTATGGAGTTCATTTTTAGGACAGTATCTAGGAGCATTGTCCTTCTGCAACGGTTTGCGTTTGATAACGGTAATGAAAAAAAGAAACCGTGATCTCATCCCAACAGATCCTTTATGAGGGATCTTACATCTGCTGCCATTCTTTCTTTTCCGTTTAAGGTTTTATTTTTTTATTCCATTAACCTTCCACCTGCATTTGTGGAGCACCTACATTTCTTTTTGAAGAACATATTTATTTATACTTAAAATCATCGTCTTCTAGATGGGGTAAAGTTACCCTTCGATTAATTATCGCTCTAAAGCGAAGCTCTTTCAGGTACAGTTCCAAGCTGAAGAGAAGTTGCTCCTGTTCATATTTCTAATTCGAACCAGTAAACGGAAATTCCGTATGCACGGAGGGCGTGAGGAGCACTTTTACTACGTCAAGATATGCCACTTTTAGTCCTCGGGTATCTCCGTTCTATTTTCCTCTGGTGGAGTGATTTTTCGCTTCTAGGAAATGTTTTAAAGTATTTTATCTTTCAAAAAACTCTCCACTTAGGAAATACGTAGAATTTCTCATCCTAAATATTATTCGCTCAGTGAAACAGTTACTTTCGTGCGATTGCATGCTTGAAAAGTTGTATTGAAAGGTCTTTGACTGTATACGGATGTCGTGAACGTGCCTAAGAGTGCGTTTAATAGTCACGCCGTTTCGTGTTTATCATATATATATATATATATATATAATTTCCCTGTAGCATAATTATCAATGTGAAAATTGAACCGTAAACCTCGCGTTCCGCGGACTGAAGTGTTGATTGGAAAGATCCGCATTCAGTGATTTTTGAGTAAATACTGTCGTAGGTTTCATACAATCCTTCATATGAAATACATAAATGGTTATGAGAGCGTTGACTGCGAAGGTCATTTGCAAATTAATTCCACTTATGCATTGAAGCAGTGCGTTTCAAGGAATGAGATGTTATTCGATGGAATATACCCAGAAGCTTGGATGTTCTTGTTAAAAACGGTCATAAAACTGTACTGGTTGAAAAAGGGGAAAGTTGTGAACCGTAAAGGTAGGAGGAAGAGTTAAAGTAAAATAATATCAAACTTAAAATTGATCATTCCACGTTCGCTTGTGACCGTGATGGGGTTATTCTCACCACAAAGATTCAACGTCAAAAGTGAAGGGGTTTTCCTCGTTACTGCGTGAAGATGAAAAATCTTAGATTTTTTTTTCAATAGAATTTCTGGAAAGATAATGTACAGATTAGTTGCGAAACATTTCTCATGGAATAGTTTTTTTTAGCATGAAAACCCGACTACCACACTAAGCTTTGAATGACTGAATAATGCATGAATTAATTACAGTAATTTGCAATGAACTGCAAAAGGGATACGGGTTATGAATCTGTCTCATCGCTATTCAATGTCTTGGAATAATTCAATTTTTTTGAAACATTCTTTATGACAATAGTATTTCTTTATGGCTGAGAAAATACTATTTTGTACCTTATGGATATCAAAGAGCCCATATATATATTTAAAAATACTTTGAAAAGATGGACATCTTTGATGAAATCGGATGAAAGGTTTTGCTCAAAAATATGCATGAAAAAATCGAAATTATTTCTTTTTATTCTGGGAACTCCTCTAGTTCAGCCAAATTGAGTGGCATGATAAAAATATATGAATATTAAGAAAGAAACGGACAATTTCTAGCAAATATGAAGGCTAATCTAAACACTTTTTTGGAGGTCATGATTTAGAGAGGTGAAGCAGAACATTCAGCGTTGCAGTGCGTTGAACGGGAATTGGCTTAAAGACTTTGGTTAGGATTCCCTTGAAAAGACAGGGGTGTACGAAGAGGATGCACTTTGTACGGCAGGGACTGTTCAGACAAAATATATCATGTTGCGGCATCTGTCAGTTGAAATAGTTTCTACGTCGTTGCAATTTAATTCAATGACTTATTTAGTTACATTTATATTCATTAAGACTTGCCTTTTTGTCTAAAACAATGCATTTATCATAACATAAATTTGCTCCACGAAGAGATTTACGCAATAATGGTTTTTCTGGTAGGGACTTGTCGGGCATTTGATTCCTGCTGTCTTGATTTGCAGTGCAACTCTTCGCCTACGTGGATTCTTTCCTTTGTGAAACTTTCATATTGTAAACTCCACCTCAAAGTCTTTGTTGCCATAGTGAATGTTAACCTTGTTAATTTTAGCAACTAGAACTTGGCTGTATATTATCGTCAGATCTATTTCAAAGACAGATTTTTATTAGTGCCACTAATAGCTAAGGATTTTAAAGAAATTTTAATCACTTACCCACAACGACATTTGTTGTTACGTTGTAATGAATTTAATTAAGTTGCGGAGGTAGAGATGTGATTTTTGCTGCAATGAATTGACAAATGTGTTTACTGAAAGTTTGATTATTTTCTAATTTGATGACATCTCTGAAATCAATAATACTGTCGTACATTTTATGTTTGTGGAGGATGAAATTTTGACCAATATTCGAGAGCCATCTTGAAAATAAGATATAGTCAGCATTGAGAATTGCAGAAAATGGATGAGACATATCTTATGCAGCACCGTGAATCTTCTCAATTAAAACTAGTTAATGATATTTGTGTTTTTGTGGTGGTTACAGAATGCCTGTGACTAAGTGTTCGCGTTGTAATAGCTCGGTAACTAGGAGTTGCAACCTTATGTTGAATGGACAAAAATGCTTAAAATCATCTCCCCTACCTCCTCCAGAACTTTTCTTCTGAACCTTCCTGAAGAGGAAAGTTTTTGGAAGTTACACCGGGTCACGTACCCTGCTTATCCATGAACAAGTACATCCGAGAAACCGTCATTTAGATGATACAATTGGGAAACATCAGACGCCTGTGAATATGGTAAGAATTGTCCTGAGGGCATGGATAAAGTTTCCAAGGGAATACCTATGTTATGTTCAACTGTACTAGTGCTACAATACTGCAATGCATTCAGAAATATTGCTGAGGGTGAGGTTAATAACTGGCACTCATTTGCTGATCATTTTTTTTATGAACTTAAGAAATGAAAGTGTTACGACACAGTGGGAGGGATTAAAATAACCTCCTCAGGCCTCCTAAAGGATAAGGGTGTCACCAACACGTGGGACCTTCTTCTGAGGGAGCACGCAATCCGCGTGTGGCGATGGCAGTGCTGAATTCAAAATGTTAGCATTTGTGAAACGCATACGGAGAAAAATGGTGATGAAAGAGTGATAGCAGAATGCTTCTTCTCTTCCGTGGACCACACCCAGAATATACTGACTCTAAGTCTGACCTCAGAACGCTATTTGACCAGAAGTAGACTTTATCATAAGTGAAGCCGCCCAAGTCATGAAAACATGCCAAAGAACGTTAATAAGTAATAATGATAGTTTTAAATTTAGATTGAATACCGCTGTAGATTTGGAGAACGGCTCCACGCGATTGAATGATTTTAACCCTGAGATGTAACTATTCCGCTAAATATGAGAAAATATCTCTGTAGGATTCATTGAATTGGTGGCGATAGAAAGCCTGTGTCCATATAGCGATATCCTTAATGTTACCTTGCTACATTTCAAACCCCATTCTAATTTTTCGGTTTTTCTTCGGCAAATTGGTACGTCACACATTTGCTGTCAGCTTCAGTTCAAACTCTCTTGGTTTTGAATTGAAGTGATTTTGGTTATTTTATCCATGTGTTGAGTGCATGTGGGAACAAAGGTAATTTTGTAGTACTAAAAATATTTACCGTAGTCTAATGGAAGTTTTGAGTATCGTAGCGTGAATCGTTGAGCAATGTTACCACTCGTCTTATCCTATACTCACATTACCCATAAACAATTTTTCTTTCATTTTGGTTTCGCCGAGTCCAATGACTGAAAGATAAATTAAACGTCAGTTAATTTTTTTCCGGTTATTTAACATCATTCTCCGTACGCTGCACACTTAAAATTATCGTAGATATGAGGTCCGTGAATGAACTTGATGAGGCTCTTACCAGCTGAAATCCAGGAATTATTTCAGCATTGAAAGTGGGATCAAATGTTAGGTTGTGCGAGGTGATCCATTTTCTTCCTTTTCAGTCGCCTGAAATAATTCGAATAATGTGCGTTAAAATAGTCACACAGTCAATTGATTATTAAATTTGGCAATGATAGCCAAATATCGCTGTTCTCTGGATAGGCAGTAATGGAATAAGGGTCAATGTTTCGTATGAAATTAATTTTCGACGAATGTTAAATTGGTGCGAAATAAAACTATAATATTGCGGACGTTACCTCTGTAGATGTGCTAATAGTAATTATTTACGTCCCGCGATTGTTCTGTCCAGCGATATTTTTGCTGGTGCGAGGCTCACAATTGGATGGGGTCAGCGCGGTTGGGTAAATGCAGTGGGTAATGGCCTCGCTAACTATGCTGCTATCTCGCGGCCAGAGCCAGGAACTCCATTCAGGAAATGCCAACCCCCTCCAATTCGCGATTGGCACCTCTCCCTCCGGAGACCCTGCCCCCTTCAACCTCCAGCGCCCTCTTTACGAGCCGCTCACCTCTCGATTCTCCCTCCCTCTCTGATCTAACTCTGCTCTTATGTCGCGCCCGCCAGCAATCCCCCCGTGCGCCTCACCGCATGCAAAGCTCTTCATCGCCGATAATACGCTCCCTTCTCTCCTATGTGGAACGGAAATAGTTGAAAGTTCTCAAGTAAAGGTTAACCTCCTCCAACCTCTCTACCCTCCTAAAATATAGACTTATTCCACTTTATGGCGCAATTACGTTCCCAGATAAAAGACGGCTTCACAAAGGAATAATTATTGCGGAGTAACAGTCGTTAGGAGTGGAGACACTACCAGATGAGCTTCCAACCTTGGTGGTGCTTTTAAATATGGCAGTTATGATCACACGACTGCCGCTGCGCCCGAATTTAATGGGGGGCACGGGAAAAGTAGGTGCTAAGCGAATGCATTCGTTTAAATTCGGAATACCACGGTCGGGGAAACATCTTGAAATATATCCAGATTTTAATTCAGTTGTAGTAAATAATTAGTTCAGTGGAAAATTTCACATTTCCTCTTTTGATCATGTTTGAATCCACGATATCGCGGTTTTTTGTGAGCCACCCCTTATTGCTCTGATGCCCCCTCATTTTCACCAAGATAGCAATTTATTCGTGCGTATCTGAAAGTGCGATCTAAGTTGTAAGACTCTTGTAGAGTGACTTGGTTTGATTCAGTGGATTTTGAGTTGTATTTATTATCAGCGTATCATTTAGGAATTGGATTTCGCGAACACTTAGGAAGATATGTGAAAACACGTTAAGGAAAACAGTCCTCTGAGAAACGAATTAGAGAACAGCTACAGGTACAACCAATAAACGAATGGACGCGGACAAGACGGCAGGAATGGAGCAATCACATCTCTAGAGTAAGTGAAAGTAGATTTGTAAGAATCGCCAGAGACAAGTTACCAGTGGGAAAGAGATCACGAGGCAGATCTCCAAAAATAAAAAGAGATCTGTCTAACATTTGGAATGACCAAGCAGCAGCCTATAAACTAAGCAATAAGGTGTACAAGATATTAATAGAAAATTCTGTAGATGTTTAAATTCAAGTATTTAATCATATCAAAATGGAGTGGCACTAATGGCCTAGATGTCAACTAGGGGTCTAATTCATTTTTTTTCTGCAATCATGTTCGAGAAAAACCTTTCTATTAAATCACTGAATCAGCGAATTCCATCTACATATGCAGATTACCCTGCAAACTCGTAATTAATCATAATAGGGATATAATGAATTGCTTTTTGAATGACCTACATCATCTCATTAACCCTCTATGGACGAACGAGTCAAATTTGTTACATTTCAAATCATTGAAATATCTGCTTTCTAAGAGGCTTTTCCATTTAGTTGCTGCTCTAGACATTATTATAAAGCTTCCGATTTTGTGTGTGAAAAATTTTGTCTTTTTCGGCGGTTTCTCTAACAATTTGAGTAGATGAATATGTGACGCTATTCACTGACAGTGGTATGCTCTGAAATGGAGCTCCTGGTGGAGCTCTGAAATGCTTAGCTACAGCTGTCAAATGAAGAAAAAAATTGGGAAAGTTTAAAAAATGGTACGTTATTAAGACAATGTTGAAGTATACCTTGTGTAAATACTATTATGTAAAGTATTATTTTAAATTAAATACATATACTATACAAATACTTCATATTTCAAAATAAATGTTATTAACAAGTAAATTGCAATTTTAAAAAAATGCTTGAATAGCTCTTTTAAAAAACTAATATGGTATACCTGTATTTTTTCATGCTGATGTTTCATAATTCCACCCAGAGAAGGTTTTGTGCATGATTACTATTGCCTTCTCTGTTTTCTGAATTATAAGACCAAGAATTTATGGGTCAAGTGCTGATGAATCCATTTCCAGTAAGTGACCTTCACTGATACACCTTCACATGAAATGCTCTTAATATAATGCCCTCTCCGTCACCTTGGCTGCGGGCTATTTTGAACGTCAATCCGTGCGATGCGTTTGAATCAATGCAAAGTCGGAGATGCTTTTAGAAACGCATTTGCGAGATGCTCCTTGGGAATGGGATGGTAAATCAATTTAGATATGATAAAAGAACCTCGATCCTGATTATGAGGGTTTCAATTATAGTAGTGTACTGAGTAGATGTCTCTCCATCCTGTTGATTGATCTATTAGTGTAAATAGCCTTTTACTTTTCACACGAGTAGTTTTTCCTCTGCTAGACTCGTTCAATGAGAGAAAAATACTAATAAACCGAAATTGAAGTGTGTGCTCATCTTCAACGGTCGAAATTTGTGAGTGATATGAATTCATTGCAATAACTGCTTATCATATTAAATTTTGCTAATATGGATAAACGCCGCAGCATAAATTGTTCCGTCGCGCTTTTGTGCTATTACGTACTTTTTGTTCATAAGCACAACACGTAAAGTTGCATATTGGTGAAGCCTGTCTTAATTACCGAAAGGAATTGCAGTACAACCAGGCTAAATGGAACCCGAGTTAAGATAGAGGTATAGACGAAATTGCGCGCAATCGTTGCGAAAAAAGTGCCGAGGAAAATTTTCGAATGTTTCAGGAAACAAAATATTTATAGTTTAAAATTATTTATTTTGAAGATATATTTTAATTTAATATAAAAAAAGAATATGGTATATGTTCTAGATAAATAAACCTTTGAATTTAAACCATCGATTCAACGAAAAAAGCATGTTATGGGAAATAGTTCCTGACCCTTTATTTCGGTTAAGCGAGGTACAACTTTATTTTTTCTATGTGTAAAAGATTGAAAATATAGTATATGTATATTCAATTAAGTTTATTCACCTAATGTAATGGATGAAGAAACTGTTTATTATGCGATACATTTTTTCGTAGTGCAGATTTCCACCCATTTTTATTTCCCAGCGTTTAATTATTACTGGCATACATATTTTCACCATTGCTCCTTGAAACTGGAATTTTATAATTTTTAACACAAAATTTCTCCCATCTCCTTTGAAATTTCAGTTCAATATTTGCCACTTACCGGCCAGGTTAGTTATTCCATTCTTTCTATTTTTGTTAACTGAAAACATTTTAGTGAGAAGGAAAAGTCGCTTTCAAGTTCTCATGAAACTGTGAATGAAACTCTATCAGATAGTTCATAAATGTACCGAAGGAAGTTTACAAAAGCAAAAGATTCCAAAGGTTAACTAAAATTCGCTTTGACGTTAATATATGTACCTATCAAAAATACTATCTATCTATATCTACTATACAAAAATAATATCTTTGTTGCTTCACGCGCGAGCACTTAGTCGTTGGCAAGCACTCATCGAAGTATGTACTTTCCGTATAGACATGCATCGTTTCCCACGTGTCCTGCTGGTTTCAAGTTAAATATAAAGAAAACAATATTTGAAACACTCTCAACATGTGTAGTCTATAGTACAGTTTTATAATTTTCTTTGCTTTCCTCAATGAATGTGAAAAATTTGTTCACTTGAACTTGATAATTGGATGTTGTTGGGAAAGGAACCCCTCGGCTGCTGGAGGTAACCGATTCACAACTTTCCTTTTCACCTATCCACTCATCATATTTAAAAGTATACTGGTTATAGTGAGAAGGGAGAGCCTTTAAGAAAATAAAAAAATTGCATTATGTCTTCAAATATTGTCCTTTCTTGAAAAAATTTATGCATAATAGATACACCTTTTTTATCTTCAGAGTGAAGTAATGATCATGCTATCTAGTATTTAACTTATTTACTCTTTTTAATTTAACATGCTACTTTGGTTATTTGTGACGGTGTAATTTATTTAGTATTATAAATATCAATCTATATCTACAAAACTATGCTTGAGTTTTCATCATTGCTTAGGCACATTTTCAGAGAAATCGGTTTTATCAATGACGGTACTGTTCGTCTTTGTTCCCACTCTTTAGCCTTTCACCCCTTCAAAAACCCCCGTCGTAAAGCCAATGGTCTAAAAATGGCATGAGGATTTCCTGAAGGTGATAATAAGCATCACCACCGGTGACATACAGAGAGCCAGTGGTGGAACCATGAATATATATTATGGATTCGGATGTTTGGCTTTGTTGCCTAGGCTACGTGTTGCCGAAATTTCCACTTTTATTTCACTCAGTCCTTGGCGCCACTTCGATTAGTCTTTTCTGTTGTTATTGTAAATAGATGTAGTTAATTGTTGATAACGTGAGACTGTGGTAAATATTCAACAACGATCGAGGAGATATGAATTAATTGATGATAAGAAAATACCTTGCTTTTTTTGTTATCTAAAATTTACTTTTTAAATGCTGGAGAGGAAATATCTGTTACAGGAGATCAGTAAGAGGTTAATGAAACGTTTATCGTTTGCCAGAATCCGATTATAATTGGAATGCATTTAGCCCATTTGGCTTAAATAAAGAATTTAGAATGCCTTGTTTAAACAGAACTTGATTCGCACCAGGCGGCAAAACAGGGTATGCGTCTACGAGGATCCAAAATACGAGACTTGGATTGAAAAATAAGAATTTGTTCAAGGCGGCGGTAAGTGCATTCCTTTTTACTTACACTGCAATGATGGCCATTGGAAATACTCATGTAGTCACCTCGCATTGCTATTAAATTTCCGTAAAGCGATATTCACGAAGTTCTAAGAAGTTAATTGTGCATTTGTGTAATTAAATTTGGATAGGAATTAAATATATCTGTAGACTGGACGATATTAATAAAGTGTATAATTACGTCCTGCGTGTATTACTACATTTTTATCCACTACATTTTGGTTACTTGTAAGTAAAAACCAATGTATATTCATGGCAAAACCGGTAAGACGAGTTTATTTACGTATTTATAATCTGTCGACTGTATTTACATTTGAACTTCCGTCTTTCATCACCAGGCGGCACCACTTTCCAAAAAGTTAATTATTTACGGAATTCTAGACAACAGTTTTTGGCAACGAGATCCCAATCCATAATATATATTCATAGGTGGAACAATCAACGTTTACGTTCTTTCTCTCCCCGCGGCTGCGAAGCCGGTAAATGGCGTGCTCGACGATGGACCTGAAGTGGTGATATCTTTGGCTGCTGCTTGCATCCACCCCTTTTTCGAGCCATCATCCGGTGGCCGGAAACGCAGGGCGTGCACGAATGCATTCTGGGTCAGTTCGTGGAGAGCGTCTGCGTGTCTATTTGCAAGCAGCCAAGAAGGGCTCTAGAGGGTGGGGGGAGGGTGTGAGTTTGGTGGAAGGGAAGCTGAGAGGAGGGATAAATAGTCACGATAAAAGGAACAGTGCAGTAGCCGTGATGAGAACTTAACACGGAGAAAAGAAGGGGAGGAAGCTAACAACAAGTGACAAGAAGGAAGGAATAAAAGAATGTTTAAAGTTCTCCACGATGTAATTGCGTCAAAGTTTTTCGCTAAGATTGCATTACATACTTTCAATATAATCTTTTACACGTGATCGTGGGGAAAAATACTCTCATGATTCCTATCTTGCGTATGCAACTGTAAGCTATAATATCTATAATAATTCCAAATAATAATAAAACCTAATGGCAAAGGAGCACAAATGAGAACCAAGTAGCACCAAAATGATAGAAAAATGTAAAGTTCTTTTCGAGCAAGCAATATCAAAGATTTTCAAACGTTCACTATCAATATTTTCTTAAGGTATTTAGAACTATTCTAACACTATACATCAAGGCATAGGTATTTAATACAGAGTGACCGTTGGAAAAATAGAGTGCGTCCAATATTACAGCACAGTTGACAGAAGTGCAACCAATATGTCAACAGATACATCGCCATCATGTGTTGAATGTGGAAGGGAATCATGTGACCAAGAAATCAATTTTCGCTATCATCAGAGATGGATTCATTTTGGATATGCGAGGCTGTGGTTTAGTTTCCATTGACTGCGTTGCAGATGAATCTTATCTCGTAAAAGATTGGGAAAATAGGCGGAAAATTATTTTTTCATTACTAGTTTAAGGTGAAAATCAGTGACACAATCACAATCCTGCTATGATAGTATAACAAATACCTCTTTTAAGTTAGAGTATTCTGCCAAAATATGTTTCTGTATGAGTTTTGTTGCCGTCTTAAAAAATGCGGATTTTACTAATAATGTGGCCAAGGTTTTGGAGAGTAAAGGAAACGCATTTAAGATTCATAATAACCGATAAATATTTAATTCATATCTACCAGAATAGAGAACTCCACTTCTATTTCGTAAATATTAGGTTCATTGATTGCAATAGTTGCAGCTGTAAACTGATGCGTACCAACTAATATTTTTTGTCTCGAGTAAAACGCATGTTTCCGTTTTGTTTAAGTGACTCTGGCTAAAAACAATAAATACTAGGTTAAGGTATAAATTTGTTAGCATTTATTTTATTAGTATCCTTACAGTAGAAAAATAACATCACTTCACGCAGTAATCTTGTTACTATCCCAGATTTTTCACTTTCTCTATTCCCGGATTTGTAGAACGTGCTCAGCATATTATAAGAAGTTGACTTCAGATTTCTCTCGGACTGGTTATAATTTGCTATCTATAGGCAAATTCTATACTAATTTTTGAGGTATGAATCGATGTTTTCATCTATTTAACAATTTTTAGGGATAGTTTAGTCATAAATTTTTATCTATAATCTTTCCTGAAAAATCGTATTTTGACCGTGCCATAAGCATAAAATCCTATTAGCCGTTGTAGTGACTTTTCCGTCATAAATTTCGGATCATCTATCGTTTTTCATTCTAGACTGGTAACTTCGGACGCATAATTCCCCTCGTGATTGCTTTTTTTGTGATACCCCTCTCTGTATCCTGCCCTCTTCATTCTAATCGTATTAATCTTCTCCCAAATTTCCGATTACTCTTTCCCTACAGCTTTAAGCACTGATTGCCTTGATATTCTAGTAATTGACCTGTCCATCCCGCGAATGTCCTCTGGTGAATTTCTTTTTCCTCACTCCAAGCTAGACATTATCAAACCATCCTCTTTATCTGTAAGTTTTTCTCCGATTTTCTCTTATTGTAACATCTCCACTAGCTTTTTGTTCGTTATTTTTGTGCTTCATGACCGTCAAACATGATGTTTTATATCAATTTCACAATTTATATCGACGATTCACGATTGGGAGTCATAAAACTATATTTTGCAATTTTGAATGTCAGCTGGTCGTATGGTGCGAAGATAAATTTCCTTGAGATTCCGTGTAAGTAGCGTAAACGTCACTCTCTTCTGTATTTCTCGTCACTAATTTCATTAGAGCTGAGAGTGAACAATGTTGATACATCTATGGTACACCCTATTACATTAAGTATCAATCTTTTTCCACCTTTTTGTTTAGTAGAAATTTATGGAGGAATTATGATAATTTGACTCTGTGTGTAATTATATGAAATCGTTCCAACTCGTCCCATAAGCGAACACTGGCTTCAGCGGATTTATATTTTTCGGGTAGCTAGCGAGGGATGAAAATCATAGTATTAAATTGACATAAGGCGTTATATGATAAATTCATCATTTTTTGATCACATGCACTCCTTCTTCCTCCTGATTTACCCCCTGCCTTCCCTCTAGCCCTATTTACGATGCACCGAAAGACTGGCATGTGGTATATCAGACCCAAGTACTTATTAGCAGCTCCTGAGCTCGTTAACTTCCCTTCACCATCCTTCGTTTATTTCGTTTGGGTGTACATTAAATCATGCGTAATGATGACGCCAACGCGTTGATTGTTGTTATTTTTGAATTAATTAGTCGGCAGTAGGAACTCTGATTCAAATTCTTGCGATGGTTTTCCACCTAGTATGATGTCTAACACGGTGAAATCAGGTGAGCGATGTTGCTAGAAAGATATATAGGTAGACTGAATTTTAACTCTGTGCCATAATATTATAAAGCTGCTCTACCCGAGCTACTGGGTTCATAATTTTAATTAGAAACGTTTTCACTTATCCCTATTAATGGTGCGCCCATTGTGTCATTTTCCGGACGTGAATGTGAGGTCCTTCCGTTGCGACAAGTAGCACTGAGGTCAGAATGACCAAAAAGAGGGATAAATATCATATCAATGTCCAATTGCAATGAAAATTGTATTTATTTGGTTTTTTAGCCCCCTCATTTCTATATTTTTGTTGTTTTTTAGCGAAAATGAATTATTTGAAAAGATATGGAGAAGAGAATTCATCTAAGCAAGGGAACTAGTAATACAAGAGGTATTTTAACCCATGTTACTCTAACAAAATGCTTAATATCACAATCTGATTACATTATAGAGAAGTAATGACTAAAGTAAAATATGCTGAGGGAATAGTCTCTAGATTAACTTGTTTGAACAATGAATGGACCACAGTCTTCAGACACTGAAAAACTTATACAAACACTTAAATGATATTTAAATGCATTTTATTTAGTCTACAGCAGATTTAACAACTTGTTAAATTTCAATAATTCGCATCAGATTGTCTAGAAGCGTACTCCTCGTACTCTTTGCTGAGTCCGGGGAGACCTTGAACAATTCACGGAACTCATGTAATTATTATAGAACGCCGCAGTATTTGTTTATTTTGACACGAAATGAATTGATGAATGGATCAAAAATCAAAATCAGTCTTCATCAATGTTGTTTAAGTTGGTCTTCATTTTTCGATCGCGACAATAGAGTCGAATCATTTATTCCTGCAACATACGTCAAATGTCAATTTGAAGGTGGCATGTTTCAATATTTATTATGTTCCACCTAAAAATTTAGCCAAAAAATTTCTAAACTTTTAATCTTTAATTTGAAACATTCTAATAATCTTTAATTTTTTTGGTCAAGGTGGGAGACGCAAGATAAAGCATAAAAAGAATATGTGTTGCGGTTTATGGAACATCTGTAGATTTAATTCCAAGTGTTTTTCTAAACTATTCACTCAATATAGATTTTTTAATATGTCATTGGTTGGTTTATAGCTTGAGCAGAAATAAAAAACAAAAAATGTTTCTTCACCGTAAAACTTTATCAGGCAGGAGTGAACGGTGTAAAAGAGATAATCGGTAATTAAATATATTAAAATATACAATGGAAATATTAGCGTCAATTAACCTCTTATAACTGTTCTGATATCTGTTCCTCGAGCAATCTTAGACGTGCATAATCTTTGTTTGTTTACCTAACCTAGTAATACCTAAATCTATGCTCGAAATATGGTGACCATCTCAGAGTTTTCGATTTTTCCCTGACTCACTGGGAAATTGTGAACATTTTCTGAAAATTTAACCCTCCAGATTGATCAGATAACCCCTAGGAATTCGTGTCAAAGAATTCTGATTTCTTTTGAAGTTTTTCCGTGTCGTGTCACATGTCGTTCATCAAATGGTTTTACTTCTCATCAAGTGATGGTGTTTACAACAAGGACTATAGCGAGCGTAAACTGTGTAACGACTTGAAAGAAGTTCATCTTTAATTATTGTTAACTTCATCTTGACATCATCTTATGCTACAGAAAAAGTAAGGTTGATGTTACTGCTTGTAAACAGTGTTGAAATACAAGTATTGTTTTAGTAAAGAATGGTTCCCAACCAGTTATTTTAGCTGATACAGTTGTTCATTTTTTTGCTGTTACTACTCTTTTTTGGCCATGTGCGAACTTTTATTTATTTCTTATACTTCCTATTAGCTTTTAAATGGAAAAAATACCAAACATATGAAATTTCCACAATTCCTGTAATGGCGAGGCACTGATAAATCAATGGATCAATGGAAAACTGTTGTAAACTGAAGACCTGACCATATTGGATGTGCGCACATCGATGATAAAGGAGAACTGTGGATAAACACCGCACGGAGTTCGAACAAAAATGAGCGATTGTCGAAATACACCCATCGACCCGCGCTGCTTCAAATGCAGATCAAAGATACCGCCAATGGCCAATTAAAAAAATTTTGATGGCTCTGTTGCGTGTAAGGAAAACTGCTCCCGTCTCTTTGTCCTTGAGGGAAAGAGGTCAGTGGTGGATTTTCCTCGCTGAGTATTATATAACCAGTTGCATTTTCAATCAATGATTACCAAGACAATGGTTAGGTAACGTTCAAAGAAGCGATGGAAGAAATATTTTCTACCTGTTCCAGCTTTAGGCTACTATTCCGCTAACTATCAATGGCTATTTTCTCTCTCGCGATTTTGCTTAAGAAGTTTCAGAGGAGGGTAGAATAGAGTAGGAAGATTACTCTAATTACTGATGCTTTGGAAACAGCATAATTTGCATGTTTTCATGGTTAATCTTTGGCGCCGACGTTCACGTACGAGGCAGAGGGCCACTTAATTCATTGATAAACGCGCTTTGGCAGAGAATCTACAGACGCGATCCACATTATTATCTTTATTATACAGTCCACACATCCCCCCATCTCCTTGTGATAGAAATCCAACAGTTGTATGTAATTTGTTAGAAATGTTGAGTGTACTTCACAAGCTCCTTTAACGAGCACCTTAATCACTGAGAGACTGAAGCCCACTTTTCCCTATAGTTCAATGTCCGTATTCATACAGTCTACAGTCCTTTTTTACCGGAAGTCTTTCAGCACCTTAAAAATTGCGATTTTATGATAATTGTGGATTGAAACAATGCACTAAGCTAAATAATATATTATATCCATATCATTATCCTATTATATCATTCTGCATGGATTCTTAGTCATTCTACCGCGTCTCCCACATGTTTAAATCAAGCTTTGAGAAATTTCGTAGCAAATGACTTCTTTTGTCCTTTTCCGGCTCCGGACCACTGCGCGTCGGCTTCTCATACGTCAATGTGCGGTGCGGGTTAACTCCCTAGCGGGTGGTGTACCCTCGGAACATGTAACCCCAAGATAAAATCCTTGTCAAGCATCTGGAAGGCGTGACGTCAGTGAAAGTCGATTATTGTCGGACAATGGGAGTGGTAGTATTTATTGGGAATTTTCAGTAGTTGATATTATTGGTGAGAGATTTAGAGCGCTGTCCATTTTGTCACTTGCAATGATGCGATCTCCCGCTTAGCACTGCGTGGGAGACACGTGACTCCGAATTCAGTGCTCACTTAGTCTGAATCGTTTTTATTTGATACCGATAAGTGAATGCTCTCCTTCCTCTATCGAATAAAGATTTGATTTCACAAATCATTCAAGAGTTACATTTTGAATGGTCACTTTCACTACAATTACATGAAACATAGCCAAGGTATTTCCATTGAAAAGGCTGTTTGAATCTGTTAACTGGTAAAAGAGATGAACGAGAACGGAGAGAGTAAATTTCCAAGAGAGGAAAAATGGCTTTGCAATAAAGAGGTACTTAAATAGTGCTAGAAAATTAATAAATTGTCATCTGAAAAAAATATGGGGGACGCTTACTGTCATCTGTGATGCTCTGAAGTTTTTTCTTTGATTGGATAAGTATTAGACTGCTAGGATTTCCTGTTAAGCTTGTTTACTTTTGAAAATAATTCTTGACAATGGAACTTCACTAAGAGATATTCCTAACTTCCCTCGGAATCGTAGGAACTTTGATAAATTAGTGTTTTTATAACTTACAACTACTTTGGTTACAAAAACGTAACATGCAGCCACAAAGTAGTGATTCTCATGGCGTAGTCTACCCCTGTAGTATATGATGTTTCCGATGCCTAAGTCGAGGAAACGGATTGAGTTTTGGAAAATTCATTGTTATCTTTCATTTCATTTTTCTTTGATTTGTGTTCATTTTGGGACCAATAAAGTTGAAATCAATAATGGAATGAGAAATAAATGGGAACGATAAATAGAGATCTAGAATGGATTATACTATGAAGGTCGTCTTCGTGAAAAATTATGGAGGAATGAAGCGGTTGATTGGTAGGACAGAAGAATAGAGAGATGCTGCAAACATGTCTTTAGATTAGTGATCTTGTACTGTTAATATTTGTATCCACAATGAGCCACCTAAAAACAGCATATGCTTTATTTCTTGAACTTACCGATGGAGGAAAATGAATGTGTCATGGGTAATGACGATGATGGAGCGTCTGCTCTGCGTGAGTTTCGGCCATGCGAGGCAAATTTGAGCACCGAACACGCGGTTGTTACTTTGGAAGTCGCGCGAAATCAAGGGGGAGGCCGTGAACCCCGGATGGAGCTGGGAATCGAAAAAAAACGACGCGCGGATTCCTTTGAAGGTGCGGCGATAGCGTTTTGCGAACTCAAGGGTAATGCATCGGAAGGGGAGTGGTGGGGATTGGAGGGATGGGGTCCGTAACGAGCATCCGCGTTCTTTGGCCGCGCTCAACACTCCCGCCGCTTCCAGTCGGTGCGCCACGCGCACCCAACCAACGCTACCCCGTCAGGTGCCCTGGTAACCACCGTAGGCTATCCTTTCGCGAGAACAGAGAGAATGGTTTGGAAATCACTCTCTGCGCATTCTTGCATATTATATGCATTCCTTGAGTTTCAAGAATGGCTTTCTAAAATTTATACATGGGTTTCTCAAAGAAATATCTGCTAATGGTTAACCTAGACCATATTATCAGCCCTCAATCCACAGATGTTTGATAGGTGAAGGTAGAACTAACAAGTTACTTAGTCCCAAGGAGTGTGAAATTAATTCATCAGGATATGCTCTTCCACTGGTGGTTTCTCGCAAAAATTTCTTTATGAGCCCGTGTGTACTCGGAACAGAGCTGCTCAGAAAATGAAGCAGTTAAAATAAATGTGCCCCGAGGCTTCTCTCTATTTAAACCCTTTGCCTTTGATTTGCCGTTATGATATGACACCCACAAGACCTCGGTTCCATCAAAATGCATTACTTTATTTTAAGGAAAAAAGTCTGCATTTTTCTGCCACAGAACCAGCTTTTGGATTTTCAAGTTCCAGTTAAGATAAAAAAATTCAACCCATTGACTGTGGAGAAAACTGGCTAGAAAAGTGATACCGCTTCTCGGAGAACAATGCGTTGGATGGATAGGATTTTATTTTTCTCTACATGGGTTGAATCCTTTTTCACACCGTCAGGTACGGGTGATTATCCTCCTCCTATCGCTCCTTCTTCTCGATTGTTATTATCATCTCTATTGTCCTCTACATATACTTTGATGGCATAAGTTTGTTAGTGCTCCAATATTCCCTCTGAACAAGGCATTGCGAGATTCTAATACCTTGCCGGTTATTGAATTACTATAGCTGGCAAAAGGCTGAATTTGTGAGGTTAAATTTAATCATGCATCCTGAGCAATTATTAGATTATTCTATGTTTCTGACATATAGCTTCATCACAAATTATTTTTATTTCTAATTTATTGTTTTCGTTTTATGATATTTTACGTTCTACTTTCAGCTGAAATTGATACTAATAATCAATTTCAGTGAGTATTGTAAACGATGCATGCATGAATTTAGAGAGTCCATTTGATTGACTGCGCGATTCGGTAACCAAGCAGGCAGGCTTAGTCCGAACATCCCCTGACCACCTCCATCTCTCCCTGAGTTCCCTGTCTATCCGCTCTAAGAGTTGACGTCTGCCGGGATGGGAGGAGTAAATTACGCGCTCGCCTCGTCCGCTCACAAACTCCGAAGTGAGCGCGCGAACACATCCGAGCAAATCCTAAGTCTTTTTGGGCTCCCCGATTCCCCGCCGGCTTTTGTTTCCCGGAAAAGGGCTTTGAACTCCCAGAATCCGGCTCTGACTAAGGCGAGAGCGATGGTGCGATGCCACGCTGCTTTTATGGCCCGCGTTGGCTAAAGGCGAGTGGAAGGATGAAAAAAAAAACACTAGCGGATGTTTTTGTTCTCCTACAGATTGCTGTTCCGCCACGCCTGCCCGCCTTCCCCTGGAGAATAACGACGCGGACTCCCTAATGCGCTCCCAATTTTGTTTGTTTTTTTCTAGTTCTTCAAAATGAAAAGTATTGGCTTGGTTGCGGCCTTCCGATCGAAAATGGACCTGTCCGGTTTTTTCCGCCATTCGTTAAATAGGTAATCGGTTTCGAGAATTAGTCATATGATTCTCAATTTCGGCGATCACTTTATAGGGCTTTCCCATTTAGTAGTTTCATTTTCGGGAAGAACGTGATGATATCACATCGGGATAATCCTCATCTATTTGTTGCAATTAAAATAACCTACCAATGGATGAGCTTAAAAAATGACAGGAAACAGTAGATATTTAGAAGTATCTCTTTGTACCTTTGTTGGAAAATTTTGGTATTCCGTTTAATTCTTTTGGTTGTAATTTTTGTGGCGAGAGCATAAAAAATGGCAAGGCATTTGGGGTTAAAAGAGTTGAATAAACAAAATGGGGAGCGTTTACTTGCTAGTAATTAGGAATGTAAAATTTTATCGGTAAATTATTTCGTAATTGGTTAAGGGTGATAAATATATAATATTTATCCCTGAATTATTCGCGTTGCGATGAAACGTAATAGCTCTCATTTAATAATGTTGCAGAAGCCTTTGAGAATAGGATAGGCAGGATGATATTTCAGGTTAATAATGATTACATGAGCCTGAGTTCTAATTGATACATCTGATGAATAATTTTACAATGACTGCTCACGCAAGTCCATTCAAGTCTCAGCAAGCGACTCATCTGAGCACTGAAATAAGATGTGAGAATGTATAGGTGCCACAGAACCTGTAGAAAGAAAACATGATTTATTTTATCTGTTTGCTTTTCATTCCGTGTATAGAAGAAAAACTAGTAACTTTTTATAATTAATGTTTAATAGAAATCGATTGTGTGCTAGAAATTAGTGCTATTGAGGTTAATTAATGCTAATTAATCATTGTTACAATTCCTAGTGAATATTTGCTTAACAACACTTCATGCTTTTACAGTGAAGATTTGCCTCGAACGATTCTCGCGTTCGTTTAATTATAAAATATTTATCAGTGTTTTATTTCACAACCGCTGTACGAATAAAAACGCACTTGATTTAAATAAGGAATGTAATTGGTTTTATATACTTTCACTGTTTGTTATAAGAACAGTCTCTATAACTGTCGTTTACCTCGAAAAAAAATAACGACCTAGTTTTTTTCTTTTTCAAATTTTTTTGATCTCTTGGAATGCGGACGGACAAACGGACTCGGATTCTCTGGAAAAACATTAAATTTGCAAGACCGTGGTACTTGCGAAGTGTAGCGAGTGTCTTGTCTCTCTTTAAGTAGATTGAATTCTATACGTCCTAATGTCTCAATTGCACGCGTGTTAAAGAAGGCAGTCAAATCTGTTTCGGCTTCTCCACAGTTCTCATTTACAGAACTCATTTTAGTAAAACTAATAATGTACGACATTTGGACGTTTAGTGTCCATATCATACTCAGATGCATGGATTTCTCTCCAATAGGGAAATAAAGGAATTTAAAAAACAGTAAAAATATCCCATTCTTTTTGGATAAATACGGAAAAAGATCACTCAATACCTATCACGTATTGCTCTTAAAGGACTTATAGTGAAAACATTGTTGAATGCGAAAAATGTTTCCAATGGCATCTGATCGGTTCTCACAATTCATTGGATTCAAGTTCTCTGTCCCTCAGCTCTTTCAATGAGCCGAAGGAGAGACCATATTATTTTCAGCCTCTCCAGTCGCTATGTTGGATAAGTATTAGATATTTGTAATTATTTCATGATTTTTTTATTCATAAGATATTGATTTTCTTAGTTGTACTGGGTGCATTTTGTTAAGTAGTCCTACATTGCCTAAATGTCTACATAATTCGTCATAAACTTGATTAAGCGCAGAAATATGCTGACAAAAATTTGTAGTATCGTAATGGGTATGTTAAGGCTCAATTCTGGTGCGCGTATGTCTTTGTTTGCTAAATAAGATGGTAAAACAAACAATTATAAGAAAACTTTCAAATATAATTGTTGAATTTTTGAGCAACAGTTTCTGAGTATTTTTAAAAACTGTTATGCCCTACTTTATGTACATACATGATCCTGCATGCTTTTAGGGGTATTCCCGATGCTGCCGTAAAAAAAATATCAATAATGTTTGACAACAATGAAACTACTTCTCGTATCGATATTCGATCTGGTTATATTTTGATTTTACTGAATTGAACTTAATGAACATATTTTACTGAATTGAATGAATGAGCTGATTGAACTGAACTGAAGCCCTGAAGATGCCATCAAATATGGCGAAACTTAGGCATTGAGCCATCAAGTAAATGGGCATAAAACTGGGGAAACATCATTGATACGAATATATATATATATATTGGTCGAGAAAAGTTTGAACTGATTAGTAAAATATAACATCTCATGAAAGTGTTTAGCCTCCTCTTCCCTTTCTTTCATTACCTATGAAAATGTCATTAGTTTGTTGAGCAATTTATTCCTTCGTTCTCCCAAAATACCTTAAATTAGGCGAAATTGTATAAACTTAACATGAGGCAGTGAAAACTCATATGGGCTATTATAGATCATACATTAGTAAGATTATATTATATTCATGAAATAGGAATTATAAGACTTTATTGGAGTTCATTTTTAATCTCATGATCTTTAAGAGACATTCGACTTGTTTTGCTCTCTCTCGGTATTCATATCTTACATCGTGAGAGTCAATTTTTGTTTGTTTCTTTACTACCTCAGTTTTCACTGCTTCCATCAAAGTGTTACCTAGTCGTATTTTCTTGGTGTTTGTGTGTTTTGATTAGCTACATCCGGCAGCTGTTTCGTTGGAGAGGAGATGACTTAATGTCCTTTTCGTAAGTTTGATTTTTCTCTTTTGTTCCAAGACGCCTACAAATATTTACTGTTTTCAGTCATGTT
This sequence comes from Ceriagrion tenellum, assembly GCA_963169105.1. NCBI lineage: Eukaryota > Metazoa > Arthropoda > Insecta > Odonata > Coenagrionidae > Ceriagrion > Ceriagrion tenellum. The sequence continues at coordinate 142,216,427 of OY720635.1, read as the reverse complement.
CCTAAAGTATTAATTTTTTCCCTTTGCCTCGGAGGAAAGAGTTCTCGCCGTGTTAGGCCTTGGCAGTGCGGAATGCTTTGTGAATCATGTCAGTCAATTTTCCGCTGTATCTTTATTTCAAACCTTTCTTTAAGTGGCGTGTCTCTTAGTTGTATCTCGGCTGCTGCGGAGGTATTTCAAGTAAGTTTATTGCGAGGGCGGTTACAGAGTCATATCATCCGTCAACTGAGATATCTTTGAAGAGATAAGCAGGTAACCCTGTAGTAGTGCGACACAATGAAATGAAATGGAACGGTTACTACGAGAATGCGTGAAATATATGTTCGGCGCCAATTCTGTGCCTGTTTAGAAGTTGAAATATTTCAATAAGTGCTTTGGTCTGATTATGACCATGGCCTTTCATACATTCGGGTGAAAATAGCTCATCCTGTATCTGATATCTATTGGTTTTCATTCGCTTCTCATCAAATTGCTCTTACTCTTTTTTCCGTGTATCGCTGGCACATCGAGTAATTGTATTTGCTCTAGCGGTTAGTATCCTATCTTTAAATCCGAGATAACTTTGATGGTAGCCTGGAGTTATCAATATGACATTTATCTGATCTATATTGGTATATGGTTTTCCATTGTTTTTTAATAATAATAATATTTTATTGGCTCCAGTACATGTGGTTAACATGTATGGAACAATTCATTCACAATAACAAACAAACAAAGACAAAAAACATAGCAGCAATATTCACGTAAATACACAAAGTAGCATTCAGGTACCCCGTTTTGATAACAAAAATTCATCAACAGAATAGAATGAATTGCTTACCAGATATTGGTACAGTTGATATTTAAACCTTGATAATGGACAAGTATCCCTTAGTTTTTGTGGCAAGTAGTCAAACAGTCTCACACCAACATGAACAGGATAATTTCAATCGTTTCTGGCGTAACCTTTTGGAAGTCCATTTTTAATAAATGATAACACCAACTATGTTTCAATCCACAGATTTACTTTTATTGGTACAACTAGTTTCGACACTTCTGCGTCATCTTCAAGTACCGTTGCAAGTGGTCCCAAACCACTATATGTTTCCGTTGCAAGTGGCACTATACCTGAAGATGACGCAGAAGCGTCGAAACTAGTAGTACCAATAAAAGTAAATCTGTGGATTGAAACATATTTGGTGTTATCATTTATTATGAACAGCATATTTATGAAATCGTTTCAGGCTTAACTTGGTGGAAATGCGATATATCCATGATAAAATATAACAACAATAGTAATATCCACACTTTAATGTCATTAATAATTATTTAATTTATTAATTTATAATTAAACCATGGTCGGTGTTGAAGTAGTACATTAAAGTGTGGATATTACTATTGTTGTTATATTTTATCATGGATAACAGCATATTTGCTATATAGGGTGAGACTGTGGAAAACCACCCTTAAATCTTTAGAGGCTCTGGTATTATGACTATGCACGTCGGCATTAATTTCAATATTAAACAAGCTTTTATATTGAAGACTAATACGAAGGTGGAAAAAATGTATAGGCACGGTAACGTGAGAATTCCTTGGGATTTAAAATGTATCCGACAGCTACTTCCCCATGGAATGTTTTTGAATCCTAATGGCCCATTTTTGAAGTTTAAAAAGCCTAAATGGTGCAAGTGGCCCCAAACCACTTTAATTATATCAGTCGACTATGAACATGGGCATGGTAGATTGACTGGGCAGTGTTGGTATCCGTAAGAGCTTTAATCCTTCTTAATAGATAGCAGGCAGTTGCCACTTTGGTGCAAAGGTTATCAATGTGCATTTCTCAGGATAATGATTGGTGCACATGTAGAACTAGAAATTTTGTTTCAGTAGAGTAGAAGAGCATATGATTTTACCGTTTAATCTAAGAAGAGAAGTAGAAATACTTTTCCTTTGAGGGGTATGGAACTGTAAAATGTAGATTTTTTGTCATTGACAAGTACCATTTTATCATCACACCATTTATTCATTGCATTAATATTTCCTTGCACTTCATCATGGTTGAAGTATTTAGAGTAAAATAGGTGTGTTGTGTTGTCTGCATACATTAACACAGTGTCATTATTAAAATAAGTGGAAAATTTGTTGATATAGATGAGAAAAAGATAAGGGTCTAAAATAGACCATTGAGGAACACCTCTAGTGACTGCCAAAGGGGTAGATGTTGTATAGGAACCTAAAGTAGAAGAGTAGATACAGCTTGAGATCTGGAGGTTAAATAGGATTTCATCCAACTATTGGCAGTTCCAGAGATGCCATAACTATTAAGTTTGTGAAGTAAAATTCCATGATCCACTGAATCAAAAGCTTTTTTAAGGTCATAAACTCCTGTGACCGTGTTTGGCTTGTCGAGTTCACTAATAACTTCATGAATGAACTTAGCCATGGCAATTTAAGTTGATCTGTTTTTCATGAATCCAAATTGTGTTTTAGAGAGCATTTTAAATTTAATCAAATATGATAACAATCTATTGAAGATGAATTTTTCAAAAACCTTAGAAAATACAGAGAGAACAGAAATTGGTCTGTAATTATTCATATCTTGGGGGTCACCACTCTTGAAAATGGGGATGACCTTGGCTACTTTAAATTTGTCAGGGAAAACTCCCAGAGAGAGTGACTCATTAACTAAATATGTTAATGGGGGTATTATAGCTATTTTTGCATTTCCTTTCAATATGGAACCTGGTTCATTATCATATACAGAGGAGTGCGTCTTACTTATTTTAACCAGTATGATGTCAATTTCATTCTCAGCTGTAGGGTATAGAAAAATAGAGTGGGAAAAATGTTCCCTGAAGTAAATAATGTTAGCAGGATACATAGGTATGTTGTATACAGTTTGCAGATCATTGATGGTATTAAGAAAGTTGTTATTAAGCAAGTTCGCTATGACAATTTTGACTGATATTAAAGAGCTGTCATGAAGAACTGTGCCGGTAGAGGATATAAAGGTTTTTGAAATAGAGCAATTTTCAATTATCTTCCAGGCAGGTTTACATGGGTTATTAGCGGAATTAATAATGGACATATCGAATTTTCTTATTGTCTCATCTATCAAAATATTGTGTTCACATTTCAGTGTTTTATTAACTCTTTTAAGTGTCTGAGAGCCACTCAATTTTAATTCTTTAAAAACCTGTCTTAATTTATCTGATAAGGCTCTAATTTCATTAGTTACTCATTCTTCTTAGAGTTGGAAGAAGTTTTCATTGCTTTTAGAGGGAAGGACACATCAAGCCAATGCATAACAATAGATAGAAATTTATCAAATTTAACTTTAAAAACATCCCCTTCGTACACAGAATCCCAGGATTGCTGTTGAAGTAAACTATGAAAATGACATTGGGATGAGGGTGAAAAAGATCCTCTATAATAAGCGTAAGTGGGGGGGGGGGTTAAAACTGAAATGTGTCTTGAACTCAATATTTTGGGCTTTGTGATCGGAAAAGTGTATCTAGGACAAGACTATCAGTTGAGAGCTTATCAGTGAAAATATTATCAATACATTGTTGTGGATGAAGATCCAGTTACTCGTTCAGGTTCATGCACTGTTGGGACAAAATAAATTGATGAGTGAATCTAGTAGCAGCCTCGAATGAGTAGATTTCAAGCTGAAATCAACATTGAAATCCCCACAAATAATTGTGTTCTTGGCTCTCTTTACAAAAATTGGAACAGCATTATTTAGCCGATCCAAAAAAATAGAAAAATCAAAATTAGGAGAACGGTAAACATACACAACGGAGATGGCAGTGCCGCCAAATGATATTTGAATCCCACAACGTTCAAAGTTAAGCTCATTACTTGGATTGTTAAATCTTATGTTTCGTGCACATATGATATCTTTAACAAAAATCAACACACCGCCATTCTTAAATTGAGTTCTACAATAAGAGGAGACAAGATTATATTAGGATCCCTCCATTCTGAATGTGTTTAACTCATTGTAGTTTAACCAGTCTTTTGAGATGCAGACAACATCAGGTTCGTGTTCAGTGAAGAATAATTCCAGAACATTAATTTTGGTACGTAAGCACTGAATGTTTAGGCGTGACACCTTTACTTTTGTTTGACCAGTATTGGGTTCACAAATAAGGCTTTGAGAAGCAGATTCAGCACCATGATAATTGGGGGTAGCTAGTCACAATGAGTCGACTGATGTCGATACGATCTAGATCGAGTAAGTGCACCATTTTGGACATACGCTGATTCATCTACTGCAGCGGATTCAGGTTAATCACCATTTCGGTTGAAAGCACTATTAATTGCACTTAAAAACTAGCACTATTAATGAGCACTTTTAGGCATCATAAATTTGGTAACTTCGACACCGCGCGGCCAGAGCTCTAGGTTCCTTAGCTTATTACACTGAGTATAATTAATACCAATTTTAAAGGCAGTAGGAGCACTTTTTCCCTCTACCCTTTCACGCGAGTCACATGTTGAGTTTATTTTTTACGTATCAACTTGGTTACATGTAGTTTCCTGAGCCAAACGGCCGATATACATATATCTTATGATTTTAGCAGCTCGGAGTCCACTGGAGTCGTTCTCACTAGTTTCCCCTTGGCCGATGACCCGAAAGTTTCTTCATTTCCCCCTCTTCTGCTGGTAGACAGTGAAGCTATCCCCCCGTCAGGTTGCATGTTCGACTCCGCTTGATTTGTAGCTTCAATTTTTGGCATTACATGTTTAGAACGCGTAGTAGTTGATGCGGCAGGTTTAGATCGCGTAGTAGTTGAAGTATCCAGGTTACTCACACTCAGGCTCACTTTGTTAATATCAGCATCGACTTCAAGGTGTCGGAGTAATTTAACGCATTAGCCACGTCGCGGTTATTTTTAATAGATTTTAATTCGTTATTTAAAATTTCAATATCAGCCGCCAGGTTTACTAGCGAAATCTCGAATGCCCGGCGCGAAAAACATCTCCAAATAACTTCACGAACGTCAAGGAGGGCTTTCAATGATAAATCCAAGGCCAGTACACTTGGAGTGATAAATACAAGTTCAATACTCGCATGGAATAAACTTATCATGAGGATTATCAAGTTATCGCAGGATCTGTTCGAAGGTTTACCAGCACTCACCGCCATCTTGAAAATACGTATTTTATTTCCTTCGTTCGAACATTACTTTTAGCCTTAAGATCTCTCCGTATACAATTATTCGTCACGACTTTACGCGGCTGGATACCACGCTCGAAAATGCTTCCGCAGAGGTCTATACGTTTTTATTTTACGACCCTGCTTTGCTACTTCAGCAAATCTGTTTATGCAGGTTTCGGGAATAAGGATTCATATTTAGTTCAAGTGATGTTACTTTTCGCTCGTTGCTTTCTCATAATTGCCACGGAAGAAATAATCATAATTCCACGGAAGAAATGTATATTCTTCAATAATTAGGTGATCGTCTCGATGCGCACGACATTGTTTCTTGCGAATTATTGCAGGTATTCTACATAGAAATCTTTCGTCTCCGTGCAGGACCATCAATTTGTTGCATAGTGCGCAATATACCATTTCACTGAACATACTTGGTATCCGATGCAATGAATTTTCCACTCTGCTATAAGTGGCGCTGTTTTCTGGGGCGGGGAGTGGAAATGAAGGCGAAGACCTCTCGTAGGCTGCCTCAGTAGCCAGAACTAAAAGGGCTTTTTCGGCCGAGGTATGACCCTTGAAGATCTGCTATGAACCGTGGTTTATGGTGCCTCTGATGGGTTGCAATTACTCTGCATCATTATGCATATGGATTAGGGAAGAGACGAGGGCTTTGTTTCTAGCTAACCTGCTACGCAATATAGCGATTCAGTGTAATTAGGCGCGTTTATGGTTTTCCTGATGTAGTACCTATTTTATATCCCGTATTTCTCTGAGTAGTGCTGTAGACTATAATAGAGCTCTTATGCGTCCGCGAGTGTCGATTTGTTTCTCTATTACATTACATTATTTTTGGGAATTCAGGGAAAATCATGTTTGGCGAAACTCATAGGTTATGTGAATTTATTGTTGAAGTGCTGCGACGACGTCGCGGAAAAACGAATTGACACGGTGGGAAAGGAGTCAAAATGACCAAATACGGAATGATTTCCAACAGTCACACTATATTTAACATAGTAAATTACAATTAGGATTACACAACAACGCCCGCAGGCTAGCTGCCGAAACTTGACGAACGACGGGTGCTGTCGAGGTTCACACTCCGGTGGTCGGCAGGAGAGGGACCCGCTGCGACGAAGCGCCCGGTGACCGCCGTCAAAGGAGGGGAGGTAGCTCTGGATCAGTGGAGAAGGGGGAAGTAGGGGAACTGTTCGTCCAGCCATTGGTTGGGACGGTGGCGTAGAGGATCACTCTTGCCATAAAGTTCCGAAAAGAGGACGCCAGATGCGAGTTCACTATAAAAGTAGGGCACCTTGTTCTTGTCGCGCAATATCGCCGACAACGAGCAATATCGCCGACAGTGCGCACTTTGAAATCTCCCTACCGCACTTGTCCGCGCGAAAATGTCCGCGGCGAAATTATAGCCAAATTTGTGCTGAAAATTCGACACAGTGCGTATTAGAAATCGTGCGACAAGAAGCGCTTATAGAGTGACTGAATTTTTAGCTCCGTACTTAGGATTTGTTTACCCCCTTTGACCGTAACTGTCCTGCTTGTGTCTTTTCGAACTCGTCGCTAACCGCATTAGTATCAATTAGGTGGGTGGGTTAATAAAGCCCAAATAGACATGATTTTTCGTAATAGGTGGGACGTCAGCGTGAATTCATTTATTGATTTTCAAGATGTATCTATGATTGATCAGTAAACGGGTGTAGTATGCTTCGGAGACTCGGTCATTGCGGGAGGAGGATATACATGAGCTGAAGGGTCCTCAGGTGCACGTGCGTAAATGTGCAGAGGGAGTGAACCGGATAGCGAGGAATAGAGACAAAAATATTTTAGGATGGTGGAAAAAGAATGCCCTGCGAATCCCAAGGGAGTCTGCGGAACGCAGGCAACAAAAGTAGACGAGATATTGATAGGTATGGAGCGTCGAAGGCGTCGATAAAGGGTCAAAGTACTTGGTCGGCTGGAGGAGGTAAAAGAAAAACAATTTTGGACGGTTTTTGACAGAGGAGAAAGAGGAAGAAGGTTTGAAGAGCTTAAGAACAAACATCTACGATTCATCTCTTGGAACCCCATCAAAAAGCAAAATGTAAACTTTTTAGTGTATAATCTAGCACAGGCTTTCACTCGATACTGTCTTTTGAGTGGAACTGGAGTAAACTAGTTAAGTCCAGATTCTTGTTTTATTTCTACTTCATTATGATGAGTATAACATTCACATGTAATATCATATTTGATGAATATTCGTTATTAAACTGCATGATTTTGAGAATGGTTAGGTGAGGATTCTGATTGGTCTACGTATGAACTCCAATTGGCAATTGCTGAGAGAAAAGGGAAGTATGGATTTTTCTGGCCTTGTACTTTTGTGTTTTTTTTCGCTTCCTTTTTTGCCTTGGGGGATCCATTGAAAATGATTTTACTTTCCATGGCCTTTGGGTTGTATCTGAATCGCAGTCGCCAACAGCAACAAATCCCTTTGTTTTCCATTGCTTGAATTTTACGAGGCAATTGATTTTCCTTCTTTGTTTTCAGTTTATTCTTCCTTTGTTTCGACTCGATGTCTCCTTGCTCATCTGTACAACTGCCTTGCGCTAGAGAACCGGAACTCCCGGGTTTCTTTCTCGTATTCTCTCCACTCCTCTTCATCTGTCGAGAATAAGAAGCTCTACGCCAATACTGAATTGCAAATTTGTTTTACTTGATGCCAGAAATCCGGGAAGACTATTAAATGAGGCCGCTTGTACTATTTAATATTATTTTCCTTGTATAATTGAGATTCAAATTACGTCATTTGCATCAGGCTGCGCTACTCAACTAAGCAGTGGTCGCATATACTTGGAATTTTTTTTAAAGATTTGATTGGTTTCTGGACGATTGAAGCCTCTTACGCCACTTTCCATGAAGTGTCGACTGACATCATAAACTGGCCATCACAGGTGATATGTTCTTACAAGCTGAATTAATTTGATACGAAATAACGTTTTATTTTATTTAAATGTTAAATAATTAATGTGAAACAACTGATTGATAAGGTGACGAAATTTTATTTATATTAATCCCTTTGCAGCTAATTGAAAACAATATTTAAAAATGATTCTCCAAAAGTTCTTGTAAAGTAAGTATGTTTATTGTACCAAAAATGATGCATTGTGTAAAAATAATTTCTAGAATTGTTTATGCATAATTTTTAGCTTATTTTATGCGTTTTATTTTTGTGACTGGACTCTAAAAATAAGGTTTCTTATTTAAGGGACTTAAGTTCATTATTTGACCGATATTGAACTCTTTTACAAAAAGAAGGAAAGAGTTAACCCTTTGAGTACGGCATGACGTTATTACACGTCATGCCGTGACATCACGACAACAAGGACGTGATATCACGTCAAGCCGGAAAGACAACAATGACGTGATATCACGTCATGCCGCACTCAATGGGTTAAAATACCTACATCCTGCTTGTGGTAAGGAAATATGGCTAACAATCTGCTACAAGTTACTATTGCCGAGAAATATGATGTCTTTCGGTCCTTTGGGCCGTAACTTTTCAAAAATGCTGCTAATACATGTAATCGAATTTGTGAATTGTTGCCTTTGACGGCGTTGGAAACCGAGTTGTGGGCATGCGTCTGAATTTTTTATTGGTAAATTTCGTGATTAATGCTGAGCAATTGCTAAGTTGTCACATTATCGTGAGAGATTCTGTTGGGGTAAATATTCGTTAATCATTTCAATTATGACTTTAAACCGATAGCGCATATATTAAGTTAAACTATTAGTTCAACTGCGCATCAATGCTTGGTCGTGAAAGGAATCGCTCTAGATTAATTGTGGACGTGTGGCGAGGTTTTGTTAATCGTCAGAACAAGCGTGCTCACTCGCTTATAGTGGAACAAAATGGCGCCAGAAGCCGTCACTCGTCGATTAATTACTCCCACCAACGTAAACCCGTCAATTAATCAATTAATAACTAGGAGAAAAAACATTGATGCCATTAATCATGGCTTTTCTTCGGCGGTGGGCGTTGCCGGTGTAATAGCGCTCACAGCCTGTTTTGAAGATCGGGCTCCCATGAGTAAAGAGTAGTCGTGCCTAAAATGTGAATATGAATGCTGAGGAACGGGGGAAGGAGTTGTGAAATTGAGGGGAACGAAAGGCGAGATTATGGAGATTAGGGGAGTGGGAGGCGAGGGAAACAGCAGACCCTCGGGCAGCAGAGAGTTGGAGATTGAAAAGAGAATATTCGTTTGATCATTGATTGATTGAATACTATTCTCCTTCTCTTCGTGAGTGGGAGGAGAACGCCTACTTTGACTCGTCAAATCACACTTATTCCAAAGGAACCAGTTATTATGTTCCCGCTCCCTCTCCCCTTTGAAGCTGACACCTTGATGTTTCCGCATGCCTGTTTCCAAGTGTGCTGTTTGTTTTTTTCGATTGCCCGGAGATCGCTAGTCTCCTGTTAAGAACTCGACGGGCGTGGGTCAGACTTCACACGCGCGCGCCAGCTTACGGCCGTCGCCTGCATTACGTCGCCGAAACGATTAGGTCTCCCTGCGTATCTGTGCGCATTGTCAACGACGCAACGGCGGAATCGTAGCCGTGCCGTGAGCGACTCGCAGTTCGGGTTCTGCTAGCGTCTAGCACACATGGGACGGGTCATATTCCATGAACATGCTCTAATAATGCTCTAATTAATCAAGTACAGAAAATATTCGTGTCCCTTTCTGATCAAGATGAAGGCTTTAATAAACTCGCTGATATATCCGTCACCAATATACCCAGTTATTAATTATAAAAAAGCAACAAGTATCTGTCACGACGGATCATATTCTATGAATATGCTCTAATAATACTCATACAAATCAAGAATAGAAATTATTCGTGTCCGTTTCTGATCAAAATGAAGACGTTGATAAACTCACCGATGTATCCGTCACCAATGTAGCCAATTATTTATGATATTAGAATCAAAGAATATCAGTTACGACGGAAAATATTCAATGAATATGCTCTAATAATACTGTTACAAATTGATTTGACAAAATATTCGTGTACGTTTGTGATTAAGATGAAGGCTTAAATAAAGTCACCGATGTATTCGTCACCAATAGACGTACCCAAATTTTAATTATATGAAAAGCAATTAAACATGTCTGTCGGTCTATTCACCAATTTCAAATCCTACGAGGAAATACACGCATGAGATTATTTTATTCGCTTAGAGTCTTATCTTTTGCAAAATTAAAATGGAAATACTGGTCTTACAAATTCGAGGCGAACGCGAAATTTTCGTTAAATTTCTCAAAACTACGCGTTTTTGGGGAAGCGTCCCCTTGATGGTCCACAGTTTTGTTGTAGCTGAAACTCGTAGGAGTATATGGAAAATCAAGACCCATACCGAATCCATAGGGGGTGTTGAGTAACCTTAATTATCAGGGAAGTATTTTGGAAAAATAGCATGCTCCTCAGATGTAGGCATAGAATTTAGTTCGATGAATGATTATCAAATGAGTGGTTGGACGGTGGTATTTTGTAGACTTAGAGTATTCTATACTTGGATTCAACGTGACTCAGAAATTTAAACTGTGGACTTGAAATTATGAATGACTCCATATGACTGAATCATAGGAAATTCCTGTCGAATACGTAAGAGTCGTATAAATGCGATTTATTGGACTGTTATACAAACAGGATTCTCTAAAGACTTTAATATTTTTCCATGCTAAAACATCATTGTCAAATAATCACAAATTACGTAACTTAAACGTTTTGCGCATTAAAAAATACATCTGTAAGGAAATTATGAGTTTTTTATTATAAATTAAGGGTTCAAATTCAAACATGCATGCCGGGGGGTTAATCTGGTGTCTATAATAATTTCATGCAGGTCCAAATAATGGCATTATCTGAAATTTTTCATGGAATTTTGATTTGCTTTGCCTTCTTTAACTACTATCACGAATAACATGTATACAGCGATTCGAACTAGTGCGTTTGTTCTCTATAATATTTTTTGGAAATGGTAGATTTATACCGTTCCTCATAAAGTATTCTTGACAGATGAGGTTATTATTGGTTGTATCAGGCATAATTTTATCGACCCTTCTCATATTATAATGAATATTGGTATCTTTTTGACTCCATACTACACCTGAAGATGACTTGAGCTTCGAAACCCGGATCGTTGCAATTATGAGTAATCACAGTGTTGCTGGTTTTCGCTATAACATTAATTTTTAAGTGCTATTTTTTATTTAAATCGATGGAAAACACATCCTTTACCAGCCGGTTTCAAAGTTTATGACCGTTTATAACGATCAGTTGCCTTAAAAAACATTCCAATACTGATCGGTAACTTGGAGATAAATATCGGAATTCACTTAGACGTTTATCGATGTCTCCATCACTAACTCGATTCATTAGTATATTTAGTGCTCTGAAATGCTTTGTGACAAGAATTCTTTCCTTCATGGCGACCTGAAACAGAAGTAGATATTCTTCCTGAAAATTTTTCATTATTTCTCTCATTAGTTATTATGTTTAGCTCCCATTAATCATATGGCACAAAAACCCAGGCTTGAATGTGGAGTGTCTACTACTCTAAATATCCCTTTAAATCACTTACCATCGTTCATCTAAGGGACCCGACTTCACGCTAGAAGTTGCAAATTAAATGCACCTATCTATACATTTAATAACCTGAAAAATGCGAAATTTGGCATCCCAATTTGGGAAACGTTGCCGATCTCTTGGAGTTGGTCTGAACAATTCTCTGTTATAAGCGTCCTTATGACGCTCTGCCCACATGCAAGTTGTGACATAAAATTTTATCAAACTTTCCCACAAATATAAGTTTGTTTTCCAAGAAATAAGCGCTGTATAGACAATCTCTCCTACATGACATGCTTAGCTGCAGCAACAATGCTCTCGGACTATAATTTAAGAAAACATCTAGCCAGTACAAATGGGGCCAATAGTGTTAGACAAAATGAGGTTATTGGTGTACATGTTTGCTTGCAGAGGGGACCAAATTTTTATTATAATGTAATTTTGCAGTCAAAGTTGTGAGTTTAGAAAATGAATGAAGCATTCGTTTTTCAGTTAGCCAATGGGTTGTAGTCAATAATGAATGCCTAGGAGGTGGAGTGCGAGAGGTATGGGATGAAGATAAACCAAAAGAAAACGAAAGTGATGAGATTCTCTAGAATGCGTGTGTGTGGTAAGGGTGGGAGGGCACATAATTGAGCTAGTCGAAAAGTCAATGTATCTGCGTATTATTTTGGAGGGGAATGGGTTTAGTAGTAGGGACACAAGATGTAGAATTATCATTGATAAAGATGAATTTTCAAAGAAAAGAGAATTGCTGAGGGGGTCTGAATAGAGACGTAAAGAGAAGGATGGTGGACCCTCTTATATGGAGCGTGGTTCTGTATGGGTTGGAGACTTGGCCATTGTTAAGGGAAGATGTACGTAGACTTGAGACGTCTAAATGTTGAGAAGGAAGGATGGAGAAGGTGATCTGGTTGGCAAGATGGACGAACGAGGAGATATTGGCCATGGTTGGAGAGGCGAGAAAGCTGGTGGCGGAGGTTTGTAGGAGGTAAAAGAGATGGGAGGAGGTTAAAAAAATGAGGGAATGCTGAATAGAGTGATGGAGGGGAGAATACTATGGAAGAGAGGATGAGAATTCTGGTCCAAATACGAAGAGGGAGACGATATGAGAATTTGAAGAGGGATCCAGTAGGGGATTACCTAAGAAAGGGAAAACGGTACGATATTCCTGAAATTATGACGTTAGGATATGTACCGTCCAAAACCTACCAATAAACTGTTAGAATATTCAAATGAATATGTGTGAGAAATTCAATCGGTTTCCGAAAAAATTGTCCCCTTATAGAGTGACCGCTTATGTGATGGCTGCGGAAACATGTAACAATGTAACTGCAAAACAATCGTTTAGTCTGTTGCGGAATAAATTTTACTAATATTTTTTTTGTTTGATTCTGAGCTAGAAATTATAAGAAAGATCATTAAAAGTCAAATGAGAATATTTTTTGTGATATAGTAAAAAATGCTCAATATTTTGACTCCTTAGCATTGCTTCATTCCCTCTGGCAGCATAAAAGGTTTGGCCTTATTTCTAGTACTGCTTACTGAAAAATTTACTGCTGGAAGAGTATTTTTATGATGGCGACAAAAGTTTCAAACTTTTTATGGGCATATAATTGCAGTTTAATGCTCGAATTACTATTATTATTTGGCTTGTTGGCTGAAGCAGTTGCAAGGTCAGTTTATTGTGAAGATGAGAGCGGCTACGATGTGCTATTTTGTATTATTTGCACTTTTATAACGTATGAAGGCAGTCATCTTTCTTTAAAGATGATTAACGTGCCCTTCTAAAGCTCTATTTAAGGTAGAGTGAAAATTTAACGGCATTTTACTGCTAAATTTTTCCTTGTGAATAAGTATCCACAGATTCATTCAAGTGAAATCTATTATTTTTAATGGACTTAAATGATGTTATTTTATGTAATAAATATTGCGCTAAATAAAAATAGTTGATAATTTTTAACTATGAAATATCATGCTGCATAAATAACTTGTAAATTTGCAAGTTTTCAGAGACAATTTAACTTTAACGCACGACCCAGATTTGGATGCTATGAACCGCATGCAGATATGTTATTTTCTTGATTTTCAGTTGTTCATTAAACATTTTTAAACTACGACAAAGAATTAGAGGTGCAATATTTAACTACTGACATTCTGCTTTTATTTTAAACCATGTTTACTATCCATGAAATCCATATCTGTAGAATAAGAAAAATTCATCCTTTATTGCATAATGATCGGCTTGATTGGATGAAATGGTCCACGTTCCAGTCACTTACTTTTCTAACTTCATTGCAGTCTAATAGTTTTCTAATTTCCAGGAATTGCCGTCATGTATAATTATCTCACAGGTGTAAATGATCAAAATCGTGTGAACTCTGAATGGTGTATAGTAATTACAGTTTAGTAACAGCTTTCGTTGTTCGTTAGTTTACGCGAGCCCCTATATAGCATAAGCTATTTATTGGGTCAGTTGTAGCCAACTACTATGGTTTTATGGCGTAATTTTGTTTCTATATGGGACCACCATGCGTGTTTCTGCGCTGTGTCTTAAAAGGCGTGCTTCATGAAAATGTGGGAGCTTATGATCGGAAGTAGATCTGGTGCGTAAGTTCTTCATCGTTCAGTTTTTTGGGGGTATATTGACGAGAGAAAAAAAGGAAGGGGCCAAAATGTTTGCGGTTATGTCAAGGGATATCCTAAGAGCGGCAGCATGGGTGAAGAAAAGCAGCTGAATGGAATGCACGCCCTAGCGCAAACGACCATCAAGGCTCAATCAGTGCCCCACAAATAGCCGTCTTCTGTGGACTGCACGCTGCTTTGCAATTTTCTTTTAGGGCCTGGGAGAGTACGACTTCTGGATCCCTTCCAAAGAAGCTTATCCCATCCCTTTCTACACGGTTCATTCATAGTTGAAGCTAAAATTCAGCTCTTCCGCCCAGAATCATGGCATTACTGCAATTGGAATAGATAAAATTTATTCCACTGTAAATGGAGCCAGTCATCCAAAGGAAAGATGAGGTCGGGTATGAAATGTTCAAGACGCAAGGAAATGGGTCTGAACATTTTATTGAATGGAAGGGGCATGAAATAGAGCAGCTGGGATAGTTTTCGTATTCGAGTAGTATTTTGGAGGAAAATGTTCTTAGCGACAGAAATATGAGGTGAATAATCACGAAGCATATTCGAGGAAATGAGAATTGAGGAGGAGGCCTTTGAGGAGAGGCAAAATGGAAAGATCAGTGAAAACTTTGATGTGGAGCGTGGCGCTTAACGGGCCGGATACTTGATAATTGCGGCGTGAGGATGAACGTTTCGATTTTTCTTTTAGGATAGTGAAGAGGTGAAAGCTGGGGTGTATGGAGCAGCACAAAAGTCGTTTTGATATGATGGAATGAGGAAAGGAAATATTTGGCAAAAATTTGGAGGAGGCAGAAAAGGTGAACAGAAGGGGTGTTGAGAGGTGAGGGTATTCTGAAGGGGTCGATGACGGGGGAATGCTTGGCAAGCTCGGGATAGGAAGTAAAAGTATAGGAATTTTGAACAATTTAAGGAGTTGGGGAAGTTATGAGCAACTTAAGAGAGACTTGATGTTGAGCAAGTAATGTGCAGGAATATGTCTCAGGAATAAGATATCGGATAAGGACCACCCAAAAGCCTTGACACCGTGAGAATAGTCACTTGTGTGAAAGACGAACGACTTCTTCGAACGTATAAAGAGTAGATAAACATCGTGCCAGAAGTCTCACAAATCGTCATCGTGGTACTATTATTGCGTACTTTCAAATTTACATTAGCTCCATTTACTTAATACTTTAAAACTTTCACTTTGGCCATTAATGTATTTTTTCCCCGGTGAAATCTTCACGGAAACATTTGGCTAGGTTAAGTCCTCACACAATCCATATTCAGACTGGAGATAACCCCCAAATCCCAACATTTACAAGGAATAATTCCGTTAAAATCTTGGCCTTAAGTTATCAATTTCGTCCAGACCAGATAAACGCTATAAGCGTATTGTAGACATATCACGCTCTATCAATTAAAATGAAGCAATTATCAGATGTCATCGTTAGTTAGAAGTTGGATGTTTGTCAAAGCCGTGATAAGTAGTGGGATTAGGGAAAGAACAATATTTGAGACTGCAGGAAATGGTATATCATGATGTTCTCAAGGCTGCTTCGAGAAACGAATAGCGATAAATGGGGAACGGCGCCTGGAGTTGGCGACATTTTCCATTTCCTTCGCTTTCCTTTTAGCCATGTCAGTATAGCCTTTGCAGTAAAGGAAATATCGAAAAGCTCTTATCGCATTTCCGTATCCTAAAATGTTGCTTTCTCCGAAGTTTTGGCAATTATTTACCGGGGCAATGGAAATGGATCCAAAAGAGAACATTTTTTTTAACAAATGAAAGAGTACAATTAACTACGACGCAATTATAAAAATACTAAAATAAATGACGCTAAGGTAGAAAATGTCATTGGAGGAAACGTAGATTTAGTAGATGAAAGAGGTAATCAGAGAAAGTGAATATCAGAAGCCGTGGTGGATAATGCAATTGCTGGTGTGCAGAGATGTAGGAAGGAAACATTGGGTTGCTTATCAATGGCCAAGAGATGGCAGTTTAGCAATTTATAATAATTTGATCGGCTTCTAATCTTCAACCATTCTGGATTTCGTGCAACATTCAAATAAATAAAGGCATTCTTCATCACTCCCATCTCTTTGATTGATATAGTCAAATTCCTTGCATACCAAACTTGGAATTTCCGTGATTTGGTCTGATGTCCGGACAGCATTCAAGAACTTCTCTCGGTCCGATACCCTTACGCCATTCTTTTGAACCTATTAGTTAGGAGGACATGTATTTGAAGCAGTTCCTTTTTAGTGCTTGTATATGGAGATACATAAATAGGTGTCCGCTAAAAGTTGGTCATTGATGTGGGAAAAATTTTATACTATTTGGTTGAAGAGCATAATGAAAAAGGTGAGCCGGTTGGGAGAAACTAAATGAGTTGGCGTTGGATGCTAAATAAAAGGAGAAGATAACAAGAGAGTCTGGATGAGAGGATTGTGTGAGCGATGGAGCGGTAGATCAGGAATAGGAATGCTGAACGATATGAAGGGAGTTGGAAGGTGCGAAGAGTTAAATGGAATACAATAAGAGGACAGTTTGTAGTTTTTCCCGACGAATTGGTACGGAAGACTGCGCGGTCAGTAAAAAGCGGAAATGTCCGTGGGACTACCATTGATTTGGCAGAATAGTCGTTATGACGTTACATTGCTGCGGCGATTTCAGATTTTATTGGGCTATGGGTACTCTAGGATAAGTTTATTATCCTGATTCGATGGTAGCGGCGAAGGAATACTGTACTTATCTGATAGGCCGTCAATTTGAAGCTCGGAATTGGGTTTCGTTAGTTCTGAGGTAAGCTGTTTAGTATTCTTAGCACCTTTGGTGATTGGTCTTTAATGTTTAGGACATGTTGTTTAAACAGTCAATTTTAATCTAGAAAAATAAATTATCCACTTGTTTGTAAACAGTGTTTTGTAGTAAATATTGATACAATAGCTCTAATGATTTTATCAACTTTTTTAGGTTTATAGATCAAATAACTCTAAGAATATATGCTGATACCAGATTTTAATTTTAACAGGTACTCCGAAGGTGCTGGATGCCATTGAATGGACTACATGATTGACTTGCGTTGATATAGCTGTACAGTTAACTTCAATGCTGCTGAAATCAATGTGGGGGACGAATGTATCACCTTAGTCTGAATCAAGTGTGCCAGACTAAGCTTGCGCACAAAGTTATCGTACTAAGCTTCTTTAAGGTAACTTAAATATATGTTTCTTTGGTAATTAAAGATGTCTCAAATGTGCTTGTGTACAATGGGAAAGATGACGGATTTCGGTTGTGACCACATTTTACCATCGTTCAGCTTGTGTTTGAGCAAACATATTCGTACTACCTTTCGTGCCATAAAAGATAACAGTTTTTGCAAGAGATGCGGCAAATTTCTTTCAAAATCACAGCTTATTTTAATTGTCTTCTTATTGTCATTAATACCTAGGAATATATTTAGCGCCATCCTTTGTGGGACACATGTGATTAAACCAACTTAAGTAGTTTCAATCAGTCGTAATCTTTGACTTTCCTTTCACTGCCGATGTACATTTCTGTCAATGTATCCAGAGTATTGCTGAAACCTAAGTTGACACTTCGTTGTAGTATTTTAGGTAAACTCATGAAGATGCACAAAGCTTTATCTGTGTCTCTGGATTTTTTCTACTAATGTAAACTTAATCCTCCATCGATCAAATTAATTTGTGAGGAGGAAATATTTGTATTATTTAGGTTTCGACTGAAAAGCGTTTGCTTGTTTTTCGATCGCTGTTTTGGGAAATATCTTATCTGGCGCTTAAGTGTCAACAATTTTTGTGTAAGTAGTACGCCTTCGGCATTAAATGAACCCCACCTTACGCTATCAGTGGTTGTCGGCTTCTTTTTAAACCCTCAATTTAGATAGTGCTTTTAAATGCGGGTATTTATTTTTCATCGTGACTATCGCGGAATCTACTCATGAAAACTGGTACTCAATGTACATTGCTCCAATAACTTTTTACTTTTCTGTGAGGAAAATGGTCAGATAATGGCCGAGAGTAAAACTAAGAATGTCGTTACAATTCGCTCAGAGAGTAAGTGTAGATTTTTTCCTACGTAAAAACGTTTGAGTGATTTTTTAATGAAAAAATTACTAAATTTGTGCAATTTACTTGATAGTTAGCTTATCACTGGCCCTATAGAAAATATACTACACAATATTCGATTTTTGGTGATATTTTAATTAAACCCCTGGGTTGTCATATGCTATTAGGTCATAACTCGTGTACACTTTTTCTATATAGGCTTACATATAGAGTAAAAATAATATAACACTATATGCCGTTCTTCGATTAGAATACCCATAGAAACAGCAATGTTTCAGGGATAAAGATGATGCAGAATTTAAAGAAACACTGTCCACTCATCGTACTACCTCATTTATTCACGAAGTTAGACAATAATGGCAGCTGCTAAGTCTAATTATTTGGGTCAGAAAAATCCTTGGGAATTGAATTAATATTTTGATACCCGTGAGGAGACGGGAAATCGTTCATTTGATAAAGTGAGTAATAACAGATCAGATTAATTTTTGTGGAACATTAATGGCCAGAATGTCATTTCGCAACCATATTATTATAATTACGTGTCTTATTCACTCAACGATGAGGACTATTAGCGCCACGGAACGAATGTTACCGCAATAGCTGCGGAAGGAATCCACTCAATTGAGCCCTTCGCTCTATTCTTCCCTCCAATGTCTCCTATTCCACTCCCTTCCCGCTTTCCTCCACTGACGCATGGACCATTCACGAGAAGTCTAGACGGCGGTGGCGCGTCGCATGTGAGCTGGCGGTCCGTTTTTGGATCGGACGTGGGATTGACATGAAAAAGGAGGAACAGAGGAAGTTGGAGGGGATTCCGCAAAAGGACTCGATGGTCGCTGCCTTTTAGGAAGAGACCTGAGCGCGCGAGGGCCCTCGGAAGCGGCGACTACTGCTTGCTGGAGTGCAGAGCGTAATAGGAGTCCACATCGGAAACCGTTGCCTTCAGCAGATGCTATCCTGATCTTTCTTTCTGTTTCTTCACTGTTTATTTCAATCATAATTACACCTATTTTATATTTAGAGGACCTTCATATCCCTAATCTATCACATTCTTCTGTGAAACTATGCTTGGAGGACGAATCGGGAAACAAGCCTACCCTGTCCTTCTCAGTTACACATAGAAAAAACTGAACGTCTGAGCATAGTAGGAAGAATATTTCTTGGAATTTTATCATCGCTATAAACCGTTGCGGTTTTATTTGCCAGAATACTTACGGTAAAGAGCTGTGTACATGTGTACAGTAATAAAGTTCTCATGTTGTTTAGTTAGAAATTTGTGTGGCCTCGAGAGGCAAATGGGTTTACTTTTGAGACATTAAATATGTGTTTTCAAAACCAACCAGCGAGTGAGGATGATTTTGGAGTTGGTGATTTAAGCTGGAAGAGAGGTTAAGTCATCTACCTTAAGCTGGAGTCACTTAGATGATTTCGACAATCAGCGTCCATTTTCGTTAATATTTGGCTTCAATCGAGCATTTATTGAGAATTATCGTAAAAATAGAAATAGATGTTACCCACCTTTATTTTTAATTCTACAACCTAGGTTTCAACTGGCGTGTTTTTGTTACTACGACCTAAGTTAAGGGCTCTCACCCGCTAACGTTTGGGTATATACTGTATCTATTTTTCTTCTCTTACGAAATGGAAAAACCTTCATAAAGCAAACGTGAAAATTTGTTTAATTTATTGTGAATGGAAATTCTCTTGTGTAATTACGGAGAATTTCCGGTATTTTTGTTCAATGTCAGAATTCGTTTCTGTTAGTATGTAAAATGAAATGAAAAATGTCATTCTAAAACATTTTACAAAATATGGTCGGCTTCATGCTTGGCTGGCGAGGGAAAAACCACACCTGAGACGCGCGCAGTTAACGGTTGGAGCTAGTCGTTAACGTTTCCATAGGAAAATTGACTCGCAGCTTAAGTTGATGCGGATGCATGCCCTAAACCAGCCATAACGCTCTTGCAGCTGCGTTGAATTACACGGGATTGGTGAACCGAAGTAGAAAAATTCTTTATTACATGTAATCGAGAAGACATGGCTTACATTTCAGTGAAGATCAAATGCCAAGCTATAAGGACACAGCTTAAAATAGAATCATGGGAATATGTATCGTAAATTATCCCAAAAGAGGCAATAAAGGGAAAATAGCGCTTCCAAGGATTAGGATAAGTATCATTTCATTTAAGGCTGGATATCACGTGAGGCAGTTCTGTGAAAGGCGAATAAAGAGGAATTCGATTAAATGGCGTTCTGTTGTGTTTATAATTTTGTTGAGGCCTTGAGAAGGGTGGGTATAAGTCAGGAATATATTCGGAAGGATACAAAAATATCCTAATGTAAGGGATGAACCTTTCGATCGAGGGTTGGTCTATGCCATTGTCTGTACGAAATATCTTTTTGGTGCAGTCAGCGTGACGACCGTGGAGCTTGAATATTAGGGTCGGTCAGCTGTAGGTGGGAGAATTAGCCATTATATGGCGTGCTTAACCCTTTCTGTTGAGACATCACTTCCAGAAATTCTCAGATTTTATTTATGAATTATGTATAAGGATAGCCATTGATAGAGAGACTGCCAGATTTGCTCATACATATGTAGTTCTTCTAAGAGTGAAAAAGTTCTCATGTTGTTTAGTTAGACATTTGTGTGGCCTCGAGAGGCAAACGGGTTTACTTTTGAGACATTAAATTTGTATTTTCAAAACCAACCAGCGAGTGAGGATAATTTCGGAGTTGGTGATTTAAGCCGGAAGAGAGCTGGTTCAATTATTTACGTACCAATTAATTTTGTTGAGTCAGCCTTAGGATTGCGGTGGTCGTTGAACCAAAAAGAACATCATTGCGAGGTTCAGGTTTAAAAGCACCAATTTAACGTTATCGAGGGAAAAGAGGGTAAAAGAGAGCTAAATTTGTAGGCAATCAACACAATTTGACGAAGTAATTATTTGTTTGGACATCACTACGCACATAAAAGGGCTCCTGCCAGAAAATTATGTGGAGAGGAATACTTTAGCGAAAGATACAATTACAATCATAATGGAGGTGTCAAGTAAGGCCGAAAACATACTCGGAAAGGAATGATTACTCGAATCTGAGTTCGTGTGTTCCCAAAACCTAATATTTGAGGATAGAGGGTTAACTTGGGCCAGAAATTTCAAGGCATTGTTATTCTCACTGACACTGAAAATGGCGTAGGTAAAATACGGTGGACTGTGAAATATGAGAATGTAGGAATAGACATAAACGGCGAAAAGAAGGAAATTATTGAAGAAAATTTGAAGACTGCAGAAATGCGTGGAGATAATATGTATTAAGCAAAAGAAACATACATGGTGAATTTAGTGAATACTTGCGTGAATAAAAAATGAAATAGCCTACTAGTAAGCTGTCCTGCAGTATGTACTTTTATGTTATCATGGCGATACCATGTACTGACTCAAATTAGAATGATCTTGCTATTGAGGCAAAAATTTTAAAAATGTAATCATGCTCTTTCATAGGCTTTTTGTAGTAAGTAATAGCTCTATTTTCTTATCATACTCTATATGTGGTATAAAGAGTGTAACTTCCTTAGTAAATACGAAACGATAACATTGCCAATGAGCTGGCATCAATGAAATCTCATTTTTTTAATGCGGGTGCCTTTTAAGGTTTGACTTGCACTAATTACAGATCTTTCAATCCAGTTGTAACTAGAACCTTCCACTTAAATGATACTTAGTATGCTGTACCATGTAATACCGCATTTCGTCTAATATGCAATTCAACGGGATCCATACTTGCGTTACTCACCAGGTGATAAGAAAAGCCTACTGCTTCACCCTGTGAGGACTGTGCCACGCCCATATCGCATGTCTACCATCGCTTGACCCCCTCTCCTCTTTCCACTCTAAAAGCCACCGAAGCATCTTTTCTCTGGCACTCCGTAGTCTTTGGACTCTCTTTAGTGGTCTCAGGAGGTTTAAATTATCAACTCAGGTGAGTTCTATATATGTAAAGCCACTAACTGTAAATGTGCTCTTCGTTCTGGCAAATCGGTCAAATATGACGGCAAGTATTGAAGCGGAAGGCAGTGCTGCTTTTTTCTGCATTTTGGGTTATTGTAGCTTACAGCGAAGGGCGGACCCATATGCTTTTGTCGGTATTTCCTGAAATTCCTTACGTTAACATTTTCTCTGTTGGGATCGCGCAGATGTGTTGGGATCACTGTTGGGATCAGCAGAGGCAGGCAGGTATGGACTCGCGATTTTGTCGAGTCATTCTTACGGTTGTGAACAGTAGTTATGGTATATATTATGTGACTGGGGAGGGAAGTATAAGACCTTGTGACCCGTGTAATATTGTCATCCGAGCCGAAGGTGAAAACTCGGACTTGCGAAGTCCTCCTTCCTTCCGGTGTTACGGATTAAATTTATAGTCTCATCTGAGAGTAAAGTTCAATAGAATATTCTTCCTTTATAACTGTACTCTATCATTAATCTCTTTGAATGATAGCAAAAAAAGAGAACAAAGAAACCTTCGAGCTTATCCAGAGTATAATAATAATAGTTTTAAGTTTATAGTCAAAATTTCATATATGATGATTGGTAATCGATCATCATTTTTCTTTTTTATGAAAACATCTATTGACCCTGAACATGATATTTAATACCAATACGTGATAATTTATGCATACCATTCATTTGAGCATTAAGTGAGCAAAAAAGTTACTTTGTTCATGGTATTCGACTCGACATAGTGTATGGGTTCAGTTTTTTTTTAAAGTTCATTGAAATAAACTTAACTTCTTCTTAAAAGGAATTGGTCATGTTATATTCGCTCCATTTTATAAATTCCTCGTAAGGTCAATTGTTACGGCTAACTTATTTATCTGGTAGCAATCTTTCTAAAGTACATTTGCACTTGCACACATTTACAATGTAAAATTTGTAACTCTCCATCGCCATTGCTAGAATATTCTTTTGAACACATTTTTGATTCTATTTCACTCATTTAATAATACTAATTAGACGTATCATTTTATCTATTCCGATTTGGTGAAACTTTCAGAAGTGTAAATAAGTCGTTTCGAGGGTAGCCAGGCACAATGTAATGTGTGGAAACGGGGAATAAATGCGTCACTTTACTCTCGCAAATAAGGATAGAAAAATGAACTTTTTAATTCGGGTGTTACAAAAAAGTACTTTTTTGTTACAAAACGTGCTAACTCGAGTATTAATCATTTGAGTGGAGGCCTACGATTAACGACGGCAAAGTAAAGAAAGGGGTGTTATCTCATGCATTTTCCCATCTTCTGAAGATAGTGAGCTGCAAAAAATGCAGCCATATTTTTCAAGATGTCCTTTCATTTTTAAAATTTTTATTATTACGGGGTGTTTTTCTTTTATAGTTAATGAAAGTTTATGTATTTACCTTAATGTGGCCTGAATCTTTCATATGCTGGTAATCCAGGAGAGATTGTTGAAAAGCCATGTTAAAATTACGTTTTTTGGTTACTTACCAGAAATGAAGAGCTTGAGGCAGTATACACTCTTTTGAGCATGACCTGAGATCTAAGTCTTCAAGCATTTATTTCCCTTCATGAAGTAACATATGTATTGCTCGGTGTCAATGAAAAATCTATAGCAGTGAAGAAAGACTTTACCGAAAACCAAATGGAGCCTGGAAAAATGGAAGTTAGTTTACTTCGTTAGTATCTGGAGGGATTCTGGCTGTGCAGGGAGGAAAATGTTGGCGCTAGCGTTAGAGAACCCAGTTTTATAGAGTTCTACTGGGAGCCTAGGCGTCGTACGAAATTCTTCGTTATTCTAAGATGAAATCTGATGGGGAACCGCTAGTGGGAAGAAGCAGCGAAAGATGAGGAGATCGTCAGTTAGAGTAGCGCGCTTAAGTGGCACACCTTTTTTCATTTTTGTAGGGAAAGTGGAAAATGCATTTCATTTGGGAAGCGGGAAGTAGGTTTTTGGTATTGGTTGGCATGAATAATCTGCGTTGTGATCTCGTGGTGGTCCAGTCGACGCAATGAAATTACTGATAAAATCATACTGTATTGAATGTTAAATGTTTAAGGTTGTGAGAAACCGTTAGAAACGAAATGGGGGTGCAGTAATTTTGAAGAAGTTTTACGTTTGCATGAACGAGTGCAACAGTTCTCAGAAGGTGGAGTCCTGTCTGTATGTATGCTTTGTAATTCTCTAAAAGTCTTTGGCGTAAAATATGCTGACTGCAATCTCATTTAAGGGAAAATTTAAATAGGTTAAACGTTAAATTAATACTATGTATTAATTTACTATGCATTAATCTTAAATTATTAGTGGTGGGAACTCGAATCATGACCTTCTGAAAAGCTCAAGTTCACGGTGACGTTTTGTAACGACTAAAATATTAAAATAATACTTTAGTATGTGGTGCAAAAATCCTCTTCATTAGATTTAATAAATAATGTCACATGAGTATTTCTCTAAGAATTTCAATACCTCTGCGAGTTTTGTGTGAGCCCTGGAATAGGAGTTCTGAGACCTGTAGCTTTGTACCCTAATACCCAACTCCTACGATCACTACGCAATGATTTCAGCGGGAATATAGTGCATCATTTTTGTCTGCGGGGCCAATATCCCCAGACAAAGGTTGTTCCCTTTCTGGAGTGATATGTAAAACAGTCTCGCTCGACTCGCATGAGACAATGAATGACCCGGGCCCGTTTCGGCCGCGAGCTGTTCCGGAATAAATTTGGATTCGATTTGGGCATTTGCGTGTCCGTAAATGGCAACGCTATTAAAGACCCCGTGGAACGGAATTCCAATTTGACGGAATCCTCGACCGCACGAAATAACGACACAAAAAAATGGTGAAAGTGATATAACGCAGTCACGGTTTTGAGTGGATGAATGGTATTTGAGCAAATATAAGAAGTTTGTAATCTCGAGAAGGAAGGTTGAATAAAAGTAGTATGTGGTTATGAAAATATGCATTCATTGAACTAAATCGCTATTTTATTATATCATGTGATTATATGTATGTATTCCCTGAGCCTTGGGCATTCCATTCCCTCTTATTTTATCTATTGGAAGATATAATTATGGTGAAAATATTTTGCAATATTTTTTCGCGTAATTTAAAAATTGGTGTTAATTTGCATGGAGTGATTTCAATAATTTTTAAAAAAGTTTGGTGCATACATCGCTAAAATTATTTAATCTCTTTATTTTTCAATAGAGAGAAAAAGATAGTGAAAAACGACTTAGAAATTACTTTTTCCCCTGTGCTAACTCTAATCCAGGGGAGAAACTCGCTTCACCCATCGTCAGGCATTGAACTGTGAGCTAAAATAGTGAGATCGAAGAAAATTAGGAATATTGGTCTCTAGAGACGCATGAAAAGTTTTCTTTTCTGACGGATAGTCATAAAAGACAATAAAATACCGAAAATCAGATAAGCCAATCCAAAAATTCCAAGGCTATTTCACTTTCATTGAATGACAAGGTAAGATAGCACTAAAGGCATGTAGATCAAACAAAGGAATTTTAGCGTCCCTGTTGGAAAGAGCCTTCAAACACTGAATTGCAGAGGTATTTGTATTCGAAATTTAAGGAAGATCTTTTGGATTCGAGTGAATTTTGTTGCCCATGAAGGACCATGGCGCGGCATATTCACTGCGTCCGGACTGTGGAGAGATCATCGGCATTTATGTTCTCGTGACGGTGGGATATTAGCTCGGGTCTTTGCATAATTTGACAAAGAGAAAGAGGATATTCAACTGTCCTCGTCGGATAGATCCCTGTTATTTGGCCAAATGCCAAGACGGCAAGTAGCACAAAGGGCGCACGTAATACCCTTAGAATCAGATAATCAATTCCTGGCGATCTTTAGAGGTGAGACGGGTTTGCCTTTGCTTTCGCTACGTCGGGGTAAGGACACAAAGACCCCGAAGGAACCGAGCCTGATGCGAATGTCACATAGTATTAGAAACTATCACCGTATCCTTTAATCTAGTAGTTTGAAAGTAAGAAAGCTAAATTTTTATTAGCCTACTATTAAATTTTAGCCACTTCAATTACATGTTTTAACGCCGACTCCTTTTTTTGCTGTGACTTACTTAAGTGCGTGCAGTTCATTTTTACAGCAACCACTCAGATAAAAGAAAAACTCCTTAAGGGTCTGTAGAAAGATTTGATGCTTAACCAACCAATAGTTGCTGGGATAGGCTTGCAAAGGAAGCCGTTGAGATCCAGCTAAAAAGGAATCATTTCAGTCGAGCCCCTGGTATTTACCTCAGCAATTCTTGGAACCCGATTTTGAAGAAAATTAAGTATGTAAGAGCAAATACTTCTCCTTTCCGTCATAATTTTGAAATCACTTCTGCCAATGAATCATGGTTTATTTGATTGTTATACTCAGAATATAAGCCAGGCGTACTTAACCTCAACGACATTTACTTGCCCTGAATACGATGGACGAGTCGACCGGTAGTGTTTACAAATTTAACCGGGTAGAATTCCCTCGAAGAATTTACGCAAATCCTTCATTATCTCATTTTCTTTTTGTGGTTTATGGTGAGGTTTAAATGATCGTTACAAAATAGTAAATTATTTTTCCGAAAAAACGCGTCTCTGATTAGGGGGTGGACCGAGAAAGTAATGGGTAAATTTGGTGGAAGAGACTCAAAGTGGAATAATAGGAATCTTAAGACCTAGAAATCTTATGGGAAGAAATACATGACTGTGGTAGAATCAAAATCCTTGGGCAAATATAGAACTGTATGGAAGAAAGCATGGAAAGAGAGCGTCTTCTTTGATGCAACTGACTTGACTAATTACCTTTTGACCGCTCCGTCTCCGAAAGGGTGATGGGTTAATATACATGCTAATATTTAAGGCATTCTGAATTAGTGGGAATTTAGGAGGACCTCTAGTAAATATTTGCACGGGTAAATTCACGGAGAAACATAAACGAACTAATCTACCAACCTTAAGTTTTTAATGAGTTTGGTAGAGAGTCTCCAAATTATTGGCTTTGACTATCATTACACGGATGTAGATTAACGAGAAATAATTCGAGTTCAAATGATGTAACATGATATCTTGCGAGGATAATCCTTTTAAAATGATTAAACAGGAGAAGTTATATTTACTAGGCCAGACGTATTTGATTCATGATTTGCGGTGTCTTGCAGTATTATATTGATCGTAGACTTGGCCTCTAGACGCTAGCTTTCTTTCAATCCTCTCTTCTACGAGTGGTTGGTTGTACGCTCTTTGGAAACCCTTATCGATCCCTACCAGAATGAGGGAAGGGTATCCTCCCCTTTTTCCTCCGTCATAGAGACGGGTGAGGAGAAGAGGGGTGGGTGGTTACTCGATTGGCGCCACCGGTATTCTTGTCCCGTGGCGCCATTCACCAGTTTGGCGCCTTTCTACCCTCTCGAGTGACCGTGCTCCGTGTGTTGGCCCGCTTTGTGAGAAGAGTGCGATCAATACTCGCGGGGGTTGTAAGACAACGTGAGTGTGGGAGTAAAAAAGTTTTATCTCATGGTCTTTCTCTACGGATGAAATCGATTTAAGTATTGATCAGTTGTTCTTTTATCGTACTAGGAAATACGGCGTTCTATTATTATGTCGCATAGCGCTGGGACAGTTTTGAAATCACTTTCAAGGAAAGAGAGAATATAAGAAAACAAAGGTTATGTAATTATATTTTACCGTAGGAGAGAGTTGATGACGGCGACCTTGGGTAAGGATGTAAAGGAGGGGCTGGTGATGAATATAATATTGAGTGTAGTGTTTTATGAGATTAGAATCGTGGACTATGAGGAAATAGGATGAGAATATGCTTCAGGCTATCGAGATGCAGGTGTGGAGAAGGATAGAGAAGACGCGATGGACGGAAAGGAAGACACGTGGAAATGCTTGAAATGGTTGTCAAGGAAAGGAACTTTTGGATGATATGAGGAGGAGGCAAAGTAGGGGGCTGGAAAAGGTAATGTAGGAGCGAAGCGTGGCCATGATGGACGCATTGACGCTGGGTAAGCGGGGATGGCAAAGAGATAGAATAGGTTTGATGGACCGGATGAAGAAAAGTAGGACTTGAGAAGAAAGAAACACATTTATAGGAGCCTCCATTTGTAACAAATACTGTGGATTTTTTCTGACTTTCACTAAAACTTAACCTTAGCGATTGATAACATTGATAATTGATAACGGTCTCTCATTTTTATATTTCAAAAACTTGTTCTGGCTCACGTAATTTCTTCTACGCTTATTTAATACAACAATGATTTATTTTTGAAGATCAAAGTACGCATATAGTATGCAGTATTCTAAGGATATTTTTGTCCTCCACCTTAGATGGTTCTCTATTGTGATTAAGGAAAGAAAAATTAAGCTCTCTTGAAAACCAAGGCTATGGCATTCCAAAAATACTTATTACATTACATCGTTTAACAAGAGATTCGCTAAATTCTACAGCGACATTGTAGTCAACGAAGAATTTTCCCCTTTAGGTACCACCTTTGTTATTTTTTGTTCTATTGAAGTGAATAAAATCTTAAATGTTCAGTAAGGGATTATTTTATCGGCCCTTGAGTTGACCTGGTTGAAAAAGCTATGCGGTTCTTAGCTACTCTTCTTCAGAGAAATTGAAAACAATTTTTGTGTATATTGTCGATTGTTATCATTAATGTGGTAATTGCAGTAGATTATTGCTAGGAAATTATTAAATAAACCTTTGGCACAGCAAACACTTTTGTTTGGTCGTTTATAGCGCCCTGGTCATTGTAATCTATCTTTGCTTTGAAATTTGAGCTGCATATAATAGTTAGTCGTTTAGGCAGTAAACTAAATGGAATTCGGTTTTAAAATGAGCACGAATGAAAATAAGTCATATTTTGCTGCGAACGGTCCTGCTGGCTCTCTCAATGATAAGAGCTATTATGGCACAATTATCCTCTGACCTTAGCATTCGGTAAAAGTGCCTTCTGCCGCTATTAATGAGCACGTACATTTCGTGTTTCTCACGATCACCTCTTAAACGCCAGTAAGGCATTGTCAGCCCTTGATAGAGGAAGGTGTTGATGCTAATCTTGCAGCTGCTGGAAAAATCAGACGAGAAATCTGTTATAGTTTTTTTCGAATTTCGCATTACGACGGCAATAAATTCGCCTGTGAGTAACTTCATCCTTTATGAATGGAAGCTCTTCATTTATTTGAACCCCGATGTCTAAAGGTTTCAACCTAGTATCCTTATGGAAAGTCGATAGCTGTGGGTACATTATTCAATTTTTATGACGTCATTAATATTTTTATTATTCTGATTTTACTGACTTCTCTATGGACTAAATATCTCGCTCGATAATTTTCAATTCACGTGTAAGTTAGTTTTAGCTTAACTGTCGACTATTATTCTGACTATGGCTATAACTCGTATTTTGAGGTTAGAATTAACTTATGTGACCTTCAGAAAAACTCCTCTATGTATGCTCTATGATATTCTCGCAGTAACATACACCAACCTTATAGCGAATCACCTCCATGAAAAATTGCCCTTTCGACCGAATTTTTCTATCTTTCCGGCTCAAGATTGGGTAGAATGAAATCAACTTGAAAGCTGCAATTACCCCGAAGCAATGAGGAAATCGAGTGTGGGATCCTTATGTGTAATCATTCGGAAATTAGGTTTCCACTATTAGTCAGAAGTCTTCAATTACATGCGAAATTACATTTCTGCTTCACCCTTTTCGCGTCTCGTCGTGTGTACCATCCTTGGCGCTCTAAACTTTTTTGGAAGACCAGATTCATGTGCTTTGGAACGCACTTAGTGAGCTACCTCAATTTTTAAAAAGTTGAAACTAGTGATATGGTTCCTATGCTGCTTTCGTGGTTTTTCGGCCGCATCATAGACTGGTTCTCTGTATTTTCATAAATATGTTATGCTTTTTTACAGCCAGAATGAATAATGTTGACCTTTTTAAATCTTACTACCTAATTTTAGTAATTATTTTCTTTTTAAAATATTTCTCTCGCATTTATATTGTGATGGACTTGTCATTCCTGCATCATAGCCATCCATTGAAAGTGAAGACTATTTATCTGCAGCAGGGTTGTATAGAGAAGGTCAGGTTCTTTTTCTATGCCATCAATTCTAATAAATTGTCTCGCTTGACTTCGATTCCAAGAAGAGGAAATCAACCATAAAACCATTATTTTTACACAGCTGACTGCGAGGGAAAGAAGAGTAATCGATGTTAAATGTTAATTGTGTTTTCTTTCCGTAAATCACTAGCGAATTTTGAATGCTGTAGTCCAGTTGTTGACAAGTGTTATATTCTAAGGGTGAGTTATTAACCGATGCTTCAGATAATTCTCTAATGAATCACGGGCAAACGTGAAACTAAGATTTGCCAGATTCCTAATTTTATTGTTGCTGCAGAATTTCAATTAATATTTTCCTTTATAAGCTGAGGGCATCTTTCGCTATATTATTTGTTCTCTTTGTCTGAAGTTGATTGAGAGATGCTCAACGTGCCAATTAGGAGTATAGATCATACTCAGCAGCCTCTTCAAAACAATGCTGGAATGAAAAATGACGTTTAAATGAAGACATGATGGAATAAAATGGCTAGCTGAAGGGAACGAGTGGAAACTTACAGCAAAATTATTTTCGGGTTGATGACAGCTGCTGATGCTTTAGATGAAGGAGTGCAGTCATTGGGATTTATGTAATTTTTGTAGTGACGAGTCATCGACTCCAGTACAAGCTAAAACCATTGGAGAGTTAGAGATATTTAGTTTTACGGGTAAAATTTAACTGTGGACTCTTCTTTCATCTTCATAATTTACCTTTATAAATAGTCCATTGTATCCTAGGTACGTACTTAGTAGATTAATCTATGAGTTATAATAGAGGCATTCAGACTTGCTAGCTTACCATGGAGAAATTTTCGTACCAGAACAGGGGGGATCTAATCGGTAGATGGAGGGAATTGGTAGTGGCTAGGGGGATATGTATGAATTCGCTCGGAATGATTCCGAGCACTTTACTTAGGACTTGTGTGGTATAACAATGAACGGCTGGAGATTTTGGCGAATTTCATCCGCACGGATGGGTAACTCAAGTGTCTTGATATTTTGTTCAATGGTTTATTGTATCTAATCACGATATTCAATTCTATCAACAATATTGTTGCGAGATCGGGAGGGCCTCGTGAGATTTTAAGGATTGGTTTGAATCAATAAAAATCTCTAACCCTTCTAACTAAATCTCTAACCACGTGACTCCACAGTTACAAGCTCGGAATCACCCTAGACTGGCTTCCCAATTGCCGTACTTCAGTCTTTTTAAAGAGTATCTGTCTGCCCTATCACTGAAAACCATCCTCACCTTTAGCAAAAATAAGTATGTGCGCCCAGGGTCAGGAGGTGATGGTTGAACCCCTTAGGGAGAGGCAATTTGGTCGCGATTTCCTTCCGGAAAAAATCTCTTATTCATTATATTCCCGTATTACAAATTAAATCTGCCTAAATTTAGCTTAGGTGTTTTAAATATGAAATAAAAAAGTCACATATTTTAAAATGTAATTTCCGGCAAAGTGAAAGTAAATACCGCCCAAAAGATAGAAATACTATGATGTATAAATATTTATGTCTCCTCTCACATAACTTCCTATAGAAGTGGCAAAAAACAGAACGACCTATTAAGAGTTCTTACGTGTCTGGATATATATGTCCTTTCCTGTGCGGATTGTATAAAAATAGGTTTGATAAATATAGTGTTATTAGACAGAAACGATCAGTAACTACTCAAGAGAAAGTTAGCAAAGAAGAATTTGCAAGATTATAGCCCATGATTGGGTGCGTAAGTTCAAATCAATGCCAATACGTGGTAGTCTTTAAGCAATGGGTAATTCTTGACAGTGAATTGTCTTATTTTTTAATTGCAGTTATGATGTTAAATGTGAGAAGCTGAGAATGTAGAATTTTTTTACCCTGTTCCACATGCTATGAACGCATGTTCCGTAACCATATATCGACCTAGTACGTTTCTCATAATTTAATTCAATAATTTGGAATGGGAGTTAGCATAGAAGAAAGGTCATATTATGCTGATGAGCTATGACTTCAGCGTCTTCCCTGACCGCTCCTCATTTTGGCCAACTTATCGTAGGACGTTATCTCCATCGTTATCTTCCAGAGAATCCCGTTAGCAGACGCTTAAGGGAGGGATTCTATTTTCGTCCAGCTTTCAAGACCATAACAAAGGCTCCGAGGGCACCCCGTGGAGTTCTCATGCCTAGCCTGTTGCCTTTTCTTTGTTTCTGAGAATGGAGATATACTCCACTTCCCAGAACCGCGCTTACAACTGCCCCACCTTCCTGTAATCTTCCTTCCCCACGCGCCCCTACTATAAAAAGAACTCCAACAAATACACAACGGAGCTCTTAGAATCCGCTGACCGCTCTTCTGGGGATTTCTTCCGCTTAGGCGGTGTTTTGGGGTCCAAGGAGTGAGATGATAACTCCCTCCGGGTGGAACCATCGCCCACCCGCTCTCTCCTCCCGGGATGCGGCCGTCCCCAAAAATACCGTTACTTCGCCGGCCCAAGAGCCTCTAGACTGCCTGCGTGGTTCACTTTCGACGGAATCCCCTTCTCAGCTGAGCAGTTATGGTCAAGGGTGAACCCAAGAATCGCTGCTATAATGGCGTGCAATGTTTTCATCGGAAGTTTCAACATTCCTATGGCTGTAAGCATTCCGCAAAAAGATCTACGCGCAGGACGGACTTGGATCCGTAGAATGGTAACTCCCAATGGAGAGTATAAATGGAGAATCGATGGGCAAAGTGACCTTGGAGAGTGTAATTCTCATTTCCACCGACCCAGTGACCGAGCGTTTTTATTTATTTTATTTTTTGAGGAAAAATGGGATGATGACGTTGGACAAACAGATCTCCCAGCACTCAGGTGTATTTTTCCTCCGTCCACGACAGGGAAGGGGAATTCCCTGCTCGGGAAATCGTACTTCGGGGACAAGCCAAGCGCAAGGCCGTCCATAGCCGCAAACTTAAATGGCTTCATTCAAGCTTTTGTTTTTTTACGCGTTCTCTATGTCTGCATTTTCCGTGTTCCTTCATTTCCCATTCTCTCACTCTCTCCGTCTCTCTTTTTTCTCCTCGCCAACTAGTTTGATCCAGAGCTTTACCCGTCTTTCAACCTTTGATGGAAAATCCCATTAGGTAACTTTCTCCGCTAGCAGCCGGCTTGGCGCCTTTTTCGTATTTGTCGCTCAGCAGTATGCTTCAAGAAGTGTACATTCCGTGCCAATCATGCCACTGAAGCTGTCAGCTGGCTGTTTTATTTCTGAGTGAGACCGGCACTGAGTCGGAATCCACATTATTGAATGCTTTCCTATATTTATAATCCCCGCATTTGCGTTGGGGCATGGTTAACGGTAAACAGCTGAGCTCAGAGTAATCAGGAAATTTGTATTTCGGTCAAAACTTTATACATGCAAATCATGCTTTTAAGTGGAAGGGATAGTGCGTTGAGCGAAATGTTTTCATTTGCAAACGGGGAAGTTGCATGGAAATGTTCTCGGCCTTGAAATTTGTACCTGAGAAGCTGGAGGAATTGCCAACGGAACCCGACCCAAATCATGACAGGAGTACTTAGCATGACACTTGAGATACACGAAGACTTGATTCGGGCCGGCTCAAGTGAGCCATCAAATCCTCGTGCTTGATTGGGCGTAAAATCCCGAAGTCATGCGGCAATTCAAACAGTTAATTGGTCGTGAATGCATGCAGGCACTTCATCTGGAAGTGTGACAAGCTCGTAATCGTACTCACCCGCCTCCTGGCGTCTGCTACGTCACTGCCGCTCGGCACACCCACTCGTTGGCGCTGTCTCTCGTCAGCTGAAGGACCGCCGCCGGCACAGCACAGCACAGAACGACTCCGCACGCCGGGAAAGTACGCGGACGAATGGATTTCTCGCCTCACTCGGAGGGTTTCACGAGGAGGAGCGGTCGAGATAGGCAGGCAGGGAAGCGATAAAGAGAAGGAGAGAAGGGGGAGAAAGATCCCGCAGTGCGCACCTTCCTCTTTGCGTCTGCCGCCCCCCTTCACGCACTCTTCGTGATTCGAACACCTTAACTACTCTCTTCCCTCCCCGCCTTCCCGATCTGTACTGTGTACTCTGTCTAAACTCTCCCTCCCCTCTTCACTGTGTACTTAAAAATAACCGCGCGGTATAAGCTGCAGCGAGAAGCGGGCAACTGCTAAGCCGACGCCGTTCGTGATCGCGCGCGCTCCAACGGGCGTTCCTCTGTTTTTTCTCTCTCTTTCTCTTCACCGTCCCTCTCCCTCTCTCGCTCCCCCTCTCTCCTCTGAAATTCCTGCGGCAGGCGAAGAAAGCACGCGCGTCGCTCAGTCAGTCACTCGAGTCGCACGCACACGAAAGAGAGGCCCGCTCACTCTCCACCTCACTCTTCCTCGCTATCGAATTCTGGTTACCACGAGACGACGACGCCGCGGCGCTACGCTACCCCCTCCTCCCCACCTCCCACTCCGCCCATCCCCCTCCCCCCCCCCGCTGCTCTGCTCCGTCTGCCCCTTCCTCAAGCTTACGCAACTGCCCGATCTCCCTCTCGCTTCCTTCCTACTCCCGATACTTCGCGTTCGAGCGATTTGTCTTCTTTTCTCTCTTCTCGATGCCAAAGTGTTGTTGTTCTGCTGCAGAATTCGGTTGCACTCGTCACAGGTGAGAGTTGAACCCGCCAGGAAGGGCGAATAACAGGCGCGGATGAGCGGGGAAGGAAACGGGAGGTATCTCGCAGGGACCTCTTTTGGGACCTCTCCTGTTCCTTCAGCTTCAGTACACCGATTCCTGACGTCACACCCTGCTCAGGCGACCACCGTCAAATTCAGATCCGCACCGCACCGCGTGTGCACCAAACGTTTTATCTTCTTGCTGCGAGTCTTCCCCGTGGACGTCTGTTCCGCAAGTTGGGTCTATAGCGCCGCCGACGGAGAGGGGAAGGGCGCGTGGGGGTGGAGTAATGGGGGGGTATCAGGGGAGGGGGTTGGGAGGCTTTAAACGGCCGAGGGGAGGTGGGGGAGAGACGGACTGCAGAGCGAGGAGTGGGATGGGGGCAGACGGAGGGGAAGGGCGGGTAATACACAAGCCAGTTCGCCCACTTTTAACTTCGCCTCCCTCTTCCACGGTGTGCCTCCTTCCCCATCTCGCATAACCTCCGCCTCCTTCCGCTTCTCTTCCGTGTAGTATGTAACACTCGTCGTGGGCCGTGTTCCTTTTTCGGAGGCTGGGCCCACACTTTTAAGAGGAGCTCATTCTATACGTCATTTGCATGCGAGAAGAGTGTGGGCTTGCCGATTTTGGGGAAAAAGTCTTCGTCAGTCCATTCTCCTTTCTCGTTTCTCATTCAAATAGTGTGTAAGCGTATCATTAGGATGATAGGGACGTTTAAGGTACACGCATAACTTGTTCGGCGTGAAAACGAGATAATCAAGGCCTTGACTGAACTTATTGTTTTGGGGAGATACAGTATTAATGTGGGATGCCGAGGGCTGGAGCTTTAATGGCTCAGGTTTACATTTTGGTTCTCTGGGTGTCAAACTTTTAAATCCCATCCCTACCCTACTTCGAGGATGTGAAATTTTAAATGCTTGTGTTATAAGTACAAATTAATGAATGAAACATTTGTCTGGACTGGGGACCTGGGGACCAATCTTTCACGAATAATGAATATTTCGCTGCTGATTTCATGAAATACTTGCTTCAAGATGTGCAAGAACTCTGAAAACGTATTGTTGAATGAATACCATGGCTTACAAATTTGTCTATCGCTGGTTGTCTATGGATAGTTTTTTGCTCTGGAGTTTTGGCTAGTGTAGATAAAAATATACCGTGGACGCCTCAAATCTGATCTTTTGTTTGAAATAATTGCTAATGCCTTATCACTTTAAACTGTTATGGGCTTCATCAGCTTGTATGTCCTCTCAATACTAATTCTGATAGCTGTTCAAATCTATCATTCACTCCGAGGCCAGTTCTAAACTTCATATACTCTTTTGACGGAACGTATTAAAGTAGCAAAAATTACAAGATGACTTTAATATTTGCTACTGTTTAGCGGTATATTTTATATTATTTAGTTCATTAGTCTCACTGTGGACTGTGTAGGCTTACTTCAAGGAGATCGTCGGTTCAAGTAGTTATTGGATGATCTTAATAATTTCTATGAGCGAAATATTATGATGTTAATTTTTAGGAAAAGTTAATGATTCACTTCCCCGATGTCGTTCCTAAAAACTCGTTGGTTGGCTCATATAGTTGGGACTAGTTTGAGTGAGATAAGGAGGAAACCTTCCCAAGAGTGGTGCTCCTTCCTCCTTGGTTGTTCGTGAAGCGCTTCCCTCCGTCACGGCTACCTGGATTCCCGTACGTGACTTCGTGCACCTTCTGAAGCGTGTGAAAAGTCACCTCGCAGCTAGAAATACTGAGAAATATTACTCTTAAGCCATTCACTGGCAAAGCAAGCATTCGTTTTTGAGCATTTAGTTTTGTTTTCACTTTAAGAATATAGTCAGCTGCGGTGGATGGGAAGGCTCATCTGGAGCAAAACTTTTGTGAAGCGATGTGCGGAATCCACCAAAAAAAAGGCATTTTTTGTCTTTTTACTTCGTAGTTTCGTAATTATTTTATCTCATAGTAATGCGTTAAACTTACAGAGTCTCAGTCTCTATATAAATAGCAGGTTTCACTGGCTCTGAGCGTAAAGAAATCACTTATAAGTTTTTATAGTCAAATCAAATGAAATCATGTATGGAAGTGCTATGATTTTAAATGATAACCACAACTTATTGCGATGACAATGTGTGGCTTAGTTGGCACTATTTTAATCATGATTTTGAAAATTGACAGACTGTGGAAATAACGCATTCGATTATCCTCCTGTTTGTCGAAACGTGTGGTTATCAGTTGACCTGAAAAGAATTCAATTAGCGATTTTTAGGCTCTCTTTTCAGACTCTGGCGTGGAATGCTAAACACTGTGTTTGGATTTTTAAGTCGCACCTGAGAATATTTTCTGACGTAATGAAAGCCAACAAATATTCAAAAGTTTCTACTCTATCTTTCGGCGATGTTCTCTCAGTCATCGTTCTCGGTCACATGACTTGGTGTTGATTTTGATTTTTGATAGACGAGTTTTATGTTTATTTCCTTCATAGCTGTTGCGTAAAAGTTGGGTATTTTCCCCAAATTGGATATAAACCGCATCGGTTTCATTAAGACTTACGGGAAAGGAAGCTAGCTGTTCGTTGAAAAAGTCGAGTTCCTCGCAGCGTGGTGGCGTAAGGGGAAGGAAATTTTGGAGCGTTAGTATTAGTCATTCCGTCGAGGGATCCAAAAATAGTTGAGTGTTCATGGGTGCTCACTTGAAAGAGACGTCCGCTCGAGGAAATTTGATTATTTTCCTTTTTGATAAATCTCCGAAAATTTTCAATTCTCCCCAGCAAAATTTTTTAAAATTTATGATTCGTTACTCACCTTCAGAGGATATTACGTTATTCGTTTTAAATACACAAAATTTTTACGCATCAACAATGCACCTTAAATTTTGAATCTATTTTGAATACCTTTCCATGAGTTTATCCGCCTCCGGTTATATTTGTCAAGCTTCTAAGTTTCTAAACACTATTTATAAATTCCTTTAAAATAGATAAGTTTATTATTTCTCATACTGTGGGATAGTGTTTGCATATGGGAATCCAACTCCCTCTTATACAAAAACTAGCGAATTAGGTCAGTAGTGGCATGGCAGTTAGCGTCAATGCTGACTTTTATTAACTTAACGAGATAGAAAACGCTACTGATCGGTCATCAAACGATACCAGTAAGACTCGTTTAACTGGTTTTATGACTTGGTAATGCATACCGAAGAAATAGCAATCGCGGATTTCGATCGCAAGATGGGGAAAAACCCGAGTAATATCCATTGAACATCACGAGATATTATGTTTAAAAAAAGGTTTATTGTATATGGATAATTAGTATATTTGTTTACGAACTCGTGCGTCATATATTTGAAAGAAATACTCCTTCTTTCAAATGCTCTATCGTAATAGGTATAAGTGCTAACGTATTTCCCTCTTCATTATTTCTGATTATTGCTGTGTGATAGATTCACCGATGAATCAATTTTCTGTATCACTGTTGACGACGAATTACTTCTTCAAGATCGGAGAGACTGCCGTAGAATTGCACGATCAATTTCAATACATTAGTTCTTGACCCAGTCACCCAAATGTTTTTACTAAATGACCCTGAAATTTTGAAGTGCATGGTGATCTCCTTTCGTTAGATATTCGTTTAAAATATTTATTTCGCTGGGATCTTTTATTGGAGATTATATCAGGGAGCGTTCTTTGGCGAGTCCGTCGAA
This sequence comes from Ceriagrion tenellum, assembly GCA_963169105.1. Classification (NCBI taxonomy): domain Eukaryota; kingdom Metazoa; phylum Arthropoda; class Insecta; order Odonata; family Coenagrionidae; genus Ceriagrion; species Ceriagrion tenellum. The sequence goes on along the minus strand of OY720635.1, from coordinate 142,177,495 downwards.
TGCTATCAATAGGTCATTATTCGTCCGATTGAAGCGCTCCTCTCAGATTGCGGTGTGAGTCTCGGAATTGCTTCTAGTGACGTAATGCCTCCATCGGGAAGGAAGATCCTTGGGGAATCATTAAAGCCCTCGCTTGGGTGCCGACAGGCATGAGGGATGTTTGAGGGGGTGGTGGAGTGGGAGGGAGGGGTCCCAGTGGGGAGCATGAGGTCCAGAGTGGTGTGAGGAGAAATGGTAGAGGAGGTTAAGAGTAGAGAGAGACAGAGGGTCTTCCCGCTGCCTCCTCTTGCGTTTGTGTACATCTCTTCTCCCCAAGGTCGCCGCGCGATTATAGATGTTGTTTTGCTTCCGACACGGCCCTCCCTCGGCTCCTCCCGGACCAACGTCTCCCTCCCTCCCTCTCCCGCCCCTCTCTCTCTGACGGTCGCCTCAATGACATATCTCTATTGTTTCACGTTCTCTCCCTCCTCCTCGTTCCTTCCTTCGAGACGTTCGTCTCCATTCCTCGATCGTTTTTTTATGCGATGCGGCAATTCCTTGATCACTCAACAGCGATCCGTATGTTTTTTTTTGCCGACCAAGAAATAACTGACTAAAAACTGTGGTGTTGTATTAAGTGTTTACTCACAAATGGTGACAAATCATTAGAGTGATCATTTTACTACTACTAAGAATTGCTACAGCATTTATGGCTTGTCATTGTTTAGCCAGAGTGATCACACATCCTCGAGGTGGCTTGCAGGGTAATATGCTGATGTAAATCATTAACTTTGTGCCTTGTTTCGTGGAAAAAAAATCCGTCAGAAGTAGCTGTTAATATCAAAGTCGCCAAAATGTAGCGAAAATATTAATATAATGATTACTGGAAAAAATTTTGCATTTTACTTTGCTTTTGTATCGTTCAAATGTGAAAAATTATGAGAAAGTTGATCCAAAATATTCTAAAATTACCAAGTCAATCAGCAAGCATTACTTTGTTAAAATGAGGGCTTTAAAAATTTTCAATTAAAAATTTGCTGGGTTTGCAATTAGAAATTTGCAATCCGAAATCTGTCTTTAGTCGACTTAGTCAGCTTCGCAAATCAGGAAGCCCAGTCCTCTAAATTTTTACTAGATTGAGGAGGATCACAGCGTAAAAATTGTTTAATTTTACTTTGTGCTGAGATAATCGTCTCTCCATGATAAAATATAACACAACAATAGTAATATCCACACTTTAATATACTACTTCAACACCGACCATGGTTTCGACATACTATGTCATTTTCAAGGTCATTTTCATGGACCTTGAAAATGACATAGTATGTCGAAACCATGGTCGGTGTTGAAGTAGTATATTAAAGTATGGATATTACTATTGTTGTGTTATATTTTATCATGGATATATCGCATTTCCACCAAGTAAAGCCTGAAACGATTTCATAATCGTCTCTGTTTACCTGAAGTCATGCTCAATGAAGTTTTTACATGAGCCTTACTTTGGGGGAATAAAACCTAAAGCCATGGCAGGAAGGCTTTTTATGTCTATTATTTCACCTGATATTGGAGGCCATATTAAATTATGGATGTCAGACAGTAAATGTTCAATGTTCGTCGCTTCATAGGTAGAGCTTTATTGTGTAACCAAGTCCTCTGAGTCATCCATGCTGTTGAAAAGTTACATAAATAGTCATTGTGTCCTTGTGAGTGTATCGCACGTTTGTTTAGTGCTAGCTTTAGCGAAAAAAACTAAACATTGCCTTCGTTTCCGACCGCCTATATTTCATCAAAAAGAAGCAGGCTAAAAAATGATCTTATCTTACTGAAGTGTACAGACCCATAAATGGGCGCTTATCTTTTCCCCTCTCCGTTATTATTGCATAATTCAGCTAGAGGAGAGGTTGCCATGCAGGCCAATGTTTCCCCAAGGTGCGTCTTGTTTTCTCCTATATGTGACTTCATTTATCTGCACTCGTGAGTGTATGTACACTATCATTATATCTTCAGAGCGGATATTGCTTGACTGTCACCATTTTCTCTTTTGTCTCCCCGTCCTCATTTTTACCCCTGGATATGAGGCAGCCATTTGATGGTTGGCAGCATCTTTTTTAGGTATATATCTTATTCCCTGCAGTCGCCGAAAACCCTCTTCGGAGGTTGTTACTTATAGCGAACTCCATGCTCAATTCGCTTTGACAATAACTGCGATTCTGCTGCTGTAATCATTTTGCATCACTGGTTGGCATATTTAAGGAGATGTTGCTTCTTTGGTATTTTCCGTCATTTGACTAGATTTACAGTCCCGCTGTATTGACCTCTTGAAGTCTTCAGGTCGTGGTGAGGCAGTGCATTTTAGACTCGAGATGTATTAGGATTGCGGATACTCTACACTTGTAGAATGGCAATGTGAACTATGCGTTTGAATTTCCTCTAGTTAAGTGCAGTAATTGCGGACCTTAGTCCTCGGGCGTTTATACTGTTTAAAGCGTTGGTTTCGAAACGTAGCTTGGATATAATTTAATATTGATGATTTTTATCGAGGAAGAGTGGGTATTTACCTAAATAATTAATCTGGGTAGCATAATAGTATTCCATATTGACTGATATTTTCTGTATTTGTTATTTATTCTTTGATATTATTAAGTATATCATCGGTTTGACCGGAAGGTAAAGTTTGGTGGGGAAGTACTCGCTCTTCTGGGAACATTTCTCTGAACTTGATGAGATCCCCACATATTACGTGAGAGGAAATGCGAGCACCGTCATATATAAAAAACAATATTTCAACAAAAATAATGGATCGAAGGTCTAGAATAATATAAGGCTTTGAGCTTTCAGTGCTATTTCCACTATGCTCCCATGATCCACCTTAGGCGTTGACTTGAACGTGTCTTAATAAATTATGCATGAGGTGTAATGCGTAGGTCTTGAGGATTATTTACGTAATCACGTGGCACGTATTAGAGATTTATCGAATGCGTGAGAGTTTCTTCAAATACCGTGCGGGCAATTTCGCTTTTATCTCCTTTCTTTCCCTATGTTCTTTGTCTGTAATGGATCGTTGAAGGGCTAATGGGAGATCAGCTTTAACGAGAGGAAGGGAACTGTGCTTGATCTTACTCATGTTCTCGGCATCTCTAAGGGGGATGGGCTACCTATTACCATATTTTAGCCCCATTGACCCACTTGACTAATTCTTTCCTTCCAGAGGCTCTGTTGCCAATATGATGTCCCATCCCTATTACACAAGCTCATTGCGACCGGATAATCGAGCTTTTAAAAACACCTCGAGTTTTCAAGCCTATCACATGAAATGAATGAGTAAACGTCTTGGTGGAGTATGCCTGGAGCAATGACATGCTATTAGAGGCGTCGTGGGTTTTCTGCACTTCAAAAAATAAATATCTGACTAAGTGTTGCTTTACAATTTCCGTAAATGTCTTAGTTTAAGATGAACGCACTGTTTTTGGTCTGCGTACATTCCTCTCATTCCTTTGAACATATACCACTACTACGGAGTCTATGGAGAGGGCAGATGGTACCAAATATTAAGGACAAAACAGGTAGAATATTAATTGAGTAAGACGATACGTGATGGAGCTATACGACAGCGAAAATAGACCAACTACTTTAGATATATAGGATGAGGGATCACTTGATGAGAATAACCTCGGGCAAATGTTACTCGAGTGTGAAATAGAGAAAGCATTGGTAGCGATGAAAGCGAAAAAGCTGTAGGAGTAGATAACATGCCTTCGGAGCTGCTAAAGAAGTTAGGAAATTTAGGGTAGGCAAGCTTTTTCCGAACTCATTCGTAGGATCTACGAGGAAGGAGTTTGGCCAGAGGACTTCGTGAAAAAAATCCTGATTCCAATCCCGAAGAAGAGGAAAGTGCTAGAATGCGAGGAATGTGGAACAAGTAGTTTGATTTCACCAGCAGCCAAAGTTTTACTTAGAGTTATCAATAAAAGTTTGAAGAGTAAAGCCAAGTAGTATTTGGGCGATGATCAGTTTGGGTTCCGGAAAGGAAAGTCAACTCAGGATACAATTGTGGTGATGGTAACACTTATAGAAAGAAACAGAATATAACGAGGATGTTTGCCCTTGCTTGGCTGATTTCAAAAAGGATTTTGACAGAGTAAATTGGAAAAAAGTAACTGAGTCTCGGGATAATGGGAATAGATTGGCGAGACAGGAGACCACTCCGAAACTTATATATGGCGCAAAGGGCACAGGTGAGGGTGGCTGACGGTGAATAGAGTGGGCAACGGTTGCGGAGTGAGGCAAGGCTACCCGTTGTCGCCTTTGCTTTTTAATATTTATGCTGAGGAAATGATAAGGCAGAAATGGGAAAAGCTGGATATGGGAAACAAAGTGGGCGGGCAGCTGTTGAAGTTGGTTAGATTCGCGGATGTCAGCCGATCATCGAAGAGACTACAAGCTGTAGCAGATGCTTCAAAAATTTAGTGTGGAAATTTGGAATGAAAGCAAATCATAAGAAAACAAAAGGAATGAGATTCTCCAGGACAAAGAAAGAGAGGCTGATCATAAAAGTTACCGGGCTCAAACTTGTGCAAGGAAATCAATTTGATTACTTGAGTTGAATGTTAGAAGAAAATGGGTATAGCAGGAAAAGCGTAAGGAGGAGAATTACGTTAGCTATGGAGGCGTTTGATAATAGAATGGAGCTGATGACGGGGATCTTGGGTAAGGATGTAAAGAGAAGACTGCTAAAGAGCTTAATGTGGAGCGTAGCGTTGCATGGGGCAGAAACGTGGACCCTCAGAAAGGAGGGGATCGGGTTGGTGTGGTGGCAAGAGTACTCGCCTACCTCGTGGGCGGCCAGGGTTCAAATCCCTGATCCCTACTTGAGTGTCTTGTGGAGGGCACATAAAGTAAAGTACTCCGTCTGTCGGATGAAACGTTAAGCCGTGGTCCCCTTGGCGCCTTTCGTGAAGAGAAGGCTAATGCTGACGCCGGGTTTCTATCCACCCTTCCTCCCTTACCTATCCCCTATGGCGTCGTTTAATCGTCGGTCGCCTCCCCAAATATCCAATCCTCAGAAAGGACAACGAGAGCATGCTACAGGCATTTGAATTATGGGTGCGGAGAAGGTGCGGTGAACGGAAAGGAAGACTAACGAGGAATAGATTGAGATAGTGAGCGAAGGTAGGAAACTTCTGATGAAATCCGGGATAGGCAGAATAGACGGCTAAGGGATAAAATAAGGGGCAATGGACTACCCAAATGTGTGATGGATGGAAGGATGTTGGAGAAGCGGGGAAGAGGAAGAAAGAGAACAGGTGTCATGGAGAGGATGAAGAAGGGTAGATCGTATGCTGAGGCGAAAAAGGAAATATTTGTGGTAGCTAGGACACTGAAAGTGTTGAACACCGGAAGGAGATTCTTAGAAATTCAACAAAATCTACATCTACCGTAATAATGCTTTAAGAAAATAATGCATAAAAGGCGAGTCCCTAATATCATATTTTTCATGAAGGTCTTCGAATTTCGTTTACGAATGAAAGCACTTCCAAACAAGTACTCTCATGCTGAAAATTTCTTATTTACCTCAATTAGTGACAGTTTCCTCGGACTGATGAAATATCCATTTTAATCAGTAGTCAAAAAAGTAAGATTCTGATTTAAGGAAAGCACGCGGCTACGATTTAGGTTTTCGCGTCCGACGCGGCTTCATCTAGACTTGAATTTTTGAAATTCATTTTTGTATCCAAACTCCCTAAGCAGTTGGTTTACATCTTTAATACCGTAAATGTGTGGTAGAATATTCCATTCCTGCTTCTTATTCTCGCGATCAGCTACCGATAGCTTATGCTGGGGTCAGTAAGGATCACATGCGTGTGAAAGAAATTGTCACCTAAGAAAAAAAAGCGAAGAGCGAAAATTAAGGTCAAAGCTGATTTTTCTTATCTTATCAAGAAATCCAAGGTTGTACACCATAGTGACTTGTATTTCTTAAGGAAACGTTAATTTTGAAACTTGTGATGTTGGTACTTTATCAGCCCACTTAAACCTAGCTTTCCGAATCAAACGGAAAAAAGCCACTCCTACTTGAGATGGTCATCGATATCCTCTCCTATGAATTATACCTCATATTTGTTCTCAGAAAGCGGAATGATTAGAAAATAGTCGAATTATTGTTTGATTTGAAGCTACTTTGACCTTGTTACTTTACCTTAGGTTGGTTTAATGCGTATATTTCAAACAGACATTAATTTAGCGTTATTTATCAGGAACCGCTACACTACCTGGGAATTTAATTTTGCAAACACCAATATGCTTGCTCCGTAGTTTCTTAAATACTTTTCTGCGTATTCATCATTATGAGGAATAAGTGCTGGCAGGAAGTCAAAGCAGAATGAATAGTTTGCACTTCGTACTACCTTCGCGCCCGAAACATTCCTCACAGACTTGAAGTTATGTTTGTTTCCGCGGCGAGCAGGTATTCTTTCCATTTCTTCTTTCGGGACTCGGCCGCGTCGCTGTTTTTCCAAGAACATTTCTCCTCCTCTCCTTGAGGCGTTTTCAGCTCGAAGATGATTTCTTACAGATGATTTCTTCTATTTATTACAGCCATGTCGGAAAATAATATTGCTGACCTATTTGCCAGAAGGGGACAGATATTTATTCCCCGTCTCTAATTACTATAGAATCATTTTTTGGCCACATTGGTCAGGATAATAATATTATATTAATTTATTTACTTTGGGTACAACACTCCTAAGAACAGTTCCGTAAATACAAAGAGTGATGTGCTTTAACTACATATAAATAAAATGGGGAAGTTGAGAAAAACATAAGTAGAAGCAAAATACTATCTATGGCCCCATTCTCAATCAGCGCAAACCGAAGAGTGAGACAAGGTGATGCTGGTATCCTATGGCTTTCAGATCATTAGGCGTACAAATGCAAAAAAAATGACAACTGAAATTGGATAATTCAAATGGTGGTTATGAGTCATGAGTTGAGATGTTTCTGCTGTATTTAGTACCATATATAGACGGATTTTCTTATTGTTCGTTTTGAGAATCAGCTGCGGTAAAAAGTCAGAATTTAGCATACCATTAGTTTTAAAGTATAATATCGTGTTACATAAGCTGAATATAAGCAGCATCACGTTATTTGATTGAAGAGTGTACTTAGGTTTTAAATTCAAGGCCTATTTAGCCGCCTGTCGACTCGATGTTTTTAGACAAATTTTGCGGACAGGAAAGTCTTGTTAAAAAAATACCCATGGCTATGCCAAGCTCAATTCGTTATTACGGAAATCAAAGAAACAGACATCTGCATCTCCGTGATACCTTGTAATATGCGGTGGCGGCTTTAGGGTAGATCGGATTTCATAAGATTTTTCATTTATTTTAAATCCCGGAAAGGTAACAGAACCCCAGTAGTCCCGGAAGGTAACTATCCTTCATACCCTTCAAAAATACGGCCTGAATCTGCCCTTGTAATGACGCCACCAGGACCTGTGGGCATTCAAACACCATCGCTCGGTAGCGGATTAGTGAATTAAATAATGTATTAAAGGCGGTTGCATTACTGTTTCATTGAAATTGTTATGGCCGTCTGCTATGGTTGTGAAAAAACGTATGGCTAATCTTTAGGATCTTTGGAGGGAGGGGAAAGAGAAAATATATTCTAATATTGATAATATCTTGCGAAAATATTTTTTTTAATGTCACCCTACGCTACCGCATTTATATTTTTAGCTCCGTGCGTGTTCCTAAGTGTTTACTCACAAGTTCAAGGTAAGAATCTGATTTGTTGATAAAATATTTCGTAACTGCTGGAAAAATTTTCGGTGTTTGAATAAAAGTGTGGAAGTGTAAAATTCGATTGATTCCACCCAGTATCGTTTCCCTTAAGTGATGCTCGAAGCTGTTTTACTTTTCATTATAAAGTAGAAATAATTTCATTACCAGCCTAAGCGTGAAGGCTATGAATCTCACTGGTTATATCTTGCTCAGACATTTATGTTCTGGTGACCAAACTATCATGAATAGGCAAACAAGGGCAAAATTATTTGTGCACGTTCTCATTCTTTAATGGCTTGAACAGCTGATTCAAGATCCACTTATAGGCGGATAGCGCTTTATGATTCTTCTGCCTGGTAGCGCTCACAGGTGACGCAAGCTTCGTTAATTAACGGGGCATAACATTCCGAACGAACCAATGCCCGAATGAGTCAGTCGGGTGGACGCATCTTAGGGCTGACTCATCTCTAGCCTGGAATGTCATTGACTGAAGGGCATATCTCCTAGTCGCATGGGAATGTTGCTCTTCCGTTCCTATGAAGTTGGCTTCCGTCATCAAAAATTGAACACTGTAGCATTTAATATCGCGGCCAATCCCTGTGCTACTTTTTGGAAGGAAATTAGGTCGAGTTTATGGCTAATTATTATGTTTTCCTTAATAGATTTTGCATTCCTGCTGCCCTCTCATTATTCATGCCGATGTCTTCGAAGTCCGGAAGTTCCCTGGCGTTGCAACTGCCGATGACTTTGTTTGTTTAGTGTCTTAATATCGAAATGACGCAGGACAAATATGGTGTGTAATCAATGTATTTTGAAATTTTCCAACTCATAAACTAGACTTTGGCCAGAAGTGTATGCATTTCTGAAATGCAGTTGTGCATCTCAAGTATATTGACTGTTCAATTATCATTTTTTTAAGTGCGGTTGCCTTGAAAGTTGACCAGCATTGACGTTTTCTGACATCTCTGTTAAGTCACTTAGCGTGGTTGCTTATGGATAACTGTGCGTGTTCGTGTTGCCACTCCCATGCGAAATCGTGAAAAGCTAATGCAGACCAACTTGGAAGGGATTCTTTTCATGATTGGAATGACCAATCAGTTTTTAGTCGGATAGCTTGCCTTGAATGGTGAATACCTTTGTTGGAGTTGGTAAAATTTGAGCCTCAACACCTCAAAACAAACTGCAATAACTAATTATTTGCATATTTATTTTTCAACATAAGTCTAATAAATTCGTCGTAGTTGCGGCATTAAGTTTTAATAGAGGCTCTCTTTTTGCAGGAAAAGAATACCAGGGAAATTTCGAGGATTATCTTGGGTACTTAATGAGTGGACCACATTACTTATCACTAATGCCGGACGATCATTTCACAGATTGCTACAACACGTATCTCCTAAATCGCTCGGTAAGCAGATAGCTAGCGATCTACACATTGCCTCGATAAGCTTGCAGTAGTACTTTCGATTCCCATTCCCAACTGGGATGTTATTGAGAAAATCTTCTAAATAAGCGACCGCTTTTTTAAACATTTTATTTCCGTGTTTACGATCACGATAATATAGGCGAAGTGGTTTCTTTTTAAAGCTATAAGTCAACTTGTGAGCACTCATTAACTGGTCATGAATATAATGTAACATCATGGAAACAAAATATTCCGTGTAAATGTGATAACTCAGATGTATTCAGCCACTAAGTTTTACTGGATATAAACAGCTGGGACTAGCTGAATTTAATTTTGCTAATGAGAACGATACCTCAAATCAGCCAGAGTGTAATGGCGATGGTAAACATGGAAAGGTGTTGTTTATAAAGGAAGGTTATCAGTGGAATTTTTAATTAATCCGTCAAATCAAAAGTGCATACATTTCTCGCTAAATATTTATTGCCATCAATAATTTAATATGGTGACTCCCATAAATTTTTGAAATTGGCATTCGGTATTAAGTTAGAAACAATTCCATATAAGTTTTCACTCTGAGTCGTTGCAACTGACACTCGCCTATTATTCTAATATTTTATTACTTCACTGCTTTGCTCTCATCTTTCGCGCCGTACGTGGACTGTATTTAAACGAGAATATATTCTTCTCTCAAATATTGTTCATTTCGAATTTGTGCCCATTACTTACATCTTAATTTATCCCCTTGATTTATGTGCAGTCGGACACAGTAACGAAATGCATTTTTGAAAGTTAGATTATCTGAAACGAAATCCATGAAGCTGTTATTGCTGTTAAAATATTTTTTTGTACCATCATATTAGTGGAACAATTAAATCATTTGAGTATTTGGGAGAAGAATCACTGCTCGTAGCAGTGCCAGACCCACGTTGAAGAATTGGTTTTGCCTAGAAAATACACGATAAAGTAAGGTTTTATGATGTAGGAGACTCCTGATTAAGTAATTATGCAGTTCATCATATCTGTCATTTGGAACGTGCAATTAAGTGTTTCGGTGGCTGTCATTAAGGAAAGAAGGCATGTGCCGGATATGGGCTTAGAGATGCGGGTGTGGGAAAGTAATTTTGCAGCTGCTGTCAATGAATCACTTGCCAGACACCCTAAAGGTGGCTTACAGGGTAATATTTAGATTTAGAATGAAGAGGCTTAATGCTGGGAGTAATTGAATAGTTCAGGTATTGTTTCACCTCCGTTTTTCTTTCGTCGTTTTAAGTCCCTTGTTTAAGCCACAGCTTCAGGGAAAGAGTATGTCTTGTCATGATACAGACAGATACTGATACAAGCAAACTGGAACCTCTCTGAGGGTGCAAAATATTTAGACGATTGTGAAGTAATGTGACGGTTAACGAGTTACGAAAGCTTTTTTTTTTCCGCCGGCCAAAATGCGGGCTGGCGGAGTGCATTCGGGTGGAGTGAAGACCGTGTCGCATAAATCACCCTTTTCCGCACCTTGTTTCACGACTCTTGCTTTTTTTACATTTATTGCCTCCTGCCTCTTTTACGAGGTGACTCGGGTCGATATGAATGAGAGGCCAGTGGCTGACTGCTCCCGTTTCCCACTTGGCCCGCCTCGGACGGAACTTCTTCGTTCTGTCCTTGACCCCGCGTCTCGTGAACGATCGCGGCCGAGTGAGTGAGTGAATCTGCCCCATTGGAGGCGGTTGGTCCCCCCCCCCACTTCCCTTCCCTCCCCTCGTGCATATTATTAATATCTATCCCTCGTCCACCGACCGCCCACTCACCAACGCGCTCTGGTCGCCATGGAAACCTCCTCGGGACACCCGGCGCCGCGCACGCGAGCCGATGTACGTCCAAACGCGTGACTCTCCGAATGCCCCGAGGAGCAGGGTCATCCACAGAGAAAAAGAAAGCTTCAGCACGCGAGTCGGGATATCGTCACGACCCGCCCACGCCACCTACACCGCCACTCATCCTCGTCCACGAGGTGACGCTTTAGTAGAACGCCCGCTTTCTACGTCACGAGTTCGAATCTCGCGGATATTTCCAGCTCGAGGAAAGTAATTTTAAGAGGCAACCCTTTGCGGGGAAGCACTGCCAGTTGTTTGCAGGGGGAAGAATTTATTGCCCTAATTAACGCTAAATGCACCTTTCTATAAAGGCCCCTCTTAAGCTGTCGTTATTTTTTGTTGGTATAATAGCGACTCTGAAGTTCACAACGACGGCCTTATGAGTTTCTTAATCACTCTGTTCGCTGTGAGAACTATGGGTAGAAACAATTGCGTTTTTCACCTCATGACTCCGTCGTTATAAGTTCTTTTATCACCCCCCTTGTGTTTGAATCAAAAAAAGACGCCAATGGGACCACAGTTGATAACCCCTTTCGACCGACAGAATTTAAAGCCGTAAAATTCGCTGCGAAAGGGATTAGAACTTTGCTGAAATATCTCTGCCGCTGTCGTGATTTTCGTGCTCTGAAATTCCTCGAACTCAGGAGCATGTTCTCAATCCGTCACACCAGCTGAATTCCTCTCCCTGCATAAGCTGCCTTGAGTGTTGCATAATAAAACTGCTCAAAATATCGCCCCAAGCATTTTTGCTTTCACAAATAGTGGCGAATTAATAATTCGTGTTAGCGCATCAGAGATTACATAATGACGTATTCATGGACTTTACAAAGTACCGCGTCGATGTAGCATATGCATTTGTTCTTGAGTGAGAATGAAAGAAATACGTAACGCAAAGAAGTGGAGGATTAAGATGCCTTTAAGTGTGTCCCATTGTTATGGAGAGATTTTGAAGATTTAAAAATTAAATTTTACATTTCTTAGTGATGCTACTTTCTTGTTTAAGTGACTTTATCTCTCCCATTTCACAAACTTACCCGTAGCGCTCTGTCTCTTAATTCAACTTATTTTCAGCCTCTGCACCGAGGAATGATTAACTTCAGCGAGAGATCAAGTGCAGCACCCTTCCTTGTGTCTCTGTGACATCCGTCATTCAGTGCAGGCAGGCTAGCGGCGCCGCCGCGGCGGAACTCTTTATCTTCCTTCCTTTATGGCCCGCGGCAGGACTCTTTATCCTTCTACGCCCCCATTCACGTATATCTTCACACCTTCGCTGCTGATTAGAGTGGCAGTTGGATGCATGACATATTTAGTTACTTGCTATCATGATATCCTTTGCTTACTTAACCCAACTTCCGCGTCCTGCCGTAATCGATTGATATATTACGTGAGGTGCTAACTGTGATGCGCCTAGAACTTAGTACGTCTGTATTTACCCATAAGTTCGTCTGATTATTTCCCTTATTTTGTCGCTTTTATTGGTTGTAGATGTATCACTGGGTCAAATTAATATCCTGTGAGTCATACTGAAACTTGGTTGATCTTAATCGTTCAAGTAATCTAAGGCTTTGAAATGCGAATCCTCCTGGAATGTCTGAAGTCAAGGTGATTCCCAACTATTGAATTCATCTGACGCCTTATCCACCCCCCTTTAATAGATGAAATATGATTTTGAAGTAATTTCTCTCGTGTGAAGTATTCTGCTGAGCACATACCTAGCCTTAGTTCGAGTCCCCAATGTAGACATCGCGAGTTTTGGTAGATGAGGTCCGATGAGAACACTTCAAAGTCAGCGCCTGAGGCAATTTCTTGGCAAATGACTGACACAACTACAAATACAATAATTTAATTTTGCTGCTCACACTCAACTTAGTGCCTTTCACATAAATTACGTATTACTGAGAGCCTATCGCGCTTCCTTGCTGGACGTCAGTTGTCTCACTAATTATGATTGCACTAATGCCGTCGATAACTTCTTATTGTCTAGGTTGGATTAATGGAGCAACACCGCAAAGACCTGGCCATGTGATTTCGGTGAAACCTCGAATTTTGAAATTAATATTAAATCTTAGAGATCAGTTGTCGGGACTGATAGAATCCCGCATTTTTAACCAGTATATCTGTTTTTTTTGTTGTCGTGAGTACGAAGTTATTGAAAATCAAACTGATAACGTGGCACTTGGACTGAAACGGCAGTGTAGTATTTGCTCGGTTATCCAATCGGATAATATAACTTCGTGACAAATGTCTCAATTGAAGCGGACTCGTTTGATCGGGAGTACGAGGAGGATAAGAGCGTGACCTTGAGCAGTCAATGCGCGTGCGCGAGGCCGGTAGGGGGCCCGCTGCGTCTGGCGGCCATTTTGAGCGATGTCAAACATTCCGGCACTGCACTTTTTGTTGATTCCTAGGTGCGCGCGTGATGATTTTTGTGCCAAAGGAAAGACCTACTGTCGGTGCTAAATTATGTAGACTCGAGTTAGGACACTGATTAAAAATAAACCGTGATACCTATATGAATGCGAGTTACAACACATTTTAGCTTGTTTTATTTTGAGTTTAACAGTAATTACAGATTATTTTTACATTACACTCTTGATTTTTTATTCCGGTGAGAACAAAAAAGTGCGGGTTTTTTCTTTGACATTTAATAGTGCATAAACTTGAAGTTTAATCGTATTGAACCTTTAGTATTTTGTAGGAAAAACATATTTAAATGTATCTTTAAACGTTCAGTTCTTTCTAATGTGCCATAAAAAAGTTAGTAACAAGTTTATGAAACAACTTTTTCTTGGTTATAAAATGTAGTAGAAGCAAGATTTTGGTCTTGTTTTGAAGCTCTTTACTGCAGTATTCAATAACAATTACCATCGTAAACTCACTCTGTGATATCGATTTTTAACGAGTTAATAAACAACCGAGTATTTTAGTAGGGTAATTTTTCCATTTATATGAAAACTAAGGTGTGTCCATTTGGTGAGGAGAACCGACGGTTTGGTAGGGCTCTGCCCTTTTGTCCCTCAGAATCCGACCCTTCCCTCCCTCGAGACCCTCGCTCGAGTACGAAGCTCACGGACGACCGATCCTCTCAGCGGGGGAGGGCTGGGGGAAGTTGACCAACTGCACTATATTTTAAACATTCCAAAATATCAAATGTTGCTAAAAGTGATGAACTTAATCGTTATCCCAGTCAAAATATGATGAAAATTTTCTTTTGATCGACGTTATAACATGATTTTTAAGGCTACACTTTAAATTTCAGCACTTTCGACTCAGTAGTTTGGCATCGCTGATTTTGAGGTTTTCATATCCTAGGAAGAGTTGGAGGAAGAATAAAAGTGAACCTGGGGTTTGTATTGATGGATGAATCTTTGAGGTTTCATACCCAGCCTGCATATGGATAGACATGTTCGTAGTTATTTAACGAAAAAATTAGGCTGCAGATTTCGCCATCAAGGGCGTGAATAAATGTGTTTTGCTTGCCAAGCGTAATATATTAAACGTGCTAGCTTTCATCAGCATTTTCGAGATTGCATAGATAGTTGTAGTTCCAATCATTGTACTAACACATGTATAAATACCAAGGTTTCAGTAGCATTTATAGGGTATTACTTTGACTTTGATAATGACTTATTAAATGTGATTTATAGCAATCTATACACTATCCTGCGACCCGCCAAGTGGTCGTATGGAGGTGGTGTTAGGACACCAGCCGTGTAAAGGATAAAGTTTTGGGAGGTGAAATGGTGAAGTGTATAATGGAAGTGTATTGAGTGGAGCCCTGTTTTTGTAATGATCACTTACTGTGCGTGGAAAGTCCGAAATTTTGTTCCTGTCTGTCCGGCAATATTTCCCTCTTATTTTTTCGCTTCGGTCGGACTTAGAAATGTGGTTTGGTGCCAAAATGATATTTTCTGTCTCCCTATAGAACGCATCTGTTCTGAATTTCTCAGCTTAGCGTGTATCCAAACTAAGCTTAGCGTGTCTCTAGCTAATCTCAACCTAATCCGTCTAAAAGCTGAGAAACATTGTTCACTCGTAGCAGTTTTTTAGGAAAGCTCACAGCTTTACTTTGTATTTAATTTATATTTTTGGTCAAATATTTGTCCAGTGTACCAAATGCTCTTGGCGTATTCGAGGTGGGGCAAAACAAGAGCAAAGTAGCACCTCATCTTTACTTTTTCATCCGAGGATCTTCCTATTATACGCTTGATAAATCCTAGTTTTCTTAATGCTGAGCCGCATATGTTTTGCAAGTTCCCCACGATGTGTCTGAAGTTAAGGCAACTTCAAGATATTTGACTTTATCTGAAGACTTTATTTAATTTACTTCACTCCTTTCACTGTGGAACACCGTACGTGACTCTAATTATGTCAGAGTTAATACCATTGGTGACTACTTTTTGTTTGCGATCACCGAGAAAATTCTTTATCCACTTCACATTTTATATTAACTCTGCATGATTACATTTTGTGTATGAGTTTTTTGCGAGGAACCTTGTCGAATATATGGGGACGATCCATTTGCGTACGCGTGCAGATGAGTTATCTAAACCTGTAAGCATGTTAAATTGAATATAAAAATATTAAAAATAAATACAGCGTGATTGTTCAACAAAATACGGAAATGCTGCATCGTACATGATATCGCCCTTCGTGTAAATCCGTCGTGCGACGCACCTCAGAGGTGTTTGGCACGGTCATTAGTCGATTTATATCTACAGTAAAACTCACTTATAACGAATTTTAGAGTACCAGCCTTTTATCATGTAATTGATGGGACTTTATTACATCCAAACTTCAGCATTTCTTGCCGTACACATCATTGGGTCCCAGAGGCCTGGTCGTTAACCCTCCTTTTTAACGCAATTGATCCTTAGTAATTGACCTCTGTCACAAAGCATAAACTTAGCTCATTTATACTAATATTGCTTACACAATTTCAATTGCATTTATTGATACCATTCCATAAATCATAAAATACCGCAATAATCTGTTCCTGAGTTCATGAATTTACAATTAAAAATGCCCTCAATTTTCAGGTTTAAGAACGACTTTCTATGATCCCTTTAGCGATACATATATCTTTACGTGCTCTCCGCTGTTGACTCACACAATCTCTCTATCTTAACTTCATTGGCAATACACGCATGTGGACTATGACATTAGAAATTCATTTTTCAGGCGTAAAGGATCTACTTGCTTCAACCAGTTTAAAATGCGGAAATCAATTAATAAGTGAAGGATTATGTCGTTACACCCCATATCAGCATTTAACGCGTAACGTAAAATTCAAGAAAGAAATGAGAGAGCACGTCAATAAATTCGATAGACCATTTCGTCTGATGCATCTCGATAAAATCAGTCGTGTCGAAAAACTGTGCAGCTAAAATTACAGACGGAGACGAGGAGAGCACGCTCTCTTGACGACTCCTAGAGATCTATATTTTTTACATAAAATAATCAAGATACACTACATCGTTACCTCTTAAGCCAAACACGATATCGCCAGCAATTGAGACAATGAATGGTACTTGGCACTTTATATTTTTCAATGAGAAACGTAATCGAGAAACATAATACCATTTAATGTATTCAACAGGGTCATTCTGAGACACCATTAATTTATAATGCATTCTCCAAATCACCATCAATAAACACTAAAGTCCGGGAAGATTAAATGCATAGTCACTCGGCTATAATTTCTTATTGGTTTAGATAATTTATAGAGAGTAATTATAGTCTATAAATAATGAATCAGAATCATAGTGCTTCATCAGTTCGTATAATGTGCGTAGCAGCTAACCTCTCCAATCCCTCTTCTTCTTGGGCCTCTTTCCTGTCTCACTATCACGTGAACATTTTTTTACATCTGTAGGCGTATGTGGGCTGATCCTTTCATCGTCAGCTAGGAAGCGTTCCTCCAAGGTTGACTCGCCAACAAATTTAGCGTCTACTTCCTTTCGAGTCTCCCAACCTGTTTCTCTCAATTATTTGTTT
Organism: Ceriagrion tenellum; assembly: GCA_963169105.1. NCBI lineage: Eukaryota > Metazoa > Arthropoda > Insecta > Odonata > Coenagrionidae > Ceriagrion > Ceriagrion tenellum. Next base: position 142,160,474 of record OY720635.1, on the reverse strand, counting down.
TGGTTTTCCTCCTCGATGAGATGATCTGTAAATTTCGCAAAGAGGCTTCTTTTTCATATACTGGTCAAAACGAATGTAGGTGCGTCCCTTTCATCCGACCATTGGTGTCAATACATCGCAAGCTGAGGTTGCTTCCTCGTTTGTAGTCCACAAATAAATCAGGCACGCAGTTTCGACCTCGTATTAGCATACTTCAAGCGATTTAATTTTTGCTTTTGTGTATATTCTTCTTGTATAGCCTTAAAATGTGAAAACACATTTTAGCTTGAGGTATTTTCTAATTTTGACCCCTATTTCCTTTATTTGTGAGTGAAGTTGGGCGTTGTATCACTTTGAATTTAAGAGTTTCAGGGAAGAAAGCATGCTCCTAGTGTAGAGAATGGAAGCAATAGGTCATTATAAAAGATTAGAAGCAAATTTTGGATCAAGACCTTGAGTTATGCATTGCCTCGAGGGCAATAACGGTTATAATTATTGTTGGGATGAAGGTGGATCTGCGAATGAAAAGACTATTAGTCCCGATGTAGAATAATATATTGGATACTTGGGGGATACAAAGGTGCACTGCAAGGAGTTCCGTTTGAGAGTGAAGGCATGCGAAAAGTACATCGCCTACCAAGAGACAAGGTCGTTCGATATCTCCATTCTTCGCCTCTTCGAGTCGAGATATCGATGGTGCAACATATCGAATAAATCGACCCTGACCCTGACCAAGAGGCAGTTAGCAGTGCCACCTATGGGGAGTTAAGCAATAGCGCGAATTTTGAATGATAACAAAACACTAACAATTATAGGCATGGATTCCGGTAAGTGAGATCTTTTGCGCCACTGGGAAATATTGGGTGACTGTTTAGTAGACATTATTTACTACCGATGAAGGTTAAAAGAAAACTAGGTACCGGCGTTAGCTTGCAATAGACAAAATTGTATGCGGCCTGATTGCTGGAAGATAAATCTTCTATTACCGCTAAAGAAAGAAGTGGGCTTCAGCGGTAAAACCATCAACTCTACCAGAATTCGTACCCGGGCCCAGTGCATAGAAATCTGTCAATCAAACTTCGCAGACTTCCCTGTTCTCTACATCAAGGCATTAAAAAATGTGGGGATAAGGGAAATGATATTAGCGCGTTAGATAAAGGTTTTACGCAAAATAGGGTCTGAAAAGTATTTCCTTACTAAAATCGACTGAAGGTAAAAAGAATGCTGGATATAACGAAAGAGCTGTTGAAAAGTGTAAGACAATTGTCAAAGTGGCAGTCTCATGAAGAAATTGAGAAAGAGAGAATCTATTTGAATTTTTTTCTTGCTTTATAGGAACTGTTTTGTACAAATTACGTTAAACATATCATGTAATCTTCCAATAAAAAACAATGAGTCATTACAGGCTTAACTTAAGAATTTAAAAAGTAATGCAAAAGGTATTCTAATTTGATACCCACTTTGAACTTTTTTTTAGTTTATAGATTCAACATATTTCTCAAAAGCGGATTTTTTTATAAGCACATCATTTTCTTCCATAAACCATAGTGCAGTTTGTCTCCATTGCAGTTGCTGATTTTAGCAAATAATTAATTTCCTGTAGTAAACCTTATTGTAGCCTTATAGTTTTCCTTTGATGCAGTTAGCGTAAATGTGTCCATTATCTGGTATCCCTGACTTTATTCTTAAATTGTTTAACTCAAATCCCTTAAAACAGCGAGCCCTGACTCCTTGGTCTTTGTGGATCTCTTGATTTAGGGTGTCGAATCATTGTTTCTTGGATTCTTTAATTGTTTTTTAAATTTCCGTTAATTTCGCCTGTAAATTAGTCAGTCTAACGTTAGACTTGCATTACTATGCGGCTTTTAACAAAGATTTTAAGCGATGAACAACGGCGCAATATACCCTTTAGTTTTGTTTCCTTTAGCTAGTAGTTCATGAACTTTTGAATTAGTGTGTTTTTCTCCTCTCAGTTGTTAAGCCTTCAAATAACCCAGCTTTATTCGAGATTTGATAGCTCTGTCTGTAATATTAATTCAACTACGGCATTTTTAACTTTCACGGCTGTGTCAGAAACAATTCGCCAGTCATCGAGGTGTGTATCTGAATGCAGCAGGTCTTCCTTACGTCCTTTCTTCTCGAATTTCAAGAGGAGTCAGTTTGTTTTGAGCGTGGAGCTCTGGTTATTAAAATCCTTTATCGCAGTAAGACTGGGAATTTACATCTCCCTTTGCATTTGCTACTTAAAGAATGTCTTTATCTAGTCGGAAAAGCGGAATGTAAAAGCAAGGTTTAATGGATTAGTTTTATGCATTTACAATACCCCGCACATCGATATCTTTTATTAGACTAAATGTTTTCAAAAATCCGCAAAACCACATAGCAAATACGATCAATATCTTTAGATTCTCTATATTGTGACGGCTCAAACAAGGGTTGTTCGAGTATTGGTTCACGGTGTTTTGAAATACAGTGCATTTGCCTGGTTGTGTGATGTTATCGTGTGCGTGTGTCAGGGTGAATGGTGGCCGGTGTGGCGTCCTCAAGTTAACTAGGGCTACCTAGGGACCCACTTTATCCCCGGTATGTGAAAAGTAACCCCCTCTCACCGAAAACCCCATCCTTCGACGAGTGACTACCCCTCCCGAGGGATATAAAAACTCCCGGAGTGTGTGCTTCGCGAGGACAAACATTAGGGGAAGTCCTACGATGAGCATAATAGCCATCACCCTCTTGAGCAAACCAGATTTGCTGGTGGAGGACGGGATAAGCAAGGAAAATTTTGAAGAAGCAGAGAGTGAAGCGGGGGAATGACGGCCGTGTTCTTCCCCGGTGCGGGAGAAGATTGTTTCCGGGTGCCGCGATTATAGGGATCCAAGCAGCGATCCATTGACAGCTTCAACAATTCCTGCATCAACAGCAATCAGTAAGAACGTTGCTGTTTGCGACCCGTCCGCCGTTCTGGTTATCCAGATAAACTCTCACTTCCCCAGTCACGAAATCAGAATCTCTTTTTCCTTTGCCCCCGTGCATCTCGCCCTCACCAAACTTTCGATAAAGTGTTAAAAAGTATCAGACAGTGACCTATTCTAGTGATCAAGAAACTTTATTTAAGGGCACATGTGAAAGTTAGCCCAAAGTCATTTTTTTTGGTAACAGGTATCATTTTTGGAAGGGGGAAAAGTCTCTTTGCATTCACCTTTTTTTTGTTTTATGTATGTATTTCACGCTGTCCATCTTCATCTGAATCCTCAAGTGTTGGAGGTTTCATTATCGTATATTCATCCTCATCCTCATCAGGGTATTTTTTGTTAATTTGGCACGTCATCAGGTACTGTGAAATATATTTTGGTGGATTCAAATAGACCAATTTACTCGATCATTCCCTCACTCGGGACGGCTGGTGTTCCCCCCTTCCTACCACGTATATGACGAACGTGTTCCGTCATAATATTTACGTGTCACATCGGTATTAGTTGAAATGTCACTAATTGTTGGAGTTGTTGTGATAAAGTTCTAGTAATAACGTTGTCCGTGCTTCTTACGAATCTTACATCACTCGAATAATTTTTTTATAATTTTTATTGTTTGAAGAATGAAGGCGGGTAGGAATGTAATGGAAAATGTTTTAAAGGCTAAAATGTTACGTATCACTTAAACTGAATTTTTGATTTCTTTATATCATGGTTTCCTTTTTGAGAGTTCTTTTTGATTGACGGACCAGTGAATACCTATAAGCAAAATATGTGTATATTAGATATAACTGATAGCTTTATTAAGTGCAATTGTGCGGAGCTAGTATCATTAGTTTTTAGGTCGCTATTAGGATTAGTTATCCTGCGTATTATGCTAGGTTTGATCATATTAACCAGATTAGGGAGATAGATTGTCGTACCGATAGATTTAAAATGTCATTTTTCCCGCGTTCCATAAGAGAGAACAATAGGCAGCGTAGCAAAGGGATAGGTAGGTGAAATATAGTTAGAGTAGTCTGTAGTGCATGATTCATGTGATAACAACCAATTATCTCTTTCTTATTATGTAGATACTAACCATCTAGCTGCATTTGACCCTATTATCTAGCATATCTCCCTTAAATATCCTACTTGCATGACAATAGTGCATGTTTGGTGATCTTCACCCCCTGCCACACACCCTCGTGGTGGCTCGCAGGGTATTACGTAGATTTACGTAGATTAGTTTCGTATACAAACTAAATGGCTACCTTCCATCACCATTAAAAATGCTATACGTAAAAATGTCGACATATCTATCCATTAATGAATACTGTTCACTTGGCTTTCACCGTAAAATTGATCAACAAATTCCACAAAAATAATATAAAAATAACAATTTATTTGAAAAACCTGGTGAATGAGAATATCATTACAATGATATTCTACCAATTATTCGCCGATACCATCAATCTACATTTATATATCTACTGCATTTGTCAGTTGATATTTTGTAAGAGTTTGGCAATAACCAGTAGAATGCAGTTAAAATATTTGACAGCTGTTTCCTCTGTCATAAAATACAATGACTCGTTGGGAAATAATTTATGCTTAAGTTCCCTGTGAAACAAGAATGTAGGATGGAGTGTGATGACACACCTTGGGACATTGCATGTTTCTTAATTCCGAGCTAACGTGTTTTCTCTCCAAGGAAGGGTGAAAATCGCACTAAAAGGCTTCCTTCTCTTCCCTTTGGTGACTCATATGTGAAGTTGGTACATGATTCACTTTTAAGCTATTTAGGAATGGTAAGCAGTACTTGACCTCTTCATTCAGGTTCCGTAAACAACACTCTTGGCGTATTGCTATCGTGAGAAAACAGGTCGAAATTCAAAGTTGTCTACATTCAGTAATGGGATTACGGAACCCATTTGTATTCATGAAACTGACTAAACCCTCCGTTGCAAGATAAATATGAATATTTTGTCCAATCCAAGAATAGTCGCCATGGTTTGTAAATCGAAGAGCAATAGCCAAGTTGTTAATAGTCTTATTGATTAGATTTATGTTTCAGGTAGGCGGCAAGGGTATTACAGATTACACTAATCTGAACAAGCGTGTAGGGACGTTGGATAGTTTCAGGTAAACCAAAATTGGCACGTTCTAGACTGGAAATGAATTTATGGTTCGAAGCTATTCAAAAGAAAAGTGAAATAGGTGTTACTTCGCTCTCGTTGCGGGATATTCGATGTATGCCGCAAGCATTTGAAATTGTGAAATAGCTATTCGAAGGAGTGGGTTGGGAGTCATGAGAGACTCGCGGCCGTATTCACAGATTTCACTCAAAACTCGCTAGTGAGGCGACTAACTTAGTCGGCTGCTCAGATCTTTAAGTAGTTTACTAAAAATGGTATTCTTCGAACCTATCCAGTTAGGTACTAGGGGCTACTAACTTAGAACACTACTATCGCCTCTATCGTAGTGGAGTGTATTATTTTAGGTATCAACTGCCCTGAAAACAATGGAGCAACGTTTGGCGACACTATCAGAGGCTTGTACGTGAATTCGCAAGCCATTCATTAATCAGGCTCATTCAATAGATGCCACCTACGTAACAAACAAAACAACGCCTTTCTTATTGCATTTCATGAGGACTCACTATATAGCTATTCCTTAGCCTTAGAAAATTTTCGTGGCTATTTTACTTTGAAATATGCTTTAATCGTATTTTAATAGATAATTCCTAGAGTTAATTACATTTTGCTCTTTGTCTCTCTTAATTCATAAATCACAGCCTACTATAAAGTAATATGCCCACTTAAGGAATAAAACTGTAACCGATACCTTATTGGAACGTCGCTGCAATAATTAGTTTCTTTGCTTATAATGTTTTCTATGATAACTCAGAAATTTTTCCTTTTGCTGGAAAAATGATGGAGGTAATCTTCTAAATCCTTTGAAAATGAGTAGATTTACTTGGCCATACAGTAGCTTCAGACTGTTACTGACTCCATACAATTAATTCCGCTCGAGTCGGGCGAAGAGTTGGAGGCTTTGGTCTGCAAAGTGGGGCCTAGCCTGGGGGTCGAACTTGAAAAATTTGATATTGACTATATGTATAGACTCTTTGCCCGCCTCAATTCAACTACTGGCAGACCTCCTGCCATAAAAGTTCGCTTCACTGAATTTAACTTTGTGCGCGAATTACTTGGGGCTCGTAGTATCAAAGACAATTTTTCAACGAAGGACATTGATTTGAGTGAGACTAATAACATACCCATTTACGTAAATGAATTCCTGAGTACCACTAACCGTAAAATTTATGCTAAGGCAAAAGAATTAAAGAATAGTGGAAAACTGAAGTATTTGTGGGTTCGAGGTGGACATATACTTATATGCTAGAAAGGATGACGGAGGAGAGAAACTCTTCCTGCGAACAGAAGAGGACATCGTGGTCTTGCAATGACAAGAGGCTAATGTGTCAAGTGACTCTGCATCCCAACACCTGACTGACATTAACTGTGAGCAGAGACCTGAAAATTCCCAAACAGTGACTGAGTGTTCCACCTCCAACATTTTCCATGTCAATGCCCAGTCCTTACCCGCACATATTGACGAGTTTTGCAATTATTTTGTACATAATGATTATCATGTGATTGCCGTATCAGAAACATGGTTAAAATCCTCCATTCCATCTGAGTATGTCTCTTTAGACAACTACATGTTAATTCGTAATGATAGACTGGTGAGAACTGGAGGAGGAGTATGTTTATATGTTAAAAAATGTTTCAAATATAAGATAATTTCTTTTTTTAATGAAAATATGAAGCCAGAGTTTGTATTTGTTGAAATTTCTAGTGAATCTAGCAAACTTCTATTAGCAGTTGTCTATAGGCCTCCAAAGGTTGGCTACATGAGTGACTTCTTTGAAACCGCGCTCGCAGATCTGCTACCCTCCTATAGTAATATTGCGATATGTGGTGACTTTTAATCAGATTTGTTGAAGAAAACGTACGATAGTCACTACATTAGAGACATGTGTCATCGGTATAATCTGTCATTGGTCCCATCACTTCCAACGCATCATCAAGCCGAATCCAGTACCCTGCTAGATCTATTTATTGTTGACGACATATTGAAAATTGAGGAAAATGGTCAACATCCATCCATTTCTATCTGACCATGATCTAATATATATAAAATTCAACCTGGAAACCCCAAAGTTTATACCAAAAAAGGATTTCCTACCGAGACTAGTAAATTCGATCTTCCGAGCTTCCAGGAAGATTTTGATAAACTGCAATGGACGGATTTCATTTCCACTAATTCCGTTGATACTTAAGTGTCTATTTTTATGTCTAACTTGAATCAGCTACTAGATATTTATGCTCCTTTCAGAAAGATTATGTCTAAACGAAATCCGATTCCATGGGTTACTCTTGAAATAAAACAACTGATTAAAAAAAGAGATGTAACACGTCCAAAATACCAAAGGATCAGATCTCAATATCTTTTCCATGAATATAAAAGATTAAGGAATGAAACACAAAGGTTAATGAAAAAAGCCAAAGAAAATTATTATAATGATTGTTTTTCCAAAAAATGGGACTCTAAAACTACATGGAACGAGGTTCGACGAATAGGACTTGTTAAATCTCGAAATGATCACTTTATTTCTGTCTCTGTCGATGACCTAAATAAATATTTTACCAGCTCATTCGTCAGTGTAACTTCCAGTTTGATGGATGGGTTACAATGAGATAATGAAGCTGGAAATGAAGTTAAATTGTTTAACAGAAAAGAATTTAGTAACAACGTATTATATTTTCCCTATCTTACCCCAGAACTGATGTTGAAGCATCTCCGTAGTATAAAGTCTAAGGCTGGCGAAATTGATGGTATAAATAGGAAGACATTAAACATAATTATTCCAACTATATTTCCTGTACTTCTTGACATTTATAACTGCTCATTGAATTATTCAGTCTTTCCTGTCACTTGGAAGACCGCAATAATTAAACCTATTCAGAAAATTCGGAATCCGACCGAGCCATCACATTATCGTCCCATTTCATTGCTATGTACCTTGTCTAAACCTCTTGAAAGATTTGTGTACAACTCGGTAGTAGACTTGATAGCAATTAATAACCTTCTAGATAAATACCAGTCGGGATTCCGGAAAGAACATAGTACCAAAACTGCCCTCATTTGAGTAACGGAAGATGTTCGCTACTTTATAGATAACCAGAAAGTGACCATTCTTGTACTATTTGATTTTACAAAGGCTTTCGACTGTGTAAATCACGACCTCCTACTATGTAAAATGGGGAAACTTGGATTTTCTTTCCCAGTTATTTAATGTTTCCGATCTTATATACTCCAGAGAATTCAAGCAGTAAAAGGATATGAGGATGAATTGTCCAGTTTTTCCGCAGTGACATGTGGTGCGCCTCAGGGCTCTATCCTTGGGCCTCTACTTTTCTCAATATTTATTCTTGATTTACCCAGCTCGATCACTTACTCAAAATATCAATTGCATGCTGACGATTTGCAAGTTTATCTAGACTGTCATCCATCAGAAATCCAGAGCGCCATCGAAAAGATAAATGAAGACGTTTCCCGCATATGCAAGTGGGTTGAACATAATATGTTGAAAATCAATCCCGTTAAAACAAAATCTATAATAATTGGTACAGCCAAATTTATAAATAAACTTAATTATGATATTTTACCTAAAATCATAGTAAATGGTGCTGAAATTGATTATACAAATAAGGTTGTAAACTTAGGAGTTAATATTAATAATACACTAACTTGAAAGGAGCATGTTGCTTTCATTTCCAACAAAGCGTACGAGACATTAGTGCAGATGAAACAATTTAAGCATTTAATTCCATTTGAGCTGCGTAAAAAACTCATAAATCATCTTTCAATTCCTCATATCGATTATTGTCTCCTTGTATTTGTTGATTTAACTAAGGAAGTACAAAAAAATTACAAATCATGTTTGATGCCGAAGTAAGATATATATGTAATACGAATATTTACGAACATGTAACTCCTTACTATGTTAAACTGAAGTGGATGAAACTGAAACATAGAAAAATATTTCAATTATCTGTGTTCATCTACAAAATATTATCAACTAAAACCCCTGATTACCTGTCTAATTATATTATTAGAAACCAAAGTGTTTCAGGCAGACAAGTAAGAGGAAGAAGACTATTTAAAATTCCAAGGTTTAGAACTAATATGTATCAGTTATCCACAATAAATCCTGGCCTAAGAATATGGAATGGTATTCCTGAAAGTATTATAAAATCAAACAATGTATATAAATTTAAATCGGAAATGTTATCTTTCTTGTATGAAAATATTATTGTAGCGCAGAGTGAATTTCATTGAACACTTCATTTTTGTTAGTTTCTATAAAAACTCTCTCTCATCCTTACTAATTGTTTATATATTTTATTAGCTTGCACTATAGTAATTGTAAATATTATTGTATTAATGAATTTCGTATGCTTAATGAATGTTCATATTTGTAAACCGTAGTGTCCTGAAAAAATTCAATTTTTGCCACAGAGTTTCTTCTGTTAAACTGTACTTTGTTCCAAAGGATATGAAGTCCTTGAACAAAAAATATTATTATTATTACAATCACACTCAATGAAGTTATCGGTTATATCAAATATACACGTATGTTGCTTAATGGTATTCACTTTTCAGTAAATAAAATAAACTCAAAAAGGAAAATATTAGCCATTAAGTAATAGCTAGTAACGTTCGTATACTCATGAAATGTAACAGTTTCTCATTCTCAGTCTTATCATTCACTTTGTAAACGGTAGATGAACACGAACTGGGAAATGCTGACTATGTCACGGTTTAATCTGGATATTTGTTCCGACACGATTCCTTTTCGAGCATTAAATGAAAAGAAACTGATTTCACATCCCCATTAGGAAGGACAGAACACAGAAGAACATGCTATAAACTGCTGAAGCACTGAAAATGACACTTTTTTCTCATCAACCTGGACCCTAGAACGCTCTGTAACCAAAACAAAAGAGAAGTATGTATTTGCGGCAATTTTAACAGAACAGAGCTCTGCTCGCGGAGCATGGAAACCTCCCTGGTTCTGATTCTTGGGATTGCTAGTTTCCATTTGCAGTCAATATGGCTGACTGAGCATCTTTGGTGAGTGCAAGAAAAATCATATCCTTAACCAAAAAAATATGTCACCGTGACTGCTCCAGTTTACTCCAGCCAGTTTTGTTGTAAAGACAGTTCTTTAATAGTTAAAGCCTTGTTGTCTTTCCTCTTCTTTATTCTTGTTTTCTAACTCTGTGGAAGCAAAGCTATGCATACCTATAGGAAACGAATATCTTTGTATTTCGGTGTTACGCGATAAAAATTGAGATTTTTGATTTTCTTTTAAACGCTTCGAAGATCAGTGTGTAAGAAAATAAAAGAGATATAGACACCTTATTTAAGTATTCTACAAGCTAATTGGTAGGTGTATTGACAGTACTTATCCTTATCCGTGTTAACTCTAGGAATGGCCCGCCATTAGATGCCTCTTGAATTCCTCATATCGTCTCCGTCTTCTTATTTAGCTCAGAATGCCTATCCTCTTCCTTCCTCTTCCATCCTTCCCCAGTGTTCTCCCCTCTATTGCCCTCTCTCTTCGTAACGTCCTCCATCCATCTCTTCTTCCTCTTCTAAACCTCTACCACCAATTATTTCTCCTACCATATCCAATGATTCCTCGTTCGTCGTCCTTGCTACTCAGCTCACCCTCTCCATCCTTCTCCGCGCCTACATCTGAAACACGTCAAGTCTACGTACAGCCTCCCTTCGTGATGGCCAAATTTCCGACCCATACAGGGTCACGCTTCATATTAGAGATTTCACCAGCCTTTTCTTTACGTCTCTACTCAGACTCCCCTCATCAATTCCCCTCCGTTGAGAATTCTTCTTTAGCCGTGGCAATTCTACAACTCAATATCTCTACCACTAAACCCATTCTTATAGACGCTTATATCTTCTCAAATTAAGGACAAATTGAAATACTCTAAAATTGTTTCCGATAAAATTATTCATATTAGTAGCACTATATGAGATATTTGGCAAGTGTAATCAGAAAATGGAAATTTTTTTGGAATTTTCCATAAAGCCCGTTATCTGAAAAGTCATATCTCAGAAATTATAAAACATAGAGAGCTATATTTGAACTTAACTCTTAGTAAATTTACTCTATTTAAAATTAAAAGTATATCTTTTCTGAGTTACACAAAATTAAGGAGATACTGGGCAAAAACTGAAAAAAAGGTCCGAAAATTTAGCTGTTTTTTCGAAAAAATGATGAGCGCCGGCTCGTCGAGGTCAACAACTTGGACTTAAAGTAACAGGCCTGAACAAAACATCATATAAAAAAATGAGAAATTCCCGAACTTTTGCATCTGACGCTATTATTTTTCCTTTATTTCCTCGACTATATGCAAACTTGCAAATTTGTTTATTACAAATTTGCAAATTTGCATTACAAATTCTTTAAGGTCAACAAGAAAACAACTGTATGTCAATATAAGGTAAATTTTTTTCTGCTACCACATTAGAGTAATTAGCTCGTGTTAATTATTCTGAAGCACCTCACCTTATGCATCAGCAACTACAACTAATATGCAATCGTAAGTTTTTAACGAGACTTCCTCCACGACGCATTCTATATAAAAATGCTCTATGCTCGTAGAGTTGTCATACTACTTCAGAAACAAACAGCACTAATGCTCGAAGAATTGAAAAATGAAATTGGCATCCTGATAAATGGACATCGCATATAGGTATTCATACACTTTACTATGCTATGTGGCATAGCACTGATTAAACTAAGCGGAAAAGAAAAGGTAAGCACTTTCCGACGCTCTGTTCCACAGAAGTCACCTCACTTACTAGTCTACTTTTGTTGAATAAACTGTCATGAAACGTGGGTGCCACAACGCGATGTGCCGCTACGTCCCGGACTATGAATAAATAACTAAAAATTTGAGTTTTATCCAGCAGCAATGCTACTCACAGCATTTTCCAGACTTGAGGTAAATAGTCCCTTCAGCATGTTTGGCATTTTTTCCCAATATCGCAGTTATTGCTTCAGCATATGACGCGATGTGGATCGCTTTTACCAGGCCGCCATTTTTAGCAGCGCCAATACGCAGGGTAGGGTTATGCTTAAGAACTGGCTGCTAAATTAATAGGAACCATGGCACCGTTAGTCGGTCTATGAATACCATTTTGTTAGTTGGAAACTAGTTAGTATGCTTCTACGCCAATATTAGCCTACTAAGTTATCTATGAATACGGCCGTCAGTGTTTACATTCGTACGTACATACCAATCACGCCGTTCCCTTCCAGGGTAGGGACAGTCACTCATGAGTTTCACTCATAAATACATATTTGTACACCTAACTCTGCTTCCATAATTTCCTCCATGCTGACCTATCCTTGCAAACCTCTTTTGCTTCATTTACCTCCATACCCTGCTTCATACACGCTCTCCTGTTTTCAAGACTCCTAATATTCCTCCTCCTAAGAATTTCCTCAACCACATTCAACCGCAACTTTCTCGGCCTACCTCTACCTCTCGCACCATTCATCTACAGTTATATATATATATGTTTCGTTTTCGACTCTCATCCATTCTCTCAACATGGCCAAACCAACGAAGCACACTCCATTCGTACACGTCCATTACTGGAACAATTAACCCACATTCATTCATGACCCACTCATTCCCGACCCTATCCATTTTGCCGCAAAGACTCCTCAGATAACTCATACCCACGGCGTTTAGTCTACTCTTATGTCCATCCTGACATACCCATATTTCACTACCATACATCAAAGTCAGGAGAAGTACACTTTTGTAAGCGGCGATTTTTGCTTCCTTAGACAGGCACTCATTCCTTGATATACTCCACATACTACCTACCACTTTCCTTCCAGCATTCGCACGTCTCTTTATCTCCTCATCTATCAGTCCATCTTTCGCAAACATCTTACCTAAGTTTACTAAATCATCCACTTGTTCAATAACTTCACCATTCGCCCTCGTCATACACTTATTTTCCCCAATCTCCTTTTCAAAAACTACTACTTTAGTCTTACACGCATTTACCCTCAATTCCATGCTCTCTGTTGATTCACTAAACTTATCTAGGAGCTACTGTAATCCCTGTTGTAATCCCTTTTATGTTTACAATCAAAGCTAATAATCTGAGAAAAATTTAGTCCCACGAGATTTAGAATGATTCACAGTATATAATTTATCCGCACCACTCTAGATTTGACAGAAGCGACAAAATGAGAGGGCTACACTCGAGAAAGCTGAATCCTGGAGCGGGAATCCAATCCATAAAAATGCGTTTACCTTCACGTCCTTTTCCACTCCTTCTTTTTCGCTACTCCCTCCCTTTTTCATGGCTAGCGATCTCATACCCTCTGCCACAGTACCTTGCGGTGGCTCACGAATAAAGAATATCTACAGCTACCGTGCGTGTGCAACTCCTGTCCGCAGGTTTATTGCCAGGTAATTTTTTTAATTTTCTAACAACTCTTGTCTTTTGGTCGGAGCATCAGAGACGTACCCAAGGTTCTCAGCGCCCAGGGTCAAATTCAGAGTTTTTATGGTTTATTTGTCTATATAACTGAAGAATATTGTTGATTTCTCATCATACGAAGAGGTGGCATTATCATGTCTTGAAAAATTTTCAAGATTTAACAACTGAAAATTAGATTTTTCCAAGGCCAAGAAGAAATTTTTGGGGTGGGGAACATTGCTGAGGACGAATAGTAGAACAGCCTTGTATTACTGGATTACGAGATGTTCTATGCTACACGCGAGGTGTAAATTTAGTTACCTTGTTTCTTTCAATTTAGATTTCGGACCTGAAATAAGCAAGAATGGATTTCACAGTCCTTGAGCCGAGTGGGAATTTCGTGACGGCAAGTCGTTAATTCAAAGTTTACTGAACCCTTGTAAGGGTTGTGAATCTGCGTGAACGGAAGCGATGAAGATAAGGTGGGCGTGGTATTTGGCTTAAGGTTAAGTGTTTGCTTAAATACTTGGACCGAATGTAATGTGATGGCTGAAGTTAAATTGCTGGAGGAGGTTGATGCCCAGGAATGCTTTCTCCGTTTCTGCTCGTCGTGATCATTTTACTTCCGTGTCAGCAATCGTATGTTCCAAGTATGTTCGATAATTGAGTATCTAAAAGATTTTCCTTTTTTGTCGGAAAGATATGATCACATGCGTTATCATTTCGGGCAAAATGATGACCATCTGGTCTCTTATAACGACAGATATAAAACTAAATGTGACTACGTTGAAATGACAGTGCACATTGAGATCTCATGCATGGGCCTAAATAATTTTGTTATTCTCTTCCACCTTACGCTAGGTGAAAACAACATTTGGGGGTATCCGACTCATTTCAAAATCAAATTATTTAATGATGACTTATTTGAAAGATTTTGATGCAGTGGTTAGCTATATGTTCTGTTGATGGTAAATATTCTACTCTTTTTATGCCTGTATTAGATCATTGACGTGCATTCTGCAACCTCTCGATTAATGCAGTCATGTTTTATTTGCTAGCTTACAAAGCTTTCGCCTGACGCATAGAAATGGTTAAACTTAATAATAAATTAATAAATACACTTACTCCTATCCATTTGAAATGAATATGCATCAATTAATTTTAGAGGTGTTTACCGAGCTTCAAAAAAAGATATGTAGAACTGAATTATAGATATCTCGCTTATTTACATTGTGAACGTGACCTTTTATCTTGTGTATTGCTTAATATTCATAATATTTTCTCCATTCGCGTCTAGATGACTACCCAAGAAACCCATCTGCTTTTGCTATTGACCTAGTGCTCTCGTAACCGCAGTATTTGAAAATTTACCTTCAAAATAATTTTGTAAAAGTTGATAATATCATAATTTTTTCAAGGTAAATTTTACGCTTAATGGTGTTGTACCTAGCACGTGTGCGTAATAATTCGCGACACGTTCATGTGCCAATGAACTGTAAATCTAAAAAATATTTTCATATTTCAAAATGTATTGTAAAAGAATAGGGTTGTGCCCGAAAGTTTTATTTGCGCAATCAAAAGTTTAGGATGAACAATAAATATTGGCAATGCCACTTCAATTTTTATGGCCAGTATGTTTAATTAAATACCCTCTTAAAGTAGAAAATTTTTACGTCGCATTGAGACACTTCTACTATGTTGGTAGAATAGTGGCGTCATAAGACTGTCATATCACCGTCACCGTAGCCTTGGTTTCCAGGGTGAGAGAATCAAGCGTTGTCAGAATCAAATCAATATTATTTTTATGGCCGGAAAATTTTTTCGATGCGCTCAAAACTGCTAATAGATGTAAGTGGCGATTTGTTCCTCCTAAAAGTTGATCCGAACGCTTTTTTTTACAATTTCTTTTATACCTTAAGCGAAAATTGTTTAAGGAAAATGGTTCTTGAAATTGGCAAGGGAATGAGGCTCAACTGACTCAGAGTGATAAAAATAGGTATTTTCATACAATCTAGAAATATCACTGATTTCTACTCTTTATATTTAATATTTGTATACTGTTCCAGCGAATAAAAAGATTATTTATCTATAAAAATTGGAAAATGTCGTAGATGAACGGCAGTCATCAGAGTGAATCACTGTTTGAGTGGTCGATTAACGAAAAAGATGGAAGCCATTGTTTTTACTTGAACAGAAAAATATATTTCTTAAGACCAATTTCTATTACTGATGAATAAAAAGGGTCAACTTTCTGAAATTGCCATAAAATCTTTCATGAAACTAAAAACTGCTCTGTGTGTGTACCTAGAGATAAAATCGTCTAGAAAGCTTTTTAACCCATTTTGCTGTTCATCAAGGATGGACAATGTAGTTCGTTTAAAGAAAGCAATTCGAAAACATTTTTTGATATGCTGAATAGTTTCCAGTAATCTCACCAATCAATTTGACATCATAATTATTAAACTTCTTGAAAACAGGCGTGACATTTTTCCGACGGAAAAATATATGTTTGTAATAAACACAATAAAGTATCATTGATTTACTGTCAGCCAATTTAGCAGCTTATAATCCTATTTCCATTCTATAAATTATTTTATACCCCAAATTTAAATGTTTTTGAGTGGTGAGGCACAAAATTCAAACTCAGTTTTAAGTGTTGAGTATATCTGCATAAAATTTTTCAGGTTGTCTTGGAACAGTTCTTAGCAGGTAACTGCATGTACGTTTCTAGAATCGGCCCTATGGCTTGCGGAGAGAGTGTGATTGAGTCCAATTAAATGGCAACTTCTGCTTTGCGCCGCTCTCGCCAGCTATCGGCGTCCGCAGAACAATCATCCTATATCGACATATCTTCCGTGGAACAGAATTTTTCCCCAGTAACTCGCAAAGGTGAGTCCACTGCTTGTTCGGGAATGATAGTTGTGCCTAGCACTCAGTTGGAGCCTGATTAAGCAAGCGTTCACCATCTGCCAACCTCTGCCTTTTCGCGGCGCGAGTTCTGTATCGGTACGCCGCCCTCCGGTGATGAAGAGAGCTCTGGCTCTAAAGGGTGAAGAGAGACACTTCCCAAAGGGGTTTGTATCATCACTCCTTGAGTAAACAAATATCAGGTTTAGCAAGCGAGTCCGGCCGCTGTTATTTGCGGTCGGGTGCCGGCAGGTTTTTCTGCGGCCTATTCCCAGCAGGGCGGGTTGAGTTCGTTACATGTACCGGCTGGTTTCCCTGGTGCAGTAGATGCCATTTTTTTCTTACTGTCTTGTTCCTGAGTTACTATTATCGCTTTCTTCATTACTGAAATGGAATCTAAATTTCTTCTCATGGCCTTGACATAATATGTTGTTTGTTTTTCAATTGGAATATCTTTCAGCCGAACCTCCTAATTATAAAATCGGGTTCCGATTCGTTTTTCTAAACGTCCGACACAATCGCCATTTTTCATAAGAACAGTCTTCGCCATCGTACCCTCGTCTGGATTTGCTTGATGTATATACAGTGAAACCTCTCCATATGAACACCTCCAACTCGAACACTCCGACTTTAAGGATACGGACACCTTCCCGAAAGATTTTTTCCCAGATGGACATCTATTAGGTGGGCAATTTGAGAGGGTAGATGGGATCCTTCTTGGGAATTTTTATGAGTGTATTGAGAAAAGGCTTATCCCTTAGGAATGGAGAGCCTAGGTAAGAAATGAAGCATGGTGTTCAGTGGTAAGTGAAAGGAAAGCTCGGGACAAACTCGTGGATTCTCGGAATTGTTGATCCCGTAATCCAGGCAAATGTTGTCGCGGTGAACGACCTGATGGGGCGTTATCCATGAACAAGGGGCAGAAGGGCAGACACACGTGGTCTTTTTGTTGGTCGTCTTCTCTTTATGGCTGGGTTTTTCCTTAAATAGAGACGCTGAAGGGAACACAACACTGCAGAGTAAATGCGGGTGGTCAATTTTGCGGGGTCGAGTAGTGAAAGTCGAGGTTGCTTTATGCTCTAGAATTTACACGACGATGCGGAAGGGCTTCGGGATAAGGTGCAGGTGGTAGAGAAACCTCCTAAAAGGAAATGTAGTATACTGAATTGGCTGAGGACTTATGGTAGTTTGAGCGAAATACCATTTTACCTTGAAATCAATGAATTTGGTCTCATTTTAAAGAAAAATATGTCACCCTTCTAATGACACAAAAAAATCAACCTCTTACCACCTTACTTTTGCGGATGTTTTCCAAAAAATACCAGCCCTTTTACATGGGAAATGGTACGTGTATGCACTCCAGAGAGACATAATTTACAAAATGATCCTTCTTGACTTGAAGAGACTTATTTAGATATTTTCATTTAATTACTCACCATTTCTGTCAAAGAAAACTATATTACCTACATCTACGTCATACCCTGAAAGCCATCTAAAGGGTGTGTGTCAGCGGGTACTTCTACACCAGGCATACATGAATTATACGGCAGAACACCGAAACTACATTGAAACCAGCGTATCACTCATGCAACGCGCCAATTAACAATCTACTAACCAAGATACATTCCATCGTCTATTGTTCCGACATGCAAGGGATACAAAGACTACTACTACAGATTTAAAATACCATGCATAAATAAGAACATCAATATTTACATCATGCATAAATTAGAACGTAGAGAATATAAAGAAAAAGATCTACAGTGTAGCTAATGTCACTATTTAGCTGAATGGTCCCGAATGGCACGCGGAAAAAATAGTATTTTATACCTATCGGTTCTACAATCTATCTCTCTAATTTTATTGGCGCGATCTAATCTGCCGTAGTACGAGAATAGTATTTTTTTACGTCATCAGAGAAATATTTTTCCTGAAATTTAGCTGAGAGGTTAAGCCTATAATTTAATCTACGCTGTGATAGCGATTCCCATCCCAATTCTTCTAATAATCCAGACACACTAGTAAACTTATCGTAGCATCGTTTTACAAACCTAGCTCCTCTTCGCTGCACGCGATCTAATTCCGATATCAACCCCGCTTCATATGGATCCCATACACTGGCAGCATATTCCAGATGAGGCCTAACGATTGAAAAATAACAATGTTCTTTGATTTTCTCATTTTACATTTTCCGAGTATTCTCTTGATAAAGCCTAGCTTCCTGTATGCTTGACCGCATATTTCTCTAGTATGTTTTACACAAGATATGTCATGAGTAATTGTGACCCCTAAGTACTTAACAAACTCGGCGTTAATTATTTCCGTATTATAAACTCTGTAAGTACCACCTGGTCTGTTTTGCTTTTTCCAAAAGCTGACTGCTTCGCACTTTTTTATATTCAGTTCCATCTGCCACTTTTCGCACCAAGCATGAATTCATGCAAGCATGTTGGTCGATTGTTAACGATTCGCTATCTTCGGAATTGGTAATATCCCTATACACAACCGCGTCATATGCGAAGAGTCTAAGCTTACTTCTAACGACGTTGCTAATATCATTTATGTATAAGAGAAATAAAAGTGGACCAATGACACTTCCCTGAGGAACACCCGATGTGACGCTCTGTTTGACATGATACTATCTATGACAACCCTTTGTTCCCGCCCATGTAAGAACTGATTAATCCAACTAATAATGTTTTTATCTATTCTATATGCTTCTATTTTGAGATACCTTATCGAAAGCTATCTTAAAATTGAGGAATATCGTGGCAACTTGAAAATTATTTTCACCCGAGAGTAAGATGTCACGAACGAAGAGAGCCAGTTGGGTTTCGCAAGATCTACCCGATCGAAATCCGTGTTGGTCATTTATTAATAATTCCTCCCTATCTAAATGACTCATAATGGAGCTTACGATTATATGTTCAAATACCTTACACAAAATGGATGTGAGAGAAATAGGCCTGTAGTTACTAGGGTCTTCCCTTTCGCCGCTTTTGAATATAGGTGTGACATTTGCTACTCTCCAGTCCTTAGGTACTACGTGATCTACTAACGATTTGGTAAATATTAATTCTAAGTAAGGCGCTATGTCTGATGCCAATGTTTTATATACGCGAGAAGGAATTTGATCTGGACCGGGTATTCGTTGGGGTTGATATTTTTTAGCTGACGTTCTATGCTGCGAAAATTTATAATCATTTCAGGCATACATTTTTGGGAACGAACATGGCTGCGGATCGAAAAGATGTGGTGCACAAGAAGTGAAAATGCTTTGGAAGAAAGTTTAACGAATTGCCTTTTTATAGACTGTTGGTTAGCTTTTCCCCTTTCATGTTCTTAAGCGTGTATACTGTTGATTTATTTCCTTGAGTGTCCCTAACATACGACCAAAATGCCTTGGGATTATCGTTCAAGTGTTCTCCCAGTATTTTACTTTTGAAATAAGCTAACGCCGTTCGGCACGCGTTTTTTCCAAGAGTTTAGATATTTTATAATTTTCAGTGACTGTGTATAGTTCTTCGGAGGATTCGTTTATTTTTGCCCTTTTATTATTGCACAATTAATAATGCAATATTTAATTCATGTGTCCTACAGCTGGTGAAATTGAAACGTATAATTCCAATATGGTTTCTATTATGACTAGGGAACTATCTTGCCCGGACTACCTTAAATGCGAGCTAAACTGAAATTTCAGACATACTGAAGCAAAAAGATCCAATAATGAAAATGTGACTGTTGAACCGCATTAAAAGGGTGAAGCAAGCGGCTTCTAACAATAAAATTAATTTTATTACATGTGTCAGGCTCTTTACTACAAACAAAGTACCTGGAAATTGTCGGAGAACTTGAAATTGAGAATTTCAAGGCTTCATTTAAAAGGGTGGCTCGGAAAGTTCAGAAGAAGACACAGCATCTTACTGAAAGCAGTGCGTAGGCTTAGAGACTTCCTAGATTGCTGGAAAATTACGCACCCAATGATATTTTTGTCGCAGATGAAACGAGATTGTTGTTTGGGGATTCGCCTGATAAAACCTTGATCCTAAAATCTAAATGCTGCTCAGGTGGTAAAGCGAGAAATAGAAAGCAGCAGAACCGTCAATCTCTCGTAAGAGATATCTCTTACTAGAATCTCTCTCACGAGAGATTAACGATGCTACTGTGCTCGAGTATAACTCAGGAGCCTTTTTGGCCCATGGTGATCGGTAAAGCAGAAAATCCTCGGCGCTTAAATGGTGTTAGTAAAAAACATTTACTCGTGATCTGTAAAAACAATGGAAAATCGTGGGTGACTTCTGAAATCATGTCTGAGTGGCTTGTGATGCTATATAAGAAAATGGTCAAGGATAAGAGAAAGATTTTGCTGTTTGTTGGCCATGCCTCCTTATCACCCAATATTGAAGCTATCAAATGTAACGGTCTATCTATCCCGTTTTCCGAAACATGGTCTTTAAAATTAACTCTAGATTGCTCCTTTTAAAGCACAAGACTGCCAAAATCGACCGTGGACTTTCTCAGGAGTGTATGAGGAAGTCAATAACCATACTTAACGCAGTATGTTGTGTTAATCGAACGGTCGAAAACATAAAAAACATCGGCTTTCAGTAATTTATTCGTCAAAGCGGGATTTCCCAAATGGAAATACCTGAGGGGGAAGATACTAGGGCGTTTTTTTTCTGTCTGGGGCAATTCATTGGCCGATGCCTGTGAAGGTTAACTAGCTGTCGATAGACTCAAAATTGACAACTGCTGATAAAGAGGTGGACATTGGACTTATTGTCAAGAATATTAACGATGGAGAAGAAGGGATAGTTGGTGACTGTAATGATAGTAAGCCTGAGGACTATTGAACAGTTAACTTCTAATTCATATGCCGAAGCGTTGTGTCAAATCGAACATCATATAAATGTAATTTTGCATTACAATAGAAAATAATTACGCACAAAGAGCTTTGTTTGATTTACAGGTGAATTTGGAAAAAGAATTGGTGTGTAAAAAAATAAACAAAGGAAAATCAAAGCTTTTTTTCCAAATCTGCGTAAATACTTCACAGTTTGTATTATGCGCTAAATTAAAAGTTGTGGCTATTTTTATTGATGTATCTACTTTATTTATAATTTTTTGAAAAACCTCATCCTTTATACTTTTCTGATATTGATAGATCACCTTAATCAATAAAGTGAGGTTGAGTGATATTGATCGTTGTGGCGGTCCCATCTCTTGACTTTCAGACACTTCTCACCTACGGACACAATCAGGAGGACGTTTGCTGTCTGTAAGTGCGAGATTTTACTGGGTTCGTAAACGTTTTTAAAATGTCGTTTCCATTTATAATCTACATGTTTCGCACCAACAGTTTTTACAGATTTAGAAAGCATTTTGATGACACTTCACTTACATTTTGCTTGCTGATTCCTCCTGATTGGTAGGGCAATTTCCTCCGTGTTTTCGGTCCCTTTTTCCTTCATAGTAGTACATGTTTGTCGGTAAAAATGCTTAATTACTAGGTCAACAGCTATGCCGCTATAGTAATCAATGCGCATTATTATACCTCACAATGAATTGCAGGCTCAAGGCCTCATTTCTTTCATTCATTTCTTCCAGGTGCTATCGTCGGATACTTTCCCTTGCACGGTTGGTCTTTCACAGTTTTTCTTCTCCTCTTCTTCTTTCTGCCTCGAGATTATCAAAATGATGCTTTCGCTGAGTGAAGATTCCGCACTATACCAGGATACATTGCTTGTACTAATACTTGTAACCAGTCCACTAGGTCACATAATACATTAAAGCCTTCCAGTACAACTCCAAGGAAATGCATAACGAACACAATTCATCAATTTGTTATGTGCCCGGTGGTGCATATGGGACCCTTACGAAGTCGGAATAGTTTCAGATATAGATCGATTACAGTGGAGGGCAGCTAGATTTGTTGAATTTTGTTACGATAAACATTGAAGTGCTACTAAATTGTTGAGGGAATTAGGGTGGGAACCTCTATTCGATCGAAGAGAAAAACATACATTGAATCTTTAACGAAAGTTTGATGTAAACTATTTTTGCCGGACGTTCAACATATTTTGTTAGAGCCAAACTATTATGGTGGAAACGATCACAGGCATAAGATTAAGGAAATAGACTACAGAACCGATGGATTTAAAATGTCACTTTTTCCGCGCACAATAAGGGACCATAATAGTTGCGATAGATCAGTTATAGGATACTGATTTGGTTAAATAGGTTCTTGTACTAGTGTTAAATATCCTTACATCATTATTAGTTACTAACTTCGCATGCAATTTCCGGAATGATATTACTGTTGCATGTTAAGTACCTTGTAGAAATATCTATCTGTCGCAGTAATTATGACCGAAAGTCGTAACTTAATCATGGTAGCATGTTCACCCATGTGGCACTCTCCTAGTTTCTGGTCTGACCGCGTGTTGTCTTTCTGACTACTTTTGGCCTGCGCTGGGAATTCCGGGAACGTGCGATGTTCGGATTTCTGCAGGGATGAGGGCTTCATGCTTGGTGTAAAATCATCGAAATCACCCCGTGCCACACACCCTAGTGGTGGCTTTCACGGTATTTTGTAGATGTAGATGTAGATCAATGAACCTGAGTTTTTTTCTCTGTAACTTCTGGCTCGCATAACGATAAGTTTGAATCCCAAGCCACGATGCCGACTGTTTTTTAATCTCTACTTTCACTTGCGTGCTCTACATTTTAGTCTCCAAAAGATTGCCTGACCTGTCAAACATTCAAGTATTCCATTATGATGGAGCGAATTTTGATGATTAGTTCAAAGAGGAACCAATTCAAACTTTTCCTTCAGTCATTTCTATATTATTTATGTTTCTCTCCTTTCTCCACTGCAACTGTTCCTTTAAAACTTGGTGATAAATTCGTTGAGGGTGCAGTATACCTTTATACTGAGGACGGGATTTCTTCGGCAGATGATATCTCTCAGAAATTGGTCTTATATTTTCCCGAGTTTGTTAAAAGTATTACCAATATTTTGTGTTGCATGATGAGCAAGATATTTCCGGCCTCCATGTCATAGCATGAAAAATAATCGCAAAATTTGTATAGGTCAACGGATTTGTTGCATTAATATCCGCAACATTTGTGTTGTACTTTGTGGAAAAAAATATTGCCTTAAGAAAAAAACTAATACACCCATTAACTTGCAAGATGTATTTTCCTTGGTTTTTCTATGGAGATTATCAAGCATTGACGGGGAATACGCCGGTTAGAGTAGTTTTAGAGAGTGTAGTAATGAGAAACGTCTGTTACCAAGTTCGAGATGCCGTGCTTTCTTGTGACGTCATCGTGAACTCTCGAAATGGCCGCCCGCTTTTCCCCCCCGGTGGCAATTGTATTTCCTCTTAATTCTGTGGTTTTTATCCATCCTATAAAAGGAATCTCGCATTTTAAATACGGTTTAATAATGTATTGATACGCCAAACTGTAACATGAGATCATTACTTCTGGCTTTTTAGATCTGGCTTCTGGCTTAGCACACCACAACACTAAATAAGTATTTCGAAAAAGGTTATTTCTTAGGTGTATGTAATTAGGTTACAAATGCATTTTAAGTGCCATCTCAAAGTACAACTCAAAAGGAAAACGTCGGCCTCGTGGGGCAGCGATTCAACTACTATGGAAATCTTTTGGTTTCCACTATATCATAGGCTCTGGATGGTTACGTTAAGATACTAGACTATCGTTAAGTAAATTGCTTAAAAGTTAAAAGGCGTTGACGGTGATATAGCATAGGAAATTATATGGGTGGTGACCCGCGTATAGCTTTCCGATTGTAAATCTCCACCTTAAAAATTGAACCTGTAGTCATTTCTTCGCAATTTTTACAGCATTATCAGCACAAGTGTTTCTTATAATTTTATGAAATATGTATACTTGGCCAAATAGATGTACATACACATGTGTATACATATGCCACAGAGGCGATCTCATCGTAGAACTACCAGTTCACTATGCATTTTCTCACCCTTCGAGAATTTGATAGCATGTGCTTGAATTAATTTAGTTTTATCCAATTTATTTCAATATTAACATAATTATTCAATGAATCTAGATGTGTTTTTTATTACATTACACGGAATTTACAAAAAATATACAAATTCAGTACCTTAGATATTAATGCAAACTCATATAAAAGCGATATAATAAAGTCTTGTAAAATGCACACTATTAAACAACTGTACAACTTCATGGTCCTGCTAAGCCATTCGCGGCTAATCAGCAGGTGCCTTTTATAATTTTTCAGTCGTGTTTTTATTTATCACTTGCAAAAAGTTTATCCTAAATTCTATATATAAATGATAATAAATAATTTGCGAAATACTAAAACATAATTTATGTGATCAAAAACCATTCCTTTGTCCTTCTCTTTGCTTTCCTTATAGAATCCCAATTTTTTAGATCATCAGTCATGCTATTAAACAGTTTTGGCAAAAGGTAAAAGCCGCCTCGACCTCATCCCCTGGGGCGTTCTATCGTCATTATCCCCCGAGGAAGCGGTCAACTACCTCTACAGTGTCCTCGAAAGTGTCATAAAAGACTGTGTCCCTAAACCTAAAGTGAAACCAAAAAAGAGAAAGTTTCCATCCTAGTTCAAGCCCGATACTCTGCGCATTCTTGGAAATAAGAATCGCGTCTGTTTCCTTTACAAATCCTGTCCAAACATGCATACCCATCGCTCATTCAAGGATTTGGCCGGCTTCATAGGTCGGCGGCGGCGGGGATAACGATGGTTTTCGCCGCGGCCGGTAGCGGTGTACCCTTCATAGGTCGGCGGCGAGAAAACAAATGAAAGGCGGTAGGCGTACAATAACATTGTCACTGCAGTATTTGCATGTCATCGGAATAACCAACATTTTTTTACTCTTGAGAATGATTCATGCTATATAATGATAAATTTGGTTAAAGATTAGTATGTAATTATTTATTAATGCTTATTTGATGGTAGTAGTTTCACTATAATCATATTCGTCGAGCTAACGTGCAACGCCTCAATCTGAATCACATATTTATTGAAATGAGTTGACAAAAAGCCTTGCCACTCAATTCAAGAATTATATTGTGCTTGGTTCTTACATTCGAGCGAGTGACATATGTAATTTGGTCGTTGTTTAACTAGTTAGGCAATGCCATATCAGCATTTATGCGTGATCAGCTCCACTATCCGAACATGCAATAAGCAATAGCCACAACCTGAAAATTTTCTCCCCGTGGTTGCAGCATCAAGAATGGATAACTAATATTTTGCATTAATATATGCCAATTGGCGGATTAAAACCACACTCTGGTTAACGCTAGTAGATTAATGATGCTATATAACCTTAAGGAAGGCTATTTCCGTTGGATACCAGATCATATTTTCGCTAGCCATTATAAATTATACTCTTACCATCTTAAATATATCGTAAACATTATGCGCATTGCTTATAGAATCTTTTACTGAAACTGAAGGGCTCGCTAATCATCCAAAGAGGATTCATTTTTGAAAGGCAGTGGGTTTTCCCGCTTCTCGACCAGCTTCCACCGCAACAGAATGCAGTCCAGATTCAGCCAGGCTGAATATTTGCGGCCCCCTCCAGCCATCATAGCACAGCTCATCGGTCTGACGTCATGATTTCTAAAGAAGTGTCCTCATTGGCTGAGTACCACCACTTCCGCCGCTGCCGCCGACCTATGAAGCCGGCCTTTGCGTCGCTACTCAAAGCTGCTCATTCATCGGGATTATGTCGAGTTCACTCAGTAAGTATCCTCGTCTATTACTACCAACCCTAGAAAATTTTGGTCTTTCGTAAATCGTCGCCGTGGTAAGCCCAGAATCCCAGAAATAGTTTCTTATGCGAATATTAATGCTGTTGGGGGAAGCAGGACGAGCCTCTTTCTCAAATTCTTCTCTGAATATATAACACCCCTGCCTATTCCATCCCTCACCCAAGATCACTTTCTCACTCCCATTACTAATAACTGCCTTACTCACATCCAAACCGACCCTCTTGAAGTTCTTAATTAGCTACGTAAAATTCCCCTTCTGCATTCCGCTGGCCCTGGCGGCCCGAGCCCGATATTTGTTCGTAATTGCGCTGATTCCCTCTCAGTATCTTTATGTTTACTTTTAAATCGCTGTTTTTCCCTTGGTACGTTTCCAACTCTATGGAAAACTTCTAATGTTATGCCCGATCAAAAATTCGGCCCAAAAAATGAAGCATCAAACTATCGACCTATCTCTTTACTCCCAGTTCTCTCTTCTGTTTGTGAGAAAATAATCCTCAACCAACTTTTTTATTTCACATCCCCTTATCTCTCTGATAACCAACATGGTTTTCTTCAAAGTCAAAGGGTTATTCTTTCTGGTTTTTCATCTCCCAGGTCTCCACTGACATCTGGGGTTCTTCAAGGCAGTGTCTTTGGTCCTTACCTTTTTAATCTATACATTGAAAATTGTGCCTCCCTAATATCCCCTTCCCAAGCTCATACCCTACTTTATGCCGATGGCTGTAAACTTTTCAAGAACATTAAAATATCCTCCGATCGCCATGAACAACAGGATGCCTTACGTCAGACATCAAATTGGTTCGATGTTTGGAAGCTTAAATTAAACTCGGTCAAATGCAGTGTGATGTCTATCTCCCTAAAGAAGGCCCCTCTTGAATTTAATTATGCTGTGACTAATTACTCGCTAATATGTGTTTCATCATCTAAGGACCTTGGTAATCTTACAGACAATAAAGTTAACTTTTATCCACAAATAGAATTAATCAAGTCTAAAGCAATTCCCCTCTTGGGCCTCCTCTATTGTTTTACCGAAATTAATGAACCCCGGGCACTTCGAACTTTCTTCTCTTCCATTATAATTCCAATTCTTACCTATTCCTGCCCCATCTGTTCTATATTTTCTCAAACTAATCTTTCATCGCTGGATTGTGTCTGCACTTCTTTGCTAAAAGAGTTATGAATAGATTACCACAGTGTCGTAATATGTCCACCAAGGTATTCTATCCTATCTCTCCATCCCTAATCTCATAGACTCACAGACTCACACAGACAATATTTATTTATTATATTCTAAATTCCACCATCGACTGCCCTGAATTGCTCTCCTTTATCAATTTCAAAGTTCCATCCCGCCCTCCCGTTCTCACCCTTTACTCTACATGCCCATTCCCAGACTTTCTATCACTAAGCGGTCTCTTTTCTTCCGCCTCTCCTCTCTATTGAATTCCCTCCCTTCTCACATCGATCCTTTGGAACTTTCATGTAAGTCCTTTATAAGCCTTTCTCTTTCGTATCTTTCACCAAAGTAGTTAATCCTCTATTTTTATTTTTTTATATTTCCAAACTTTCTGCTTGTAACCTGTTGTTGTTTGCTTGTATATGTCCTTTGTTTACTGTTACGTAGCCACTATAAAATGGTACCATAGCTGTATGTGGTTTTCTTTCTTTAAACAAATAAAATAAATTATTAAGAACGAACATTTCAACATCTAGCTCGGCAATTGTCATAGGTTTTAGGAAAATTGTTGAGTTCGGTGCTGAGACGTAATTTTCGGGATATGTAACCTGGTGCGAAACCCGTAAAAACTATATTCAATGTGTTCGCCGGGAAAGCCTACTTCAAACCCACTAGACGTTCTCAAGAGACACTTCATATTTCTCGTTGTGTCTTCCAATACATGCAGATGTTAACATCTTCATATTTTCCGGCTTATTGAATGGAAGTCATTTAAATTCCGATGGCTGCGGATGGTAAAAATTCTATCTAAACAGGATTAAGATGTTGCTGAGCCCTGGACTTTATCGAATGGCAGACCATTTGCAGAAAGTCAGACGAGCCAAGAAGATAATGTGTATTTGACAGAGTTAGTCAATGAACAAAGTTTGTACCCTAATCGATTCAACTTAATACTAAACTACACTTCCAACCTCATCCTATTCCCCTATCTCTCGATAGCCTCTCTTTTCATGTTCGCCCCCTGAGCTACAAAGGCAAGTTCTCACCCTCGTCCCCTGAAGCTTACCGCCCTGCGAAGGAGCCGACTCATACCCACGATTGGCTGACTGACTAGACACAATAGATTTCGTGGAATCGTATCGTGCTGAGTTTTGATTTTCATCTCAGAGGGGAAACGAGGTTCAGGGTCCAAACAAAGCCATTGGAATTGTGGTTCCCTCGGAGAGAATGTATGGTATCATTTGATATTAACTTGACTTCAGGGATAGAAGGATTAACTTTGCAATTCCACACTGTAATTTAATATGCTGATATCAAGGAATTCCATCAAGTGAGGTCTGAAACCATCGTTTAATTTGACTTAATTAGCATTTGATATGTGTGATACGTTTTTGTGGAATTCTTATAACAAGTTTTACCAAGTTCAATCGACTTAAGATATTCAATTATTTTTTAGATGATTGGATTTTTTTCGGAATAAAGTACGTGTAATATTGTTGTTGCTTTCCTATAATCAGCTGAAATAATCCACCAGTAAGGGATGTAATTACTCTATATTTAGCTTAATGAAAGCGTGATCTTGTATTGCATCTAGCATTTGCAGGGCTAGATAAATAGGGAGGATGAGTTTTCGGCTCCGAAAAAACTTTCCATTAAAATTTAATACGGCCAATTATGACAAAATAAAACCGTTCACAATACTCTCAGTTGTTTTTCTAGCGAGTACAGAATATTTAACTCATGGGCTGATGTTTAAAATAAATGTTTGGGGCTGTCAAATACGAATTTAAGAGAGAGGAAGAGGGAAAGAGAGTCAATTATTTTTATTGAAGTATTATGGATTTTAACTTTTTCTGTGTATTTATGTGTAAAACACGATCAAGGGAAACTAAGTAGTATTTACTATGAGAAAGGTCAACGACGTATTATATTCGTCGTATATAGAAGAAGCGTTCCAGATTGCTTCTTTGTTGCTTAGGTGAATAGTCATGATGTAGCTTATAAAATATCCTTAAAGTCATTTACCGTTAAACTCGACTTATTTACAGCAGATTATTTTAAATATTGAATAAATGAAAGTATTATCTCAATACAAAAATTTTCTTGAGCATGCAAAAAACGACATCGAGACAGCTGTTTCGTCCCATATTGGCTCGTATCAAAGTGAATCAATTTAGACACATTGTAAAATAATAGTAGCTCAGGGAGATGGGCATGCTAAGAAAAGCTGTAAAACTGTACAATATAGCTATGGAGCGATGGTTAACTAAGGTCAGTGTACACTTTTGGGCACTTTTTGGTGGGGAAGTGTTAACAGCATCACTCCCGACACTAGTGAGAAAGGAGGGTAATCCAGTAATAATATTTGCTTACTCTGAACAAAAGCTTCTCCTAATGCCAACATTCGAGCCGTAATCCTATGGTTGGGAACCCTATGCTTAAGCTACCACACTAACTTGAAGCTCATTTAAACTCGGACGTTGCCCATCTCATCCGTGTGCTTGCCGGCTTGAAAGTATGTCTATACGATTTAAATTCATACAGTTGGAATGGAGCGATAGACGGCGAATTGGAAAAAAAATGTTGCGAAAATAATTTGCGCAACCGTAACCGAGAATCCTTGGGTGATTGTTTGGCTTTGAGATGGAAAGACTGAAACCTATTACCTCCTTTCTTCTGTGTATGTTACGATAAGGAATGGCGAGAGACATTTTTTTCTACTTTGATTGGTTGAAGGGAGTCGTAGTGTTACGCTGGAAAGTTCTCATTCAACTCTCAACAGCTCAGGCCTTAAAGCCGTTGATTTCACTGGTATTCGCACATTGCGCATGAAGGAAATCAAATGATGCTACAAATCGTTTATTTTAACTCGCCAATATTTTTTTTATGCAGAGGAAGATAGAAAAATGTTTTCTTAGAGAGAGGCTTCATATTCACTATAATACATTTGCCATTCACTGTCATACGCCAACAAAGTACAAATGCTACGCTATGAAAAGTGAACGAACAATAAGAGATGATGTAAAGTGCATATACTGAATATCTTGAATACATTTGCTAACATCAGCTCAAAGAAATGTCGGTGGTATAATTTGCGGAACGTCGGGCAGGCTTATCAATCTTTCAACCTCTTCACCTTGGATGTTGATATCTGGCGCATGCGAGGTTGCTAGGTCAGTTTGCTCTCGTACATAAATCGCTATCGAGACGACAAGCATCGTTTTATTTTTCAATTACTTCAACACTTTTCTTAAGTAAATTATACTAGCGTATTCTTCTAGTTTTCTTAAACTGACTTACACCTTTCTGTATACATCTTCGAAGTTTGTATGTTTCACCTTCAGAAATGAGATCTCTGCTAAACCATCAGTTTTTGAAGCAGTTGATAAAGCATGACACTCATGTGTCTATGAAGGGATTGGTGTAAAAAATAAGAGTATGATGGAAGGGATTTGAAGAAGAGGAAAACCTAGGGTGTTAGAAAGAATTTTAGCTTTAGATTAGATAGAAGCCAAGTGTAACAATTTGCGTGTTTAGCGTAATCAAACATTGAAACGGCATGAAAAAAATACCACGTCTGAACCACTTTCTTTAGCATATCAGTTCTAAGACTGCTTTTCCGTCTGTGAGTACCTGTAGAGCAGCTCCGCGAAGTAGAAGCATACTGTGCGGGTGCAGATATCTGTTTTACAGCATGCAATCACTACCTATAACCCGCATTCTGATTTATATTAGCGATAAACTGAAATTTATGGATGGCTGAAGAGTAGGCAATTGCATGTTCCAGTCAGAGGACTTGAGTGTCAACCTGGAGAAGTGATGATCTCCTTCATTTTTCCGGAATCTACCTCGTCTTTTGTTGGATAGTGACAACAGTTTCGCTGACACTACTTCCCGCATCTTTAGGTCGAAGATGCCGTTTGGCCCTCATAAGTGATGGAGAAGTGATGTAGTTGATGTAGAGAAATTTCGAGGGACTATCGTTGGGTGTCGTGCTTCGTCCACAGTTTGCATGACTCCCGGGCCCCGCCTCCTTTAGTGAGGATTCATGCGTCCAGCATCGGAATGAGAGGTGTGTTTACCAACAGAGGCATCATTCGAGAGAGAAGGGGAGGGGGCCACACATCTCAATTACCGCGGGCCGCGTTTTTGTCCACCCTCTCGCTCACCTTCTCCCACCTCCCCCCTTGGCGACGGACGGCACCCCCCTCCCCCACCAGCCCACCCTCACTCCAATCCCGACTTAACGGGAAAAGGAATCCTTTTGGCGGGTGGCGGCTGCTTCCTAGTAACCGATTTCAGGGAATGACTTGGTCGGCATATTTCAGGGAATTTACTCCCCCTCAGTCCACCCCCTCTCCTTTTTCTCTCTCTCTCTCTCTCGCCTTTTATCTCCTACTCCGTCTCTCTGTCGCCCTTTCTCTAAACTTAAAAAAGCGCCCCTCCCCTGTTCCCTCGCCCCCTTTCTGCACCCCCGCCACCGCTGCCGCCCCGCCCGCCTGTCGCACTGTTGCTATAACACTCAACTCCATTCCGCTCCCACGCCGCAGCCACGAGTGACCAACTATCCAAACACCACCACTTTATCCACCAGTTGAACCGCCACCGAAGAACACCTATCCGTCCCTTCCGCCGGTGCTGGACGACCGTACAACCCTATCCTTGAGGCCGGCAGCCCTAAAACTATCACACCCCTCTCCAGTCCCTTCATTTCCATCCCTCTTCACATTTCCGTCACTTCCAACCTATCCGTGTATCCTTTGTCTCCACTCATCGTGCCATCTTCTTTTATTTCTCTCTTTTGCTCCACCCTATTCTTTCATCTCTTTCCTATTTCGGTGCTTTATATTCCCGAACATCCCCGTGGAGTTCCATCCTTACCGCTTCCCAATTAACTCTCCCCTGCACGCCTCGCCCTCCCTTGTTCCAATGCCAGGGATCACTTTTACCGAGTGCCCGCACCGCTTTGCGGTCGTGTTTTATGTGAGTGAGTCGTCGTTTAGGGATTCGACGTGACGATTATTCAGTGCGACGGCACTTGTGTCGTGTGGAAATGAGCTGTATTGTGTGTATGTGTGTGAGGAATTCATAAGAAGGAGCCATCGTCTTGTTGCTCGGGTCTTAAGTGGACAAGAGGATGGAATCGATTCCTGAAACAAAGATGCGGTTGAAAAGTCGCCGAGGTCTTCAAATCCCACCTGTTTTTATTAGTGAAAAACATTTTTTTCTGGAGTGCCCGTTGGTGAAGAGTGGGTTATATTACCTCTTCAGCTTGAAGGAGGATGAAACGAACGTGTTGTGGCCGGAATAGTAATTAGGCTTTAGGATTATGTCAGTGCCCTGCTACTTTGTATTTGTGAGTACATTTTTTTCGCAACTTTTATCTCGACGTGATGGGAGTATTTAAAATAATGCTCTTGAGATTTTATTCACCTTTTTAAGGATAAAATCATTAATAATTGCTACCCAGACCATCTTTTTCTTAATTTTGTGCATTAAAAATAGCCTGTAATTGATTACATTTTGATGCATTCTATTGAATTGGTATGTACCAATACGATTACCGTAACGTTTTCTCTTTTTTGCTGAATATTTTGACAATATGAAATAGGAAAAAATGCTCTATGACACTTTGTATTTCAGTTTTGTAAGGAATTTTTTCAAAAGTATGCATATATTTTTAACTTTTCTTATTTGGTCTTGATATTTGGTGCGAATGATTAAGAAATTTATCAGGGTCAGCTGTGAGCTAATTGGAAACACACAATGTGATTTTCCCCTAATGTATATTCTATTTTGGTAGGCCGAGCATATTCAGAATGTTAGCAATGCTTTGATCACGTAAATTAAATAAGCATGCGACATAAGGCAAAATATTAATTCATCAAACACATTGTTAATTTTTCGCGAACGAGTATTTTTAGAGCCCGAGAGAAGAATTCCTATAGGTACGTTATCTATGCTTTTCATACGTATTCTTACTTTGGATATAGTTTTCGAAAGTTTAAATTGTGTAACATAACACAACATATATTTGTGCAACATGCACATTATATATAAATACATATGCATGAGCATTCATTCAAAGGTCGTATACATATGTATTTATTTTCCTAGTGAATGGATATAATGAGGCGTCCATAAGACCACACCACCACACCGAGTGTGTATTTGGCGAGGCCGCCCTCCAGTAATTACTGACACGTCAATTTTTTTCTCTCCTTTCGGATTTGGTGACTGAGATTCTGTGTGAAAGGAGTAGAAAGCCACAGCATGTGGATGAGTGATTTTTTGTTTTGCCGAAGCATTGCTCTCCATTACTGTGCAGCTCAATCCAAAAGCACAATAAAATACTCAATTTAAAGGTCAGTGATGTGAGTGCATGGATTACTAGTTTATTTCACATGACACTTGACATGATTATTATGTAAATAACAGAGTAATGTGTTGCACCAGTGAAAAAATTATAATCTGTGGCAAAATATTCATGGCTATCGTACCTATGAAGCCTTTAAAAATATTTTTTATGATTGTGCTTTACCGCTGGTATTTGGCAACTTTTCAGGGTAATTATTTCAAGCTCCGTTTAATTGTTAAAGTGAAGAACAATTGAGACAAGTGTATATGAGGTGGAAATAATTTTACCACTTATTTTGTGGCTATAATTCTTTATTATCTTGGAAATGTTGATCTTTATGTGCCCAAAGTTACACAAATTTTACCGTGTATGATGTCATGCCTTTGTAAGATTCTTATTTACACAACTTGAAGCAATTGTTTTCAGCTTAGGAATTTCTTTTTACAGAAGCCCTATACGTATTGTTCAGGGATCGTTCTGCCAACATTTGAATGCTTTAACCATTCACCCAATACAGTAATTGTTGATGCACACTTGCAATTCTTTCCCACCCCTATAGAGGTTATAAATATATAAATATATACTATCAAAAAAGGCTAATGATTAGAATTAGGCTGAAGAAGCCATGAGCAAAATTTATTAAAAACGCTTGTAAAAAATACGAAGATATTTTGTGCCCTTTACCGGAAACAGTGTATACCAAATTTTATGCGTTGATATAACTTCTGTGAACCTCGAATATGCTATACCATAGTAATTGAGGTTATCAAGAAAATGGATGTCATTGTTTCTTTTTAATGGTAAACTTAATGTTATTGATAGAATATCACTGAGGACAGAAGACCAATGCTCTCTAGCAATGCTTCGAACTATCTTGATAATGACTCATGGTGTGTCGAAACCTGGGTCGGTTTAAATAAATCATGTGTGGAAGTTACAATTGGTTTATTCTTTAACATGATTATTGATTGAAGATGATTAATTTGAACGATTTGATACTAGTACTTCTTAGTATTCTTTTTGTTACCTTATCTAAATACAGACTACAATTTTTCCTTACTCTAAAATAGGGACATATTCACTGGAAAGTTGTATATTTTAAAACTGCTTGCCGGATTAGATCTATGGTTTTTGTTTAATTTGTCTTCATTTATACTAATTATATAAACGTCTTAGTTGAGTTTTGTGACAGATTCGTACGTCAGATGCAGTTATTTGGTAAAAATTATCTACTCAAGAGTGTTCAATGCTTTCTCCAATCAGTTTTTGTTTCTAGTGTTTCATATTCTCATATGTTTACCACTCCTTTGAAAATTGAATTTATTTAAATAATATTCAGAACAAGGTTATCTGGTAGGGAGGTTCCTGACGATCGAAATTTATATCAATGATTTCAACTTTGCCCTTCTACCGAATATGACTCTTTTATTCTGACTTTGACGAATCAATTAGAGAGGAATTCTATATCTAGAAATATTAACTCGATATCCTAGAATTGTGAAGAAAATTGCTATCCCTGCTTTCCCTTCTGTTCTCTCAAACCAGCTTTGAAATTCAGTCGTGAACACCAGTCATTGCGTATATAGCCAACTGTGAACAGTTTTTAATCTATGATATGGGCGAAGGTGCCAAATAATTTAGTCTGTTTTTACTTTCGTTGTTCAACTTTGTTCGTTGTTGCGAGAGAGCTTTTTTTGATGTCTTAAGCAGCATAATACGTTATTAGGCATATTTATCAATGATGACTATGGACTTGAAAGTGTGAGTTATATAGTTATTTTGAAGGAATTATTGCCGAGAGGAGAGTTGCATTAGGAGCTACAGCCATCTAATACTCCACTTGATGACTACTGATGAGGAAAGCTTCGATAAAATTTAGATATAAAGGCAAGCTTCAGCTACATAATAAGGTTATATCAGGTGAAATACAACTTTCAGAATCAGCACATTAAAATGTGTTAAACAGCGTTTAGGAAGTAATTTTTTTTCTAGGTCAGTGGATCTTTCTATCCATTGAATTTTATTTCATCTTTTCTTGCGCTATCATTCGTACATAATTGTATAACCACCGCACAGTTCCATTTCGGGGTAAACACGGTCGAAGAATTTAGTTATTGCCTGAGAAACTGGCTGTCCTGTGTTAATTTCCTCCTTAGTCCCGGTATTTTTATATCTATTTTACCTATATTGGGTTCATACATTGCGTCATACCCTTACTCTTATTCTTAACCCTTGTCATATTTTCTCACGTTCCTATCATGTTCCTATCTGTTTCATTTTTCGATAATAGTCCATTCTCTTAACATGGCCAAATGAATGAAGTACGCTCCTTTCAAATGACCCTTACGTTATTAACCCTATTCATCCAACTCCAACAGCTGACGCATCTAAAGGATCCCATCCCAACTTCAATCATGATGAGTTTATGCATATTCTGGCATACTAAGGTTTCAAAGATTTACTAAGGTTTCGCTTCCATTCAATCAATTCGAGAGGAGAACAATTTAGAATTCCGCGAGTTACGCTTTCTTTGGCGTATACGTATTTTTGTCAATTCCTCTTCCTGCTAACTACGAATTTAACTTGCAGGGTTCGATAGCTTTTTTATGTATTCCTGTTATTTCCTCCTACTTTCGCCAATATTTGGCCTAGTTAGTAGTAGAATTTTCTATTATATATCATTCATACTCTTCATATTATCGCTATTCCTATTTTCTCAGTCCAAAACAGGGTCATGCTTTGGTCTTTGACGGCATGTTGAAAACTGCTACGAGCGTACATATTGAGTCTCACAACTTTTAGAGGGATGAGGATGGGAGGCTCTAGAGACTCGGAGGCTACACACTAGGCTTATGTTGCTTGAGAAATTCAGAGCTGATATTTTTCAGAGCGACACAGAGAATATTATCATGACTCCTCACTGCATCTGTAGGTCTGACAGATGCGATAAAATAAGAGAGATACCCTGCCGAACATATAGGTACAAAAACTCGTTCTTTCCGCGCACAATAAGCAACCACATTACAAACTGAGCTCCACTAAATACACTCCTATAATACATGTCACCATTTATCTCCCAAAAACTTTCATCTTTACAAGGCTGGTGACCTAACACCCCCTGCCACATGCCCATGCGACGGCTCGCAGGGTATTGTGTAGCTGTAGGTGCCCTCAAATAAGTTTCTCCGTTGCTTCTCAGCTTTTTAATTAATTCAGAATTTATTTTAAAATATAATTAATTATTGCAAAAAACATCATGAAAACTCATATAAATTTACGTTCCTCTTTTAATTCCACTTTATTTCCATTTTTCAAGGCTGGCGCCCTGAAGCTCCCTGCCGCACGACCGTGTAGTGGCTCGCAGAGTAGCATTTAAGAGTCTCAAGTAAACTTATCGTTTCATTTCAATCGCTTATTTCAATTCACAAATTTATTTTTCATCTTATTAGTGAGGGATAAGTACAGTGATAAATATCCTCTGCTAAATTGGAATAGTTAAATGAGGAATGATCTTTAAATGTGCTCCAATTAACACTGACTACTCTTTTAAGGTCATAAATATCATCAACTCACTTTTCTCCTGGTATCCAGCTAACAAACGCTTACATGTTTCTTCTGAGAGACAATTTACCAAAAAGCATACGAATACATTTGAAACTTGGGTCACTTAATGAATTATCTGATATCTTGTAAAGAATGGCCTAACGCGAAATCGGAAAAATCGTGTAGTTATAAATTTATAGTGAATAGTTTTGTATTTTTTGTCACCGCTGATGCACCCTCGACGCAGGCACACATGGACAATCTTCATATTATGACAAGCCGGTTGTCATATAGGTCTCAGCTAGATTGTATTACCGTGAGACACAGATACAAGTATAGAGCTAAAAACTCGCATACATATCTAGGGGCTCATGCAGACACAGATCACAACTTATAAGTGATGAAATGTCGCGTTAAACTCAAGAAGATCAGGAGAGAAAGGAGAGTACTGAGTTATACCGAAGCATTAAGTGAGGCAATGAAGTAGAAGTATCGAGAGAATGTTGATAAAATCATGGGCACAGATGGTGGATTGAGATATGACTGGGGAAGTTTGGAACATAAAATTGTAGAAGCGGCGACTGCTACGGCAGGCGTTGTAACGGCAACCAAATTTAGAAAACCGTGGTCCACGGAGGTAATGATTATGGAGATGCAGGAGAGAAGGAATTGGAAGAGTGTAAACTCAGAGCTAAACGAGGAATTACAGGTAGTACAACAACAGGCTCGGAAGAGAAACTAATAAAGCAAGAGAAGCATGATGGAGAGAACAGATCTTAGAAAAATTTCAAAGAGAGGGAATACTTTATAAAGGAAAATAATGAAATTTACGGGGGGTATCCCGTCCAGGAAGGTAGAGCCCGCCCGCCCGTAGAGGTAAAGAAAGGGAAGACGATATCAACAAAGGTATTGGATCATTGGAACATTGGATCAGGTATCCTTGATAGAGAAATCGAGAGAGCACCTCGTGCAATGAAAAGGAATAAGATGGTGGGAATAGACAAAATACTTACTGAATTTCGATAGAGTATGAGGAAGAACGGAGGAGGAAAACTTTTTTTTGCTAATTCGTTGGATATTTGAGGATGGAGTGTGGCCGGAGGACTTCATGAAGATAACACTAATTCCGATACTGAAAAAGAACAAGGCAAAAACTTACCAGGACCTTGGGACAATTAGCTTAATTTACTACTTGGCCAAAGTAATTCTTAGAATTATAAATAGAAGGCTAGAGAACAAGGGTAACGAATACCAGAGCGACGAACAGTTTGGATCAGGGAAAGGAATGGGAACACTGGACGTTATACGACTGATGAGAACGTTAGTGGAAAGTAACCTAAAATGTGACTAGGATGTTTTTGCTTGCTTCGTGAATTTAGAGAAGGCGTTTCATAGGGTGGACTAGGAGAAATTGATGACTGCACTAAAAAATTAGGAGTCTGTTCGAGAGACAGACGTCTTATCCGGAATCTTTCTATGAACCAACTAGCGCAGATTCGGGTGGCCGATGGATAATAGGGATGGGACGTGATAGAACGGAGGATACGGCAGGGGTTCCCTCTGTCGCCATTGCTTGTCAACATATTTTCAGAAAAGATTGTATGAGAGGCATGGGGAGAGATGGAGGTAAGCCTAAAGGGCAGAGGGGAACTGATAAAACTATTGAAATTTGCAGATGATCAGGCATTGGTTCATCAGCCAGCCAAGTGGTTACAGTCAACGATGATTGCGTTAGAGGTGCAGTGCGAGTGGCTTGGAGTGAAGATGAATCATAATAATACAAAAGTAGGAGGAGGAAGACAGGGATGTATATAAGGGTGTTAGGGAGCAAAATAGAGAAAGTTGAGCAGTTTTCGCATGTGGGTAGCATTTTTTAGGAAAATGGATTTAGTGGTAGGGACATAAGATGTGGATTTGAGTGATAGGGACATAAGATATGGAATTGCCATGGCTAAATATGCATTTTCAAAGAGGAGGGAAATGATGAGGGGGAGTCTACGTAGACGCGTAGAGAAAAGGCTGGTGGAAACTCTACTATGGAGCGTGGCGCTCTAAGGGTCGGAATCTTGGTCATTGCAATGGGAGGTTATGCGTAGTCTTGTGGCGTTTGAGATGTGGGTGCAAGGAAGGATGGAGGGGGTAATCTGGGTGGCAAGAGGGATGAACGAGGAGGTATTGGATATGGTGAGAGAGGAGAGATATGTGGAGGATGTTCGCAGGTGGATGATGTTTTGAAAAGAGAGGGGCTGATAAAGAGAGTAATATTGGGGAGAACACGGGAAGAGAGGAAGAGGAATTAGGAAAGGAGATTATGGAGGAAATTAGGAATTAGGCCAGAAATTAGGAATTTAAGTTAATTTATGTCCAAAAACCTACCAATCAGCTGGCGGAATTCCCAAATGTTATGTTTGATGGCATTATAAACGTACCTTTTAAATTAGCTTAATGGTCTATCTTTTTCTTATTGGTTGTACAATTCAAGTTTATGATGATTCCAGATAAAATCTTATGTTTATGGTGGCATATCGGCGGCATAGGATAGAATTTATCCGCCTTTGGTGGTTATCACTTTAGTCTTACCTGAGGCCACGAGAGAGAATCTATCAGGGATTGTTTTCTCTTTATCGGAAATCAAAACATTCAAGTAATAGTCCACTAATATTTTTATTATTTACCACCCGGGTTTCGTCACATAATGACATAACTGAAGATGTTATTATGTGACGAAACTCGGGTCGTAAATAATAAAAATATTAGTGGACCATTACTTGAATGTTTTGATTTCCAATATGGACAAGTTCCACAAAGTGAAGCCTGGATTTATTAGTTATAGTTTTCTCTTTAGTTCAGGAATTTAATGTTTTACTGCCTGGAATATGGCGCCGGAAATGGGCAACATGGACGTCATTTTAGGCCTTCTTGATGGTCCATTTGCATTTGGATACACGTAAAACTTCTACGCCTTGGGATAATTTTCATTTTTTTGATAAAAAGTTATAATTAGCTGCCATCGAATTTAACGTTCAAGCTTGAAGATGAATCAAGTTTTAACCATGCATGTAAGTTTTAGATCCAATGTGAGCAGAATCGATGAGTATCTTTCATTTGACTGTGGCGTTGGCTGGCCCACAGAATAACCTTCCATCGATTTTCAGTCATTCGTTGTCATTTACTTTAATATTGGCCCTCAACCTTAAACCAATGTGCTATTCCCATCCATGGCATGGATAATTATTTAGAAAAAGCTTTGATACCGTTGTTGCTGGACTTGACTGTTTGGTGGCACGAAACTTCGTCCATTTTGTAATTTCATTTTTGCGGTTTCTAACGAAGAGAAAAATAAGCTTTATGAATGACTACTGAGTTTTAGAGCCTTCGTATATTTTTATGGCTTATTAGTTGGTTTTGAAAGAAAATTTTCTCACTTGCTGTAACGAAATTCATGTTACTATTTTGAATAAATTATGTCACGTAATCAGGCTGTTATGTTTCTTGGCCTAATCAGCCCTGGCTCTTTTTGCACTTCCAATAGATGTCATTTTCAGGGCTTAGGACGGGAGGTGAGCTCTTTTGGCGAAGCGAATTCCATTCCTTACTCTCGATCTTTTATTTAAATCGTCACGCCTCGTTAGCGCCTGAGTGGGGCGTGGGGAGGGAGAAGGTGGGGGTGTAGCCAAGGCTTCATTTGGCTGGTCCATGCACGCGAGGGATGCTGGGTCATCGGCTCCCACGATCCAACCGTCTCTGCCCTTGGGTTTTCTACTAGCGGAGTTGCCACCCGAGAAGATTTTCATCTCACCTGTCTGATACAACTTCCGAATCTTCCTCTTCAGTTCATATTCATATCGCTCTCGGGAAGTGTTAAGAAGGCTATGAAACGTAAAATTTGTATTCATAAAGGCTATGAAAAGTAAAATATGTCAAAAATATCCTCATTTGTTTGAACTGACGAATTCTATACCGTGTTTATCGCTATCAAACTGTGTCTTGTCTAGTATGCATTTACTGAATCAAGTACCGCTTTTATTATTCGCGAAAAAAGCAGTCATTTAATTGCCAAGTGAATGTTATTTAATCATCACTGGTTATGTTGGAATACGTAAAATATTTATCCTTTTTCTGGGTTTTTAAGCTGTTATAGATATATTATCGTAGAAATAAGTTTTTTTTGAAGAAATTGCCACGAGAAAAATTCGGCCTGGACCGGCCGAATGCCGGTCCTTCTGGCAGTCCATGGACCGGTGGCTTCTTTGAATCCCTCTTCTCCTTTGCGTTGCCATCTTTGATGGACCGCAAGGGCTTAAGTTCTAGTTGCCTTGTATCAACCAAAATTGCCATGGGAATTAGGAAGTCTGGATAGCGTAGTGGTCTGCGCATTAGTCCGGAAAACCAAAGGTCCGTTCATGGGAAATGATAGAGGCTCCATAAAAAATTAAAAAGGAATATAGTACAAAGTATAAGTTTTTGTTGAGTACACAGTATAAGTTTTTTTATTTTATTAAATAAACCATATTTATTTTACATATCTTAGTATATCCCTGTTTTCGTTTTTATTTCTCGCCTTGAATGTTCATCTAGCTCACTAATTTTATGCAATAATTTAACCACATTTAAATTCATTTTGCTGGACGACTTAGCGAAACAAAAATTGATATTTCGATTGCTTTATAACCCTTTTGATAATACTTTTACTTTTTGTCGTAAAACTATTTTTTAAATTCCATTTTTAGCACACGATTTTTCCGTAAAAGTATCAATCTTTATATAGCGATCGTTCTCTCATTTTTGCTGCTGCATCTTTTGGTGCCCCAACTTACACTTTTGATTTAGGTGTATCTTAATCGGGTTTTGTCTGCATATTTAATATGTTAAGTGCTTATATTATCTCTCTAAATTTTAATTCTTCGGGGAATCTCAAATGTTTTAATCGATTATCTTGCGGTCTTTTGTCAAATATGGTCTCTTATATTCCGTTCCATTCTGTTTACATTCTGAAGTGTTACAATCAGCTAACCTGCGGGAAGAAAATATTGAAGCTGCTTTATATGTCATTGGATGCCTATGTCATTGCTATCTTCTAAATTATAGTTCTTAGTGATTGAGCCGTCAAGTAACTAATTAGGAATGGCGAGACATTTGGAGAAGGGGCATATTTTTACCTAATAGGCTCGTTCATCATTTCGCCTGTTATTGAATAAAAATGCAAAACTTAAACTCCCCATAAAAGATTTTAATGACGTCCCTTGCAAAGTTTTTAAATTCTCACCATGAAGTGTTTCCACTAATTTATGCCGGTAACCATAATCTTCATTTCCTTCATTGCTCTCAGTTACCTTGCTGGTGAATCATAATTTTGGTCATATTCC
Organism: Ceriagrion tenellum; assembly: GCA_963169105.1. Lineage (NCBI taxonomy): Eukaryota > Metazoa > Arthropoda > Insecta > Odonata > Coenagrionidae > Ceriagrion > Ceriagrion tenellum. The sequence continues at coordinate 142,117,778 of OY720635.1, read as the reverse complement.
TTCACAGTTAGCTTGGATTTATTCGCTGTCAATTGATTCGAATTACCTTGATTTACTCCCTTTGCAACTGCGTTAATTTTGGCGTACTTCTTTACATTCTATGGATAAAAGTCCTTTACTTTCAATGGATAATGGATACAATATTACTGTAGAAAGATTGGAAAATATTTTAAGTACAACAAGTCTACCATGGATATGTTTTGGCAGGTAATAAGTCTTCTTTTGTGGGTGGAAGGAAAGAAAACAGTTCTTGAAACTTGAAAAATATTCACGGTTTTAATTATTTATGGTCTTAAGTTGATCTTAACTCACTCATGCTACATTGATATGCGAACCTATCCGACTCTTATCGATTCATACTTTCGTAAAAACTAACCTACCTAAACACTTGCCTAAACATATCCATGGTAGACTTGTTGTAAATCAAATGTTTTCCAATCTTTTTACAGATATATTGTATCCATTATCCATTGAAAGTAAAGGATTCGGCCAAAATTAACGCAGTTTCAAATGGATTAAGTCAAGGTAATGTGAATCAATTGACAATGAATGAATCCAAGCAAACAGTGAAGGAATATGACCAATATTATGCTTCACCAACAAGGTAACTTCGAGCAATGAAGGAAATGAAGTTTCTAAGAAGGGTCAAAGAACTCATTTATGGTTCTTTTATCGCATTTAGGTATTTTTACCATGAAAACGCAATTTTGCATTTTATGTGGCGGAGAAATATAGAGTAGCTAAGAAGCGGAATCTTGAAACTAACTTTTATCCTTAAGTCCGTACTTAATAGAGCATTGAAGTGACAATCTGTCCATAGTAGGCTGTCTTGAGAAAAATACATAATATTAATCATTATATCCCCTCAACCGCCTTGTCTTCCTTACAATTAAACTCTATCTGTCGAGTTTCTACTGTTCAAATATACCTCCCACGATTTAGAGAACTCAAAAAAAGTGGATTTCCGGAAGAAGGAAATAAATATTATAGATAATTCTCCCATGTCGTGGTGAAATACTCTTCTTGGTAAACTTGTCTTCACCTTTCTCTCAATAATTTAAGCCATTGCGCAGCGGTGGGAGAATGAGTTGGGTAGCTCCCTAATATTGCTCAATACGTCTAAAAATTTATATATTTTGCCAGAACTATTAATATCTTCCAAATGCAATGGTAGTGTAATTGTATTTTTTAGACCCTGTGTACATAATGTTTAGATGTATTTCGCATTGCCTCATTTTAGGTGCGTATTTAAAGTACACTTTCCGTTCTGTGTACTTGCCCGGGGGTGATTGGCATTAAAAAAATCACTAAGAAGGTGGCAGCACCAGTTAGAGGGCATAGGAAAGAGGTGGACGGAAGGTGGAATCGAAAGAGGGGCGGGGAACGTAGTCTCGGCGAAGGGGAGGGAGAGGAGGACGGATAAAAGGGGGGAGGGGAACGTATGGCTCGGCTAGAGGGTTAGGGGGTGGGGTTGAAGAGGTGGGGGGGGGGGAAGGTGGTGGCGGTGGTGGGAGGAGCGGGCCCCTTTGATTGACATCCCCCCGCGGGGGGGAGGAGAGCGTTCTGGCGGGAGGATTCGGGTCCGCCTCTGTACCGGATTCCTCCCGGCCCCCTCCCCCTCGCCCTCTCTCCGCTCTCACCTGATTGGTGGACGGGGAGGCGTGGGGCGTGCGAAATCCATAACAGCCGCCGCCGCAGAAGCGGCGGAACGGAGGCTGGGGCATCATCGGCCGGCGATCTCCTTCCATCTTCCACGCGATCAAAGGCGAGATGGAAATCTCCCTCGTTTTATTCCGTTTATTTAGCGGCTGCAGAGTGAAAATAATTCTCGAAGGAAAACATTCTCAACGTTTTAATCTTTTTCTGGCATTGATGTTCTCTTTCATGTTGTTTGATTTGGTTACTCGTACTCTCCTTCAATCGCGGAAAAACACATAATTTGGGAACATTAATCTGAAGATTATTTTTATTTATAAATTGGAATATCAATGCAGCCTTTTACTCCACCCTTCTATCTGCTAACCACATTATTCCTTCATGTCTCCGCATTTATGACCATCATCATGTGCTGATTTCAAATATTCCTTTCTTGGTCTTATTGGATGACTCTTTCGATCATTTATTTCCTTCCGCTTTAGTATTCAAATGGTCTTTACGTCTTACTTTGAGTCTGTCCAATAAAACATTCATTTCTAGACCTGTAACATTGTTAGCTAAATATCTTAATTCCTCAATTATCCTTTTGGACATATGTATTTGCTAATTGCTGTCTGGATTTCAAGTAAGGATTCATTCTTACGTTCGGATGCAAAACATCCACAAGACCAACAAGAAACATCTAAAGATGATTCATTTAGATGTTTCTTGTTGGTCTGGATGCATCATAGAAAATGTGTAGGACACACCAATACAATTGACCAGTTTGGATTTTAGTTTCATATGGAAAATAGAGAATTAACCCATTAGAGCTGTCGCTGTGAGGTAATGTTTTGCATTTTTGAACATTGCTGGGAAGAAATACGAAATATTTTAACGGGAAAAATGTATTCCTTGAAAGCACTATCTGCGAGTACCATTTGGATGGATAGCAATGGCAGGTGACTGCCATTTCCTATACATTCCCCAATAGTTGACTCTGGAATGGGAGATTCAGTGTAACAGAGAGTGGTTAAGGATTGACCTCGGAAGGCAAAGGCCCTTTTATCTGGCAATGCAATTTGAAATGCATGCAAAACTCTTTATTGCGGGAATTGAAAAAAAATACATTGACCTCTACTCTACTGAATTGTATTTCACGATATGTGAGAACTTTCAAGATCTGTCTAAGCGAATGGTGGTGGACACCATTGCTCAACTCCTTCCAATCCAGCGATTCCGAATATGTTTTACTATCTTTCCTGTGGTGGTATAGAATAAAGCTAGCATGCAGAATGTAGAATAGTTAATGTCTTCCCTTCCTTATGCTACCGAATTTTGTGAATCAATGTTTAGGAAATATATTTGTGTGTAAACAGAATATATAGGTGATCTAAAATAGATATCAGTTCATCTCCTGGTACCCAACCGGAGAGAAAAATTAACTGTTTGTTAAAATTTGAATCATTTACTGGATTTATTCCATAGCTTTCCATGGATTGGAATGCAAATTTTATGGAAGATTTGATTTTATCTTTGAAATCGTACTTCTACAAATCTCCATAAATTGTTCCAGCTTTAACAGTCATTTCGGAAGTTCTCATAATTGATAATTTGCTCAGGTATTTAACTAACATAGGCCGAGAAATTTTTATTTGCGTTTATATGTTCAAATGTAACGCTAATTTAGACTGTTTAGCAACAGTTTTATATTGTAAGACCGAGAGTAGTCATGAGTTTTCATGGTCAGTCATGTTTTTTTAATCATCTACTATTCACCATTGCTTGATTGCGGAAAATAATATTACCATTACCTGTTGTGGATTTGAGTACTATAAAAACAACTGCTGTATGCATCGCCTTATAAACTGTTACATCGATTGTAATTTTTACCAACTTTTTGTCAACTTTCTTCCATCGCATACTCTTATAACTAGTTTTACAAAACTCTAATTATTACACATGCCCTGTGTAAATGACCTTAATACAGTCACTACCAGTCCCATTATTTATGTCCTCATTTCGTTGAGTTTTACCGTTGTACCGTTTTATTTGTCTCAATTGACTTTTTCCTTATATTTGCGCCGTCATGAACGTTTGCTTGAAATACAAATATTTCCTAGTTATGCCGTTTAAGCCCTCTAAAGTAAGCTTTTTTCTCTCCAAATTGAAATTTTCGTTGCTAAAATGCTCCTTTTTCTCTATGGTCTGGATGCATCATAGAAAATGTGTAGGAGACACCAATACAATTGACCAGTCTTGAAGGAAGATGGCTTGAAGAAATTCGCCTTGAAGGAAGATGGCTTGGTGGTGTAGCTGGCTAACACATCTGACCGGCAATTGGGAGATCCGGGTTCGAATCCCGGTCAAGTCAAATGATTTTTTTCATAGCGAATTTCAACCCTGGTGTATATGCACCGGTGCGAGTGACTTCATACCACATCATTTGTTAAATGCAATGTTTGGAAATTTGTGAATTTCGTCGTTTTAATAACGACAATGATGGGTTTATCCACCGCGACAGTGGCATTGTAAGCACGACTTCGTCTCATGTGCTACAATGTAGACTTGAGGCCTGAACATCTAGTTCGCATAAATCCCCCTCGAAATTCGCCTTGAAGGAAGATGGCTTGGTGGTGTAATGACCGGCAATTGGGAGATCCGGGTTCGAATCCCGGTCAAGTCAAATGATTTTTTCATAGCGAATTTTAACCCTGGTGTAGTCACAAAAAAGTTAGCCAGGTCAATAAAAACTGATTACTTATGTGGGAAAATAGCTATTCTCACCTTTGCATTTTATTTTAGCTGCCAAGTGATAGTTATGGGCGTGAGCTGAGCATATAATTTTTGACTTTTGATAACTTCTTGCAATGGCTAGCCTTGACAGTAGCTTGGGGTTTCTTGAAATAGCTTGGGGTTGCTTGAAGATATGCATTATTATGGATCCTGGTGGCGTTTGCGGTGAATCATCATCTTTCTGAATCCTGCCTCGTACCTGCCTACATTTTGATTTATGTAGAATCAGGAAAAGTAGCTATTCCACAGGTATTTGCTTTTTGTGTCTCCCGAGCTTAGTTGTTTTAACAATTGCAAACGGTGGATATTATTAATGAAGTTCTCTCGGGCTTCGGGTTCTTCTTCTTTTCTCGTTCTTTGAAAGTTCTTCGGGTGGATATTATTGTTTTAAAAGCATATGACTGTCTCTCTTAAATATGCAGGTCATGAAAACGTGCACAGATATTTCATTTTGAATTGTCATCCGGTGAGTTTTGAGATGCCCCAGTGAAGGGTCGTTAATACGAGAACAGCTGCGTTGCATGGGCTGGGTAAAGGACTCTCTCCTTCATTCGGTTTGAGTTCTCGGAAGGCATTCTGGAACTTACGTTTTTTCTACCCCTTCCGATGTGCTCCTCATCCCCTTTCAATTCTCGCCGGCCACCACGAAAATCTCCTCCTTCTCCCCAAAGGTACTCGCCTATCGCCTCGGTATTCCTTAGGATACGCGGAAAATAGTAGAATCATCACCGCAGCGTCCAGTATTTTTCCTATATCTCATTCTCCTTACAAATAGAAATTAGAAAATAGCCTTACTACTTTGGTAGTGGAAGTATGAATGAAAAATACTTTTCTATGCAATGATCCTGGGACAGTGGAATTCAACGACCAGGTTTAAAATGAATTGATTAGTTGTCGACATATGTATGGAATTTTCTGATAAGAAGAGGAACTGTATGATGAATCCATAGTGTTGAAAGTCCACAATCCATAGTGTTGAAAGGTTTATGCGAGTCTTGTGTTAAAAAGACGTATATTTATGCAGACTTTATGTCAATAAATTCAAATTTACTTTCTATCAACTTCATTTGGCTTAATGTTACATTTAGATTTAAAATTTATTGTTTCAGTATTATCCACCTATACACGTACCTAGAACCTTAAACTAGTTTTCGTTATTCTGTTAGTATTTGCACATTGCTGCTCCATTTTGGCTCAATTTTTCTTAAAGTTAGTATTTTTAGATACAAAGTACCTAAGTAACAAATTCTCTCATGAATACTCATTTTTCCACATAACCTCATGGAAGACGTTTCCTTTTTTATTTTAATCACAGGTTACCGACCGAACTGCCCAAGGTTTTTCTCTGGGATGATATTGCTTCATAGACTTATTTTTTCATTTTGTAATGACTATGTTTGATGTTAACAGGTCGAATATTTCCTAACAAATTATTCAATAGGAAATTTTATCCAAAAAATCATCGGAACGAAAGTTTCTGCTGCAGGTAATTAGAAATAGGTAGGCTTAGTGGTTTACTCCAGCAAATTAAAAATGTAATGAAGAATTAATTGAAATATTTGGTCCCACAAGCATGGGAATATCTAGGAGATGTAAATGAATAAGGGAAATAGTTTGACGGATTTATATTGAGCACTTCACATTTGTAAAAATTGGAGATTGGAGACCATGCCGTGAGAAATTTGAGATGATGGCGGATAAAATATATCTGGCATCGAAATACAAGATGTTGAGTAGGGCATGAACAAGATGAGGATTATCGAGTGGGAAGCAAAATAACGAAAAAAATGAAGTTAACATGTTGACGACGCCCAGTACAATTTGCCCTGAAAGTAATAGTAAAACTATGAAGAAAACGCATCGAAAGGGAGTATAAATGGCCTATAGAGTAGATGGGTAGTCTTTGAGATACGATTGGATTTAATGGTATTTTATATTTGAATTACATAAGGGAAATTATTCAAGTCTGCGTGTACGCCTAATGGCGTCCGTGTGTCTTGAGCTGGGGATAATTTCCGGCCATTCACCGGAGGTTCTTTACATCAACATACCTGGATCTTCGAGGACTTATGACGACCAACACTTGTTCGTAGGAGAGCCTCAATGTATTTGGATCATATGTATCTCACAGATTACCCTTATATTAGAGAGTTAACGTAGTGAACTATACTCAATCCCTAGTACTCTGTAAGTAACATTTTTCATTAAAATTGATTTTGTTTCTCTTCAAGGTACCGGATCGTTTTTACTAAAAGGAAATATGAATGTTTACCTTGTACTTTCATTTATGAGACACTTGTTCGTGATATTTTTCAGGATAATGAAACACTATAAATTGAACTATTCACCATCTTTCCTCCACCACCACCACCTCCACTTGCACCACCGAGTCTGTAGGGGCTCCCACATAATCCCTCTAAAAGTTGTGAGACACTATATGTACGGTCATAGCAGTTTTTTAACGAAGCGCGCTGCTTTCCTTTGTATTATATTCATTTTTGGTTAAATCTATTTGACCAGGGTCCCAAATGCTCGCGGCGTATTCAAGGGGTGGCCTAACTAGAGCGAAGTAGCATCTCTCTTTGACTTTTTCATCCGAGGATCTTCCTATTACACGTTTAAAAAAACCTAGTTTCTTTAATGCAACCCCACATATGTTCTGTATGTGTAATCCCCAATAAGTGAAATTGGATAAGTAAATTTGTGAAGCATGCATCTGTGTCAGTACGAATCCAGCGGGTACTTGGCACGTTGACCCGTTTCGAAAAACCTCAATTCCATCCTCGTCCTTTAAGCGCCCCGTACTCTTTTTACCTCCGCAATTGTCATTCCCCGCTCATCAATTTTTTTTCTTCCCATCCTGGTTCCCTCTCGATAATACTTGCTCTTCTTTCCAATCTTCGCCTCTCCTTCCGCCCGTCTCCCCATGTCCTCTTCCTCGCTTACTTATCCCTTAAGGCGGCCAAGGGACTCCTAGAGAGATACAGAGAAGGAACGAGTTTGGGGCGGAGGTAGCGGTGGGAGTCGAGGGTATGTGTGTGAGAAAGAAAGAGGAGTTCAGCATCTTGCCCGTCAGTTTTCCAGGAAAGATAGAGCAAAGGACGGGAGTGCGGTGGTGGTGGAGGGGGGGGGGGGGGGGTAGGATGAGACGGGGGAGTTGGACGCGTTCGGATGATAGGGTTTGTGATGAGGAAGAATGGAGTCGGCGCGGAAAATGTAGTTGCGTCGTGTTCGTTGTTTTGAAGTGGGATGGCGGTTGGATGATGTTGCAGGAGTCGCCGTCGGTGGCTTGTGCCCGCGTGGTGTCCGGCGGCCGTGGCGGAGATAAATTGGGGCGACGAGGCTAGGATGCCGCCGGCGGGGAGGCCGCGCTCATCACAACCCCCCCCCCCACTCTCCCCATCCTACCTCCGCCCGCCCCACATTCATTATCCATGTACGCTGTACCCAGTGCAGGATTTACGTATAAGCTACACAAGCTATAGCTTAGGGCCCCCACTTTCTTGGGAGCCCCCCAAAAAAAATTGTCCGAGTGAGCAATTGACATACATACTTTAATGTACTGCAGCATTATTTGTCCCAATGCTGCACGTCCGGGACGTCCCATTCTCTGCACCCAATTTTTTTAGCGCGTCTTTTCGAAGAACAAAGCGCTATTGTGCCTAGGGTTCAGTTTAATCCTCTAGGTATCCGAAAATCATATTAGGCACTGACATAGAATATCTGGACTTATAAAGGGCCCCATATCCCAAATAGCTTAGGGCCTTATCAAGTCTAAATCCGTCCCTGGCTGTACCTATGTTTGAAGGTTTTCGCGGCGACTCTTCACTATATTAAAGTTATTCGGGGTATTCCGCTGGGTATTGAGCATTTGAAATTGACTCAACGTTTCGTTCTGCAAACTGAGCACGTCGTCAGGAGAATGAAAGAGCAAGAATTGAGACCAGATTTGGTACAGTGAAGAAAATTAGGAATATGCCGCCTTCTGCGAAAGATACTATTCCGCCTCACAACACGAAGGGTGTGAATGAGATTCCATGTACCTGTGGCTCAAGCTATGTGGGGCAAGCCAAACGGCCAATTAAGATCAGGCTGATAGAGCATAAAAGAGCGCTAGAGACAAGGCAGTGGATGACTTCAGCCGTCGCAGACACATTATGTCAGATCCAGGACACAAGATACTCTTCGATGAGGCTAAAGTTCTGGCCAAAATTAGTCTTTATTATCCTCGACTAATAAGGGAAGCACTCGAAATAGCCAAGCGACCATCTAATTTTAATTGGGAAGACGGGTATCGCCTGAGCAGAGCATGGAAAAGACACCTAACCACCGAATATATCTAACGGAACGCATCATTTTTTTATTTAAAACCCTTAACAATGGTCTCCACGGAGAACCTATATATATAGGCAACAAGAACAAACACCTTTCATTCTCCTGACGATGTTCTCAGTATGCAGAACGAAACGTTGAGTCAATTTAAAATGCTCAATACGCAGCGGGATACCCCGAATAACTTTAATATAGTACGCTGTACCTACCTCGCCGCCTGTGTTCTCTCGTCGTTTGCGGACCAAGAATGCCACATTACGGTGGACTGGGAGGAAAAGATTATAAAAGTATCACTTCTGTCCACAAATCATAGCTTTAGAATAGCTTTACAATGTTAGCGCTGGTGGAATTGCTAACGTTTTTCTTAGGGGTCGTTAAAATTCTTTACTCCTTCTGTGACCCATAGAATCTCAAGATGTAAATATGATAGAATATCTGTCGTTTCTCATTTAAGAATGGGATTTGAATGATTTGAATTTGCTTGTCATAACAATACAATTGCCCTTGAATTGAGAACTCTTAAGTATGAATTTTAATTGCAGTAGCTGTACTTATGAAGTCGATAGGGTCGGATTTGAATTCTTACTGTCGTTAATACCATCTCAACATTAGCAATTACATTTTGTTTTTCGGTTTTAAAATATTTTTTTCCGTACTTGAATCGAACGGCATCACGAATAATTCTCCCACATTTTAATATTTCTACTGCTATTAATTCTATGCATTCAATTTTTCAGCGTTGTTTAAATAATTTTCCTAGTTTTGGTTTATACCCATTTTTCTTTTACGAGAAACCTGTGCGCTTACAACTGTTCCTGTTCATGGTGATAGTTTTCATCATCATCCATCCGAAGTTTGGTTTGCAGCAGATCTCCAATCCAATTTCCTTTCTGCCACCCACTTCATTCCTGCATAATTCTTCACCTTAACATCTGCAATAGGCTGTTTTGTGCTAAATGGGCTCAAAAAGTTTGTCTCATCCTTTTCTCAGAGTTTTCGTTATACTTCTTTTCTCTTTTCTCCGTTAATTTGATCTTTTCTTCGGTAACCACATATCATCGTCTCCAACATCTACTGGTCTGCTGCTGTTATTCTTCAAGCTTCATTCTCTGGACAGCTACAGCTGTACGTATGCAATTTATAATTTACTTTAGCTTCCAAGAAGCACCCATTCTCATCCACTAGAGTAGTGTCTACATGAAGCAAGGGTATTCTCTTGATGTCTCTGAAATTTTATTTAAGCTAGGTCTTCTGGCTTTGCTATGGTGGCACAAGAAAATTTTCGCTAATGACGTTTTAACGCCTATAACTTTTTAACTTTCTGCGCAAGGATTATAATCAGCATTTATAAACGCATTAAAATGTAGCTAAATGTAAACTGGAACTGCTTGAAAGGGCGCTCAACGCATTGTTGTCCATGGATGTGAGTTCTTTCGGAAGATGAGTGGAATTGACCCTTGAATAATCATCTTGAATTTCCAAGGATTAAGATTCGGATCTCCCGTTAGCGGGATAGGATGAGCTCACCAGTTGTAGCTCGACATTGACGTATATAAAGTTGAATTTATTGCTAAGCCCATAAATATTCTTTTATGGGAGGACTATTTCAGAGTGGGTAAAAAATGAAATTCACCATGATCGATTGGTTGGGTACCCGTTTTACTACCAGACGGTTTATATCCCGTTCAAAATCATTCAAAATCACACATTGATTTTGAACATCCCGTTCAAAATCAATGTTGAATTTCCACACGTATGTATTTCAGTGATACTCAAGGGGATGAAGAACAAATAGTATCAAGGTACTCGGATTAAATAGTGAAAGAAGCATGCTGCCTCGTTCTAGTTATGCCAATCCCGAGTGAACAAAAAGTTGAGGTATAAGGGTACATCGTCAATAACTGCTACGAGTAAACAGTGAATTCTGCACTTCTCATGGGAGGGCCAAATTGGCAGTCGTTAGAGACTTGGAGGCTCAGATTACCTGAAAATTGAGAATACACGAGTTAAGCCCCATTCACATGAATGCGTTTCGTGCGAAGAGTGCGCCCAGTTTCGCGTGAAACCGCGCGAAAGGTTCACATGCAAGCGTCGTCGTCACTCGCGACCACCACTTCACGTGCTGATATCTGTCGGCAAATGAATATAGATTTGGAAAAAGCTAGAACTCCGAGTACGTATGGCTTACATTGTAGCTATTTCACGGACACAAGTGGAGAGTTGTGTATCTCTTTCAAAATGAAGAAATATAAATTACAATGCAGACGATTGGCGACCACCGCATTAATTTAATTTTTTTCACCAAGCGTCGAGATCCATCCCTCCCCTGAGTTTGGAACTTACCTCTCGTTGCCCAATCTCTACTTATCTTGCTGACAGGAAGATGGTTTAGATATTAATTCAAAAGTTGAGGTAGAAAATTTTCACCTCAATAAAAATATTTAGTTCTTATTGTGAATATCAATACAGTTGGGTCAGGAAAATTAGAAAAAAATATTCCCCAAACTTGAAATTGAACCTAAGTAACATTTGCACTAAAGACAATTATAAATAGCTCATTTTCGATTCGACTTCACGCTCTGGGCGGTGGATGGCCCGGGAATCATAAATCATGATGAATATTTGGACGGTGTATCAAAGTCGCCTGGGATGTTTATGCATCAAATTTAGTCCATAAATTTCTTAATAGGCCCGCAATACAACTGGTACGTATCAAGCACAGTAGCAATGATACACAGAAATGTACATATCTTGAGTGCATGCTAATATATCCTAGGAAATTGTCAAAGTAAATACAAATAACTCCACATGTCCGCCATTTGTTTCACGCGAACTGGCGCGTCGCGCGCGTAGAAAGTTGAGCAAAACTCAACTTCGCTCGCGCGAATCCACGCGTAAGAGGCAAAGCACCTGATTGGCAACGCGCGAGACGCTTCGCTTAATTTCGCGTAGAATGCGTGAAAGTGAACCCCCCTTACTGGGTGAAACGGAGGATATTATATATATCCCACGCCGTATGTTTAGCGCTGATGGAAGCAAAAAAAATAAACAAACCTCTCGACCAGACTGGGTACAAAGTTTTCATCTTCCCTTGGAATATTGGTAACTGAAGCAAGATCAACGCTAGACACGGAGATATTCCGTTTATGCGCAATGCGCTTCCGTCCTTTTCCTGTTTCGATTTTTTTCTCATCCCCCTTTCTCACTAGTGGTGCGTGTTTAAGGGGGTGATAGATGAGGAATAATAGGACTTGGTACTCGAAGACGTAAAAAACAATACCCTCCGACCAATCCCTACTGCCGCGCAGGAAGGCTGTTTTCTCACTATTTCATGTTGATTTATCATGCATGTGATGGACAAGTTGTAAAATGATACTACCAGGAGTGTTGCTGTGTGTCGTGAATTTTGTAAGATTACCTCTACATTTTCAGGCATATTTTCCTTGCATGTGAAACAAACGGAATGGGCTGGTGAACAGAAATCACTATTATATGTCACGAAACAACTATTACGTGGTGACGATTCGCTAGTCTCTATACTGTTTTAATTTTATTCATCTTAATGTACCGATGAGCTTACGGTTTGTAGTAATTTGGCAGGGGCGTTTTCCCAGTGGCGTAATATTTTTCAGGTGCTTAATTTAAACGTTGTCCCGTGCAATATTTTGAGCTGTGTCTGGGTCAAGGAATTTTAAAACGTACGGACATTAATGTTTCCCGTAGTCAGTTTTCCCATTAAGTTTGGCGTATAAAAGATTTTGTTTTGATTTTTTTTCGTGACTTTAAGTCGATTAATGATATTATATGTCAATATTTTTGAGTGCTTACCACTTCCTTATGATTGAATGTATGGTCATTTATTTGAGTAGCTCCAGAGGCTACCGTGGGTAATTCCTCTCTTGTAAACACTCGACTAATCGCTCTTTTTGGGAGTCCAATTTTTTATGTGCCCAGAGGTGGTTTAAGGATATAATATATTTATCCACTGACTCCACTGACGTAAGCGGACCACTTTACTTGCTAGCAGTGAAATCCGGATATATGCTTCGGTTTTGCCCTCTAGGTATCATTTTGTTTTATAGTCGAGATACTGTTTCCAATTTGCCTGTGGGTTTGTCCAAACGACAAGATTACATGTGTGAGAGTGCAAAATATCGGCTAACGGAGTGCCCTCCCCGACAGACGATAAATTTTAACGGCAGCATGGGTTAATTTTCCATGCAATCGCTCTTCCTGCTTACAGTTTGAATTCATTATGCCCGCACATGCTTAAAATTCCTTAAACCTCAGACCAAATTCCTCACCTTTTGTTTTTACGTTGGCCGATCCGGTCTCATAACCCTTTTTAATATAACTATCCTTAGGCCTGGCAGATTCCAGAGATTGCTCTCTTCAACTTAAGCCAAAGGGTAGGAATCATTCTTTCCAACCCCGTGATTACGATGCTCCCTTCTCCTTTTTATGAAACTCCTACTTCAGTCAGCAGGCTTCATGGTAATTATCGAAAATGGTAACCGTACAAGTTACACTGTTGATGGTTCACGCTTTATATCGTTAAAGAAAAGCTAAATTATTACCAGGTTGGTGTATTATGCTTGATTATTATCCGTCTTTATGAACTCTCAGAGTGCCGGGGAGCACGATTTCGCTCCTCCTGCAGCTTCAATATTAGATGCTATTAGATCAGTGTATTTCCACAGATACTAACTGCAGATTACTAATTACGTCAAATCTTTATAGCTCCTAAATTGACCTCTGGCATTTATGTGCGATGCATAAATATATCCTTAAACTTCTGCAAAATCACCAATAATGCCTCGGAAATTTTAGCATATTACTTAGGCAAATGGTTGGCTATCAAATGGTTATGTGCATTCAATTCTGGCACCACAGAGAGGCATTGGTTGGCAAAGAAATAGGGATAAGAACTAAGAATGTCATGCTGTTAGTTTTAGTTGAACTGAAAGTTATATTTTTTTAAATAATTGGTGGTTGAGATCGAGTATAATGATCGCCCATGATTCGCATGTGTTCATGTATATACATGATGTGATGATGAGCCAATATAAGTCGGTACGAGGCTCCAAGTTCAGCTTCTATTGAACAAAATACTGAATGGAAGTAGCACCTCAAGAAAATATTTAACACCAAATTCGCCCTTTTTTAGTTTTGTGCCAAATTTCACCAACGTGCCACTAACGGAAGTGTCTCAAATAATTATTGAAAAATAGCATGAATGGGACAGTCCGTATATATGAATACTCATTACAAATGATTGACCACCTAAAATTAACCACGGACTTTTGGAGATATAAGATAGTTTACTATTCATTGCACCTTTTTATTCCTATCGTTTCCCTAAATTTATTAGTAAATTTGCACAGACTTGTAATGAGCTGAATCCATCGTGATTAAAGTCCAGCCTGCCTTGGGGTTTTTGCTTAAACGCGCGCCCAAGGAATGTGACGGCTCCATTCTGGCGAAATGTCTATGAATATTAAGAAGGGGTTGCATATTTCAGGCTGAAAATAAAGCTGCACGATTGATAATCGGAGGAAAAAAGGGAGTATGGATTCTGCAACATGGTGGATTTTATGAAAATCTTTGTGATGATAGTCGGTCGCCAGAGCCGGAAGGGACGAGATATGCGAAAGGCAGCAAAAGCGTCTTATAAATTGTAAGGTGCGTGTGGTTATGAAGACTGTCAGCTGTTGCCCCACTTCTCCCCGGCACCTCTCACGGGTCCTCTCCTCCCGCTTTGTGCGTGGGGGTCCCTTGGGACGGTTAAACAGTCCCTCCTCCCTCGCCCCTGACAGACGTGTTTCCACGAACTGAGGCCCCATTTCCTTCCTGCCCCAGCCTCCTATTATCCCTTGGCCCGCATTTCAACCCCTTCCGAGGCATGAAAATGGTTTGGAGACTGGAAGGTTAGGGCGGAGGATGCCTGAATCCGAGACCCTTATCAATCCGGCTTAAACACACCTCTGACACCTCTAATGTGAAACTTCTCGCTAACCCTTAAACGCCCAATTAAATAGTTATTGATACGCCTTCAAACTTGACGCTCGGCCGGTTCCATTATGTCCCAAGACGGACAGGGAGATCACATGCCATTGTAGATCTGCTAGACCAACTGATCTTATGCGTGTAAATGTGTGTCCCTTGAAGACGAATAGTGTCAAAATACCATTAGCATTATAAAAAACAATACAATTTCGTACAAAATGGCGGTTATCAAATCATTAGTGGCTTTGTTTTGTAGGATTGCCGTGAATTTTCTTTAATACCTCATAATTTGTAAAGGGCAGTTTTTATTACAGTTTCTCTCCTCGTCAAACTATATCAATGCTCTAGAAGCTCTACTGCGGTAGAATGCGGTAGAAGCTCTACTGAGTTTTGCGATTCTTCTGTTTTAAAATTATTAAAACAATTTTATACGATTTATATCCAGTTTGTGCGATAAAATATCCTGGATATTTGTTGGTTATCTTAGCCGAGCACGTGGTCATCTTTTTCCTTCATTTTTGCAACAAATATCAGTGGTAAATTACTGACAGTCATGAATATTCATGTTTTCATCTTCAGTTGCATTCTTGTTGTATATTTTGAATATTTTCTGTGACAATAATATGTTAATATATTATACTCTATTATTTTACTACTTATTCTATTCGATACGCATCGTTCAAAAACCAACGTTAAGGATTACTGGGATTACGTCGCAGTAGTTGAAGGTATCTTGTGATGAAAGCAAAACTGTTGTCACTCTATAACTGTAGGCAAATAATGGAAGGTATTCTTAGTAGCAAATATAACTTCTTAATATTTATTTACTTGTAAATACCATATCATCCCCATGGGTCATTACTATCTTAATTTTGTTGCCAAAAAGTATTCTACAAAATCTTTCCTATAATTCTGTGTTAGAACTACCCAGCGTAAATGGTTTTTCGATATCAATTTTCCGTTTCTGATTGTAAACTTTTAATTTCTTTTGGAAAATTTTTATTTACATGAAGTATTATTTTATAGGAGTGGCTCTTGCTGATGATGAGATATAAATGTCCGTCAATAATTATGTTTATAAAATTGACCACTGGCGTTTATGTGCGACGCATAATTTTTTCTTATCTTCTGCAAATCGATAGATGATCGTTATTTGTGAATTGAACTCCTTAACATCAGATTCACCCGTGAATATTTGATCGCCATCGTAGATAAGAAGCTTCTACACTATCTCACGTCCTTAAAAACTATTGTTTATAAGTCAGCAGGTATTCTTAGAAAGAATTCCTCGTCATGATGCGTTGTTTTTCCTTTGCGTTAATGTGTTTTTATCAATTTTCCGGTTCTGAATGCATAATTTCGTCGCATTTGAACAAGTTATTTTTTTAATACATGAATATAAGGTAAATTGCTGCAGTATAGAACTCTTTTTAGTATTCATATATTTATGAGAGTAAACTTACACGTTCGCTTTAGTGATAAGAGAACTAATGCCGCTTTATTTGTTACCTATTTCGCCTCAAGTCAGCGAGGGAAAAGAGCAATGGAGAGTGAAAAGCTGTTATCCAGCGTAGGGAAGGACACGGAGATGTGGAGGCTGAGAGTGTCCTTGTAGCGAATGGTAACAATGGACCCAATTGGAATGAGAGAGATGGTAGCGAGGAGGCGGAAGGCTCCAAAAGGAGAAATAAAGGATAGTGTTTTGAGCTTGTTGTCTGCTTGTTCGCGTCGGTATCCGCTTGTTCACAGAGTAGGTGTTAAGGAGCGCCGCGGTCGCAGCGGTAGTAGCACCGCGTATTTCTAGGAACGAAGGCTGCGCGGCTGCTCTGCCACCTTTCCGTTGGGGTCCGATCATTTGCTGTGGGTCCCTCGAGGGCCTTCTAGCTCTTCTATCGCCCTCCTCATGTTCTCCCTTCTCCCGTTCTCCGCCACTTCTGCTCACAACTCCCTCCGCCTTGTCCATCGATGCTCTTCCTCTGTAATCAGGAGCCCTTTGGAATTGCGCAATCATTCGACCCGCATAATTTTTTTCCATTCCGAGCCGGTAGTCCTCAGCCGCATTCCTCTCATATTAATTTCCTGGTCGCGTTAAAATTCCACGTGGCAGAATCTCAGCGCATACCGAGACATTATGGCGAAGGGGGCGTGGTCCGGAGCGGTTTTTTCTGGATTGGCTGTAACCTGTCTCCATCTCCACTCATTGATATGCAGGGAACGTTCGGACCAGATGGTTCATTTTAAAATGAATTCAATGGTGTAAGTTTTATATTATGGGCCATTACACTCAAAATCGTATTGCCAATAATTACGAGAGGCAGTTATAATAAATGATATTATGTTCATGGTGAACTTAACGAAAATTAGCAATGCATGATCAATGTGAGGAATTGGCTTAACTGTATTTTATGAAATCATCTGCTTTGATCAGGTTTTGACTGACTGAATGCGAGAGTGATTATTTGGTTCACAACTTTTCAAATTTACGTTAGTGCTATTGCCTACTTTAGAGCTATTTTTGGTATGTGATTTGGTCTTCTTCCGATAAAGATATTTTCTTAAATGGGCTGCTTTATTTCAAGTTGTGAGACAGTTTAGAAAATAGCTCTGAAGTGCTTTCAAAATTTTTATAAACAAAACTTCGTTCCGCTAAGATAATCTTCGATTATATCTTGCATTGTTTCATTGTTGCCAAATTAATACTTCTTAAAAATTGCCGGAGACAGTAATTTTATGCGTAACGTTTAACTAATGGCAAAAGACTTTAAGCCATTTCATACTTTATTGCTATCTATATTCCCTGCTGTTATAAGTATAATTAAGAACAAGATTCCGGGATTTGTAGCGTAACCCTGGTAGTCTTGTTGTATGGAAGTTATCGTTGTCGTGAAAGAGTTAGGAAACGTCTTTTGACGTGTTTTTCATTATATGACAATCGTACATTTGGATGGTAGAAAATAATTTATGGATTAATAAGAAAACACTTCTTATTTATAGTTTGTTATGCTGTAAACATGTGGATGAGGTATTGTTTCCGTATAACAATGAAATAAAATCAAGAAATAGGTAATTAGAATGGTTTAAATTAGAATTAGGTATAATGCCGATGGTTGAAAGACATTAGACTCGTTGTGTGATTCCGCCTGATTTACTTTACTCCAAAACCAAATACTCTCGCATATGAGAGTAAATGCGCGTGTGTCTATGCTGTAAAATTGTTCTCATTACCTCGCAAAATTCTTTTTCGATTCGGGGTTCCTTTGGCCGAAAATGGCATTCCTGAAAATATGTAGTCCTTAAGGTTTTTATAGGGAGGCAAATCTCAACCCTCGCCCGAGACCTTGAATGTGACTCCATCAATGCAGTGGAAGAACCTCGTTCGACGTAGATATTGCACGTACGGACGGAGAAATCCATTAAAGGATCCGGGAATGGCTTTCTTTGCCCTCGCCTGTCCAAGATGGTGGTCCGTGGACCCGGTGAGATCGAAGAGCCGTGGAGGTGGGAGAGGAAAGAAGGGGAATGTCCGTGGGGGAGGGAGGGAGGGAGGGATGGTGGAGGGGGGTGGAGGGGAAGGGGGCTGCGCGTGGAATGGGGATTGGTCGCGGGAGGAGGAGGCTGGAGTGGTGGGACGGCGTTACCTAGGCAACCACCGGCCAACAAGATGCTGACACATGCAAATGGTGGGGATGCTGGAGAGAGGGTGGGTGGGGAGGGGAGGGGGATGCCGTTGGGAGATGAGTGAGCAGCCCCCCCCCCCCCTCTGCTTCTCTCGAGTGCGCAGTGTTTACCACGGGTCCCTTACCCGAGCGAAGGGAAGGTTTTTGAAATGATTGAGAACGGGGGGGAGGAATGAAGTATGAAGGGCCGTCGACTGGAGAAGGAATTTGTGATCGGAAGGGAGGAGGAGATTTGTGCAAGTCGTTGGTTGGGCTGCGGCGCCGACGGTGACGATGGAATATATTCGAACTGAAACGAGGATGGAGAAAAAAACATGGGATAAATTTACCCTTTAGATAAATGGAAATGGAAGTTTAACACTATATCATTACAAAGATTTAACATGAGTTTTGGCATATAGGGTACAATTGGTTGAAAATTTGTTTATTTCTCTCATAGCTTTCGTTTCAGCCCTTAGATAAGTTTTCAGGCTTGTTTCCATTCCTCCGCTCTCCCTCCCAAACTTTTAACTAGTGTTATTCTTACACTAGTGTCCATATTGTAAACAATGGTACCTGATGATGCTGTAGAGATGTGAAACGCTCTGTCCAAATTTAATAATTGTTGAAAAGTGGTAAGCATTCTATTCGATATGGATACTAATATAAGATACTTCAACGAGGTTATGCCTTGTAACGCCGCGCTCCTTTCCTTGAGTTATTGTTTGTTTTGTGTTTTTTAATCTCTAATAAGCTTATTGTTTATTTTGTGTTTTCTCATATTTCTTACTTTTTTGTTTTAATGTTCAATTTGTTTATTTTGTATGGTCGTCGTTGGTTGTGGTTGGAGTGGTTTAATTTTGGAGAGGGGGGATTGTTTTAGAGGAGAGAGAGGAGATAGAAGGTGTATTAGAGAACGGAAACTAAAGCGCTACCAAAGAAAACACCACGGCGTTACAGCCTTATGTCGAATAACTGTTATTCTTCTTTTCTCCTTCATTTTTTGCTTTTTTGATTTATTTTTAGACAGTTGGAATCCCATATTTTTTTCGTGAACGTATATTTCAGTTTTCCTCCCTGGATCCTTCTTACATTTTTTCTTTCACCAAAATCCTTACGATCCGTTCCCACGTGCTCCTTTCTGTTGTATTGCGCTTCATATCGGGATAACCTCTCTCATCCATGATCATTTAATATCTTGTTTACATCTCCGTTTCATCTCCTAGAGTTTCTCCATTCGCTCCTAATTCTCAAGGTTTCTATTTTACTCTCTCTGGTTTAATACTAATCGTACGCCTCACCGAATTTGATCATTTTACGTTCATTCTCTTCAATATTCACAAACTTCTTGAGTGTTTCAGCGCTTTACCAATGAGATGGGTATGTTGATATAGTCTGTAGATAGCAACGGTGATGAATGAAACATCAATGTGAAAAGAGAAAATTTATAAAAAATACTGGAAAAAAGTAGTTATTCTATGTAAACTCATGTTTAAATATTTAGCCATTTACAAATTAGGTATTTAATAAAGTAAAGAGGTTTTCAAGTTCTCCAAAGCGGGGCTCTAAATAAAAGTAGGATGCCATGATTCCATTACTTAAGGCATTGTGTACGAGGAGAATGGGAATAGTAGTGAGGCCATCCAGGTTACTGAGTGAGAAATACGCAAGTGAAAGTTGGGTTATGTATTTTAAAAAAGTAAAAAGTAAAAAGGTAAAAAGGGTAAAAAAAAAAGTAAAAAGGGTAAAGTTTGGGCGCGTATATTAGACCCCTTTATATATGAAATATGGGCGCTTTATTTTGTGATTTTAAACCATTGGCGTTAATTCTCTCTATTTTTGGGTTAAGTATTTCTTCCCGATTACATCATCCGTCACATCAATTTCTATCTCTAAGGAATGTTTGTCCTTTTACATTAAATACAGTTATAAGTTAATATATCGATACGGATATTGACGCTTGCATGAGCGTGTAGTGTAATGCATAGTGGGTACCCCGGATTTTTTAATCGTGGTTTTAGCCTCATGTATTGGCGCTTTAGTATGTGGCAATGTACTTTATGAGCAATAGCCACCACAAAAAAGGCATGGATGCTAAAAATTGGTTTTTACACATTCAATATTTTGATTTACTGTATTGTGTGTGCTAACATAAGAAATTCTGTAAGAATTTTGCGGCATATTGCGATTTGTGGTTTTTATGCGTATTGTTGATCAGTATTCTCCTCATAGGTAATGGTCACTATACACTCACTCATATCATTTTTTGTAAATACTCTCGTGCTGAAAGCTTATGTTAGGTTGGCGGCTATTGCTTAGTATAGGATCAGAATCTGCAAATATCTGTTAGAAGCTGCGATTTTTCAAAACAAAATTCTACTCTATCATCTGGATTAAAAATTATTTTGGTTTATTATTGGGCACATAGCTCTAATAAATTTGTATTCGTATTCCATAAGTATAAGCTATCCATTTAGGTACCGCACAAAATCCTTTCAGCCTACAATACCGTTCAGTTTCAAGAAAATTTACTTTGGTTGGGAATTATATACACGTTGACCTACGCCATAACTTCTCATCTGTCCAACGCATGGTTGGAGCCTCATCCTTCCATCTCCAGATAGTATTCAAAACATTTTCTTTCATGTAACCAAGGCGGAAAATTCATGGAGCGATCTTTGTCCCTTAAATTCACTCCAGCATTCTTCGAGGGGAGAGAGGGGAGCATAAAAAGCGTGTGTTCCGCTAGAGCAGCTACTTCCTTTATTGTGCGATATTATTGGCATGACGAGATCCGTCTTGGTCCGAAGAACTCCCAAGTGTAGGCGATTGGATGAAAAAGCGATGTGATGGCTGGCGGAGGGAGGGGGAAAGAGGGGAGAGGAGTAGGGGAGGGAAAATGGCGACGAGGGGGTAGGGGGGCGTGTGATCTGAGGAAGCGGTGGGGATAAAAAGGCGGCAGTGTTAAAAAAAGGCGGATAGATGAGGCGAGCGATGTCGTGGGACAGTGGTACGAAATCTCGTGAACATGAATATTTTTATGTTTCCAACTTATTCGCACTGAGCGAAGCCACAAGTTTGGATAGCTTTGAAACTAAACGTTCATGTACAGTACCCTACAAAATCTTGGAAGGCTCTGGGAGAAGACTTAGCATCAACTTCTTCTTGATACGAGAAAATCTGAGTCTTTTTTGAGTTATACCGAAAAGTTGCTGAGCATGAAACGCACCTTAAATATGTCTTGTAATACTTTTTTTCATGGTATTAAGTCTATCATAGGCATGCTTGAAAATTTGTATATAAAAGTGTCGAAATAGATATCCAAAATAAAAATATGTACACATTTTTTCACCAGAATTGCTGTTTTTAATTCGGTTGAGTATAGAATTTGAACTATGGCCTTTGCAAAGTTAATCCTGAGGGTATTGGCATTGAAGTAGTTTTACCCAAGACTGTGCATGCAAACAGCAGTGAGCGTTGCTTTATATACGTTCATCCAGAAATATAATGCGAGGCCTCTGAGAGAGGGTTGATTCACCGCGTGAAAGGTGGAATGACCGCGCCAATGGTGTGAAACACCGAACCGTTTCGGTGTACGAAGCGCACCAAAACCGGTCAATTTCAAACTTATTACGTAAGGCATCGATGGAAAATTGAAAGTGGCGAGTGATGTGTGTACGTGAAATAATATAATCTACGTGCTTATGGAATTTGATAATTCTATACCAAAGTGTGTTCTTCTTTGAAATTTTAAATCAAATAAATTAGTTATATTTCGAAGCTCTGTCATTGGTCGTTCAATACCGTATCTATCTGCCCTATCTACTGCTAGGACACTCTCTTCCTTGTAAGTCTATCTATATACTTTTCTCTTACTCTGGCCGGAGTATGTATTCCTGGATCTTCAGATGAAGATTTTTCCCTCTTTTTCCTTCACATATGTTATTCACAAATGTATTCTACCTCAGGTCAATCCTCAGGGTGTGTCTATCTATCTGCTTCTTCTTTTCTGTATAGTGTTCTCTATGGTCCTTTTCTCTACCGCTCTTCTGTAAACTTCATCATTTCTTATTTTGTTCGTCCATTTTATCTTCAACATCCTCTTACGGCTCCAGCTGCAGGAGTTCGATGGTACTTGGCCGATAAATTTGTTTACACATTCATTCCATTACATTTTTTTCCGCGAGAGTCATGCTTGAAATATGTACGGAGCCATGCCTTTAAGGTGCCTACGGTTGTTACCCTAGATTTTTCCCAGACTGTAGGCGAGAGGTGTCAATTCATCTAATTGTCCACTTTCTGTCTATTATCATTGGAACCTTGCAGAAATGTTGGGGGTGACTTGTAAATATAATGTCGACGTAAGGTAATAGGGAAGATGATAGCAATGGCAAGCTTCTTTGTTTACATTTTTCCATAGTAATGGATAAATTAAATTTTAAGTTTATATTTTGAACAGAGACATTATTAATAAACTTTTTAGCTTGAATCAACTTTTTACTGGTGTGGAATTGGTCTCTACTTGCCACTTGTCTTGGCGATTACATGACCTCATTATATGACCTCAATCGTATTCTTAGAGATTTTCATGTAACATATTTGATCCACTCTGAGTGTGGGAAATGAAAGTGTTGAACCAAATTGTATCACATGTTAGATATAGGGCATATTCTTGAAACTTTGTGTGTAATAATGATAGAACTTAGACATTTTAGGAAATTCGTGTATTCAACAAAATATAGCGAAATCGCCCGAACACACGCTCTCCGTGACAATGTAGGCTAAAGTCTATTGCGGCGATATTAAAAGTAGAGGTATTTAAACGTGAACAGGAGTCAAACAGTCTTTCACAATTAGACGTCCAAGTTGGACGACCACTGCAGTAGATGATCGGATAGGTATCCGTCCGCTCGTTGTTACTCATTGAACTCCATTTAACTTCAAGAAAGGCATCTATCACTCGCACTCTGACTACTGAATGTTCATCACTTGTTTGAAGAGAGGAACCCCAATGATAGAACGGAGCAACGTTATTACCAAACTTATCTATGGAGGCACAGAGGAATTTCCGAGGCCAAGAAGGGATCAGCTTCTAGTAAGGAGTTTCTAGCTCGGTAATAATTAGTTTTTTCAACAGATTCAGGCGATATATCGTGGAAATTCGTCATATTATAAAAGAAACAATTGCACTTACCGGGATATTTCAATGCGTGCGACGCATTTTAGCTCTTAGAGCCATCATCAGGTACAAGGTCTTGTACCTGATGTAGCTCTGTAGGTGGCTCTGTGAGCTGAAATATGTCGTACGCATTTAAATATCCAGTTTTTTTTCTGTTATAAAATAATGAGTTTGGTACTACAGCAAGCCACTGCAGCAGCTGTGAGTCATAATTTAATTTGACATTGCAATCTAAGAATCTAATGACTTTACGCCATTGGCTTAACTTCTTTTTCAAAGAACTTCCCGCGTTACTATTGGCTTCAGTCTTTTCAAAACCAGATGAACCTTGTTTTTTGAGCATGGTAATCCTACAAATTCGCAGTGCGTGCACTTCCACAGCCTAATTTGGTTGATGGTGGTTTATATGCGACTGTAAAGCTTAGAAAGTCTACTTCGGTAAAAATATACATGTTGGATTCCCAAATACCCGTGGATCTCATTTACCACAAATATCCAGCTTCAATAGACCTTTAGTGGCAGTTAAACGTAGCGTCAATTGGATAGTGCATCGTACTTCAATCGTAAATTTATTAAGCACCTCCAGAATTCGATTATAACCTTCCAATCATAACTTCAGAACTAAATGCAAATGATAATTGTTATTGAGGTGGGAGAGCGGCAAACCTACTCTTCTTTTCTTTCAAAAATCCAAAACTTAAGTTCGAATTGATTGAAAATATTTTTTCGATGCTAGCTGTATGAGGCAATATAGTTTTGTGTTTAGTGGAGTTTGTCTTAAGGCATTTGCATCTATCAGAGTTTCTCTGCAGCAATATATCGTACTCATTGTCTAGCGTGTTAACTCTTTCTCTGTGTGCTCCCGCGAAGTCCATGGCTATTCTAAAATGGCGCTTCTCATCGACCAACACATACTTACTGCTCTGCTTCATATTATTAATGCTGTAACTACTGAGGGAACTGCGATATATCGCTGCTGAGACTATTGAACAGAGGACTTCGTCGTTCAAAATCTGGGCAACCAGAAATCATTGTGTAACGGATGGAAATAGCTATTCATTTTGGCTAACTTAATAGATATTTCATTGTTTTTAAGTCGAATCCTTCTTTGTAGTGGCTAAGGGCCTCCTTCCTCATTTCCGATTGGTAGTTGCATGAAAACCCTTGCGGCAAAATAGAGGTGATCATTTGATCAAATTATCAAACAATTGCGTACGAGAAATTGGATGATTCCCATGGCACACGATTACTCGTATAAATTAAAGAAAATATTTAAATATTATCCTTGAATTATCTCCATTTTTGTCCGTATGATGATTTGCTACGAATAACAGAAGTAGTAGTTATGGTTTGAGTGAATTATCATTTCACCCAGAGTGCAAAGAACTTGGTCTCATTATAAAAAATATCTCTGCTTTCCTAGGATTTGAAACATCAGTTTCTTACCGTACCACTTTTCGAGATATATTTCAGCAAATACAAGCCATTTTTCTTGGGAAATGGGACTTTTATACAGTCAGAGTTAAAAAAAATGAGGAAATTATAGAGCCAAGATTTCACCAATACTTTAATAATGCGTACCATTTATGTTTCGTCTACTATTTTAAAAGATAAATTCATTGATCACCGCATCAAATCATTATAGAATCACGACAAAACCCATTGATTTGAAATCTTTTTCCCCGTCCTGTGTGAAATATGACTCAAATGTTGAGACGGATGCATGCATATTAAGTTTACTTCGGGAATTACTGCAAATGAAACAGTATTTTCACGCTATTAACTTGATAATATTTACCTCATTCCTATAGCAGCCGCTGTCGTGAAAAAGATTAAGTTTGAATATGGTCACCATAATGACTAGGGAAAATTCACGCTTAATATGGCTCTGGCTTGATTACGCAAGTCAAGGCAATTACCTAGTTAAGCATTTAGTGTATTTAGATTCAGTATAAATAATCTTGCTTTTGCTGTTAAAATAGGTTACCTCTTAAAAACCAATATTAAGGAACCTAATTTGCAAATCATTCCGCGAAAATATTTTTAATTAGCACATTTGTACAGCCTTAGGGGCCAACGGCGGCGCCATTTGCATGGAACTACCACATTTTGACTTCAGTTATGGTAAGAATTTGCTTATAACTAAAAATAATAGGTGGTAAGATGCCTAAAATTTATTTTTATTCTATTTACTTGGACTTTTCGCTCCTAATTATTGGTTTTAAAATAAAGCTTTAATTGCCTTTCTCGTTCAGATTGACAATTTTCTGCTGATATCTGAGCAAACTACATAAGAGCCCATGTTAGCAACTCCACTTTCACGGCTGGACCACTGGAAAGCTTGCCCCGAAACCCTATTTTATTTTTGACATATTCGTTATAAAACGTAGTTCAAAATTGCTATATTCAAGTTTTTAGAAAATCTGGAAAAGTGACCCAAAGGTCAGAACTACTTTAAACTACCTAAAGTGAAATGTGGTCTGATAATTTTTTTTTCGATTAACCTAAAAAAATATTAAAATATGCATGAAAGCCTCTCTAGCCACCTTAAGGAGGATAGGTAGTGAGGAGAGCAAGGCGACCATGCCGTTGGTGGTTTGGTAGTAATGCGATGCCTCTGGGCTTCTTCGCGCACCTTGGGGAGGCGGCCGACCCCCGCCTCCCTCCTCTATCACACCGTCGAGGCGTGTCAAAATCCGCTTTCGTCTCGGCCGGTGCCACCGCCACGGAGCCCAGGGAGCCTCCCTCTCATCTCTCCCGGCGATCGTGCGCAGGTCGACGCGGGCGGAATTGAAAGAAGAGGTGCGAAAGGGGAAGGAGTGGAGTGAGAGAGGGAGGAGAGATGAAAGGCCCAAGGGGAGAGAGTTGAGGGGGATTGAGGAGGGAGAGAGGAAAGTGGAAGTGAAAGGGAGAAAGGACTAATGGGAGGGGGGAAGCGATTTCCGAGGGGCGCGAAGAAAAGGATCGGGCAGAAGAAAGTGTCGAAAGAAGAGTCTCATTAGCGACGGACAAAGGTGTCGAATTTGGGGGAGGAAGGAGGGAGTGGGAATGGTGGGGGTGGGAGGAGGTGAGGGCGGGAAGTGGAGAGAGGGAGAGAGGGTAGGTGGCGGAAGGGGAGGGAAGGGAAGCGGCATGTGTTTGGCGCGAAGGGGCGGTAGTAATGGCGGAAGACGTCTCCTGCGGCTTGTTGCGTTGCACCGATGCGAGGGCCTTGGCTGGCTTGACTGGGCCAAGTAATTCACTGAAATCGGAATCGAAATTATCGAGCATCATATGATATCAGGAAAGGTGAGGGATGATTCTCGCGTGAAGTTGAAGAGTTTCAGTATTTCAATTGGTGCAAATGCGAGGATTGAATTTTTTATTTTTTTAAAATTTTCGATCGTAAGCTCATCTCCAAAAATAATTATAGATGATGATCATCGCACCTGTCTATCCGGCTTTAATCTGAACCGGTGAGGAAACAAATTCTGATTGCTATACTAATAATTGGACCAACTTTTACAGGGCATCGATTTACGAAAGGAAGGACGTTGGCAAAAACTGAGTGGAAAACATTTTTAAATGGAAATATATTCCTAAAAACTAGAAAAATATGTGAAAACTTAGGTTTTTGTATCCCAAATATGAAGACTCCGGGATTAGAGGGAAGAGGTAGATACGTTTTGCTGTGAGAAAAAGGGACTGTTGCCTAGAAAATTAGTGTAACCTGGCAACGATGATAGAATCACTCCTGAATCGTTTGAATGTAGGATTTTGTAGATAGGAATCTCTTTTCAATAAGATTTGGACTGATAAAATTGATCGTCTTTTCTTCCTTGTCTTGAATATAACTGGAATACACAAATAAACGATCTTTTGATACCATGGTTTGCTGTGGAGTAACAGTAAAGCTTAAAGTTGATAACTATAAGTTATATTTTTGCTATTAAAATAGGAAGAATGTAGTTTAGCTACAATTAAACTGAAAAGAGTCGTCACTACTTAATAATTGATGATCTTTTCGTCTTTGGAAGCAAATTCTGATCCCTCATCATTGTACCAATCAATAAAAAATGTGCTGGAGACATTCTTCGTCATTTGGCTACATGAAGACGTTTGTGGACACTAAATATCGACCGCCTTACAACTGCACCATAACATGGCATTGTATGTCTATGAAGAATACTGAGAAAAAGATGATTAGTTGTTCCACGTATAAGACTAACGTTGAAATTTACCATGGCATTACGCTCATGATATTTTTAATGAAATCCGTTGCGACGTGTTCCATGGCACATTTTGTGTTCAGCACCACGCAATACCACCTGACATATCCTTTGATAAAATTATTTTAAAGCTTTCCTGCCAAACTTGGTGCGTTAACTATTATTTAATTAGGCAACGCAAACCGGGGTTCCTTTTTGACAGTTTTTTATGTTTCTCTAAATTTTCTACATATATATACGAGTATTTATAAAGAACATAATGTTTTTGGTCAGAAAATTATCTTTTTACCACCAATGAATCCCATTATTGATAATTATTTGAACAGATATTGTTTCACAAATTGACTGTCACAAAGTTATTCCTGCTTAAAGTACAACTTAGTGAGTTAGATTTATCTCTATACGATGATATTTGTCACGAACTTGAACAGTGTGAACATTTTCACCATCTCCAGTTGAATTCAGGGGGTAAAAATGTGGTGTTCGATGATAGGGTTGTTAACCTGTCGAATCATTCCTTTACTGATGAGGAAATTGTATTTTTAAACAAAGGTTTTACGTTTTCCCCAACCTTCCGCTTTCAAGAAATGCAGTAATTAACCTGTTGGCAGATTGTGATGTGGCACTGAAGAAGGAATCGTTGGGTGTTAAACAAGTAATAGCAGATTCCATTTCAAAGCATTTGTCCTCTCGCTGCCCAAAATCTTCTTATGTCCGTATTATTCGTGAGATAAAGAACTCTGTCATGAACAATAATCTAACGATGACGAAAGCGGTCAAAGGAAATGGTATTGTGATATTAGATAGAGAAGATTACCTGAAGAAATATAAGGATTTTTTAAGTGTTGACAATCATTTTCATATTTTAAAGAAAGACCCCACTAATTTCTTCCTAAAGGAGGAGAAATCCTCTTAACGGACCTGTTCCGCTTTGCTAACAGATAAAGAGAAATGGGATCTCATTCGCATGTATCCTCATCCTCCCCAGTTATACGGCCTCCCAAAAACTCATAAGCCTGGGGTTCCGATTCGCCCTGTAGTATCCTATTATACTGCCCCTTGCCACCGTATGGCGCAGAAATTGAACGTATTATTTCGTAACTTCTCGAATTTTAAATCAACTTATGCGATCAGAAACTCTATAGATTTGACAAGTAAATTATCTTCTATTTCTCCAACGCCGAATGGCAAGTTGGTGTCGTTTGACGTCAAAAATCTGTTTCCTTCAGTGCCGGCAAGAGAGGCAGTTGATCTCTCTCTTCAACATTTGAAAAAGGCTGGCTGTAGTGACTCAATCATAAAGAACTTTGAAGCTCTTTTTAAACTGTGCATTTCTCAAAATTATTTTTATTTTAATGACACTTGTTACGCCCAAACGCATGGACTAGCAAAAGGTTCACCTCTTTCTCCAATCCTGGCGGAGGTATTTGTGGACAACCTGGAGAAAAAACTGTTCGCTTCCGATAATATTCTCATCAAAAATGTCAGCTATTATTATCGTTATGTTGACGATGTTATTTGCCTTTGGTCTGGGAGTCAAAGGCAGCTGGATCAGTCTGTGTTAAGATTTAATGCCTTGCACCCGTCTGTATCTTTTACAGTGGAAGTCGGATTGAGTACTTTGGATTTTTTGGATTTTATAATATCCATAAAAGATAATACCCACTGGTTTTCTATTTTCCGCAAAAGTACTTTTACTGATGTGGTTATCCCTAATGAGTCAAACAATCATCATTCTTATAAACTGGCTGCTTTGCATTCTTTAATACATCGCCTTATTTCTATTCCCCTTGCTTGAACTGAATTTGAAAAGGAAGTGAATACAATTAAACTCATTGAGCCCTGCAATGGTTACGATGAGAAAATTATTGATTCACTGCTGCAACGCAAACTTAAAATGAAGACGGTGATGTCATTGACCAATCTCTCTCCCATTTTGTGTTCCAAAGATAAGTGGGTCAAAATACCTTTACTAGGCTAGTTGTCTTATAAACTCAGCAGATTGTTTCCGAAGGAAAATGTCAAATTATGTTTTTACAATCCAGTGACTTCCAGAAAATTGTTTTTTAGTTCTAAAGATTGCATAAATGAAAAAGAAACAAGTGGACTTTACATTTTAAAATTCAACACAAATTATTGTAACCGGTTTTATACTGGGCAGACTGGAAGAAGGTTTAGTGTAAGGATAGATGAACATAAAAAACAATTTTTGTATTCTGAAAACAAATCTATACTTGCTAAGCATTTATCGGATTGTGACCATTCATCTGATTTAAATTTTCGTATTTTACATGTCATTGACAAAGGTGCTAAACTGGATTTCTTGGAAAATTTTGAA
The DNA here is from genome assembly GCA_963169105.1 of Ceriagrion tenellum. Classification (NCBI taxonomy): domain Eukaryota; kingdom Metazoa; phylum Arthropoda; class Insecta; order Odonata; family Coenagrionidae; genus Ceriagrion; species Ceriagrion tenellum. The sequence continues at coordinate 142,087,628 of OY720635.1, read as the reverse complement.
ATTGGGGCATTTCAAAATATGTATGGGGAGAGAATTGTTGACGAGGTTGTGCCGATGACGCATTCACCTTTGTATACTGTGCGGGCTCCTAACCCCCCTAAAATCTTTTTCGAAAACCCTGACCTTGCTCCTTAAACTTAAGTCTCCACCTCCTACCTCCTTCGTTGTGCTTACCCCACCTACTTCTCAAACATATATAAGTCAGGCACACTGCTTACTCTGTCTCCTCTTGAAAATGACGTGTAAGCGTTGAAACCGGTCGAGGTGCAATAAAAAGTGTGGATAATACGAAGTGTTATATTTGATTAATATGAACTTCCACAAAGTAAACCCGTCAACGATTGATCTAATACTTTGCTTTGGATCTCGCTGTATCATTGCCTTCCTGCATAGTTTGTCTTAGTGTCATACTTTGACCTTCTCATTTGGTTTTCTTCTGTGTTGCCTTATTTCTCCATTTTTTTCACTAATGTACCATGTTTAGCAATTTTGCATATAATTTCTGGATAATGTTCACCCTCGAAACTACGGAAACATAGACCTCGATTTTTTTACTTTCCTCCGTGTTCACAAGAATGACATTTATTCTGATTCAGAGTCTGTCGCATGCTAACTTTTGTCTGTACCTTCACACGTAAGAGACTCTGCATAACTTTCAAATTAAGAATCAGCTGGTCTGATCTCCTTAAGATAGTATTTTTCGCTCGTATGTTCTATATAGTTGGTATAATTGCAATATAGAGGTGATAAAACTTTCCTTCCAATTATTCTTGGCATTCTAATTATAAGCATGACATCATATCACGGGGCGACTTTGTTACAGTATCTTATCCTATCATAATGTTGAACCATACTTCAGCAAACCACACAAATTTTGCTGAAAAATGCCACCAAGTAATTTCATTCAAGTTCACTTACTCATTCAACTGCTATCATTTATTTATACGATTTCCGTATATTAATTCGTGACTCCCTTGGTTTCTGGCTTCAAAATAGGTATTGCCATCAGAAATGATTATCCTCCATATGGTGAAATTATGCCATTGTTATTCACGTGTATCGTTTGCCTTCCTTTTCTTTCTTGTTCTTTAATTTTTTGCTAAAGCGGTGAAGTCTTACGGTGAAGCAGATTGAATTGTTGAAAAATTCTTGCCCCAGCTCCCATCTTTCAGTGATGTTGATTAATGGGATTTAGGGTAAAAAAAAGTGGGGTTAGTTCACTTTTAACTATAATTTCAGGTATAATTTCAAAATAAATTTGTTATTTGGAATTCGAATGTAATTCATAATTATTATCTAGGTAAATTCAGTATGAACGCTTAGCCTCCATCGTTAAAACTTTTGTTTTACTTAGGGCTCGGATGAGGATTTCTTATAACTCACATTACCTCGTGAACCGATCGTGTTTTTCCGCAAAATATTTTAAAATATTCTAAGGAATATCCCATGAATTTTCGCCCAATGGTCTATCGCAAATTTCCAGTGAAATGTGGCAAACTACTCACTATTATAATAACGTATATTGTAGGCTATCTCTTTAACGGTGTTAGAGTTGCGTACGTGGTGGTCGTGATCTTCAATAGTAGTTACTCGTTTGAAACCTAGTGTAATGTCGGGCATTTGTAAATTTTTTAGCGGGAATCCTTGTGTTGTATCGCATGCTGTTGTTAATTAATTGAATGTCATCTGAAAAAAAAATGTCTAACAACTTTTTCCCGTGATTTACTCACTTATTGTCCCTCGTTGAATCTCGGCATAGTGACATTATGAAATTATGTAAACATTTTCATCCTATACTAGTACCTGTAGTTGGCTGTCTCAGCGTTCAACTTTCTGCGAACGAATTCTCTTAAACTCACTCGGCCACAATATATTTTTCTCCGCTTAGCAGTGCTAAGTAGACGGCTTGTTTTTGGTACGTTAACATAAAATAATGCCACTATTATTTCTTGTGAGTCTTACAAATATTCCCGTTCTAAGTTTTACAATCACCAACATGCAGTCCAGCCCCATAATTCGACGATTTTCACCTCAAAACACTTGTTGCAGCTAACCCTTCCACTTAGTTCGGTACATTTTCACCAGATGTCAGAAGGCGGCTCTTGCTGGCGTCGCGCAAGATATCAATAGCTTGAGTCTCAGAGAAAGCCTCAGAGAGAGAAGCGTACGAAGAAAAACACTTATTTCCTTTCCACTGCGTTAAGAGTTTAATTCTTTATAAAGGCCTATCATATTGCAGATTTTTTTCTGTCAGGGATTTAATCTTCCTCATTAGCTTCTTGTATTACGCTTTATTATTTTGATCTTTCGTTTTGTAGTTATTCGTGATGAAGCCGTAAAAAAGAAGTGTAAACCATTTCGTCGTGATTCGCGCATAGTCTATGTAAGCAGATTTTTGGAAGAAATGTGTTCTTATTTTACTAGAATCTATGAGAGTAGAGGCATTTTATGAATGTTATTTTGCAATATCAGCATAGTATATCTAAGTAATCATCCTATCAGTACATAAACATGTCTTTATTTTCAACCCACATACGTTGGTCATCCCCTCCTTATAATTTTGGCATTCCCCGGTAAATAAACCGATCATGCTTGCTCGTTGTATTCTCCTTTTACTGAATTCCAAAAATTGACCAGCACAGGAAGAATATCAATTTTCAGAGATTTGATCATTAACTGATAATTTTCCTTGTTTAGCTTTATGTATACATGAGAGTTACCTTTAATGATTACTTGGTACATTCATGACCTTATTTTAGGTTTACGGTTTCTTTTCCTTATGTCAATATAATGATTGTCCTGGAGACCCTTGGTAGATGTGACACATTGAGAAAAAAAGCAATTACGCACTTGCAGTACCCGATAGGTTCTTCAGTTATTCACTTATCAGCTACAAATGCTTTGGTTTGCATCAATGTATCCCGACAAATTCCTATCGAAAATGTAACAATTTTGTCCTCCAGCAATCTTCAAATACGGCATGATAATATCTCTTATGGTTTAGCTTGGAAGAGCTATTATGTATGATCCTTACCGTTAATATTCAACTGTGTGTCGTAAAAAGATTGGTTAATTGTTCAGTATTTACATTGTCCGTTTCCTATAAGCATTCCATCTTTTTATCTTCCCTTTTGCCGTTCAGTGACGTTCTATTTTTCTTATTCCTTTGTTTTTAACTTTTTTCACATTTGACTAATTCCACAGCACCGACTAAGACTTCCAAAAATGTCATCACTCTCCAACTCTTTTTCAGTTACCGATCGTCCGTCACGATTTTATTATGGCTTACGCCATCGATGTTGTCTCGAAATCTTAAGCGTGACATTGCGTTTCGCCACTTAATTGCCCGTATTGGCCGAGCTCCTGCAAGAGCAAGTACTACTACTGCTAGCTCTAAGGAGTGCAATTTCCTTCGCCAGCTCTTGGTATCATCTCGCTTTTTCTCCAAAAATAGGCATTTTTGAAGTGTTTGATTTGGGCTGAAGATTGTTTTGCCATTTTCCTTGGTGAATTTCACAGTATCGTGAGATATTTCTGCTGAGATAACTCATACACAACGTTACCAACGTGACTACCGAGGTGAGCCGCGCCATTTTTCTGAAGGTTTTCTTGATGGACCAGATGTTGGGGTGGAAAATTTCTTTTTTCTCTCTTGGTTCATGTGGTTCTATCTCCATGAAGATAATAGTTCACCTTCTCCTTGGCATTCCTCCTCGTGCTTCTTCTTGCTCCAGTTTACTTACTGCAGCTGAGAAAATGTTTTAACAATAAATTATACGCCATGAAATTGCTCTACATATCTCCGATTCAAGGAAAACATCTCTCTCGTTGCATTAAGTGCCTTCTTAGGCATATTTTTTTCAAAATGATTGTTTGCTGGCTTCCTGTTTTTGACTCAAAAAAGTACATCACTTCTAGTGCACATTTTCTTTGCGTTTATATTTCATCCTTCCATGTTCCTACCTCTATAGCTGCGGTAATCATTTGTGCAAACTCTGGTTTAACGGTCGTTTCTTGGATAAAACGTCTGTGAACAGTGGCTGGATGAAAATAAGTGGACAGATTTCATCCTTACTCTTTCCTACCTCTGTAGCTGCGGTAATCATTCGTGCAAACTCTGGTTTAACGGTCATTTCTTGGATAAAACGTCTGTGGACAGGAGCTGGATGACAATTAATGGAAAATTGATAAGCAACTTACATTTACTTTACCCTTACTTTACTGGAGACAAGAATGTCATTACGATGGCTCACAGGTAAAATGCCTTTTTTATGAATTCTTTATATTTTATAGCTTTATTTTATATTCTGATTTTCTCGTCAATCTTTTCTTGACGCTCAGCTCACATCGAACCGCAGCAGAAGGGTCTTACCGCTTGTCCTTCTACCCGAGTAAGAAATTCCTCACCAAGGCAATATGATCATGGATTCTAAAATATTATTAAAAGAGGTACCACACCATAACACTGGCTGTTTTTCAGATTGAATGTGTCCGTCTTGAGATATTATGTTTAGTATTCATTAGCGATACGTTTCTTATTTGAACTATTTTTGTTTGGAAAGTACCCTTAATGAAATAAAAACATGTTCAAAAGTACTCTTTGTACAGGATTAAATTTGTAGAAAAATTTCAATATTCCATGGCTTATCAGTAGGATAGAGTATTCTATGATTTTCTTGCAATTAGTTAACATCCTAAGAGGCAGTTGTCTACACTAAGGCGTCCGGAAACTCGGTAAAAAGTGAATATCACTCTCCCCTTCCCGGAGGTTTTCTGCGGTTTATTACAGTTTATGCCTTCAAAGATCACGCAGAAATAACCAAAGGAGTATCGTTCATGGGTAGTAACAGCAAATACTACATTATCCTTCCTCTAGGTCTCAGTGGAGTAATTCAGCCGCATAGAAATTTAGAACAATAGGATATAATGATTGAAAATTGGGGAAGTTATGTGAATAATATCTCATTTTGTTTACTAGAATTTTTTACCATTTCGAGTCCATACATAAATATAGCCTTTAGTCGCTTAGACTGCCATTCCGGTAGACTGGTTGGTTTTTATTTGTTAAGTTTAGAGTATTTGATTGCTGTTTACCGTCTGTTAATATTTTTAGACAAAAGCGAGTGATAGTGCTTATTTACAATAATATGCAAAGCACGAAAGGTAGTTGCTGGGAACCATAATTAAAAATTAGATTGAGGTCAAGCGTACAAAAATGGTGTCACATAAACAAAAATTATCCATCTAAAAGTTTTAATTCTCTTTGATGATAACGAATGCCTACCTATCTATTGCGCAGCTAATTTTTTGAAAGACTAGAATATCACCCCTGACGTGGGAATTGATGGTCAAACCGTGTCTAAACCTTGCTCTATCTCGCACCTTTGGCATCTTCTGAGGAGTTTGAGAGGATTTCAATGTGGAAAGGAATGGAAGGATGTGGAAAAAGGAGAAATGGTGAGAAAGACGTTTTGCGGCGTGAGAGGGTTGAGGGTGGGGTGAGCTCTCCTGCCCCCCCCATTCTCAGCCCACGCCAAAATGTTGCTCTCCGCTGGGTGGTCCTTCCCCTCCAACCCACCTCCCATTTGCGGCGGAAAACTCTCCCTCCCTCTCTCTCTCTCCTTTGGTTTCCATCGTGCGCTTCCATTTTTCTGCCTCTCCCCTTTTATTTGGCAGAACTCGCCCGCTGCTTCTCAATTGTCCTAAACAAGTTCGGAGTTTTATTGCTGAGGGCGATACCACCTCACGCATGGCGACGTCTTTATAGTTTTCAACGTTACCTTGTTCCCGCTTTCCGTTCTCCCTCTCCCTCTCTTTCTCTTTCCGGTGCTTCGGGATAATTCCTCCGGATAAGGTGACATTACCCTCACACCCACACGCGAACTCTACATTCAAGTTTCCTTTTATGATGGATCATAATTCATCAACGTTTCATCCATGATACGCGGATTCATATTACCTGCCTGCCGTTTTAAGGTCGGAAATTGAAAATGTGAGGAACAGATTATTTGTTAAAAGGTGAAATGGTGCATGATTTACTGTGGAAGCATATATACATGTAATGGTAAATATTTCTGTTGAAAAAATGTAAAATATAATTGGCATTTTCCAATGTTCTCCATAAAATTTTTTGCACCACCGCCACTCGTATTTTCACATTTTTTTCCAGGCACTCCACTGGTGGCCTTAAATTTGTTGAGTGACGCATCTGATGCTTGGGCATTCGCTTATTTGCGTATTTTTTCGCCGGTAGAGTGAGTAATAATTTCTACTTGTGATTTTTCTATTGAGCTTGTGTCATTGAACTGTTTTATATAATTGTTTTAAATTTCATTAATAATTTAAAGGCGTTTTAATTGTTCTTATTTTTCCTTACTTGTAATAGCTATGTTTCCTTATAAAATGTCTTTATTTGTAATGGATTATCTTATCAATATTGCCTCAATATGAGCCATCATTCTCGTAGTGAAAGTTTAAAAATCATAGCTAAATTGGCTGCACTTTCTATAATTGATCATCTCATCAAATGAAAAGGGATGTAGTTTTCAATTTTAGGCGTTTAATACACCTAGATCCCATGCTCGTTCTTGCTCCAGTTTTCTTACTGCAGACGAGAAAAATTTTTTAACAATAAATTATACGCTATGAAATTGTACTACACATCTCCGATTCGCAGAAAACATCCTTCTCGTTGCATTAAGTGCCGTATTAAGCGTATTTTTCTGCTTTTCCGGTCTCAAAGTGTGACGATAGGAGGACTCGGACAGGAAGCGAGAAGAGACGGCAGCGTTTTTGACGTTGGGAGTTCTCTATTCCTCGAACGTCGCCGGCGGTTGGGACGATGGGGGAGGAAAGAAGGGGTGGCACTCTAATAGGGGAGGGGGTGAGACTGGGGTGGTGGGGGCGAGAGGGCGAATCTGGGGTGGAATGGGAGGTCGGAGCGGCGAAGAGTACGGTAAAAGAAAATCCGGAGAGGTCGCAAATGTTGCTCTCTGGTGGAGGGAGGCGTGGGGGGGGGGGCTCCCGAGGAGGGAAGGATGGGAGAGGGAAAAAAAGTAGCGAGTAGACGAGGTGAGCGACGCAAGGATATCCATGGAATGTTTTCAATCCCTCTCTCTCTCTCCCTCTCTGGTCTCCGCTTTTCCTCCTTTTCCCTTATTCTCCGTTCCTTTACCTCCTCCTCCTCGCAGGCCAAACTTTGTCTCTTCGTCCCTTTTCTTCGACCCATCCGCCTACTCACCGTCCCGTAATTTTTGAGTGGACCGCTCTCCCCACCCTTTGCCAATTGTCAACCCCTTCAACGTTTTCGTTCCTCCTTTCACGTCTTCTTCCCTTGCTCGAATGTCTCCCCTGACCCTCTTTATGGATACTGGATACCTGTAAGAAATAATCTCTTGCTAATAATAATAATATCGATTATTGTCGTGGGACTTCTCTACCTAAAATACAATATATACGTGACTCATTCAGAGAAAATAAAATGTTATTAAACTCCGTTGTGTCTTGCTTTACTTCGTAGAATTTGCATCGCATTTAAATGATAAGAGTTACATAGTTATTTGACGTGCATGTCATCTGATGTTGACCTGCTGCGTAGAAACCTAGGTCGTCTTTTAATAAATGTATATATGGAATGAATAAGTTACTCATATCATTTTACAAAATGTAAATATACGAAGTATTTCATAGTTATGAAACAGAAAAAAGTAATAAATCAATTGGTAAAGGTTAATGCAAGGAAAAAAATAAATAAATGTTTATGCCTGCATTATACTCAGTATTTATTTCAAATAAAGTCTCCATGCGAATATAGCTTTATTGGAATTTTAAAACTGAAAGTTAGAAGACAACTGATGTACATTTTATTTTAGTTCCTAGAGAAGATGCTGTCAGTTTGAATTTGAAGAACTTTTAAGGCCAGGTGAATGTCAAAATAAGCACAAGTCATTTGTGAAAAACCCATTACTCGAATATTGCATACAATTTTTTGTCATTTCAAGGTAATGGAGAGTTGCATACATTTCTACTGATCGAGAGTTGGCGCAATACTATAAGATCAGCAGTCTGGGCCATTAGGAATGAAGCTGATCCAGACTTGTTTGAATGCGGAATCGTAAGCCTTAAAAATCCTTTATCAGGAAATCTACCTCTTATCCTTGGGTTGAGAAGGATTTTTACTGGCAGATCATTTATCAACTGATTGGCTTTCAGTCACCGATTCAATTCTTATAGAATGTATTTAGGTAACAAAATCTCCCTCTGACTATCAGCCCCGATAGTCGCATAATTCATTCGCTTCCTGGATATTATAGTTCTGATATTATTGCCCTCTCTTGCCGAAAATCATTCGTGCAAGTTTGATTCTTATCTTTGTTAGTACCAATGCATTCTAAAACTTGTACGAAGATGCCCTACAAAATTTCCTCACTAATTTTTCTTGGAAAAAGTTTTGGTAGAAATTTGAACCCCCATTTTTCCTAGAAAATATGTCTGGGAAATAATTTTCCGCTATAAACAATTTTCGTAGGAGTATGTTTCCCCAGAATAATTTGCTAATCCATAGACATTAGTGGAAATGATTTCCGCAAGAAAACGTAAAACAAAGATTGAAATAATAGTACTACATGGATGACATTCAGTGAATGGGAGCATATATATTACAATGAATGAATTAAGTGACTTTCACAATATGGGACTTTAAACTGTTTTTCTTATACCTGAAGGTTTTTCTTAGTAGCGTTGTGTTCTTAGGAAATAACTGATAACTCTTTTATTCACAAAGAAAATAGTTCCTGGGAAACTTTTGCCCGGGAAATAGATTTTTTTTCTTCGGGAATTTTAATTTTTCCCGTAAGTTCTAGGGAGTAATTTGATCAGGAAAATTTTCACTAGGATGTGGATCAATTTAAGTTAAAAAAGGGAGTTTGATATCAACCTGGGTTAATGCAAGGCATGGAGCATTATATTCTTAGTGGTTTTACTGATAGAACTCGTGATTATGCATGAAATGGGTAAAGTATCAGCATATAGAACTGGGAATTCGATATTGATTATCCCGGGGCTGAATTATTGAAGATAGCTAATGTAGAAGAATGTTGTAAAAGATGTGGTGTGCGTTTGATCTTAGCTGGCCAAGATTTCCCATAACCATCAAAATATCTCTTAACGTCTAAGGCTTTGCAAAAAATCTCGTTATTTAATGTTTTTCAACTTTTATCCCACCTTTTCCACAGTTAATTTGCCCTGATAAATTAAGTTGACACTTTTCTTTTAAACGTAAATTAGTCCTGAATCGCTTACCGTCTTGGTTAACAAAGCGTCTTCTGACAGTAAAACGGTAAGATGTTTGTTCTTTTGCTGGAATTGTATGTAATAAATTACACTTTGACTGATAGGTACAACCTCGTTATTTATATTTTAAACTGTCACCTTTCTCGATAGCTTGTTTTTTATCTCTTCTGCAAATAATGTTTTGTAATTGATGATAACAAATCTAGTGTGTGACGCCTCACTGGTTGGTATTTCCAAAATTGGGATAATTAAATTCAATGTTAATCGGTGTCTTTTTGCTTAGATTCGTTGCTTTCTTCTTTTCAGAGCATTTTTATGGACTTCGGCATCTCAGTTTAACTCATTGAGAAAATAAATACTTTTCTTAGAAAATTATTACTCCGATTGGGCATTTTTTCTACGTTATGCTTGAAAATATACGAGCTGTAGTATCATCCTGATACTTTCACGAGGGAGAATTTTAAATTTTCTTAAAAAAATTGAATAGTGATTGCAGCAAATAAGTTAGCCATTAGTGATAATTAAGCGGACTGATTTTGTTTAGCGGTCTATGAAACGGATGCGCAAGCTTTAATCTATGTGTGAGGATTGTGTGCTATAGAACAACGCTATAAAATATCAAAGTAGTCTTTTTTAAATTATTTCCAAAAATAAACGCGTATTTTAAAGATAAAATGCAATGAATATGTAATTGTAGTCGTGCATTTGTGAAAGGTACGTTGTGCGTTCTTAAATACGATAACGGGCTCGCGTCTCGTTAAATGTCCATCTCTAACAATGTAGTTAATTACTTCCAAGCGTCTTTATGCTTAGGTGAGTAAACCAAATTCATTCTCGTGCGATGAGTGAAGTACATTTCTGCCGTATGGTTAGAGTGATAACAGCAACAATTGTACAAATGAGTAACAGCTTAGCAGGCTTCCCGCATATTTTTCTTGATAGTCAACTGCATTTTCTCATTTCTGGTTCTCATGCGCATTACCTTCCTCCTCGAGAGGCGTTATCGAAACATTTTTTCGTTGGAACGGGATGAAATTTTTTTCCTTGAGTGCAAATGTTGTAAAAACAAGGTGACATGGGGACTTCCCAGGTATATGACTCTCTCAAACCCTGCTGTACCGCGGTGCATCGAGAGACACCCCACACCTCTCGTAATTACGGCATTCCCTCCGTCCTTCCTCCTCATACTTTGTGTCCGCGACTCCGGAGGTTGCATTCTGCTCTGGAGAGGGTATTCAACCCCCCTTGGCGCAAGGGTTGGAATCTGAAGAGTGCATGGGTATCCCCTCTCCCCCCCTCTCCCCCTCTCCCCCCATCGTTACCGCCCCCTGGTAGTCAGGCCACACACGCAGCGAAATGGCCAGGAAATCCTCCGGCACGCACTGAAACTCTTTGTCGAGAGGATGGGTTGTCGTCACGGAAGACAAGGAGGAGGCACGATCGAGGGAATCAGGAAGAATAGGCGATCGGGATGAGAAGATAGATGAATAAAGCTAGTGGGTAAAGTTTTCATCATAAATACCTTAGCAAACAGCTCCTGCACAAGTCAGCCTTAGCGTTATGCGATTACATATAGATTGAATGATTAGATTGATTAAATTTAGAATTCAAATTTAATTACTGATGATTAGTAAAATGATGATAATGGTGCCTTTACTCTAGGGCGAAATTAGGACCATATCTTCCTCCTATACATTTAAATTTTCAACTGTCGATCATACGTAACCATGCACCGGGAGTAGAAAATCCTATCCTGGCCGAATTCGGACCTTCGACCCTGGGGTTGATGGACTAGGGCTTCCGGTCCCGGTGGTTACATATATAAAAATGCTCATGAAAACTGTAAAAAGCAGCTGTTTAATTTTTCGTTGAAGTTTTTTTTACTGTTTTATGGTACTCTGTGGGAGCAATTTAATTCCAGCTTATGGCTGGAACCAAAGGATTCCTATAAAAAAAAACAATCGAATGAAAAATTGAACCACCTGTACCATATATATGTATGCATTTATTTAAAGAAGTTATTTGAAAATCTTATATTGAATATCTCATTGATGCACAACTTAGGAAATGATTTCATCAGACCCTACGCCAAAGTACGCAGATGGTAGTAAGGTAGGGTCTTACGAACATGGTTACTAAGCTATAATATATTCTACCAATATGAACTTCTAGGTAAGGCCATAAAGAAGAGATAGAAACGAGCTAAGGCTATTGATGATTTGCCACAAAAATTCAGAAAGAGAACTGAATGGGGGACCAAAGGTGAACATTATCAATTGTTGGAGTGCATGAGTGAGATGCAAAACTTGGGGATGTAGAATTTAATAATTGAAGTTTAATACAACCGAGGTCGGATAGTGTGAGGGAGTGAATGTCACACGAGAAATTTCTCCTTCATTCCTCCCCGCGCACGTCCCGCGGTTGACGAGGGAGGCCTCCTTTCCCGACTCGTCGCTGCTTGGCGCGAGGGATGGGTCTCTCGCTCGCCGAGGGCGGGGCGAGATGCATCCATCGGCGCGGAGGGGGCGCGGTTTGTCCATCGACGTCCATCCATCGACGAGCTGGTTAACCGCTCGCCTAATTCCACATGACAGTTCCATTTACGTGATGCTAGACCACGCTCGAATTGGAGTACGTGGTTCATGTTGGTTAAAGTAGTTAGCTTATAAAATTAGTAAGTCTGGATCGGTGAGGTAGATGGGGAGGGCATAGCGTCATCAAAATGTAGCCTGACAACCGAAATAACAAGCATATTGGCTATTCCTGCTCCTTCCTTACTCTTTTTTTTGGGACTACACGATGGAATGTACGAATGTATAGCCAGAATATGCGCCATGTGTTAGAAAATTAAGGAAAATAGCTTTCAAAACTTATATTAGTTACTTAGCTCTTAGGATTCTTATCAATTTACCATAGTTTTCCCCGATAATGCGGATTGTTATAAATTTTTCGTGAATCGTCAGGGAAAACCGGGAAAATCTGGAATTGTCAGGGAATTTTGAATTTCTGGAATAGTCAGGGAATTCTCGTAACAGTCAGGGAGAATCTGGGATATGAATCCTCATTATGCTTCTGCATTACCTTTATCAGCCAGTCTTTCCCGCCCTTTATTTCACCAACTGAAAATAAGTTCGTCGCTGACGTGCATGGAATAAGCCCCATCAATTTGTGAAATATTCAGTTGTGAATCTTCAGTCGTGAATCAAACGTACAATGTATACTTTTTGTATATCCTTATTGAGATATTTGCCTAGTAGTGCTAAAATTCATAATCACAATGTATTACACTCATCACATGGAATCCGAGGCTATGTTGTTTGGAAAATTTTGCCTCGCGTTTTATTTTAACTTCTGAAACTCAGGTTGAGAGGTAGCTGGAGCACAATAGCGTATAGTAAATACATGCTTGCAGTTCTAAAAATATGAGACGATGGTTAGAAAATTTAAAGCTGCTGTAGAAGATTTTATAAGCAGAAAAAATATTCCAATAATAGGTGACCTTTTGGCGATTGGTCAGGGAAATTGGTAAATCCATCAGGGAAAAGTCTGGGAAAAATCAGGGAATTTAAAAATTGGATATCAGTAGCCACCCTGTAAAAGATATATGTAGGGAGAATGCGTAGTAAAGTGGTAAATAAATGCTGATTTCTAGTAAGTTATCGATGGAAAACATCGTGAAATTGAAAAATCCGTTCAGCAGCCCGTAAGCGCCCAAGGAAACTCGCGGGTAGCATAGATGGCCACGCCCACGTTACAGCTTCTAGAATTGATCATTATATCAAGCGTCCTCCCCATCAATCTCAATGATTTTGACCGAAAAGATAGGTTCAGATGACGTATATCTGGTGATGGTGAAAAATTTTATCTGGAATACAAATTTAACGTGGGATTTAAACGTTTAAATACTATCCCATGTTAGGCTCCATGTATTGCTATGATGATTACACTTTTCATTGTTTTACAACTCCCAGCTTTGATGAAAGATGTTTCTCTCTCCTCACCGATTTGGCTTCCTTATGATATCAATTATTACTTTCGTTAGCTTAAAGCGCAAACATAAGGCTTGTTTCTTAAATGTACGCATTTTGCTCTGATTATAAGTGTTCCGATATCTTCGGCGAAAGGAATGCGTTTAATCCGTTAACAGAGAAAGTAATCCATGCTAAATTTAGAAAGAAAAATAATTTTTATGCCTAAATAAAAACATGTCTGTTGATTCGGACAAAATGTCTTTATTACCTCAATTAAATGCAAAAATTTTCTCTATACGTAATAGTTATCATGATTAAGTAGTTTCATTATCCCGGAAAATTTCACAACCAATTTTTTCTCCTTGCTTCCTCGGGCAGCATCCACAATTAAATCTGAAATGTTCCGATGAGGAAACAGTTCACCTGTCTCTGGGTCCAAAAATGACTGGAACTATATTAATGAAGCATATTTGTTAGTTATAATGTTGCTAATAAAAAGAAAGGACGTGCTTGTATGCCATCTTTGAAGGCAAGATGCCCACGTTTCGAACTCACGCGCTCACTGAGGCTACATAGTCTGCTAGGGTGGGAATTGACGGTGACTCGGCGGAATCATGGGTTGAGAGAGGTTTTAGGGTCTGAGATATAAGGGCGAGGCTGGGGTTCGGAATGGGGGGCAAGGTATAGTGGGAGAAGTAGTTCGAATGGAGTAGGCCGGGAACGGGGAAGGGCTGAGGATCTCTAGATGCACCGATGGCGGAGTTGGTAGCCACCCAACACGCAGGGCAGTGGGGGTGAGGGAGTTGCGGTCTAGTGGGACGGAGAACAGGTTCAAGATTGTTACACGTGCAAGCAATTAGAAAAGTGACCCTTCAAGTGAGGGGGAGGAGGGATGGTTAGAACGGAGCTAGGTCTCCCACCCCTCGAGAGGAGCAGCATTAGTGCGATGCAGCGATTCTCTTTGCGTGCAAACATCCGTTAATCGCTAAATGGCGAGGGTTAAAGAACCCATTTGGTAACCTGGCCGTGGGTGAGATCACTGCCAGGGTCCGGCCGCGTCCAGGGCCACACGCGGTAGTGGAATGAGTCACGCGATTGACTGCGAACTCAATCAGACGATGATCGCTACCTCATCAGGTACCATGCTTCGTTAAGAATTCCATTTCTTCTTCATTACCACTGAAAGGTGTAAATCGCAATACTATGCCATAGTTTTGCCACAATGCATAACACAGTCTATTCTTAATATGCACCATTATCTGTCTATCTGTTATGAGGGAGATATTTCCAATCAATATTTATTGTCGTTTTTGCGCCCAGAATATCAGCCTGAAAAGTTAATCGACTTAATCGAGGCATACCAAAGCCATGTTATGTTCATACCATTAAGTATTTTAACTCTCTATACTATTTTATGAAAACCACCCAAGGGTTTTGGAAATAAAGAGCTTGGGGTAGTTTCAAGTACTTTTCACGCGGAAAGAGACCAGGATATTAGCATACCACTATAAGAGCCACGAACAATACTTACAATATCCTCCTCCTTTCGCTGTCGGTTTCTTTAGCAGTGATAATGATTTGTTCGTAGGCATTAAGTATTTATTCAAGAAGCAAATTTAAATGTAGGAAAACTTTTTTTTATTAATCTGAAGAGTTTTAATATCGGCTTTTTTCAGTCATTCGGTTTGATGAACTTAGATGTCAATGGCCAATGGGATGCTACGTTTATGCAGGTGACGCTTCTCGAGTGAATGAATAATTAATGAATGATTTTCCAGATTTTTTCTCCATATTTGAAATGAGAAGGTCGTATAATCTCTACTTTTTCATTATAACAGCCTTTTGAGGCTGATTTACCCTGGATCAGTCAAGGACGGAATGGAAAAAGAAATGGGAATAGTTACCGAGTAAAAAGGTGTGGAGTAAATTATGGTGGATGCCTAAATAAATTGTGAAGGATCTAAGGAGACCTAAATTACCTTCCTCTGACAATACACCCAGAACATGCATTTCACGAGACAATTACTATGGTTTTTCTGGTATGAATTGAGTAATTTTTGCACCGGTACATTTTTACTCACAAAAGGATGAAATAGTGATAAGCAGCAAGCCAAGGTTCGGGTTGATGACTGCTGATTATAAGGAAGGCTTGTTTATATTTGAGTAATTATTATACTGAATGTGTATTTGAATAATGCGGACATCGTGAAACAATATAGTCTCGTTATCCCCACCGCTAATATTCTAAAAGTAATCTATATTCATAAAATTCCTTAGATTTGTGCTCCTAGAGAAGTTTATGGAATTTGTTAGTCCTAGCTGTCAATTTCATTTATGTTTTCAGTTTATCGGAATTATTAGTTAATTTTACCTTAATAGTAATTATGTTAAAATTAGTATATGAGTTTTTGTTTTTTATTTATTTTATGTAAAATATACTTGAGGAACTCGGGAAATATTATGTTCGCTTGTTTATCAAAACCTTATATTGAACTAAAAGTGAATATTGCCTTGAGTGTTTTAAGCCTTAGTTTAATGTGTGTTTTGTGAATGTAGTGACTTTTTTCGCATTTTTCTACGTTTTTCAAATTGTATACTCAGCATCACATGTCAATTTCAAATGCCTATACAATCCTAGCATAGTATATTATTCCTTATTAGATTATTTAGATTATATTAAAAAATGGAGGAACTCTATTTGCCTTTGGCCTACGCCTTACCATTGTATGTGCTTCATCATACTTTTCCCTGTAATTCTTGGAGAAGTAGTTATCAAACACTAATATATAAATGTAGAGTTTATCAGTGGTTAGTATATTATATATTTTGCTGAGGACACTAGGCCCATTAAAACCCTTAAAATTATCATTAATATTGTGATTAACCAATTTAAGTATCCCTTTGTGGTTTCTAATTATGGGTTGTAGGCTTGACTTTGCAGTGCCTCCCCATATTGTGAGGCCATATCTGATAGTGCTTTCAACTAAAGCATGATACATCATCATCTTTACATTAATGTAAAGATCATGACGTATCATGCGTTATCAAGGCTACAACCCATAATTAGAAACTAAAAAAGGATACTTAAATTGATTAATCACGATATTAATGATAATTTTAAAGACTTTAATGCGCCTAGTGTCCTTAGCGAAAAATGTAATTTACTAATCACTGATAAACTCTACATTTATATATTAGTGGCAAAGAATCCACAATGTACTAATTCCTATTAAGTATCTTAAATAGACTTCCATTAGGGCTACAAAATATGCAATCTATTTATGAAGTTAAAAAGAAAATGAAATATTGGCTTATGAATGATGTTGGCGAGGATTTCATGTGATTGTGTATTTCGAGGGGTGTGAGTACATTCCATATTGTTAGGTGTTGTTTGGCTTCTATGAGTACTATATTGTACTGTTTTGATTGTGGTTTTTACTCACTTCTCACTGATTTTGTAACATGTTAAATATTTTAACCTAATGTGACAACCGCTTTTTACATATTTTGATTTTATGAAAAACTTGAACTGATTTAAAAAAAATATAAATTGTACTTTCAACTATTTTATTTATATTGACATCTGAATTTTTACTGTTTTAAAATTTGTTCATATAACAAGAGTACGTTTTTTAATGACACCTCCAGACAAGCCTCTGGCTATGGGGGACCAGGTGGTCTATGTATTAAAATAAAGAAAAAAAAATTTAATTTGCGATGGAATTCCATCGAATGAGTTCTCGGTGTAAAGCATTGAGTTTTAAGCAACACATACTTGACACCCTTATTTTAGGTGCTGGCAATCGTAGACAATTGCTATGTGGAGTATTTCCTATGATGAAGTCAAACCGGGACCCTCAACTAGAGAATCAGACCAACAGGGTTACGAGGCTTTCAAACAAGAGGATTGGAAGGAATGGTGTTTCGTTGCAATCTACAAATAAGGTAAGTCGTATGTTGCACTACGATATGAATGGGCTGGCGTGTTGGTAGACCGTTGGGCCGTGGGAAAGAGGACTTAAGAGGATTCCCCATCTGGATCATTGGCGGGATCCTTTTCCTCCTCCTTCGCTTACGATGGAAGTGGGGATGGGGTAATAATTCATTTTTTCCCGATGTCTTCCGACTCTCTGGCATTCCGCGACGGCGGCATATCCCTGCTGATGCGTCGTTGGTGGCCTCCTCTGGTGCAGGCGTGTCCACTCCCTCCCCTTCCTACGTTATCCCCCCACCCACCCACCCCTTTGGATGAGGACACCGCCCGTCCCTCGTCCTAAGCGGGAGCGCTTCCTCCACAAAGGATGGAATACTTTTCTTCCGATTGGAGCATAGACGGACACATTTACGTCCGGGGAATGTCTTAATTGCCCTCGGACATTAAGCGCCCCTGTTGAAAAAAAATAGAAATCAATACACTGGAAATTTTTTCCTTGCAGTTCTTAATTACCGTCCGGGAGTTTTGATGCGTTTTTTTGACCCCTTGAGGGTGAGGGTATCCGCCGTAGATGTTTAAGATCGCCGATTCACCTTTTAATTGCTGCGTTAGATCAGGGCTGGAGGTATTATTTTTCTTTGTAATACGATATGCGCTCTTCAATTTATGACCGTAATTGGAAGGGAATCTGTGAAAAAACTTTTCATATTTTTTTCACCCCACTTTTCCAGGTTCGATAGAAAACTCAGTGCAAAAATGTCATAGTTCATATGAGAAAAACCATCGTACTTAGGTGGTGAAATGTTTATTCTGGGTATTTTGCTTGAGGCTACTTAGATCTCCTTAAGAAATCGGTGATTGTGAGCTATCTTACAAGCCACTTGATCAATATAAGCAAGCTTGTAGTGTCAAATTACGCCGTGGTATAGCTAAAGTACTAACTGTAGGTGAAATTATTCACGGGTTAGTTAAAACGTTTCGTTAACTGAGACAAGTAATTGAACGAAATCGTCCATTGCTTTGGTGTAATAAAAAGTCAAAAACCCTATAGGTGATGTTATTTAGTTATTTACGAAATATTTGAAAGAATAAAAAGTTTTGTTCTCAAAATTCTCCATTGAATTTCTGGTTTTGAAGACTGTTAGAATATGATGAAGAAGGTTACTGCTGTAGTGATAGTCATGTAACGACATCATTGGGATATACAAACGTGAATATCAGTTGAGAAAAGACGATTGGATTATGGCGTGGTTATTAAAGTCACCGGTAAGTAAAGAAGAAGCACACTCTTACCTTCAAATTATACTTTCGGCTCGCGTAAGGCCACGTGCTTCCTCCGATGCACATCCGTGAAAATTATCCGGTTTCAGTTTTTTGGAAGAATTCCAGTCTCTCCTACATTTAAAATTCCCTTCCCCCTTTAAAAGTCCAAAATTGTCCTGCTGCTCATTCCGCTTGATTCAAAATCGAGTTCATTGCACTCAGGATGCGTCCTTCAGAGTCTGTTGCAAGTTCCCGTTCTAATGAATTCCGCTATAACTGAGTAAGCCCGGTACGGTTTCTTCGGGATTTTTATGGAATGCAGTTGACTTTGAAGGGAAAATATAGGGAAAAGTCCCTAGAGTAAGACCCAGGAATAAGTACAGGACCAAATAAAGAGGAAAGTACATAGGAAGAGATACCAGGAGGTAAGGGAACTAGCATTAGATAGGGAAGGGTGGAGAGCTGCAGTCAACCAATCTTAGGACTGAACAACCAGTAAATCAATGAACAGTTGACACTGCTTCTGAGTCTTCATGGGGCATTGATTAATGCATATGCCGACAAGTTATATCAAGCTGTTATTGTGAGGGTCGCTCACTGGAAGTGAATACTACGCTCTATTAAGGACAGATTTTAGTATTATCATAGAGGAAACTTGGAAGTTTTAGTGCAACTTAATTTGTTGAACGCACTCTCAGTTACATCCTGAGACTAGATTTTATTTTCTGAATTTTTTTCAATATAAAACTCCTTGTATAAAACTTATAAACTTCCACCTTGACAGCGCTGAATTTAGATACACTAAGCCGATATTCGAGGTTTTTTAAGCATTGCGTGCTGATTGCAGCTAAATACGTTAAAAAAGTTTTCATTTTACTTTCTAGCATTATCTCATCCCCGTTCTACGATTTGAAATTTATTTCATAGTCCAAAAAATAGTGGAGATTCTTATTTCCGCCATAATGCGTTATCACCAGCCGATTTTGGTCATGAATAGCAAGCGATAGAATGTACTTTTAAACTTTTACATTCCGCATCATTATCCGTAACCTAGTTTTAATTACGCAATTCTTTCTAATTGATTGTTATTGCCTATTTTTTAGATTCTTTAGTCATATTATGCTCTGAATTTTCCGTATTTTAACTTGTTTTTGCATTGCATTTTCTAGTTAAAATGGATAATCCGGCTTCATTGCTTAGTGTAAGGTGGCATGCAATTTAATTTTATAGTCTGTGATTTGAAATAGGAGGATAATTTTCATTACATCCTCACAAATTCTTTTCCTCAAATAAATATCTATTTTTCTAGTTAGATTCGTGTTGCATAGCGCTATATGTCTATTTTGTCTTGGAAACATGAATTTCATTGTTTTTGGCTCATATATTTTTCATAACTGGGTGTATTATTAATGTATTTACTCCACTTCGTGAACGGCCGCAATTATTTTTGAATATGCCTTAAATATGTCTTTTTTATTAAAAAGTATTCCTCACGGAAGCCATCGACACAATTGTTTTCTGAATGAATATTTATTATCTGTAGGGACTGATGTATATCAAGAAATGTCACATTTTTTGGTAAAAATATCGCTGAATCGGTGTTATTTTATATTACAGTCCTTATTACTCGCTTCAGTAATCACTAACAGCCAAAAAATCATGAATGTACATATTGTCGGTTTGAACATGAGCGTGGGGTCAAGGGTCACTTGTTTCAGACATAACTTCTTCCATAATTGTTCATTTCTGTGATGCCCTTGACCATTGACTTTTTGGTGTTGTTTTATCGCATTTTCTACATAACTAGACTGATTCATCTGCCAAAGCATACAACTTATAGATCATCATTCGCCCCTCTCTGATTGTTTCGGATGCATGGTATCTGATAAAAGCTATCGATTTGAGATTAAATAATAGAATAAATGAGCCAATTATATGCTTTCATATGTTTAGTGATGAGTTTCAATCTATTTGTTAAGAATTACTTGACCATACAAGAGTAAAAAGTAAAATCATGAAGCAATTGGATATATAATGTATTGGCATGTGACAAATATGTAATAGCCAAGAAATATGTTCTCCAGAATACTGGAAGTGGATGTCACAACTCTCTTTCGCACTCATAATTCACTGAGGCAGCAATGAATTGCAATATCTTCATAAAATGAAATATTATTTTGTTTTACCAGTACCATAACGGAAAATTGTCAGGAATTTTTAATAAAACTCGAGAATATTACCTTGAAAACATTCATCAATTGGATAGTTATGCTTGTTTTTACTCCCGTTGATTTTGGAGCTTTGCTTTCGTTATATAAATTCGAAGAATTGCATTTTTGTATTGGTTCGTTGAATTTATTTTCACAAACTGTGCCATGTTATTCAGAGTTTTGTATATGCTTGTGTGAGTTCAATTTATACTTTGAATCTAGCTAAAATTCTCTGAGTTATAAAAAAATCTGATTCCAGAAGGCTTTTTCCGGTTTCTTGTTACGTGACTGAGTAAGAGTTAAGTGGAGAGACGCTATAGGAGATAATTTTGCATAAATGAGATTAGGGCGGACGATATCCCAATAATGGAGAGACACAGGGGCTGTCCCTTTCAATTCACTTATTACCATCGGATCTCATCTCATTTTCCACGGTGAGAGAAACTAACTGTCGCAAATTTGTAACGCATCACTACTCAGCACGTATGCCATTAAAAGGCGCTAATGAATGCCATGGTTTCCGATGAAAGAAGAGAATGGGAAACCAAAAGGCGAATCCGAGCAATACCATTATAGGAGCGTACTCCGTGGAGAAGGGTTCTTGAGTCTGGGATTTTGAAGGAGATGTGGTAGAAGAGAGGGTAGGGGAGAAGGGTTAGAGACGGATTGTGATTCGCTGAAGGGAGAGAAGGTGGGGAGTATGAGGATGTGACGTTCTGTAAATGAGAAAAACACATTGCGTTGGTGGAGACTCTGGGAGAGCGAGAGGGGAGGGGCCGAAGTATGTGGATCTGTGGGAGGGAAGTATATATTTTTCATTCTGAGTCTGAGATAGGGGTTGAGAATGGAAAGGTAAGAGCAGTAGGATGCTGATAGTAACGGGAGAAGTTTGCGATCTGGAGTGTGGCGGAATCTTTGCGGGGACAGCGCGTGTAATCACCGGGGCGGGACCAGCGGTGCGTTCACGCGAAATCCGATAACGAATCTTTCGCCCGAGTGGAGGCGATGTCTTGGATTGCTTTCGCCGGTGACGGCGCCGCGGCGAGGAACATAGGTGGGAGGAATGGGTGATACTCCATCCCCCGCGTTCTCTCTTCCGTTTCCCCTTTTTGAGCTGTCCGCCTTCCTGCCTTGTTTGGAAGTGCAGATGAACTCTTCGAAGGAACGGGTGGGAGACGAGGTGGATCTTCAGAATCGCCGAGGCTGGGATCACATGCATAGGGCCTATTTGCACGTACAAATTCCTATTTCCTGCGCCATACACATGCCTATGCCTGTAAAGAGGAAAGTATATACATGGGAAGAGATACCAGGAGGTAAGGGAACTAGCAATAGATAAGGAAGGGTGGAGGGCTTCATTCAGCCAATCTTAGGATAGAACGACCAATGATGATGATGCCTAATTCTGAATTATCAGTTGCTAAAATGTGTAATTAATTGTTGACTTTCACAAGCAAATTATAGTCTGGGAAATGTTCCATTTTCTCCTTTAATTAGTTATTCAATCAGGATTATTCCTCCTTTTTTATGATTAGGTGTCATAAATCACCGATTTCGTTTATTTTTAATCAGTGCTGTTGAGCTATTGTAAATGACTGAGAAAAACATTGTAGTTTGACGTGGCCTACTTCTCTTTTTCATTGACGAAAGTGTTCCATATTGCAAATAAGGGATACAGTCTTTATTACCTTGAAACAAGGGGAGGATTTTGGCACTATAAATTAATCTTTCCAAGCTTCCATTAATGTGTGATACCGACTGGAGTATATACTTCAGTAACATTCGTAAGTAAGCTCTTATTTTTCTATTGGCTATTGAATACGATAGATAATAACGTTGAAGCCGGTAACACATTTAATAACGAAGTAATCTTTTGAAATTTTACAATCATTCCACCGAAGTCATGGTAAAGCTCAATGTTCCAATTAGGTAATATAAGTATCCACTAGCAAATATCAAACGCATAATTATGTAAACCTGTGGAACCTTATAGTTAGTTGCATTGGTATTCATTTTTTGTTTTGAAGACAAATGAATCCGATGACCTATGTGATATTTTCAAATTAGTATTTGTGAATAAGCGTGCTTTGTTACATCTTTTAATGTACCAATTAATTAGAAATTTGTTTCCTCACTTTGAACTAGAGATCCATTTCAATTACCTACCAATTTTGAATATAAGAGCGAATTGGTACCTACAAAAAGGAGTTATTATTCATTTCTTGTATTCCGATTGCACTATTTCTACCTTGTATGCATCAGGAAGCCCATGAAACACTGGTATACCCACTATGGATGCTTTACATATTATTTCCATTGCGTCTACGCGTTATGAGCCAATTTTGGGGTTGATATATTTATTTTTATAATGTTTTGGGGTCAGGGTTTATTCAGGAAGCATGCTATTTTGGTGAAAGTTTTCTGCATGCTTCTAGTCCACATAATTTGCGAAGATACATCATTTATTAGACTGCTAAATGCTATAAATTCACCTTTAATTGTATTTTTGCTGTCAGCAATTCTCGTTACCCTCGTTCAGCTACTCTATGATTGGTAAATCGAAATCTATATTAAGAGCGGTCTTATAAATGCTCTGGCATAAGTTTTATTTTTTCAGTGATACGTTGAGGAACAATGTAAATCGTGACGCATGGCCAAATGATACACTACATTCCTGTACGATTCAGTGGAAAGCTTACTTTAAAATTAGTGTTTCAGGTACCAATTGAACGCAGTTGTTCTATTGTCCTAATATTGCCTTATATATGTATTCATTACATGGGTAATTTATCCGTGGAATTTCCCGTCCCGTTGGAATTCCAAACCTTTGTTGAGTTTCATAGAAAGAGCACTTTAAGAGTAGTGCTCTGACCGTTGGATCGGCTTTTAATCCGTGGTTTCCTGGCAGCACATCAACTTGCTCACAATATGGAGAATAATCTGTTAATCAGATCGCAAATGATAATATTTGACTCTTCTCCCCTCATCCTCAAGTAACCAGCCTACCTTTTTTATGAGAAAGGGCAGAATGACCGTGAAAACTTCGGCTTATCGGGAACTTGAGGGTTTATTTATATATTTCTCTAGAGTAGCACACTGGGTTAACTTTTCTGAATATGTTGATGTGAACATCAGTGCTATGACTCCGGTAAGCAAGACGCCTACCAAAACTTAGGCAATATGGAAAAGTTAACTCGGTAAGCTGCGCGAGAAAAATTTTGAAGATAACATTCTCTGGGAAAAAATTATTTATGATTTTAGACGGCTAGTGTGAGCATTTTCCAAGAAAATTGGGCTATTTTTCTTTGACGTTACACATCGTTTTTACTTAAAGTTGCTTACCGGTAGTTATGATTTTGTCTTTGTTGGAAAGTTCTTATGCATGATTTTGAGCAATCCAGTCTAGCGGTTCTTGTGAATATTTATTTTTTACCGAACAGATTTTGTGTTGCTCTTCCATGAGATGGCTGTGGATCCAATTTGCGCGCAATCGTCTGGATCAGGACTTTTTAGAGTTCAAGTAAGAGTGAAAAACACCATCATTGTTACAAAACGTCATACTGGTGTTGATAGCAAATACCAATGAGTAGCTAATTTAATATTGTTTGCAAAAGGCTATAAATTTAACTTTCCGGTACAGAAAATGAACGGTATAATGGCACTGGGACATAGAATTACAGACAAGTTTCATTTTCTCAGCGGAAGAATGTGGTTCCAAGAAATGATGTAATTAACATCTAGAAAAAAATCTTTACAAATTGTGCTATTGCATCGTTTAGTCAGTGATTTTACTATAGTGACCGTGATTAACTTGAAGATCAACGGTATTTAAAGGGGATTAATGCACAAATGTAGCCGATGAGTTAAAATATAACTAATGATTACAGCCTTAATTCGATTATGTAAGAGAGACGGTTGTGCCGCTCCCGTCCATTACTAACGAAGGTTGAAGGGGGATGCTTCCAATTACGGCCTTCACACCTGGCCTGGCGCCACAGTCAATCCAACATCCGCACTGTAGATGGCCAATTTTAGTAATTCCTGGAATCTAGTTTCTCCCTGGACGAGTCTATATCTGTTACAGCTACCTTTCTTTTTTTGGTTCAGCCCTAGAGGCTTCTCTTAAATATTCGCTGTCAACCACCTAATTCCATGTATCACCCAAAATATTGTTCAATACAGTTCTAACAATCGTTCTTTAGATTTGATAACGAGTGAACTGAAATTTAAATTGGCGCACTGTAAAAAAATGCATGCTGTTTATTCGACGGAGCTGTTTTTCTTTTCAAGTTTGGGCACCTGTTGCAGTTGATGGCGTCTTAGTGCCAGTAAACATAATTTGAGAGGTATTGCTCAACTGTGTTTTACTTAAGTACTTTACTTTGATTTCGATCCAAATATTGCTCTTCTCGCTTTAAAAACTATGTTTTAAAAAAATATATTGATCAACGTAAATTTGAGTTCATTCTTAGCACCCGAAAGGGTATTCATTGATTCCAGTCTGTTTGTATTTCAAGCATAATTTTTTGAAATAAAGCATTAATGAGAAAAATGGATCACTTACCAATATTACCATAGGTATTACACACTTCTTATTTCTTTGTTTTCAACGAGTGCAGGTATGATTCTTCCCCTGGAATCTGATGAAAACGTGTTGAATGAGACAGTTATGGCCCCACTACAGTCCGCTTGTTCTATCGTGGAAATTTCATAGAATGAATTCTTCCGTTCGGGGAAATTTGTTCTCTTTGTGGAGTCAGCCGATCGGAAGATTAAGCGAATGACTGGACACTTTTTCCGCTTTCCATTCATAAATCGGAAGCACGTGTTCCGGCCGCAACACGCTTGCAACTTTTACACTAGACACACGATAGATTTTTTTATTCAGCCATTTCATTCTATTCTCCAACTCTATAGATCCTCGTTTCCGGTGGAGTGTCATTCTCGAAACCCGATTGTTGGGTATTCTCCTCCCTCAGGGTTCTCGCCTTCCGAATTCCAGTTTTTTTCGAGGGGCTCCGAGGATTCTCTGCAATTTCCTGCCTCGTATAATTTGGCCTGTTATTTCTTTATTGTGGATGATTTGTCATTATCTCGCATATTAATATTTTGTTCTCACTTAGAGAATGAAATGTCTGCGCGAAAATGCCTGTGGGCTCTTAATTAGAATTCCGTTGGTTGCAATGTAACAGTAGAGGTCATTTTCTAATCTAAATTATTGGGATACATTTTCTGGCTATTTTAATGAGTTAAATACCTTTCAAGTACTGTGTGGTAGCCTCCTAATGCACAAATGAATCGTAAAATGTGTAATAAAGTAGATATACCTTCAATACTTAGGGTTTTCTTTTAGTTTCATCAATGTTGTGTGTACAAATGGCCAGTGTATATGTTCATAAAAATACTTATGGCATAGTGACTGATGAAAATAACTTCCGTGCAATGTATTCTGAAGAGAATTCAATGCTAGTTTTATTTAATTCCAGAAAACGTATTATAATTTTGTAGTGTGAAAATTAATTATATTAGTTGAATTAATATCAAATCCATTATTTAAGGAATGAAATTATTATGAGAGGGAACAATTCTTTTAAGTTTTGCAGTCTTATTCATCGTCAAAGTTTTGAAACATTCACGTAATGAATAATTATTCTTACCTTAAGGAATCGACTTCATTGGCGATGTGTCTCAACCATTTAATATCTGTGATGCATCAACATCAATTTCCTCATAAATGTAATTTTCATTGAGGCATTGACTTGTTGAGAATGTTTTGACCTCTTTTCGATTGTTAGGCAAAGTCATAGAAATGCAGTAAATACAAACCCTTGATTTACCTTAAAAAAATGCTCTCCTTACATTTCTCTGGATTAATAGGCATACCTTATCGATTTTTTTGGTAATTTTTCAATTAAAGAAATCATTGTTTTTTTAAATTGTTGAGTGGTACACATAATGACCGTCCCTTATTCATTAGGCGGATTCAGTTTGTAATAAGCCGTAAGCCTGCAGAGCATGTTAAAAAGCGCGGTAAGGAGTTGACCAAAGGTCTCTCACCTGGCAGGCATATTGTAGAAGATGGGGATCCGTCACTCGCAATAAGCAGTCGTAATCATGGCGTACATTTTATTTTCTTCTTAAGATTTTGAAGCTTAAAACCATAAGCCATATGTTCCTCTTATAAAACTTTCATTCCTTTATTGATTATCGAGTCTTTTTCTTTGCAATTATTTGCACTGCTCTTCATTTTATCTTTTTTTGCCATAGTTAAATATGGGTGTCTCATTTCTTACCCGAGTTGCTGACAATTCATTTTTCACCAGGTTTTCCGTGATTACTTCCCCCCAATGTAATCCACCTTATCCTATGCTTCAGCTACCTAGCGTAAGGTACTTTTGTTGCATCGTTTTCCGTAATATTACTGTCGCTTTTCATTAAAATTTCTTTATTCTCAACTCTTTCATTGTTATCGTTATTTACTCTTTTGTAGAGTAATTGTCTAATAAGCTTCTCCATTATTATATTTAAGTCAATTGATTTGCAGTCTAAATTGGGAAATTATTTTGTTTTTCTCATTGTGTTCTTCCTTAGATTTACGTCAGATAAAGTAAGCAGTCAAAGGATAATAACATTTTGAAGACCCATTTCACGAAAGAGTTCTCATTACTAGCATTTGGCATTTTGTGTGGTTTCGCCATTCGTTAAAGGGAGTTATAGATCTCTCCATCATGCGATAGTAAATGGAATTATTAATAAGAGCAAAGAACTGAGTCTCCCTGTGCGTGGAGAGGCAACCTAACTTAACTCGACCGTCTGAAGGTAACGCTAAAATATTTTTTATAATACGCGTTACTTTATTTTAATCTCTTACCACTGCTGCAAGCGTCATTCCTCTCACCCTACCTCTCTTCTATCCCTCCTCCCTCCTTCGCTGCAGACCCGCCGTTTACCTCAGTCGTCCACCGCACCATTAAGCCCCTTCCGTCACCCCCTGCCCGTGGCCTCTCCAGTCCCTTCTTTTGTCCGCGCCGTTTCCATTTTTATGGCGAAGGGGATTGATGAGTGAAACGAGCTGTCCGCGCTGAAAGGCGCTGTTGGAAGTTCCGCTCAGGTGGCAGTCACCTTGGCGTAAGGCGGGCCCAAGAGGCTCTCGAGCCGCATTGAGGGCGTCGTTCTGGCGTAAGTCGCCTTTATACGAAGAAACGAGATTTGTCAAGATTTAGTTTGAGACTACACTCAATCTGTCAGACAAAATAGGCTGCTTGGGCGTTGGCGAAGGCAACGCCATTGGATCGCTCATGGATATTGGTTCCATTTAATTAATTAAATATAAACCTGCCCGTTCGACGATTATCACTGCTCTCGGTTTGTTGCCAACACCAACAGTTTGTTAGTTTGACCGAGAAATTTCATGCCGGTTTGTAAATAAATGTTAAAAAACGTCTTTTTATTATCTAAATTTTTTAAAAATACTGCCTGAAATGTCAAATTATCTAATTGACTGTAAACTTCCGTTGTTTCCTTATTTAAGATATTTTTAATTCCTTTTAATTCTTCAAGATAACTTATAAAAAATGTTCAGACACTCATCAGATTTGTCACTGGATGAACTTTAATCTTCTCTTTATTTTAAAATATTTAATCTGTATCGAATTCTTCTTCTGTACACCGGTTAATATTTTCAGACTCAAATTAATAATGTCATGGCTATTTCATTTGTTAACAAAATTACAAATGACTCCAATATTATGGGTTCTTGAATTAGAGTATCAGACTTATGCGATCTCTGATGAGTTGTTGCATCGCTCATAAACCTTGATGATAGTATTTACGTTATGAATGAACAGTTGGCGAGGGGCATTATGAATGGGGAACGGAATAGAAGAGGAATATAGGGCGGAGAGGTTGGGCTGCATTGTGGAAGAGCGTCTATTCGTCCTCTTGTTCTCCTCTCTCTCTCTTTTGTCAAAGCCAAATACCCTGCCTCGTTCATCTCATTCAACACTCACTCTTCTGCCATTTGAACAAGAAAATCTCTCACCCTCGAGTCAAGGGATAGAGCAAACCTGATCTCGAGCGCGTGCTGTGTCAATCTTCCATTTCTCCTTCATCCTTAATATCCTGCTCATCATTTCCGTTCCTTTATGTGGTATCTCTCGCTCTCCAAGTTACCAAAAAACACGTTAGTTACAATTCTTTCCCTTCTCACCTCGGTTAATGTAAACTTTCCACACGGAACCAACTACTGCAAAGATCTCCAGCCTGTCATGGCATTGCCTTGCGCTGTATCTTTTTAATTGGAGTAATAATTGTCATATCATTCATACCCAGGAACGTTAGACTTAGGTGCATATCTTAATTGTAAGCAGAAAACCTATTTTAGAAAAACTGTTTAATAGTTATGCCTCTTCTGTTTGAAATAGCTAGTAAATCACCGGATCTCGCTAGAAGATTTGATTGGAGATATCTGCTGCCAGACTTAATGTGTTTGAGTGTGTCAACTTGCTACCACAGTTATTCTCATAGGAGTAATTGACGTTTGTTTTGTGTTTTTAAATAATACTTTATCAATCGTATTGAAATATGCTGCGCATGATTTTTGGTGCATTTTAGGAACAAGTTTTACCGCTGAAATGCTTCTATACATGCTTTATGTTTAATAAATAGCAATATTTTCACCTTAAAACGTAGGGATCCGAAATGTGTGCCAAATCAGTTCATTTTGCTATTATTCAATAGAATAACCTGACTTTGAGCCAACTTTCCTACATGACGTGGTTTGTAACCCGAAGATAAGGGATAAATCTATCGGTGGTATTCGCATCTTTTGGCATGTTAATTTAGTATTTCCTCTACGCACGCCTATTTAAAACTTGTACACAACCCTTCAGTCAAATTTGACCCCTTAATTAAAAAAGGATAATTTAATACGCTTTTATTAAGGGCAATACGTATGGTGTATTCGTAACAAAAGTTGCTTTTCATGTCTGAAATACTTTGGATAATTTTAATCAATATTTAAGTAGTCTTCATCCTATTATAACTAAGGTGCATCACATCCTATGCAGGGTGTGGTAGAATGTTGGGACGCCAGAAAACTGGAAGATAACACCTGTGAATGAAAACTAGAGTGTTCTTGGACTGTCAATCTTTTCGAAGGCAATGGTAAATCTGGGGCTCAATTTGATACATTCATTTTCATATTTTGTCATACTTTTTTGACGTGCCAATTCAAGTCACATTTTAAATTATTTCTTCATAATATTGTATCATTGGCACCTGATAGTGAGCTTAGACTTACTTTGAACCTCCGCATGTTTTAGGGTGCTAATGCCATCTCTTACAATGAGTTTTTGGTGCCTGTGTTCTCTTATTATTGGGAACGTATCAGTTTTCCCCCATAGTTTCGTGATTTTCATCTTGGAGTGACCTCTAAACACTTTATGCGTTTCGTTTGAGGCTATTTACTTCTGATTTTGTTTTTATCAATATTTTTCTTTAATTGCCCCTAAGAAATAAAGGAGCCTTTTTCGCCATTCCTATGATTCAATTTAAACAACTTCTTCTTCTTTGAAGCAAAGTCTCAAAGTTCTTTGACGCAAATAAAGTTAGAAAGTCATTCGCTGTACTTTAATCAATTTTTAATTGATGATACTCTATTAGCATTACTGACACGGAATTATTTAATATCCCTTTCTAACTTCCATTTGATATGCGGTATGGGTGCAATAATTTCTGAACAGGAAGGCAGAAATTACTCAAAATTGCGTCAATAGTCGCTGATTGCCTGCATTGTGGTTGCTAATGGTAGTAGGGAAATAGAGGACAAGTTATTTTTGGCAAATACGTTCTCACATGGGAGTTCCATTTGTTCAAAAAGTGGAAGGGAGCCTAAATAATTCGAAAAGATTATTTATTTTGCTCGTAAAATTTAGACTTAAAGTAAGGACAACTTTGTATTCTCCTTGTAATCACTATAAATACTTGAAAGTGATCTTGCCTATATGTGTAGGCTTTCCACCTGTGAGGAAGTCATTTAGATTTCACTTAACTTATTGACATATTTCCCTTAAAATTCCCCTGAATGGAGTTAAACCTTCACCTCTCTGCTTTATTTGAAATTTGGAGTAATTTGATGACAAAAATTTAAATTAAATGTGTGCGCTGAGTCGGGAAAATAAAGTTAATTCCTTATGCGCGGGTCAGCAATAATACGCTATCATTTTAGCCGTTAACCCGGCCATGGTAGCCGAATTTGTGAAAAAAAATAAAAAGCACCGTAGTGAACACCTCCTTGGGACGTTATTATGTAAATTTAAGGCTCTTTCCTTATGCCCCTCGTAAAAGCTCGGTCAACGAGTCGTAAAAAATAACCTATAATAAAATGAAACGGCCGATAAAAGTGCATAGATCTTGTATTACGCGCGGCCACCTATGTCACGAGAGACAACCTTTAACGACCGCTCTTTTCCCTTTCGCGTTATGTTAATTAACTTTCCGAGGTGTTCCGTGACGCGCACGTGTCGTATGCCGACCGTGCGGGAGGGCGAGATATGAAGCCGTCAGTGACTCGCGGGAGGTCCCGGAGTGCGGGGCGAATAGCGACCATCACCGCAAAGGGAAGGGATTTTTCGAGGGCCCGCTTGCTACGCTCGATCGGAGGAGATTGTTTTATGAGGGCCCGGAAAGACGACCTCGTCATCAGTCCCTAATCTGCCGGAGGACTATAAAAAGGCGGGTACACAGTCGTCAAGAGGCTGCAAAGTGGGGTCGTAAAAAAGAAGTGGAAGGACAACGTTCTTTTGTGGTGGCTACCTCCTCAAATCAGTACCGATTGAGGGAAGCCCTATAACATCAAAGAGATCCTCCAGCGGAAAGGAGGATTACTTCAGAGCGGGAGAGAATTACGTCTCTACTCTTCCAAATTATTTCCCTCGTCTTTCTGTCGAATTTTATCGCGTAATAAAATACACGAATGAAACTGGCTCGTTGCCCAGCATTGAAGCCTCTAGTACGCTTTCAATCTGCTTGTAGTGAAAGTCGCTATAACATTATGATTTGTGGCGCAGCACAAAATATATAGAATAGGGAGAAACTAAATAGTTTTGTCGGAATCGAGTTGTGGGAAGCTACAGGGTGGTGACAAGGGATGGAATGAGCTCTATAGACGAGCACAGAAATGGCTGTGAAAGGAAAAAATGTTCCTGTGATTCATTCTTTAATTATTTTTTAATTAAAATTATTAAAATAAAATTAATAAAAAAAATAAAATTAATTGTAGTTCTTTATCAATTTAGGGTTGGCTGAAATTGGAAACCGAGGTTAACGTCACTAAGCAATGATTACTTCGCATTCTTGATGATGTAGCATGTCAATGATTTGTTGTTGGTATAATCTGCTAACGAAGAAGTTATTGACCGAAGTCAGGGGTCCTCAGCTGGGGGTTAAAACTCCATTGGATTGCTATAGGGGCTCTCTTATAACTGGATGCCTTAGCGCTAGCAAGAAGTGAAATCAAAATTAGGATAACTGGCATCAAAAAAGTATATTACGTCTAGCTAAGGGGTATCAGTTACAAGGAAATATGATAAAGAAATTTCTGGTTTAAAATTTCAAAGGGCGTTTGGGAAATAACTTACTTAGAAAAAAAGGTGGTCGATGAAACAACGATTCAGAAATCCATATCTAAAGAAAGAACTCAATAATTAATTAATTTATTGAGTTTCTTCTGGTTGTGGAATTTATGAAGATATGTCTGTGAAATTAATCCTATATAAAGGGTAAACTTTGTACAAATTTCTCTTTGAACTTGAGTTATCCTCCGATATATCGTAGCAATAACTATACGCATTTGAAAATATTTTGGAAATAAAACCTTTGTAGAGCCTATTAATACGTATATATTATTTGCGGAAGTTACAGAGTTTATTTATAGTTTATCCTCATGAAGGCATTAAACAGATTAATCCTTAAGCCGAGAACTCTTGCTGATTATTCAAATAGTCATTGTGTAAATGGCGTTATTATAACTCTCCATTTCTTATCATTTAAATATACGCAGAGGCCATAGAATTTCAACTAGAAATTATGAAAAAATCAATCGGAGGATTTTCATAATTATTTGCCTCTAATATAATAGACTAAATTTTGACCAAATACGACTTCACTTTTTCCACGGTTTTGGTTGTGGTGATCCAGCATTTACGTATGTTATTGACTAGTCATACTTAAGGCTGTAGTCTTCTGAAAGCCATGACTCTGGCTGCTTCCGATTCCATGAACAATAAGGCGTTAGCTTGGCGCGTTGTGGTGGTGCAGCCGGTTCCAGTGCTTGCGTAAAAAATGGAGATTTTAGGGACCAAATCAGTCGTACATATATTTTTTTCACAATTATTAACTTGCTTAGGTAGTTTTATCCAGACGATCAAATAAATTAGGACTCTTATTATTGCCCTATTTGGTCTGAGGTAAGATTAAAATTTGACAGTTTTCATTCCGCCAATAGTCATGATTATTTATTTTACCAGACTGAAATAGTATCACCTGATACAGAATATAGTGGAATTTTCAGCTACCTAAATAAATAATGAAGTTATAGGTTTGTTGAAGATGCATAGAAAGCCATGGAATTGAAACTGATGACTGATTATAAATCTAAATTGATATGGTTGACCTCACAGGTTTGGACCTATAAAAAATATTTAATTTTGGTCAATGAAACCCTGGTGATTAAAATGATGGTTGAAAAGTGACACGTACTGAAGGCAGAAATCAACCGTCAAATTTGCCAAAAACGGCGTTGAGAGAGGATAAAATATTCCTCTTTATTTTTAATTTTCCATTCTACCGATAGTCTTAGTTATTTATTTTACCAGACTCTGATACAACAGAATATGGTGAAATTTTCAGCTGCCTAAATAAATAATGAAGTTATTACTATACCTCTGATGTAAAATACCGCGGAAATGCACCTGAACTTCTTATTTTCATCGTCAAGGTTTGGTCATAGATAAGGAGGATGAAGTGGTGACTTAATTATATAGCTCGTAGTCATTGCTTATATGGACACTTAATAATATTATTGGAATGAAAAACCTTTCTGTTTTATGCAGAAATTTGCCATTGCTTACTTTTTATAATACCTAGTGCTCTATTGCAAGGGTCGACAACTTGCCCCCTTTGTCGAATCATTCCTGTGCCATTCGAACCATTCGTAAATTATTTTACTGTTTATTGTCAAACCCTGTTTAATATTTAATTTTTAAGTATTTATTATCCCATTGCAACATAAACCATTCCGTTTTCAGTGGAGAGGAAAACAGAATGGGCATCGCTCCTGTTTTTGTCAATGTCCATGACGATTTTCAAGCTGAAATCGGGGGATGAAGCAACGACTACTCGGTGGAAGGATTATACAACGTAGTTATGGGAGACTCTAGGCTAGACCCTCGCCAACCAATTGAGAAGTTCAGAAACTATTTTCTGAGGATATTGTGCTGACAGCGAGTGTGAAAAGGTCATTTACGTTTACCTGGTGAGACTTGAGCGTGAGGCGAGATCAACGTCGGCGGGAATCTTCCAAGCGGTCACATTTCAAGTCTGAACCGACAAACCGACTTCTTTTCGCGGCATTTTGTCCTCATCAGACCTTCCCTCTCTAAACCTTTAAGTGGGCATTTCCGCCAAACTCGCCATCAAAGTCCCACCCCTTTCCCTGCAGACCTTTGAGTGCAGATTCCCGCCAAAATCCCTCTGTGTTATGCTTTCCGTCTGCCTCGGTTACTATCACCTTTCCCACTAAACGTTTTTGGAAGTGAAGTCCATGATATTCGTGGAATTTATTTTGATCGAACCTCTCACGCAGTAATTCTCTCGCTATCGTCTCCTTCTTGATTCAGTAAAGACTTAAAATATATTTCCTTACCGAGAAGCAATTGAAAATCAATCGCTGATGTTCAGGGTAGGCCAAGGTTAAAATGAAATGTGGGAGTCGAATTGGGATTACCTCATGAAAGCCATTTTGGAGAGCCGATTTTGCTTGCATAAAATTGTCGTAAAGCCCGACAAATTTTTGTAAATTCCGCGGTCGCTAGTTAAATTATTCAAAACTTGAAGATCGAAATGTTCGTAAGCATCCGTTCCGTCAAATAATCTTAATGAAATAATGTTCTCTGCATTCTTTTTGGGAGATGTAATATTGGATGTAATTGCAAATATGGTGAACTGTTGTTCCGACCTGAATTTGAATTTAATCATTTTACTTTTTGACGTACTGCGATAGCAACGTGACTGTTTTTTAATGAAGGATTTTATATATTGGTGATTGAAGTAATGTAATCTTTATGAAAATCAGTGGTGCAAAACTTACTATGAACATTATTTATTAAACTCCAATATCTGCTGTACATTTCGTCTCAGAAAGCCAACTCCTACCAACATATACCAATGGATAGTCCAAGATAAACATTGTGTGCGTCTCAAGTATCATTAGCATAATTATGTTTATTGCAGAAGTGAAATAATGTCAAAAGTTGGCATTTACTATTGGAAAAGTATAATTTCTACTGCTTGAAATATAATTTTTACCTTCTTTTTGCTTAATTGCCACAACGTGACAGTGCATGTACAGCAATTTTCAGTACTTTCATTAAATTAGTTGAAGAATGTTATTTTTTTTCTAACTACTATGAACTAATACAGCGATGTGACTACCTTTATCCCTGCAAGTACACAATGATTGATGCTCGATCCAATGTATGTAAAAGGAGGAGGAATAGTGTCGGGCTTTCCTATTTTTCCAAGTTATAAATTGTATTTAGATTACGAAGGAATGAAAGACAGTGGTATTAAATGATGCTTCTGCTTTATTTTCTGCTTTTGTTGAAATCAAGCCTTTTGAAACTCTTCTTGCTCCTTCTTTCTTTCCGCAGTGAAAGTTATAAAGAAAGAAAGAAAGTGAAAGGCTAATTTTAAGCTGTAATGATAGTTTTAAATGTTGTCAATTTAAATGTTGCCGAAACTTCAGACTTAAGATGTCAACCATTCACAACCTATGATCATATACACTTAAAACGCTTCTGGCGCCTTTACTTTCCACTGTGGGTCAAAGTGAGATTCAATGTGAAATGCAATGCATAGCCCTTATTTTATAAAAAGATAACAGTAATCTTATAGGCAGTCTTACGGGGAGGAGCACTATTATTGAACGTTGGCCCTTTCACATAGAATATTATGTCTTTCGGCTGCGATTCACGAAAAATGATCAGATATTCTTACATAATAAGATACTTTGGGAACTGTCCTTTTATTAGATATTATTTTGAAAGCTTAAATGTGATAACGTAGCTTCATCTTTTACAATTAAACACCAATTTACCCCTGGAACAGAAACACACTGACAATATAAGCCTGACCCTGCATTTATGACTTTACATCAATGGTTTTCTGCTATTAATCCATGAGTTTACTCAACGTTTTTTATCAACTTCTAACTTAACTGAATATCAAAAGACAACATCTGACTTGATGTCGTACTACTTTCTACTACTGTGTATGACAAGGATTTACCACAAGGTACGATTAATTAAAACATTCTTTTGCATTTTATTTGATATGAATTACCCAAACGTTATCCAAGCGATTCATTCAACTGAAATTAATTTGAATGAATTGTTTGGATAACTAATTGAAGAATAACTATCGTTTGGAATGTCAGATAAGTAGTTTCGCAAAAATGTTGCCATCACTCTTTAGGAGCCTTTTTCTTGATAATGACCATCATTCATACGGCACTTTACCATTATCGAAGTCAAGAATCAGTTCGCGTAAATAACAGCAATAATTTAGTCTTTTATTTTTGCAAAATCATGAAGTAATGCCTTTTCTACTTTAGTTGCTTTAGTTTCAATTTTTTATAATATTGCCTACTTATTATCTTATGGAAAACAAACTAATGCACTCCTCGAGGCTTTCATTGGTTGGACAACATTTAAGCTAAACATTTTTATTTTCATTTGTACTTTACGAATATAACTTTTGTGCCAAAAATGAAGGTGAAATGATTCTTGCACTGAGTATCGCTCTCAGTACCGGTTTGCTCATTTGATGTAGATATAGTTTTCAATATTCCTGTTGGGTTGGGGCTCTTGATGTTTGGAGGTCCAAGCCGTGAGGCCATGGAGAAGAAAATTGATGGATTTCCTGGTCAGAAAAGGTACCTATCGTTTGCAACGAAATCCTGAGGCAGAAACAACTTAGGAAGAGAGCAATTATCTCGTCTTAAGGTTTGCTTTGGGATAGAAATTTCCGCTGGTGACTCATTTCCATGCGCGATATAAGCGCGTGAGTTTAGCATGTAACAGGTGACAGTCTAATCACTAGTGTAAAAATGGAACGAGGTGAACGATTGGATAATTTGAAATAGATGAGTGAGATAAATATCCCCTCTGGATTTCTTTCTTTTCTGTGAAAGATCTGGAAAAGGCCTAAGTGGCATCGCGGGAAAACCGATGACTTACGTTGGCCAACATAGTGAAACATTCGCCAGTGATGAGAAGGAAAAATCAAACGGCATGAGGGCTCACTGTGTGAGACTGAAACTTTTCAAGGCTCGATCTTTCTTGGAACTGTACGTGATCAGAAAATGTGAGCCAAATGAGGTTGGAAAGGAACTGTTTTTGTTTAACTTTCAATTCTTGTTTTTGGTAGATTCTTTTCCAATCTGATGAAATACAATAATCTTGAATTTAGTTTATTCGGGAAACCTCCGTACCAATTTTACAATAATCTTGCCGTTTTTCTGGCAATTAGAATTTGATGGAACATCCATTTTTTTCTTTTTGAATACCGTGGTCTAAACTTTCATAATTCATAATTGCACTTATGTAAAATTATCCTTAATTTTCTCTACACTGTTAATTAAAACTTACTCCTTCTAGCCACCCTACATAACAGAAAATATCGGTAGAAGTATTGCACGTAGCACGCTCGTGGAGTATCATAATTATGATTGTTTGAAATCTTGGATGCAATAAACTTCTCGAAAGAGGTGCTGTGGAAATATTTTCATACTGAGCATGCTGTAAAATATTTAATGTGCCTCAATAAAACTCATTACCAAGACAAACATGCTGAACTTACTCTTCTTTACCCCAGAAATTTGTTAAATAATTCTCACCTTACTTCGTCATTTTTGTTTCTGAAATTCTTTCTCGAAATTAATGGATTGGCCCGGGATTAGGTGTCTGTATTTAACCTCATGGATGCCTATGAACCGTTTAATTATCCTCTGACATATAATTTTTCCACTCGGTATGCGTAATCTTAATGCCCTACTCCTAGACTATTATACTAGACGGAAGTATTGGGGAAGTAAGTTTAGATACAAAATTTTTGTGCAAAATGTTTTATTTTTTTAGGGTTACCACGTGTTACATTAGGTAACTTGAACAAATTGTTGTCCAAATATATCTACAAAATTAAGATTTTATTTTCTACTGTTATTATCAGTAACTTTTAAGTCTACAGTATCTCTGTATATCAGCCAATTTGTGCTAAACAAAGTGCTCCATGATAATTTTCATGCATTTTTTAAATGCAAAAGTATGTGAGCAATCTAAGTATTTGGAGTAACGAGGTGTGGCCCCACTCAGTTACTGCTTACCCAAATGAGTTGAATACTGGTATTTATGACTGCCTCAAAGAAGAATAACGGTCGCAAGATACCCTCATGTGAATATGGTTGGAACTATGGGAGTCAGAGGCTTAAAATATTTTAGTGCATGGCTTACTTAATCTTAGTTTGTAAATTGAAAGTAGTTGACTCTTCATTGTGTGATAATATATAAGCATAATGCTATTTATGGCTATCTTGTGTTTATACTACGTATTGCAGGCCGTGTTTCATTATTTTACGTTACGTCGTACTGAATCATTCGTATTTTCGTTAGCGGAATATGATTACTACGTAACACTCGGAAGTTGAATTCAACGCTGTCTTCAATTCATGTTGCCTAGTGATCGAGCTATCAGTTATAATACCCATCATCACTAAATACCGGATTTATAAAATTTCCTTACGATGCTTTGAGCCAAGAAAAGGGATATTTCCTGAAAAAGTGGCCCTTAGCGGTGTGTGACCATTAATTTCCTCCTGGGTATTTCCCATAACGTGTCCAAATTGCAAACTCAGTTTCAACCTCACCTACCATCTGAGTAGTAGCTCCAAAAAGGCCGCATCTGACTTCCGGTACATCCAACTCTCTTCATACCCATCAAGGTTGGGTTATTGGAAGGAATCCCTTTGGCGGATGTCTTTCTGTATTTCAATCTGTGCCGAAGCAGGCCAGTTCGTCGAATTAATTGCTCTCTGATCCCTTACCCTCAGATATCATGCCATTGGTCTAAAGGGCCGATAGCTATATAAAAATGACTTGAACACCTGCTATCTTTTCACCTTCGTTCTTCTGATTTTCCTCAAAATTTTCCGCTCCCCAAATAGGATGATTGTCAATAAAGAGGAATTCATGGTAAGGCCGATGATAAATGTTTATTGCTGCAATGACGTGTGCTAAGTATTAAATGTGATGCTCTATATTATAATGCCGATAAGAGTAAGTATTTTTGTATTTCATTGGAGTATTATTCAGAATGGGACAAATTGTTATTTATTTTTTTCAAAATGCATCTACCCGGTGTCAATGAAAAGAAAAATAAAAGAACATAATTGCAATATAAATGATTCGACAAATACAAAAATACTTGAAGGATTAATTTGTTCTAATGTGTTTCATGTATCTACTTCTAAAATATTTAAGAGATTTAGGAATGGAATGAAACAGTTCATCTGGTAGCCGGTATTTATCTTATAAATTCCTATTTAAAAATAAGTGTTTGGTAGCGTTGGTGTTTTAAGTTTTTTATTTGATTTTAATAGGGTGATTAATCCTGTGAAATCTATAATTTATATTCGCCTATACAAAATGCTGCCCCAGGTCTGTTAAGTTTCCTTATTGTTTCAAGTGAGCCCCATCCTACTGGTAGTTATAATTTTAGCATTCTTGTAACGCCATCCTCCCTCCCGTGCCAATTAAACGCGTACATGGTGGCCCTCCTTTGTACTTTTTCTATTTTCTTTAATTGTATAACCTTATTATGGTTACAATTAAGATTAATGGCACTGTTAATAAATAAGGAAAGTTATTCAGTCTGTCGGTGTTCCCTTGTGTTTGTCCACATATTCTCTTCCCATAAGGAAATATACGTATTTATCTCAGTTTATTCGGTTTTAATTCGTGTCGTCATGTTTTGACATACCTACGAATCGTGTAAACTTCGGTTTATAGGAATATGTCAAAAGAAAAAAGTTTTATTAAAACTGCTTTTACTCTTGGGAATTACGTAATTTTCCATGCAAAAACTTCCTTGTTCAATAATTGCTAATTGCGAAACTTACAACTTCTGCGCATCACAATTACGTCTATAGGTAAATGAAATGAATATATCTATACCCCATATGAAAATACGTCATTCTACTGGGGGAGCATCAGAGTGAACGACGCTTCTTAGATAGAGACATTGAATTCAGTTGGATGAAAGTTTATCAAACAGGCAGAAAGAAGGCAATGTTAAGCTGATTTAATGTATCCCATACGAGATTTCAGACAACATAAAATATAATTTTGGCCATTATGTGTTTGGCTTTCGTACAAGTCATAGATAATAGGATTTATAGAATTATGTCCAAACAGGAGATTCGAATGTTATTATTATAATATTATTACGGCTTCTACTCAAAGATACTTTAAATTTGTATGCGAATCTATTCTTTAATTTACCCCTAGGTATTTACAAATACTTTATCAATTATCTCATGATGTTATACTTCTTTTTCGCTCTTTCCCATCTTGGAAAGGATGAAATATTGCAATTTTCACTTTGTACGCTGTTCAGAATATGCAGTAGGTATTTTTCATCTAAATTTACTCGCAGGCTTGTGAATTTTTGCGTAAATATATGTCTTAAGACAAAATTTCAGATGGTAGTTAGAAGTTTTTTAAAAAAACAATGCTGACTTATGAAGGTGCATTTTTTTCTGTTTATTTGATTTTCGACAGGGTTACGCAGTGGGTTATATTTGCCCCGTTGGAAAACGTGTGTAAACTCTATAAAGGCTCTTCAAAATCCTCAATTTATTCATAATTTGCATTCCATGTTGAAATGATTTTCTGGTGTATTCGCCTTTTAGTTTTCTCTGAAATCACGCAAGTTGTATTTGACCTTTCCCTGTCTACATCCTACGCTTCGGTTTCTTTCATTAATATATCCTCAAGGAGCTCACCACTGCTTTCCAAGTGATTGTTTTTACAAGACGTATTTACGTCCAATGTGGAAATGGTTACGTGAAGATTCTGTCGTTTATTTTGAATTCAGAAATCTAATTTCTTTCTAATAATAACCACCCATTGATCGGTGCTTAAAACTTTTCTGATTACTACAACTACTTTTCTGAAACTTCTGATTTCCATGTCGGTGTTTACCAGGGATATAAGTGGGTGATATCAAATCCAAAATTTTTACTAATACATTCATTACATTCAGTCAATTTAAGTAATTGCTAATATTATTAAATGGTTGAAGGTGTATACATTGCAATGAGCACCAAGTAAATTAATGATAAATACCTAATATTTTAAAGTGGATTGTGGTGGAAAAGCGTGCGCCTAAATTAAGGCAAGACAACAGTGAAACTTCTCTATATGCTCCAATGAACACTATTAAAACTTACTCGTTAATGCAGAATGTTTGCTTATGTGTGGATATGTGTGTCCAGTAAACACATTTTTCAGTAATAGTTCAGAATATTTGCATCGTTTGTTGAAAATTGACATTTAAATTGCCACTAATGGCAGGCACTCCATCTAAATTTGCTCTTCCTAGATGTGAATTCCGTTTGATTCTTATTTTAGTGTGTCCATTGGTGTGGGCTCATTTTTAACCTGGCGTTATATTTGCTCCTTAAGAAAAATGAACTAAATAGATATCGATGGGAAGCCAATGAAAAAATATTGAAAAGGTCATAAAATAAAATTTCCGAAGGATGTACATTATTACAAGCAATTTTTTTAAATTATTCGATCAAAACTTAGGAAAAATATTTTAACCACTAGTCTGGACGTCCGCACCACTCTTCCCTGCAGGCAATAGCCCTTGAAATTTTTACCCTCATCGTGGAGGAGGCAGAAGAAAAAACTCTCCTTTTCATATCGAGGAGTGTTTTCATGAAATTCGCCCTTTTTCCGAGAGTCCCTTCGGAAAAAGGGTTCCCATGCATAGTGCTCTCTTCCGCGAATCTCATTCGCACACCGGCAATCTCGGGCTCCACCGCTCTCCTCTATCGCCTTCCCAAAAGACCGCAAAATAAGAAGATCAAGAAGGCGACCGAGTGGGAGCGAAGGCGGCGTGTGAAGCCTTTAACACACACGGACGCGTGCGCTTCGGAGAAAAATCTCGAGTCTTATCAGTGGGACAGAGACCCCTCCAGCAGTCAGTACCCTCTTCGGAGAGTTCTCGGGACGAGCATTCACCGCCTATATAATTTCATCG
Source organism: Ceriagrion tenellum (assembly GCA_963169105.1). NCBI lineage: Eukaryota > Metazoa > Arthropoda > Insecta > Odonata > Coenagrionidae > Ceriagrion > Ceriagrion tenellum. Next base: position 142,045,356 of record OY720635.1, on the reverse strand, counting down.
TGATGTACTTCTTCTTCATACGCTATGCGTATCCTTGCGGTTATGTAAACCCCTTTATTAGAGACCTGTAATTCATAGGCGAGTTGTCGCGTCCTGTTTTGCTTCTTTTATTCTTTTACATCTCGTGTTTTCCCGGGCGCTCGGCGGCGGGCGCATGCGCGGCCTCGATCCCATCATTTCCGATAGCGATGGCTTGCTTCCCTCGAATCGATTAAGTCGGGCCCTTCGCCTTTGCGAGGGCAATCCTGCAATCTGCCTCTCGCTTCCATACACCCACCCGCCACCCCTTCCATTTCCTGCCCCGTCGACTGCCTTAATTCTCGCTACAAAGGTGCCGCTTGTAGGCAAAGACGTTGTGCCACTCCCGCTGTGGGAAAATTTTGATTATTACTTAATTCTTCTACTGAATGGCACCGTGGATTTCATGAAGACTCGCTGTTTCCCGGGAAACGGTGACTCCTGTGGCTTTTCGCGGAATGCTTTCCATCTCTTCTCTTGTTGTCGGGGGTATTTTTGGTGGAACCAAATTTCGTTGAAACTGTTGTGAATCTTTTGAACGTCTCTCATTGTCCGCGAGAAGCGCATCGCACATAATGATGATTTATATTTTCTGCTATGATTGAAGTATCTATACTAGGCCCACCTGAGTCATAGTGTGAAATATTTCGGTGAACATCATCTCCTTGTAGAAAAGTTGTCCAAACTTTCGACGGCCCATCCATTTCTCTTATATCGTCGGCTACAGTGAAAAGGAATTGCATTTGAAAATCTTTAATCTTCTTATCACCACGAAGAAATAAAATTTGTGTTTTAGCTGGAGTTATTTTTATTATCATGGAGATGACGAAGTGGAAATCGAGAATACAATAATTTAACATGCTGGATTTGTATAGTATAGTATTGTTCTACTTTATCTCTTGGAATGTTTCTTATCTATAACAATAATTTAATATTTTATAAAAATGGCAATAATCTTTATTCTTCTCCGGCTTCAGTAATTATTATCAACTCAATTTTTTTATTTGAATTTATTACGATGGTTTATTCATCCCGTAAAAGATGTTTCTCACATTTTTAAAACCCCTTTGTGTATGCAGTGCAAACAAATATATGATTGATGATTGCAAAAAATGGTTAAAAATCTTAAAAATGCTGAACTATAAATAATTTAGAATTCCGAAGGGTTCATCAAAAATATTCCGCTTTTCCTTAACTGAAATTTTGACACTTCTGATTCTGAGATGGCAAATGTTTCTTCATTCGGCTATTTGTGGATAAATTAATTCTTAGCAATAAAATAGTATACATCTTTTCATTCTTTACTTGCTGGTTTTATCGATTTTGATGGTCTCCTCTTTGAAGGCGTTAATTCGCACTTATTCCTTTTTTTCTCCTGTACCTTGTAAAATTTCTTCGCTCTTATTTTCGTGTCCTCGTGTGGTGTTTACTATATTTTCAGGTTTTAACATCCAAAATTTCGGACGAGAGGGTAAATACTCAGCCATTTATGTCCCCTTCACTGCAAGGATAGCCCTAGTATTTTGTTCACTCACTTGTCATTTTGTGCGTTCAGGCTGCTAATGTTTCGCTCATATCTTCAAGACTCAATATTGTCGTTCAAAGCGAGGATTACTAAATAGTAAAGCTATGAGTAATTCTCTTGAAAGATATATTTCGTTAAACAATATCCTTAAAATTCTATTAGAAGCGATTGGGCTCGATTCACCGAATATCTGCTCGTTGAGTTACCTTTCTTGATAAGTTCCTCCTTCCTCCCCCACACCCCTCCGTTTTCTCATGCTGTCATCTACCTTCCCTCATCGTGTAAGGACTCATGGGTCCTTATTTACTTTTGATAAATGTTTCCATGTAATTTTTCCTACTGATTACATATTTGAGACACGTTTTTAAATGATTTATTGTATAGTTTAGCGCATCCTACCACTGAGTAATTGGCAAATTCTTGCTTAATTGAGATATTAGTGGGTGTCACCGCGGTGAATCCTTAATGAAGAATTGAGACTGCATTTATTTTCTATGATTTAGCTCTAAAAGGGATTTGAACCCATTGTATATTTGTGAAATATTAACAGCATATTTAATGGCAATTTATATTTATAAATGAGAAAAATGCATCATTTAAATATCGTGGTAGCGGTAGCGAATTAATGTTTGTTATTGCCTCCGAAAATGAAAGCTGCCAAGTAAAAAGTTGTAGCTATATTTCAAGATTGCTGCATCAGTTTTTATTACCATCTCTTGCCTCCCCATATCGTGATGTTAATAGCAAAAAGTGAAGGGTATTTTTTTCATATCTAATTCAGATCATCACCTTTCTCCGCCACGTTTGCTATTGCAAACGTGATAGAGAATGTTAACAGTTGCACATACTCATTAAGGGTGGCAAACATCAGTAGAATACATTTGTGTTTCCAATTTCAGTAGATTTATGGTTTAATTTTAATGATGGAAGTAAGAAGCCAAGAGTACGTCAGCTTTTAAATTCTATGTGACGACAAACCACTGCTCTTGGAATAAAATGGGCACTTAAGTATGGATAAAATTGAGAATTTATTCTAATATTAGACACCAGGGCCTCAGCATTTGACGCCCCAGCTACATGACTGAGGAAGAAAATAAATGGAGACACGCCTCGATGAATGATTATAGTTAGATCGCAGAATGTTGACTAAGTAAAAGTTCACAATCGGCCTCGTTGAAATGTTTAATTTTGTCATTCATTATTTCTCAGGAAAAGAGTTACAAGAAGAGAAAATAATAATGCGGCACCATATTGTGTTGTCAATATAGGTGTCATCCGAAAAATGTTTTTACCGATAATAGGTTTTGAGAATTGGCAATGCCCCTATCAAAACAGACAACCTTCGCGCAATAGCCTTTAATGGATCATTTGTCATGAGAAATAGGATTCAGCCAATTGGGCTCATGCGTATTTTATATCACCTTCTTTAAACTTATCACCACAAAAATTCGATCAGCTTTCGATCTCTTCAATGATCATCGGCAGCGGTAGACTTTGACGCCGTCATTGACCTCTTTTATTGCCTTCTCAGATGTGGGTTTTCATAATTCCCAGTGCGTCATTTCATTTCCATTTCATTCTTCATTGTTTCTCCACTCTGTCATTAGGTGACCCGTCCTTTCATTTGGTTTTTGATTTCCCCTCCTCTCCCCTGATTCCTCCACTTCCCTTCATTCCCTCACCCCCGCCAGTTCCCCCTCCTCTCCAAATTCGCACCTTTCTCTCGTCGTCCCCCTCCTCTTCCTTCTTCTTCCCCCGCCCCTTCCCCGCCATCGCCGATCTATCTTCGCCCCCCCTCCATCCCCGCGCCCAAAGAGAAGGCATGCAATCAGTCGTCTCGAATATCTCCGCGGCTCCGACTGCTCTCTCGTGACTCTTCTCGGACTGATTTCCTCGAGAAACTTTTCTTCCTGATTATGGCAGCACGTGTACGACCGAATTAATTCCAGGGAACACCGCGACCTGCAGGCGGTCATCTTTTTCTGTGTCAAAGTTTATTCACTCCGGCTGAAAAAATTATACACGCAAATTAAGTAAAGAGTCATTTCGTTTCCCTATTAGATTAGCGCTTAAATAATAAGGGTAAAGTTGAAGATTTTTTGTGCAATCGTAATATTTGCTCTTTCACAGAAAATATGTTGAGCAATCAGAAAATTACATCCATATCTCTTGATTTTAGTCTTGGATGGACAATTTTTGACGCCTAATTGATAAAGATAGATTCTTATATCGTGGTTTTGGTTTTTTCATCAACTGTCGTACGTAGTTTATGTCGTTGCATAGTTTATAAATTCAATATTACTTTGATTGCGCAACGATTCACCAAGTTTATTGTTTCAATTATTTAAATATCACATTTATTAGCCTCATTAAACCATGCATACTATACTAAATGTTTGCTATCGAAGTATTTTGAAAATCGTATGGACGAAAGAATCACCGACGAGATAAAACTGAGAAGAGTTGAAGAAATTATATGTACGATAAAAACTTTGACATGAATAAGAGAATATTATTGGCTAAGTCCAATACCCTTTTACTAACAATAATGAAAGGTGAAATGATTTGGAGATATTACAGTGGAAGGCCAAGAATGAAAAACATCAGACACCTTCAGTTTTAATACCTCACTTTACCGTGACATTTTTGGATGTCTCAACTTACAAGAACCGGGCGGAATACGTCAGAATATTTTACAAGTACAGAAAATTTCTGTTAAATAAGCGCTCTAACCCCAGTAACATGCAATCTCCACTCTACGAAGGTCCAACGGCTGTGACAACCGAGCTAAATTCGACGGATCGCTCCGAAAACCATTTTCGCGGTTGAAGCTATCGCTCGCGGTATCATGCTCAGTAAAAAATCAAAACACCATCATTTTGAGATGAATCTGAAAAGCAAAATTTCATCTGATGAACTCCTTCACCCTTTTCTATTATCAACCTCTTTGAAATCACCGCCTGAAGGTTGGAAATAATCATCATTTGTTCTGGAATACATTTCTCAGTCTCATTCCCGTTCGAGTTCCCATCAATTTTGCAAGTGACAAAAAATATTTCAGTCGACTCTTTCTCTCCTAAGGCTTTATTTTCAGAGTAATTTAATACCGTTTCGATGAAATTATTTCTGAAGTTTGGATTGGCGCCCTATGTTTTTCTTCGGGTGAAGAAAATTGCTTCTTCCCAGGTGAAGCTTTTGGTCTCGGCAAAACATTCCTTTCTCCTTAAATAGTCCGTCTAGACTGGTTATGTTAGAAAAAGTCACACGAATTTTTAAAAATAGAAACCTCTGCTATGTGATTGCCTTTCCTCTGTGCCAGCTTTTTTTCTTCTATGTTCGTAATCAAAAGCCTGGTTAAATAATTTGGTCGGTATTCAAGCAAATATTATGTGTTAATCAATTCTAAAGTGATGGTTTATCCTTAAAAAATGTGAACAATTTATCCTTATGAAACGTATCTCTATAGTGTTAGAACTTCCCTAATTCACTGTACTTGATAGCATCGTAACAAAATGAGAAATACTTAGTAATTTTCAGCGTAGTTTTATTACAACGAACTAGGTTTCGACAGACCTATGACATTATCAAGTGATTGATAATGAGGAATGATACTTTGTAATTTCCACACAGTTAAATTGCACTGTCCCGCGTTTCTTTCGTACATACGTACATACCGATCACGCCGTTCCCTTTTGGGGTATGCACAGTCAAAATGTTTCACTCATTAATACGTAATTGTACACCTAACTCTGCTTCAATAATTTCCTCCATACAGACCTATCCTTGCAAACCTCTTTTGCCTCATTTACCCCCATACACTGTTTCATACACGCCTTCCTGTTTTTAAGACTCCTAATATTCCTCCTCCTAAGAATTTCCTCAACCACAACTTTCTCGGCCTACCTCTACCTCTCACACCATTCATTCTACTCTCATATATATGTTTCGTTATTCTACTCGCATCCATTCTCTCAATATGACCAAACCAACGAAGCACACTCCTTTCATACATGTCCATTACTGGAGCATTTAACCTACATTTATTCATGACCCACTCATTCCTGACCCTATCCATCCTACTTTTGCTGCAAACACTCCTCAGATAACTCATACCCACGGCGTTTAGTCTACTCTTATGTCTATCCTGACTTACCCATGTTTCACTACCATATAGCAAAGTGGGAAAGAGCACACTTTTGTACACGGCAATTTTTGCTACCTTAGACAAGCACTCATTCCTTGATATGCTCCACATGCTACTTACCACTTTCCTTCCAGCATTCGCACGTCTCTTTATCTCCTCATCTATTCTTCCATCTTTCGCATACATCTTACCTAAGTACACAAAATCATCCACCTGTTCAACTACTTCACCATTCGTCCTCATCATACAGTTATTCTCCCCATTCTCCTTATCAAAAACTTCTACTTTAGTCTTGCACGCATTTACCTTCAATTCCATTCCCTCCGTTGATTCACAAAACTTATCCAGGGGCTTCTGTAATCCCTGTTGACTATCTTAGATCAAAACAGCATCATCCGCATACAGAAGAATTAGCAAGTTTACATTTCCAATCAAAACAACGTCGTTATCACTACATGCGTCTCTAGCATATTTATCCATAAATACATTAAACAGCCATGGAGACATTACGCATCCTTGCTTTACACCCCGATTTCGTCCTATGTCATAATCAATTATTTTGATATGGTGTTATCAATGATTCTTTTCCAGTATACACTACAGTACTTGCCGACACCATTTATCTATTTGATTGGATTGATATATGAAATGATATTCCAAGACGGTTGATGGACGGACTAAAATCGGTCGACACAAACTTCCATTGAGCGATTAAGTATTTTGGGATATATGTCCTACATCTTATTCCAGATTTTTTCTGGCTGACATGAAAAGTGAAATGGCTGCCAAGTTTATTTTTGAGATTCACTTTGTACGCCGAAAAGCAGCGTGTGAAGGAAAGGTCAGTATCTATGCTTTTTGGACCAGCAGCCATCGGGAGCCAATTCCTGCTTTAGCTCTTGTTGTGAAACATAAGGACTATTTTCGATACCCACTTTTCTAATTGCCGTGCTATATTTTTCCAAAAGTCTTTGAAAGCATGGATTGAATTTATAGTTATTTTAGTAAAATAAAAAACTTCTAACAATTCTTAAGATTGTCGTCTCTATTATAGGGCATGGTGTTAGACCAGCTTATGAGTGATCATTTACTTGGCAGTTGAGGTATTGTTTTAAATCAATGGTTTTCAAACGTTGCATGTGGAAACATTCTACGTTAACGTCCCAAGTTAAACATTTTGTGCTTGCAAATAAAGTGTCAATGTTAGGACAAACTTCAAGAAAAAAGAGTAACCTATGTTATGAAGTACAATATTGCTGCTTGTTATTATGCTTGTTGAGCAAATTAGGCGGTAGCACTCGCTAACATTGAAACGTGATAACAACGAAATAAGTGCCAATGAAATCCGTAAATTGGGACCTTACCCAGCTGCCTTTCTTTATAATGCTTTATCGGCTACAATCGTCAATTTTATCCCTTTGAAGGTAATTTACTCTTCGTTCGTGCAATCTACGAGGCATAACGCATGCCAATTTCTCTGCTTGATAATTGCCTTTGATTCCTAGTGTAGAATATACTAACACTTCAGTATCTTTATTTCAACAAAGTATTAATAATCTTTTTGTGTAGAAAGTGGTAATGACGCATATATAATTCCAGGAGGGTACAGCCTGAATTTATGAAGTAATAATATTGTATGATAGCCTAAACTCAACATTATATTATTGCAATTATGTAAAATAGATGAATAGTATTAAAGGTTCTGGTGAATGGTTGAAACGTAGTTGTTGAACCTGAGAAATTTTGCTCGATATTATGAATGTTGTAAGTATTGTGTTGATAAAAGTGGGGAAACAGTATCTATTTAGATGATGCATACTATTTTTACTTTATTGAAAACCTACTTATTTCATGATTTCAATGTTTTCTTCTGCTATCTTACACCTCTTGCACTTAATATAAATAGACAAGCAGCAATAGGAAATCCATTCCCATGTATAAGTGACCAGCAGTGGGTCACGAAACGTCGGGCCAAAAACCTGATTTCATACGCGGCATATACCCGAACAATTATTACATTCACCCACAAAGGTTTTTCGGAAGGATTGCCTATGCTTTAAGCAGAAACCAGTTTCCTTTTTGTTATAATTTGAAGCATCAAATGCTGTTATCAATCAATCAGAGATTCTTTTTATTTACAGTAAAAAATTTTTACAAATCACTTAGCGAATTTCTCAGTGCTCAGTTTCTTTTTGGTTATGAGTATGTCGTTCTTTATGCCCAATTTTTTAAAACTATTTTATGTGTAAATAGTAAAGTCCACAGGGTCATTTTCCCTCATTGGCTCAACTTTCTTTCGTTGTATTGGCTTTCTTTCGTTGTATTGGCTTTCTTTCGTTCTATTGAGTAAAAGGATTGTAATAAATTAGGGCCCTCGCTGACGAGGACAATTGAATAAACTAACTGATTTCATAACACCACGTTTATCAATTATTCTCGTACGAGAATTTGACTCGACAGGCCATTACAGAAGACTTAAATGAATATGAAAGAGAATGAAAACAACCCAAAAAATTTGAAGTATAAGGATCTTGTGGATGAATTGTTTTGGAAAAATCACAGTTGATCTGACTAGCAAATCCTGAGCAGTAAAACTATAGCCGACCAAGATACAGTTCTGTTAATGTCACATTAATTTTCATTGTGAGTTTCACCGTTTTGGTAATCAAATAATACATTTGAAAATTGATATATTTCCTGGTAAGGCCAGTTAAGAAAAGATTTACTATGAATGAGGTAACCACGAGCCTCTTTTTCAAAAATGTTGTTATAGAGAAGAACAGGAGTATGAAACAGAATGACATATTTTTCAGCTGCAGAAGCATAACACAGAGACTATTAATGAAGTCAGATTAAAGGGTTAAAATGAGGGGTTTCCAATCCAGTTTGATCCGACAGACGTTGTCCTGCCCAAACGTTGGCTTGCCTATTGGCAGGCTCAGCAAACGTTTTTCGATATTCGAATTTTCGATAAACCGTACAATAAGTGACATTTGATATTGAGTTCATTTGTACATTGTATGTTTTTGAGTACACTTTATTTATAATTTCAAACGTTATTTCAATATGTTTTGTCGATAAATAATACATCAATATGCACGCAATTGTGATATATGGAATATCGAAACAGCGAACATAAATTGAAATGTCAAAACAATGCCAAGCTACGACGCAAGTGCGACGACTTGCGCATGTATCGATGCGTACGTCAAATAACACAGAATTTGACATCAGCGCCACCTATGGTACACAAACATAACTATTCATGAACTTATGATTTTTCTTCATTTTCAAAAATATCGAGGGATGTTGGGGGGGGTGTAATTTTGGGGTTATATGTTCTTATATGCAAAGAATCATTAAAAAATTAAAAAAAAATTTTGTCAAAAAATCCCTAGAACCCGTTCGCAGCGCCACTTGCCGGGTCCAATTGTGAATCTAAACCATCCAGGGACCCACTCAAACACAAACAAAAATGTCATCAAAATCGGTCCAGCTGTTTAGGAGGAGTTCAGTGGCATACACACGTATAGAAGAATTATATATATAAAGATAGACCAAAAAGTTCCGGGTTTGATTTCGGGAGAATTATCTTGAGAATTACACGTATAATACTAGTAGTGCGATTTTTTTATGTTATCGGAATGGAAAACTTCAGGTGGACAAGGGAAATAAGCAGGTTCTCATAGCCCCTACCGAGAGGACTTACCTCAACTTTTGGAATAGACTTGTTTTAACTAATATTAGCTGATATTACAGGCTAAAAGACATTTTATTGGCCTATTCACGTGTCTATAAATACTTGCTATCATAGTGTGATAACCGCGCTTGTCGCGATATTACATCTGTCATTTGCACAAAGAAAAAGAAAAGTTTTGGGGAGAATCAAACTAACCGATAGCGTAAACAGTATGTTAGAGAAATTTGGGTGTAGTCCACTTCAAGATGAAAAATTTTTTGTTGCGCATAAGTGTTTCACAAAATATACAGCTTGGGTTGAGCTGGGAAAGTAGCTAGAGCTACCATGTTTTGTTCGGAAAAATGACCATCCGCTAATTTTGAAATTAAGGCAGAAAACATACTACATTGCAATGTACTCGTTTTTGAGCCAGGGCGTGATTGAATGGAATGAGTGACTGAAGTGTTTATAATATTTTATTATGATTTCCTTTGTGCATTCAACTTAACAAAAATATTAATTGGCCACCATACTAAATATCTACTTGTAATGTAAAAAAATAAAGTAAATTACTCCTGTTCCGCTGTTCTCTCGTCCATTCCTAGCGTCTTTCACGAACGCTCTCTCCGCATCGTTTGTTCGTAGCGGCTTTCTCTCAGCTTCGCATCTTCTTTAGCTCGCCAGGAACCGCATGTCCCCAGCCATTCCTTTTCCCGCTAAAATTGGCTCTTGTTCAACCCTTTCGTCTGACATCTCTCCTTTTCGCGCCCCCAGCCTTTCTGCTGCGCTTGAAGCCAGCCAAAGCCCTATCTCTCCCTCTCTCTTCTCGCAATGGCTAGAGGGGGCGTACTGCCCAATAATCTTCCTCCCTCTTCCATTCATCAGCCTTTTTCCATTTTCACGCATTTCTGCCTTTCCTTTCGTACCATTGTTTCTTCGTTTATTGGTCGAAATCCATGTAGCATTCGCGGGATAAATGGAAAAACAGTAGAAATATATGTTGAATTTCACGTGTTATTTTCATCATCCTTACATGCTCTCACTGGATATTTGTTCCGTTTTGAAGCTGCGACTCTGAATTTAGTTATCAAATTTTGATGTTCTGTTGAGGAATTTGCAATGAGCGAGGATTAATAAAAAGAATGTCATGTATAGCATTTTAGGAAATGGAGTTGTAAAAAATTAGTTTCAAGTAGCGCGTGCGTTCGTTTCCTGACCTAATTTTTTCGCTTTTTGATCAACATGATTCTTTCTTCGGACATTTTCCCCCTCAAAGGTTATCGCTATTTTCTCGACAAGATTTATAAAAATAAATAAGGCGACGCGGACTGGTGACTTGGCCCTCTACACCGTGGATGCGTGAAATCACTTGGCAATTGGCATTTCTAAGGCTTTGGCATTAACCCTCACCTATAAAATAAAATCCATAATGGTTTACTGGATAGAACTCTCGTTCTTTGCCAAGTAGCAGTTAAGACAAAAATATCTTTATCCCAGTAGACAGTTAACAGAATATTTTTATGAAAGGTAACATAAAATTTGTACAACCGACGTGAAAGATTTCTTCTGTGATTTAGTTACAGTTAAATATTTTTAATCAATGTTTACGTATTATTATATTTTTTATCTATTTTTGCTTCTTTGATGTTTTTCCTGGATCAAATGTTTCCTGAAGCTTTTTGATTCGAATGAGTTTCCGCAAAATCGAGTAAATATTATTTTTTACCGTTTAATCAAATTCCTCTTTGGATATTTATTTTGGTCCATCGCCTACAGCGATATTGAAAGGGAAAATTTCCCCATATTCTTAAATAAGATAATCGAGTTGAACAGCTATTAAAAAATATTGTCTTTTGGAATCCTCTATCCAAATGAAAAGTCATGACGCCATTAATTGTTTAGTAAATGAAAAAGGAACTTTTTTCAGCATTTGTCAAACGGGTAGCTATTTCTTAACCTATGATGAAAAATGTTTTGTTTCCAAGGAAAAGTCTGCATGATGTGAGATGAAAAACCAGATGAGTGAGGTATGATAAAATACTAATTGGCTGCAGTGCATCTTTGGCCTGCATATTGGCGTGGCACCGTTGCTTATCTCCTTTTTTATTGGTTACATCTCACTTTGTTTCGTAACGGGGATTCCTTTCTGGTTCCTTCAAAAATATTTCCGTTCGGCTTACGTAAGTGAAATTTCTCGGGATCAGCTTTTTCATTCCGTTTTCTCGAACGCCTTCCCTTCTTTCTTCCCTTCATTCTTTATGTCTTTCTTCTTCCTATTTTTATAGGAAGTTCATGTTTATATTTAGTGCAATGCCATTTGCTTGAATGATAATATACCATTCTGCTGCAATGGGCCTTTGTCCTTCTGTTGGCAAGAGAAGGAAGAAGAAATTGAAGTCGGAAGTGGACATATAGCTAATGTAATGGCTTGGCAGTTTATCTATTTTAGGAAATATATAGCTTCTGAGAGTTTTTTTTGTGTTCACAAGTTTTTGAGCACGTTCCCAAATAGATTTCAGGATTAATGTAATTTCACTTCAAGAGACACAATCCCATTGCCATTTTTGCTCCATTATTTGCAAAAGGCGTACCTATCTGTAAAATCGTTTTGTAGTGTATCGCACTTATTCCGTGGTATTAATTTCATCTTCTTTATGTTATTTAACCCACAATGAAAACTTCCTATTAATTGTCACATTACCACTTATACTAGTGGGTAGTACTCAATGTCATTATAATGTTTGAAATTAATTTCTTTCTTAACGTATGAAATCCTAGTTACCTGGAATACTCATGGAGGTCCGTTGATTTCAGGACGGTCGGAATATTTCGTTATATTTGGTGAATCTCGCGACTATTTTTTGAAGATTCACTGAATCAGGTCATAGTTTTAGCTGGTATTGGTAAAAAAATTGTAAATTTTATGCGATAGGCTGTGGATATTATGATTTTAGTGAATTTTAACAAATCATGCGCAGTACTGTTTAGAATTTGCTTTTTTTCTTATGTTGGTGTTAAGTCTATAATTTTGAAAATCTTCATCACGAAAGATGAACCTAATTGATTAAGTCTTGATGAAGTATAAAAAGTAGCTATGTTGGAATCCTTGCTTATTTTAGCTGTGAGATTCCGAACCATCCAGATGAGGGCCTCTTTTCGAAATGTAACTGCAATAAATTCACCGCTGAATCAAGATAAATTTTATAAGGTATTATTATTAAAACCGAGAGAGTTTAGAAAATGCAATTATGAAATATATTTTTAAGCAGGAGTGGTGTGACGTAACTTCACAAAAATGTTGGTTCATGTGAACGTTTCATAGTATTGCTATATAGAAATACGATCTTTTTTCGATTTTAATTTTTTCTCTTCACTAACGATGATTGAATTATGCGGGGAAGATTGATTGAAAAGTGTATATAATACCTTTTCTGTTCAATTTGGTCGCGCCTAATCCATGGCAGCATTTTCATGTCAATGCACCATGTGTCTTCATTTCGTAATATTTAGTTTATTTCATAATCGAACAGTTTAATTGCCTTTTTAAATTGTAGTTAAGTGATGCGGTAGATTGCTGAATATTAAAATGAATTTCAAAGTAGGTATATACATTCATTTACAGTGCTGAGCGAATGATGCTTGAGGCATGAATATATTGTGCATGTCTCTGATAAAAAATTTTCGAAAGTTCCTGTAACGTATGACTGCAGGCAATTTACGTAGGATTCGTGAAGGGATCATAAGGTGTCGCTGATAGAAATCACGTCATTGCTTTAATTAAGAAGACCTGGGGGTTTAAAACTGTCTGTCATCGTTTGTCTCCTCCTGAGATTGTCATCAGGTCAAAACGGATGTTTACTTTTCTAACTGTATTTCCATAGGGATCACGTTCCGAGAAAACGGCATAATAGATTGTCCAGAATGACCCTGAATTCCATTGTGGTATGTCATTGGCCTCGTAGGTACGCGCCACCTTCACGTTTGTATCCGTGGTATTGGTAATTCTCCTAAGGATGCCATCTGGCGTCAAGCGACATTTGAAGAAGAATCTTAGATAAAGAAAAAAGCGTTGAAAGAGACGTGGAAAATCCGAGGCTTCCGATTGGTCGTTGACAAACGGATAGAATGTCGCGCGACATCAGAATGCACGGAGAAGTCCGGAAAGCGCAAAGAGTCCGGCGGCGGTGGAAAAGTTCCTCCTCCTCGTCCCTTCTGTCCATACCGACAGCAAAATCCTCTCGAGCCCCTTCCTGTCCCCATCGTATTCTCAACGCCATCCTGTTCGCCTTCTGCTCCCTCACTTGGGTAATGGCTGTCACTCACAGCGACATAATCGCGCAACGGTTATGGGATAAAGAAGAACGGTGAAGAAGAAATTTATATAGAATATAGTTTGCGAGGTAATTATTACATATTTTCATATTAAGACATATAGATGAAGATATTTTGGTGAGGCTAAGAGCATATAACATGTAACCTTAACCGTAAAAATTGCTTAAGTGGTATATTTTAACGGTGGTGGTCTGATATAGATAAACGGTGGCAACTTGTTCTTTATCTGAGCTTATTGCGTCTTACCTAAACAAATCTTGTAAAGGATACATTTATCTCCTGATTATTTAAGTAAGGGGAGTGCGTTCACTTCAATGCTCTTGTGATTTGAAAACCTTTATCACACAACTTTTTGTAAATTGTTACTTAGAAGTATATATCGTATAAGATGCTGGTGACTACGTTGCTTAAGTTTTGTAGAAGTCATTTAAGGAATCATGGATGCTTCATAAAATTTCTGGGGTTGATTATGGCTATTTTCATCTTTCAATTTATTTAAACAAGGGACTTATATCTACTAGATTAATTTATGTATAGCTAGTCGTTATATAGCAATACAAAATAATAGGCAATTGCAGACCGGAATAAATATAACAGAGTACCCAGTAGCTAAAGGATAATAGATCATTGAGTCGTTGATAATGACCCTCAGAGGTTTTGATGAAGGTTTGAGGAATTAGGTCATGGTGGTACATTTTTTGAGAATGGTGACAGTATATCAGTTTTACCAGAATGGAAAAAAAGATGACAGTGTGTAAATGTGTAAGTATCTTAAGATGGAGGAATTGACCGTGAATACTATTTAAAACTGGAGAGAAAAATCGGTTCCTGAAAGTCAGCTGCGAATAAAGGGTACTTTAAATAATGTTATCTTTTGTTTTTCGAATTAATCTTGAACGTAAATGCTACGAACTGTTTGTCTGAACTAGTCTCAGCCTTTTCCTACTTGCTAATTCTTGTACTTGTACTATTTTATTTCAATAAAATTTGCATTTATTTCTTTCAATGCAGGGTGATGGTGTATAGATTTTCGTTCTCATGTTTTAAAAATCAAATTGATAACAAAGAGATAAAATCTCTATGAGGTCGGTAATTTTCTGCAGTGTTTGTTAGATAACGGGAACAGATTCTTTTTAAAGCTAAATCTTTACATCAATTACATGAAATCTATTTTCATTAGTACACACAGTTTATACATTAGAAATATAATTCCCGAGTAATTATAGATCATTCATCAATAGGCGTCTTTATCCTGTGTGCTTCAGTAGTAAAAGGAACCCAGGTTAAAGCTCGGCCAAATTGATCTCAAATTCGTTTGCTAGTAGGCTAACCTCTGTAAAATTATCTATAATTGTTTCAGGAATTCCGATTTAGAGAAATATGTCGCCATTAGGAAGCAAAAATACTAATGTGGAAAAATTTCATCAAATTGAAATCTTTGTGAAATATATTCTCGTGAGCATGCAGGCGCATATGTGATCCATTCCCGTCCTTATCCCACAGGGGCGACTATTACCGTCCGGCTGACGGATGCACACGCATCCCCCGAGGGTGGGGGCGGTGGATGGGGGGGGGGGGTGTTTGGGGAGGGAAGACCCCTTCTCTTGTCCGGTTGACGGGGTCGTCGACCCGTTGGAGTTGCCGCCTTCCCCATCTCCCCCCCCCCCCCCCCCCCACCGTCCACCTTCTTGCTCATACCTCCTCTCTGCCGATTATGATGGAGTTGTGACGTCGCCTCCCGCGTTACACACCGCTGAATGGTTTAAGTGCCCTTCTCCTCCTCCTTCTCCTCCCCCTCTCTCACCCCTCCCCCCTCTCTCAAGTTCCCCGCCCTCCCAAGGTGGGACTCCTCCCATCCTTCCATTTCGGCCTCACCTCCGTCCCCTCGTCACTCCGTCCATCTCTCCGTTCTGCTCTGCTCCTCCTCCTCCTCCTCCATTCTCCTCCGCCATTTTCTTCTCGAATGCACTTTTCAGCTCCCATCCCCCACAACTCACCGCTCCGTTGCAGGTCGCCGTTGCAAACCCCGGCCTTCATTTTATTCGAGCCCGATGTCTCGGGTCTTGTGACTGCCATTCTCACGATTGCCCCTGCTTCGCGAACCCTCAGCGCGATGTATTTGTGTAGACCTCAGCCGACAACACGGCAGAGATCTACACAATGAATCAAAGTTGTGTTTTAAACTGTATTTTTATGAATTTTATACGCATGGCCGACCTATAAAATGACACGAAAAAGTTGAAACTGTTCGGGGTTGATGGCAATGGAACCACAGAGGAACACACAAGGCCTATTCATTAAGAAGCTCTAAAAATTCCACAAAATTAACTGACCGACTATGCATGTTTCCTGTTGCTTCCGATACAGTGTAAAAAATAAAATTTAATACTCGTGGTTTCCTAGTATAGCGAACGCTTTGTTCATCTCGGTTTTATATTTACCTTGTCACCGCCGATACTTCGTCATTAATCAGGTTCGTCCGATTGCCGATAACTCGACCTCGGCATTACGATGACGGGAAACCAAATGATTCACGGGTCTCATTCTGTAAAATTAAGTGGAAACATAAGAGTAGAGTACTTGCTGCCAATTTCCTGTCTTGTTAATGCTTACAGCCCTTTACTTTTCCACCCTTACTTATTCTCTTTCTGAGTTTAATGGAGTTACAAGCGTCCATACTCTCAACTTTTAATATAATGAAATATTATATCTATATAATGTAATATTTGAAGCTGTCAGTAGAGTAGATGAACTCTTATAAATGACCCAGTATTACTTAATTCATATCTAAATTACGAAAAGGCCATTTTTGGATAAATGAAGAAATAATACGTTGGAAAATCTCTCTTCGGAATTTCCCAGCTCATTGTATCAGGTGCTATCAACATGTAAGTTGGCAATATTCTTGGCTCTGGCACACATTTATGCTGCATGCAAAATTATTAAGGTATAAAAGTAATAAAGAGCAAAATACCGTATGATCCTATGAAAATGGCAATGATTTTGCAACTATTCTTAAAAATATTTTTTATTGGTTGAAAAGGGCTCATCGTTTTGCCGATCATTGCAAGCATCGTAATTTGTAGTCATCAGTGTGAATATTGGTTTGCTATGGCTCTAAATTTTATCAGCTTACCGTTTCCATGCGACTTTATTGTCATAATGATGTGATATTTTTTTATATTTTTCCTTGAAAACATGGGTAATACCTTTTATCGCTTCTCAGCCAGCCCCACAATATTTGATGGTCCCCGTCCTCCCTCATTTCATCTCTTGCTTTCTCACTATTGATTTGTTTAATCATTGGAGGGGGTCTGATTATCTCTCTCGAGAGTTAATGATTCCAAGCCCATTATTATTATTACTTGCATTGTCCTCCCTGACCTCCAACGCTTCCGGCAAACATCTTGCGGCCTGTTTCGCTCCCACTCCAAGGTCTTCACAAGCAATTCTTGAAGTGGGCTTCAGACTAATGCTTCGTGCAATGAAATTGGCGTAACATGGTCTTAAGTGCTTCGTTCTCTTTTGATTGCAATAGGAAAGGGATATTACATAGACCTACGGTTTAGGGCTATAATGCATCCTCAACTTCTGCATGGTCCGTCAAAATTAAAAGAGTAAGTTACAAGTCACATGAATTGACAAATGCTATTCATTATGTGTATTTGAATACAAATTCTCTCATAATGCATAAGAATTAGTGTGGTTGATGAAGGAGTGAAGGCTACCAATGCTTTTCAATTGTATTTCCGACGAGTAATATGATCATTGAAACATCAGTCTAATCCATAAATGAATGTAGTAAGACTCGATGGAATAACTATATCTAAAGTAGCAAATTACTAATGTCAATTGCCATGCTTCTTATCGATATTTTGAATTACTATCGTTTTTGAAAGGTTCTCAGGTAGTATAAATAGGATTTAATACGATTATTATCCATCTTCAAACCTAGATATATATTTCCTCATGAATTTGTTTTTGCTCATTTATTATGCTGTAAAAATGCTAAATCCCTGTTGAATTGTATGTATACTGTTAGAGAGCTCATAGCGTGAATTGTTAGGAAACACTAAATAAAGGCGCAAAGCTAAATGCACTTTTATTTACATGCCTTTACACTTTCCTTCGGAATCCCGAGTGTGAGTTTATTATTTTATAATTTGATTTTTATCTTGGTTTTCTGCTATGATGGGAACTAATAGCTACAAAATTATCCAAGTCCTTAACTTAATGGAAAGATTCGCAGTCGGAAATTCCTACTCACGAGACATGCGAGGGAACATTCCTTCCAAATCACTTGGGTGTATTTTTGTGGTGGCTATTCCCTTCGTATTTGATTGGCAGACGACGTTTATCTTGTCCAAATTTGTGATATTAGTGATTTCCCGTTGTGCGTTTTAAGAATATTTACAAGCACATACAGTGAAGTATTGATTATGTGTGTCCCGATTCACCGAAGTTTAATCTAATGCAACCTTTGTTGTGCTGGTACCAAGCCGGTTTAGTTCATTGAAACGAATTCCAGAATTAGCCAAATGATTTGAAGTTCTTAAACACGGATAATTGGATCATTACTTTATTTTTCATGTGAGTTATATAAGTTAAATACGTAAATAATAAAAAAGTATGAAAATATGTTACTTTCATCCTAAATATGGTAGGCTCGCTGGCATTCCACATTTTCCAAGGTTTGATTACCTAGTATGTTCTCAGTCCATTTTTTTTCTTTGATAATCGATGATACAATGAATGCATTCCTCTTGAAATTTTTAACTATCCAATGCGTCATCTAATTTGAGTATTTTTCCTCATAAATAGCATCAAGAGCATATTGAAAGAAGATCATGGGGCAGGAGTTTATTTCATTCACTGAAAGAAAGTTCCATTCACGCATGGACGTTCATCGTAAGTTAGTAATTCTCTGGAATTGGTAACTCGAAAACATTAGGGAGAGATGTTTTCTGTTGAAATATTTCCTCATGGAGTAACTATCAAATGCTGCCCCATCGATATACTTTTATCACTTAAGTTATTATTTCTTGTCGGAGGTATTCTGTCCATTAAAGGATTTCAAAACGTATTTAGCTGTAATATGATCTTCTTTACTTTTTATAGGGCAATTTGCATTAAGCTTAATGGATGCACGTTGTTGTCTAGCGTAATGAAAGCGTATAAATTAATTGTGTACATGTCGATAATAATATATATTGCGAACATCATTGACGGATTTATTTTTACCTATTACAATTTGTAACGTCTGTGGCTCAGACCCTCTGGTTGATATTTAATCTAACCTTCGTCAACGTAAAATTATTTTTTATTCAATTTATTGACAAATAAAATAACCAAAAAATGCTTAAGTTGGTACGCCTAAAAATCGGCCGAAATATAAAGCGTGAAATTACATACTGGAGTAATCGTTTCCTTCGACCGGGACTCAAATCCGGATCCCTCGTTATCGTTACGAGTGCTTTAACCGATTAAGCTTCTGAGGCATTGTCCTTCGTACTATAATCTCAAAATAGTACTAACTTCACCAAAATTTAGCGTAAGGATGTCAAAATCTATGATGAGAGAATGTTTTTCCACGACGCACACCGGTATAAAAGTGAACCACCGCTTAATAACAACCATAAAATCAATTTTATATCCAAATTTATTTGAATAATAGGATAACCTAATTTCTCGAGTTTTATATTGTGTTACTGCTTCCTGGAGCCACTAAAGCTGTTAAAATTGTCCAAGTAGAGCTGGAGCTATTGTTTCAGCTGCATTCACGTGGTCTCACCGTAGGATCATTGATGTACACGACGTAGTAACGAGTTGTGTTGAATCATTCAGAATAATACGTCTCTTGATTAAATAACTTTAACCTCAGTTAATTCAGCATTGGGTTAGTGCCGAAAAACAAAATCTTACGAATGACAATTCGACTACCCTGAAATCGACACATGGACAACTCCACCTTGATCCAGGGCCATCGGCTCGCAGAGACAATAAGTGCGTGTCTCCATTCCATACCCTGACGGATTTTTCCTTACGGCGATTTCTAGGTACGAGGGTCGTTCAATAAGTCCTTAGAAAAAGATAGAAAAATAAATTATTTTTTGTTTATTTTTATTATTTGTTAACGTAATCTCCCTTTTACTCTATTCAATTTTCCATGCGTTTCTCCAACTTTTTTTAACCGTCCAAAACGGAGGATTTCGATCGCTCCTCAAAATAGGCAATGACCTCCTCGTTCGACTTGTACCGTGTTACGCCGAGCCATTTCTTCAAGTCTGGAAATAAGAAAAAGTCACTAGGGGCCAAAAGTAGTGAATACGGTGGATGTTGTCATAATTTGAACTTTAATTCTACAATTTTGGCCTTCGAAACTGGGTGGATGTGCACCCGTGCATTGTCTTGATGAAGGAGGACCTTTTCCTTTTTTCAAATGAGGACTTTTTTTCTTGATTTCTGCGTTCAACTGGTGCTATAACGACGCATAATACACTCCAGTTATTGATTTTGCTTTTTCCAAGGTAATTGGTGTAGATGATTCGGCGTGCATCTCAAAAAACCGTGGCCATCGTGGCTGATTTCACCGTTTTCGCCTTCATCGGAACCCGTTCGCATACAAATAACCACTCTTTTCATTATTCCTTGTCTTTATAGAATCGTAATGTATCCATTTCATCCACAGTTATGTATCGATGCAGAAACTCATCAGGGTTGTGACAGAAAAGCGCCAAAATAGCCTCAGAGTCGGCAGCACAATTGCGTTTATTCTCCACTGAGAGTAAACGCGGCACCAATCTTGCTGAGATTTTATTCACACCTACTTTTTCATGCAAAATTGAAAACACTATGTCTTGCGATATGCCTGTAGCCTTAACTATTTCGCGCGCCTTGATTCATTGATCACTCAAAATCATATCATGGATTTTAACAATCATTTCAGGAGTAGTCACTTCCACTGAACGTCCCGAAAGATGCTCATCTTTTTTGGATGTACGGTCACATTAGAACTCTTTTACCCTTTTGTAAACAGTTGCAAATACTGGAGCAGATGTGCCATAAAATTCACCCAACTCTGCTTTTATCTCTTTCGATGTTATGCCAATTAAATATAAGTGTTTGATCACCGCTCGAAACTCAGTTTTTTCCATTTTTATAAGTAAACCAAGGTCTTTGCTTCAAACGACCACAAAAATGAAACCATGGTGATGTATGTAACTAAGACTTCAACAGCTGAGTTGTAAGTAATGATTTTTACTAAAATCAAACCATTTTTGATGCTACGAGCGCCATTTCTTGGATTTTCTAAGGACTCATTGAACGACCCTCGTATTTCATCGCCCTGCTGTTTTAGCCGAAATTGGAAACTTAAAAAAATCCATTTCTGTTTACTTCTGATGCGAGCAGCTCATTACCATATGTTATAAAGTTTTCACAAATTTAGGATTGAGTCAAAAATTAATTTAAAAACTATAGAAGCCTTCAAAAACCTCTATGGTCGTAGCGCTTTGCAGTCTGAGTATGGCTGTTAGTCATGTTTGACGTATGATAGAATTCGCTCTTTTTAGTCTGCTATAGCTCTGGATTCGAACAGAACGGACAATGTTTGGTCTTGAAAAATTCCGACAAACAAGGAAATTGGAAAATACAGTTTGTATTAAAAAGTTTTACTATTATATAAAACATCATAATGATATCATATCATGATTATTCTATTCTATTCTATCATTGCTCAAACTCGCTTAGATGCTTGTTAATAGTTTTTCCCCGTAGAGGCATCTTTACTCATTATCTTCCCCTAGTGCTGGATGGATCTGTTTTGGCTGCGTTGTCCGTACTTTTTCAGTCTAGAGCTTTACTGTCATATGTGGCCATAAGCCATCCATGTGATATGTTTATTTCTTTCCACCTGTTTTATCTTGAAAACTGATTATATTCATAAGCAGTTTCCTGGGGAGGTGGAGACGTCACTGCGGATATCGGTGCAGGCTTATACATTGGTTGCCTCTATATTGGTCATTGGATCACGAGATGGGGTTTTCTCTCGGCTGTGCGCACCCCATGCCCTTAACCTCTTTCTTTCAATCCTCCAGTCGCCCAGCTCCCATCTCCACGTTTCTCTTCTCCACCCGCGTGGCGTCGCATTTATAATACTTCCCACGACCGCGAGAGTCCCCTCTACTGTCTCATCCTCTGCACATCCACCGAAGCGCCGGGAAGGGGGGGGGGAGCCTACCTCCCGGCTCCCCCCCTTTCATCTCCCTCCTCGTCCCACCTCCCGCGTGCGCCAAAATCCGCGCTTGGCGAGTGTTGCCATCGGCCGACGTTTAGTGGCGGCGATAACTCTCATCTCGGACCTGCAAACAACGTCGCCCGGCTTTTCCCATACAGTCCTCCCGACGACGCGTGAGAGGGAAAAAATCACGATACACGCGTTTATTACCGCACGGGACACCAGCGCCGCTGAAATTTGCCGAGGCGAACCGCGTGCATCTCTCGCATTCGCGGTCGGGAATGGTGTAAGGAGGAGGCGAGAGTGTAGTTGTTTTCGGTGTGACACGGTCGTCATTTCTCGTCGCATTATTTCCGTCGCCGTCTGAGGGTCGTGTGTATTCGAATATTCAGTCCGCGTTCTCTTCCTCCGTGCTCGCCAACTTTTCTAAATTCGCGGTGGATTTCTGAGCGTGTTCCATCTCATCGAGGAAAATTTTACCTTGGTGATTCGTAGTGCTTCATTAGCGTGCCCGTCTGCACTACTCTAACCATTTTGGATTACTTTCGCATCCATACGCGCAGGTCTATAAAATTTCCGCCATGCAGTTCGTTCAGAACGGTGAGTACAACTCGCCTTGTTATCGCAGTTCTCTTGGGCATGATCGCGTTTGATTCTTTTATCACATACCTGAGTTAACCCGCTGTTGAAGTGTATGAACGTTTGGTGGTAGTTTGCTTTTAATGTGTGCAGTAAAAATTTCCATCACTCGCCGTCTCTACTCAGTCCCTTGTTTTTAATTAATTCTCAATGAGCTTTTTCTGAACCAGTACTTTTTCGTTGCCCTCCCAACATTTGGTACCATCATTTGATCAGGTCCTTCTCCCCTGGTTCATTTCAGTAAATTCACCGCGTAGCTCGCTGTCATAACCTTAAAGTTGTAGTTGGCATTCGATTGTATTGTTAATGAACAAATGGCACTGACATGTTATCCAGCCAATAGTACTCATGCTTTTACAAGCATTTAAATGCTTTTTTGTCAATAGCTTTCATTTTTTTTACAAAATGTGCCTTTGGTGGGCTACTGTCACGAAATAGAATTGTTAGCACGAACTCAGGTCAGTCTACCTAAGCCCATTTCTATCAATACATGTCCCTCGCTGTCATGAGTATTAAAGTTATCATTCGTAGATACTTCAAGTGAGAACAGTTCGGTATCACTATCATGTTTTAAACCCCGTGAAAGTCATGTATTATGTTTTTTGTTCGATTACGCTTCTATATTTATTAATTTTGTAGCGTGTCAGTCATTCTGTATCCGTTTTGTTTCTTTTTCTGTCAATTTGTAAGCTAGAAGAGTGAGGTTTGTTGCGTTGAATGTGGAATCTTTGTATTCATGATTTGGTAGTAGTTTTGGATTTTTATAGCTTGGGCGTGTGGCAGGAGACGTTAGGTCACCAGCCGTGCAAAGGTATAAGATATTTGGAGGTGAAATAGAGACATGAATTAAAAGGAGTGTATTTAGTTAGTTTAAATAAGATCCAAAAGAGCAGTTGCTTGGGCGTGTGGCAGGGGGTGTTAGGTTACCATCCGTGCAAAGGTGTAAGTTATATGTTTGGGTTGTGGTTGCAACAACCAGATGCTGGGAAACACAGTGACAAGGGAGAGAGGCCAAAAGGGAGAGTGGAAGAATGGAAGAGTGTAAAGGTTGAAAAAAAGAAACCCACAGTGTCCTCCTATTCAAATGGCTTTCAAAACAACAAAGGAGAACAGTGAATGAAAAAAAACATTTTCACCGATGAGCTATTTTTAGACTAGGACACTTACCCCCTGCGGGTACTCACCCCTGCTCACTCCATGAGCAGGCTAGCTGCCTGCTAGTCCATGTTTAATGTTTATTATTCTTTGATGTTATATGTCGGAGGAGATTGGAGTCCCGTTAAGATGTACTTACTTTTAATTCATAATGTTTAGTGACATAAACGTTCTTACAGTTGTTCATGGTTATTAGTTTTCTTCTAGTATTTATACTAGGTCCATTCCGGGGGTTTATATGATCAGTGAGAATTAATTTCACCTTACGCAAAGCAAAGTGGCTTGTAGAATTTATCAATATAAGCCAAAGTAGTTTATCCTTATCTTGTGCCAGCTACTGGAATACAAAAAATCATCAACAATGAAACATCAGTGGTGTCTTCTTGAATAGTTCGCTATTACATAGGAAGTATGTGATTGTATCTACCCTGAATATTTTTCTCTATGTAATTTGATTTAAAACGTATTATCTTTTTCGAACGTTTAGTCCGTACGATTCCATTTAAATGCATTTTCATGTTAAAATTCCAGAGTATATAGATTTGAATCATGTTTAAGATATATTTTAAAGAAACTGAGCTCTTCCTGTAATTTGAATCTAACCGTTTTTGGGATCGGCGAGTTGAAATCATACACGTAAATCAATTTGGAAATAATTGAGCTCTTATTTTCACTCATACGTTAGTAATCGTGATTTGAATCCGAACAATCGGGATATTTTGAATAAATTGATGAACATTGATAGCTGATGAAATTATTTCTTAAAAATTGGTAATGGGAAATTATTAGATAAGAATTTGTCAATTTTACATGTGGAGATCACATGATTAAATATGCGATCAATTTTTTTTGCTTTTGCTTTGCTCGATCAATTTGAAGATATTTTAATGATGTTGTGATGCTATCAATTAGCATGTCTCACAGTCTTTGCGTTATATGTCCCAATGAACCCAAATTTCTCATTTCAGTAAGAGCAATCCCTGTACTTAGATACAAGACATACGGCTAAATTAGGAATCAAATCTTCATTTTCACTTGCATGCATAAATAATTCCGTTGGCGATGTTGCGCCACGGTAGACAAAAAAACAGACGGATCGTTTCACGTTCCAGTCCAGGTCGACATTATTGCATAGCGTTTAAATTCTTTCATAAAAGTTTTTTTTCGCATATTTTTTTCAGTCTTTTTCAGTTATTCTTCCATTTTAGCGGTCATTGTCCCGTTATAGTCCGCTTAATTTATTTTTCACCTCTCTCTCCTCTTGTCACTCATCTCGGCTCTCCACCCCTCTCCTTCCCTCCACCTTCCAACCCTCCTCCTCTCTACAACCCCCTCGCCAATGATTGCCCTGAAATATCCTCCCGAGAGAGAGAGAAAGATAGAGAACCTACATTTCGCGTGTATGTGTGCGTGAGCGCGTTTAGCTCCCTGAGGATAGAGGCCGCCTCCCCTTCGACTGCTATCGTCAGTACACGAGGACCGAATGGACTAGGAAAGCGGGGAGTGGAGGGGGGTTGGAAGCGGGCGGGAGAGCGGTAAGAAAGGAGGAAGTGGGAGGGGTTGGAAAGAACGCGAAGAGGAAGAGGTGTTCGGGAGGTCGCGAAGGGGAGTTTTGTCTCTTGGGAATAACTCCAAAAGCCTTCTTTTTATTTTTGGCCGAGCACTCCCCCCCACCCTTCTCCTCCCTATCTCCCCGATATACCCTCTTCCCTGACAGTCCCAGTGTTCTGCCCCAATCTCACCTCCTCTTTTCACGACCCGAAAACTTCCACCCGTGTCGCCTGCCCCACGGCGCGCGGAATATTCGTAATCAACTCCTCTCGTCGTGCAGGCGTGTGCCTATTTGTTTCCTCCGTACCCTCTGCATCGGAACCTTGCCTGAGAAAACAACTCTTTGTTGTTGATATTTAACTCCTTTTCTTTTAAAATTGGCGTCTCAAGAGTCGGTATCACATCGGTAATCGTAAATCTGAAGTCAACCTGTGCCTTCACGAGGAGGAATTATAACGCAATCCACTTTCGCTGAATCATTCGTTTGAGGAAAATGGTCAATCTCTGAACTTAAACAACTTCTGAAAATACTATTCAATGATCCCAAGACCCTTTTAGTGAGTGATTTATTTTTCATTGCCATTTGCGCCAGCAACAATTCGCTAGTCAAAATAAATGATGGAATGTACTCTGTATAGCTTATCATAGCGGGAATGTGTCTCGATAATGGAAAAGAAAACCCAGCAGTGTGCCTAAAAAGTTGTGTACATAAACGAGATGATATTCTCTTGGAATTTTTGCGTTTTCATTCTATATTTATTGGTAATGGAGGTAGAGGGAGCAGTAGATGAACGAATTTGTGTGTGGCTATTCTTATTATAATGGTTATTAAATTACATTTTTTAAACATTAATGGTGATGTCACAAATCTATAAACTTTTGAATATCAAAGTATCCTACATTTTTGTTGAAATAAGAAAATAAGTCTGTTCCCCTTCATAATCAGAATCATGCCGAACAGTATAAAATAGTAAATTTCTTCATTCGTTGTTCCTTCGAGTGATTGAGATATTATTTAGCGATACTATGCCCATCCACTGCGCACATACCAAGTATCTTTGTATACCTCATTGTAGCTGCATCTCAATACTGAAAAACTAGTTTGCGAATTTGTTGCTGGTTTATCAGTTGATATGCACTAAACAATGTATTATCTCAATGTGTAAATCTTTTAAGCCTCCGGTGCTTAAAATTGTTTTCACTTAGGCTTGTTAGTAGTGATTAATATATTTGGAGAATGGAAATCATAAGTTCAGATTTAAAATCTTACCAATTTACTGTTAGATTTCATTGCTATTGCATTTTTTTTAGATCAGTGAGGTGATTGGCATGTTTCTGATTCTATTCCTAATTTTATAATGCTTCTTGTTGAACCAGTGGAAGGAGTTCCCAAGCAACCGTAATTCACAGATCCTTCTTCGTCTCCGTTCTAACGTCTCATACCTGTTAAAATAAGATACAAAGAAGACCATACTCTCCCATTCCCGCCAGCAAGGGGTTTAATGCCTGACAGTGTGTTTCCATTTTTTTCCGGAGACCGCTCGGCAGCTCCAATGATGGAAACTCCCGCTGCGCAAACTTTTTTGTTCCTGCCTAACGATCGTTTTCCGCGTCTAATTTCTGTGTTTCCCGGTTCGGATGCGCGCGGGAAACTCTCCTGCAGAGGAACGCCCACCACCTTGCGTCAATTGTTTCGTTTCAGAGTCACAGTTTTGCTTCCGTTTGTTTTGTTTTTCTCCCGTTCTTTCGTTCCTTGGTTTCCTTTGTAGGAGGAGGAATAGAAATGGATTCCACCTCCTCCCTTCAATGCTCTCCCAACCATTACCTTCTCTTTTTTTTCCTCCTCCCCTCTGTATTTTCCCTGCTATATGAACCTCCTGTTCCGTCCCTCCAGGCTTTCGTCGGCCATGTGTTCGCGAGCATTGGCGACTTTGAAGGCTTTGTGTTTAACTTCACGCCCCTGATATCCATCGCAGCGGATAAATGGGCACTTAAAAAAAACTTCCTGTCGCCGCCTTTCATTCGGTCTCAAGACTTTTTTTATTCCATTTTATCGGCTGTACTGAGAGTCTCATCTTTCCGCTGCCGCCATTTTGTAAACCATTCAGTGGAGGCAGGATAGCAAAATGGCGCTCCTGGGCAGTAGATTAAGCGAGAAAATTTTTAAAATAGGAATCTGCTGACTAAGGGACTAACATAATAGCTCTAACCCTGTGCTTTGCTTTGAATATTGGGATCCTATCTTACAATTAGACTAGGAAATATTTATATTGTAATGCTTAATTAATAATTTATTTAGCCACTTTTATTAATACTTCACGCTCTGGAATTCTAGCCGGGAAGTCTGGTGAATTAATAATGACATAAATTTGACCGTTGGGAGAGATGCATGTCATAAAAGAATATGACGTTTTAGGAAAGAAAACAAAACGGTAGCCTTGATGATCTAAAGGTGGAACATGATTTAAAATTTTTTTAAATCGTTTCTCTGGTAAAGAATATAAATAAAAGCTTGTTCAGATTTAGAAGTATAATATCTGGTTGACGATAGCCGCAAGATCTAGACTTATTGTAAACACATAGTTTGTGCCTTGAAAATTAAATTAGGCCGTCGGTTTGAATACGTAAGCAATATCAATGGAAAATCTCATCAACTTCATTATACATTCGAAGGAACTATTGACCGGAGATTATTTAACCAATCCCAAGAATTTTAACTTTCACGTG
The DNA here is from genome assembly GCA_963169105.1 of Ceriagrion tenellum. Taxonomy (NCBI): domain Eukaryota; kingdom Metazoa; phylum Arthropoda; class Insecta; order Odonata; family Coenagrionidae; genus Ceriagrion; species Ceriagrion tenellum. Next base: position 142,017,350 of record OY720635.1, on the reverse strand, counting down.
AATTTTCGAAATAAGTAATCGTTATAGTGGCTACGCCTGAATAAATGAATCATAGCGTTTATTCTCTTGAAGGTGTCCTTTGCAGTGTACATTATGATAAAAGTATTAGGGGTATTTAACTTGAAGACACTTTTTGTGTAATATTTACCCTATATTATACCTAATGTAATGTAATAATTTCCATAATAATTGAAATTAGTATCTTTTAAGTTTCTTCTCAATACAACTTCTGAATACTTCCTTCGGCATCTGGTACGGTTTTGCATCGGCCGGACGGAACATTGGAGGATCGTGCAATTACCAAACGGCTGACAGTTTTATATTGTTTTAAAACATTTGGTGGTTTGCTGTTTGCATTTTAATATGTGTATATGGTTCTCATGAAATTTTGAACGGTTATTTATATGAACCACTGCCAATCTTATTCAGGACTGAAGACTTTGTAGCGCTAATCCATTCTTCTCACTTATCAAGTCCTTTGGTTAACAGTTAAAACACATAGTAGAAGAGAGGAAGTAAATTTGATACTTTTCCTCTGTGAATTCTATTCCTTAAATTAAATTATTAATATTGGAAAGTCAATAATTAGTAATATTAATTCGTGGAGCCTGACATAACGTTCCTACAAGGACGTAACTTTTTATAATGAGCAAATATTCTTTGGCATGGATGGTTAGGTGGACTGTAGGCTTTATGTTTTAAACACTGCTCTGGGATTACAAAATAGTTAAACCTTAGAAGTAGACTATATCAGAGGATTCCTGCGGGAAAATAAACTTCAAATGCGCAAAACCAGTAGAGTTTCTCAGTGCTTTAAAATTTCATGTGCAATGGTGTTAGCGTTGGTGGTGCTTAGTATTCTCTCGAAAATCACACGCATTTACTGTCTAGGTCGGCAGAAAGTTCCGTGAGAAAGTAATCATGTAATATCTCCATTGTACCATAGGGATGGTGCGCAGACCGATTATAAAAATCATGGAGGAATTACTTTACTGAGTATTCTGGGAAATATTTTCGGTAATATGGGGTTAACAGCATGGGTTTTTGGGTTTGAGAGAAAGCAGTGCTCATATGTTTGCTCTTTAGCGAGTGGCAGGGATATGTATGGACGTCCAAAGGAAAGAGTTTTGTTCATTTGTGGATTCTGAGAAGCCATGTGACTGGATAAATCGGAACTAGTTGGGAAAATGTTGAATGGCTTTGAGGAGAATGAAGAGATTTTGAAGGATATGTATGACATTAGTTAGTTGGGCAGTATAAGTCTTAGAGTTGATGGGGTCTTGAGTGACTGGTGTGAAGTAAAACAGGTTGCAATGCAAGGAAGCGTAATGTACCCTGAATTTTCAATCACTATATGGATAAATATGTGAGGGACATAGGTAGGGATTGCGTCGTTGTAATGCTTGGATATGTAAACGGGTGAGCGCTATTGTCCGCAGAAGATGCTCAGTTGCGATTTGAATGGCCAAAGGAACTACAAGAGTTGCTTGATATCTAAAATCATACGGAGTTAATAGAAAAATCGTGAATTGGATAAGTGACTTTCTCAGTGATCGAAAACAAAAATTAGTTATTGATGGTTTTAGCTCTGATATGGTCGAAGTCACATCCGGTGTTCCTTAGGAAAGTGTGATCGGCCCTCTGTTATTCATTATCTATACTAATGACCTAAGTTCTAGAGTTATCAGTAAAATAAGATTATTTGCAGACGATACAGTTATCTACCGTGAAATGAACGAAGACGCGGACTTTGAACTCTGTCATCGGACCTCAACAAAGTTCATTCGTGGTGCCAGGATTGGGGGTTAGAATTAAATATCAGCAAATGCACCACAGTCCACTTCCTGCGAAAGTCACCACAAAAATGCCATACCTACACTGTGGGTGGAGTAAACATAAAATCTTATGATACAGTAAAATATCTTGGAATTACCTTAACATCTGATATATCATGGGGATTACACATACAAAACATATGTGGCGCAGCATTAAAGAAACTAGGTTTTGTTAAACGTATAATAGGAAGGTCCTCGGATGAAAGAGTCAAGGAGAGATGCTACTTCGCTCTGGTTAGGCCACAACTCAAATACTCCACGAGCATTTGGGACCCAGGTCAAATAGATTTAACCAAAAGAAATTAATAAAATACAAAGGAAAGCAGCGCGTTTCGTTAAAAAACCGCTACGAGCGTACATATAGTGTCTCACAACTTTTAGAGGGATTAAGGTGGGAGTCCCTAGAGACGCGGAGGCTACACGCTAGGCTTAGGTTGTTTGATAAATTCAGAACTGATATTTTTCAGAGCGACATAGATAATATTATCATGACTCCTCACTACATCTCTAGGTTTGACAGACGCGATAAAATAAGAGATATACACTGCCGAACAGATAGTTACAAGAACTCGTTCTTTCCGCGAACAATAAGCGATCACAATAAAAATTAAGCTCACTAAATACACTCCTAAAATTCATGTCACCGTTTCATCTCCAAAAAACACTTACACCTTTACACGGCTGGTGACCTAACACACCCTGCCACACGCCCATGCGGCGGCTCGTGGGGTATTGTGTGGATGTAGATATCTCCTTTGTACCAAACAGGACAAGTTTAAGGGCACATGCGTCAAAGATGAAAATAGTAGTTGTTGATGGGTAGATTGATGAAAATGGTTGTTTGTTAACGAGTGAGGATGGTGTATCTGAGAAGTATATACGAAAAAAGTAGGCTGGATAGTCTAAGAATTGAGTAATTTATGAAAAAATGTGGGTTGAATGCTTTAGTAATGGCCGAATTTGAACGGAGGAGTATACTTCGTTGTTTAAGCAATTTGAAAAGCATAGAATAGAGCCCAAAAGCAAAACAAGTGCATGTAAACTCGTGGGCAGTGGCGCTAAGCGCTCAGTAGCGGCTGATTGTTACATTCTATGTCCGGCAGTCGAGAACATCTAGTCCCGTAAAGGTCACAAAAATCCAAAGAGGAAGACAAACATTGTATGTCCGGCAGTCGAGAACATCTAGTCCCGTAAAGGTCACAAAAATCCAAAGAGGAAGACGACGCCTCAATGAAATATTACTTGTTCAGTGGTTTAAGGGCCCCCCAGATTTTTAGAACTATCGTTTTCTTTGCTTCTCCATTCATTTAGTTACTTTATGTTGTCTTGTATTTCTATATCAGCTTTTTTCCCCTAGTAATCCTTCATTGACCTGCTTCCGTCTAATGCATTCCTTCACGCGGTTTTAAGAAACTCAAGTTTTATTTTAAATTTTCGTGCACAACGTCAAAAGTTGTTAAGAATGGTATTAGATCCTCAAATAATGCATGTAAAAATACGCTCAACAATTGGAATTACCACTCAGGAATCAGGAACTTACTGTCATGAGAAAACTATAATTTTGGTTGAATTTAATATAAATCCTATAGTTTGTCTTCTCAGTGGGCTTAAAAATTTATTAAACCTTTCGCAACAGATGAATGAGAAGCGTAATATTTTACATAGAAAATCCTCTTACTTTTGAAACTCACGCTGGTGAGGTTAAGTCGTTTTAAGTTCAAGGGTTTATAAATGGCTCTGTGCAATAATTCTTACCAAAATGAAATAAAGCAAGCCCTTATTTTGCGTGACTAACTTTAAATATAAAATACCAGCTAACATGCCATACATTGTTGACATTCAGTTTATGCTTTCGAGTTACATGCTAAACTGTTCATCTTTCTCTCTCAACAGGTCAGACACTTGACATTACAGACAAGTTAGTTCAGAAAAATGAGCGTTTTTGCGTTTTTAAAGTATTTTACAATGGATACGAAATTATTATAAACATGAATATCACATTATTAGTAATACTCATAGGTCTATTGAATGATGGAAGTCTGACGAGGACGTGATATCGGTCACGCCATGTTTCGATTCTGTGTTAATGTTTGCCTGCCGGCAGGGGAGACAGAATGGAAAAGTCTTTCCGGAAATGGTTCTCAAAGAGAGTCGATTATCTTAAACATAGCGGCCGGCGCAAGGCGTTGGGTTGTTCTCCGGCATTTCCTTGCCCAAAAGCAGAACGAACGAGTTTCCTGTTTGCCAATGGCGAACATAAAATGCTCGCAATGGCACTAAATTGCTCTCCACTATTGGCTAAGTCGTCATAAACTTCTCCCTAGGTGTGATCGCGGCAGCAGAGCTATAAATGATGATTGGAAACACCGAAATGACTGCTTTATTCCTTCGGTTGGAGAAGTTTCAATACCTGGGGAGGTTTTCCCGGCGTGAGAAAGTTTTTAACTTTTTGGTCGGAAGCGTGTATATCCCTTAGTTCCAAATTATAAAATTTTTACAGCTATTCAATTACTAATAAACGGTTGGCAACTTTTTAAATAGTTTTAGATGTACCAATTAATTAGAACAGAAAATTTGGCGGACGTGGTGTGTCGGACTAGAGGAAAAAAATGCGCATTGTTTCGAAAATTTGTCAAATGGATGACTCCCGGTGCGGCATCAGCTCTTTGATAAAGGATGAAATTTGACGAATTGGCGCTTAGTTGCAGTTACTGGCTATCTCATTCCATTCATCAATCTTCGAAACCGGAGGTGGTTAAAGCTGGCTTGCCCGAGTACAAATTCGTAAATTGCAGCCCGAAAATCATTTTACACGATTATTTGAAGGTATGGCCGAATCCGAACGATTAGAACGCTCCTTTTTAGGAGAGGCCATACTTGCAGCTCCCGTGCTAAATAATAAACGAAATGATTCCTTCCATTTGAGCTGCGTCGAAATAATCACTGTGAACGGGAGGAAATCATCAGGCGAAAAAAATTCCTTTAATCATACCGGCAAGAGATATCTCAACCCCTAAATACTGCATCCCTTCGTATATTGAATGTGGTTTTCATGAAATTGTGTCAGTGAAAAACTAATTTTTCAACGTTCTACCTGACGCTTTCTCAGAAATTACCATTAGTTTATTTAGTTTTATGGTGGTGGCTACATTATGGGAGGCACTTAATTTCTGATTGGGGAGAAAGTAGCCCGGTATAGAAATATTCTATCAAATTATTGACCCGAGAGGGGCATGAATAAGTCTTCATATCATCAGCTTTGAATATTACACACATTCGGATGGGTAGTAGTTCAAAATAATCATAGCAGTGGATACAAATATTAAATCTAATGCTATTAGTTCTAGCATAGTATTACTTCAAAGGATTGGCTAGACAATTATCCAATCGTTTTACCCATTATCATATATTCCTCATCATTGGTCGTTCATCCTAAGATTGGTTGACTGCAGTCCTCTACCCTTCTCTATTTAATTCTAGTTCCCTTAAATACTGGTATCTCTTCCTATGTACTTTCCTCTGCATTCGGTCCATGAACTTATTTCTGGGTCTTCCTCTGGGGATTTTTCCCTCTATTTTATTTTAATTATGTTCCTTATAAACTCATTGTGTCTCAGTATGTGTTCAGTCCATCTTGTTCTTTTCTCTATCGTGTTCCGTATGGTCCTTACCTCTCCGACTCTTCTGTATACTTCATCATTTCTTATTTTTTCGGTGCATTTTATCATCAGCATCCTCTTTCGGCATCAGGTTTCGAAGGGTTCTTTTCTTTTCTGGTCAGCTTTTCCAATGGTCCATGCTTCCGATCCATAGAGTGCCACGCTCCACACGAATGTTTTCACACAATGTTTCCTGATTTGTAGTCCTATCTTCTTTGAGCATAGCAGTTATCCTTTTCCTAAGAATGCCTTCATAGTCTGGGCTATTCTCCGCTTGATGTCAGTTGTACTTCATCCGTCCCACGTGATTGTACTTCCGAGATAGATGAAGGAATCCGCTTACTCTACTTTCTCTCCTCTCAGAGTGGCTTCTACATTCAACTTCTCTCTTCCGCATACTAGGATTTTAGTCTTCATCTTATTGATTTATATGTTGTATTCTTGGAGAAATTAGCCAATTACGGTTAGTGACCTTTGAAGATTGTCACGATTTCCAGCTGTGACTGCGATATCATCTGCGAAGTGGAGCATGTTCATTTCTTGTCTATTTATCTTCATTCCGCTCAGACCAATTTCTTGTGCTTCTCTTATGGCTTCTTCCAAGTATATGATGAACAGTGCTGGAGAGAGGTTGCAACCTTGTCTTACTCCGTTGTTGATTTTATCTTCTATCTGACTTCCGTTTATCGTCCGCATAGTGATGACTTGCGCTCTGTATAGTTGCTAGATTAATCCTCTGTCGTCGTAATCCATTCTGAGTTTTTCCTCCTGTCTAACCCTTGTTTCACTCAACATTGTTGAAGGCTTTTTCCAGGTCCACTAATGCGACTTATAGTGGCTTGTTAGCATGTATTATTTTCTCTACCATTACTCTCTGACAGAGAATGGCCTCCCTGGTACCTCTGTTCTTCCTAAATCTAAACTGGCTCTCCGAGAGGTTTTCCTCAATTTTCCTTTCAATTCTTTGGCTTATTATTTGTGTAAGTATTTTTGATGCATGTGCTACTAGGCTTAAGGTTCGGTGCTCCTCACATTTCTCCGTCCTTGTCGTCTTCGGTATTGCAATCATTATGCTCCGTTGATAGCCCTCTGGAAGTGTTCCGCTAGGTAGCTATTTTTGATTCTCTCGTAAATGATTACATATATTCCTACTGACCTGATAATTAGTGAACTCTACATCACTTTGCTTTGACTTCTATTAAATAATGCCTTCTTCATCAAATCGAGAGACCTTGTCTCCTCTTCTTGTAGTTGCTTTAGTCTTTCGCAGTACCCATTTACTGGTCAGTTTTATTTAAAATTAGATATAAGATTCGTCTCTTATTATATGCGCTTTTTTATGAACCACCTTCCTTTGTTGGGGTCTGACTTTGTGCCTTCTTTTATGAAGTCGCTTGTATTTATCTTTTATCTGTTTATTAAGCATTTTATGAGGAACTACATTCGACGCTAGTAATCGTGAAATATTTTTATAATCACTGCATCCATCGTTGAGAGTCTAAGATACCTTCGATTAGATCAATACTGGATGGATTGTGTAGCTCAGCCTGGCCATAAATTACCTGGGCAGCAGTCTTTTAAAGTTATTCCTGCCTCGTCGATCTCATACATCTAAGAGGTAAGAAATGAAAAAATTGGAGAAATGATAAAGTACCTGCGAAGAAGAAATCAGTTTATTTAGTTTAATAGGTGGAATAAAGGCCCAAATGTCGGATGGAATTTATCTACAAATGAAGTTGTAGAAGGAGAAGAAATATAAAGTTATTGTCTTTGTTTATTGTTTCGTATCGAAATATCTCCCCGACCATTTTTCACAGTCTGAAGCTCTTCAGATATGCATATTCCTTAGTTTTACACACTTTTGTTTATTCTGGCCTAGGTAAAATTGAAATGAATAATACTGATGAAATTATCTAGTGCGGTCCAAAATCAAAATAACAATGCAATAACTTATGTTTCTTCTAACAAAGTAATCTATGTTTCTTCCTATTCTAACCTTCCAGGGTATCGGTATTCTTAATCTCCTTTCACTTTAGTCATTTTTCCGCACTCCGTTCAGTAATTTTGATAAGTATTATGTAAATAACTAAAAATTTTAAACCTTTTTTTTTTAGTTTTTCTAACAAACCGTGGAGATACTATAAATATCGTTACTGACTACTAGCAGTGAATTGCGAACATATGAATTAGTAGTAGACATTAAGATATGAGAAGAGCTAGGAGGAAAATGATTTAAGGAGAAGGGTGGAGGAAAAGGAATTGGTGGGAGATATAAATAACTTGTGGAAGACTACTCCCATGGCAACAGAATGCTATGATCGAGAGGGAGACTTAATAATGATGAGAGGAGAGGCGGGATTTTCTATGTAGCTACCAATGGTTCAGGGTTATGGAATAGCATGAAAATATCAATTCTGTGTCAGCTGTGTGAAGGGTATTAAGTCCAAAATGGGCCAATAGGAATTATCTTAAGCAGGTTAGAAAAATAAATTTTTCTAACCTGCTAAATGCTGATAATGTCTGAGATGATAACTCTGTACCATCCAATTACTTTTCATTTTTCTAACCTGCCAAAGATGAGAACTCACATTTGCTCATTTTGGTCTTAACACCCTTTATATAGATGACTCAGAATTTGATCTCAGGCATTGTTGTTTAATTCAGCACCTCAGTCAATAAACATCGAGTCTGTGTTCTCTCTGGGCGCAGAAAATAATGGAAGGTAAGGCCCAAGGGTGTGTGAATAGGGGAGGTGGAACGTCTGAGTGAGAGAAGCAGGTAGGGAGGGCAGGCGAGGAGGAATGGGCGAGGGAGCAGAGCAGCAAGGCGGGAAGCGGGACCGCAAACAACAACGACGGGCAAATGAGCCGTAAACTTCTCATCCTTTGGCTTTGCCGAACTATCTCGTACACACTTCTTCCTTCGCTCTCTGTTTATCTCTCCATCAGACGTTTTCCACAACTTTCTCCCTCACTACTCCTTAGTTCCCTAAAGCCCGTCCTCTCCCCCCCCCTTTACGTCTTCCTCCTTACCACTTGGCCGCCCAATCTCCCTTCGCTTCTCCCCTCCGCGATCGCTTCACCTCGTCCTCACTCATTCATGACTCCTTACCTTCATCCCTTTTCGTCTGCGGCACTTCTGAGCGCCAAATCCCTTTGCTTGATCCTCGTCACGTACCCCTTTTCATGCGTGAATGAGCCCGGCGGAACATCGGTCCGAGACTCTGGGTTCCTGTTTGTGCTTGTTACAAATGGTTTCCAGTTTAGGTGTACCCCCTTAGTTTATACCATGTACTACATCTAGTGTATATTTAAGATAAAATGGACGGACAAGATAAGAAATGATGAAGTGGACAGAAGAGTAGAAGAGGAAAGGACCATATGGAACACCATACAGAAATGAAGAACCAGATGAATTGGACACACCCTGAGACACAATGGGTTTGTGAAGAACATAATTGAAGGAAAAGTCCCCAGAGGAAGACCCAGGAATAAGTTTATAGACCAAATAAAGAAGGAAGTATATAGGAAAATATACCAGGAGGTAAGGGAACTAGCATTAGATGGGGAAGGGTGAGGGCAGCAGTCAACCAATCTTAGGTTTGAATGACCAATTATGATGATGACATTAGTATGGCTTGCCATCTGGATGGCCACGGTTCAAAACCCGGCAGAGTTAGATATTTTTCAGAGTTAACCCTAATCCTTCTGACTTGTGTTCTCAGGGGTTCCACATACAAGGTCGATCAATATCAATGGTATTTTCCCTTCAAGACAGGTAAATTAAGCATAGCAACGTCCACCATTAATGTGCTTATTTTGTTGAGTTGTCCATACGCATAGCATAGGTTGTTCAAGATTTTCGTATATTTTGCGGAGCATTTGAATTCGAAACGACGACTTACGCCGGGTTATATTCACAGGTTTTTTGGGTGTGCTATGGCAGTAAATGGTCAGTAAGCATATGTCCAAATTGACTGAATTAAGAGGAAAGTACATAGAATGAGATACCAGGAAGTAAGGGAACTAGAATAAGATGAGAAGGGTGGAGGGTTGCAGCCAACCTATCTTAGGATTGAAGGAACAATGAATGAATGAATAAAGCATATGGTGGCGGAAGTTTGGAGGAAATGGTTGCTAAGACCCCTGCCAGGCTAATACCGCCGGGTTTCCCTCCTCCATTCTCCAAAATATCCTTCCCTTACCTACCTACTCACCTCTCAATGGCGCAAACGACCACAGTTGTCGGTCACATCTCCCAAATACCAACAAAACAACTGCATTCAGATCCAGTGTGGTCCATTTGAGCACTTGTGGAGAGACGTGGCCGAAAAATACATTACCTACAGTTACGGCAGCCGTCACTTCGGAATATCTAGTGAAAGCGCAAAGGAATAAAAGTTTACCAGCTATGGAAACTTTATTAGGTGACTCAATGGCATAATAAGAGTCTCAAATTTGAAAAAGGTAGGTTTATTCACAAATGCATTCGCCCTCACGAAGTTTAGCCACCCCAGTATAGTAGACGCCATGATGAATTAGTACGACTGGTATGCTGAATAGTAAGCCTTTTCTCTTTCTAGCCCGTAACATGCCCATTGTGGCCGTAAAGTTGGTCCAAAGATTGAAATTGAGACGTCATATTCTGAATTTGGAGGATATTAAGACTGGCCCTTATGCTTGAATGTGGATTGGAAAACGGCTATGACTTTATTCTTCGTCAATAAATAGCATTCACGGACTTGGAAGAGATTTGTTGGACGGTCTTTAAAGTTAAATCTTACAAATAAATGTTTTCTATTGAGGATCAACAATTTAATTAAGTGGAGTACATATTGCCCAATTGCAAAGATCTGTATTCAAAAACACTTTTATATCAAAAAGAAATTTTTGTTCTGCCTAAAACAAAAGAGTACGATGAGATGAAAAACATGTCAACGTAACATTGAGTTGAAATCTTTACAAATCGCTTATTGAACTCTAGAAAGGTATATAATAGGAATTTTAATGTGTTGTTTATTTACGCCTTTCAATATATAATTCATTCAAGTTTAACTTTCAAACAATATCGCGAGTTAACTCGACAGTATTGTTGTATTGTTAAAATGTTTAATAAGCTCAAAATAATTATTATTTTAATGAATCCGTGCTAATATTGACGAATGTTGGGAATTCAGGGCATGGGATGGACGTGGAGTTTATTACTTGGGGAGTCCGGCCGGGAAGGAATCCCTGATTCAAATGCGTACTACATATTAGACCACTCTTGCCCGAATATCCACTGAAGGAGCATTTTCTGCCCGGTAGGAAGAGAATAAAGAGGCTAGATGTCTCCTCAAAAAGTATGGATTTTAGGCGCATAGGCTAAAAATAAGGTTTTCTCTTCCCTGGCAGTATAGGTATTATAATGATATTTCCTCTAGCAAATTGCCATGAGGCTTGGACAATGAAACAAAATCACATTGGCTAGTAAAGTAAAATAGGACTTACCTGCATATTTATTTTGCGGGTGCTTTTTATGTTTTGTTATTCTTTCGGTCTTGAACTAAAATTATTTTCGTGGAACACTCCTGTGTCTTTAGGTAATCATCAATATTCTCCATTGTGCAACAGACATGGGAACAGTTTGATTTTCGTAGTTTGGAATTCATGTGGTTGAGGAATGATGTTCCTTTTTGCGATCATTTACTTTTTAAGTGCATTATTTTTACCCTTGCTATATTCAAATCGACCATTGAAATGATTTATGGCTTATGCAATGTAAGATCGTTGTAAATTTAAAAACTTGCATCACTGAAAACGTAAGCCAGAGCTAACTCTTGAACTTGTTAGAATTTCGGTTCGCAGATAAACTAGTGATATATTTCTGATGAACTTAACCTTTCTGTCGAGGAGTCTGTCGTTACTTCAGAGATTATCTATCATTTAAACAGGTTTCGTATGGAAATAAGCCCCATTATCAAGTTTTTTAAATTAATAACTCTTTATTTAAAATGGCTATACTCCGTATAGGGGATAAGTGAGACGTTAAATGAAAAAAATTCATTGTGAATACTTATAAATAATAGTGAGCGAAATCACTCGCAAGCAGTGCAATTCACGTTGACAAACTTGGCGGGTATTCGAACTCGGATCACCAGATTGTCGTTCAATAGTTTTTTTTCCATTCTACAATCCATCTCGATTCAAGTCGGAATTTTCAAGGAGGCTCATGAGAACCAGACCAAAATTATCATTTTCAAAATGAATTTCACGAGCATGAACGCGTTTCAGCCTTGGAAATATTCTTTTTTAATGTCTTTGAGAAACCAATTATATTTGTGGTTGAAATGGTCGGCCGAGCGTTTGGCTCAAAGGAGTCCGTCAGGGTGAAAGGATTAATATCATTAGTGCCGAACGCGAGCGACCGCCATCACCCTCTTACCTTTGCCGCCGTTTAGAGTCACTCTGAATCCTTCGCCGCGCTCTTCTTATGCTATTCTCTCTTCTCATCTAATTGCCTCCGCCCGCGGCGTTCCCGCCCTCCCCCGCACCGCTCAGCCCCGCCCACCTACCCCCCTCCCCTACCTATCCCGCTCCCCCCACCCCATCGCCCTGCCTCGCCTTATTAGAAGCCACCCATGTCGTCCCCTTGTTGTGAGCCGTGTATTTTGCGGCCACATTAAAGGACAAATAAACTCACCCTCCTCCAATCCTCCCGCTCTCTCATTTTCCCTCATTTACTGACCTTGGGGAGTCCGGCCGGCCGAGATATCACAAGTCGTCCCAACAAACCGAATCGCTGCTCCGCTCGCCTCTCTTTCATTGTCGCTTTCACGTTCAAAATCCCACCTCTTCCACGGGAAATCTCGAATTTCTAAGCAACCCGGCCGTTTGGTGGCGCAACTTTCCCGTCTTTCGTCCTCGCAAGATATCGTGCCGGTTGCTGTGCAACATTTAGTTCGCGAATCGAAAGACAGATATCCTGATGAATTCAGGGCATGGGATGGACGCGGAGCTTATTACTTAAACACATTGAGTGCTATGGACGTAATAGTACGTCCTCCCATATTTTCTGAGATAGACGATGGACGTACTAGGACGTCCATGGAATATCATTATTGAACGGCAGCTGGACGTAATGGTATGACTGCAGTCTTTCGGGTAGACATACATGTGACCAAAAAGTGCCAAAATGAATTTCGATTGTAAATAAAAGTTCATTAACGAAAGTTTAAGATAGTCTTCTTTCACAATCCAGATAAGAGTGTAAAATCCTCAGTTTTTCTGAGAGGACCTTCAATTTTAAGCCAAACACTCAAAGTGTTAACCTGAATCTTATCTATGTAGGTGATAGAATCGAAAAAATAACAGAAAAATACACTGTCAAGCTGTTAGGTACAACATTTTCCTTTTAGCTAGCATTAAACTCTATAACAAATACAGAATGGGCCAAGAAGCCACCATTTCCTTTCGCGTCTTCACTTATCCAAATCCTATTACCTCCCCTTTTCTTGGCTAATGTCCTATGTAAGGACTCCCATCACCCTCTGATAGGCGTCCCACGGCAGTAAGATTTATTTTTATAAGCCGATCTATGAAAACTCTTCGCAGCAATCTCCCGGCGTGATTTTTCTTTGTTGGTTAGAAGCTTTTTAGAGCACTTTCCTTATAATTTGGATGTTCTCGGCCACTCCATTACGCTATCGAGACGTCGATATTTTTGCGCTCACGCAACATAAACTTCATATAGAGCCCTGAAGATGTCTGTAAGTACAGACTAATCATTGAATCTGGTATTATATTTATACTCATAGCCAACATCTCGATAATGCAAACAAAATGTCTTAATTTATAAGCTACTAGCAAATGTACCCGTTGAAATTCAACGGGGGATGAAAGAAAGACAGGGCACATAGGTTGTAGGTTCGAGTCGCTGTAGTAGATCTATAGTATCTTGTACTGACAACCACTATTCCAGTCAATCCTCGTTGCAATCTCACTATTGTAAATATTAGTCTGATGTCCTGTTTATTCGTACTTCTGACTAGGATTCACTCCTTTCTTTTCTGTACCTCGCTTTTTTAGCTTATAAATTTTATTTTTTAGGCAGTTCCCCTGAAATGCTATGTTTTGGTACTGTCCCATCTTTTCTCGAAGACATTGTTCCATTTAGGTTTTGGTGTGACTTCGTACCCTCTCATCATTTTCACCATTCTCTTACCATGAACTAGCAAAGATACCCGTTGAAATTCAAAGGGGAATGAAAGAAATACAGGACATATAGGTTGTAGGTTCGAGTCGCTCATGAGTTGTATTTTTTTCTAGGCAAATCAGCTATCATTTTAGTTTTATTTGTGGATTCAGCAGATGAAAACCGCATTATATTATGCTTACAGTTTTAAGAGCGTTTTCCTTATAATTGGGATGTTCTCGGCCACTCCATTATGCTATCGAGTTTCGACATTCTTTTGCAGTAACATATATAAATTAAACTACAGGCCATTTGTATTCCAGAGGCTAGTCGAATTAATCCAACATTGCTGCATTCTCCTGTTTTACGCAGCTATAATTTTAGTTTTATTTTTTATTTCAGCAGATGAAAACCGCATTACATAATGTTTACCGAGTTTCGGCATTCTTTTGCAGTAACATATGGAAACTAAAGTACTGGCCATTTGCATTCCAGAGGCTTTCCGCATTAATATAACATCGTGGCATTCTCCTGTTTTACTTGGGTTCAACTTAAATTAGTCCACTTGAAATGAATTTTGCCAATTTTAGGCAAAAATATCCCTGAAAATATCGTAATCAGCAACATTTCAGTATAAGGTCTACATTTCCACTGTAATACATATATCTAAATATGAAAGCCAGCCGCCATTGTAAAGGCCCCATTTTCCTTCCAAAGCTAATGCTAATTCAAAGGTTACCAAGGAAATATCCTATTGTTAACAGAAGTAAAATTCATGATTTTTACTTAAAAATGTGATTTCTAGGGAGATTTTATTCGTATAAGAAAATTGAATGAAAAAATAAGATACTGCAATATGTTATTCCTCTAATGGCGAAAACTATAGCCTTCGATCTTTAGTAGAACTAATTAAAATATGCAGAAAGAGAAACCTCTGCACTTGAACCAAAATGTTTAGACCTGAGTTTTTCAAGCACATAAGGCACCAGACGGCCAAATACGCTGCCCTTGGGGCCCAGTGGCCTTCCTTATAGTCCCAATAGCCTCAATTTCCTTTAAAAAGCTATACTGATCCCATGTGTGAAAATTTTACTCAAATCGGTTCTCTCGGTCAATACTTCTAAGGCTTTTAAGAAAGCATTCTTTTGGAACCTTCGGCCCTCTGGAGGCCCAGCGTGACTTACGACCCCATGACTGTCGTACATTCAGTAAAGGTTTATTTTACGTGTTTCTAATACAGGCAAGAATTATCTTCCAGGGCCAATTTTTGGCGATGAAAGGGCCCACTTGAGGGCTTTATAGGGCCCCAACTCCCTTTTTCTATAGCTTATGCGTGAACCAGATATATCAAGTATCTTCCTGCCAAATGTTGTTTCAATCGGTTTAGTGGTTTATGAGTGATTGAGTAACAGACAGACAGACACCACTAGATTTTTATATATTAGTAAGATACTGTTCCTTTCCATGCACCATAACTTGCAAGATGGGTGAGATCTTGGACATTTCAGTATCTCTAAGAAGGCCCTGGCGGGAGGGATGAATAGTTAATTGATCCTAATATTGCCTCTTATGATAAGATAGGATGAAGGTTAGGTGTCAGACGAAAGACAAAGTGCGTAATGACGTCACGTTGATTGTAACCTTACTCTCTCTCTCTGTAGTTATGATAGTCAATACAAATGAACCCACCTAATCCATTTAATCACCTCTAATAAACATACTACGTAAGATAGATATCTTCCTGGATGATTGGGCTAATGAAATAGTTTGAAATGATACCATGAAAATGGATGCACATACTATATCATTTTAAAACCTTTATTTTTTAAAGTATTAATCCCATCCAAAACCGTGGCTGGCATTCTACAAGTATTGTAAATCATTCTATTATCAATAAAAAAATGTACTGTTTTCATTTATTTGAGGGGGTTGACGTTTCGCTATGCGAAAGTTTCATTGGCATTATGGAAATCATTTTACGTGTGAGTTTGGTCAGAATTTTAATGGGTATAGCTGTTAATAATTTTAATTATGGAAAAGATCTAAAAGGGATTAATTTTTCTGTCAATGAGAATGCTAATATTTCATAGGAAATTACTGTTATTATTTGTCTATAATTTGAAAATCGTCCACGTACATAAAGAACCACCCTTCAAGCAAACTCAAAAGTTTCTTGGTACGAGGAATCATCCGCTATAACTGGGCCATTGGCCGTTAATTTTTGCATGAAATGAATATGTTTCTCATTTTTTATATTCACTGCATTTTGTCCAGGCTTACAATTATGTTGATCAGTTCTCAAGTGGCATGATTTAATCAGGGCTCATTATCACCTCACTCAAAACTGTTTGCGATTTTTTAATCTTTCGTGAGTCACAATCGCCGAAATAATTAAGATTCGGTTAATATACTTCTGTGCTTATTGATCTCGGATGCTCATTAAGGTGTAATATTGTTGCAATAAAAACAAGATGGACGTGGATTATGTACTATGCATATATTTATGGTGACAGATAACCTCAAGTAAGCACTTTTCTTACCATGATACTCTTTGAAATACATTGAATATTATTTACTTCAATATGTTTTCTCTTTATCTGGCATTTTGTAGACCCTCTGTCAATGAACTTAGCCTTGTTTGTTAGGAGAATTTCTTAAGATTCTTCCGATGGTTAGTCTTTCACAAAGTATCATGATATAACTGGTCTTTAAAAAACTGTCCCAATGAGTTTAGTAAGATATTTTAGTTTCCAATTTCCTCACATTAAATATACTCTTTTTTCAGCTTGATATGAACTTTAAAATGAGCTTTCACACTAACCAGCCATTCTTATTTTGGGTCAAGGGATCAATCCTATTGTGATCGGATATTACGAAATCTCCCATTGGTGTATATTCCGGGATCTGTTACAAGCCTAAAGTGGCTTGTATAAAAAATCAGGCAATTTCTTTTTCACCAATTGAAGTCATAATCGGAGAGCAATACAATATGTTTTGTTTATTTTTATAGCTTATGAGTTATCTACATTCGTACATACTGTGATGAGCTTGCGTATAATTGGCTCAAGTACTTGTTATTACGCCTTTATACCATGCTTCTGTTCGGACACTATTTAGTAAATAAGAATTGTTTCTGTCGATGATAAAATCTTTTTAGACGTTGCACACGTTATTGGTCGATCTAAAAAAAATCAAACTTTTACTTCTGCGTTTCGGGACGGCGTTATTGTAAAACTGCAGCTAGATATTAGTCAAATAGTAGATCATCACAATAGATAGGGTAAATGGTATGGTATTGACTTGGATTTTGGAAAATAATTCTCTGCAGACAAACGTACAATTTATAGACGTCCATTGGGTGTAGAAATTTAAAAATGCGATGCATTACTTCAATCAAACCCTCATGATATGGTGTAATGTGTACTCGAAGTTTTCGAGCTTAGTAGACAAATAAGAAAATCTTATCTGGAAAGAAGTTTTTCTTGTTTCATTGCGTTATTTGTTCTATGAGAAAAGTGATTTGATATTTACAGATCTTGCTTTGCTATATGTGTAACAAAATTATCATTTACTTACACAGGGTTGTATGTTGTGCTCCTGGTGTCTATTTTTCAAGTTTTCATAGTCAATTAAGAAAAAAGATTTCTGACGTATCGTACAAAATATTGGAATATTCAAGCAGTATGATGACACTTTCGTTTGTGAAATACTAAAATTAATCAGTTGTCTATTCCTGAAAGCAATGATTACTGAAGTTCTCATCAAGTACAAAATCATGTCTACTCCATTGCTTCCGGCTTTGCTAATTCAACGTTACATAAGTTATTTCGATTTCTGTGGCATCTTCAAAAAAGGAGGTGGTTTGCTAATTTTTTTCTGTTCCAATCAGGATTTGACTTACTTTGTTTGAATTTAAAAAATTTATCAAAGTTATATTTCATTTCAACGGTTCCTGGGATAGGGAATAATCTGTACACTCTCTGAATGACACTAAAAATTTGTTGATAAGCCTTGTCCACAATAGTAAAAAATTAAGCTGTCATGGCATTCTCGCTTTTGCTACGTTTTGATTTCTTCAGTGAAACTGTGTGATCTGCTAAAGTAACAAATGGCATCGGATTCTGCCTCTGAAATGGACCGTATATTTAGTATATTTATGGTTTACAGAAAGTGAATTGGTAAATGCTTCTAATTGCTTGATGGGAGAGTCATTTCGATTTACCCGGGAAATCATTCCTGATGCATATCCTCTTTATGTATTTAGATGCATATTTTGGTCTAAATTAGTGCGAAACATCAGGATACGTATTTTCATCTATTAGCATTGGTGCTGCATGTTGGTATTGAGATGTTTTGCATTGGTTTCGAAAATTTTATCTCACAAGATAAAATTACAGTTTGGACAGCCTCTCTATGCATGTTTGACGTTTTTTATACCCAAGTTTAGACCCTAATGATGCATTCTTTATTTATCTATTTATAAGTAATTCCTGATTAAGAAGTATCTAACAGTTTTGATATGCGCACCGATTTTCTTTAATGGGAGGCACCAAGTCATAATTTCTCAAAATATAAAAGAGGTAACTGCTTCCTTTACCTGTTAAACCGAATGATTGACAATGTTTTTATCATATTTTATGTGAGGAAACATGTAGAAACCTTACCTTTTGAAGTGAAGTGAAAAAATATAACTGTGTAAACGTTGTCCTTAGTTTTAATGCTGTGAAAGGTCAAATGGTAATTTTTTATCAAGGCCTGAATCAGTCAGCAGAAAACAGTTTTTTCCTGTTATTTACAGTACATTCAACGTAATTTAGTTCTGTGAATGCTAGCTTGTCATACTTAGGCCCAGTAATTATTGTACTTACATAGTATGCATGATTGTAATTGTAATGTAAATTACCGCGTGCACACATTAACTAGTGGGCCATTCCGTCGCTCTCAGTATTTCTTGTGGGTGGCTGTATTTTATGTTATCAAATGAGCCATCAATTAGATTGGTTTTAATTACCTCTCATTTACTTTTCTTACAATTTATTTGAGCAGAAGGAGCTGTCGTGGGAGTGGTCTCGAAGATGAAGAGAAAGAAGAGCAAAACGCCCAAAGTGATACTGCCGGAAAATAAAGATCCCAAAGGATGCCGACGATTTCTGGACAAGGGTAAGTCACGCAATGAGCCCCTCTTGCATTACGGATGATGTGAGATTCTTTCTGAGGAATCAAACCAAACATCGAATAAAACTTTGCCGATGTCTACATTTTCTAAAGAAGGCAGGACTTTTTACACAAGAGGATGCCAACGTGGCAGCTTGATACTTCTTTGTTTATAGTTACCTGGGGAAATGTGGACTAGAGCTATGACTCCCTGACATGGTACTGCGCATAATGACTAGCAACAGTTATGACCGCTTTGAGAGCTGTGGAGGGAAATATGCAAAATTGTTCTACCACCGCTCTCACCGTTTTCTGTGCACATGCGTGAGTTGCTGTTCGACAGTTCTGTGAATAGACTGTAAAAGATTGGCTATGACTAAGTAAATATGACTAATCAGTAAAACCTTTTCGAATAAAATGTCAGCTCGTGAATTTAAATAGGAAGTTTTGACCTTTTAAATTGATTGGTTGAGAGTAATTCGTCAACAAATTGTAAACATTTGTAATGTTAGAAGGGTTTGTAGATTGAATCACGCAGTAGATTAAATAAAAATAACTTTATATACTCCACTAACTTTGTATACTCCACTTTGTATACTACTTTCCTTTGTGAATCACATAGATTTTGATTCAGAGAAGTAGGTGACAAACTGATCATGAGTTCCTTAAATTTTGTAATTTTGGTGTTCGTTGTTACGTAGAGAAAAAAGATTAAATTATAATGATTATTCCGTTAAGGGCGATGGTTTTTTTTCTTTCTTCTCCTTTATTTCGTCATAGTGTCACCATTTCGTAAATGATAATGGAGAGGTGCGTTGTCAAACAGATTTTCCTGCCGTTACATGCCTGTTAGAACAGGCATTCATAAACAAATCAGGTATATCAGATGGAAGGTTTGTTTTCCGTAATTTTACACACAGATCGGAAGTTGGAAAAATTTTCATTGAAGTCTAGGTTCTTATTGAATAGGAATAAGAATAGAGAATGAAATGTTATTGCTGATTAAGCTTCAACGTGAAACATCGAAAGGATCATGCGATTTATTACTTATACAGGTATGTTTGTGGGATTCGATGTTGTTTACCTTAGTTCTACAGATCTTTTTAACTGTAAAATTAATTCCAGAAGGGATGGTCAAGATGCAATAGATGGACAGAATTTCCTATCCCCTCGATCGAACTTGATTCGTGTGCTAGTTTCAAGAAGGCGAGTAATAGCAGGATATACGCCAAAGGCCGATTACTGATAATGATAACTGTTCGTAGAAGGTCTTGGTTAAACCTACAAGTTTAAAATTACAGTCTCATCAAGGGAACAATTTATGTTTTTGGTGACATTTATTGCGAAAACTTTCGAATTTCCAATGGTCAACTGATAACCACCATTAAATGCGAATGTTGGTCTTAATATTAAGAACAAAGATATGAAACTCAATGTTTTAATCTTTGCTTGGTGCTAATATGTTCCTATTTAATAAACGATTGAATATTGGGAGTTTATTACTTACTTCACCTGGTCGCATACTACCATATTGTCAATTGGGGGAGGGGAAACAATGCTAAGCGAGTTCAAATTACGTGAAATTTATTGGTTAATTTATGTTGTTTGAACAAAATTTGTGTGAAATATGTGCCAGGTTTTTTTTAAACGTCTGCTCCGAAATTGAAATTTGTCACATAGCTGTGAGATCCAAGTGTTATCATTTCTAACGCTCAACGAATTTTCCCTCCAGTTCTGGAGACGCTGCGAGGAGCAACGCAGGATTACGAGACATCTAGCGACGGTATCCTGGACTGTAAGTGCTGCCTTGAATTCCTTGCTTGCCTCTGGTAGTTCAAGGTCTCGCCGCGTTGCGCTTGCAGCCAACGCTCTTGTGAACTGACTTGCAACAGAGACCTCTATAGTGGACTTTCTTACTAACTCATCTTTTCTGCATGGTCAACCGCGCCAAGTCAATTTTCGTTCAATTTTCAAAACTTTTATTTTGGATGTATGTGCCTTACAGGCTAATATACTGCTACTATATTTTTTTTACAGTCAATGTATATACGGTAAGTTTTTAGTTAGAGATGTTTAGCATTCATTAATGAAAGCTACTTCGAAAATCATTTGACGAAACCGAAACTGACGGCATTTTTGGCTGCCAAACCTAATTTACGTATTCCAACATATCCGAGAGTAGAGACATCTTTATTGCAAATCAGAAGATGCTATAATGATATTATTTAGTTTGAATTCAAATAGCCACGAAGCTCGATGAGAAAATGCCTCCGGTACAAAATGTTAGACGCTTTAAATTTAGAATGAAGAAACTGCTAACGTGAATGTATTCCTCCTATATTTGAATCAAAAGAATATTCCATTGTCTAAAAAGCTTGCGCTTAACTTGTGATGTGCGCTCAGAAGAAAGCTTGAATTATAATTTGATATGTATTTCTTATTTATTCGGATTTTTTATAGCATATATACCGTCTTTCCAATTAATCATAGTGACTGCACTTGTGTACCTTACGTGAGGCAAAATCATCTTTACGATAAAGGATACATCCATAAATCTTCTATGGGATTACTGGTGACGGAAATCAAAACCTTATGGTATTTTTAATTTAATGAAATATATAGTGTACATTCTCACTTAAAGTGTGCTCTTTTGCATCGCAAGTTGTGTTAGTCATCCGGGGATTATTTATCGCTGCCTCACTAGATGTTTATCTTTGATCTCCTCACTCCGCGTAGGGTGGTGAGTTTAATGTAACCAGATGAATGAATTTGCTAGGAGAAACATTAAAAAACCCACACACAACATACTCACTCTATCATTTTACATCTTCTTCAACACAACGACTTCAACCTTGCGTTGCCGTGATGCTATTCCTTCGGATCGCTGAAGAGGGCTACTTTGTAGCCGAAATAAGCGTATTTGCCCCTCAACCTAGTCTGTTCTTGTGTGTAGATTTTGACCACTCTCCTTTGCAGCAGTTTCCCACAGAAGTTGGACCTATTTGTGTGTGTGAGTGAGTGATTTTGACTACTTTTGAGTGTGTTTGTGTTAATAACCACGCATCCTCTGCAGGGTCCCATTAGCCCTGTGAAGTATCCCAGGTTATAACCCAAGAATCCTTAGCGGGGTCTCATTAGCCCTTGCGAAGGATCCTATCTGTGTTGTGTGCGTGCGTCTGTGTTGGTCACTGACGAGGAAGTAACATCCCCGTAAACCACCACAGGAGGGATTCTGGTGTAGAGGCTGTGGTTGGTCTCTGCTGTGGAATTCCCATCCCGGCGAACCAACACAGCAAGGTTGGTGATTTTTGACGAGTGGTGCCAATTGTTTACGGCTTTTGGAGACTCCCTTTATTTTTTTATTTGTCCAGCCTTAAGAGCTCACCTCATCATGGTAATCACTCTATCATCATTAGCGAAAATTGGACTAGGCAGTTGTGAGTCAAATTTGTCAATTATGTTTCTGGATGAGGTGTTGTAGTAGATATAACTCAGAAGCTTCTAAGATCTTAGCTTGTTTCAAAGGTCCCGCCATTTCTCTCCACAGCTATCATTGTCATTAAAATTCATAAATGTCATTGCTTGGCGACAAAAGGGTAGAGAGGGGTATTTCACAGTGCCACAAATGATAAGGTTAACGTTCTGATACTTGGAACAACAGCCATCCCATTGAAAATCTGCCTTACATGCAGTTACCAGCCAGCATGTGCTAGGTGAAGTGGCTAACAGTGGAGAAAATTAATGCCATTTTTTTATTTACTTAGGAACCACTACGAGATAAGATCAATTTAAGAATTTCATCCAATCCTTTCGCCTCATTTAATTTTTCTTCATACGCAATATCTCTACAACCTTTCCTTAGTGCTTTCCTTTCCAACTTAACGTTGTGAGATAGAATCACCTTTGAGGATACGTTTTCGAACTATACTGCCACTTAAAAGATTCGTTGAATTTGGAGTCAGACGTCACACGACATGCATAATTATGTAAATATATTTGTAATTTTCGTTCTTCTCATCCCAGAATGGAAAATTTTCGCCCACTCTATGAGCTAGCGGAAGATTTCCTCTTACCATTACTCTTCATAGATAACGGAATTAGTTCAGGGACGAGGACCCGACCCTTTCCCTCTAGGCCTTTGCCTTCACGCGCCTCGAACTCGAAACTCGGCCGCTTAACTCCATCAGGTGAACTAAACTCTTCCTCAAATCCCTCGTAATTACTCCCCGTATCCCTTTACCTCAACTCTAGTTTGTGATTTGCGGGCGCTATCCGACGTAAGAGCGAGAACGGATTACAGGAAGGTCGAATATCCTACCAACTCGACGGCGCCACGACGTATTACCAGAGGAGCCGTCGTCGCACGAAGACTTCGAAATTGCTCAGTGTTGCACTTGGAACGGCGCCTAATAAGCGTTGTGGACGCCGTCTGGCCGAGAGACGTCGCTCGAAGAATCGCGTTGCGAAGACCGTTAATGAAAGGAAGGGCGGGTGTATTAGCTTCTCCACGCTCGGGGTGGACTAAAAAGTGAACCACGATGATTTTGGTCCCAGGTAACTCGACTAACTTTGCTCCGCTAGTAACGAGATTAATCGCGACCGGGTTCTCGGTCTTAATGAGCCATTTATTCGAAGAATATGCGAGACAGCGAGTTTGATAAGATGCGACTGATGCGAGACCGAGTTTTGCTGGAAGTTATCCGACGGATGTCGTGTTCGGCAAAATGCGATCGAGAGCCAGATATCGGACGATGTAGAAAGACGTATATCGGATAAAGATGGTGCAACTGGACGCTGTTTAAGTGTTAAATGTTTTAGTCATATTTTTTAAAAATTGTTGCGATTTCTCAGTCTTTTTACATTTTCTGAAAAAAGGTCCTATAAAAAATTTATGCTATCGTACTCGGAGATATAAAGATATGTGTAATGGATTTTTGAGCATGTTTTGAAAGGCTGTCCGTGGATTGACCGAGTCAGCTTATTTTTTTTGAGATTAATTAAAAATCATGTACTGAGATCATCTAACTAGGTTGAAAGAGGGAGACACGTATTAATATTTGTGTATACATCTGTAATTCTATACGATTTGAATATTCATCCTCCTCACCCTCTTAAATTAAAACAATGTTCAAATCATATTGCTACCTGAATATTGCAAGTTTGTTCTATTGGTGTTGAGAAAGCTATAAAGATGTGTTAAAATGAACATATCACGGCCCAGTGACCAGAGGGATCTACCAAGATGAGTTAAAGTGAACACATCAAGGCCTAGTGGCCAGACTTCTGCCGTCAGCCGAACAGTTTCCCACAGTTATGTAATTGACTCAGCCATAAAGTTCTAGCAATAAGGAAATAGCACGAGTTCGGAATGGTTTGGAATCACTCGTGGCGTCATCCATTTCTAAACCCTGGGCCTCCCTTAAAGTGGATGACTGCACTATTCATTATGTGAATATCAGCTTTCGGGTTCCCCACCGCGTGTTGTCTTTTATTGACGACAGTTTCTCCAGCCATCCTGCTGGTGTCTTCAGGTCAACATGCAGAGGGAAACCCGAAAACTGATCTTCACATGCTGAAACGCCGCGGAAAACTTCGAACCAACTGCACTATTCATTGCTCCACCCCATCCTATATACTAATAACTCGGGCATCTACAAAGATAGCAGCCTTTTATTGATGAATTTCGCCAGGCCAACTCCTATTTTTCTAAGCCATAACTCATCCCACGGCACCGCTGTTTGCCCCCGTATCACCGACTCTTACTTTATGCCATCGGTTAATCTTATCACTTTATTTTTAACATTCTATGGTTATAGCCAAACCTGAAACTTCACATACTTTTAACATCATTTTTACATAACATACATTTAACGTAACATAAAAAGAGAAGCTATCTCTGTCAAGGAAAATCAACAAAGAATAACGTAAACCCGAGGCTAGGCAAAGGATGAGGTTGAAATGATATCACTGAAGCAGGTGTAAGAAATTTTTGCGAAGTATATAAACCGATAACTACCATTGCTTTGGGAAGTAAAAAAGGTTTTCATTGAAAAGCCAATTAGAAATCTTAAATATTTACGTCTTTACAGGAGGCATTTTATGAAGTTGCAAGATGTAAGATATGTTCCAGGGAATGATTAAGTTTTGGCAATCAATACTGGTATTGCTTATCAATATGATTCAGTTCATAGTTAACAAAAGATTACCATGATCTCCAAGGATTATGAAAGCAAAAAAGATAATATACATTATAAACTAAACTGACTACATCAGGCGTCAATTCTTGTAAATTATTCCTTTCAATAAAAATAGTAAAAAATATAGTAACAATACCCACGTGATAACTAAGTTTACTGGGACTTTGTGAATGAAAACAAATAATCAGTTGAGCAAAAACGTTTAAGGATTCAACACCACCAGTTTGGAAATAGTTTTCCAGCAACAAAAAAGGACAATTCGGGTGAAGAGTAAACAAAATGAAGCAGAGTGACACCGCTTGCATGAAAGATGCAAAACAACTTCCAACTAGCAGCTCTGCCCTACAATAGTACCTTACTACCGGATACATTTGATTAACACTGTTGAGTTCCAATGTGAACGAATCTAGTTAAGACGTCAAACAGGTAACGACGCTCAATTCAATTTGCGGGCACAAATATCAGCGCAACGCGACGGAATCAACAACGAGGCGCGGGAGCGAAATCTGCCGGAGGGACCCGTGTCACTCACGGCCGCCAAGAGATTTGTACTCCGGGGAGGCCTCTCTCAACCCCCACATCCAGGCCGCACCATCGCCACCAGCACCTCTGCACCCTACCTAAACACAGCCTCGTCCAATAGGCGTGTTCCTCTCCCAGTACCATCGAGATTTTCCAAGTGCTATTTCAAAAAATTGAATTTACTTCACTGAGCGAAATATCATCAGGGGGCACCAATATAATTTATCCGCAAGATAAAGCGGTTTGAATAAATATTAACGCGGCTGCATGTGAAACTAAAGACATTTCATTTTGGTTTGAAATTAATCAGTGAAACTCATATTAATTGAAGTAATTTTTTCTTATAATTTCTTCTGTATCTACATCCATCCGAATATTATTTTCTTGTTATTGTGGAATGACGGTAAGAGCCTTCTGATCAGAGAGTTAAATGCAATGAAGCAATATTGTAATACTTTGAGTTGAGTAGAAGTGTCGAGTTATTAGTTAGCGAGGCTCCAAGACAGTAATTGGCATATTTCTGTTTTATCTGTTTAATTCTTCCATCCTATTTTAGCATCTAACTGCATGGGCAATTAAGCTAATATTTTGGCTACACAAGCTCATGCATTAGGGGTTTCATACATTTTTAAGAATGCCCTAAAATTCGAACTAGAATTTTACTAGTCCTGTTTAAAAGTAATCAAATTTCATTGGAATTGAGGTCAGTTGATTGCCGGAGAAGGAATTATATTACACTCTCAACTAAGTGTAAAATGCTGTCAATAGAATGTTGACCTGGCTATGTCCGAGAAATGTTTGGATTTGAATAATCACAGAGTTAAGGGTCGACTATGATAATATTGAGAAGGAATTCCACGTAAAAATGTATAGTTTTTTTAGGCCAAAATATGAGTTCACTGATTCTTGGGAAGAAATCCCACATAAATAATCTAGGAACACTGCGAGAAAGATGATTAATCCTGGCATACTCTCATGTAAGAAACAATCATTCACAAAAAAACTCGCCCACCAACGTTTGAATACATACATGAGACAGCAATATCTCTCAAGGCTAGTGGTTTTAAGGATTCAGTGAAAGTGTACGTCGAGAGTATACCTCTAATTATTTCAATAACAGGCAACGGTAAAGTTTGAATTATCAGGCGATAATTTGTGGAAATGAATTATTAATGAAATTATCGCAAAATAAAAATTCATTGTAAATTTCCACGCAGTTTAATACACCGACCCTGGTTTCGACAAAATGATGCCATTTTCAACAGACAACAGATCCGTTTCTGTTTATATAATCATACAAGTCACTCGCACATGGGCACATTATGTGTAAATACTCCAAATTATGAGGGAAAATATTCTCCTAGGATTTAAAATTTAGGTTCTTAATCTGCATATTTTAATATCATGGTATTCCCTTGCTTACCAGCCGTCTGTCTCCACATACCTGTGGTTTAAAATAAAAGCTTAGCCTGGGTAGGATCTCCAATCCATTGCAGGTATTTGCTCACCAGTTCATACAAAACTCGATTCTTCAGAGGTTTATTCTGCTGAAATTAGGTTTGGTAATCATTACAGACTTAAAAAAGGAAAGATGTGCCCTACCCTGAATTATCTACCTCCCAATGGTCCCAGGCAAAATAACCAGTTTCGAGCAATGAACTCGCTGAATACAAGGAACAGGCAAAGAAAAGAAAACATACCGCATACAAAAAAGCCATTAAAATAAGAGATGAAACAGACGAAATGCACGAGGGAATATCAGCAGGATAGCAGTAGATATTTCAATTTACTTTCAATTATTACGCATTTGTGAAGCGTGGCAGTATAAACATTTTCCCGTAAATCTGAATTGTCGCTTCATGACGGGAATAATTCCCGAAATGATGTATATCTGTCAAACATAGTAACGAGTTTACTTGAAATATTCCCTTTCATATTTCCTTTCATATGGAATTGGAAAATTGAATATGCCCATTCAAAAGCACTATTGTGGTTAATTGACGAGTACCTATACGAAATTTAATGAGCAGTATATAGAGACCGTATCGCAGTTTTGCATAGCAAATTGAAATTTTTTCCTGACCTTAACTACTTTTACAAAAGTTACTCAAACTTTTTATCTCGGCTGTGCCTTTTTTTTTAGTATCAATGCTGAATATTTATGCTCCATGTCTTCTTCCGGGATTCCGGCCGCGTCGTTGTTTTTCCGCCATTTTTTCTCCTCATTTCCTGGAGGCGGCTGGAATCCCGGAAGAAGAAATGGAGCAAGTTCCCATCCACCGCGGAAACCTTTGAAAAAATTGATTCCTTTTAACTTATGTTAAAAATAATATTAATTTTTGTTCTAAAATTTTCTATGACCTGAAAAAAAATTCCCAGACCCATTCGACAAGAGTGGCCTTAAGAAAAAACTTCAAATCGCCGCTCGACTTGTTTTGCACGTAAATTATAACTATTCTCTTGGACATTAATAGATAAAAATATACATTCGATGATTGTACCTCCAAATGGATTATGCGGTTGCGTCTTATCCTGACTAATTGGAAATTATGCGGTGCAACGCTCATTATTCGTAGAATGAATCGTAAACGTAGGGAGGAGCATCAAAAGAACATCATGTTATCAATCCATTGGAGTTATACGAAGCATGGGATACAGCCGGAAGAGACATGCGTCCGTAATAGCCAGCGGAAAGGGTTTTCGGGATATGATCCCCGCAAACATTGAACGATTCGTTTTGCTCCTCTTTGCAGACCGTGGGATTTACCGTACTCACGACATTGCGTGCAGCAGCGAGATTAAAAAACCTGATGCTTCGTTCGTACGCTCAAAGAAATATCGCGGAAACGCGGGGGATCTGGGTGCAGAAGGGGAAGCGGGGTTTATTTGCAAGAAATCTCATGGCCGCGAGCAACAGCCTCGAAAACGTGCTGACCACGGCATGCGCATCCTGGCTCTTTCATAGAGTGCGTTTATTATACTCCACTCAGTTGTTCGAGACGGAGAATGTATACTCGGATGAAATTGTTTCCTCGCTGCACATGTACGACACTGTTTTTATTCCTCTATTTTTCTCTTTTTTATGCCATTCGTCATCAGTAAGGATGCAATATATCACAGAATGAACGAACCATCCCAAGAACTCCATCATGAAAGCGAAAGAATCTTCAGGAATGGAACCACCATTGCCTTTGATTCGTACAATAAAATTTTATGCGAGAAAATAATATAAATTTTCTATCTCGTGGTATCTCTTCATTACGTGCAGTATCTCATTCGTTTTAACATCAGTTGAACAAAAAGTTACTCTAAATGAATTGAACTTTTTTCCTTTCTGTAACTTTTAATTCATATCCTCTATCTTCTTAGTGAAATTACGAGGTCAAATAATATCAGAGTTTTCGCAACACTTCGTCTATCTAATTATGAAGTGGAAATAAATAGTTTCTCTCCATAATTCTTCCTTAGATATGATATGCTCTCGGCCTGTTTAAACGCCGTAGTATGTGTCCGATTCACCCATCTATTTTCGTGGCAAGCCGTCCAAAGCGTAGGCTTTTCATCGATTATTTAAACTCCCGTGCTGCAGATATTATCTTCCCAATCGAGTTTCCAGTTTTTATGTACAGCGGCAGAGCTCAAACTCCTATAGCCTTCCTTTGTACTACTGCCCAAATAGCGCATGTTTCAAAGCCATGCGTCAGGGCACTACAGTCATAGACAAAGAAAATTTCGAACTGTCGTGAATTACCTCCTTTTCAAGGAAATTCTACTCTTTTCTGAATTATCCTGCTGTCCACCCATCATTTACTCTCTCCATAAGACGTAAACGATTGTAATGCAGTCTCACCAAGATGGATTGCCAAGAAGGATCATAGATTTATCAAAGAAACGGGAGTAAGGGAACTGTGTATGAACGCGATAACAACCAGTATACATAATTCTAAATTTCAAGAGGAATGAGTAAAAGGATCGTGAGGCATCGTGGATTTGAAGATCGGGAAATGTACGAACAATAGTACACTTCGATGGATTTGTTACGTTCATGGGGTTAATATGAACCATGCATCTGTAAACAACAAGGATTAATGGAGGGATGTAATCAAAGGGTATATATGTTACAGTTAGTGCTCATCATTATTAAATTATCGTTTCCCTTTAGCTGGTTTTTGGATTCGCTAAATGGAGCATTCCTTCTCAAAGCTATTCAGCACACTGATTACTCCAGGAAGAAGCATATTTGTATTTTATCTTGATAGAGTTCCACTACGGGAATCAGAATTCTTTATGGATATTCAGTCAAGTGGATGTTTTAACACCTTCCTTATTATTTTTCTGGAATGAATTGCGTCAAATAAGCAATGACAACTCCAACTACTTACAAGAATCTTATGACTGCACAGTTGATTGAGGTAGATTTGTTACTGGAATAAAAGCGTCAAAAAGTAAATGTTCATTCCATGACTACCATGTTGGGTTAATGGGAAGTCTAAAAAAGGGTTATTGGATGCAATTATAATGATAAAAAACATTAAGGCAATACAAGTTACATGAGTATAAGTCTTACGCAGAAGCTCGAGTGATTCCTCATGTCAAATGTGCTCTCAAGCGCCAGAATTACGCCGGGCAAGTATTGACGTGAGCTTTAGGTTTTCGATTACGCCACAAAGCAAATCTGTACAGTATACAGCCTTTCGCAAGAATTAGCAGAGATGCGTGATCATGGGAGAGACGCTGTGGTGCACCAATGCACACCAGGTGATCTCGTTATCATCTTTGTGCTCAACCTGTCCGTCAAGTTGTATGGTGTGAACATTTAAGCGTGGTAATCGACGCATATGGAGGAAATAGAGTGGAAAAATCTGAACATACCCTGAAATTGAGAATGCAAAAATCCTCGAATATAGGAATTCACGATGCTGTCATGATCTTGCGTCCAGCGACTTGTAATTACCAGTTATGCCAGCAGTAGCTTCTATGGGCGCCTTGTGTCGTCTCTGGGGGAGAAATATGAGGTAAAATATGAGGAAAAGTGGATTTCAAAGAAAATAATCATTGGGAACTCGAAAATTATTTCACCTCATCCTCGATATAAGGTACCTTCTCCATGAGGCTTTTGATGCGCCATATTTCAGGCAAATGTCTTATCACCTCGGTCATGCTTTGTCTTCCGACGGGCTATGCAAGGAGAGTTACAATACATATTTCAATGTTTTTGTTATTCCTAAGCTTTTCATGTATTGTTATCTCTAACGGGACATTAAAGCATGTATAATTAATAATCCCGAAAATTTTTTTTCCTGTTGTCGTATGATGTTGTCACCCTAATGACTCCAGAGGTTGTTCTTATCTTCTCTAATTACTCTGAACCTTTCATATTACAGAAATAGTAATTCAATTTCGATACAGTTAGCATATAAATATAATTTTTTTAAATAATCTCTTATACCAGCGGTAGAAAATCGAGTGAATGTTTGATGTATTTCATCTGTGGAGATCTACAAAATCCAGCAATTTATTGGAGTTGTGCAATGGAGGGGTTACAGCCCTTCGCTGAAACCATTAATCGAAACTTTATAATTAAATAATTTGGCCGTGCTATGTATCGCATCGAATAAGAGTCAGAGTGGGATATTCCTATTTTTAACTCTAAGATTGAAAGTGCATTTGCAAATAAACGTGCGGAAATAAGACGGATGAGTACTGAAGTATACAGAATAAATAATTCATAACAGAGGAAATTCAATGGATATGACTTGCGATTCACGTGTCGCAAAACAAATCGTAGCGCACGGTTAACTTAGGGTAGTATGATCATGTCTATTTTTACATCTATTCTACCTTACATTTGATCACCATATTCTACCTTACAAAAGCATTAAAACAACTGGTATGACTTATATGTGCGTGTATGTCGTTTTGTTTTACGAGATGATGCATTAAGAAAAACTCCGCCGCAGCGCGGTCGACTTAGGATAGGTGATTTTCGCGAGTGCTGGCGGTTTTCGAGTAATGGGTTCTTCAGCGTAGTGCTCCATTCTATCCTCGTTTGATTTCCCAAAGGCCTTAGAAGAGAGGCAAACAAATGGAGGCGACCTCAGCCCAAGACTTGCGAAATGCTCGGGAGTTGAGCTTAAAGGCGGCGTTGACAGTAAGAAACAATCGGAAGAAATAGGTGTAATATTTAATGACTGAGTACCTTAGGTCGCAATTGTTGATGGATGCCATTCATTTGGGCTTTGTCCTCGGTTATAATACCGGGGAAATGGGCGCATTGGGAAACCCGGGACTTGGGACTTATTGATTTTGAGAATTTCGCGAACGGAAAGACGGAGAGACGAAGAGGGGGATGTTAGACTGCAGACTTGAGAGTTATGAGTGGATAAATTGCAGGCCAAGAACGAGGCGAGGGAATGGAAGCGTTTCTTCTGAAATTTTTACTCAGCGTGATATGCTTTTTAACTCTCATTCTTCTATAATCCCCGATGCTCAGGCAAACAAAACATGCATCAGCCCAATTTTCAGTTTGATGGCCGAGCAAATCTCGTATTCTCTTTTCTGGTGACTTTGTACTATACTAAGTTTGCTAGATGCTGTTTTCGAAGTCAATCCAGTCGCGAAAAAATGATTTCGTTCTTGCGCATTTAGACCTTTAATTTTAAGCAGTAGTGGATGTCAAAATAGTTATGATTGGTTCAAATACATTAATTTGGAATTCCCGAAACATTTCAGTGAATCGATAACCGACTGACGGCCTCGGCCCGTATTAATAATCTTTGGTCCAATATTTTGTCGGTATGACATCTGAAGTTAAAACTTTCTCCTACCGACAACGCTCACGCCAACTAACCGGCTGTCTAATGTGATATTCAAAACTGAAAATCTCAGTTAACATCAACTTAGTGAATAGGCTTCGCCAACCTGCGGTTAACTGCATAAAACTGGCTCTAATATGATTATATATTTAATTTAGAAAATAAAATGCACCTGATTATCCTGATTATCTATATTGTTTTGGCACCGGAATATTGTCGTGTGAGATGAACGTAGTGCCATAGTCTTTTAAATTGGTCCATGCAACAAATTATTTTGGAAACGTTCACGTATGGTTTTGCTGCAAAAACTCTGGGTAATTATATGGCGTCCATTACATCAAAATTACCTCTTTGGATATATAAACTAATAATATCGCGTCTTTTAAGTCCATGCAGTGACACAAAAATTATCACTTTGGACTTGCCTGGTCTTATTAGAGGTTAATGACGCAGTTTTGTCATACAGTAAGTAAAGTTACATTAGGTACATGATGAATTTTGCTTAATTTTAAAGTTTCCAGTTATTTTGTTTTCTTACTATGCAAATTTTATCGTAAAGGGGGAAAATAACTAAAGAGCAATCAGGAGCTATTGTGGAGCATATTCAGAAACTTAAAGAGTGTCTTAGAGTTTTGAAATGCCAATAGATTATTATAACCTGGCGCTTTAAGGCTAAGTAAGTTCGGCGAGAGCTGATGAGTACGCTGTGTCTTCTTCACTGAAGCATGGAATGCTAGCGTATTTTATCAGGCATTTTTTATAGAAGTGGAGCCAAAAGAATTTCTGAGCTGAACTCTTGGCTCCAGCGATTTAGCTAAGTAGGGTGGCTGGGCTAACTGAACGTAAAAAAGAAAATAAGTCAGTCGATGAAAACTTTCCGACAACTTTGCATGGAATCGACCCTGCGTACTTTCTTGCAGCTGGAAAATCTAGCCAACTACCGGCTTCGAGTGTCTGAAAAAGGAGGGATGGAAGGCAAAGTTATTCCTAGCAAAAGTGATGAAGGAAGAGGATTAAGGATTGGGAAGGAACCATGGAATGGAAAGGTGGATGCGTAAGGAAGCGAGGTTTTTATGGGATGAAGTGAGCGGTGAAATTGGGAAAATTTGGCGGGTAGGGAAGGGTGGGAGGGGCCCAAGGGATGCTAAGGTGAGGGGGTGGACGAGGGGGGGAGAGAAAGATGCAATTAAGGACCGAGAAGGAGGAGGAGACGCTGTTGGGTGGAGGAGCGTGGAGGGAGAAGAGGGGGACTGAGGAATGACTGGGAAGGTTTGGAGAAAGTTGCGGCGGAGACATGTTCTGCTCAAATAACGGGAAGGAGAGATATTTATGGAATAAGTAAGTGATCAATGGGTGGGAATCCGAAGTGGATGACAAAATGGTGGTTTCTGCAGCTTCTACCACGAAGTTGTGGCACGTGATGGCAAGCTCAAGACCCGGAATTATTGCCAGGCACACGTCCAAGTAATGGCTTCTTAAGCATCGTGGCCAAAAAAACTCTTATTCTGGCATCTAGAAATCGGTATGTTAACGAAATGTTTTCCCTTTTCCTCTTAAGCATTCGTAATTTGAGATTATTTTTCTATACGAACTTCTTTTTAAGCACGCGAGCACCTTTTAATTATTTTCATCTTTACTATTTTAAGAACCCACCAAGTTTAGTAATAATGCACTCATCATGGGGTATTTAGAAGGTGAAGGGCGCTAAAGTAGCTTAAGATTATTGTTTTTGCTCTTGAAGACTTGAAAATTATGTTGAACCGTGTTTCCATTGTTGCTGACAGATACAATCAAATTTTCTTGGCAAAAGATGGAAGAAAGAATCAATTAGAGAGCGGCTAAGAAGCTAATGCCGGAGCTACAAGCCTGCACCAACGGAAGGTAAGCACAAGGTGGTTAGTCGCTCCACTAACTCCCCACTCTCGAAATACTTAAGTGTCTGTAAAACTCCCGCATAAACTGTGTAGATACTCTCTTATAAATTTTTTTCCCTCTTTTAAAAGCGCTATTGCAGAGAAATTAACAAACCCTCGCAAAAATGCTGGGAAAAATTAATTTTAGATTTTCTCCCTCTATCAAAGTATAATTATGTTGCATGGTTTTTAACACCCTGTATTTGTTTTAAATTCAGTCAGGATTAGCTGATATGGATATATACATTCATTAACAGGAGACTAAAATTATGTGACTGTATCTGAGATGGTATAGGCAAAAATCATATTCTCCACCCTTCTCAGAGTTGCTTTATGTAGTTAGTGCCATGACCAGTTGTTCATGGATCAGACTTATATTTTAAATACATCAATATAAGCGCTACAGTGTTTTTATTGTGATCCTGATGTGTGTTTTATGCCTTCGCTCATTGCCTTTTGACCTTAAACGACTCTCGTTAAAGTATTATGAAAGTATGTCTCATAATTGTTGAGGTATGAATTTGGCGATAAGGAAAATGCGACGGTTAAAGGGAAGGAATGAGAGGAGAGGGAAGAGAATAATGAGAATGAATGGGAGTAGATGGGAGGAGTTGGACTGGTGCGAGAGAGAAGGAGGCTTAGGGGAGGGGATGGAGGAAAGAATGACAAATTGCCGTTATTCGGGCGGAGGAGTGTCAAGAAAGTCCTCAGTTCCGCAATTTTCTTTCTCTTTTAAGATGCTGTATGGGGAGGGAATTTCTCTGAGCGGATGAAGGCGACTAGGGATGGCGGGAATTGGTCGAGGGAGTCGCACAGATGGCGCTGTAGGAGCGACAAAAGCGGTGGATTGTGGGAATTGGAGATTGATTGGAGGAAATAGGGAATGAGGAAGGAACAAACAGACGGAAAGGTTAAGGCATCGTTGTAATTGGGAGTGGAAGGCTGATGGCTTTATTCTCTCAGTAGATGTTGCTTTATTTGTATCTCTGACTATTTGTAAACCTTTTCAAGATTCCAAACAGTGAATTAAAGTGACGAACATGACCTTAATGAGAGTACTACGCCTCTCGCATTGGAGTGAACTGACTTCTTCTAAAGCGAAAAATCGATGGCCTTTTGAAAAATTGACATGACTTTGTCTGCACTCCGTGGATTTTCATAATTTCAAGGCATAGCTCGAGGTATAGATTTTGCTGAGCCTCGCATGGAAGTTTAAAAGACGAGAGGAAAGGTCAAACGTGATTCGCTGCCTTTGAATTTATAGCGTCACACCTGAAGTTTCCGTTGTTTATGGTTCAAACGTAAAAGAATGTTAAAAGAACACCTCTTTCCAGCTGGCCTACCAAATGAAAAAAAGACATGCAGCGCATGGCCTTGTGTGATCAACAATGGATGTTAGGAAGCCGTGACTTTGAAATAATTTAAAATATGAATGGGTTTATCAAAATTTTATTAATATTTCATTGAATTCTGAAAATTTAATACGCGCAATACCATCGTTTTAGCTGTGGAGAAGGGCGAGGCAACCAGCCACGAAATAAACATTTTTTCTTCAGTTCTAGTAAGAGCATACATATGGTAGGGATTGATATCGCTCCACGGAAAAAGGCAATATTAATTTATTGAACTATTTTCTTTGCATTATGAGATCTGGGAAAAACTGAAATACCGACGCGGTTATCAGAAATTATTGTTTGTTAAAATATGTAACAGACTTCATGAAAGTAAAATATTTCGATGGCTCTTATGGCTTCCAATATATGTCTAAATGAAATATGGCCACTAGGTCCTATGGCCAGGAGGCAACTAAAGAGAAAGCGTCACTCCATATACTTGATGACAACTATAGTGAAGACCCTAAATTCATAAATGTTGCGCAAAATGAAGCTGAGTAAAAAATATTTAATGTGATTTTTCTAGTGTTGAGATTCCATTTTTCCATTTAACCTTTGCGACTCTACGGTGGAGTAATGTAAATACAGTCGTGTAACCCACAGTGGGGTTTTTTCTTCGTACAGTGTGTTGATTGACACTTTTAATACACAATTCGCTGCTATTTTAACTTCATGGCAACTTATAGCCGACAAAATGTGCAAAATTTGAAAATAGTCCGGTTCTGCGAAAAAGAAGGTTTTCGGGTTGATTAAATCAGATAATACCATGGGATGAAGCCACAAATTCTTTTAAATGGTGCTCATTGGACTAGTTGGGATTGTTGACTATTATTTTCCAAGGGAGAATATTGAAGCATGAAGGTCACAAAAATGGTCAGTTATTTCAAGGATTGTTTCCCCGTGGCTCCGAGCGGTGCTGCCACAGCATTGATGCGTGTAGCTTTCCACTGTTGGAAGTGGGCGTGTTCCGCGCTCGGGAAAGGAGGAGCCGTGGGATGCCTCGTTCGAAGGGATGTGTAAGGGCACGGCAGTAAAGGGAGAGAGACGCGTGAATCAATCACCAGGGATCGATGAACAAAACGAGAACAGGTGGCAGATATTATTCAGCTCTCGTAGGGATAGAAAAGGGCTTTATTTCGATGCGATCTCACTATACCACACTTTTAGCCTCCAAAATTTGTGGATCAACGTTGATTTTACAAATTACAATGTTGAATTTCAATGTCTGCACTGAGTGATAGCCCCATAGACCAATAATTGGTCTAATTAACCGGCAGTTTAGCCCACTGACAGCCTACACTGATGATATGTTACTCTTACAATATTAGTCAAACTTTCAAAAATTGAAACAGCTGAGGTTTAAATAATTTTATGCACCGAATAATAGCGATTGATGCTGATTTTTACAGAATTCTTATTTTATACCGCTGATGTCTTGTGATAAATTGTAAAAAACCGCTGTGCTTCCTCTGGGAACGTGACGTGCTTGAGCTTCGCAGTTGAAGGTAAATATTTATTTTCTGATGATACAAAGTCGAACTCTGAGGCCATCGAATAAAAAAGTACTGATCATATATTTGAATGCCAGAGCTCAAGGGTAAGGAATGAACTTCGCTGCACATTGTTGAGCTGTCCGACCTGATTGTTTCAATGGGCTTAAGTGATTACATGATCTAAACGTCTGTTTGTTTCAAGGTGCGTCCAGATTACCTTCAGCCATTTCGCTGTCATGACTTTCTATATTTTATGGTGAAAAATCTAAGGTATCATAATACCGTGCAATAAAAAAATTATTGGTCGTGATTTATTTTAACATAAGAATTTCTCCTCGGAAATATTCTAATTCTACGCTACACATATGGCGACATTGAAAAAACTTTTTCTCATCATCACTGACTTCTGTCATTATGGCATTGAACAAGCAATTTCATTTGAATACATCATTAAGTTGCCTCAGAATATTAAACCCTCCCAGTCATACAAAATTATGAGGCTGGGGGGCTTCACGCAAACAGCAATAATTCCGTGCTTGGAAAATCTATTCAAAGTATTTTAATGACAGGAATGGTCATTTGGAAATGTGGTCCATTTAATGATCCCACTCTTCCGTGGATAGAAGTTTCATCGATAAAATGAATAAAACATTTCTTCGTGTACTTCAATCCTACAATTACCGAGGAACAGTCGTAATGAGTGGCGATCTTTTAATTTATCATTTTTAGTTTGTGAATTTATACCTCGGGCAATTAAACATTGTTGCCATACCCACCGGACTCGGCATATTCGCTACATTATGAAAGAAAACAAATTTCAAAGGTCGTTCTCTCCAGGCTACATATTGCTTGTCGCTTATATGTTTAAGGTGCCGGGGCAGCATCACGGAGGAAAACGGGCGTGTAAGCGGGGAGAAATTTGGAAGAAAATTACGTTATAAAGGACACTCTCGCAAACTTTGTGCGAGAATATGGAGGAAGGAATGGTAAAGAGTCCATATTGGTGGTTCGGTAAATAAACCGGAACATTTAGGAGGGAGAGAGGAAGTTAGCGTATGGGAGATGAGCGTGAAGGAAGAAACAGAAGATGCGGTTAACGGGAAAGACGACTGACGAAGTAGTATAGAAGTGGTGGATGATGAGAGAAATCTGCTGGGGGAAATTTGGAGGATATGGAATAAGTGAATGGAGTGGGTATTGAAGTGATGAGTAAATGCTGGGCGTTATATTACAGGGTGTTTTATAAGTGGGAAAGGTGAGAACAAGGATATGTCTTCCCGTTGAGATGGACAGACGTAACACACAAGAGAGGTATAGAAGGAAATCGTATGTGTAGACCGGTGGAGAAAAAGGAGAAGACAATAGGAACAAAAATTGAAGTTAATCCCACGAAGCACCAATTCCGATATAGATATGGCAAAATTATCAGAGGCGCCCTACTCTGTCAATGAATTCTTGCGTTAAAGATGATAAATGCAAAAAAACACTGAATG
Source organism: Ceriagrion tenellum (assembly GCA_963169105.1). Classification (NCBI taxonomy): domain Eukaryota; kingdom Metazoa; phylum Arthropoda; class Insecta; order Odonata; family Coenagrionidae; genus Ceriagrion; species Ceriagrion tenellum. The sequence continues at coordinate 141,978,703 of OY720635.1, read as the reverse complement.
TAGCATTCGTTGAATTTAAGGCCAATTATTTATAAGGCCGTGGAATAAGGCCAATAACTTTGCAGTATCATTGATTAAATAATAGGTAATAACAACAATGACTGAAGATTAAACTTCCAGCTCTATAGGAATCAAGTCATTACGATGAGGATGAAGGGTGGGGGAAAAGTAGAAGCTAGAATAAACAAAGGATTTGGACACGGACGAACCTTTTTGTGGCAGTTTTCAAACCTGGAAGAAGCGCTAGAAATGAGAATTGAATGAATTAAAAAAAACTGAAGGAGACATTAGCATGCACCCTTTCACTGATGAAATCAATCTTATAACAAAGAAACCATGGCACCTGAAGGACTCCTCAAATACTAGAGGTAAAGTACAAGTGACAGAATTCGAGGAAAAAAAGGTAGAATACTGAAAGTCTAGAGATTGAGCTCTACAAGGAGACTACTAGAGGTTAAGTACAGGTAATGCAAGTGGTATGTGAGTCAACATTTGATGAATGTGAGGGAACATATCTCACCGGAATAAATTGAAAACTGCCTTCATCTTGCTCACCTTTGTTTCTGGCGAATAAATATAATTTGAGGTTGTATTAATTAACAGATCCAGTGAATTTTCTAGTTCCGTCCGATTAATACTCGTTTTTATCTGTCTGCACATCCCCTTGAAATATCGTCAATAATCAGTTCGTAATTATTTTGGAAAATAATGGGAATTTTATTTCTAAATAATGCGTATTATGATGCTCTAAATATACGAAAGATGATGGAAAGTATTATCTATGAATTAAAAATTAATCACGTCAGAAATTCATTCGCGACTAGAAAATAGTTTATTTTTAAACCAGTGCATGGAATGGAGTATCAGGGGTGGAGAATATGAAGATGAAGCTCTCCTATTGGGAGATATGGGAGACAGAATAAATATGAATCCATTAATTTCGTAGAAACTTAAGCTCCGCTCAACCGCGCACGATGCCGAGAATACGAGAGCAACAAAATGGACTCATCGGGCTAAGTAAACAGCTCGAACAGATATTTTGCTCGTTTGGGTAATCAAATATGTTTTGGCAGATCTCGAACGGAGTGTTATCCCGATATCGATTATGTTTTGAACGCTTCAGAGCTCCGTCAATCATAACAGAATTCTGCGCGTATTTCATTGCCAGTGAAATGCTGCCAAAGAAACCCCAATAATCATGGAATTTGTTCGTGGTTTGATTGCATTAACTTTGGAATTTTCAGGGCAGCTTTACTCACGTAATACCAATCCAATATGTCATTGAGCTCATTCGATGAGTGTTCTTTCCAGAAAATACGTCTGTACATTTTTTAGCTCATGTTCAGAAAATTCTTTGGGAAAATTGTTGGGGATATGCCTATTTCAATCCGTCTACAAATAATTCAGATACTCACTCCTGAAAAGTGAAAGTGGAAAATTTCCTCGCCAGTGAAGATTACGTTTAGTTTCAGTTGTTGACCTGTTAACCTTAAGCGCCAGTGTTTACAGTACGGTTTAGTTAACCTCATCTACCGATAATTCCAAAGAAAAGGCCTAACTTGATATTTTAGCTTAGCGATGTTAAGTTCTGAAGAAATATTGTGAACTTTATTATTCTCATTGCATAACTTTTCTAATATTTACATTTTCAATGTATAATCATATATTGGTATTAACGAAGAGTAAACAGTGGTCACATAGGTAATGCGAAGAAGGCAAATGCGAACCTTTATTATGAACAGGTAATACCAGCGAGAGGCTTGTTTCAATGGCCATATAGTCAATTTTGTAAATTAATACTGATTGAAGGACCCGTGTGATATTGAAAACAAACGAATTTCTTGCAATCGATGTTAATTTAATTTTTTGTAATATCGCGTATTGTATGACGGAAATAGTGTCAATAATAAATTCTGCGTCAGTGCTACCAAAACCTGGTTAAGAGTCAGTTTGCCAAACAAAGTTTTTTTTTATCTCTCATCGAGAAAAGTTTGATTTAAATTCCGATACACAACCCTGGATAGACCCACGTATCTCACGCCCTGTGGTACAATGGTTTCGGATTGATCGCCTTTCGTGCGGGTATTTCCCAGTAAAAGTGATGTTTTTCAATGACAATCATATTCTTCCGATTTCAATCATTCCCCACATAAAATTTAAAGTTAATGCCTTTTTTCTCCGTTTCATTCTATTTTTACCACGCTCCAAATTTCATTCGATCTGAATCAGTTAGGCACAATACTAGTGACCTATCTATGTTTCTCTTGAGAATAAATATTGCCACTTCGCCCATATCGTCTCCGAAACGTAATTTTTAGTATCGCCATTTACTAAAAATATTCTGCTTGAAGCCCAGAATTTATTTAATGATTCCTCTTTTGTTCATAAAAAATTCATGAATATGTGATTTATGCTTGCAGCGCGCAACAGCGAAAACGGCATTCGTCGGTATCAGAAATTTGCACTCGTTCCTCGGTCCTGCACATCGCGCATCATTGGCTCTATGAATGTGTTCAGTTCACGTGCTCATCATAAAGCCATCATTAATATGTCAAGCCACATGCGGAAATGCAGGAAAATACGATGCTCTTAACGATACGAGAATTAAAATTCTGTAGGCTATACTTCATGGCTATTCATTGATGCATTAAATGTAACTAGGAAATATAATAACCTCTCATGTGGCTTCGTTTCATCGCCGGGCGTAAGTTAAAATAGCAGAATGCAAACAAAGTGCTCCGACGGCACGTTCGCCGTATATTGCTTCTCTGCACAGGGCGCCTGTTGTTCTCCCTTCGCGTCGTGAATAAAGGGGGCCATATAATGAACATAACGTGCTGAAATTTTGTGAGAACCGAGATCACTCGGCGCATATTTTAAGGGAACCATTTTTTACCTTTACTAAAAAGTCATTTGCAGTGTTTTAATTTTAATTTTTATATGCTGTATGACCGTATTCAGAGAACAATCATCAGGTTCGAGCTGGTAAGAGACGTTAAATGAATGCCGGAAAATTCTTTTAGCTTGAATTTATCTTCAGTGTTCCCATCCGATTCCCAAAAACGACTCAGCAATGTGATATACTTTCTGTGACATATCTGTAATATTACTTGGCGTCCAAATGAGTACATAGTCACTGTCTGTCAAAGCCTTCTCTCCTTTCTTTTTTCCTCGCGGGATAAGAGGCTTTCATCTCCGGCATTTTGTGCATCACAGACTGTTAAAAAAGATATCCACACTGATTTTCCTCCTCCTTTTCTCGTTTGTTTCCTTTAGTTCCTGATATTTATTAACTCTTCACACTTCGTATAACATCTTGCACCTCTTTCAGCCAGAGTCTTTTACAACCTCTAGCTCACTCAGCCAGTTTCTCAAGCATCCTTGTCTAATTTCCAATCATCGCATTAGCAAATTATTTGGTACGAAGTCACTCGCACGGGTGCATAAACACCAGGGTTGAAATTCGCCATGAAAAAATCATTTAACTTGACCGGGATACGAACCCGGATATCCAAATTGTCGGTCAGGGGTGTTAGCCAGTTACACCACCAAGCCATCTTCCTTCCAGGCGAATATTGAGGGGGGTTTATGCGAACTAGATGTTCACGCCTCAAGTCTACATTATAGCATATGGGGCGAAGTCGTGCTTTCAAAGCCACGGTCGCGGTGGATAAACCCAACATTGTCGATATTAAAACGACGAAATTGACAAATTTACTATCATTGCATTAACAAATGATGTGGTACGAAGTCATTCGCACGGGTGCATATACACCAGTGTTGAAATTCGCCATGAAAAAATCATTTGACTTGACCGGGTTTATCCCGGAGTCCCGAAGGTGAGGATAATTTTTGACCGGGATAAACCCGGTCAAGTCAAATGATTTTTTCATGGCAAATTTCAACCCTGGTGCATCCTTGTCTCATTGAATTTCATATTTTTATTTTACTTGGTCAAAAATGATCCTCACCTTGACATATTCTCACCCAATAAGCGCTGTAGACTCTGTAAAACGCTGTTATCATTAAATACAGTTAATACCTGAAGTTTTTCCTTTGCTAATTTCTCTGCTCGAAATACTATCTTTTAACCTCTCAAAATTAATTTATCTAACCAATTATACTTTGCAAAAAATCTTTGTGTTTGAAGTTGTAATGATTTTACGTCTCACTGGTGTCGCCATCTTTGGTCTATCAAAGTGCCCTGGAATATACAAGTTCAAAACCCTATCTGCTGCTTGCAATTACGGTGGCTGAGATTAGGGATGTTAAACGAAACTAAATTCATGGTTCCGGAACGGTTCAGAGCAGTGGTATTAAACGAAACCGGAACCAAGCTTATAGTTTCGTTCCGGAACGAAACTAGGCTCTCTTTTTTACTATAGTTTTGGTTCGGAATGAAACTTTATGTACGGATTGACTTTATTTCGTTAACGAAACGAAAGTAGAATATTGAACGAAATATAACGTTCCGGAACCGTTCCATTTTTAAATATAGTTTGAGTGAAAGTAAATATAACGTACCGGAACCGTTCCATTTTTAGAAATAGTTTGAGTTAAAGTGAAATGGTGGATGAACATTTGGTTCAAACTCATGGTTCCGGGCTCAATCGGGACTTATCACAGGGAATTGTCGCCGTAACTCGCACAGCAACAGCGTAAAAAATGGGTATCCTTATGGTATACCTACAAAGTAGGCCTGGAAACAGCGCAACAATGGCACTATTGGAGTATCATAGAAGTGAACATCTTACGTGTCTCAACAACAGATTACTTATTAACCTGAGCGTCAAGAACATGTAACAACTAGAAACTATTTAAAATATAATAATTTCAGAAATGGTAACGAGTGTAATATTTGAAATTACAACTTTTTGGAATCTTCGTAATCGGAGAAATATATAATATTTTCAAATAATTTCTTTTATCTGAAAATTATTAATTCCATCAATAATATCACGATTACAAGATATCCATCAATCATATATCTAGCATGGTTCGTAATTTGTTTATCATCTAATTCAAAGTGAAAACGTGCGCTCTTCGCCCACTTGTATCAGGCAGACTTGAAAAATTTTAGGATTAGCCTCCCATTTGCATATGAATACTGTTTGAAAATTATTTTGCTGAGAAACTCCTACTTATTATGAGTGAAAAGAGATTGAACCCCGATAATGTTTTATTGTAGCGTCTCAAGTTTGTTAACTTAGGAGTGTCAGCTCTTCCAATCCCCTAATCCTCTCCACCTTCTCTTCTACTCCGGAATAGGTGGGGAGGAAAAGAGGGGGTCCCCTTTTCAACCCCCCCTCCCCCCCCACGGGTTGGGATTCCCTGGCAGGGGTATGGCGGTCAGTCTTGTTTGGTTGTAAACCGACAGAGTGAGGGATTTTCCCAGGTGAATGAGCCAAGTGCTAAGGTACAGGTCACAAACCTTATTGAAAAAGGTAAGAAGGGTGTATAGCGGAAGGGTTATAAACCAAAACGGGAGAAAAGTGGTTACGGCGCGGATACAAAGAGTTTGAGGACACAATGGTGACTACTAGTGTAGAGGTGTAGAGGTCTCTTCCGAAGAAGGGAGGTAGACGGAAAAACCCTGACTGTTTGTAAATTGTTAATCCGATATGCAGCAGCCAAGGAGGAGAACAAGGGTGCCCAAAAGATTCCAGACCGGGCTCTCAAACAGTATTGGGAAAACTAAAATTCTCATCCCATCTTGTTCTCTCTTTGTATTTTCCTTTCTTTGAAGTCTTTTACAAATATTCCGTCTGCATGTACTCAGAGGACGATAACCTCTGTATTTCCCCTGGTGATCTTTGGGCGCATCTTAACAGTGGAAGTGGGGTAGAGGTGGACAGTGGCTAAAGGTAGGCGCCGCATTCCCACCGGAGACGTGCTGTTAGTATGTGGACACATAGTAAGTTAGTAGGCGCATAGTATATTTGTTGTTCAGATATCCGTGAGTTTCATTTTTGCGCTGTTTTCAAGATTAATCTGCAATGAGGATATTAGGATTACCCAATGTTTACGCTGTTGCTGTGTGACTATGTAAAGGGATATTCACCATCGATACCTTGAGATCAATCCCGATCGGGCCGTCGCACATCCTCCTCATACCGGTGGAGAGAGTGTATTGTCATGCACAGAAAACAATATAACCTACAATTTCTGCTTTGGCTAAAATTTTTCGCCATAAATTGCATTAAGAATGCTAGTTTCTTTCTATTGTATTCCATTGTTACCAAACATGATGAAATGCTTTGACTATTGAGTATGCGTAAATGAGTTGGTTTGCTCCGGTCAAATGCACAGGAGTGCAGGGTGACTCCCATCCCCGAGAGGCTTGTGCGCTTGCGAGGGACACTATCATCGTCGGGAGAGACAGGTGTTAATCGAGGAGAACCTACAAGTGCAGACTACCTGGTAGATCCAGTGTAAGAAGAGGAAAGTCAGTGGAGCGGAAGTGGCCCGAGACGTCTACATCTACATAATATCCTGCTATCTGCCGCTTGGGCGTGTGGCAGGGTGTGTTAGGTCACCAGCCGTGTAAAGATGAAAGTATTGAGAGTTGAAATGGTGACATGTATTATGGGAGTGTATTTAGTGGAGCTCAGTTTTTACTGTGGTCGCTTATTATGCGCGGAAAGGACGGGTTTTTGTACCTATCTGTTTGGCAGTATATCTCTCTAATTTTATCGCTTCTGTCAGACCTAGAGATGTAGTGAGGCGTCATGATAATATTCTCTGTGTCGCTCTGAAAATTTCTGATTTTCTCAAGCAACCTATGCTTAGCGTGTGGTCTCCGAGTCTCTAGTGGCTCCCAACTTAATACCTCTTAAAGTTGTGAGACACTACATGTACTCTCGCAGCATTTTTTAACAAAGTGTGCTGCTTTCCTTAGTATTTTATTTTTTTTGGTGAAATCTATGTGACCATGGTCCCAAATGCTCGCGGCGAACTCGAGGTGTGACCTAATCAGAGCGAAGTGGCATCTCTCTTTGACTTTTTCACCCGAGGACCATCCTTTTATACGTTTGACAAAACCTAGTTTCTTTCATGCTGTGCCGCATATGCGTAACATGTGTGTTCTCCACGATATATCAGTAGTTAAGGTAATTCCAAGATATTTCGCTGTATCTGAAGATTTTATGTTTACTCCACCCACAGTATAGGTATGGCATTTTTGCGATGACTTTCGCAGGAAATGAACTGTGGTGGATTTTCTGGTATTTAATTCTAACACCCACTCCTGGCACCACGAATGAACGTTGTTAAGGTCAGATGACAGAACTTCAAAGTCCGCGTCTTCGCTTATTTCACGGTAGATAACTGAATGGTATGCAAGTTATCTTAATTTACTGCTAACTTGAGAACTTAGGTTATTGATATAAGTTATGAATAAAAGAGGACCGAGGCTCCAGTCTCTCTTCCTGGTATTAGTCGTTAGATTAGTATATAGAATGTCCATTTGTGTCCACTCAAGTTTATGTAACTACTTTTCCTAATGTAATCAGTGAATGCCAATCATTAATGAATCTTTTGCCTTTGTCTAGTGTCTTTTGTAACCATACTTGTCGTGTGCTTTCATCTTCATCTTTTTATCAAATTATTTCCCCCCTCTTTTTAGTAAAAGTTAGTTGTCGATTTATAATTTTGATTTCTGCCTATTTAAATTTTTTTCATTCCTTGTTCGCATATTCTCATTCATTGTATTTTGAAGTGCACTAAGCTGAATGGCTATTATAGTTTGCGATTTCCCAATTCCACTGCTTCACTGTGGAGAGTTCCACTGCTTTCTTTTGACGGGGAGAGGGCCCAGCGCGTCATGATACCTATCCTTGTAGAGCACGGTCACAGCCTACATTTTGACTTCTTCCCTAAACGGCTCGGTGTTCCGAGTGTTTGTGAAAATATTATGTCTCGTCGGCGTCCCCAAAATCCGGGAAGGGACCGCGAAACATTTAAGTATGTATGCATGGGTTTTGATGTCGATAGATTACTCCGCTCTGCAGAGGCATTTTTCAGAGTAATGATCATATTATTCTATAATATTAAGATATTTCTTCTGTGGCGCTATGGGATATCATTGATGTCAAAATTTATAGTTTCAGATACGCGATTATATCATACTAGAATATTGTGATTATAAACTTCATGTTTATGACATTATTAATGTTTATTTCATTTCATTATCAGAATATTACATTGTTACACTTGACGCAAATAGAAATGTTCCACCTTAGTTCAAGTTCCGGCATTCTATCGCAGGTGTGAAAAATAATACATATAAAGTATGATTTATCAGACTTATTAACATGATATTTGTAGATAAAGCCAAGCCTGTTAAAATGATATATGTTGTAAAGCTTTATTGAAATATATATTAATAATAATTGAGGAATATATAGTTTTGACATACTGAGGAATTCATGATGGAAACTTGATCACGAAACTCTCCTCATTCTCGTAATATGTTGGGTAGTTGCTTATCCTGACCATCCATGCTTCATAATCTAGACAGCAGGATTCTTTACAGGCTCTACTTAATCTCTCTCAAGTTTCGTTTTGCTTGGTCATACTTCGCTTGTGCGCACCACAGCCCGTAGTGTAGTCGGATTAATGGATTTCCCCGGAGCTAACGGTCACTATTATCCCCGATAGGCTGCTTCGAAAGGTTAAAGGTGGCGTATCGGTGTGCATTGATAGCCAGTGAGCCAACTAGTGCTTCGGAAAAGCTACTGATTTCACGTATCTCAACAGAACATTTACTGGCTCTGGATCTGCTGAAGTAGAAGGAATAAACTTTCTCTCTTGACTGTTTCTCTTTCTTGGAGGATGTGGGATTCTTTACATTTTCAAAAATAAACTTTCAATTTAGCTAAAAAATAAGAATTTGGGAATGAAAAGAAAATTTTTCATAGATTTTTAACGACAATGTGAGTTCCGATTATGTGTCCTTATCAGAGGCTCTTAGAATATATTTTAATTATGTTTTCCTACTCTGCAATATTGGATCAGGGTTTAATTCAGCCTGAATAGCCAATATATATGAATGTGCATGATTTGTATTAACAGCCCATTGAGTATAAATGTGAATGGGTATAACGGTCTTGCGTGTTTAAATATTTTATAAAATAGGTCATTTTCATCACTCTAATAATGCACTTGAGATGTAATGTAAGGAAAGCGGCTTTTGTTTGGCTCAAATTATACTATCATACGGAAAAAGTTAGAGTACGTTAAGCGATGATTCGGCAAGTAAAATAATCTGTAAATCATTAAAAATATTTACGAGAACCAGAAATATAAATTAGACAGGATTGAGAGATTATATAATAACATATTTGTTTTAAATGATGTGGAAGTGCCTACCTATTATTGGAACTATCGTATTTTTTTATGCGTCTCCACAAAAAACCGAAAGTCGTAATATCATGTTCATAAATAATGAGTAATATATACGGCCGTAAAATTAATTAAAAGAAATCGATTGATTACAATTTCTCAATTATTTTCCATGGCGTTAATGTGGTTTATTATAGAAATTTATGACGGAAAGGTCATTAAGGTGACGACTCAGGCGGGTATTATGAATAGCATTAGCATTATTTCTCTTGCCTCATTGTATTGTATCATGTAATTTTCCTTTTTTTAATGATCAAGATATTATACCAAGGGTATCATACTGCATTTTTATGTTAGTGATTTTTTTAGGACGATTATGCAGCATTAGTCTATCTAAGATATGATACTTAATTTTCATTACCATAACTCTTAGTATATTTTTAACTTGCACTAGTTTTTTGGTTTTTACGTGCCTCTCTTGTGGCTTCCATTGATTTTCTCCTGATATACTTTGGTAGAAGCGGTTGATAGTGCCCACCCCGCAGTTTATTAAATACAATATCGTGTGCCAATTACTCTTACAGTTCAATTCCTCAGTGAGAATGGCGGTAATCGCGAATGATAGATGAGGTAGATGAAACCTCGTAGCATTCCCTCAGCGTGCGGATTAGTTGGAAAGAGGAGATATTATTACTTACTGTGGGATCTGCAGAATATTGAAAAATTATATGATTACTTGGAGTCAATTATACCTCGGTGTTTGACAGTAGAATTGTATTACTTTAGGCTTAAATTATAATCAAATTCGTGGGTAAGTGACGGATAAACGGCTTCCTTTTCTTAACATTCGACTGCTCGCGCTCTTATTGGTAACGTGAGTGATCACATGGGATACCATAGTAGGCCTCTGCTTCTATTTTACATAAATAGTTTAAAACTTTGTAAATTATTATATCAAGGAATAAATAACCATTTAATACGCAATTTTTAAAATAAATGCAATAAAATATTTTGACGTCTATAGTAGTTTCTCAATCACAGTCACATCTTCAATGGCCACTATTCGTCACTTTATGTTTCACTGTCATCGGTTGACCATTTTCAATCAAATAACGGCTAGTAAATTTGATAGAAAAATCTATTGAATCAACAAAAGAATGCCGTGCACTACTCTGACAATAATGAACCGTAAATAGTGGGTTTTGGATATTAGTGAACAAATATCACATATGTCTCTCAGGTGCTCTTGTGCGTTTGCTACGAGATAACTGTTAGGACAAAATAAATACAATTTGATATGTACTGAAAAGATATCTATGATTGATGGCCTATAAAATTATCAAAAGTAATCATCAGGAAAAACAACAATGCACAGCGAACTTACCTAGTACCGACAAATAGAAAAGCTTCAAGTTGTCTGTACAACACTGTCACGTTAGAGGTCGCGTGGGACACTCAGTTGTCCGAAACGACTTTGATACGAGACACTGACGGTATATACAAAAAATCAGTGTTGAAGGGATAGCGAGTGGATAAGATAGTTTTGATTGGAAGGTATTGAAATGGTGAGAAGGCTACGTTGTATTTCAAAGCATGAATTCTAAAATATATGACCTTGGGATACCATGGTATCCCAAGCGAGCACTGGAGGGTTTAAGGAAGACTCTCCAGTGGGAATGATTACAGCAATGTGGCTGATAGGCACTTATCACAACAAACTATACCTTAGTACCTTGAATTCTTATATTCTAACACCTCTTGTGGTACGCCCATTGGGTGGCTCACAGGATAGTATGTACAAGTAAATTATGTCGCTGTTTATGTCTCAATAATAGGTAACAAGGTTTGAAGGTTCAGCAGTCGATGGCTTGAGGCGATGACAATATGAATAATTCTGGTTATTGTGTCAGCAATACACTAAGAATTAAATGGGAACATGAACCTTTATTCTTTTCTAAGAGAACTGAAAGATGAAAAATTGAGATATTGTTCGGTAACTGAGGAATTCGAATATACCATCAGTAGTTGACACCTACGTCAGCTCTTCGGTAATCATGGTAGGAATAGCAACTTTGGAAGAAAAAGGAAGATGAGAAAAGGAGAAAAAGTCTACACACTAAAAAAATCACTCAGTAAAAATGCAAAAAATTTAATGAATAATTTTCCACCATAAACCGATTCATTTAAAGGAGACCGACTGACATTAGAAACAGGGCGAATTCACGCGCATTTCCTTTAATTAATTGGCTCAAAAATATTCATTGAGTAAAATAAAAAACACATTTTTAGGCATTTGTTACTACTTATTATGCGTTAATAAGGCAGTAAAAAATTTTTAACCCTATTCATAATGCCCTCCTTATTAGTCACCTTAATGACCTTTCCGTCCTCAGTTTCTATAATTAACCACATTAACGCCAGGGGAAATAAAGGAGAAATTGTAATTAATCGTAAAATAAAATTTATTAAATTTTATTTTACGGCTGTAAATATTACTGATTATTTATGAACATGATACTACGACTCTCGGTTTTTTGTGGATATTATATATATTTTGAAATTCTATTAGCTTGGATTTTTTAAAAAGATAGTCGGATGTAATCAACGTTATATAAGTTTTCAATAAGCAATTATGAGCGATAGCTACGAGTTATCTCATACAAAATGAAATTGATAGGCAAAATGTTGAGGAATATGGAAATTGTACGAAACTGTATGGCCGCATAAAAATTAGAAAGGATTAGAATCCATATTATAAGATGCTTCGTACTTTTCCATAATTATTTAATGAGTAAAACGCGTTTCATAGCTTGCTGCATTGTCAGGTACATTTGTGTCTTCCACCTGACGTCAGGAAATCAGGACATCGTTGTATAGTATGGTAATGAATATTTCCTCCTTAAGTAGTAAGTATCATATCTGAAATAAATATGTTCTGCATAACTCTACATTAACAAATAAAGCATTGACATAAAAGTGCAGTATAATAGCCTTTGTTTAATATTTTGATCTAATATAAGATTCTTCCACGAAGTAACTCCTGAAGTCGTAAATTTTTTTTAAATTAAAAAAGTTTTAGGTAAAGGGTTTGCGATTTTAGCGAGGCCAATGTACTTCCTTAGAAGTATCATTTTTTAGTGCTGTATGTTTTCATGTAGTTATAGCAAAGTAGGGATTGGAGGAAAAGCATATTGTTGCATCACTCTTTTAGATATCACTCTTATAGTTTCATAGTCAGTGATTTAAAAAAGTTATGTTTGTGAAAAGTTACAATTCCCAATGCTTAAAAATTATTTCTCGATTTAATTATTCCTATTACCAAAACATTATCTCAATGAGTTGTAACGTAAAATCTTCATCATCTCCCATTATCAATTTGGTATAACCTCTGTCTTTACATACGTATGAAATCAACAGACATCTTTCCGGACGTACTGGAATCTCTCGACAATAAATATTCTACTATATCATCCAATGTCAAGGAGTCCATAGGAATTTCGATCTATCAACAAAGTGAAGAAAGTATAAACAAATCGTTTACGGCATTGTGTCATAGGAACTAGAATGTATCAAGCAAATGGTTGGAAGTTTCTCTGATAAATAAGTGAAGGAGAGGTACTACTTTGCGCTGGCGAGACAACATCTTGATTACACAGCGAGAATGGTTGATCCTGCTAAGATTAATTGGGAACCATTGGAGACCCTGTGTGCACACCCTAGGCACTACTTAAAAAAAAAAAATTAGGCGATTTTGAACTCGACATGCGGAGTGTCACTTCATCTTCACGTAATATATCTAGAACTGATTGGAGTGACAAAATTCTACCCATTGTCTCTTAGAAGGCATATAATAACAGAGAGACTGAGTCACTAACACACAATTGAGTTAATGAATGTGTCCCTCATGAATCGAAACAAACATTACTATCACGCAATTCACCTCTATCCTTTCCGCCACTCTTTTCGTCCTTTCACCGACCCATTCAGACATTTACGTGGACATTATCTGAACACCCGTGCCACACACCTCTGCGGCGGATTGTAGGGTGTACTTAGATGTACGAGACTCATAGATTTAAGAGATGAAGGTATTGTTATTAATATGTAATACTTAATTCTTTTTTTTTTGGAGTATTAAGTTTTTAACGCATATTTGAAGATGCCATGGTACAGATGTTAGCTCATCAGTGAGATAGACAAATACTGTATTTTATAAGTACTAAGAGCAAATTTACTTGTTGATAATTCCTTTTTTCCAGCATGCGTTGTCATTACAATAAGCATTATTTCCTCCAATTCCTTACTAGTAGTATATTAATTAGTATATCATAAGAATATTATAACTCATGCTGTACTTACATATTTCATAAGAACCTATTGTTTAAAAGATAGTCTGATATTCTAAAAACTTTTAAAGTTATAATGATTGGTAAATTTTTAGGTTTATGTAATTAATAGTTTAACCTCTAGGACAACCCTATTTTTACCTTGCGTAACAATACCCGTCATATATTTGCTCTGCGAGAAACTCTAAATCGTAAGTAATTCGAGCAAGTTTTACTAATCGAAATCACTTAACATGGATTTGAAGCCTATTATCCCGGAGTGGGAGATGTGTATGTTGCTAAAGAATGCAAAAATTTTCATTACGGAGGATTTTATTACATATCATCAGGATATTTGCCTGAAAATTATCGTTTTTGAAGGCGTTTGGACTCTTTATTTCTTTCAGATGATGGATTTAAGGTTTTTTCCACTTTCTTTTGTGTTAATTACCGCAGTTATCATAAATATTAATTGCATTAACATGCACAAGATATGAAAATTACAGAGATCGAGTTTACTTATATCACCCTAATGTCCATGTTGTGTAATGATTTTCATTACCGTTAAGTATGTGCCCAATCCCAAATTTTTTGTCCTGTTCATAGGTGCTTGTTTACTGCAATATTAATTATAAGTAGCCCTTCCTGATTTGATTAATTGCCTTCAGATTTCCATCGATGGCATTCCACAGCCAGCTGTTTTGGTTTGATGTATATGGTGCGTGCCAATCTCGTATTTTAAACCCTCTGGTGGTTCATTTGAATCTCCTCGAGATTAGCAGATGTTCTTTATTTCATGACACTTCAGCACCAATGGGTGAAGCCATGAATATGGAATCCTCATATTCAAAAACGGACAGTCGGCTTAATGTGTGCCCGTCTTTTAGTTAAAAAATTACTATAAATATTTACATAAGCCATGGGCTTAGTAGCCACTCGTTGACAGTATAAAACAGCAGGATGGGGGCTAGCTGGAGTTAAGAATTTCACGGGCCTCGGCTTTGAGTGGTCGGTAAATTAGAATTTGGGCCAATTGAAAGCTACGGAAGTGGAATGGTTAGCGTTTTCGTGGGGAGGAGGTGATGAAAGATATTCGGGTAGGCGTGGATAGTGGAGCGGTTGAAGAAGGAAGATGGGGTTAAGGTAGGGCATTAAAAAACGATGACGGGGGTGGGGGAGTGGAGTGGAGCCGGGGGAAGGGAAGGGGTAGAGGGGGATGGAAGTGGAAAGAGTGGAAAACGGCGGTTGGGAGATAAGGAGGAATGTGAGTGAAGGAGTAAAGGAGGGAATATATGAATGGAGATGAGGGTGGGAATAAGGAGGAGATGGGAGGGGACGGAGGGAGGTGGGGGGGGGCTGTGCGTTGAAGGTGGGGGGTTGAGGTGGCGGGTGGGTGTAGGGAGGGAGTGGGGAGTGAATTTTTGGCTGTGGCCGGGCGTCAAGAGAGGGGAACCGGAGTGGTTAAGGCCCGCACCTCCCCACTCCCTTCCCCCTCCTCGTCTTCACCTTGCCCTCCCATCCATCCTTATAGAACTTAGTCCTGACACGACGAATAATAATAACAGCCGCATTACCATTGCAGATTTAAGGCTTACCGAGCACCTTTTACCGTTTGAACTTCACTAAAACTCCTCCCCGTGGACTCTACGTATCCCTCTTCCTCTCCTTGCTTCCCTTCGCGACTCCCACTTTATTATTCTCTTCTCCTATCCTCTTCAACCTCCCCTCCCTCTTCTTCCTTTTCCATATTTTTTATTTTATCCACGACGCTATCTCACCTCGTTTCCAATAGCCTCAGCTTTGACTGGAACTTACTCAACCGAGGTCAGTGATTGTTACACTTTTCATTTTGAAGTTTACTCTGGTGAATATCCGTAGCGTAGAAGATTATTTATTGGTTTACAAGAGTGTAATTTGACTATATCTTTCCGAGAGAGGGAAATGTAAACCCTATGGAGAGCTTAATTTCTCTCTAGATATTCTCATTTCTGGTTTTGCGAGAAATATCTCCAAACGATTGAATGGAATTATGCACTTCGTAATCAAAAAGTATCAATTGTAGCTACTTCTCCGCATCAATTCAATTCAGGCATTATTTACCTTTCCTTTTCTTAAAAAGGGTTTAGTAGCCTTAGATCTGTACTAGGAGGGCGGAAAATGACTAGATTCGGAAAAATATTCTCGTCTCGCGCTTATTCACAAGATGCAATTCTTCAGAGGCTTTGTAGAATAAAATAAATATTGTAATGTAATGTTAATAGTATAAATAAATAGGATATCATAAAAAATGAATGAATTCAAGTGGCTAAAATATTATGCTAGTAAGCTTAGTCTCTTGTATAATTATTTTCCTCATGTGGCTTACTATTTAATTTTATTCAGGACAAAAGATAAAGCTAGAAAATTTTAGAATCTAACTCTACATTGCATTCGAAAATAAATGCTTCAAAATGGCTGTATTAGATTGTATTAGATTTAAAAAATAATTTTTCGTGAACTTTAACTAATAAATTACTGAAAAAAAGTAGCAAAAGGGAGTTGAATGTTTCAGAACAGATCATATTAATAGTTTCAATCTATTTATCTTTGAATATATTTTAATAGCCATTTTATATTGTACTCATCTTGGTGTTATACTTCTGATCGATTTTCTTCGTCTCTATGGCGAAATGCGTTTGAATGATATGACTTGTCCAACATGGCCCGTGAAGCCTCTTATACAAAGGCAAAATGAATAACTTGGGGGCACTATACAGACAAAGCCTCAGCTGTCTTGGGTGCTGTTATCTTTTTCCCTTTCATGACACTAGCATGGATGTCTGAAATTGAAAGAATAACTCCTCAGCAGCAATAAAGTAGAGCAAGTGCCCCTTCCGTCATCCTTTTCTCTTTGATTCTAGTGGGCCGCCCTGCAATTTCTTGTCACGAAAATCTGTCTAGGTTTTGTCACAGGGAAAACTCTTGTAAATACATCGCTTGATGTCTGTCAATGACATTTTTCTCTTTTAAACTCTACTTTGTTTACTTTATTGAACTTACAAGAAAGTATTCGTTTTTTTCTTCCTAGGTTTCGTTCCTTGATATTCCAGTTTGATTCATGTTCAATTGCGCTAGAGTCGATTTAAATTCACTTCGTTCCATAGAGATGCATGCATTGCGCTTTGACAATTAGAGCTAATTTATCGGCTAATGTAATTGTTTATTGCTGCTAATTTATCTGATTCCACCTCAGGTGTAGTACTCCTCATTCTTAGTGCCGCTTTCACGGTACATTTTATTTCACAAACGAATGTATCATAGAAAGTGCAAGAAAATAATGGAATTAGAGGTGCTATTTCCCGTTCAGTCATGCGAAAAAAATACAACTTATCGCTTTACGCGGTGCTATTTTCCATATTCAATAGTTCATGCATTCATTTTTACCATAATGTGTTCCTTGTTTCGCGGCCTTTGCACGTATATCCTCTCATATTTTTGACGTTCATTTTTCTGTCTCCTTCTTCCCCTCGTCTTTAAGTGGCGCACCCAACTTCCCAATCCTTTCTCCCACTTTTAACTGCTCCTTTTGTTTCTGCTCCTCCGCTCCTCCTCAAGAAGTTTCTCCAAAAGTATAAGTCACACGGGGCTATCAAGTCGCTCTTCCGCTTCAACTCCGCTAAAACTCCACTCTTCTTGGAGTCATCTCATTGTTAAGTCTGCATAATAATTGCCGGGTGAAAGCGATTAGCTAAATGTTTCGTAATTAGCATGAATAAATTGTCGTTATTCTCTTAATTATCCTTAGAATTTTCGAGTTTGGTTTATCCTGGAGGCTTAGGCCTGTTTTGTGAAAACATTATTCGGAAGTGGACAATTAATTTCAGTGAGAGTCCAATTCGAGTAAGGCAATATGGCATTTGGCGTTTTCGGTACTTGATCAACAAGCTTACTAAACATTATTACCTTACTTGCTCTTCGGGCAGCCCTCTCAGGTGGTGTTAAGAATGTATATTTGCTGACGTAGACGCACTATTTTACGTTTACGCTCAGCCAGTATTTCTTCTTTGAAGTATTGTTTGAACTTCTCATAATAGCTTAATCCTCACGAATTGCCAGTACTTTAATTATCTTTTAATGACCTTTAATCACATACTTTTCATACACCGAAACGGATGAAGTGTATTTTCAGATATAACGTTTCGTAGACATTAAAGAGCCATTAAAGAGACATTAAAGAGATCTCTACGAATATGTGACCCTAAATAATGGCTTGGGGAAGTTTAAATCTATAAAAGTGATAGCGGGGAAAAGGTGATATGTTAGGCAATTTAGTTCTAGAATGGTATGATGTTGTATCAAAGAATCATAGCTGTTTTTATTTCAACCGATTTTAGGTGGTTTCTTCCATTATATGGATACTGTGAGTGGAACAAATTTACAGTAAAAAATTGTAAAACTCATTGTTTTGATCAGGTTTTAAATTAATACAAAACTTTCCTAAGTAGTCCATGGGTTTAGTTATTTTTCTAAAGGAGAATGAATTGTGAAAAAGCATTCTGTAAGCGGTTAAATATTTCAAATACGTGATTATTCATGGCATTTAGAATACGGGCACAGTTTATCGTTTGAAAGTCTCTTAATCGTAGGGGTAAGTTTTTCATGATGAAAGCTATTGTAGTGTGGTCTTCTATTCTAACACAACAAATGCTAAATTCTGTAGGCGGTAGAATCACTGCTGTTTCTTGTTGTTCCATCATATTTACGTAACAAATTGGCCCGTGAGCTCTCGGCGTCCACTGTTCAGCAAAATAAACTCTGCATCTTTAAGTTTATCATTCAATCCTCGAGCAAACATAATATTGTGAATGAAACCCAAGTTTTGGCCGCGAGGCCTTCCAGTCCAGGTTATTTTCTTTTACGCAAAAATGGGTTCATCATATTTTTTGTCATCATCATGATGTTAGCTTGAATTTGGACCGTGTTGGAACACACGCTATAATATCGCGAGAGCGGGGACTGTGAGCATTTGGGAGATTAAGGACCCTTATCCCCGTCGCTCTTCTTCTCTGACGATACGACGGTGAGGACAGAGACGGGGGCTACCAACAGCGCCACTCCCCAGCGGTGTTTTAATTATTCAGCTCAAACATCCACCCCTTCCCTTTGTTTCGGTCCTTTGGTGGCCCTTTTTGATTCTTTGAGCGAAATTATTCGACGGCCTCATTAAGTCTCGCCCTTGCTGTCCAATCCTCTTTACCGCCAGTTTTGCACCCGTCCACCAGTTTCTTAGAAAATATTCTCAATGTGCCGCACCTCTCCCGAGCCCACCGCTTCCTTTTACTCTCGCTACCAGTCGGTTCGCCTTCTCGGTGAACGCGTCCTTCCGTCTCCAAGGAAAACAACAGAGATGCCTTTGGCTCTTCCTCTGCTCTGACTTTCGTCGTTGACTCCTCGATCTCTCTTCCTCCCTCCTCCTTGTGAGAGTCCCCGTCGCTCGTGGCGAGAAAGTATTTTAAGTAATGATGAGGTTTTAGAAAGAGACGGAGATTATTCGTCTTTTCTATATGCTGGGTGCCTTTGATGCTGTAATTGTTCTCTTGACTGTCTAACCATAAAGGTCTCGCATACTGTTTTTATGCTGGCTTGGAATCTTTAGGTAAATTGCCCATTTTTCCATGTTTTCTTTGGAGTCGAGTGGCATGGATCTATTATTTTTTATTATTTTAACCGTTTGATTGGTTGATCCTATGAATTGAAAGTACAACTGCATGTTGTATCCATATTCACAATTTTTATGCTAATTACAATCCTATCCCTGTACTGAGTTTAATTCAATGATATTACGATTAAGGTCCATGGAATCTTAAAGTGAAGAAAGGCTCATTTGTATGTATGTACATTTAGCGCGGTAAAATATTCTGAAAAACCACTTTGTTCTGACTAATCGAAAGTTAAATTATCTGTACAAACATCTGGCTAGATAATCCTTTTTACTGTAACCTCCCTTCGTATTTTTTTAAATTAGGAACATATCATTGTCGTGCTATTAGAGAAGAAATTTACATCATGGTCAGAGTTAACCGTGGAAGGTTTTGAAAGGATCCCCGGGAATATTATCGTAGATCAGAGGTGATTTCCAAATAATAACTTTAAAAATGAACCAACCTCTTGATGGGGTTTGTATTTTACTGAAAGTGAATGTTGCACACATTTTAGTGGGTTAAGCTAATAATATTTATCAGTGGTTTGAAATTATTTTCAACCCTCTCTCCGAAGATTAGTCCCGCCTGCCTGATTTCGAGTGGCCTAAAATGCTAATGAAGGAAAGGAAACGTGCCATAAATTAAGCTATCCAGTTATCTTTGACGGCTAATGTCTGCCACATTTTGGATCGATGAACGTTGAATTATGGTCAATAGTTTTATGCCTCATTTTTTGTTAGGTATATTCTTTTAATGTTAAGTATTATTGAAGCAATAGCCACATTTGACATCCACAATAAGACATGTGATTTAACTTTCTTTGAGAGCCATATTAGCTCTATTTATATCCCAAACCCTTTCACTTCCCAACGATCCAATGAACGAAGATCCCAACGAACCTTTCTACCAAATGTTTTTAAAACTAAAGTTTTCTTGAATTCACTGGAAATTTTTTTGCCAACTATCATCTCGCCCGTGGTAAAGTATGCAAAAATAGGGCTGGAGATTACTAATAGGTCTGAAATTGCTAAAGAGATGCCAATTCCGGGTAAGAAGGCGATTGATTATGATTGTATTGCAAGTATGTATAGTAATGTCCCCAGTATGAGCGTATTTGAAAGCAATAAATATTTTTACGAGCGTTCATGGTGTCTCAAAAACAGATGCAATGACTCCAATTGATAGTTTAGTTGCATTTATTGTATTAATTGTGTTCTTTGTGGTTTCGTATCGTAGCCCTGTTTGTCAAGCTCAAAATGTTTTAAATGAACTAGCTATCTTTCAGTTTAAGCATCAATTACACTCATACTTAAGGTGTGTGTGCCATGGCGTTTTGAATTTTCATTTCTGGAAGTGCATTAAAGTTCTGTGTGTGGTGTGAACGATCAAAATATAATTTATATCACCTACAGCCTTCATACTCTACCGGTTTTAAGTATGACCATCGTCACATCCTGTGATTACTGTCGAATATTTTAGTAGAAAATAAAACGAAGTAAGAGGGTAAGTGGCTTCATTACATAGTGTATTACATAACTGAGAAACTCTACCAAAGCAATCATTTGATTATACTGTACTGTACTCGTGGTTTATCTTGCGTTCATTCCTTGTATATACGCTGTTGTAATAAAACTCCTAGTAACGTGTTGTTCATGAAATTGTGATCACCAGAGGGATTTGGTGTCATACACAGGTATTACGTTGAGGACTGCTACACTTCAGAGAAATCTGCTATGAAATGTAAAGTTGCTAAATGTTAGCTTGACCGCAGAATCGTGAAACACTCAGGTATAAATTCCTTCTTTTAAGTTTTATGTTCTTTAATTATGCGATGTTACTGTCATTTCACCAGAACTAATTACTTGAGAACATGTTAAAACATCACCGTCTTGTGTTTGTATGCATCACTTTATATAGTCTTATCATTCAGTTACAAGTAGACTGTTATCTCATGAAATGGCTATGCTATAAATTATTTTAATGCTATTAAATCGTGATTAACATCATGAATAGGCACTTAAACCAAACTAGGTGGCTTTCAGGGATGTGTGTAAGTTAAGAACTTCAATGAATTAAAACTACAGCAAATGAGGGCCCCTGTATGTAGTTCTATGCCATTAGAAGACAATGATTTAGAATAGTGGAGGTTAACAGAAAAAGATGAATAGTCTCATGTAATAAACGCTATCTTTTGGTTATATTCAATATTAAATAAGGAATACAGTGAGAATGGTGTGCACATATTGCAACAGTGTGTGAACGGCAGGGTTAAAACTCTAAGATTTTGTTCTTTTTATCTCCTACGTGGAGATAAAGTTGCATACAGACTACTAGCAGCTGAGAAATGATGGTCGTCTGTGGTTCAGAAGGACAAATTCAAATATATACACTCATGATCATGTCAGAAAAAGTTTCCAAAGATAGGGAGTAAAACTGGAAATCAGTTAGAGACAACGTTTCTTCGGTCAGACTCTACTACACAATGTCTTGTCTCTTTTTGGAGAAACTCTGTACAGCGACATTTCGATGTAGTGAAATGGAAATTGTAGACACAAAAAAAATAAAAATTTGCACGTACTAATATATAAAAGCGTACCAGGCTCAACTTTGTGGAAGTGATATATATCCATTTCAAAATGAAAAACAATTGTAACTTTCCACACAGAGTTTTTAATCTTTGCCGACCATGGTTTCAGCACCTAGTGCCATTATCAAGGTCTTCTGTCTTGATAATGGCACTAGGTGCTAAAACCATGGTCGGCAAAGATAAAAAATTCTGTGTGGAAAGTTACCATTGTTTTTAATTTTGAATTGGATGCACGTACTAAGTCTGATATTATGAAATTGTCTTCACGGTATAATTGCGTGTTCATTTCAAAACTTTGTATTGCTTTTATAAAAGTGAATTATCCAACTTAAGATTCCCATTTTTACTTTTAAATATTCGCAATTCTTTTGTAGCAATCTTGTATTCGTAACTTTTATAATTCTCAACACTAATCTTGTTTCTCATTTCAACCATCTGCATGGCCAATCATAGGCAAATCTAATCCATTTCCATTATTTTGAGCAGCCATTTCCATAATTTTTACTGTTTTGTAGTTCCCTTCAGTGTTTTAGAGCCAGTCCTCCACCTACTTTCACTGCCGCTGAAAATCCCCTCTGATTTCCTTTACATAAATACCAGATGTAACGTGTCCTCATTTGTTTTCCTTGTCACAAGTCTTTTCTGTCCATTTCCATCCGCTTTCACACCTTGAAAGCCACAGGCCTAAGTTTTTACCTCCTCTTGATTTTGTATCAATATGATACTGCGCTGATGAGAAGAACCAGATAGATTAGAATAACTCAGAAGCACAATTCGTGAAGATCGTAACTGTAGGAAAAATTGTGGGAAAAGTCCCCAGAGGAAGACCAAGGAATAAGTTTTTTGGCCAAATAAAGAGGTAAGTTCATTAGAAAAGCTACCGGGAAGTAAGGGAACTAGCAATAGATATTGAAGGGTGGGGGGCTACGGACAACCAATTCAGCGATTGATCCACTAATACTTATGAAGAAAGACGTGGGTTGATGATTACTGATGAAAAGATGAAGGCTATGAAGTAGTTGAGACCACATCCGCAGAATTGTAACGCAAGAATCGGATCTAAATTATTTTTACTGTAGTACCTTTTTGAGTCAATAAGTCACGCCTCAGTAATTTATATATTCGAAGTAGTTATGAAAGCAAATATGAAAACTCAATTAATATTTGTACTGAACTTGTATCTCATGCCATTTTCTTTTCATTTACAATTGCGCCCTGCTCGTACAAACAAATTCTATAAGTAGCATTTGTCACTCACTGCTAAAATTTGAGCTCTTCTTCCCGTCTATTTCTCATGCGCCATCCTTTCCTAGCACTTAAACCCTGAAAATGCCTCCGTTGCGGTATTTTTATATTTGCTACTCATTTTTTCCGTTTTTCGCGGAATGAGAATTTGTTAGTACGCTCTCCGGTCGTTTGAGCCCACATCAACTAACCAGAGGTCAAATTTGCTTTATAAAACCCGACCTCCCGTTGATTTGAACATTAACTTAACGTCTATGTTACCTGATGACCAGTTTAACCAGGCGTAATAAAACCGGCCCTCACTGTCGCAGTGATTTTGAAGCGAGCTAGCATTTCTTTTAGAATGTTAATAGCTTCATAGGCACTTGCAATACTGTTCATTCGTTATATGAGTTGTAATTGCAATCTATTCTGGAATGGTGTACTTTCAGTGAAGTGGTCGCTTATCTTCGCAGGTACGCAATTGGGTTAGAGTAGATAATATCTATTTTACGGCTAATCATGTACCGTTCATTCCTTATTTTACCGACCTTTTTTTCCTTATTCCTTTTACGACCTGTATTAAACACACTATTCTTTCTTCTTTGAGCTCGCTGTTTACAACTTAAACAATTGCCACATTATTGATACTGAAAGCAGCGGCTGCCATCGACGAAAGTGAGCGTATTATTTACTCCTTAGTATTAGTATATATCTTAGGCTGTGAATGCGTACTATTAGAGCGTAACACTCCTTGGATTTATTGGAAATGCAGACCAGAACTCACCATATTCCTTCAAAATCTGGGGCTTGGGGAGGATCCAAATGATAAAATGGACGGACAAAATAAGAAATGGTTAAGTTTGCAGAAGAGTAGAGGGGGAAAGGACCATATGGAACACCATAGAGAAAAGAAGAACCAGATAGATTGAACACACTCTAATGTGCAATAGATTTGAAAATAAATGTAATAGAAGGTAAAAGCGAGGGAAAAGTCTCCAGAGAAAGACCAGGAATATGTTCATGGACCAAATAAAGAGGAGAGTGCAAAGGAAGAACTACCCGGAAATGAGGGACCTGGCATTAAATAGGGATGGAGGGCTGTAGTCAACCAATCTTAGGATTGAACTAGTGATGAATAAACGAATAGCTTAAGCGCGGTAATCGCCATGTATGCATATAACCCTGGAAATTATTGATTACATTAAATTATATCTGATTTTGGTTGTAAATAAACCAGCGATGTAAAGTGTGAAAAAAAGATAATGCGTTGGCCGAAATGTATGTTCTCGAAGCCCTTCAAAGGCTTCGTCTTACTTTGTGAGCTTAAGACGTCTCATATCAAGAAACTTGAGCTTAACATTGCTTTTTAAAATGTAAGTATGTTCTTTAGCTGAAATAGAAATATAAGTTAGATACTATGCCCTTATCTGGCATTCTCATACAGAGAGACAGAGTGTTGAATACAGAGTTTTCATAACCCTTAACCGGTACTTATTACTTATAAAACATGAACTAATGTGTTTTCTATAATCTGTGGGCTTCAAGTTTATTTTATCTTTGGCGATAATCGTTTCAAAGAATGGTTGAGTGTCTAGTGATAAAATTTCTTCAGTGATAGGCTATAGTAAGTTTCAAATACACTCCTGTGATAGACAGCCTTCTACATAGGTTTTTATTTTGCTAAAATCAAAAGCGTAATTCTCGAGTTATGTCACAATATAGCATTGCCCATCGAATCTTCTGTGCCTCCATTTTGATTGAGATTTCCTTTCATGATACAAAAATTTCTATTTTTATTTATGAGCCTCAATAATTCCAACAATATTGTGGAAGTTCTACCCTTTTTTTACCAAAGTATTATTCTCCGTGTATATATTTGAAATTTAATTTACGTGTGATATTAGCGTCAAGTATTCCACAGCGTTTTCACCTTAAGCTATCATTCTGGCCTACTGTTTTTGGCACTAAATTTTTCCATATTTTCTTCATCCTGGAGGTTATAAAACCCTGTTGTGTAAGAGAAATGCGGGCAGTTGTATGTACAGGATAAGATTAGATGTGGCATTTTGGTGTATCGTATCGTTTGGTGTGTTAGTCACTAATCCTCTTTGTATAGTTTACCTGTGCCTGTATAGTTTAATGAATTTTCTCTGAAGATACTTTTAGTTTAAATCGCACCGAAAGTTTTTTTGCAATCCGACTCTCACTAATTACATATTCACATTGAATTTTGTTGTGATTAGGTATCATTTGGCCGTAAACCTTTGCTGTTTTCAATAATTTTATATGCTGTGTAGTGTTGACGTGTCAACAGTTACTTGTTTTACGCCTGAACCGCTTTAGTTTTTAGCCTATTTTAAGCCATCTGTCGGCTCGAATACTTTTTTTTACGAATTAGAATACCTCGGAGGAACTTACGGAAAAATTGTACGAAGAAAGATTTTTAACTTTAGGCATAGTAATAACTATTCTTTTTACAATCTTATGCGAATAAGTCTTATGTTTCAATGACAAATAAATCGTTTTTATTGGATCTATAGTTAATTAATTTCAAAGATAATTATGATTAAAATTTCATCAACCGTTTATGAATAAATTATAAATGAATGTTTTTTGACTCCATAAAGATAGTAAATATACTGTTTTATAAATTTCGAATGACATAGTTTCAAGTTACTGATTTGATTTTAGGACAGCGCAAGGAAATCTAATTGCTGTTATAATTTGACTACGTCCGGAAAAAATGCATTCTCGAATGCTTGCGTATGTATGATTTGGTAGGCTCTTCGAAAGTGCATTTCGTGAGGAAGCCCTTTCCATTACAGAGCGATGCACAAGTTTGCTCTGTGCTTACACGTCTGCGGAGTGATAAGAGGCTCCGAAGGGAGAATGAATGAGTATGGGATTATGCTGTGGAGCTGATCACGTGAGACGCGTGGGTGTCTTTTGTTCCCTCGATGCGCCGTATCGTTCGGGTGAGGACATCTCGAATGGTTCGCGGGCAGAATCGCTGAGTCCAAGCGTCACCCTTAATTGCTATCTAGTGGTCCGGGTTTTCGGTGCTTAGAAAGCTTAAAATGTAAGTTAAGCCAGATTGATATGCATGCATATATGAGCCCTATTAGGCTATTGTTAAATTCCTGTGATATTTATTACCGAATTGGTATTTTTTTCCTGAAAACATAGGTAATCTAACGCTGCATTTCCAGTGAATGTTTCGAGATGATCTAAGGGAACTCTTTAATGTTTTGCTCTATATTTTTTGGAAACGTTCAATGCCAAAAAATGTGGAACTTAGTTGGACAAAATTCATCAAAATGTGTTCGCTTGGGTTCACAAAAGCACATATAGCTAGTGTTTTAGTCTGTAGCGTTTAAATTACAGGAGGTATATTTTTAACTCAGAAATTATTGGTTATTTTTGCATAAGATGATTTGTAACCTAGTAATATACTAGATATTACTTTTGTTTTGCTGACCGTAATCTACTAATGAGGTTTTTTTACATCTAATAAAGATAATGCTAATTCAATTGCGAATTTTCCCCTCTAATTCAAGCTCGTTATTGCCTAGATCCATGACTTTTAATATGATAATTTGGCTGTACATGCGCTCTGCTTATGTTGAAAAGATGAATGCAAGCTAATTTTTACATTACGATGGTTGGAAAAACGCCTGAAATGGTACACCCCTGAGTGATTCTCAGTGCGTTTTCTCTCAGTAAAGACCTTTATTTTTTCGGAATGCTTTGATACCGTCACAGTTTCCATCCCAGCATTTTTTCCTCGATGGGTTTCCATATTTAGACCATCACCTCCCGAACGGAATGTTGTTTCAACCTTTGTAAGGAATCTAAGAAATACGGATTCCCAAATCAAGCACTGTTGTGTTGCTCTACTGCGTCTTTCAAAGGTTACGCTTTGCGTGGTAAGAGGATCCGGTTGAGTTTGGATAAGGCGCGGTGCCCCGTTGGGTGTGACCGTGTACAACATCCCCTTCCCCTCTGCAACCTCAAACCTCTTCACTTCCCTCCGTCCCCGAGTTGTGAATTCAACGCCTTGTTCTCCTTGGATGGGATTCGGGCCGCGCGCTGTGCTTAATCGCTTCCGCTGAAAGTGAGAGAGAGGGAGTTCAATAATCTAGGATGGGAGCAAGTGAGCTGGAGATTGAGGAAAGGAGCTGAGAATCGTACAAGAAAGCCCTCTGTCCTGGAAATGTCCTACTTGAGACGAAGTTTTGAAAATACAAATTAAACTTTATTTGCATGTTTACTTCCAGATGTATGCGGCTAGGGATCAATTGGCCGGAATTGTGCATATTTTCAAATAGGAAAAATCGATAGCGTAATTTCGTGAAATTTACGCTATGCAGCTTTTTATATCTGTGGCCCTTCCATTTAATCAGTTCCAAGCCGGATTTCGAGTATTTTCAAGTTTTGAGTTTTCTCCATGCCAGTTTTGGAGACAGCTATTAAGTATAGAAAAATATATATGAAGAATTAGTTATCTGCAACCGATCTTAATACGATAATCGATCTAGTTAGAATAGAAGTTTTTCTAGCGTAATAATTGGCTATTTTCCGTCCAACTATCTAATTTTTCTAATAGGGGACCATATACTCTTATAGTGGAATTTTACTGAGTGATTCTTTCAACTACAAATTGGAAGTACCCGTAGGTTTTGATAGCAGAATGTTTCGTCATTTACTATTTTAAATTGATATAGGTTTTTGCGCAATATTTGAGATTGAAAATTTGCGTTACTTCAACCAGATTTATTCCCTAGGCATTCATTGTGAAGTTTCGATCGATCGGAGCAGTATTTTGCATCGTATTTTCGGCCAGATGTTTTCGTGTAAAGTATTTTCGGTGGAGAAAACTCGCGCCGGTGTCGATGACAATACTGCGTGTTATAACTCCCCCGGGGGCGGCTATTGATTCAAAGTTTTGCTCGTTATCAGTTCTTCTGTTTCGGGAGGGCGGGTGTGTGGGTTTGTGTATTCATGGGTGAGCGATCGGATGAAGGGAGAAGAAGGAGGCGGGGATGCTGGGGGAAAGGACGGGGATTGTGGCAACGAGACCGAAACACGGATGTGTGGGTGGCGTGCGGGCGAGGATTGAGCGGGGCCATGTTTTTGTGCACGCGGGAGTGTGAGCATCACGGGAGTGAGGGAGTGAGTGCGTGTGACTGGGGAGAAAGAAAAGAGAAAGTGTGGAGAGGAGGAAGAGGGAGGGGTTTGAATCGAGGCGGAGGCGAGAAGAGAGCATCGGGAGGGTGGAGTGGAGTGGGATTTAGAGGAGGAGATGGATAGGATGAGGTTAATGCTGTGGTGTGTTGCTAGAAGTTGAAAAAAAAACATTGCGGAAGGAGAGAGAGAAAAAAAAGGGTTGGAGATAGGGATGGGAGTGAAGGCTTAGATTGATTAGAATGGCGGAGAGCTGAGTATGGGAGGAGTTTTATTGAAGGGTGCAGCTGATGGATTGGTCTCTTATTGTTTTTTATCATAGTTGTTCACCCATAGTAGTTGCTGAAGTCACAGCCAATATGTCGAAACAAAAGAAGGTTAAACGTGGTTAACTTAGAGTAAAAGCAATAGTTTATAATTCTTGAGCAGAAAGAAATTTAACGTAGCTAGTAAAAAAAAATGTCAGGATAGGCATAAAATTAGACTAAACGCCGTGGGTATGAGTTATCTGAGGAGAGTTTGCGGCAAAAGTGGGATGGATAGGGTCAGGAATGATTGGGTAATAAATGAATGTGGGTTAGATGCTCCAGTAATGGAAATATGTAAAAGGAGTGTGCTTCGTTGGTTTGGCCATGTTGAGAGAGTGGATGAGAGTCGAATAACGAAACAGATATATAAGAGTGAAATGAATGGTGTGAGAGGTAGAGGTAGGCCAAGAAAGTTTTGGTTGAATGTGGTTGAGGAAATTCTTAGGAGGAGGAATGTTAGGAGTCTTAAAAACAGGAGAGTGTGTATAAAGCAGTGTATGGGGGTAAATGAGGCAAAAGAGGTTTGCAAGGATAGGTCAGTATGGAGGAAATTATTTAGGTAGTGTTTGGTGTTCAAATATGTATTTATGAGTGAAACTTTGTGACTCTGCCTACCCCGGAAGAGAATGGTGTGATTGGTATGTATGTAGTAAAAAAATGATCCTGCCCACTCATTCACACATCAATAGATATGCTACTTTAGAGTTTGGTTCATTTGAACCAAGAACTAATGAATTAGGTAGCTCTAAATGGGAATATGTAGCTGCCTTGACGTTTGTCTTGGTCTAGTTAACTTTTTTCTTGTTTGTGAATCCTACTAAAATGTAGTCCACCGTGCTAGGTGCTCCCAAAACTTGGATCAGTACGAATCAGATCAGATTTTGTGAAAAAACTTCACTGCTTGCAATGGTCTTTGATGCATTAAATCAATGAATATGCGTTCAATATAAAAATGAAAGGAAAAACTCCTCAAAATCCTACAATTTTAAACCCATCTCAATTCCATGTGGATTATTATAAAGATTGCCACGCATACATTGATGAAAGAGCACGTATTAACAGCATTTACCACAGGAATGGCTCATTGAGAGATAATTATCGCTTTAATCTTATCTTGATGGTCCCTTGGAGCAAGAATGATAAGGATAATCGTGTAATTTGCATATGAACGACAGTCATTTCATCTCCTTTTGCTATTCCTGGAAGGAGATTTCATCATTTTCTCTACTCCCTTTGCCACTAAGGGTGATCTTTATCACCGTGAGTGAAGACTACTATCTAGATTCTCCATTTCCTACATTGCAATCACTAAATTTCACATAAAAGTTGCGAATAGTAACCTTCGTAGTATAAAAGTTTTGGGAAACCCTAAGTATAAACCATAATTTAACAAAGATAATGGGAGTTTCTTGAACATAGAAAGCGAGGCTGGTCATAAAAGATGGGTGGCATAAACTAGGGCTGACATAGAATTCTAATTAATTGGGTAGTACGCTGTAAGGAAATAGATATTATAGCAAACATATAAGGAGGAAAATGGCGTAGGAACCATTTGGTAGTAGATGAGAGCTAATGACTGGTATCTTTGGTGAAAATATAAAGAAGACGCTGGTGGAGAGGTTGGCATGGAATAAAGGATTGCATGGAGTAGAAACGTAGACTCTGAAAAAGGAGGACGAGAAGGGAGTGCAGGCTTTCGAGATGTGGGTGTGTAGGTGGATGGAGAAGGTTTGGTGGACGGAAAGGAAGACAAACGAGGAAGTGCATGTTGGGTGAGGAAAGGAAGCTTTTGAATGAGATCAGAAGGGGGCAGGGTAAGAGACTGGAATGGGTGATGGTTTACTCAAGGCCGTGATAGAGGAAAGGATATTGGGCAATAATGGAAGGGTAAGAAAAAGAATGAGTTATAGGGATGGAGTGAAGAAGGATAGGACGTAGGTAGAGATGAAGGAAATAACAGAGGGGATAAGGCCCTTCACGTGTGAGAATCTAGAGGATTTTCTCTGACCTCTACTAGAGTCTACCTTAAATCGGTAGATTTATTTCGGTTTAGGTTTAGATTTTTCGTTAGATTTATTTCGATTTTATCAATAGTGTCTCAAACTGCAAAGCATGAACGAGGAAAGTAAAATCAAGATTTTTCATTCTGGTGATATCGAGAAATGGAGCTGAATGGGGAACGACGAAAGGTTAAAACGAGAGGAGGGTGGCGATGTATAGTAGTTGAAATGGGACTGAGGACACGGAAACGTGGAAGAGAGACGACGCCACGAGGGGGAGGAAAGGATAGAAGGGAGGGTCCAAAGTGAGGGGGTGAGGTTGTAGGAGAAGGCAATGAATTTATAAACAAGCTCCTCATCCCCCTGTGGTGCGGAGGGTTCGAAGATACCGGGAATGAATTAGCGAGCTGCTCTGCGGTGGTGGGAACTTCTTACGCTGCCGACGCCGCTGAGAGGAGGAACCAGGGCGCTGTGCGAGTGGGTGGGTGCATTTATGCGGGGATTTGGGGGTAACGGGGATGAGTAACGGGGAGCGTCAGCAACGAAGGGAAAGAAGAGAGGGAATATATTTAGATTATTGGATCCTAAAATACTCAAATGATAAAATGGAAGTAATGCTCTTTTTTAATTTTTTCTCCACATGCCACGTAGCCTTAGCCTTCTGTAATTTGCGAAATAGAATACTCTGTGAGAGTTTGGGATATAGGAGTAAGAAGGATTGGGGAGAAAATATTTAGGTGGTTTGCTAATAAATAGAACGTTGTTTGCTGTCTCTCATAATTTTGTCACTTTTTAGGGGCCATGTCCTTCACAAATTTTTGGAAACAAACTGGGGGTGATGTAGGAAGCTGAAGAGGACAGTTTTTGTCACCAAAGAATGTTTGAATCCCACGAGTGGCGGATCTTTTGATTAAGATTTGGTGCTATAAATAGATCGATTCCTCTACAGCACTCCATTTGTCTTGTCAGTCTTTAAGGTTGGAACCACTTGGATACCTTCTTTAACGGTACCCGAATTCCAAGGATGAATATTTGTTTTGCATCCATTATTCTTCAAAATATTCTTCATCCTCGCCACCTACTATCCTCCTATCCTTCAAGAAGAAAATAATTTTAGCTCTCGGTTGCCATGATTATAAGTTTTATTTATCAGTGAGATCGAGAAATATATGTATCATTTGCTTCAGTTCTCGTCATTTTTTAAGAATCAGGGTATAACATGCGTGTTTTTCCTAAGGAAAAAGTGAGAATGAAATGAGGAAGACCAGGCCAAGTTATCACAGCAGGTACCTGCGTGAAAAATTTTCTATTCAGTGCATAGAATGTATCTAATTTTTTCATTTCTGCTCCTTTGGATAAACAAAAGTATTTATCTTTTTAAATTCATATTCAATTCAATAAAGGGGGTATTTTTAAAGATTGTGTATTAAATAGTAGTTCCTAATTTCTGTTAGCAAGTTAGATGAGTTTTCAATGTGGTCCAATGATTTTTCCTGTGCCTTTTAGTTTTCTTAGTCTATCTCCTATTGGTCGTATATGTAAAGCTTTTTGGATCCCTTTATTTCTGATGACCTATGAGGCGTTGAAAATTGTTCTTGATTTGGAATCGGAACAAAGTAGTTATGGTTTAATGGCATGGGCTCAGGATGGTGCTGCAAAGTTTGTACGGGTCTTATCATTGTAATGTAGAGTTCTAGTATCATTTTTATTAAAACTGATATGTGGACGGGTTATAAGATAAAGGAACGCCGTCCCAACTCTCCACAGAACTGCGTCCAGATGTTTCCAGAATATCAGACGTTTTTCTTGTACGACGCCGAGAAATTTGTCATTGTTTGGTATTTATTTGCTGCTTAAGTTAACGGGTCCTCCGTTGAGAAATGTAGTATAAGTGAGGTCTCAAATTTAATGTAATTCTTATTCTAGAAAAATCCGCGGCCCAATAAAAATAAGCCAATGCTGAGAGAGTTAATTCGCCAACTAATCTGGGTGTCCGGAGCATCAACTCAATTTTATTGTACTAATAATGTTGAGAGTGAAAGCAGTGCTCTTAGGCGACGTGAGTAATGGAAACTCTCGCTTGTTTTGTCACACAGTCGCGATACGGCCTTCTTTAAGAGGAAGAAGTGGTGTGCGAGAGAGAGAACTTGCGAAAGAGGGAAGATGGAGAAGGAGCGTGGCGCTTGAATTAAGGAAAGGGGTTTACGAGCGGGGAAGCGATGCTCAGGAAGAGACGTGGGGGGCGGAGAGGAGGTGTGTTGGCGATAAATTAGGAGATAATGAGCGCGGGTGGGAGGAAGGAGCGGGGAGTGTTTATGGCGGTTGTGGGGGGGGGGAGTAGGGCTCTGTGTATCCGCCCCCCCCTCGGGATCGGCGGAGGGGAAGGTGGTGTGGATTCATGTCTCATTACGCGGGATGGAGACACAATGCGGCAGTCCGTTATGAGAGGTGGGTATATCTATTGCCGTAAATTCGGTGATGGCGGTTAGTGCTAGATAGCGAAAAGTTTCCGACGTGATGTCCCAAGACGACGACATTGGCTGTTGTTTGGCGAAAGCCCCTCAGCGCGGCACAAGTGTGGGACGCTCTGAATTATTCCCACGGTGGATTCTCCTAAGTGTCCCGTTGCACGGCTGAGGAAGCAGTTTGGATGGGAATTGGTCGCCGAGAAAATTACATGAGCGTTGGCCCTTCTGAGTGCTTTGTTGAGTGGTAATTTGCCCTTCAATTCAAAAAGGAGTATCTTTAATTGTGTCCTAGATGAACTGTCCCCGCTAAAATACATAAATTGCAAAGATACAATCGTTATCTTTGTCATTAACGTATTTATATTCACGTAGTTCTGTCAACAAAAATAGAGAACCACATGTGCTTTTTCTCGTTGAAAAGTGGAACTAACTCCCAGCAGCATACACGTACTAGGTATTGCTTTCGTTTGGACCCACAAATTCGTTTTGGGAGTTATTTATTTTAGATGATGTTATCGGAAACAAAGTTATTAATTTTTTTATAGAATTACCACTAAAAGTTATGCTAAACGGTGGCATAAAAAGCATGATTTATGTTTTAATCGTGCTGAAAATAGTTTACAACGTAGGATCATCGTTTTTGTAGATAATCCCTGCAATACAATACAAATAAAAAATATGGAGATATAAAAATATTTGTCAAAAATTGCGTCATTGTAGAAGCCTTTTTGTCATGTTCAAATTTGCAAACCCTTGCAATTTTCAACTATCGTAAATAATTGCACAATAGAACAAAGCTACTGATGCTCAACTCCTCCTGACCATGATTCTGAGTACATCTTGTAATCATGGCTTTTTCCAGCTTATTGATAATTTGTTTTTTCATTTTTAAGGCTATTTGATTCAAGTTATTTTTCTGCTCTATTTGTTCTCTTAGGATCCAAATACTCACCATGGGGTAAAATTTATGAGAGCAGATGCATACTTATCTTATTTGTGAATCCACTTTTCCTCCGCTATCTCTCCCTTTTTTCCGCAACACATAGCAACTTTGCGAAAATGTAGCCAGCATTTCACCGTCTTTTAAAACGATGAAAATATTGCACGAGTTTGTTCAATTCATGCTTCCCTGGATTATGTTATGACATAAATTACTATAAGGAAACTGTAGATTACATTCTTCCACCACTTAGCTATATTTTACGGGTATCACAGCTTTCTTTAATCATCACTGAAATCATCATTTAAATTTTTTTTACGAGTTTAAGTTTTTATCTAGATTTGCTATTGCCATTTCGAAGATAATCTTCTGACATTTATCTGTCATTGTGAAATTACATCTCTTCATGAGATTTAAATCATTGGCTTTGGAGAGAACTTAACTTCGCCTACAAGGAGAACTTTTTCAGTCGAGGGTTAAGTTGCAGCGAAAAACTAAAAATAAGCGAGAACTATGTTTGTAATATGTTAGCTAAGATTTCCTTTTTAGTTTACTTAATATGAAAATTTTTAAAAGTAATTTATTATATTAATTGGCTTATTGCATTTATTGTATATAAATCCAAATCTAGTCCTTACTTTGTGATAAATTATTCACTGGTTTTTCTGCATGGGATTTGGACCTTTTCCTTAGGTTATATGTGGACCCCAGAAGTCAAGGGGTCTGAAATTTTGAAAAAAAATAAGTTAGGTACAGGAATGGGATGTGAAAATATTTATCTTTTAGGTGGTAAAGGGATCCAAGTTATTTTCTTGACAGGTGCTGCTATCTAGGGTAATGCTTCTTAACAACAGTGGGTTGTACCAAGCATTTTCAACTTTGACTTAAGTTTTCTCCAAACAATGGTTTTGTTACTTAGACCCCTTGACTTCTGGGGTCCTCATATGTGTTGTGTTATATTATGTTGCATTATTCACTCCAATTATTTGCACGCTAAATGCGGCATACTGTAGCAATTTAATATAGCTAATTGATGTAGAGTTCTTTCATAAAGCAAAGATGGACGTCAATGGCAGCTGCATCTGGTCGATTCTGAATTTTAAATGTCACTGAAACATTAAGATTAATCGACTACTGGTGTTAAGGACGATTTAGACTTGATAGAGGTTTGAAGGAAAGAAGAACAACGTAAGTCTTTTTGGCTGTTCAGATAATTGTGTAATGTCTGCAGCATTTACTCAGCTATTATTTTTGATAAATATCCTATCGTCATTGTTTTACTGCTCTATCTGATTATAAATATAATTCATGAATGGAAATCACCTTGTTAATAAAATCAATGGTTTAGAGCACCTTCTCTTGCAGTGAGATACAATTTTCATGAAGAGTCAGAGGAAGAAAAATCAAGGGAAGTTTATTGTAATGATGCATAGAACAAAGTTCAAATTTATCGTGCAGTTTGGCGGGTATAGGGCGTTATTTGCTTTTATCTAACGCTTGAATGGAGTCACTATTAGGGACTTTCGGAAAACCACTACCCTCATAAGTTCTCAGAACCCACTTATTTCCTCGTACAACCTCCAGTTAATTAATTATACTCTGGGAATTTGCTGATTGACCTTAAACAAGAATTTAATTAGCTTCCGATGTTGATCGGAGAAAATTCTTGAGGATGATTGAACGGAAGGAACTTTGTTTGCTTTCATTCCCTGAGAATACTGGGGAAAAGGGTTATTTGTGTGAGTGAGGGACGGGGCAGTCTGTGTGAATGTGCAGTATTATAGCGAGCGATTCACATTATTGCTGGCGCTAAAATTTTGTACGCACCAGGTGGGAGAGGAGGATAGGGCATTAGGGAAGAATTCTTGCAGATTTGAGGGGATAGGGTGGCGAGAGATTGGTTTCGGAGAGAGGGCCCAGAGAAAGAATTGGTCGGAAGAAGGAGTCGGGTGAGGAAGGACTAAAGGAAAGGTGTACCCACTCGTGGGAGGAAAATGCTATAGGCGAGGGAACAAATTAAGTGAATTAATAACCATGCGGGCGAATAGTCGACTCCCCATCCATCCTTCGGCTTCCCGTCCTCTCCCTTGTCCTTTCTTCCGCTCCCGCTCCTTTCTTCCATCTCTCCTTTTGTCCCCGCGTTATCCTCGATCTCTCCTTATCCTTTCACTCCTATCTCTCTCCCTCCGCTTTGTCACTTTCCTTCACCCCTCTCAGGTTACGCTAAATTTGAATTCTCTTAGAATCCCCTGCTTTATCAACTGTCGAAGCGGACGGTTTGCTCTGAAGGCCACCGCCTTAAGTTCGCTTTGATTCAGGATTCTAGTGATAGTAGTTTAGTTAATGACCAAAATTTTCGTTCTAAAGTTTGTGTTAAATAGTGTAATATCATCGATCCACTCTAAGCGGGATTTTAGTTAATATTTAAGCTATAGGTATTTGTAATGAAAGCCCTTGTAGGTGATAATAATAGGTATGAATGAACCGTAGGATAATTCTTCATTCTCAACGCCGTAAATATGTCCACTGTGATTTAAAGCAATATGCTTATGAATCTGCAGGTCAAAAGTATTTCTGCGTCAGCAAGGAAGTTAAGAATCTTGCACAGAGTGTCAATTGATAATGAAATAAACTCTTAATAGGCTGCAAGAATAAAACTCATATCAATTTTTATGCGGCTGTGCTTTAAAAGACTTTGCACTTGCTAATTTTCTGTGAAAATTGCGGAAACATTTCAGCTTAGAACTCTAACTTGTGTGATACGAATAAATGCGTAATCAATTGATTTAAGCATTATTTCTTGCTGTTCAACAAGACCTTCGTACCAGGAGATTATGTCCTGCTGCCACGTTTTGGTCCACTGTACAACAGTAGTATTTCGTACATAATCATCCTCTGATTAATGGATGAACGAGTATCTTTTTAGAAAAACGTAATGTTACTTTATTAATTCATCGCATCATGATGTGCCATTATAATTTACTTCGTATAAACCACGCAGATGCAACCTTGGGATATGAACTTACGACGTCAATGGAAAATATTCTGCCTTCTATGGTCTCAAACCAAATCGTATCGCTTGTTAGGTAAAGACGCATGAACCTCACACTAATCGACATTGCACAACTTAGCGCTACCAGTCCAAGTATATCCATATAAATTAATTTGGTTCTAATGTCTACTGTACCCCTATTTGTAAACCTATTTATAGTGCAATAGATTTTTTCATGATTCTCTGCCTGATTTATATGCCGCGTAGGATCTCTTGAACTTTCTTACCTCCTATTTTATTCTTTATATAAATTGGTGATAGAAACATCTGCTCTTATTACATTACTTTTGTACATAATTTTCTCACAGAAAACATTCCATATTTTGTTGATGTACTCTTTCTACTGATCATCTTTTTGTAATCAGTGGTGATCTGCATCTTTTCTCAACACGTTTTTCATAACACCTCTTCTTCATAACTGCATTAGTAAGAGCGTATTTTAACTGCTGTAAATAAGCCCGAAATATACCTTACTCAAATGTCGAAAGTAAATGACTTAAGATAGTGACATATATCTCAAGTAAGTTTAGTTATGGTAAAAGTTTTTTTATTCCTTAAGTATTCACCGGCTGCAAATGGTAGAGTAGGAGAAGCAAATCTTCAAACATAGCATTTTA
Source organism: Ceriagrion tenellum (assembly GCA_963169105.1). Classification (NCBI taxonomy): domain Eukaryota; kingdom Metazoa; phylum Arthropoda; class Insecta; order Odonata; family Coenagrionidae; genus Ceriagrion; species Ceriagrion tenellum. The sequence goes on along the minus strand of OY720635.1, from coordinate 141,940,972 downwards.
TTTTCTCGCATTATTGGCTAATTCGGTGTAGGAAATGCAGCTGTGCTCATCCAATGCATGTTATCTGATACTATTTCACATAATTATATAAAATAGCCTGACTTAGAAAAAACTTGGAGAGCTACCTTTTATAGACCCTTTCATTCTATTTAGGGAATTTTAATTGAAAGCGGGGTTGGTGGTATTTATTCCTCGTGTAAAATATTTCCGCCTACGTGTTCAATGGCATGACGATCCTACAGGTTTACAATTACCCTTTCATTTCCTGGATATAAAATCCCCTTCTCTCCTTTTTTTCTCTCTTTTCTTCCTCGTTTTGTCTGCTCCCTTTCGTCTTCTCTCAGCAATTTCAACAATGGGCCCAAAAAGAGTCGTATTACCAGTCGCTGTTCAAGTTTATGTGTTCAAGTAATTTTCATTTATTTTGTTGGAATCAGATGCTTTAAAAACTTCTCTCTCACATCCAAATGTTGTACGGTATCTTCTTTTGGCATTGAAACGCACTCAGCCAAAGAATATCGGGGATTAAAGGATGTTCCATTTCTGGAATAGGAGTTCATGAAGTAAAACGAGAAGTAGAAGAATTATAGAGGAACATGCGTTTAATGTCGCATTTGAAAATGTTTTGGCTTAAATATTGTTTTTTGGAAATTCAAATTATCACTATGTTAGAATAAAAACATGTGTGATAGTAAGTTAATTAAAAAATAAAGAAGTGTCTCTTTTTATGGTTATTTTGCTTTGATGACCATGGATAAAATTCTATGGTAGGGTACTGCTCTCAGCTGTCGGTGTTGCAATCACTGCCGTTATTTTGGCCGGAGGTTTTGTTTATCTTGAGACTCAAGTGTGTGAGTCAACACGGTTAATTCAGGGCACTTCTGTTGTTAGTAGGCTGTGCGTCAAAGTAAATTAAATGTAATTTTAGTAGTGATAGTAATTTTTAGTAGGTAATAGTTTAGTTTTGTTTACTTTATATTAAAAATTTTAGGCTATCTGGCTGAACATGATGTTTATTGCTTCTATTTGGCTCCGGTGGCGGCGGATCACCGCTTGCCAGTCCGAAGGTCGCGGGTTCGAGTCCCGCCTGGGTGGTTTTTTACCACTTAGGACACGGGTGTTGTTGCTCTTCTGTTGTTAATGTTAATTACCCGATCTAAAAGGCCTTTGTTTTGCTGTTTTCGGGATTGTGAGTTACATAAATATTCTTGTGTGGTCACGATCATTTTAGACAGTCAACTCTAATAGATTTTATGGTGTGAAATCCTACCTCACCCTCTCACCGCATGCCAATACCGCCTGTACTAGTTCTTTAACAGCTGTTTTCTCACGATGTCTGAATGATAGACAAGTCAGATTTACCTTTTTACATTTTTTTAAATCATGCAATCACTTATTATTTCTGTTAATAGCTAACGCATGCTGCTAGTTAACAACTAAGTTAATCACAATTGGGTAACTTCTAGAATTGGCAATTGATTGCACATTTTTCGTGTTGTAAATAACCTCTATTTTTACCAGCATCCGTAAAGTTTAATAGCAATGGCTAATGATGCACATGAACCAGTGGGATATCAGAGTGGGGTTTCAGAGGGATTTCTTATACGTCTGTCATAAATATTTACTTGTATTTATACTACTTGACATAGGTATTTCAATTAAAAATTACTTAGTTGTTAGGTAGCTACATATTTTCTGGATTTGGTGTTTTTAAATGACCTATGAAACTTCCTCCAGGAAAACTTCCTCCTTTTTCGTGCTTTGGTGCGTACATGAAATCACTCGTTACTTTTTTTCTCTTACGGTTGAAGGCTGAGGCGGACTTTTAGCTTTTATGTTCCTTCAGGCTAAAGATAAACCAAGTTTCATTGCTGAGGGATCTCACTATTCTTGATTTTGTATACATTCGGCAGGGCTAAGGGAAACATTTTTGCCGATAAAAAGTTCCTGTTTTAGAGCTATGATATCAGAGGGATATCACGTAGCGGCTGGAACATGTGGAATCAGTCGAAGTGGACGTGGATGGGATTTATTGCTTTTGGAGGATTCGTCGCTGCTGTTTTTTTATGTCTCAACGGCCCTCAACGGCCGCGTTCAAAATTTGTTTTGGCTTCGACCCCTGCACCGCACGTGATGAAACCCATGGAAACTGTGAACTTTTGTATTTTTAAGGGCTGTGAAACCGCAAAAAATCGGCTACATTGAGGCACATTTTAAAAATCTCGTTTTCTGAGTGAGTATGAATCAATTTTGTTGGAAAAAATTCCTGTGCTCGGACATTTACTTTTTAATAGCATAAATTTAGATACATTTTCCGAGGATATTTCAATTTCAGAAAGTTGTGCAATGATTAGCAACAGCATTTCAATGAATTTTAACCTGTTTTGAGGATCACAAATCTGGCATGCAATGTGCATTATAAGTGTTTTTTTGTTCTCTCTCGGACCGTTGCTGCCAGTTTTAGAGATAGTTATGGGCAATGGAAATATTAGGTTGGGGTAGAAAACTTCCTGGATCTTTTTTTCAGCATTGTAAATTCCGCCAAAGGGTTTTACTTTTCATACCTTTAGCTACTGCTGCGAAGCCTTCCAACCCTTCAATGTTTGTTTGATAAGCTAGAATTACCTTTTACTCTATCATCTGATACATTTGGATAACTTACACTGTTCTGCAAAAAAAAGTTCAAAAAATGCTCGGCTACAATTTAGGGTGTTTCTGGCTAATTTTGGGTCGCTGAATCCGAAAATGACCTCCGTTTTTTTCTATCACCCTCCATTTTTACGAGCAACCCCTAAATTGGGGAAACCAACCCCGTATCTAAACTTATCGCTTTTCAAGGGACTTTTACTAATGTTATCTGCTTCTGATTAAAAAAAACTGACGTTTTGAGGCTATCAGGGTCATGAAAGAGACAAACTTGACTGGGGTTGAAAATATTTAGGGGGTGAAAATCGAAAAAACCTTAAAAAACCATTGAAATAACCATTAAACTTTAACAAAGGTTTCGTCGTTAAAGAGTTTTTTGATTTGAGGTCCCACGAATACACCTTTCAATTTCGCGTCACTGATCATCGGAAATTTCGTTTTCAAGTATTCAAATCCTTTCCCTTCTTTATTCATAGCTTTCACAAATTGCTTAAAGAGGCCTAATTTTAGATGGAAGGGAGGAATAAGGATTTTACTTGGATCCACTAAAGCCTTGTTAGAGATATTTTTTTCCCCGATCACATGACTTAGACGCAAGGGCCAGTCTTTTTGCTTGTAATGTTTCGCGTATGCTCTGCTGTCCCATTCGCAAATAAAACAGGGATGTTTTATATATCCTCCTTGTAATCCTGCAATAATAGCTACAACTTTCAAATTTGCATAAATATACCATTGGAGCCTTACGTAATTGATTTTTTCCAGAGCTCTTTCCAAATTTTCGTAGGTTTCCTTTAAAATAGTGGCATATCCAACAGGAACCGAAGGTAAATGGTGGCCGTTGTTCAGTAAAACAACATTTAAACTTGTCTTCGACGAGTCGATGAATAGCCTCCATTGGTCTGGATCATACGTAATTGCTAATTCTCTCATCAGTCCTTCAATATCAGTGCAGTAAATCAGATCATCATTTTCACCATCCGTTGAAAAAAATGGAGTGAGGGTTGACTGTCTGCCTCTGTAATAAGAAACATTCACACCATCGGCCAAAAGATTCTACTGCTGTAAACGCGAGCCAAGAAGTTATGCTTTACACTTTGGTAAATCTAAATCTCGTATTAGATCACTTAGCTCCTCTTGTGTTATTGGATGAGGTGCCCTTTTTTGACTAGTCTGGGGTTCTTCCACGTCAGGGCTGTAATCTTCATCTCGGCGGCTAGGACCTGCTTCCACTTCCGGTGTAGCTTCGTTCATTAAGACATCAGAATCATCGAGGGTGTAAGTAGCTGAAGCTTTAGGGATAGGAAGAGCATCACTATGCTTCACCGGGCGAATTGCTGACGGTACATTCGGATAAATCATTTGAGCTTTGTTTTTTTTTTGAAAACCCCATAGTGTCGGTTTGGCAAAAATAGCAATCCGTTAAATGGCAAGTGGGTTCACGCCAAACCATTGTCACTCCGAAATTAAGGGAATGATTTCCCCCGTTTAACCATTCACAAAGACTTCTATGACAACCACTAAAACAGAATTTAGGGGCCCACGATTTGTCTTGGTCACCAATTTTACACCCGAAATAAAGTTCATAAGATTTCCGCACAATTGCAGTCATCGCTTTCCTTTGGTCTTTAAACATTAAATCCCCACAGATGTAACAAAATGAATTGGGATGATTTTTGCAAGATCGCGGCATGATCGCGAGAAAACACTATCGCTCGCAAAATAACACGCTAAATCGAACACACCACTAGAAAAATAAAGAAAGAACTTGGAAGATTATAACCCGACACGCACGAAAGAGAGTGACGTACTGAATAGACCACTGGTTTATTTCATAGATGAACATCAGCAAGTGCGACTGCCAAGACACATGAAGACACGTTACAACGTGTCCAAGCGTGTCAAAACATGTGGTGAGTAACTTTTACAATGTATTTCCCAATGTAATTACAATGTATTTACAATGTATATACAATGTATTTCCCAACGTTTCCCTATGTATTAAATGGAAAGGTCTCAGCTCTTACTTTAAAAGTAAGGAGGACAACGAAGTCAAATCATGAGCCCCCAAACGCTGTTACAATAATATTTTGACAAATCTGATTTGTGTCCAGATTTTTGTGGCAGCTCTTTATACCACCTCCTATACCCCCCTTCCCCTCTTATATTTTATGTAATATTAATCCTTTACAAAAGGAGGGGGTGGGTGAACAGTGTATTCATCCCTTAAAAACTTTTCTATTAGCTACCATATCATATGCAATAAAAAGCGAAGAAAAATGGTTATTTCAATGGTTTTTTAAGGTTTTTTTCGATTTTCACCCCCTAAATATTTTCAACCCCAGTCAAGTTTGTCTCTTTCATGACCCTGATAGCCTCAAAACGTCAGTTTTTTTAATCAGAAGCAGATAACATTAGTAAAAGTCCCTTGAAAAGCGATAAGTTTAGATACGGGGTTGGTTTCCCCAATTTAGGGGTTGCTCGTAAAAATGGAGGGTGATAGAAAAAAACGGAGGTCATTTTCGGATTCAGCGACCCAAAATTAGCCATAAACACCCTAAATTGTAGCCGAGCATTTTTTGAACTTTTTTTTGCAGAACAGTGTTATCACTCTACAGCGGTCGAGTATATATATTATATATGTGTGTCTCCTGGTTGAGGAAATTTTTCCATTCACTTAATTCAGGCACATGTGATCTTTCCGAGGTAGTTTGCTTGCCATGCTTAAATATTTCATTTTTATAGCCTGAAAATATTTATTTTACTTTATTTCGATTTAATTACTCGAAAAAATGCTTATTTTTGGGTATTCCTTGATGTATTTTTATGCCCTGAGATATAACTTTAGTACCATATTTCATCCTCATGGCCGTAACTGGTTAGAAAATATGCATTATATGTGTAGTTGCCACCTACTTATCTGGTATAAGTTATGTACTGGTAGCCAAATAAAAAATTATATCAGTATCTTATGAAACATCATTCTTAAATTGGTACAGCAGAATTGACGTTGAGTGCTTTAGCAGCAACCGATATTCCGAAGAAAAATATGTGACTGCGCTTGAAGTACTGCAGACTTATATACCATTTTCAATCTTGTGAATTTCTGTCTATATGAATCCTTACTAAATATTTATATGTATGTTTCAGCTATTTGTCAAAGCTTGGATAGTCATCATGATATTTAAAACCCAGCGACATCTACGGAGAGACGGTCTTAACAATGGGGATTCTTAGAATCAAGGACAACAGTTTTCTTTAGTACCAAAACGCCATTTATTTTTTTGCTTGTTAGTATGAGCCGGAAGTCATGAGAATAAACTTCCATAAAAAGACATTACTCCATAGAAAAATAAATGTATTCTGTTAGTTTTAATACGAAGAACGGTGATCGATTAATCTCTTATGGGCTCGAAGGAAGAAAAGTTTTTCGGAAGAAGTTTTGGGAAAACGAGCCACTTGTTCATCTGTGGAGCAAGCGGAGGAGAAAAACACAGAGAGGCACGAATGAAGTTCAGCGTTGAGAAAACCCCGAGATATTTTCCCATTTTTCCTAACGGACAAAAGCTTTCCTTGCGCTCTCACAACGACTGCATCAAATACCTCCAAGGAAATTCGCTTCGTTAAGAAATGCCTGGTTTTCTGTATTTTCCACGAAAAAATATCTCATGCCAATCAGTTCGTTTTGCGTTTTTTCTCTTGACTAAGTTTCTGCAGGAGCATCAGGTGGAGGATCTGTCTTGTTTTTTTTTCGGATTGATGAAGGAGCTGAACTTTAACCTAGACCTTGTTTTTTCGTTCGAACGGAAAGTGGAGGGCGGCACTTTCTTGAAGCATTATTGAGCCTAAATAGTTAACGAAATGAAGAGGAAGAGACGGGGATTTGATTAACAGGATAGAAAAGACAAGCCTTGAGCTAATGGGCTAATAATATTATCGGTAAACCGAGTGGATACACTGTTGTGGTAAGCAGGAAATGAGCAAAGCCACAATTCGTTCGCTAAGGAGTACTGATTCAATTTTCCAAAAATTAGAAAACCAAACTTTGAACACATCCTCTTTCAGTTGGTTTTTGCATAATTGATCCGAAGAGAATCTTGCTTTCTCATGCATCCAAGAGCTGTTTCGATTTCTTTATAAATTGCTCATTAATGGATCATCGTACATTGGTTTTAAGAAAGTGATTAGAAAAATTGCTGTCTCATAAAAATCTAAGTACTTCATACCCTCAAAAGCCAGTTCTTAGGCGCTTTCATTTTCGCTCAATGTGGTCATTTTTTTTTCATTAGCACTGATGTAATGTTATCTATGGAAATGTTCCATGAAAAATATTTGAGCATCGTGATAAACGTTTCGCAAAAATTCTTTACTATTACATTTTATTTATGCATCGAATATTGTTAATTTTTGAGTTATCGGTATGGGAATTTGTTTGATTAACAAGGAGAATATCACTGCTGAATTACATAATGTGTGCAAGTCTTTTGGCTCCTAATATTATACATGGCAAAAATGTCTTGTCTTTTTAGAAAATGCTAATTGTTTTGTACTTTTCAACATTTGAAACGTTATTCCATCCAAATTTATTTAAATATGTGGAGAAATATCGGTTTACTAGATTCTAAATAAATAACAGCCTAGTAATTAAATTTTTCCCAAAAAGATGAAATCACTAAAACACAAGTTAAAAAAGTAACCAGAATTTTACGCATGCCGCATGTCTGTTGAATTGTTTTCTGGTAATATTCAGCACCTGTGCAAGTAGTACAGTAAATCATTACGCGATGAGTTTGGTGAAATTGTGATTGATGTTCTGTATCCTCATCCTTGACACATATACAAAAAACATTTTTTATTAATATATATTTTTCATATTTTCCTGAAACTACCATGTGAGTTGTGCTGTCAATATCAGTCAATTTGTGTCATTATGAGTTAGATGAAAGCCTTCAAGTAAGTAAAGGCTTAACAAAAGCCTTTTTTTGGCCATTTTCCTGCTATATTGTCTCAATCTTCTCTTCATAGTGAAGTTAAGAAGGTCGTAATGGAATGAATTGTGATATTCCTTGTTTTAATGATGAATGGTTAGACGTTTAAGGCCCATTCCACCTCAACAAAAGTATTTGGAGGCGGCAAACCTCGGAATGAGACGATGAGAGGGTGGGTGCAGAAAAGAAGGAATAATAGAGGTAGGAAAGGAAATCGTGGGTTTAGGGCTCTAGGAATCATCACTTCACCAACACTCTCTTTTGTTTTCTTTTTCCTCGCGGTGGGCTGTTTTGCGAAATGGCCGTGCGTGGGCGCCGGTTGAAGGGATGGTGAATGGGAATCGACCTCCGACAACGCGGAAGGAAGGACCTTTTCTGCGACCGCAGAATGGCGAAGGAAGGACGCACACTTATTCTTCTCTTCCACGACCTCATCCTCTCCCTCTCTCATCGAGGGATCATCTCAAACCCTAAAGGCGGAATATATTATGGCGAGAGGAAAAAAATGCACCCTCCGGTGGTGTCTCAAGCGGAGAGGAGGGAAGTTCGGGAAGGGATGAAGAGTGAGAGGGAGACACTGGCAAGATGCCTCGCGGGCATATGTAGGTGGACATGACGGGGTGTGTGTGGAAGAAGGAAGAATTGGCGCGGTGCCAAGACGTGGTTGAGTCAAGAGGGGATTTTGAGAGGGGATTTTGAGAGGGGATTGGGGACTCGGAGAGATCTGGGCAGAGCAGCGGGTGAGTTCGGTGGTGGGGTTGTTTTTCAAAAGGGGAGTGAGTGAGTGGTGCATGGTGCCTCCTCTTTCTTGGTGCCTGAGCCCACCGTCATCTTTATCCCACGGTAGGTTGGGATCAAGGTTGCCAACTTTCTAGGGTTCTCCGAGAGACTACTGTCATTTAAAGGTGATTTTAAAAATCTCTCAGCTTCCGATCACTTGAGATTATTTCTTGTGTTATATTCAAACCAAAATTTGTAAAATATTCCTATTATTGCTCTTATTTTTATAAAGTCCCTATATTCGATTTATAATGTTATTTAACGCACTAATTGCTAAAAATATTCTAAAATGTATAAATATAATTCAAAAGTTCGTGATTTAAAATTTTAATTCCTGGTGGTTAATTAAACTAAATTGACAGCCTTAATAGTCATACCAAGCTCTCATTAAATTTTGATGAAATTTAACACTTTATCCTGCAATTTTTTTTGCAAGTACATTCAACGGTAGTTTTGAGCTAATTTATAAATTTTCTCACTAAATTTATAATTCCCGTTAGGTTCTTCATCAGTCAACTCTCCAGTAGTGGGAAATACTAATTGAAATTTGGAACGGAAGTTGGGAAGTCGTCACATGTAGCTGCTCATAAGTAAAGCATAGATTGCTATAATTGAAAAAGCCTCCTGTCATCAGTTTCTTAAATTATTTAGCCGTGCCTTAATACTCCGTTATCAGAAAGTATTCGTGGAAAGTATTAAAACTAGATATCGCGCTAGTGATGTATAAATGAATATATTAAAAAGCTTACACAAAAAAGAAACTTCCTTTTTGTCAATAGCCAGGGTTATCTATCAGTCTTTATCGGGAAGAAGAAAAGCCTAAGTGTCCGTAGATTAATATTTTCTGACAACTTCTCTAAAGGAGAATATGTAGCACGTCAAGTTACATAGACTTTTGTAGTAATGAAGTTGAAATCTTGATGTAACTCTGAAAAAATTAAAAAAGTCATTTGTTAAGATAAAAATATCTTTTGCTATTACTCGTACTATAGTTTTTAAATTTAATTCCCTGAACTTGACCCAAAGACTAATTCATACATTCCTTAAGTTATTGCTAGAGGCTGGTACATGGATTGATGAAGTTGGCCGATTTAAAGGTATAGATTGATCACTGATAATTCATTATTCCAGTAGAGCAAGTGTATTATTCAAAAAGGAAATTTAAATCGTCTCAAGAAATTATAAAAACTTCCCTCTCATGCAGTTGGCCTTGATATGTGCAATCATTTCGTCTGAAATTCTACTACTATATCATGGACGATTACCTTCATTTAAAACCTGGTATAAACTGCTGAAAAAGAAATTGCGGGAGGATTCTCTTTATGAAAGAGCATCAACTTTGGAACTGGATGAAATTTTGGATCAATTACAAATCATTGAGATGGGAAAAACAGCTTCAACAGAAATAACATAGATGGAAATCTTTACATAAGTTTCTGGCAGAACCTATCATCCAGTAAGAAATATTTAAGCTAGAATTTGTAAAGTGGATTGTTGTGTTTTGTTTATGTACTTGTTTCCCTGGATTTTCAATGCGATCGTAAATACTGTGTAAACAAAAACATGACCATATTTAATTCTCTTTGGCTTTATTGCTGTGGAATATTTTGACTGGAGAAATGAGAGGAGTTTTGCACATTGGAAACTATGCCCTGATGAGTGGATTTTACTTTAATTAAATGATTTACTGGACTAGAGCGCTAAGTGCCAAGGATAATAAGGTATTTATAATAATAACAAATTTTATATTTATTTTTAATGATAAAATATGTTTCCTCTTGATGATGTAATTTAAAGTTACTTTAATCTTCAAAATTTTTACAGGATGATCTGACCGTTATTCAAGGAATGATTCGGAATCTAATAGTTGCTGCCCTTTTTGAAACTCGGTTCCATCACTGCAGTTTGTGGTATACAGGAACAGATACCAAAATTAACCCTCCAGAAAATCTACCTACGAAAATGAATCAGCGGATTAGCCGAGAGAATGAGTGGTGACATGAAAAGGATCATTAATGCTCAAATAACTGAGTGTTTTGGGAAAAACTGCTCGAAGTCTGTCGTATATTTGGGATTGTACAAAAAATATGGATGCAAAGAAACGGAAACATGTTATTATCAGTAACGATGTTGAAATACAGTCCATTGGGTCAATGATGGAAATTAGTGTTGAATCTCAACCCAAAGTAAAAAAGAAGAAGTTGAAGCCCATTTTGAAAAGAAGATCTAAGTACGCAAAATCTTTACGACAACGCTTTTGCTGTTGCTGCAAGTAGAAGACAGTTATTTTTCCAAAAGGAAGCTAAAACTAAGGTTTTTTAAAATGTTTTCAAGTTAGTCGTCTAGTTATGCAAATTTTCCAAACATTTAACTTACAGACACCGTATACAGTAAATAACATATTAAAGCTAGAAAAAACAAAAGCTTAGTTTATCCTTTTTGTCTTAAACGCTTATGGCAATGAAGTACATTCATACTCATTGATGTTTTAAGTTTCATTTGTAATATTGCCGGGGATTTACAACATTTTGGCATGTTGTACAGCTAAGATGGCATGATTTTCCCGGAAACGTGAGAAATACTAGAATCAATTGCGAGAGGAGACAGCCTAGCTATGTGGAGCACTGAAAAACACGTGGTTTGAATGATACATGGTTAGTAATGGAAGAATTCTAAAGAATATAGGAATTTGACTGTTTTTAATGGCTTCCCTTCATTGAATACTGTCCGAAGATGGCAGCACAAGGATGTATTTAATTTTTTATTGGGTTACCTTCTTCTCTCATGTTATATATTGTGTTATTATTTGGTGACCCTGTTATGTTAAGGTTGTCAACATATATCTTTCTGTTCATCCTTGAACTTTTCATCTTTCCTGTACTGACGTAAAAAAAAATCCTACACAGCATAAACGGAAAAAGAGTATATTATTCCCACCTTACCCCTTTTAAATTGGGATGACACCATAAGAATGAAAATTCACCAGTTCAGTTTTCTCATTCAATGAATTTATGTACCGTCTAAGTAGCTTGCAATGCTTAATTTTTCGCACCAAGGGTCAATTTCACTCTTTAAATTTGAGTCAATGTATTTGAATTGATATCATTGACGGGTTAAGTGTGCAGCCAATTAGGTAACTAGATTGGAGAAATTGGCACTGGGTAAAATGATTACAAAGCATTTCATTCCATTCATTCAATAATCACTTGGTTTGGTATCACATGATATTTCAGTCTTGCAACAAATAAATATTGACACCGTGCCACTGCAGTACGTTTGTTGTAATCCAGGAACATAGTGTATTTTGGCCTCACTCGGATAAAACGGGCAGTTACATTTGTCTGTTCAATTCTTCGATTCCATTCCAACAGTCAGTAACTTACTTCTCTTTAGTTTATAATGATTCTCTCACTGCATTTCCCTTATACGATCTCTGAGTTTACTTTCTTTCGTCAAATCTGATTCGCCGTTTTAGCTCAACCTTTTATTTTCCTGAGATTTTTCTGTAGTTATCCTGGTAATATCCTTTATTCAAAATGACTGTATGTCGGATTTATGTAATACCTTGGATGTATCTAATAAAATCGCTTCAATGGTGAATTATACGAAGACAAACAGGAATATCTCGCTCAAGTCAATGCTATTAATTTAATTGGAAGTCATATTTAACGAAATGTATGGCGATGCCCGGCCACAAGTGTGAGAATTGGTTTTAGTTGTCTTTAGATTTAATTTCTGTTGGACATGTCTCATCGAAGTTTATGCTAATTAAACTACCCAAAACGGTGGACTTTTTTTGAAGCTTTGTAACCCAGTGCGATCAGTACATATCCTTACCGAAATAAACAACGATCGACGGTTTTCAGGACGCATTTGATGCTTTGAAAATAGGTCGGTTACTAAAAATGTCTTGTGTAGCCGATGCTACATATTCCTTACGGTAATTAACCAGTAACATGTCAATCAAAACCATTTCTGGAAACTGTTCAAACTCTGTTCAACTGTTCGAAATTGTCAGTTAAAAAATGAGCTACGACTATCTTAATACATAGATTAAATCGTGTTTGCGTCCGGGAGTTTCTTCAGGTACTATAGGTTTTGTAATATAACTGCAAATTTCCTTTTGCTGATGCTAAATTATACACTGATGACAAGTTCCGCGGTATAGGGCCAATCAGTCTCCGTGGATCCAAGCGAATACACGTCGTAGTCCACTCGATAACTCGATGTTAAATATTAAAATTGTGAAACACAGGTAGATATTTGTCGGGTCTCTATTTGATTTTAAAATGGCGTCAAGGTGGACGCAATGCAAAAATTTTCCATTATACGAAGTCATCATCTCTTTGTCTTCGAAAGCAAGTTTAGTGGTTATAAAGATCATCGGTACATTTGGAAAAAAACATATGGGATCAGAATGTTATTTTAGAGATAGTAAAGAGCAATGGTCTCTGTAGAAGAAACAAGGGGAATCAGAATCAATTAATGTAATTAGAGAATTTTGCCAGCCTAGTTTACCTTCATTTTTACCACGCACGGAGATGGGTGTAATTGATTTTGGTTTTAGGCTTGTTTGCTCAGGTTACATTTTCCTTTTTCTTTACCATGAGCCTGGAGCCTGGAGACGAAATATTCTTTTTTATTGGAAAAATTCTACTTAGCATACTCAATGCGGCACAAATTGCAAAATGCATTCGTTTTATCTCTTCCCATGCGAGTAAAGAATTTACTTTTTACTCATTTCGAATGCTCTCTTTCGTAGTTTGTGCTTCATACTTGACCTTGTCTTACTAAGTATTAAATTTAAAAAATTTTAAGTCAGGAAATTGTGTTGTTTGTTAATAATCTCTCAAATTCCGGGTCTTCACCGCGTGTGACTTGAGTTGACAACAGTTTTGGTGGTTTTAGGCAAAGCTGTATTTGATTAATAATTTCGTAATCATTTTGTTAACGCTGATGCGGTTTTTTACTTTTTTTAAATTTATTTTATTTCATTTAGCTGAGGACTAACATTGTTTTACAGAAATTTTAATTATATTATTGGGCAAGCCCCTAGAGCAGGAAAATAGACCTGATGGCCTCAATTCAGAGGAAAAAAATCAATATTTCTCCCTTTCTCTTTCCATCCCCCCAATGCACCTTCACACTGCCCTTAATTTTACGTGCCTTCGTACTCTTTACTGCTGCCAACTCTTATTCACATCCCCTTGCCGAAAAGGGGAGTTAGGCTAAATAAAAAGAAAGTCCTCTACTCTCTCGAAATAAACGGAATAAAAGTTAAACAAAAAGGAAAAAAAAGTCTTGAGCAGGGGTGGCTCAATGAGTATAGGGCGGATAGGATGGTAGTGAGATAGTGGGATTTTGAGGTTTGAGGGCGATGGGGTAGTTTCGGGATGGGGGTGGAGGGTAGTTGGGTGGTGGCTGAGGAGGTGGTGGCGGGTGGGGGACTCGGGAAGTGGCGCCACTACGTGCCCTTACTCCTTTTGCTGATAAAGTGATGACGACGCGGTTTCCCACTTCCGGAGGCGACGCCAGCGTGAGGAGGTGGAAAAGGAGGAGGCAGGTGAAGCAGGGGGAAGTGGAGGAGGGCGGCGTCGCCGTAGGTTGGAGGGAAAGTGGCGTGGCAGGCGGAACAACCGCCCCGTCCCGGTTGGGTGGCGGGGGTAAGAGGACGAGGCGGCTGAATGCATCGCCTCTGTGCCTGCCGCTCGGTGCAGCGACGCCACCCTTCAATGGCCATCTGGAGTCTAATGGGGTTTGAATGGGGCAGGGAAATGCGGCTGACGCGTCCGGAAAACCCGTTCGATTCAGAGTCGAGTTTATTTTCCTGTAGCGTCCCGACAGGCTAGCTTGGTTTACGACGCTCGCAAGGTAGTTTTTTTGTCCCGTTACATTGCCGATAGTGCTTTTAATCGGAATTTTATGCTTGCCCCACTAACTCTTGCTCTAACACAGGGTACGGAAGCATTAAGATAACCTCTGGGCACGAAGTTGTCTCCGACTCCCAAAACATGGTAGCTTTCGTGATTTTAAGTTTCGTCATGTTTATTTTTCAGACCAAAATATACTGTTTGAAAAAGATGCCAGTATATTTTTTCCCTCGAGTAAATGAGATAATAAATCGCTTATCTCTGTCACGAAGATTTACGTTTCTATATAATCAAAAGTCTTCAATTTGTTTTCTTGGCTGTATTATAATGATAGAAATTTTAAATAGCTTATAAAGAATAAAAAACCGTAATTTTTACAATCTTAGAACATTATTTGAGAGAGGTTATAGGAAAAACGTTAAAATAAACGCAATTGGAACCGGATTTGACGTGTCAACCGAAGGAACCGGATGATATACGTCTGTTGATGTAAAATTATTCATTTGCCTTAGGAATACGCATCACACGCAAAAGTATATGAACTTTTAATAACCCCTATTAATTGGGTTTGAGCTGACGAGCTTATGAAGTAATACCATGCTTTAACTACAATTTAGGGACGCCTTTCCTGATAACAATCACCCATTTCATTTCAAAAGGTATAGTTCTTTTAATTTAAACTTGATCTAATTAGAGGAAATCTTATTAATCCATTCTGTCGATTTAACTATGATGCATTCAAGATATATTAGGTCCATAATCAGTAACATGAAACTATGGTGATTTCAACCATCTCATTGGTCGTTCAAATGTAAGATAGGTTGACTCTAACCCTTTTATCCTCCCTAATCCTAGTTCCTACATTTCCTGGTAATTCTTGTCATGTATTTCCAATTATTTTGTCCATATAATTATTCCTTGGTCTTCCTTTTGGGACTTTTCCCTCGATTTTCCCTCCAATTGTTTTCTTCTTAAACCCTGTGTCTCAGAATGGACCCAATCAATATAGGGTTTCTTTTCACTATAGGTTTTACATGGTTATTTTATGTTATACTCCTTGAACTTCTTTTCTTATTTCATCCTCAGCTTCCTTTCTTAATATATATTTTTTCTGGTGTGCTTTTCCGATGGTCCAGGATTCCGATCCTTTGAGGCCATGCTCCTCACAAATGTTTTATCATGCTTTTTCTATGTTCCTATTCCTATTTGTTAACGTAGTAATTTCTTTTTCATCCTGAACGCTTTCTTAGCTTTGTCTTTTATCTACACTTGATTTCTGTTGAATTTCATCTGTCCCACGTGATGGTTCCGTTTTCAAGGCAGGTGAAGGATACCACTTACTATAATTTCTCGCCTCTTCGTTTCTCTGCATTCAACTTATTTTTTCCGAATACTTGGGATATAGTCTTCTCCTTAAAAATTTCATGCTATATTCTCGAAGAGCTTAGTCCATTTTGTTAGTTATCTATGAAGATCATCACGTTTTCTTGAGATATGTCTGCAATGTCGTCTGCGAATCGGAGCATGTTTATTTCTTCTCCGTACACCTAAATTCCGTTTAGTCTTATTTCTGTGCTCATCTTGTTGCCTCCTCTAAGTATATGGCAGTGAGAGGTTGCATAGGTACTTGTGTTTACAGCTTTGCTAATGTTAGCTGATGGTTGTTCCAACTATTTCTGATTTGATTTGTACTCTAATAGCCGCTTCCTTTTTCAATCGATGGACTAGAAATCAGACGATTTATTCGGAAAACATAATTTGAGCGCGAAAAATATATAGAGCTTTGGGGAACATCCTCTGCATAGTCTTCATGAGATTTTATTGTTCAGGTTTTTTGAGACAAGTTATGCTGGTTATCATAGCAAAAAACGCTTAAATCTAATTTTCCCGACTAATGTTGATATTTTAAACAGACCTGGAGAATGTCACTCTGCTTATTTTTTCATGCATTCCCAATATGAAAATTAGATAACACAATCCTTATAACGTGAACACTCCACATCTTCATGTATTCAACACCACTCTAAACACTGCCTTTCGATATTCAAGCAAAATAATGTTTCCGAGCCTCATCTTCTAACTGTAAAAATAAGGACTTAAGTGGCTTTATAATTTCCATTATTTTGTTAATTATTATGTGCTTTTTATTTTTTAAACCACCGATCTATCACCAGTTATCAGAAATACAATTCGCCATTCACCTGCGCAATTTTGGACCATATGTGGGGCATAAAAGCTGTTTTGCACTAGACACTTTATTGCGCATTCTGATATCTGTAAAAATTCACACTGAAAACTAAGTCGTGTAAAGTGGTTAATTGCAAGAATGCATGTTCCAATGTATGTATAAACGACTGATAGGAAAATGGTCACCGCTCTAATTACAGAGACGCGTTTTTGCAATTTGTACACATGAAACTGCGCAGTTAGGTGCCTCGTGTAATACAGCCTTAAAGGTATGAGTAATTTGTCGCAGGATGTTGATGTCCTTGACCGCGGGCGATCTCGTTCTACATTTGGGGTGTCAGCAACACCCCAAAATGAATTATTTTTTATAATTTCTTAGGAAAATGTTTTTAATTAATTTACAGTTTTTACAGTATTCTGCTATCGACCTCTTGTTTTATAAATCCAATTAAATATCAAGTATAGGTCCGAGTTAGTGATTCAAACTCATCCTTCGCCAACGTTTCGGAATTTAATAATTTCCATCTTCAGGGCTCAGAATTTCTATGTAAGGGTACATAATCATCAACAATGCATATTGAGGTAAAACCTGCCATGGTCATAACACTTTGGATAAAAATGATAATAAAATAAATAAAAATTTTAATAATAAAAAATAAAGACTTTATTAGACTTTAGACATTTTTAGCATCAGAATGATGTTCCTTAAATTTTATTATTATTTTTATCCACAGTGATATGACCATGGCAGATTTTACCTCAATATGCATCGTTAATGATTCTGTACCCTTACATAGAAATTCTGAGCCCTGAAGATGGAAATTATTAAATTCCGAAACGTTGGCGAAGGATGATTGTTTGAATCACTAATTCGGACCTATACTTGATATTTAATTGGATTTACAATTTTTCTAATTCCACTCTTATAAATGTCACGAGAAGTATTTATCATTACACTTTTACGAACATATTGATATTGAGAGAAATTCTCATTAGAAGTCTTTTCTTCGGCTTATTTCGTATTGATAAAAATATATAGCAAAATATTTCAAATCCTTGCTCTCAAAGACATAATTTCTAAAAGTTTTGCTTTATGAGATGACGCTTTGCATGTTCAAATAGAAATAACACGATACGTACCTATAATTTCTATTTTCCGACCTCTTAAAATGGCTAAATGTCCCGATTGAAAGTAGAAATAAAAATTCAGATAATGGATTGTAATTCTCGTTAAAACATAAAATATACCAAAATTTCCCTATTAAATACTAGGAGTTAAAAATAGCCGAAAAGTCTACAATACAGAAGCAGGAAAACAACGTACTCGCAGACTATTGATTCCTATGAGGAACGGGGAAGGCGCGCGGGATGTAAGAAATACTGATGAACATTTGCACTCGTTTCAATCCCGAATCCTATTGTAACTCAGATAGACTGCAAGCTTACATTTGTGAGAATGCTAGTAATTCAAATGTACGAAAATGTAACATTTTGGAGCCAATTGTTTATCTACAATGTATGAAAAAGAACCATGGAGTATCAAGTAGGTACACTCCGTACTCTCTTTCTCAGGTTAAGGATATCAGGGTGTTACATTCTCACTTGTATAATCTTCTGATCTTTTTATCTATATTTCAAAATATTTGAAAAAATAAACATTATGTTGTGTTCTTTTATCGGTCAAATCGATCCTAAGAAAATGAAAGCATTTAAAAATATCATTCAGTATTGAATAAGCGGCATATTTCTGCTGTTATGGCTGTTTCTGTGTAGACAAAATGGAAACTCCAAGTGTTAATTTGTGGGAGGGAACACGATATCCCTAGTTGCGACTGAAAAGGAATGTATCCTTCGTAACATGTGTACGGTAGCTACGTATTGTATTAAAGATGCTGAGTCCCTTAGGAAATTTGATAATGCCAAGCCGATAGAATTATGATGGGATGTCATGATGAGCCGCCCACATACTGCACGCTCCCCCATCTCGTCAAGACGGGCCGAGCCGGCCAGTATATGGACGGCTCAATTATAGGTTAATTCTTTCTATGCGGCCCCTTAAAAATAACACAAAACACATCCCATTAATGGGCAACATTCTATCCGATTGACTTAGGCTGTCAATCGATTTGAAAGTTTTCCCTACAGCAAAGAATAGGTCCATGTCGCAATAGACGTGTGTTAATGGGAATATTACCATCCCGCTGTCTCAATCAGCATCGTATTTTTTCCCCAACTACTGCAAAAAAGCCATTGGCGTTACCATCAAACTTTAATTATAACGTGTCTAAAGGCTAGAATTTCTTTATTGCGGTTGCTCTTAGGTTTTATAATTGCTTCCAATATACCTAAGCTGTTACTGCGATATTAGTAGATTTCTATAAATCTAGTGCTAAATTAATTATTGCATAACAATTCACCGTGATAAATATAAATATATTATACGACCATTAGGTATATATCAATCCGTGGAGAGTTTCAGGTGGCTTGAGCTTCCATTGTAGGCTGTATATGTACTATTAAACATCGTAATCAAATTTTGTAGGTATATTTCGACTGAAAGAATCCCACTGCGGATTTGCGTGCTTCAAATATTGATGATGATTTGTGTTACCTGCATGAGTAGCCAGTCGTTATCTGTAAAATCAGAGTAGATTTTCCTGGTATGTTCGTATATCTACATCTACATCTACACAATACCCCGGGAGCCACCGCATGGGCGTGTGGCAGGAGGTGTTAGGCCAATGAACCAATTTTTTGGAATATTCAAACTTGGCTAAACGGGATTTTCCATGGCTTTGAGTTAGTTTGTATTTTTGGTTGTACCTAACGATAAATTTACGATGCGATATGAATGATATCTGCATACAAAAAATATAAGGTACAAAATAAGGTATTTTCAAGCTATTTTTATGAACTATTCTATGTATTCATTTATTAGCGACCAATAATTGATATAATTACTAAAATATGTATTTAAATTCTAAATTGACCGGAGTATAAGGTATTTTTTGCCTCATATGACGTGAGAGTCGATTTTTATATCCTGAAGTGGCTGAGTTACCATTATCATTATTGCTGATGACACTTCCTTGTCTTATGCTGCAAAAGACTTTCAGATCCACAATTAGTGAACAGATGCAAAATGACATAGATAAGCTAAAATACTGGTTTTCTGTAAATAAACTTATCCTAAGTGAAAAAACTTAATTTATTCGCTTCAGTTTAAGAGACAGAAAAGATTCTATTGGATGTTTGTATTATAAATGTGTCAGATGCCGTCTATCTAAAAAAACTTCTGCAGAAACTGTTTACAAATAATTCGAGTCAGTGATATAAAGTATTTAGGTCTTGTTATTGATGAGAACTTAAACTGGAAAATTCATTGACAGACATTTAAAAACTACATGAATGTAGCTCTTAGGAAATTCTATTATTTACGGCAAATATGTTATGCTTTTGTCCTGAAAATTATTCACTTTTTAATTCAAAACTGCTGAATGGTCATTGTTGTTTGGGCGGAACGTATATTTCAAATATAAACCCAGTCTTAGTGTCACAAAAGAAAATAATAAGAATGATAATAGGTGCAAAAAGAAATGACTCTTCTTATACTCTATTTAAATTATTGGATATATTGCCTCTTAGATGTTAAATGTATACAGAGTATTACGTATATTCTATATTAGAGGTGGAAATGTAGCTATGTTAATGTCTCCTACCATGGATTGAGGTCGCGGAATAGAGTACCTGATCCAAAACCTAACAATGAAGCTTTTAGAAGGTCTTACTTTTATTGTGTAACTACAATATGTCATCGCCTACCATTACACATTGCCTCTGCAAAGTATGTTAAATTGTTTCTACGACACTTGAAAGCATTGTTATTTTCCATAGACAATATTATAAATATTTCTATATATTTAACTACAAAGTGAAGTTTATACTCTTAAGATGTTTATACTCTGGTTCATGACCATTGATAATTAATTTTTTTTGTTCTTGTAATGAACACATGATTTAAAAAAATACTGTTTCTTGACTTTATAGAGAATCAAAGTAGTAATGTTCTGTTTATGGCCGCACCAGCCAGCTGTTTCTTTTTTTTCCTTTTCGTCAAGATAACTTTATATGATGGTAACTCCAACACCGGTTGTTTCCCACAGGCGTGCCTATATTCCACCATATGTTTATCGATTGTCAAAATTATTTGTAGTAAAATTTAGTGGAATAAATATTATCTATCTATTATCTATCTTATCTGTGAAATCTCATTCAGCACCGGATGCTTTCAGTGGTCTACAGAGGGAAAAATGGACATTAATGCTTGTAAAACGTAGAGAATTCACTTTAAACTCTCCGTTTCCGAGAATCTCCGTTTCGACTTTAATGGTTAATGAGCAACTTCGCGTCTCACAGAGTAAAGTAATAACCATAGATATCGATGTCGATGAATGTCGATGAATGTCGATTCCTCGGAGGGCATGCATGCTGGCTTATATTTTGTGTGTGCTTGCTGTTTTGAAAAAGTTTTTTTCAATTAAAACTCAGCATTACTCGCTTAAGAGTAAATTTTGGAAGTATAAATAAAAAATACTGTCTGCATGAAATAGTGGAATAGAAATTCGGTTCCGTTATAATCACTACAAAAAGGTATGATTGATGAAGACGTACGACCGGCAATGCATTTTAAGAGGCAGATATATATTCAGGGAAGAAAATTGGGCCATGTTATATGTAATCTCTCAGTTCAGCGTTTTTCGGTGAGTTTCCGTATTTAAATTTTCACTAGGTACAATTTCAGATGCTTAATTGGGTTTAGGTCAACTTAATGCCCTTTACTTGAAGAGCCAAAGGCTACTAAGAATTGCTGAAGACCTCTGAAGGAATTAGGATGCTGCATGCCTCTAAATGGATTAATTTTGAGTGGGCAATTTTTTTAATCCTAGAGTGGATAGGAAAAAAATTGAAATATTTTTTGAAAATGAGCAAACTTAGATATGTAGAATAAACAGTATACAATATCTTCCTTTTTTCATCTTTAGTCCGTAACTGCTTCTACATCATTCCCTGGGATGGACTAGCGTGTAAGTTTTCGGATATGAGCTACATTTAATTGAAGGCCGAAGTAAGTAACAACCTTTTTTATTTGCTATGTGGAATATTCATTTTACTAGTCTCTTTCGTTATCTCTATTGAATACGTTTTCTAATCCCCAAGTTTTGTTGGTATACATTTTTTGAAGTGTGTAGACTTTCTAGTTACCAGGACATTCTCTTATGATAATGATGTCAATTGAAACCTGGCAATATTCCATTATATGCTAGATTCTGTAATAGAGCCACTGTTTTGTTGCAAAAAGCATTTCATGTAACAAGAACGTGAAATATGGTTTTTTAAATACGAAAATGACTTTTACGTCTAAGAAAGCTTAACAACCGTGATGGAGTTAATTAATGGCTACTCTAATATTATTTGGCCGTCAAAAACTTGCATGTTGAGCTCAAGTTTACGTGTTTCGAATTTTTCAATCTATTTTAAAATTTTAATTAAATACACAGAGTATTTGTTACCCTAAATTCGTATTTCACTACGTTTGGCGACCTGAACTAAATTAAGTAAATGATAGGGGTTTTTGCATTCTTTAATATTTCATTTGGGCCAACCTTCAACATAAAAAAAACAATTGTAGTGTAGTTTCTTGTAGGAGAAGGATGAGTTCCTGAACGCCTCTAGCACCCGATCGGCCGCATCTGCCTCGTTGTACCCGCCCATTTGCTATGAATATCCATTCTGTGGGCAAGTTCTAACCCCACCAAAGTTTAATCCTTGTTCATGTTCAACACTCCTAATATTGTAGCAGTCTTGCGTGAGCTTTTCAGGAAAGTGTGCTTGTATGGAGTTGAGGAGTAAATGATTATAGGTTTTGATTTGCAATAATTTTTGACTTGTTTCTACTAGTGCAATCAATTGCTTTTTTCATATCATGTGAAAGACAGGTGCGTCTCTAGGTAAGATTCTCTTCGTATCATCAAAAACATTATGTACAATACCTTCACCTCTGGAAGCAAGCTTGAGGTACTAACGATGCCGAGCATTTTCTACATATTTGAACCACCAATTCGTTTATAATGTATATTTATTTTTCTTTTGGCATAAAAAAATAATGTAATTAGTTTTTTTCCTTAGACGCTTCATTGGTATGTATTATTTTATTTGTCTATCGTGTTAATCAGCTTCATTTTCATTTTTAAGCCTAGTCCATGAAGTATAACGTACGTGTTTTATTATTGTTTGTGGTTTTGATATTTTTCTTTCGATTTTTATGATTTTTCTCGTAATCATTCTCTAGATATTCTCGGCATTTTAATTTTCAGTGTCTTGCTTCACCTCTAATTTCAAAATTCTAAATTCGGTTTTTTTTTATTTCTTGTTAAATTTGATGAATCTATTTCAATATTTCCTTTGGTTGTTCTCATTTTAAGAATGCGAAATAATTTGTTGTCTGTTTTACTGGGCAAAATAAATAAAAATGCTCCGCCACCAACTTAGAACTCAACGCTAAACAAACTTTCGTTCCTCTTAATCTCGGGGCTGCAATGTGGCTATTTTGTGCTATATTTATTGTGTACGGTTTACGTCCAGGGTGAGACTCAGGGTGCGCACCAGCAAAGTGCACCAAATTCTCTGAAATCCGAATGACTTCTGCAGGGAAGTGCACCCACATGTGTGGACGTCAAAGTGTATCTTCAAGGGAATAAATGCGCAGAAAATAATGACATCTCCGCAGAAAACTATCGAAACAACTGCTGGTTCCCGATGTTGGCTTAACAGAGAGCGAGAATAATTTATTCTATGGAGAGGTTTTCGTTAACACTGCTTTATGGTTTCAAATGACTACGAGTGGGAACAAATACTTTCCCAATACAATATGGAATTCAGCAGTGATTTCGGGAACTGAGAGGCGTAGAGGTTATGGTATCCGATAAATACTGATAATGTAGAGCAATTTTCGTTGTATGTTTCAACTTAAGATGAACTTATTCTGTCATTAAATTTTATATGCATCATTTTTTTCAGAAATAATGGATCAATGATAAAACAGGATATTGCTCCAAGATATAAGCAAACCTTGTAATTCATTTTCCCAAAGGACAGCGTTTGCATTCTCGGCGGACGGTGGCATTATACTCCTTTCATATGAGAGCGGATGATTGAGTCATACTTAATTATTTCCGCATGGAAATGCGTCGATATTGTAAAATATAGTCCTTATTGCGTTGAATTATTTTGTTAGTCGTAATGTACTCTCTTTTTCATGAAATTTTAGTATTGGTCAAGAAGTTTTTGTGTTGCCTTTTATTAAGTACTCGATGAAAAATAGAAACTTGAGTATTAATAAAAACAAACAAACAAAAACTAGAAGCTTGAAACTCATTTGACTGTTTAGGTCATCGGCGGTATAATTTAAAAGAAAGAAATATGTCTAATACCGCGAATGTATTTTCTTGATAATATTGCCTTGACTCATACATCTGTAGTATGGCCTCAATTCCTCGAAAACTTTCTTGTCAAGTACTGTAGTATCTCAAAATATGCTGGTAATGCATATGTGTTTATTTTATTTCAAACGATACTCTTTGTACGATATTTTGATTTAATGAAAACTTTAATTTGGGTAGTGTAAAGGCTTCTTCTACTCGCCACACACAGATCTCTATCTTCGACACCTTAGTGGTGGAAGCAAATGGAAGTCGTGCAAGGAAAATTTCGGGCAATCGGGATCTCGGTTGAGCATGCACCCGATTCCGTCTCTCGGATTAGCATTCAGCAATCCTGGGAGGCCCTCTCTGTTTCACGGAACGCCAGGGCCGCATACCAACCTACCGTAACCTCCGTCTCATTTGACCTCTTACGTCTTCTTGTCTGAACGTGTGCCCCTTCCTCGCTCTCCGCCTCCAATTCGTTCTCTCATTGCTGCGGGTCACCGGCAAGACACCGCCACTCACCCTTCCCCACTTCCCCACGCCCTATCCTCGCCCAGCTAATTCGCGGCAATTACCGGGGAGGTGCATAAGCGACGCAAGCGCTTGACCCATATATATACGCGAGACGTCCATTGTGTGGCACCGAAAAACCCTTTCTTCGGGCCCACCCACCTGAGAGCCCTTCTTGGATGCAATTAAACCGAACGTCGAGGGCCGGACATTTGGACGGAAATTCGAAAAAGGACTGAAATCCACGTCAACCTCAATTTGCGTCTACCCTTCTTGATTATTTGCGTGAAAGACCGTTTTTCTCGATGTATTTGGACTACATTAAAACAAAGCTTTGCTGATTTCACGTTTCTTCCTTTTCTTTTAATTTTGGTCAATCAATTTTTTTAGAGACTCTGCCGAGGGAGACTATGTCTTGAAATTTTCAATAGTCTGGGAGAGAGGAAGTTTTACGGCGGTGAAAAAATACTCCGCCTCCTTCAGCAACACATAGCGGAGCTGGTAAAAATGAGGTCAGAGTTGGGTGAGCTATTCTTCTACTCGCTCAAATTTCCAACAAGTTCAGTACCGTAGTATCTGTAACTATGAATTGTAAACATACCTAAGAGATAAATTTAGATGCTTACTCGTCTTTAAAAATTGATTATAGTACTAAGGAATGCTGGTGAATCAATGAGTAGTACTGTAGAAAAGTTATCGGATGAACCTCCTTTGTAATAAATAACATTTTTTCCTGGTTTCTTCGGTGAATGAAACACATCCGTGGAGGGTTCTCTTCTCCAGTATTTTTTTGCATAATAATTTTTTGGAAAAATTCTTAATCATTTATGTAAGTGAAATTAAAATATAAATCTCTTTTGGGGACTTCGTGGCTACTGACGTGGGAATTTCTTCATTTCCAATGGTATTCAATAGCTTGTAGTAATAAAAAATTAGCTGGGTGCAACATTTTCTTGTCATACTTTAGAAGTCAATGTATGCCTTCCAAACGCACTGTAAATACACAAATATTATTTTCTCACATTTTTAGATCGATGCTGTTAAGTATAGATACCTATCGACATCATAGTAAACTTGTCCCGATCCTCACAGCGGATTCGGGTATCTACATCCGTGGGGTAACTACCTCCGGCTCGGCAGGAAGCTCTCGCTTATGTCCGAGCGTGGATGGTAGTGGGAAAACGGGAAAGGGATGGAAAGGGAAAGTAAGCGAGCCATAACCCCTTCGAAACCGACACCATGAGGCGGATTGAGGTCACAAGGACATCAATTGGGCCCCCGCCTCCCCGAAGTTCTCGTATTAGTTTGGTTACCCAAACAACTGAGACGAGTAGCCGTCGGTCTCGCTTTCGCGAAAAATCTACCGCACATCTTTGAGAACTGGAAGCGCCCGTTGCCCAAAAGATTGGGATTAGGTATCATCCTGGCTCCCTCTTAGGGTTGACGCCGTGCGGTCTGCCGGAGTACGTCCTCGAGTCGGGGACCACCGGACCCATGAAGGGTCAATTCGGACCAATTCTGGTCAAAGCGCGGGTACATCCCTTCTCTCAGTAGTCCTCGTCAACCCTCTCTCGATCCTCACAATGGGAAAATGTCTTGAGTTCTCCAAACACGTATGTTTACAATGTTCCCCTCGCATGGCTCCTTGGGAGCGAATGACGTATCCCCGGGGACGGTTGAAGTGGCTTCGGGCCCGAGAACGTAGGATCCCATTTCTGCCTCTCTTCCTGGCGGGCATCAAGGCACTCCAGGTCCAATGTCGTATTTCATGTCAGCTTCCCTTAAAACGCAGTTGTGCGAACTACGCGCACGAGATATTCACGGCGGTGCTGCCGTGATAGAACGGATTTCACGGAGGTAGGGTTCTTACGGATTGCGATTCCTGAGGAAACATGACGCTCTGACTGTGAATTGACTCTGCACCGGTCTACCTCCGGTCTTCTCTCGCCACTTCCCTTCGCTTCACCATAGATGGCTGCTTCGCTTGCCACTCTCTCGTTATTCAGTGTATCATAAAAGAAATGATTCCGCATATTTTGTATGATTGCAAGCCGGAAGTTTCCTCTACATAGCCTCAAGTTTTTCACGCAGTTTCTTTCTTTTGACAGTTCCACAGGTATTTTAAAATGCTAAAGTTATGCATGCATTTTAGGGCGTGAGTGAAGTAAGTAACGATAACTGCATTCCAGCATATGCAGAGCTATATTTCTCCTATTCAATCACAATACATTGTGTAATCAGCCTATAATATACGATACTCAGAATTTTTCCAAACGTGGACAACTGTATGGAGCCACTTGAAGATATGATTTTTTTAAATGTTTAAATGGGAATCCCTAAGTACCTGATGAGACGCTACTGAAAATGGATAAATCAAATCATTGTTCTAAATCCTTATCTTGGCCATAGGAGCTATGGCGGCTGTGGTGGTATTTTTAATCTAATGAACGCATTTTCAAGTGTATTATGGCAGTAAGATTCTAATAACTAAAATCAAAATTTAGGAGGGCAAATTTTATCTTTATCTTATTCTCTTAGAAAAATCGCTTCTTACTTGCTCTGTTCTGTGAGAATGGCAATTATATTGGATTTAAAAATTTTAAGTTTAATTTTCGATAAATATAGTGTGGACTGGTATGGTATTTTGTTGATGGCAAATGATGGAATCAATTTTCTTTGAGTTATAGGATATCAGAATAAATTAAATTTTAAATTTTGGTGTAAGTTGAGTCTTCACAAGACGTAGAAAAATGGAAATCATGGCTTTATCGTTCTTCAAAGCATTGCCGTGTATTACTTTTTTGCCATCTAGTAGACGAGAGTACGATCTAATCTTCTAAAATTTTACCATTTCCAGACTTTAATTAGAAACCATCGTCTTTTCAATCTTTTTTGAAAAATTTATTGAAAATAAGTGGGTAGGTATTTAATATTATCCTCAGGCTTATTTAATTTATTCTCAAAGTTCTCCGTAATATTGACCGTTATTGTCCAATTCATGACTTTCATTAGATGAACATCAGGTCTGAAAAATTAGTAACAATAATTAAGAAGAGTAGATGAAATATCTTCAAATATTACCTTTGAGTTGGGATTTTTGGGTCCGATTTAATAAATAGATTAAAAAATTCAACGAATAAATTTCTCTCAGCTAACCATGGGATATGTTCCCAAATCCCTCAGGCTTCTTTACCTCCAGTTTGCCGATATATTTGACTCTCTAACTCTCAAATTCATCCTTAGTATTTAATTAAGCATGTTTTGAAAATGAAAAGAAATCATGAACCGCAGAAACTGAAGGATTGGGTGAATTAACGAAAATAAACCGTTGCCTAGAATTTTCAGGCTGCGCTGGTTGAAGTTGACGTTTGAAATATTTTTAACTTGAGTGAGGGCGTGAGTTTTGCCACGTCCGCGTCGACGGGAAGAATGTGGAACGGCGGCGGCGGCGACTGACTAAGGGAGATCGATCCCTTCTTTGCCCCGCCGTCGCTGCCGCCTCGTCCTCGCGGGAAATGGCGCCGCACTTCCCGGGCAATCGCTTTGCTTGCCTCCCTGCTCCCTCGCTCGCACGCACTCACCGCCTCCCTCCCTTTCATCTCCACTTCCTCCCCCCTGACCGACGAAGAGCCTCTCTCTCTCTCTCCCGTCCTTCCTAACAGTCCAGAGCCCGCAAGGCGCGCGCGGAGCCATCCCATTGTCGGTTGCCATGACGACGCAGGTCCCTCTCCAGTGTGTACGCAGTTATACGTACGCTCGGGGTGAGGGAGGAGGTTGGATTGGGAGGGAGGGAAGGGGATTTGGATCTGAGGGGGTGGTTTCAGGGGGAGGAGAGGGAAGGGGTGGTTGCAGGTGGTTGTCAAGAGGCGACTGGTGATCTTTTCTTCTCGTCTCTCACTCCTTCCTCTTTCCCGAATACCTCAAACGCTCGAAACCTCCCAAATGCTTCGTCGTTTCTACCTTTCAAACTTGAAGTACGAGGAGGTCGGATGGCAGATCGCAACTGACCGCATTGACCGTCGTTCATTTTTTTCTTTCACTCCGGTATCTTTCCACGCGCCCTATCCAAAACTTTTTCCGGCTTGGAATTCGTGAGTGGTGCAGGCATTTCTTTTTCTGCAGTGCCATTCCTGCTGCCTGACGAAAAAACAATCTAGGATCAAATCACAGATGAAGTGTCTAATTGAAACCCTCCACAATTCATTCTTATCAGGAAGAGACTAAAACTGGTAACAATCGGTGGTTAACAACCATCTCCCCCGGTTAGTAGCCACGTTACGGTCGGAGCCCTGAAAGCTTGGCGACCCGAAGTCGCGGGTTCGAATCTTAACTTATGCTAATGTACACTTGGTGTTTCTTCGCATTAGGGTATTAGATTGGAAGGCAAAATTGGAGAATTTATATAGCGTTAATTCTACTCATACCACTTAGAAGAAATGAATAGCGGGAGTACTTAGAATCAGTTGATCTAGTTTGAATAGAATTACGAATTTAAATCGATAAACTTATTGTTGCTTTTCCACTTGAGGAAGCTCGAGGTAAAGATAGAACAAATGTTAAGATATGGCGGGGGAGGGAATGGAATTTTTGGATTATTTTCTGTGCTGAAATATTTTTTTGGAGGACCTATCCTGGTGGACAATGAAGCCTTCGGCGATTACAGGACTAGAAGGTTCTTTCCTTGTAACTCCAGAGGCATTAACTGACCAAGGATTTTGTAAGGCATGAATAAAGATTGACGACTGTTTTAAAAGTAAATAATATGCGGCAAGGGAAGGAGGAAGGAATGCTTGATCATAAAAGGATGTCTCTGGGATACCAGGCCGAAACTATGTACGTATAGAACTCATAATGTGCAGAATATGAACCTCTGATTGAGGTAAGCTTACTATTAATATCAAAGAGGATTATTTTTCTAAAAAAAATAAAGGTTATAATTATGACTTTTTCCAGATTAAAGTAATAAAAGTCATGCACTAAGTTGGTGCAATCTAAAAAAACTAATTTTTCACAAAGCCCAAATCTATTGTATTTATTACTTGTTCAAACGTAAATTTTAAGATTCCGTTATGGCTTGCTACACTTCTCAAAATGCAGTCATGTTAATAACTCTCAATCATATCAATTTGTAAATGAACTAATCTTGCTGAACAGTGAACCAATGGTAATATTCAGTTTTCTCATTGCACCTTGGGTAAATTTTGATATTCTTGTGATGTATTCTCTCTTTACTCTGATGCTTTGTCCTGTTCGGAAATTATACTGAACGTAAGGAGGCAGCACCATTTTCAACTGTTCTCGGAGGGTCACTTTCGTTTTAGCTCTATTGCACAAGAGTATATGAGTTATATAATTTTCTATTATAGATAATTTTACATGATACCATAAATGCAGAAACTAATTCATGCCAATATTATCTCTGCTTCATCATCTGCTTTGTTAAAAGTACACTAGCATACCGGGTATCTGATATGCTGCGGTTATTGAAAGAGAAATTTAGTTAAAAAGTTTGATGACAAGACCTATCGAGAATTTATCATAGTTCTAAATATGTGATCCAGAACGCCGATTTGTGCCGCAGTTATTCTCAGAGGCTTGAGTATTAATTGGAGGTATTTTTGGTGATTCCGTGCATGACGACAGAGTTTAGCTGAATATCAGCTTTTATACCCTTACCAAGTTGTGTCCCGAGAAGGACAGGATGGAAGGCCAACTGGAAGAACATGCTAATTCTCCTAGAATATTCCAAGCTTGAGTTTGAGGGCACCTAAAATAACGTGCAGGAGCTTCAGTATTTCGCGGAAACTCTGGAGCTTTTGTATTCCATTTCGATTACTACACGGTTTGAAATGGAAAAAACTATTGACAATAATCCATGTTCAACTTTTTCATCCTGATTAGTAGCATACAGTCATTGAGGTAAAGGATATAAAATAAATGGAATGCGTTGGTAAGAAATTTTTATCCCATCACTGACAAGGAATTTTATTCTTTAGCGTTTTCAAATACCTTAAGTGTACATTTTACCAGACCTTCGGTTTCCTATGGTCAGATTCATGGAAATTGCTCAGAAAGCCTTGGGGAGTGCATGTACAGGATCGTCCAGTTAGAAATGAGCCTGACCGTGCTTACCTGTCTCCCCGCGAGCTGCTGTGACGCCTGAATACGTGCGCATTCACGGAAGCTTTCGCCGAGTCTGTCGGCCATTTTACTCGTGATACTTCCCTGTGTGAGTCAAATCAGCATTAGTTCAGGCATTCGATGGTAAATTGTTATATTTCGTGTACGAATGTAAATAGCAAATTGCACTGGATAACAGGAAATTACATTGTAAAAAATCATTCCGTTAAGTGGTGCTAAAATCAGCTCATTTGTTTTTACAGTGTAGGCCATTCATATGCCATGTAGTCTTCCTTGTACAAAAAGGCTTCAATTTCAATGAGGTAGAGATAGATTTAGATGAGACAGCATCTATTTCTTTTGCGATAGAAGTAGTTGCTTTGCTCTTCGCTACTTCATCGCGAGAAGTCAGCGGGGATAATTTAAGTGGACTCGAATTTTCAAGAATGAATGTCCCGGATGAGAGCTGAGAGTATATTCCGCTCATGCGTTCATGCAGTCATCCAGGCCATTTTTGCATTAAGATCCATTTACGCGATCCATGTACCCTCGTGGATGGATACAAGAACACTTACGAGGACACATACACAGAGTTAAAACTGAGCTGTTCAGCTACTTAATGGCCATGTTCGCGCATTCGCGCAAATTGACGTGTTTGCACCATTTCATTCGGAGGAAAATTTGTTTACGCCTCTACGCACACATCCATCAACACTGTGCAAGCGGACCATTACAGGATAAAAGTTTAACGGTATACCCATTCATGCACCGAGCAGCGAAAGGAATTTTCTTTTTAAGTATTCATAAGCCGGTTTGAGGAAGGGGCTGGTACGCGTAATCCTTACTAATATATAAAAAAACTAATGGTATCTGTCTGTTACTCAGTCACAAAAAAACGACTGAACCTATTGATCCAAACTCTGTCATACTGATCTCTACTGTGTCTGGTTCAACTAAATTGAACGTCTCAGGGCCTCAAGGGCTCCAGGACGGGCCTAAGTATTTATTGACGAAAGAAAAGCATAGTAGTTCTAGCAGAGGATTCGTTTTTTGCTTTTACAAATTATTTTACCCAAGAAATAATATTCAATAAATTTGGCCTCTTTGTAAATCAAAAGATCTCATTATTTTAATGATGCTAAAATGTCAGCACCTTATTACTTACTCTACATTTGCAGATACTTTCCTGTCACAAGATGACGTTCACAATGAGATTTAGTTCTATTTTGAGATCTCTTGGGTATTAACAATGGGAAGTTTATGCGGTCATATCGCGTCAGAAAAGTAGAAATGTGTAGTCTCTATTCACATAAATTTTGAACATACACTTATTTCTTTTCGTTATAATTTTAATTTAATGGCAGAAAAACCGTCGGTTAGAATGGAATTTTCGGCACACGACGCGAAATATATCTGTCAAGTAATTGTCAAGTCTCAATTATTAGACACGGGTAGGTATTTACTAAATAATAATCCAAATTGTCATAAAAAAGCAAAGGAAACATTATTTCTCTGCATTTAGTTGACTATCATCATGAGGCGTTAGAATCTCGTGAACCTGTGCGTTTTTCCCGCTGTTCCAAGTCCCACCATTCAAACCAATGGACAACTCACACGGGTTTACGAGATTGTAATACTCTCTGCTGATGGTTGCCCAGATAACCGAAATGCATGCACACAAAATTGGACTTGGAACGTCAAACAACATGAACTAGTTTCCGAAATTACAACGAATCCTGTGGATAGCCATCTGAATGTCAGAAATCCAGGCGTATTTTCATTGATTTTATTGATAATTTGACATAGTGTTTCATCTGAGTTCACATGTGAATCGTTCTATTCTGGAATTAGTTATTTGAATTTAATGCGATGGAGATTAGACATGAAGACCATTTTTTTGCGTCGTTAATACAACTATGTTTACATAATGATCCTTGCTTTTGCTTAAGTTTTTAAAATAAAATTCGGATAAGGTCTCCGTTATAACTGGAAGAAATCTCGCTCAAACTATCTCCCAGGTAACTGCCACGTTCACTCATTGGTTCCCCGCAGTCTGATGCAAAGCTTCTCCTAGCCTCTGATTCAGGGAAGGCAGCGAGAGAGAGAGAGAAGGATCGTGGTATCAGGCTTCCTCCCTGATGTCCATTCGTCAGCGGTGGTTGAGGCCCTGTCCTGCCCCACCCACCCCTTCGCGCCCCCCTCCTTCAACTTCCCGCCCCTCCACTCCCTCCATCTCATACTTAGACTCGTCGCAAACCAAGCCTCACCCCTTTCCTCCCCTTCTCCCTCTCCTTCCCCTCCCCCCGCATTCCTCCCCACACCTCTCCCTCCCCTCGCGACGTACTGGCAACCTGTTGCCATGACGACGGTCGCCAAACGGCTCAAATCTCTTCCAGGGGGCGCCACGCTCATGCCTCGCTTCCCCTCCCTCCTCCTCCTCCTCCCCCCTGCTCCCTCGCCAGCCCATCCCCTTTACCTCGCCCCTTCCTCCCCGATCGCCGGCTTCCCTTCCCACTGTGCCTCCCCACTGTGTCAAGGGCGGAGGATTAGAGACTGGGAGATAGAGTGCCAAGACTATGGGCTGTGGCAATGATTGGTGGGGTCAGGAGTTGATTCTCTTCGCTCCCGAAAGCGCTGATTCCTGTAAACAATTCGCCGGATCGTTCGTATCCTTGTGTTCAGAGGAACGGATTCCGCGAATTTTGGGAATATTTGGGAAAGTAACTTTGGGAATATTATTCCTTCCGTAGATTTTCAGCAATTGGGTCATGGAAATTCGGAGATTCGAAGAAGCTTCAGGAGACTACTCCGCTGCTTCTAATGTCGTCATTCTTCGCCGCGCTTTTCTGATGTATATTTTGGCTCTAGCTGTAACTGGACAGCCAGTTAATTAGTCAAGTTTTCATTTTTTTGCCAATACGGAGATATTTAAGACCATCTATGATTAGGTCAATGAATAAGCACCCTGATTCTTTCATTTCATGTTATTTTGGTGAACCTGGGCCTCATTGCATCCTTTATTAGTGAACAGATTGATTTTTCAGTACCTGCAATTGAGAAATATGCTTTTATGCCATGATTTCCTCGTTAAAATTACGAGTAAGTGACAATGAATGTGATGAATGCGCTTGTTTTGGTAAATAATGATATGCTTTTAAAATCAACGGAAGAATACAGGCTTGCTTGCGCGCACGCTTGACACACTCCCAATCATACGTCTCCATGGCAACGGACCAGTTCACAACGGAGAGAGGTGATACAGGCAAAGGGGCAAATGAACAAACGGTGCAGTCACATAAAATTACTGGTTGCTTGAATCTTACGATTAATACTAAATTAATCAGTGTAACATATTTTAAAGTTTCTTCTTTAAAAATTAACGGCTTACGTACCGAGATTAGTGTGTGTGTTCTCAAACTTTCTTTGGGGGAATATGAGATTTACTTTTACGTCAAGAATATTTCCAAAAACCGAGGGATAATTGACTGAAAACGTTATTTTGTCTTTGGGGTTACACAGGTTTAGAACATCTTCAGGTTTCTTAAAACAATGAAACTAACAAATTTTGCATGTTCTCCTTTCACTTTTTTATTGAAAAAAAGTCAGTAAATCCATGCATGAAATATAAATTAAGATCAAAAATTTATTAAAGTTTCCGGACTAAGCTTTGAAAAACTAAGGACCGGATGTTCTCTGCTTCTCCGAAATTTGATCGTGGCCCACCCTCTCTCCCTCATGTCGCTCTTTTCCTCCTCTTCTCTGCCCACCCGTATGACGTCTCTTCTGCCGTACGCTTCTTTAACCGCACCATCAGCTGCGCATCTTTTTTCCTGTGGTGCGGTTTTTAAGTAAATGGTTAAAAGCTAGACCCTAATTTTTCACCCGATACAAATTTCTTTATCATTTATATTGAAATATTTTAGACGAGTCGAAGGACCAGCATGCGTATGCTCAGGTCCGAATTCAATACTCTGATAGCATGGAAAGAAAGGAATATAGTAAAGAGAAATAAATGTCTGTGCGTAACATACTGGTTCTGGCATAACTCAGTGAAAATTCATTATGTTCTTCATTGCGAAAATGTGATGTGGTCTGATTGCACACTTTATTTTCTTTCAACGATCCAGGTTTCGGCATATATTACCATTTTCATTGTAAAATCCATCCATCCAGGGGCATGATATGCCAAAATCTGTGTCGGTGAGAGCAAAACAAGTATGGAATCAGACCATATATTTTCTTTTCATTTTAAAGAAATATATCTGCGCCAGGGTACCAAAGATTCAGGCTCATTGAACATTTGTGAGCACTCGAGTCTACATAAACATCCAATCATTAATGCTATCATCTCCAAAAGGGTGCGAAATCCTTAGAATTAGTCTATAGTCCGTAAAGCCCGCTCTGGGGCCGTTAGGGCCGTAAATGTCTCCTATTATATGGTTCATTGTATACACATCTATATGCAGTACATCTCTCACTGTATATACCTGTGGTTGTTATGAATGGTCTATGTTTAAGGATCTGAATCTAAAAAATCGCCGTGAATAATGATTTTCGCAAAGTATGCTTTTAGATAGAATAAAGGATGTAGGGTGTATTATTGGTTTATTTTAAAGAAATATACCTGCGCTAGTGCACCAAAGATTCAGGCCCATTGAGCATTTGTGAGCACTCGAGTCTACACAAACTTCAAATCATTAATGCTATCATCTCCAAAAGGGTAAGAAATAACTTAGAAATATTCTATAGCTCGTGAAGCCCGCTCCAAAGCCTTTAGGGCCTTAATTATCTCCTATTACATGGTTCATTAACAATGGTCCATTGAATACACTTCAATACGCAGTACATCTCTCACTGTACATACTTGTGGTTACTATGAATGATCCATGTTTAAGGATCTGAATCTTAAAGAATCACCGTGGATAATGATTTCCGCAAAGTATGCTTTTAGATAGGATAAAGGATGTAGTTTGTGTTATTGATATATCGCATTTATGCACTAAATTTTACTATTTATTACTTTCAATGCCAACAAATTACCATGGATGAGACAGGTCAAGAGTAGAGTTGATTTGCACTAAAAGACATAAGACCGTCGATAATCGCTTCCACGATTATTGCCTTTGTGTAGAGCTTCACAAATTTTGAGTATATCGAAACTATCCACGGGCATCGTTTCCCTTGAAGCTCAGAACAATTCACGGGGAAGAGAACGCTTCGGTAACTTAATTGGATAAAGCACTCGACCAGAAATCGAGGAATCTGGGTCCGAGTCCCGGTCAAGGCGGATGATTTTTCCTCAGTGAAATTTCGCACGCATGTAGCTTTTCAGTTAAGGCGTCAAACAGGCATGGTTTGTACATGTTTTAATTAATCTTTAGTAAAAGTCCTACTTTTTGTAGGACTTTTACGTTTACGTTTGCGTGTTTTTAATGAATTCGATTTATTTTCACTAACCATCTTACCGTGACCGTTGTTGTGTTATACCTTAAGAATGCTAT
Source organism: Ceriagrion tenellum (assembly GCA_963169105.1). Lineage (NCBI taxonomy): Eukaryota > Metazoa > Arthropoda > Insecta > Odonata > Coenagrionidae > Ceriagrion > Ceriagrion tenellum. Next base: position 141,904,889 of record OY720635.1, on the reverse strand, counting down.
CTACCGGCTGGTTTCACCGGCGTACATCGTTCCATTCATCGTCCTTCGTACGCGATGATGCGTTCCAATCTGCGCGAACTTTAAATCCTTGAACAGAAGGCTCCCTTTGTTAGGAATGTTTCCTCCATCTTTACTCATCCACCTTGGGCTCGTCCGCAGCCTGGAGTCTGTCCGGCCGGCTTGGAATGCCTATCGGATCAGGCGAATATTTCTCATATTTGGGGACTTGGCGCGAGATACACCCCTTTAAAGTTCAGGAAACGAAAAGGGGAGCGTTGTGTTACTCGAATTATGCTCCCCGTCCGTTTGATGGATGTTTTGAAGCGTTTCCGAGAGGGGCGCTCACTCCGCCAGCTCAAATATTAACGCTAATGGGCCGGGGAAACTCGCGGAAGAACACATCTCTCCAGAAAACTGGAATGGTGATGATATAAATGACTTTTCAAAAAGCTGCCAGTTAATGGCTACAGCGTTTTGCTCTCAGAGCCAAGAATGGTTTAGAAATAAATGCTGGTGATTATGGTATAATGATATTAATAAAGGGATTAGGTGTTTTATATTTTCATGGCTAATGCTGGCATACAGGGATCTCGACTCGCTTTGGGGGATATGAATATTTAAAATAACTTAATTTCTTTAAAGGATGGAATGGGAGCATTAAAAAATTGCAATTACATTCTTGCAAAAATTCGTAGGATTTGAAATTAAACATTAAGTAGTTAGAAAACTTTAGCAAGCGCAATCAACATTCCAGAGCATTACTTTTGGTCTAAGCTTACTTTGAAAACCCTAAATTTAATCTTCATATGCATAAGTTACGAGTGAGTTTATCCCTATCGAATGTTTTTTTGTATAAGATTTATCTATTTTGAACTATCTATTATAGACTTCGATATCAGGAAAAATTCAATTTTCTGTGGTAAAAGGAGATGCAACGTATGTAAACTATTTGTGGAATACCTTTACCATTATATACACCGAGGAACATGTACCAATAGTAACTTTGTTATTCTAGAATTTTTAACGAGGTTACTACAATATCTAAGAGTAAACACCTTTTTTGGCGATAAAATAATTGGTGAGGAGGGTATATCTACGTAAAAAATTTGAAATATTTATAAAGAATGCATTTGATCTCAAACTACACTTAATCCTAATCATTAGGACTATGATATGGTCTTTATTAAAATCATTCATGCCACTGAGTATTTATCTCAATTGTTGAGCAAAAATGTTGTTAAATTTTTAAAAGGGCAATGTTCGATCGTATGTAACGCCGATAAGTGGTAAAATAATCGGAAGGCAGCCCATATTTTCATGCGGACGAAAGAATTCAATTATCCTTCCCCGTATTCATCTTGTAGAGTGTGTTTTACAGACTGAACTCGCGTAAAAAAAAGATCGAGCGGCGCCCGTACATTGACTTTCTGTCAATAGTTCCTCCCGTGTTTTCCTTTCCCACTCCAAGTGGGATGTCTCCCCACTCACAATCGTCGTCGCACTCTCCCATCTTCCCTCGTTCCTCGAAGCTTCCTCTCTTACTTCCTTCCCTCCTCTCTCCGCCCCACATCCCCTCTCTCTCTCCCCACCAGCCTCACAACTTCCCCGCCCCCACTACGGCTTGCGAGAGGTCTTCGTCCCGGATGTCCTCGGCGCTTACATCTCCCTCTCTTCCATGCCCTCCCCATCCCCCGATTCTGTAATTTCGTCTCTCCTCCAAACCCCTATCTCTCTGCTGTGGTTTTTTTTTAAGGATACATCCCAATTATCCTGAAAATTTCCAGGAGCTTAGAAACTTCTCTTTAACTAAGTTACATTACTCTGTTTAATAAGATTAAACAGAGGGCGATTGCTTGAACAGCGGATAATTATATGTGTATTCATGTTATGGTTACCTGAGAAGATTTTGTGTAAAAAGCACGATCGACATGGTTAGGCATGATTGGGCGACGAAAGGATATGGGTTGTTTGCTCCAGACAGACGTATATTAAGTGAGTGTGCATCGTTAGCTTGGCCATGTCGAGAATGAGAGAGAGTCGAATAACGAAACAGATGTATGACAATAGAGTGAATAGTGTGAGAGAAAGAATAGGCCACGAAGTTCAAGAAAATAAAGAAAGAAAGAAGTACTAAAGAGGAGGAATGTTTGGAGTCTGAAGAATAGGAGAGCGTGTATTTGGCCATGAATGCTTGTAAGAGAAGCAAAAAAGGTTTGTAGTGAGAGAGAATTATGAAGAAAAAATATTAATAAGGAGCGAGTTATCGAAAAATAAGGGCGATAACTAAAGTTTTTACTTTGCCTAAACAGTAAAGAAGTGCCATTATGGGTAGGTATAACTTTTAATGTACGTAAATCTGTTTGAATTCATATGCTGTTTTCTTAAAGGTTATATTTTCTTTCAAAAACACACTAAGAAACCACAACCACTGACTGCCCTCGCTTTGCTCGTTCCAACGCCACGACCATCAAAGATGGAAAAAATACATTTAAATTACTAAACTGAACTTTTATCGAAGAATTTCTTTCCTAATAACATGTCTAATATCAGCAAGATTTTTCCAAATATTCATCGTAAAACAATTTTCACTAAATTTTAACTTGAATTTTAATTTAAACGCTGCTCCTAATTTGTTATTTGACTTGCGTGTGTCGAATAACGAAACAGATGTTTGACAATAGAGTGAAATGTTTGTAGTATGTGATATATAGAAAATAAATAATCTTTTTAAAGAAATAATTGTCAAGTTTTTGAACATTTTTTTCTCACTTTTGTGAAGTAACAAAGCCTGATAACGATAAAAATGTACTGTACAACATTTATGGTGGAAGATTTGTAAAATAATCTGAAGTCGAACCTTAGACTCTCGTGTTAGAATGCGACCTGTTTTCTGCGTAGTGGCAATAGTTATTCATGTGCAAAGTGTGGAAGTTGTATAACGACTGGTTCTTGAAAAAACCTGAATATTTTTTAAATTCAAAACAAACATTTAATTAAAACGTTTCTGTTTTAGGTCTATCTTTTTGGATAATGTAAATCTCTCTCGTTTTTTTTGCATAGCGTTATATTATATCAAAAAGAAGAGACTCACCCTGTCTCCATATCGCCCTATAAGCAGAAAACATTAATCTATTTATCTATCTGGCTCTCTCGCTTCCCTGGATCTCTGACCACCTTGCTCTTTCCATCAGCCCACAACCATCCATCCCCTTTAGCTCACCATCGTCCCATTCCCATATATACGTATGTATATACGTGTGGAGTATATACATAAATGTGTCCACCCACGCACGCATATACAGCACTCCAATCAGGCGTCGTTTTGCCTCGACCGTCTATTCTTGTGTTCGTCTCGAACACACCTTAACCTTTTCCTCGCCATTACGTCTCATGCAGGGTTTCAAAATAGGGGGACGTTCCTCCGCACATCCCTTATTCTCCATCCTCCACCCCAATAAGCCTCTCTCCCGCCCTCGTGTCCTCGTTTCTGCAACCTCCTTCCGTCTTCATCATCCAGACCCCGCCCTCTCCTTCCCTCCGGACATCCCTCATCTTCCTCCCTCCCTCCCCCAAACGCCACCTCCTTCCTCCCCTTCTGCTTCATTACTGCTTCCTTTTTCCTTCTCCATCCATCTCCCTCCCTTTCTCTCTCTCTCTCCGGGTCGCTTTGACAATGGATGAACCCTCGAGCCCTGGCGGCTTGTTTCTTCCTCATTCCCCTTTGCGGATTCGGATTTTTCTGCAGTCAACCTTATTGTTGAATCCCAGGGTGGAGACAAAGGGCAACTGAATATCAATCACCTTGTCGTTTCAAACTGAAAATACAACTTTATGCTGCTTTAAAACTCTCAGGTTGTTATCATATCATATATTAAATTCTACGTCGTGTTCTGCCACTTGTTTATTACCTATAAATAGGAATTTGTTTTCGAGTCTTCGTTTTTATACCGAACAGTTATCTATTTTATATTAATCAATTCAGATTATTTTGACAGAGAGAGAGAGATCTACTGTAAATAACGGAATGCATTGCAGACAGTATTTCTCTGCTCGGAATGGTTGAACTTTTCATACTCTCAATAATTAAATTTTCACCTGTATTGAATCCATCATTGGTCCAATTTCTTTCTTTTCCTCTTTTGCGTCTTAACCAAAATATACTTTTCTTGTCCCTTAGTAATTTATACCATAAATACTACGGATAATTTCACTACTTTCACGAATAAGGCGAAAAAATTTGCAATTATAAAATTATTTCACTATTACCGTTACGATGAAATTGGATGAACTTGAAAATTTCTTAATTTTTTGTTCTGTAGAGGCTGTTACTTTTTTGCAATCAAAATAATGAATTTTATGTCACTAGGAAATACAAAGGAGTTACTATGATATAAGTTTACTAAAATTGGGAAATATGCTAAAAAATTTAAAATAAGCGGTGATCAAAGTTACCCCTCATTTGGGGTTACTTTGACCACTAGATGTGCTATAAAAACCTCAGGAAAATAATGCTGTGATCTATCTCAACTCACTAAGTTTTATATATAGCAGTTTAAAAGCTGTTGAATGAAACTATCTCGAAATCTTTAAGATTCAGCTGTTTTCAAGCTATGAACTCAATAAAATTAAGGTTTAAATGTTTTGAAGCTATTAGAGGAATGAAAACTTGGGTGACTTTGTTAATTGAATAATAAACCGTCAAAAACTCTCCTATTAACTCAATTTAGTCTGCAATAACCTCTGGCTCTGAATATAGGTTTGATTAGAGGGTGGCAAGGGGCTATTGCCAGTCCCTCCCACCAAAATTTTGGGATTAACAATTTTCATGTTGTTTATAACTCGGAAATACAAAGTTAACCGGCTCATTTTCCGTCACTGTGCGTAATTTGTCTGAATGGAGTTATTAAATTAAACTGATGAACATGAAAAATGAAAGGAAAAACAATGATTATTAGCAACAATTTCCCGGTCACAAATTCCTCTCAAAAGGCTCTCAAATCTACCTATCTACTCTGATCTCACCGTAATCTTTGCGTATCGAGTCAATGTGCCGAAATTACTCCCATTATGCCTAGTATAATCCTCTTTTGTGATTCAGTCTGTGTGAAACATCGCGGGGATCAAAATCACTCCGCCACACCAAATGGAATAAACAGAGCACATTCTTGGTCGCAATAGCATTTTTTTTTAAATGTTCGATGTTTTATTGACGTATAACGTCTGACTGCATATAAATAAATAATTGGTTTCAATAAAAAAGTACTAGGCCCTGATTAAAAGTTGTAAGAAGTTCCGAAAACGATAGATTTCAGAACATTTTCTTCGGATTCTTCTCTCAGGAAATCAGGAAACATAGCGCCAAAAAGTATGACAGCAATAGCAATACTCCTAGTGTATTTCTCTACGTATTTTTACTTAACCGCACGAGTTGGAACTAATTTGAGCACGAAATTTAGTTTTATTCTAGACAATTTCGTCGTGATCAAAGTCATATCGTATGAAGGTAAAATCATTCTCAATATTGAGATTTGGTAGTGCGTCTAATTGCTAAGTGGCTTACTGTATAATCTCTTGAGGAGAGAATTATTAGTATGCGGTTTCTTATTACTGAAAGTTAGGTTTTCAAACGCTGCATTTTCCTAGGTAAAGTCAATGCTCTTCCTTTTAACTCTCATTTGCTCTCATACTAATTCATACAATACTAATGATAATCTCGTTTTTCATAGAATAATCAACTTCCAGCCTCAAGGATACCACTGCCATGCATTACGTAATGTAGTTATAATGTGAAGTCGTTTCAGTAGGAATCATATGCAAGTAGAAGGTCTTTTCTTTACACAGCCTGGGATATTATTTTCCTTTGTATAAAGAGTTCATTTCTGTACGAGTGGACATTAATTTACCAGCAAAAGTTAATTTTCTCCCGCTCGTCTTTTTTCTTTTAACCGACACAAAGAAAAAATTAATGCATTAAATTAACATCTGTTTCACCTTTTATCTCTAGCAGGAAAGTGTGTTTAATTCAGCCTGAATTAAGCTCCATCTCTTTAAAAGGCTATGGTGAGGCCAAATATACTCGTTTGAGGCTTATTTTTTTAAGAAACAAAGGGAAAGTGATTATTCGCGGAAACTGCAACAAATTAATTTTGTTGATCAAAGTGGTACTTTCTGAAACATAGAGGAACTAATTTTCTGAAAAATTCCGTTTTTGTAGTTAATTACAGTCATTAATTTTGAATGTTCCGAAAAAATTAGAAAAATATCCAATTAATGGATGTGTTAGGCAAGGTTAGTTCCAGGATAGTCTTTTACTACTTCAACTATACATTCTTCAAATTTTTTGTCAATATTTGTTTTCCTAGGGTATTGATTAGTTCGGAATGAAACTCTACATTTCTGCATACAATTTGAACCAATTACATCAAATATTAAAATGAAAAAACATTTTTAGTCACGAAATTCGATAAATTAAATTTGAAATAAATGGTCTTTTACCCACATTTATTCATAAAAAGTTTCTATACGTCCTCACAATCATCATTGTTTCAGTCCGAAGAATTGTTATTGCCCTTCCCTAGGTATGTGGGTGCTAATAACCTTGACCACTGTTTCCAAACCATGATAATAATGAAAAACTCACTATGCCTTTTTCTTAACTTTCATTCTAAATGGCCTTGTTTTCAACAGTCTATTATTTAAGTCAAGGGAGAGACGTATAGTTCGCTCTTATTCTGGTAGGTGAGGTATTACTATGGAAGAAGACAGCACTCACATTTCACCGAGTGAAGACTCGCTGGATACGTACCACACCTCAATAATGAGAAGTTGAATCCTTTTATAAGCCCTGTGAACTAAGCAGTGTAATTTAGTCCCGCTGTTTTCTACCTGAGATCCTGAGGAACATTTTTTGTTTTCTTCAGTTTATTTCCTTGTTGCTATCCCTCTTGTTTGCAGAAGGTTTGGAAGTGCTGTTTTTTGCGCTGACAACTTCCGTTCTTTCTCCTTTTCGACCTTTGGAGCCTTCGCAAATAGTAGAGAACGAGGAAATACTCGTCACCATTGTGCGGGGAAATTGTTCGCCGCGAAGAGAGTCTGTGGGCGCTCCCATAGCTCGTTTGAGCCCATCGCCGCAAATCGCGCTCTTTTCGGGAAACGTCAACGAATGGTGGGAAACGCGAGAGCACTCCGTTATTATTTGCGGAACGGGGAACTTTCCCTTTTGACGCTCACCTCGCGGGGATATGAGTGTGCAGCTGGACAAACGGGCGAGTTTAGTCGTTCGATAATTTTGTGGAAAATTACGCTGCCTTCATTTGCTGACCATTCATCCGTTTCCCTGTATTCTGTTTGGTTAACCTTTTTTCCTGGTAGAGTCGAACATTTCGGAAACTCATTATCTGAATGCTTGCAGCAAAAGCTCGTATGCGTTTTGTTTTACCTCCTAGGCCCTCCTTCTACCTCCCCTTTTATTCATATTTGGATACTCATTACTTGTATTTTTTCAACTCAGCTTATTTGATAAAATAAGAAAAGTTTTAAATTCCACTAGGGTAAATATTTAAATGAAAATTTCTTCATCATTTCTGTATAGTAAATACCACTAGAGATATGTTATGTCATGTTAATATTATTGCTTTCCTCTCTGGTTCTTACTAATAGCGAATCAGTATTAAGCGTTGGAATTCGACTTTCTTATGCCATCCTGCAAATCAATTAGTGTAATATTTTTAATAAATCTTCTTCAGAATGTGTTTAGGGGACATAATTCACGACAGAAACTTTCATAAAGAGAGTTCTAATATTTCTCTATCTGCTGATTTCTCAGTAAAAAGAGGAAAATTGCTTCAAAATATATGATCGCCTGCCTCGTTGAGAAATTCAGCTAATTCAACGTCCCATTCCTAAGAAATGGGTGGAAAATTAATGCTTCATCGCGCCAAGCAAGTGAATTTGAAACCTCTTCTCACAAAGCCTGGCACTAATGATTTTCCCACTGCTAGGAGCATACAAGTTGTTATAATTTGATGTAATGGACAAGACGGATGAAATAAGCATGGTGTGATGTGTGTTTTATTTTACAATAATGCCGAACCATTTGTTATAATTGGAGATAATGGGAATCTCAGTTCCTGTCATCTCAATTGCTGAGTAGAGAAGACGGGAATTGTTTGAAAGGTAAAATGATGGAGCGGTAATGAAAATGAAGTTGCCGGAGGGATTCAGGGAGAAAATATGACGTGGACCCCCGTGCGGTTTCATTAATAGTCTGCAGAGATACAGTTCACATAGAACCGTGCAAATATTTCTTCAGCAAATACATTTATGTGAATTTTCATGGTCTAATAAAGTGCTTCCACTTTCCAGCGGTATTGGTTTATCGTGACCCCTGCTTGTTCTCCAAATTTTGGTATCTACTTGTGCACTATGCGCCTCTCTTGTGGGTAGCGGCATGAGCCTTTGCTGACACGGTAAATAAATCCTTTACCGCCGAATAATGAAAAGGTTTTTGGGATGAGTTCGGGTAGTTTATGTGCTGGCAGGTTAATTTTATCATAAATCCCTAAAGGTTACGTGGTAGTTTACCTAGAGAGGGTTGTTGAAGGGGCTCTCAAGAGTATGAGAGGCTTCGTAGGATTGAAAGGGACTTCTAAGGTACGGAAAAAAGTAATTGATGTTGGTTCAACTTAAAAGAAGGAAAGACGGAAAGACGAGAAGGTAGGTTAGATAATCAAAGGCGGGAGTTACAGGAAGATGGATGGAGGTTAGTTTTATTATACAGTCAGAAAGTTGAATTTTATTCCTCTTCTCTCGGATAGATGTTGAAAGTTTGGTTTTGTTGGCGTTGGGTAATTCCGGGATTTTGAGCCATTGGAGCTCTCTCCAGATTCATGCGTGTTCAGCGGTAGAAATAGAATAGTATTAACGGCATAGAATGGTGAGAAACACATCTCACGGAATTTAGCGCACAGTGATTCAGAACGCAGGTTAAAATTTAGGTTAAACCTTTTAAGTAAATTCGAAACCGATTTGTTCACAGATGACGTTAGATATATATTAAGAACCCCTGCGTATTATGCTAGGTTTTACCATATTAACAAAATTAGAGAGATAGATTGTCGTACCGATAGATTTAAAATGTCATTTTTCCCGCATACCATAAGAGAGAACAATAGGCAACGTAGCAAAAGGGATAGGTAGGTGAAACATAGTTAGAATAGTCTGTAGTGCATGATGCATGTAATAACTACCAATAATCCCTTCCTTATTATGTAGATTTTAACCTGTACTATACCGTAGTAACTAATATTCTATTGTAATAACTACTGCAATTACTTGTAATAACTAATAATCTACTGTAGTAACTAATAAACTATGACCCTATTTTCTAGCATGTCTACATTATATATCCTACTTACATGGCAATAGTGCATGTTTGGTGATCTTCACCCCCTGCCACACACCCTCGTGGTGGCTCGCAGGGTATTACGTAGATGTAGATGTAGATGATGTGGAAGAATAGAGAGGAGATGAAGAGGCACACGATTCTAGAAGGAAGCCCGTAGTTAGTTTGTGGAGAGTATCAAGATTCATGACCTGGGGAAAGGATAGTTGAAGTGAGCAATAGTGTACTCCTCCCGCCTTTATTGCTGTGAAACCTGAGCTCTACGAGCCTTCCTTGTGAGTAGCGGCATCAGCCTTGAATACGGTCATGAAATCATGTGAATTTTGATGGCCTAGTGATGGATATGCAAAAGGAGTGCGCTCCCTTGGTTTGGCCATATTGAGAATATGTATATTCATGATAAAATATTGAGAGAATATATAATCACGAAAGAAGAATGAATGGTACGTGAAGAAAGGGTATACTTATATAGTTATGGGTGAAATGGATGGCAAAATGTGTAATGGATAAACGAGTGGTGGAAAAGAATTTTTTACGAGAAGAAATATTAAGAATCTCAAGAATAGAATAGCGTATATGAAGCAATGCACGAATGTAGTAGATGGGAAAGAGGTATGCAATGATATGGCACTATGAAAGAAATTATTAAACGAGGGCCATTTTTTGTGCCTAATAGTAATAAACGTTTATTGGGCTTTACTCGCGGGGAAATGGCGTGATGGTTACATGTACTTATTCGTGCGTGATAAATTTGGCCGTGCGCGATAAATTTGGCCGTGCGCGGCAATAGATCGAGGCAGTCGTAGTGGTTTTATAAATGTCGTTTGTTGTCAACCAACAATTAAATGTTCATATTTTCCTCTCGTATTACTCCACATTATTGCTGAGCTGCTGCAAATGGAACTGAAAAGTATCGCTGCAGAACCCTCTTTCACAAAACTTAACCATGAAAATTCTTTGTAACGAGAAGTAACTGTGAAATGGTTGAAAATGGTAGAATTTCATCCATATTTGGTCGAATTTGGATATAAAGTTATGTTGATATTATTTTTATTTCAGTGCAACAGTTGAATTCCACAATTAAGACAAAATGATGCATAGTTGACTCGCAAAGATTTGATAATCACGAAGCCGTGACTTTCCTATTTTACACAATGAAGCATTTATAAGAGGCCATAGAGTAATGGAAATTCTTTGACATACTCTTACCTTGGTCTTAAGGGAAAAGGGAAAAAGTAATTGACAAAGTATTTCATATACATAGGTGGTTTTGCAATGAAACATATCTGATTATGAAAGGCGAACTTGATCTAACCTAATAATTGCGAACTGCATAATCTGTTTATAATGCTCAACCTAGACTCCTAAGTATAGGTATACAGGTAAATGAAAGAAGTTAAGAAATTATATTGACAAAATAGGCAGTGTATATACATAAACTGGTTTTCTAAAAAAACGTATTTGAACGACGGGATAGGGCCAGGTGTGATGCCAGTGGAACCCTACAAGTGCCAAAGTAGAGGACATAAAGAAACCGACACTTTTAAAGGGTAGCAGTGACGGTAGAAAGGAATAGGAGAGAAGAGTGAAGAGCGGGGGAAAGAGAGGATGGGGCGATAAGAATGACGGCGTGTGAAGTGTGGAAGACGACATAGGATTGACGCGAAATGCAAAGAAAGCAGAATGAATGCTGAGAAAATAAGAAAAGAGAGATAGGGAGGAAGGGGTCTCGTACCTGAAGAGGGATGCCATGGGAGTTTGTGAAATGACGAGATGAAAACCCAGTTGGAATGGAAAGGAAGGAAAGGATAAGAAGGGATGAGGGATGAAGAGGGACGGGATGTAAGGAGAGGAAACCCACGACAGACCGTGTGTCAATGTTTGTGGATACCTTATCCCTCTCCGTCTTTGCCCCTCTCCCCGTGCTTTCCATCCCTCTAGTCGCCTCATATGATCTTAGATATTCCCTTTCTCTTCTTCTATTTTTACCACTGCATCCATAGGCTTAGAAGATGAATACTATCCCATGATGTAATTATTTTATTTTACCCTTTTCTAACCTGAGGGCATGATTAAAACTGCCGAAGACCAATAAATTCATGCATTTAGATAAAGACTTTTTTGTGGAAAATCTTCCGCCGTTATTCTTCTTTCTGGACCATGACATTGACAAAGAAGGGGCTCAAATCTTTACTTTGTTAAATTAAAAACATCCCTCTTAAAATAAATCTAAAAAACTCCCTTTCATATCAATATTTCGTCATTGAACTGTAGAAACATCCACTTTTGCTGCGTTTATGTGGTGCTTGTAGATAATTTTTGAATTCATCTTGGATTTGTTTTTTTAAAACAAGTTTTGATATCAGATGTCTGTGACTTACTCTGCTGAAATGGAGAGAACGGAGAAATACTTTATGAGCCTGTTTACATATTTAAAGTTGATTTACCCGATTAACAATAATTTTAATTTTTCTTTTATTGGCAGTTTTATGAATGGAAATTTTTATAAAAGAAAACCATTTCCTTTTATGGTCCCATGCTTTTTAAAATTGGTAGTGACCTACAATTTTCATCCATTTTTTCATTTACTACTGTGCTCTAGTTTTTATTTCACGACGGTTGATTTTTTCGTCTCTATTTTTTGGACAAAAAGTCCTCAAAACTTGGGATGCGACCATTCTGAATTGTGCGATGTTTTCACTTAAAGTCTAAACGCATTAATTTCTATTTGGTCTTTCAGTTTTCAGTTTAAAGCACTGCTGGTTTTCTACAGCCCTAGACTTTACAGAAATCTTAAATCACGTCGTGCTCGCAGGTGAAGCTGAAAAGTATTACACCTACATTTACATAATACCCTGCGAGCCGCCGCATGGGCGTATGGCAGGGGATGTTAGGTCACCAGCCATGTAAAGATGTAAGTTTTTGGGAGATGAAATGGTGACATATATCATAGGAGTGTTTTTAGTGGAGCTCAATTTGATTTGGTCGATTATTGTTCGCAGAAAGACCGAGTTTTTGAACCTATCTGTTCGACAGTGTATCTATAATATTTTATCGCATCTATCATACCTAGAAGTGTATCGAGGAGTCATGATAATATTCTATGTGTCACTCTGTATATTTTCAACTTCGGCACGTTTGTTCTTCACGCTACTAAAATTTACTATTACTAAAATTATATCACATCTAGCTTGATGAATGTCGGTTCGCGGTTTTATGTAATTCTGTGTGTTATCTTTTGATGTTCTCTGAAGCCACTGAGAAGCGAGTTTTTCTTTGAAGTTTTTGAGCTATCTTGAGAGCGCATGTTGGAATTATTTTCACTATGGAAGTGACATTTATTTATAAGTGCTTCCCCTAAGTTTTATCGGCAATGTCGACCTACGTAACACGGATTTACTCGGAGGTTATCGGGTCTATACTTTCGAATTCCATTGATTGATCTACTCTTTAGCCTAAAATATACCTACAATGCTCAAAAATCCTACGATCCACCCTCTCTGACGCCTGGGCGGAGTAATGCACCCCAGATTAGTTGAGGGGAGCCCGGAACGACCCGAGCAACGGTCGAAGATCTGCAAATTCTGCTCCTATGCCTACATAGCATTCACACAGCCTCCCATTCAGGCAGTCAATTCTGCTCCAAAAATCGTGACAGTGGTACAACACTACAAATGGTCAGCCGCAAATTGGCACCAGATGCCCTCTGAACGCGTTTACATAGGTATGCGGGATGGATTTCAGGATTAAAGTTTTCGATGTAGTGCGTGGTTTTCCAATTTTTTATTATTTTAATATCCTTTAAAACTATGACCGAGATGAGAATTCCTTAGTCACGATGACCTGTATATATCCTTCTATTGTAAAGCCTTCACATGCCTCTACACTCATGAAATTCCATTTTACAGTGGGATGTGATTTCGTAGTAGCATTTTAGGTCCTTTTTATTTCTGTAACAATATAACCTTCATCCAAATGTGTCCTCCTTCATTTTATTTTCCTCCCCTGTCTTTGCCACCGCATTTATTGGTCCCCATCTTTCTTGCGGGGAACATCCCCGTGATGAATTTCTGCATCTCGTGGAGATTCTGAACTCATTAGAGGGGCTCAGTGGTTGGCCGCCGCCGGCGTTTTTCCCTTATGTGTGTATAATCTAGATCGTTTTCTTCCGTGGAAGCAATGAAAAAATATGCTGGGAATTAATTCCAAGAAGTTCCACATTTAAGATGAACTTAATGTACCCTGTCTCATTAAGTGGATTTTACCTTCGTGGAAAAGATATATAGTCCACAATGCTCACATTCTTATTCATTTGTTGGTAAATTGCCTCCTCGTATGAGACATGTCAGTCCTTTTTTCCAGCGTAACTCCCCTTCATTTGAGAGAAAAATATGAGGCTTACCAGGCTTAAGAAAACTTTTCTCATTTACGCGTTACACATCCTGCTGTCTAAATTATTATCACCCTTTTCATGTGGTTAACCTCATACCTCATTTGTACCATAGCAATCTTGACATGATATTTTCTGCTCTTCATTTTTTGGGGAATTTTATTAACCTTACATAATTTTTGTTTTCCACTGTCCTCAAACTTTAGTCCCATGTCGTCCACAAGAATATTCCAAATTCGCTCAGTTCTCATGTTGAAATGGATGGTTATTTATTTTTGAGCATATTTTACCCGATATGGGCTAATCTGCTATAGTTTATACAGCGTTAAATTCGGGTATTTTCCTGTACATTGGGATCATGCTGTGTAATTTGCATTCATTGAAACAGGTTCTTATCTTTCGGGAAGCTCTTTTTTGCTTCAATAATAATACCACTGAAAGGCATGCATTTTAATACTATGTCAAGTGTTATGTTTATTCTTCTTAATTGCTTATGGAAGTTTTGGACATAAAATAAGTAATTATGCCGTAGAAAGGTAACGTAGAAATGATTGTATGGTATTTATTGGCTCCAGTAGTAGAGAAATCTCAAACCTTAGCTTAGGATAGTTATCTCCACGAGATAATTTAATCTGCGATGTAGTAATATGACGTGGAAATTATTCATCAAAAATTTATTTTTGGGATACTGTTCGTTGTAGAATTTATAAAGAGAAAATATATTTACATATTTACTCAATACAAACTACATGCTGACAAAAAATGTAATTCATTCGAAACCTGATATTTTAGAGGATAAGAAGTTTGGCATTTAATTGTAAGAAAATTTTCTTTATTGGTCATAATAGAGACGTGATGATGCTTTTTTATCCTTGAACCTTCCCTTTTTGTACTAATCTTGTATTATTAGCGAATTTACAGAGTTTACATTAAGCAAAAGTGAAAGGCATGAGGAAACTATTTGAGATAGTTAAATTTAAATCTGTATCCGCTTGTGTTTCATCAGCCAGCGAATAAATTTATTACAATATTATTTTATTGCATAAGTCATCAATATTTTTTAAATATTAAAGTTCATTATTATGAATCATTTTTCATGGCAAACGGTGCCTTGGACGTCCGAGGTTTGGATGGTTTCCGGAACAGGCAATATTCAAATCCTTGAACTGAATAAGAAAAATATTGTCTATAGAAAACAAAAATACTCATAGTTTTTATCATAAAACCACGAAATACTTTGAGAATCATAACCTGTGCCTGAGGGCAACTTACTAGCTGTTCTGAGTCTTAAGCTAGTGTTCGTTGATCTAATACCGGATATTTTCACTTTCTACTGTCCTTGAATCAATAGAAAGTTTCTCCGACTCACGTCTCTGAATAACAAAATAATGATTGAACTCAAATAGGAAGTTGATATTTTTTCACCTTGGGGTTTTAAGTTTCCATACCGCAAGCTCTCCTATTCCCTCTTAGAGCTCCTAGGAAAGCGTTCGGTGGTAGTATTTTGGTCTGATATTACTACTTTAAATTGGTAGAAAAATTAAATGTTTATAGTATTTACATAAGTAGTCGTAGCTGACTATAATGCTAGCGGAAGGACAAAATCCGGATATTTCTAAGAAATTCATACCATTAATAGCATTTCAAGAATCAAATGAGGTGCCCACATTCCCTTGAAATTCCTTGTTGCAATCTCTTATTAACTTTTGTATCTCTTTGAATCGTGGGTTCCCTTTTTTGAATTCCCTATCGTGGCTACTATTATTTGAAGTCTCCTAATATGATTATTGCTTTGACATACCCTGATCAACGCTAATATTAATATCTTATAATAATCCTCATTCGTGTCGTCGAATATTTTTTAACTATAGGTATAGAAACAATCTGAAACTTTATTGTATACGGTTTCCTTAAAAATATATTTAAAAATTTTTCAAGCTTCCCACTAGGTGATGTTCCCCATGTCTGACGACGCAGAGAATGAAGACTTTTCTTTTGTCATCACCGCTATTTATGACTAGAGGAACGCCTCCTTTTCGAAACGTTCGCAGATAAGGTAAGCATCTTTTGGTGAGAATCCCAGGGAGAGTTAACTGCCATAACTTCGGGAAAGTTTCTTATCTTTTACCCCTAAAAATTGTTTTAAAGTATGAAGTTGCTAATTTTTCTATTGACCTCTGTAGTAAGTACACCCTATATGTTTACTTTAGAATGTGACTTGAGGAAAACAAGTTTACATGAGGGCTGGTGTCATAGTTGATTGTAGGGCTTATCATTGTCATCCTCGGGGTCTTAACATTCAGACCTTTTTGGGTTGAGGGCAGAGGGTAAGTTACACATTTTTCAAATATGTTCAATCATTTCTCTATTCCGCCTGCAAATATTTAATCATACAAATTGCTTATAAGATGCACACTCATGCATAAAATAATCCTTTGGTGGATGGATCATTATTAGTCCCACCCAAGTAAGTACGACAAAACCTTATTACGTTAACATAACTACGTTAAAATAATAGAAACTAGCTCTTATCCATTTTATATACTGTATTGATTGATGTTCTAATTATCTTTTAGAAAAATAAAAATAATTTAGCTGTCGCTGAATACATGGGGACGCAATTAAAAATATTAAAGTGATCTCAGCTAAAGACCCTTGAACGCCTACTAACGACTAACAATTCATTCCTCTTTATGGTGGCAGGTTGCTTGTGTATCAGCATGTGAACGAAACTCTTTACCCGATGTGAATATCAATGCTTTATAGCTTTCGAATGCTGTTGCCACGTAATACTCAAGAATTAGTGAGAGTATACCCTCAACGACAATATCAAGGCAATAAAATGCGCTTATTTTACGATTTTCTGGTTAATTTTTTACTGTTTTGAATTTCATATCATTGGACAGTGAAATTTTTTCTCATATTGACGTCGTATGATAAGCCTTGTCTAATTTGGCGACGCAAATTATTTGAGTTTCATAAAAAAATCTTCAAAAGCTGCCATTTTCTACTCCAGTGTTGTCTAGATGTTCAAAACAGTAATGCATCCATGTTTTATTAAAAAACTCTTCTTTCATATTTATGTATTATTTATCTGAATGTAAACCTGATACTAGTCCATCAATCATTGGTGTAGCGCCACAGTTTTCTCTAGCCGATGTTTTGAGCATTTTTGTGGTGATGAGCTATGCCTCTGAACTTTGGATATTCAATACATATTACGGGCTTACTCAAGTACCACAATTCTGTATCGCTTTTGGAGCAAGTAGCATATTTAAGGGTGTCGAAAATGGCTCAATGCATGCCACTTAGCTCTGGGAAGCTGCAGAAAAGGTACTCGTACTCGCAAAGTGCAACGGGATCCGGCGTCGATGAGTGCGGAAACTCAAATGCTCTGCACTTAACTGTATATAAGCCTCGTTGGGTACGAATATCCGGCTTGAATTCGAATTTTTCCTGTCGAAGCCGCGTAATATTCACCATGAATGTGGCACGTTTATAGTGTTATTTGCATCTAAATATGAATTTCTCTATCGCAATAGCCTTTCTGTTTTAGTTTTCTTATGCACTGACTACTTTTTATACCCAATAATTTTTATGGCTCAAAAGTAAAATGTGCGATGGTATGCCTTCTTTGTTATCGAAATAAATTAAGAAAAGATCATTCCAAATATCTCCTTATTTGGTAGTTATTTTCATTTTTAGAAAAACATTCGCCTTTATTAGTTAATATTCCCATTTTTAGAGCACAATTCAGTGCATAATTTTGCACTGAGGTAGTTTCCACAAATTATGGGAGTAAACTTGAAAAACTGGAAACTCCTGCAGCAACATGCAGCCGAAGCTGTCGTATCGAGAATATTTTTTTCTTCATTCACCGTTGAGTATAACTTTTGATGGATGATTACCGCCAAATTCCTAAGAATTTCCTATTACCCTCTGTCTTTTTTTAGCTTTGATGCCTCTTACCTCTCTTTACAAATTGTAAAATGTCCATCCCCCTTCTTCCGGTCCAAGTGATATTTCCTTACTTTACGGCCTAAGCATCAACTCATATTACATAATATCTCAACAGTCATTTAAATACTTGTGGCATAGTTGTTGGCTGAAATCCACATAAACGTAAAACAGTCCACATGTAAAAACATCCACATATAAAAAATCCTCATGATAAAAAATATTTATTTCCCTCGATGTGATTATCAGCTCAAGGAAAAACATCTACTGACTATTTAAGATCCACTTGGGAGTGTAGGGAGAGTGACGTGGTATACTCAAATTGTGCTGGTAAAAATTAAGTGCTTAAACGACATTCCCTTAGCTCTTCGCTTTCCAAAAACAGGAAAAATTTGATGGTGAACTCTTCATCAGCAGAATTTCTTCATCCCCCTGATTTTTAAAAACAGATTAAATAATATTAATTCCTGTACATGAACTGAGGCTGAGTTATCAGATAATATTCGGGACTACCAAAATTTATTCCTACTTAAACTCTAGTCTGTGGTTAAGTTTAGCTTACATACGACATGCCTTAATGCCGCAACAGCTTCATGAGTACATCAGTACCAATCATTAGTCTTGAATCAGTTATTGTTGTGTAATGCGCTGAATATGACGTATTAAAGTTGAAAAATATAGTAAATCAAACTGTTAAGAGTTAAGTGACCAAAATTTCGATCGATTGATTTTGGAGCTATTCCTCTACCATGGTATAACTATTTTCAAGGTTGATGTCCTTTCACTTTCCTTGTCCTTTCTCACGCAGTATTTCTGTTTTAATGCCCATCTTCAATTTTTTTACTGATATATGAATGTTTAGCTTACGGATTACCCTTTTTATTTAATCTCGGTGGTGTGAGAATAATTTGAAATATTTCCTTTTTTTCTCTTTCATGCTTTCCGGCCGCGTGTTTTTTTCTCCTCGTCTATGCACATGCTAATAGAGCAATAATATTTTTCCATTCAATGAGGTTTTGTTATTCTTAAATTTCGGGTGTCTGAGCCGGCAATAAATTTTCAGGAGGGAGTCGAGAGGCTATATTTTTTTAACCGTTCCCGAGGAGACTAAACCACACGATCCTCCACCCGGCTGAAATATTTCAAAGATGAACTCTCCGATCACGTTCCCGAGAGTTTTTTGAACGGAAAGAAAATAATCCGCTGTAATTTAATCTTTCCCCTGCGAACTGTGTTTACTCATTTCGTTATTCTGAAAAGTCTCCCTCGAAAGTGATAGGTGGCGTTAAAGGGGCCCATACGATAGCCTTTGCCCACCCTCTCTCCGGTTTAATTCCCTTCCCGCATGAGTAAAGTTTTTTAATACTAATAAATGATCATTTTCAGATTGTAAGATAACGCTAAAATTACATCCTGTTATTTATTACCATCATATTGCATTACTTTATTTTTTAATATATTCATTAATTGATTGAAGTCCCCAATTTTGTTTGAAAGCTGGTGCCAGACGTTTTGACAAATTAAGGAAGAAATTACTAATTTTGAAGGGAAAACTTCTTGTGGTCAATATATAATGTCATTTCCGTATTTGAATATATAATAATGGATTTCCGAGTCTAAAATAATGGTTAATTAAAGTCAAGATTTTGACACAGGGCACTCACAAAAACCTCTTGATTGTTGAATGCCGGCCGCTGTTGTAAGGCATGTCATGCGCAAGCTAGGTAACCGTAAGGCAGAGGTGTCTAATTGCGCTCTAGGTGTGGGAATTGTTGTTGTACAATCATGACGGTCTTAGATGAAACATTCTAATATTTCCCGAGTATTTGGTTCACCCGCAAACCAAATTAACCTTCCTTTTTAGCGAATGTTTTCAACCTGACCTGAGTGAACATCTTGTTTTAGCAAATGTTTCCAGAGGCCTCTAATGCGGTCAGTTGCAAAAACTAAAATTGATTAGGGAATAAAATCCTGATTTCCTCATAGGTTTTCTCTACATTACAAGTTCGTCAAGCTACGTAATGGCAAACTTTGAGAGTATGATTTCAGGTGATGCACAATTGGATTTGAATTCAAACATTTGTAAAATAGATATTTTTAATTTAAAGATTCCCACATGGATCAGAAGCTTGGGCACCTAGAAAAAGAGACTACAGACAGATTGAAGCATCAGAAATAAAAGATATTATATCTGTAAGGGGCTGTACACGTCAGGATCATGTAAGAAATGAAGAAATAAGACAAAAACTAGAAGCAAAACGAGTGACAGACGTAGTCAGAAATTAAAAAAGTATGTTGAGCACATGCCTTTCGAATTGAGCAAATTCCTAAAAGGTTTTCTCGTACATAAGGAGGAAGAAGTAAAGTACCGAGACTACGATGGTGAAGCTGGAACAGACAACATACCTAAACCTGAAAGGCTGGGAGAAGAAGGAAATCTTCCTTCCTCATGGTTAAAATGGAACTTATGATGTTCCCATTTGTTTCGAGCCCAATTTATATAATAATTGATTCAATTGACAGGTTGACCAAGGTAACGCTCTGGGGGCGCGATCACTCTTCTGCGTGAATTGTGTGCTTGCGTAACTCTTGTTTTTCAATTCCTCTCATAAGTGCGAAAACGTAATCACACTTGTTCAAATTTGGTCAGGTGCTTGAAATCACTAGTTTTATTCGATAATCTGGGGACAGAAACTCTGATTGTTGTCCTTACAGAGCGGTTTGCTTCCGGGAATACGATTGCGTGATAGAAGGAATCATGGTGCTATGGTGCAATAAACATGTCAGTTCCACCCGTTAATATATTCTCTTCTATTTCTTTCATCATATCTTTACCACTATTGTCTTCATTAATGCTATCCTTTATTTTTTTCAAGGAAGGTTTTCTATTCTTGTACTGTCACAGGTGGCATTTGTGCTCAGGAAAATTTTCCAATAGTTTTTTCCACTTGTATCTTCAGCGTTATCCACAGACTTCATGAATTTCTTCCAATGCTGGCCTGCTTAGGGAGAGCCCACTGAGTCAGTTTTGAAGACATGTTGGTGTATGTTTGTGATGGGGTAATTTTTTATTGTTTCCTTTCAAGTTTTTTCTTAAAATTAATGCCCAAATTTTCAACTTATTATCGTGCCTAACGTCTTAGAAAAAATACCATACTATGTAGCTATGAAGTAGTCAATATAACGAGCATCAATAAAATAAAGTTATTGCTCTTCCGCAAATGTCTTAAGGCAGCGCTTCGCGTTGTGCTAACATTATTTTCACTTGAGTATGTGCTAGATGCGCGGCCCACGTAATGTTATTTCAATCGTACCATGAAATAGCGGCTTGTTATAAAGGTACAAAAAACTATTCGAATGCAGCTGTGAATGATATTCCGGAAATAAACTTGAATTTCAATCAGAATATATATGGTGCTGACGTGTGAAGGAGAAATGAATGCGAGGTTAATTACAATTTGTACATTATTATATTTACATAACGAATCGGTTAAAAAAAGACCATTATTTGGGATTTAATTGTTCAATCGGCTACTAGCCGTTTAAATTTGCTGTTTATGGCTCCACGATGTGGAAGTTCACTGCCAAGAATATAAGTTATACATACATAGGATCAGGTTCCCCGAATAAGTATTATACACATGTTCATATATAAACATATGTAGGTATATACATATTCCTTCACTTATTTAATTAAATGTATGGCCGGTTACGTCATATAGGCGCTATCATTAGGAGATATCAACCTAATGATGCTATCTACGTGACAAAACGGGTCGTGCACTAAATTAAGGCAGTAAAAATGGGCAGGGTTTATTTATTTGTGCACCTAGCTGTGTTTTTGTCGGATGTTAATCTCCTTCTGGCTCCTCTATTGAGCGTTTAAGGAATTTTGTTTAGCTTTGTACTGATTTCCGTTGATATTGTATCTTCTTCTTCAGTGTTCAACCCTGGGGTTGGTTTGCAGCAGTACGTCATTCCTCTCTTCTATCTGCTTTTCTCTTCATTTCTGTGTATGGTGCAACCCATGTCATTCACAATCTGCTGCATAAATGACATACTTCGTCGTCCGGCGATTCCTTCCCTCTAAAGCTCCTTCTGCTATTGTTAAAACGATGTTGTCGTGCCTTAGAATGTGCCCTACGAGTTTGTCTCTTCTTGTTTGGATGCCACCACAGGGATCTGGTTTCCTTAACTCTTTTCAGTACCTCTTCATTCGTGACTCTATCTTTCCAGCTGAGCTTCAACATCCTTCTGTAGAGCCACATCTCCAGGGCTTCTAGCCGCCTTCTCTCGTGTTTTCTTACTACCCATGTTTCGCTCCCGTATAGGGCCACACTCCAAACAAATGCTTTCAACATCCGTTTCCTTATTTCCAAACTAATGTTCTTGCTGGTAAGTAGGTTCTTTCTAAGATAGAATGCAATTTTGGCCTGATGTATTCTCTTTAAAATTTCTTTCTGGCTTCTACCATCTCTTGTTATTCTGCTTCCCAAGTAGGCAAATTCCTCTATTACTTCTAGCTTCTCTCCTCCAATTCTCATTATTGGGGGTTCATATTGTTCTTCATTACTGCAAACCATCACTTTGGTTTTGCGTTTGTTTATTCTCATGCCATACTGTTTACAGAAAATCCTACCCATTGTGTTGAGCATTCTTTCTAGATCTTCTTTCGTCTCTGTGATCACAGCAATATCATCTGCATAACGCAGCATATCTACCTTCTGTCCATTAATTTTAATCCCCACCTCAGTAGTTTCACGAACTTGGTCTATAGCTTCCTGGATGTAAGCATTGAATATAAGAGGAGAAGAGCACATCCTTGTCTCACGCCTTTTCTAACTTTTGCTTCTTCCTTTTGATGAAAATTCCTTATCACAACCATTTCGTTCTTATATAAGCTGAGTATCACGCGCATGTCTTTATATTTTAGGCCTGCTTTCTTCAGCACTCTGGACATCTCTTTCCAGATAACATTGTCAAATGCCTTTTCCAGGTCAATGATGGCAATATAAGTAGTTTTATTTCTCTGCATTTGTTTTTTCAATAAGAAGCCTCAATGCCAGAATTGCCTCTCTTGTTCCTGATCTTATGGTATTGTATCTACCGAGGAAAATCTACGTTTTTGAAGGAAAGGAAACATTGCTTGTCATACCGGAGACAACTTGCCGCCGGTCCTCCTTCCTTTATTCTCTTTCGCTTTCGTTCCCTCATGCCTATGTTCCTCGTTCCTTTGCCATGTGTGTTACGGACGAGCGCAGGAATTTGAATATCAAAGGAACCCCCCCACCATAGGTAGTCACAAGCTCTATCTTTCAACTGGAAACGATATTTTTCTCCAAGAATGGGGTTTAATTAAATATTTTGCTTTAATTAGCATTCTCTTTGCCTGAAATGCGACATTATTATCCTTACTCTCACCCTCAGAAATGAAAAAGGAAACGGAGATCTCAATAACTTTCCCTAATTAAGGTAGTTTGAGCAAAATATTATTTTACTTAGAAATTAATGAATTTGGTCTCATTTTAAAGGAAAATATATCACCCTCCCATTGACACAAAAAATTTAACCCCTTACCGTATTATTTGCCAAAAAATACCAGCCCTTTTTCATGGGAAATGTTACGTGTATGCACTCCAGAGCGACGTTATTTATAAAATGAGGTATTTCTAACACTTAGATGTCGTAAAAAACTAACAGCGTGTAGTTTGTATGTCTCCTTAGCTATTTTTGAAGATTAATTCTATTGTCAACGCAATAGGTTCTTGGGTATTATAAAAAACCTTCCGTTTTGAAGGAGTTTCAAACGCACCGCGCGAAAAAAATGAGTCAAGAATGAGTTTAGATATTTTCATTTAATTACTTACGATTTCTGTCATATAAAACTATATTATTGCACCATTATTAATGCAATATTTAATTGATGTGTCCTAAGCTGGTGAAATTAATACGTACAATTCGAATATGGTCTCTATTATGACTAGGAAACTATCTCGCTCGGACTACCTTGAGCGATTCTTCTGCCTCGCTTACAGTCCCGGGTTCTACAGCACTCGCTTACAGGCGGGTTCTTCTCTTTTTGAGTGCATTGATGAAAGAATATGAGGTTCAGAGCGTAAAATTTATTGGACCCTCCTCCAGGTTTTCGTCAAAAATAGACTTCACATTTCTCCCTCCTCGAACAGCTATTTCTACAATTAACTTGAGTTTTACATACTACGGCGGCGGTGGGGTAAAGTCCTTGCCTGCTAACCCGAGGGTCGCGGGTTTGAGTCCCGCCTGGGGTAGAATACTATCTGCCCAGGACATGGGTGTTTGTGTTTCGTCTGTTGTTACTGTTATCCACCCGACGGAAATTGGCCCATTATGCTGTATTCGGGATAGTGAAGTTAAATAAATAAAATGATTACATAAAGAACTACACTAAACTCTCATGATTGCCTAACTTGCCATTTTGATGGCTTGTCGAGCCCCTTCACTATTTCCTTTCTATGTTTTCTCCTCTCCGAGCAGCCATCCTTCGGAAACCAGCCATTAGTCACCTGAGTATCTGTCAGCTGCCGTCCATTCCTGGCGTGCTAGCCAAGCAATGAATGCGCTCATGGCGTTTGTTTATGTTCGACGCGTTGCTTTTTCATTTTAAATATGCAATCCTTTAGCTTTGGGAGTTCTTTCTCATTGAAACAATGTTGATCTATGTTCGTTTGTGGAAGAGGGTGGAGAAAAGAAATCGATAGCTGCCGCTCTTCCCCTACTCACCTCTCTAAAGGTTCCCAGCCTTTCAAAGAGGTGATATTTTATCCGCAAAAAGGTGGTGATACGAGACGAGCCCTCGTGGTTAAGTTTTTCGTACTTAGGGTATCGATTGACTAATGAATCCTGTAGTAAAAATGTTATTCTGATTAGTGCTGAAACAGAAATATCTTGCGACTTATTTTATTGATAAAAGAAAGCTTCACAATTCACCACGACATACGGTACTTCAACGGTTTGGTTTAACGATGAATTAATGAACAGATGGACTTCAATTTACTCGCTCACAAAATTAATGGAGTACCGTATTAAGAGTATTTGTAGTAGCTTTGTGATAACGATAGATATTCATCTGTAAGTGAGGGAAATGTTAATAAGAGGAAAGTTTTCACACAAGATAGCAATTAAGTCGATGACATCCCTCTATTTATTTTTAAAAACAAACCAGTAGCGGTGGACTACACTTTTTATTTGTTTAAAATAATTGCCACACATTACGTAAAAATATCCCTTGCAATAAGTTGTGAGTTACTTTTCATGATCCTGCGATAATTGGTAAACTTATTTTTAACTCAAATGGCCAAAACCTGGGTCTTCGATGAAAGCCTTTTTATAGACATGAAAATAATGAATGTGATGTGCAATTTACCGGCCAGACAAGTCGTGGTATCAAACAAGGGTGAATTATCTTAGGCTCTGTTACAACAGTAATTATGTTAAATCATGTTCTGCCAAGCAATGCCGAACTTCCAGTAATTTTAGTAATACTGAACCTTGATCCTTATTGCGAGGGACTTTGAGCAGAAATTGGACTTTCATAAGCAATTTGATATTTCTAACCGCATGCTCAATTTTGCGATGCTAATGCTCTTTCCCAATCACCTATTATAAGCGCCAGACTTCGTGATGGAATGTGGTAAGAATAATGACCGTCACCCTTCCCAAAATCCTATCCCCTCACATGCCTTTTTCATTTAATTATAACCTTTCCCGTCCTCTTCGTTCATTTTTGTCAGGTTCACATTCGCTTGTTTTTCCTCCCTCCCTTAAAATCCTGTTTCACCGCCAATTTTTTGGTAACAAAAGACAAAATATTTTTGAATTTATGCCCTCGTGATTCCTTTACTTTCCCTTTTAAGACCTTATTTAAGAAAAAAATTGGATGATTTCCTAGTGTTTCTCTCTGTTAAAGGTGCTGGAATGCTGTAGGTTAAGCATTTTGTAAAGTTATGTATGAGTATATTTTTATTTTTTGGAGTTTAGCGATACAAACAAGCGAAATTTGTCCAGATCAAATTTCACCCATAGTCAGACAACCTTGTATATAATGTATTTTTTCCCCGAGGTTGAGCTCCACCATTTAATAACCTGCATATTTTTTCCTCAGTCTCTTTCGAATTTGAACTGTTCAAGCATTTAATGCGGAGCTTCTTACAATTCTCACTTCGCTATAATGTCACCTAGAAGGTTAACAATGCTTAAAGCATGAACCAAGCATCGTTAAATATATGTTTTTCAAATTTTACGCACTGCAATCGTTCGTGAATAAGCTTGTTTTATCTGTAAGATTGTATCTTGTTGAAATAACTTTCCAAACACCTTATTTTTATGTGAATTACCACTTTTTAACTATCTTTTTGTTTTGACAGCGTGAAAATGACTCCTGTAAATTGAAAGAAATGCATAAGTATTCCCTAATTGTCACTCTTGTCACAATATTTAGGGTCAACTCTTTCTTTCTTAAGTGAGAAATAAAACAATATGGGAAAATTTATTGCCTGTTGTAAGTACTTTTCTTTAAAAAATGGCTGTATTCGAAATAGGAGACCTTATTTGACCGGTAAGATCTTTCGCAGTCCGCCCTTAGCTCTGGTCCTCCTGGCCGCCCCGTGAGTGCACTAAGGGGCGTAGTGCCCCCTAGCAATAGGCCACTATTCATGAGTAAGGATGATTGGGGCAAGGAATTGATGGCCGATAAATCTTCTAAACATTCGAATCTGATGATGTCGACTAGAATGCCGGCGAAACGATCAACTCATAACAGACCATGGTTACAGCATATATGCATATACCATTATCAAGGTGTTTAAAATCTTGGGTGGCAGGCAATATATAACTCATCGGAATGCAGGATCAAGGGGGGGAGTAGAGAAGATGGGGAGGAGGTTTGGGGGGAAGGTAAGTTGATTTGGTATCCAGCAGAACGGAAGAAATAAATAAGGGGACATCAAGGTTTTGTTACTTCGAGGATGGATGGGGGTAGGCTAATAATTAAAATAGATGAGCGGGATTTGAGCACGAGGTCGTTACAGAAATTTTAATCATGTGGGGCATGAAGTAGGTATTTCAAATTGCTCTTGGAAGTCTAACTCCCCCCCTCCTTGTTCACTCAATTTAAAATTATCGCCTCGAAATAACACCAATCATTGACTTCACGTAGATGTTTGGCCGAACCATGTGTTTCGTCACCATTTTAAAGAGGTAAATAACGTTGTTTTTATTTTAGAAGGTTGGACGTGAAAGTGTTCCATCAAAAGACGCCTGAGACTATTACTACATTCACTGATCAAATTTTTATCGAATAATGTTAACTTATCAAGTAACCTTCGTATCTTCAGTGAATCCCATTAAAGTCCTACCGTGATTTTCTTTCTTTTTCTATTCGCTCGTATCAGTTTTTAGCAAAACGTGTGGATATTCCTTGTTTTTTTCTATTTTGGGTATCAACAATTCTTTTATATGACTCTGTATGCTCGTGGCGCACTTGTAACGGAGCAAGTGTGAAATAACAGTTCTTTTTCACAATTGAGGCTTCCAAGGAGCGAGATGTCCGCACAGATACCGCGCATATGATGCTAATGAGTGCTAGGGGTTGATGCGTTAAGAGCCACTGTCCACGATGAGGACGTCAGGAAAATGATTAATTCTATGAAAATGTGAGTTTCACATTAGTTTGTGATCACCAGCGAATGGCTGAGTTAAAGTTAGAGCGCCGTCAGTTGGGCAGTTCTTTTGTCTTCTCTTTCTATTTTGCATCCGTTTTTCTGTTATCCGAAAATACTTCCAGGCTAATTCAGGTTCAGTTAATCCTTGTTTTGCAGAATGAGAGCATTGCTACTGCAAATCCAGCATCATCCAGACTGCTGGCGCGTTACATGGCTTTATTCACGGCTTTCACTATTTCCCTCTCCCTCGCCCTTTCCCCGCTTGCTCTCCACTCTCGGAGTCATTTCGCGAACTCTCCCACGCCTCCCCCTCAGGCCTCCCTCACTCCCTGCGCCAACCCTCGCTCCCTTCATTTGCACGTAGGCAACCGGGACCTTTGACGTGGTTAATGAAATTTTGTGGTGCGGATATTAAATTTATTATTTTCGCTCAGCGAGGGTATCATGAGTTATTTTCCCAGAAATATAGTAAGTACTTTTGACCTCTCAATGGAGGAACGCTGTACATATTTCGCCCGGCTTCTTTATGACATCAAAATCTCGTTTTGTCGAGCATTAAACGGATTTTGTCCTCCTCTCTGCCACCTGGAAACATCTGTGGCCTTTTAATGAGGATTAATGAACTGCATTTATATCAGTTAAAGAGCTCGGTTAGCTCCGGTTAAATGGAATTTAACTGTTTTGTGAGTTTCCTGAAACAGTCCTTTTGCTTAATGTTCTCGCTAAATGCAAGAGCAATTATCCTTTGGCTCATGCTTGGGCTGGCGTCGCATGACATCCATAATAGGATGTAAATCAATTTGTTTTGGCAGTGAGCGATATATTCCCAGCATTTGAAAAATCGATTTTTAGCGATATCCAAACATCACTGTGAGTTAATTACTGTCTTTTGACCTAATACGCTGACGAATCAGAGCTGGCACGCACAGTGATGGTATTTTCACCGGAGATAATCAATAGAGTTTCATTTTGAATTCTTCTTCGCTCCCTATTGATATCTCAGATTTTACATTATAATTCGTGTAGAGCTCGTCATATTTATTCTGTTGTGCCGTTATGGTAAGTTATTTCATCTGTAATGTTTGTTTAGATGTGTTCATAATTTTTTATTTTCATTATTAGTTTATAGTGAGCGTTGGTGCTTAACTTTTCCATTGTGTCACACAGTGCAGTTTATGTTTAAACCTTTTTTCTACCGTATATATGCATTGTTAGGTATAGTACTAAGAAGTGAATGCCATTTTTTAAAGCGATAAATACATAAAAGCTTAGGAATAGGAAGGTGAGAAAACTTTCACAGTATTTTACCAATTGTAACGTTGTATAACTCTACAATTCTTCATTTTTAAGCAAATCAGTTGAAATTTTGGTAGTTCACATTATACGTGGCATGATAAGGTTGTATACTTTAAACTAAAAATTCTGTAGGTACACTATTTACATTCTGAAAATGCGAATATTATATTATCAAAATTCTGAGCCGTCTGGCGATGGGTTGTTGAAATAGAATAAACTACGATTTAACTCAGGTTTATAGAATTTTTTGTCATAACTGCTACTATAATGAATGGCTGGGCTGGCCAAAAATATCTGAACTTCATTCTAAATATAAGGCTTAAAATTTTCTTTTTTTTGCTTGTATCGGCGGATGAGACCTCTAAATAAAGGCGCAGGCAAAAGTTATCGGAGAAACCCTTTCGAAATGTTTTTATATGATATTTGAAAAAAAACATCATATGCTCGTGGGTCGACGAGATCAGTTTATTGAGAGACAGACTGTATGACATGGTCGTCAAACTCATTGAGGCATGCTAATGAGCCTGGGAAAGGCAAACGTGGGCCCTCCGGCCATCTCTCGCCCTCATCCCCTGACTCCCCGCCCTTCCACTCTTACTCCCTCACGTCCAAACCCGTTTCATCCCAATTTCCATTTGCTCTCTCTCCTCTCCCACGCTCCCTTTATCTCTTATTCCCTTTCACCCTTCCCTTCTGCGCTCCCTCTGTATGTCGTGCCTCCCACCTGCCATCTCTTGCGCTCGCAATCAGGTTCGAACCGAGCCCCTGCCCCGCTCTCACTCGATAAAATTTTGCTTTAATAGTATTCTCTTTTCCCTTCGACGAAAGGAGCGCATTGTGCATTAGTGTCGGAGCGGCGTAATCACTGCCCAGTGGAATGAGATATGACCTGGCCTCTCCCATGTTAATTCCTTGAATTAAACTCTTCAGTGTGAAATGCGTCTGGATTGATTTCTCTTTCTCCCTCTCTTTACTTCAGTGGAAATTTTGGTGTATTTACTTTAGGACTAGATTTTAATATATTGCCACTAATATGAAAGATCTGTTGAATTAATGTATGTGTCGCATTTTTTAATCAAAACTTTTAAACGCTTTCTCATATTTGGATCGCAATACTAGTGCTGTAATCAACGCCCGAGTTCTCGGGGAAGCATTGCCGCCATATTTGTGGAATGTCACATATATAGCAATGAGTTTCTACCGCCTTCATTTCCATTTCAATATATGTCGGCCAGCCATGAGAAAGCGGGCCGTGGCTGCCATTTTGAGGATTGCTCAAATGTTGAACTTAATGCAATAGTGAATGAAGGCAGGCATAATTTACCTGAATACAGACCTTGAAACTCCATCGCTCATGGGTTGCCTTATAACAAGGCATGAAATGAATATTATAAAAGCATTATATGTGATAATTGTTTCAGGTTGAAGGGAAAAAGCCTGGCCAGTTTTTATCCAAAAGGAATTTTGTTATAATTCAGGTTTTCTGCTAAATGCATAATTTTATGCTGTTTAAAATGGATAATCTGAGTCCAAACAGTGCGTTTATGTCATGGCTACGGGAGAATTATTATTTCGCCTTCTTTGCTCTTCTGCTTGCTGTTTCTTTCTTGCCGGTTCAATCAGTGGTGATGCCGCTCCCAGGATACCGAAGTTCTTTCGCAC
Source organism: Ceriagrion tenellum (assembly GCA_963169105.1). Lineage (NCBI taxonomy): Eukaryota > Metazoa > Arthropoda > Insecta > Odonata > Coenagrionidae > Ceriagrion > Ceriagrion tenellum. The sequence goes on along the minus strand of OY720635.1, from coordinate 141,874,483 downwards.
ACACCTATTTCTGCTGCTATATTATCATAGTGAATTTATCATCTTGATGTCTCCCAAAAAAGGATAAGGAATGAATGAATCATGGAAATGGCGCAACAGGAACCATTTATGGCAAAAATAGACACCAAGGCTAAAAATTTTTGAGCATATAAAGAGAAACAGACAGAATGCCGAAGAAGATACATGAAATGGAAATTCAAGGCAAAGATGGTTGAATGGCGTGGAAGAGGGCGTAGAGAAACGGAATGAGGACGGGGAGTGAAGTAGTGGGAGGGTAGAAAAATGTGGAAAGGCTTATATACTGTAATAACAAAAATGGAGTGACACGTACTATTTTGCTGGACACAATCTCACATAAATCAATTTATTGCATTTCACGATAAATACCATAGTACAATTAACAATAAAACCTGCTCCCTGTTTCACTTCTCATAATCAGTATTTTACCACCAATCTCAAAAACAACGCTCTAAATTACCCAAACAGAACATAAATAAACACCCTTTGCATCAGATATCAATATTTTTAAACTACCCTGCGGCACACTATGCCCATCACTTCCAGGCAACACAGAAATTCACATAAATCAACACCCCTCAAGAAATGTGAACTACCACAAATCCCAGTCTTTCAGGTTAAAACAATCAGTCCACCAAACTTCTTTACAACCAGCAAACCTGTTTGTGGTGAATGCAACGCGCAAGGCTCCGTGCATGCCCCTCCTCTCTTCTGACGCGGCCGGACCTTCTCTGCTGTACTACATGGCATCTCGTGCGCCGTGGCGACACTCTGTGGTCCCTGCTTACTCTCGGGACCGTGGACCTGTCGATGCTGCTCCACCCTCACTATTAACTCCCACAAAACACTCAGAAAAAAAACTTTCCGTTGATAATCGTCCTCCATTATTCGGATTATCTTGGTTACTCTTGGCAGGCGGTCGACACAATGCCCCCTTCCAATTCCTAGCTCGTTGCTAGCCATCTCAACAATGAAAAACCCATCGGGCCGTCCGCCCCTTCTTTTAAAGTTACTCGCTTTGACCTATTGTTATCCTTCTGGAAACTTCTAGTGTTCGAGATATCTACGTATTGTTGAACATACATAACGTAAATAAATTAATTGCGCGGGTGTATAAGCGGTCGGAATTTCCCAGGGTGCACCAATAAACATGAAGAAATGCGCCTATTTAATCTACTAAAATATACTTGGATTACAGCTTGAATCTATTTAAAATGTACCATCACATGAAAAAAACATCCGCAGAACGAAAACACGCCACACTGTAGTAAAACAAAGCACCCAATCGTCGAGAACGCGTCGAACATGCGGGTCACCATGTCCAGAATCAGAATATGACTACGTTACAATACGAAGTAGACTTGGCCATCGGCTGGAAACTGTAACACATGATCATGATATCTCCCTCAAAACAAAAATATAAGTCTTCTTCTTATGTACCTTTAAGTTATAATTATTCATAGTTCATTCCAAAGTTACTAAGTTTCACGAACGGGTAAAAGGAAAATGATCCACGAGATATTTCCAAATGCCACTTTTAAAATGTATTTTATTTTTCTAATCCGTATAGTACTGGCATGATATCCTTCCATGAAAATATTAATGTTTCATGTAAATCTGGAAAGGAACAAGGTGATATTTTCATTCGTCTATGGAATTTTTCCCCCATTTCCCATGTGATTTTCAAAGCGCATGTTTTCATCTTTCTCTTTCTTTTCCCCTTTTGTTCGTTTTTCTGCAAAAAGATGACAGAGAGGCATGCATGACAGATTTGATCGACTGTCCAAGAGAGGAAGAAATTCGGAATGGACTCGCGTGACAAGCATCGAAATGCTTTACTGCGGCTCCCTTCCGTTTAATCTCTCTTTCTGTGTAGCTTTTTCCTCCTCCCCCCTCCATCTCGCCCAACAACTCCTTTCGGTCAGGCAATACTCGAAGACAGGTGCGCTCAAAAGCCAGTCCTTTCACCGGCATCCCATGTTTTCGCTTCTTGTGATGGATGTGCTCAGAGGAAGAATTGGTGGCAAATCGAAGAAAAGAATTGTTCAAGATAGGAATTGGAAATCATGCGTGATGGGCGAGAGAAAGAAAATTGTCCAGTCTATCTGTAAAATATCTTTTGATATCTCTTACCCTAGAGGAAAGGTATACACGCTTGCGGTTCGAAAAATTGCTCGAAATATAGATGTTTTTGGTCTGCATCGATCTTTTTCGGTACTCTTTATACAGGACAATCGTTTTGGTGCCTTGTCAATGAATCATGATATTTTTATCAAGTTAAAAAATAGATCGCTCCAGCAGAAATGTGGAAATTATACTTTTAGCCCTAAAAACTACCTCAGGCATGCACTCCATTTTCAATATTATCCTTTTAAATTTAAAAATAATAAAATCTCGAAAAATATTTGCCTCTACAATTCTTATGAGTAAAATGACGCGTCAAAATGGTAATAAATATGTGGACATCTCAATTCTGGGGAAAATAAGATGTACCGAATTAATTTACACGATGGAGAAATTCCAGTATTCGTTGCCAATGAAGGGATGTTTCGCCGTTGCTGCCTTATTAAAATGTGTCATAAAGATCTATTCTGTAGATATATAAAAATTTTGGTGTAAGAATTTTGAAAACTATACTTTTTGTCTCTCGTGAATACTTAAATACTCGTTATATGTGTGAAATTCTCTCGGGTTTCCCACCGGGTTAAATTTTAGGCAGCAGCCAAAAATTTAACCCGGTGGGAATCCCGAGAGAATCTCACACATAATATTCGCCGGGAAAGTACAAAATCATTTACTCGTCATATGTATCCATTGCGGGCATCTAGAAGGTTTCGAAGGAATATTAATATTTACATCTCTTACTTGTAACCCATGGAAATTAAATGCTGGCAAAATGAAGTGACCGGGGATACACCGAGCAAAATTATATTTTATCCTATGCAGCGTCAAACACCACTTAGTTAATACTATCTACTAAAATTTAGCAAATTTATACATTATATCAGAAAGCAATTTTTTATTACAAAACAACTTGATTCTTCATAATTCCAAGGCTTTTTTGGAGTCGTCTGAATTGTTGAACGTGTTTAACATTGAAAGCATTACGAGAGATGTTTTGTGATTTCATGCTTGGGGCCGCGGATAACTCGCCAACTCAACTGGTGCGAAAGGCAAATTTTTTATTTTAAGAGCCCGTTGATGTCTGCCTGTGAATGATGTGTGCAACCGGCTGGGAAAATCCAATTTGCAGTATTTTTTTGCTCAGTGACAAGGGATCGGGAAGCATTATTCCGTTTGAATTGAGGTCACTAATCGAAGTGACGAATGCCATTTACGCGTCCTTAAAAGCCTTGCGGGGAAACAAATGTAGCATTAAAGTAAACCTCAGTCTGAGCCATTGATGGTTTGTTTCTGTGTGGGCGACAATTTGGCTCTCGTCTCATGTTTGAGAGTGTAAAACACGTCTCCACATTTTATTGATTCCGAATCCATCGGCTGGGTGTAGGTGCGGTTCAGGACGTGATGCTGTAAATATGTTCAACACTAAAAGTAGAGTGCATCTCAAATTAATAGACTTATCATCCATCATCATAATATGTATTTATGGTATTTTTCCAGAATCGTAAAACCCGTTAGTTTTTACTTATATGCACTACCAAAGAGATCTGCTACGCTTGCAAGGTTGAGAACTTGTTTGCTAGTAATTTAATACATGTATTCAGTTTCGTGTAAGCTAATACGTGCTAAATATTTAAGATTCCTTTTTAACTAAACTTTACTTAACTGACAGTGTCAACCAAATCCAAGTATTCGTTCCCATTTCGAATTTAACGATAGCTATTTTCGTGAAATTCCATTTTTCTTGCCTTACATTGTAGCTGTTGGCATATTTAGTTGCAGTAATACTATAACGTGTTTATTTCCTGCTTCATTTTCTCTAGCGCCCAGACAAAACTCAAATTTCAGCATTTGGCATAGGAAATATCTTTTGCGTGAATTCATAGGCTCCTAATATTTCTTAGGAATATATTAACGATTAAATGCTTACATTTTACGGCCTATTTAGTAATACAATTAATATGTATTATCATCAGTCTGTTTCACTGAAAAATGTTAAAATTATTCACGCTTTGACCATTAAAAACGATTTCTTCTTCTGCAGTTGTCCATCAGGATTGGCTGGCGATAACCCTCCACCTCTCTCTATCCTCTGCCAACCTGTTCATTTCGGAAAATCGTCCGCATCCCATGTCCTCCATTATCTGCCTCCAGTACTCCAATCTTGGTCTTCCTCTATACCACTTGCCCTCTATCATCCCTTCTAAAGTCCCTTCTAAATCTTTTCCAAACCCTCATGTTGCAGTACATGACTAATAAATTTGTCCCGTCTTCTTTTTTATGTTTTCCATAGGTTCCGCTTTACTTTCACTTACCTCAACACCTTCATTCGTTACTCGCTCTTTTCAGCTTATTTTACACATATTTCTATAACACCACATCTCAAAACCCTCTAGTATTTTCCTCTCCTCTTGTCCCACAGCAGAAAGCAATGGTAAACCACTGCTGTAAAGATCCTGGAGATACACCGAGTAATGGCAGCAAGGAAAATCATAAGAAAAACGACTAGGTATGCGACAAAAATGAATTCTCAAAGAGGCTTACTTGCTGTGTGTAATTCTATTGAGTAATTATCACAAGACGGAGAAAGCTCTCGAGATAACTGCAGTGATTCTTCTAGTTAATTTGATGTTTATCTTAGCTTCAATTGATTGTGTTATCACCTTCTGTGCTTAGTTTTAACGGTGTCTGCTACTATTGCAGCCTAAATTCAAACGTTGCAAAAGTTTCCAGCGATCTGTTCGTAAAGGTGGCTTTTGGCCCAGATGCCGACCGGCAGGTAGTAGGTTAGTAAAAATCCGACCTTTCAAATCAAAAGATTGGAGGTTCGAATCCATTATCAGGCTTCTTTGCCGTATTTATATTGGGTTCTATTGGTCATAACAGTAAATGGATCCAGTCAAGCAGGATGTAGAAAGTATGTTGATCGACGGATTCCTCTCCATGATCGTCCCACGGTCATTTAATTTTTTAAACTGTGTTTCTAGGTAAAAATGATCTTTTATTGGTGTAACAAAGCTTTGTGGCACTCACGTGCGAAGAGAAAATCTTGCAAAAGGTGTGGGATATTGTGACCGAGCCATCCTCCAGAGGTCCCTCCAAGACCCCGTTCGACAACGCTTGATTCACCCTCAGTGGCCTTTTATTTTCCGCTGGTGAGTGTAGTGAAGTTTCGCAGTACAGTAACTCCTCGGTATGCGTCTTTTCGATTTACTTCTGATTTGATGTTGCGTCCATGCTGACAAGGGTCGTCGGAAAATTTTCCCCTGTTAAATGCTAGTAAAATAGACTAGATAAGGGTCATTCCACGTCAGATCAGCAGTGAGTTGACGCTTGGTGTCACCGATTCAAACCAAAATTTTTTTGTGGATTCCATCTGGCGTTAAATGAAAAAGGGTAGAAGCGTTTTTGTAAAAAAAAATTTTGGCAGATCTAGAGACGATCAAAGTGTCGACCATTTTTTCCTTTTTGCTATATCTCCTAAACAAAAATAGGTAGATAGACTGTTGACATCTTATTTTGTTTGAAAAAGAATGTACAGCAACAATGTGTTATCAGTTTGGCAAATAAACTAAATTTTTTTGAAGTTGTTCAAATTTTTAATGTTTAAATTTAATAACAATAATACAGCCATTTTTAAAATTAAATTTTTTGTCTAGTCTAACATTTCAGTCTTTTGTCTTATCTTAGAAACAATTTTGGTGGTGAGCAGTCCATAAACAACGGAGATATTTAACTTCAAAGATTGGTCTACGCACTCGTTCGCCTCGAGGGTCGGCGTTAAAATGAAGTGCCGCTGTACTTTGAGAATTTTTATCTTGGTCCGTGTAAATGCTCTTTTTGATGGTTAAGACATAATTATTCCATCTGAAATAGCTATTTATTCCGGGATAAAGTCAAAAACCGAATTTTGAAATTAACGCCTTGATTTACTGCGGGACTAAAGTGGTCACGAATATCTGGATCCATTTTACGTTGTTTCGACTCTTCTTCCTGACGCATATCCAACGAAAACGGAGGACTTACAGTAGGTACTTACATGAACCTCTCAAATAAACACTCTCAGGAAGGAATAGATTAAAACCAGTGACTTTGACAGTGCGTAAAGTTAAATACTGCATTACGATGAAAAATATGTACTCGATGCGAGGAACTAGTTTTATTTTTCAAGTGCGATGGTTTTAACAATCATTTGTAGCTTTGATGGCCTTAGTTAACATTTTCATTTCCAGTCTAGGGCTTTTAATCTTCTTTGTATGACATTTATGCCTACATATTTATCTATATACGTCATTATATTGCGAATTCCTGAAGAACGATTAAATTTCGTACATTACGTAGAATATCGTCACATTGTGGTAATCCAGGCACTAGTTTTTCCAGTGCGATGGTGCTCACTGTTTGTAGTTTAAGCGGTCTGAGTTAACATTTTCATATCCAGTTTAGGGCTTTTAATCGTCTTTATACGAACTTTATTTCTACATATTCATATACATACGTCATTATATTTGTAAGTTGCTGAAAAACGATCAAATTGCATGAATTACTTAGAATATCAATCCATTAAGGTAAAGGCATCCAATGAATCAGTACAATGTGTTTCTGAGCATCAGAACCGTTGGTAGTTGTATAAGCGTTAGTCAACGATTCTCCGAAAACGAAGATAAAAAGTTTTTGGTACAGAGGTTTTGAATTGCCGCTCACCGTAATGGTATCGACGTCACATTAACCTTCCAGAGGGTACCAAGTGCAGTGCAGCCTCGTTGAACCAAAAGTTCACGGTACCTGGTCGAGTCTACTTAAGAAGTGAGCGTGAGTGGAGCTGGAGGTTAGTTGTTGCAGTTTAATACCCTCTAATACATCTACATCTAAATACTACCTTGCGAGCCGACGCTTGGGCGTGTGGCAGGGGGTGTTTGGACACCAATCGGGTAAAGATGTAAGGTTTTGGGAGATGAAATGGTGACGTGTATCATAGGAGTGTATTTAGTGGAGATCAGTTTTTATTTTAGTCGCTTATTGTGCGCGAAAAGAACGAGTTTTTGTACCCATCTCTTCGGCAGTTTATTTCTCTTATTTTATCGCTTCTGTCACACCTAGGTATGTTGTGAGGCGTCATGATAATATTCCCTGTGCTACTTTGAAACACCACTTCTGAATTTCTCAAGCAACCTAAGCCTAGCGTATAGCCTCCTAGTCTCTGGTGGCTCCCACCTTAATCCCTCTAAAAGTTGTAATACTATGTGTTCTTTCGTAGCAGTTTTTAACGAAGCATGCAGTTTTTCTTGTATTCTTTTATTTTTTGGTTAAATCTTCATAACCAGGGTCCCATATTCTTGCAGCGTATTTGAGGAATGGCCTAACTAGAGCCAAGTATTAACTCTCTTTTACTTTTTCATCCGAGGGCCTTCCAATTATACGTTAAGCAAAACCTAGTTCTTTTATGTTTTGCCGCATATGTTTTTTAGTGGAACCACTGTTTTTGATTTTGTTAAATTACAAAGCAAATATTTATTATCCACTTACTTTAAGTATTTTTTCGAGGCGATAGTGCAATTAAGTAATATCGCCTATCAATGTAGGATGAAAGTGTATTCATTATTTGATGACAGGAAAGTGCCAATGGTACATTATCTTCCAGCGTTAAAGAAGCAATGAGACCCTATTGTTGTTATAATTTTGTCCTCGAATTACTGTTACGTGCCTGAAAACACATTAGCCGTCTCCCACTGCGGCTCCTTGTGCATTGTTCGATACTTGCGGGACTCGTAGAATCCTTACCGGACAATACATGGAAATTTTCCTCGCTACATGAGTAAATGACTTATTTGGCGATATTTTCGAACATATTTTTTCTTGAAATATTTCTGAGATGATGGAATCACTCCTGGAATCAGATGGCTCTTCGCTTTCTAAATATTAAGCGCAATTTAAATGAGGGGGAAGTGTCCCACCGAGGCATACATGCTTCTTGGATGTCTCTTTTTATAGCTTATCCTTTGCCTATAAGTTGTCTACATTTAAAGACAATCCTTTGTGTTCTGTTAAATTTAACTACTCAATTAATTCTGATCCTCTCAGTCGTGTTTTGTCTATGATGGATCTGAGCATTTATAATGATAGTAAGCTGAACTACTCGGACCATATTCAATTGATTAAAAGCAAAGCCATGTCACTCTTAAGCCTTCTGTACCGCTTCATAGAAATCAATAACCCCTTAGCCATATGATCACTTCTTTTCAGCAATAGTTCTTCCAATCACATTACCTATATTGCTCTCCTATGAGGTCCATCGCAGGTTCAACTAATCTTGCTACTCTTAACAGGGTAACTAGTTTCTTCGCTAGAATTGTCAAATACAGGGTTTCCCGCATACGCAACACGCCTATTGATTCAATCTTATCTTCTCGAGCCTAATCTCTGTAATCTCCCTAATCTCTGCAATCAAAGAATTAAAACTTATTTAAAAATAATTTCAGCATTATTAACGCCAATATTGATATTGCTGAATTGCTTTCTCTCATTAACTTTAGAGTTACTCTCGATCCACTCGTACATTATTTACTCCATATGTCTCTCCACAGGCTTTCCCTCATCAAACGTTCCCATTACTACCGCCTCTCCTCAGTTCTTAATCCTCTACCTGATAATATCGATCCCTTTTTGCTCTCATCGAACTCCTTCATCAACCTTGCCGCGTCCAATATCTCTGCAAATAACTAAGCACTCCCTTCTTACCCCTTTCCTCCTACGTGTTATTTGTTGTCAGTATTATTATAATCATTTGCCCTTTGTTTTGATTGTTTAGGTTAACATTTCATGTTTATAAATGTATATATATTGTTAGTATGCTAATAGGTCACTGTAAATTGACAGAAATGCTGTATGTGAGCTAATACTTAGGTGAATAAATATGCATTTCGAGGTAAATGCTCTTCCTAACTGGTGAAAGTTTGACAATAGTGACAGATAATTATCCTAGAGCATGATAATCTCTAAAATAACAATAAAATGTTAGTCTCTCAAAAATATAACTAAATCAGCTTAAAATGATCCTTTTCCTATCACTAGGTTCAAAATATATCAAATGAATAATTCTTGACCCTTGCAGGTGAATATTAAGCTAGGAAATTTTACACAATGGGAGGTAAAAGCTAACACTAAATGTCAATCATAGGTGCTACTAATTGTTCTACACCATGCACATCTTTATGAGATAGGTCATGTTAGTATGTTACGGTATTTGTCACGGTAGCACTTTCTTGGTTTCCAGTTTGGCCTGGAATTGTTTTCCCACATGCTTTCCGGCCCTCGTCTATCGGTCGGCGGACGGGGCGAGGTTTTGATTTGAACTATGCCTGGTGTAAAGTCCCTTCGCAGCGCACACCCTAAAGGTGGCAGTATTTGGTAGATTTAGGTATTTCTTAGGTAGTTTGGCTAGTTTTTCCTGTATGCAGCTTAGAAATCTATTTCTCTTGTGATGAAAAAAGTTATATAATTATCGGCAGATAATGGAAGATACAATCACGCTCTATGTACAGTGTTCATAGACCGTGATTGTGTACATGGAGTGTGTGCAGAGAGTGCCCTGTTCACAGGTGATTACTAAATCTCTTTAAAATTACTCAAGATATGTATCAAATGATGTGTGATTAAAAACAGTCTTGTAGGTTTCAAGTCATCTTATTTTAATTCTTTCAATATTGAATTTCAAGCAGCAGTTAAGCAAAGAATTTTAAACAATCTAACCACTCGGTCCAACACCTTTTTTTACTCGATTAGTTTCATTCATTTCGCTTTCCATGGATACTCTGGGATAAATGCGTACCATTGGCTAATTTAAGATGGCCTTGCTATTCAACAGATGAAGTCTCCTTCCGATATACCCAACCCGACGGTTGAAAAATGAACTTCGAAGATATTAGAACTGTGCAAATACTTCGAAATCGATTCGAATCGACTCGAATTAGGCTTAATTCGGTTCGATTCACCTGCAAAACCGGATGCTTCGAAACTGAAATATGCGAATCTGATAGATTTGTCTTCGAATTGTTGCATATATTCAAACATGGCGCTCATTCCAAAAATGGTGCGCCGTCCGTTTAGACGATGTTTTCCTCACGCGAAACGAAAATTTAAACGACCACATGTTATTCTGTGCCATTCTTTGTGCCACCATAGATATATAAGCTAATGTAAGGCCCTGCAATATTGTTTGAAAAATTTTATTACTGTAACTGCGCCTAAGCTTTTGCATTTTATTTAGATTCGAATTATATCAAATAGATCTATTCGATTCGCAAGCGAATTTTTTGAGTGATTCGTTTTGCTATCAAAAATTTTATAAAAAGTTCGTTTCGATGCGATTCGAAATGTCTTTTGGGAGATTGGATTCGGTTCGATTTGAAATGAAAATCCGTGATTTGCACAGCACTAGAAGAAATTAAAAGGAACGATAAATATATTTTTACCGAAAATAATTAAGTTGGGATGAGGAACATTGTGATTTGAATACGTTAATAAATTTTTATCTTTCCAATGATATTTAATCATCGTTGGTACTGGGTGAAAGTTGTTGCGAAACTGATTTCAGCGCATATGAGTCATCTTTGGAAGTCACGCATTGTACTTAAAATAATGGATAATTATTGAAAATATAGAACGTTTTCTTCTCTTTTATTTTTATTTTGTAACAATCCAGGCCAGGTTCTTGTAGTAATGAGCATTTGCTGTTCGATGACCGTAAACAAATATCTTTTATTTTGCATTATCACAGCACAAGCGCACGCAAGCAAAATTCAATGCAGGCATCCTCTCTGCCTTTGACGCCGGACTGCCTCTGACTCTCTTTTTCTGAAGACTTCCGTCACCAACCGTTACACCATCGCCACCTTGCGGCCATTGCCAAACTAGAAAAGATTATCAGCAACTCGAGGCGGCCTGTACAAAAGTGACCTCACAATTTCATATGGGTATATTGCATTTGGGGAGATATCAATGAATTCGCCTTTGATTTGTGCTATAGCTGTACGAAAAAGTCTCTTCTTGGAAAAAAATTTGCGCAAATTGCTTTTTTAACACACTCCTTCAGTCTTTATCTCAGTACACATGGCTATGGCTGAAAAACATTTTCTCGTACATCGCAAAACCACCTCGTTTTCTCAACCGTCCTGCGATCGCATTAAACGCCGAATCCTTATTAAGGGATTCGAATGTCACACGCGCGCTATCGGAATCGAAGGACGTCACGGCCACTTGGCAAGCGGATTTAAATCACGCCCGGAATCAGAGAAGAAGTCATTTCGCATCGCGTTATAAGGGTTAAGCGAAACCCATCTGACGGAAAAGGGTCCCTCCGAGGCATAAATCGTCTCCAATTTTCGCGGCGTAGTCGCCATATCTCCTTCTTCTCTCTCTTTATCATTTCCACCGAGTCCTTCCATCACAATCATAATCCATCTTCATAATCCCCATTTCCAGAATGTGGCTACCCCGCTCCCTTTCTCCACGCTTAAAAACCCTCCCTCGCTTCTCTTCCCTACTTCTCCGATTTGTATGCCCTGTCCCTACTTCTGCCGCCTCTTAATTTCGGTCTTAAAAACGGCGAAATTTTCCGTTTTCGCACGCCCTCCTCCTCATTGAATCATTCGCGCTTTATTTCATTACATAGTTATTATTTTTAATCCGGAGCAAAGAGGATGGCAGTCCCATTCTTGAGTTTTCACTTCCAAAACGCCAGTTCTTCTGGAAATTATTCGTCTCCGCCCTCCCTGTCGTAATAATTTCTTCATTTCATTCCTCGAACGATTATTTTGTCCAGGTCTCATTAATGTGAAAAAAATATAGACAAACATATTTTGCACTCCGGGGCGCAGAATACGAATAAAAATGTTCTAAAGAGCGAGAAAGGTTTGGAAGTTTCGAGGTGTCAAGCTTTTTCTTCGCAGTGTGAGGCAGGATAAAAAATTAAAACGAATAAACGGAACTGGAGCAGTTAGGCTTTGATAATTTCGCATCCGAGGTAGACTTTCCAGTAACAAGGATCGTGGGAAATATTGAGTTTGCCTGGCTATTTATTCCCAGTACTTTGACTTCATTCTGCCAAAATCTATCGGGAAAACACGTTTGTAAGAATTGAAAAAAAGGCATTCGAATGATGATTAGTGATTTCTAATGCAGAGACAGGAAATACTACTCCGGACAATCGGGAAGGCCGTTAAAATGACAGAAAATCCTCCAAACATGAACAAGTTTATGTTTGCTTATGCTTATGGGATACTTATGAATGATAGCTTAAAACAACCATAAATAAGTTAATGCTACTAAAATCTTAAGAGACAGCCATAGATTTTTCTCATCAGCATGCATGTATCTAAATTTTTTACTGATAATATGACAATTTTTTAAACGTCAGTGTCCGTAGTTGACTTGTTGATGTACGAAGACGATAGACAAAGACGAATTACCGTTCATCCTGAAGGAGCCAACTGATCAGCTGCTCAGTAATGTCTTGGAGAAGAATATTAAGTTATCACATTAAAAAGATATGTAAGTGGATCGAACACTTAAAACATGCATTCAAATTAATAACTGCGTAAATTTATTCCAAAAGTTTCTTACAATTTTTTTCTGATTTTTTTGCAATTTTATGGAAATAACTGAGTTTTAACCAAAGTTTCACCGGTTCTCTTTATCGAATACCTCCAGGAAACTGACTTCCATAACGAACAGTTGGATTTACTTAAGTTTATATCCTTTTTTTGTCCTACCGCTGAAAGAATCGAAGACCAGTACTCCGCTATTGAGCCACGAACCCGATTCACTGCGTAACTCGTTTGTTACTCCTTTGATTTGTGTGAACACTGGGTTAAAGCACTAAGATGCAACATTTTAGGTAGTTGGCTTTGTGTAAGGTTGTATAATTACGGAATAATTGCTTTTTATTAAGATGAATGGCCAAACTGGGTTAAGCGTAGCTTGTTTTACTGAGTTTAATATGCACTAACATTACAAAAAAATTGCCGTATACTCTTGGGCTCAATTCCAGAGTGATAAGCAATATCGATAATTTAGTTTAGTTTTTATGTCCGGATCTGTCATAATTTTCCGTAAATATCGGAGAATAAACCATGGAATTTATTCCTGCATCATTCCTGTTTCATATGTAATGTAATCCAAGTGTATTGCATTTTTCGTTTCCATTTATTAATTTATTGTGATATTTTTACGCAGACCCTTAGTAAAATATCTATGTAGAATTATTCTATTATTATCTATTATCTATGTAGTTATCTATTATCTATACTATATATATAATCTATTATCTATGTAGAATAATAATATTCAGGTATCTAGTTCACAAAGGTATAAAAATTTGCAAGTATTATGTAGAAAATAGTTTATCGTATCGCAAGTTCTTTGTGAACATTTTTATTAACTTTTATGTTTGTATTTCATCCAATTAAGAGGAAATTATGATTTTCAAGTCTTCAGGAACCTCAGATATTTGAGTTGATTGAGTTTGGAGAGGGAATGCTATTTTTCGAAAAGGGTGAAGTAAAGGATTGTAAGGAAGATAAATCGTTGACGAGAAAGATTAATACTCACCAGTTGTTGCGCAGAGATGGGCTTTATGTTCTAATTAATGGAGTGAAGGGGAGAGAGAGGGTTCATTAAGGTGAAGGGCTGGAAGGGCAGTCGATTAAGTCAGTAGTCGACCACAAGAAATGGATCATTATGTGAGCTGTATATGATTTACATTTGCTCAGAGCCTCAGTCTGCTTATCCCATTTTGAACCTAGCCTTACCCATGTTGAACTCATCCCTGTTTATATTATATTAATTACAATTTATCTTTTAATTAACACATTTCTCACGTCGTATAACCCTTTAGATAACTCAGATGTTCAAGAAACACAACGGTTCACATTTTTTAGCATTTAAAACGTTAAAGTGCATCTCAAGCAAAACTTGTCGTTACGTTTTCTCATGAATGTTAATTTTGTGGACGTAATTATATTTTGACGGGAAATATTTAGAAAGTGGTTGATTTTTCCTACTTTTTACAATCTAGCAGTAACAACTACATAGTTGGTTTCATCGAAACATGAAAAGGCTAGTTGAGCATGAGTTATGATATGCAAATAGTCTTTATATATGAATGATATTGATGAAGTAAGATTAAATTTTACGCAAGATAAGTCATTCATTTTACGCATTTTTTTTGCATATTTGCGTGGCTTGTCGAGAGTGCTAATAACCTTTACCTCTCGAGACATAGCTTCGAAAATTATAGGAAAGTAATAATTTTTTAATCATGGGTTAAGTGTTCTAATCCAACAAAAGCTTGAGAATTATCCGCTCTAGGTCCATGGAAAACTGAGGAAATACTTTACATCCTCATGAGATATTGATTTTATTTGTTCTTCGCAGATCCACAGATGTAGAGAGTAGAGTTTCTTATTTATAGGTATCCATCATCTGGATTTCACCAGGCTATCTTTTTTTCCCATATGTTGCTGAAGACCCTCCGAGCTAACGAATGTTGGCTTTCGTGTATCTGACTTAATACTTCAATAATATAATAAGTAGATTAAGGGGGAGAGGGTTTGTTGCAGATTATTCTGAATGTTAGCTGCTGATCCATTTCCTGAGTACTGGTAGTCACGACTCGCTGATTGTATCTCTTGGTTTCTATCAAAGCAATGGTTATTTTTTTCATTTTAAGGCTTCTCCTCCGATTCTTGTCTCGAAGTATTTTTATTTTACGAGAATTATAGGTTTCCAGAGTTCAACATTGTGGCATTGGGCGGTATTATCGGTATCTTGGTGGACCAGTCAAATTTTGACACAATTCTTATTTTCTCGCCCTTTTTGTCCGCTCCGTGTTGCCTTCATGTGCTTTCTGTTTTACCATCTAAGAAATTCATTCGCTTAGTCTTCATTCTGTCCTTATCTTTCACGTTTCGTATGATACCTAGTATTTTTGGCAGAACAGTTTGAACATTGTTTTAAAATCGTTCATGAACTGTATTCATGATACCCTACCCGTTACTCCTCCCTTGTAAGGCAGGTTTGTTTTTCTCGTTTCCTCCGTCTGTTGCTCCTCTAGTGACTGTTGTGACGATTTTAAGTTTTGGGTTGACTTATTCTCTATTTCTCTTTTCTCGCGTCCATTATTCATGAGGTTATCTGTTATCGTCTTCCCTGTGTCACTGAGAGTGATACACCGATGGATCATTGTTTTCTTTACCCCTCTAATTTGTGCCGAATGGTGGTGTGAAATGCATAAGGGAACCTTTCGGTTTTAATTGGCTTCTAGGAGAACGCTCATACATCTTATGGGCCTTTAACTTGGATTCTGTCATGCAAAATATGCTTCTGAGTTACATACATAATACATCAAAGTTATAAGTGCCCCATTAAGAGCTTGAAAATTAAATACAATTAAATTAAAAATGAAATCAAACAAATTGTTGCCAATAGTTATCATAAAAATTACTGTCAGTATCGTTCATAGGTATTGTGGTGTATAATCCTACGCAGAAAAACTGGTATTTTTTAACCTGACGGTCCTTCTGTTGTTATCTAGTGTGATTTTCTTTTGACGAGTTGAATTAGATACTTCTTTTCGTTCAGATATGTAGGCATAGTCGCCCGCATATCGCCCACACTAATCCACTGGCTCCTACCCATCCCACGTATCCTAATTCCTCTCCCTCCCGCCACGACATACTTCACCCGCCCTCACTTCGATTCATCATTCCGCCACACCCTCTCAACCCCACCCTCTACCTCGAATTCCCCCCCCCCCCGGCCCTCTCTGCTTCTTCCCCCTCCCTATGTATAATTTCTTCTCTGACACTCTGCCGTCCGCTTCCCACCCCTCGTTTACCTCCCCCTTCACTCTTCTCCAATAACATCCACCAACAATTCCCTCTCGTCCACCTCTCTCTCTCCAATCCCCTTCCGCATTTGATAAGGTCACACATACTCCCCCTAGAATTCAGGATGACCTTTGTAACCTTAGTGCGGCGGGATTGACCCGCCGGGAGAGAAAAAAAAATTTCACCTGCGGTGCTCACACCTAACCTTTTCGCGCTCACAGACACGCACACGCTGAGCAAACACGTGATCGTGGAGTGCAAACAAAGACATCATGCCCACACGCCAAGCCGGGTCGTACTACGGTTTTCGCCGCCCCCCCTCCCACTCCATCCTCCCCCCGCTGCCCACCCTCATGCGTTGCGTCGTCGACGGCAGAAGACTCCCGCGGTCGGACTCTCCTCCGTGGATAAGGGCGGTAGTGACGGGAAGGGATGGCTCCCAGGAAGAATGGACGAATTAGGCGAGGTGAAAGGTCCGATAGGAGGGATTGGGACGATTGGCCCTTTCTCCTCTCCGAGATTGACGTTCTGCTTCGCGTGCGAGCCCTCTTGACGGGGTTGGGAGGTTGGCGTCCCGATGGGTAAAGCGAGTTCCAATCATTATCCCTTGCCGCACACACACGAGCGTCTAATTAATCTTTTTTATGGTCTCCATCCTCTCGTGCTGCCCTTATATGGTAGAGGTGTGTGTACAGGCCGTAAACAGGTTCTGTGACGCCGCGCTTCTTTAGTTATTGTTTGTTTGGTGTGTTTTAATATTCAATAAGTTTATTGTTTATTTTCTGTGTTTTCTCTTGTATCTTATTTTGTGTTTTAATGTTTAATTAGTTTATTTTGTATAATAGCTGTTGTTTGTGAGGGAGTTGTTGAAGTTTGGAGAGGGGGATTGCTGGAGAAGAGAGACAAGAGATTGTGGTGTATTATACAACGGAAAATAAAGCGCTACCAAAAGAAAACACCAAGGCGTTTCACTACCCACTATTCTTTATAGTGCTGTGAATATCATACCACGCTAAAAACTAATAAGAAAGGGAGCGTTTTGCCAGTTCTAATGAAAATAAAAGCGAATTTTAAGCATCGTAAAGAAAAACGTATGCAATTATACACTACTCATTTAATGAACTCTTCTATGAAATCTCGATTTTAATAAGGGATTCAATATTTGCTTAGACTACCTAATAAAAAATTTATGATTTTCAGTGGCAGGATGGCACGTTAGTAAACTAATATATGCTGGTTATGTGCTCACAATCTCTTCTCACGCCATAGAACAAATTTCTCCGAAACTTCGCCTCTAAAACCGCGCTTATGGAATCGAAGAGATAAGGCGCGCGTTGCACTAATAGGAAATATTTTGATTGCTAAAGTGCCGAGGAGTAACAATAAAATAATTTATTTTAATTTACAATCAAGGTAGCGAAGTATTTAGAAATAAAAGACTTTACAGACTTTAAGATAAAAGAATTACTACTCTCTCCTACGCGTTGATCGATTGGGACTTTGTTTGGAATTGAACAGTAATCGTCTGCAATTGTGATGTATGCCGCCGACCTAAAAATGGTTTTACATTAAGTTACCAAAAGCCTTTCCGTTAACCATGCTTTTCTAAGTATGATATGGTTCCTAAGGACTCTGTTAAGAATAGGGGCTAACACGTTGCGATAATTAAAGTTGTTATTCCTAATTGCATTAAGCAGCACTAATTTTCAATGGTTTGATCCAAGCATCAAGTTTTGATTGTAAATCTTTTCGAGTAATGCAGCGAGAGGTATCCTAGTGAAATATGATCAATTCAAGCACATGAGTGCTTACATCTCTTTTCTAGAGTCATTTTTAATATTTCTCCATGCTAAATTTGTACTGACCTGCAGTTTATGCGGCCATCGTTATTTCTGTGCACCTTATCAAGTAACCTACTTTATTACCTCTTTAGCGTTAACTAACATTCCGTTTCTTCTTTTGATCTCTGAATGATTTGTTTTTTTATCAAATGAAATATCTGACGTCAGCTTATTTTTCTTTTCATATATTTCCCTAAAATTTGCCTTGCATGCTAATGTGGCTGTACCTGGCTCTCATTCTATGGTAATGGTTAATAAGTTCTAGGGTCATATACGCAACCGTTCCAAAGTAATTGCTGTTCCTTGTATTTTTTATTTTAATTTTTTCAAGAGGAAAAAGTTTGGGATTCAAGTTCGTGAAGCTGCTCTCCAGGTTCTTCATTTTATTTTCCCTTTTCCAAAATTCCTCTCATTTGCGTACAACTAGTTTCCCTCGTTAAGCTGCGTATAAATAGAGTTTTAATTGAATTCTGATGAAGAGTTAATTGTGAGAAGAGACCGGCTGCTCCCAATGGCCCCCGTGATATTAAGGGAACATTGTCTGCCTCTCTAACTTTCGGTCCTTCCCAGCCAACCCGTTTCTGCGTATCCATTCTACCCGGCTCCTCGTTTTTCCCCTCTGGCCTCTTGTCTCTTGCAGCCCCCTCGTCCACATCCATCCCCGTGGCGACCCCTCCTCCGATCGAAAAGTCCCACATCTCGGTGGAGTATTCCCACCCCGGTGCGTGCCCGTCTCCTTTCTGTGATGCCCCTCTTTTCACATTCCATTCAGGTAGTTATCACCACATTCTACAATAGAGTGTTTACTTATAATGTTACTGTGCTGCTTACTTACAAAATATTTGATAGCGATGAGGCATGAATAAGACTCTTTTCGCCGTCATGTTAAACCATATTTCAACACCTCCGAATTGTTTATTCGAAAACTCATGCTATCATCGGCGCGTAATAATTGGTATAACCAGCTAGCAAGCAACACCACAATGAATCAACCGTACATCTTAACCAGAATGCCAACTCTATATTTCAGGTTCTGGCCGGTTGTGTCGTTCACTTTGACCACCGAGCAATCATATTTTTTGACAATTTTCGAATGAGTTTTTACTTAACGTAGTATAGATTTACAATCCCATCACCATATGAAATACCTATGGTGATGTCTCTGTACATACGTGATTGTTTATATGTACGACTTCGAATAGGTAATAGAAGTCAATAGGTTGAATTGAAAACATGTGGAACGGAAGTAGGTAAGGTAACATACCTGAGAGTATGTAATGACTGATCTAGGAGGAATATTTGTGTCAAAAAAGATACAAAATAAGAACTTACGCCATCTAAGGCCATATGACACAGCAGATAAAAGTTAAAACATTAGTATTTTACGTGGTGTAGAAAACTATAAAAAATCAAAACATAAAATTTACTATTATCAATTTCACAGTGTAGGCGCACAGGCGTAAAAGATCGAGATCGAGACTATAATAATCTCGCCCAACCAATTATTTTACATTGGTAATATCTAAACTTTGGGAAGCGTAATCGGATGAGTCATAAAATGTAGTGGACTGCATTACATACCGAGTGTTGATCTGCCGCTTTTCTAATAGGAAACATTAAGAAAAGTGATTTTAGGTGCTATTTCCTCGATCCGTTTTCTCTCTTTGCTCATGCCGTTAAAATCCATGTCTTCCTATTTCTACCCCTGCCTTGATGGCACTTCCCATTTCCGACGAATTCATTCCACTGGAGGGAATAAGTGGAGATGGGACGGGTTTGAATTGACGAGAGAGCTAGAGCTTTCGGGAGTGCGCAGGTAAACAGCGAATCTGGAAGGATGACGGCTTTGGTTTCAGGAGGACGGGAGAGAGAGAGAGAGTGGGCGGGATTGGCTGATGAGCGAGTGATTAAAGGGAACTTCCGAGTGGAATTTCGGGGGAAAAGCAAGCCTGGAGGCGAGAGAGTGACGTCACCATTATGCATGGGTAGACATGATCTGTACCACTGGGTGGTATCGGAAACGTGCGTCGACTGGGCTCCACCCTCCTTTCAGAAATGGTGCGGCCGTGCGTGATTTCATCACGTCCTTTCGTCACTGAAGTTGTGGAAGTTGTCAACGTAGGCGAAAAATGTAATCCTAGGCTTTGGAGAATGCTGGATAATGTTTCTAGTTAGGATAAACTGATGGATTTTGAGTTTTCCGGAGTCACGTTTGTGACATTTTACTGGCGGAAGACGCATTAGAACGATATCTGCTTCGAGCGCAGGACTTCGGTTGAAGTAATGTTCTAAAAGCACGTATTAAAGAACAGGCTTCACTGAAACTTCTTTTCATATACCCTATTTGGAATTCAGGTGCGAAGATATTTAATGTTATTTTCGTCACAGTAACTCAAAGTATTCCTCACGCTTTCCATTTTTATATCCTCTTTGAAGTCACAGCGAGGACTGACTTTTGTTTAAGTCTCGCGAATGAAAGTTTAGGTTGGCGTTTAAGTCGGAAGGAGACGATTAAATTGTATGCTTTCTCCACTGATTTTGTTTTCTCCAATTGCCGTGAGTAAGGACAGTTGTTAGTTCGCATAGATTCTTACGTCGCGTAAATTTCCGCAAATATTGCGTGTAATATTAGCAAAAAACTCAACTGTTCTTTTTACGTGGCCATTTTTTACAATTATTTAAGTTCTTATTTCCTAGTGGTAATTTAGACATGATGATCAATACCCTTGACTCCATGAGGAAGTTGTGAATCAATGTTTCCATTTTCATGGCGGCGCCGTGTGTTGGGTTGCGATGACCGATGACCTTTGCTCTCAGATAGATTATATGACGCACACAATTTTAACGAACAATAAAGGTAACCACGAGGAGAATTTAAGAGGAAAATAGAGTATAGAGATTAACTTTATCTAGTTTCTATTCGAGAAGCAAAAGACACCTGAGCCTGGTTTGTCAAGATACTGGGCTATTTTAGAGGGTACTATTTTTTTTAGATGGACAGGGATGATTAGCAATATCAACAGATTCGGCCGGGTCATTAATATTTAGTTTAGAGAGGCGTGCCTATTCTGACCCGTGTGGTCCAAGTCTGTGTATTTACCTTTGATTGGCTTAAATATCTTCCATTACATTATATTCGGGACGTAATAAAAAATTCTGGACCGCTAAGTTAGTTATAATGAGCGAGGATTTCCCATAACTTGCGGTGAGAGGATGTTAATGAGTGGTCTCTTTTCATATTTGCCGTTATACGAATTTTAAATTATTCTTTCTGTTATACTCTTCTCATTCTACCGACAAGAACTTCGGATGCAGTGATTATGCTGAAAATCTGCAGAAGATATACGTAACTACTACCAATGTATTCGGATTTTTATGCACGTTTAAAGTTTTTTAACGCATTTTATGAGACATGTTCTTCCATAGTCGAGTAATTTATTTATTGAATGCTTTTTAAGTGCTTCGTCGTAATCATGGCAATACTGAATACGCTTCTCGTTTCCAATACTCCAAGAGTATTTACGGATTATGTAGGTGATAAACGCAATCCAATGGTGTTAAAGGAAAGACCACGTGAAATGGGTTAGATGTAATTTCATTTCTACCAAATTGAACACAGAAAGCAGTAATTCTGCGACCCACAAATAACTAAGAATCGTTCTGCGAATATTTCTTTAGCATTAAATTAGTATTTACGCTGCCTTTAAATTTGCGTGATAGCCTATTCTGCCAGATAACCAGCGCATAGCCCTCGCTCTTCTCATCCCTGTCATTCCCATATCCCTCGGTCATTATACGAGATCCATTACCGGGGGTCATTCTCGTCTCTAGCACCTTCACCTTATTTCCTATTTCCGCTCTGCCTCACTTGGCACGTCAAAATCTCTTTAGCCAGAGGCCAGGCGCTATTATTTCGCACCAACATTTTTACGGCACTTAATCGCCAACCGCCACGATTTCTTTAACTGCTGGCGAATACTTCCATACAATAAGTCCCATTTCCGGCTCTAATGGGCTCTGAAACTTAAATTTTGCCGTCTTCAACACATACGAATTGTCGATGGGAATGATGGTGCGGGTTAGTATCTTGTTCGCCATTCTTCTCGAATCGACGGCACAAACCAGATGGCAAAAAAATGTTCTCACGGTACGTATCGACTTGGAAATTAATATTTGGAAATCCTTAGGACAAAAATTTAAGCTAGGGATTTGGGTGATCTTATCGCCTTTGTTTTGTCTCTGAATATGGTTATATTCTTCTTACATGTCAGGATTAACAGAAATAAAGGTAATAACAACGAAGATTCTGTGTTAATGATTTTAAACAAATATTTTTTTTGGTGTTCCGAATACACCTACAGCTATATCTCAAGGTCTTTTGATGTTTGCCTTGTGCAAAATATTTGCTCCAGTCGAATGCTTGTACCGTATAATGATAGATGTTGCACTGCACAAGGAATGATAATTTGGTACTATGTGATATTGGTGCCGGAGCCCTGTTATATTTCGTAGAAATTCAAGAGGAGGATAAATCAGTGTCAGCGTATTACTCCTACTCCTTGATTGCATTAAGAGAAAAATACTTTTCAAAAATAGTCCTCGATAGTACTCTAAAATCGATTACGGATGGAATTCGACGTGTAATTTACTCTCACGTTGTATTGGTGAGAAGGATAAACAATACGATATCATATTCTTGTAATACGTCGCATATGTTTATTTTTTACATAAGATTCACTCTTCCCCGAGCGCATTTTGTCTTTCGTCAAAATTTTTCAGTATTTTATCGCTCTTAAATAATATACTCTGTCATAATAAAATCTATACGCCTTTAAGTGTTATCTTGCGTTAGTAATGCCATTAGAAGGCAATAAAAATGATACACCTCACTGTAACTCGGAGGAAGGCAAAGAATCAAATCGGAAGTGGCTGGTAAATTGCAGTTTCCCCACCAATAATATTTTGGTATTCAATCGCCATCTCCTCAAAAAGATTGTCATCTGTGTACTTTCTTTTAGTGCGCAGATCTTTTCTTGGTTCGCATTATGCTCCCTTGATCATTTGAAGAATTAAGGTTCTAAGGAAGAACTATACAAAAATAGAGACATAATAATAGTTAGATATTATGTAAATAATATATATATCTGTAACATTGGCTGTAATTATTGCAATAAAAATCATATGTTTTCACTATTACGCGCTTAATCTTCGTCAGTGGAGATCGAATTTGAGTAATTGAATTATCAAAGATTAACTCTAATATGTGCTAAGTATTCACAACAACTGCCACCTTTTTCTCCTCATTCCTCATCCAGTTGCCAATACTATTTCCTTTCCGATCCTTACGTAAATATCAGACACAGTATATCGCTAACTTATTTACTGCGGTATTTATTTCATTCAGGTCGTTTGCAATTGGCCTAATAAGGGATCGAATCAATGGTGAAACGAAAAAAAAACGGTGGAAAGAAAGAATGGTGGTTAGGTAAGGACGAAGCCACGGAAACGAGCAATGAGGGAAAGTGAAGGGAGGTGCGGAGAGGAGGGAATGGGGGTGGCGCCTGATTCGATCGATATGAGTGATAGCCTGTGGCGGGGGATCTAAATGGGGGTAATCATGAAACGTTCCTAACGAAATAATATCCAAATAGGAGGTCGCGGGTTTTGAGGCCCGACGAGCTTAGCCTGGTAAGAGATATTGATTGATTGATTTGTAGATTAAAACCCTGAAGATAAGCCTGGAAATTGGTGGACGATTGCCTGCTATGGATCCAAGTGGTGGAAGTTGAAAATTTGTCGTTCTTACGAGGGATTTTAATTCAACTGAAAGAGTCGCAACTTATTCAAAGACAACAAAATAAATTAATTGGCATAGGGAACACCGAGAAATTTACTTTTGATTGCTTGTTTACATTTTTTTTTTTTGACCTCCAAACTGTCAAAACAGTCCCTCAATATTTAATTCATTTTACTGATATTAGGTGACTGATGATGTTTTAGAAATATCTTTTGTTCTTATAATGCCGAAGTAGGTTTTTCAGTTCTAGAGACTGGATGACTGGATTATTTGTTCTCCTTCTCGCAAGATTGGATATCGAACACTGTTAAAGGTGATTGACTCAGCTGGAAGGGATTAAAACTCGATAACTACTTCTTCCGTGACCGAAAAATACAGTGATGGCCAGGTGATTGCCCATCACTGTGCTCAAATGGCGAAGTCGTCTCAAAAGGTGAAATTTTGTTCTTTTATCACATTTTAATGTCAACCATAACATCAGTCTAGCGAGGCATATTATTATAAATAGAAAGGGTGTTTGGGGGAAAAAGAGGGCTCAGAAATGTTTGGTTACAATATTTTGATCGTTTAGTCTCAGACAAGGTTTTGACCATTGTTTGCAGGAAGCAGTATTGATCTGTTGTAACTTCCTCCTTCTGTGAATATTAACGCGCCATTTCTCTCCGCTCTCAATTGCTCTCTCTACACTCTTCTTTAGCATACAATTTTTTCCTGTTATTTTCTTTTTCTAGACTGCGCGTAATTTCATTATTGTGTATAACAATACATTCAGCGAATCACGTAGAATGCTATCCATGATGTTTTGAATGTTGTGTAGTTACCGGCAAAGATTTATCCGCTCTATCCTTGGTGTTTTGCGTTAAGGGCAGGCTAATTCCAGTACAGGGTTTATCTCCACCAGTCCTCTTTTTCTTACGTTATATTTCCTTTTACAACATACCCGTTCTTAACGGCACCTGGTCTATCTGAAGTTGTTCCCAATCAACATCTTCCAGTGCTTGGCTGATGCTCCAAATTTCTCCATGGCGATGAAAATTTTCAGCGTTTCTTTAAGAAAAATAAAGAAAGAAAAATAAACAAAAATTTACGTATTCCCAACAATGAATGTGATGGGGACCTAATATCCAGTTGTTTCTTTGAAAGTAACAGTATGGCAGTTCGGACCCGAGTTAGTTCCATCATCGTTCTGAATTGCTCGCAATAGTTTCAGATTTAAAAGATTTCTCATTGCATTTATGAGAAGCGGACTCCTTTCCTCTGAATTCGGAGCCTCCGCACAGCCAACTCGTCTCTTAATAGCCGCCTTGTGCCGCTTCTTTTCTATCTCTGCTCTCTTAAATCCCGCAAACCTCCTAATTTACATCCCATTTACCTATCTCCTCCGTCGTTTATCTGTGGCTCCCTGCACTTCCCGTTACGTCTCCCCCGTTTTACAGACAATCCGACTAAGTGGCCTCTCCATTGGAGAAGACTCCTCTTTTTCATCAACCCCTAACTAAACTTTTTTCTGGCTTTCTGGCGGAGTGACTTTCTACCTAAATGCGTGTCGGTTTAAATCTTACTGCGCTCGGTGCACCGTAAATTCTCTCACAATGCCCATCTCTCCTCCTTCCCCATATCTTATTCTCCCTTGAGACCATCCCTTTGAATTGAAAACCTTGGACGCCAATGAGGATGCGTGTCGGCATTCACCAATTTAGACGAGCACACCACAAGGGACCGTTCGGAATTTCACGCTTCAGCGTGGCAGCAGAAGTCTCACCGTGTCCCAGATGCACGGATTCGGAGCACGAGAAAGACGGAAAGAGTTTACCCGTTCTTCGCCGAGTTACGCCATGAAATTGCCTTTCTGCGGATGCAGGGTATAGGGCTGAAGACAAGTATTATACATATTTTATTATGCGTCTGAAACAATACTCTTATAATATTTCCCATTGAATATTCACAATCTTCCCGGAATAAAAATTTATCATGAAATATGATTTGATATGGGTTATAAGTAAGCCCTAAAAGTTTGAATTTGAAGGCAATGTGCTTTATAATTTCTTTCCTGGTGAAATAAATAACCTCCCGGAATATTAAGTATACATTCCTGGTGGTTCATGTTTCCTCTCTCATTTCTGCATAAGTATTCAAATAAATGTCCTCGTCATTTAAAAATATAACTCTTACATGATTGCATTTGCTATGCAGTGCTAAATATTTCGAAATATCGGAAACAACATTGGAACGACAACCATCTGTTGATTGGTGCCTGCATTTCATGGTATTCGTGGCATAGAGAATTTACTTTCCTTTTGCTCTGTCTTCAGAAATACTATTAATTACATTCTATAAATACATGAAGCAGAATTATTTTCTGCAAGCTTAGTATTGAAAAAATATGTTTTGACCTTTAAATCAATCTACCAATAATTCTATTGAGTTACACGGTAAATTTTATCTATGGTGGTAATTACATCAATATGCCTATTTGTATAGTTAAATTTATTGCGGCAGTATAGTCAGTGGTACATCCAAGAATTGGTCTATTACTAACCCATGTTTTATACAAATCGGTTGAAGAGCGTGCGCTGAAAATGGACAATATCATTTATCGCTCTTTTGCATGTTTTATGTAATTATTATTTATTGGTTGCTTATTGGTTGTTTATTGCCTTGGTTATCCGTGCAGGCTATGCAAATGAAGGATTAAAGCTTCCCTTCTCTTAAGCACCAGCGAGTAGGGAACCCTGATCACGGAAAATGTGCCTGTATTCATGCCAAAACAAAGGCTTCATGTACAAGTTTTGAATTGGCGTCGTTCGCATCTCAACCTTTAATACACATTGTTTCTACTCTGAAATCATTTAAATTATATTTTAATATTTTTCTCAAGATGATCTGAAAACTAGTTTGGTGTTTTATAGCCACGGAAAATATTTGTTTGTGAACTCCTCTCTCTATTCCACTTCTGAAGAGCTTTCTCGAGTAATTGAATATTTTCCAAAGATCTTTCTACCGATGAGATATATATTCCATTCGCTTGCATTCAATCCCTCCGCAGCTCCGCTCCACCTTCGTTCAAGCTCAGAAATACCTGCCTCCGTCCTCTTCCCCTCGTCAAAGGCTTAATTTCGGCCTTCATCCTCTTCCTCGAATGTTCATTGTGTCGCTCAGAATGCAATAGCGGCGCACAGAGAGTTCAATAACGGCTGGACACGGGGAATTGGGGAAGAGGGGCAGAAAATAAATGGGATGGCTCAGGGAGAAAGGGTTCTTAAGAGACGAAGGAGACTGAACGGATGGTCGGGATAGGTGGAGGGTAAAGGGGAGGCGTTCGGATTTTTTGGGAATAGAACGACCGATAGGGAAGAGTGGGGAAGCGGAGGACATCACAGTTGTTTACTGGCCGGGAGCTGGGGGTGTGGAGTGGGAACAAAAAAGGGATGAAGAGAGAGACTGACGACCTTAATAAGTATATATCGGTGTATTGGAATCGGATATTTATGAGCAATTCCATCTTGCAATTGGTTCATCCTTGAAAACAATATCGACACTTTGAAGTGTTGGCGATCAAGGGAGAAAATGAGTCTCGTTAATCACGAACTTATTTTTATCTTCAAGAAATATTAATGATTTACTCTTCCAAGTTAAAAAAATTCTAATTATCGTTGATTGGGCGCTTTGATTTTTTATATTTTGCCTGATGTGATTGATCTTAGGATATTTATCCTTAAATCTCATTTAGACCTGAATTAATGATCAGCTGTAATTTATATCAGAATTTCCATGTAGTTTATTACCAGGAGTTTGGTTCAGAAAATAAAAATGGTTCTTTCTTCACCCTTGTATCTAATTATACTGTTTAATAGCAAAGTTATAGCGGTTATGTATTATTACTGTCGAATGATAATTGAATAGGTTTAATATCAATTATAGATCGTTTGCAGAACCCCAAAGCCTTCAGTTTAAGGCGTGTGGTGATCAAGACTCAAATGGATTTTTGACTGAAAAATACGCATCAATGAGCTGATAAAATATAAATGTTGCTGAAAAAATATCGTATGTCCACGTCGAAGTGAAGTAGCTCTCGGTAGTCTTACTTAAACATCAGGTAAAATTGCAACCCAATCACCAACTCCTCCATCCAAGCCTTTCTTTTCGTTTATAATCTAGCTTCAGCAAGGCGTTAGTAAATGTATATTAAGCGACATTATTATTTAATCTTCACGTCTATGTGAGTAAACTCAGCCTAATGGAAGGCCAGGACCTTCCTCAATTCCACTATATTGGTTAAATATATTGCTTATCCCGATATAAGAGTAAGAAAGGGGAAATATAATTGGAAGAAAAGGAAATACTCAAGCCAGGGATAATGAGAGGCGATCCATTGTGTGATGATCTGGGGGTGACGCTCTTGCACTGAAAATTTGCGTCTCCTTTTCACTAGGGAATAGGCTACATTGCCCTTTTCTGTCCATCTTAGCCTTGATTGACCATTATTGTGATGGCCACTCCACTTGTATTGTTTACACGGGGCAAGGTATTGAACAATTTAAAAGTGCATGATTTTCTCAATCTGTCGTACAAAAATTGTTGAATTAGATCATGGGATATTATACCATCTCGTTTTTATGCATTCGTGCATACGTACTTTAAATTCGCCGCTTTACATGTTTTTAATCCGCGTTATAATAATTTAACAATTTTTAATCCGCGTTTGTATATACATATATCAGGTTTTTGAAGTACGTGCCCCGTTGAAAACGGACTTCAGGCAATTCTGGGGAGATGTTTCTGCTGTAGTTTTCCCAAAGGTTACCCTATTTGGCTTGTTTTTTCAACATCGAAATATAAAAATGTAGATTTTTCCGTATGACTTACATTCATACTGTTTTAAAAGTTGAAACCTTTTACTAATCTTTAGAATTTCTTATCAGCTGATTTTCATTTTCTTCGTTTTCCTTCCAGGGAACCCAAGTCTCGCTACCGTACTGTACAGCCGCGATTCTCGCCGTATTTTACGTACATACATACCATCACGCCTTTCCCTTTCAGGGTAGACACAGTCAAAATGTTTTGCTCATTAATACATAATTGTACACCTAACTCTGCTTCAATAATTTTCTCCATACTGACCTATTCTTGCAAACCTCTTTTGCCTCATTTACCCCCATACACTGTTTCATACACGCCCTCCTGTTTTTAAAAGTCCTAATATTCTTCCTCCTAAGAATTTCCTCAACCACATTCAACCACAACTTTCTCGGCCTATATCTACCTCTCACACCATTCATTCTACTCTCATATATCTGTTTCGTTATTCTACTCTCATCCATTCTCTCAACATAGCCAAACCAACGAAGCACACTCCTTTCATACACGTCCATTACTGGAGCATTTAACCCACATTTATTCATAACCCACTCATTCCTACCCCTATACATCCTACTTTTTCCGCAAATACTCCTCAGATAACTCATACCCACGACGTTTAGTCTACTCTTATGTCTATCCTGACATACCCATGTTTCACTACCATATAGAAAAGTGGGAAGAAGCACACTTTTGTACACGGCAATTTACGCTTCCTTAGACAAGCACTCATTCCTTGATATGCTCCACATGCTACCTACCACTTTCCTTCCAGCATTCGCACGTCTCTTTATTTCCTCGTCTATTCTTCCATCTTTCGCATACATCTTACCTAAGTACACAAAATAATCCACTTGTTCAATTACTTCACCATTCGTCCTCATCATACAGTTATTCTCCCCATTCTCCTTGTCAAAAACTACTACTTTAGTCTTGCACGCATTTACCTTCAATTACATTCTCTCCGTTGATTCACGAAACTTATCTAGGAGATTCTGTAATCCCTGTTGACTGTCTGAGATCAAAACAGCATCATCCGCATACAGAAGAACTCGCAAGTTTACATTTTCAATCAAAACACGGTCGTTATCACTACATGCGCCTCTAACACATTTATCCATAAATACATTAAACAGCCATGGAGACATTACGCATCCTTGCTTTACACCCCAATTTATTACAAACCAATCACTCCGAGCTCCGTTAACTCTTACACTTGCCTTACTATTGTCATACATCGCCATCATAACATTCAATAACTGCCCATTCTCTCCATAGTCTCTCAAAACCTTCCACAACTTCTTTCTATTTACTCTGTCATATGTCTTCTCTAAATCGACAAATGCACAGTGTACTTTCTTTCGGACACACATACATTTTTCTATCACTTGCAGAAGTGTAAAAAGCTGGTCACTACATCCTCTCCTAGGCATAAACCCACACTGCACACCCCATATTCTGTCGGCAGTAATATTCCTCACTCTTTCGATTAATATTTTACTGAACACTTTTCCCGGGATACTCAATAAACTAATGGCCCGATAATTATTACATTCGATATTTCTTCCCTTCCCTTTGTACAACGGAACGATGATAGCATTCTTCTAATCCGCTGGAACAACAGAAACCTGTAAGCATAAATTGTATAGTTCACGCAGCCTACAAATTAGTAATTTACACCCACACTTCAACATTTCACTGGATATTCCATCTATGCCTGCAGCCTTCCCACTTTTCAATAGTTTCACAGCCGTTGTGACCTCCTTCTCACTGATATCCTTTTCCATCCTCACATTCTCACATACAACTTCACAAGGCTCATCCTCAACGCCTGCAATATTATTGTACAATTCTTCAAAATACTCCCTCCAGTAGTCCCTAATATTGCTCTCGTCCCACATGATCTCTCCTTTTTTGTTCTTTACCGCATTCATTTCCCTACCTTCACAATCTTAGCACTTTTTACCCACTTCCAAAACAGCTTTTTATTATCAAAATATATATTCAAAATCACTCTGCATGTTTATAGCTTCATCCGCACGCATTATTTCTTTGCTCTCTTTCACAACGATTTTGCATCCATTCTTTTTCTTTCTGTAAATCTCACATGCCTTAGTACGCTCTTCCTCAGATTTGGCAGCAACCATATTCTTGTACACCTCTTTCTTTTCTCTGACTGCAATTTTCACTTCTTCATTCCACCAAGCATCACCTTTAACTCTTCCTACCACTCCTTTTCCACATACACTTTCATCAGATTCCACAATCACTCCTTTCAAACACTCCCATGCATCATTTACGTTCTCGTTTCTGATATGCTCGTCCCATTCTCTCTGCTTCAACGATAGAGCATCCTCAAGCATGCAACCATACCGCATTCTTACCTCGCTGTCTAGCAACCTTTCCACTTTTACTCTCAACTGCTTACGCGCAACATTCTTCCTTGGCACCCACTTTCTGCCTAGATTCACTTTGGAGAGTACCAAATAGTGGTCTGTTCCATATTCAGCACCCCTCATCACTCGCGTGTCCCACTCTAACTCTCTCAATCTCTCATCATACACAATAAAATCAATCATGCTTTTACAATCGCCCCTTTGCCAAGTATACATATGTATTCTCTTATGTTTAAACCATGTATTCGACACAAGCAATCCTTTTTCCAAGCACACACCAAGTTTTCACCATTATCATTCACTCGGGGGTCACCATAAGACCCGACCACTCTCTCAGAGGCATCCCGCCTCACACCAACCCACCCATTCATGTCACCTAGTAAAATTATTCTCTCACCAGGATCACAATCATTCAGAACCTCTCTCAGTTTTTCCCAAAACTCATCTTTCACTCTGTCGCTCTCTTCATCCACTGGTTCATAGCACGCCACAATCACAACTCTCCTAATACCTACTTTCATGCGAACCTAGAGCAATCTAGGGGATACTAACTCGTACTTCCTTACTAAAAACTTAACTCTCTCATTAAGAATGAGTCCTACACCTTAACTGCCGTGTACATTATCTTCAACTCCTGACCACAATGCCAGACTACCGCCATCTAATGTAACAGCATCCCGCCCCTTACGCTTAGTTTCACATACACACAAAACATCCATTTGTCTCACTTTCATTTCATTCAGTAACTCATGCTACTTTCCATACACTCCTCTCACATTCCAAGTACCGTGAGTCCAGCTCGTTTCCAGTCCGTATCTTGATGGGTCAACCTTATTCAGCTTCCGCCGCCCATCGTGGCTTCGGCTGTCCGAGGCAACATTTTGACGTTTAGCAGTAAGTTGTAATAGAGTATGCAAGGTTACCAGCCTTCGCAGTACCTGCACCACGTGAAGCTTTCCCTGCTAACGGTTACGGCGCTCTACCTGTCAGTTTTGGCACTTTTCTGCCAGTATGCCACAAGATAAACCAAAACATAGTAAAACCCTAGGCCCGCTTTCCCTATTCTGCTCAAGCTATGATCCCTTCTGAAAGGACTGCCTTGATAGCCAGCATACTGTTACCCGCGACCCACCACTAGGAGGTATATGCGGTGTACTGACACACCGGGTCACGCCGTATTTTTAACTCTCCAATATATTTACTTTTCTTATTTTACTCTTTATGGGATCTGTAAACATTTTCACACATGTTTTGAAACTTTTTAAACTAGGTTTCGACAACTTGATAAATTGTAGGGGATATTACACTTTGCAGATAATTAAAACTAATCACCTTTCGACAATTTTCATTCTTCACTGTTATTTTCCGCAAAAGCTAATTCCTTGGTATTTTTCGGTGAAGTTACAGCCCTTGATTGTACCGAAATAAATCAGTTGTTGGAATTATCAATACTTTTATAGTTTTCTTCTATAACCTTTCTCCCAAATTCCAAGAAAGAAGTGGGGAAGAGAGGCAAAGAGATGGGAGGCGAACGAAGTTGAGATTTTCCAGTGTGGATCTGTGCGCGGGGTGGAGCGGGGAGACGTTATTGTTCCAAGTCGGTGATCACAAGAGGTGAATGGAGAAGGGTCCAGGACTCCCTCATCCCCCCACTTCCAGACTCTTCCGCCCCCTCTCTCCCTCGCGGGACGCCTCCCAGACTGCCTCCGACTGCTTTAAAACTTCATCTCCCTCTCTCTCTCCAAAGCGCTCTCTCTTCTTCTTCCCTATCTCCTTACTCAATTTATTTGTCACACCAACCAGCCCTCCTCCGTTCCCCCTCTAATTTCCTGTGAGTCCTCCGCATCCTCCCTTTGGCTCCGAGGATTTCCGATTAAGAGATTGACCTCCGTTTTTCCAGGAACCCCCACTCAGCCTTTCTGACCTTCTTTCTAGCCTTTTGTTTTTCTATTTTCCGCACCTTTTTCTTACTTGCCTTTACTCCTTTTCCATCTTACGCAATAACACTCCTTCCGTTCCTCTCCAGGAACTCTCTCTGGGAGAAGAGGATGGAGCGTCTTTCCTCTCATGGAATTTTATTCCATTTCTATGTATCTGTCATCTTGTTTGAGGCAAACTTGTATGAGGAAAATATTGGCTGGACTCAAAAGTGGATCGAGTCTGATGGACACTGTGCATAGTAGCCCTCCGCGATTTTTATTGAATTAATTTGGTTGAAAGGTTTTGATTTTCCACCGTTATTTGATCTTCGATTTTATTCTCGTCAAACCAATTTTCATTATTTTTTCATAATTTAGCAAATAATTCAAAAACATTGCTGCTCTCGAGAAAAGGCATGTACATGACGATATATTTGTGGAATATTTCAAAATATCGTGATATTACCGCGTTTGAGTCCCTTTATTCATATCTTTCTTCCGTCCTATTTTCTGTCTTGAGAGTTCTTATTTCTTCTGGCTCCTTCGCAATAAATTGGATGCTAGGAACACATGAACCGAGGAACTCAGACATAATATTCTATCAATAAAGTGCATTTTTTTATTTCACAATATATGCCGCAGCTCTATCGGCCTAAAGATACAAAGCTTCGATAGATAGTAATATTTTTTGACAGAAATGTTGTCAAAAGATCTAAATACTATTCTATCTGGCACAATTCATATACTACTACAACTAAGGTCACACAATTTGAATAGAAAAATATCGTTAAGTTACATGGTGAATCTAAAAAGATATATCTTAATTAAGAATACAATGCAAATTTTTCTACTATAATTTTTTGTGATTTTAAATTTAACCTTTTAGCGCTTATTGTTTAAAATGTTTCAGCGATTAAATCGAAGAGATCTCCTAGCTACGTTTATATAATTGCATTGGTACTTACCGACGATAGTAATTTTGAGAAAATGAGTTTTTTTCAGTTTACGGATTACATATTGAGTATTGGCATAACTTAAACACTTATGAATTTAAATGTAATAGCTTGTGCAGAAACCTTTAGTCCTTATGTTCCCTTCTTGCTTATACATTTACTATATTGTATGGAAAACTTGCAGGCTCTCTAATTAAACCAAATGCCTTAAGCGTTTGGATTGCTTCGCTTTGCTTCGCTTCGCTTTGCTTCGCTTCGCTTTGCTTCACACTGTGCATATTTTTTTCTAACATTATTTCATACATTAGAAGATAATGCCGTTTATAAACACTATACAGTGTTTTTATTTAAAACCTTATTTTGCCCGGAGCGGGAAAGAAATCAAAACGTGTATTCTGGATGCTCGCGAAAGGAGATCCAATTCGCTAGAGATGGCGTTTTTAAAAGTGATTACATAAGGAAAACAAATATATTGGTGAACTGAAAAAGGATTCCATCTTCCTTCAAAGATTACAAAAAAAATTTGCTCGCTGTCAAAAACACGTTTTTGATTGAGTTTCATGCGGAAAGCTTCAATAATAACTGAATGTTAAAATCAATTCTTGACATAAAATGTCAGATGCATGTCAATAAGATCAGTCGTCATGAAGGATAAGCCTTAGGTTTTATCTGTCGGCCGTAAAAGACGCAGGTAGGCAAACGAAGTTGCGTAGAATTATTCCAAACACTCCTCAATTTGTAAATTTTAATGCTCGTTAGATGAAGGGGTTTTTTAATCATTGACAGAGACAGCAGTTTCAAGGTAATAGTATAAGTTAACTTAATCAGACTAATAATACATAGCAAACGAATTGATTTATGAATACTCTTGTTTTTTTTATCCAATATATTAGTGATTAATGTAACAGCTTTTATAAGCTTTCTTAAAATTTCGGAATGCAAATTTGGGGATTGGAATATTTATTAAATTATATTATATTTTACGTTTCTAACACCGTTTTTGGGGAAAATTCCGTAAGCTGTCACCAATTTTTTCGGCTAATCGAATAATACCTACAATCTAAAATGAAATCCATCCATTTTATCGATACATAATCGTTCGTGTTTGAGCTGCTTTTAACCTCACGTGATCTGGAAGTCGTTACTCTCTTACAAGAAAACAACTACTTTTCCGTCCCCATTCACGAAGCTAACGTACATTTTGGTAAAATAATGTATATTCAATTATTTTAATATTCAATTATTCTACAGTTATTATTCTTAATTAGTAGCTGTAAACAAGTGTAGTTATGTTCTTCCGAGAATATTTTCTTATCCTGAATGCTCATCTGTATGTAGACCAGCTTTCTGCGAATGTTGTCCTAATATTTCTTAATGCTGTTTATTTGAATATATATTTTTTATAATTTACATGGAATTCAAATTCAGGGAAAGTTAATATCATATTCAGGATTTTATTCAAAGATATATGGCATTCAGGACTTGGAATTAAATTTGCAATTTGAAAAATAATATAAAAATGGAAGATGGAAAAATCCTCTGAATAAATAATGTTTTTATGTTGAAATATTGCAATAGTTCTTGAGTTTTTGGGATTGTAATTTGATTGAATTATTAATAACAATTGTATTCTCATGCAAATAGAAAATTAGAAATGACCTACTTCATGAGGAAATTGGGACTTAACAAATTATTTTGAAAGTGGAAAATATAGTTATTAGTTGCAGTAGTTTATTTAAAGTAAATATTTTGATGCATTTTAATGAAACGATTCTCACTTCTAGAGGCAAGACCATCGTGCAATGCAACATATTAAATCCAAGAAATAGATTAATATAGCTGATCGGACTGTGAACTTTTGCATCCGTCTTTGTGTATGGAAAAATACGTGATCAGCGCAGGAAGTTTGAAGTAATGAGAAAACAATTTAACCATGAAATAATCCTAGAATCGCATATGAAGAAGGAAATTGGAAGGCTGAACTGTGGAACACATTGACTAATACGAGAAGAACGTTCCAAGAAATTAGCATCACGCTAAGGAATAATTTCAAGTCACAATACTTTAGGCAGGCTCGCGAAAGACGTTAAGTGGGCGTTTAATAACTTGGTATAACTACTTGAGCACGATTGATAGATTTTTTTATTTCTTCGATAGTTCCAAGGCTAAATAGGTGGTGTACGTCGGAATTATATTGAAGATATGGAAAATATTTCAGCTTAACCGTTGCAAGCAGGAAAATGATTCAAAACTTTGCACCTTTAATATTGAGTCTTCTGACATTTATGATTATGATAAGTAAAATAATATCAAATAAGCAGCCTGTGTCAAAAAATATCATTGGGTATTGTCTGTATTGATAATTATCTACCTTAGTAGTCTAGTAGCCCGTAACAAAATTGTACATCGCCTCTTCTTGCTCTTTAGATCATTGGAAAATAAATTAAGGAACATTAATTTTCTGTCCCTCTCGACCAAATCTGCCTGAAAACTGTATCCGTCAAAGCTCTTTGGATCGAGTCAGTTCCAACTAAAAATGTCAATGGAGAAGTAGGAGTGAGAGCAAGGGGACTTGAAAGAAAACCTCTGCTGTTATAATCAATGTTGAAGTGTAAAAGAAGAGAAAATATAGAAAGGAAGACGTATTCCGGAGAGAAAAAAACACCGTCGTCAGACAAGCTTCGGGTAAACAGCGAAAATATCGCTTAGTGATGAAAGACCAAGAGGAGAGAGAAGAAAAGTTGTTGTTAACTGTGATCACCTGCGTTAAGAAATGAAGGATGAAACGATATATGAGAATTGCTGACCCTCTATTTACCATTTACTTTATTCATTTGGGAAAACCTTACGTTTCGAGGCAAGAATGTGTTCAAGGAACGATTACCATAACAAGCGTCAAGAAACAAGCGTGGAAAGAAAATTCCTTGAAGCCCAACTTACTGCTGATTTTTCCAGGTTTATCCAAGAGAACTGCTAAATACAGTTTTTTCTCCTGAACCTCAATATTTAGTTTGATCTGCTACGTCAGTGTCCGGATGTATTGCAAATTAGTCCTTGCACATTGATTGCGGAAGAAATTTTACTTACCCCGGCAGCCAGGGATTGCAGATGTAATAGGTTAATTTTTTCATTATCCCCTATCTTGGAGAATAAAGTACCGTGTAATGCACATCAAGGTAAAAAAGAAACGATATATATTGTTGATCAAGCTGCGTGTGCATTAAGGTAATTATGTCAATATGATAACTAGTAATGCGTGCCAGAAGCTATGGCCCCGTTGCACGAAAATCCAATTGAATCCAAACCTGTGTTACAAATGATGCTCTGTGGCATACACAGGGACACCAGGAAAAGTAATAACCCATTTCTTAGAGAAATATAATGGACATTGGAGGTAATAGTCCTTGATTTTTTAATGCTATTGCATTCTTAGTGAGAGTTCCATTTTCTCTATTTTTGGTGACATTTTCAAGGGAGTTTTCCAAAAGATGCTGTTCATATCTAAATCTAAATCATCTGTTTAATCTTATAGAGACTGAAATATAATAAACCTGCTTAATGACAGCGGAAATAGTATTCCGCATGAGTTACCGTCTTAACGGTGGAAAAAGACGATTAGTGATCAGAGGACTGCAGGAAAAGCAAGTTGTAATTTTACTTATCCGATAAAGCCCGATGTTTTACGGGTGATGATAACGTGAAGGTAGTTTCTATCGTTTTTTTCGATTTAAGACAATGTCTATAGTTGGTAAAGAATTTGTAATTCCTTGAGCTAAAATACTGTCGATCTGAGTATTCTTGTCCTTCAATAATATCAGCCAAAATGTTCCAATCATCTTCTGAGGATTGATGGTTTAGAACTTGTTGTTAAAACTATTTTTTGATGTTTTAATATTTTTAAAATTATAAATTGTGAATTTTGCTGTTATTTTGTGGGTCTTCAATGCTTAGAAATATCATTCGTTTATCCTGAACTTTTAATTGTATTCATTCTTGTACATCTCGATTTCCTGTGTATTTAGTAAATCAATCAAAATGCCCATAAGGAATAGGTACAACTTTGCCATCCATCTGGACACATATTTATTCACAACTTCCAGAATACATTATATCCCATTACTGTCAGAGAACTTATAAAATCTAAATAATTACGGACATATTTATTTTAATTTAAATAATAAATTTTCATGGGCTTTAATGGAAAATCTTCTTTTTAATTCTCGTATAACAATATAGACCATTAAAAACTGCTACGTATCATAAAAACCTTAACATTTATGCTCTAAATGTATTTACATTTCCGGAAAAGAGGTAAACGCAAATGAGCAATTAGATCATCCTTTTTTTATGAAACAAGGCGAGGGGGTAAGCTTCTGTGTACAAACCTTTAAATCTTTATTCCGTTTAAAAATGAACTGGTGAAGAAATTCTGAGAACAAATGAATTGCGATTAAATCCTTTTCGGAGGATTTGTAAGTTATCAATTGGATAATAGCGTATATTCTGCGAAAAATTATATTTCCTGTTTTCACACTCATGAATAATGAGTTACCTCAGGGAAGGACTATTTTAACAAACTCAATCATGTATGCATATAACTAAATCCGTGGAATGTAAATGTTACCGAGGCAGATATTAGGTAATGGTTTCATTATTAGATCAAAATCGTGGTTTTATCAATTTGTGGTGCATTAGGGAGTAATAGAAGTGGCCTCATGCGTTATTGTTTTATTTGACGTAGATAGTTGAAATTTTAATTTTTATGATTTGCATTTCGGATGTTTAGTGCTCGGAAAAGCTTTGTGCCGAGTTAAAAAAAGGGATATTTAATTCTTCCCATTAGCATTGCATCCTTAAAAACCTTTTGCTAATATAAGGAAGAAAAGGTAGAGCTGATAGTGCAGAATCTCAAAGCACCATCGGGAAATTTGTTAACGATCCATTATGCAAATAAATGTTTTTTTCAATTCAAATTTAGTAGTGAATTTCTTTAGGGCTGTATTCAAACTGTGACTGTTTCAATAATGTGTGGTAAATTCTTTAAGCGTAATTTATGAGCTCTTCAGCAAATTGTAAATCAGTGATCTATCTTCAGCACTGGACGTTACGTACGTAAATCACTGGTCTTAGTTCTGCTCATATCATTAGCAGTAGGAATTTGCTCGACTACACTACCTTCAAATGATTGATGTATATATTTTGAATCTATAACTGGTTTCTACTGTGAATTTTATTTGTTCACTCAGGGAAAAATTCTTGCGATTTTTAAAAATAATCTAAAAATAAAATGGTAATATTGCGAATCAGTTAGTAAAAATGGCCATGACATCAGTCATGAATATATTGCATAAATTACTTACTTATTTTAATGCGTTGGTTGCCGTTATAAACGCCGAGTTCTGCATGTCTAACGTGTGATTCTTGGAGTAGGTAACCAGTCCTCTTGGGTGCCACACTGCTGTGTAACTGTTTTTCAGCTGGTAATACCGATTGGTGTGTGAGTATTGTTTATCTCCATTAAATCGGTTTTTCATTTTTATTCGTGCTATTTCGAAATCTTTAATCAAAATGCGAGGATTTTTCATTAACATCTTTAAGTCCCCTTATAATTATAATATTAATGAAATAGCAATGTACCGAGCAATTGCAAACCTTCATTTTTCATTTTTTTTACTCTAAACTGACATATATCCTGTGTGTATCCCCGGCCTTTCTGCCTGCGTATCTCTTGGGAGCTTTAAAATTGATTTGATCCGGCGGGAAAGCCAACGATACTTGTGGATGTGACTAAGTCCCTGCGGAGGCGGAGCAGGCATTCTGCATGAAGACAGGGACCGGGAAACGTCCCCGTAGTGAGGGCTTTAAGCCCCCAAATACGCGTTTCCTGGGTCGGCAGATAGTTAATGGGTTCCTGGAATCGTGGCGGGCGGACGATTGGGCCACCTAGCTCAATTCATCCTGTCTCGTCTCTGGGGCAGTGTGGACAAGGAACATTGCCCCGTACCCTTTGGGCTGCGTGGTCACTGGTGTCTCTTGGGTAGCGCGGCTGAGGCATTGACTATTCACTCCGGTGGCAATCTCCTATGTGAAACATCTGTCACGGCGTGACGTTGCGGTAAGCACATTTTTCAGGTCAATAATTTAATTATAAATTTAAAACTACTGCAAGTACGTAGGTCTTACGAACATTTTGGTAAATTAAAGTCCATGTAGTTCGAGGGAACAGTCTCATTAACATTTTTCCAATGGTTTTACTTAAGTTTTCATACTCATGTTACTGCTCTGAATATCCGTGGTGGGCAGGGTAACGTCTCCTAAAATATATCGTCATGCCATTAGGTACTTGATATTTTTGAATAATCTAAAACTCGGATCGGAGGCGCAGCTTTTCAGTTATCAAAACCTGGACCTACTAGGACTACTGGAACGCCAGTAATTCAAATGTTTACCTAAAAATCAGTATAAAAACTGATATATAAAAAAAAGAGTTTTGTATATGTATTTTACGCGCAGAGAAAGCTGGGCTTCCAGAAAAGAACGTCGAGGCATCGTATGGGGAAGGTAGGGAAAAATCTCCTAACACTCTGTTTTTGCTGCTTCATGTATCGCACGCCATGCGTGCTCATACGAAATTTGAACCTTTCACTTCTGTCAACAACA
Source organism: Ceriagrion tenellum (assembly GCA_963169105.1). Lineage (NCBI taxonomy): Eukaryota > Metazoa > Arthropoda > Insecta > Odonata > Coenagrionidae > Ceriagrion > Ceriagrion tenellum. The sequence continues at coordinate 141,834,035 of OY720635.1, read as the reverse complement.
CAATACTTCACGTGTGTCAAAATATTTGTGTGCTTTATAAGTGCAGCATGGGTCGAAGAAATTGTTTCGCGGATGGAGAAGCGGGAAATGATTCAAAGTGCCATTTGATTTCCAAGTGGAGGCGGAAAAACAATCGGACAAGAGTTTTCCTATGAATCAAACTTAGTCTTGGAGCCTCTGGGTTAGCGTGAAATCCATGTAAAGAACGGTTGCTTAATCTAAGGTGAGTGAATAGGAAAATATTTGCGATGATAATCCTTCTCCGAGGAAAAGGCAATCGATGCTAGGTCGTGCAAAAGTTTTTATCGATGATTTCACGCACGAATTCGCACGGGGTCATTAGTAGAACGGTCTATGACTTTCATTTGAGGATGATGTGTCCAACACTTCTGAATGTGAAGGGCAATTTGGCAGTCTGTGCTCGATTGCCTGGATGCCTGGTGAGATGTAGCTATCCCTTTGCCTAAATTGTAATCTGCTCTGCAAAATTTGGGGTTTAGTTATCAGTAAAAAAGAAGGTGGGAAAAGCCAATCTACGTCATTTTTAATTTTGAAATTCCGGTTGGAGTAGCCTTGTTACTAAAATAATTTCCAAACTCCGAGTAAAGACATCAGTAATGATTTCAAGCTCAGTCATAGCCCACAGTTAAATCCGTCATGTAGCAAGTGGCAACATAGCGCATCCTCTCCCCTCCAAGTTCTTTCTCATCTCTCAACTTGGTTGTTTAGGTAGGAAGAAAAGGAATATGTATGAATAACAACCGTTATTGGCAATATCAGAGTGTTCTACTAATGACATAGTACATGTTTATAATACTGGCGTCATTGCATTACAACGGTATGACTCAGAGCTCTATTGCATTGTTAGTTTCGGAATTAGCAGTGGTTTACAACTTCCACAACAGCTCATGTAAAAATCAGCATAAAAAATATTTTTCCTTTATTATATTAAAACTATGTTTGGCTAACTCAATCCACAATTTACAAGCTTTAAGCTAGCTATTGAGACAATGGAGAAAACTTAAATTCGAGCCATCGGATTTGTAGCGCCGAAAACTGTCTTTTTCAGATGAAATATCGTAAAAGTGCAGATACGGTTAGGAAAATTTTTTTTCTTGCATACGTAAACGTAGTAAACGTAGAAATGATCATTCTATCAAATTATTTTTAGTTTATTAAAATCGGTAAATCCAGTCAAAGACACAGCTTCCTAAACTCAACAGACTCGACTTTTTTAATGGACAGAAATTCCGGCAGCGGATGTGATTACTCCATTGTTGCTACATGAGCACCGTCCGCCATCCGTCAAATAGGATGTGCAGTTCATGTCCCGCCTGTGCATTTTATGAAGAGCAGATTGACGGCGGGTATTCCCACCTGTCGTTTTTTGTAAAAAAAAATTAGATTCTAGTCTCCTCTTCCTGTTATCAATTAACATGAAAAGTGGAAATACTCGTTCGTGAATAATTAACCCATTGTTAAAACTTGTTTGTTGTTGAAGCATTGTTGAAAAGCGTTTTTGCGGCGTATGGTGAACGAAAATTTTATGGGATTTCTATCGGTTCATACCTATGGCAGCAGCTAGACCCGGTGAGAGCCCCGTGAAGAATTTATATTACCCCATGTTGTTCTATGGTTTTGCTGTACAACTTTTCTGTTCCAAATGGGAAAATTGATTCGGTTGCTAACTAATAGGGTTATTTACATTTACATAAACAGCTGAAATTCTATCGGTAAATATTTGCGTGATTACACGGTTATGATATTCCTCTGCAATGTTGCGTTGCTATCTATTACACATAAACTTGGATTGAAAAAAGCTGTTTAGTATCTATGAAAAGTAGTGAAGTCACTGCATACGCCCAGTAAAATGTTAGTAATATTTATATATAAAAAAATGAATGTTTCTGGTATTAAGTTATAATTATAGCTCATGATTTCCTAAAAAAAAGCTAGCTTTGATATACCTGACATATTTCCGTGCGAGGAATCCAATTTCTAGTTTTACATTTCAGTCCACCACTGAGTAAAAAATGGGCGGCTTAATACGAGCAGAGTAGGAAGGAGCCTTGGCTCAAATCCATCCGTGTCCAGCACTGATATCCTCATTAAGGTCCCCTAGGGGCTGCATTTTCCGTGTCACACCGAAACATGTCGGTAAACGACAGGCGGGAGCAAAGAGGCCTGGCACTCACCCTGGATGCGTGATTTCCTTGTGCCTCAAGGCTTTAGAGTGAGTCGAACTCATCCATCATAAACAACTTTAGGGCTGATCACAGTGTTTGCATTTGACGAATTTAAAAATAAGGGACCGCCGCATCGTGGACGTATTCGGGGACGGGCATATGTAATTCCTCTCGTAATGATGGCCGTGAGGAGGCCCAAGTTTTGGGTGAGGCTTTAGATAAATTTGACATGGGTTTAGGACCATAAGATGAAGCGAAGGAGAGCCAGCCGAGAGAGAAGGGAAGATAAGAGTTTGTGAGCGAGAGGGTTGGACAGAGTGGTCGGACTCGGCGTTTGAAGGATGGCTATGGCCATACGGAGAGGATTGGCGACGGAATTCTGGGAAATTCGTGAGATTGAGCCATATTTAATGTAATGGAGGCAGAAGAATGTCGACCGGATGGGAGGTGGGGTATGGAGCAGGATACGGTGGAGGTTGTTTATTGCGATGGATCCTATGCATCCGAATTTTAGTGCTGCTCATGCCAGCCCAGCTGTGGTGCATTCAGTCCATAATGCCTGTCTGGGAGTTTAAGATACCTATTTTTTTTTGCTCGAGGTATTTTTTTACATTTCAAGTTGCTGAATCACCGTTCCTACAAAATGCTTCAGCGTCCTTTTACTGCAGCCCACAGTGAGATATTATTCAAATTACGACACGCCTGCGATAGTGTTTAATATAGCTCGCAGACAGAAAACGCAAACGGAGACTGAGCTCGCTCAGATTCCGATAAGCCTTCGCTAAGCATCGCCTACCGGAGAGAATCGTAACGCCGATGCTTGCAACGAAACACAATCTCCCGACGTAGCTTAATAGACGCCCAACAGGCCGGTACTTCATCTCAATGGTTTTCTTCTCATTTATAAATAATCCTTTTATAATTGTTAATATACCAATGTAATAAAAACCATTTTAGATTCTTCAATTGTCCTAATTAGTTTCCGCATAATGCAGCATTTTCTGAAGGAAAGTAGCTCTTATGTAATCTTTAAGAAAATCTGGCTTTGAGAGGAAATTACGATCTTGCTTTAATTATGACCAACGTGGATGATGATTATGCTTTAATTATGACCTATGTGGATGAAGCTGCAAGCAGAAAAATGTGGGAATATAAAAAATTCCATTTTAGTAATCACAATAATTTTTCACAAATATTTCTTTTTATTTGGTGAATCACTTATGCTCTGCACAGGATGTACAGTCTAACGTATGATTAATTTTATTAAAATATCCTTAATCCTGGTAAGATGAGAGAAAATGAAAATGTAGCTGTCATAGTCATATAGATTTTGAAACTCCTTTTATGAACATGCTGAATTAAGAGTTACTGCAATACCTATCTTATTCAAAAGAGAATTTAACATTGTAATTCTCACACATAATATTATGGAAATATTTAAGGTTTAACAAATATTTCTCGCGTACTGATATGTTTCTAAAAATGTTATCCGTAAATACTTAGGTGTATGTTTTCGGATAATAATTGTGTTTTCTTTCTTCAGGATGTATGCATCGGCTGTAAATTTTTCAAAGTAGTTATTACTTCAACTTTTATGAGTACCTAACAGTCGGCTATTCGTGTGAGGTAGTTCTGTTTACCAAATTTTAAGCTATCCGGGACTAGCCACGGAGTTTCACTTTTACGGAGTCACCCGCACAGGGAAATCCACACAAAAATCCACAGGGAAAGAGGACGCCTCGATAGCTTAGCTAGCTAAAGCACTCGGCCGGAAATCGAGGGATCCGGGTTCGAATCCCGGTCAAGGCGGATGACTTTTTCTCTGTGGAAATTCGCACAATAGTTCTGTTTAAATATATCTCTCCGTGCAGACTGTATGAACCAAATTTCTGAATATGTATGTATGTGCGTATACATATACTCTTACGTTATCGATTAAATAACGTCGTTTCCAGAGTTGCCATATGTCCTACACCGTGTAGCGCAATTTTTGGTGTTAATTCACCATTGCCACATATCCCGGGAGTGAGTATTTAAAGAGGGTACTGCTTTGCGCGAATGGCTAGTTAATTAATAAGGTGGATGACCGCGAAAATGTTGTCAATGGAGCAATAAGGTTGGGCAGAAGTGCACATATTTTGCAATGGTTGCTCACAATTGAGTTAAAACGATTCTATACCTGTAATTAGTAGTGTTTCAAATTGCGATATTTATTCTTACTAAGAATTGGTGAATTCCTCGGGACGAAAGAATTAAAAGATCTGCATAGTTTAGGAATATATTCAAATATTTTGGTGGGGTCGGAAAATATCAGAATGGGTCCTACTCCAGGGCTTAAAGTGAGAACTGATACTTTTTTTTATGGAATGTGTGAATCGTGACAGCCAATTTTAGCCTTTAAAATGTGAATCTTTCGAGCTCTGCTGTCTTGCTTTCTTTTATGCCCTACGTCGCAGTCTTCCTGAGGAATGGTGATATAGTGTATTAATACTTCCATTTACGTGCGAAACTTTTGTCCTGCTCGACATAGATGAACTCTTCATTTGACCCGGGCAAATTTAAATTTTGTCTCCGGCCTTTTTAATTCTGGAGGCGACAATCAAATTTCATGCTTACACCACTCATTATTATTTACCTAATCGGGGAGCTCCATTTTTGTCTTTAGAATTCAAGGTCCACTCGTCATCCGAAAGGTTATTACCTTATTCCATTGAACACTTAATTCAATTTTGTGACAAGGCGGGAAAATTTTCTCTTTCACCTTTAAAATACATTGCAAGCATTTTTTTCAGAGATTTTGCGTGGGGGAGAAATAATAAGGTTACTGGGTCACGGGCATTCCGCACCCTTTTAAATGCCGAAGAAAGACGGAACTCCAAGAAAAAGGTGAAGTCAAATCTCAATTCACGGAAACTGATGAGGCTGCCATCCCTGACTACAAAATTGACCGATTGCCAATGGCGATCTTAGTAGGTGATTAATTGGTTATCCATGGGAAAATTAAATAATTAGGATAAATAATAAGAAATATATTTAATTTCCCGACTCATGTAAACTTGATAACAATCCATGTTGTTTATCAACTGCGCTAAATTCCCAGAAAAAAATTGTTCGGTATATGAGCATTCGTAAAGAAGAGGCGATAAAATTTTATTTAATCAATAAAGTTGCGTCTATTGCTATGATGGTCTGGAATTATTACGCTATATTTTTTAAACATGTGTTTTGTACTTGAAGGCTATTTTTTTAATTCATCCAATCCGACTGATATTATAGTTCCCCATTTTAAATCGCTATTCTGAAAATAATTTCTCAAAATAATCCAGCATCCGAGTCCATATTCCAAATAGCCCGTACATTCGGTTGACCTCTCTTTTGCACAATTTTAACCCATCATGTTTTATGTAAGGCATGAAAATAATAACTATAGAGTTAACGGGTTTCAGTGCCCACTGACTTCATTATTTTAAGCCGGGATTTTAAAGCTCGGACATGTAGAATTCTTTGCGGTAGAAGCCAATTAGCTTCTGATGGTGGCAGAAGGAATTAATTTTAGTCCACTATAAACTATTAATCGGCAATTTGATAACTTATTTATGGTAAAATGAATCGATCTCTAAAAATAAAAATCGGCTTACTTGTATCTTGTCTCTCATTCTTCTAGACGTTGTCTTACTCCACGGTCTTTTTGTCTCCTCAACTTGTTAAGCGGCGCGTCATAGGTTAGGCATCTTATATTCGAAGATATTCTTATCGAAAGTTGATACACTTTCTTACTCCCTCTCCTTTAGTCCCTGGCCCTCCTTTGCTCGTCCTTTGAAACCCTGCTTCCCCCTATCGGTCCAAAGCTTCCAAACAGAGCACACCAAGCGTGAGTGAGACCTTCAGTACGCCAGACTCGGGAACGTACTTCGAGCAAAACCTTTCGACCTTTATCCAACCTGAATCAACCGAAGGTTGTTGCCAGAATAGAGGAAAGCGGAGACAGAGAAAGAGATACGGAGATATATATGTATAGAAGGAGAAGGAAGCAAGAAATTGGGAGGACAGCGAGGGCGATTTTGGCAGTGAAAGGACGAATGATGATGAGATTGGAATGGATGCATGAGGGCGTGTGTACAAGGGAAAAGGGTTGACCGTGGCGTAGGGAACAAAAAGACGCGGTGCTGCCTGATTCAACACACCCCCGTGTCTCTGTGTTTGTGTACATGTATAAATCCTCCTGCTCCTAATATTACCCCTCTTCAGTGGCCGTTTTAGACGTGTCACCCTCTCTTAGGACTCAGAAAAACCCTCTTTCCACTCCTCTCCCACGCTCGTCCAGCATTCTGGAATCCACTTCGCGGTCGCCTTGAGGAGAGGACAGGGGGCGTTTGTGTGGAACCCGGAACGATCCTATACAATTCCCAACCTTCTCTGTTTTTCCCTCTCCTACATCACATCGAGCAAATGGAGGTTGTCCTCCGGTTTTCTAATTTGCGGCTACCACCGCGAGTCCAATCCGTCTTTGACAAACCTCGTAATCTTCCCGTTTCTGGTGATTTATATTGCTTAACCATGATGATTATCAATCCACGTGGCCTCCGTTTTATGGCCTCTTACATGTTGAATCATTGCCGGGATTAAGCTCTCTGATGTTTATTTGTAGCATATCATTATGGCTCTGCATTATGATTAATTATTATGGCATAAGTTTTCCGCCATCCATTTTTTTTACTATTTTTCGGCAGTAGATGTCATTCTCAGCAACTGGCTCCACAACTTTCTTCGGGTCTAAGTTTTTTCATCAGCTATGAACATTGTCATCTTTAATATGTATTTCACATAGGAATATATATTTTGATGAAAAATCAAGCAGTTAGCTCCTATTTAGTTTGCTCAGTTAATGAGTACGTTATGAAGTATATGGCTTTTTCGCCTCAGCAGTTTAAGATATTTAAATGCTTGATTATACCTTGAAATTAGCGATCAGTTGGTAATTATTTTCTCCCCGGTAATGCCAGGGTTAAAAATCTTGACGGCTTAGGCTAAAAGTTGGCTGTATATATCCGCAGTTGAGTTGTAGTATTTTAGTTTAACGCGCATCGACGACTGCGATTCAGATTTCGCACATACTGCCTGCCTCGTACAGACGCGTGAAATCGAACTCGGACGAATTGGAGGGTCAAACTTGCCATAGAAACGCGAACCATCTTGGCCAATTTTTTGGGAAACCTTATTACATTTTGTTTTGAAAGATTCGCCCTCTATTCATCAAGATTTCTTGCCGAGTTGTTAGTTCTACTCTTGCCCTCTCCTTTCCATGGTCATCACCTCACTTGTTCTCACGTAAAAGCCCGGCTCTTTCGCCCTTTTGCCACTCCCCTCCTTCCTCCACTTGTCGTCGTGTTTCAAACGTTCGTTGAGGCAGAGAGAAGCCGTGAAGACTAAGAGGGGCGGAGCGGTGACAGCGGTCGGATGGGAAAGTATATATGTGTGCACGGATGTTGGAGAGGGAGAGAGGAGCGGAGCGGGAGTGGGAGTGGGTGACGAGGAGATAAAGGAAGAGGGAATTGGGACTGTCGTGAACGATAAGGCGCGTCCTCTCCAATGAAGGGAACACGAAAACAAAGGAGAAGTGTTCCAAAAAATCAAAAGTTCAAATTTTTCACACTACCTCTCAATTGGATGCCAAAAGACAGAATAAATCTTGGTGCGCTACATAAGCTTTATACGTCAATCAATGGCCGTATCTGAAGCAATTTTAATTCTTTCGACGAATCACAACACGCATCAGGATCCTTTGATGTTCCGAAGTACCCAATGACCCTCCTCGTGTGCGTGAATTCGTGCCCTCTCTGCTCAAAAATTCTGTATAGTTTCCTTATAAATACTTCTACAGAATTTCTTTAAAATGTCCTTAGAATACCTTAAAAAGTTCTACAGAATACCTTAAAATATTCTTCAGAATACCTTTGGGCGTTCTGCTGAATTCCTTAGGACGTTCTGTGAAATTCCCTACAAATCTCCATACAGGTCCTTAGAAAAGGAACTGGGTTGACGGAAACCTCACCTATTTCCCTAGAGTTGCTGAAGTTATACAAAACAGCTTGTAAGGAGTTGTTTCGCTCTGCAGGAAATAACTCTACAGATCATATGTTCTGTGGAGTCAGGCTCTCATGTTCCGTACAGATCCTTAGAAAAGGAACTAGTTCTGAAGAAAAAGAGTCAATTTCTGTAGAATTCCTTACGTTCTACAAAATAGCTTCTAAGGAATTTTTTTAGCCGGGCTGAAGGCTTTATGGGAGTTTTGGCAAAAAAGTAAATAAAATTAGGTGAGGTGCACCACCTGATTGATCTTGTATACAGCTGATATTTTTCGCTTAAAATTTCTAGCCATTTGATATCGAATTGGGGGCGGTGTAAAAATTTTGCAGACTTCTGATTGTTATGGAATACGCATGTTGTAAACGAGTCTTTAATTTTGGTGGCATACGTAACGTTGGGTGATATTCATCATATTCTTAGGAAATAGCATAAGTCTCGGACATGCATCAAGTCGTTTTGTGTATGGATTCAAAAAATTCTTTTCTTAAAGGAATTTTGGACCCTTATCAAACATCTTTTATTCAGTAAACGCTAACAGCTGCTCTACCGGTTAGGGTGGGGTTACATGAATTATTGCTACTCTCCTAACTCCCTCACTAAATTCACCACTTCTTCGTACAACCTTTTCATTCAATCCTGTATGCAGTGTTATAAACAAATTTTTATTTTGATTTACCACTGATCTAAATTTTCATGAAATAAATCAATGGTATTTTTTTGGTTTTCGCAACCCGAGGGTAGAGTTTCATTTCACCGAATTTTTCACTACACACGGAAAGTACCGTTTATCATAAACCGCTGCGGGTAAAGAGATAACGTAACGCTTAGAGGTTTTTGTGTGACCGCACGTCAACATTGTCCTTTTTTATTCCAATCTGTTTGATAGCACTATAACTGAAGTGAATGACACAAAACGAATTGACTGAAACGTATAGAGAGCAAATCAAAATGACCGCAATGCATCAAAAAATTCAACTAATGACAAAAATATCTTGTACCTTAACTAGTCCGCAATATCAAGTGATGGCTATGCAATACGGCATCATTTGACTTTTTATTAGTATTAGAATTATTTACGTTTGAATATTTATGGTGTTTGCTTTTTCATTCATTAAATTCGTCCAAGAGATTACTCCGAGATAAGCTTTTCTGCATGCTTCATTTTTTTTGACATAGCCATCACGGAATAGGCATGGTTAGTTTATTCTGTGAGCACTATGAACAACTTAATGATTCAACTGGCCCTCTAACTTAATCTCAAACTCTAGTAATTATTTCTAGGTTGGTAAAAATCTGTGGAAGAAGTTAAGAAGTAGGTTGGTATCTGCCAACAAGTTATGTACTGGAAGGTCGACTTAACCGATGGAGATTGAAGGTGGAACTTGTTCTGATCAGTGCCATTTAATGTTTGGTATAAGCAATTACTATGGAGGATTGGTCTGGGTTGCATAAATGACTTTAAGGGGGAAGTGTCCATAAAGAACTTGTTAGCGAGGTGTGTCCTTTCTCTATGTCGCCTTTGTTTTTTTCCATAATGATCTGGTACCTAAGAAACCACTTCACGTGGTCAATTTGTCTTTATGAGGGTTTGTTAATAATGATACATTGGGCTTAATGGACTTAATCATGTTTTCTATATGACAATGTGTAATTCTAAACTTCATAACTCAAGCGCGAGATATGAGCATCTTGCTTCAAGTGACTGATCTTAATAACGTTTCCTGTCCCCATTCTTGGTGAACAGACTTGAGTTCTAATAAAGAGTAGAGTTAAATTATGTATCATATATACTCGCAAGAAACTTACCCACCTTTTTTTTGTAGTTAATGCATTAAAGCCATGAAATAGTGTTTAAACATAAACCAATTGGAGATACTCGGGGTTTGAATAGTAAGTCACGAATATATTAAGATTACACCCACACATCATTCATGAGGAAACAGTATCCCTGAATGATTTGTGTTGTACAACTCCTCACCATGAACCATTCCTATTTACCGTAATATGTGTCTCCTTAACTTTCAAAACCTACGAGTGCTCAATTATTTTCGGATTTTTCGCGAATTCATCCCCCCGGCATTCATATTGATTACCAATCATAGCTTTGCTTATATGCGTCACAATCGTAACATGCCACAAAAAATTACTCTCTACAATTATGGTTGTTGGTTTGTTATGGTTGGTTAGCTCTTGTTTATGAACATTACTCGTTTTACTTTTATTCATAAACGTTGAATGGGAAAACTATTGGCTGTTTGCAATGCATAATTCGCTTTGTTCCGAAAATTTCCATAGACTTTTTAAGCATGGAATATTATTGCATTATATTTTTTTTGTTTGGGGAAATTAACGCAGTTATAATGGATCGTGAGCTAGATATATAAATGAGAGATGGATAAGATCCTGAGTCGAGAAAATCAATTTTACTCCCGTTCAACTACCTCCCAATCAGCTGGTAATTTGCCTAATGAATACTTCCAAGGGGATCGGGTTGGTGTGATGGTTAGAGTACTGGCTAACCATACGGGCGGCCAGGGTTCAAATGCCTGCAGAGGAGGATGTTTTTCAGAGGAAACCCGGTCCCTACTTGAGTGTCTTGCGGAGAGCACTTCAAGAACAGTTCTCAGTTGGATGAGACGTCAAACCATGGTATCCTTGGCGCCTTCCGTTAAGAGCATGCTAATGTGACGCTGGGTTTCTATCCACCCTTCCTCCCATACCTGTCCCTTATGGAGCAAATGACCTTAGCTGTCGGTTGCCTCCCTAAAATCTAATCCACCAATTACTCCCAACTATAGGCAATGAATTGAATGAAAAAGAGAACTTTAAAGGCCGTAGGTATTTGATGGAATGGAATTTGAAGGAAATAACTTGCTACTTTTTCAAGGCCCCATTACATTTTCTCTCCTTGCTAGTAATAATTTACGATGGGTTGAATATAATTTTTCCCTTTGGTCTTTTCCATTCCTCCCACTTTTCCCATCAGTTTTCTCCTTTTTCCGCCATCCCTCATGTCCGACCGACTCTCAATCCAGACTTCAGAAGGGAGCAGAATTTATTCAACATCCTTTTTCTCAGCGTTTTTCTCTCCCTCTCTCCGTAGTTCTCACCTGTCGGCACATTGACACGTCATACCCGTCATGCTGTTGCAGTGGGGACTGTAATCCAAGACATCAGACCCCGTTGAAAGGTCGTGGTGACGTTCCATTTTCCCGGACAGAGAGAAAGAAAGAAATATTTTTTCGACTCTCCGCATGGGTGTTTTAATTTTCACGCGAATTTGACGAGGCCTTGGACGTATGGGACGCTAAGACTCTCAAAGCGCGGGGAATGCATTTGACTAAAGGAATTTATTTATCTCTGGCTTTTAAGCCATTCCCGCGAATGGGTTTGATTTTTTCGTTTTTTGTGCACAGTAAGCATTCAAATGGCTTTTTACATACCGTACGAAGCGGCGTTTTGGGGATTTTCTTTCCGGCCTCCAAAGAGAATGCGCGCACTAATTTTGGTACCACATACGGCAGTTGTCGGGTTAAGTACTCTTTCAGCAGTTTTTTTATGTTTCTGCCTGTAGCATGCAGCTAGGGATTTAGCAATATTTTCCCCCGAGCGGTTTTCCACTCGTACGTAATCGCATTAACAACTCGATAAAGTTTCCACGAATTTTGAGAGACTCGATTACTTTTGTTGAGATAACATTTTCAAATGGGTTCCACTGGCATTAATAAGAAATTAGCCTTCTGAAGACGCATGTTATTGCATCGCATTATTCCTTTGAGTTACGTCATCCATAGATCTATCATCATCTGCGATCTCCCTCTGGAATAACTATGAATAATAAATAACATAACATATGTTAATATTTAATCGCGACATCCTTTTCTACCTCTTCAATTTTGCTACCTTTTTAATTTCCCTCATCAGCTCTTTCTGATTCTTCGAGCACTGATTGTAGACAATGCATGAATTTGCTCAAGTTTCCCTGTGAAAATCAGTTGTAACACCTACCCCAATATTTTATCGAAGAGTGCAAAATACGGTCGTGAATGACAAGGTGATAGTTTTGAGTGCGCGATCGTTCTTTGGACTCCAGAACTCCGCGTTGCGTGGAGATGAGATAGGATTAAAATGCTGAGTAGTTCTTTAAATATGACAGTTCACGATTTAGACGCCGCAACCTCTTTTGAGCTACGAAATTTAAAAGGGACGCAAAAAAGATTTTAAGAAAATAGTATCTTGTATGGAACTGAACCTTGCATAAGTTTTAGATATTACGTATTAAAGAAGTTGACGAGGAGTTTTAGGAATCGTCGCAAAAAGAAGGCGAAGGTAAGCCGTTTGAAAGAGTAAAATAAACTTGTAAAATGTCTATATTGCAAAGAAAAAATACATATTGTGGCTCTTTCAAGAATGAATGAATGTAATTCAAGCCTAAAGGATGAATGTGCCTCCTGAGAAATGTAAAACGCCGATAAAAATGAATGAAAATAGTAAGTGTTAGAGATGAGGTTTTTGAAACGGGAGAGTTTATAGCTGACAAGGAGCCATTTTCTACTTATATAAATGCAGCTGGTAAGCCTTGTTGTGTATCTACTTTAATTGAAAGTTGTATAGAGTCTGCAATCGATGATGATTCTAGTTATATTTGCAAAGTCGGATTTCGTATTTTACTGACAAATTTCCTACTGCTTTCTAACCGCCTTCAACCGTAAAGGGCTTTTTTACCAAGCCCTCTCAAGACGAGTGACCACACAAGTGCAAGGAGAAACAAAGCATTTAAACATTCTTTCTTCTATGGAGAGGAGCCATTCTTGGGATTTTGTAGTTTTCCCGAAAGATGCGATTCAATTCAGGGGAAGGTGTTTACTGAGTCTACACCCGGGCCGAAAGCATAGGCTTCGCGTTCGAGTATCCGAAAGCGCTACTCACTAGAATATTTCTCTGGTTGCATGGCCATTAAAATAGCCGGAAACGTAAAATTGCCTCTCTCTCACACTCTCTCTCTCTATTTAATATTTCATGGAATGTAATATCTCGCACGTCGGAAGTAATTTGTGCACGGCACGTGAGTCTGCGCGCATCCATCCCGGTAGAAAGTTTATAGCGACGTCGTCGCTGTCCATCTTCCTCCCGGCGACGTGAAATTCACCTCGACTGGGAGCTCTCCCGTCCCCTCCTCCCGCTCCCACGCTCTTTCCCCCATACTCCCCCCCTCCCTAACCGAGAGACGCCCTCGCGTGGAAACGTTTCAAATTCTCGCGAAATAGGACGCGGAGGATAGGAAAGGGGGGAGAGTGGCAGATATGCTTTGAAGCGGGCGCGAATATCCACTCCTACCATATTCTCACACTCCCTGCCAACGTCAATGCATATACCTTCCTCCTTTGCATGTAGGAGAGCATTTCTCACTCTATACGAGTATGCTGTGAGATGTACCGGGAAGAGGACGGGTGAATTGAGGCTATGCTATTCAACATTATAAATACATCGACGCTACTTCGATATTTATTTCGTTTATAATCTAATCCTAGCGGGTCAATTTAAATGAGATGTTCTTGGGGAAAGTTTAGAATATAAACGAGCATATTAGGATTATATCATAAAGTTAACATTTTGTTATGCAAATGTATGGTCGACGTGTATGTTAAAGACAATGAATTAATATAGAAGATTCCATGTATGCTGTGAGGTTGATTTTCTTCCCGCTATCCAAGAATATTTTTTCTTTCTTTCTTCATACTTTCTCTATTCCTGTATTAATGGATTTCGAATTATATGTTTAAGTACATGTTCAAGAATGTACCTCGAGAATTTCATTTCTATCAAGTTTCCAATTTTAGCCATCGTATTAATAACAACGTTAAACTCAATCATATCATGTGACTTTCGAGAAGCTTATTATATATGATACGCCCTCATAATGATTAAACGTGCAGATGAAGCGTCGTTTCCTGTTAACTTCGTATTATTGAGGGTCAATTCAACGAATTGGGTGAGGGTGGATCCCTATGCGTCTGCCACTGGTATGTGTATATTTTCCTCTCCACATAAATACCCCTCCAGTCGTCTTCACGTCACTTCGCGAGCCTTTCCTTCCCATCGAGCTCGCGGCAGTCAAGTGGGGGACGTGTTCTACCACCTCTTCGGACGGGCCCAGCTCGAGGGAGAAGGGGAATAAGAATAAAATAAAATATATGAAAGCATCGTCCGCCAGCGTCCACGGGAGCAGAATGGGATTCCGTTGAACCGATGGTGTGCAACCACACACCTCTCTCCTTTAAATGGAAGTGAGCGTCGATGGGAAGTGTGTGCGTGAGAGGATGCGCTCGTCATTTGGGTTCGAGTCGCTCGAATGGGGAGGACAAAGCTTGCTCACACAAAGAATCATATGCTCCCTTCAAGAGGATGTAGGACACATGAGCTTCTGTTAAGTTTGAGGTGGATAAAAATACGTGTGGCAAATATTGTAAGCGATTAAAAAATATTTACACCGATGAACGAATTTTTTTCATGAATTTGAATTGACCGGGATTTGAACCCGGATTTCCCGATTGCCGATCAGGTGCGTTAGCGTAACTAGCAAAGTTAGTAGTGGTAGCTAGTAGCCAATGCAGTGTAGTAGCTAGTGGCAAATAGTCGAGTCAAATAATTGTTTCATGGTGACTTTATACCTCGGTGTATATAAACCCATGCGAGTGACTTTATAACATATCATTTGTTCATGCAATTATTGGAAAATTAATATTAGTTTAAGACGTTGTTTACTCTCTGCAATTTTTCATGTTAGTGTAAAGTGGAGGAAAGGCAGTTAAGTAAGTGTGGTTGAAAGAAACAAAGATGGGAAGTTAGAAGGTCTACAGCTAATAGTTGCAGAAATTCCTTTTCTCAGTGAGAAAGAAAAAACATATATTTCCGCTATTTTACGTTATTGTGGGTAAGAGGCACGAATAGTGTCATCGCGAGATCTGAAGTGAACGCCTGTGCATTGAAGCTAGTTGTGCCTATATTATCAATCTCCATCCTTCCCTTTCCTATTCAAGTTCACTGCATCTTGGTAGCTCTTCCTATGTACTTCCCTCTTTGTCAGTTATGCCTTGTACCCCAGATATTACATACAATATATAAGTGGAAAGATACGTTTTATTCCTCTCTTAGTTAAAGATAAAAAGTTTTGATGGGTATAAATAGAGGCAGAAATTGCAAAGAGTTTTAAGGCAAGGGATATAGTGTGGGAAAACCTGTAATGTTGTCACGAAAACGTTTGGCAATATTCTCTTTGGTGGGGGAAAAATAATGGGTTGCCGATTATCTAAGAATTTATTTGGTAAATATATATAATGATGATGATTTTACTCTCAATCTCTATTTTTATGAACTTATTTTTTTATATGAAACCTAGTAGCCCTGAAAAATCACTAGACAAAAATTTCCATAAATGAGTGGTTTGCCAAGGTGGAAACATCAAAAATATTTTCATCGATTAACGACTTTCTTGAGTTCATGTTTTATTTTCCATATTTACAGTCTATTAATCGTAATTAAAAATTTAATGCACTCTATGCTAATGGTTAGCATTTTGAAATGAATTTTCTGTTGAAAACGGACTACTTGGGTCACTGTCCCACTCACGACAGCGCGAGTAGGTGTCGCGTCCCCGGCAACATCAGCCCTTTGCACCACTCCTTTGCCACGCCCACTGCGTTCGCCCTCCCCTTCTCTCTGCGCCTAGTTGTTGTCGCGTAGGACCGTCCGAGCGAGGAAGAGTCGCATGGGGGTGCCGTGGGGATGATGGCGTGAAGAGGTCATTGAGGATGAAGGATGCAGCGGGAACGGGGAGCGGTCGGGCAAGACGCTAGGTGAGAAATAGCGGGCTATTAGGAGTCCCAAGGGAGATTTCTCTGAACTCTCTCTGCGCCACATTTGTCATCGCTCCCGACGAGCCCTTGTTTTTGGGTGCGCTACAGCGTAATCGGTCATTCACCGCCTCTAAATATAAGTTTGTTTACTTTTGGATTCAGGACATGCGTCTATAAGCAAATCCTTTCTCGTCCGATCTGCAATGTCAGTCCACTGCGGGACCTTTCGAAATTTTTTCCGTTTATCTTCTGTTTCTTAGATAAAATAAAGTCAATTATTTGATTCCATGAGAGTGATTTTCAATTTTTGCTATGGGATATCTGCTTGTTGCGACAATTATGGGAAATGGAACTCAAAATTTTTTACCTATTCGTTAGATGAAAGACGTTGTTCATGATTCGGAAAGATTTTCATCGGTAAACTAACTAGCATCGCTAATTATCTCTAAGGATGAGACTTTCTCTGTGTCGAGAAAAGTGTCTTCGTGTCTAGAAGTTTTTACTTTTATGGAAGATATTTATTGATTGAATAATGGGAATAATCCCATTGAGAGGCCGCCTAAAAGAGGGTATTTCGTAAAACCTCTGATCCATTCGGTTCACTTATTTTGTTCTCTTTCAAAAATTCCTTCTGTTTGTTTTCTGGTCATCGATGTCATTATAACAACTTTAAAAATTAAAACGACATTTTGCTTTTAAAACGAAAATACTAACCTGGAGAATGTTCCATGTTACTCGTAGGAAGAAGCTTAAATGGACTAAGCCAAGTTCTGAGTGCATTCATTACCAACTAAGCGGGGAATAGTTGCGACAAAATCGCAACGTCCTAAGATTCAAAGCTTAGTTTCTGCCACTTATTCTTTTTTACTGGTCATTTTGAGTTTCATGGTTGATCCACTCTGTGGCTACGACGAAGTTGCTCGGAAAGAAAATTTGGATCAATATTCAGCTTTTATGGCTAAGTCTTTATCTATCATTCGGGAAAGTTTTCTTCGCTTTAAAATATGAGAAATTCGATCCATCTCACTTCCACCTTGGAGAGTGGCACCCACACAGTTTTTCTCGACCGACTGCCGAAAATATACGGAGGTGATAAAATTAGGCCCAGCTCTATTACAATGGCGATCGATTCATTATGGAAAGTATTTTGCGTAGAGACAAATGGAATGAGAGACTAAGGCAGAGTGTAGCGGAGGGCGGCTGTAGAAGGGGGATATGGGTGGAGGAGAAGGTAAAGAGGAGTGGGGGTGGAGGAGAGGACGGGGGGGGGTGAGAGAGGTAGGTGGGCGTTAAGCGTTGCCAGGCAGCGGCCGGAGGAAGGAAGGAAGTTGCGTAGGGTTTTAAGGGCGCGGTGGCGGGTGCAGAGGTGGAGGAGTCGGGTTGGGCGGGGCCGCTTCTCGGGCGATGGTTTTAACGGCACGTTGGCCGTCAGGGGAAGAACGAGGGTGGGGGGGCGTTGTCGGCCTCTACGTGGACCCTGGTCGGATGTGTAGGGGTTCGAGGGTGGGTTGGTCACGTAGCTGTTGGGCGCTTCCGAACTTTTCCTCCCCGGGCGAAATTCCATGATTGCTTAAATTAAATATTTTAGCGGGGCGAAACGACGCCTTTTATTGACTCCTGGCAATTTTCACAAACATCAAGAGCTTTTAGAGTGGTGTAAGTGGTGCAAATGACGTCAATGATAGGAAGAGCATGATTAGAGGAAGGAGATTACCCTTATAATTTTGACTCCCCAAGAACTGGGCTCCACTTATTGGCATTACAAATCTGCTTATTTATTTTCCAAGTGTAAAATTTAACCGTTGCGACCACCAGTTTTCGAAAACACTGATTGTGGCATCGACTCGCTTGCTATGTAATCCTTTGTGAATATTTCTTTTTTTTATATTTTATATTAATAAGATATATATTTGTTGATATACATTGTATGCATCTTGTAATCGAATGTTTCTGCAGAGTGTTTCACCATTAACGTTTTAAACACTGAATACTTTATCATATAATAACAGTACATTGTCCTTTGCTCACAAGATCGTTAATTTGATAGGTGTACAGGAGTACCAGTTCAGGTGTATTTCAGGCGCTGACGGTAATATGAAGGTTGCATACGTAGATTGTAGTAGTAGTTGATTGTAGTAGTTGAAAGTTGAAGAATATGGAAGAAGTTCATCAGAGGATGCCGAAATATTTCTGAAGTGGCTTGGCTCCTAAACTTGGGTTTTTCTGACGTTTCTCCATAGGTTTGGTCTTGAAAGTGTCTTCAATGAGAGGACAATCTGATTGGTAAGCAAAACTTCCATCTAACAATTTACGATGACGCAAGTAATTGCATAGAACACTGTAATCATAAATTGATTTATGATTTTAGATTCTTGTTGAAAGTGTCTTTCTTTCAACCGGTATAGGTTCTCAATTACGTCTGTTACGGAAGGTGATTCGAATATTTCCTTCAAAGATCTCTGATGACTATAGGCGCGGTACATTTCGAAACGTTGAAATATATGAAAAACCTGACCCGGTAGATATCTCAGAAACTTTCGAATCACTGCATTTTTTCAACATATCATTGCACTTACTATTATTAACCATACATCTGACTCGTGCATCGTACCATTAGTGTTGCCAACTTGGCAATGATTGAGAGTTGAGCCTCCTTTTAAGCATAGATAACGCCTTTCCCTCATGCTGTTGACAAATATGAAGATACTCAAATGTTGACGTTGAAAAACATTTTCGCCTTCAAATCCGATCACGTTCGTTCATCTAATGGTACAGCCAAAATTTATTTTCATGTTCCCCACCTGTTTCCATCATCTTTTAATATGAATATTCCGACATGCCTGAAATGTACTCGGATGACATTAGGCTCCTCCTGAAAGTACACACGCATGCAAAAATTGGATAACGGAGTGGGGTCGCTGAGGGAGAGCCTTGATTTGCTGAGGAAGAACTAGCAGTTGAAGAGAACGGGTGAGATCGTGATGGTGTTTAACGGGAGGACCGGCCGCGATTACCGCCATTCCGTAGATTGGGAGTCAGCCACGTGGCACTGCGGGGATGAGCATTTAAGTACATAGATCCCATACATATCTACATGCGCCCGCCTCTGTGGAGGGGGCGCTTGTTTGAACTTTCGAACGCTTTTCCACTTCGATTCACCGCCGCAGCACCGCCGCCGCAGCTCGTAACGCATCCGATTCCGAAAATGGGTTATTTCGTTGAGTTTGCGAGGCCCTAGCTAGAGCGTGCGTCGCGTCGTGCGGAGCTAAGTACACACGCCCCAAGTAGGTAAACGAGGTCTGGTTCCGTGGTTATCGGGACGCCCGTATGGCGCATAACGCGCGTTAATTGAGTCGGAAAACGGAACTTGAGTGCGGCCTGAAATGTATTGTTCCACCCGAGGGAGGTGTTAGTCTTTGTTTTACAGAATGATTTCTCAGTTAAGGAGTTATTTTTTTGCAAGTAAAATTGTTTAGAAGCGCGTGACACTTATATTATTTCTTATCACACTAAAAGTACAAATATATTTCGATTTTTTATGGATTCCTACTTCAAATTTTTGAATGAAAGTCTCAGATTCTCAATTCTCATAAATTCTCAGATAAATAAATAAATATGGTGATTCTGTATATCTTCTGCCCACTCTCTATTCAAGCTATAGATATTTGTCAATGCTGATATTTTTCGAATGATGATGATAATATCTGAGAATGCCCTCGGGAAAATAAGAAATAAATGAATAATTTTTGATTGCACCATGTTTATCAGATTTTTACTATGTCCGTCATTGATGGTGTTTAATTACGTCAAAAAATAGCTTGTGCGAATATTCAGTGATTGATGATTTTGAATTAAGGGCCTGTTCATGCTCTTTTTTGGCATCTATGCTAGAACTTTTGTATCTAATATTTCCTGTTCATCTCGACACCAAAGATTAAGTATCGTTCTTTTGGCGTGTTTAAACAGAGAATAAGTACATTTATAATTCCATCCATGCGTCATTGCAGTTTCTTCTTCCCTGAAATATTAAAAATTCGGCATTCCCAGAGGGCAAATAGCCCGTCAAGGGAATACACGTTCACTCTTACACTCATTGCCGAAGAGCCTAGGTGATATAACCTAATGTGTACTTTGGGCTTACGAAGCAAAGCCACTCTCATGATGAAAGACTAACATTGAAAGAAACATTCGGCGCCTCTCATTTTTGATATCCCGTTCCCCCAACCTGCATCTCTAAAACGTATGATTCCTCCGCTAAGTACGGCTTTCTAATGATAACAGGGAATGTCGGATCAAAGCACGCTTCCCAATCACTGGTGGTACGAAGCGTATATATAGGCGCGAGGTTTGAGTCCCTGGGACGCACAAATCTTTAAAGGTGGCGGGGAAGCAGCCAGCCTGACGGAGAGAGGTTGTATGTATGCTTCTCCAGAAGTGGATCCGTCTCCATTCCAGAATCCGAAGTCCCAAGGGAAAGAGAATCCAGCGCTGGAGAAGGGGTTTTGTGTTTGAAAAGATTCGAGCTAGGGTGGCCGAAGGCGGGGTTTTAAGGAAAGGAATTCCCCCAGGACTTTGGCTGTGCGATATTTGATTTTCACTATCGCATTTCGATGGAGTTTGTTGAAAATGATGAGATGCATTCCTGAGATATCATATATCATTATATTGCATGTCAATCGAAAAAATCACAGGTTAATAAAATATAACATCGAATGAACTCGCATGTCACATTAACTCAAACATCAAATAAAATAGCTTAATGTCAAATAAAATCGGGTAACGAGTTACATGGATTCATATCGCGTACAATTTATACCGCATGAAGAGGCGTATGACACTACACATTTCGCGTATTTTAACATACATAATATCACTTGGCGTTTTTGTATTTTTACTCGGAGAAATATCGCGCTTCCAAGCATCGCATTGCAAATTCGTCATGCTCATGTTATTTCTCAATCGATACAAAGATAAATCGTGTGGCCTTACTCCAGAGTTGGTTTTCCCTCTCGAACTCCTCTTCAGCAGCAGCCCAGGGGCCTTCCTCCCAGGGTTCGAAAATCTGGCGTTGGACTCGCAACATTGGCCGCCTCCTTCAGCAATCGACCCCCCCCCCCCGGCCCATCTAATCCCTTCCCACGCAATCCGATGCCTTTCGACCCACATCATTGCCTGCCATACACTAGTCTCCTCCTTCCAATCCCTCTCGTGTGAGCACACCCAAAGGGAAAGAAGGAGCTTCTTTCCATCCCTTTCTTTTCCCTCCCGTGTTCCTTTGCGAGCTCTGGCATTCGCAAGAAAGAAACGAGCGGGGGTGGTTAGAGGAAGAATATACTGCCCGCCAATGGCGGTCGATGGGGTTACGGGAAGGATGCCTCTTCTTGCTTCGTTTAGCTTTTGAAATTCAAAGTACAGACCCCTCCAAAGTTGTTGCGGATTCGCGGCTCCACTTTCATTGATATCATCTTATTGATGCGTTCCACATATTTCAGATATATCAGTTGATTCTAGTTTAGGAGTGAGCAACTTTTTCGAGAGTGCGTGCCAGAATCGGTAGAATCACTGACAAAAAATATTTCCACGTGCCAGCCGAAACTTTTGAAATCATATCATTTGATATCTCGATTATAGATTATTCATTGATTAAGTGCATCATATGAAACCGACTTCATGGAAGAAATTATGACCACTTATACGAAAAAGGTTTTTGTGGATATATTTATTAGCCTGTAATCAAAACTTCTGCTGCCCTACATATAAACACAGTTTAAAGACACTCTTTAAGGTGCTCCTTCTCGATGTGGGCAGCTTCTTTTAAAGCCAAATAATAATTTAACTTTTCTGTAAAAAAGTAGGCTTTCCTGTATTCGTCGAGGTTGTCCTCGCCACTGAAAGGCGTTCCCTTAGAATTGAAAAAAATGGCAATGACTTATTCCACGTGCCTCAAACTTCGGCGTGCCTAGGGCTGCCCGTCCCTGCTATAGTGTCAATTGCAGTCAAATAGCATGCGGACAAATAGGCGATCTTAGGAATAGGAAAGGAAATAGAGAATAGGAAAATTTGACCACTCTCGTTGGGATCGGACAACTGTAACTCACGGTGTCTTGAGTGGGGGCTCGCATTAATCATTTTTTGCACTGTTGTACACTTATAAAAGAATCACGCCTACGCAAATCCATAAAATTATTAGAGGAAGCATAAAAAAGTCCAATGTTTTTGTTTGCGTAGATATAGTGAGTTCTTGAATAAAGGTGAATCTGGTAATCGGGAGAAACGTAAAAGAAACTGGATTTTTTGAGCAAAGAGGAAGAAGGTCCTTCAATGAAAAAGTCGAAGAGAAATCATATGGATTAATCTCAAATATGCCGCGAGCATTTAGGATACTACATAGAAAAATCTGATCCTGGAAAACAATAAAATACCGAGAAAAATAGCACATTTAGTTAAACCTGCAACAAAACGATGTTACACATAAGATGGAAAGATTGATATGGGGGCCGCTAGAGGGGCTGCGTGCAAAGCCTCCAATACTTGAAAATTTCAGACCGTGCAAGTTTTAATGAGGCATGGAGGATACTGTTTTAACCCCGCTATGTAACTTTAGATCTGTTAGAAGTGATACATTGAAAGAGACCCTGCCCGACTGATTAGAACGAAATTCCTTCTTCCCTTGCCCGTGACTTAACTTTGTGATCATAACTACGATGAAGAGGGAATGTAAGTCAATCCGTTATCACAGAACTCACCTTGGTACTCTCCCCCTAGTTATTTCGAATTCAAATCCCCGCCATATGGCATTGCCGTTGTCATGAATCTCATGACGCACGCTCCAGCGGCTAACTTGGGAGAATGTAGTCGTAGAAATTTAATGTCAAATTTTCAGCGCAAATACAGACTTTTTGCATTTAAGGCTGACAAACCATCCGCGACACTTTTCTCATTGGCTTAAGGGTGCTCAAAATTTGATCAGAAACATTTGTACTTTGGTCAACATAATATCGGAAAGAGCTCATTTAATAATTTTGCGTGCTGCGGTGGTCATTAATTTTACTTTTTAATGTGAAAAATTAAATTGTTAATTAAATTAGGGGTATTTTAATGAAGTAATGTGTACTCATTTTCATCTTACGTTTCCCCTGTTTTTACGTTTGATTAATGTCTCGTATTTTATGGTTTCAGTAGGAAAAGACCCTGTTCTGTTAGCTTTCATATATTTAATGTTTCAGTATAAAGGGAATACGTATTAATATCTAATAATCCATGCATTCAAAAGGTTTAGAGAAGATCAATTTCTTACTCATGTTAATTATTTATACGTAAAAAATTGGTTATATTTCATGATATATATCCATGAGCTTAGATAAGTTTCCTACTCCCTAAATACGAATCAGTAAAAGAATACTGCTTGACAGCAAGCTTTCACTGATTTGCCAAGTGCAAACTCCACCGAGAATCAGTGAAATATTACTGATTGTGTCAGTGAACCTCCAGTTACTGATTTCCCCAGTAATTGCGCCACTAATAAACCCGCAAAACTTCACTAAAGCTATCAGTAAAGATTGACTTGTGTTAAGCTTATATTCACTCAGGAAATGGTGGACAACTACATTCCCTCAGTAACTAAAGTACAGTACAGTAATAAAACGTTAAATTACGTATTAATTTCCTCAGCCATAGGCATCTTTAGAAGTGTACAAAATGCAATATCTATTGAAACAGTTGAATCAAGACTTGTACTAACATAAAAGCTGAAAAACAGAGAAAAAATTATTAGTACAATATTTTTTTTTAACTTAAGCAAAATGAATATCACATCTGACTACCATTACATCACATCACACGTAACATCTGTGTTTCGTTGGGTTACTGACAACCAGGGTTAAAGAATTTACTGAAGATCAGTACTTGGCCTCTAATCGTTAGTAAAATTTTACTGTTCACCAGTGATTCATGTTTTACTGTTTCAATCAGTAGTATTTTTACTGATTCGGGTTTAGTGAGTAGGTTGGCTATTACATACCTAAGATTTCGGAACAGATAAAGATATGGAGATGAGCAGCGGTAGATAAAAATTACGTTACAAGTAGAAAATGTCAGCAAGTCATGTCGTTTATAAAAATTAGCTGGCCAAATGTTGAATTTTTTCTAACTGTAGAGTTAAATGGGATTATCGATGGCAACCGGCTGGAGTTGCCGTGTTTGTTTTAGGTTAACTTGGCCCGCAGATCACAGAGCTGAGGACGTAAGGTAGAGGTTGGGGCGTCATTCCAGGTACTTGGTGTGTCTGTCAATTTATGGTACACACTGAATCAAATTTCGAGATTAAACACTGTATCAATGTGTCCACCCTCGGACGACGACGCCACGTGCATAATGGTTTGATGGAACCGGGAGCGCGGTAGTGTGGGTACGTTTTGGTAGGGAGTATGGTCTATTGAGCATTATAATGGAGGAATGGAGGAGATCCTTGCGGCGTAATTGATTTACTAGTTAATAAAAGTGTGACACTTTTTTCAGATACTTTGTTGTATTTCATCATTTAATTTATCGTCGTGTGTAAACTCATGCACATCACTGAAGAACACTAACAAAACGACCCAGTTCTCAAAGCCTATGCATTAACTTCAGGTACAGTATTTCGTTTTTAGCTTTGTTTCTTAAGTTAAACATGACGCTTAAGCATTGATGCACTGGTGTAGAATTTTAGGTTATTCTGTGGTTTGTAAAAGTGCCCACACGAAACTTGTTTACTATTCAAGACTAACCCACGCATCACCAGGTAAAGTAGTACAAGTGAATGAAAATAATGAGTCTTAATAAACTTAAGAAGTATCAGTGTTCTTATTAGTCAGACTTTTACTACTGACATAAAAAATTCATCATTTGCCTGCATAATGACACTTCCGATTAAAATAATCCTTAAACCCTATAAGTGAATCCGCCCCTCTTTCTCATCGTCACTTGAGATTGAGCGATTTGTATTCAATGCGTCCGTGATGCATGAATCTCCAGCGTATTTGAACAAGAAAACTAATTCCTTTCAAAATCAGATCCTCTTTGTTGCCGCTTTATTCTAAAGGTTTAGGTTCCCACATTCTAAGAGGTGGGAAAGGTGGTTTTGGATGAGATATTCAAATAACGTTTTCATTCGAATCCCCCTCCACTCCCCTCCCTCCTTTAAAATTACCTTCTATATTGCCACCTCACGCCTACTTCTTTTCCCCTCTCAAACTAATTTTACTTTCTCAACCATTCACGATTCGACTCCCTTCCTTCTCCTCTCCTTATTATCTGTGTTTACATACTCATCTTTCATAATGGTACACATCTTTCATTTACATTTGCTAGCAAAGGTATGTATCGTGTGTAGAGAAGAGAATGAGTGCTATCATCTGAATTTTGAAATAACCTAACCGAATATGGACTAAGGTAACACAGTAACCAGTTAGTAGGTGGCGCTAATAATTTCGGGCCATGATATTTAATTGTCCTACATCCCACCTTATCTGATTTGAGTATTTACATTTGCTCTCCTCGTGGGACGCTCCTTTTATGTCCCAGACCCATCCATTGAGGATTTCTGGTGGGTGCAGTAGCGGTATATACGTGACACTTCTTTGTTGTAGTCCGTTATATGCTATATTATGTGAGTCCCTTACTTTTCTTTTACTTTCATACTCGCCTTAGCATTTTGATTTTCATCCTCAGTTAAAAAAATACAATTATGTGCATTTTAAACATGTCTTTTGATTCCATCAGTGAGCCTCTTAATTTCCGTTAGTCTCTTCCTAAACTGGTTGTTACTCGTGTAGGGTTTTGAGTGATTTATTTTCCCTGCATGACTTCGTGTCATGAGTCACTAGTGTCTATGGAATGACTAAAATGTCATCAATATGAGTAAAGCACGTTTAAATATGTGATTCTTTGCTCCCGATTGAATATTCTTGAAAGGAATATTCCAAATATTGAATATTCGTTTCAAGAATTTTCCAGAAATATTGTAGCCAACCTGCAGTATCTTTTTCTTAAATTAGTATGCAATCAAAATTTGATCTTTGAAATGATAAAAATAATTATATTACTCGTTTAAAATTCTAATATTGACCACTGAAATGGAAAAAGAATAACACATCTGTAAATGTAGTGACTTGGTTATGTTAATTTTATCTTTGTTTCATTGACTTACTTCTATATAGATTTTTACTTTGTTGCACTGTTATTAGTAGAGATTGATTTGCAGTTAAAATGTTTTCCCTCTGTAACTCCTTAGCTGCCTACAGAAAATTCTTCGCCTTGATATCATTTTCGTTGAGTGAAATTTAGGCATCGTGGTTTACTAACTCGGTCCATTGCATTATTTTTATGTTTATTAAAAATTAATTTTCACTTCAATTACTTACTTGTACATTGTGCTTTTTGTATTGTTTCCTGAAAAGTCGTATTAAATTATACTAAATACTTAACAGTGGATTGTGGAATGGAATATAGAGATCATAACTTTGCTCCTGTTAGTTGACATACTAGCTGCGCCATATTAATTTCATTTCAGTGTCGGTAACTCAACGGTATGCTGCCAGTCACCACAATTTCTGGGCATCCATATCTTCAGAACTCATAGCTTTGTTGAGAAAATAAACTAACGCAGTTTAAATATTATTCCGTGCTATCATCTCTTTCTTCACGAACACCCAGTTTTCTCTATTAGTAGAGATTCCATTCTTAAATTCTCAAGTCGGCTCAGTCAGGTGGTTATTCGATATATATTTTTATATTTTAGAAGTTTATTTTCATGTTTCAGTAATTTGCTTATTAATTCAAGTATTCAACGCATAGGATGTGTTCATATTTGATCAATCGATAAAATGAAACTTTTATCTCTCAACGCCTGATGTAAAATCATGCAGATTGCCTTATCATTAAGAAATTCGTTTGGATGAGGATTATCTTTGGTTTGGGCAGGGGTTTATAATTCTTGAGAGGAAGGAGGAAGGATATGGAAGTGGAGACCTTAAGCATAAAAATTCGCCGCGATAATAGCTACGCTACGCTTGATACTTAAACCTCGTGACGTGCTGTGTAGATTGTGGCCGCGATAAGTAACTCCCATCTCCTCTTCTTTTACTTGCCACATTTTATTCCCTTTTTGAATTATCATCTGCCCCTTGTGGTCTCACCTTCGCCCTCTTGGAATAACTGAGGATATCGAGCGGTATACGTTTGTTGGATAATTTTAACGCGCTTCCACAAAAATAGCTGCTGTCGTGATTAAAGATGGAGGCTTTTGGTGAAGAATTTATTTGTTTATAATTTATGGACTATAGCTGTCTCGGGTGGAATATAAATTCCTCTGTCTCTCTATCTCCAGAAAAGGTCAAGAAAACGATTTTCTCAGAGACACCCCTTTTGAACTTTCCTACAAATGTACGAGTCTCTGTATTCTACAAATTTCTCGTCTTTTTTCGCGAAGATTGCAAAAAAAGTGTGAGATAGAAATCGTGGGTCATAATTCACAGCTATTTTTACCACAACATGCGTGAATGTTCTCATATAAATGTTCTAATTTCGCGCGAAGTTGCCAAATTACGTTATAAAATCTTGTGAAAAAATTATATTACAATGTTACATGTTCCTCAAATTTAATTATGTTTACACAACCTCTATCTTGCATGTTTCTGGTGTTGTTGATTTTGTAGCATAACATATTATTCACAAACTTAATCTCCTTGCTTCATTAGATGTTAAAACATAAAGGAAGGTTCAATTTGTATAATATGTGAATTTCATCTAAATTGAAAATATTCAGCATTATAGACTGTAGTGTATTAAAAGAGCATATTTGTAAAAAAAAAATGATAAATTGTTTTATTTTGCATATAGCTTGGGGATGCGAAAAGGATGCCACGTAAATGAAAATAGCTTTTTTAATATTTTTAATATTTTTAATAAAAAAAAGTAATGAAAGCCCTTTAAAGGGAGTTTATCAAAGATAATAACCATATCCAAAGTAGTAAATGATAACAGTGCTCAAATCCAACAATTCAACTTTACGAAAACATACGTCTAGCTCATATGTCATATGTTTATATTACATAGGTAAGTGTTTGTTATCCGTAGCATTGTAATTGTATTTCGCGAACTTAGCGGGACGAATTTTCTTTCTTTAAGTGTAAATAAAGTGTTTTATTATCATTTGGTATGCAAAAATAATGTAAAAAATTTGAATGCACTCTTAACTTTTTCCAGCAACGAGCTGTTTGGATAAGGAAATTAGGTCCTTTGTGGCCAAAATGTAAAGAAGTTGCGAAAGAAATAGACTTTTCTCAAGCAATTCCCAAACTTATTATCGGCGCATCAGTATCCAGGCCAATTCGGGAAGAAATTATCGTGAATAGGAAATGCCACGTTGTAGGTACTAAAACTATAAACGTGGAAGCGTTTGAACAGTATCCTACTGATAGGAATAAGGAGAGAAGAAAATTCGTGATTCGTAGAAAGGAATCGTTGAGAAAAATCTGGCGCATATGAATTACAGTGTTAAAAATATCCTTGCCTATTGGAAGAATAACTCTCCGAAGATTACATTTTCCTTGAGGTTATTACAGGGCAGCGGACAATTTGATCGGCTGCTTTTGTAACTTTAAATAATATCGCTACAACGAACAATACTACATTGACGGTGTGTTGCTGTAATGAGCACCACTAAAACTTTTTTACCTCAATGTCCGTTGCATAACATACGCACCAGTATATTTATTGTGATTACCTGTTGTAATTTTCCATAGCATAGAATACCATTCGTGCTGTTATTTTAAAATAAATCGTTGATTTTATGTAAAAAGTCACTGCCGATATACATTTTGGACTCACTTTTAGGTATAACTGCCTCTTGTAACCACTATATAAAGAGAAAAGAATGGAAAGAATCACTATAAAAGACAAGTGATAGAATACTTCAGAGGCTCTATGTTGGCTGTTAAACTGAATCCTAACGCAAAATATAGCAACTCGCTTAGAAAAGAGTAGTGGAAATCTGCAGATAACCAGTCTATTAACTTATGACTGCCAAATACATCTAGTTATTTTCAAAGAACCACGGAACTAGCCGCGTAGTTACTTCAACGGAGTTACCCTCTAATTTTCACATAATTGTGTGAAATGCACAGTGGAAAAATCATTCGCAATCGAGGGATCTGATTCGATTCCCAGTCCAGGCGAATTTATTTCCACTGTAAATGTCACACAATTGTGTGCATCTTGTTAGTTTTGTCTTTCAAATTCTCTTGTAAACTTGCGCTAAATATTAACTCAAGATCGTTCTTAGTGATATTCTAACCACTGTTAATTTTATTTTAATATTTTCCATGAGACAGGTCGACATATGGTGTCATTTGCACCGTTGTACAGTTCCGCAACACTAAAGAAAGCGCACGATGAAAGTCATCCTTTCTCCCGTCTTCGAAATCAATTTTCTTCCCCAAAGTTTTGCTTCCCCAAATGGAAAGAAGCTAAGTGGAAACTTGACGCGCAAAAACTATTGAATTACGTCGCAATTTATCTAATGACGATCCCAAAAATCCCGACCCTTTAAGACGAATTAATATCCATTTGCAGCGTTGAGTTCCCGCCCAGTTTTTGCGCTCGGGATGGCGTCCGCCTTCTCTAAAGTGCGGAAATTGTTTCGCTCCTCCCGGTCTTGAGATTCGGGGCGAAGGAACAATCAAACGCACTTATCTTTAGCGTCTTCCTCCGGTGAGAGCAGTGCCTCAACTATTTTTTCTTTCGCTTAGTCTTCTCCTCTCTTCGCGGATATCCACCAATTGTTGTTCCCTCCATTGACCAATACCAGGGCGTGACGATCCAAGCTCCTCCTCAGCGGAGCAGTACTTCTCCCGCATATCCCCCAAGCCCCCGCAAAGCAATTCCTTTCCCCTACCTCATCTACTTCCTCCATCCCCAATGGTCCCTTAGTTCCCAAAAATCCTTATTTCATTTTTTTTCCTCTACGGCGGTTAAAACCGGAGAGTCTAGGATATTCTTTTTTTTCCCAACGTCTCCGTCTCGTATTTTTCTGGATTGCTTCCCGTGATCCTTTCGGATGAGGCTTCTTTAAAATAAAAAGTCTTATTTATACGAAAATTAATATATTTTTGTGCATCGCAGGTACAGGGAAATGTTTTATAAGAGCATATTTCGTCTTCGGGTTCAGGGAGCACAAATACTGGGTTAACTTCGATGGTATGATTTATTAAAAAAAAAAAATAACATTTTTGCCGTTGTGCAGATTTGCCATGCGCATTTATATCACTATAAATAGGGGTAGTGGCTGGATGAAATATTGTGATTAAATCCGTACGCCTGTTATATTTATAAAATCAAACAGAACTTAGTTTCCAATTCGGTGAATTTTAACGAGCTGTCAGGCACAATAGATTGTCTGCAGCATGAACTTTGAACTTCCGACCCCTGGAAATTATTTTTTAAGTTTGGGTCTAAGCTACTGATTGAACTAACAGAGTTATCTACGACACTATAGTGGGGCTATGATTTAAGAAAAAGCGCGGGAATGGATATTGCATTGTATGCCATGTGATCTAAATTTTTGACGCTGAGATGGATGTGATAAACTAAATGACCTCAGTCTTTCTCGGTGAGGTGCTAATTGTGCCCTTTATTTCACCCGTTATATTATATAATTATTCACCCTTTGCTCATATACTCTTAACTATTCTCGAAATCATAGTATGCGTTAACTAATTCCTCATTTTAGGAAGAAGTCAGGGTTAAATTAATTTTCTATATTCAACGTGGTGAAAATTAATCACTTAACTCACGCCTAAATACTCAGAACATTAACTAATTTGCTAAATTTCCACTTTTCCGGTTTTACTGTTAATAAT
The DNA here is from genome assembly GCA_963169105.1 of Ceriagrion tenellum. Taxonomy (NCBI): domain Eukaryota; kingdom Metazoa; phylum Arthropoda; class Insecta; order Odonata; family Coenagrionidae; genus Ceriagrion; species Ceriagrion tenellum. The sequence goes on along the minus strand of OY720635.1, from coordinate 141,803,009 downwards.
TCCTTTTTTTCCATAACTTCCCGCTTTCTGTGCCAGTGGATGGTAAAAAAGTGGATGGATAACTCAGTCTTATGCTTAGTAAGATTATTTGTTTGTTCTTTTCTCGGGGAAGGTAGGAGAGGAAAAAGCATGTTATGATAAGGGAAATACTTAAAAGTTGTTGGAAGGTAATAGCGTGGAGTGGCCAATTTTAAGATTCGTACGACGTAGCCTGATAACAAGTTTATGACTGATGTAACTAGTTTAGTTATACCTCTAGTGACTAAGCCAACCCGCATCATTGAGATAAGTATGCGCAATAAATAAGCGTTTTCATGTACCTGTCCACATTGGTGAAATGGAAGAAAGCAAGCAGTGTAAAACCAAGGAAATGAAAAAGTGATTTAACTCTCAGTAAGAATATGTTGGAACAATTTAGCTGAATCTAGTTTCAATTAGGGTACTTTAAAATTTTATGTAATGTTATTTAAGCTCTACGCTTTTTAATCTCCAGCTATCATGATTGCGCTATTCAAGCAGTACTCAGCGAAGGAAGTGAATTAATAACACCAGTGATTCGCTGCAAGAGTTAAAAAGACGGTAGGATTTAGGTCAGGTAAATTATTAAGACCAGCTGATATGAGATGTAATACCGCCAGCGTGAGCTCATAAAAACACATTAAGCTGAAGTACTTAAAAGTGCACTAGTATCACTAAAGAGATTACTTAGTCTCGACGGGAGGCCCTGAATTTCTAGTAAACAAGGGTTAAAATTAAAATACGGCCTTTTCTTGAAATAAACTCATGTTGAATTAGCATAAAAATTTCATCGTAATGCTAATGTAGTGAAGCTATAAAGTACCCATGCATACACTTAATGAATGTAGACCGCTAGAGAATAAACATGTAAATTAGTAAACACTCCTTCCATCTAAAAAAATGAATTTGACTGAATTCAGTGCATCACTTTTAAAAACGTAAAAGTAATTTTGAAGAAGATGTTGTAGGGAGAAGGAGAAAATCGTAGTTAAATAATTATATTTTAAGGTATGTGAAAATTTCTCGAAATATGTGTTAATTTATGCAATCCTGAAGCTGCGTCCGGAAATTAAATTTTCAGATAAAATGATACCATTGACTGAAACTGGCTCCTGGGTCAAAAAGCCACCTTGAGGATTTATCAGGATTGAGATCTATCTGCAAATGGGCAAAGAACACAAAAGGATATGAGCATTAATGAGATTAAATGAACCCACACTGGCTGACTGAAAGTCAAGATAAATGATAATACATGGTCCAAGAGGCACTAATTCGCTCAGATTTCACGTATCCCTCAGATTTGATCTCTTATCGAGTTATAGATAATTTCTCTATTGAAGTTACCGCCTTCAGCAGTTATTGCAGAGAGAGTTATCAAATAATGGCTTACTCGTTGGTAATGAAACGCACGTGCTATCTGCGAAATCGAAATTCAAATCTCTAGTTTCCCGAGGTAAACAGATGAATAGTTAGACAATATTGGTCCTCAATAAGCTTTGAGAAATATGGAGTTCCAATTTTAGTGAAAAATCAACTTCAATTTTTGATACGGTATTTGAATAGTATGGTAGAGCCCCTTCTAACGGAACCTCGCTTAGCGGAAACCTGGGTTGGCCGAAACTATTAACCAACAGTGCAAGAATTTTAGATGGCCGCGACCCCGGCGAAGAAAAAGTGCTTAGAAATATTTTCTAATATTTCAAGAAATAGATTATTAGTAATGTAGAGTTTTTTTATTTTGACAATGCAATGGAATTTACGAATAAAATGAAATTTGTACGTATGTATGTAATCGTAAATTTGGAGTACGTACGTACTCCAAATTAACGATTTAATACCAGCCATCGATATTACGAAAAAACGGGCTGCTTGAAACGGTTTCGCCCCCTTCATTTCGGTTAAGCAAGTTGGTACTGTACTTCCTATCTTGCACTTATTTTCTGCGTTTTAATTTTCGTCTACCGTGTTAACTCAAACTCGCCTTTTCCGTACAGTATACCTGCGCTGTCAACTTTATCGTGTCTTGTTTTCGACGTAGACAGATCTTCTCTCTTAAACATTACCTACCTGGTGATTCTACGACTGGGAAATTCTATAATGATCAAACATTGTTTTCTAAGAAATGAGTGCTGCGCATCTCAAACTTTTAAATTTATAAGTTAAAGCCATGCCAGGTTGTCCGTGGTCATTGGTTTACCGATGGAATAGTTCAGAGAAATATTTATCCATGCCAAAAAAGACCGGGCTTTTGTGCCTATTTCTTTCTTTTACGCCAAGATTGAACCACAAAGGTCTCTCATTCAATTTTTCACCTCTGAAATATTTTTTTTAATTTATCAGCCATTCGTTTATCCGGGCAAGGGTTGTGTCCCGTTGCGGCCTGATAAAGAGGGAGTCAACTGTAGAGTTTACGGTGCATGAGCGTCTTCAGAAAACCGCTCTTTCTCCGCCTCCAGCCGGCCTTTCAGCCTCTCTTCAATTCCAGTCCGCCTACCACCCCACCCTATCACTCCTCCACCTACCCCCCTCCCTCCACCAACCTCCGTCGCACCCCCGACTTCCTCCCGCGGCCCTTCCCTCCCCTGCCCTACGTCACCTTGCCCCCACTTCCCTCGTCGAACTTCCCCTCCCTCGCCTACAACCTCCCCTCCTCCTTCCTCTTCTCTCCCTCGCTCTCTCTCGCTCTCTCTCTCTCTCCACACCACGCCCCTTCTCAACTTGGTGGCACCAGTAGCTTGCCGATCGCCCCAGAACTCGGATCGGCCAGGGTCTTCGACACAGGCTGGGATCCATCCTTCCTTCTTACTCACTCCCTTGCGCTCACTGTAAAGGCATCGACAACCCCGTGCGAAGCCCGCCTTCCCTCTTCACCTTCCTATTCCTCCCATCTTTCCTCCTCCCCAAACCACCGTAGGATCTTTTTTTCACTCGCTCCCCTCATCCTTCCCGCGTCCTACGCACTTGTTGGAAGCGTGAAGCGATCTCCTCCCCTGGGGAGACCTGTCGCCGACGTTGTTTTCACCCCGAGTCCCCCGACCCGGTGGGAAAGCGGAGACAGCCGAGCAGACCTTTCGTCGAGATCAAAACAAAAGCACGCGACCGGGGCGCCGATTCGGGGCGTGGACCAGTTCCTGCGCTGCACGTCTCCCCGCTCTCGAAGCTACGGAAACATTGCCCTCCTTGCCCTGCCTACGGAAACCTTACGTGTGCGCACGTAAGCGTGTCGAGAACTCGTAAGCCGTGTATGTGTGTCTTCGGAAACACGTCCACGGGGATTGCAGTTTCACTATCTCTTGAGAGATTGTGAAGAGACTCGACGGACGGCATTCGGAGTGAGTGACACTCGTTCCAGTCGACTTCAGCCGCTGTGTTGTGCCACGAAACCAACGGCAGTACTGCGCGGAAACTCTCGCCAATTTGACTTTTCTCTTTCGATTCTCCTCAGCCGAATGGGAGGATCTTCATGGAGGAGTACAGAAAAAGAGCAGACGTAGTGTCACGAGCTGAGTTGTCGTGTGTAGTGGGCGAGGCTTCCGCTGCGATCAATCAGCCCACGCAGTGTTCTGCAGCGTGACTTTGAGCGTGGTCAGTGACGGACCAGTTTGTTTGCTAAGGATACCGTATTTGGGACAACCTGTCGCAATTGTCGCGCTCTTAAGCTCTTTTCGGCGAAAGTTTTAAGTGAAGTTTTTCCCGGGAAATCCCTTGGACTCTGCTCGGAGACAGAAAATTATCGGTGACACTACGAATTTCTTCAATGCTGGAATCTCATGTGAAGATGTGGCAGCTTTATTTGCATATGGTGACTGGTTTTAGGTCGATGAATCTAGGATAAGAATCGTCAAACTAGTTTCTACTGTTTTCACAGAGGAACTTACAATTCCAGCGCGTTGGACTCGTAAATCCTATCCAGTGGCAGCAATTCGATAGCCCCTGTGATAGCTTCTTCGGCAGCTCATGTCCCCTTCAGCTTAACCCCCTTGTGATTGTTTTCCCATTGAGATAAATATAAGCCCTGCCATTTACGGTCTCCCTCGCCCCTTCAGTGTGTGTGAGTGAGTGTGCGTTTGCGATAGTATCTCGGCCCGCCCCATTATCTCCGACGCGCCAAGGGGACCAGGGCGTGGACGTGATCATCCAACATATATCCCTTCCTCCTCCCCCCCCCCATTCAACCAGTCGCGCCGCGCCGCGCCGCTTCCCGTGTACGCGGCCGGAGCGGGCGCGCTCTCCCGCCACCGACGCCGCGGCGACTCGCCGTGCCCGCACCGGAGGCCCGCCCGTCCGCATCCCCCTCGCAGCGACCGGGACCGGAACACGCGGAGAGAGGGGAGAGGAAGGAGGTCGCCCTTCGCGGTCGCCCATTGCGTTCTCACAGGTGGTTGGTGAGTACTAACCCTCCCCCACCCCCCTCACGCCCATATTCTCCTCCTCCCACTTCTCATTCCCCTCAGGACCACACAAGCCAGCTGGGGTAAGGGAAGAGGAGTTTGGAGGAGAGGAGAGATGCAGGAATACTGCGATCTCTCTACCTTCAATTCCTCACTGGCTTTCTGCTCCAAGCTTTTCCTCCACTCACCGACGCCATCCACCGTTTCGTAGCCCTCTGTGACTGCTAAAAAAAGACTGTTCCCGTCCGCTCAGAACATTACTTCGCTGTGTGAGGAGGGAGGAAAAAATTACCGAATGAAACCTTGCCAGAAGTCACCTCCCCTGTTGAATGCCTCGCTGCCGTGTCTGTTGGGTGAGGTTTTTCAAGGGAACCTGCGCATTCTCCTTTAAGTTTTCCATTCTGTTTATCAGAGCTGACTTTTGGGGGTTGATTGGGTTCGGTTTGTTTGACACGTTTTCTCTGGAGCAATCGGCTATCAGTACAATCAATGGACGGTAAGAGCATTCAGAAAGTTTCACGGAAATTGTTACACGGTGGATGGTGTATGGAAGAAGGAAAGATAGGAGAGTTAAATTACTGAAATATGTTGTTAATACGAGCCAATCTATTTCGCGCCTATCGTAGGTTAAGTAGTGTGATCTCCGTCTCAACACCTCATCCTTGATGTATGAGAACAAAACCTCAATTCTAACTGTTCTGTGAAACATTTGTGTCATCCAAATCATCTCCTTTAATATAGTAATTCCCGCCATCCCTCTACCTGTCGTAGCTCTACTTTGCCATCTGTTATCGTTCCATAAAATTTTTCCTGCACTCCTCCGTACATCCGTCTCTTACTACCTTACCCCCATAATTAATTAATGATTTGCCCGTTGAATTACTGGACGGGAAATTTATGAAAAAGAGAGAAAATTCTTTCCTGGAGAACATGAAAAAAATCGAGAGGTTTTATTTTTAGTCGTTTCCCCCTTATCTCTTGTCCTGTTTTATCTCTTATTCGAGAAAGTATGTGAGCCTCTTCTCCACTCAACAATTCCTCGATCGTCGCATTCTTGCCTCTCGATGTTCCCTGTTGTGTGCAAGAAATAAGAGTGATAAATAGTCCGGGCGGCAGCTCAGAAAGATTAGAAAGAACTTTTAGATTGTGATTCATTATTACTGGATGAAAGACATGCTATCGAGGTACAAACTTATTCATTTGAATCTACCAATCTAATTTCACCATTGCCTTTGCTATTGACTTGTAATTCCATGACGAGTTTTTCCTCATACAATTGGACATCAAATGCAAACTTCCGCTAGACTTTCGATTCTTTGCCCTGCATGGTCGCCTGCATGCACATTTTTTTCCGTTTTCTATTTTATCCCTTCCAAAACTTCTTAAATTTTGACAATGGTGTGTCATTAATTTTTTTCAATCGGAAGATCTCATTTAGCTATATGAGAATTCTGGTGTAATATTCCTGCCAAAATACTCTTCCTGGATTTTTATGAGTTTTTGCCACGTATTTACTCCTGGCCCTTAATGTCAATAGCACATTTAGCACAAACCGGACGAGTTGATTTTAGTAAGGCTCCTTTGCCCCAACTACCTGCATGACCTACATTTACGGGATTCCATAGGTCACAGGTGTAGCTCGGCTTTCCTTCAATTAACTCGAAAAAACAAATGAGTTACGGTGTCATAAATGTCTCCTTAGAGGCCGCAGAAATTAATATATTACTCATTTGCGTAATAATAGGTTCATTTTTCAAATCCTTTTTGAAAAATGGAGCTAAAATCTTTACCTAGTAAGTGTTTCCTCTTATGTAGCATATTTATTGATTTTAATCTGAGGGCCAGAGAGTTTATTGTAAACTACTTTTGCCCTCATGTCAACTACATTCAATTATGTGACTTGTTATAAGCGTTGAAATTGAACATCAAACTAGCTCTTTCACTGTGAGCACTTCAGTATAGCGCAGTTTTTTTGCATTACAGTAGGTGCAACTGCGATAGGTCTCCATTGGGTTGATTTTAGCGATTCCTCTCTGGCCCGCATTGGAAGTTCTCAATGCCAAAATTATTTAGTCGAGTGATAGGAGTGAATAAAACATTAGGCTTGAATAGTTCATTGCACTATTGCACTCTTTTTTAACCTGTGAAGATCTGTAGAGTTCAAAAATATAATGATGTGATTGTGAAATTTGAGCACAAATGTTCCAATTTCGATAAAAAGTGATAAAGGCCCGCTCCGGGTAAATTGAAGTAATTATCTCCCTAGTCATATAACTTTATGCGGCTCCAATTTTTCCTGTGCCTGAAATAAATTGGAATAAATAAATCGGGAGAAGAGATCGCATGTTGAAAAATCGAATCTTACTTCGGATCACTTAATTTTCAGACTCCATTGAGCGCAATTATCCTTCCGAGAACTTTTTCTTTTTTCCCCATTTTGGTGGCCGTAAATTCCCCGCCCTTAATCTGTTCGGGTCCTTTGGCTTATCGAGATATTACTATCGTCTTCTCGTGGTCGAGTGCCGCAGAGAGGAGAGAGGCTATGGCGGTCCATTTGTCTGCCCCCCAGAGTGCAGTTTTACCAACTTTCTTAAAGTCCGAAATACGCAATTAAACACTCTCCCTTCATCCATTTTCCGGAGTCTTTCTCCTTTTCCGCCCAGCCTGCCCGTCATTCCTTTCCCGGATTCCCCTCGGTCTTCCCCCGCGCCTATCATACCCCGTCCAAGCTTACGAGGACTAAAAGTCGATATGGAGAATTGGGCTACTATGCATCTTACAGAAGCTAGCAACTTTGGTGGTTGATTTTGGAACTGGACTAAAGAAAGGAAGCCCCATGTACGAAATATATAATGGATATATTTGGACCGCCATTTGTCAGGCATGAACCATATATCAGCTCATGGTATGTGGCACTGCCGAGACGTGGAATATATCCATTATCTTCCAACAAATGTCCCGTATGTGGCTTGTTTTATTTCATATATTTATCCATTTATTGATCCATGTATGGTCAATATATTCAATTGGGCCTATTATTTATAGAATTCGTGTATACCTCCATGTATCAAACATGTGAAAAGTATCGCTCTACATACATGTCCCATAGTGTGGGTCTCATATGCTTTAGTGTGGTTAAGTAAAGTAGAAGGCCAGTAAATGCCTAGGGCTCTTCCGGCTTATCGTTTTTTCGGGTGTTTCCCCCATAGTTAGGATTTACATTCAGATCGACCCTGAAAGTCAATTATCAGCACATAGGAAAATTCTCCATCGTCTTAAGTGCCAATAAATGGCTTTTCTAAGAGAGAGCTCGAATCTGCTAAGGGAGAGGCTCTCGAACAAGTTTCGGACATTGATTCATTGGTGAAAATTGAACCCCCTTACCTGATAGAAAACCTGTTAAGAAATTTAGACGGAATTTTGCATTAGCTTTCAATAATTATCTCGCAATAGTTTTAATGGTAACTGGCCTTACTTGGTTCATATCTTGAAGAGCAATCGTCTCTTTTGTTGTGCTTCTAATACTTATTTTCCCGTATTCTTTTACTTATCCCTGATTTTTACCTATATTTTGACAAACCTTAGTTTTCATGCGTCAGTAAAACCAGTGCCTATGGCCAAAAATAGTTACTGAATTCTGATTTAACAGTGTCCTGCTCTGGTATGTAGAGTCTAAGTGATTATTTCCATGAAACTAAATGTTTTATTAGGCTCCGCAGTGAGTTAAAACTGTGAGCGTTAACTCAGTGTGCCTCGTTTTGAATTTATTTGGACTAATGCTTCCGGGAATGATGGCATTCGCGGATAAAATGACGATGCTAACTCTACTTTCACGGAACCAGAGGACAAAATTCTTACGTGACCTTGTCTGGAAAAGGTATTTTTACTGTGTGTAGGGTGTGCCCCGACCATCATGCGCTCACGCGGCAAATTTAAACCTAGCACGGGGTAGCTGTTGTTGCGGACGGATCCTCGGTCGACGCTGGCGGCGTCCTTCCGTCTCTCGGCCGCGATACCCCGCCGCGGACCTCGGCTTGGAATTGATTTATGGATCCTCCCATCGTATCTTTTTACGCTCTCATATTTTATTTATTTTTGGCTCGATCCCCATTATGACTCTAAACAATGCCGAAATGCGAGATGGGACGATACAGCGATATCCTTCTACCTCCTGGAATGGGAGGTGCCGCCTGTCGTTACCACGCCCATTGAAGGTTACAATCAATCAATCGGGGGAGGAGGCCTTCGATTCTGCCCTCCCCCTCCCTCACCCTCTCTCCCCGCTCTGAATCGCTCTTCCGTGATGTTATTATTACCCCCTTCGCCGCCACCACTCTCGACCTCCATCGGGGTCCACCCCCTCCCTCCCATTCGTCAGAAGAGACGTGTAAGTCAACCCTCGTCCCGATCCATCTTCCCTGGATTAAAATTGAAGATGATCCTTCATGGACTGCGCCCCATTGTTTTACCATGATTAGACTGTTCATTATACACACCAATTTGTCTTGTTCTTTCTTCGTTATGCCTGTTTTGTGTGCATATACTATCATTAGTATTCCTCTGACAAAACTGCAGGGACGGAATTTAAACCTTCGAGTGTGGCATGACGTGATATCACGTCATGGTTGTCTTAACACTGGTGCTGATGACGTTATATCACGTCAAGGGTGCCGTGAGTGTTCCAGCTTTCACTTGGGGGCCTAGTAAAGTTCCCTAGTGAAAGCTAGAAACCTCTCACGGTACCATTGACGTGATATCACGTCATCAGCACCAGCGTTAAGGCAACTATGACGTGATATAACTTCATGCCGCACTCAAAGGGTTAAGGCTTGTGGAGAAAATGAGTTTTATGCATACTATTTATGCATGCCTAATGAATAGTTTGTTAAAATATTCATCAGCCTTTTTAATCGACTTTGAAGTCTATGGGGAGAAGTTGATTTTTATTAGTTATTGCTGTATGATACCTTTAATTGCACTGAGGTCTAAATTCTGAGCAAACATCAGAGCTTATGAACACTCTGCCTTAGCAAATTTCTGAACATTATGCCTGCTTTGTGTGCATGTATCAATAAGTATCCCACTGACAAAACTGCATCGACGGATTTTTAAGGCTTGTGAAGAAAATGAGTTTGAAGCATACTATTTATGCATGCCCAATGAATTATTTTTAAAATATTCATCAGTCTATTTAATTGACTTTGAAGTCGATGGGGAGAAGTTGATTTTAATTAGTCAATTCTGAGTGATACCTTTTATTACTCTTGAGGTCTGAATTCTGAGAAAAAACATTGTTTTTACATCTAAGAGTATTTAGCTCACAAATATGAACTCTGTTATTCAAGTGTAATACAATTCTTCAGTTTGTGTGGCCAGTGATAGGAGCAGCTTTTCACTTCCCAACAAAGTACAAAAATTACTCGTGTTAAGCGTAAATTGTTCTTTACCTCTACATTGATTGACGCTCATCCAGCTCTCAAATCATTTTGCTGTATTTCATTGGGCAGAAACGCTTTATTTTTTGTTTACCTTTGTATGAATTCGTAATCTTCAATGCTCAATGGCAATTTATTTATTGTTTCTGGGAAATATTTAGCTTGTTTAAATTTTCTTGCTAATTAAATGCAGAATTTTCGTATTTTTCTTTAGTTTGCCTACATGAAATTGTAGAAGCAATGACTTTGGTGTGGTATCGTGTATAGCGCTATCTGCTTGCCAAGGATCATCCGTCTCTTTTTTTAATATCAATCACTCCCACGGTATTATGTTTAGAAATTCATTTTACGTGTAAACCAGAATGGGATGTATATAAGCTACGTATATAATGAAAACTAAGAATTTAATAATTCATTTTTGTGCAAGAGGTTATTGCTCTTCAGTCACTGATAATTTTTTAAATTCATTTATATCACTTTAAATGGCGTAATTTACTCAATTGAATCAAATTTCATCAAATTTAAGTCGATATTCTCGTTCCAATGAGTGGTTTTCCCGAATCCAATTTGGTTGGGTAAGCCATTGCGCTTTCTCGCTCGGTCTCGCCTCATTCGTCGCTGCATTTCGAGTTTTAGGGCCGAGGCAGTATCCACTGCTGGAATCGGATCTGCGGCCAAATTGGAAACTGTTCGGTAATCAAGTAACCAACAAGAGAAACCAGCCACTTTCAATGCAGTGGCAAATCCCAAATGCAGACGGAGTCTTATCGCTTTGAAACACGGTTTTGCTTTCAACACTTTACTTCCCCGTACTCTACGTGATCGTGTACTGCTAAAGTTAGTCAAGTAATTGCACCAAATAGTTGCCTTTTGTCAAAGCTTGTTCGCATTGGGGATCGAACTGTGTCGATGGCTAGAGCCCGCACCCTTGACCCTTGCACGATTACCGGTGGGCAGCAAGAATCCTGGCTAATACTACATTTCTAAACCTGGCCGTGTGGAGCACACTTTAATCAAAGTTTACTCGCCAAATTAATGTACTGTATACTGCGTGATCCGATGCGATCCGAGAAACCCGTCATTTGCGACCCGAAAAATCACCCGACATATTAGATTACAAATATTACTGATGATTCGGTGAGTGCTGGTTTATATTGCGAGTCGAGGCATGAAATGCAAGCAAGATAGATCCTATTGGCCTTCCGCTCCAGGTGTCCAGTTTTGATTTTCAAGAGACTGGGTCTCTTACCCTGCGACGTATAATATATGAGATTTTAGTCTTTCAATGATCTATGCTTTTGTTAGGAACGCATGTATCATTCTTTGCTACGTAAATAAACGTTCACTCACTTGTTAATGACATTGCCTTTCTCCGAGAGTCAAAGTACCTAAAAATTTTAATTTCAGTTTTTACTTTAGTTTTAATAAAATACTTGGGATAAGTTATAATATAGCTCTTCAAACCTATTTTCTTCATCATGTATACATTTTTCGCGGAACTTGCGTAGGTTTAACAGCATCATCGCTACTCACAATCATAGGCCGTGCATAAGAGAATCAAAAGGTACTCTAAACTGCTCGCTTAGTTTCCTTCGAATTTTTTATTTGCTAATCCATTATGGAGAAAATATCAGAATTTTGAGCTCATTACTTACATTATCTAGCATCTGAAATCAGCTGAACATTAATTTGAATTATCTTACATCTGTGTTTTAGAATGATGATCGGTATGAAACGTTCTGTGATTACCTATAAGTCGGAAATTCAATACCAGTGAATTTTGTATGCTGCGAAAAATTGGGTGGCGGCAAACAGGCGAAGAAAAGTATTCTGTTGAAATTTTTCCATCATCATTTAACTTTTTTGCTATTTTGCTGTTGTTTTTGAGTCTTTGTTAAATGTCAAAATTATATCCTCGGAAAAACCACCCCAATCCTTGTTTGAACGCTGACTATGGAATTTCTTAATCGAAATGTTATTACTCATTGTTTTATTATTTAAAAAGAGTTCCTTTGTGTCGTCTCCATGATGTTCCTTGGTTGAATGTTTTACCTGCTGTCTGACGCAACAACACACTTCGTAAAGCGCGGGCACTACTTTGACAAGCCGGCGAGCTATGAAGAATTGTTATGACAGTTTGAGCGAGATTTTTTCGTAGTCTTAAGAGAGACTATATTCGAATTTTTTTATTTTATTTCAGCAGCTACAAGGAGTAATAGTGAATTATTATAATACTTATGATGCTAAAATATTGTTTTCTGGCACTGAAATTTCAATCACTAAATTTATATTTATACAGAAACATACACTTTAACTTGACTCATTTTTCTCGCCGTGCGGTGCAAATGCCTTCACGGCAGAAGATTCTTGGCTATACTGTAGAAATTGCTGAGGTGGATATTAAATTCATTTTTAAAAAGTTGCTAAAATATATAAACGGCTCTCTGTTCAATTTCTAACGAGATCTAGGTGATATAAATTCCTCATCTTATTAAAATTAATTACCCTTGGAGTGCGTACGCCATCCCTTGGAAAACTTCCTCTATTTTTTCGCAATTGTCTAAAATATTATTGCGGTAAGTGGCTGATATTTGAATATCTTTGAAATGGTGAAATGCTTTTCTTTAAAATGAGACAAAATTTACTGAAGTCTGGTTGAAATGATACCTTGCTCAAGCTGCCTTTGCCATATTTTCAAACACGACCGGCTTAAAACTCTCTTTAGAAATCATATTTGAAACACTGGGCACGAAAAGAGAGTTTCCTTCCTTCAGAAAGATCAGAAAGATGGAGGGCGTCGTTGTGGAGTATTTAGGGCGCCCCTTATTTCACTCTACTCCTACTGCGCCCTTTCCTCTCCCCCTCCCCCCGTCACCGCCTTCCCCCAAAGCGATCTCCCTCTTCGTCATCCCCGATGTAATCAACCCTCCTCCACTTCGCCTTCCCTCATTTTCAAATAAACATACTGCAGCGCGCCAGGCTCTGCGGCGACACAGGTTTTTCATTTCAACCGCATCAGGTAAATAGGAGGATGGTTTTCGTCCATAGTAAACATGATGGCTCCCAGAGACGTATCCCATTTTCACGACCGACGTCTTGTTCTTGATTACTTCACGTTGCCACTGCAGTGGTGTGAGAGGCTTGGAGTGAAAACATTATACTTTTTCATCGGTTTGAACTAGAACGTGCGCTTTCGGTCTGACAATGCATCATTTACCCCTCGCTACATTATTCCCACAAAGCGAGTGGTTGCAACTCTAGACAAAAAGGTAGCGGACTGCTATATCATTTGAACCGTTTGTTCAACGATCAAATCTAGAGCTCAACTCAAGTCTTATTTGCCCGACAGAGATACGGTAGATTAAAGTGTCGAATCACATACGTGGCGATGTACGTGACACTTTTGTTTCCCTATTTGTGTTTGAAGGATGTAAGCCATTTCAAATTCTGCACGAGGAGAGTTTCTTTCTGCTTCAGGAATAAAGGATTAAAATGAGAGAAATAAGCTTAAAATGAAAAGTTTTCCTACAAATAAGTCGCTTGAAGGTGCACTATTTTATTGAAAATAGACCAAGTCGGAGAAAATAAGTTTTTATTTTCTAAGAAGAGGTTATTGCGTGTGATTCAATCAAAATGCACAAAATCCCAAAGAAATTAAAACACGCATATATTTGTCTGCTTCCAGGTTATACGGGTGTTAGATTGTGGTGGATTCAATGTAAAGTTTATTTAAATATCAAATGTAAGGAATATATTTATTATAAGATGAATATTGATGCTTAAATTCCATATCTGAACGACTGGTCATAGTGTGAGAAGAACTAAGCTGTTTCTGATGTAGGAGCGAATCATGGCTTCAATATATTATCTTAACTTTTGAATGGAATTGCGGACTAAGGGTTAGACTGAATTCGTACCTGGTAATCATAATTTAAAATTATTATTTATATTCTAGGAATTACGAAACACGCATTATAGCTCCTACCGAGTAATAGGGATGGGAACAGTTCATAATATGGACCTAACATAAGAAAGCTCGATGTAGTTCTTCAATATTCAAGTAAAAATCTGGGAAATCAAAAGAAAGAGAATGCAAATCTTGAAATAAAGTGCCATTAGAATAGCAATGTGATACGCGAATCAAGAATAACACCCTCACTTTCAATTGATCAGAAGTATTTTCCGCGTAATAATCTGATGTAGGAGCGAATCATGGCTTTAATATAATATCTTAACTTTTGCATGGAATTGCGGACTAAGGGTTAGACTGAATTCGTACCTGGTAATCATAATTTAAAATGATTATTTATATTCTAGGAATTACGAAATAGTACTAGGTAATAGAAAAACTTATCAATCAAGGTAATTCTGCTATTGAATCGGAAAAATGTATTCCATCTTTGCAGTATTTATTTGGTGTAATAGTTTAAGATCAGTAGAAAAACCTAAATAACTCCATTTTGGCCTGGCGGGTGTAAAATGGAGTGCTGCCTGTGAAGGCCAGCTCAGTAACTGGTGGTACTATGGGACGTGGTTAGAATTATATAAATAAAGAGTATTGAAATTTTTTTATGATTTTGTTCCATGGGTACTATCGAAATTAGGAAAATTTTCATCCTGATAATTTCGATAGTACTTATCATATTAGTGTTTATGGCGTAAAAGTAAAGGTATTTATGGGTACCTTTATTTATAATACTTCTAATTAATTGTTTTGCGATGCTAATAATATTTTCCGCTTTTTTCATACTTTATTAAATTTTTATTAAATTTGACTCATAGTTATGGTTTGGCTGTCAAGTGGGATGCTATAGTTTACGATAAAGATTTGTATTCTCTTAACTCATAACTAAATATACTAAATTTGTGCTAAAGATACTAAAAAAAACAATTTTTTAGTATATTTTGCACAAATTTGTTGAGAGCCTTCGTTTGAAAAATCTTCAGAAGTCCATAAAACTGTTGTGGAATGGTTTCTTTCGTTATTTTACTCTCCTTCAATCGTTTTTGCCTATCGAACATGTTCTATGCTCATTTCATCGGTAGTTGCCATTTTTTTACATTTCATTCCAAGATAAATCTTCGGCGTACGTAGCCCATTTGTAATTTTTATTTAACCGTTGTAATATTGCATCATTTGTTCTGCGGAATCTCCGTGCCCTTTCCGATAACTTCCTGTGGAATGGTTTTTCCTTAGTTTAACCTAATTTTTTTAAAGATAACTTCCTCTTTGTCTCTATGTACTTAATATTGATTCATTTTTTTTTTAAAGAAATATATGCTACAGCAGAAAATTTGTTGTTCAATAGAGATAGGCAAACGGTTGTAAATTGAAAATAGTTGATAAATTCGATCGTAAGAATTTATTTCTTGAGAATGAATGCCTTTTCATCATCTCACCTAAAATTTCGGGATATTTACAGTTACACAGTTATGCGGAGTTTATTCAATCTTCGTTTAGGAAAAAATTAAAATGATTTTGAATAAAACTTTACAGATTGCGCTTTCATTTTATAATGGCTTGGTGAACAAAATTGTGAAGAAGGCAGTCGAGGAAAATGGTTATAGTCTCAATTTTTATCGAAATATGACTTGACGAAAACAGTTAAATTCTAGAATTAAGTCGTTTGATCTCATACCATTTCGCATCTATCCTTTCCTTACTCATGGCAATTGACCAAAGCTATTATGTCTCTTGCATCTTTCAGTTTGTTTCTTGTTATTAGGGTTGCATTACATAGGAGCTTAAGTTGTCTAAACCAATTATGTTACATTTTTCATTTAAGTTCTTCACAGCTGTTCCATGTGAATCTTTTTTTAGCTGGTATTAATATTTCAAGAGTTTATAAAGAGTCGATCAGAATAAATTAGTGTTATTCATTGTTTTCTTTCGGCAATCACTAATGGGAGGGTTACGGTTTCCTATATAAATTGGGAGGTATCACTGACATTCATGTTAAGTACTTTGCCGATTGATTTTTTATTCTTTTAACTAGGGTACCATAGAAAAATACGTATAGAGAAATACGTTTAGAAAAAAGGAATAGGAAAGTTGTCCTAAGTGTTTTATTCTTAACTAAACGTCAGTGCTCTATCCTAAGTATACACTGGTTTTTATAAAAGAGGACACTAATTCAAATTTGCCCTCGATAGGATTAATTGTTAATCAGATTTTGCATTGTCTTATTTTGTATAATTATGGTATTAATTTTTCTATTTAGCTCTATATAGCTTGTAAATCTCTCACTGATGCTTTAATGAATTAGCTATTAGACTATGGTGCATTTAAAGTATAGTAAAAGGCATTGAAGGTACTAGCTCTCTGTTCGTAAAGTCTGCCTTTCTGCACTTCCCTTATCTAATGATCAAAAAGTGAATTTTTAGATTCATAATAGTTTGTGAGGCGAAAACCGTTGCAAGCTTTTGTATGCTCATATAGAGTAGTTCCTTATAAATTACTTTACTGGAAAATTTGCCTTCGTGGTGGGGGGTGGGCGTAACAGAGATTTACGTATCCTAAGGCATTATCTTGCATAGTCTTGCAGCCATAAATTTATTATGAATTGGAAGAAATAGTGAATTTTCTTCGTGAAGAATTCACCTAGTCGAATTTCATAGTTTTGATCCTAAATTACAATATTTTCCTTTCGGCCTCTGAATTTATTGTCGAAGCGTATTGATTTTAAGCTTAACGCACGGTTAGTGGCTATCAGAGCAAATAAAATGGTAAGAAGTAACAAAAACGACTGATGAAATTTGGCCTCCAAGTTGTGGATGTTCGTTCTTTTTCCGTATATGACATGCCGATGAAAGCGGTATCTATTCGAATGGCTTGACTCATGTGTGCTGTAAGTATTAGTTATTCAATTATTTCTTTGTAAATTTCGTGTCTTTTATCTAGAAAAATACACAGTGTGTCATATTTAACGTGTAAGTCGTAATAAATCCATCAAAATTGCACTCATCTATCACCACGAGGCCTGTGGTTAGAAAGCCTTCTATTGTGTGCGCTATTCTACATAGAATTGACTACGAAGTTATTTTCACAATATACGATTATTCAAATCGATTGCCTGAAGTACATCGACTCAGAAAACAGTGCTGATAACTTCCAAGTTTCACACATTTGTTTTTCCAAAAACTGCAAAACATTTTATTCGTAGTTTGACATCGGAAGGCGTACTAATCGCCATTTAAGCCTATTACCGGCGCTAATTTCCTCATATGTACTCTCGGCTTTCGCTTTGTATGATAAAAAATTGTTATTTTTACTTTTTATCTAATCTTGTAGACCTATTATTTATTTTCGGATGCTACACCGCGATAATTATTGATTTATTTTGTATTGATAACGTATTTATTTCAGTCCTTATAATTGGGCCACTTTGGGATTTTTGTTGGTATTTACATTTAATTTACAGTGGTGCTCTTGTATCGCATCTCTAAAAGGTCAAATTATAATGCTATATTTAGTGGAATATATTTCCTCCACTGAATTTCGCAGATTCATTTAGGTATTCACCATTCCCGTATATTTTGTCATATTGCTCCTTTACTTATGCTAATTTATTCATCAAACACGTGCAAAAGCAAATGCTTTTCTGCATAAAAATTGTACTCGTAACTGATTATTTCTTTAAAAGAGTTAAAAAGAAGTGATTTTTGTACGTTCCCTGTTATATTTTGTATTATTATACCATTTCAATTGATCCACCTGCCATATCCGCGATCTGCAACTGATCGAAATTAAACTTGTATTTAAAAATAGTCTTACTAATACTCATAGGAATATATAGGGCAGGCATTTCTCTAAGGTTAATTTTCAACAGTTCATTCATTCGGTGTTTTACCAGTTTATTTCCAGGTTTTTACGAAACAAGGCCCTTTATTAGGAAGTCATTGCTAGCACTTCCCTGCCAAAATGCCTTTTCTTATGCAATCAAGTGTATTAGTAAACTATTTGAACTTTCTTCCTCCTGGATTATTTATACCAATTAATTATTAAGATTTACAAATCTGATGGAGAGCAGGGACGGGGTGGGTCTGTCTTCCACACCTTTCTTTCCGATTCCATGTGTAGAAAATTCTCTCGTTTGTATTTCTCTGAGAGGAGGGTTAAAAAAACTTTGTTTACCAATTTAGTGTGTTGGTATTTACTACTCCTAGTCATTGTGTTTATTGCAGGACTGCAAAATGTAGGATTTGCTGTATGTTAATTTTTATTCTTCTGATTCCTATCGAAGTGGCCTCGAAAAAAAGACCGCATTTAGGAAGAGCGGGTCAGGAACAAGAGCAAAAGAGACTAGCCCTAAGAACGTCCCAACTCGCTCCTGCTTACGATAAAGGAATTAATCAACCGAAGCGATCGATTCCTACGGCACAGAATCGCCTACTTTTACTGAAAATAAGGTTTCGCCAGGGAGTGTGGGCGAGAGCCGTGACTAACAGTTCCCATTCACGCGGGGATGCAGTTATTGGAGTCGGGGGCGGAATAATTCCATCAGCTTTGCTCGGGCGAATTCGCCCAGTTGCCCAAGGAGTCCGCGGCTGTGGGGCGCGCATCCTCGACCTCCCTCGCACCCGAAAACCTCAGCCTCTTGTCGTCAAAGCCTTTCGCATGTCGAGAACACTCCGTCAACGGACGGAGGCATTGGATGTACTCCCACTCGCACGTTTAGCACACGCCTGGTTGTACATTCCTCACCTCGAGACGTACCCTTTCCCAATCGATTTCGGTCAACCTACCGACTTGCCCCTATCTAGACGATCCTCGCGATTTTATTCATGAGCAAATTGGTTTGTAAGAACGTTCTCCTTCTTCATTTCATGAATAAGGCGGTATTTCCTGTTCCTGAAACCTTCTTAACCTCAGATGTCTAACCCGTCGTTGCCCTCCCGTCTTGTACCTTATGGCACTTCTGAGGCCACAGTTCTGCTGCATTCCTTCTATATGTTCGTACTATTTAATTTTGTTGTCATTTATTTAATATTCTAATTTTTAAAAATGTTAAAATATTATCTCATGATTTTATTCCGGATCCTGTTGTGTAATATGCAATCCTTTACTGTGCTCAGGGATTTCATTTCAGCTGCTTCAACATCTTTTGTATCTCTTTGAGAGTACCCGCGCATCATTCCAATTAAAACTGCTATCGTTCTGAAATATTTTAAGTTAGTTTAATTTTTAGAGATCTATAAATTCTTCCGCATATGTGTTTGAAATTGTTAAATTTGTTTTCAACATCTTGCCTGGCCTATAGGTATTTCGGAACAAATATATCTTTATGTGGATACCTGCTCTAAGAATTGGTAGTTTACTACAATTGTTATTCTCTCTGAGTGTTTTCCATAACGACATCACTTTTGTTTTGTGCGGCGACGTTGTCAGTTCATATTTCTCTTCTAAAACGAAAATTTCAAAATTGGATGTTGATGACGGCGGTTTGGATAGGGATTACCTAAATATTGGTTGGCTCGGTTGTCCAACTTGCTTGTCCAACCGCTGTGGATCCCCGTCGAGTGATTTCAGTATATGTTTACGAGTCGCGAACGCAGTGGACTTGCCATTTGAGCAAGCCCACTGTCTGACAAATACTCATCGAGAGTATGTGGTGTTCGGCATTTGCCCACCTTGGTTGAACGAGGCCGCTCTTATCTAAAAGTGCAATGGAGAACATTATTTTCTATTTTAAATCTTAGATTTTAGATTGAAAGGAAATAATGAGTTGCGTAAGTGACCTCTATGCAAAACTTTATCGTCGCCGACGGTTTTTCAATCCTAGGTCTTGTTGCCTACGACCCTCCATTTTTCTCTGTTCATAATTAATGCTTTTTCTTCCTGGTTGGTTGTTTAGTTGGGGTATGTATTCGACAACTGAGGTCAACTGCACCATATTTGACAGTTTGCGAAGGTTTATTTGAGATATTGTGGAAGGGTGGAGAGAAACCCGGCACCGGCGCTACACTGCTCTTAACAAAAGATGACTGTGTGTCCCATTCGATGTCGAAGTTAAACGTCACAGACAACGGACTCTTCTTGAGTACTCTTCTTGAACCATCTCCACATGGCTCCCAAGTACGGTTCAGAATTTTAGTGATAAACTCCAGCATCGTCTTAGAGTGTAAACCCGGCTCTTCTGGGGAAATCCAGTCTTTCAGTCCCGGTATGAACACGAATTCAGAGGAAACCTAATCCCTTCTTGAGTGTCTTGTGGAGGGTACTTAAAGTACAGCACTCCGTCTGTCGGATGAGACGTTTACCCGTAGTCCCCTTGGCGGCTTTCGTTAGGTGCAGGCTAATGCCGACACCGGGTTTCTATCCACCCTTCCTCCCTTATCTGTCCCCTATGGTGCAAATGACCTTAGGTTTCAATCGCCTCCCCAAATACCCAATTCAATCCAACGAACATAAAGGGCTATTACTTTGGAATCCCTCTCAAGATGCTCACTTTTGCTCCTCTTGATTTAAAGGAGCAAGACTTAGGATGACGAATGAAAGTTATCTGTTTAGTTTACTCTGCCGCAAATTGCAGTACTCATCTACACATTCACTATTGAAATGTCATTCCTGTTGTATATCTCCTTTATCTTATGACCTATATTTTTTCAGGGTACCAAATAATTCCCAACTACTGACGCGCCCTTTAAATATTTATATACCAACCTACCTATGAAATGAATCCGACAAATTTTTAGGTGAACTGGAAATCCTGTAAAACTATATGGATCAACGAATTCTATCCCGTTTGACGCCATGGTAGCATTTCGGGTCTATTTTTTCCCCTTCAACTCTTTCGATCGCCACCGTGCCTGTCTTTGGGAGTCCTATATCCCTCTCCCACCCCCTCACCACTTCGTTCCCTCCCCTAAAGCGCCCATCAGGCAACCAACACGCCGGATACCCCTTCTCGGAATCGCGTGAGAACATCCTGGTTTTTATTCGGCCGTCCGGTGCTTCAGACCGCGGTCCATAAAAAGCAGAAGGGAATATCTCGACTCTTCGTTTTGATTCGGGGCCGCAAATTAGTAACCCTTTAACGGGCCTCGTCCGTGTTATATTAAGACCCAATCGATATTAATTCGGCGTGGAATCCTTGACTTCGAGCGGACTCTGAGGTAATATCGATGCCCCAATATCCTATACATCTTACTTATCAGCGTCTCAATTTCCATTTGATCACGATGCCCTTTAAGAGATTCAGTTAGACATCTTAGTGGTCGTAAGTCCTCTGTTAGATATCAATGAACTTTTGCGTCTTCCAAAATCAATAGCATGAGTTTGTTTGTTAGTTTGGAGATAGAACTTCATACAGTACAATGTCACACGTAAAAATTGTCATTTTGCGAGAGGCGTGATATTTAAAGTAGGTAAGATTAAATATGATTTTTTTCTTTAACCTTCATTTAATGTAGACTATATCCGTCTGCTCCGGCTCGCTTAGTAACGTGGCCACCAATCCTTATGGCGGTTAAGGCTCTCTCTGCTGATCGCACCCTCAAAGTAAACTAGTTCCTGGTTCGGGCTCGAAACATCGATGTTGGTATTTGGTCGCTGACACGATGCATTTAGATTTTCAGTCCCCTATTCCCTTTCTGATTTTTAACTAGAAATGGATGTCGCGTGCTGTAAAATAATAATAAATTCATTTTATTATTCTAGGAGTGCAATCATTTAGAACAAAGTAGTACATAATGTGATGCGCAAGAACAAAATCATATACTCCGTCAAGGAAAAAATAAAGGATAATTCGCTCTTATAAAAATTAGCAATATCATCATACAAAAAACCATGAGAAACCCAATAAAGAATCATTTGTACATATAAAAATTAACAATGGAATCGTGCAACAACCAGAGTAAAAAAGAAAACAAAATTACTTCTTCAAACACATAAATTTACCACAGACATATCAATGAACAAAATCCATTACAAAACAACATGATCTATGTACATGAGTCTCAAATAAGTAAATGTTCGATAAGTTTCTCTTAAATATTGCGAGTGTTGTACTGTTTTTTACATGTTTGGGCAGGTCATTCCACAAATTTAATGCTACGACTGTAAAGGATTTTTGAAGTGTAGCTGTCCGGAACTGGGGGGCATACAAAAACACGAGTCTTGTCTTGTCACTACATTTGTACATTTATAGCTAGGGGGAAAAAGATCAATTAAATACTGTGGGCTCCCATGTTTGAGGAGATTGAACATAAAGCAAGCCATATTGTATTTTCTCCTCGATTTGATATCAATCCAGGAGAGCGTTTTGAAATACGGAATAATATATTCATCTCGCCTTAGGTTAAAAATAAATCTCACGCAGGAGTTCATCAGACGCTGTTGTTTAATGTCCAACTTCTCAGTTAAGTCATTATACACAAGACTACAGTAGTCTAAGTATGGAAAAATGGCATAAACTACCAATTCAACTTGAAGTTTTAATTCTAGTATTGTAAGGAGTTGATAGATTTATGTAAGGATTTACCTACTTGAAAACCGGTGCCTGCCGATGATCACGAGTTTAGCGCCTAATGACAAATCTCGGTTGGCTTTGATGAGGCTGATGAATAGGCTTCGGGACTATACCCATTTTGCACCTGACGCCACAAGTCACGCGAGGTCTAAGGTGTACTAGTATCTCCTCAAAGTATAAAAAAGTATTGACTTTTATCTCAGAGTTGTTTTTAATGAATGAATTTGCTTATGTGAATTGTGGTTAGAAACATGGAGTTTATTGAGGTGAAATGAGAACATTTATACTGAAATACTTCAATATTATTGTGTTTTCTTGTTTCAGTCTGTTTAAGCCCCAGGCACATCAAGTGGTCCTGCAGTGACATAAAATACTTTCTTGTCGCAAACTGAAATAATAGAAATGTTTTTACATTATTGACTTTCTTTTGACTTGTTTTTTATCGTTAATTACATAATTCTCAAGTTATGGTTTCTAGCAAATATGCTTACAACCATTAAATTAGTAAATTTTGGATCTGAGTTGTTTCACTTCTGCATTATGACGCCCTTTATATTTATTAATTCATCTATTATTCCGTAGATAAGTTTACCAAAGAACAAATGGAGCGTGTCGCGCAAAGTAAACTACAAACGTACCAGGAAAATTCAAAATAGGTAAGAGAAAATTGTGGAACTACATTGTGGAGCGAACAATGCATTGAGCTAATCAAAACCGAAAAGGCTTACTACATTTCTGTAAAACCATTTCTCAACAATCACATACTCATTATGAATTTTGGAAGATAATTATTCTTTTTATTTTGGTCAGTCGAAATCTAAAGATTGTTGAAAATGTTGAGCCGGGTAACTTTTTTCTCTTGCATGATGCACGATTATGGCGGGTCACACTGCCATAGCATTTCAACATAAGTGTTTCCTCATCAATTTTATCAGTAATAGCATACAAATTCCTATGTCTCACGAATTTAGTAAAACATTATCGCTGCCTACTGGATCAGTAGTTTCTGCAAATGTGACATGACGTCCATTTTCACAATTGACAATAATGAATACCTTTCAAATGAAGTTCTATTTGAATGACAGACTCTCGTTACTAGCACGTGGGTATTTGTTGGATTAACAGAAGTGCCTCTCCTCTTATATTTTTGCAACATCTAGATGTATTTGGACAGGAGAAATCATGCTGTTAATATGCGAAAGCCTTTGAGTTCGGCTATTGGATAAAGAAACAAAAAATACGCGGAAGAATTTACGCAGTCCAGTACCTAATAATGTGAAATTTTGCCGTCATGCCGGTGTCATAACTTGATCGCATATGCAGGAGTCGGAGAGGGAATAATTTAAGGGCTTTCCGGCTTAAAATTCAATTACGGAAACTCAAGCGTATTGTACTCTGCGTTCCGTCGGTGAAGTACGCGAGAAATAAAATGCCCCCGCCCTTTATCAACGTTCTTTCCGATTCTTCAATTATTTCTCGGCACGTTAAGCGTCACAAAGCCATCCCCTACCACGATCCATTTTGACTCGTTTTGCCTGTGGATGAGTTAATTGCTTCCCGTCCCATCCTTGGAGGGAATTGCTGAGTTTTCATCTCGCAATCCCCGAATGACACTGAGAACGCCGCAGCCCACATCGCATCTTCCTCCAAACCAAAAATGGCAATAAAACATTCAGTCTGTTTCTCATTCCATCGTTATGGTTTTTACTTCCGTTCTAGTTTTTTCGGTTAGGTTTTCAATGTCGGGGAACTTGGATTTTTTCCTGAAAACGTATCATTTACCTAAACTCAGCGACGGCAATTGGTCGACGGTTGCAGTCTCAGTAAATGAAAGAGTAACGCAAGAGCAGCTGAGCTGAAAAGGATAAAAAAGATACACGCGATATCTCTTCATTCTCCTTATTCTGCGGTCGCATTGCCTATTGATGCAAAAATCTAGGAATCAGTCCATAAGCTGCTCAAGTTATGTTGCTTCAATATGAGATTGTACCCCGTGGTCTTTGATCCTATTTCTAATATATGGCCTCAATAGCTCAGCAGTATTGTGTGATGATACAAAACTAACATACGCCTTAAGATTGCTACCGTGCCAATTTGGTGGGGTTCTAATACAACGCTTGATTGTAACAGGACCAATCAACTGACAAAAGTAAAAGTCAGTCTTGTTCAATTAGTTCTCTGTCATCCATTCCTCAGCCGGGGAACGGGCTGATACAAGATCTAGTATTGTGCAAATGCTTCCATCATTGCGAGGCATTTTCGTCGTTACAAACAATTCATATCACACAATATTGTTAGATCAAGTACTGTGTGGTCCAGGCTAAATGATATCATGATTTTCTCTACGTCATGACTAAAATCAACCGATTGAGAAATATCTTACTCATTTACTGTTAACGCCATTACTTGGTGTTGCTCCACTTAAAGTATTTCATAATCTCATCTCTGATCATCATCCCTCCCGATCCTTCAATTTCTCCAATAGTTTCAACTAATCGTTTTCCTCTCTAATTTTCCCCCTCGCCTTTCTTCCTATTTTATCCTCTCGCATTTTCCATAAAACTGGTGTTTCTTCGAGTTGCTACAATCCAGCCATATTCCCTTAGACTAATTTAGCTGAACAACGTTTCATCTTGAGAAAACAGCATCTGAAATGCATAAATATTTCCCATATTCTCAGGGTTTACATTATTTCCACGATTCGCTAATCATTTGCATTTTGCTCAAACAAATCCTTGCACTCTCGTTGCTTTAGTGGCACCGAATTCAGAATCAAATTTCCCTTGTGCCGCAAATGACAAAAGAAGCAAGAAGAAGACAAATAAGAGACCGTTTCTATGGGGTGAAGAACTTTTTGATGCCTATTCCGTCTCGTCTGCGTGTGATTCTTCCAATGCTTTCAATGCTCCAAAGCCCGTAGCCCGTCCGTAATCCGGGAGCCACGATAACTTGACGCGGATTGAGCGGTGGGGAAGCGGTGATGGGAAGAAAGGTGGGCGGCGATCGGGACGGTGTATTGGTAATGAGATTAGCGCGCGGCCGGGCAAGTTTGAACCCCTCCCACCTCAACAGTCGTGGGGGTTGGGTTAGAGAGAAGGGGCATGTGAAGATTCAGGGACGTGGGGAGTTGTGAAAGGGTGTGGATATGGTGGTGTGACGTTCGTTGGGTTGCTAGATGAGGTTGATCAAGTTCGGATGCTATAAACCAGTGTTCCCTCAACTCTTTTCTCTCACAAACCTAAACCCAACACCCACCAACAGTAAGCTTTGAAATCTTAGACTAGATGATAAAATCAGGATGATTACAAGACGGAGTTTAAAAAATTGTGATTATACTAATGTTTATTTCCAATGCAGTTGATAGTTTATTCTCCCTCGGTCACGTATGTATGATAAGGTTCGGTCAAAATCCTACCTCCAGCGCCCCCCTGCCGCGCTATTTCTCTTTTTCACCCTTTCGTAGCACCGAGCTCCAAGGGGCGGTAGCGCACACTTTGGAATCCACTGCTCTAAACAGTTTGCTTGAGTGCGTGAGCGAGAGAGCGTTGAAAAGGGCCGCAGAGGTGGCTGGTGATGTAAGGATTAGGGTGGGATTGGCGGAGGGCGTGGGGGCGGAAGTTTGAGTGATTGGAGCGAATAGAGACGGGTCGGGGGAGGAGAGTAAAAGGATCCGGGACTGGAGTGGGAAATTGGGGGTGGGGGTGAGTGTTTTCGGCAGGAAATCCGGGAGTGTGAACAAGTTTTCAATTTCAATTAGACCCCAGAGCGTTGATGAAGCTGATGTGTGAGGATTCGGGGGAGACGAGCTCAATTTTACAAGAGGGGTCGCCCGCCTTGGAGGCTGAGCGGAAAGGGATGGAGTCCGGATGTCTGGAGCATTAGGACGCGGCGCGGCGGCTCTTACCTCTCGGAGAGGAGTGAAGATCCGAGAGAAAGGAGGTGAGACTGGACGGGAATGTTCTCGAATTCGTTACTCTCAGGCGCGGACTAACGGATTGCATTGCCTCCGCCTTCCTGAAGATCCGACCAATCTGAAGTTTTCCCCTGTTCCAGTCATTTATTGGCTCGGCCCAATGCGTTTATGATCCGGTGAGTTTATCTGCAAAACTTTTGTCTATGGATAGGAATAGTGGAAAGTTCCCCTCTGTTTTCGCTCTTCTATCAACCGTATTCAATTATCATCTCCTTTTAGATGGAAAGCTTATTGTCCCCGCCCGGCTTCTGGATAATCTTCCAGTCAAGATTGCTGATATTTTTTCATTCTTCCTTTCCTCTGATTTTCCCGCTCTCAGTTTCAATCGTTTGCTCTCATCTTGCTCGTTCCGTCCTCTCAAAAGGAATCTGCTCACATCTAAGAGAGCTGTTTCCCATCCTGTAGTACACTTGTTAATGCTCATCAGTTACACCCTCTTTCTGGCCGATATGTAATCCTAATCCACGTGAGGTTGACTTGATATATCAACAATCGAAGTGGAAAATTAGCTTTAGAGAGTAGAACTCAGCATTTTAGCTACCTACATATATAAGAAGTATATTTATTATTTCCTTAATAATACCTGTATTTTTATTGTCTGTAGTTGAGCGTTTATAATTACTCTTAAAAAGGCTCGCCGTCAACGGAATCTGAACTTTGTGTTTGCATTTGTCAATTCTAAGGATTTATGCTATATGCTGCTATAGGTCACTGTATTTTTTTACTCGATACCTTTACAAATATGGGTCTAATCCCTATCCTCACTCTACACTACACTGTCAGAATTCATAATTTCACAGAATCTCTCAGTGATACCTTCAATTTCCTTTCTTATTTTCCTGCCAATACCGCACCATGTCATTATTTGCCTATACTAAGGAATGTCCGTTTGTCTCTTCACTATGGAATTATATACTATACTATCTACATTCGTATTAAGTTCCTCTCCTTGAGATGAAACCTTGGTTGTCAATGACTTACATACATTCCGTCAGTCTATACTGTATAAATAAAATCCCTTTAAAATGAAAAACGCAATCATTATACTTATGCTCTTGGTATGGGGCTTTGTCGGAGTCCTCTGGAGGGTTACGGTTTCAGGCGATTCAAAGAATAGTCGCATGCAGATTAGAAAATCCTGTAACAGTATTTATGCTATAGAGAGGCGCTTCAGTTCAATGGCAAGGAATATTATTTACATTTCTCTACTCAAGAATTTTGTCTTTTGAGAGCTTGTTTTGATTCCAGCCTTTTGATTCCACGGTGACTGAGATCCATGAAAACGGTAAGGTGGCATTTTGTAACTCTGTTATTTGATATGGATGAGGTATTTGACTCGTAATTAAAATGAGCCTTTACAGTTCACAAAACACGCCTTCTACGTATTAATGAAGTAGACGTACAAAACCTCTTGTTTTGTCCTCTTGTTTTGAAAAAAAGTTCCGTTTACATTTTTAACGCCCTCGGGCGCACGGATAACGAACTTCGGGACTTTAATAAAATTCGCCTTAATGGCTTTCTAAAAAAATGTTTCGATCCCGAAGAAAGGAATTTTTCGCATCCATGCAGTGGTGGAAATTAAGGAGAAGGGTAGGTAGGTGGATATTAAGGTAACGGAGGGTAGGAAAGGAGAAGGCGTAGAGGAGTGAGTCCAGGGCTAAGATTTTACGAGAGTTCAAGAACAGTATTGCTTTTAAAGGGCTTCTCTTAACTGAATGCGCACATTTAAAATTTCAAGATTAAAACATTACAATGATTGTATGAATGTTGTTCGTTACCCAGATCAATTTTTTCTCCTCAATTCCTATTATTGTACTAGATGAAGGTTTCATCTTATCCATGAAGGAGGTAAGCATCCCTCTTTATTCATTCTACTTCAAAACAGTTTTCCAGTGAAATTTTCACCACTGCTCAACAAGCTAGATATCAATATTTTAGTCCCTCTTATTGTTTCCTGTCGATATTTTGGTCATTTTTTTCCCACTTCAACGCAGTTTAATTTCATTTTTAATCTTTCATTTTGTTAATTTACTGTTTGGATGTCATATTCTAGTTTTTTGCTGTATTCAAGTCTACTCATTTCAAGGAGTTAGAAGTAATTTATGTGTGAAATCTAAATAAATAAATCGTTGCAAATTCGTTAAATTTTATT
This sequence comes from Ceriagrion tenellum, assembly GCA_963169105.1. Classification (NCBI taxonomy): domain Eukaryota; kingdom Metazoa; phylum Arthropoda; class Insecta; order Odonata; family Coenagrionidae; genus Ceriagrion; species Ceriagrion tenellum. The sequence continues at coordinate 141,774,570 of OY720635.1, read as the reverse complement.
TATTATTGGCATATAAAGTCATCAAAAGGTGGCATATGGAAATCCAACATCTCCTTAAACCTGAGATAAATGCTTTGGGTTTAACTAAATTTACCGATGTTTCTTTTTAACAAATGAAAAAAAAATTTATGTGTGTTCATTTGGACTTCACAAGAGTCGGAGAATACTAATTATATTAAATAAGATAAACAAGGATTCACATTTAAGATTTTACGATGGCACCATGGTAATGCTATTTCCACTTTTAGTAAGTCATTTTTAGTATAATAAATACTTCTTACCGTTTGATAAAAATTTTTAAAATATCCTTTGATAGTCTATTAACAGTCTTCTTCTGTCATTCTTCTCTCCGAGTGTAAAACGAGAGACTTCATCCTCTCGAACAAGTTCAGCTCGAATACTTATTTGCGAAATATAGCAGAAGTTACCCGAGTATTTACTTACTGTGAAGAAAAAGTTATACATGATGAAAAGGGAATGAAAAAATTGAGATGCACTTATAAAGGTGACCTTATGATTTCACCTCTTTCCTGGAGCTATCTTTATAAGCAAACCCCAGGCTTCATATTTCTGTTCTATTTCCATCTCATCATTCATGAAATGGATGCTCGCGACCTCGATATCCATCCAGATTTCGGTTCGGACGACATTTTCAGGTAAATGGGCGGTTATTACTTACTCTTATTTGCCATTCGGACTGGAATCAGAGAAAAGAAGGGAAATGATGATCATAATATGTCTCCCCGAGGGTTGTTCGTCGCCCATTGCTTCACTATCCCAACACACCAACCTCCTGCCCCCCGATGCGATCCAATCCGTGGAATCTTTTCGAAGCCAGATGCACGAGGAACGGCAGTCTGGATCGAAATCACCTGCACGAGACATGGTGAGTACGTCTGTCTGTGTGTGCTGATGTGTGAGTCAGTCAGTACCTGTGCTCTCGCTTCGGTACGATACGACAAAAGGTTTCGTTCGAGCCGTGGGCATGCCTCACCCTCTCCCTGCTCTCTTCTCGTTCCCCTCTTGGTCCGCTCGTCTCCCGTCAACTGTTCTGTTCGTCGGACGGAACGACCGCGCCGCACCGCCCGCGGGTTCCTCCGTCCCTCCCTCCCACCTCCACCATGCCCGAAACATCCGCCGCGCGTCGAAGCGCGTTTGTCTTCCTAGTCCGCAGCCTGGTCGCCTAATCGCCGCGAGGTTGGCGAATGTACGCAACGCCCGACGGCTAACACTCCCCTTACGTTCTTCCTAAACATGCCACGCACTACTAAACATCCTCTAAACCCTGCCCCATTTCTCCCTACCTCTAACGTCACCTCACGTTGCCCCATTCTACCGACAAATGCGTCCGCGATCCTCCTCTGCAGCGCAAGGCCAAATGGGGCGCGATACCACTCTGGATTCATTTTGTCCTTCCCCACCCTTCATTCGAGGATGGATCCCCCGCCTGGATTGTGACTGATGTAACCGTGTCGCTCTGCATTGCGTAAAGATGCGAGGAATATGAGATGCGGAAATCAATTCTTGGAAAAGAGGGATGAATCCCATTTCGGAGGGATACGCGGTTCCGATTGGCTGCGAGTTATTTCCTCCTATTCCGCGAATGTTTTCAGGGTGGGTAACAATGCGTCGACCATCCTTCGGGAAGTTCTATTCTTTATTCCCAGAGCAGAGTGGATTCAATATGTTATCATGCCAAACTTTATTACCCAAGGGAACAGCAGTCGGAATGCCAATGTACGAAAGGTGAAATATCACCTTCTATTTTCCCAAAGAAGCACGAGAATAGCAAGCGTATCTTCAACTTTCATTTTCCCTTCTCGGCTTGTTACTGTAGGTACCTTTTATCTGTTATTCTTAGCAATTGGGATCTATATTTTGATACATTGAAGATATAATTTGTATGAAGGGAGATATGCCTAGATATTCATATACATCCTGTAGCTTTCCAAGTTTATTCGTTGTTTTGTTTTGATTAGAAACGTATTTCCACCGTGATCATTTGCATTCATCCGACGATTGGTTTTCTGCAGCTCTCAGCCTAACTCTTCGAACTTATCCCTGAATTCCTTCACGAGGTGATATTTTAGCAATATCTCTCGAACTCGCTAGTGAATTTAATCCTTTAGCTTCCTCGCTAACTCTTCCTGCATTACTTATCTTTCATCATCATTTTCAAGAGTCTGTTTTATCTGTCGTTGCCTCAATTTTTTTCTCATTCATATTTTCCATAAGCTTCTTATACCCAAGCACTTCATTAAACATCTTCATTGATAATTCTCGTCATCCAATCATCATTCTTCCCTTAAATCAAATTATCAATATTTCCAATGTACTATGAACAGCCACTGTTGTTATCTAAGCTTCACTAGCATGCTCCATGCCTCCATGCTTGTGACAGTGAAGTCTTTCCTCACTTTTTATGCAAAAAAATCTGCAAATCAAGGGCATATATCTTAAATATCGTTGCTGTTGGGTGCATAATACGTACTACAGGGGATCTATAATGTAAAGGCAATGTGAAATCGAAGAATACTGGGATGAACTTGTTGAGTGAAAATATATCTATTACTTATTGATACGCCATACCTTTGAGCAACTGGAGGAAAAAATATCATTTATAAACTTTGAAATGATGTGAAAAGGCTAGTACCATCATTAAAATGGTTATACCTGGCCCATTTTTCAGACAATTAAAGGTAGGTTATCTCAAGAACGAGGTTAAATATAATATGTACCCCTGGAGCTGTCAAATTACCCCTGCGTGCGATTATCAATTTTTGAATTTTGTTTGTGAGAACCTGTGTAGTACGGAAGGGTCCTGAATTCATACGCAGGACATGTATGGTGAAGACATAAGTGACAGCATTTTTAATGCAGCGGTTTCAAATATAGGTAACTAGTTTTCCCAACAGGAGAGTATCCTAAGTTATTCGAAACTAAAGGCTAGGTCTGTCGAGATTCACAATTTTGCAGAATTCCATGTTGAAACGTTACAAGAGAAATATTGCTCTCTGAAATATCCTTTTAGTTTTCCTCAATATTTTTTTTCGTGTCAATATCGGTATAATTGCTTTTTTTTAACAACTGATTTTTTTCTTCGATACATTTTTGGTGTTCTAATGTATTTACTCTTACATTTACGTCAATTTATCTTATATAATATTTTTTTGCAGTCATCCTGAATGTTTTTTGCGTATAGTTATCCTCCATCAATGCCTCTATGTCATTGTATCGCTACTCGGGATTTTTTTGGAATTGTTCTAGATTGAATTTTTTGACATTAATGGGCAGTCCGTGACGCCCTTTATCTTTTCTCAAGCTGTATTGTTTTCTGATTTGTTCATGAGCATGTATTGGTGAATGCCCTTGTCATATCGATTCCTCAGGCGCTGCTGCCGTGCTCATTTGTTTCATATGCATGATAGAAGCGACGCTGAAGGACAATGTTGGTGACAGGTCACCGCGTTATCTTCTTGTCGAGGCCTTAATGAATTAAACCAGCAGCGGAGCGTGCGAGATCCTTTTTTCAAAAGCTTCACGCTGACTCTCCTCTCCGGTTCATTGTGAGAGTAGTCCCTCTTTATGAGTAAATAGAGTTTGTTTCATTATCCAGCAACATGAAGCTGCCTAGTAGTTTTGGAATCAAGGCGTGATATGTCGACAAAGGGTGTTTCGTGGTATTACAATTAACTTGACTTTGGTTACCTAATATTTGGGACGAAGGGATTGGTGGTTTGACAGAGGCTCGCAGACGCCCTATGCGGCTTGCTAGCTAATTGTATTAATTCTGCAATAGTAATCACATAGTGAGGTCGTCATGAGGTCTTCTCAGAACTAGGCCTTTCATCAAATTATTAATTTTGTGGTATGCACGAAGGCCTCTGTCAGCGGATGTGCCTCTCATAATAATCTTTTCGGTGGATGTATTGAATACTTTTTCTATAAAAACTCCATTAATGTGCATTAACATGCAAGTAAAATTTGAGAAAAAAAGTATAATTAATTTTTTGGACAGTTCTGCTTTTACTTCTGGTGATAATTAGAAATTTGTTCTAATTTTTTTCCATTCCTGATAAAAAAATACATTTTGCCAGGCATTTAACCCGCTTTAATACTAATGATCTAGCATTTGTATCGTTTAGTTCATAATAAATTTTAATCGACTTTTTTTTGTTACACTTTTAGGATAGTATAATATTCCAATTTGGGGGGACTACACATTTTTATAAGATTCCATCTGTTATTGATCTATTGGATGTATTAGACGTCGCCAATAACACGGTGCCACGCCTGTTTCGCCAACATCGTATCGTTCGATTACTCTGCTTATGACGCAATGGCTTACCTATCGCCTTTCCCTAGCTAGTTCAATGGTATAACTCTGTATTGGTAACATAGATAATTCCCTTTTACAATTATTTAGTTGTTTTTTTAGAAAAAGTATAGTAATATTTGAATACATTCATGAAAAAGTGTATGAAAATGGCTAAAGCAAAATTTATCTTTGTATCGCTGTGCTTGGCTCAGTCCCAACAATTGCAAATAGCATTGGTTAATTACAAATGGGATTTATCAAAATTCCAATACAAATCCTTGCTTTTACAGAACAAATGAATGAATAACTCCCTCTCATTTCTCATAATAATCTTTTCAGTGCATGCATTGAAAAGTTTTTCAATAAAAACTCTATTAACATGTATATACACGTACCTACAGTTTGAGTGAAAAATATAATTATTTTGTGAAGTCTGATTTTATGTCTTTTTAGCATTAGATACCATTAAATTGATCAGCGTCTTTACTAGGCCCAGAAAATTATGGTAAACATCCTAAAATGACCCAAAATATCCTTAGTTCTAATAATTAACTCAATTTTCCTTTTTGGATCGTTTGAAACAGATGCACATATTACGTGTCTGCATCTACTATTCGAAGTCAGGTTTTCCTCATGACCTCCATTCAGATCCACCTGTACTATTGTTTCTTGACTCATTGCACCTGTCCTAGGCCGTCTCTTTCCTGTACTGACGCAATGTGGCGTCAAAATTCTACTTTCAAATAGTTCAACCTTCAATGAACATTAAGATAGCATTTATCCCGTATCTCTGTAGAGAATCCAAATTCATTAACTTTCATTTTATCCTTAAATCGAACTCCATTCAATTTTATCATTGTGCGCATACCCTGGGGAAATCACGATCCCGATAAATGGTTTCACCACCAGGAATGATTAGGTTCCTGCGGTTTGCAATGTCTTTGTGTCCAGAACCTCGACTATTGGAATATAATTACAGAGGTGGCATTTGATCCGAGGTTTTCATTATTGTGGCTGGCTGATTGAAATTGAGGTCGAATGCTGGAGGAGAAGCGGACATGGCATTAGGCGCATTCACTCATGGAATTATGTTAGAGCTGACTCTCTTTTTGTGCCTCAATCCTTGCTATCGGCAACGTTTTTGGAGGAAAAAGAAGCGGCTTAAAAATTGATGAGAATATTCCCGGTCATGTGCTGGCTTAAACTTCTAATCTATTCGACTGCGCTTAAACCATGGGAAATATCAGGAGTGGTCAGATGTATAATTTAACTGGCAAATATATCTCCGTGAAACTTATTTAAGTGGCAAATTTAAAGTTAGCATTTATGTGTGTATAAAATTATGTTTCAGGTGTGACCGGCACAAAACCCAGAAAAACGCAAATAAGGATACTCATAAGTTTTATATGTCGGCGGCGCAATACCGCCTTCTTCAGAGTAATTGGCTTATATATAATGCATTACCACCAATTACTCTGAATAAGGTGGTTGTGTGATGCCGTAAGTCAAATCCAGGGCGCTCACAATTTTTATATGTCGGCGTTACAAAACCGCCTTCTTCAGAGTAATCGGCCAAAATACAATGCATTACCACCAATTACGCTGAATAAGGTTGTCGTGTGACGCCGTAAGTTAAATACAGGGAGATTTCCCTATTTATTGTTTTTATGTTTGTACTGGTCACGCCTGTGTCGTCGTTTATGCAAACCAATCACCATGTGTGGTCATTATTCGGATATGATACTAAAGTTAAAACTTTCCTCGAACGAGGGAATAATACAGACTTCATTACAGGGTGACAATGAAAACAGAAATGCGCAAAATATAGCAATCACTTCGATTTTAGAATTTTTGTATGGTCCCCCACATCTTCTTCAGTAAGAGGAGTTAAGAATCACATATTTATCAGAAGAAGATTATGCGTCTCTTAGCTTTAACTTATGAGAGGGTAATCTTAGTCTAAATTTAGATTTGGGTGGTCAAGGCTGTGTTAACACCTTAGTCCCACATTTTACCCGAAGAATATTTACGTAACAATATCCTTTCACGTGATTGTTTGTACTGATCATACTTGACGTTATCCCAGCCCCGGGTAATGAAGCTGACCTTTATGCAATCAGTGCAAAAGAGCAAAGCTAACTGCTCCAGTTGTTGTTAGTCTATAAGAAATAATGGCGATCAGTGGAAAATGGATTGCGAATTTCTCCTTGCATTTACGGAGAAAAAGATTCGAGGTAATTGTGTGTCCCAATAAGAATAATGGGAAATATAAGTCCCAATTTTTCAAATCTGCAAATCCCTGTTTTGGAATAATCAATGAGTTCCTCTTCAATGAGTTGCTCTGTCTATAAACATGCCAGCATAAATACTCTAAAAATATTTGGCCTGTTCCAATCCATCCCTTATTTTTTATCTACCGTGGAAAAAAAGTCTATTTCTTCCTTCAAACCGATTTACCTACGAAACAACATTAATTGCCAATCCCTAACGCAGTTCTTGAACAAAGTACTGGCCGAGTATTTTTTTAGTTCTCAATACTTTCCGATAACCCTTGAAGCATTTAATAGGCAGAGAAACGACCCACAAGTGCTGCGCTACAATTCACAATTGTGAAGTAGTAATAGTAATGAGCACTTACAGTTAATTTAAAAATAGCAAATGTTTGTTAAAGCAGATGAAGAACTCTTAGATTAGCTGTCATTTTGAAAAAAATGAAAAACGTCTTTGCCTTGGTAAAAGCACCCTTTATGGTATCCGTTACATTTTATATGTTAAATCCTAGGATTAAGAGCATTTCAATTGCGCAACAATTAAACTAGTACTGTGAGTGATATTGAATAGGAGACAATGTTAGTACCTCACTAATAATTGATTATCATTGGTTTAGTGGACGGTGACGATAATCCGTCAATTTTCTGCCGTTATCTACTGAGGTACTAACTATTGATTATATTTATTTATGCTTTTGACAAAATGCGAGAAATCTTCGTTAAAATACAACGCTTCTCAGTGTCAATACGAGCCCTCGAGCTACTTTCTTCATATGCTCCATTTTATTGCTACATTCATTGAATGTCGACCATGATGAATTATAATAACATTCGAAGAGTTTCCCAACTGCTCCAAGCGCTGTAAATTCTTTCGTTCTTTCTCCTTTTAACCTCACATATGTTTTTTCATTTAGTCAATTCTTCTCGATTTATTTTATATTAATTGTTATTTTACTGTATGAGTCATAAACGTCTGCACACTACTTGCAACAAATAAATATGACATAAATTGTTGCGTATAATTCAAGGTTTATGAAGTTACTTTATGTCGTTCAATGCATTTCATGAGGTAAAAGTGTATTATATGAGGCTAATGCTATGCTATTGATTCTACTCTGAATAAGCTTAAGTCCAATTGCTCACCCAATTTTATCTAGAAAATCCAGTTGGAGCTAGTCATATGTATTAATGTTTTTATGTATATATGTAATTTTTGCAGGGTCAGTCGAGTCACGTCCACTTTAACGATAAGCATAACGTTTTGCTTTGAGCAATTTTTTCGTACTAACGTTTGTTTAGGTACTTCATTAGAAACATTGGTGCCAAATTATAAGTTTTATCACGTTCATAGGGCTCGCCTTTAATTGTGTAATTTGAACGGTATTATTTCAATGGCATCATTTTTAAGGTCCCTGAAGTATTTTGTACCGTGCTTCATAGAATATTTATACCCTACCGAAAGTTTTTAACTAAAATTTAAATAACTAAACTAAATGTAACTAAAATTTCCCAATTGCCCGACGAAAGGGGCTTAAATTATTCATGCGATTGAATTTGAATTCCGGTGACATTTACGGTGCGGTATCTTTGAAAACAATTTTGATACAAATCAAGGGCTCCAGCGGTGCAGGATTAGATTATTAGTATGTGTCTGTTTTCATAAACTAGATGTGAGATATGTGTGATTAAAAAAATATATTTTATAAAATTTGATATTCAAGTGTGTCAACTTACGAGGAATAGTGCGGCAATATCAGCAGAGCCGATCGTTCCAAGTGAAACGAAATGCGGAGAGTAATCCTTCAAGAAACAGTCAACCTTTGAAAAGTTATAAGTAATCCTTTCCAATTATTCAACTTCTCGTCCTCAGTTTGGTTGAACTGACGCTGCCTTATTCTCATATTCAAGGTGCATAGTCTTCTCAATTCCACTTAATATCATATATAGAACTATAGTACACGGAGGAAACTCATCAGATGAAGCATAAGTAAAAACGGGTGTTTTCTCAGAATGTTGTATAAATTATTGACCCGTGTGACATATTCCGATAGCAATCCTCATTGTTAATTCACTTGCACCACAAGTTCCGTAGCATGAAAAGGCGCAGCTATTTATTTTAATTGTTGAAAGTCTAAGTTGTGTTGAAGCCGTGAACAAAATTAAAGGTATAATTTGACCTGTTCTAAAAAAATCTTCAAATAACTTAATCACTTCTAAAATTATTATGCTGTTAAGAAGAACCAGATCATACATAAAATAAAATTGTCTGGTGGTAACTTAGAGCATATAATATGATGAAAACATGTTTTCATTGACAAGTATGGACATCTCTTTGAAGGTCATCTAAATATTCTTGAACGTTTATGTGCACTACCTACGCAATTATATCAATAAGGTCATACTTTTTCCAGTGAACTTACAGCGTACCCAGCGATGGTTAGTTAGAATTTGCATTGGGCAATAATTTAGTTGGGTAAATTCCATTTTTTTATTGCTTACCAAGAGTAAGGGTATTTAGCCCCACTGTACACCATCAGGCAATGTAATATGGCATTATTAATTTACTTTGGTACAAATATTTGACTGAAAACTTGCGTCGTGAGTTTTATGGTAAGGGAATCGGGGCTATTCGTTCCAGACTTACGCGAAGACTCTTTGTATTTTTATGAGACGACATACCATCGGAAGTAGATGAGTTTATATACAGTGTAAAAAAATATTTTTCTTAATTATTTAAAGATATACTGTGTTCATTGAATGATACCCAAAGCTATGAAATGACCCTGTCGTCGAAATAATTGTTGTGCGCACAAGGTTATAAAACCACATCTGATAAGGCTCTGATACGGCAGTTCGATAGGAATTTTTTATCTTTATTTTATCCGCTTTAATTATCAGAATTAATTGCCCCATTTTTAGATTGCATCAAGAAAACCGATTCTTATTTCTCATGCTATCCTGAAGTAATTATTGTTGTTACCTTCTTTTTGGTGTATTTTTAACCCTCAACATAGCGCTTTCTGTGTAAAAAAAATTGCATCCGAGGAATAGATTGCCAATACAATTTTTTTCAATAAGGTGGTCTGTGTACATATGAGGCACTAATTGAAATTCTTGATAGCTTATGAGTGCTCCGTATTTTCGGGTATGCCATTATTTTACGTGACGTCGTATCTCCACCGAGTATAACACCCTTGAGTTGAACACCATGGCCGATGTGTAATAAAAATTATTGATTCAAGTTAATTTATTCTGAGAGAAAATTATTCTTTAACACTGTAGAACAAAGAATAAAAGCGCGATTTAATTTACTCAGCAATGACCTCGGTGCCATCTTTCGAGACTTAATTTATAACCGTGTTAGGCTGCGATATCGGTCGTATGTTGTTTCCCTAATAAGTAATTAATGGTGAGTGGCAGTACTCCAATCCGTATTCCCGTATTCTGGAATAAAAAAGAAAATGTTTGCTCTTCAAAAATAGAAACTACAAATAAATAAACGAAGACCATGGCAGCTTTATAATGTCTATTCTGTTGGGCTCCTCACTCCATCGATGTGTACTAGCATTTCCCTTCTTAAATCGAAAAACAATACTTGTTATGCGGGAGAATGTTTGAAAAGTAATGCTATCAATTTATCACGCGATATGTCATTTGGTTATCGCAACACATATTCCGGTATTCATGTATGAATAAGCAATAATGACCATTAAAGATTTAATTTGATTGTATATAAAAAATTGAGAAATCCCGGAGAAATTATCAATTTAATGAATTATTTTTTATCGTCTTTATGTTTTACGTTGTCCTATTTTTACTTCATATTTTCGACTCTAAAGACATTCGCAACTTCCGGATTGTTAATATGTAATCTAATTTATAATTAAATATCACAACGTCAAAAACGTAACGCTTGGAAAATGTGAAGCCATCTGGAAATCTAAGTTCTATCTACTCTAACAAAGCAGAGATCCCGTTTCAAGGATAGTCTACTTAGTTTGTGTCGTTAAATCTATCATAAAACCTTTAGCTGAAGATCTTTTTCAAACTGTCTTATTTTCAATGTGCGTGTGTCCATCCTTGCATTGATACCCTACCGCCTATTTCCGTCCGGGGAAATCCTCGGCAGTGAATCCCTTTCGGACTGAATCTGAGGTAAACCCATGCAGCATTTATGGAAAGGTCGTCGGAGGTCCTTGAGCGTCTACGCAAATAAATGAAGGAAGAGGAGAAGGGAGGCTGGTCCTCGGCGCGTGAACGACTCCCTCCCGTCCTTCGCAATCCAACCATCTCCGGGATATGCCATCTTTAATAATCTCTTACTTCTTAAATTCCGCAAAAGATCTCTCCTCCCTTTCACCCTCACCTTACCTCACCACCATCTACCTTCAACCCCGAGACACATTCCGTATATATTTTGCGTCCTCCTTTCATTTTAAGGGGGGTGAAGTGGTGAAGGGGATGAGGGAAGGAGGAGGACCACCCCGCGATCCTCTTGACCCCTTAAGTAATCGATCAAAAAGCCACCCCCTTTCTTCTCGGCAGCCACGGTCACGTGTTTTCGAATAAGGGTATCCGACGTTCGTCGCCGAGGCGGTGGCGAAAGACGTCTACTGGTGGATGAGGATTGAGGGGTGGGTGTCGGAATGAGGGAGGGGCTCCGAGTTTTTTTTAAGAAGTGGGGGTGTTCTTAGAGCGGGAGAGGTAAAAGAATCGGACGGGGATGAGGAGTTGGGGGGGCGAGGGGTGTGGCGGGCCGGGGTGTTGGTTGGAGTGGGTGTTGGAGGAGTAAGGGGCGAGGGAAGGGAGGGGTTTTAGAGGCGATAAGGGAGAGGGGGAGTTGAGAGGAAAAATGCGATGAGATGAGGACGTGGCGGCAGTGTTGCCAACATGCGGAGGGTTCTGACTGACTGACACGTCGGCTTCCCGGTTCCGGACGTATTTTGCTTTCGAGCACGGAATTCCATCCGTCCGAGAACCGCCGAACCTTCAACAGAATCCATTTTCATTAACGTGTCAGCATCTTTAACCCCCGTCTTGCCATATGTTCGGCAAGATTGTAGATAAATACAGATTTTACCTACAATAAAGGATGAAACTGCAAAAATTAAAGCATTAGATAGAAAAATATATTTAATGGTCCCGACTTTTAGCCGGCACTTTTGCTGATGCTTATATCACTTTTGAAAGATTTAGAATTAATCAGTTTTACATGACGCAATCATGTGAACGTCCTCAGGACTTTTCGGCTCATTATTCCTGATGAATACTTTGATAGGTTATTTATCTGCTAATTGAGTTAATTTTACATTAATGCAAAGATGCGAATGTTGATTGCTGCGATTATATTCACAGTCCATCTTTCATGCAATGAACCCCTCCTTCTCTCCATCGACGCATAATGATTTTGCTACTCTAAAAAACCGAAACTTTCCCTTTAATTCTGTCAGCAAAAGTTCTTAGAGTGTATTAAATGGTTGTGCAAAAAATGACATATCAGTGTGTGCTCTAGCACTTAGCACTGTTTTACCGCTGAATGAACTCGACTTAATAGCCATCAGGCAGTTCTGCTTGATTTTTACCCCTCATTAAATGGCATGGAAGGGCTAAATTTAGATATCTGGTTTTATGGAAGTCATAATTTTAGGTTGCTACATGTATAAAAAATAAAAGTGAAAATAACTTAATCTGCGGGTGATATTGATGGCATGCTTTGGGAAATCGATGGTTATTACTTACTTTTCCTGTCAACAGTTTATCGATTTATTACTTGAATAATGCCATTCAAGAGAAAAACCTTTTTCAGTTTTGGTTAATGGAAAGTGAGTCATGTTTAATTTTTTTCGGTAGTAATCAAGATGATTAGCTGCTGATTCATTTCCTATACATTAAGCCGTCTGACCTTAAGGATCAGACCTAAAACAAATGATGGGTGAAATTAATCCTGTTTTTTTTACTACAATTTAGAAGCTTTTTCTTTGGATTCACAAGGTATGAACAATAATTTGTTAAAGATATGGTAAAGTAAAGGGTAAAGTCCCCAGAGGAAGACCCAGGAATAAGTTCATGGACCAAATTAAGAGGAAAGTAATTTGGAAGTGATACCGGGAGGAAAGGGAACCAGCATTTGATAAGTAGGGATGGAGGACTGCAGTCAACCTATCTTAGGATTGAACGACCAATGTCCTATGAATTAACCTGGTATTTGGACTCCTTTTTTCTAGTTTTATTTTTAGCTGAATGTTGTGGCTAAATGGTTGGAAATCTAGTTTAGTTCACCCGATGTTCTTCAATGTCTAGCGAGAAACTACTAATCTTTCCGCTGAGCCGTCAACGTTCAATCATATCCTTGTCTTTGCATCGCATTTAATATCAGGACAATCCAAGATTAGGATCGTGACGTCAGCTTTATTTCTATGTGGGTGTATTGATGAAATAAAAATATCTTGAACGACCTGCAGAATGCGGTGCCTTAGGATGGACCCTTTCTAGTCTACTGTTTCAAACGGAGGTTGCCCTCGCGAAAACAATTGCATTCTTTTTTTATTTAATTGCGAAAGATTCTATCAGTTAGTGAATCTATAAATATCTGTTAATATCACTGTCTAAAAAAGTACCTAATTATTGCATCATGTTACATCTCTATCATTTTGACTCAGTACTTTTCTTGACATGCGTGAACTTAGGATGAATTTTAGCTAATATTTGAGGAATATTCTCTCGTTAGTGTACTTGATAAACAGTTTGTCGGCAGATGACGGCGTCGGCCCCATCCTTTGATGATCTCGCTGTCTCAGGATTAGTACTAGACTCGAGAGGTAGGATCGATTAATGGCCAAGGTGAGAATCAAACACGCCATTCGCTCGTCTCGGTGGTCCCCGCAACTTTAAAGGGGAGTCTATTTATAGCCATAATCGAATATTCATGAGGTTGCGCGAGAAAAGATTATATTGCTCGAAAAAAATTGAAGTCTCTAATCGCCGTGAGCGCTGACGGAGCGTAGTAAGCCACGATCGTGGGCTATTCCACTCCGCATCCATTTGATTGGGAATCCATTGTATGCATTATTGACTGATTTACAGGGCAAAGAACCACGTATTCAATACCCGAGGAAGGAAATTTTCCTTGGACGCCTAGCTTATCAATGGGTAATAATCAGTGTTTCTTGAACCACTCAACTGCCGCTTCTTGAATGTTTGATTATAAAGCGGAACGTTTTTTAAAATCACTCCAAGAATTTAACATATTTTTTGTTTATGTTAAATCGGTTGGTAAATCTTTCAGGATAGCTTGTAGGAAAAAGTCTTAAAAGGACCTATAGTGCTTGACGCTGTTTTTATAATTACATTTGTAATTATCCTACTGTCATATCCAAATTTGGTGAATCCCTTCAGCTTTAGAGACTTTCTTTTGTTTTATTTATGTAGTAAAAGATGCTCTTAAGCCATTGCGACCAAATTTTGCGATGCATGGAAAATTAAAAAATTGTCAAGAGCGGGAAAAAGTAGATTTTTTTAAAATCCCGAGGCTGAATAATGACAGCAAGAAAGCCGAATATATTATCACTGGGCTATTCATATAACGCCGCTTTCAGTCTTTATCCTTTATGCGATTAGAATTGTTTTTAGGAATAAAGAAATTACTAAGCTTCAATTTGAACTTTTACCTTTATACTTTTTCAAATTTGGAAAGCAAAATTTAAATGCTCAAAATAACGTAATATTTGGCTTCTCAGGCTTAAAAGCGTGTTCTGATATGAAAGAATTTAGAATAATGCATCTATCAGATGCATGAAAATATTTTTAGATGTGACCCTTCATTACTTTGTCCTTATTCATCTTCATCTCTTTCGAAGTAAAGGGGAGGCTGACACAAAAGACCCATATTCAAATCGTTTTTTAACCAGTAGTTCAATAGCTTGCCCAATCCCAACTGCGGCCCTGCTTTGAGTAAATATGCCGGCTCTTTTTTTCTCAAAGCGTAGCGGCAAATCACAGAAGTTTTGTTCGAGAGCCTCTGCTCTACGTGAATGAGTACTCCGCGAGACGCTGTCGTGGGTAAATATTTCTTTTTGACGAATTTCCATTTCTTTTTTTCATTCACATAATCCATACAGGTTATACTCGGTTAATCTTCGTTCTGTTGTTAACGTGTATTAACAAAAATCTAAACGCAATGACATCAACATTTCGTTAAGATACCGAACTTCTATTACAAACTTAAAAAAGAATTCTTGCAAATGGGAAATAATGCATGAGGAGATTTAGAATGATGGTAGCAAGTCTCTCTACAGTATATTAATCAATCGGTAATTTACAGCTGTCGAATATCTTGAAAGATTTCTGATGATATGTAGGGAATAAGTCAAAAATTAAATTCCTTTTTTCAAATTGCTGTTTAAAGCAACAGTCAAGCAATTTTCCGTCAGCAACATATACCTTACCGTTTCATTCATTTATCGGTCGTTAAATCCTTAAATTGGTTGACTACAGCCCGCCACCTATTCCTATCTAATGCCTCTTCCCTAACTCCCAGGTAATTCTTTTCTTATGTTTTTTCCACTTAATTTGGCCTCTATATTTATTACATGCCCTTCCTTATGAGAATTTTCCCATTACTTTTCCTTTAATTTTATTCTTCATTAATGCAATGTTCCTCGGAGTTGCCCAATTCATCTGAGTGTTATTTTCTGGATAGAGTTCCTTATTGTCCTTTCCTCTCCTACTCATCTGCATGCATCTACATCTATTCATTTGATCTTTAGCATCCGTATTCAATACCAGGTTTCGAATGTGCCTGATCTTTTGTAGTCTGCTTTTCCAATGGTTCATGTTTTCGATGCGTAAAGTGCCAGGCTCTGCACGAATACTTCCACATACTGATTTTTCTTTCGAGATCCTAGCTTCTTTGAAGAGAGCAGTAACCTTTTCTTACTTTGCTTGGGCTGAAAATTGTTTGATAATCGCTGATTGCTTGATAATCGTTGCACTTCTTCTGTCTCCCACGTAATGGTACTTCAGAGGGTGGGTAAATAATTCAGTTGTTCTAACAACTCTCCTCTTAGCGAGATTTCTGACATATGACTTAGCGAGACATTCTCTCTTCCGCATACTAGGTGATTGTTCTTAATCTTATTTCTTTAATGTCATGCAGTTGAAGAACTTGATCCTACTTTGTCACGCGTGGGGTAGATCAACTTAGCTATTCTAATGCTCCCTGTGTCCCAATGCGATTTTCAATTGGATGCAGATCCTACTTACTCCTCGGCTTACCTGGCTTAATCTTCGAATCCTCTTTGACACCTCCCCCTTCATTGGTACACCATCATATTTGACACCACATTCAGTTCATCAATTTTTTTATTAATGTGGGCTTTTTACGGAGTTGCTCAGTATTGAACCAAAAAATGTAATGAAACTAATATTTGATATGAATTTAGACAATATTTTCTTGTTTCCTTTTTGTAATCAATGGGATCCGAATCTTGTGGGGCACATTCGAACGTGAAGTAAAAATTTTATGCGTTTTACTATATTTTGCTCTGGAAATACCTCTAAATCTTATCTTTTTCTATCCCATCTTCGCAATGTTACGAATTTACGTCCTTATTTTCCTATGGTTTAGATGCTAACAATCAAAAGACTGATAATACTATGCCTTCACTTCGAATAAAAACACAGCAAAATTGCTGATAATGCTACGGTCCATCGTGATAGTCTTCTTAATCGAATGACCCGTGCTTTTACAATTGGTTTAAATAAGATATTTGGGATTATCATTACCTCTCCTCTTCAAAAAGCAGTATATTTATCGTCCAAATATCATGCTATTTCCACTACAAGCAAATGTTTCTCAGTTCTTCTTAGTATTACTTTCTCATACCCATAAAAATTCCTCTCTTTTCCTGTTCCCGTGTTTTTTCCTTCCCTCTCGCTTTTTTAATTTTAATGGGCTCACTCAAATGTATGTCTTGCCTATGGATGTAAGATTGTAGCTCTGCTCTCTCAGGGAAAGAATTCTCCAGCATAATTTTTTGTATGACATATTATCTCATTGATTGCACCTTCAATGTAGTAGTCCAATTTAATGGTATAAATCCTTAATACAGCCTTCTATATTTCAGCTAGATGATCTGAGCAACAGAATTGTTAATAGTTACTCCATAAATTTTTTTTTATTCTATTTGGTGATGATTAAAATGAAATCGCAGTTTCCTCGAGCCTTATTCAGATCTCATTACTTTGATGTTTGCCTTTTGATTCACTTTATAATCCTCAACTTCTTCCAAAATATTTATTAACCTGCTAATGTTTAGTTGGTGCTGATACATTTTTTTCTGTATTGCTGTCATCATCACGAGTTATGCATTAATTCGAATTATGAGATGGGACCAGTTGATGAATCGTCGGCGGAAAAGCAATGCCTGATATGGCTTTTATTGCTTGCCAGAAGACTGGTCTTCGAACTTTTCTTGCGTGTGTTGATTTTTATTTCAACCGTTTATGGTACATCAGGTTCTCTCCATAAATAAAATCATTGCAATCATATAATGTTCTTATCACAGCCTATTTAGTCTTGGAAATGAGTGAATTTCTCTCTTAGATTTTTTTATTTTCCTGCTTGTATTCAATATCCTTTCCCAGTATTATTCTTTGTGACTGTAAAAGCTGAGATCAATTTTGGAAACATTCCAAAACTTTATTGCTTTTTTAGTGTATTCGACAAGTTCCCTACTTTAAAAGAGCAAATATATATTTGCTTACTCCCGTAAAGTAAATATCATCATGTCACCATTCTCTCGCATTCGTCGATCTCTCCGATATCTCTAACTTTAAACTATCACCAACGTCCTTAAAAAAATTCTACTCAATGTAGCAAGATAGGTCAACTAATTTTACATATGCTCTTATGCTTTCTCAGGTAAGTCGTGAAAACGTGGTTGAATTACATAGGGATGATAACTTTACCTAAAATTTATTTGGAGTATTGAAAGCATGTGCCCCTAGTGTTGTAGCTCCCGATTAGCTTGAATTGAACTTTTTAATATTTTTCCTGCTAAGATCACATTTTTTTCCTATAAATATTTATTTTGCCTATTTCTTCCCCAGTTTTTCTTTTTATCGCTACATATTTGGGACTAGCTGACAATCAAATTCAGGGTTCAACATTTTCACCATGAGTCATCAGTGAGTGTAGTTCTTAATAAGAGATTTGTTCTATACTATATTCAATGCAAATGCGCAAATTATTGCTTAAAAAAACGGGACGCTCTGAATCGATTTTTGTTTACCTTTGCGACCGTGGCTTCTCAATCACAGCAGCGCATCTCCTTCTGCTATGTAGATTGGGGATGAGAACGTCTAGTTCCTTCAAACCTGCTTTAAAATTTACTCGTTATTTTTCTATTACATATTTTATAGATAGTATCATCATTTACTTTGTGCTTCAGAATTGTGCATTAAACAGAACTTTTGAGGTGTTATTGTTCCTAGATGTTATTTTCTCAATTAATTCGCTCTCGTCTATATTTCTAAGTCTTGGTAGTAAATACGTTCAAATTTTATCCAAAGTCACGCAGCCAATTTAAAAGTATTTTTTTACGTTGTAGCTTTGACCTTTGTAATTTTATGAAAAAGTTTTTTAAGAGTTAAAATTATTATCTCTTTGTTTATGAATCCCTACATGAATATGTTACCCCGTCCAATTTCAATAATTTTTAGTTTCTTGTAGGGTAAAGTATCATTAAATTCTAAAATAGACCTTCAGACGACTATTGACGAATTTAAATATGAATATAAGATAAAATGTTTTGTGTAATGTGAGAGTAATTGACATAGCATTGACTTAAAAATCTTATCAAATGGTGTTGCATCTCATATGCGTCAACGCTTCTATTTGGCACCACATTAAATAAGATATATTTCCTCGTAATAATGGCCTTGGACATCCAGAAAGAACTTGGCTCGGTTGAACTGTGTAAAATCCGTAATGTATTTCTCCACTTCCGACCAGCCTCAAAATTGAATAGCTCTATTATGAATTTTCGAGATTTTGACATCAAAATTGCGTCACTGTTGAAGCTCGGAAAGCCCAGAGGTCATACCAAGTAGAGAACTATGTCCCACTGTAGCCAAATTCCTTGGTAAGGAACTAGTTTTTGTACTAATTTCCTGAGCTCCACTTTTCACCGACTTGGGGAATACTCATGTACTGTGAAACTTGTATTGGCGACTACCTTTCTTGGGCGGTCACCTCAAAGATACCGATTTTTTCGGGAACAGAATGGATTCACATTCGTATAACCAGTGTCAATTTTCCCTTCCTTCAGTGGTCACTCCCAAGGTCCTTATACTTCCGGTATAAGGACCTTGGTCACTCCAAAAAGTGGTCATTATTACCTGGGTCCGGTGCTGGACGCTCAATACCAGTTTCATTATATATCTGTGTATTGCTTCACCATTTAACTCGGGAAACGTGTGACAGAAGATCTGAGGCAATCAGATACAAAATTAGAGGTCTAGGGAGATGACAAAAGGTTTTATGTATGTGCACGCTTGTGTTGTGAGTTTGATGTAATCATAGATGGTGGTGGGACAGAAAGAATTCCTAATCCAATTTGTTCGGCTGTGTGCGTCTTTCGTGTTGCTTTATTCTCCCATCGCGCATGCGGTTCTAGTCCTGCTCCTTCGCTTCATTCACTTGCGTTCCCTACCTCAATGAATTACGGGTTCTTGGCAGGAGGTGGTTTTATGAATTACGAGCGAGAGTTTTTACAATCTTCGGTGTGAGTGTGTGCGTGCCTATTTCCTTCTCCTTTTTCACCCGTACCGTTTTTCCTCTCCTCATTTGCTTCCCCCGTCAGCCACTCCAATAGTTCCTCTCCCTTCCCCTCCGATGTGCCATTTGTGCTCACTCGCGTTGCTATTCATTTTTGCTGCTGCTGGCGCGACCAACGCTGGGGTACAGAGACGCGAGGAAATGAAGAGGAAGCGTTGAAACGCTCCGCAGCCCAACGCTCCCAGGAGGGTGAATACTGCAGACTTTACTCTCGCGCACGTTTTTGGGAATGTTTGCACGAGAATCGCGTCTCCTTCTGCGCGTGTTGGTGTCCGCCGTGGTGAGCCCGTATCCGAGAGTGAAGTGTGTTCATACCGTTGGAGGTAGTGCAAGTCATGCGGCCGGGGGATGGAAAGCGGGCGGGAGACGATTGCTGCGGCGGGGGATGGGGGTTGGACATGGGGACAGACCCGTGGAGAGGGACGGTGGTATGAGACTTGTTCCAATTACTACGGGATTCCCATTGGAGACCTTGAAAAAGAGAGAAAGAGAGGACGCGCTTGGAGGGTTGCGTGTTGTCTAATCGTAAAAAAGTCTCTCGGAGTGGGATAGGAAAAAGCAAGGAGGAGATATTGCTTGAAAAAAAAGATGTGGAGAGGGAGAAAGGAAAAGGAACAGAGGGAGATCAGAGGGAGAGGAAATTGTGCTTCGGGGTAAAAAGAGTGTGGGAATGAAGATTATGGTCAGTGCACTCTTCAGAGAAGTACTGTAGCTATGAGTTCGCCAACATCTTTGTCGTGCCTATGAGTGAAGTCGCCTTTTCTTACTTCTCCGGGTCCCCATGTAAAGCATTTTCAAAGCATGTACCGCAAATGCAATGGTAAAAGCCAATGTCAGACGGTAATATATGTATTCAAACCTATATGTATTAGTTCTATTTCATTGCTTCTATGATAGTGAAGTGTTTATCCTCAAAAGTGTTACTAATTAGATAGTATATATAAACTTAAATTTAGCGTAAACATTGGCAAATGGCTCTTTGGGTACAACATTTTGCAGAATGAATAAATAAAATTATGAATGGCGATCAAATAAGATCAAAGTACTTTGGTAAAGGTTAGTTTAGCTGCTGTTGGGTAGCTGAGAGTTCATCAATTTGACGAAAAAGTGTGTTCATTAAGCTAATTCATTGTCAGTTATTTTGGAATGCAGTAATAATTATAGTACTTGATAATTTTTTTTACATTCTGGAAAGATATTTCCCTACGAAAAAAGGTAAATAGAAAAATGTTCGGTGTTTTTCAGGATTAAATGTATATTTTTCTGTTTTTTCACCTCCTTTGGTTGGTCATATCTCAGAAATTTGTAATTCCTAAGGCTAGAAATTGTTTTTTCCAGGGAAGCCTAGAAATGACAGATGCTGATAAAAATGTTGACTCAATTTCATAAATACTTACGACTCACGGCGTGTCAGTATGAATTATAATGACCAGTTTTCACCTTTTACTTCTGTCAATTTTTGTGGGATAAATATTTCATCGTTTCAATTTTTTTCAATCACAATTTTCTTTAGTTACACTTTTTTGTTACTTAATTACTTTTTGTCATTTATAGCTAATTTGAGGAGTCATAGAAGAGAATGGATGTATTCAATACTTACTTACTCCTCGGCGCTACAGCCCTTGTAGGGCCTTGGCCTCTCCGACGATGTTAGCCCAGACATTACGATTCCCGTCATGCGTTCTCCATCTTTTAATTCCCATCTTTCTCAGATCAACCTCTACATCATCCAACCATCTTTTCCGGGGTCTCCCTCTCAATCTTCTACCACCAGGATGACCACGAAATATCTTTTTCACCATCCTATCCTCAGGCATTCTCTCGACATGTCCTAACCACCTTAATCTATTACTCTTAATTTCTGTTACTATGTTAGGATGTTTGTGGAGTTCCTCGAGTTCTCTGTTTCTCCGTATTTTCACTGTCTACCTTCCTTTGCAGCACCATAAATCTTTCTAAGTACTTTCCTTTCCCATCTTGTATTATGATGTATGATGTATTCAATGCTCTGGGTTTTATACCCCTAACAGCAACAAAATTATAATGTACGTGACATTTTAATTGTTATAAAATAAGTACAAAATGAATACATAATTCAAAATTTGCACAAAAGCAGACAGTAATTACTTGCTCATAAAACAACGGTAACATAAAAGTAAAAGTAAATAACTTGATTACTGCTGTAACAGGTAACTATAACATTTACAATTGAATGATTCCACAGTCCAGTTCCAAACCACAACATTTTGAATTGTTATTAAATAAATACAAAATGAAAAACCTAATATAAAATTTGAATAGAAACAAACATATTAATTATATGCTCACAAAATAACGGTAGAATTGAAGTAAAACAAGAGTCATGGACAATTTATCGAATAAATGTGAGTGAATCCTGTTCGTAAAATCTTCATTTCTAAAGAAAAAACAAAAATACATATACTTTGACTTTCTCCGGAGCAAATGATCATTTGCAGTCTCATACGGCAGTTTCCTCCATCGATTTGGTGCCAGCTCACAACTTTGAGGCTGACTTTCTCCCGATCGGATAAGTTGGATGGAATAGTGACTTGAGGGCCACTAGATCGCTCAAGTGCGACTTTGAGCAGGTTGACGTTACCCGTAGGCTTCTATCTGTCTTCTGCAGTGCGTTGAAGCAGTACTCTTCAAAGTTTCTCGTAAGGAACGTTTATTAAACGCTAGACTTCACAGGACTAAGCAGATGGTACCTACTTCAGCTGGACGGCTCGTTAAAACTCATTCTATGAACTCCGTGAAGTATTTTCTTTTATATTCGATTAATTTTCAGGAAAGAACCACGTTAACTTTTTTCGAATGCATGCCGTGACTCCATACCTTTGGGATATTTTCCACAATATAGCAAAGTGTTTCTGGCATGAATTTGTACACCTTTAATTTCCGTGGAGAAATAAAAATAGTTAATCATTACTTTATGTATTAGGCCGAACTTTCAACGGGTCACTGTCATTTAGAAGGTGGAAAATGGAAAACCATGAACATGATGGTTTCCCGTTGAAATCTAAGCCGACGTAGTAAAAAAAGGTGGGGATACTTACTATTAATATTTTTCTTTGCTTACATATATCCCAGAGCTAAGATCATATATCAACTACCTTGTCTACTGTTGATGTTTAAGGCCACTGAACTGTATAAATATTGAATTTTAAAGGGTCTACCGAGCTGTCACTCATGAGCCAATACAGTCACGTCCCGAGTAAATCCAGTACTCCTACTTGATGATAGGAGTGCCCTTAATGGTAAACTTGGATGAAAATTTTCCGATATCTCTTCCTCGAAGCAAATACGCCAACGATATCGTTATTTTAATTTTTACATTACCTCTATTTTCGTCATGCTTATAATATGTGTGCAAGTAGTGGTATAGTGGATGAAAAAGTTGATACTTAAATATTCTAAATTAGGTTCCATATAATTCTACGTTGATATCAGGACCCGTTCGTTTTTCCTTTTTCTTTATGTATCCCTCTTTTGGCAGGCCGTTGAAAGATACACTTCTCAGTTATTTATTTAGAGGAATACATCAAGTAGTGTAAGTTATACGTACTTGGAACAGTTAGAGCCAACAAAATCAATCTTTTTTGGTGGAAATGTTCGTTGATTTGCATCGAATCTTCGCATTTATACTTCTATACTGCAGACGTGATTTTTGCTTCGTTGTTTCATATTTTATACTTTTTTGCAAAATGTGTTAAAAGACATTGTCTTCTTTGGGTTTAAAGAGTTTTTCCGATACATTTGATGGCTAACGTGTAAAATTACGTGCTATGAACAATAACTCAATGCCCCTAACTCATGAATGCACCTGCTTACGTGTTTCAAATTATTTTTTCTATGACTTGTGTCGTCAAATGACGTTATATGCTTCAATGTGTTTATGCATGCTTCAATCTTCGTCTCCAACCACACCAACCCAAGTACTTCGCATCAAGTTTGAGTACTTCGAAGGCTCAATTTTTCTGGGGTGCCTGTTATAGAAAGAGAAATAAATGCAAAGAGAAGGGTGACTTTGGGAATGAGACTCTTAGGACAAGCTTGATCATTGATTAATCTGAAAATATTTAGATAGATGTTGAATAATTTTTTATCCTGCTTCAACGTACCTCCAGGATCATTCATTAGGAACTTCAATGCGTGCTTGCTTTCTGGTATCTTCAATAAAAAATGTTGACCGAAATTCCCCACTTGGGCCGCAATAACGTCCATATCTTTTTCTAAAACGTTCCACTTGTGTAAGCTCTCGATATTCGTGAGCTTAAATTTCACCACTTCAGCGTTTCTTCCTCGGGGAACTAGTTTCACGGCGAGGTTCACTTTAAGGGGGAAACCATCAGTCTTGGCAGTGCTTTCATTTTCATTCAAGGACTTTTTTTTGCCTCTTCTCTGTCTTACGCTTTCGTGAGTTTAAACCAGCCTCACGTAGGGATAAAGGTGGAGCGATGTGTCGAGAGGGAAAGATAGGGAGAGAGAGCTTGGGTTGGTGCACGGTGTGAGTTTGGAGAAGAAGACTAGGCCGCAAACAAAGCGAGCGCCCCACCTTCATTGCCGTGGTGCCGGCGGCAGATAAGAGAATGACGGAGACTCCGGGACTCAACGGCATGATTGATGGGCTTCTAAGAGCCATGGGCATGTATGGGAAACATGAGGGATGAAAGCCCTCGATTCCGGTGAATTAATCTTCATGCGCTGCTTTTATTGAATTTTAACCTGAATTACTTAAATTATAATAAAAGGATATAGGTTCGTGCAATAGGAATGGGGTGGGATTAGATTTTCCTCTAATAATTTTAGAAGAATAAGCAATGATATGTCTTTATCTTGCAAGCGTTTTTGTCGCAAGATGGAGAAACCACTCTTCAGAGAGCTCCATGTATGCTGCTGTTTGTATGAGCTTTATGTATGTCTACTGATGCTCGAAGAAAAAACAACTCAAAAGCAAGCAGTATTTTCAACTTCGGGCCAGTAAATCTATTGATCCAATTTGATGTATCTTGGAAATTGAATCCGAGGAAACAATCGCATCATACATTGCAAGTGCACATGAAGCTCTGAATCAATTTGTTCGCTAGTAAATTCTTCTATTGCGAAATAATATTGGTATGCAGGTATTTGTATCAAAGGAGTAATTTCTTCTTCAACTAAGGGCTATGATATGACATAGCTCGTGAACCGCCGTAGCAAGATAGCTACTAGTTTTTTTAAGGACGTGCACTGCGTTTTTAGAATTTGCTCGAGCGATTCTCGTATAAATAAATACGAAGCAGTGAAGTACTCCAGCTGATATGTACGCATTACTTGGAGAAGAGTTGTCTCATTGAAATTTCAACCAGTAGCTCCTTTCAGTGCTAAAAATATCTGTATCCTTTACAAAGTATATGGTATCATGTCCCTGTTTTACCTGCCGTCGCCGGATATCCATTGAGCTCATTTATTGAAGCATATTATGGAACTTTCTACCTTTATGAAGGACATTTTCCTACTTCTGGATGGTTATTCAATATTTTTCGCTCTGGTTACGATACCACATTGGCTATAAATTACATGCAAATGATCACCGAAAAATTTTAAGCGCTCTATCTTTGTCATAAAATGTTTCTTTTCTACACCTCCGTGTTGCCCTGCTTACATCGCCGCGTACTTGTCACTTGTGTCATAAATATCACTGCTCTATTTTTCAGTTTTCAAAAGGTAATTAGAACTCTACCTTACTTTTATGAGTAAGTGATACCTTATTGAAAATGAGAATTTTTAGTACATAATACATTTTAGGGGAAACTAATGTAACATCTTGTATAATAGTGAGGGACTAAAAATGTTACTCCTTCGCTGTCCGTTCTTTGCGTATTTAAATAATTAGTTTTGTTATGACCAAGGGCAGTACTTACGGACTCATCTAGTTTTTATTCTGTTGTGGTGTAACTTTCCATTCCAAACTTTCCTTTGAAAATCTTTCGTGGTTGGCATCGGAGACTTATCAAAATGGATGGAAACAATATCAATCAGCGCCTATTCATGTCGACTCGACGTATTCAAATGCCATGTGATTGCGATAAATTTTGTCGCATTCCCGCCGCAGGTGGAAAATTTAATAATATCATCATTTGCCGTTCACTTCCGCCGGAATGTATTTCCTCCCTTCCCGTATCCCCTTTTTTCGTCACCCCTCATGTTTTTTTTTTCATTTCCATTCAATCCTTCGTGTCTCCTTCCCGTCGCCCCTTTCATATTTCAGGCTTAAAAAGAGTTTCCTTTGTCTAAAGAATATCATCCAAATGCCATCGCACTTCGCAGGCGGCGAATTCTATTTCGTCTGCCAACCGCCCTCGCTACACTTCCTCCTCACTCCAGTCGCTCCATTCATTCCGTATCCCTCTCTCATCCCCGGGGTTCGCGTCCTCTACCTTAACTCCTCCAACTCTTCAGTTCTTTTCCTTCTCTCTGACCCAAAAATTTTGACTCGGTCTTACGCGGAGCGCCCTCTTGCCGTCGCCCTCTCGAGCCGACTCATTATTCTCTTTCTCTCTCTGTGAATTTTCGAATTTTCTCCTCCGCTCGGACGTTGTTTCCACCATGTTTACGTTTTTTCCGCAGTTGAATTCCAGTGCAATATTTTGGCTTCAAAGTGAAACCATCCACAGATTGACGATCTCAACTCCACATTATTTGCACAAAAAGTTATTTAAAACCTCAACTGATTGAATATAATTGTAGTAATTGTCTTTCTTTTCAAGTGAAGGGGTCAGTGTACCTCGCCCGAATACGCCCTTTTAGTTCTGGCTTGGATAGATCTTCGCCTTCCCTTCCATTCTCCGCCCCAGACAACAGCGCTACTGACGGCTCAAATGCGTTGCAGGAGCTCATGAGTGTTCGCCGTTACGTTATAATAGGTACGCAATATGCAAAAACATGATGGTTCTAATTGGAGAAGAAGGATTTCATTTAAAGTAACTGCGAAGATTTTTAAGAACTAATGCCATGCGTGTCGTGACCCTCACCCGATTTTCGATGAATTTACATGTGCATTCCACTGTGGATATAATAATATACAAAATAACTGGTGAAAAGGTAGAAAATCTCGTACTAAATATAAATCCTTGTCTCAGAGAACTGCTTAAACAGATTTTCTTTAAGAAGCAATGCAGAGTCATAAAATAAAAGCGCATAGGCGTCTGCGGAAGTATTTTCAGAAGTGGTATACAGCTGCTAATCGCCAAGATCCCTCGATTATAACTGAAATTAGAGCTGTTGAACGTACATGCGTTTGCTTGAAATGTTGCCCACCTCACAGTACAAAGGGTTGTAGCGAACAGGGTAGACGCGACTCACCTTCCTCTACACGATGGGAGGTCGTTTATCGCCATAAGCTGATTCATCCTACAGTTATGAGATTTAAACACATTTCGTGATGCGCAAGTTTCTGCTGTGAACCCCCATGTTAGCGCCTCAGACCCCCGGACTGATTTCAAATGGGTATTCCTGTCAAATAAATTACTTTCCTCTGTTAATTTCCAGATTTATGGGCTCATTTTTGTCATTGCATTGTCCCTATTAGGGAGGTAGACTGGATTTTTCATATTACCCACCATATTCGCCCTGCGTCCTTCTCCGACATGAGAGTTGCGTGTAGCCTTTAGCCGTGCGATATTTCTTCTTCTTGTTGGGGATTTTTTTAATTTCGTTATCACCTCATTTACCCTTGATTCCCTGTCAAATTTTCCCTTCGCGAATGTATCTGCCCTTTATGTACCTCTATGACTGTCTTTATATGCCCAAAAAACGTTTGGGTCCCAAACCTCGTCCTCGTGAGAAATTATGAGTTGCGACAATCGAAACTTCAAATTTGGGAGTACATTCAAAGCAAAGATCAGTGGTTACCCTAGAAAAAAGAAATTTTTACGCATATTGTTCGTATTATTTTCCACTTCGTTCTAGTTTGCATGTCGATGGTTTGTTCAACAAGCCTTTAGTTTAGAAAACGGTATCTTATGCCTTATAAGCCTTCTTCAGAACCTTATCTCCATTCTTATTTAATGCACTCCTAGAGTGTATCGTAATTTCAAAACTGTACATGAAGTTGAGGTTTTATAAAAAGGTAATTTTCATGGAATTGGATAAATGAGACAGTTTGACCCCTTAACCATCGAAAAATCTTGACAATGATTTGAAATTCAAAGTTGCCGCATTATCACATACCAGTCTTACAGTCCATAACAATTCCATTTAAAATAAAGGAATTAAAAACTCATCAATATGGTGAATAGTTGCATTGAGCAAAAACGTATACGCCATGAAACAAATGTCAAGTATGTCAGTCGACTGGAGAGAACGCAATTTTTCTTTAATCAGACCAAATATGTGTTCCAATTCCAACCGTAATTCTCGCATCTTGGAGTTACTCTAAATGTGAGAACTCGGAGAAAAATAAAGATTCGTCAAATGTCCAACATCATATTATTTGCAGACGATACAGTTATCTATCATGAAATGAACGAAGACGCGAACTTTGAAGTTCTGTCATCGCACCTTAACAGCTTTCATTCGTGGTGCCAGGAGAGGGGGTTATAATTAAATATCAGCAAATGCACCACAGTCCACCTCCTGCGAAAGTCATCACATAAATGCCATACCTATACTGTGGGTGGAGTAAACATAAAATCTTCAGGTACAGTAAAATATCTTGGAATTACCTTAACTTCTGATGTATCGTGAGGATTACACATACAAAACATATATGGTGCAGCATAAAAGAAACTAGGTTTTGTTAAACGCATGATAGGGAGGTGCTCAGATGAAAGAGTCAAGGAGAGATGCTACTTTGCTCTGGTTAGGCCATACCTCGAATACGCTGCGAGCATTTGGGACCCTGATCAAATAGACTTAACCAAAAAAATTAATTAAATAAAAAGGAAAGCAGCACGCTTTGTTAAAAACTGCTATGAGCGTACATGTAGTGTCTCACAACTTTTAGAGGGATTAACGTGGGAGCCCCTAGAGACTCGGAGGCTACACGCTAGGCTTAGGTTGCTTGAGAAATTCAGAACTGATAATTTTCAGAGCGATATAGATAATATTATCATGACTCCTCACTGCATCTCAAGGTCTGACAGAAGCAATAAAATAAGAGAGATACACTGCCGAACAGATAGGTACAAAAACTCGTTCTTTTAGCGAACAATAAGCGATCAAAATAAAAATTAAGCTCGCTAAATACACTCCTATAATTCATGTCACCATTTCATCTCCAAAAAACTTCCACCTTTACACGGCTGGTGACCTAACACCCCCTGCCACACGTCCATGCGGCGGCTCGCGGGGTATTATGTAGACGTAGATGTAGATATCGAAACGTGCAAGTGGCTAAAAAACGTTGGTAGTCACTCAATAACTTTGAAAAAGAATTATTCATTTGTACGATCAAAAGCAGAATGCTTGTTTTCCCCAAATGTAACTGTTCTCCCTTCCTCATTATTTTCAACGTACCCATGTGGCCTTCTTGTTTCATGACAATATTAAATTCTTTTAATCAGAAAATTTATACGTTGAATTTTCCAGAGATTCGTTGGATTTGTCGGACGATTTTTCACCCTTGCCATGCCTAAGGCCTTCCTCTTGCTCGCTTGATTTTTTCCTCTTCCTCCTACCTTAGTTCTTTCTCTCCCCCGTCCTTAAAGCTCCTCGTCAGCCCCATACGTTCGTCCGGCGTCCTTATGCCTTTCCGCCATCGCCACAGTTCCTCACCCCCCCCCCCCCCATCGCCCTACTCCGCTTCCCTGGGCGTCGCCCTCATTTCACCTCTTTCCTACCTTTCCTTCTCCTACTGCTCCTTCCTCCCGATTCTCCTCCTGCGTTTCCATTCATTTCCCGCCCAATTGGATCTTCCTCATTCGCTTTCTCCCTCTCCTTCCTTCTCCTTATTATCTCTTCCCTCCATCCTTGCCTTCCGTTGCTCGCTGGAACGTTAAATTCCTCCGTCTTTCCTTTTACTCTCCCTACCTTCACCACCCTGTCACCACCGTGATGCAAGAATCTGAAATATGACCATCTTGACCATCTTGGAAACCTCAGTTAACTTGTGCAATGCTCCTCGGAGAAACTGGAATTTTATTTAGTTTCTTGATGTTGGCTCCGCTCATTTTTTGCTGCCATTGCACAAATATATAAATATTTGGCGGCAAAAATTGAGAAATATGATGAGTGTCAGCATCACACACTGGTATGTTTTAGGTAGAGTTGCACGAAACGAAAGTATGGCCAGTTACAGAAGTGAAATTGGAAATATTGATTGAAATGTCTCTTGGTGTTTATCATTTTAGGTTTTAATTTACTATTCAATAGCCCTCAATCGTGTCACGAATTTTCGGCAAATCGAAGTTTTGCACATTAATTTTGGAGATATCAAATTAACTCCGAAAAAAGCTGTTACAAACCGTTTCGTGAATATGGGCTTTAAAATGTCCTTTTATATCTCCAAAACCTTTGATAGTGCACTGATTTATTAGAGCATATACTTGCTTTTTGTTTTTTAAGTAATTTTTTATTCAAATCCCTCTTTTTTGTGTTTTTCTTACCATAACTTTTGCAATACGCATGCTTTTACCGTGCGGTTTTGTGTTAACCCTGTAAATGGATACGTGTGAATTTTTACTGTGCATTTCCGGATAAAAAGTAAAACTAAGTCGTTAAATCTGCGTCTCATCTCAGCACAGCGCCTGTACCTCATCATCTCAAGATAAACCCATCAACGACGCTAATTTTTCCGTTTCTCTCCATTCCTTCTTTTCCCCAAATGTGTCCCTTGTGCGTGCTCGCTCTCCTCTCCCGCCGTATCCCCCTCTTCCTCAGTCTTATCCTTCCCCACTCCTCGTCCCACTACTACCTCTTCTTACCTCTCACACCCTCTCTTCTCCCTTCCTTCCCTTGAAAACCTCTTTACATCCTTCGTTCCCTCCTCTGCTCTCCCGAAACTCTCAGCCCTCCCAACCTCCCCCCCCCCGCTCTCTTCGTCCAGACCTTCGTTTCCTGAGGGGAGGACCTTCCTCCCACGCCTTCCTCCTCCTCAACGATTTCTCCCACCTCTCTCCTTCCTCTCCGTTCCCCTCTCACTCTGTTTCTTTCTTTCTTTACCTCTCCCTCGCCCTCTCTACCATCCCTCCTCCTCCTCCCTTGCCCGTCGCCCACTCCGTGTCTCGGGGGAGCACTTGCGGAGTTGTCGGGAGTTCGGGATCTTCCCTCCCCTCCCTCGCGACATGCGTAGTTTCTGCATAGATGGAATCGAGTTTTTTTTTTTCTTATTTATTTATTCTGGCCCAACCGTTTTCGTTCCACTTTTTTCTGACTTTTTCCCCTTTTTTTCTGTCTTATTCTTTCCGTCTCTCTTACCTCTCTTTTCTCAACTCCCTTCCCGCTCTGCGTAATCTCGCCCAGTCGGCTCCAATCCGTTCTCCTCGCCCTCCGGGTGCCCCTTTCACCAAATGCGCACTTTTATTCGGAAATCCTCCAAATTCACCTGCTCTCCGTTGCGCTCAATTTTTTATTCAAAATATGATTGCCATTAATGTTGAGAAGAGGACATGGTAAATGTCAATGTTGCAGATGTTGTAATGGTGTCATAATATCTCAATTTTCTTGCTCGTTGTCAGAAAATGTCTTGAATTTCTTTGGAATTCAATTCAGCCGCTCTCTTCCATGCCGCAAGCACTATTCTATCCTGTTATCTGCTGGTTAGTTGGATTTCTAGAGCTAATTTTTCATTATTCGCGTCTCTGGAGTGAAAAAATTAGGAATGATTACAAATATTTGTTATTCCATTATAATTTCTTTCCTTCAGAATACTGAGCATTATATTTGAGATCCAATCAGATTGAATGATATTCATTTGTTGCGTTATACTATGAAATTTATTTCCTGGTGTGAAACTTACCAGATTCTGTGCTGTAACCAAAGCAGTATTATAAATATTGCTTCGTAAGGTAATTGGTGGTAAAAAATAACCCTATTCAAATATTTCATAAATTACAAACAATTTCCTCCCCACTGATGGCGGAAAATATTCCTGTATACACACACTAGGGTCCCGCACTTTATTCTTTTATACGGGCTCTGTTTCAGAGCCACCATTATTTATTTTTCAGTGTAACTGTTTTGCACACATGCGAATGAAATAATGATGCCTTCCTTTTACTTTCATAAGGATGGAAAACTCGGAGAAACTTTCCTGCGATCGGGATACAAGCGTATCGCTTAACTCCACCGGATTAAATGATCATCGTGGAATAAACTACAATTCTCTCATTTGAGATCGCCATTAGCGCCGAGAACAGAAGAAATAACTCGAGGCGTGAATTGAAACTGGAATGGTTTCGATTCCGGAACGAGATCGGGTTGACTTTCTCCCGGAACAACCTCCCTCTCCGCCCCCCCCCCCCAAACCATCCCTCCCCGCCTCCTTCAGTCTGCACCCACGCACCCCGAGTCTCAGCTCGTCGCTGACTCTCTTTCGCTCCCGCACCCCACGGCACCCTTTTCTCGGCTGCTCCCTGCTGCTCGGGGAGCGGACGTCCCTTAAAACTAACTCCCTCTCTTCTTCACTCAACCCCTCCCTCCACGTCCCTTCCCTGGCGTTCTCCCACCCCCTTACGTCCATCTCATTCCCTGCGGGCGGTCCACTTCACTTTCCTCATCACTTCTTACAGTTTTCATCCCTTCCTCATCCTCTCCCTCACCACTCCTGCCCTCCCTCTCCCTGTAAAAGTGTATTTGAAGGAGTTGGTGGTTTATGATTGTGCTAGCCATAATGTATTGTGCTCTCTCGTTTTCTTGAGCATAACACAGGGAAAAAATTCAGCAGATGACGATTTCTTTTAAATTTATATTTGAGGAGGTTCCACTGCACCTGTATTATTTAAAACAGATATAAATTCCAGCCTTGTGATAAATGGCTTTAAATAAATTCAGCTGTCACGTTAGCTATAGACTCTCAAAAGTAAGGTACATATTATACCAAATACTATCTGGATATGTTTCTAAAGAACACTGTTTTATAGCCATGGAAGATAACTGCAGGACCCTTTCCATGGAATTGCAACATTTAGACTCAAATCACCACATTCATTAGCTGATAACTTAAAAAATTAGGTGGCAACGCATATTCATTTTTTGTCAATTTCCTCAAAATTTTCGCCTTTTATAAACAATTTTCCTTGTAAATAGTTTTTAATTAGGTTTCAAGAGGATATAAGTAAAAGACCTACTTAATATATGATTTTTCATTTATCCACAAAAGAGACACGCAGGATAGCCGTTGTATGAACATCTTTTGTTATGGCTAATGTGTGGCCACATTAAGTTTTGTTGCGCATTGATCAACCAGCAATACTTCCACCCTTAGATAGGTAATGGCTGATAAAAACTGATTATTTTCAATAATTTAAAAATTCTTGAAGAGTTTCTTTGTTGATTTTTCTTTGCGAGAAATCTCAATTTTCACAAAGGAAATGGTTCCAGGCTTGACTTTGTGGAAGTAATTCATCTGACACGAAGTGTCGAAACCCGGGTCATGTTATTAAACCTATAGTGGAGTATAAAAAGTTTTATTTAAGTTACTATCTCAATTTTTTTTTAAAGTTTGCATTAAGTAGCACCAAAATTAATTGGCAAAGTATTGGGACCACAATTTCTAAATCTAGATGTTAGTTATGGGTAGAGTCAGATTCATACGGTGTGTTCCTCCGATAAACCATGACTTTTGCGGTAACTATCCTCGTAATCGGGCATTTTGCAACCGGGCCTATCTCACGGCTACCAAAATTTGCCTGGCATTGCAGTTACCCTCACAAAATGTGGTCTCACAGGATGCGATTTCGATAAGACGCATCGTTATAAAGCCAATTGTAATAAAAGTATTATTACAAAAAATGCAATCGTTTGTCTCTGCAAGATGTGGTTGTAGATGTCGCGATCGGAATAGACTTACGGGTTGCATGCCATTATCATTTGCTATATAATATTTAGGATTTGGAACATTGTTTATCCAGCATACCTGTAGAGTTATAGCCTAATTGTGAGTAAATAAGATCGTGATCCATGCATTACTAACATCATTTTATTACGATGCACTAGTATTAACTTATACTTTGAATTAGCGGTGGTGACTTATGTATTTCATGCGATCTAAGTAACATTCTGCGTGTTCTGCGAGTCATTTTGATAAAAGACTGGTCTGTAACAATATCGCTTTTGCAATTTTCTTGTTTTCAGCAACATAACTCCGTTTTTCAGGACCTTTTATGTCCTAGGTTTCTTTTAATATGTGTTTAGAACGTAAATAAGTGTCGTAAGCTGGGTGTGAACTGACTTCAATCAACGGAACTCATTTCTATATATTATAAATGTAAGCAATGTTATTTTGACGATTCATGTAAGTACTGTATCTACTTCTCGTTGTTAGCTTCGAGCGTTTTCATTCTTTACCCGCTGTTTTGTAAAAGTCCAATCAATCTGGATTCAGTTTTTCATCCAGCCGATACATGGTTCATCAACAGCAACAGCTGTTTATTGCATCCTCCGCGGTCTCATCAAAATCTTCGCATGAAATATCTTGCGGAAATTTATTTCATGATTCATTCCGTTGAGGAGCTTAACTTTGAAGACCTATATATAATAAAAGCTTTTCTAATCAAATGATGTATCGAAGAACGAACTTCTTGTTTTAGAAAGGGTCTTTGATTGAACTTGACGCCCTTTCAAGTAAAATACGGAAAAATCTTTGGTTAAGAATGTAAAAATATGGAATTATGTCACGTAATACCGGCTTATAGATTAGCCATAAATCAAAATTAGACATTATATGTTCAGCTAGAGGAGCGAAAACCGTATCATTCATTTCTCCGTCTCATATGTATTGCATTAAACGCAATTTTACAAGACGCAGTGATTATAGATTAGCCATAAAGAAAAATTAGACATTAAGTGTTCAGCTGGAGGAGGAAGTCCATATCATTCATTTCTCCGTCTCATATTTATTGCATTAAACGCAATTTTACAAGACACAACGATTTAAAGGAACCTCACCTCGTGCAATGTGAGGGTTTACTGTATCATATTCCTCATACCCAGACATTCCTCCTTCCTCCGGTATCCATGTCTTTTCCACCCTCGCTTCATCTTCTTCCTCCTAATCCATCCCCCTCTTTCTCTCTTTCTCCATCACTTTTATTCTCCTTCGTCTTCCCCCTTTCGACGTCTTATTGATCTTCCGGTATACATCGAAGGCAGTCCCCAGACGGGAGGGCCTTTTCCGAGAGGACGGATCGGGAGGGAGACTGCTGGCTGAGCTGCCTACCCCCCATCTGGAAGAGGGTGTGGGAAAATAAGGGGTAAAAGGTGCTCGGGGTGGCCGAGATAAAGTCAGCGAGGATGAGAGGTTGGAAGGAGAGTAGGGAGAGGGAGGGAGAGAGTGATGGGCGGGAGGAGGGACAAGAGGGAATAAAATGAGACCTCTCCCGTATTGGGAGACGTGCGAGCCCATTGGGTTCGCCTGCCTAAACTCCGGAAATTTATGTTACGCGTTTTCGTCTCTCCTCCCATCGGAGACGGTGTACCATCTGATCCGAGCCAATAGACTAGCTGCTAATTGAGGCATCAGTCTTATGTTTTTTTCACGCCGTGAAACAACCCCGCAGTTGATTGAGAATCTATAAATCTTGGCTTGCCAATTAAACCCTTATCTTAATAAGACTGCACCAATTAATCTATCGCAGCACCAATTTGTATTGTTGAATGGGCATTGTAGTGTGGATGTTAAAGCGCTGAATAGGTAACCTAAAGACCGCGAATTTAAATCACGCCCGAGGTGACACTAATGACAACGATAGTGATGGTTTTTGTATGTGTAAGAATTATACCTATAGTTGGAAAATACGGCACTATAGAATGACCTGAATTTTTAGCGTTCATTACTGTTTTACCGATAATTCAAATCCTTCTAAGAAGGTTGGGAAGTTTTAGAGTGATTTTGTACACTTATTTCATATTTTTTTGGTGATAAAACTCCACCATAGTAACGTCAATGACTGAATTCGATCAAGCACGAGGCTTTGAGCATACATCCTCCATGATTATCTGGCCAGTAGATTTTGGGGAGGGCAACTTTTTCTTCTATTGGTTTTCTAATGAGGAGGCTTAACTGAGGTTAGAATTCTATGAGTACTTGTGAGGAAAATGGAGAGAAAATCCGAAATATTCTAATATCTCTACTTTCGACAAATTTTAAGCTATTCGGGACTAGCCACGGAGTTTCACTTTTACGGAGTCACCCGCAATGCACAAATGTGCGAATTTCCACAGAGAAAAAATCATCCGTAACTGGCTAAAGCACTCGGCCTCGGACTATCATTAACTGGCTAAAGCACTCGGCCGGATATCGAGGGATCCGGGTTCGAATCCCGGTCAAGGCGAATGATTTTTTCTCTGTGGAAATTCGCACATCTCTACTTTCATAAATACCTTATTACATAGCTTTGTTTCAAAAGTAAATTCCTCTCTGAATAGGTATCCTGATCAGAGAAATTCATTTTCAGCTTACCTACCAATAAAATATCAGAGCAAAGAAATATACTATTCTTTCATGATATTTTGTTCTTTAAATACTTTGTTTTGAACTTTGAGATATTTTGATTTTCACAGCTAACTAATAAAAGACGAAAATAGTGATTAGTTTTCTGTGATATCAATCATTCTTCAAACGTCATATAAATGAATAAATCACAAATAAATTTTACTGTTGATGCGTTATGGATGAATGCTGCGTACACAGCAAAATATCGAATTTGGATAGCACACGATTTCAGCTGCAAAATAATTATTTCTATAGCAAAAAAAAAGAGATCCAGCAACCATTTTTACGGAAAAAAGGCTTTATCTTCTTCTCTACAACCTGATTTTAGAAATATTTATCTAATCATGTATTATATTTCTTTACCATAAGGGAGATGAATGCGCAACATGTTTTATTTTTGCATCAAAGATTTGTATCTCTATATTCATTGCTGCCTAACCGAAGTAGCGAGCAGTAATTTATCGCGTTTAAATAAATATTATATTCGGTAATTAGCTGTTTACCATAAGGATGACAATAATCATACTTATATTTTAAATCAATGATTGCGTTGAAATTTGCTTTTTCGTATATTTAAGTACCCGTTAAAAGAGTGCAAGGTGTTGCATATAGTGCTGAGCTACACCCTTTATTTCTGTGTGATTCTACGCCCCTAATGTTTTACAGCATGGAATTGCCAATCGATAATGGAGTACTCGGGGACATAAAATGCGTACGCAAGCCAGAGTCCTATCGGTCGGTGGATTATTTTTACTATTAGCGGCCGGGATTTCAAAACACTGGAAGGCCGTGACAGCACCTGAAGCGTGGAAATGAGAATCTCTGTGATGTGCGGGTGATTGCTTTTAATGAATGTTGGACGTTACTGTAGATGTTCTGTTCCTTTGCGTAAAATAACACCGTTCACTGATGATGCAATCTATTTTTTTTCGGGTAAAACCTCCCCCAAGACCCTCTGCCACCGTCCCCATCTCTTTTATCCATGGCTGTGTAGGTCTTTTGTTTCTAATTCCTCTAGTCTTTTTTATTTCCATTGTTGCAGATGTCGTTGATGCGTTAAAGGATCTGAGCGTATGACGCCATATGCTACGAACTGTTGATGTGTGATCGTGAGCAACGCAGGATGCCAAGAAGAAGAGAGCCATCTCCCGTCGGAATATGTTCGTTTCGGCAAAATCCCCGGCACCTAATACATTGTGATGCCCCACGCGAGATCGTCTGTGTATACCGTTCATTCTAATGGCGTGCGAATCAAAATTTTTTCCATCTAGAAGTATAGTCGAAAAAAGACTAATGTTACTTTTTTGGGGCTAATGGGATTTTTGGCCTGTCAATGGGTTCAGAAAAAATATTCATATCACTCCCGTAAAATAGTTTATTCCTAGAATGACACATGTCCTCTACCGTTCTCTTCTCTGCCTGACAATTTTTTTATGTTTAATATTAACTCTAGATGGATTGAGACCATACAGCTATTATTTACGGTTTTCTCATCCAGGCTAACATTTCCAAAAGTCGTCCATATCATGGCGGTGTCAAGGCTAGTTCAGCAACATTTTCCATTTTGTTGAAAAAAAGACTTAAAGTTAAAGGCTGTGAAGAAAACTAGGCTGTTCAAACAATATTTTGCTCAAAATATGGTGAGAATAATTTTATTCATCATTTTTAATAAAGTAAAAGTTATAAATAAATTGACAGGATGGATTCGATTTGATGGAGGTAAAACTAAAACTAAAACTAAAAAAAGGTAAAACTGCTGCCCATCTCCATCCCTATCCTATATTTGTATCGAAGATATGCGGAGTAACATCTTGGAAGAAGAAGAAGAGGGGATGAGGATTTGGTGGAGACGAGTAAAACGCATCAGATTTACAAATGTAATGGCGATACTGGCCTATGGTATTTTAACATTTAAGAGAGTTAATACAGCATTAGAGGAAGGAATGAAGGAGCATCGGATGGAAATGAATGTTGGATAAATTTTAATCGTTTATTTAAATGTAAATAAACTAAATAGGATATATGTTTGTTTGTTTGTCGGATGATTCTGTTGGCCCGTATGTCCCTGGAATCCCGATAGGTTTTCCAGGGACCTGACCAACAGAACTTGACATATATCCATGCCCTGTGTGATAAAAAATCCACCCAGGTGGGAATCGAACTCGCGACCCTTAGATTAGCTGACGAGGACTTTACCCCGCCGCCACCGGGGCCGGCCTATGTTTGTCAAGCGTTGGGATAAAAGAAGTAAGTTGCTGGACTAGCCTTGACACCGCCACGATATGGACGACGTTTGGAAATGTTAGCCTGGATGAGAAAACCGTAAATGATAGCTCTATGGTTTCATTCCATCTAGAGTTGATGTTAAAAATAAAAAAATTGTTAGGCAGAAAAAAGGGGGAGAGGAACATGTGTCATTCTGGGAAAATATGAGCGTTAGGATAAAAGAAGGAAGAATACCTATTATAAATCAAAAGGTATATATACTTAGTGAGTTTGCTTACAGAGAATTGAAAGAGTGAAGTATAAATTAAGACTAGAATAGTCGTGGCAACAGAAGCCTTTTAGAATAAGAAATTCAGCAGTATCATTGGGTTTGAGGAAAACCGAGTTCAATGGTATGTAGTCTCATGAGGAAGGGCTGCGAAACGTGGTCAATGTGGGAGAGATAGGACGATAGGTTTGTTGCATTTGAAATGTGAACGAAGAGAAGATAGGAGGAGATACGCTGGATAGACAAGAGTAAGGAATGAGGAGGTGCTGAATAGGGTCTGTGAGGAGAGAGATCTCCTAAACGCCAGCAGGAAGAGAAAAGAAAAATGGTTTTGGTATATATTTCGAGGGATGAGGAATATAATGACATCTCTGGAAGGTTCGGTCGTTGGGGTAAAGAGAAGCGAAAGAAGAAGACTGAAAGAGATAGATGGTATAAAGAGATGAGGAGGGATGGAGACTAATAAACATGTCTGAGATAGAAGGATATGGGGACAACGACGGTAGATGAAACCTACTACTCGGCGGAATACCAGATGCTGATTATGATCATATTTGATGGGAAGTACAGTGTAATTAGTGTAGAACACTTACTGTTTACTACGCTCAGACGTTGTCCTAGTATGGTGCGGCAGTTTCCTGTATTCCACGAACTAACTGAGGCGTTTGCTTGAACTGACCCTCGGCAAACTTCTCTCGCTAGGGTAAGCTAGTTTTCCACGTCTTGGCGATAACAAGCTATTGCATCCCACTCATGTGCATTAGCAATGAATTCATTATGGTCAACGTGGTGGAATCATAATGGCTGAGTGCTCTCTCTTGCTCCCTCTCTGGTTTCTTAGCATGGGTTGTTCAATGATCAAGAACTTTTCGTAAAATTTGCCAGGATCGTAATAGCACAAATTTCTTATCCGACAGGTTACAGGAAATTTAGAAACAGTTTTGACCACAACCTTCCAATACTCCAATCGAAATGCGGGTGAAAGTATTTTCACCAATCAGTAGCCCGAAAGGATGCTGAATTCTCAGTCCCCATACCTCTCGAAGCCTTACCATCCCGTCGGGGATAATTACTTGTAATCACTCCGCAGTGAGTAGAAGGCTTCACTGACTGATTCGTCGATATTTTTTAAGACAAAGGCAGAAGAGGTCATTTTTACCGTGGAAAAAAGTTAAGAGAAATCCGGTACTGGAATTTCCATACTGTCGGCGAAAAGTGCAAAGAGTACCTTAGAGGACCATAGGAACATCCTTTTCGACAGACGGAGTACTACGCTTGCACCCGATTTTTATAATCACCCGTCAAACATTTTCTTAGCATAATTAACAATATCGGTATGCTTTTCCTGGGTATATGCTCAAATGGCAGTAAAATGAACCGTACGAAACATGATTTCTCAATCGACTCTCATAATCGTAATGACTGCTAAATCAGATGTTTAACCCCAATTAGGCATTATAAAACTAGGACTTGGAGGGGCATCCAAGTTGTGCATTAAATGCCGATGAAAAATGTCCGCCTCTGCTTATATCCGAAGTTAGACCTCCGAGAAGGTAAGCCATTCCGTTTGCAGCAAATTAAACCTTATCCTCGTTTAACTGGTAGAAAAACGAGATTGAGTGGTAGGTTAAGGAGGGTGGTCAGGCGAGAATGGAGACAGGATGGGTGAGAGAGAGAGAGAGAGACCGCCTTCCATTTAATTTCTCCCAAATATATCGAATCTATTCCCTTTGCCTCTGTTTTCGGCCAAATGATCTCGGTCGTTCTTCAGAAAGAGGAGGTTTCGGATGAAGTAGGGTGGAGGGACGCCTCGAAATTTTTACAAATATAATTGGAAAGGGTTCACTTGAGAAGAAAAAGATGCCATTCAGGAACTCAAGCAACTCGAGAGAGGGGAACCCGCTGCGCATGTTGTGTTTGAATGAAAATGCTCTCGGGCAAATACTTGGGTAAAAGTACTCTTTCCAAGAATATGTAATACGAAGATTTTGGATAGGAAAAGTACTCTTTTCATTCGATTCTCTTGGATCTCAAATAAGTAATGTGCCGGAAAAAATTAATATATATTGACAGGTGCTCTTTTATTCCATATACTTCTCGACTGAGAGACTCGGGGGCATTATATGTGAGGCTGAGTTCATTATATAAATTTTAAGGTTTCACGATTTTTCAGCTGGCACAAAGGGTGATTTACTTCAGTTTCTCCCAACAAAATCTATACCCAGCGTCCCGCAAACTATGAATTAAAGACCATGAAACTAAATCAGGAAGATTTATAAAATAAGGTAGAAACAATTTTGATCGGAATGAATTTCTACTTCAGATCTAGGAAAAAGATAATTTATGTATCCCAGGACATGGATGTATGGTACTCCTCGGTCGGAACCCTGACTCCATCACCCCCTGTCGTCCCCTTGTTTCTTTTCGCCCCCCCCCTGGTGGTGGCAGCACTCACCTTGGAAACCAGTGGTTATGACAAAAGCCGGTGCTGAGCAAAAGATATGGGAAGCAATAGAGATGCTGTGTTGTTGAAGAATGATGACGACCAAATTGTCCGTGATAATAACTTATTAAGATGTTAGAGATAAAATAAATTTACAATGAAAAATTCGATAAAAAGGAGAGACAAAGTTATTGAGGGCTTTTTGCAACACAATAGTCTGTTTGAAAAATAGTGGTTGGAGAAATATATTGGAAGGATTGCACAGGACAACCAAAAATGAAATTACATTAAGGAAATCAATTCATTGGCAGTCGAAGTCTGTGTTAGAAACATGAAGTGGTAATAAAGCGGCTGGCAGGTAGGAGAACGGAGTGGAGAGCTGTAACAAGTCAATCTTCAGAGTGATGTCCCCTGATGGCGATGGGAGTCATTCCACCTCCGCATCACATCTGATAAACAGGCTTGATCTCCTAAATTTTATATATATGGACAATCGACCATATGGAATAATTCCATTTCCACACCCATCATTCATGACTGCGAGAAAAGTGGACCGAGACAGTAATAATTCAATACGCATCTCTCTTTCCGTTGTATCCCTCCTCCTATTTCCTTTTCTTACTCTTTCTCTCTCTCATGGCTGATTTCCTACCACCCTATGCCGCACTACCTTGCAGCGGCTCATAGGATTATGTGCTGAAGTTAATTACACAGTAGAGTGGGTTAAAACACCGTCGGAAATCCATTCAACATTTCTCTGCCTAACGTTTATAACAATCCATCTCTTTTCACTCCTCTCTTGTCTGATTAATATATTTTGTGCTGTGTTGATGATTTTTATGACCATGACCTACTAAGATACGTCGAGTGACAATTGAAATTAGACTCACACCAACGGGTGTGAAGAGTAGACTTCCAATGGCCGTTTGCAGAAATGGTGCCTGTGTATAAAAACGAGTACTGAAATACGTAATTCTAGACATTCGTTCGATGCGTATTGCAAACCTGTGAAATAACCTTATTGGCTTCATAAATGGTTCATAACTTATCCTGCCTGATAGAATGAAATACTGATTGGCTTCGATTGAGCCGAAATGGTGGCTTTTCAATGAACCGCATAGAAGCTTTATCACTATTTAATGAAGCTATAATGCGATAACAGGAGAGCTTATTCACTCATACTGGCGATGAAAAATGTAGGGTAATAATTATAAGCAAAAAATAGATTTACAAAAACTTTTTACCCTGTAGCAGGTAAGGAGACCTTTTATGTAGAAACAATAACCATTATTTTTTAACAATTACCATAAGTTAAGATAGCAACAGTTCCTGTGATCTGGATTTAGTAAATTGCCCCATAATTATGTGAAACAACTACTTATAGATTTCTTCATCTGTGTTACTTTGTGGTAGGCGTGTTCAGATAGATGTGTTACTTATTTTGTGTTACTGGCCATAATTAAAGTGTGATAAGATGCAAAATCGACGTTCAAAAAATAGTTACTTAAGTGGGTGGCCTGCTGTTGGAGCTGCTTAAAGCTTGATTTGAGTCCAAGGTCAGTATCGAGCAGTGGGAAAAACGTTTCCCATCTGTAAGAGTTGGGGAAGTGCGTTTGGAGAGTTTGAAGGGAAATGCATAGCGCTATTGCATGCATCAGTGAAGAATAGTTGACGCACGAGTTCTCATAGGCGACTTCCTTCCTTTTTATATTTTCCATTTTAATATTCCACTCTGGTCTCTACAACGCTCGTTGCTTGCAATAGGAGACATTTTTTCAAGTTTTATAAATTTCTGGGCTTCGCATCATGCTGGGCTTTTTCCTGTCCATGAATGTTTTAAGTGCACCGTTCACCTATACATGAAAGATAGTGACCAAACGTGACAGAGCTCTGCTGTTGGAGTGGGATTGAATTTTAGATTTTAGGGTTGGCAAAACATCACTCACTCAAATTATAATGTATATACAATCTTATGTGAAGGATACATTCATATGTTAAATTTAAGAAAATATTTAATGTGTGACACATTTTTCAAATAGATAGTAATTATAAAATATCACTAGTCAGCTAATAGCCAGTTGCAGGAAAGTAACATATGTATTCCATAAAGTTATGGGAACCATAAGCCATGGAAACCATTCAATAAGTGTTGCACAAACTTTCAATAAATTCATTGGTCTCATAACTTCTGGCATGGAGTTATGAGTTCCATAAGTAGACAAGATGGCGGATGCGCAACGAACCGCTTGGAGACTTAATTATTTGATTAAAGAGTTGTTCTAAGATAAATTACCAGTTTGTTTACTCTTACTGACTAATTATAATTTGCATTATGAATTATTCATAGACTAAACTGTCGTAACTTTTATCCGGCGGAGGAAGATTAGATCAAATATTCGAAGCTAGTAACTATTGGTAAATAGTTAAGTAACTAATAGATGTGTTCCTGCAACCCGAATATATTTATGAGTTCTATAACTTTATAGATCTCATAACTATTGATTCCATAACTAAATTTTCTTGCAACCGGCCATAAGTAAGTTAAATGTATATTTAAAACGTAATATGTTATTTGACTATGAAATTCCTCAATGCTGGTTTGCGATGCCTTTTTCATTTCTCCATTAACTTTTCCGTGTTTATCTTTCATTAGCGTTCATTCATAAATTTCCCTCGTGAATTTTCATCGTTTTTATTTGTTGTAGATGCAGTCAATTTTAATTCCGTTCTGAAACTTTAGCTGGATTCCTTTGTCATTCTGAACGATAGTTACCCAAATGCATGCTCTTGGAATTCTGTCTTATCTAATCATTAATCATTACTCCGCCCTTGATGCCGAGGGACTCTGAGGGATGAGAAAGGAGGGATAACGTGTGTTACTCTTTCACTTCCTACTGTGCCTCATTCATTTTGCCTTTCTCGACTCCCGAATTAGTCCAGTCTTTATTCATTTCTTACAGTATTTCGCCGTGTAGCCAGTTTGAAGTGCACCATGACGCTCTATGGGATTCCGCCACTTTTCAAAGGCCCAGATCGAAGGGGTGTAAAATTCTCTAATA
This sequence comes from Ceriagrion tenellum, assembly GCA_963169105.1. NCBI lineage: Eukaryota > Metazoa > Arthropoda > Insecta > Odonata > Coenagrionidae > Ceriagrion > Ceriagrion tenellum. Next base: position 141,730,494 of record OY720635.1, on the reverse strand, counting down.
GCTCCAGAGGCTGCTCATGTCCGGCGGACGGGCTCTTATGAAATAATTGCCAGAAACTGGGGCAAGCTCGTTGAGCATCGGAGGGGGTGTCATTGGTAGGGAAGAGGGCGTGACGCGACGCACGCGTAATCCCACTGGCTCTCCCAGCGACGGCGCGACAACGGTCTCGCGGACTCCTCCCCGGAATTCCCTTAAATCGCGAGGGGCAGGATATTACTCCCCGTTGCCTCGCCTTAATTCCGCGACAGGGGTTTATAAATCCTACGGAGGCATGTTAACGTTGTGTCCCCGTCCGTCTTCAAGTAATGCTGTTGAGAGTTTACGCGCATTCCTACCGAGGAAAGATATTAGGCACAGAAATTATAGTGACGAACTTTTTTGCGCATCATGAAGTGTGTTACCATTATTTTCCAAAGCCATAGTTATTCTGCCCTCATTATTGTATATATTAAAGTCACAGTTATATTAAATTCTGAGTGATTTTCGTCGTTCAATGATTTTATACCACGACCCGTTTCGCTGGTTTGCGGCATCATCAGGTACAAAGTTGACGAATATTTAATAGTTGTTTATTTTTCGCCGATTATTACCTTAGCTATGGAGCGGGAGATGTTAAAACGCTTTAAGAAAGATTGGTAAAGGAAGGGACCAAGAGATACGTATATCAAGGGTTGTTGAGGAGGAAAAGGGTATTGTTTTTCGAGGATATTTTATCAGTAAGGAGTGGAAACAGTAAGGGTAACTATAGTTCGTAGCTTATACTTGTGGAGTGATGAAACCTTTGTAATTTCTTCCAATTCCCCTCCTCCGGAAACTACAATGAAAATCAGCTTAACAATTAAACAAATGTACTCATACTTCCTTAAGAATGCTGTAAATTGGTGAAACGTGTCGTGCAAGTATACGATGTAACTGTAGAAAGTGCTGGGTATCATACTGAATATCGTTCCAGATAACGTTCTGACTAGACAATAACGTTCTGAACATCTACAAAATGATGCCGGCAGTAGTAATGTTTGTTGGGGTTGAGGTTGGGGAAGGATAGATAGGTATATCAGTGGATAGATGATCCATGGTGACATCGGTGTCCACTGCTTAAGAAACTTTCGGGTGAGAACCCTTCTTTAGCTGGAAAGGATCTTATATGTGCTTCTATGTTAATAAGTGTTTTAGTTATATTTTGGTGTGCATTGTCACCCAGAGCATTTTTTCTTCTATGCTATTTTACCTTCTATAGCTGAGACCCGTTTTCATTACAAAAGAGCAACAGGAGGAAGCAGTACAACAGAGCAACAGTACAGCGACATTTACAAAATAGAATGGTGAGAAAATCTAGGATATTAAGTGTGTAAGGTTTACTTCCTCTTATCCCATTGCTGAAAATTTTGTTTTTGAGTAAAAAGTCTCCTCGAGATATACAGTCAGCATTGGTTCGAAGCGAATGAGGTTGTTTTATCTTTCTCTTTGATTAATCATCTCAGCTTTTTTGCTTTTGAATTGAATGCGATTCCGTAATCTTTTTTTTATATATCACTCAGAGTTATCTTAATTAGAATTCTTTGAATTGGTCTGTTTTCCTTTTATTCCAAAGTTCCTTGAAATTATGAACTCGTCCATGATATTTTCACAATTTTTTTCGTGGATTGATTATTATTTCCATATTTTAGCCAGACTCAGTGTTGCGGCCATGTGGCTCTTTCCTTTCACGCTGATTTTTTTTCTCTTGATTGCTGTTAAAGCAACGCGTACATTTGATGTGTATTTGCACGGCTGTAGGAAACATTTTCCAGTCATGGCTCTTTCAAATTATGTGGCGTCATATTACATTTAATCAATTTATCACTAGCGGGCAATGGAATTACTGTGTTTTGATTTTCAATGAGCCTTGTATAAAATTGATATGACTCTCCAGAAACTTAATTAATCCACATGGCACGGACTAAACTCACTTTTTGTAGGAAATTGCTTTTATGTGAGGCATAAAACAAGGGTGTTAAATGGAAAATATTCGAGATCCGCTGAATCGAAAAAGTGTTGAAGTCAATGAAGGTGATAGGTTCACCCTTGTCGTCCGGATTCATTTTATAATCGTGTTTATCACCGTTCGATTAGCATCTCGATTAGTGGATCGGTAACGTCTACGTCTACGTAATACCCTGCGAGCCACCACGAGGGTGTGTGGCAGGGGGTGAATATCACCAAACACGCCTATTACCATGCAATTAGGATATTTAAGAGAGACATGCTAGAGAACAGGGTCACATGCAGCTAGATGGTTAGTATCTACATAATAAGAAAGGGATTGTTGGTTGTTATTACATGCATCATGCTTTACAGACTACTCAAACTATATTTCACCTACCTATCCCTTTGCTACGCTGCCTATTCGTAACTCAAGTCGATGAGTTTTTTTTAACAGCCTCTCTCCGACGCTTCGAATCCCGATGGTACATCGTCTAACAGGGTCTTTAGGGAACCGCGAGAAGGAGGATTCGGAGCATAAAACGACCCACGTGACGACAAAGAAAGAGTGCCGTGAGAGACCCACCCTCTCTCTCTCTCTCGTCTTTCGTGGGAGGTTTCTTTTTTGGTCCATCCGAGGTGCACTTACTCCGTCCAGCCGCCGTATCTCTTCTTCTTTAGTTCAGCGGCGTGGATCGCGTTACTCCTTAATGCTCGGAGCGTAAAAAAGAAGGCGTCTTCATTCCGCTCTTTACCTCCTCCCCGTTCCTCTTTATAGCCCCACCACACTCACCCCTCCCCTCTCTCGCCTCGTCCACCCACTACGTCACCCTTGAAAAATATTTCTTCTTCCTTTAGCACCATTATGGCGGATCCTGATTTTTTTCAAAATTTTAATTACCATGCACGCTAAGTAGCCTCACTGAGATTGTCGTCGGATTCTTATTTAATACTCTCGAGTAAATTTTTACCACCATACCGTGGCACACAACATGAGAGCTTTATCACCAATACTGAGAATTTTTTTCTGAATTAGTGTAGTTAGAGCGGCAATCATAAGCACGTTTAAATAACTTTTAAAGCTAGTGGAAAAATATTCTTGGGTCACATCTCACTCAAGGACACCCAAACATACGGCAGAACTCATCAATCATTTAGTAATGAAAATAACGCAAGATTTATATTTTAAAACTTTTCACCTTTACTATAGAATTATTATGACTTTTTGTAGAATGGATTTACAGTGCATAATTCTAAAATTTAAGGCAGTTTGAGCGAGATAGTTCCCTAGTCATAATAGAGACCGCATCCGATTTATACGTTTTAATTTCACCAGCTGTAGGACACATAAAATAAATTTTACATTATTAGAAGTGAAATAATGTAGCTTTATACGCCAGAAGTTGAAATTAATTGAATTAAAATATCTAAACAAAACCTTATCTAGACTCATTTTTTTCGTGCGGTACGTTAGAAACTCCTTCAAATCGGAAGGTTTTTTGTGATCCCGAAATATTTACTGCAGTGACAACATAATTAATTTTCAAAGTAGTTGAGAAAACGTACAAACTACGCACGGTTAATTGTTTTATATATAGGCGTTATAAATTTCTAATTTTCTAACTAATCTCTCTCTGGAGTGTATACACGTACCATCTCCCGTGTAAATGTGCTGTTATTTTTGTCAGAAATCTTACAAAGTAATACAGTGAGGGGTTAATTTTTTAGTATCATTGGAAGTATGACATATTTTTCTTTAAAATAAAACCAATTTTATTGATTTCAAGGTGAAATGATATTTCGTTCAAATTACCTTAAGCCATTATCATGCATAAATACGTGTTTTTTTACTCAGCATAGCTCCTTGATAGTTACTAGCCACCATGGCAATGGTATTAAAGTATTATTTGGTATTTTGGAGTTAATTAGTGCATTTTTAACTGAATTATATCCTATTATAAGCTGGGTGCCTTATAGCTATTTTGTGAAATAGAATAAAATTACCTTGATTCCAAATGAGTTGCATGCAAATTTTTCATTTTAACTTTACATATATTGTTTTCCATGTATTTCGGGGCGATTCTGATAATTTTTTTTGCATAAATGCCTGATTTTATATGTAATTTATGATGTAATTTAGTGTTTACAACGATGTTGCCGGGTGCATTAGGAAATCGTCAATTTTATCTTCCGGGAAACCAGTTTTCATTACTATTTTGTTTGATTCCCTGTGAGTGTGTTGCGTACAGGTTTTATTCTGCTAATTTATGCTGAAAAATATTCATAAACGTACGACAGAAATTAAATCATAAGTTTTATAGCGCTAATTGGGCACGTGATAGGAAGCGTTTTAACATCTTTTATGCGGCATTTGTTTTCACTGCTAATTTATTTCGTTTCCCGGGGAAATTTTTTTATCAGGGTCAATCTGATAATTTATGCTGAACTGGAATCATGAAATTAATTTATAAGATCTATTTGCTATAGTAAAGTCCAATGTATTCAGTTGTACATAATTCTCATCATTAAATATGGTTTTTTCTTTACTTTGAGTCTTGTACATTTCAAGTAATTAATGACAAATTGTCTACTGATTATTTGTCAGTAAGCATGAGGGAAAATTGATCACGGTTATATAGTTATGCCATCATCCGTATTAATGCTTAAGTATTTTTTTCTTAGGATATTGAGTTAAATAATGACTAATTAGTTCTTGCTTATCTTTTACTATTTACATGTATATGCTCAACCCTTTCAGACGGATTTCTGTGATACTGCAGCTTTTAACTTACGTTTCTGATCCGTTACACTTTAAATTACTGATACAAAACGATTGTTTCTCCATTGTTCTTCCATTATTTCTCCATTGTTCATGTTTTGAAATGAACCTATTTATTTCCGACCAATTCCAAAATTGCTCAATATTTAGCGAATCATGGTAGAATGAAATCGAAGTTGCATCCTGGAATGATTCTGTAAACCTGAAAATTTTCAGTGCTACAATCTTGGAGTAGCTTTTTCTATACTTTTAATCATTTTTATATTTGCATATAAAAATATTCATTAATAAAGGCAAAATGATCACATGCTACCATTTTATGGAGGAAGTATGATAGTGGTTGATAATGTTATTATGCGCTAATATCGGTAAAGAGGGTAACGTCAACCTCGTGAAATAAAGCCTCCAATGCAGCGAGACTTCCTTTGATTTGTAAGATGATCTAACTTTTTTCTGGTAAAAAATATGCAAATATTTTTTTTTTTAAGATGAAAGGATTAGTGAAAGTGGAAGTTATTTATGCGATGATGATTTTCATGTTCGTCAATATACTCAATTCTTATGCCAGTGTATTTCAAACTTCCATTAAAAATTAAATATATGGTCCAAATCACCAGAGAAACGATGGAAAATTGTGGAGCAACTTTTCTATTTTGGACCAGGCTATGGCTAAAGGTTCGTCTTCCCAACTGTGATAAATTTCCTGTTTAAAAAAAATAGTGCATTCAGAGATGAACTGGACTCTTATAGCTACTACTAGCATGGGCTATTTGCGGCCAGCTCCTGTGGAAGCAACAGCTGATAAGATTAGCTTAAAGTAAACGGCCGTTCTGATACCCGTTGCGTGCAGAAAATCTGTCCGCGATCGACTCAACGAGAGTCTCAATGAAATTTTCTCGAGAGATAGGAATCTGATAACAGTACATTCTTAATCGGGTGAAGATTAAGACTAATATTCCCTAATCCAACTAACCTCCTCGTCAGCATGCATCAAATTTATATCCATCAATAGAGATAGGAAAATCCGAGAGAGAAACAGGTGACCTGTTTCGCTGAGTAAAGCTTTCCTGAACTAAAGCCAACATCGCAGTTTTGAGAGTCCCCCATCTCACGGACGTATTGATTTCATTTTCAGATTACTTTGTGTGGATGAGTTTTTCATATCACATGCTCTTATGAATATATAAGTTGCGAAATTAATATTTGGTGCATTACAGTATATTCTATTTTTTCTTGCAAAATATCGGGAAATCAGCTTGCTATCGAATGAAATAATCCAATAGGTATTCATAAAATACAATAAAACTCATTGTTTTGTGAGCTTTTTTCAGAAATTTGAAAAAAATTTCACCACGCCGTCTGGAAAAATATCCCTTTCGTTGGCAAATACGGTAATATTTTGCCAAATTTGGCTATCTCGTAAATTGCATTATTGATGGCTTCCTCATTGTTACTGATGACTACATTCTGGCCTTTCTTTTCGTGTGTAGCTGCTGCTATGTGAACTTCTGCCATGATTCGCTTCGGAAAGAGAATTTTTCCTGAATTAAATATCAAACAGCGAGCTAGTGATTGAGTTTCCGCGCAGCCCTGTAATGTGCAAATCGGATTGTGGTTTGATTACTGATTCATGAAATAATATTTCTTTGGAATATAAGTATATGCGTACCAATTAGGCATATTTATTATATTAGTAGAAATTGTTACATAAAATTTGAACTTTTGTAGTCCTTTTTTCGTGAAAAATTGAAATCTTTCTAAGGGTCCTTGTCGGTAAAAAAGTAAGTGGATGAGTTTTTTTTCCCAGTTTCTTTTTTCCTTGTTTTCTTTTTTTCCAGTTCTTTTCTCCTGTTGAAAATTGGTCTACGTGAACACCAAGTCCTAGCAAGAGAGCCTCTTGGGCTTGGAAAGGGTAATGTGTGGGGGGAGGGGAAGGGAGTGTTTGAGGGGCCCTCCGTCCACATCCACTCTGTTTCCTCCTTTACTTTCGGACGTCCCATCCCTCACTGCTCCGGGGGAGGGGTGTGTCCATCCACTCCATATCTCGTGACGCGCCGCCATGTCCGCGGGCACTTACACATCCACACAGGCGCAATAAGAAAGGGACTGGGAATGGCCGCCGGGGGGACGCACGGAGGTCCCCCAATGTGCGCCCACTCCAGCGGAGGAGGAATATTAGAACGATGCGGGAAGGGGAGGTTGAGTTGCATTGAACGGATGAAAACAAGCTAGCCTTGCTCCCTCACCAATGGAGAAGATAGTTCACTCATCCTCCCCGTAAATTTATCTGTCGAACCACACGAAAAGGGGCACATCTCGTTTTTTTGCGACCACTCTGTCCTTTTCTCCTGATTGAAGCTTATTTTGAAAGGTGACCAAGAGGTGAGGTCATTTGTGCCCATAACCGTGTCATGGACTCAACTTTATGAGAAAGAATATTTCTCCTAAAACTAAATATTAGATGTACACTAACGACGTAAACTAATTTGAACAATTTATTTAATTGTTTTTTATTTTTTTGCGCCAGCTCAGCTCAGTGGGCATTGGTAAGAAAGCTGACTGTACTTATAGTAGAGGTATGCCCTAAACACAAAACATATGACATCAAGACTAGAGGTGGTTGGAGTGATTTTGTTCGTGCACAGATTGGTATGAAAATTTTTGTGCGTTTTCTCATTAGTAAATTCAGTGGATAAAAGTGGAAAAAGTACATCTTACATTTTGACAGTTCAGTGTTTGCTTTTAACCGGCAACCTTATGGCACGTGGTATTTATTTCTAGTTAGTTCGTCCAGAAACGTATAGAATGTCTTCTAAACACGAAATAGTACTTTTCTTATTATTATAATTGTTAATAAGGTTGTCACCTCGAGTCCAATATTCAATATCAACATATTTCAATCAATTTCTAATACCGCGCCGAAAATTTTAGTCACACCATAGATTATTTATGAGAACATTTTAAAATATAATTCTAGTATCATTTCCAATAAGTTCGTCCAACAATTCCCGTAAGTTCCAATGTATATTAGATAGTTTTTTTATGAAATTCTATCCAAGAATATTTTACGTATTTAAAAATTATTAAAATTCACACTCAATGACTCATGATAAATTCAATCTACCTTAAGAATTATTTTGTTAAGATGGTGAGGAAAGGAGTTTGTGGAGAACCCAGAAATAGTGGAAAGACACCCAGCGACATCGAAATTGTTCTAATATAAGTTCTTGGCACCAAGGGGTCCACAGTTTACTCATCTCACTGGTGGAATATTAAGCTGATGTCCCTTGTTAAAATTCTTGACAGCAAATTAGACCGAACAAGTTTGAGGATACGGCGATCAACATTTGAAGAGATTGAAATTTGATCAAAATTCCTTTAAAAATATGTGGTCTTTGACGTTGTGTGCTCTCCAAGAAAATAAACTTATTTTAACATTCTGTTTTATCATAAACACGTTAGAAAGGATACTTTAAACAAAGTAAAGAAGGACTATCAATGAAATCTACAGAAAGGATACTTTAAACATAGTAAAGGAGGGCTATCACTGAAATCTACGGAAAGGATACTTTAAACAAAGTAAAGGAGGACTATCATTGAAATTTACCACCCAATCTGTAGTTTCTGTAACTTGTCGGCTAGTAGATCAAATGTTTTGTATCCACCCAGGTTTTCTACTCCCCATGAATACAGTTTAAGGTGCCTTACAGTGGCAGCTTGTCCTGGACTGCGAAAAATTTTATCGAATATTTGGAGGAAAAAATGGTTCCTCTTAAGGCATAATTTCAGAAGACGATTACGTTATTGTGGTCTTTAAGAAATTTATGTTATCCAAGGAAGCAAAGCAATGTTAGATCACTCCATTTTCGATGGCACAGCGCAGTAAAAAGTTTACTCAATCCCTCCCAGGAAATTTAAAATTGGAATCACCCGTAAAGCGTCGAGTTACTCATGTCGTGACCCTTTCGTCGGTTCATCCTTTTTTGATCCCCCTTGATCGTCCTCGCTGACCAATGGCCATGATATCGTAGACCACCCTTGAGGATAGCCTGCCTCCACCTACGTGATCCTAAGAATTGCGGGCGATGAGAGACCGCGGCATTACTCTCTCGAGTGCCGTAGTTTATTTGAGCACTCGAGTTGGTCTACGAACTGCTGTAGTTTTTGGGTCATCTGCTACTCATGCATAGGAGGGAGTCTTCCTCTCCCCAATCATCCCAATTTCTTTCTAGTTGAATACCTACCTTCTTCTGTCCCTCTATCTCCTTTCTCCTTGACTTTTCTTCCTCTCCTTTCCTTCCACTGTCATTGCGTATCGCCTCTTTCCTCCGACTCCGGTTGGCTCTTATATTCTCCCCCCTGGAGTTTCGGAGCATTGCGATGCCCTCCTGGGAAAGGTCCTCTTTTCTCTCCTCCAGCCTCCACCCCGCCAGCTCCTCTACTCCCGCTCGACGTTTACGTTCCATTTTCTGCGTCCACACTTCCCGTTGTTCTCCTCGGGGTGAGTTGGGTGGGTGCGCCGGGCACCTTCAGGCAATTACGCCCGCCCCAAACTTATTTTCGTCAGTTTTCGCCTCATTAAGCGCGGTAATCGAGGTGAGAAGGGAGTTATTCAGTTCATTTAAAGGAGCGTTGTCACCAGGCGCGTTTGGTATGGTAGCATGTCTGGGAAATATTTTATCTTCATTTTGTGTCAGTGAATTTGTTTCAGGAAAATGACAGGATAATCCTTGAAAAGCTTCTAATATTTTTTAGTTGTCAAGAGGCGCTGCGTCAAAAGTAAATAAGACACTCAATAAAACTCCCAATTATGAAAGTTTGGAACTCCTATGACCTGGGAAGATATGCTCTCCTATTTTTAAATAAAATTTCCCATTACTATCACCTATTTTTAAGGATTCATTAATTTTTAGTGGCTCTGGTAAAATGCATAATTATGTGTGCATTTTTATCCAAATTTTTATACGTAGGTAGCTGTCATTTAAATCCTTGGAATATAGTGAGTTTTAATTTTATACTACTTTGTGCGTAATACTCCTGTTATTATCTCGTTTCCTCACTCCAGGTTGAATCGTAATTTTAGCTTTTCTACTTTTATGTCTTAAGTGTAATACTTAAAATAGTTTCCCCGAATACAATACTTCCTTCCATAAAATTACAACCTCTTCTGCTTTAATTATCCCTTTACGGTCAATGTGAATCCACTTCCCGCTCCCTATCTCTCCCCCTCTGCCTGCATAGTTTGGCATTTTAGGAGCCAAGTTAGCTTAAGCCTTGTAGCTAAGGAGAGAAAGAGCCTTCCACCCCCTCCTCTCTCTCCCTCTCAATCATCCCCGTTCCCACATCCTAGTCTAACTAATCTCTCGCCGCAGCCTCCACCGCCAGGCTTCAGCGGATAGCTATGAGCTAGTAGCGCCAACTATGGGAAATTCACCTCCTACATACCCCCCATACACCCCTTGTGTTAACTCGGCGCTAATCAAATCACGCATAGCTTCGGGTTCTTATATATCTGTCATGACTGTTTAGCCGAAGCCTGAAGTTTGCCCCAGTTTGTGGTCTCCAAATGAGGGAAGAAACTTCGCAGACTTGTGTATTGATTATTTGATGGTTGATTGTGTGATAGGCTCGTGAGTAGAAGATACTGTCACAGTTTCCTCCATGATCAATTTAACTAAACTGCTACCACCAGACAAGGTTTTTCATTTTTCTATGACAACGCATTGGTTTTTGTAAAGGATTAAGGATTATGGTGACGTGAGAAGTATACATCGTACCACCTAACAGGTGTGCCTGAGGGATCACTCAAATAGGAAGTAAACGGGAATTCAATTATTAATCCCTTTTTGTGCTGCAACTAAAAAAGGATCAAAGCACTCATTTGATTTTATCATAAAATACAGCTTGCTCCAATGCAACCGCAGTCACCTCACTTTCCGTATTATTCAACTCATTATTATTCTATTTATTCAGATATTCTCAAGGCCAGAATATTATGGTTCTGGCCTTAAAACTTATCTTAATGAAAAGATAGAACACACCTAAACAAAGCCTAATCAGTGGTATATTTTAATTTCGTATCAATATGTGCACAGTACTCGTTTACGGATAAAAAAGGAAGATATATTCGGCCAAAGAGACATTTAACTTACCACATTCTACTGATAGAGTAAATTCATGAATATTCATCATGCAAATACATCATTATTTGATATGAACACAGCTAAGTAAATTCTGGTGAAAAGTACCTTTTTGTGTGCTATTACAACGTAGTTACTATAATCTCTAGATCGTTTTTTCCGCTAAGAGCAGGTGTAAATTTAACTCTGGTTGCACATTTATGTTTAAATAAATGTTTAATATTAATTAAGTGCGGGTAGTTATATTATCTATAAGGTGAGGAACGTTAGTGGTGAAAAATGCTCCATGTCTTCAATAATTGATGGATAAATTGGCTGTTATAAATATTATAAAAAATAAAACAATGTAGGAATAACATTCTGCGAGCATGCGTTACACACTGTTTGCTCTTTCTTTGCTCCTCAGAACCAGATACACCAGTCAAGGATATATCTGTTTGAATGAAAACAACGTATGCTGATATGATTTTTATCAGTTTTGTCGTCAACTGACGCTTCATTCATAAAGTCCCGGTCCTCAGCGCATTCTTACCTCTCACTATTTTCAAATCACCTCATGTCTCAAAGCCTTTGAGGAGGCGCGAGATCCCTCCACCATCTATGAAAATTTCGAGTATACCGCCGCGGTTTTTGACGGGCCTTCTTGATTAAAGCGGCTACTCTAGGACGCAATTATTTCATCTCGACCCGTTACATCTGTTTTAAAGGTTCCAGAGTTGACACCTTCTCGTTAATAACTGTACACCTCCACCGTTCACCTTCAGAAACCTCAAAATCCAAGGAATTGTCAAAGCGATAGGGAAGTAGTTGCTCTCACAAAGAAACTAGAATATGCTGGCAGATGTTCCATTTCCAACCATATTAGCATAGGGTGCTTTATGATGCTCGTACTCACGGTCATTTCAAACATTTTAACAAACATTACGATTTAAATTCCATTACATTGGCTAAATAATCGATTTTAACTAACACATTAATACCGGAAATGATTTTGCTTTAAAGGAGACAGTTGAAACATAAACAATGAAGTGAGTGAAGTTAAGGTCTTGTTTCACAGGTGTTTACGGTTATTTTGTGCGATATTCCGCTAAAATTTTAAAGAAGCAAACTTGGCGAGAGCTCGTGATGGTAGAATATATTCAATGAAGTGTGCATGTACATTGTACATGTCTGCATAATTGTGTTATTTATCTTATTTTTACCAATGTTACTAAAGCAATTTGAGTGAAATACCATTTCACCTGGAATTTAGTGAATTTTGTCTCATGTTAAAGAAATTTATCTCACCTTTCAAAGATACTGAAGTATCAGCCTCTCATAATCATACTTTTAGGGTTTTTTTGTCATAAAAAGAAGCCATTTTCAGTTGAATATGACTCTTATATGCTCGCCAGGGAGGCTATTTAAAATTAGGAATTTCAAACCACTAGATGTATTCAGAAATTTAACTTTGGATACTATTTATTTTTTCTCGTCCATTTTAAAAATAGTTGCTCCCCGCAGAAATGTTAACAGATTTGCAAAAAAGATTTCCGATGAGTAGGCTTTTTCCCCTACCGGCGGAAAAAAAATGAGTCAAATCAGAGACTAATGCATGAATATTTAGATAGATACTGGAGTAGTATTTTTCCTTTCATCAAGCACGTGTCATTTAATACTTTCTTGTTTCATTTATTATGAGTTTTTTGTTTAGCTACATTATGATATAGTGTTTTTTATTATTTTTTATTTAAAATTTTATTTCTATTTAAATCGATTGTTGATTATTTATTTTGTGTGAGGAGTTAAGGGGCTGTTCTATGGAATTTGGGGGAAGGTTGAGAATTGCAAAATAAAGAATTAATTGAGTGAACAAAAGCTCGACGTTAAGGTGTAATGTAGAGCAAGATCTTGAGGCAAAGGTCTTGAGAAGGGTGATAGAGGGGAGAATGCGTGCTAAACGCAGAAGATGATGGTAGAGGATAGGAATAATGGGTGTCATCAATGTTAAGCGGAAAGTATGACGAGCTTAAGAAAGACATGGTGGGCGGGAAGGGTTACGTGCGGCGAAGTGAAAAGATGATCCAAAAAATGGGAGGGTAAGATGTGGGGTCTTTCACAAAAGCACATCAAACATCTGGTAGATTAGGTACTCAGTGTTGATAGTGATCACGTAGGAGTACCCCCTTTTTCTCTTGGTGCATTTCCTGGAGCGCTTTATTTTTCCCCGCCGTGCAAGGAGCCGCATGCCAAGACTTTTCCCTTCCAAACAACGTACTACGTCTTAAGTCCCTTCCTTCATTCACTTCATCCTTTCCACCTTTAAGTAAGGTAACCCTCTTTCTCCCACCTTGCTCACTAACTTCACTCCATCCATCTGCTCGCTCGGCCCCCCTGAAATCTCCAGGTTTCTTCCTTTGGGAAGCAGCAGCGATCACACCCGGGTCTAAGTCTTCGTCCCCGCAAACTCCTCCACCGCCTCTTCTTCTAAAAGCACTTCTCGTGCCATCCCCTTCTCGACTTATTTCCCTTTTCTTTTTTTTCTGCGACTGTTCCCACAGACCCTGCAACCCTTTTCTTCCACCTACCCCCCTCTTTCCCCATCCTTCCCGTATAGTCTCCTGCGTCCTGCCCTCATCTTGCCCCCACCATGACTCTCATGAGCCATTAAGTATACGATCCTCCTCTCCTTCCATTTCCCCTCATCTCCTGCCCGGTCCATCAGTAGGGTTGCCAACTCCTGAAAAGTTTATTCCCGGGATTGCCTATCTCAAGCACAGAAAATGCCAGAGATTCAGCGAAAAGTATAATTGGTACTCAGTAGAATATGAATTCATTGCTATTGAACATTATTGCTGTCGGCCTCATTGCAGACTCGAATCAGTACTAGGGTTAATATGTTAGTATTTTGTTGTACTTACGTTATAAAACCCTGACATGTGAGATCTTAACTGATGTTTTCATCGGTGGTTGAAAAATAATAATTAGTAAAAAATTAAAGTACAATGTCACCACATTTAAAGAACACCTTTAGATATGATATTGTGTGATTTTAGTCTATTTCTTCAACAAATACGTAAACAATTAATTCAACCAGCGTACATTCTGGGTATATATCGGCTTTGGATCGTTCAGAACCTTTGCAGGGTATCTCTTCCGTATTCCTTACAAATGGGAAACGAAGCCACGAGTATTTTGATTGCCCTGTGCAGTAAAAGGTGAAGAATAAACTCCTCAATATAGAAGGCGGGAGAATTTGAAATTTTTTCGAATTTGGGAGGGTTGGCAAATCCTATTCGCCAGAGGATCCACCTCCTCTCGCTCGGCTCGGGCAAGGGTCTTAAAGGGAACACGCATCCTTCCTTCCTCGCTTCATCCCGCCCCTTTTCTTACCCCGATTCTCCTCGAAGTGGTGACCCTCGTTTAACCCCCCTTATCCCCAACCCTCGCACTCCCGTCCTCTCGTCCCCATTCCTCCCTCACTTCCCTCTTTTACTGCCATCGCCACTCTTGCATTACCTTATCTTAGCGTTTCTACTCCAATTCATTTGCTCCATGGTGACGGCATCATTGTCGCTTCCCAGTCCACCGCCACCCACACCTACCCACCCACCCACCCACAAGCACTCACTCCACTACTTCATCCCCTCGCGCTCTCCATAAACCCACCCTCCCCCTCAACGAGGCCCTCGACGCAAAAATCCCTCAATATCCCCTCTTGTTTGGGTCTCGTCTTATTCCTCAGGCTGCAGATAATCTGCCGCTTACTGGAAGGCTGCCTTCTTTTCTCGCAAGCCGATCTAGCGAGTGTGCCTCCATTATTTCCCAACCAGTTGCAGCTGTCGAATGCAAATTAATTTAGCATTCACTGTCTCTCCCGCGAAGCTTCACGTGATCACGGATGTGGCGTTTTTTCCCTTCCGTGAAATGTGCTAAATTTTTTTAATTTTTTTACCATCGTGTTCAATTTGAATTCGTTAACTTTTTGTTTGATGGTGTAATTTGATTTCGATCCCTGCATTTTTAATTCTGGCTAGAAATTCAATTCACGGTGAATGGGCTGATGATTAAAAATAATTGTAATTAAATTTAACTGAGGATTATCCATAAAAAACGGCTGGCCCTTTCTGTTCGATGTAATTGTATAATCATTAAAATTCAAACGTTAATCAAAAAGAAATTCTTTCACAAAAGATGTGCATATCTATATTTAGCTACAATATTTAAAATACTGAAACACTACTTTTGAGAAAGTCAAAAAGCTGCATAATTTTATAAAGACTTTTATTCTGTATCACTCAAATATTTCATTTTGTACTCCATTTACTGCTTCCGACTTTCATATTCATACTCAATGGAAATTGTTCAGTCGTTTTAATTTCTCACGGAGTAATTTTAGGTTACGTTTTGGAAACTTTTGCGATAGTGAAATTAAAATGCATGCATATTTAATGATGCATACCATCTTTTATGTCATTCACTTCATTTTCTGGCCTTAATCTTCCTTGTTATTTCTGCGATCAACTAGAAGGCCTAGTGGTGCCATACGCCTTCAACAGGTTCTTACGCAGTATCCTGGTTGTGATTTATGCTAATCATTCCAAGAATCCAATTTTTTTACTAGTGTTTCATCCTCACGCTTCATGTGCTGGAAAAAATAGTCGGTCTCTTTGCGCTAAAAATCCGTCTTATTAAATTTAAACTGAAAATGCTCATAAACTTCATTCCGGCTCATGAGGGCAGTTTCCGCACATTTTAATCACTAGTTGTGATTCGTCTGCGATAGCAGAGCTTGATAAGTTGTAAGCGCACAGGCGTGTAAAAGTCTAGACATGTGCTCAGAGTGGCCTAATCATTAATGAATGTTTTACAGAAGGTTTTGTAACCCACAAAATTTCCCATTTGACTGAGACAACAAATCACCTTAGAGAAAAGAAGCACGCAAGTTACTATCCTGTGGGAAGGAGTTAACTTGATTATTCTGGAAAAAAGATGTCTCTGCAATTGAGGAAAGCTTAACTCCTTTGTATGTATATATTTCTATGATGGACTTTATAAATAGTGACTGGTACAGCATGAAAAACTTTCAATAACTGTCATATAATGTCATTACTGGATTACAGACTCATTTACCACCATTCATCAGATGAACTTAAGCAAAATGTGGAAATACATTTAAGTTCTTCAACCATAACGGCAAAGGTAAACAATTTGGTATTTATCAAAAATTAAGTAAAAAATGTGACCTCTCTTTTTTCTTACACTAATTTGTAAGTTAGACATTATGTGATTGTATGGGACAAAGAGCAGTATTTTTATTCGATATTATTATGAGCTCTTAGGCCTATGTAGTTGATCCGTTCGCAGAATAACTATGAATACTCTTGAGTCTATTCATTCTCAGCTAGAATGGAGAACAGAAATTTTTTACAATCTAAAACTACGTTTTGTAAAAGTGATAAGTCAGTGTTAAAAATTCTAGGGGTATTCAAAGATATAGCTTCAATAATCGCCGCATTAAAAAATTTACTCCGTGCTATCATCGTATGATGGTGTCATTTTCTTGGGAATTCAGCTAAACTCATATACATAAAACCCATTTAATTTATTGATGAATTAGACAATTTTATCTTCACATATATGAGGGAATTTTTTTCTATGAGTATATCACATCAAAATTTCAATGTATGGGTTAATTTGTTTATTTTAATTCAGAAACGTTATTTTCCGCGACCTGGGATGTTTAGTCAGACGAATGGTGATATAAAAATTCAAAAATCGGGTTTGAAATTCATTCACCTACCTTTTAAAAATTCATTGATGTTATTTTAGTCATTTTCCATCGTATTGTTCATTTGAGTGAGCCATGTGCAGTCATTTTAGAATTAAGAATAGAAAGGTGTTCCGCTTCCACTTGAATGCCATCCAATGACAATTATCAAAGTTTTAATCAAATTGAATTATTCCTGCAACTTAGAATAAGCTGATAGTATTGAAAACGTCGTTTTTCCTAATGTATGAAGCCTCGGGCGATAATTGGTAATATTAAATTCATTCTTACTTGATGCAAATCGTTGTTAACCTCAATGATTGAGCATAGCTTAATTTGTATGGAGAATACTAGATATCTTTAAACAGCTTCTTATTACAAAGCAATACTGATACTCGACTTGACGATTTTTCATAATAGAAGTGTTTTCGTCCAAATCGTGGTTTCTATCTCTAAATCTTTGAGAAAACTGTATCGTAGAATACATTTAATCATGTATTTTGTACTCCTTTAAAATTTCACAAGTGAGCACAGTTCATTTGATGGCATGTCTCAACTCCTCTGCACTATTCGCTTCACATGGGTGTGTCGAGATTAAGTTTAGAAATAATTTCGGAGCCTGAGCTATAATTTTCTCCTGCTTTATCCTCTGTGACACCTCCCATTCTGGCTCCTAGGTTAGGTAGACCTGCAATCTTCTCTTCTCTCCACTTCCTACTCCCTCCCTCTCCACCGATGAGTTCCCTCGCGGCCCACGCTAAACCAGAAAACTTTTCGCAGTGCCCTCCTCTTCTCCCACACAGGGCAAATCTTCTTTGCCATCGTCCTCGTCACATGTTACAAATGCCGTCCACCACCCTTCTCTCCAATCCTTCTTCCTAGCTCAAAACGGAACTTTCAACCTCCTCCAACTTCTTCTCTCTCATTTGTATCCGGGATATAGTTGCTGTGATTGTAATTGTAGCTTCTTTTCGGCTTTCTCCAACGCTGGCGCTAATTATCAACAATCCTGCATGAAAAATTATACCTTATTCACACCAACATCATGTGTTCTAAGATAACCAATGGACAATAAATCAGTAAGATGCAGGGAATGTGGTTCCATCAGTGACCTCACGTTTACCCTCTTTTAAAGGAAACAATTCCCTAATAAAATACCGTTGAAATAATAAAAGCACTATTAATGATCGATGACTATCATGACGCTAAAATGCGTTTTTTAAATATTTGCTTTGATTAGCTCGTTTTTTTATTTGCTTTGATATTTAACCTAATAATTAAAACAAAAACCCTAGGGTCATTCTTCGTTTATTCTACCAAAAACATTGCTCTTCGCCGATGTTTTCCTGGAATCCGTGTGGCTTTGACCCCTGCTGGTTTCATTGCAACTGTAATGTTGGATTGGCATGTATTCTCACCAATCCCTTTTTAACACCCTGACTTTGTGCTACCCTCTCCACGACCTGCAGTCTACAAGTATGGAGTCGGAAAATACACTTGAGCGTGTTGAGATCCAAGAAGATTTCTCTTATTTCACAAATTTTAAAGAAATTACTCTCTTTTTAGCTCATTGATCAGGAACTAAATCCTCCAATATTTTAATTATGTTTCTTAATTATCTCACTCTATTTTCCTTAAGAACTCCTGCAGTTCTTACGATTAAACGCTGCCAGTAATTTTGAGTGAAAGTTAGGATAGAAGGAGCGCGTCTACATAGCTTTTTGCGTCATCGCCTTGTGAAACGACTTTGGTTCGTTACGTTAATATTTCGAACAGGGCGTTTGATTATGGCACTTAGACCTGAAGAGGCTAACTTTCAGCGCCTTAAAATTACTAAACTTATCATATGGACAGTATTTGCTGTAATTCTCTGTATTACACCATTACAACAGTCAAATCGATGTGTCGCCTGTCCTCGTCTATATTTTTATTTCAAGGGTCAACATTAAAAATTGAGTATCGGAAAACTCTTTGAGGTTGAAAGGAAATAAAGGAGACAGCCGTGACCGCCCATGGGCAAAGTAGAAGCAATATCAGGAGCACATGAGAAAAAGTTTGAATAAATACTAGGGAAAATTTTGAGCGTAACCTACCCTTCACAAAAAACTGTTTTTCCGGAAAATATTGGCGCAATAATTAGGGCGAATATCAAGTGCTAACTCTGGAAGCGTTAACCAGTGTCAGTCCGAGGCTTTACATCTACATCTGCATAATATCCTACGAGCCGCCGCATGGGCATAAGGCAGGGGGTGGTAGGTTACCATTCGTGTAATGGTGTAAGTTTTTGGAGATGAAGTGGTGACATGTATTATAGGAGTGTATTTAGTGGAGCTCAATTTCTATTGCGGTCGCTTATTTTTCGCGGAAAGAACGAGTTTTTGTATCTTTCTGTTCGGCAGTGTATCTCTCTTATTTTATCGCATCTCTCAGGCGTATAGATGTAGTGAGGAGTCATGATAATATTCTCTATGTCGCTCTGAAAAATATCAGTTCTGAATTTCTCAAGCAACCTAAGTCTATCGTGTAGTCTCCGAGTCTCTAAAGGCTCCCACCTTATTCTCTCTAAAAGTTGTGAGAATTAATCGCTGGTTATGGCCAAATCGACTTCAAGGATTGCAGTTTAAAGGTGCCGGCTTGGAATTGGAAATAAATTAGCTTTTAAATTAGAAAGAAATGACTTTTTCACGATCGTATGATTTAAAAAACGGCCACCATCGTGGATTCTTCGGACATGTGATTCCCCTCCCCAAATGGCGTGGTTCGTGTTCACTGATTGGATGCACTTGTAACTGTAAATTTTGCTATTATCTATGGTAGGGTATTGGAACTACCTTGCTTTAGATTTCCACATCCTTGATCCCACTTCACACACACCTCTGTGGTTCTCATTCCCCTGCGCAGCTCCTGTTCACCTTAGCGTGCTCTCCGACTCCTTTCCCCACCGATCTTCCTCCCCTCACCGCACCAAGGTCTCTCTTTCCGTTTCCCCGAAAGAGCCGGTTTCCTCCCGAAGCTATTTTGCGCTCTGTTTTATCATCGATGCTGCGGCGTCTTGAGGGGAGTTAAGAAGTGAGTTCCCTCCAGACTCGTGACCTCTTCCCGGCCGCTTGTCTTCTACGTCGGCGTTCGACCGTGTGTGTCCCTCTTTAAATACGACCCACCGTTCTATCCCCATCTGGGATATTGGCGACGCGCCCCCGCATGATTGCTCTCGTATGGATGTCAAATAAGACGAAGATTATGGCTCATATATATTTTTTTGCATTTTCCGATGGACTTCCAGAGACCTGGTAGCACTATATTGGAATTCGCTCAAGAGGAAATTCAGTCTTTGAATTCTGGGATAGCACAAGGAACCCGGGTTCATGCGATTGCACAGACAACACCAAAGACCAGTTAACCCTTCAGTGGGCGCGTAAAATTTTGTTTCATGATTAGGCACGTGGGCCACACCGTTGGCCCAAATTCAATTCACTTTCAATTTTTTTGTAAAATATTTTTACAAACAATAAATTTAGACTAACATATATCGTTTACTGAGGTTTTTTTAACTATAGAATATATTTATATCCAAAAGAGGAACAAAACCCAAAGTCATTGAAAAATCGAGAAATATTTTGAGCATTGAACATCCATTGTAACAAAATTTATATAAAATATCCAATAACCTTAATACAACTGATTTAAAGTAATTATGTATAAATACCATATAAATAAACTATTACATAATAATGCTGACAGTAAAAGTTTACAGTTAGTTGCGTGGGCCTCATTTTTGGGCCAGTCATGCTGGCTTTCTTTCGCACTCTATTAATACTAACCCTGTAACAATTTGTTACAAACGACCATGTGAGGCTTTTGAGGACATAATAATGTGCAGCTACTGAAACTTACAAGTACATATATTATGCCATCCAATGAGAAACGGCACACAAATGAAATACTATGGGTCACCCCTGTGACCCACGCGCCTACTGAAGGGTTAACCTTACTTACCGCCCTAAAATTTTAGAACTGACGAAAAAATGTTAATTACATAAAGTATTTTAATGTATTTGATACATGTATGTAATATATTCAACATTTTTTTTTCAGAATAAACTCTCATAAATTTTCTCCAACTAAGGCCAAGAATAGGGCTTATGTATGCTTTTTTGCCGGTGGGTTTCCAGCGAGCAGACTGCACCACATTGGTGGTCGCTCATGAGGAAATCCCATCCATGATATCACGGACTGCTCAAGGAACCCGAAATTTTGCGCATTAACAGGCTATAACAGAGGTCAATCATGCTTCCTATATGCCTGAAAATTTCATTAATTAGAAATAAATGCGAAGTTTAAAGACAAGCACGTCAATAATAATAATAATAAAATGTGTAAAATCATGTAATTTAATTAACGTTTTAATGGAATTAATTTCATTATTTTCACAGAAATTAGTGCTGTAATTACTTTATGAGCGATGAAAAATTAATGATATTAATCATTTTTTTTCTAAATTAAAATTTTTTATCATGTCAATGTGAGTATGCATTATTTGCTATGTTCTGTTTACTATTTTATTGCTTGCCAAATGCATATTGATACATCAAGATACTTGCTTTTGTTTGAGGTGAAGTATAGTAATATTGACTGGTAAGCAGTAATCTGCCCTGTTCTTCCACTCTGCGATTCCCTTTATAATTTATCCTTCATGATCCACGGGCCTCCTAAATATAAGTGTTGAGACCTCTTTCGCTCAATTACACTATACGTTTACATTATTAAGTTTAATAGTCTATTATTACATTAAGAGTATATTATTACAAAATTAAGTTTCTCGTACTCTGCTCCAGTTTTATCCATTGAAATTATCGATATTGCTTTCGAAGTTGCCTCTTTCATTAAAGTTACTGGTTGGTTGTCTTTGGTGCTCAGAATACGAAACAGAATATCGTCCAAATATGTTGCAATGTAAAGATACCTATTGTCAGTTAGCGTTATATTGTGAGCTTGACTATGATTATAATTTCCTCGTTTAAAACCCTTATAAGCTCAACTTTAATATATGAAAATGCTTTACCTACCAGTCGGATCTTATCCGCCCTTATTTAACCAAGTGATGTACATATTTATTTTTCTTATATTGAATCTGGTTTTCATTTTATTTTTAACTTGAGGTTGACTCATCATCAAAACGACCTCCATTATCCAGGAAAACGCAAGCCATTTTGTTTGGAGTCTCTCTTCGGCGATCAATCATCGTGATTTTGATTAACTTTACCAAAATTAAAGTATAGATCGTCCTTTTGGGGTATTTCTTCTTTGCCGTGATGAACACACTTTTATGGCCATCTATTCTAGACTGCTTTGAGATGCACCATTCGAGGCTTGAGTTATGGAGAAAAATTATGTCACGCTGTCTTGTGCATCTGATCCATCGCTTTTGTGGGCACGTGGTGTGCTTGTGTATATGTGTGTCTGGGGGGAACTGTCGCCAGCAGCAGTGGGCGTCATCATCACATAACCGGGTGGAAATGCAATTCCCAGTGGGCGCGTCAATCCTTGAGCCTCGCTCCTGCCTCCATTATCCCGTCCTTGTTAATTTGACAAGCAAACAACGGAGTAACTTAAGCCTGATTGGCGTATACTTTTAATCTATTTTGAACTTACGGGATATTATATTTCAGCTTCCCTACTCAAAAATTTTTAATAAAAGTTCGTTACTATATGTTGTTAACTTAACTTCCGTATCTTAATTTATCTAGAGTTGACGGAAAGTGGTCAGAAGAATGAGTTTTTAGGAAAATGCGAACTACTTATAATTGGAAAGCATCTACGGGAAATAACGGGCAACCTGTTTTGAAACTCCCGCAAGAAATTATTTTCCTTCGTTTCCTTGGACTCACTTATTTCCCTAACTTAGTATCCCGTTCTATTATCAAGCACCTTAAATCAAAATTTTCCGATTAATCTTCATGCTGCATTCACGGAAAACATGTAGAAGGTCTTAAAACCTTGGGTCTTTACAAGAATAAGTATTGTTTTTGATTTCTTCATGAATTACACAATTAGGACCACAGGTTTTTATCTGGATATCATTGCCTATTGGCATAAATTACGCCTCCCCAAAAACTATGAAAAGATTTATTTTGGGAAATCAATCGTCTAGGCATTAACCAAGCTAACCCAGCAATTCGCTTCTCTCTGACTTACTAGAGACTTCTGGAATTTGAGATTTGACGACAAATTTGACTTTTATTAATCATTGATTCTTCTAAATTTGGCTGTATTCTTACCTTTTGATCATATATCGCTGAATGAAATCCTAAAATATGGAAATAATCGTTTAATATCTTGGGAGATATTGCGGAAGGAAAAAGTAGAGTTCAAATCAAAATATACATTTCCGAAATCTCTACGATTTATGATACAATGCACTTCTACTTTTAAAGCGTACAGTTAGTGCTGATAAAAAATAAAACATTTATTCATGAACATATACCTGACGTTGACCTAAATGTTGAGATGGATGTATACATTTATTGTGTGGCATTGATTTATCTCTAAATTTAAAATAAAATATTATTTAATTTAGCTGTAAAAAAATTATTTGTTTAAAAAAATATTAATCATTCTCGGTAGGTAGAGCTGCTAAATTTTTATGTCTACAGATATGTGACAGACGCTCAGCCCTTTGGCTAATAAACAAAGGAGTTAAGGTACTCCGAGCGAGATAGTTCCCTAGTCATAATAGAGGCCATGATCGAATTATACGTTTTAATTTCACCAGCTGTAGGACACATGACTTTAATGTTACATTATAAATGGTGCAATAATATAGGTTTACATGACAGAAATGGTAAGTAATAAAATGAAAATATGTAAATAAGTCTTTGACTTGACTCATTTTTTTCACGCGGTACGTTGGAAACTCCACCAAAACGGAAGGTAAATTGTGATCCCGAAGAATTTACTGTGGTGACAATATGATTAATTTTAAAAAATAGTGGAGGAAACATACAAACTACACGCTGTTAGTTTTTTACGACATCTAAGTGTTATAAATTCCTCATTTCGTTAATAATGTCTCTCTGGAGTGCATACACGTACCATTTCCCATGTAAAAGGGATGGTATTTTTTGGAAAATAACTCCGAAAGTAATGTAGAAAGGGGTTAAATTTAATAAAGGGGTGTGTGTCATTAGAAGGGTGAGATATTGTTCTTTAAAATGAGACCAAATTTATTGATTTATTGGTATTATGATATTTCGCTCGAACGCCTTAAGTACCGGAACGATTTTCAAAACCGAGAAAAATTTTGTGGAAAAAGTATCTACCGTCTTAATTTTCTGGGTCGCTGTACGTGTTTGCGTGGGACTATCCTATCTTTCTTGTTTGTTGCGAGGAAAAATTCTTTCGTAGGCGGGTCAACAGATTGGGTCATTTGGAGAGTTAAGGGCGGATGTAGAGAAGAGGGGAGAAAAAAGAGAAAGGGAACCGGGAGGATGGACGGACCCTCGGGGGAAAAGTGAAAAACCTGACGGCGACAATGGTTCGTTTCGTATCCCCCCTAACAATCCCCTCTTTTCCTCCCTGTCCAACTCACTTCTTAACCCCTCTCCCCATTCCATCCTCCATCTGTTCTCATCGTCGGACCACGCCTCCAAAACCTCCGTCCGAACTGCCTCCATCTACCTCCCCCTCCCTTTCACACGAATCCTACCTTTGTCTTCGTGAGCCGTTTACGATTCCGAAAAGATGAAAAAAGGACGAAGAGAATGCGGGGCTCGAGAGAGCCAGCCAGTTAGTGGAAGGCGTCAATTAGTGAGGAACAACACATGTCCGAATCTTCAGTGCCAATAAGTTGCTCCACGTGTCAGATGAAACATAAGACCTGTGAAAGATCACCTTCGCCCCCTCGAAGGTCGAATGATGGAGATTAATGAGGCCTTCTTTTTCGCTAATTGTGTGCCAAAGTTGTGGATAAGTGGAGAGCATCAAATGCGACATTTGGGCAGTGAGATTGATGGTTGAGGACAAGACTTCTTGGGATTCTATTCCGATTGGAGAAATTAGTGACAATATTCGAATAAAAATGACATTTATTTTCCCTAAATTGAAAATAATTCAAGAGTTAAATGTTTATTCACAGAGAATTAAAAATCTATAAGTTTCTATAGTTTCTTTAAAATACCCATAGTGATAGACGTTTTTCAGTCGGAGCGCTTGGCCCTGTAAGTTCTAGTGTATATTAAGCTAGAGGTCAGTTGACGAGCGCCTAATGGCGGCGATATTCTGCGTTCCCTCGGCCAAATTGGGTTTTAGCATTAGTTTTGCTCATGGCTTTATGGTTTATGTGAAACCATCTCTCGAATTGTTTTAGTGATATCCATTAATTAAGCCGTAAAAAAAGTTTCGTAAGTCAATGACCTCGACTCCTTAGTGTCCGCCCACGAAACAGAGCCGATAGAATTAGGAAAATTTATCTTTGCGCCAGAAGGCTTAAATTCATTTATATTCTATGGTAGGAAAAAGGAAGTTTGAGAAATGAGATGGATAATGATTGTAAACATACTTATATTTTATATTGTAATGGTCCCGCTCCACCACCCCTCGGCCGGGGGAGTGTGTACAGTATCAAACCACACCCATGAGACGCGTGTGGCGAAACAGTGTCACCTATCATAAGTAAAATGGAAAAAGGCCCCGCTTAACGAGGTACTATTGCGGGGGGGTCCCAGATCGCGTTCAAATCTTGAACCCGAACTTTATCGCTGGGGCTGGTTGACACTAGGTAGTATGGTAGGAATAAAAAGGGAATTTCTCATATCTCTGCCCCCAGGGTTGGTATGATTTACTCAACAACGCAGGTGATTAAACTCAAACAACATATATTCAGTCCTTATAAGCAAGTACTTCACAGATTTATCACGACAATGTGTTATACAAATAGAATATAATAAGCCCTAACAAACGAATGAGGGATAAAATGAGGGTGATGACTGTATGAGTGAAACAATTTTTACCCTGAAAGATTAGGTTTTCCCAGCGTAAGTGCTGGATGTTTCTCGGGAATTCCACGGGGTAAGCAGGTCCATGAATCCCGAAGTTTCGGAGAACGACTTGCTCTCCATCTTTAGGTGTATCTGGATTGAGGGGATATTACCCTCTTCAGAGTCCATAAGATGGAGAGCAAGTCGCTCTCCGTAACGTCGGGTTAGATGGACCTGCTTACCCGGTGGAACACCAGAGAACATTTATTCAATTTTTACACAACTGCCAGAAAATCTGACTGGCACCCAGGGTAAGCCAGATATCTCCTTTTTACCTTAGCTTTCAAAGATACAAACAAAATGCATGGGTGCAGATTTGATAAAAAGTTATACGTTCAATGAATGGAAGGTATTATCAGTCCTTCCCTTGATTATTACACACTTTTTCTAACCATGTGAGACAAAATGCGGAGTTCAGTTATTGAACTACACTTCAGTTTGTGATTTGAAAACGCCACTGAGGGAGCTTGGGAGCAATAACTGATAAAAAAGGGGGAAAAGTCGGTTGGCGACGATTTTACGTGACCGCAGAGAGGTAGATACAGCTAGCGGACCGAGATTCAGCTAGCGGACAGAGATACAGCTAGCGGGATGGGCACTGTTGCGTCTTAATAAGCGGATTCTCGAATACAGGGTTGAGTGGCTGACGTCTGCACAAACAGCCCGTGATGCTTCCGATGCCATCCGATGAATCAGGGGTAGATCCGCCTTGGGGACGATGCACTGACTCCTACAGTAACGGTGCTTCCTATTTCTCTCCGTCCTGGTTTCCAATCTTTTGCCTCAATCGGGCAGAGCTTCCGCTTGTGCGCTTGGCGGAATCTATAGTCTTCTTTTCCTGTCTCCATAGGGCCTGTTTATACCCTCCGGCACCTGCCGTCGACGGCGTCTTCAAGAGAAGTGGAGGGTCGAAGGGGAAAAATGGGGAACAGGGATGGGGTGTGGACGTTATTGTACTTCCTTGGATTGAAGTGGTGGTCAACGATCCCCTCCTAGTTTGAATGCACCATTATACCAAATTACGTTCTAATGACATTTCGTGGATTCAGTCACTTACGCCTACCTTGGTCACTTGGCATCACCATACACTCACATTTATTTCAACCCACCCAAACCCTATTAGCTGAGTAGAAAAAGGTGGGGGGAAAAGGATATACAGGATAAATGAACTTGCACCATTACAATATTTGCTGTTCGTGATCAATCGTAACCCTTAGTTGTGGTATATGCTTTCAAAAATGACAAACAGATCATTCCTATTAGGTGAGATCTACTGAGTATGCCGAATAAAATAAGCTTCCATTTTAAGTTTTCGTCGTTTTGATACCGACAACCACATAATATTAAATAATTGTGTACACATGGAATAATTTTTACGTTGGCTTACCCCTTACCTAAGTACTATACCCAGTAGCGCACATGCACGACTCTAAAAAGAGGGACGACGCCAAGTCGCGATTTTCCCGATCGAGTTTAACTGCTTGGAATAAAAATGCTTGTGAAGACGCATGTAGCCGGTGCTGCGGATAGTACCAAAAAGTAAAAGTTACTTATCTGTGTTTTTACACTGGTGCTAAAAATACAAAGGGAAATGAAGATGTCTCTCTCTCTTCCCATGAGAGGACAACAGTTCCTCTCCACCTCCCGCAAAAAGCGATGGGGGGGGACCTCGGGCATAATGCCCAGGGGAACCAGGTTAATTGCACGCGGGACGGGAGATTCGCACGGCCGCTTGAAGCTTAAGGACACGCCGGAAACTCTCTTGCGTATGTGAATGAGAAGAGGGTATGGTTGAGGACCGTAGGGCTTGGAGTTCGGAGGCCCAAGGAGAAGCGGTTGCTGATGCCAGGGGTCCTCCCACCCCAATCCATCCCCTCGCATCACCAGCCCACCTACGGACCAGAGAGCCTTTCTCGCCGTGGAACGCGGTTTGAGTGAGGAGGCTTACCGCAGGGCCAGCTTTGTAATTGCAATCGCGCTCTGGTAGCCCTCGCACTCACCTATCCATCCCCCGCTCTCTGATCTGCATTGATTCTCTTGGGATTATGCCTAACGTTCGCAATAATCGGATTGCTAATACTTGCGTGGCAGAAAGAGAAATGGAGACGGGTTTTGTAAGGGAGAGTTTTTCACAAAACAGTATGTTTTACACTTATAGCACTTTTTTTTAGGTTAGATATCAGTCAGACAGTGACAAGTATGTATGCGAGTCGTGAGATAGAGGCGACTCCGGAAAAATAATGAACTGAAAAGCCAGTAATTAATTAATATTGTGGTTTTGGAGAGGAGTGAAGACTTGATGTCAAGGGTAATGATTAGAGTAGTAAATGAATGACTCAGATGAGTAAAAGGAATGGTTTAGCTGTTCATTACAGTGTTCTTTTGCCATGCTAAGGAAAGTATTCAATGAAACGTTCACTCACAGATCGTATAAGGCCCTGGCGTTGGAGTAAATTTAATTGGATATGTGAGAACACCTTTTCTTTTACACCTTACATTTCGTAATAGTTATTTGCAGACAGACTACATCACTACTTATAATAATTATCCTTGCGGAGAAAGTTAGAATTGTTTTCTCTAACTCCTTTTCCACAATCACATTCATTCGCCAAAGGATATTAACTCTCCTTACGATAATATAGCAGTCGGTATGAAAAATATTGCTTCATTATGCTTTGCTTTAATGCTTCTCTATCCTTCAACAATGTGAAATGATTTTTATAAATAAATATTAAATTGCAAAGCTCCAGCAGATAGAATACTTATTATCATTATGAGTAACGTGGTTGCTAAGTTCGGGATTGCTTAATGGTGATAGAAAAAGATGAATGATGTGAACGAAGGCCTCTGTTTCTTGCCCCTTTTGGTGCTTCTGAATCCTAACTCATTTAAGAGCTACCTACGAGCTAAAGGTATATATTTATCTTCAACATTCACCGTGAGAGAAATGATTCGTATGTACTTACTTCCAAACACCCACAATGGTGTTTTAGTTCCACATGGGAGTAATCGATTATGTGATTGTTAAGAATTGAAGTATTGCAGATGTGAAGGATTGACTAATATCCATTCCGCTCTGGGAGAGTGAAAGCCAATTCGTTGAAGATGCTAATGACTCATGTCTAGGATCGATACCTTGTGATTGTACCTTGAAGCGGATCAAAGCGTACATATTTTTCGTTGGTGCCCGAAAAGAGTGAATTTAGCCTGGAATAATGGTGAGGTTTGTAATGCTTAGACTTGGAGTGATAGGGGCGCGGTGGTCCTTTCACAGTTCATTCGGGGTCGGTTTCCCCGAGCTCTCTCTTTTTTCCAGTTTTTAATTTCGCGCTGAGATTTCATCGCCGTAAAATTTCAGCGCCCCGAAATATATTTTCTCCCTTGTATCGACGTTCTCATCTCACCGAGACATTGCAGTCACAAGGGTTATGGCCCGACGTTAAACCGTCGACGTTCGTTTTTACCTTGTGTTTCGTAACTGATTCTACTGCCTCACACCCTTTCATTTTAATGTTCTCGGAGTTGTGCATTAAAAAATCTATCCGCGGATGATGACTCTGTAGGTATAAGGCTCGATCATCAAAGCACCACTTCTGCTTGAAAGAAAACCTAAAAGCCCTAGAATTCGATGGGCAGGAAAATCACCACGCGGTGGCTACCTGTTGGAAATACCTCATTCCTTGTCATTCGCCAATTTTTTTACTATGCATACATTGGTGTACTTGTCTACGTTTTCCAGCGTAATAAAAGCATTTTCAAGCAATAAAAATGACATATTTGAATTTTTGAAGACGTAGTCAATATAGCGTCAAATCCTTAACGCATGCCGACGTATGAGCGAAGAAGGTGATTAAAAGCTGGGATCAAGGCAAAATGTCATAAAGAAGTTTTCCGTATAACTATCCAAATCCAATGTAAAATCTAATAAATGCTGCGCTCTCTAAGACAGACGTGTAGCTTAAAAACTTCGTTTTGGCAGCTACAGAGAAAGAGGAAATTGTGTGATGCATTCCATTGAAAATTAAATTTGTACTATCTTCGCTGCCTCTGGCGTAATTTTATTATATGTGCTTTACATATTGAAGTAAAAGGATATCTCTGTAATTCTCGTGACTGTGTCTTTAATTTGTGCCAAACAGCTTTGCATGCGTGGTACAGTAAAGTCTCAAATACTGCTTTGAAAAGATTTTACTACCTCACGGGAAAGGCAATGAAATTTGAGAGTCAAACCGAGCCTTGGGCATTTGACAAGAGGCGCGAAGTATCGCTCCTCTAGGTCGTCGACGGAGAGCACCAAGTTCCGAATGTCACCTCCGCCAGGAGGACTTTAAAAAGAGGACGAATCACGCAGCGCGGGGATCCCGTGTACTCGGCGGAGAGCAATTCAACTGAGTACGGCCTTCAATTTGAATTCAAGCCCCGAAATGGAGTCGTGCATGCATTGTTGGAGTGAGAGAGGGTTGTGTACGACGGATTGGGTGGGGGGGAGGGTGTGGAATACTTCGCCGGTGAGGGACAAGTCTTTTTATTTTCTGACAGGCGAGAAAGGAATAAGAGGGTAAGGTCGGTGCTCCACTCTTTCACCTTGCCACCCCACTCCCGCAACCCTCCCTGTCCTCCCTCGCCTTTGTCTCATTGGGTGTGAGGGAGTGTGTGTGTGGAGCTGGGGGGCGGGGTTCCCTATGACTAGGGATGTTTGGGAGGGGGGGAAATAAAAGCGACAGAAAGCGAGGGTCGAAGGTTGGTGTAGTAGTAGGCGGTTCTGGTGAGGACTATAAAGGGGACATAAAGTGGAAAAGAGAGGGGATGTCACGCAACTGTCCAAAATAACCTCGGCGTTCATGTGTACATATATACACGCAGCGTCCTCATGACGCACCCCAGAAATAGGACGGCAATAAGGTTGGACATTTACCCTCCTCCCGCTTCTCTCCCCTCCCTCCATTCTTTCTCATGCAAACACGCTCGCCCGTCGCCATACCAACGCCCCAACACCTCCCACCCAACCTGCCTCTGGTCCCCTCATTTATCCTCCTCCTTTGACGCCTCCTTTCACGAAATAACTTTCCACTTTTCCTTCCTTTCCCCCCTCCAAACCTCTGACCTCACCCTCACTTCCTTCTCTGCGATTCAATTTACTCCTCGAAATCGCCTTCCGAAAGATTTCCGGATTATATCGGAATTGTAAGCTAAATTATGCCCGCTGAAGTGAAGCATAAATTTGTGAGCTTATTCGTCTATAAATACTGCGGCAGCTATTGTTAAAATCACTTTGAGGGAGTAGAGGCATTACATTGGGTCTTGGAAAGAAAACTTAGTTTGAACTGGTTATCCACGATATTGATATCCACAATTGAAAGTTTCATTTTTTTCAAGTCAATTACTAGTTCATATATATTCGTTTATTTGATGTTAATATCCCATTTGCCTGATTACTTATGCCTCAAGAAACTTGAGAATCGTGTGCTTTCTAATAAATTTAAAAATATATTTATTGTTTCTTGTTGCAATCCTTCTTTGCATTAAAGCCCCTTTGTGTATACTGGCTACGGCAGCCTTCCGCCATCCTGAACCACAATCGTGATAGGATCCAGCAGTTAATTGTAAAGTGAAATGTTTATCTTTCCTATAAATTCCCTTATAACATATGTATCTGGAATATTTCTTGTTTGTTTGCCAATTTGTGGTACAATATTACTAAGCTAAGATCCCCGTGACTGAGAAATATGTTGAGATAAACAGAATACAGCATGTTACTACCAGGGCTCTGCAATGTTGAAATAACATGCCTTTCTCATCAGATGTAATGCCCTCCGTCCTGTGGGCAGATATCAAAGATTTGGTGTTTATTTCACCTCTGCCTACCAACCTCGCTGAGCTGAGATGTCAAACTTACGGCGCAGTTGGCGGATACACACCAAATCTGTTGTAATTCAGGAATAAATTGACTCTATTTGGGATTTCTACTATATCAAATGCGGTGGTCGCATAGAATCAAAACGGTTGTTTGATTAACATAGTGATGGACTTTTCTAAAAAAAATCTATAAGTCACATTAAAAATATTCACATGCTTTTAAATTTTTAAAATTCACCTCGAAATATTTTGTATGCAAATCCCTACACTATCCTCTAACACCTGAATTTCCTTTTAAGCATGCCCTTCAGTATTCCTGAGCTCGACATTCGTCCGATTTCTCATCGTCCCATCCGTAAAGCCTGGAAATATATTGAGATAAGTAGAATACAGCATGTTACAACCAGGACTCTACAATTTTGAAATAACATGCCTTTTTCCTCAGATTTAACGCCCTTCGTACTGTGGGCAGATATCAAAGATTGGGAGTTTATTTCACTTCTGCCTACCGACCTCGCTGAGCTGAGCTATCAAACTAACGGCACAGTTGGCGTGTACACCTTCCCCTAAGACAAATAGAAGTGCGTCATTTCTGTTATCTATGTACATACAAAAATACGTGAAATGGATTTATCGTCAAACTACTCTAATCTTGCAATACTGGCATTTTATTTTCGGGTATTGTAACTGAATTGTAATGTCGTCATTACATCGGAATGAAACAGATTTATTTTCTTCACTTCAAAAAGCTACGGACAATGTGACATCAATAGAAGAATGAATTTATAATAGCTATTTTATAAATGATTTACTGTGAAGTTCTTAACTAATACAGAAAATCCGATTCAGGAATAAAATCCATTTCATAGAATAAAGAATAGTTTGACTGAAATTTGCGATGTATTTCATCTTTCGATATATCCTCTTTAATAGTCGCCAAAGATGTCGGAGGCAAAGTTCAATATTGTTGACTACATCATTTCTCTCGGTCTTCGTCTTTCATATGAATTATATGCTGGTTGACTAAGGTTAACGACAAAGTGGTAATGCAGTGTATTATGAATGATTCACAGTATTTCATTGGTAGTGATTTTTAGTATGTGATTTCGGCATTCGTTTGTCATGCGCATTGATATTCATTGCTCACGTCTCCCGTCTGTTTTGGTTGCGTCTCTTTCTTCTCCGGGAAACACGGGAAATGCATTTTCTAGGCAGATGCTCTCGGCAGGGAGAAAACACAATAAGTGTGGACAAGAGGGATGCTCAGCAGAAGCATGAGAAAGGGTGCTCGAGGGGGAGGGGAGGATGTGTTTTTCATTCTTTCCGTGAGGGCGAATCGTTCGCCGGTGCGAAGGAAACAAACGGGTTTCGGCGGAAACAAAAACATACGAGTGAGCGCGGGTGGGAACCGCTGGGGCGTGAGAGAAGAGCGTGCGATTGCCACCGCCGCTTCTCCAATGTTCTCGGGAGATTTCAGTTTCGAGTCCTTCGTTTCCCCAAATGTTTTCCAACTGCAACTCCATCTACAGATTTGAGCAATGTCCTCATTCCAAATCTACAAGGATTCATCCAAGAAAATAGCTCAATTGAAATACACTGATTTGGCTCAGAAAGAAATCGAAAATAAACTATTTTTTCTTGATCATAATATTTAAACTAAGGCCGCGATCTTGGGTTCTTCGGTCAATTGATTTTCTTATCTAAAGGTGTTTACAATTTTGCTGCATTTCTTTTAACTCCGGTATTATCTTGCACATACTATATCTCTCTGTATTTACTAGCCTTACGCTTCCACTTACTTTGCGTTAAACCTCTCCATTCTTCTGCATTCTCTACGCATAAATTATTCTTGTTGCAGAAAATAGTAATAGCCTTGCTGAGTAAATATCACGAGACTCATGCATCGAATACTAGCCAAAATTCATCCACAAGAGAAGCCGCGACTTCCAGCGCGAAATATACAGCATCAATCAACGGCATTCTATTTAAATTGAATTGGTTATATCATATGGAATATACATCATCCTTGGAAAAACGTTCAAGTTATGTTCGTGAGTAGAAGATTTGTATACAAAAGCGTAAGCTAAGGTACTATGTCTGTTATAAAGTAGCAAAGGAGTTCTTGATAATCCCATTAAAATGCTCGAATCATAGTTGTAACTAATCGCTAATGAGAGAGTTTATCATATTCATTTCTAAAACTTTTCATTCATGTCATGTCTCGATCGTCATTTGTCTCGTCTTTTTCCCGTGAACAGTTGGCTGCGATTCTAATAATCATTTGCATTTGTTCCTTACCATCATGGCATTAACAGTATTGTAATGTGTTTTAACTGAAGTATTTGTTGTAAGCAGAATGGTGGAGTGATTTTTTGAACCACAAGGGGCCAGGTAGACGGAGGCAGTTGCACCACCTCGGAGGAGACTGCAGATCTCCGCCTAAGAATGTCGCTTCAATAACTCATTTCCATGGGGCCATATTTTATGATCCATTTTACTGGTCCATAAACCAAGCCAGTAAACATACACCAAAATTACACTCCCTCCGCCGCCGTATCAACTACCTCTTCTTCCGCAGCCGCTCCACCCTCACACGGTTCCCAACGTCTTTCCGCTCCAAGTCTGAACGCGACTGAAATGAAAGAAAACTTCCCACTTCGCGCTCTTTCTCATCACTTCCAATCCTCATTACACACTTCCCTCTCGGAAACATCTCCTAAAATTTTTCCTAATTTTATTCCAATCCCTCTTGCAAATTCTCCATTTCACCTTGAGATCTTCCGAGATTTTAATGGTGTGTCACAGTGAATTGGCACGCAAATAGCGTGGCACACTTCTAATGAATGTCATAATTGTATCCGCTCCTGAGATATAATTCTGAACCTCTTCCTTTAGTGTCATAACGAGCTATAAGGTCATTTGTAACTCTTTTTAAAGAAGGGTGTTCCGGAATTTTCATATAATATTTTGCTATTTATTATTAACGACATCCACCGTGAGTCGATAGAGTCGAATCATCATATTGTAGCACACAAAGCATTGCGTCTGTTAACTTTGACACAGTTATATCTTAGGCTATTAACAAATTCTCGAAATTCAATTTGGAGAAATTCATGTATCTCGTCTTAGATTCGATACAATATGTCCTGAAATTATCGCCTCCTACTTTTACACTAACGCTACTTGCCCATCGCATGAGCATAAGATATAGAGAATTACCCACATTATGTATGGTATCAAGTAATCGTAAAGCCATTCTGTTGCGAGAGATTTCCACGCAGGATTGATTTATAATTTTTCCTCTAACATTTACCATCTACGGGCTTTATTTTCTACAAATAAATATAAAATATTTTAGTC
Organism: Ceriagrion tenellum; assembly: GCA_963169105.1. Lineage (NCBI taxonomy): Eukaryota > Metazoa > Arthropoda > Insecta > Odonata > Coenagrionidae > Ceriagrion > Ceriagrion tenellum. The sequence goes on along the minus strand of OY720635.1, from coordinate 141,695,613 downwards.
AAGATATCATATCTTCTCTTGTTACAGTAGGTTAATTATTGTATGAGAGTTTAGTATGTGTATCTTCACACTCCTAACCTATTCCAAATTTTCCGGCTTTGTAATTTAAGATTCGTATTCGGAGTTTCGGAGGAATATTCTGGAATTAGATATCATTGGGATATCCAATGACTTATAAGTTGATTTCGTAAATACAATGATTAAGTTTTAAAATACCCAGTAAAATCTGCACTATTTCTGCGTGAATAATAGAATAATTAGCAAAAGAAAGAAAGGACTATAAAAACTAGACATGCATTTGCCTTTCCCGAATAACGGGCGGAATCGAGGTCTTTTAAACATCATTGCAAAAATTTAATTGCGCCCCTAGCTTTCAGATTCAAAAATAAATTTTGATGAAATTGGCATTCCAGCCATTTCGAAAATTTCTACGCTTTTATGCCCAACCAAGCATATATTTTGCTTTGCTCTGTGATGTAGGGACGAAATGTAATTAGCTTCAAATATTGGCAACACAAGAGAATGCTACTTATATTTTTGGTTCTCAATATGTGGTTTGCACCAGAATTGCAAGGGAAACACACCAAAAATATTTCTCTGGATTTGCATTGTAGCTAACTTTGATTTAATCTCGTAACTTTGAAAAAATAACTCTTTGTCAGTGTGAATGAAGCGTTTTATCATTAGTCGGCCAAATCATGCGAACAATATCCTATGAGGTATTTTCTTTCGCTGCAAATCCAGTGACAAACGAAGAAATTGTTATTAATCGCTTTTACTGAAAGATATTTTTTATTATTCATCTATTCCCTATTCTTCTTATATTTCTCTGAACTTAAAATATCCTTATTGTTGTTTCTTAATGTTTCAGTAAATAAATTACAGGTACTTAATTATTTTTCAATTCTTTCTCTTAGACTTGAGTTAAGTACGTTCCTATGGAAAATGGGAAAAATGTCTTGTTAATCTCTCTCAATGAATATTTTGTAATCAAATGTCAATCATATTCATTATTCTAAATAAATATATATACATTTTTAATCCCGCCATTGTGATCAAATTTTTCTGATTCCTTATGTGAATTAAGTGTTAAATATTATACAAAATTTTACATTTTACAACACGTTTCTTCAAATATTTTTAGAAAACTTTTTAAATATTTAAGACAGTTTCTTTAGTTTATTGAAAATGTTGAATGTGTTCAAATATTGTTGCTGTTTTTTGTTTTTTGTTCTTCACTCTTAAAAGTCCGCTATTCATAACCAAACAAAATACAACTTGAAAATTTAAAAATGGTTAAAGACGGTGCTTGTATGCTTATATTTAATGTTATTTTCTGATTTTGTATCACTAATTTGTAATTACATCATACCACTGCAGCTCATTCGAAGGGAACATTATACAAGTTGCTGGTGGCTCAGTTAAGGTTTCAACCTTGGAGCCCACCTAAAGCTTTCGTTTCTATGTTAAATTTTATTATATTTCTTAATTTATTGTAATTTAAATGAAAGTAAATAAATTTTATTCTATTCTATTCTAAAAATCCACAATATTTTGTCTCGCAACATATTTTGAGTATTCCAGAGATGAAATACCCTCAGTGGCTTTGTTTGACTCACTGATCTAGCGTAATCAATAGATAGAATTGGGCAATTTGAAAGAGAAGCATCAACTACAATGCCAATATCCCTGCTTTCGAATCTTTGTAGTACGTATTTCTTTTGAGATGATAAATGTTGTGCAAAAGTCTGTTTGTCTATCATCTATGTCTGTTTTATGAGCTGAATTTATTACCGGTTACATGATTGATTAATATTTTAATTATCGTTTTCATATTAAGTATGTTTCCTTTTAGTTTAATTTTTTCTGAACTAGCTTTAAAACTTTGTACTCGGCCGATGGTACCTAGCATATGAAAAAAATTATTTGCGTGAGGAAAGTAAGATTTAGCGTCAGAAAGTAATAAGTTGTCATCAGGCCTTCGAGTAATATGATTGCTCAACATTATCGACGTCGTTGAAAAGTAATTTTGGAATGAGAAGATTAATGGAATAAATGAGTAAGAGATTCTTTTTAGACATGCGTAATATTAAAGACCTAATCGTGTTTAAATTCATTTGTTACACTTTCCATTACGCCTCCGCTCAAACGCCTGACTGCTGTAAAGAATGCAAAGCTCAGCTGCAGGTTTATAGCCCACCGAAACACTGCCGCGATGTGCGTCCTCTAGACTACGCTGTCACGTTTTAAAACCCACGTCCCACACACCGAGGTAAATTGGAATTCCGGCCTTAAGTCGATACCCTTGTCCTAATAGCTCTTTAAAGAGGAACTTAAAAGGGTGACATTCGATATTCCAAGTTGATAGCCAACGGTGGCGGGGACGGTATAGGAAATGGAAGGCAAGGTAGTGGAGGGAGATTGGTGCTGCTACCGCAGATATTCCCATTGTCTCCCTTTCCTGCCAATATTGGATTCTTTCTTAATGCGCCCCTTTCCTGTAACCCAGAATCCCTGAGTTGAAGCTCACGAGAATTAGGGAGAAGAATAACAGGATAAGGGCCCTATTGGCATGCATTGTCGTCTTCAAAAGGCATTTCTCGTAGGTTTCGGCTCAGAGATGGCTTCCACTTTGGTGACTGCAGCCGAATACCTAAATTCGCAGTCACCCGCTTGCCGGGAAAAGGATATAAGGTAACGGGTCCAGAAAAACGTGGGAATCCATATTGATCGACTTTCGGAATCATGACATTTTCGCCTGCATTTTCCCAGCCGAGATTCCGAATATGTTGAAAGGCTTGCCCTGCTAAAATAAAGAAAAAGAACACATCCTTCCTAAAGGTTTTTCAGAAAAATATCCTATTTCTGCCTTTTCTTTGAAGAGGTCTTTTAATTCGATATGTTGAAGAAGAATGAAGCACCTCAACACTACAGAATCCACTACGTTTGGGTTGTATTCCATCTTTTTGGGTGGGAATAAAGAAAGAGATGCGCTTGATAACGGATTATATTCCTGGTTTGATTTTAAACAAAAAATAAATCTACTGACAAGATAAATAATAATAAAGTAACGGTATAATGCAAGCACCGATGATACATTAGCTATACGCATTATCTTAATATGCAGGTCTGCATGACGCAGCTTCAGTATTATGGACAATTTGATTATAGCATCCGTCAGAAATGTATTTCAATCTTCGTTCAAATTTTGAGCATGGAAAGAAATATTACGTCGTTCTGATTCTGATTGAGGCGGAATTTTAATCTAAACAACTGTAACCATTCAATTTAGAAAATTTCTTATTTAAATAGCTGCTGCAAAATAGCACAATAGGACAATTTCGCTCGACTATAAGAGGATGTTAAATTTACCCGAGCAACATTTGATGCAAAAGCTTTAGAGTAATATAGGTATTTTCTCGTAATTTAGCATTTTAGTGTGGCCTTTTCCTCTTTCTGGAATGGAATTCTTCAAAGCTGGGTAGAATTGCATGCTGAACGTCGAGCGGAGGCTTACCATTGTAAGCATTTGTAAATTTCCGCCTGGAGTGGCTAAGTTTTGAGAACATTTTTATATCTGTTGATGTATAGTGCCTACGTAATCATTAAAGATGTCCCGCATTATTGTAGATAATATAAGATCAGTCAGTTTCGATCTTTCCTATTAATGACTCATCTGTGCCGTACCCTGCATATACATATGGAACCTCGGCCGGGAAAACGGTAGTGGAAATTCGAGGATTCCAAATTTCTGTTCCATCTTCAATTTACTCGATGCTTTGAGAATACTCTCACAAAAGTTAAAATAAGTTAAAGTAAATAGGACACCAATACTAAAATAATTAAATAATAATTAGCGGTGGAATTTTATGAAAATTGGCTGCTAATTTCGTGGTTTTGTGCTGTCTTAAGGACTAACATCCGTTACTATATGCCATATCACCAATGTGAGTTCCTATATCTGTTCTCTTGGTAGAAAAATACTATTTTTTTCGAAGTATTTGAAACGTATATTCTGTCCTGAAAATGTTTTCAGACTTCATGGCTCTTGAGTAACTTCTTTGTCTGCTCGTTTGTATCTCGCTAAAGTGGTACTTAATCCATTGATTCACAACTTTTCGATTAAGTTAGTGCAAAAACCTCAAATCCACGGGTAAATACTACGCTGCGAGCCGCCGTAGAGGCATACGGCAGTAGTATATGAGAGATTGGGACATCAGCCATGAAATAAACTGAGAAAAAGTGGTGGGAGAGGACAAAGGTGAATTTTATGCTAATTTTCTCTCTTATGCTGGTGTCGCGCTGTTTTAAATATAATAAGTAGTTGTGTTTGGAGGAAATTTTGTACCGATCAGTTCTGCAGTGAATCTTTCCCTAAAAGTATTGCGTGGGGTCAAAATAATATCCTTAGAGCTATTCTGCAACTCTCCTCATCTAAATTTTCAATTAGTTTCACCATAGATGTAACCTTTGAATCGAATTTCTCCCATCCATGTCATTTCGTCCACAAAGTATGTTCCTGCTGATCGTAATTGGCAGTTTCCGCAAGTATAGATAGTGACGCAGGAAGGTCGCCAAAATCAACTGCCCCGTCATCATCATTTGTCTTTGGTTGTCATTTACCATGCAATGTTCTCGACTCTCTGGTGGCATACGTAGTTTCTCTTAAAGGGCATATCCCATAGAAATCATGCCGCACATCCTCTTTTGCATATCTTATAGCCGTATCATTCTTTCTCTTAATTTTGTGGCTTAAAATAATTCACTACTACGAAATGGCTTTTCATTTTTTCATTCTTTTATTGAGTAAGAATTTACTTTTGGTACTGTTCTTTCATCATTTTATTCTGACTGAATGTTTCTAGTTGTGAGTCGTTTTCCTATATTATGTCTCAAATCCAACCTTTTGGGGCATTGTGATGCTTAGGAGGTGAATTATTAGCGATGACATTAAAAAAATATATCAGTAGCTTCAAAGAGTGGTTGATTATTTCACTCTACTAGGTATTTTCTGTTTTCCTCAATGTTTACACCATTTTCTGAGATGTATGATCTTGTAATTTTATCGTTTTAATATAAAATGAATATGTGCTACCACTACTTATCAAATCTTTATCTCTGACTTTACTTTATTAAAGTCTTTTTGATAAATATTATCTCTCCCCGACAATCGTGCGCCTTTAATTATACTCGTAAAAGTTGTTTACTATTGGAGAAAATATGATTTAGAGCCGTATTCTCCTGTTACCCTAGCAATGATGATTGACCTACAATTTGCGATGCTTGCGCCCCAATTTCCTTGGGCTTCTTCCTGCCCTAATGTCACTCCCTAATCTCGTCTCTTGGCCTGTAAATCTATCATACACGACGGCTCTCATGCACTTGCTCTAATCGAATACGTTACGTAGGACGAGTTGAATTGTAGTGGATTGCACCAGTCCTGATTGATAGGCTAGAACATTCCAATCCGTTTCCAGGCACCGTGCAACTCACAAGCTAGTTTAAGACCCACATTGGAGCATGACTTAATATTTTGTACGTCGCTTTTCCATATCCGTGAAAGCTGAAGATAATGATATATCCCTCTGGTGACTTGATCTTCATATAGTTCCAATATTATGTTCAAAAGAAAGGCAAAGAAATTCAATGCTTTGAAATCTAGGCCAGAAATCCTAAATATATAGGACTACCAAATTAAGTAAACATGTTATCAAAAATAAAGTAGACAACCTACAATAATCAATAGGTTTTACAAACATTTGAATAAATGTTTTGCAAGCATAATAAATTACAGACAATGTACCCTCTGGAATATATGAGTGTGATGAAGGATATTTAATACCAAAAGTAGACGCACGAATTTGAATAATTTCTTCTGTATGCTTCTAGCCATTTTAAGGAATTTTGATGACTTTATTTCGTTTTGTTTCCTTGTTTTAGAAGATATATAGCGCAGTCATCTTTTATAGGGTCACAATCCTCCTCGTGTTTTCTTTCGTTGTTTTTTAACAATTGATTCCTTAAAAAAAGTTCATTCCGGGCCAATGCTCAGTCTGCTACGCTACCCAGGACGTTTTTTTTATTTCATCAACGTAATCTGAGAAACATGGAAATCAGTGTCGCTGTCATAAAGAATTATTTCTCCTTTCTTATTATTTGCATTTCACTTGCATCTATAGTCATTGTACGCTTATCGCCTTGCTTTTGCAGATAGATTCAATTGCACCAATAGTAAACAGAGTGGATCATCGCCCATTATAATTTGAGGTGATCACAACGATGCTTAATTTAAGCCACGAAGCTGTTATAACTGAGGCATTGATGTACATATCGCGGTCTTTGATAATATTTTTGGTTGACAAGATAGAATATTTTTGGCCGTGAGTAAATTCGTGGTTTTTTTTACTAACGGTATGGGTGAATCAATCCCTTTGTGGGTCTTCAACAGTCGGAATTACCCTCAAAATCGACAAAAAAAATGTCGCGATGGACTCATCTCTTCCATTTCTATGAGCGGTAATAATGAACTCTAAAAAACTCTCGCTAATATGTTGTCTGAATGAGAATAAATGTGCACTTCCGGACGCAGAGAGACTGGCACGTGGACATTATTGCGACGCTAACACTTGGTGCAGCCGTTGTAACTCTCAATTTTTTTTTTTTTTTTAACTTTTAAAATATCCCAGTGTTTGGTATCTATTGCTGCGAATTGATCATAAAATAAAGCCATATAATGAGTGGAACAGTACAGTGGTGAACCAATGCTTTGCGTATCCCGGAGGCATCGATGGTAATATCCCTCGTCTCGACCGCAGGGACCTTGATTCTCGAATGGCAGTATTCAAGCACTTTCGCAGCGGTGACCGATAAAGACTTGTTATTGCCTCATAATCTCGCACATTTCCATCCATTTTCCTCGTCTTTCTGAACCGTCTTCCTGAGCTCTAACTAGGTGTATAAGAACTACGTTATTTTTCTTGGAAATAGCTAAATTACTTCTTTAATTTTTGCTTGAGGAGAACCTTGATGACCCAATTTGTTCAGGCTCCCTTCTCTGATTTGCTCGGGTCTAGATACTGTTTTTGTAAATGTAAAGATAATATTGCTCTTCAGTGTTTCTGAAAACATTAACATAATTGGAAATACGGTATTCTCACAACTTATTTTGTATGTAAGACTTAATGACCTTTTGTAGTAAAACATGCCAAACTATTTACTACAAACAAAAATTTGTATTTTTAGGTAAACGTTCGCTTATTTTCTTAACAATTGATTTAATTGATACGTGCAACTTTTCTAGAATTTAGGAAACTCTATCATTTTAGCTCTATGAGGAAAAAATTCTAATGAGTGTACTGCCTCAATATTTGATCATACATTTTTTATCATAATTTTACATAAAGTTAAAAAGCTCGACGTCAATTTACCAGTAGCTCCATATCTTGATTCGCACTTGTCCTCAAATTGCACTCTAATTCGTTGTGGGTAGCATGGAAAGTTGTGGAAATATCGTTAAATTATAATGCCAATCAATATGTTAATAAAATTTAATATTTCTTTTACTCTTCAAGTACTTATTTCTTTTCTACGTCCCTCATTTTTTTCTTACTACATTGTTTTTTATCTCATTGCTGTCTTTTTATATTATCGGCGCCATTAATATCAATAATACAGCGTCGTATACTTGATTGTAAAATGTAAGAAATGACTCAATTTTCTGTTAGAGCATTCAAAGCAATGAATCCACATCTTGGGATTAGCCAAGACTTTGCTTGGGACATTACTGCAGCCCATTACCTTCTATATCACTATGGATGCACGTAAAATATTATTGTTCTTCTAGTCACGTCACCTTAACTCATTTATCTTCTGCCTACATTTATTCCTCAGTTTTCCTTGTTAACCCCTTGATTAATGATTGTTGATATTGGAATTGCCTGTCTAGAAGAGATGAAACGTAATATTTTTTTAACTGGCCTGAAATACAATACGAAATTCACTAATATGTCAATTGCAACATCAAGGGAAGAAGCAGCAGATTCAACGTAAACTCCTCCTTCAAATTCTCATACGAATTGCTTCTAAAACTTTGGGAACAGTTCTCTAAAGAGACGTTTGAATATTCCTCTTGCCGATAGAGCATCGCGGCGGGCGAGGGCGAAAAAAAGAACGAGCAGCGCGAGTGGATAGAAGAGCAGAGTTTTTCAACTGTAGCAGACATCGCTGCAATCCCATTTTGCTCTTTTTCCTGTCCTCTCTTTACGAGCCATCTCTCGCGTTCTATCCGCTCGGAGGGCGGAGGGTTATCTCTGCACTAAAAACGTTCGCACGTGACGCGGTAATTAAACCCGATTTGATAGCGAATTTTATATGCACGGTGCCCTCGCTTCCCGGCACCCTCAATGCTCCAGACTTCTCATTTTCATCTCTGTCCCCGCCCATTCCCGCACATCGTGTCTTCCTTCGTTCATTCTCTCCCTTCTGTCCATTTCTCGAGACTCCGCATGATCCACCCCATCGCCTCTCGTGTCATCATTTGGAAATAACCGCATTGTCGTTTGGCGCTTCTCTCCATAATAACGCGAACAGAATGATGAATGAAGGAGTAGTAGTTTATCTTTAATAGAGCAAAACTTTATTCACATTTCCTCTGTTGACCCAGAGCACATAAAATGTACGGCGGTCATGGTCGACGCTCACGCCCGTACGGAAAAGTTACGAAGTTACATGTGTTGTTGCGCATGGACAGGGAAAATGCGTAGAAAACAAAAGAGAATCCAAAAGTAAAGTGACATGGTGGGCAAAAATTAAAATGAGACCGCCTGGGCCTGATTATGCCTCATAAAGAGGTTCTCATATGCAAATTTGAGATTATTATGCTGCATTTGTATTCCTTTCATGTTTTCTTAGTACATGATTAGTTCTTAATTTTAAATACGTAATACCACGCGTAGTATTTTCTTTCAATAACACTTTGATGAGCAACATGTTTTTAAAATTGTGGAATTCAAGTGAGAAAACTCCATGTATAAAAATCATGCCTCGTGTCCGAATCCCTAAATATTTATGCGTAGAGCATTAAAAATATATAGTTTTTTAGTTTGTTTTGAAATCAGTTTATCTGTTTCCAATCTACATAAAACATTTTCGGAATAAAAATATTTTATCCATTCCTCATAAATATTATATAATTTGGACCAGTAGCTAAGTCTAGTTTCCATTTTGTAATTCGTGTATAGTATTTTCTATTCTTGTTACAAAAAGTTTTCAACTCTTATAATATATATTGCTGACTTATTTTTGAGCTTGTAGGGGAGAGTTGCCCCAACTGCTCTATTTTTAACCTTTCAACTAATAATGTCTTTTTTATTACTGTATACACTTTAAATTTCAGTATTATTACCGATTTATTTACATTTTGCATCATTTCAGGTTTAAGTCACTTGAATGTGAGTAGAAAAACGTAAACTATTTCTTCCACATTTGTCACTAGACTGCATCAATTCTTGAATTTCCATCACTCGTGTGAGTGTAAAATTTTGGTGCGATAACAAGATGTCTATTTTTATAATCTTTACTATAGCTAGGAGAGCTATTTATCAATGTTGAATTTACCTAGAAAAATACTTAGCTTGGTGTATATTAGCGTCTACAAAGGCTTTGAAGCACTTTGGCGTATATAAGGATCAAGCCTCCGGTACTTGACAGCTAATTTTTCAAGTCCTAGCCGATACTATCGATTGCTTCCGATTATGAACGCGGATAATATCCACTGATGATGAAGAGACAGTAGCTCCCAGCGGGGCTGTTATTCCGACCGCCAAGTTTTTATTAAGAGAATGATGCCAATGAGCAAGTCTCCGGCATGGATATGGTGTTGGCTGAAATGTAGTTTTAAAGTGTCGATGGCAATTCTAAGGGTAAATAGTAATATTTAGGTTCTTCATTCTCGATGTGTGCGATGCTAGTGTAACGTATAGCTCAACATATCTTTTGCCTGAGAATCATCGGACAGTCTCTCCTTATCGGTCGATTCTCACAATATAATAATAATAATATGTATATATCCTGTTAATAATGGACCCTTATCATAGTATTGCTGCCATTCGCTTAGTGTAATTTGGTTTATCGTATTCCATTTTTGCGCATTATGCTACCAACAGCATTTTGAGTGAAAGCCAACAGTGGATTTTATGAAAGGAGTAATGAGGTATCCCAACATTAAAAATCTATCTTTGAGAGTTAGGAATTCCTTATAAATTAATTGAAATTAAATTTTTAGACTAATGGTTTTTATCTCTATTAATTCTATTTGATTTGACAAATAAAAAAAACGAAATAACTATGAATTCGCTATGCAGTTTTTTGCCAGTAATAATTCATATTATTTGAACTATATCAAATTCAAATAATAAACTGATGAGTGGCTGAGAGTATCTGTCTAACAAATTATTGAGGGACTGCAAAATGTTGTTAAGTTTGAAACTTTAGGCCTATCGGGTTAATTTACTGGGTACGCCCTTATGAAAGAGCAAAATTTTTAAGGCCTGAAGAGTTTTTTATTTTCGGTTTTCTGTTGGCTCATTAATTAAAAGTAGCATTAAAGGTAGCAACACATTGAAAACAGCTATAATTTTCCGAGTCATCTTATTTCAGAATGGACTGTAAGGTTGTCCGTAATTTTTTCAATATTTTGTCAGTACTTGAATTTAAAGTAATTCTTTCTCACGTTTTAAAGTATGCTGCTCTTTAAGAGGTAATGCAGGCGTTCATAGAAATGAAGAGAGCAATAATCGTGCGGGACATACGGTGCATGGAAGGAACTTGAGCTAATAAATAAGAAGACTAAGGTATGAAGGGAGTAGTAGAGGGTGGCGTTCTTGAAGGAATGGGAAAAACTCGACGTCCGTTTTCTCATTCTTCGAATAACGCTTCCCCCTTTGACAACACTTAAATCTCCTAGTCTCCGCGGACGCCCTCTCTTGAGGTCAGTAAGGCCTATATCTTCCGGGCGAGCAGCCGACGGGGGAAAGGTGTTATAAAAAAAATAAGTGAAAAAATTAAAGTTTTTTCTTCTCCCTTTCGGTAATATTTTCTGTTCAACGGGAGAATGGTACTCTCTTCCTCGGAGTGGGACAGTTTTCTTTTTATTTCTTATATTTTGGGATAGGTCCTTTTTTATTCTGGGACTACTCCCTCTTCTGCTCTCCTACTCGCTCTCAAGTTCCATTTCCCACTTCCACTCTCGTACGGAGACGGGGTAGCCCGAACCCGGAGCCCCGCGCTCACGTACCGGCCGCGCGCTCCTACGCTCTGCGGCGGCCCGAACGGTCACACACGTTGTGTGTTTTGCGGTTCCCCCCCTCACGTCGTCCTCTGGCACGCACGTCCACCGCATGAGAGAGGCCCTGCCTCGCCCGTCCCAGCACGCCCACGCCCAAACACACTCGCTCGCACAGCCCGGTTGGAAAAACTTCTAAACCTTCTCCCCATCCCCAACAACTCCCCACTCGCTACCACGTTTCTGAGTGAAAAAAAGTAAACGTAATAATGCGCTTCCTTTCCACCGGTGATGTATTTTTTTCGCCTCTCCACTTTCCCTTTTATCCATCCCCGTCCTTGAGTTTTATTTCATTCTCTTTCTTCTTTCCCACCATGGACTTCTTTTACCCTCTACTCCGTGTCATCTTCACCCCCTCTCATCCGTATCCTTTCCGCAGAAGATTCACATAAATTACCATAGACACATGTCACTTCGTAAAGCAGGCTGAAAGCCCGACAAAGTGTATTTCGGGGAATTATATAGAAAAGACAACAGAGTAGTCCGGAAGTGGAAATATCCTGTAAAAATCAGTTCATCTTCAATACTTACAGTCCTCCCTTCTTACCTAAAAATATTCCCTTTATTCTAGATGAAGACTTCTCCACAAAAAAGCACGAAATCATTGAAAGGTAATCGATAGATTAATTCAATCAAGATTGATACATTAATGTGATTTTTTTGTCCTACGTCAAGGACAAAACCCAGGGTATTAGAATTCTATATTTTATCGGTATCACTCATATATAGGTGTCAGGTAAACTTCGAGGGAGGCACGGACCATTTTCAAGTAATGCGACAATAATTCTTGCCATTTTATAAGTCGTAAAAATATTAAATGGGATTTATTGAATTGCACCAACGTGCCACGCGTTCAATGTTAATTTACGCAAAATGAAGCATTTATAAATGAACGAGACGTGAATAAATGACCCCACTCCAACATATAGCGAACAAAATACATCAATTATGTGTAATTTTATGTATACATTACGCATAATCGTCTTTTACCGGGATTAAACGATACTTCAGTAAAACGGCGTGACATACGGCGTGCGATACTTCACTAAAAACTTTGATTGCGTGACTCGTATTCATTTTGTACCAGCTTAAAGAGGAAAGAAAGGGTTAGAGGAAGTTAATTTCGATCTAAAGTCTCAATCCAATCCAACTTACTTTCTTTCGAAATGGATAGCATATTTAAATATCCATTTTATGTTGTGTTTCTGCATGTTATGTTTTCTATCTATTCTATCCTTCTCTCTGTATTAGTTTAAGTTAGTAACAGTTAAGTCTATCTGTAGACAGGCTTTCAACGCGTTCTTGAGAAAATGCCTTTTATGTACATAATATGTAAAATGCGTATAGATATACATGCATATGAACCTACCCTCTTCTATCGTTCTCCACCTATGAAAGATATTCCTACCCGCATTCACACAGGCATCGATGCGCGCCTATCGCCAAAATTCTCTCCACGTTCGAGTCCGATCCACCTTTCCCTTGATTCTCAATATAAATTCAACTTTTCACCTTCGCATGTATATAAATCCTATCTCTCTCCCCGGCCATAACTCTTTCTCTCTTCTCCTTCCCACGAATACCTTTCTTCCATTCCACTCGACCTCTTTTTTTATTTCGAGGCCCCAAGGAGCCTCTTGGACGTTTATCCAACCCGTAGGCATGCGTCTCTCTGTTAAACCCTTTAGGGGTGATGAAGTACTATTCCTGTCGAAGTTTTGCTAAAGAAGTCGATAAGTTGTTATGGCAAGCCCCTTGTGATACATTTATATCGGTAACTCCCCCAACGTTTCAAAAATCCTGGTGTTGATGAAATAATGTTCGTATTGCTGTTTCACATTGCTTACCTCGGTAACGATGTATCGTTAAGGTCGATGGACCAATTATTTTCGATCGTTACGGTTGAACATTTGGAATGGATTATACCTCTCTTGGAATGATGACAAATTGTACGGAGGTGTGAAGGAAGCCAAATACAATGCTGCGAAATCCTTCGTTAATTTAATGTAGGTAGGTAATTCAATTTTTTATATAAAAATGTGCGTTCATAATTCTCACGTGAGTGTAACTCAGCGAATGAGTAATTTTAGCATGGTATATTTCCTTCAGCGGAGTGGGGATTGAATTAATACTTTTTTCCAGATGTAATGGTAAGTATCCATTTTCCAGTACAAAGAAAATTCATTTATCAGTACAGTAGATTGGTGTACCTGAAACGGACCTAAGTCGAGTTTAACGTTGTCTGTGCCTAACTTTTCTCCCCTTCAACAGCTACTACATAACGCATTTAAGATAAATTTCTTTAAATCATACCTAAATATTATACGAAAAAAATTATCTATTATATTTCTATGGCTGATGAAAGTCTTTACGAGGAGAATGTCGTTTTTATGTACTTGTAGGTGTATGCGGAATCCCAGAACGCCCATACGATTTTATGAAGCCTAGAGTTTATAGAACTGCCTCTCTCTGGCACAGTTTTTATCGTATTTCGTGAAGGAAACACCCCAACGTGGGCACGTAAAACTTTACCGGAAATTTAGATAAATTTTGTGCGCTCGTCTCTCCTTCCGTGTCAGATGCAAATCCACTCGTTTATCGATGGCGATGTATCAATCCAATTGCCTGGATGAGCTTTGGCACCAACTCCTCATTCCTCTTCTCTCTCCGCCCCTCTTCCCTGCGTTCCCTTTCAATCCGGAGGGAGGCGGTTACCTCACTGCCGCCAATGTTGCGGCCGTACCCATTCCGAGGGGCGATGATTCGAGGGGGAGGTGGGGTGTGGGGGGAGGGGAGAAGGGAAGCGCGTAAGACCCCCGCTTATCCCCCGGCACCATCTCAACTCCACCCTGACTCACATCCATCGACTTTCTACTTCTCGCTCTCCTCTCCGCGTATTTCCCGAGAGCCGATATTCCCTTCTTCCGAATCGCTGGCATACTCTTTCCTTTCTCTACTCACGGAAACTCATGCTCCGAATTTGCGTGCATATTTTTGCTGGCGATAGTTTAAGAACGACATCACTACGCATAATATTCGATGAATTTTGCCTCATCGAGAGTAAAAAATCTCAGTTTCTCTGTGATGATAAACTATTGGCCAATTACCATTATACTCATCGAGATATTTAACAAAGAATAACAGCCATTTTGCATGGGAAATGATAATACAATTGCACAAAACTGAGGCTCTTTATTTAAATAGAAATTCATAAGGAAAAGATATCGTTAGAAATTGAAGTATGCATTTTGTATCCTTTATCCACTGTTTAAAAAAAATATATTACTCACCACATTAATATTTTCAAAATGGCAAAAATTACTTAGGCTGGAAAGCATTTTCAGCATACGGCAAAAATGAGTCATGTTGATTCCTAAGATTTTTACTTAGTAGACTGAGAATTTCAGTTACTTAGATCGACATTTTCCGTCATTAATGATTCAATATTTACACCTTGCTTCTCGCCGTTGTGTGAATTAATAATGCTTTAATATTGTCTCTCCTATGAATAAGGACAAATATTGCTCAAGCGGCATTTCAATGCTCCAAAGATGTTAACTCCTTCATAGAAATGATACGCTCTCACTGCCGCGGCCATTTCCGCATATTTTTATGCCCTAATTTGTAATGTTGCTAATTCAAACATCAAATATTTATGTTACTGAGGTTTAATTTTAAGCTCCAAACTTGAGATTTTAGTGGCGATAATACGCCAAAACTATTCAAATCAAATTTTAGGTGGTTGTTGCACTTTCATGGCATGTGGATTCATTGTACATCAGTCAGTGTAATGGTTAGGTGATAAAAGAAATAATTGAAAATTTTTAACTCTAGTTCTAAGTCATCTTTCGTCTGCATTGCGAAGTTATCCTTTCTTCTAAATCCCATATTGTAATATATTTCTACGAAGTTATGCTCGTAACGCATAGTTAACAGAGATATGCCCAGTCGCAAAGTGCTTTTCAGTTTTCTCAACAGTATTTTAAAGTGCTCCCGCCCTTGAAATAGCAATTCCTCACTTTTTCCTATGAATTTCCCTGTACCAAGTCTGAATTGAATTGGATTTGAATTTCATTGAGTTTCCATTGAATGGCAATCAAAAAATGACCTTAGATGTCTTTACTCTAGAGATAAGATACTGAGACGGATTTTGCGTACTTACTTATTGGTATTTTTGAATCTTGCCCGGAGATGTATATGCATTAGTGTAAGCTTCTGGGAGATATATTTTGACGTATGTGTTCAAGGTCCTATGTTGTAAGACGGGGTTTGCAAACCTACCGCTACCTTGTTATTTGAACATGTTTGCCTTAACATTCCCAGGAATGAATTGCTAAAGTTGTGCATATCATTATGGAGAGGTTCATTTCTTTTCCCATTAATTTAACTCAGAGCCAAAAAATTAAGCTAATTTATCATTTTAATTGCAGGCACATATGTTATGCATGGCATTTAATTACAAGCACATATTGTATGAGTTTCATGTTACTTAAACTTCAACTAATTCAGTTCCACTTAAATTTTGAGTAAACTCACGCAAAGCTAATGGATTAAACTCCAATTAATATATGTTTTTCCTTAACCCAGGAAATTCTTCCTGTATACATATTTTTGTTCCATCCCGAGATAATCTCTCCACTTTCTGCAGGACCTCATAATTGGAAAGAGACTACCCGGGCTCATACTTCAGGGATTTCACGAATTGCGAGTAACAGCAAAGCTCGTTGCCCCGGTAACCTACTTCACGGCTCTAAATAGGATCTGCCGATTGGACACCTGCTTCAAGTGAGTCCTTTGACTATTTCGCAACTTTTGTGGACTCTTTTCCTCTGCCTTTTGGTGCATTAAACTAAAATGCCCAGGCAAGTGTATGATACATGTCGTTTGTGTTTATAAATGATATTCGGTAGCTGTTCATAATATTTGTGAAGAGCACCGTTTGAGGATGGTATAGCTAGCGGGAAAAGGACTCCCTAGACCGGGAGTGACACGGCGGACCTTGAGGGCTACTGATGCACTGGACTCTGGATTCCCTATTCTGAAGACAACCTTTAATCTTACCTGTAGGTTGGTGGTGTGATTCCCTATTCCGTCAATTCATTTTCCTATTGCAATTCACAGCGCATTCCTTGCAATTCATCCTGGCAGTCGAGAAAATATTTAAACGGCTGTACTATACAGTGTGCATGTATTCATATTTGAAACCCATGATGTGAACAATTAGATAATAAACGCCTCCCTATTCTTGTCATAACTAGGACATTTTGATTTTTCCTCCTGGGTTGCTTACATGCATAGAAATTTACTGTTAACTCTGATTTTCATTCACTGATTACTCTGATATCCTGCAAGTTGGATCTTGTTGGATACAAATTGGATGATTTTTATCATTACCGTCAATGAGGGTGCTACCACATCATCAGAATCTTCAGGAGTCTGGTGATGTTGGTGAATAGTATAGTTGGGAATAATAACATAGTGGAAATTGCAATATAAATAGGTCCTACGTTCCTACTACGTAAGATATCGAAATTAGATTGCCTTAGATTGCCAGCTAGCTCAACGAAGGTATTTGGGTTTAAGCAGAAGGTATGCTGCCATTCATCATTCAGTCATGAGAAAATCGAGCTTAAGTGAGCCACTTGACTTGGATAGCTTTTATGTGTTTGAATAAAAACGCCATATTTTGAGCTAATTGACAGCATTATGCAAATTTTAGTTCTTAGGAGTAGTAATATTTCTAGTTAAGTTTCCTAGATTTCTAGCATTAATTATATATCCAAAGCAACTCATACTCTCTAGTAAAGAAAGAAGTATTTCTATCTCATTATATATAGCTTTCTTTCTCTTGATTAACCTTCACCTATGGGTATATCCGTTTTTATTCAAAAATTCCATAATTTTTCCTTATAAATAAGAAACAAAATGTAAAGAATAAATTCTCCCATATCTGTAAAAGATTTTAAGACAGGTGAAAAACTCAGGCCCGGGAGTTAATTCCCGGGAAAAGAGGCCCTAAAGACTTTATTGGTAGGGACGATCCCTACCAGTAACATCTTCATCAGTGTGTGCAGAATTACCTGTCATCAGGTATCTTACATCATATTCCCCAAGGGCAGCTCTTGCAATTATACCCGAGTTTGTTTCAGAGTTTTGCGTGTTACACAGCCATAACTTACTCCATGGTTACTCGTGGATAGGGTGACATTTTTGATAGCTTGTTCGTGTCTGACACGTTGATTCTCAGATATAAGTACCTACGTGTCGCATTGTGCAAACATACGTCTAATAAACTCGCTGAAAATAATGACAGAGAGGCAACGGATTGTTTTTTCAGCTTTTGAGAGCTGAGGATCGAAGTCTTTAATTTTTTTCGAATGCTATCTGAGTAATGGTGAATGTACTGAAGCGTTTTAGAGGCAACCCCTATTTTGAACCAGATGAAAGATTTATATTAGGGAACTGATAACGTTGACGTTTTTCCTCCCTTTTGCGAAGAAAATGCTATCATTTTTACTCCTCCCACTCTCTCTCTTTACTCTCTTTGTCACGTGTTTTTGTTCGGGAAAACTAGTCAGCAGATGGTGGCGAATCGTTTCTTCAAAACCCATCAAAGTCTACGGGATGAACGGAAAAACTTTTTTTGGCGAAGGAAGTGGAGGGGGTGTTCGAAAACAAGGAAAATGAGGCTCTAAAGTTTCACTCGTCCCACTCCTCTCCACCTTTACAAACATTCATACACACACGTTCCTCCCCAAAAGTGTGGTTCACATCCCTGTCCCCGTTGTCGCACCTCTCACCTCATTTTTAATCACCACTTTTTCTCCAAACCCGGGCATCTTGCCACCCCTGCCCGAGCCTTTTTTTCCCATCTCCCTTTTTTCCAAAGTCTCAGAATTATTGATGCGCGCAGGGGTGTAGCAGTGGCCTCCGGTGCTGAACAAGGGGTTTATGAGCCATCATAACTCGCGCAGGCGATGGAAATTTCGGATGGCATCTGTTCTCGCCTCTAATAAATCATTGTCCACTGCCTACGCTTCGACCGCAACCCCTTGATTCCTCCTCCCCGCAACCTATTTGGTGCCCCTGGCGTCATTCTGGCTTCCTTTCCCCCCCCCCCCCCCAAACCTCACCCACCCCTTGTCGACTTTCCCGGTCCGCCCGAAATAATCTCCCTATTGCCCTCTTCCGCGACTATTTCCCGGAAAAAGTCCTCATCCTTTGTTCTTTTGGTTCTTTCTTTTTTTAACTGTTCCGTATTTACCCAAGTCCGGTTATTAATTTCCCGTCCGTTATTTTTACGTAGTTTTTTATTTTCGGTTTATATGGTTTTTTATTTTGGCCTGTCTCCGTTACAGTTTTGGGTTTTGTTCGAATTTCCGATCTTTTTATAGCTCTTCTTCCTTTTTCCCTCTCCAAGGCCAGTTTTTCCTTTTTTTGCCCGCGGTCTTTTTTCTTCATTCATCCATGTCAATTACGATTCTTTGCCTGGGAGAGGATTCGACGAAACGCGTCGTTATTCATTGAATCGACTGTTCATTTTGTTTCGATTGCCGTACCTAATTAGCGTATAAAGTGGTGATGGCTCTTAATTTTTCTCGTTGACATTTAAAATGTTAATTAATCGGCATATCCGGCCGAAGTTTTAAAAACTCTAACGTTGTAAATCCTTCAAACATCAATACGGCTGCATAAAAGAGAGCTATTACGGGTTTTCACCATTTGTGTCGGTAAATTCAAGACCTTGCGAAAAAAGGCAAACGAATTTTAAAAATTCATGATGAAATATTCTGGTTGTAAACTGCTCATGTTAGTGTGCGGCTCGGCGAGTGGCTTCAGCGAGAGTCGCAACCATATTCATTTTCTTAGTACTTTCATCTGTATCTACATAACTGCTACAGGGGCGTGTAGAAGGGGCTATTAGGATACCAACCATGAATGGTTTTCGTTACAGGGAATTCGTATTGGACGAGGTAGAGGGTGAAACATCTGAGGAGAGAGTGTATTACGGTTAGTCAAACGTTTTATCTTCCACAATTTTATTATAGAATGTACAACTAATTTCGGCTGTTACTTCAACTTTTGAATTTAGAGATCATATTACTGTCTAGCTTAGTTTTCGTTGTACTCATTGTTTTTGGGTGCGAGGAAAACGTTTATGCACCTATCATTTTGGAATTGTATCCCTCTATGTTTTTCCTGGCTAGTTAACCTTGCTGAATTAAAAGTTCATGCGAGGCAGTGAAATTAAAGAAATTTCGTGGCTGCCTAATTTTTATCCATAACCATCCCCAACCGATCTCAACACTCGTTTTGTTATTAAGAGGGTAGTACTATCCTCTAGATTTTGGCTCTAAAATGTCATGACCAGTCCGGAGTAGTTACCACTGAAGCATTGTGGAAGTCACAAGATTTACTTAATTTCACTCCTAAGTATCTAACTAAGTAAATCTCTCCTATTTTTTTCGCTTCTGTATGTACCGCGAATAAAGTTCTGGTTGAAATTATCCCTCTCAGATCATTCTAAAACTTGCATGATCTGCAAGTTTTAAGTAAGTGTAGCCTTTTCTGAAGCCTTAGTGGCTCCCATCCTTCAGGTACGTCTCAGGTGTAAAGGTTTTGTTTCAGAGTGGCTTTAGCTTCGCGGATTGCGTAGTCATGCGATTAACTGTGAATAGTTCGTGATAACGTCAATTATTATCTTTAGGCCTCTAAATTTTGGAATTAATTAAGAATTCCGAACTTTTATCCATTATTTAAAGCACTATGCGAGAATTCATAAGATCTGTATTCGTATTTTAGTCTAGGTGAATGATTTTTCTTGCAGAATTCATCTTTTTTTATCGATTGTAACGAAAAATAATGCCCAGGCTAGTCCTGAAATACTTGGGAAAACCGCCGACACTTTTTACGTTTGTACTTAAAAGTTTAAACGATATTTAATTTTTTTAATGCCTATCTCCTTCTGTTTAAAAATGTAATTACAATTGTGACCCGAAAACAACTAATTAAAGTTTGAAACGTTTCTTGAAAATGGCAAGAACTGTTTCTCCCATCATCCATCCATCACGCATCTAGGGAAGGACGCATTCCCTTAAAAAAATTACCGCCAAACCCTATGTTACCGCTGGAAACAACGAACGGCAGTGGCTCACGCCAATAGAAGACCCCAATCCCGGGAGTGGTCGGCGAGAGCGGATGAATGTCAAAATATCCACAGCAGCGCCTCCATGGCAACCACGAGTGGGGGTGAATATAAATTGAGTTTCTCGGACATTTCCTTGACGCTACCACTTCAGGCTTTCCTCTTAATCCCTTGGGCATCAAAAAGGGAACCCTTTAATTAATTTCCTCGGGAGACTCCCACATATATCTCGGAGCCTAGGATCAGTGTTTCCCGAAAAAAAATCCTTTTTAATCCGTACGCATTAGTTATTAATAATGAGAGAATGTACCATCAAGTTCTTTTTACATAAGCGCCTCAAGCATCTTTTACCCTCCATTCAATTATCGCTCCTGAAAGAGGTGAACATTTTACGGAGGAACAAATTTACGGGATGGCTTCCCTTAAGTTCAGTATTTAGTTAAGAAATGCCAAATTCAATTGAAGTGTTTCTTGAACTTAATTAATGTCACCTCACAAGAAAATTCAGGGATGGTTGTCAATTATCAGTGTAACGAAAATTTTGGATCATTTTTGTCGTTTGAGACTCATAATGATTCCATGACTCACTCCATTTTGGTCTCTGTGTAAGATAGGTGTTTATCATATAAACCCGCAATCTGCAATCAGTTTCACCTAGTGCCGGGAAATGTGAACTTTCATGTATGTCCCGAAGTCTCCAATAAGTTCTCACTGTCGAGCTTTCTTGTGCGATCTCACTTTTAAGCCGTTCAGAAAATACGCATATGGCGTAAAGTAACCCTTCTGAAAATTCGATAGTAGACCGTAAAATTACCACTAGTACTAATAACATTTATATTCTGTCCCCTTAAAATGAATTATTTAGGACCTTTAAGTAATGGCGTCCAAGTTCTCGAATGTTTTAATCAGGTAAAAGGAAACATTTAAGGCAAAAAATAATTACAAATATTTTTTTGTTTTGTCATTGTCTAAATTAGAAATAATTGAAAGAATATTTTTTCATGTTCTCTTGTAAGATCATAATAAACCGTTAACCTTAGACCGAAATTCGGGAATATCGTAAGGCATCTTTTCTTTGCCTTTGTCTAAATAATTCAAAACTGATAATTTTAGGTAGTCTATGACGAAGCCGGTTTCATTATGTTACCATCTTTGAAGTTTTGTCATAACATGTCTGTGTTTCCATCCTTATTGGACCGCAAGGCCATTACATCTAGCCTCTTTAGATCCTCCAAAAATAATCGCGAAAACTGGCAAGCCTGAGTAGGACAGTGGTCTGCGCATTCACCTTTAAAGGCAAAGGCTCACTGTACAAATCCCTGTACCGTCGGACATGGTCATTTATAAATATTTCATTGCTATACTTTGGCTGGGATGCCAGTCAGCATATGTTGTATGCCGCCGAAATAGTCTTAAAGGACTTTAAATGTGAAGATGTCTATCTTTCTATCACCTTCGAGGTATTTACAGTAGGTGTTACACACAATAGGTATTTTATGTTTCTTCATTCCAAATCAAAAATCAGCTTCGTAGTTACATATGTTAATCAAAAGGTAACGCATGAAAAGAGTGATTAAGAGAGTTACATTATGAGAATGATGTGAATACTCATTGAATCAACTGAAATGTACTAAAGGGTGCATATTCTTCAAAAAATTAAGATATAAGATTTTAAAATTTTGAACGCTTAATTAACATTTTTATTGTTTTACTGAATTCCATGTAAATTATAAAATTCAATAAAAATTATATTCCAAAAAATTATTGATATATCGTTCCTCGTTAATTCGAAGCAATAAAGATAACAACATGTATGTTTGGTGTTCAGGTTGAGGATGCTCGTATTCCAAATCGTAAAAACAGTGAATGAAACCGTAACCTCTGAGTAGAAAGTTATAACGGTGCTTTAAGCCGCTTTTACTGCTAACCACGCTTATCTTTTCCGCTCATTGATTTTTATTGTCGTAGCCTCTCTCATACATCTAGAAAAATTGCTTCCGAATGCCAACTCAGTCGATTCTTAAGGGTGACCTAAAACGTTATATTTTGCTGCTCACAGTGCTAACTCGATGAAGCCGTGGAAAACGTAAAAACGAGCTCCAACCTTCCTTTTTTCGTGTCTTCACACGGAATAAAGATTGTGCACTCCTAACCTTCCTCCTGTCGCACCTAAATCTAGGATGATGGCTCCCGGCTTTCATGTTCCCAACCAGCTCCTGTGCTCCGGTCGCCGTCTGCCATGCTTTTATTTCCCTTTAATCTCATATTCCTTCAAAATTTTAACTCCTCCGTCGAATCCCGGCCTTAATTCGATTCCGCTTGCCTTCCCGCCCCTCTTGTAGTGCTCGGACGACTTTGTTCTGCTTTCCATTTCATTCTGCCAAGGTTTCCCTTCCCCCCCCCCCCGCATGCCTCCCCCACACCTCCACCTGTCTTCCGTTACTCCCTTCCTCCATTTTTTTTATTTAACTTTTCCCTCCTTATTCAAATGAGCGTCGAACGTGACTCGCTTACCTTTCCTTCCTCTTCCACTTTTCCCTGCCGTCCTTCTAGCTCAAGGTCACTAGAATTTCTCGTAATTAACCTTTTATCTCATTGGTTCGCCGTCGTAAAATTATATTTACTGATAGGCCCCGTTTCCATTAATCTAAAGCAGGACTTTCCATCCCGTTGCATAATTTAGAAAATAATTGCCTCGGAAAGTTTTGCTTATAAATGACCCAACGGCGTTAATTTTGATTACGGAGTTTTATTTTTAGATACGTATGTAGCAGTGCGAGAAAAGGTCTTAGAGACTTTATTGGAGTCATTCACTGATCAGATATTAGCTCATGTGCCGTGTTCACCTTGAAATTGTCATTCGTCATGGTTGGCAGTCGAACGCTGGTCCATAAATCATGTTATCATTAACTTTGGCTCACTGGCGTGCATAAGTAACTTGGCCAAAGTACTCAACGTGAATTATGGGAACGTAACTTAAATTCCCAAATTAAGTGCATTCTCATTTCATTATAATTTCCCCTCTTTTGTGTTATCATCACCTCTTAAGGCATGCATATTTTTTTAAATAATTAAGGGTATTATTATCGCTTCGAGCTCACGATAGCTGGTTAACGTAGCGGGCAAAAGTTTTATGGTGCAATTTTCTATTGACTAAAATATGCAAATTTTCTACGAATTATCACAGGCTTCAGGCTTGGAGACAACTGTGATACCATTGATATAATCGGTCCCCATGCTAATCGTTGCAGTTTTAACCACAAAGCCGTAATACATTAAATATGAGATATAATTAATGAGCATTTTATGTTAACACGTCGACCTACTTAATTGTACTTCATAGTACGCCAATTGTGGTAACCAAAATATGATTAATCCATTCCACATGCCAAATCGCTTGATATGCCTCTATAACCTGAGGGGTAAAAATGTAATGTTCATTAATGAAAAGCGTGCCCAATGATTTTTTACATAAACATATCAGTACATATACCTTTGTGTCCTCGTACTTGTACCATTCGGTGGTTTTTAAAGTAGAGATACTGTGAAGCGAATAGTGGAAACATATTTCAAGCTTAATAATATAGACACATACATAAGAGACACTGAAAAACACACGACCCAGGTTTCAACGCTTTTAAGTCTGCGGTATTGTAAATGTTATTGTTAAATTCTCTGAAATATGGAATACCACAAAGTTAATAAGAAACTTGTATTATTTAGCGGAAACAGGCGTTCACAACATTCGTAACATGGCTTGCATTTATTTTGAGTTTCATGATATATATTATAAGTTTGCGTGCTCTGAAATATATCAGATATGTGCATTCTGTGCTAATTGTACGTACTCTTAAAATAATGGATTGCTTAATCACATGAAAATTTATCTTTAGAGTCCTTCATCCGTGATTCCATTCAGTCATACGCTCATTACGGGCAATAATGGCGCCGGGAGCTCAATATGACTTCTTGCCGCGATGGCAATCGGGGAGAAATTAATACCCTCATCCCGGCGAAAGTTCGCTCATTCAAACTCATTTATTCTCTGCAGCCGCGCTGAAAAAAAACCTTAATTTTCTTGACTTTTTTTGTTGATCTCTAGGTCCGCTCAAATCTCCAATTTCCCCCGGTGAGGTTTTAACCCTCCCTCTTCCCCTCCCCCCCCCCCAACGCCCCAATCCAATGCATAACCCCATAATAGGTCCCCGCCCAAATTGCCAATCTCTCTCCGCCCCTCCTGTCCCCAAATCCGCGTCCCCTCATCCCGCATAACTCTCTTTCTTTCCCATACCCTCCCTTCCTCGCCCCTTCACCTCCTCCTTCTTTCTATTAGTCTCCTCGTGGCGCCCGTGTTTTCGTAATTAACGCTCAAGTGGAATTCCATTCGGGGCTGAGGAGGCGGTGGCGGCAAACCTCTCCCTCCGTCGCCCCTCGAGCTTTCCTCTCTTAAGAGCTCTGTCCTCCCAAAACTTCTCCTATTGTCACGCTCATATCTAACAAGCCGTTCGTTTCAGGGATTTTTTTTAGTTCGCCCATCGTTTCTGGCTACCGGAATCGGAGCCAGCCTTGCTTCTTCTTTCTCCCCGAACATTAGCTTACTTTCGTCCGCTCTGGTTTCACCAGTCCTCTTCCATTTTCCAATTTTTGCATTTTGGTCTGCATTATTTCCTCCATAGAACAAAACACAGAGGATAATTTCTAAACAAAAGGGGTAAATAGTTTCTTATGCATTATGTCTTCTCTAAAGGCAAGACTTCTCGAGAATTGTGTCGCAGGTTTTCTTTAAGTATTATCGACGATTTGAATCCATAGTGTATCTTTTCTGATGCAAGGGAATTTGAAGATTCTGAGTCGTGGTTGATTAAATTATTATTTTAAGAGCTGTTGTTGGAATATTGCAAAGCTTTAAATCCGCAAAGTAAGAAACCTGCCTCCCTACTGTTAGAACTGAACGGATGATATGTATGCCCTTTTAAGAGATTTATGTATACAATCTCCCCTAGATTTATATTGCTGATATCATTTATTTTCCACAATGTTTAGATAAACAATTAAATATAATTTTCAAAATAATTAATGAAAAAATTGATAGGCTAACTTGCAATATGAAAAATGCATTCTTGGGGACACCTCTAATAGATATTTTATCGCTAGTAAGCCCCTTATGCCCTCACAACACGTACATTGTACCCTTAAAAAATAAAAATTGTCTCAATAATTTTCCAATAACAGCCATTCTTTTGATCTCCTTATCAACGATACCAGATTATTGTAGTTGTTTTAACAAAATTTAGTGTTGAACAGTGAGCTCTGTGGTGATTTATTTCTCATAGAAAGGTGTAAGTTATTATTTATCGTACTAATTCAATTCTGTGAAGCATTTTGCGAAATTTCGCAGTTGAAACTTCTTTCGCATTGACCAGAACTCGAATTCATATTTTTCGAATTCTAAATTCGTCGAGTCCTAGTCAAGGAGAATTGTTTTTCTTATGAGGAATTTCTCTCAAATGTACTATTGTGGGTACCTCCGTAAACTTAATATCGTAGCCAATTTTGGTATACTCAAAGTTCGTTCAATTCATCGTGGAATATTAATATCAGAACAACACCCTTCAATATCTGAGACCTCCTTTCGCAGTAATTTCATTGTCTAGGATGACTTGAGTTAAAATACGACTCGTATATGCTTTTTAACAATGATTTTACCTTAAATATTTATAGAATGATGATGTTTGTAATTTCACAGAGA
The DNA here is from genome assembly GCA_963169105.1 of Ceriagrion tenellum. NCBI lineage: Eukaryota > Metazoa > Arthropoda > Insecta > Odonata > Coenagrionidae > Ceriagrion > Ceriagrion tenellum. The sequence continues at coordinate 141,669,378 of OY720635.1, read as the reverse complement.
CAATTAAACTAGTAAAAATTTCAAGGCATGTCGTATAATTCGCGCATTTTCTGCTCCCCTACTCTCCAGCCCATAGTCTTTTTCTTGCTGAAGAAGAAGAGTTCTATTTTCAAACTAAATTAATAAAATTTTAATTGAAATTAAGATAAACGAATACCCCCTATTTTTGCGAAGCCATTTCAGTCTTTTGCTCATTGGAGCTCCTCCTACGCAGCGAAATTTTACATATCTTTTCCAATGATGAAGTTTGGATCTGGCGTTGAAGTGAATGTCCCTTTTCTCATTCAAATGTTTATGCTTACTTAACTTTTTCTTACACTATTTATGAAGAAATTGCTTCCCTCAGGACCATTTTAGGTAAAAATAGCCAGTTTTAAGCTATTGGAATCAGCTATTAGCTCATAGGCAGCGTCATTTAATAATTTCGCGGATACATACCTTCTTGATGAAATTAAAGGTACAAAACCAGAATTTTATGTTATAATGCCTTCAAAATCGGTTTCTTGTAATTATTAAAAAAATAATTTAATATGTTTCTGGCCGATAAAGTAAGTGTACCTGGTTTTGTAAAAATATATTCTTACTATCCTTCTCGGGTACTTTCATTAAGATTCTAACATCTGGCTTGAAAGAGAAAGTCCTCCCTTAATGTGGTGTTTTTGTGAATATAACCGGCTTTTGTCAAGTTGACCCTCAAAATCATCCGACTCCGTTCTGGTTAACAGTGTTTGGTTCCCTGGCTGGCGTGTCGAGTATTCGATTAAGGATCTCGGTTGCCACACGAAGAGTGGGCCGCCAGCCCTTCCCACGTTCACCACCTTAAAGCCCCTCCGTTCTCCCATCCCGCCTCACTCCACCACTCCCATTTTTATCCCCTCGTCTCGAATTTTGAAGGTCACCCCGAGTTAAACGTGCAGTAAAAAGGGTCGCCAATGCGGCGCTGTGAGTGTTGTCTATGCGTAGATTCGATTTCAAGCGTGACGGTCGGGGTTTGGATTCAAGTGAGTGAAAAGGGAGGGGCGGAAATCACGCATGAACAGCCTTTTGAATGTTAACCATGTCGAAATTGTTATGGAGCTCCATTGATATCGTCCTAAAGCAAGATTGGTGCAGTTGAACACGCACCATTTGCATTTCTGTGCCACTAGCACGTGAAAATAAAACTGAAGGTAGATGGCCGGATTGAGCTATCTACGTAGCTCTGTACCTAATTAGTTTTTACTGCCAGCATTTATTCAAAACTAATATTCGGCTTTCCTATACTCTTTCAGTTTCTTAAGTTGGACGTATGCAAACAATAGTTCTCTCATTTTGTAACTAATGCCTTATAATCAAGCGTTATTTGACTTAAGCTGTATTGCTAAACTAACAAACTTAAAGGATTTCATTGTTTCTTTGAGACTTAAATTGTGTGCATTCACATGGTGCCATATGTATCTTTTTAAAATAAATTAACCCCATATCCAATTAATTTTCAATGCTTACTTTGCCAAAGTGTTTATCAGTTAAAATTTAGTTAATTTAAAAGTTTAAATTAAGTATTACATTATGATATTGACCAAATACCGAATAATACCTCTTTATATTATTTCCTCCATCTTAATATTGCGTATTTCAATGTAACCAGTGATCATGTTTTTATTTGCTGAATTCTACCTTCTCAGCCGCAGGGCCCGGATTTGAGATCTGGTAGTGGTTCAGTAGCCCCTTGCACACTTCGTATAATGAAAGCTAGTACGTACGCCGAGCTTCCCTTTTCCATTCGTTCCAACCCACACTTCATCTACATCTACATCTACATACTACCTCGCGAGCCGCCTCATGGGCGTGTGGCAGGGGGTGGTAGGTCACCAGCCGTGTAAAAATGTAAAATATTTGGAAGTGAAATGGTGACATGTACTATGGGAGTGTATTTAGAGGAGATCAGTTTTTATTGTGGTCACTTATTGTGCGCGGAATAAACGAGTTTTTGTAGCTATCTGTTCGGCAGAGTATCTCTCTTATTTACCGCATCTGTCAGACCTAGAAAGGTAGTGAGGCTTCATGATAATATTCTCCTCTTTCTTCTATTCTATTCATGATAATTTTTCAAGCAGCCTAAGCCTAGCGTGCAGCCTCCGAGTCTCTATGAGCTCCCACCTCGATCCCTCTAATAGTTGTGTAACACTATATGTTCGTTCGTAGCAGTATTTAACGAAGCATTCTGCTTTTCTTTGTATTTTGTTAATTTTTTGTTAAATATTTATGACTAGGGTCCCAAATGCTCGCGACGTATTCGAGATGTGGCCTAACCAGAGCTAAGTAGCATCTCTCTTTGACTTTTTGATCCGAGGACCTTCCTATTATACGTTTAACAAAACCTAGTTTCTTTAATGCTGTGTCGCATATGCTTTGTATGTGTGCTCCCCACGATATATCTGAAGTTAAGGTAATTCCAAGATATTTTACTGTATTTGAAGATTTTATGTTTACTCCCCCCAAGTTGTGTTTACTCCCCCCACATGGCTTTTGTGTGATGACTTTCGCAGGAAGTAAACTGTGGTATATTTACTAATATTTAGTTCTAAACCTCACTCCTGGCACCACGAATGAACGTTGTTAAGGTCAGATGACAGAGCTCCAAAGTCCGCATTTTCGCTTATTTCACGGTAGATTACTGTATCGTCTGCAAATATTCTTAATTTACTACTAATTCATGAACTTAGGTCATTAATATAAACAATGAATAAAAGAGGGCCAATTACGCTTCCTTGAGGAACACCGGATGTGACTTCGACCATTTCAGAGCTAAAACCGTTAATATCTACTTTTTGTTTTCGATCACTGAGAAAGTCCCTTATCCAGTTCACTATGTTTTTATTAACTGCGCATGAATTCACTTTATAAATGAGTTTTATTATGAGGAACCTTGGCAAACGTCTTCTTATAATCAAGGAATATCGCGTCGATTTGCTTATTTGATTCGCCTGATTTTAGGATATCATGAAGGAAGAGCGCAAACTGTGTTTTGCAGGACCTGCCCTTTCGGAAGCCATGCTGTCTGCTGTGTAAGAGGTTACGATAATCCAGAAATGCCATAATATTGCTAAGGACAATGTGTTCGAGGATTTTGCATAACGCGATGACAACGATAGACGCCTATAATTTCCTGGGTCACTTCTATTTCCATTTTTAAATATCGGTGTGGCATTGGCTATTTTCCAGTCTTGGGGCACCTTGCCTTCGGATAGTGATAATTTGCTAAATATAATTTCTAAGAATGGCGCAATCTGTGGCGCTAATACCTTGAGCAAGCGTGCAGGTATTCCCTCTGGACCTGGGGATTTGTTACTTTTAATCGAACGCTCTTGATGTCGATAATTACCTCTACTAATAGTCGTTTCCCATTATAGCTAAATTATCTCCTCTATTGGTAATAAAGCAGTGATCCACAAACCACCTAACATTTCCGTGAGGGGTTCCGCTGATGATTGTTCAGATAACTTCTTGCTTCTCACCATTTATACTTTTTACTAGAATAGATAAATGAAAAAATTTCACATATACCCTAAAATTGTTTTGCATATTTAAGATGTTTTCCATAAAATATTGTAGCTTTCGCTTAAAGCGTTTGGAGATCTCTGATCTACATTATGTGAGCCAAATTTCTATGCATTTTGATGTGATACTACTTCTCTTCCTTGAAAATTACCTCGTCTGCTCCTCGAATAATGCCCCCTCAACATATTCTCTCGTGTGTTGTGTGTAAGAAGTGATTCCGTCTATCCTATTTTTCCTTCTCTCTTTCTCTGTGCGCTGGAAGGTGCTTTTGCCCTTTTAATTGTCGGGTCTTTCATTCGATTTCAACCCTTAATTTGTAGCTGATTCAATTGGAAGTTAGATCAGCTAACCTCTCTTCTCTCCTTGTACACCCATTCATCCTTTCCATTCCTTGGCTTCCCAAAGAGGACAGCGTGTGTTCCCTTTTCCTTCGCAAAAGCCTCCTCGCCCTCACTCCTTCCACTGATTCACCACCTTTATACCACCAGCCCCATTTTCCAGCCCGTCTCCTCCACACTCCCCCCTCCCCTTGGAGTTTCTCTTTCCTCACTTCCGTTTTGAAAGGGGGGGAAGGTTTCTCTTTTTCAAGGGGAAATTCCACGGCCTTTCCCGTAAGCCGACGCTCGCAATCTCAAGAGAGAAGGCTTACATCTTCTCGAGTTCGTCGGCGCTTTTTCATCTTTGCACCCCTCCCTCGTTCTAATTGCCACCGAAATGCCGCCTCAGAAAAAAAGTAGTTTTCGCCTTCTAATCTTTTCCCCCTCAGTGGTCGCCCACATTGAGCTTTTGTGACGATAATATTAAGTACTGCCCTCATTACTCGTCATGATTTAAGCTGTGAGGGGACAAAAGAGAACGTTCATTCGGCTCAGTTGGTTTCAACTCGGTAATTGTTTGGCTAGTATCGTGGGACCGCTTTCTTTTGGGCGGCTTTATTAGACAAATCACTTAGAATACTTTTTTATCATGGTAGAACATTTTAAAGTGCCACTTCGTTTTTTCTAGCTAGCGTAATTTCAAGCCTCGGATAACCGAGTTGTATTGTTTGAATTATATTACTTTCGCATTTATTTAATGCATTTAATTATAGCTTTTATGAATTTTATTAATGTGTATTTCATTAAGATATCCGTTACGTGGGCTTGGGTTCTTCTTCATATGATATTGTGTGATTTTGTATGCTTCCGTAGTAGGCATCTCACCATAAAATGATACGTTTTTATCTGCCACTTTAATGAGGAAATAATGTTTGTCCCTTTTTAACTATAGACATTAAAAAAAAAGTTTACAGCCAATTTGATGTCTTCTTCGATGCGCGAAATGAATCAACAAGTTAATCAACTGTATTAAATATAGGCATGGCTCTTTCAGTGAGCGATGACAAGAAAATAAGTTACTTTTATAGGAAAAATTTGTTTTCAATATTTTCTTGCAGCCTGACATGAGTATTTGTTGCCGGCTACTGTGGCTGTTGGTGTTGGGTATTTTTCCTATTGAATTTTTTTTTCCATTCCTCCAAAATCTTTTCCAGTTATTTCTACTAATTATGGCAACTATTTTTGTCAATTTAGATGTTTTTGCTACATTTTTTCATGCCATCATTAATAGAGACGGTATTTTATATCTTTCTAAGGTATTGGCTATATTTTTTTCCGATAAAGTATTCACCGATGTAAAGTTATTTATTGCTGAGACTGGAAGTCTGTCCAAAGAAATAGATGAAAACTTTGGAAACCGTTATGGAACTTGGTTTAGAAACTTGAGGAAAATAGGGTGTTCTTTGATCGGTGGCTTTGGGTTTCAAATGTGTAGAAGGATGAATAAAGTAAGCTAGGTGAGCATAAAAAATTGGGCTGGATATTTGTTGGGAGAAGAGGGGGTTGGTGGAGAAATTTAAAGATGGGAGTGAATAGGGAAACTACTGACAGATATCAAACTGCTTACGCATACGCTGCAAATCGCATACGATAACAGGGAAAATAACCAGTGACTGGTAAATATAAGAATGGAAACAGTTAATGTTGATTTCGAGGGAATTTGAGAGTAGTAAGGGTATTGAAGCATCTTTGAAATACATGGTGACATACAAAGATTTTGCTTTTATTTGATAGGCATAACACGGCAAACGTAATGCATGGTAGTCAAAAAGTGAAAAAAAACAAGAAGGAATGCGTAATCTGCCTTGGGCTGCGGATAAGTTCTGCTACTAAAACGAAAATATAACTTGAAAAATTGTGGTAAACCAATTATTATTTTTTTGATCCATAATATAGAAAAAATATTTATCTGTCCGAAGCGCATTATGAGTATTAAATTTCCATTTCAGACCATATAACATTGTAGATATATTTCGGATATTTTCTGAAGATTTTATCAAATTATTTTAGAAGTTTCATCTATTTTTAGAGAGTTAAGGTTGTAAAATCCTCTTTGTTGAATTTGAACTGTTGAATTAACTAACTGGAATCCTAGGTTTTGTTGGATATTTCGTAAAGCTTTTCAAGAAAGTGAATCATTCATTTTAACAAAATTCAATCGCCATCACTGGTGAGAACTGATGAATTAATGACGAGTTGTAAAATGTTTCCTGAACTTCTTTTGCCTCCTTTTCATGCTCCATTTTTTAAATATATTTTTCTGCCATTTTGCCATTGATCTCATGAGTAATGAGAACAATCACTGTGTCACAGTTTTATGCAATTGCCTAATATCCATTAAGTCCAAACAGTAAATACAATAATGAGCATGGACTGAGGATTAGCAACCCTTAAATATTATTGCGTACTCTTCCAGTCCCCAACTGTCCATAAGTTTCCTTTTGTCAGAGCTAAAAATAATAGCAGGAATTCTATACTGATTTTTCTTCCGGGATCCTGTATTTTTTTTTAAACTTTGGAAAAATTAACTAAATAAAAAATATTGCCTCGTCGATTGCGTCTATCGAGCCAAAGGGATGTAAATTTTAAACGGAGAGTGACTTTGGAATTCCGGGAGTTCAGCTCGGGCGATAAAAAGGGGTCCTCGCCAGACGAGCCCCTCTCCACCGTCTCCGCCGCCAGCGCCACTTTTACGCGCTCTCGCCGTCGCGCCGACCCGACCCGTACGCCATCCATCCATTTTTATGCGGGGCGTGCTTCTCTTCCTCAAGAAAAGAAAAACTCCCCTGCCCGGCTGGATGGCTGCGAAATACATCCCCAGCATCCCTTCTCATTCGGGGCTGCCGGCGCACACGTTATCCCAACCCCGCCCTCCCTACCCAACACACACACACACACTTACACACCCTACCGAGCGAGGGAGAGAGAGACCCCAAAATACCCACACAACCTTTCCACCTTACTTTTTCCTCACACCTCCAAGGCCGTCGTCCCACGTAACTCGCCAAGTCTTTATCCTCCTCCCCTCTCACCTTATCTTATCCTTTCTTTCACTTTTTTATTTTTATTATGCTCGTGAGCCAATCTAACGCTGTTTTTTGTTTCTCTCCCACTCCCAAGGGCTGTTCCAATCCGTGCCTCACCTCACACAAAATCTATTCATCCTCATTCACATTTTCTTTTCCCATCTCTCTCTCTTTTCCTTTCCTCATTTTCCTGATGGTGGATTCTTGTGACGGCCTCGTTATTACAATAAGCAAAAATAACAAGTTCATGGTGTAATTTTGTTGAAGATATATTTTAAAGTTGCCGCACCCGGTCTACATGCAATGGTTTTTGCATGGTTAGTATTAAGCCGGGGCAGCCCGACAGTAGTATGTTTGACTAGCAATTCGATGGTCGCAGGTTCGGCCAAGTGATGGAAAACATTTTGCTGATTTCAAAAAAATTAATAGAATGACTTATCCAATTCTTCTGGAACGAGAGAAATTTTCTACAAGCTACCCAAACTACCCGGCCTCACTGTTCAAAAGTCTCAGTCTCTGCTGATGGCTGATGTTGCAGATCGAGGAGATCGGTCTGGTATCAACAGCTTTAGCTACGGAGAGAGTATGATTACCGGAATAGGCCGGAGTTCTACGCTGTGGAAGGCATTGGGAAACTAACACATGAGCCAATGTTGTAGATCCAGCTTTTTATTCATCAATAAATCACGTGATGGCATTGCTACTGACAAGATAAACATGAGTAAAATAGTCCCACAGTCGGATCTCCGCATGGAGACTCTTGTCAGGGAAACGTCAGTTAAAAAGGGCAAATGCAATATGGAACATATGATACCTAAAAAAAACTCAAAACGGAACGATACTATGTGATGTTACTTTATCATGCGTTAATAATTGTCACGGAATTTGGCATGAATTAGCTGGTTTTTTTGCTATTTGATGAGATAACTAAAATAATAAAGTATTATCTTGGAGCAGGCAGCATATTGCCCGCGAAAATATAGGATTGTCACTCGACTTTGCTGCGATATCCCATACTTCGTCGCCATTTATATTTCTAATGCAATAAGGATGACAAACAATATGTATGTGACACCTCGGCCAAACTAAATCAACGAAACCATGCGACTTTTTTAGTTTCACAGACGATAATCATCGCTGAGAATTCTAGATATGATATCACTCACATGTTAGTGCAAATCGAGAGTTTTCTTCTAATTATATTATATGGTTTACTATTATATGGTTTACCCGCGATATTTGTACTTAACTAATCAAAAACAAGGATTGCCAATGCTAAGTAAAATTGATGATATCGGTTCATACACTTTAGAATGCCCTGAGAGAAGAAGAGGTTATGCATATCATGGCTAAGGATGCCTAATAGAGGATTGATCATTATCGGTGTATCGGTCGGTAAACGAATGATACGCATCACGGAGCGTCAGACGTTGACTCAGCGTGCGCCCGAAGTGCCGGTGCAAGAGCTTTGATGGCCTATAGTGAGTGCTTGCTAACGCACGCATATTCATGTAGAACCCGCGGCCACTAGCATTGCCACACCCTCCTTAGTCATATCCCCGTTTTCCTTTTCCTTCTCCTTATTCCCCATTTCCTCAGCATGCTACATCTCCCTGCTGGAGCTCCCTCCTTACGCATTCTCCCACCTCCCTGATCCTCTCATTCATGTACGTTCCTCTTCCTTGATCTCAGTCATCTCTTGAAAGAAACAGCACACTTATTCTCCAAGAAATCTCTTGAAACATTTCATAAACCCCCTAGGAAAAAAATTGCACTTTTCCCTAAAATATTCTTCGCCTTGTATACATATATATTTATTTTTCCTGAGGCATGGTTCACTTCTTCTTTCCCGACAGGAGAGAAATGATTCTTCCACGCGCCATTTTTGCCCCTGAATTATTTATGCCGTTCGTGTTTTCTCCTCTTCTTATCCTCTTCTTCATATTATAATACCGACTTGATTTGAACATGGGTACAGTTTAGTAATTCATGATATTTTCCCCTGCCACTGGTGTAGAGAGCATATTGTTGGAATGCAAGGCAGTATGTAAGATATGTATGTATAGTACGGTAATCATATTACTCAACCTCACATACCGAATTTATTGAATTCATCCCCAGGAATCCTATATACAGGTTTCAGGACATTGCTCCCGGCCTCATCCAGCTCTAAACCAGGCCCTTCTATTTTCTTTAAGACACGTGTATATGATAATATAGATAGGACTCTTCATAAACAGCCATTATTCCTCGTAAATTATTATCTATTCCGTGGTCATATGAGTATTGGGTAAAATTGAGATGAAAAAACGTCATTCGAGGAGCTCGTTTCTTTGGAAGAAGAAGCAAAAAGGTGGCATCATATAATGTAGAATAAATCTGGGCACAAATGCTAATTATACATCTATTCCTCACAAATCCAGTTATTCCCGATTTTCGAAAATTTATTTCATTCGAGACGAGCAAAAAATAATAACCATTACTTGTATATATAGTCACGAATGAGGAATATCTTTCATATGAGAATTTTTTCAACGATTTCGAAGTTTTTGAGCGTAAAAACTTCTTTAGCCTAGAAACGTAACTTCAGTTTTTATTCCCGATCAGAGAGAAGTGCAGCATACTTTATTAGTGCCTACCTGCTGTTCAAAATTCTTTTGCAGGGGATGGGTCCGCCATTTCCAATAGTCACTCCTACTCCATTCATTCAAATGCTCGCCGGTTCACGCGGATGGCGAAACTTCTTCGTCCCCAAGACTTTTATCCTCGTTCGTCTGTCGGAATAACCGCTCTATTCCATGCGGAATCATTCTTATGAAAGTCCTTGAAACTTTCGGCCTGATAATGCGATTCAACTCTTTTATTTATCTCTTTCTCCTAGTTCATGAACTATTAAGGCAACATTTACTTAGTATGATAGAACGTTGGAGCAGCACTTCTTCTAGCAACAATGTATGTTTGAGATTTCTCTTCCTAAATGTCTCATAAAATACCTCTACCGTAGTCTTCCCTCATCTCAATAGACGCCAACTAAATATCCTAAACGTCCATTTGAAACATCCCACTACATGCAACCTTATAAATTTTCTTTGATTATTTATTGATGTATTTTGTATCATAATATCTATTGTTTTGTTCAGATACTCGGTCTTTTTTGCCAAAATGTGAGCAGTTTGGCTTTATAAGGCATTGCAACTTTATACATTGCAACTTTGCTGAAAATTAGAGAATCTGTGAGCAACGAAGAATCCCTGAATCGAAAATCAGACGTACCTTCGGACCTCTGGTGTGACGTTTTGCGACTCTAAACTTATTATCTTTACTAAATTATACTACTTTTTGCATTGATTGACACTATAAGTAAGCCTTTATGTCCATCGAGGCTTAGCTTCCTTTCTTTGATTTTATGCTAACGGTAACATAACTTTCCTTCCTTAGCACAATCTTAATATTCCAAATATATTATTTGTAGTATTATAGTCCCTTTATATGTCATTTTTTCCACCGCTATTCTCACTGGTAATTGGCAAGAGTTCTGAGTGATCACTAAGGTGTTTTAATCTGTACATATTCTGCGTTGGTGTGTCATTTTTTGTCCAATTAAATTATCTAACTAAAATCGGCTACATCGTAATGCAGGCTCCCGGAGGATCAAAGAGTTGTAAATAAATCATCTCAGTCATTTGATCATCTACATATTTCTCTTTCCCCGTGTTGTCTTTAAGCTTTGAGCTACAGACTGCTTGTAGAGTGGGCCTCAACACTGTCGTCATTCCGACGCCACCCGATTATCCTCTCCTGGCGTACACGGTGCGGTCCTAACGCCTCACCGCGGACCGCCGACTTTCACGACGCAAGCCTCAACCCACAACACTTCCCCAACCATTGCAAACAAGTTCCCTCACTCTCTCTCCTCATCCCTCCCCTCCCACCCTCCTACTCACCCACCTACCCACCCACCCACCTACCCACCCACCCATTTCACTTTCTCGGTTCTCCCCTTGCCTTCCTAGTCGTTTCAAAAGAAATCTCTTTCAACCCGCCGCGCTCATTATTCACTCAGGTCCCTCAACCTCGTTGGGCATGCATGAGGTGCGATCAAATGGCTGTATTCATCGTGTAATCTCCCTCTCTCATTCAGTAATGCCAGAGATATGGCCGATGTTAATCTGGATTAACCTACTTATGAGTGGGGAAGCTGAAAATGGCAGTGTCTTTCATGGTTAGGAAGGAAAAATAGCTTATTGATGGGTAACTCCATTATAGAAAATGACGTTCTCTGTGTTTGAGTAGTAATTTGTTCTTAAAGCCAACCACCAACTAGGTACCAACTCATCCTTAGAAGGGTCAGGCTACGCCTTATTTTTCAACGGAGTATCAGATAAAGGCCAAGATGAAAATGCTTTTGGAGAGTTGAAAATTGAATTAGATTTTAAGGAGGCATAGGTACTCCTGATATGTATTACTATATTATAATTATCCTCACTCAAAAACTACTACTTGTCCCTGAAAATCCCATTGTTGAACTTCTTTCTCCTTATTCAATGATTCCCTCCTCAATAATTATTCTTACTATCAACATTACCGTCCAAAATATAATGCATTGTGTTCTATTGCTGTATGATTGTACCAATTGCCTAGCACAGAAATCGGACTCTAATTACTACTGTACCTTGAGTCTACTTTCTATGCTTAGCAAGTCAATTAATCAATGACTTAATTCTTGAAAAAATGACATTTTGCAAAACTTTAATACAATTTCGTACTGAACGTTCGTTTTAAAGCGCTCACTGAGTGTCGCTCAATGGAAAATATATGCCTCCTATACACTCAGCCGCTTGGAACAAAGTCTCATTTTGTATTGCCCATATTTTTCAGTTATCCGCTTCTCACGGTTTAGTATAACTTTCAGTTTGCCCAGTATCATAATATAGTTTAATTTTTGACTTCTCTGCTACAACTTATAGCCTGATTGTTATTCTTCTTCTTCATGCAAGGCATGTTTTTGCGTATCAAATTCTAAAACCTAGTAGTATATTATTAGGTATATATGCTCAATTTTTAAAACAGCCAAATATGTAAAGCTTTTTCTGGTGATTAATGTTACTTCGCTGATCTCCATTCTGCATTAAAATTTTCTGTATCTTGTACATTTACATGAAATTTGCAAAACTTATGTTTAAAAATGTGTGAAGCAAATATTCGGTTTATCTGCATACAGTTATGGCAGAGATGATACCCTTAAGTTATTTGTTTATTTAAGAAAAAAATAACTTATTCTCTTTTTACACTATTCTCCTCCACAAACCTGCGCTTATGCGTCTTGCAACGGCGAAATAAGGTACGAAGTAGACATTATAGGAAGTTACGCCAAGAGAAGGAGAGGAAAAAATAATATGAGGATGAAGAGGTCTGGTGTGTTAGTGGGAATGGGTACCGGATAAAATTTTGGAGGCATATTATTCTTTCCGTAGCAACCCAAGCTAACACAAACAATGTCAGACGCAAGCACACGTTTGACATTTCAGAACAAACAAGGTGGCTTTTGTACGGTGGTGAACGCATGCATAGCACTGGAGGTAGGGAGTAGGAGGAAAATGAACAGAAGAAGAACAGGGATAAAAAAGGGAGTGAGGAGAATGACGGGAAGGGAAAGGAATTGGAAAAGGAAAATGACTTTCAACCTTCATGGGAACAGCCACGCCCAAGGGCAAGTGTTTAACAGTCTATGCTGTTGCCCGAGCGAAAATAGCCGCGCGGAGTGACGCGTTTTTAGCGCCACGTCAATTTTGCTGTTCTCGCGAGTTCTAGGTTTAGCAGTTCCGAGAGTAAAAAAATTAATTATGTTTCATCACACTGCACTGTGGAAAATGTAAGCATACAGAAATTCCCGTCCTAAGTGAATATTTCATCGGATGATAAAGAATAAGAGTAAATACCACAGGAAATTATTAGTTTTGGAACATTGTTATGACGAGGTCAGTTCCGCGAAAAGAATTTGACAGATATCCTGTGGGTGGTGGAAGAGAGAGAAAAGTGAAAAGCTTGCTATTCAAAGACTTCCATTACACTTGGTTCAGAAAGTCATAATGAGAAGCAAAAAACCGGGAATCCAACCTCGCTATCTAGGGTTAAATTAATATTATGTATCTTCACTAGCGTTGGCTTGCCAGCTATTAGCGGGTTCAGCAAACGTTTTTTCGATATTCGAATTTTCGGTACACTACATACTAAGTGACATTTGACATTGAGTTGGGCATTTCAATCTTTTCATTTAGTCAAAACAACGCCAAGCTACGACGCAAGTGTGACGACTTGCGCATGTATTGATGTGTACGTGAAATAACACAGAATTAGACATCAGCGCCACCTATGGTACACAAACATAACTATAAATTATTCTCAGATGGTCAATTATTCATGAACTTCTCAGAAGGTTTTGACGGTCAATTATTCTTAAACTTATGATTTTTTTCCCTTTTAAAAATATTGGGGGAGAGGGTGGGAGGTGAAATTTTCGGGTCATGGTACCAACACCATCTACCACCTCGAGAGGGCGACAAGCTTCTCGATTTTGACCATCGACGATCGCGCGACCAGGAACGATCACCCTGTGAAACCGACAGCTCCTCGACTTGTCTTGACAAACCCTCGATGGCTAAGTACAGCTTATCATCCGTCGATGTGCTGTTGGAAGAAACGGCATGAACGGCCGTATGAGGAGTTGACACTTCGATGATCTTGTCAGCGAGCTCCAACAGCTTGTCTAGGGGTAACTTCGCTTGGGCAATCAGGATTCCTTGGACGTGCGGGGGCAATAGCCTCAGCCACAGTTGCCGGAAGAGGTTATCCGGAAGAGCGGTCGTTCCGGCGAGGGAGCGAAGATGCCGCAAGAATTGAGAAGGCTTGCGATCACCGAGATCCTCGTCCGACAGTAACTGGCGAACGCGCTGCTCCTCAGAGGCTGACAGACGTTCTATAAGCTTCGATCGTAGAGTCGAATAAGGATTCTGAGACGGAGGATTCGTGATTATGTTCTTAATCTCACAGGCTACGCGAGAATCTAAACGTGAGGCAAAGTAATGTAACTTCGTTACCTCGCTTGTGATCTTCGACAGCACGAACTGAGGTTCCGCCTGTGAAAACCCAAGACTCGGTTTCTCGGGCCAAAATGGTGGTAGTGTCACGGCAACGCGACGAACCGCAGGCGGGTTCTGCTCGGTGTCTGTGTGGCTGCGTCTTGAATCAGAATCATTTAGTTACTGATGGAGCTGGGCTTTTTCTTCATGTAAGCGTTAAAGCTTGTCTTCGCGCGGCAACACCATTTTCACCAAATGTGGACTATTTATTCACCTTGTCGGGGTCACCAATGTGGAGATGGGTATCCATGGACCACTCAAATACACAAAAAATTTCATCAAAATCGGTGTTGCCGTTTAGGAGGAGTTAAGTGACATACACACGTACAGAAGAATTATATATATAAAGATAATAATATACAGAGTATACTCCGTTACTTTCTTTAAAATAACGCAACACCTAATCTGAAAAGTATGAGTCTCTCACTAAGGCCATAAAATTTGAGAGTAGAGAGGTTTTTGTTCTTACTGATTAGATCATTTATTTAGCGCACATAAGGAACATAATTTAAAATAGGTTAGGATAACTATATTAATGTTTTTCCTCTCTCCGGCGTCAGAAATGCATCAATATTCATAACAAATTTGCAGATATTTGGATTAAAAAATTGCTACCAATCCGTTTTTAAGTGTACGTTTGTCTAATACTAATATGTGGGTGTTGAATGTCTATTTACTATAGAAATTGGAACTAACCTATTCAGAGACAGGAGCATTTTACGATTTACAAGAACACCAATGTTATACTTAAATGGAATATTTTTATCGAGGACATTTTTTGCAGTTTTCCTTGAAACTAATTTTAACATTTTTTTAGCTAATTCAAAATGCAAATATAACTTAAATCCTTCAGTTCTTAGTTTTATTTACTAATTTCTAATATTTTGTAGAAGTATTTCCAAGTGAAAAGAGAGAATAAAGAGTAATCATTGGTTTGGGATTCTTATTACTAATTCTAAAAGTCCCGGTGGGTTTTTCCTATGAAATTCATTATGAACGATTAAATACGATACTTCCACAGACGTGCTATTTTAACGAGCTCCATACATCAATAGGAGTAATGAAGTATTGTTATTAATTAGCGACCTTTTCTAAGATTTTAATACACAAGAGGGGTCATGTTGTGATGCTTAAAAGGTCGGTGAATTAAATCTTTGTGACATCGCTCTTCGTCCAAAGGGTTCCCTAAATCGCCGAGGAAATGTGGGTTCAAGCTATTTTTTGCATCCCATTCTCTATCTGATAAAAAGACCCTTCAAATTTCCCAAGAAATTTACGAGTACTACTTAATTGTGCGTTTAAGATCCCTTTACAGCCCACTTTCGAAAATCAAATCTAAAATTATGTTGGAAATACTGTCATTGGTTCGTTTCAAATCGTTTCCATTTGGAATTTAATCGTAGAAATCAACATTTAGTATTCCTACTCCGTAATAATAGGGAGGTCTTAGTCGGAACAGAGATGAGGATAATTACTTGAATGAACCACCGTAGGCCGTACTTATAAACTGGAACATGAATACTCTAAAGGAATTTTCTTTCTTCTGTTATTTTTGCGAGATGTAACATGTAGTGTAAAGATTAGAGTATCATTTTTAAGTATAAAATGTGTCTTCTAAAGTTTATTTAGTCACCCGTTTTCTTATTTTAATTTCAAGTGATAAAAAGCTCGAATATTGCTGGTGGTTTACATTTCTTACTTAATATACTTCATTAAGATGCAAAATTCAAATTCTTTTCCTCTAAATTTATTTTATAACAATTTTTATTTAATAATATTTAAATTAAGTTTTCATACTCCTCTGCTACATGTAATGAATTACAATATAGATAGAATTGAGTATTTTGGGTGCGTCGGCGCTATAATAAATCACATCATTTTATGCAATGTAGTACAAAGAAAGGTAGTACAGAACTTCAGTGAGCTATTTTCTGATTTCGTGCCGGCCAGGATATCTACTTGGTGATCCAAAGATTCGTTTATCAATCTATGGACTAATAACCACATCTCCATATCACCAATGTTGGTAATAGGATAAATTTCTGAATGATACTTAACTTAGACGAAATCGATCGTTGACATGACCCCAAACTTAAAGGTGTAGGTAATAACGCTTTCTTTCCCCAACTCCCATGCTGTACTCAACATCGCTTTCTACCCAAATTTCAAGAGAAGAATTTTATAAAATCGTTTGGGCTGAGAAATTCACGCAAAGACGGGTCTGGACTCGAAGATGTTTAAGAAGAAATAAAGAAAAGGGTCGGGGTAAAGGATCGGGTCTCGACGCTAACTTGGGGGTGGGGCAAAGGGCTGTAGGCGGGAGCGACGGAAAAGCATGAAATTTTCAGAGCCTTAAAAAGGATTCGTCGCCATTCTGGGAGAGGTGAGATACTAAAGATCGGTCGGGGAAACGGGGGGAGGAGGTAGAAGGGTTAGGGGAGTTCAAGGAGGGGGGACACATTCAAAGGGGAGAGGGGTCGAAGGCGAGAGGTGGACGGCGTAAGTGCATGCGGTGGGCATAATGACCAGTTTGAGAGTCCCCGAGTTTGAGACTCGGGGGAAAAAGGTGGGCGGGTCGGAGGCCGAACTGGGGAGGGGGCAAGAGTGCGGGAATATCGTGGGCCCGCTGGTCGAGCGACGGGCGAGACGGAGTATTTGAGCGCTATTCCCCGTCGAGAGGTGAGAGAAAAAGAGAGCGCTGGCGAGGGAGGAGTCTGTCCGTGGTAGGAGTTTAAGTTCGGCGACCCAGCCACCTTCGGAGCTTTCGTCGCCTCTGTCCCGGAGATGGCCACCACCCACCCTGTGAGGTGGGCTTAACTGATGAATTAATGATCGCCTTCCTCCCTCGGCTCACCTCGCTATCCCATCCCGTTATATTTATCTCTTTCCTTTTCCCCCCTCTCTATCTCTCTCCTTCATCGGTTCCTTCTCCTCTACCTCTCTTCTACACGTATGGCCCTCGCAAATCTCGTGGCAGATATTGAATTGGGATTTTGAAACAAATAAGAATCTATTTTTTTTTAATCGCTTAGGTCAGGGGTTCCCAACCGGTGGTACGTCACTAGTGGTACGCGGGAACGTTTCAGGTGGTACGCGTGAGTGATACGAGCGTTTACGCAATTATTATAAAAATAAAAAGATTATATCAATTTTCCATAATCGTTTTATTTTTTCCTTTATTATAGAATTTTATTAATATACATATATCTCTATATATTTTTAAATACAAATTAGCAAAAAAATCGAAAAAAATTTATATATATATTTATTGTTGTCTTGATAAAGGGTTGAAAAAACCGAAACATAATTGCACTAATAATTAAATATGAAGTTTCCTCAGTAATTTAATTGAAATAAAACAAGTCATTGGGCACTTTTCCAACAGTAAATATATGTTTCAAAAAAAATATAGAACTGATGGTACGCCAAAATTTCTAAAAATTTCAAGTGGTACGCTGTTGCTAAAAGGTTGGAAATCCCTGGCTTAGGTGAATGGATAGTCGCTATAATGATCTGATCCTTCTATAATGATGCACAGATCCTTCACTGTACCAATGTGATCACTTTAATCGTGTACTTAATTTCCACTTGGCTGCCTAAATTTGTTTCTACTTCTTGTATCTAAGGCATTTCTCTATTGTTAAAACAGTTTTTTTCGGAATCGGTCAGCGGCTAGTGCTTGAAGTTTGTGGTTAATGGTTCTTCTAACCCATAAAAAATTCCAACTCAATCGGATTATATCTTCAGGCTGCGCTTTTTAGTCAAAATTTTAAATGTTTATGAAAAAAGTCAACAATTTGCAAATTTTCCTGATAGCTTCTAGATGTTCCCGGAATAATTGTATGGTAAATAATTTTATATATTGCTTGCATATGCTTAATATTAGCGATTGAGTGCGTTTGAATCAGGCAGACTGGTTTAATAATTCGTCAAAAATCGTCAAAAAACGCCAAATATACAGAAATGTTTCGGATGTTAGGTAGGCAATAATTGGCTATAATAACTCGACCCCACCGACTTAAATTTACTAAGAACGATAAAGCAATAGGATAGGAAGTAAAATGCAGCTCTTAGTTCATCGACTAATCGACTATCCAGCACTCACCACAAGGAGGTGGCTGCAGTCGAGTGCCGCCCGCCCACACACCCGGGTAGACTGGCCTTTTAGGTTTTAAAGTCCGCTTTGATATCATACTTTGGTAATATTTTCCTGTCCTCCAATCGAGCTCTAATGTAACCATCTAGGGAGTCTTAACCACATGCAGCAATTGATGCAGCATTTACATCCTTGACCTGCCACTCCTCCAATGCCTGGTCATTGCACGGCAGGTCAAACTAAGTCTGCAGTTTTCCTAAGGAATCATCTCTTCCTGCTGCGACCTCTTCTACGTTTTCCTTGGTAAAAAAGTGTGCTACTGGAGGTGACTTATTTCTTCTTTTCTCCAGTGCACTAAACCTGTGTAATCTTTGGCATTAAAGTAGATTATTGGGCGTCCAAATTTTGTAATAGTGTTGTTGTTTGGCTTTGGCTTTTTATTGCTTCCAGGTTCTTCTTCACCGCTTTTTCACGCATATTTGGTGGACTCTCTGCCAACATACCAACAAGTATGTTTTCTAGATTATTAAAGCACTTTTGAAGACGTTCATGGAGAAAAGTCTTTCAATTGTTTGGTAAATTCTCTATTTTCTGTAATGTTAGCCACAGGTTTTTTGACACGTGCTTGATAGCTCCATTGCATTTTATGTGAAACCATATGGGAGCGTAAACTTTTACGACAAATTCTGTCAATATCTTAAGAGCAGGTGATGGATTTCAGGTCGCTGCATACAGTCGAAGGATGGGCTCTGCATGAGTCAGACATCGAATATGGTGAATGGGCCCAGGAAAACACATCGCATGATCATTTGGACACTGCACTGTTTGCCGTCTGGCATATTTTGTAGAGATAAACCTGATCTTTGCTGAAAACATCAACGTCAACATCAGGAAGAACAGCTTCAATTTTTTCGAACTGGACCATGGGTCGATCTTGGCTGGGAGACAAGCTTTTTCCTACGTCGCTATGGAATCCCTTCGGGCCGGATGACTTATCATCAATTTTGTCAAAAATGTGTCTAAGAGGCAGTTCATTAGAATGCAATTGACACACAATCCATTGAAGAGGACGCTGGATATATTCTTCTAAACGCCAAATAATGGTGGTGTGCTTCCCTGTGTTCTTCCTCTCTCCATCGGATCCTATGCACGACAATTACGTCAAATCTATGCATTCTTCGCTGAGAAAGTTCCAAATAGCGGCGGTTGAACCTTCTGCGTCGGCTGTTTTGGATGTCACGTGGGTAAGGTAAAATGAACCAGGTTTCTCAATGAGAGAAATTTGCTCTTCTTGACAAGTAAGTGGCGCGGGTGATGGCACACGGGCGATAAGAGCACTCGGGTGATGGAAGATGAGTCCCACCAGTGTAAGCAACGCACGCTCTGGAGTTATTAATGAATTTGCATCTACCCTTTCGTGATGAGAGTTAGATAGTCCATTAGTCAATAAACTAAAAGCTACATTATACTTCCTATCCTAATACCTTATTGTTCTTGGTAAATTTAAGTCGATGGGGTCGAGTTATTATGGCGGGTTATTGCCTACCTAACAACCGTAAGATTTCTGTATATTTGGAGTTTTTTGACGATATTTGACGAACTATTTAACCAGTTTGCCTGAATCAAACACAGTCATTCGCTAATGTTAAGCAACATACAAGCAATATATAAGATTATTTACTATGATTTCATTCCGGGAACATCTAGGACATATCAGGAAAATTTGCAAATATTTGACTTTTTTCTAAAAAATTTAAACTTTTGACTAAAAAGCGCAGCCTGAAGATATAATCCGATCAAGTTAGAATTTTTTATAGGTTATAAGGACCACCAAGCACAATATTTAAGCACTAGCCGCAGACCGATTTCGCAAAAAACGGTTTTTCGATCCACCCTATTCTACAGAGCTGCTCGTGACGTATCGCATTTCCGATCGCCTGTACATAATATGTATGCAATTCAGGTATCACTTGTGCTTTGCGGGTGACACATGATTAGGATATATTTGTGTCCTGATTTAAGCGTTCATGTTAGTCTAAATTATGATATAGCCTAAAAGACGTTTTTGAAGTGTTATTTTCACGAAAATCATTGGAATAAATGAATTTTACCATATTCAAACGGGCCTAAATACTTCGTAACTAAATATGGGTTTTTCGTGCGGAAACAGCTCTCTTCCTACGTAAAATGCCAATGAAAGGCCTTAGAAAATTACGGCCTTAGTCGTTGTCGGTTTTTATATATCTTTCTACGTTTCAAGGATATAATCCCATGGTTCCTCGCAGTTCGAGCTACCTCCAAAGGGTGACACCCAGCACTGCTGCACCACTTCGGAATATCCTTCACCATTCTCTTCCCTTCCGAGGCCGTGCCCCGCTATTCCTCCCTGTTCCGGCGCATGTCGCTCCTCCGCTCCTCCGCTCCGCTCAAAGGCATGAGAGCCAAAGCAATGCCTCTTATATGAGAATTCATTCACTGAAAAATTTTGACTGGTACTCAAATGTACACAGTTATGAGAGGAAGATACTTAGAATAGCTTTACTCTAATTTCATACAACGGTGGTTTTCAATTTCAATGGCAACACGACTGCTGAGCTGAAGTAAGTTCACAAGCATGGAAGTGTTAAGTTAAACATATCTTGATTTGATAATTTTTTGTTGAAATTGTTTTGCTTGCACATAATTTCTGTTTTTTTCCCAAAACAAAAACGGAATATTAAAATTCATTGGAGTGTCTTTTACCAGCAAACTAATGTCTTGTAATTTTCTTAACCCACACGCAGTCATGTAATCATCAATTTATCGCATTCAATGTGATTTAATTGCAGAACCGAAATGTCACCTGCATGCAAATGATTAAGTAGTTTATTTCCATGTATGAGAAAAACCTGAAAAGTATTGAACGAATTAATACCACTCAACAACTCAATCAACCCTTTCTTCCTTTGACGCCCGTGATTACTCATAGAAATGCTATTTATATTTGAGATATAGGGTGACTGCTATAGGAGTAACTTCATTGTGTATTTCCACCTTTTTTTTCAATGTACAGTCGAAAGAACTAATTTACAATGCCCTTAATAAGCAGGGATTGGTGAACTGTACCTCAATGACTCATGAGAATTTGGAATGAGTAAAAATCTATTAGAGAAGAGGACAGATGAAAAAATGTCGATGTAAACTTTTGCATCCAACGGTGGTTGTATGGGGTTAGGAAAGGGAAATTAATTCTGAGAGATCTTCAGAGAGAGAAATAATTCAGAGCTTAAAATGATTGTGGATTTAAAAAAAGTTTCTTACACAAACAGCATTATTAGGGCTTAAAAAAGAAAAGTGCATGATGCCTCAATTTAATGATTTATGGAGTAAAGTATTGGGATTTTGTAATGCCTACGTTTTGTAATGGTTACTTTTCTATGTGATGTCCTTTGTTGGGACATCAATTTATTTCTCTAGGCTGAGATTACTTTTTTTTGAGAAATTAACAGTCGTAACCCTGATGCAACTTAAACTCTTTGTAATATTCTGAATTTATTTGAAAGGCGAGGGTTTTAAATACGAAACACATTTCCCGTCCTCGACCCCACTAAAATGCACAAACAATCCTCAGATGTCTCCTGTTGGCCTCTAGATTATTTTTTCATAATTCTTTCACCCACTCTACTTCACCATTTACCCCGAATCAAGAATTTAATGTTGGAAATCAGCCAAAAGCCAATGGTCAAATTTTTACCAAGTATTGCTTGTTAGGACTGTTCTAAACAGTGTTAACTCGATTGTGCATTCAAATGACTCTCTTGAATTAGAAATTAAAAAGTGTGTCAAATAAGAGTGATATTGATCAACGTATCTCCTTTGGATAATAGTAAACATTTGAATATCGGTCATAATTTTCATTTTATGACAATTCATATTAGAGCTCAAGAGACAAAGCGAAGACTCATTCTTATGAACGATAGGGGAGGAGTGACATACCATGCGTCGGTACAGGGAGGGAAAAGAGGGTTACGCTGTCGGAGGAGAGGAAATGGTTGCGGGCTATTCCATAATGATGTAGTGGTGCTGGGTGGCATCCTTAGGAGGTAGCTCCAACTGCGCGGAAATATATCTTTGAAAAGCAGAAAGACGCATAAAAACCAACATTTTTGTACAAGAGGGGTTTTATCTTGCATTTTACATAGGGAGAGACATTTTCCCGTCCGAAAAGCAAATATTTAGTTACAAAGTATTTAGTGTCCTTGGGGCACGGGTTCCCAAAAACTATTGTTATATCTTCGCGCATGTAGAGATTTGAGAATTTAAACTAAAACGTGCCACACATTTTGTGGATAAAGTTAATCAGTTGTCTTATCACTCCATTTCGAAAATATTTGGAATTTTCAACTAAAGCAAAAATGACCTCAAATAATAACATAAAATATCTTGACTTTGAGAATTTTGACCAAGAAAAATATTTTGACTATCAAAATTCCCAAAGGAGCCCTAATTGGTACTCTTCTCTTCAACTAACTCAAAAGTCACCCTCCCGAACATCGTGTCGCATAAAATTACTTATAAATTGGTTAAAATCTCAGTCATTCCGACTAGTATATTCGTCCGCATGCCACGAAGGTTGAGATTTCTTCAGTGTCGTTTCTGGAGCAGAAATGGCTTTAGTGTGATGATATCATTGATATATCACGTTCTTAACCATCCGTTTCAAATTTTTTTGTGACGAACTGAAATCGATTATCTGCACAGATTCATTCCTGCCCACAGGACTTTAACTACCTGAAATTCGGTATCAATTCCCCCTGCGAAATAAGTTGCGGGTGAAATGCTCTCTTTAACTTCCTCCTCCGCCGCTGAATTTGGTTCGATGGGTTCCTACCGCGCAGCCGTATCCTTCCATTGAACTCGCATCGAACTCGACGAAACTCGATCGAGGCCGCCTCTTCAAAAGAAATCAGTGAGGTAATTCTGCCTCGCTGGTGTGCCTCTTCATTTTCTCTTCTGTCTCCCTTTCATTTTCACTCCTCTTCCTCTCGCCTTTGCTTGCCTTCGTCTCTCTCTCTCACTTTCCCGAAGGCAGAGCGATCAAGACTTGGGCACTTTGATAGTTTCCTACCCCTCCAATTCTCCCTCCATCTCTCTCCATCTCTCTCTCTCTCTCTCTCTCTCTCTTTCTCTCTCACCGCCCACAAGAGTTCAGTATATCACATGCTCCCGAGCATATCTTTCGCAACTTTTCCTCCTTTGCCGAGGCAACTTATCTCCTTTCAACCTCACAGTCCTTGGCCCTACTTTACACCCCGTCCTCGAACCCTCGTTTAAGTCTTTCACCGGAAACCCTTCACCAAAGTATTCCCTTCCATCATCCTCCACCTCCCCTCCTCGTCTCAGCTTCTCACTCTCTTTGAACAGCACCTCTACTTTGCTCTGATGCCTCGCTAACTCTTTCGCAAGTATCCAGTTTCATTCTTAGTCTTAGCGTCGGATTATGAGACACAGTCACGGCTCCTTTTTACGTCCTGCCGAGCGTGCCCTCCCCGCCCATTTCGCTACCAAATTTTCTCCTTTTTCTCCGCGTATCAAAGGAGTTCAGTGGGAGAGAGACAGAGAGTGGATCATAGCTTTTGGCCCTTTTTCACTCCTCCACAAACTTCCTATGCCCTTCTAAAAAAGACATAGCGGCTTTCTATATAAGCGATAAAATTTAAAGTGTGTTTGCTCGCCTGTCCTTTTTCCGTCTCGGGATTTTCTTCTTTTTTGTTGGAACGCTGAGGAGGTCTCTTTCTTTTCAAGCATGCTTTTAAAAGTTTTTCTATGGCCCTGCTTTCCTCGAGAAAAAAAGAGAACCCTCGACAAAATGCTTGCCATGTAGTGTTTTTTAATCGGAAAGGGAATACCCAATACTTCCCTCCGTGATACGGAAAGCCGTTTGGTGGAGTAATCTCTTTTTTGTAATAGCGGGATATTTTCCTTTAGTTTGGATCGATTTTTATCCTTTTATGGCCACAAAACTGAGAGAATCCATTAAATTGTAAAATAACAGAAAGCTTTTTCATAGTTGGAAAAATGGATGGAGTGTGATGGATAAGTTTGAATATCGGAGTAAAATGGGTATGCCTGTAAATGTTCAGACCTTTATTTACGTCTAATGTGACCCCATGATCTTCTTTCTCTATTTAGTTATACCCTCTCCGCAGTTGAATTTTTATCTAGGTTCTTACATTGGTAGAGTCAAAATGACATCTCATGACTGAAAATTGCCTCTTAATTTTATTTGTGAAGAATAAAATACTCGTTTTCTAGTAAAATTCCCATGCTAAATGCGTCTATGCTAACGAGAATTGAGAACACTTATGTTTTTCTTTAAGACTCCGACAATAAAACTGATAGGTAAATTTTCTCATTAGTTTCCACCGAAATCATAACACATACACGATGGTCGTATTTTTTATTCACCCTCGATTAACACTACTTCACCATTTTCTCCCTTTTGCTATTATTTTCCTCGTAGCGGATTCTCAACCAAGGTGGACTTGTAAAAATGTGCCTGAAAAATAAAATGGCTACAACAAATTTATGATCTTTATTTAAGAGAGAGTTTTTTATCATGAAAAGGAAAAACCCAACATTTTTAGCCACTTACCATTTCTACGTATTAATAAAATCCATTTACGAATACTCTTGTCAGCTGAGAAATATCATTTGTTATATTTGCCGCATGTTCTGAGATTTTAAAGATATATTGAAAAAAGGGCCTTAAAAACACTTTTTTACTGATTTTAAAGATATACTGAATATACTGATAGAGATTTTAAAAATATATTGAAAAAAAGCCTTAAAAACCTTACTGAACTTAGCTCTAAGCCGCGTAGAGCCTTGAATGAAAGCTTTTGGCCTACTCTTTTCCTGAGTGCTACCCATTTCTTGGCTCTATGAGTTTGGTCATTTTCGAATCTTACTCGTAGTAATTTTATCTCAGTATAAAGAATAGATTAGAAAGATAGGTTAACTTCAGAAACGTCCTGAGAAATTCGTAACCCCTTAGTCATATAATCTTTACTCTATTGCCTTTAATAGACATTAATTAGGGCAAGCAGTGGTTCGCTGTGGCTACACTTCGCGGGATGTGAGGCGATAGGTTACATTATTCACCTTTGACGGAGCTCTCGTCAATACGATGACATGATATCGAGTAAGATAAATATTGCAGGAACTCTTACGCCATATCAGTAGAATTCATATTCGGCAACATTCTTCGACTATGTCATGTATATAATTTCCAAAACTTTCAATGTTTGTATTTCAGCCATTTTCCTTACTATACTAACACTCTGACGGTACGATTTAAAAAAATAACGTGGTACTCCTTACATCTAACAAACATTGCTACAATATGTGCTGATCTCCTAGATTGGTAAACACTTATCTTAAAATTCCTGCCCTTCTACATTATTTAATTATCACTTGAGATTAGAATTGATGATTTATAGCAGACCAATAATGCATGAACGATGGATAATATGCGAGCCATATCGTGTGTGCTAAACATATTGTTTGGTCTTTTGGGTGCATTAAATATATGCCAATGAAGCACATTTGTACTTAATTATATACTCCTTGAAATGGAATACCTTTGCATCTTATCAGATGTTAGTTCACTCATAACTCGTTGCACGTCGTTATTTTGTTTTGGTTTTGCTTACATTAAAAGCACATGGTTGTCACGCATTGAAAAATTTGGTTGTTTCTTCGAATCAACTTTGTATTTTTAGGTCACTTTTCTGGATACCCTAGGCAGGTTTTGAGTGGATATATTGAGTTTTATGAAAGAATATATGATTATACAGTCAAACGTATATATTTTTTAACTAATATTTGCTCCACCCGGAAATATTAATAGGTCCTTTTTGCTGTCCACACCTCTATGATTGCGAAATATTCAGTCCGTGATTTTGTGAAACGAATGGAATCATATGGGAAACCTTTCCACAGAGGTGTGTTGTAGTAGAACTGAAGGTGTACATTTTCTTATCCATGCTTAACGAAAGTTCAAAGTTCATGTTCATCTTGACCAGTGTTTCCCAAACGTTTTTGAGCCATTGCAGGTAAAAAAATTATGATTTAATTAATGTTAATTTGAAACCAAATACACTGATGGTTTATTCATCACAGGACATGTAAGTATGGTACCATTCGGTCAGGATCCTGGCTCCAGCGCACCAATGGTGCCCCCTTGTTTCATTTCGTCCTATCAGATTAATGCACCGCCTTTCAGAGGACATGAGCGGTAGTGCCCACTTTGGGAACCATTGATCTACGCA
The DNA here is from genome assembly GCA_963169105.1 of Ceriagrion tenellum. Lineage (NCBI taxonomy): Eukaryota > Metazoa > Arthropoda > Insecta > Odonata > Coenagrionidae > Ceriagrion > Ceriagrion tenellum. The sequence goes on along the minus strand of OY720635.1, from coordinate 141,642,888 downwards.
ATTAATGTCCTGGGCGTTCAGATCTCAGTAGCAGATTGAGGTTTTGCTGTTATGACAGACGTAACAGGCTGAAGATAATGAATTTGTCACGATTGAATTATGCGTGATCGTAAGAGACTGTTATTTTGTGTGCTAAACAAAATAGCTTTGTCTTTATTATGCCAAGCTAATTTATAAGCCCAAACAGAAAAAAGGAGATACTTTGACGAGTGATGTACCAAAATCGTCGTTGTAAAATTATTGGAGTGACTGTATGCATCGTTCGTCTCTCTGGGTCAATACCCTTCCCTCTCCGAGGCACTCCAAGTATGCTGCTCGCCAACCCATTTGGAGGCAATGTTTCCCTTGCCTCTCGAACTCCGCCTCTTCTGCGCCTCATTCTTCGTCTCCTCTCCCTCGCTCTTTTCTGACTCTCTTCCCATCTTCTCTTTTCCTTTGTTTTCCCTCCTCTCGCAAGGGGGATTGCGTCAATCGCTTCTCGTCGTCATGGCGACCGTTCTTTTCATCTCTTCCGCATCAATGGCGAAGCAATGTGTTCGAAACGAAAAAAAAATAACGGCAAAGTAGCGTATAATGGAAGAAGGGAAAGCGCTGAACATTGCTTGGACTGGGGTAGTAAATTGCGTGTTGGGAGACGAGGAAGGAGGGAATTGGATGGGAGGTTGTATAGAAGGAAAATGTCCCAGACCAAAGATGAAAGGGTGAAACCTATTGGCCACGGGGACAATCCTGTCAGTTACTAGATATATCCTTTACCGAACGTTTACTGTGTATGATCATAAAACTTGATATACTTTAAAAATAAAAAATAGTATTTATACCTCTGTATAGTAAAGAGAGCATCTATGGCCAGTTAACCTAGAAAATTAGAAGAAAATCAAGGTCCAAGAATCAATCATAAAAGTTAGCATGATTTAATCTGGTATGTTTTTCTTGGGCAATATTTTAAAATCCAAATTTGACCTTCCTGCATGCCCTATAATATTTCAGGTAATGACGTAGGCAGATAAGATTATTATGAGGACGAAAGTAATGATATAATTAAGAATATTGAAGGATAAGGAACAATCTATGTTGGGGGCATGCAGAAGAAAGTAATATTTTTAGCGATACCTCGAATGGCAATAGGCAAAGCCTTATTACAGAAATCTACCTTCAACGAAGGAAAAAAGGGAATTTGATTGAATATTTAGTGTAAATAAAACTCAGTGAGGCGTAGAGTTGACTATGAAAAAGAATGTAATGGATGAACAGAGGGCGAACGGATGAGTAATGATTCAATTATACTTACCGCCGGTGACATTGTTATGCCACTTTAGGGACACTACCTATCTCGACCTATAAATCCTCGGGTGAAGAGGCTTTTACTAGTTACATAGTTACATACAGACTTAGTTAGACATAGTAGTTAAGGCCTGAAAGAATTTTGTAGATTGATGGAAGGTGTGCAAATAAATATTACGAGGAATAAGAACGTTCGTAAAAATAATCCAAGGTGATCGAATGCTTTAAACCTTGAAATTGGAATTATTAATGAAGGCCGGAAGAACAAATAGCAGTTTAAACTTGGGACTTATTCTACTAACAAACCGGTCAAATGAGAGAAGTTATGTGTAATTGCTGTGGTGATTATTGCGTCGTTTTGGAGTAGTTGTCTTGTAATTTGACCATTTCATTATACATAAATAAATATAAGTTAAAGCTGTTATCTTATTAATAGCGTAAAATATTTCATCATACGTAAATCTTTCAATGTTACATGTGATTAAATTTTTTTAAATACCAAGTAACAGTTGCTCTTTTTCGTAGTAAGTATTTCTTTATGTTTTTATTAAAATAATGGAGTTTATTGACTGGTAAAATCCACGAATTTGTTCTAATTTCCTTCAAGCTGTCGACAGTTATCAGCAGTAGATTAATAGCATATCCAAGACTCAATTATGTTTTATAGATATATATTTGAGCGTAACCTAATCGCATAAAGTTAAGCCTTAAATTTTCATTTGTAAAATTGTTGACTTCTGAATCCGCGATATGAAATGAATCCATGCATGAAATGAGAAGATAAACGCTTTCCGTATTTAGCAAATTTTATTCATACCCATAGTATATCAGTCGGTGATTTAAGAGGCTAAAATTGGTCCAATATCGTCTCTTATATCAAATAAATCCAATGTAATGAATTTACTTTTTAAAATTATATAATTCACTCCAACGTCACTTTATTTCTACATGAAATCTGTTTCAAAGAGAAGGTAAATGTATTCGTGAAGATGTACGGAAATATCTCGGCCCTTTCTTCGCTCTCGTGTCTTCTTCGTGTCATTCTCTCTGAATCTATCTCTTACGCTTCCCTCCCTTGTCCTCTCCAAAACGTCTTCGCGTGCCTCTCTCTCCCCCTCCGTCCCCCCCTCTTTCCCCGCCCACCCATTCAGTCATTAATTCCAGCGCCCATTTTGCCAACACTCGGTTTTTTGCAACTCGTTAATCCTTTCACGTCGCCCGGTCCTTGTCACTTGTTCCAGCAGAACTCTCTCAGTTTTTAACAAGTTACTTCTTTCTTCTTGCGAACGTTTTTATCGCTTTTCATTTGAGATATCCTCGCTTTCTCCTCTTTTTTTTTACTCCTTCAGCCTTTCACTCGAGCTATATGGGTACCCATATATCCATCTTCCCATGTTAAACGGGAAACACTGATGTCTGTTCGTTTTATTTCTCGTGTGAATTTTTCACTGTCTTAGCATTTATCCCGGCACGGAGTTTATTTGTCATCGTTTCTTCTTAGCCTCGTTAGATATGAAAAGATGATGGTTGAAATAGTTCAGTTTTTCCTTTTTTCAAGTCTCCTTCTGACGTCACAGGTTATAAAAATTCAGCATTCTATTATGTTGAGTCTATGAAAGAGAGCTTTAAATTTAACCTTTAGGAGTACGGGCATTATCCTTAAATAAGAACACTTTTTATGTTCAGAAAGTCTTATATTTGCTAAGTGCAATTACGTGACTAAAATGACACATCTTTGGGCAGGTGCTAATCTAATTGATTCATCATGGTTGCTTACCTCTGGAGAATCTTGTGCTTTAAAATATTAGGTGAAATATTTATCAAGTGTAGTGTATCGAGTAGGTTACGTATTTAATTGCTCCCTACTGTCATTAAAAATGTATTTGACCTGCATTTTCCTTAAAATCTCACTGATACGAGAAAATGATGATTCAATTAGCTATATTGTGACCAGATAGCTTATTTCCCGAGTAAAAACGAACATTTAATCATGAATCAAAGTTCTCTGGGTAAAATATGTAATAAGAGAATTACCTTTGAATTCACTTAGTACCTTTTTAAATGTATAATGATTTTTTAAAATGAGAAGTCGAAATTATTTGCTGTTGGTTGAATTGCAGCGCAAAAACATTACAGGGAGCAGGATATTCATTATGATCGGTGAAACTATTCATCCTCATGTAACCTCTAAGTAGAGGTGGTCGGTCTATTTGTTTGAGTGATTCTAAAATATGTGTCTCTTGATGAGAACTTTCCTTTAACCTTATTTTTTCTGTTAATAGGAATAAAAAGGGCTTTGAAATACGCCTACTTTCATGTACACATTAATTATTACTTATTTTAAGAAAAAATATTCATATTTTTTGTACGATAGTAATTAATGATGGAATCTTGTGCGCGTACGTCTGGCAGAGGCTGTTATATTCAAATGCTAAAAGTAATCTGAAAGTTGTCTTGTTTTTATTTTTAAACAAATAATGAAGCCCAGTGGGCAGATCACTTGACATTAGATGATAATCCCGCATCTAAAACAGTGATAATTATTAGAGGACCCCAAACCAATACTCAATCGAAGCGGTTATCTGAACTCAGTGTGTTATTCGGATTTTGAACCGCAGGTATTGACAGTATGACTAACCGAATGAAACATATTATTCGTATCTATTCCACTAATGTTTTGACTCTGTAAACAAAAATATCAGTTATTATAAGCTCATATATTCTGTGTAAAACATAACACTGGTTATTTATACTACATATCTGAACATTTTTATCGGCTCCAGACTCAATTAAGAATCAGGATGCTCTATAATTTTACGAAATATTTCCAGTTTCGTGAGTTTATGGCTATGCAGTCTTTCAAGTATGTATTGCTCTACGGTGTTCGTTCATCCAATATATCTGGGGCCTCTAATGCGATAATTTTATGTGGATATTTATGAATTCATTTTTTGCACACGATTTATTTTTGTGCTATAAACCCGCAGTGGTGTTGTTCAACACCATTTAACGACTACAAAAGCCCCTTTGGGTTTCATTATCTTAACACTAAGCATAAAAATCATGCTTGAAAAAATTATAATCCTAATTGTAATGTATAGTATTACTTTCATCTGATTAATAATTAATTAGCTAATAATAGTTAGTAGGCGTGAATAAATATTGTATATTGCGGTTTTATTAAGATGAGTTCAAATGAGAAAGATCCAATCGCCCATACGTACTCGTATAATATAGTTATTGGCTCACAACATTGATAATGTGTGATCTACGCCCGACAAATAAAAACCTTCGGCCATCAGAACAATTGTCGCAAAACTATTGGGAGAGAGGGGAGGGGTGGAGGTTGGCATGAAATCCTTCGCCATTGAGCCAAACTCATTCCGCTGCGATGAGGTGGCGGAATTGGGTTCCAACGGCTGCATTTGTGGAAAATCCGCGATTCGACAGAATAAATAAGCAGCCAGAATCCCAGTCCGTCTGTGTGGATGAATGTGTATGTAGTATGGTGGGATGCGCGCTCGTTTCCCTTCAATCCCACCCGCTGTGCTCTTGTATGAGTGGAGAGGATCCTAACGCACAAAAGCGATGCCATTCGCTCACAAAGACGTGTCGACTGAAAGGGGGGGTGGGTGGGAGATGGGCGGTGGGAGGTGGGCGAGCGTTGGGGAAGGATAGGAGGCGGGGAGAGAGAAAAGGTGACATAAAAAGAGGTAGAGAGGAGGTTGAATCTGCCTTTCCCTCACCTCTTCTACGCACCTTGCCTTCCCCTCCATCCCCTCCCCCGAAAACCCCTGCACCCTCCCGAACTCCCTCCTCCCACCGACCACTCCCCGCCATATTGATTCGCATGCCATCAACAGGTGCACTGTCCGCATGAAGGGGAAGAAAAGTCGGGTTTAAGGCTTTTCGGAGGACGAGAGCAGTAATAAAACGGGCGTGGGTATGTACAATGTGTTCATGCGAATGTGCGTGTGTGCCCATACATATGTATACGAGTAAATACACCTCCGAAACTACCTGTCTTGTGGTGGATTGATGGGCGTTGACTTGTTGATGCGGGGCTGTCGTTCTTTTGGGACCCCATCGTTCGTCTGGATGCCTCTCAAAAATCGACTGGAGGGATGGTGGTCCTGCTCATTGAAAGCAAGCGAGCCTTTTGCTCCCCGCACACGGCAGCCTTTGAGTCTAATCCTCGGCTCGTCTACGCAAAAGGTATGCGCCCGAATTGTGGACATCCATGTGTGCCGATGATGATGGTACTTTTTTCTTGCCTTGCATCCCATTTAAGCTGTGTTTTTATGGGGTCGGACAAACAAACACTATTGTAAAATTTGGTGAGACAAGAAAAGTTTAATATTTTTTAAGGTGGCGGAGATAATGCAATTTATTATTCAGCTTGATTTTTATCCCCCGACTTTTTAATACTTTATCACTTCTAGTTATTCACCCATGATATGTATGATTATATATGCATTAATTCTATAAAGTTTCTGGTATTCCTTAGTCAATGACGGTCAGCATTTGATTAAGAATGTTCTGCATGTGCGCTCCTGAAAAATATTTATTTATCTCCTACATTTTTAAGGATAAGATAAAAATTCCTCATTTATCACAAAGTAGAATTAGCATGTAATAAAATCCTGTGTTTTAATCCTTGTAATAAAATTACAAGGGTGAAATCATGTGTTGAATCTTAACCACTTGTCTATATAATCTCCCATTTTTATAAAATACTTCCATGGTATTTCTCATTCTACCATTTCTTTTGAATAGTTAGTCTGTAATTCCTGTGAATTATCTACAGCTTGAAAATGAATAATTTAAAAGTTGGTACTGGCAATTACAGTCTATCCTGCAGGTTTGCAATTGAGATTGAATTAATGTCTAAAATAAGGTAAAATGGGGTATTTATTTAGAGATGTGTAGGTAACGGTTACATTGTAATTCGTTTTGTCCTAGACGCCAGTGATTACATTCAGAAATGGTTCTCGTTAAGAGCCCGTTGGCCATGATTGTATGAATACTTTTGGCAATTTTTAGTGCGTAAGTGATGTTTTGCTTTCTCGAGGGTGAGTAAAGTTCTTTAAGTTTAGTTGCCTTGTTTTAATGAAATGTTTTCGAGTATGTTTGTCTGAGATGAAGCAACGGGAATTCTAAATTGGCTTTTTCTAAACAAGGTTTTTTGGTTAAAAGTTAGACCTTGAAGCGTCAATTTCATTCTCAAATGATAATGAAAGATAATAAAATATTATCTCATGACGAAAAATACAACATGTGATGTGAAAAAAATGGTAATGAGTAAGGGGAATTGGTAAAAGTCCTTGTTAAGAGAAGAGAGGCTTTGTAAACATTTTAAATTTTCAGTGAAAGTAAGAAAATGGATAAATAAATAAAAAACCTGTGGAAATGAGTGGGGTTTCTGGAAGAGAGAGATAACCGTGGTCACTTAAAGCGAGCAGAGTTGCTCGCCACTCGAATCGCGAGAGGTTTAGACTTCGGGACGCGCCCGAGAGAGAAAGAGATAAGAGCTTCCCCTCTGATTCATTTTACCTCCTCCTACCTCGGCCCTTCTTCCCCCTCCCTTGCGCCTCCCTCCCTGCGAAACACCCGACCTCACCCTCCCCCAACCATCGCCTCCCAACGCTCACTCCCCCGCGTCTTTGTCTCCCGCTCCAATTTCTCACGCGGCATTATCCCTGAACGCTCTTCCTTATCTGCCATTCTCTCTCTCTCACTTTCTCCCTTCCCCAAACTTTTCCGCCTCCAATTTAGTCTCCGCCGCACGTCCGTCTTCCCTCCCTCCCCTCCCCTCTTTCCCCCACCCACCCCGCATCTCATCTCGCCCCCTCCTCCCTCCACCCCACCCCACCTTCCTCATGCCACCTGTCTCGAGAAGACCACTCGTGCTCACCCCCTTTTTCTCCTTCCACCCTTCTCGCAGAATGCCCACCCTTCCACCAACAACCCTCCCTTCCTTTCGGCTCACTTCCCCATGACCCAGGCGTCATTTTTTTCCGTCGCTTTGGTTGTTTGTTATCCTCAGATTCCATCTATCACATCTTCCCCACTCTCTCTTAATCCTCCCCGTCATTCTTCTTCTCAAGCTCGCCCGCTGCATCATTACCTTCACCCCTTACCAATTCTGCGTTTTCTCTCTCTTCTTTTACCCTCTCTCCCTCTCTCTCTCGACCGCCACGATGATCCATTCGAGCTTCTTACAAGCTTCAAATCTCCACCACTCCCCCCCACCCTTCTCATTGTCTTGGTATTCCTTCCTCCTCTTTCCCATGTCCTTCGGGCCACTTGTTTCCAGCTTCTTCTTTGTAGCGAATACCGAGAGCTTTTTTGACTTTAATTTTTCATCTTTTATCTCAAATTCTCGCCCCATTTCCCAAGTCCGTCGTGATTCAAACACAGTTCATTTTTTGTTCACTAGAATGACATATCTTTGTTTGCGCTTATGATTGTGTATTCGCTTAAGCGTTGACAAACTTGCAATACGCTCCTAGTTAAATTTTACTCTGCCCGAGACTGAATCAGTTTCGATAGCTCTAAATGTATTTTTCTTTTAAGAATGACGTTACTTCTGTTATTTCCATTGAAAAAGGTAAAATATTAACCTGCATTTCACCCACAAAATCAGTTTCGGATGTTTTAATTGGTGAATGGACTAGTTATGATTGTCATATTAAAAGAAATATTTAACTTTTTTTATAAAATTTATCAGACTTGTTGTCATTACAACTTATCCCATATGTTATCGAAAGCTAGTATGTAATTTTTTGTGAAATCCACTCGAATGATGTGCAGTTACAATGGATTTTTTAAGCCGTGAAGGAAAAAGTCAGCGAATCAGCATTTCTTTGAACTATGGGAAGATCGTGTTTTGCCTCCGCACTGCATTGAATTTCAATATTTTTCGGGAATCTTTTCGCTTTACTAATTTTCTTCTGAGCTAATCAAGCATTATCGTATAAGAACTCGGAAAATCAATGTTAAATTGCATGACTCGCGAATAATGCACATTTTCCTTTCAACACATTCGCATCGTGACGAGTGTTAATCACGCTCTCTTTCGCCTTCGCTTTCCTCCCCCTTCCTCCTACCCATCCCTCTCTCTCTCTTTTTCTCTCTTTCTGCTTTACTACTCTGGAAAAGAAGGCTTTTTGTCGAGGTTCTCGTATTTCCTTTCACTCTCCATTATCAGATTGTCATTGCTTTCATCTCAACAATGAGGAGACGACGAGGGACCAAGATAAAGAGAAGAAAGACCGGAGATGGACGGGAACCGATCAGTCGACGAAACATGTCACAGGCTCGCTCATGTTTTTGGGGAAGGAAATGAGAAAAGTTTGAAGAAGGGAAAGAGTTACGCGAGACGAGATGAAACTGTTGGCAGGCTGTACTCGTTGCAAAAGAAAAGATTGAAGGATAGGTATTTACATAGTTCTTATAAAGATGAAATTCCGGGCATAAAAACTGCTAGTTGCAAGGAGTATTTGAGACTATGAAGCCTCGTTTAATATTGCTCAAATCCCAGGCATCAACGCAAAAACCACATTACAAACGTTGACATCACTCTCTACTATTGATACTATACTGGTTTATGCTTTCATTTAAATGTTTGATAACCTGCGTATCATATATTTCAGCGACTAAATGAGATTAATTATTTTATTGATCTTTCAAATGAGTAGTAACTTATCAATTTGTCAGCATATTTTGTCAAGCCAATGTATTTAATTAAAATTCCAATCCAACATAAGTAGCAATTCATTAAAATTTTTAAAGCCGCCTTTTATTTATAATTTTTGGCCGAACTCAAATGTTATTTACATGTATAATCAAGCGGCATTTTGATCATTCATTCTTCATTTATGATTTATATCACCCTCATGAATCATAATCGCTGCGAACATTACCACTTAAATTGGTTAAAATGAAATTAAATGAAAACCTGAAATTTCACACAAAATGTAATCACGACAAGGTTTCAATGCAGAGCGTCGCAACCAGTCGTAATTGGCTCAAATCGTTATCAACTATTTCATTTTCGCGTTTAAGACTCAAAAATTAGTTTCATACCTCTGAAAAATTGGGGAAAACTTTTTTTGTCGCCATGGTTGACCTGTAAAGAGGCTGAAGTTTATCTAGGGTGAGGTCCCCATAAAACGTAGGAACCATATTTATCATCCAACTAAGAAAGCATTATCAGCACTCCCTAAGTCCTGCCGAGTATACGTCATTAGTGCCTTGTGATCTATCATCATAAAATAATATTCATAATATTCTTGCTGGATCAGGATGGAGTACAAAATAAGTGATGTTCGAGATTGGCTACTTATACATCTACTCCTGATTTTGTTGGTTGGTTGGTTTGTGCTGTGAATGGTAATATGTCTGGCAAATTTTTTTGCTGGCATAAAATTGGATATTTATTATAGAGAATATACTTGACACTAAAGGACACCAATGAAATGTCTGAAATTAACTTGCCTTTAATTTTGGAAAGACCTCATGAAAAATCAGTTCAATATGCCTCATTCATTACCCCATCTTGTTCCGACACAAAATACTTGAATCGGTGGTCCAGGCTTTTTCGGCCAAGACAAAACGCATATTAGATATTATGGCGGTGTAATTCCCTTTCGCATAAAAATATCAAATATCATCAACTTGGCGAGGATCTTAGAATAATGTTTTGGCATTCCTGAAGTGCAATCTCGGTACTCCATAATGCGTGCACCTACCTTACTGCTGTTAATACCAATCTCTGGCTTTCTGAGTTTAGGAATACATTAACAAAAGTGAGAAAGAAAGAAGAGCAATTCAAATCCTAATCTGTGAAGCCTATTTAAAATTTATTGCTTGTTTTTTAGCAAAGAACTTGTTTACTTTAAGCCTCATTTTCTAGATATCAAAAAATGCTTCGCACGGCGGTAGTCGGGCTTCGGGATAAAAGAGTAAGTAAAATGAGGAAGGGGAAGTGAGTGCGGGTAGGAGACGAAGAGAAGGAGAATGAAGAGAGGAGTAACAAGTCATCAGGGGAGAGTTTTGAGCGACGTGACAGGGATCCAGGGGAAGGTATTGCCCGGCCGGCTGATTCGAAAGCGCCGAGTTTTGAGAGTTCTTCACTCTGTCGGACTTTTGTGAACAAATGCTGAGAATATTTTGAGTCACCAGGGACTAGTCACGGATTAAATCTTAGGGATTCACTCGCAATGCACAATTAGTGACATTCCACAAAGGAAAAATCATCCGCCTTGACCCGGATTCGAACCCGAATCCCTCGATTTCTGGCCGAGTGCTTTAGCTACCGAGGCGTCCTCTTTCCTTGTGGATTTTTTTGGAAAAATCCTCAGAGCAAGAGAACACCTCGGTAGCTAAAGCACTCGGCCAGAAATCGAGGGATTCGGGTTCGAATCCCGTTCAAGGTGGATGCTTTTTCCTTGGTGAAATTTCGCACAAATGCTGAGATATTATGTTAATACTAAATACATAGTAATCCTTTCATTGCAATTTTGCGCTCAATTTCCAATAGTGTTACATTCCGATATCATGATTTCAGGAATTTTGGCAATGGATTATGGCGCCAGCTGAATCAATGAGATCTGTTGCGGGCAGGTAGCCATTGTGGTCTGAATGGATTCTTTGGAAGCGCGCGGTTGCAAATTGTATGGGTGTGGGAAATTATGTGGGTAAAGAGGCGGGCTTCAGGGAGGTAGGTGGTGAAGTTGGAGGAAGGGAAAGTGAGTGAGGCCCGGTAGGAGATGGAGAGGAGGAGGATGGGTAGATATGTAACAAGACCAGGGTCTTCATGAGAGAATTTTTAGTTACGCGAACGGGATCGGGGGTAAGGTATTGCACGGTCGGATGACTCGAATGCGCCAAGTTTCGGGAAGTGTGCTTAGTGGGTGCTAGGTGGAAAAAGTAAGTCTAAGGTAAATGAAGATATCATCATTACAAAGATATCAAATGGAATCAGATGGTAGGTTCATCTCAAGTCAGTGCACCTTTTCTCTTTTAATCCACACATTAACAAAAACTTTCGGGTGGCTCGATCCTCAGATTCGATTGCGCCGTCCATCAGTTCCTAATTCTGCTACGTTTTCTTTATTTCCACACAGCCTAGTTGAGGCCTTATTTTTCCTCCTAAGTAATTTGGCCCACACCTGTGACGGACATTTTGTTCGCGTATTATTTGAGATACAGCTAAATTTTGTATGTGAAATTTCCAAAGGGTAATTTAATAAGGTCAATATTTAAAATACTTAGCGTAAAACATCTTCATTTCTAATTAGGATTTTATATAAGTTTCATCAAACATAAAAAGGATTGCTTCAGATACTGATATCCCCTGGAAGGATGGACTTCGATCTAGAAACCGGATCTCCGGGGTGGGATGCTGAAAAATGAAATATTAAGCAGTATTGGATGAAATTAGTTTTTACCTGCAAATGTTGTGGTGGCGTTTACTTTTCCGTAACGGCTTCCCCAATCCTGAAGGATGAATTGTCTTTACCCTAATGTCAATGGTAGGATTTACCTACGTTAGTCAATGGCACGGGTACCGACGTATGAAGTTCACGAAAAAATATGGTTTTAATGAAAAAAATTGCTCCCTACCGTGTATACTCTACAGATATAACCTTATTACATCGATTAAGTACAAAAGTGAGTTATTAGCTCAGTATGTGGCATTCAAAACAAATAAAGAGAAAAAAACAATGTAGTTAAGTGCGAGTTGGAAGATAGGATAAATTCTAGAAGCGTCGAGTATAAAGCAGATAGAACACAGGCATTTTGGGAAACGTATATATAACAGAATATTTCGAAAGCACCTGATCACATGTTCCCCATGTCAACGTGGGCTTACGTCTACTGTGAGGATATCGCAAGTAGAGGATACATGAACAGGCATCAAATAGCTCTTCACAATTAGACGTTCAAGGCGGATCAGCACTTCAGTAAACGATTAGATTGGTATTCTTCCGCTATTTATTGCTGATGGAACTCCATTTTACTTAAAGAAGTCTTTTCACCACGCGCGCGCACGAAATTTGAAGTCGGAGGGCTAAAAACTAATCGTAATGCTCTAGTATGTAGTCTTTCACTTCGGCAAATTATTCAGTATAACTTTTGCTGCCAAAGGAATAGTTTTTGTGCTTAAAAGTGAATATTCATCGAAGTGAGCAGGTGAAAAATACTCCGAAATGTAAATCGTGATATTATTAGTTCGTTATGCAAACCGAGAGGCCTGGATCCCGCACAAGACATGTAGCTATCAGCATTCCGGGTAGGAGCCACGTGTTTGGAAAAAAATCAATGTAACTGAAATTCACGCATGTTATAAAGTTTTAGTTTAGTATTTTAATTTAATACTATAGGGTTTTATTGGCTGGTGCTAACAAAATAATACCAATCATACTACTGACTTGTGAAGTCATCCTTGTATCCGTGTATAGAGCTGCGATGAGCGTAGACTTTTTGAAAAAGTGCACGTTACATAAGTTTTGACCATTCTAATACACGCGCTCACATAGATACAAAATTAGCAAAAGTAGATAATGTTACTCCAATAAGCAGTATTTTAGGTATGATAAAAAATTCTAAGGGCAGAAAAACTCTTCTTGTGCAAACTTTTCTTGCCCCACACTTTTTCTGGCGTGTTCATCCTTTCAGACAAGTGTATATTAATGGTGGCCATAAAAAACGTTACCTGGTTCTTATCCGGTCTACACAAAATCGATCGGAGCGGCCAGCTGGCTGAATTTCCTTAATGCAAGTTGGTACTAGTATTTAGTAGACAAAATCGGTCACGTGCGGCCAACCGCGGTCGTGGTCGTGGCAGCGGTTGCACTGGTGCGTTATCACTCTTTCTTTTACTCTGGCGGCTTAAACTCCTGAAAGACCTTTCTGGCAACATCACTGACATTTACTTGGGCTAACGGAAATGTGAATCCGATAGATCAACATACTTCGCTCTAATAAAGACTTCATTCTACAATATAACGCGCAAAATTGAGATTACATAAAAAAATCAAGAGCCATACAGAATGAAGATGTCCTATTTGATGCGGATGACGCCATCAACTCGTCTCGCTTAACTCCACATTACGTTCAATATTGCGCGCGTTGCAAAAAACTTTGCATCGGTCCCATGTCTCACGTTCGCCTCTTATGGAGGAAGATGATGGCGCCGATATCCCGCCATGAGTGAGGGCCGTCAATATTACGCCCCGAACGGTAGATTGAATCAGGGAAGCATAAAACTCCATTGACGCAATATTCGTTGAAAAGGTTGATCTTATGAAGAAATGAAAGCAAAAAGAAAATGGGATTATGCGAGGGATGTGTTGGAAAATGGGATAGACAGGCAAGTTGAGCACACGTGGGCGCATCGGACAATGAAATGGACCAATAACTGAGGTCGTTTTTGTCGATGAGGATGTGTGCGAAGTGTTGCGTATGAAAAGAGTCCTGGGGAATGGAGGAAGTTAGGAGACGAGCCCGCGGTTGGAAAAGCATAACAAAAGCAAAATAAAAATTTAAAGTAAAAGGCTCCTACAGATCCCCAGCACAGTGTCCCATCCATAAGAGGAGGAATACTGCTTGAAATGGTCTCCATATGACACAAAAGTAGGAATCAGAAAATTCCATGGAAATTTTTCTTTCTCTGCTAAAATTCGTACGTATAACCACTGGGAGGTGAAACCAGAACAACTTCTACCTCTTTAACCCTTAGTTATATTTTTAGAGGAAAAAATTTATGTATGTACATAATTTATATTGAAAATTTTCCAATGCATAGAAAAAATGAACGAAGACGATTAAGACCGACTCGAATAAAGTTTTGCAATAAGTAAAGCTTCACCAGTAACATGATCCATTTTTGTAGGAGCTTTTTCGTCAAGTTTTATTATCTCAGCAGATAACTATCACCAAATATATATTTTACAGCCATATTAAAAACGGCTACATGACTCTTTAGCTTAAATACTAGTTCCGCATTAACCCACGAATGCCGAGTGGCAACTTCCGTTGCCAAAAACGCGGCCATTATCAAAAATTCATTCATATTCCTCAGCGGGTAACTTTTCCTTTCTGATTTGATTGATTTTCTGCAATTTGCCCTCTACTATGTAGCGTTATAAAATGTATTCAACCATCATATCTGATTTTAGATATTGTGGAATAAGAACGTTACCCCTATAAGTGGTCAATAATTCTTAGGAAATCATTTTTATAGTGAATTAGCATTGTAACTACAGTGTTAAAACTGAATTTTCCCGTAAAAAAGCCACAACGATCTACTTTCATAATATTAAACATCTCTCTTATTCATTCAGAGAAGGCTAAAACACTTTAATTGGATTAGATACCTCAGTAGATATATATATATTTTTTTGCATACTTTTTCAAAACGACGACTTGTTCTTTGGGAACTAATTGGCCCATAGCTTGAGATCATTAAATCATGGCAATACTATAACCGCGCCAGGAGAACGCGATCCCTATTGGCAGATGAGAAGGGACGGAGTGATGGGGCTCAGGGGTGAAGGTTTTTGACGGTTTTTGGCTGGAGCCACCTCACCAAAAGCGTGGAATGAGGAGCGAACGGACGGGTGAAAAGAAACAGCGGAGGCGCGGGATATTGAGAAAGGGTGGAGGTTGAGAAGAGAGGTAGAATGGAGTATGGAGATGGAGAGGGAGAGGAGGCGATATGTGTTCGAGGCACGCGGCATATGAGGTCGGACGTGCGCCCGGGTTTGGGTTTTGGGGTGCGCAGGGACGCAAAGGGTGGAAAAGGAAGGGTGGCCGTGTTTCTGATGGGAAGGAGGTAGCCGCCTCGTTCTACCTCCTCGGGGGTTGAAGGAAAGGCGGGAACGGGGCAAGGCAGGGGAATGGAAATTTCCGAGGGTTTGATGGAAAAGAAAATATTTCTGAGAAAGGCGATAACGCCTCCTCTAAGATCGAATCTCGCAAAAGCCACGCGGCGTGAGACTGCGATGCTGTCGGGGGTGGAAAAAAGAAACGTCGAGGGAGACAATCACACAACTTGAGAGTTAACGCCACGCTCGCTGTCCGTGCAAAATTGAAGGACAACGGTGGGGGTTGGAAGTTGAAAGAGGACTCGCTTCGTAGTGTGGGGTGTGGGAGAGTGATAATGTGGCTACGAAAGAAAGTTTGTTTGGAGGCAATAGCTTTTAAAAAGAAAGAAGTATAAGGAGCCCGCTGAGTCCTGGCTGGGGCACGAAGCAGCGTAGTAAGGAAAAACATTCGATATGGCACCTTAGCGAACACCTGTGATCCCGGTGAAAGCGAAAAACAATTTCTTTTGATAGTTTCTTTGTTGAAGAGAAGCAATTTTAGTCTCAAAGTAGAAATACGTCTCGCTGAAAATACAGAGCATTTTATCCGTTGTCTTCAGTTCTAACTGATTTTTATTCATTCTAGCAAATGCGGCTAGAGGTTTGCTTGTAAATTTTAATACTAATAGTTTTTTAGATTGTACGCCTTTTATGAAAAATTGAATTGATAATTCACCGTATGAGAATAATTAATTTTTAAAAATATTTGTCTCTCAACAGTACCATTTTTAAGCTGTTAGCATTCAATTTTATTATTTCGTAAGGATAAATGGCGCGTGAAGGAATTTTTCGCATCTTATTTGTTGGCGTAACAGAGTTCTAGATAGATACTCATTTTGATCTCTAAATAGTCACGCGGTCCATTTGTAGGTTGGTACTTCAAATCACTCCATCAATATCCCAGATACTCTTAGTTTAGCTGATGATTTGTGTACCTTATGATATTGTTAATCATTATTATTAGAGGTAGAAACGGTCAGTATTTATTTATTTATTGCAACAAATTAGTACTTTATTTTCGAGTACAAAATCGAATTATGGGCTAACATGCTCGAAACGGCTACTCTCAAAAGGGTTAACAAGGAAAAGAGTATTAAACTGCGACTGACATAAATTCTTTTCCATTTTCCTTTTTGATGCATTGTTTGCACTTATGCTTGAGTGAACCAGACTTAATTATAAAATTACAAAAGAATATTTTAAAATACAGACTAATTGCAATAAAAGCCGTGGGAAAGAAAATAGTGGATATAAACGAGGTGCAATCTTCAATTGCGCTACTTGACAAGAATTCAAGCATCTAAAATAAGGCTAAAATGGTCTTGGAGAACGACCTTAATAATAGTCTTGTTCTATCCCCCTAGCGACTTTATGACTTTCACGTGTATCGAATGCAAAACTGAGTGTATTCATGGAGGAGTTATGGAGAATGAGTGGAATCGGAACTAGGTTTTCACGAAACCACCCATAAATGGAAATACATTCTCTTTTTGCGTCGCTGAAATGGAAAAGTTCATATCCTTATTCCTTCTTTCCAGATGACTATGTCCTGACGATAAAATTTTGACTGTGATATAAAAATTTGAGTGCGTGCAGAATATCTCAACTCGGTATTAAAAATCATTCCAAGAACTAAATATTTATTCATGGCTTAAGATACTATTATTTTTGCTGGCTGGAAGGTAACTATGGATGGTAACTATGGAAGGTACTACTGAGCTCATTTCCCCTATGAGGAATAGGTTTGGTTGACAAGGAAAAATGTTTTGGGAAATGGAATTAGGGTGAAGAGAAACCTAGCGTCGACATCATCCATCTCTTACCGAAAGGCTCAAAGAAGAATATAGTTTGACGTCACACCTGACGGACAGAATATTCCACTTGAAGTTTTCTCTACATACCACACAATTTTACATTCATGACTCACTCATTTTCTTTGATGGGAGAAATTAATTTTTATGAGTCATCATGTTAGATTTTTACATCGATATTTCTCGGCATCCGAGGCTAGGAGACGGTGCTTTTATATCGGCTTAAAATCCAACACCAAAAATTTATTTTTACTAAAAATGTGCAGCCTTCGAAATTTAAAGGTGGTCATTTATTAATTATGTTTAAAGGCTTTTGTTTTTCCAATAAAACTTTTGCTTATTCGGAAACCGGAGTCCCTTCTCATCAAAATGATTAAATATAAACCTTGATATGTGTCTTCAATGGCAATCTTTGGTCAATTTTGTTCGTTCTTTGCAACCTTCAGCATTAAAAACAAAATTAACAAAAGTTTTTACAATAATATAGCACTTTGTTTTACTTGTAGGTTAGTGCTGAAATTTTTGTATATCTAAAATGCTCCATTATTTAATTTTGATTATTTGGGGCAGAAGAGGGAAATGGTAGATCGAATAATGCATCAAAAACATTGCAATCCATTTTTAGCCAAGTTAATTGAGTATTACATCGTATACATATATATCCCGCCACTTGTTTTGGTATTCATTGAGTTAAATCGATATACTGATCCAGCGCGTTAAATTAATGAGTTCTGAGCTACTTGTTTATCTGGAGTCACAATTCGTAAACATTTCCTTCATTGTTCTCTATTTCTTAGCATATACGACCCGGAGTGGATGAATCAACCAAATCGGTCCGCTTCGATTAAAAACTTCTTAACTGTCGATCTTTTGTCAACAATTCCCGGATGGGATTGAAAAAAAGTTGACAAACCTGCAAAATATCCACCGATTCCATTTGGCGAAAGAAAAAGTGCCCCACTTGGCCCCAAATATTTTCTTTTACCTTCACGGATTTCACAAATGGGATTCCTCGATAAATTTTTCTTGGATTAACAGTGAGAATTTGAAAGCAATCTGCTTAAGTGAGGTGGAGTAGAGTAGTGCCGGTGATCTGAGATGTGGAACTGATTGTTGGCGCTGGAGATGGAGGTTGTTTTTAGTGTCTTGTCATGCGATATGGTGAGTTTTGTGCGTTGCTGGCCAAGGACTAAACCATCGAAGGAGCGCCTTAAACCTGCATCAAACTGTACGCACCACATGATTCGGTGATAATGAGACAGCATCTGGCTGATTAGAGTAGGAGTATCGTTAGATAAGGAACCAGTATAAAAAGGAAATGAAATCTCCCTTTGTATTTTCCATACTGGTTTATATATTCTGACCATGGTTTAGACAAATGATGTATCATCACTACCAAGTTACCATATGACACCATGATAATGGCATCATTTGTCGGAACCATGGTTGGCATTAATAAACCAGTTTAGGTAGTACAGGGCGAGATCTTATTTCATGCATCACTTTACAACAAGGATGACCTCATTTTCGGCAAATTCCCCTTCCTTCATCGGTCAAAATAGTTATGTAGAAAGAAAAAAGCAAAAAGTTACTCAATTTAAGTATCAATCTTTATTCCAGTTGTCTGTTCAAACAAATTTGCTTTTAGTGGCAGGGTAGAGCCGTAACATAAATGTGAGTAGACGTCTGCAGAAGCGTTTTCGACCGTGGTATACAACCCTCTTAAGCCTGAAGCTTTAACGTGTATTGACAGCCTAATCAAACTCAGTGACTGCGTTGCTTGCTGAATCCATTATTTAATGATTGATGTGGTTCTAGTATAGCTCATACTCTTAGGTAAACCTGTCAGCAGTCAATAGCTATTAACTAATTTTGAGCATTTACACATGATTTGTGACCCTCAAATGTTTGGTTCCAACTGAAGGAGCATTGTCGTAGACCGGAGTATTTTGAGATGCTGGAGCGAAGAAAGTTGGGGTAGGCGAACTGGGTGAACAGAAACTCGAATGAGAAATACTGCCTTTGGCGCGAGATAAAAGAAAGAGAAAGATACATTTGAAAGAGTTGATAACAATGACTGGAGGACGTATTGGAGGATACCGATGTGCTGAAGATGGTATTAGAGGAAAGTATTCCGGATACGCTTGGGTACATTTAACCGTTTAATGTTCGTGATAAAGAATTTGCCATCAAGTAGAGCGTTTTAAACTAAAATTTTCATATTATTTGGTTTATAAAAAATAATGCTTCTAAAAATGTATGCTTAAGAGAACGTGATATATTTTTAATTAACGTTGATATGTTTTGAAATTACGAGCATTTAGTCGATCGTTGCAGCGTATGACCCAAAGCGTAATTAATATTTTCGAATATTATGATGCCCTTGATCTATGACGGTGTTTTATACCATCAGTTAAAAGAGAGAGAAATGTTGTGTCCTATTAGCCTTTAGGTGTTTTATACCATCCGTTAATAGATGGTTTAAAACAACTAAAGGATAATGGGACACCAAATTTCTCATATCGTGGGTATCAAATGCGCGCCTCTCCTCAGGGAATAAATCCAGGCGTCAGTCAAGTGCGCCCTATTTGTAACCCGCCAAGTTTTATTTCTTCTCTCATACCTTCTATCTCTCTCGGCTGAAACTGCTCCTCTGCTTAACAGTAATCATCCTAGTTGTATTCTGAAGTTGGTTAGTTTGGACTAAGTCCTAAACAGCGGCAAATAAACTCCTACAATTCGCTCAAATATTGGATATATATCAGATAGCTGGGTCACGATAACGTTTGCACCTGCGTATGTTCAGCTGACTTCCTCTGAATATCGGCAACTTCGTTCATCTGAATTAAAAAATGAGAAGTTATGCACCAGAACTCGACCATTTCCCAACTACAGTCATAAAGATATATCAAATATAAAATTTTTAGCAGTTTTTATGAATGTGCTTGATAGAACTTCTTTTTTGCCATGAGTGCGCTCGGCGAATCGTGGCACAATAAAATCGGCGCTATCGTCATTATAGCCAAATATTTTATTCAATTTCATTAAAATGCTCGGTGAGGTGGGGAGGCTGAGAGTTATCGGTTGACTTTCCACTTCCACTACGGCACAGCCAACTCCGATATTAATTTTCGAGTGTACCTTGTACACAATGCAAGATAGCACGCTTGTCCATCCTTAATAGGGACAGAAATTTGTCTGAATTGTTCCAAATGTGTGCTTTTCTTTGAAGACTTTTTGAATTTAAATTCATCCTCGGGTGAGGCAGTGCCCATAAAGATAGGAGTGGAGCAAATTCAGTGATCGTGTTGGTCACTGACTTTGTCGGCAGCTTCAATCATTGTTGGCAGGCATTCAAGCATCAATCGAGATCGAGAAAGCGCTAGCTTATTTGTACACTCGTGTTCGATATACGAGTTTCATGTGACATGGGCCTCATGCAGGAATAGACTGTGTAGCACGCACTTTCTGCCTTGAGCGATTTAGCGTAATTCTGCGACTCGCAAGCAAGCACTAGTATCCTTTTTCCTGGGTGTCATTTTTTTGAAGTGGTGAAGAATTTTTGTATTTTTTTAAGTAAAACAGCGAGACGGCTGGAGAGGAGGCAAATTGAAGAGGAAGAAGAAAGGAGTGATGTTGGAATAAATGTTTTTAAAAGGTCCTGTTATTCCGCGCCTTCTGTTTATTCGGAGTGACGTTTTCCAGTGCGGAAAAGAGGGAGACGTACGGAAGGGAAGGGTCGGTTCGAGGGAGTGAAAGAGAGTATTTTACATTTCCAGCTTTAATTCTCCCTTTTTTTCTCCGGCGCAGAGGTTAAATTGAGAATTTATGAGTTAAAAGGGGACGGTGAGAAAAAAGAAGGGAAAAAAACTTCCGTGAGCGTTCGGCCGTGGTATTAAAATAGAAATCGATAAATGAAAATTTCTGCGTCTTCCCGTCCATCCATTAATCCCGCGATAATTTACAAATAGCGATATTTTATCGCTCGTATAAAAGTATATTTCATCGCCTTTTATAATGTTTCAGATAAATTCTGCCCAATATCTTCGATACGAAGGGAAGGAATTCCGCATGCTAATAAAATCGTCGGCCCTCAATCGTCGCCAATTTCACTGTGCGTCAAACCACTGGCATAGAAGGACTCTCACAAACAACACCATTTAAGATAACGAGGGGTAAGGAGAATTTTTTCTGTAAAATTGAGGTTTTCAACCCAGAAGAAGATGGTAAAAAATCACCACGGGCTCCATCCTGATAAAACGCAATTACACTTCGACAGCGCAGTTATATCGAATGGTTTGGTGACATCTGCATTATAGATGAGCTGTTATGTACATATTTTAAAATCTCCTAATTTAAATTATTGCTGGAATATAGGCTATGAGCATGTTAAAATCTTGGTGAACATTCTTCCAATTTCCTCACATGAGTTTGAACCATCGGCGTAATGATGATATTAAAAATTGTATTATTTAGCCTATTACAATAATAGTTAACATATCATTATGCATCCTGTTGTACCGTTAGTTAACCTTATACTCTGTAAACGGTGGGATACGTGAAACCGTATGCTGGCTCTCCTTACCCTCCTAAGGTAAGATTACGCTCCTCAGGTAGTCCTTTTAGAAAGGATGCTTTTGCTTCAAAAGGGACTAAGTGGCTAAAAAAGTTTGGGAACCGCTTCTATAATCAAACTTACTGTAGAAAGTCACGGCCGATGGCACGATAGACGGCGGAAACTGTTTTAGCGTGGCCCATCAAGAGACGGACATGGAAAATTATAATGGAGTATAAGTGCATGGAATGTGAGAGGTGTGAATAGAATAGAATATGAATAGATTAATGAAATTAAAATGAGAGGAGTGGATGTCTTGAGCGTAAGTGAAGCACAAGAGGTGGGACGTGGCTACATCTGCTGGCAATAGGTAGTTATTGCGGCCAGGAGTTGAAGAAATCACCCATGGTAGTCAAGGTGTAGGTTTGACTGTCAACGAGAGAATTAAAAAACTAGCAAGGGAATGCGAGCAATTATCCCGTAGGTGAAGCTACGTTTGTATGAAAGCAGGTATTAAGTCAGATTATCACCATGTATGCACACATGTGAGTAGATACATCAACACATTTACGATTGTAATTGCATCATGTAAACACGCAAAATTGCGTAAATGCATGAATACGTGACCATAAAATAGCCCCTGGTCTTATTTGGAGCATTTTTCATGCATCTATCCTGCGTACCTGCGTGGGTATGTGCATTGTGTAAACACGCCTTTTAAAGAGTCGTGAACGTGACCTGTAGCGTAGAAGGGAATGGAGAAAGTGACAGACCGTTGAAAGATGATTTTTTGAGAAAACTGAGAGGTTTTTTCAATGTATCTGACCTTGGTGAGAGAGTGATTGTACTATGCTACATGAATGGCTTGGTTGGTGCAAGACGAGATGAGCAAGTGTTGAGGCATTTTGGTGACCCCAGAGTTGGTGATAATAGTGAAAACTTGGCAAGTATGTGCTGGGCAAAAGAATGATGGAAGATGTTTCTAATTATTGGTTTAAGTATAATAACATTCATATGCATACCTTAGATGGGCGATTGTGAGAGCATGCTTAATTTTAATTATGTATGATGAAAGATAGACAGAATTATGAAAAGAAACTGGGATTTTGAGGGATGCCTAATGTGTCAGACGACTATTAGGTGGTCTCTAGAATGGATGAAGGTATCAAGTGGTTTCCGAGGAAGAACAGAGAGTGTAAACAAAAGTTGAAGTGGAGAGGTTGCTTGACTACAAGGTGAGAGTTTGTTTCGGATGTATGCTTGAGGATATGCTAGTTTTAAAGTACATGGAATGGAACGAATATATAGGTTATGGGAATGTAAATGATACATGTATGACTATGAAAGGAATAACTGTTGAGTGTGCAGAAAATATAAATGGAAAAGGACAGGTGGAGAATGAGAACTGATTCTCGATAGGATGAAAGGGTCATCACTAAGAGGCATTAATGAGATTGATTGCAACTAAATCTGAGGAAACGGGAAAGAAGGCAAATACACCAGCCGTGGCCGAATCTCCAAGCCTGCTTAGCATGAGCATTAGGGTGGTCACAAGAAATAAATGTTCGATTTTTTTCCGGGGAACCCCCTTAAAAGTCGCCAGTTGGCTAAAAAATGAGATTGACAAAGTTTTAGCTCAACTTGACAACGCTAACCCGTGCCTCATTGAGGCTGAAGTTAGGAAAACATGCAATTTGTTGCAAAAATCTTCGTTTTTTCGCTATAAAATGAAAACCATTTGTTGTAGAAACCTAACTCTTACGTCATAACATAGGAAATTTTGTTGTCTCAAAGTTTTATATTTTGTCTTTTTTTGCTAAAACTTATAGATTTAGTGATATTTAGCATTTTTCTGCTTCATCTGCGGTCCATATCCTCAAAGGTGACTTAACATGCTAAGGCCTAAAAACATTTCATTCAATTACAACTGCTTTCCAGGATTTGCTTACTTTCTTATTATTTTATATACTCAAATGGGTTTATTTATCGGTGTTTTCAAAAATATATACAGCATAATCCAAATTGGAAATTTAAAAAAATTTGGAACATGGAAAGCAAGTAAGGTGTAAGTGAGAGCAAATATTGTTCAAATGTATTTTTTTAAAAGCATTGCTAATTATTTACAATTATTGGATAGAAGTACTAATGGAATGGGTTAGATAAGGTGGCTTTTGAAGAGTCTGGATTTATTTGTATACATTTAGATAGAATTTGCGACAGCAACTGCCGTTGTTCTTCGTCTTTCGTCAAAGAGGAATTGATGTCTTGAGTTAATTTTACCCCCCCTTTCAGCAGTGTCATTAACAACCTTAACACCATTCACAACCTTTTTTGCTTTTAAAAAATGCTGATTTTCACACAATCCCTTGGGATCAGCAATTAATAATTCTGTATTGATTTTAAATCTCTTAAATAAATTTAGAGTTTGAGGAGAAACAAAAAAATCAACTTCTTTGTCTAATAAATGATCAACTTGGGCAAGGCGTAGTATTGGTTTTATATCCCTATTGTCACAATCATCTTCTTCATTTTCGTCCAGACACATTAATTTTCTAACCATGCTAGTTTTGATATGGTTTCCCAAAGTATCATAAAAAAATGAAAATCCACGTGTTCCGAGTTGAGATACCATAGATGGTTCACCATTTTAGAAGGTATCATATGTGTAACCTCTTAGTCAATTTCCCTATATTCGACAGAAGATTTCAATTTGAGGCCAAATTTGGTTTTTGGGCATTGAACCATGATTTTACATCAATATTTATTATAACTAAACAAATATCTTCAATAGCTTTTTTCTCTAAATTAGTTTATGAAAATTCATCCCTGAAAAGATATATTTTTAGACAGTAAATGGCCTTTGCCATCCATCTGGCATGATGAATAGCACCAGGTGCTCTGAAAGAAATGCCTTTTGGAGGAATACGACCTAAAAGAATCAAGCAAAGTTGTATTAATTAAGAAACTTGAAATTTGGTCCAGATCAATAATTTTGTCTAATATTTTCATCTTCTACTCCTGTTTTGAATTTATTCTTGTCTATCTTTGACCACTCAGTCTGAAATTTTTAAAATATTTATGGCTGAGGGCCAGTGGTTCCGCCCATTTTACAATCAAAAACAGCTTTTAAAATAATTTCTGAAATATGGTGGCGACATGGTAAATACAGGAGACTTTTCTCTAATAGCTGCTCCAGCAAAACACAGATGTAATTTTTTTCTTAATCAGATGATATCTTCAGTGAGAGCTTTTGCCTTAAAGTTTTGAAATTTCGACTGAAAATACCAAAATTGTCATTAATTTTAGTTCGGTTACAGCGATCAATTTTTGGGAAAGGAGATTTCACTTGCAATGAAAACTGACACTAAGCCGTCAATCTGCCAGTTATATACCCCTTGGGGGCCAGGGATGCCTCCTCTGGGTCCGGAAAAGGGGGCGAATTCAGTACAATTAAGCGGTTGTGCAGCTCCTCGCCCACCTGGCCTGGGACGCTTGACGAGCGACCTAGTGCCTCAGGTCCTTACTGATTTTTGTGGGCTCCTCTGGACTATGACAAAGTAAGTCACATAATATTGGTTTTCCAACCCCCACCCGTCCACCCCTTTATCACAGCAGCCCTTCTCCCGCTCTGCCTTTCTGAGCATGATAGGCAGAGATGAACCGGACGAGCTTTGCGCCTGACGTTCTCGCTATAGCTTGCCTATTTTGCACCTCTACAGATCACACAAATCTCATTTTGATTCTTCTTTTCATCATAATCAGTGGATCTTCTGGTTTCTCACCACTCAAACGCTATCTCATCGTCTCGCTCACCGATATTTCAATGATATAATTTGACTGTATTCCCCGCGGTGTGTTCTGAATGTGCACAGCATTTCATTAAGTAATCACAGTGTTACTTCCGAAGTTTGATCTTCGTGATTAGAATTATCACCAGGTTTTTAATAGAAACCCTAAGGTTTTTAATCAAGGTAAACTTGCAGCTGAGGAGGAGGTTCTCTTTTGCTGTTTAGATATTTGGCAGTAAATTTGCTTTGTGTCTCAAATTAATAAGGAGTCGGTTTTTTCTTTTGTAGCCCAACATGTTGTCATCAATCTTGGTGCTATCTGAATTAGGGCATATAGTCCAACAGTAACACGTAATAGCATAATTCAAGTAATAACACGGTGCCATAATGAATTCATTAGCATAAAGATAATTCTAAAGAGTAAAAAAATAGTTCAAAAAACAAAGGATGATTATTTGCATATTTTTAAGAGCAGACCCAATAACTATTTAACATATCTTTCCATGAATCTACTGGCTATTCAGAATGTACTGGTCTCAAGGGCAAAAAAGTTCCTGTTGTCGAGCGCCAGCTTTTTCTTGATTAGGGAGGTCCAAGAATTGGTCGCAATTGGTCAGTTGGATGAACTCTAACAAAAAATTTATTTTGAATATTAAACATACATGTAACTTTACACTTTGCATGAAAGTACACCTTTCGACCTTTTACGGTCGTATGATTCAAATACTTCCTCTCTGTTGTTTCCAAATGACAGTCAGCACTTCGGTGATGCTGCTGCAGGCGTTGAGGACAAAGCTGAGGACAGTTCCGCTAAGGATGAGGTATTCAGTAAACCCAGATACAGAATATATATTTAAGAACTAACTATACTAGACTGAAACTGTTAATAGTGCTTAGAAATACAACGTAAGCGAGATGATTGTGGCACGTGTAGTAACAACTGTACAATAAGAAGCTTTAAAATTATCAGTTTAGAAGAACTCACAAAAATCAGTAAGGACCTGAGTTACTAGGTTTCACAGTGAGCATCACTGGCCAGGTGATTGCCACTGGCCAAGTGAGCGAGGAACTGCACAGCCGCTCAATTTTACTAACTTTGCCTCCTTTTCCGGACTCAGAGGAGGCATCCCTGGCCCCAAGGAGTGCGTGAATTTTATATTAAGGCTTTAATTTCAGTCTTCATCGTAAATGACACTTCCTCGCCCAAAAATATGGTCGCTTCAACCAAACTAAAATTAATAACAATTTTGGTGTTTCCAGTTGAAATTTCGAAATGTTGGTACAAAAGTTCTCACTGAAGATTGTGGTAAAGTCCGAATCGTGTGTTGGCGGATGAGGTCGAAGCGGGCTGGCGGTGGTGTCGGCTTTTGCGGCCGCTTTGTAAAAGCATAAAATAGTAGTATGCGCCGAAGAGGAAAAAAAGGAGAAATAAATTAGATATTTGTGAGAAAGGATTAAGTATATTGAACATTGATGATCGGTAATTTAGAAATTGCAATCGACGATTGAAATCTATCTCGCCATTTTGTAAAAGTGAGTGGGTCGGCGGGGGAAGGATTATTTGAGGAATAGAGGAAGAATGAAAGGTGCTAGGAGGATTACATTTAAGCATCCATTTCGACGGATAGAGTACTCTGCACTCAAAGCGCCCTCTACATAGCGCAATATTGAAGTTACAGATTCATCTGAAAAATCTCCATCACCGCCGGAACTGGAATTCGAGCCCTCGAGATGCAAATCCTGTGCTCTAGCCACCAAGTTAATCTGATCCTGAGGCAAATATCGATGAAGAACGTAACTTCTGGCGGTTGGACATAAGTATGTGGGTAAGATTGTGCGCGTCGACTGGGTGCCTTTCGGTCATCATTAATTTCTGAAAATGGATTATTATTTCTCTCCTTGGCGGATGTATATGCCTAACTAGTGGAGAGAAAGAGAAATTCGGGATTTAGGTCTAGTTCTTTACGATGGCCTCTCCTCTGCATATGATGGGTTACAGAATGACAATTTTATTTTCATTAAAATTCATTAAATTAAAGTTTGAAAGCAGATTCCGTTACGGAAAATGTCCGTGAACAATGTGGAAAAAAGTCATATCGATCAACTTAAAACGGCTGTATGGATTTTTGTCTTAGCACAAGTTTCCGTGATATTTTGCTAGATTACTCAAATAATTAATATCTCTACATAAATATGAATAAGTGTACTTTTTAAATGGAAATGTACTTTTATAGCGCATGAGATATATGCCGCAGAAGTTCGATCGCCTGTGTGAAGTTAATCTTCTTAACACGAACTAATGCATTTTAAATTAAAATTATAGTTACTGAAACAGCAACAAATTTCGCCAAATTCAATGTTTAAAAAATATTTAAGTATAATTTTCGCCCGAAGTTCGAATACTGCGCCGAATACCATCGGAAGCTCAATAGTATGCTTTAGTCAAGAGCAAAATGTGAAACATAACCTATGTATTTATTCCATTCGTGCGGGTGATGGACAACGTCATTAACAGATGTGAACTTTGGTCTTTGTATTTTGTCGACTTATTTGAAAATAAATTAAAATGTTCAATTCATAACCAATGAATACCGCTCCAGCCACCTTAATGAAAAGATAAAAATTCTAGTTTGAATACACGAACGTTTTCAAATTATGTGGCGCTTTGTTCTAAGCTGTGCTCTTGGATTCCATGTAAACCACCCTTAAAGGAGATCTCAGAAAGGACGGGGCAGGGAGATGAAAGGGAGTGAGGTGTCCGGCTGGAAAATTGCGTCGCGGGGCGTAAATGCGGAACGACGTTGGGAGTCGTGACCTCTTTCGTGTCTTTTCATTGGGGATGCGTGACCGCGGCGTTTCTCCGCGGGTTATTAAGTCGCAGCCAATTTCCTCTCGCTTGATTTTTTTCACGTGCAGTTTCCTCGCTCTTCCTTTTAACTATCGCGTGCTTTTGCAACCGAAAGGGACACATCTAGATTCCAAGATTGTTTTACTGCGCCAGAAAATCACACTCAACGGCTAAAAGTTTTCCGCTCTCTGAGAAGTACAGGAATTTAAGTAGATGAATCTTTTCCAGCCATTCTCACCGGTAGGCTCACAAAAGTAAAACGATAACGTTAACTAGGGAAAATGTACAAGATTTAACTCTAGTTTCAATGAAAAATTGAGAGAAATCTGAATACCGTCAACTCGTTTTGTATATCCCACTTAGGAGTTTTGCTATAAGGGAATATTTGTGCCGAGTTGTCGTTCATGTAGTGTGCTTTGCAATTTTATGTGAAATCTAATCTCTAACCATGATTTTGTTAATAGTATATACATAAATAACTTCCACAGCGATTGTGTCACGTTGAGAATGAAAATTAATGGCTCATAAGTCATAACTTTATACCGCTTAGTTTAAGTTTTTTTAACACGGGAAAATTTTACGCAATGTCGCCTGAACTTACAAGTTTTATCAGAATCACAACTCCATTTCTCTTACCTTTATTAAATTTTAATATTTAAGTGTAATAAAAGCCAATTTCAACCTCGATAAAAAATGAAATAAACTGTAACATTCACGAAAATTTCCGTAGTAGTCCGTCTACCATTAGTTAGCTTCCTATTAAAAAGTTAACATGTTACGACTTCAGTTTGCAAAAATACCTTTCAGTTTTGGACTGGTGGATAATATCATATATTTTGAATCACCAAATAGCATTTATTGCTAATGAGAATATGTCATTGTCTAAACACTAAGCATTGGGAACGCGGCATTTAATTCATCTAAATAAATCACAAAATTTACGTCCTAATACTGACAGTTCAGCAAAACGTAGTTGAAACTCCAAAAGGCCAGTTTTATCACATTTAAAATAATTTTTCCAAGAGCTCTAGGAAAATGAATTTAACGTTGAAAGAGAATGATCTTTTATGCGATTCATATTGATTTATAAGCATTTATTATTCCAAATATGCGTATTACCATCCAGCAGATAGAACAAAGGGTACGAAATAATTTCTCCATCATGATAATTTCCAATAAATAGACAAGGGAAAATAAACAATATAATATTATAATCCTCTGATTCCACTTTCGAACCTACCGCAGACCCTCAACTGAGAGCAATCCGTTTTTTCCCCAATCCCGGGGGTAAATATTAAAGAATCATTTCTCAAAACCAGCGACCTTCCCGTCCCTCTTCCCTCCCCCACTCCAACCATCTCAAGAAGAAGAAATTTACTGGTTAATTTTGAGAGGCCGTCGCATCAAGAATACCACCTCATTGTCTCAGAATGTGGCCCCTTAAATTACTGGCGGGGAGAAGGGGCTCGGAGAGATAGGATTATGAGACGGGAGTAAATGAAAAAGAAAAAAAATAAATAAACCAAAATATGGGGCCCGAGGAATGTGAAGAAGGGAGAGGGTAGTTTGGGGTGAAAAACTGGGAAAAGGAGCGGGGTTGGGGGGCGGTGAGTAGCAGGGAGGGTGGGAGGAAAGAGAGAGAGGGGAATTTCGCTTTGGGGATGGAGGAATATAGTGAGACGGAAAATGACGGACGTGGGGTAATGAAAGACGAAACGACGGGCACCAAATGGGAGAGTTAGGAGAAGGCCGCGGGAGGTTTAAGGGGTAGGTTCTGGGTAGAATGGAATGTTTATTCACTATGCTGGGTCTTAAATGGCGTTTAAGGAGGAGGTTTACGATTGGATCAAATAGAAAACCTATTCATTCTAATTGATGAATTTTAGTACTTCCAAATTTCCACTCCGACTATGGTTTCTCCGGATATCTTCGACTATGGTTTCGACAATAACTGTTATTAATATTAATAATGACAATTATTATCGTAACCATGGTTGGAAATAAAAAAGTATGAAATACGTATGGTACTAATTCTTTTAGTGACGTGCACCAGTCCCTTAAAGTTAAGCCGCAAACCTTCGCTCCTGCAAATTCTTCTCCGTGATTGCGGGGTAGATTAACAATAGGATAGGGTTTATCACTTTTCCTGCTCGTAATATCAACCCCTTAAATTTTCTCAGTAATATCATTGATCTAGAGGGTAGCTTTGGAAGGAAGTTAAAGGGCTATGTTTACGGAGACAAAATTTTCATAATACCTCGAGATAGTCATCAATATAAATGCGGCAAATTCAGTGAGGAATAAATCATCCTCCTTAACCGTGACTCGAATCTGAATCCCTCGATATCGCGCTGATTACTTTAGTCTGCAGTGGATTTCGTTTTCCAACGGAAAGCAGGACGCCTACGTAGCTTAATTAGTTAAAAAACAAAGCGTTATGTCGAGGGCAATGAGTTCGAGTCTTCGAGTCAAGGCAAATGAGTCTTTCCCGGTGAAATATTCGCATTTAAGGATAGGGTATGATATGTAACTTTTAAGGTTCAGGTTCCCGTATTAGATTTGAGGGGAGTTGTTGGTGTGGAGTGGGGTATGGGGAGACGTCTCCTTCGCGGGAAAAGATGGAGAGTAGGCGGGCATCGTGGAAGGTCCAGAGGGAGAAATTCATTTAGTCTCGAAATGCATGCCAGCGTATATGGCGGCGACCTTGTGGAGCGGGGGGCGATGGCTAGGAAGGTGGCGCTGAGTGGAGGGACTTCTGCCCGGGAGGGACCTTGGCGAGGGCTATCGAGCAAGAAGAGCTGTACATTGTGCTGGAAATTCTGCTGTGCAGGGCTACAGTGGTACAGACTCCACAAGCTATCCTCATGGATTCATCAAATGGAAGCATAAAATCAGAAACGAGGACGTATGGAGAAGAATAAATGAGGAGGAAACCTGGTCCTATCTTGGAATAGAAGATCTAGATGGATTTCCCGCATTCTGAAGTAATATCGGACAATAAACTTGCAGGACAAAATGATGATAAAGGAAAAGAAGTTCTCCAGAAAGACAGTGATAATACGTTAGCCAGATAAAGAAGTATATGAATCAACAGATAGCCGGGAATAAAGGAATTTACCGGGGAGATGAAGAAGAAGGCTGCTTTCTACTTAGGACTGAAAGACATATGTAGCGGGTGTTTACATATGAACATCGGTGTTTTAAGTCTTTGTAGTATTTATACCATTCCACTAAAAATTATATGTGATACATTAAATGAAAGAAAAACTTAGAGGTTTTTGTTATACATACAAGTGTCCCATGTTTGCACCATTCGTCACTCGGCACACATCCAGTCGATAGGCGAGTTCTTCCCATACCTTGATCAGTGTGTCTGGAATAATTGATGTAACAACTGATTCAATCCTGTTTCTTAAGTTGGGAAGGTTAGCTGGTAGCTTAGCGGAGACACATAAACATGATCCTTTATGAACCCCCAAAGATAAAAATTGGATGGCGTCAGATCGGATGAACGTGGAGGCTATGCAAAACAACCCCTGTCATCTGGCCTCTGGCGGTCAATGAAACAGTTGAGTACTACCTCGTTCAACCAATCGCGTACTGAGTTATACCAGTGAGATGGCGCACCGTCTTGCTGCCAAATAAAGTTCTTTGGTTCATCATCTTACAGTTGAGGAAAGAACCATTGTTGTAATGTAAGAAACATCAGTTACAGTTGCTTCACTGAAAAAGAAAGGCCTATAAACTTTCTGCCAGGATATGGCACAAAAAACATTCAATTTTGGGGAGTCTCGTTGCAACTGTACCCCCTCGTGGGGATTTTCTGACTTCCAGATGGCATTATGAGTGCACATTATGAGTGTTCAGATGTCCTCTTAGGTGAAATGTAGATACATCACTGAAGATGACACAATCAAGAGCCTTCATCGTCGTGCAGCAACATTTTGTTTACGAAGTTGGCACGTAAACCGTAGTCTGTGGGCTTTAGAGCTTCTAACAGCTGTAAACGATAAGGACGGAGATTTAAGCGGTTCCTTTAAACTCTCTACGTAGCCGTCACTGGAATTGTTAATTCACGACTAGCCTTCCGAACGGATTTCTTGGGGCTACGTGCGAAAGACTATCACTCGTTCAACATGTTCTTACGACAAAAATATGCGTAGTAAGTAGTAATTCTCGTATATATTGACAGGGTCTTTCTCTTTCTTTTTTTATATTTTCTATTCCATCGATTAAGTGTGGTAGTAAAATTACATTGCCTTTGCTGACCAGAAATTCTAGCAGTACCTCACTTTCTGCTCGCCCGTCGCGGTTATTAATAAGGCGCACACCCTTCCGTTGCATTTTCTTTTGTGTCTGTGGGTTCTCGTAGAGGTCAATCTGACAGAGCTGAGTACGTAATGGGCGGTTAACTAACGAAAACGAAAAATAAGAGACTTTGTAACTCCTTCTGAATGGTAATGATATTCGTAGATGCCGGAAGAAGTAAGTAGTAAATATAGGCTTCGGAATAGTTATAGCCAGCTTGAATATTCTTCTACTTAAATTAAGAATCCAGTCTAAAAAATAATAGTGAGAAAATACATGCCTGCCACATTCTCTACATCCGTAAGTATCAACATAAAATATACCAATTCTTTCCGAAGTTTGCGCGTTTGAATTCTGAACTTCATTTTGGGCAGCATTACAAAGTTAATTAAGTCTAAGAGGGGATTTCCAACTATTTGCTCTCATTTCCATTGAACCTTAATTATATTGTAGGCTGGATGGGAAAACACTCAGTACTCATTAATGCCCACAAAAAATTCACCTTGAAACACAATAGCTAGGGGGTGTATTTTTTTACTGCACCTTACCAGGAATAGGTAGATCCGGGATCGAATCGCAGTCTGTTCAAATTTAAAGATGAATTTTGGTGTTAATACGCGTGATCGCGTCTCTTTTTCATCCTTCCTCAATGTTATGGCATTTAAAAATAGCGAAGCATCTCTGCTGTTATATAAATATAGACATAAGGTGGAAAAAAGGACGAAGTGGCTTTGGGATGTTGAGGGATGGATCGCCACTGGGTGTGTGATGGCAAGGTGAGTGGAGAAAGGCGACTGGGGGTCGTAGATGGTTCAGGGGTGTGGACACTTGAAGGACGTGTGTGGCTTCTCAGGTCGGGGGATAGTTTGTGCAAGGGGGGCGGGGCAGTCGAGAGGACAGGTAGTGGTTTGGGTCAGTTGATACTGCGGGTGGGCGAGGGACGGTGGTTTCCAAGCCCCCCACGAGTCTCCTGGACGAACGCTCGTCCCTTTCATGTGCAGCGAGGGGAGGAGAAGGGCATCAAGGCAGTGAATCCTTTGTGAGTGAGGTCAGAGCATCGGGAGAGGGGAAGGCTTAACGAGGCCTTTGAAAAGGTGGGAGCGGAAAGCGTGGTAAAAAGGTTAGGTTTTTTTATCTTGGCTTTGGAGGAAAAAAACGCGCCACTTATAAGTGAATCCTGGGAAGAATTTATCAAGGATGAAGGGTCTCAGAAAATGTCTCATTACGGACGGGAATATGAAATTGTTTCATCCTTCCCATCAATATCAATTCAATTTGCCTGATGGGAATTTTTTGGCTCGAATAGACATTCAAAACACTTATATGGGACACAGTTGGTACGCTTGCTGTTCGGATGGAAATAACCTGAAAGTTGTTTTCCGTTCTCTAGAAAATGAAAATATTTTCCTTATCGAATAACTTAATTTAAATTGATGCTTTGCCAGAAAACGCATGCACAGTTAAAGTAGTTGAATTTATATGTACCATCTTTTTTTCCCATGACCTACGGAGTACACGCTATTTTTAGCTGCATCAACACCTACAGCCATATTGCAACACATCATTTAAGACAATATCTGGAGACGTAAAGAACATATCATTGTCGGAGGTGGAATATGAACCCGCGATTCTTAAGTTGCTGGGAAGGATACCGGTTCAACTACCACAGGTGACAAACTTTCGGATGTTTGTAGTTTTGCAAATCGCGGATTGTATTCACGCAATTTACATTGGCTTCAACCTGCACTTGAATCCAAATACGAAAGGAACAAAGCATTTCTCAGTGGTTTTTTAGAAATATCTATAGCATATGGTTTTAAGTACAGCTTGACACTTTTTGAAAGTAAATGCCAATGAAATGACTAGCATTAAAAAGATAACTATAGATTTATCTGTAATCATTTCCAAACTGATATGTAGAAGGTGGCGATGCAGAAAGTTGAAGGTTAAATTATCTGGTCCATGACGCCAAGCATAAGGTCTAGTCACTCAGGGAAAGTGTAATGCCGTGAATGAATTTCACGCACATCCATGCGTTTCCTACCATCCAACTCCCGCTTGAATGTTCCTGGTATTCATTTTCTTTCCAAACAATGCGATGTACTTTTTTAATTTCCATTGTTGACAGCTTTGCTTTTCATTTGATGACAACGCACTGGGCTGCTCGCTTAATTCTACTGTATGAGCAGACATAAATGTTTGCTTATCCCGGGCGGGGCCTCTTTTAATCCTTTGCTTTGTCTTTCGCAGATACGCACTCGAGACTATAAAACAGCCAGATGTCACCAAAGGGTCTCCACCCTTTCCAATATTTAAAGGATTCTCCACCATAGGTCATTCTCTGGTCTAATCGAGCCTGAATGTCCATCGTCCTAATTTTCTGATTTTCTCCACCGTGTTTTTTACAAAATATAATTTTTACTTTTACCTCTCTTTTCCGTCAGTGTGATCCTAACACTAGGAATCCCTATTCCAAATTCTTTCTCAAAATATCTTGCTAACCACCTCCAGGGTATTTGGCGGTGTAACAATCGATAGAGATTTTGAGCGTTTTTTAGGATCCACATCTACATAGTTCCCTGTAA
The DNA here is from genome assembly GCA_963169105.1 of Ceriagrion tenellum. Lineage (NCBI taxonomy): Eukaryota > Metazoa > Arthropoda > Insecta > Odonata > Coenagrionidae > Ceriagrion > Ceriagrion tenellum. The sequence continues at coordinate 141,607,835 of OY720635.1, read as the reverse complement.
GATACCTCAAGAATGCTTGGTAGGTGGGTTCTAGATTTTTAAATCATTGAATGATTTTAGATCAGTAATTAAAATAGACCTGACATGATAATATAAAATAAATTATTGATCTTAGCCTTGTACATATTGTATTGAACTTATGCTGCCGCCATTTTAGGATAAAAGATGCCAATGCTATAATATAAATTATGTTTTGATCATTGCACACAAATTGAAGATTAAATTTTTCCAGCATTTCATTTGAAACGGTCGAGTTTCCGACATGTTTTTACTTCTGTCTATGACCTGCGTGAGAAGCATGGACATTTTTTTAGAATCCACGACGGTCTAATTTCGCATTGTACTCCATAAAATAATGAATTCTCTTCATGTTAAGCGATATATGTGCTTTAATCACTCACCTACTTCTTGGTTTAGCCGTACAATATTTTTCTGACTGCTTCCCCTTGTATGATTTTTCCCCTTCTCTCTTACTATATTTTCATCCTCTTCGCACACTCCCTTCTCCTTGAGATCCTCCTCAGCACATTCTTATCCTCGAGTGTTTTGGTATTCATCTTTCGTTCTCTTTCTTACTGTCTCTGCGCGGTTCATTTTCCTTCCTACGTAGATCCCATCACTCCTCATGACGTGCTCGTAGCACTCCAGTCTTCATTCTTCTTTGACACCTCCCGTCTGTGTCTTCTTAAACCGTCTTTATTGGTTCCCAGCTTTTTCTCGTCTGTCTTCCCGACATGTATTTCTGCCGCCGCTAAGTATGATTCTGCCGTTCTCAGCGTCGGGCTTATTATCTGCACCTCATTTTGTTGTTTCGATTTTCATATTTGTATATGAAATTATAATTTTATTCTTGAAGATAAGTTTTTAAGTACTATCATTTCTACAAAAGAGTTGCTCACATCTTTCATTTTGCTTCCTGAACAGCGTTAGGTACATATATTTGGCCATCATTGCAGATGTTTACGCTTCAGTTATGGATATGTTTCGTTCTTTTGTCTTTTTTGTCCTCCACTATTGTTCCTCGAAGTCATCTTTTGTGGCTCATTTTAAGGATTTTTGCTTTTTATAATGTATTTCTTTCATGAGTATTATTGTACTGCAGATCTAATTCCGCATGGGAATATTATTCACTTACCTTAGTGCCTTATCTTTCTCTTTTTCTTGACTTCATCATCAAAACAGTTTTTCCATATTTTATTTGTTCTTCCTTGTCTTTCACTGTATCTAATGAAAACGATTCCATCTTTTCACATTACATAACCTTCAATTAAATTCGGGTATTTTACTTTTTTAAATACTTTCTGCTGTTTTTATTTTACCTCCTTTTGGTTAATAAATAAATTAGGTGCAAATCTAAAAAAAACAATATTTTCTCGTTAACTGTGATTAAAAATGTAACATCCTCACAAGAGCTAGCCGCCTCGTTTTCCAAGTCTTTCAAACGAAGTCCCTCCGGAAAATTACTTTTCCAGATTAAAATGCAATAAAGTCAATTCTGTCTTCGTGTTTATTAATGGCAGTTTGTGAAGGTAACATTGAATTTACACGTAGGAATGGTAAACAAATTCATACTCTAAATACTTATCTAGCGTATGAATCGTCCTCTGCAAGAAATAATTGTACATTTAGATGAGGGACCTGAACAGCACTTGATTGCCGATATGAATACAAGATATTATGATAGTTTCCCCTAGAGTTCTGCGTTTTTCATTTCAAATAGGTACTGCTCTTTTGAACCTCATTCAGCGAAAATATTTGTAAAAATTTATAGCACTGCGTGACTTAAATTCGTATTTGTCACGCTTTTCTGTGGCATAAGTAGCCCATTACTACGCTTTGCTGACGACAACTACATTATTACACATGACTCAAGTAACTGACAATTATTGATAACCATGAGCATAGTTTATTAATATTATTATTTAGTGCATAGTGCATGTTGCATTAATGCATCTGAATATAAATTGAATCTTAAAGAAATTGATTTACAGTCAGTTACTAAAGCTGATTCTGCTAACTTCTTACCCTTTGACTCATTCCTTCTCTTCAGACTACATAGTTTTCTTAGTAGTTTTAGATGGAAACACATTAACTTAAGTGAACCACCATCTATGTAAGCATTATAATTATAGAAATCAGGAGACTTATTTAAATTTACAACTGTAGTATCTTGTACGTATAAACCAATATCTGTATTGTAAACCATTGGTTATATTTTTCCGGTGATTAGTCATATAATTTTATTAAATTTAAATTACATTTTGACGATGGAATACCTAGTAATAGCAACATTTTGATTCGATTCATGTGATTGGATTCGATGAATTGTACTTGATCAAATGTAGATGAAATTGACACTGGGTTAACTTAACCTTCTACCATCATACACAACCTTCTACATCATAAATAGCATTTGTAAGTTTGGCTCATTTATTAAAAACGACTCCAAAACCTTTTGGAAGATTTTCTTATAATAGATAGCTCTAACCATCTATAGAGTGACCATCTTCTAGCAGAAAAACAAATTGATACTTTAAGTTCTCCCATCTATAGAACTCATAAATCTCACAAAAAAACTGAAAATGAAAGGTAAATAACAGTTACTACGTAGAGCTGATTTAAAACTACATTTTTACATTGTTTTACCGCAGAGGACTGTGAATTTAAGTCACACAACCTATAAAGTAATATACGATACTTCTGATGTAAGTAGGTCTCATTACATGGAATGTTATCATGCTAACTTCACGCCGTGTAATGAGACACTTAAGTCACTAGTATCTTAATGTACTATTATTAAATTATAATTTAAAAATTCAATATTTTTTCTACATACTATATTAATCTTAGCTTAAATTGCAAAACCATGAACATGCATACCTTACTTCTTAGTAACTCTTATAAAACTGCCTTTTTCCTATTATTATCATCACTTTTATCTGGGTATTCCTTCTTTGAATCTACTCAGATCCCTTACCCTTTCATTTTATCCTCCTCTCCCACTCCTAAAACTTTCATCCTCTGACGTTTCCTTTCCCCCATTGATCTTTACTGGAATAAATAATTTTGAACAAATAGTATACTTCGCGGATGATACCAACCATCTCTCTCTCCCGCTCACTGAGGTCACTTCCGATTCTCCATTATTTCGCCTGAAAGGAAAAGAACTAGATTTCTTTTAGTAACTTAAATAAAACTTTGTATACTCCATTATAGGTTAAATAACACGACCCGGGTTTCGACACTTCGTGTCATCTTAAGGTGAAGGAGACATCTTCAGGACCTGATGATGACACGAAGTGTCGAAACCCGGGTCGTGTTATAAACCTATAGTGGAGTAAACAAAGTTATATTTTATTTACTATGAATTACTTCCACAAAGTCAAGCCTGGAACCATTTCCTTTGTAGATTTCGTTTGTTTGGGAAATACATGTATTCTGTCAGCATTACGAAGTTGTTGGCCCTGATTTTCCATTCCTGCGTCGCCGTACGGATTCCGCCGATGTTCATTACCATAGTAATTGATTTAGATTATTGATACCATGGCGCTATCGATGGATATCTCCTATTTTATTATAAACGAGAAACATAATTTCCGATACAATGAGACAGAAAACTATTCGGCGTTTGTTTTGATATATTTTTTTTCCAAAGTTTTGAAAAAAATCTTCGACGATAAATATAAATATCTATACACTTTTTGTCTGTTTCAATGATGTAGTGTAATTGCATATTTTTTCCAACTCTTATCTACGATATAAAAATGAAAGAATTCTTTTTACCAGAAAAAAATACAGGAGTTGTTCAAAGTAACTGAAAATCGCCACGGGACGGAAGAATAAGGGCATAGTTTGAGATCGAGAGCTGTTGCCGTGAATTCTAGGGAAACGTCATCAAAGAAGATTACACCCTTATGACCATTTTTCCTAATGGCTAATGAGCAGAATGGTGTTAGTGTTCCCCTAATTTGAAATTAGATATGGCAGTCATGTTGGAGTACCGATGAATTGATTACACTCTGGTAGTAGCTGGATACTACACGAAGAACAATAAATCATCTGTAGCTATTTTATTAATAGTTTTTATAATTTTCATTCCCATGTAATTTCATCTACAATAAAGACTTTCACGTTCACTTGATAACGACTGCCATGTTCAAGCTGATAGGGATTCTCTAGTTGTATTGGGAATACCATACTTATTCACTTCTATCTTTTTATTCTATCTGTTGTATTGCGTGAGTGAAACAAGTATTCTCATGACATAAAATTTGATATCTTGATTCGATTGGCACGGAGAAAGGCATAATTAACGTTAGAAGTGTTGAAAATTTAGGAATATAAAACATTGCTAGGCCTTTGCCGTGGTGGCTGACGCTAATCTGGATTAGCTTATGGTGGAAACAAGGCCACCAGATGAATAATGTATCGATATTTATTTGGTATTAAAAATAGAGGTTTATCAGGAGCGGTTTCTGATATGGAATTTATTTATTTATCTTCTAATAGTTGATTAAGTTCTTTTGCATTATTGAGTACACCCAATGATTTGGTTTCCTTAAGTTTATTTTGAGAGCTAATCGAAATAGCTACTAGAAACAAATAGTACTTCGTTGAGTAGATGACACGAGAACTAGTCATGTGTAGGATCTTAGATTTGACCCACATTTCATTTGCTTTGGTATCTGGCATAAAACCTAGTAAACTAGTAGTACCTAGTAAACCCTGACGAATTTTTCACCAACCAAATTTGCTAAAGATGTCGTCACTCATTGCAAACTTCTTTGGGGTATATTCTTAATTTAAAGACTTGAAACTACGGGCAGTGGCAAGACAACGTCAATATAAGGAAAATTACTCAAGCATTTTTGGGAACGATTTGATTTTGGTTTGGTCCCTTATCTTACCAGCTCACTCGTGTTCTTTCGTGTACATTATGTTAGTGATACATGGAAAATTAATTTAATTCATAGCATATTAAATTTTGAAGGTTATTCATACTCATGGGTATCCTTCCATTCTTAGAACTTTACCTTTGTCTTTCTTTATTATTTGCTGAAATCACTGGAACTTCATTAGTTCGCTATTTAAGCTGTCGAGTTTTCTAAACCGGAGGTACTCAATATGCATTTTCGTTTGCTTTGTTATATTATATTTAGTAATTTAATGAGTTATAAAAATCCAATTACGTTTGGGTAAGAGAGACTAATTAATTTTGATGTAATTTTGATATACCTTAAGTATATTTCCACAGTGACCTAACCCATTAAATGTTGGCCTCTCAGTTAATGGGAAATTGAGGACCAAGGGTTCGGATATCTTTTTACTCTAGTTTACTGTAATATTTTTGTAAATGTTTTTTTCACAAATGTTCCCAATTAAATGAAAAAGTAAGATAACTTAATTCCTAGTACTCCATGAATGCAGGCTTGTTACCTGTAAAATAACGACCATTTTTGCCAATCCAAATAAAGGTTAAATTTATTGCAATCATTGCTGTAATACTGGCCAATGTCTTTCACTATTCGTATTTTAGTTAAGATATTTACAGATTATTTGAATATGTAACTTAAACCAAAAATGTCTTTGTTCTCCCCAAAAAGAAGTAAAATATTTCCCCCAATTTGTTAGTAATAATGGTTGAAATAGTTCTACGGAGAAGCTCAGATCATAGTTTACTTCTTGTTAAACAATGCAATGTAGATGTTTTTGCAGCTTCGAAATTCGAAAGTCATACTATATCATCTGTTCGTCTTGGAATGGTAAATTGATGATTTTCACTGTCGTTTTCTATAAAAGAAATGTTTTTGCTGCCGCCAAGTTTTTGTTAAGGAAAAACAAGAATTTTTAGCCTCGCAGGCTGTGGGGCAAAGACCTTGCATGCTAATTATGGAATTGTGAGTTCGAGTCTTATCATGGTTGGTTTTTCTTCACTCAGGATATAGATATGTCGGTTTAGTCCGTTGGTTCGATCCTTTAGGAAACTCGACGACTGGGCAAGAGTAGCATATTACGATAACAGGGATACATGAACATCAAAGTAGTCCGGGAAGCAAGAAAATATTAACTCTAGCAAGTTTGTATGAAGGGTCGATTTTGCAAACAAGTACTGACATGTAATTCATTTGGAGAGGAATATGCTCGCCGAATGCAATGAGCTCACAAATTATTTGGTTTTCAACCCACGACCCGGCTTGGATACGGAAGGGCAACCAGTTGATGTGACGGATTGGACAACTCCGCGAAAGGAGACAAAGGATTTGATTCTCGACGAAGGGATGTATACTCTGCCAGCCAACCCGGACGGAACGGGTGGTTCTCCGATCGCGGAGTAGGGGAGAGGTGGGACGTGGGGAACTGCTAGATTAAGGCCCCCGTGTATGTGGAGTGTGTCTTTGTGTGTGTGTGCATGGGGGTTAGGAGAATGATGAGACATTGATGGATCGCGGGCCGGATCTCCCCGGAGCCGCAAAGGTTTCTCCCCCTCCGACGCGCGAGAGGAACCCGGAGCCTCCTCCGGGCGGCGCTGCGGCCGCCGCCTTCCTCTTGGAGCGGGCGCGTTCCCAGCAGAGCGGCGAGTTTTCGGATGGCAGGTGGGTTTCAACTGGGGGGGGGGGGTGGGGAGTCCTCGCATGGGCGGGAATTAAACCGATGGGGCGTGAATATCCGACGTGAAGGGGCGGAATGCCCCTGGGATGAGATAGCGAAGAGGGCTTTCGTGGAGTGAGAGGGTGGATAGGGAGTGTCACCGAGACTCCAGAGGGCTTAGCATTCAGGGGGGAGACGAAATGGTTGGGAGGTGGAAGGAGAGGATGGCTATGTGCCCTCCGATCTATGCTGGAGTTATGCTTTCTCTCACTCTCTCTGTCCCTCACACTCTATCACTCGCCTGCCCAGCCTTCCTCTTCTCCTTCGAGCGCGGCTTTCCTCTCCATTGGGTGATACGCGCTTGTTTGGAATGGATGGGCGCGATCGTTTTCGGCTTTCCTTATCTTTCCTGTGAAGCGAGAAAGTGTAATTTTGGAGCGATTCCCTCTTAATTCCGCCGCTCGCGAAGACTGGATAAAACCGATGTCCCACGGATAATCTGGTCAATAGTGGTTAAGGTAGCAGGAGTTAGTTAGTCTCTCGCGCAGCCGAAGTACATTTGTCGAAAGTGGATTTGTATATTATGAACTCCCGTTATCCTAATCTCAGGGTATTTTCGTTTCTTCCTCCTAGACAAGTTTCTGAATGCAAATCTATTCATATAACCAACTCAACTATCAATTTCTTTTGCGTTTATATCATATTAATAATTTAAATTCTCTAAATATAACTTAAAATTAAAATTGCTGGTTGATAACACTGATTTTGTCGTTTCCGACGCTTAGATGCCAATTGAATAGGCATCAGGAGGCAATCTTTGAGTTATCACTGATACGAGGTTCTTAACCAGAACTTAACTATGTTTGTTTGACTTGAATCGTAGAGTTCCCAATGCGTCATAGTTATTTGTCCTGATGTTAAGATATTAAAAAACTTTCATCTTCGTCTCCTTTTACAGATATTTACTCTTCATTATTTTTTTAACTTGCTTTAAAAATGTAAAACTTAAAAAAACGTTTGTGTTAAAAAATGTGTTTTAGTAGTTTTCGTTGTCCACGCTGTCCCAGGAAAATTATTTGAAACTAATGGCGCATTTGTTGTGATAAAACAGCATGTAGGTCGAACATATGTCTCTTTGACTGCGTAATATTTTTCTTTTTAAGTAGAATCAAGCTCTTTCAATTTGCTTACTGGGCAAAATGTTCGCATTTAAACCTCTCATTCACCCCATCTAATCATATTTTTGAGATAGTTTTCTCAATAAAGTTGAACGCGAGTTTTAATTTTTCGGACTTAAATCGGTGCATCCTCTTTCCGTGAGACTTGAGCGTTTGGTAAATTCCATTTGACCGTTGTGACTAAATATATCTCGATAATGAGTCGGACTTGTAGATATATTTAGATAGAAAAATTAAGAAGGAGAAGACAGACTATGTTAAATTTTAGCGTTCTCTTCAATATAATTGTTGACACGCTAAGGATAATCACAGCATATGATTATTTGAAATAATTGAGATCAATATGACCTACCATGAATGTCATATTGAATTTATGACCATAAAAATATGAGGAATACCCAGGAAATTGTTAATCGATGACAATGTTGGAGTCATTGGTTCAGCTGCAATACAGAAAATGTGAACTAAAAATGTGTTATATGACTGACAGTTTTTGAATCTTCATTGGTCGTAAATGATTTTTATTTGGTGGGTATGTGGCAGTAGCCTTTATAATAGTGCCAAATACTCTTAACTACAGAGATTTTATTTCTCAATCTGACTCAGACCATAATCATGAGACAAACGCTTAATCATTTTCCGACTCGAGATTCGAACCGTCCGCCTTTTGGTTTTCAGATTAGCGGCATGTATACTAGTGTATCGTGGGTGGCCATGAAGACAGAGGATGAGCAATTTCAAAATAATCATGGGGATGTGAGTGATGATTCTTGCGTTGCCTCATGGAATCTGCACCATTGAAATCAGGCTGACCTGAATTGGCTTCGTTAATATTGAATTTCCCTCTTTTCTCCTCCTTGAAGTGGCAGAGACGTAATTATTCGCCGCGATTTCATTACCAGCAGGTAAGGAGACTGCATCTGCATAATTATTAAACCTCCCATACGAGCAAGCGACGCTCCATTGCCATTGTTGCAGGGAATTTCAATTTGAAAAATCCGAGCTACAGGTCTCGCCCGAGACCCGCATCCAAAAACCCTAGCCTGAAAATTTCTATCGAAGCGCAGACGCCGTTGGGAACGTAGAAGTAGCTGAGGTTTACTTTTTTGCGTCCCACTCTCTTGGTTTCAGTTCGATACGAGAAAAAACCTTAGCTACAATGTTCATGTAAGGTTATGTCAATATATCTGGGGTCACTCTTCCAATTCGCGAGGTTTCTCAAGGAGTGCTCCGCGTGAGATTTTAGCCTCCCCGTCCTCAATTGTGCGGATTTAGATTACGTTTTCTTCCGTGTATCGACAGGAGACTATTCTGTTTTGTTTGCATTGAAATAGATGTACAGTTTCTTTAAATGAGGTTATTAATTTAAATTGTATTTTGTACGCAGGTTTAGGAAATTTTACATTTTATGGGAACTTGTAATTCATGGGAACAGGGTGTTGCACTATTATAATGGTAGATTTTGGTTGACTTTGAAACCGTAACCAAGAATTAGAATATTATGCTTGTAGTGCTATCTCTATAAGGGAACTTTTCTTCTAATTGCAAAAATCTTTATCCTCCATTGGAAGTTCTGCTTCCAGTAATAATAACAAAGTTGTCGATGTCCATTTAAAAACCAATTAAGTATTCCATTTAAATTGTAGTCGATTGCATCCCGATTAAAGATGTGTATAATATTTAAAATATTCGACATATATCTTTTGTTTTACTAGTGAAAGGTTTTCTGGCGAAGCTGAATGAATGATTATTTCATTCACTGGGCAAACGAAGCGACGCCCATTTTGGAGACATCGACACCAACTGTTCTGTCTTTTGAGGATAATATCTCAGTTCTATCTGGCAGTTTCCCGGGGAGCTTTGAGAGCAAACTCGGAAGGGTCGCAGCGTTTTCGTCACGACCACGAACATCCTAAACCTTGGCAAAGGGTGAGAGACCAAATTGGAGAACGGACCACTTTGAATTCCGAAACCCTCGGGTGTCGTCCTCGCATGCAGCGGTGTTGGTATCATGAGCACCATTCCCTCCACTCAGTTCCGTCATGTGGCTCGCCCATCTTAGGGATGCAGATGTACGAGAAACAGGGAGCTGAAGAGATTGCCGCCGTCGCCGTTGGCCCGAGAGAAGCAGAGATTAGGTCATCTTGCTGTCCGACCGCGCTGATTACCCAGGCTCACCCTTCGACGCCACGCGGCTATCCGTGTGCTTTATTACGACCTCCCGACATTATTACGGCGTGGATGCGGTACTCGTCCTGGCATGTGCACTTGATGGCACCGCGTCCATCGCGAAGAGCGATAAACGCAGCCGGACAGCCGTCGACAGACGATGTGCCTGCTATCGTGTTACTCAACAATTTCGATGATGTCATGATCGTCGTTAAATTTTCATCTCACACAGGGAATAAATTGGCCGCGAAGGAGATAACCCAGCTTTGGAGTGAATGTAATCCCTGAATATACTTAGAAATATGTTCTGTATACACTGAAGATAACGAAAGCTTTAAAGATACAGCAATATGTTTGTTAAGGTAAAAGAAGGGGAAATATTTATAAAGGCGGAAGAGGATGGATGAGAGCAGGAATTTTAGGTGAAGTAAGGGTAGGTGGAAGATATAAAGACCTTAATAGAGGCTCAATGGAAAGAGAGCATAGCTTATGTAAACGATTGTTTGAAGCCTTGAATTGGGCAGTTTTTACATTGAAACCATCCAGTACTGTCAAGTTATTATTAAATTACTAAATAATTCCAATTTTTTATTAAAATCGGGAAAAATTCTCTCAATATAGTCTGATGTGCTAATTTTACTCGTAGATTTTGTCGCTTCTTGATATCGATTGGTCAGTTAAAAGGTCATTGGTTGAGGTGCAACATATCCTGCTTTGTGAAAATGGTCGAATGGGATGCACATTTTCAGAAATCCATATTTCTAATTTCTGTTAATGTCAGCAGAGCACCCATGAGCATGCAGCGTAATCAATAAATATCATCAAGCTGTTTCAGATAACTTTGCCTAAAGACTGGTTCACTCCTCATTACTACAATACCGTAGCAAAATATTGTAAGACACCTGAATTGATTATATATTTTGAGATTAGATTACTATGAAAGATGATGTTGTCACAGACTATCTATCACATTTTCATAGTTTTTTTTATTTTTATAGGTTATTTTTCTGTTGATTGTCTAATATCTGAAGGCCAATATTTATATTTACTAAATATAAACTCTGTTAAAGTGGAAACGTTTTTTTATATCTACGTGGTTCCTTAAAGACTTAGAGAGTCTGAGTCAAGGGGTTTATTTATTTTTCAAATTATAATTTGCATTCGAAAGGGGAAAGTCGTTGAATTTTCCTGATATAATTTGGTGATGTTAAACGAAAAATTGATATCAAAATCAGCTAATTCCACCTGACCATAAACATGGCGGAGTAGTTCTTCCATGGCCACCACACAACCACCGCCGGACCTTGATTTTTATTATTAGGGATAATCGTCTTCTTTCCCGTTCAGTATATTTCATATTCATTCATGATTACTAAAATACCTATTCCTGTCCACTGTTAACCACGTTCTTCTGTCTTGCAACAAGGTCCTCCGCTCACTTATTTTCATCCAAAGTCCCTTCAATTACACCTCTACTTATAAGGTATGACTCTACAATTTCTTCTTTTTCCAAAAATTGTAATTATTAACAAGTAATACTGCTCTATGTACTTAGATAAGTCCCTTTACAGGTTTGATAACTGTTAACCCTTCAGTTAACAAGATAGGCACTAACGCCTATACCATTAGTTAATAATAATGCCGTACATAAGTGTTCAAGCAGCTGACTTGTGGATAAGATAATAGGAAGATCTTTCTGCCGTAATATATCTCCGAAAGCGATTTTCGCCTTACATAGGAAACTACGGTAACCAATCTGTGCGTCAATATTAGGCCTGCCTTTGAAAACTTCCTTATCTTAATATTTAATGGATTTAAGGATACATGGTGATAACAATGTTATTTCTGCGTTAAAAGATGATGGCGAGGCATCGAACCACTGCCGTGTGGTGTCATGAAGAGGAGAGCTCGAATCACGAGATTTTTGGGACAAACAGCTATTCTAACGACTAGTGAGGGTAACGTGGCGCAACCACCGGTCTCGGAAAATCTAGTGTGAAGTAGACTAAGGAGTGAGGTCTTTAGTTTTTTGTGGTGTACATATAATCTGCCATTTAAGTTTATCATCATAAGTACCTGGCATTACTAAGCCGCGGATTGTTTTTATTTGTAGTTCTCCGATACATTTTATTTTTTAACCGCTTCCCTCTTCAGAGGAAGCATTTTTCCAAAATAATAACGTGGAGCATGTTGTCTTATGACGGTGAGGCTTGAACTATGACGTCAACTGATGAAAAAAGAATGGAATCTGGAGAATGATGAAGGCTAAATTGACGGAGAGAATCACCAGTGATGAAGGTCCGGAGGAAAGTTGTTGGGGTGAGCACTGAAAAAGAATAGAGACAAACTAATGGGACAAATTATGAAACACAGCAGCCTCTTGGAAACAATTAAGAAAGGTCAAATAGCGGGAAAGAATATCCAAAAAACACCAGGGATGGAATCTTCATCATATGTAATTCTATACCCCGACGTGTTTCAATGGAATTGATAGCTCCACAAGTCTGTCATGGGCCTCTCTCTTCATCTCCGCCTAACTCCTTCCTTGCTTATTATCCATTAGCATTTCGAACATCCTTCTTCCCTTTCTTCTCTGGCGATCTATTCTATCTTCTATTAACCACCTCTATAAAACATTTTTCCTTAAAGTATGTCCAATCCAATTAATTTCCCTCTTCCTTATTTCTTTCAGAATAATCCTTTCTTCTCCCAACTTTCCTTGCACTTCTTCCTTCCAAATTTTATTCCTCTATCCAATTTTCTCCATTTTTCCCCATGACCATGCTTCAAGGACTTCCAAATACTTCTCCCCTCTCTTCTTCAGAGTCCATGTTCAGCAATTATTTTGCTTTGCAAATTTTTTCCCATAACCGAATTGGGTGGAATACATCAGGGAAGTTGTGAAGCAATCATTTTTAAATTAATAAATTTGTAGGAATGAAGATGTTATGGAGGGAAACATGGGTTATAGAACTGCACAAGACCAATCTTTGGACTGATTGACTACTAATGATTAGGAGTAGGGCCCCAATCACGACGTACGCGGCGCAAACAGTGACCCTGAAGCCTTTTCACGGGGCAGAATTGAGTGCAGGGCTGTCGGCTGTCCCGTGTCGGTCAAACACGTGCGAAGGAGGTGCTGGATAGAATGAAACGCGTGATACCGTTAGCGATGGTGTGAAGGCCAGCGGCAGAGGGAGTCGGACCCGCCCGCCAGGGATGTGTAAACTTTCGCCGCTTCGCTCTTCCGCTCCGGAATGATCCGGCGGCCATATCGGCGGATGGGATTCGCAGGTGCGCCACGGCTACCCACCCTCTCCTTCCCTCCCTACCTCTACTTCTCTACTCCACCTACCCTTTCCATCGAAACCGCTACTTGAAGGGAATTGCAAGTTGGTTAGTTTGGCAGGTGGAGGGAGGTGGAGTGGAGTGGTGAGGTAGGGTGGGGTACAGCGACCCTGTTTGCTCGCCTCGCTTGTTTGCAAGCCTCGGGTCCGAAAACAATGCGCTCGATTGGATGAGGAAGGATACTAACAAAGCGCACGCGAGCTATCCCTCGATGAGGAAGAATTGAAGAGCTATCACGGCCCTGGGAATTAATTTGAGCATATTGAAGAGTCCCAGGGGAGTCAAATCATGAATGTTTCACCTTCAGAGACCCATGTTGAACTTCGTTATTAAATTCATTTAAAGGTTCATGTGTGTTCCATCGAAGAAGAAATTTACAGTCAACATCGAAGTGAAAGTATTGAAACAATGCAAATTTTTCATTGTTATTGCTGAATATATGCTGAACCGCCTAATATTTCAATGGTACTTTTATATGGATCATATCACTAAAATTATGGTCACTGTTGACCGGACGCATTATTCAAAACGTTAGTCACTTGATCAGATTAAGGTTATATTAGAGTAATAGGTGAATCAGGTGGAAAAACACTTCAAGGGAGGATTATTAGGCAATTTGCCGATAGAATAGCGTGAATGAAACAATAAATTTATTTAATTGGAGTGAAATAAATATGTAATAATAGGTTGGTATGGAAGGAAGTCTTGGGAAAGAGGCAGTTTTTAAAGCCAAAAGGCAACAACAGAGTTCTTTCAATTGCCTCCCTCGGAAAGGAATGGTGTAATGGATGTCAGAATGTATTTTTTAACTGAAATACATTTTTGTAATTGCACTTAATACAGTTAATCAATATTTAATTGTAGTTTATGCGTGACATGATTGGCTTTCCTCCAAGTTTTTGTAACTCTTGCGACAACCGTTTACTCTTTTCGTAAGGGATTTGGAAAGTTTTCTCATCTAAGCCTCGCAGCCACCATACATTTGTTACGTCTACCACTCTGTCGCTGTCGTAATCTTCCGAATCTCTCATATATTTCACTTCACTTATCTGTCTTTGTCGCATCTTATCTCGGAACGATTTTGAGAGAAATGGTGCGAGGGGGACGGGGTATAGATATAAAGTAAAAGCATGGGGCTAAGCCAAACCAACAGGCTTAGTTGAATAAAAAATTATTCAAATTTAGCCCCCTTATCACGAGATTCGGTCATCCAACGGAAGTAAATGGCGTGAGATAAAGGGTTTACAGTTATGAGGGACGTGTTACTCTTAGGTAAATCAGTTACGTTAGTCAGGAGGCCAAGAAAGTGGAAGATTGAATGGAGAAAGGCGATGGGATCGGTGAGAGAAGAAAAAGGAGAGATAAGGATTGTGGAATGGAAACGGTGCCAAGGGTAAAGGGAGGAGGAGGAAGAGGGTCGGTTGGGAGTGGGGATATGGAGAGTAACTTGAGGTTGACGCCCTCTCTTGGGCTGTATTGCTGTACAGGGGCGGAAGGAGAAGGGGGGACGCATCCTAAGGGGGAAGAGGCGATTAGGCCGTCGAGAGGGGTGAGGAATCCGGGACATGAGATACGGGTCAACCGCCAGGGTGGGAGTGGGGTGGATTGGACGGCTTGGAGTGGCTCCCTGAGGGAGGCGAGTGTGGGATTGAAGGCAGTAGAAGAGGGGAACTGATGGATGGGTGTATTGAGGGATTGACGCCGCGGTCTCTTCATCAACCCCTATCCTCCCGTCTTAGCACATCAACCCCCACCTTCCCGTATCTGCAGACCGCTGAAATGGATAGCGCAAAACATTGTGACACATAAAAGTTGCATGTGACTGCGACATCAGTGATCTCAAGTATTGAAGCTCGGCTAGACTAATGGCACTGATGCAATACAACGATTTGGCATAGAAAGAAGCGAATTGACGATCGTATGATTGAAGCAAAGGCCGCCATTATCCCTTGCCTATTTGGGTACACGGGTTAGGAAATCAGTTATGCTAGTAAGGAGGCCAACTAAGTGGAAGATTGAATGGAGGAGAGCGGTGAGATCTGTATCTCATCGAATGTTTAGAATATTTATAATTTTTTCGCCCTTTTGTAATTACTTTTATATACAATATCGCACATATTTTATGTTTTATCCGTATATATGAGGTTTTATTGAAAGATTAGTTTTACTTATGTATAAATTTTGAATTGGACAATACTTAATCATTTAAAATGATATTGGCATTAATTAAAAATGGTGTCATCATTGCAGACGAAAATATATTTGAATATTTGGAGAATATTAAGTTTTATATAATTTCCATGTACTTGATTTTGTCATGGATCAATTTTCGATGGTTTGGAATGGTAGAGAGATGCTAATTTTGATGTTTGACTTCAGAAAAATTCCGGAAAACTACGAAAGAATGCTGCATAACCAAAATATGATGAGCACATGCGGAAAATAGAAAAGTGTAGTTTATGTGCCTAGTTGGTTCGAAATAAATATTTATGCAGAGATAGCAACGTTTAGAGAGCTAACCCTATCAGTTCTTAAAATTTAACTTAAATGAACATAGTAAGGCAAATAGAAAATTGATAAAATATCAAAGTAAAATAAAATATTACATTCATAGAGGTACCCGGGTACCTCGTCAAGTAATGCGTAAAAACCTTCAATCTTCAATTTCTCAAATGTTACTATTAGAACGAACACATTCCTTTTGAAAAATGCCTTGGCATATGCTAATCAAAGATAAAATAAAGTTGTGACCTAATACTAAGCGGAAACAGAAAAATTAAGATGAAAATGATCCTGGGTATCACGCCGTATGTACAAAGGTTATGAACTCTTCGGTCACGTGATTCCCTTCCTCAAACGGGATCGTATATAGTCACCTATTGGCCGCTTATCTGTCAACTGGAGTCAGGGTACAAGACGGTGTCCCTCGGAAAATTTTGGTACGGCGGCGTTTGCTGGAATCATCGATTTTGCCGTACGCTCGACAGTTTTTGAGCAAAATATACTTAGTTGTATTTAATAATGATAATATTTTTGTAATTGGGCACGAAAAAATTACGATCTTTCTTGTTCTTGAAGGTACACTAGCTAATGGCGGTTTTCCTATCGGCGCCAAAACGCAGCGTGGTAAATATTGTGGCGCCTTCAGCTTCTGTGTTCAAATAATATTTGATTAAATAATTAAGCGAACATGTATTTGCTCGAGTGATATTTTGGTCGTAAGCAGCTTTCCTCTCAAGAATTTTTGGCATCTTTTGAAACTCAAATTATTCTCAAGTACTGTTCACAGCACACTGTTGTATCACGGGATACTGTGATTGGCATATTTATACAGCATGAGAAGATGACCTTTCCATAATATTTGGGATCCAAAACAATTGAAATATTTGGTCGTGTATGCAGTAAATTGCAAAAGATAAATTAAAAACTTGGAAAGAGGCATTTTGACTTTTGTTTACCATTATGATTGGAATCATTGTAGAAAATTATAAAAACTTACAGTGCTCTGTGGAACATTCCCATTTCCAAATAATGGGTGGTGAACACCGAATATTATTTAATTTTTTGCCCGAAAAATTACATATAACGCACATTCAAATAAATATTTCAGGTGAAATGGTTAAATATAAAATTGGTAAAGTCATATACATATAAATTTTCTTTGTAGCGTTCCTCCAGTTCTTGCAAAGAACAAAATATGAGGATTAATCAGGGTGATAATGGTGTACGTGCCGATTTAATTAATGACCGTTTCATCAAAGTGATTCAATGAAAGTTGTTATGCGCGACGTTACGCTTGTTACACTAGCTCTTAAACAGTTACCAAACTCCAGTCTATGTAGCAAGGTATGTTACTTGTAATTGAAAGTTATTTGTATTTCGGAACATGGGAAAATGATTTCGCGTTTCCTCTTTTGATAACAATGATAATAAAAACCAGCCATCACGCAGCCCTCAGAGGATTTCGTTTTTATTTGCATGGAAACGAAGCGTAAAAGTAGGTGGATTTGGCTGGTGTAACTGAGAGGGAACAAATTTTATCCCACATCTGTATTTTCCTTCAGAAAAAGTGTTATGGTGAAGAAAAGAGTTGGGAAGAAGAGGGAGGAGAGGAGCAGCATGATTAGGTGGAATGGAAGATGTATATAAATTACGAAGGGCTGAAAGGGGAAGCGAAAGCAAGATGTGGGAAGCGAGATAAAAGCCACGTGAAATGGATGCGAAATGAAAAGTGCGAGAGTGGCGGGGTATCTTTATTTTTTCAGGTTTTTATCCCGAGGTAGCTGCAAACTGCGGTGGAGTTGGTGGAGTGGTGGGGACTGAGGTTAAGGGCTAACGGAGAGGCTGCGTAACGAGAGCTTCTAGAATATCCCGGCGACGTTGTCAAGAGCAGATTTATCGAAAGAGAAACGAGACGGCCGGACTACCCCTAGGGATCCATGCGAATCTCTCTCCCCCGTCCCCGCCCTTAATTAAAGAAATCCCCAGTGGGGATGGTTGTTGCTCTCCTTTTTAACGCCGATAGCTGTACATTTTAAACTCTGAGCTCCGATTCCAATTACTCGGCTCTCCCCTCCACCCCCCCCTCTCTCAGTGAGTTCCACCGATCACGTTGGCATTTGCCTCTCTAGACCCGATCTCTAAAAAAAGACCTTATTTCACGGAATTAGAGTGTAGATACCAATAGATTTTAAGTGCAAAATCAAGTGAATTTTAATTGAAAATGCCGAATTTTAATTGAAAATAGAACCATTTGTTTCACCAGTGGTGAGATAAAAAGAGTTTTTTCGTTGCTCCGACGAAACCGTGGTCTGCAAAATACATGCTTATCCGTTTCATTTCAAGGAGAAAGAGAGGCGTATTTCTTCCGATCATAGGGAATTTGGTGGATTAAAACCTCTATAACTAACGATTGGAGTTACTATTTTAAGGATTTGTCCTAGCTAAAAATAAAAAATGTGGCAAAGTTTAATTTTTTTATTTCATCAGTTAGGCATTTCTACGCCCTACGACAGTCGGCATGAATTTAAGTGACTATAATAATATGGAAATGATATGGAAAAAATTTGAAATTTCCGGTGTGGAAGTTAAGTCATAAGATACACAACATATATTTTCATTCTAAAAAACTTCGGATTTTAAAGTCAAGTATCATGAATCTCTCTGCTTGGTAAAATGTTTTCATACTTCGGTTCGTACTTTTATGTAAGACCAATGGAATGGCGTACGCAAAGCGATCCGGTACGCTACCTCACAAAGTAAACTTTTTTAAAGTCATTGTTACGACCGAGATGGTAATTTTTTTTAAATCCTGTAACAGACTCTTGGAAAACTCACGTTTTCACTGCTTGTTTAGGAAGTGCATTTTTTAGTAAAGTGACAATCGAATAATAAGAAATAATTTGAATGTAAATGAATATAATGAATCATGAAATATCAATATGATCTTACATTTGCCTTGTATTTACCGAATTCAATTTTCATTGAATCCTTTTAATGATTCTTTCCTACTTAATTTCCTTGTCTGCTCTAATCATTTTAGGCTCTGAAATGGCTGGGACACTTGTTTGTCATGCAAAATCTTGGGTGGTTTTCATATTTGAGGAAGTTGTGACTGCGTAAATATTTCGCATATTATGTTTTTTGAATTATCTCATAAATGGTATTATTATAACGCAGTTGGAAGGTGGACCTTTTCGACGATAATTGTTCTTATTTTTTAGAGCTCAGTGCAATCGATTTTACCAAAATATTTATATATTTTTATCATGAAATGTTTTGTCGATTATTGTAATAATCTGTTACCATCTTCTAAATTTTTTAGGCTTTTTACTTATTGCTTTGTTGAATGAACGTCAGCCTTAAGATATTTCATTGCTTACTAAGATAATATAAGTCCATTATATTCAAGTAACCCCACAAAAACTTTCATACATGGCATATGAAAGGAAAGTGTTTTGCTAAATAATCACTTTCCGATACTTTTGCTTTCATAAATTTCAGTTAAAGTAAATTATTTTAAAATCCATTGCCGTAAAACCGTTACATTTGACTCAAAAAGCTTTTTAAATTTATTTTAAAAGCTTTGTAATTGAATTTCCTATATAGAGATAAAATGGAATTTGATAACACTGATTACCTCATCACGCTGATTGTGCTTAGCTCTTCATGTTGAGTGAAAGCCGTGGGTCTTCGGAATCCATTTATGAGAATAATTTGGATTTTGGGCTCATCACTACCTTCCAAGACTTTTAGCTGTAAGTAAATCATCTTCCCATAGGTGCTCAGGGAAGGATATTACGTAGTTTTTGTAAAGTGTAGAAGTTTTTTCATTCTCCTCGAAAACCGTAGTGAACCTTAGTTTGTAAAAATAAGTAAATTAATATAATTTAGAATTTTATATAATATTTCCTTCAGTAATCATGATTCTGAATTTTGTGTTATTCCTGTAATTTATTCCTTCTTTTAACTTCACGATGATATTGCTTTAGCCTTCTCAGGGTCAGTAACGATTCCCAACTTCTTTCAATTAGCACACCTCTTTGATTTCTAATTCAAGACAGTATAATGGTAGTAAAAAAAGTGGCAGGATGCATGTTCAGTGGAAGCATATATTTTGCTTAAAAAAGCTGCTTAAAGAGGTGTAAGTTAGTCTCTGCTTTTAACTATTAGGTTACCAAGCATCAATAATAAGGTAGTAAAGTATGGTTTGCACTTGTGTTGCAAATGTCTGAACATCATTATTAGCTACTAACCCCGCGTGAAATATCCGGCAAGATATTACTTCTGCACGACCTTGTTTTAATATTCTTTAGCCGCATTAATAATACTAAACATTAATTGTAAATGGTATACTACATGGTAGCATTTTCATTACGTTGCACTGTTCTAGTTTATGGTCAGACCGTGTATTGTCATCTTGACTGCTTTTGGCCTGCACCTGGAATACGGGCGAGCGTGCGCGGTTCTGATTTGAGCTGGGATGAGTGTTGCATGCCTAGTGTGGAATTACCCCGTGCCACACATTCTAGTGGTGGCTTGCACGGTATTTTTTAGGTGTAGATGTGGAATACCAACTTCAAAATGCTCAATCTGGTACCCTCATGAACTTTATGGATTTTATTTAAAGTGTTTAAGTGGATTCCTCCAAAGATTTGTGGACAATGTCAGCGTGTTTTGACTCAGCTTTGGTGGAACGTAAAAATCGTCGTGAAATGCAATTCTGACACTTTTTCATTCTCTCAACTAGGATGCAGCTATGCTAGCTGCATACCATAGTCTGTCTTTTTCTCTACAAATCTTAGTCGACTCCTTCCAAGTGAGTCTTCCTCTCCTTAGGTGTCACGTTTTGCGCCACCAACTGCCACCATGTTTTGCTGTCATTCTGCATCTTACTTTGGAAAAAAGCTAATTTTCTTACGGTTACTTCATGCTTACATTCGTCATTATTGGTTTATTTCGATAACCTTGTAACTGCTGAGCTCGTGCCATTCATGTAAATGGAACCGTAGTTCCAGGGCATTGTTTTCCAAGCCCGAGTCAATCGTATAGAACCCATTCTGTGAAAATGTTATTCCTACTGTTAATATTTGTATTATTAAATTTAAACTTCAAGATATAACCCATGGATTAGACTCATCAAAGTTATACAAAGGTGAATCAAATACGCTCCGTCCATTAGTGGTAGCCAGCCAGCTGGTATTTTGTCAATGATGAATTATGTATTTGGAACTTGGAAGAATATTTTTTTGGCACTCTTTGATCACTCAGATTGCATACAACCTTCATTAGTTATTTCCTAAATACAAAATCAATATTACTAACAGCGTTTACTTACAAATTTGGAGATTCTTCCTGCAATTAGATCCGCAGGGCAGTTGTATGCGATTTTGTGTCACAAAGCCCAGACTAATGCAATTTGTCTACAATTTTATACTTTAGTTTTTCAGTTTCTACCCACTTTTCTTAATTTATTGAATAAGAAAGTGGGTTACTTCCTTTAATCTTGTTACAATTTAAAGGGTCATTTCAGCAGAGACGTTGTGTATTTTAGCAATCTTCAGGGAAAGTTAAATTCTATTTATCTTATTATTCTAACGCACGGCGTTATTTTCTAGGCCTAGTACATGAAATTTCTCTATGAAGGGAGCCCACTTGGCATAATATTTATGACACATTGTTTATTAGGTTAAAAAAATGAATTCGTCAGATAAAAAAGATATTGGAGAAGATACTGAAATGCACACGTCGGTAGAATATACATATTCATCTGCATTATCCTGCAAGACACCTCCAAGATTTTTGGCAGAAGGGACTGAAAGAATGATGTTAGACAAGACCGCATGGCAAAAGATAACATCCGAAAGGTAAGAGATCGATAGGAAAACCATTAAATGCATTAAAAGGGGAAGGCTGGCAATACATCTCCCGCCACCTGAAATTATTTCCTCTTAAAAATGGGCAACACGCTTGCTAAAAGGAAAAATGAATAGTAGAAAACTAAAATCAAAGCAGAAACTTGGAAAATTAGAACTAGATACGATATTTGAGGAGAGGAGTTTAATGGAGCTTGCACGACATAAATACCTAGTAAAATTTCTCAGAATGTTTTAATTACGACCGGTTCATTCAATAGTCGACAACACCTGGTATGTCACATATCTTTTCTCTCTTATGCATCAGTATGCAATGTTAGAAGGCACTTCAAAACTTAAGAGAAGAGATCTTTAAGTTTGCTGAATCATGTCTACTTTTGGATAAAACTTGTGCTAATTAAAACTTTCTGTGAAATTTTACGAAGTTTTTATCTTGTGTAACGATCAAATTACACAAAGTTGAATGTGTTTCTGTCGAATAACTCACTGAATTTTATATAAGCCTCAGAAAATTGCTTCGGAAAAATGTAAAGATGGATAGATGATTTAACGAAATCTTTTTGGGGTTGATGTAGACTGATAAAGAACATAATATGAAAAAACGAGATGACGAAAGCGATTTACGTGAGGACGAGATTTGAGTTAAAGGATAATCATGGTTCTCAGCTCTGAACTGGCGTGGAGTGGGATATAAAGGACGTTAGAAGGACGTAAGTAATGTTTTAGAAGCTAAATTAAAAGTTATAAAGTTAGAAGAAAATGTTTAACGAGATGCTTGCATTAAATTCCTGAAAATCCTACCTTGATATTCAGATCAACTATACCCATTAAATCTAACAATATTTTGAAGAATTTTAACGTTGAATTTCCGACAACGGAGGATTGATGGTCACGCGCCGGCCTACCCGAAGAATCTGGGATTAGCTCCAAGCGTGGATACTGTGTTTGCTCAGGATTAGGATAAGAGCGTATGTGTGTGTGTACGTATAAGAATGTGCTCTATATTCTTAGCAGTTGGGAAACTAAAATCTTAGTCTTAAGATAGCGCTTCCAGTGAAAATCCTGTAGCGCTATCAATTATTTCGGGCTAAACTTCCACATGAGAATACATGAGACATGTTGTACAGTGACGCTCGCATTGTTTGTGGGAAGGGCATGCATGCAAAGCTTATGCTGACAACCATAAGACTCGGAGACGGATTTGACAGACCGCTTTGTAAGGATGATGGGAA
This sequence comes from Ceriagrion tenellum, assembly GCA_963169105.1. Taxonomy (NCBI): domain Eukaryota; kingdom Metazoa; phylum Arthropoda; class Insecta; order Odonata; family Coenagrionidae; genus Ceriagrion; species Ceriagrion tenellum. The sequence continues at coordinate 141,584,945 of OY720635.1, read as the reverse complement.
ACAAAGGAAAAGTTTTTGGCGCACCCAATTTGCACACAGTCGTTTTCCTTAAGACGCTCTCCCTCTTCATTTCCTCCCCGGATCCGGACGTTTCCGATATCCACCTCTCTCCATCCCCTACTCTTACCCGCCATCATTATTTCCGCCGATAGATTTTTCCATGCCCACCCTTCTCTTCTTAACCCTCCCCCCAATCCACTCCTTCGCTCCACTCCACCCCCGTCCCGTCTGATTCTTTCTCCGGATCCGATATTGCCCCAGAGCATTTCTCATTCTCCGCACGTCCATACCCCATTCCTGCTCCCCACTTCCGTCCCCCTGATTTCCTGTTCATTCCCTAAATTCCGCGAATTAGTCTCCCGCAAAAGTTTGTGCCTCTGCTCCCATTTATTGTCTCACTACATTTATCGACGAGATGTTATCTGCATTCGCCTTGCGCCGGGGAGTAAACGATTAGATTAGCTGCCGTCTCTTTCCGGCACAAGCGTTCCCTTTCTTCGGAAACCTCCCTCTTGAGCTTCTAGCAGTTCTGTAAATTTTATTATTTTTTAAATAATACTCATTTGTATAATGGCTGTGACATTTCTCCTACACCTACGTAGTACCCTTGTGAGCCACCTAAGGGGGGTGTGGCAGGGTTGGCTCACACCAGGCATGCAGTAATCATCAAACACTATTATAATTAAATGAGCTATTTTACTGCTTATTAGCATATGCTCAAGGAGATTTCACATGCATTACGAATTTCAGCTACCTTTAAAATTATGCGTTTTGAATGCTGCGCTTATATTACAGAAGTATCATAAATTGAAGTTATGTCCGGCTGACATCCAAAAAGATTATTAAGATATAGACGCATTGTATTTATACATTATTTGAAATCAAATTTGAAATTATAAGAATGCTTCCTATCAGGTATTGTTTTCTAATATCCATTGAAATCATCTGCTTATTACGCTATCTGGCGACCCACCAGCAAGTCGCTTGGCAGAGGGTGCTATGATGACAGCCATGAAAAATCTGGGTTTAAAAAAAAAGGAATTTTTAAATAAGAGCGATGATTAATGTGTTAAACAGAGCATTAGCGATGAAAAAGTTTCATTTCAAATCCATTTCAGAAGATGAATTTCCTATAAGATCTTTATATTACCTTGGCGTGTAGAAGTCGTCAGGTGTAATTATTACTTCGTATGCGCCTACGCAAAGGTTATAAAAGTAGGGATACAATGCCTTTACTTGACAGTTATTATCAGTCATTGCAGCATTATAACATTTAATAGTCATTAGACATGAGTTCTGAGCAGAGATAAGACTGCTTTGCACTCAACAATTCATATAACTTGTTTTATGACTTTCTTCAAGTTTTCCGAATTTTCTTTCCTTGATTACCTCATTTAATATTCGCGTATGCTTTGCTCTCAGCAGATGCCTTCAGTTGCACGTCATTATCCCGCCATCCATCAGTTGTCCATCGATTTATCCCGCCGCTTATTCTGATCGTTCCTTGGGTTTTCTTTTTCCGCTCCATTTAATATTTTCGTTCGTTCGGCCGATAAGCAGTCATCCACTTGATCTTCGCCATCTTCCGTCCTTTTTTCAGTGTTGCTGCTCCAAATATCTTCATTTTGATCTTTAGATTCGTATGTTAGTCTCTCCGGTTTTTATGCTGCTTAAAAGAATTTTAGAATACATTTTTTTTATAAATTTAATGGCACCCGGAACCCTTTTTCCATTTACCTATTGTCAGTAAAAATTCTCTATCTAACATAGTGGTTGCCACATTTTTGATGGATTGTATTTTAAAGTCATATACTTGGCTGAGGACGTAGTAATTAAATATGAATGATAAAATGAATGATCATGGATATCACAGAGACATTGATAACAATAAGGATAAGGAAAGATTATGTGGGCTCATTTAAAGATCTGTAGGGAAAAGGCCTATAAAGGAAATCTGATGAAAGTATGTAATCTAATTGCGTTACCCAAATGTCTCTAAAGTTCAAAGTGTTGGGCAGGTTGGAAATCAAGTCAAAAAGCATTGGACACAGCAGAGATGACTTTCAGAAAGGCAGTGTGATGGTTTTCAAGAGAGGAAGGAATAATAAATGACGATGAATTAGCTTCATTGAAGATCGAGGACGTTATAAAAATCAGCTTATCTTCTCCATACCAATATAAACGAATGCCCTAAAACAGTATACTAAGGATTATAATATTGCATTGTGCCTTTAAACAGAAGAGAAGTATTGGGTTTCCAAGCCTTGAGTAGTCAAGCGTAAAGAAAAGCGACACGGGCAGAAGTGCTTCTTCCTAGCATGACAGACGATAACTGCTCTGTTTTGCTTATTATTTACATTTTTACGACGTTATTGCGGTGATTACCGAAAGAATGAACCCAAAATGATTATTTAAAAACGAATTCTTCTCGCGTTACAAACTTGTTAAGGTCCTCCGTATCTGCCGAAGTTTCGAAGTGTGACTCCATTGTCTTTAGAGCCAAACGTCCATAGTCTTTAGAGCTTTAATGGCCCTCTATGGGCATTGACCGACCCATGATATTGCGCCTGGTTCACACTGACGGATTAGTTTGACCATCATGTCAATATGATTTTCCTTTTTCTTTGGAAAATTTTGCAAATAAGCTTCCATGTGCTGTACAAATGGAAGCATTTGTCCCTTTAAGAAGACGATACTATTACACGTGAGATTGGCTGAACAATTTCGTTTTTTTCCGCGTATAATCTTGTTTGTGGCCTTGGTTGAGACTAAGCATGGCAGTGGACGACATCTCCTATAGTCCCAGCACTGAAGTGCCTATCATGCTCATTGAGTATAGTGTAAATGATGTAGCTTCTTTCCCCGAAGTACACTTTAAAAAGTTCATTTATTCATGTTTGCATGGGTCAGGTATTCATCAAAATGTTTAACATAATAAAGTACAATTTAAGTATTTATTGGCCTCTATGCTTTATATTTATTTTGAGATACTAAATTTCTGGAAGGAAATGATTACTCCTGCGCGTTTCATAATTATCATCAATTTTCCGTACAAGTCAAGTTTTCCGTAAAGTTTTTAAAAATAAGATATTTTAATATATTTACAGATGAGAATTAAAATACTTTACTAATTCTTGCAAAAAGAGTAAAAAAGTATACTTACGAGTCTCTGTGAATAAAGTATTTCCAGTTTTCTATTTTTATTGAAAATATAAATAATTTGTTTTTTACTCTGAATTTATGTATTGTTGCATTAAGAGTCTTTAAAATATGTGAGCGTGTTGAATTGCGATGCATAAATATACCATACACTTGAGAGGTATATAAGGCTAGAAAATAAAGGAAGATAATGGTAAAACATAGTTTATAAACTTAATTTTAGCAATAAACGTTTTAATTATTCCAAACTCTCCAATAGAAAACAGTTATATTCTCACGTATGCTATAGAAAATATTGTTGATATTCTTATGGAACATTAGTATGTACAATCAAAATATAAATTCAAGAAACTAGATTGACAAGAAAAAAGTACAATCCACGTGAAATCGAGCAATCAAAATTTAATCGGCAGCATTTCATCCGACTCTCTGTGAAGTATTTAACTATGTGTAGTCCCAAAGATTGTAATTTTGTGCATTAACAGTATTATTTTAAAATTATAATATTTCTAATATTTGTTATATTTTAGGCAGATCAATGTCTCAAGGTTTACAATCAAGTTATTCAGTTTTAATGAAGAATGAAAAACATAATTTGATATTTTGGAATATAATGGTCACCTAGGCATATGTTTTGGTATCCGGTCGTGGGAAATTTATAGCAAGTGTAAAAAATATGAAAGCTAATAATGTAAAAAAATATAGCCAACCAACCAGATCAATCAATAAATTTCTCTATGATACTATCATTTTCGATTATTTTCTAACATTTGCACACTAATTTGACGCCATAACATTCGAAAATTAATAATTTCACATGCACCAATTTAAATCAATGCGATGGTTCCGAGCTTTACTTTGTGAATATTCATCATGAAAAATCAAAATGCTTTGATAATTTTTTTTCACACAGTTTCATTTTAATCGACCACCTGAAGACATCACCTGATGTCACATAAAGATGTCGCTTATTCGACGAAACCGGTCGTAGAAAATTAAACCGTCTGAAAAATTACCTCAGCATTTTGATTTTTCAGAACCAGTTTACCTTTAAAAATATTTTTAACTATTTGACATGATAAAATAAGTTTCTGTATAATCGTCTTGCTAGATTGAGCAGAAGGAGAATTAGGTTTCTAGGAATTACGCATTCCAATATGTTTATATAGCCAGAGAATATAAGAAGCGGAAACTTAAATTAACCGGGTAAGGTATGTGCATTTTATTTAAAATGACGCATCTGGTACAGATATTTATTCACCCGTGAACCATTTGCAATCGATATTAATGTAATAGTGGGGTCTGTGGTGGAAAGTAAAAGTCTATCCATTCCTCAGTTTCTCTCAAGAGGTGGCGTTGACTTCAGCTCCAACTACGGGCACGTTTTGCGCAGTATTATTTTTTGCGGTATGTCGCATATCGTTCCACCCTTCCAGTTGATGACTCATAACTTAGTCAAGATTCCGAGCTTTTGCTAGAATTCTGTGAAATAGCACTCCTCTTGAATCTTATCTCAGCTTTTCCATTTCCTTAGGAATAAAGATGTAACGAGAAAAAAAATTGTGGCGACGGCAGGCCAAAACGTGTATCCCAAGTTAACCCACCCGTTCGCCTTTTTCGACCATTCCTCATTCCTGCAATATCTTATTGTCGCGCCCCATTGCCATCTTTCCTTCCCCTCCCTCACTCACTTCTATTTCTCATCTCTTATTCCTTTCGTCCTCTCTCCTTTCCCTTCCCTTCACATCTTTCCCTCTCCCTTTTTTTCCGGACGGAGACCCAGCTGATATCCGACAAACCCCGGTGGCTCCCGCTGTTACGTCACGTCTTGTTCCCGTCCCGACCTGTCGATTTCTTCTCGTGCCACCTTCTGCTCCTTTCATTTCGTTAACGCGAAGGGGGGAGTGAAGCCTGATTAAATATAGAAGGCGGATCCGATGTTCCTTCGAGCGTGGAGAAACTGGTGGATCCCTAAAACAAAAAGGCGACGTTAAGAGAGGAAAAAATCTCCGATTTTCTGCCCTACTCGGGCTTCTAGTATTCGTTGTCCGGATTTCGGTATTAGGAGGACCATATATAGAGGAATCTATGAAATGAAATTTCTACTTAGGTGGATTGAATAATATAATTATTTCACATATAACATCAATTGCTTCCCTAATATAAGATATTTGAAGATGAAAAATCTGTAAGAGGCGGATAAAGAATCGTGTGTATTTGAACAATCCAAACATTTTTCTTCAAATAAATTAACTGATAAATAACATTATAACCATACATGAAAATAATTCGAGCCCATTGGCATTCGACCGGTTTACTAAAGCCAGGTTTTACTATCTCTGCAATAATATTTTTCGTCTTTATTCAAGGCTAGTACGTTCTTTCGGCAAAAATCCTTTAGCCAATTAACCGAATGTCTATGTTATTTGAAGCATAGTTTTTCTCAGTTAGCACTACGTCAAAATAAAGGCTAGGTCAACTAGCTGGTAGTGGTAACCAAATATAATATAAGTACTTATTTTTTCCTTATAATTTCGTTCTTGGTCTTATTTTGTAAATTTAAAGCAAAAATGAAGAATAAATAATGAAAATGTTTCTTGGTATCACGTATAATCAGGACTTAGAAAAAATATTAACCATTCATGTAACGTGCCTTATGAAGGCAGTAAGTCTTTAAGTTGCTTTATATGCCTCGATGAAGTGGTTACTTAAGCTTATTCGACCGGCATATTTGTAACTGCCCTCTATGCTCAACATGAGTATATACCTCGTTTTTTTCTATTTTGCTATTTGACTCAATTAGAATATGTGCCGTTTTGAAATGCCTGTTTTGGACTAAAATAATTAAGTGTCTTAAATACGACAACTTCGCGTGAAAACTTAATGCACTTTTCTATCTGTGAAATAGCATGGATTCCTCAATGATTGGACTGCTGGATCAATTACGTTTGTCCAAGGCTCTGGTTTATCATAAGAAAAGAGCATAACATTTTAAGTAGTACTGTGAAAAGACTGGTCAAAATAAAATTTGAATGATTTCATCAATTAATTCTCGCATTATGTATATCAAAAGTTTTCTGTTCAGAATGCCTTGTGGATTTAGATTTCTCATCATCATCGGTCGTTCAATTCTAAGAATGCTAATTCGCGTATTCCCTGGTAGCTCTTTATTCAGTGGGTGTTCACTCTCCTCTTTTTTGGTCTATCTATTTATTCTTGGGTCTTCCTCTGACTTAGATTTCTGTAAGTACCAAAGCTATTACTAGTAAAAGAAAAAATAAGGGAGCCTTTTTTCATCTTTCTATCAACCGGCATTTAATCAAACCCTCTCTTCCTTTGACTCTTTGGTAAAATTTTGGGTTCAGGGAGAGTTGGAATTTTGACTGGACGTCCCGAGTTCAAACCTGAATGAGCCATACAGGCGTTCTCTACTAAGTAACCACTTTCGTGACGGATCCATTATGATTAACGTCCCCACAAATTTCTGCGAAAATATCGGAAAAACACAGGGATGGAACCTGATAGATGATTGGCGGTTAAATTTCATACAGCGTTGGAATCAGTGCTTAATAAGTTTAGATATTTCCTACGAATAGCAACTTGCTAATTATTTTGTTATTTAAATCTTTCGTTTCACTCCTTGGTTGATGTACCTATGTATGGCTTGTTTGTACTTACACCCACCGCTTTAATCCTCACTGCCTTCCCTTTTGCGACGAATAGCTCTTCTGGTTTGCAAGACGCCACATATCCAACGACCCCTAGCACTTCCTTACTCCCGCCCCCACTTCCTTATTCCCGGCACTCGAAACAACTCGCCCACAGCTTCGCCCAGCCCTAACCCTGTTTCCTCTTGTTCCACCCCCATCTCTCGACCAATATTCACTTTCCCGCCCCCGACCCACCTCCTCCCTCCCCTCTCATTCCTCCCCCTCGATATAAAAGGGAAACACAGCGACTTCCTCCCGCCCGCGCATCTTCACTACCCTCTTCTCACGTGATCCCCAGATCTCAAAACGACATACGTCTCCTGAGACCCCTAACTCTTTCCATCTTCCATCCCCTGCATCTTCCTTTCTTTCGCTCCGCCTACCACACGACCTCTTTCTCACCACACTCCCGCCCTCCCTCACCGCCCCCGCCAACCCTCCCTCCCCCTATGCCACGGTTGCGTCGCGATTGCGTCCTGAAGCAACTCGCCCCACGACTGCGCTCTCGGTCGTATAATAAAATGAAATATTAAAAAAAATGTATCATCTTCAAGTCAAGCCGTACAATATTTCCCTTTTCACCATTTTTCCTTTCTTACCCTTTTCTTCTTCCTCCCTGGCAAATTATTCTTTTTATTTATACACTGTGTGTTTTATTTTTGTTCTTTTCCGAGAGTCATCATCCCTCCGACCATGAGCTCATTATCCTCGCCATTTTATTCCCTCTGAGCACCCTAATGATGGAAATTTTTGCTTTCGATTCATCTCTACGGTGGGGTTCCCGATTTGGAGGAATCATCTCTTCTATGTGTATCTTTGAAAACCAGTGTTAAGAATTCTATCGTTTGTCCTTGAAGGGGCTTGCCGAGAATTTTTTAGGTATTGGAGGTGCAGTCAAGAAAGAAATCTCTCAAAACCGGTGACAATAATTCTTCCGTGGCGATTGTGCGGTGTTGTTACGTAGGACAGTGATTTTAACTGAATTAATCTAACATATTTTGCTTGATGTGAAGGCAGTACCGCTTAATTCAACGCATTACAATTCAGGACAAATTATTATTATCAGTCAACACTTTTGACATGGCAATTGCAAAGTCATTTTTATTTACTCCTTTTTGACTTCCGCAACTGTAGGTATCGCCATTCTATTATTTATATTTTAGTGCAGGTATATTTTTTAATTCCTTATGAAAATATTTTTCTCTCCTTGTGACAGCTCACTGAAGTACTCTGCAAGCAGCTAAGGTGGGCCAAAGTTTTAGTTACCCTTACCCAACACTGTAGTTTCACAGTGTATCAATATTCTATTAAATACTTATGTATGATATGGCACTTAAAAATGATGGTTTCAATTATAAAGATTTTCAAAGGAAACTTTGCAAAGAGAGCATTTGTCTCATAAACCTACAAGGAATAGGGGAAATAATCAACCGTAAGATCTGGAATTGTATATTTTCAATTCCTTGCCTTCTTAATTTATTTAGAAAAATGTGTAGAGTGTAAATTGCTGCTATAAAAGTATTGGCCTAAAGCATTTTTTCTACCCAATGCTGTCACCAGGCCTAATTTGACTTCTAAATTTCTACTACATTTCAATCACAAGAATGCCTTTACTCTCCGAGTAAGTGAAGAGTCCACGAACAAAACGGAGAAAACAGAACTCACCTCGGAGTGGGTTTAGAGTACTTCTGACGGAAAAAGGTGTATTCAAGCTTTCAGGATCTGTTTGGTGTGGCGAAAAATAAAAATCTGCAAATAGCTTCGAGTCGATGGAGAATTGAACGTAAAAGCGATTTCCTTCAGGACGGTATCCACCTTGTTCTGATGCTGGTAACTCTTGCATCGTGTTACACCGTTAAGGGCTTCCTGCTTGGGCAAAGCCGGATCAGATGATACATCTGTACTTCCGGGGCTTTATCCAGGAAAATTTCTACGTCGACTTATCAGCGACCTGCGTAAATAGACGGGCCTAAAGGGCCTGGGATGGTGTGGTGGTCCCGTAGCCGATCGTTGGGCCGCAGGAAGTACAATCTCTCGCGTTCTCCCCGTCCTTGGTACCGCGTACTAATCGGCTTCCGTTTCAACGCATCAGAAATAGACAAAGACTACCCCGGGCCGGAAGTATGACGCAATTTCTCACTTTTCCCATGTCCCACTCTCTCCATCCGTGGGTGAAGCCCATCCTGTCAAGTTTAAACCCCTTGTTTGTCTTTCTTTCTTTCTTTCTTTCGAGGGATAAAGGGATAGAGAAAGAGCTTCTTGGAGCTCTATTCAGAAACTAACTCGAGAAACTAACCTTTCTTTTTGTTCTCCTCCTCCGACTTCTAACTTTCTTCAACCATCTTCGTCTCCGTGTCGCTCCCTCTCTCCTTCTCGTGTCCTTTCTTTTCCGCAGGCATACGTGCTCCAAACCCTCTCTGTACATCTTGTCACGCCTTTCTCCCTCGCCTTACATCCCATCAACTTATGGACCCCCTTCTCCCATTCTCTAGTCCATTGCTCCAGCTCATATACTCCCCTTTCCTTCCCTCCTATTCATCATTTTCCTCTTCTGTCAAACGACTTGGCTTCCCTCTTCGCCGTTTCTCGTACCTATCCACCCGTGTGGCTCTTTAAAGTTTTCCTTGCGGCCTCGTCTTTGTGGTCCCGCTATGCTTTAACCGGAGTTCGGAGGAACGCGACGACGCGAAGTGCCCGACAAAAGCCCTTTGTCTGCCCTTTCTCATGTCCCGCACTCTGATTCTATTATTCACTTGTATATCAATCTACATTTCACATCCTTTCATTTTTACTCAAACTGCATGAACTTAAAAGCCCTAATTATTCATTCATATTTCATGTGTGATTTCAGGTTGGATAAAAAGAGAAACGGTGTGAAAGGCGTCCAAAGGTATGAATAAAAGGGATACCAGCATTGGTTGGAGTGGCATCCTAAAACATTTTACGTCTTAATTATTGCCGAAAACTCCCGTAACTTATTAGTTTAGAAATAAAAAAATCACCCAAGGCAAAAAAAAGGGTCTTCATAAATTTCATTTTTATTCATAGACATTTTTAATCTTCATAAATATTGATGGTGCATTTGAAGACGTCAAAAAAAATCTACTTACTAGTATTGATTGCTTCAGAGGAAAGCATCATGGAGTCAAAGTAGCTGTGATTTTTTTACGTGTAAAATATTTTAGCGGATCACATGAAATACGGACGGCAGAAATTCGGCAAATCACAATGCTTTCAGCGTCTACAGACCCTCTTAGTAGTTATCTACCATCAACCTATGAATATACTTAATCAGCGCTTTATTTCTTGAAAACCAGTGTTAGTGTTTACTTTTCATCCGTATGTGATAGCATGAATCAATTTTTACACTGATCACATGCTTTTTGAGAACCTCTCTCTTTCGAGAGATGGCAGTTTTATGCGGCCAAAGTATTGTATTGTTATGCAGTAAAACCTGTGAATGATAGCCATACCTGCTATGGTATTCCATTTTGCAGCTACCTTTGTAAAATTCAGGAATAATTTCTTTGAAAGGGTGTTTGCTCTCAAACAAAAAAGAAGTTTTTGTAAATGGATGAGTTAAACGGTGATGAGAATCGTTCTAAAAACTTCGTATCATTTTTGGCACGCGTGTTTCATTAATTTGCAGACCTGTTGGAAGTTTCAATAGTGCTTTTTCTTGACCACATGAGGTGTCACTTTGAAGAGTTATTTTAATTAGTACCCATAATGAAGCGATATCCTTTGTATTTTTCTACACAATGCAGTTAATTACATTTTAATTTGTATCTCATCCCGTTATGGGTTCTAATGCATTGCTTTTCTATCTCCTTTAATTAGCTATAAAAAATCAGAGGACTCTCTTTAAAAGACACGTCTATCGCCCGAAGTTGCGCATCATTCCATGAAAATATTTTTCAATCGACAAACATTGTGGGTCATTCAAGTTAGGACATACCGGATGATACGCAGTGAATCACGACTCCGATACACCAGGACTGAATATTAAACCCATGAAATCAATTTGCAGCTCGAAAAAAATCATATTAGGGCTCAAGCTACTGGGCGTTCTGCTTGAATTAACGTCTCTCCCGTCAAAGGCGTTGATTGGCTCCCATGATTGATTGATGGCGAGCTAAACTCAAAACTCCCCTCGTTTAAAGAATGACTATTAATTTTTTTATGCACATATATCGATAAAAGTTCGGAGACCATTGAATGAGAATTTTTGGGAGGGCGGATTTTTTTTAGATTTTGCTATCCTCTTATCCGCGAATTAGGATTAAAACTCGCTCTAGCGTAATCAATATTTTTTTCTCTCCTCCATATGAGTGCAAGAGTAAGTACCCAAGCGAATTGGAATGCTATTCATGGTCTCGCTCCGTATTGATAAGGGACATCTGTCGGGCTCTCCACCGCCTCACACTCCGCCGCCTCCGTATATATCCAGCCCACTTGCTATCTGGCCCACAAAGGAGCGCTGGCCCGGTTAATGAAATCGCTTGTCCCTCTACTATTCACCCAGACCGCCCTCATACAATCCTCCCTCTCCCCTTCGCACCCCCTGCCAACCCTCCCGCAACTATCACGCCGTATCGCCGCGGCCTTTGTTGTCGCCTCGACGTCACACGCGGTCCAAGAGGCGGTGACGAGTGCACATTGTGGTCGGTTATCCGCGGTGACAGTTCGAATCCGCGGCGCTGGCGTCGCGGGTCGGTCGGTGGGGGGCCTGTCCGCTGGGGCGGGTAAATGTTGGGGGCGTGGAGGGCGATGCATGGGAGGGGTGGGAATGTCGGACTGGAGAGGTGGAATGTAGGGTTGCCAACTCTCCCGCAATCTCCGGGAGATTCTTGGAATTGGTCAAGTATTTTTTTAAAGAATCCCACCTCCCACGTTGTGGCGTTATCCTACCGTTTTAGAATTATATAATAGCTGAGAAATGAAGAGGAAGTAAATGCGTACATACTCCATGCCAACCACGCCGTTCCCCTTCAGGATAGCCGCTGTAAAAACCGTTTCACTATCGGTGATAGGCCTGTAGAGCTTACTCAGCTTCAATGTATTCCTCCTTACTGCCCTGTACTTGGCATATTCTCCTTTGCGTCAGTTACAACCAAGCACAGATACATACATGCCCTTCGTTTCTTTGAACTCATACTATTCATTGTAGTGAGAGTCTCTTTCATTTGTGAGGATGAGTGCAATTGAGAGTGACTTTCTCATGTCTCTCTTACGTCATTGAGTCATATTTTATTAGTACGCTTTGTTATTTTACTCTCCGCAAGGAGATATAATTTCCATTTTTTCGCTTCCTTGAATCAATAACTTTTTTCATTTTTTATTTGCTACCATCGTAACTAAATACGTATATGTAATCAATATATATATTGATATAAACGTGTCCTTCCTCGCAATAGTTTATCCTTTCATTTAATGAATTAAAAGAATGAATTATTTCGTCTCCATATGTATCAACTATTTTAGATGTATACCCGATCGCCATTTGGTAAAATTTAAGATGAATTAATTAAAATTTATATTTTATTTTTTTATTTACTTCTGAAAAACCTTTCTTCCCATAAAATTACATCAATCATATTTTTTAGAAAACATATAGCTGTGTTCATTACACATTGTTTTCCGAGGTAAGGAGTCATGGGGTTGTTTGTCAGTTTGTGTACTTAGTAAAACCGAAAATGTATTAAAGTTTTATATTGCTGCCTTTGACTTCTGAGAATTACACCTTCCTACATTAAATTTGTATGCATTTCCACAAGCATTAACTTATTATCTCCCAAAATTTTACAATGCGGGAACCGTCAATCACTAGAATCATCTCGGCATTGGGTGGCAGGCGTGGGTGGGGATGTGAGACTGGGTTTGGTGTTTGGACGCATTGGGGGAGGGGGATGCGGGGGAGAGCTGTGTGAGGTGTAGTCGACCATGGAAGTGTTTTGAGGACACTCTGGGAGCCGAGTCCAAGTGTTGCCACGTAGATTCCCCCCTTGTTAGTGAGACGACCGGGTATAGTCCCGCCCGCTGCTGTTGCTGCATCGCGTCCCAACCCTTCAGTACACCCACAATCTCCACTTGTTCGATCCGTCCCTCCAAAACTATCAAATAACTTGTACTTCCGTACCATCGTCCGAGACTCATTTTTTCCCCTCGGACATCACATGGACTCACTCGATGCGTGGTTTCAATGACAGTCACTCCTTCAATCTTGTGACCGGCCTCGCTGGGCGTTCTGTGTTTCCACTCATTCAAGAGCTCACAAATTTTCCTCGAATCGATGACTGGTTCTGCGCTTTTTTTAACTGAACAAATATTTCGTAACCAACGATAATTTTACTCAAACCAGATGTAGAACCGACTCAATACATTTTACGGGAGAGGAAAAAATTTTATTTTGCCCTTCCTAATAAAGAATTTCATGTCTATCATGATTTTAGAAATTGCACATTAATTAGAGGACGGTTTTGGGTTTCAGAATAATCCTTTAACGTTGCATTTTCGTACCCCACAGGAAATTCAATATTTGATTTATAAGGTGCATCCGAGCCTACAACATTAGGAGGAAACATTTTTATTTATAATATGTACTTCCTGCAAATGGTTATAATTTAAACCACCTTGGTTAAAATGATGCTTATGAATGAAATTGTTGGTCTTTAGGTTATTCTTTCTGATGTATAACCTAAGGTTTAAATGAAATTAGAGTCTGAGAGTGTCAGTCAATTTTTCGTTACACTTAAAATAATCGTTTATGTTGAAAATGCACCTAGGATATATGCATTTTTTCTGATTTTCATCATTTCTCTTCTTTTTTCGCATCACCAGTCATGATTTCCCCTACGGCCTATAAAAGTTTACGTAAAATTATACAGACTATAAAAGTTTTTCAACGTTGGCACACCTTAAAAAAACACTGCTGAGAGGACTAAACGTATTTGTAAACAAAATAAACAAGACGTATGTCATTTCTATCGCTAAATTCGAATTTTCTCAAGTATAATAGGTTAGTTTCCCTGTATCGGGCATCGTTTCATAATTTTGAATGCAGTCATTCAAAATCGCCGACTATGCGAAGTTATGCTATAAAAAAGTTTAATTCACTCAAATTCCTTGTCAGTATCACTCATCAAATTAAACGCCACCATATATAATAATGTACTGTTCTAAATAATCAGGATTGACGAACCTTTCTAAATCTTCGGATTTTTTTCGAAGTCATTTATGGTGCGACAATATTTCTTATTAATAAAAACATTCATCACCATAAATTATGCTATAAATTAACTATAATGAGGAAAACCGGTTGGACAAAAAATCGTAGATTTAGCTCCATTTAAAGAAAACAATTTTCTGAATTATTTCTTCGAATTTACTTGATGAAAAGATAAATTACGTAGTGTTAGCGTATTTGATTGTGCTGTTGATATGCCATATCTATATCATGTCCGGAAGATACAATGCTGTTCATTTTAAAATCTATTTTTAGCATGCGAAAAGTCAGATTGTGGCGATTCAATAAATATTTCCTTTTTATGTATCTTTTTCTCATTACATTCCGTTATTTGACTTCTGCGCTATGCTTTACCTAGTGCAAATAAAACAAATAAAATACCACCATCCAATTTATATCGGAAGGTTAATAAAATGCAGGTATTTCTCCTATCATCCCACCGAAACCTCTGATCTCCCTTGTTACGCGTATAAGCTGGGCGAATCCGCGTGTTTAAGGGGTGTGTCACGTTGGGTGCGGAAAATATTGTTGTTTCGAGTATACAACCGATTTAGACTGATAACAATTTGATGGCCAACTTTGGCAGCATTAATCCCCCGCTTCGCGTGTTGAATCAATTAAATTGCCATGCTACTGAAATATGTAGAGATAATCAAATGCACATTGCACCCCAATGGTTACTTAAAGTTGATTAAATTTTATTCAATTCCTTTCGAACTCAGCATATTCTTCTGTACAGTGCTGATTAATCAAACTGCTAAAGTGAATGTGACATGACGAAGCAAATGTTTTCCCAGCCAATGGGATGCATGATTTAATTTTCCAGCGTAAACTGGTGTGCTCTCGATTTTTTAAACTGTGGCTTACTGAGCAGTTGATTTAAATCGAATTTTTCTCTATTAATTTTATTTGAAATTCACCAGAAAATTACTCCATACATAAGAGTAAACTTGTTTTTTTTTAGTTTTTCGTGTCCCTTAAATTTTCAACAGAAAATAGTGCCTTGCCTATTCAACTTCATAATTATATTTTGCACATACTATTTCCAATAACGTTTGACGTTGCCAGCGCAATTGAGCTAATCTCTTTCGGTAAATAAGAATACTTGAGCCTCTGCGCGAGGTTGAGTAGTAAAGTTTTGCTGCAGCGAACTACAGTGACTAAGTAGGTATCATGGCATTTATGATAAGATAGCTGTCAAAGTTAAAATTACTTGGCATAGAAGTCTCAAGCAAAGGAGATATCTTTCCGCTTGATCATGTAAGAAGGTTCTGCGAAAGGGAATCTTACCAATTCCCATTAATTATTCCGAATCAAGTATTCTAAATCGTCATTGATATTTATACGCGATAAAATCGTAACTTGTTTGATGTAAAAAGTGCATTTTTTCCTAGTAACGAAGAGGAAAACAATTCTGCACAAGTTTTTTATATATTTTTTGTCATCGCTACAAAAATTTCAACCGATGTTAATAAAAATATTTTTCTAATCTGTATGAAAGGTATCTCATCTGTAACTTTATCTGTATCTTTACTTGATGGAGAAATGATAATTGATTAAATAACTTATTTATTGCATAGCGAGATTAAAAAGTGAGATCTCACTAGAGCATCTTTCCATTCTTTAATACCACTCTTCATTAGTAAGTCTTTCACGGGATGTACCAAGGCTTCTAAATATGTCTTTCCATCTAAGACATTTTAATTGATATTAACGCATGGTCACGTTTCTTTAGCCATTAATTTGATATTTAGTATGACTTCATTAACAATAAGTAATTAAAGCCTTTAGTGTAAGCATTAATTTTAATGAATCAATCAGTGGTAAAGTCAAGCATGCCTCGCGATTTCCTACTCTGGAACTCGATAAGATCAGGTCACGATTACTAAACTTATGCATTTAGTGAATTATGAAGATAAAGTTTTGAATCAAATAGTTATTTTACTTTAAATTTTTATCTAGTCAAGTGCTAACTTCGAAATGACCGAGGCTGAATACCGTAGTTAATTTAAAGTTAGGTAATCCTTGGCTAAATGTAATTCTGATGCGATCTTGGACATGCACCTTAGTTCCATAACTGTGGTATAGCCCATGTGACAGTAATCTTTCTGCTCCATTTTTTCCACTCCGACTCTAAATGAACGCATACCTTTTAGCTTCAATGACCCTCGTAATAGTGCATATTTCCCTGTTCTGCACAGCAATGGAACAACAAAAATCATGGAAATGTAATTCACAGCGTTAGTAATCAAGCCACATGCATCGATTTATATCAGGGTTGGAATAGAAACGTTTAATTAGAAATGTAAATTAATTGACTCTGGGTTAATTGTTTAGGAACATATTTAATTTTATTTGATTATTCATGCATGATACGAGCATTTAGATTGCAATATTCTATTGGTAATAAAACAGCAGTTTTGACTAATAGCTCCCATTTTCCGCATGGGCTGGCATGTACATGTTTTGCTTCTAAATATGACTCAAATGGTGTCCCTCCAGGAATTCATATATATCCTGGACGTTAACTTTTAAAACCCTTTCCGGAGTCATCTCTGTACTCGTAGTCATCTATCTGCAAAGTAAAATAACTCTACATGGAAGGCAGGTTGTCTTGTGGTTGTTTAAAAAAATTGAAATGGTTACATTGTCTTTACAAAGTGGTGAGGCATTGATTCAAAAGTGCTTTTATAGCTTTCTATTCTTACAGCACATACAGATCCATGGAAGCTTATATTTAATTATCTTTTAACATAAATGCCTGAGGCCTTTCCTTTTTTATTTGAGAGCAGAATAAAAGGTAGATGAACTTGTGACCGAGAAAATGTACCCAAATTTCTCATGAGACGAGCTCCATTAGTGAATAAGGTCAAAGTCAGTATGGGCCAAGACCTAGGTGTTTCTTTTTTAATATGCCATTGGTTTCTTTTAAGCTAACGAGTTTGAAGGTCTATTCAACTCGATTACAACAAAAAAATTTAGAGTTTAAGCCTCGCAAGAATTTAGAGTTAAAAGCTAGCTGACGCCGAACAATTGAAGAAAATAAAAAAGTCGGTACTATTTCACTCGTGTACCTCTGTTGATGAAACATCTAAGAGAGACTTATGAGATTCTCACACCCGTCAATTAAAGAAATTAATAGAAATAATTTGAAGAAGGCTCGGGACAAAGGAAGCGGTTGTCTAAAGAAATATTTTGGCCCGTGTATTCTGGATGAATAAAGTTTTGTTCAGTTTAATGCGATTTTTCATGATCTCTCCGTGCGGCATGAATCAATCTGGAAAAAAAATGAACTAATACAGTCTATAATCTCTTTTTTTCTGGAATTGATTCAATTCTTGTGATTTATTATAGGGTTTTCCGGGATTTGAGACCAGCAGATGTGAGAATTCCATGAGTGATGTTTTTCTTCAGGCGTCAATAATTAATGATTCACAATCATTTGACTCAATCACACGCTTGATTGCTAAGAATGAGGATTTCTTCAAAGAAACTCCTCGTATCCTAACTTGTGCGATCACAATTCAAGGAATGTTATAAGTCCCTTTTTCGAGTGTAAGTGAAAATAAAGTAAACGAGTAAACTTCCACATTCATTTTCTATTTTTCTAAAAGAAATAGTGCTATAAAATTTCCGGATTTCATGAATTTAGTCAGCATAGATGTGTGTAAGCTAAGACCCTTGATTCTATTATAAATTCAGTCCGTGCTATTGTTAAGATTACTTCAATTCTGTGAATCAAATCTTCCTAGAAAACGAAAACAGTGGAGTGGTAAAACAGTCGGATAAATATATGCATTTTTTGTGTTAGCATGGATGTTAATTCTGGCCTATCTCTAATTGAACAAATTATATCATTCGTTCAAAACGTGTTTACCTAGCGTTTTTCCAAATAGTAAATTTATAATGATTTTACTCTTTGGAATTTGTTTAAACTAAATATTCTATTGTTAACTGGTTTGAATGGTTAGCATAGAGGACATAACGCCAGCAAACTATATCCTTTGGTATAAATAAATATTAGATCTCTGGTTCTGCTCTGATGGCATTCTACCTTCCTTTGAGTTGACCCTTATGGTTCCTTGTTTTTAAAAAAACTCATTTAGACATTGCTGTTATAAACATGCAGTTGATTGAATTATTTCACACAAATTAGGTCTTAATTACATGATTTAATAGTAGTACGACGTTATGTAGAAAATAGCTGCGACGCTACATCAAATTGTGCGTAGCCTCACCACAAAAATTCCCTCGAAAATGACTCAATCCCCGCCGTTGCCGTAACTCTCTTTAAACGCAAACTCTCGCATGCTCTTCCATTCTGTCTTCGCCCAATTCTCCGATTCTTCCAGCCTTCTCTGTCGTCCTTTTCCAGCTTAAAAATCTTCGCCTATTTCGCCCAAGCATCCCTCGTAGCGTCATCCTCCCTCCCTTTACCAAGCCCCTCCTTCCCCAGCGGTTGCATCTTAACCGCACGGCTCTTTACAGCCCATCAGCCGTCACGACCGCTTCGGGGCCATCCGACGCACTCCCGCACTATTTCAAGCCGACAGAGACCGTGCTCCACCCGCTTCCCTCTTCTACCCCCCTGGACGTCTCTCTCCCTCCCGCCCCCTTACCGTTTACTCGCCCCTGGTCCTCTCCTAAATTCGCCACACTGCCTACTCCCTTCCCTGCTCTACGCCCCCCACCCCCAGCCCAAACACGGGACGTAACGCACAATCTCTCTCTGCAGCCGCGCCCTTCCTCTCCATCACACCATGATGCCATCGCCACGCCCTCCTCGCCATTCCAGGCCCCTCCCACCCGCCCGTTTCTCCCCTCAACCATCCCCTCACCACCCTACACCCTATTTTCTCTACATCCCCTCCATACCTCCTCTTTTTCACTCTTTCCCACGCATAAATCCTTGTCTATCCATTCCCTAGTTCCCTCTATTCGTAGTCTTTTCCCTCACCAAACCTATTCTCTTATTCTCCTCTTCACACTTTTCCTCGCTCGTCTTTCTGTCCTCAATCTTTCTCCTCTTTTCCCCCTTTTTTTGCTAGTTCTGACTTTTCCCCCTGGTCTTGGGAATTTATTTTAGTTCTCGTGATCCTCTCTCATCAGTTTTCCTGTAGTCTATGGAGTGTAAAGTGGCTTAATTAATTGGAAAATACCTGCCGGAAAGCGAATTCTTTCACTTTGTTTTCACCACTTCCTGTGGAGAGAGACGGCGACAAATAACTTTTTAAATTAGTCCATTAGAAGTGGCGTGATTGATGGCAGTATTCATTTATCATTGTTTAAAATAGTAAGAATTGGTCGATAAATAAATCCTTTCACGACTATATCAGCCCTGTTATTAATGAAATTATTTTTTTTTACTGAGAGAAAAGCCTGATGTCCCTCTGTCATCGGCATTGAGCATATCTTCACACAAAATGCATCATTGTAACAACTTTGGGCTTAAATGTTTCATCATTTTGCGTTATATTTTACATTTTTTCTATCTTCAAGATCTCGAGGGTTTTCTCTTTACATTTAAAAGCTACCATGGAGGATATCAAGGAAGGACAAGTTTCATCATAGCGACCTTGGTCAATGAGTATTCCTTCGTGTTGTTTTTGTTTTCATTTATTTGCATAGAGAAGAAACATTGCTTTAATGCTACAGACCGCGCATATAACAGGTATATTTTGTCCTCCTTAAACTAAGAGTCATTTTGCTCTCCTTCTCATTATCGTTGGTATGTTTAATTTTGCGATTAAGGAAACCCCCTAGCTCTTTCATGAACTTCTGTAGCTTTTCCCGCTTATTGTGTCTTAGAGTTCTTTACATTTCGTCTGCATTTTTATTTTGCATACGCTGGAGTGCAATGATGAATTTTATAAAACAAAGAAAAAGGAATGATATAAGCTTTTCCAAGTAATCAATATTAGAATGAAAAATTCTATCTTCCTGTTAATATCTTTAAAATAACTGTCAACCACTTATATGAATGATGGTAATGGATTTCACGAGATTTTTGATGCTAGGTAGCTAAGAATCAAGCGCTGTTCCTTTTTTTCCGGTGCTCGTTCTTAATTTAGCAGACGTCAAAATTTAACTACATTTCTAAGATGGTATCGTAGAGTAAGCAGTAAGTAGAGCGCTCACCGCGTACGCCTGAAGTGTTTTTTACATTATCAACTCCATAATTGGCCGCTAGATGCTCTGGAGTAACTGTAAAGATGGTATTTATCGGCCAGCACTGCAATCGCGACACTTGCATCTTCACCAAAAAGGGACAGCACAATTATTTATGTATTTAATCTGCTTTTAGTACCCCATCAAAAATTTAAAATGAAATGATAGCAGATATTCCTAAATTTATGCTAAATTTATGTGAAATATATGCTATATGTGAAATAACTAAATTATCTTTTCATTTATTATGTTTAGTAAATTCCACCTAATCACGCCTAAGACAGCGCAGCCCATCAGAAATTTTTATCTACAAATAACTATAATTTTTTATGGTTCAGGCATTAATAAATGAAATAATAAATAAATAGGTACGCAAGCTATTTAATGTTGCACATATTCTAACTTTACATTCGTTTTAAAATAGCTATCCCTTGTGGTAGGTGAATGGGATTACTCATTTTTATTAATTATTCTCATATTAATGACTATGAGAATTATGCGACAGACAGATAGGATTGTAAATATGAAAGTTTTACTGGTCATTTTTCTATTAAATTGAGACAGTTTTGTCGAATAATTTTCTTTTACTCTGATTCATTTTCTGCTGAAACCAATTATTATGTTGGCGGTGTTTTGGCTGGCTTGCTGGTTCTCCAGCACCCTGTTTTTTCTGATAAAAAATGCTTATGACATTCATTGGCTCTTTAAAATTACTTCTGCATTATTTACTTTGTATAAACTGTCCTGCAATGAACTATATTCGTTTTTTCTTCAATTGTTTATGGACTCTCAAATAAGAAGAACGTTTGCAGTTTCCTCTCTCTGCTGTGTCGCCTCTTACAATGTTTTGGCCATATCTTCTTAAAGTTCGCCCAAAAATTCTATTTTAAACAACTTTTCTCGAGCCCCTTGATAGTTAACCTCATGAATAACTTATGCGCTCATGGATTAACTGAGACAGGAGTGGAGCCTTGGGCGAGAAGAACGGTGAATGACACGGAGGAGCTTGCTCGTGCACAACTCTCCTTGTTTTTGCAGTCGCGTTCCTGTGTTAATATGAATCCCTAAAGAGTTTTGCCAACCCCTTTCCTCCCCCTGAGCATTTGTTTTCATCAAACGCTTCTCCTCTCGCCGCTCGCTACTTCCCCGAGGCGACGCACGGCAGGAGACAGGCAGCCCCGTCTTGTCTGCTCGCCGGGCGACACCGCAGCGCCGCCGTCGTTTCACGACGGAGGAACGGGAGAATTATTTTTGCGTGCTACACAAACGGCTCCGCGAGTTGTCTTCAGCACCCCTAGAAGCGCCTCTGTCTCTCTTCTTTTTACTCTCATCGCCGCAATTAACTGATTAGGAAGGTGGAGGAATGCGGCCTTTCTAATCCTTGCTTCTTTGTTGCTATTTATATCTATCTCGTTATCAAAGAGAATTATGCCTTTCTTTAACGTTCACCGACCCTAGGGTTTCTACAAGTTGCTTCCACATTATTAATATTACAGATTTTATTGGCCAATTATGCCGTCTCACTTTGTGAATGCAGACTTAAAAGGTTATCACGCCAAGCCATGAAATAAACTGTCGCCTTCCTCCTGGCCGTAATTCTACTTTAACCTCTCGTCATGAAAGATTAAACTAAGCTAGTTATTCTATGACGCCGCGATAAAGTCTAAAATAGATATTTTTTTAAATGGCGTCGTTGTAGTAATGATGAGTCTACAATCATTTTTAATTAATTGGGGACTATATTAAATCGCCGTAACTGGTGGCTCATATTTCCTACATTTCATCTAGTCCATGGTGTGTCAGCAGTCAGCCAACATCTTTCGGCTTTCTTTGCACTACTTTTAAGCATAAAATGAAATAAGTTTTCCTCAATGTATTCTTATATCTAAAAGTGAATTAATTTCGGGTCTTCTATTACATAATGCGATGCATGAATTGAGTTTTAACATTGTAGTACGTTTCACTGACGAGTGAACTTATCGCTCTGTTTAGAGCCAATCTGAGATTGATACTCCTGTCATTGTCTCGTAATACCTTCATGCATCTTACATTCTTGTTCCTTCAGAATTTCTACTAAACCTGATGAAATTTTGTCTGTGATACCTTAATTTTTAGCCATTAATCTTAGGGTTTAAATTAAATCATGGTGAAAAATAAAAATGTTACTTGTACCTTCTTCTTTATCAACTAATAAAAATAGATGATTGCTACCGAAAGAGCCCTTATCCATATTCATGTCTTTCCTTAGCTTAATATAATCTTATTGAAGTTAATGTAAAGCTTCCCGTATAATTTGGTCAAATTTTACCAGAGACTTTCTATCAATTTCCGGATCGCGAGTTTCAATATATTCTTCAACCATAATCTTATTGAAGTATTAAAAACGCATAGCATATTTGTATGTTTCCATATTTTTAAGCAACATTTGTAATAATATATTTGCACTTCGAAGCATGTCTATCGTCACTAGGGTGCAGATGAAGCTATTAGAACTCTATTCTCTTTCGCCAAGCTCTTTTTTCCTCTTGCTCACTGTATAATTTTGCATTATTACTCATCCCATATTTCCCATTATAATTATTATTCAATCAGCTTGTTTAATTGACATATTTGAATCTGATCAATATTAAATTATAATTACTTTAACTGATACCAACTTTGAAATTTTGAACACAATTATTTGTTTTATTGCAGATAAAACTGTGTACTCAGAAATAAGTATTCATTTTTATTCTCCCTTTATTTTGCCACTATAAACTAGAAGTCAACAGCATGCAGCGCCACTTCGCAGGTTGTTGATTAAACGCCTACGACGGATGAGTAATAACATCATAAATGGGTTGGGACACAATTGGTTTGCAATCTGAACACAAATTTATCTATGCCCTCCCTATGCCTCTCTACAAATTCTCGCCTGTCTCAATAGCATCATTACCACTTGCACCCTGTAGCAAAAAATTGTTTCCGCATGACAAACTTCCCACCCAGTCAACGGTGTAGGCTCCAGTGACATTTCATTTCGATGTCATGTGGGGAGCTAGCATGCAATGCACGATTTTCGCTGTGTTAAATTCATGATTTTTATCGTAACTGAGCTCATTCTAAATTTTTGTGAATATAATTTTTTGTGATTGAAGTTATTCTTATGATCAACAAGCCGTCCTTAGGATATGGCGTTGAAAAGGCTAATAATTATGGAGTTAAATTGTCTATTCTTCATTTCTTTGGAGAAAGGAGTGACCCTCCTCTATAAAAGACTGTGTTTTCATAGTCGCATTAAGATTATTATGCCCTGCAAATTTTTTTACATGCATCAGATGTATTCTCATGTTATAACTGGTATAATTTAAGAAATTGCCAACCTTCACACTAAGCCAAGGGTAACAAGTTCGGCTGATGGATGGGGTTTGGGTGACGTTAACATAGCGATAGCTTCTTTGGTATATCAGCCAATTCTTGTCAAAGAGAAATTCAGGTAAAAAGATTAAACGTCTTTAATAATCTTACAAACATTACGATATAGCTTAAATATAATTGAGTAATCAAACCTTAACTACAAAAATTAAAAAAATACCGTATATGACTCTACTTTTGACACGGCTGCTGACCTAACACCCCCTGCCACACGCCCATGTGGCGGCTCGCAGTGTACTATGTATTTGTAGATGTAGAACGGTTATATTGTGAACAATGTTTGAAATCCATAATTACGATGACTTAATTGGCAAAATAATTTATAAAAATGCCGATAATAGGAAAATAAATTTAGTGTAATTTTTTTGAGCTGCATGCATGTTATGTGGATTTATTGCAATCGAATTCTTTTTTGGACGAAAAAAACATAACAGGTGATTGACTAATTTATTGATCAATGTTTATCGCTCTATATAATGGATGGAAATTTTGTAACATCCCTCACAAAATCAGTGCAATATCTGTTACAATGCTAAATTAAATTTTCAGAATAACTTAAATAATATCAATTTTAAGCAACAACTAAAAAGTAATACTAATGATACATGTAGCAGAAGTAGTATTTTATTTTTGATTGGTATATTTGAGGGACAGAGGTCTTGCTGGTTGTTTTGTAACCTTCATATCATATTTTGAGTCGCGTAACATCCGTTGAACAATATAATTATTTACCGTACCTACATAAATTTAAGCATGGTGTACATTCGAGTACCTGTGGTTTAAGTGCATTACTAAACTTTCAACAATTACTTAGACAATCTCGTATGGTCAATATCTAGTCTAAACGGGGATGTAAGAAATATTAGAAATAATAGGTGCATTTTTTAAGCATAAATATGACATCAGTTACATACGGATTAGGTGATATACAAATGTGGTATCTGTGGACCGATTTCAATTGATCCGTTCGAGGTGTTTCACAGATCGATATTCAAAAGATGTATTGTTGTACATTGTGCCCGTGCCACGATATTCTTTTAATGTGAATTTAAAGAAGATATATTGTGACCCCATTCGAAACGTGCGGCTGGAAGTTTGGTAAATCGAACGCATCGCTCGCTCGAACGTTTTTCAGATATTGTGATGAAAAATTCCGAAAACTGCGCCCCGAAAACAAAATAAACGTCACGACGGTGCCCCCATTTTCAAAGTGCACCATTCGTCTTCATTATTCTCATCAAATGCTTCACGTGTGTTATTCCTGGCTGACCTGCCTCCCTCTCTCCTCGGTCTTCGCTCGGCGAATGCGACCGTAATTCAACTTTTATTGTTCTTTTTTTGCACGCATGACGCAAAAACGCCATGCTCTTTCCATGGCTCCGCTTCCCGCTGATTTGCGGTGGGACCCACGCGCTCATCCCTGCGCCATGGTGGTAAGGTGGTTCAACTTTTTCAATTCACTTTCCCGTCCGCCTTCCTAAGCCGTTCCTTCATAGCTTCCGCCTCCCACCGATCAACCCTTCGTGCCCGTTGCCGCTGCTTGCCCCCCGTCGTGGGGCGTCGAGGTGCGAAGAAGTTGGCTGGGGAGGAAGGAAAAGCCTCGGCGCCCGAATTATACTGCCTCCAAAGGAGTGGGAAGGCTGTTGGGAGGGAGATTTTTCTGATGTGGGAATGACCAATGGGATAAAAGGAAGGAGCTGAGTAGTTAAGTCACCCCGTTGCCAACCTAACTGAAAATCACGGACGCTCGCTTCTGGGGAAGTATAGAATCATCAGAATCATCACTAGACCTCATGCCATTGCGTGTAAATCTAACATGGAAAGAATCGTAAATTTTCTTCTTTTTTCTGAGAACACTCCCGCATCTGATTTTGCGTTAATATTCAATCTGCTTATCAACTCGCGTTTTCGTCTTGAAACGCCATCGCAAAGACAAACTTTGATGGACACCCGGGAAATAAAGACATTCAACGAATACGAAAAATGCGGAAGCCTTTCTTCTAAATGATAATAAGTCATTTGCTATGATCAGAGGTCAATGCCTGAGCATCTCAGTAGTTATCTATATATGCTACAACAGTTGCCAGATGTAGAACTTTTGGAAGAAATTGCAAATGAAACTCATAACGTGCATTAGTATGGAATGAATGAAGCATCAGTACACATTTTTAAGAGACATTTTCTTGAGGAAATTAGCAACCACAACTAATTCCAGCCCTCGTATACTTGGGAGAGCTTTAGTATTTGGGTTCAGAAATAAGTATAAGGTGAGGAGATACTGAAGGTCGTTTTGTAAGATGGAGCGCTGAAAAACAGAGACATAAGATACCGATAGACTCCTCGGAGAAACTTAAGATACGTAGGTCGAATATGTAGTCAAATTGGAGAAGTTGTAAGAAAAAACGACTCTTGTCTGAGAAATATTTTTAGATCATCTCGATAATTCATCGTGGGGGCCAAGGGGGATTGCGCTAATACAATATAATTCACGCTGGAAGGTCCCCTACCCAAGTGTGAATTCTTGTGAGGCGTCTAGGCGCGTCCAGGGACGGGCACCGCAGTTTTCCGTGAGTACCAGAGCTCTCTGGCTGTAGAGTGGTTGGTGGTCAAGGAATTGGCCCTCTGCCCTAAAGTGTAAAACTCGCTCATTTTCGAGCGTTAACATTTTCTTTAAATTGTGGTTTATGGCTAATGATTCGATTTTTAGGCGCATAAAAGATTCTATCGGTCAAAATTTATGGGCATCAGCTGTGATTCACTGGCCTATCCAAATTTCAGGTTGAAGACATTTTTTTATGAAAAATAGTTTCAGTAGTAAAAATAATTTCCTTAAAAATGGGTACATGAAAGATAATCCACTAATATTCAAAGCAAAACAAATATTTCGTGTATGTAAATTAAAATCTGTCATAAAAAACTATAGTCATTTCAGTACAATAGCATGTAAGAACGACAACCGAACGGTCTCGTTAGTCAATAATTTTACGACGGTGTTCTTTTCACCAAAAAATATTAAAAATTTTCATCGTGTCTTTCCTTTCATTGCTTGGCCACGCTTGTAATTTCTCTCGTTATTTTTGCTAGATGAATCGTAATGATTTTCTGGCCGAGAACTCTTTACATTTGATTTTACAAAATAATTCAAGCTCTGACTTTGATTCATTCAGTCACAACTTGGGGTAAAATTTCCCTACCAAATTATATTTTAAAGTTTTAATGCTATTTTTCCATATTTAGATGAGAAAGTAGAAGATATACAAAAATTTAGAGCTCATGGAATATTCCCTTCTCTCCTGTGATGTCTCAGTCCCTTGCTGTTTTGTCAGCTATCTGAGACGGGCGGTCACTCATAATGGTTATTTTATGCAGTATAGGAGATGTAAAATTTTCTGGTATTCCCTTATTTTGTCAACAATTTCCTCTCCATCCTGTGACAACCTACGAATTTTGACCAATTGAATTTGTTAAAACACAAAAATTAATGACCGTACCTCCAAGGTGAATGAATTTCAATTTTCTCCATTTCTATAAAGCCGAACGAAGTGGACCGATAAGCTCAAAAAAGCAGGGAAACCTTGTCAGAAGCTATAAAAAATTTCGACGCTTAAAGGGTGAATATATATCAAAATAACGCCTCACCCTTAAGCTGAATGAGTGCACGAGATTGGCACTCTCCTTAAACACGTCCATGCAATAAAAGTGAAAGTAGGAATAAGGATTTTCGTGGTTGGTCTTCATTTTTTTTAGCTTAAATGTTTCTAAGTAGATATTGAGTGAAAGGAAACAAAATCGTTAGAGTGCTGGACGAATCCACCCTACAGTTGACCCTAGCATTAACTACGTACATAGATACTCAAAGAGAAGGAACAAAATATTTAAATTACTTCAGCGGGGTCTTTTGACACATCTAAATGGGGTTAACTTTAGGCTATGCATCGGAGGATTTGTTAATTCCTAGCAATTATTTCACCGTTATTCACGTGAACAAAAATCTTTCAAGCTAGTCGCGAATGATTTTAGTATTGATCGAATTGTTTGTCTCTCTTTTTTGCATTAATTATCAGTCTTAATATCTAAATCTTGATTAAGATTAGTCCTCCACTCCTTTTCCTCTGTTCAAAGCTGTTAATCTTCCTCCCCATTTCCTTTTTTGGAGGTAATTGTACCGTGTTAGATTTAGGCTAGGGTAATTCCTCTTTATCTATGTACACCATTTGTCTGTGCCCAAAGATGAGCTTATCAATATGTATTTTTCCTTTTATTCCTATCTCCGTATTTTGTAAGAATTGTTCGCACACCAGGTCTATTTGACACTTCCCAATATCATAATTTTCTCGAGCGATTAATTTTTTGATTACGTGATTCTTATTCATCGTCCCTCGTTATTTCTTTCTCAACGCATAATTTCGAAACGTAATGTAAAATTTTTAAAAGATCTTTCCACAAAAGGATTTTGCAAAGGATGATAAATATCATCCAGTAATTCTAGTTCTTTTCTCGTTATCAAAATGACTGATAAGTAGGCGTTATTGACAATGAGATCCATTACTTCATTGCTAGCAACCAGTATTCATAGCCAGTAAACTCTCAGTTGTATTAAGATGCATTGGTCCCGCTAAGTTAGACATGAAACAGTCTCTAACATTCAGAATCATTTTCTTACATCCGTTTCCCATGGTTTCATTACTTTCATGATTCACTTTTCCGATACTCCACCGTTTAATAATGACGAAAAGACCGGTAGTTGAAGAGGCAGACTTTCATGTGCAGCGATAGGCAGATGTGAGTGACGTAAAGCATTCCATAGGACCAGGAAGAGGTAGATTATAAGTGCGTTGCGATGATTCCTACAGCTCTTCATGCTCTTTCCCCTCTTGGCGAACATTTTTTCAGTCAGTTTCGGATAAAAAAACTTTTCCAGCGCCATCCAAATCAAACAAATAACAGACGAATACTATCAGGAGCGTAAAAGGCGCACTTCCTTTAAAATAAACACGTAACATTTATAATGGAGTCTATTATTATCTATGAATAAAACGCATTCGTATATTACGCTTACCGCCAGAACCTGGATGAGGCGTTCATTTTTTACTGTACGAATTGGGCTTCTGGGGAGTATTGAGATGGTTTGCGTGCGTGCGAGTTTGAGTCCCTCTTGCATTCCGCCCGCACCCCCGTACGTCCCTTCCCCGAGTCATTTTAAGGAGATTAGCACCTACCAGTAGTTATCACTCACTCTGCAGTCATTAAGGTTTTAAGTGGGGTCGTAAAGAGGTAGTTTCAACTTAATTTACATCTATTCAGCGAAGCAAATTAGTCTCGGCCTCTCTGATTTACGTGAGACGCTAATAACACCACGCCCTTAAGATCCAGTCCGTACACATTTACTGGGACTTTTTATCTGAAATGGCGTGTTGAATGCGGTGGTAATAAAAAGTTTACTGGAATTGCGTTGGTTATTACGGCTTGCTCAGGTAAATACTTGCAAAAAATGCGTAAATAACTTAACCTTTTGCTTTACTCGTCGACTTTGCAACTATGTCCAGCATACTGCTTGAGGTCTCCACGCTAAACATACGAGAAAACATTGTAAACATGCGTGTAAATATTTAAAAATTCGTGTTAGCATTGTAAACATGCGTGTTTTCCACAGGCCAACTTTAATTTTATTTACAATTGTGATATCTGTTTCTCAGCACCAGTGTCACGAGAACGTTTCCGATATGCATCGAAAAGATAGACTGTCACTATAGGTTTTCATACTTTAATATTTTATCCTCTCATATTTTCATCTGCAAAAGAGTGTCAATTTACAAAAATCTGTAACATCGTGCGAAATAACCCATTGTTTTCCGTAAAAAAAGTGACTCATCTTTTTACATAAGATACGATCGCCTTTAAGAGTAAGGTATCATAGCACCGCGGAAGCCTTCGTAGAAACTTTGGTTCCGTCACTCTTCGAAAATCGATTCTATTGTCTGAAGTGGCGCAGTATAATGGAATGGCTACCAGACCATTAAGAATGAGTAGAAAAGCTCTATGACGTCAATGTTTACTTTGCGTCCACCTGAGGACTTCTTCACCCCTACCCTGGCAATAAAAATCATACTTTTCAAGAGTTCCACATCCAAGTTATCCTTGGCAATAAAAACTCGTTCCATTTAATTATTCCTTTAGCGGTGGCGTGTTCTCGCCATTTTTTTTCACATGGCTAGTGGGACATGATATATGCTGCCTTAAAATCCAATTTAACCTCTCTAATTATTTCAATTGCTCTACTGGAGATCATTTGCTGCTTGAGCACCTACGAATTTCAATATCAATGGAAGGAAAGTGCCGTCAATTGAATCGCCCTAGTTCTTTCAAAATCATGCCATCAATTCATATATCTATAACAAATTCGGCGAAGATAACTATGAAAGGCAACTCTACCCTTGCCTTATAGTTGGGCTACAATTCGACACAGGTTAAAGATCTAGCTACTTACGATTATGAGTTTTAAAAATTCGTAGCATTCTTAGAATGAAGAGAATCTATAGCTACTTATAATGTGTAAGTTGGTGAGTCTCACCTTACTTTGATTTTTCTTATTAACTAAAAAATAAATAAACTTTTACATTATGCTTTCCAATCACCATTCACTCCCAGACCATTTAAGACGGTTACAGCCATGAAATTTGAACAATATTTTCTACTTTAATTTATTAGAGATATCTTCCTAATCCATCGTTTTTTATTATTCTTTGCAGAATGGGATTTTCTCCGCAAATAAGATTGCTCTCTAAAAATTTATTTTTTCTCTATAATTATGCAATTTTTGTCTGTGATATGCTCGTTAGCCTTAAAATTTGAGCAGCTTATAACTATGCAATTTACTAGAAGCCATTTAACTGTAAAAATGACGTATTTTTCGAGTCCTCCCATGAATTATCCTGAATGAGATCGGAAAAGATAAGCTAATTATTATAATTTAGTCTAATATTACTCAATGGCCGAAAAATCATGGAAATTCAACCACTTCCCTTATCTTGTCGTATTCTTTAATCGTAAATCTATCACGATTCAATCCCTTGTGCACTGAGATTTTGGCAGACAAAGCGATGGCCATTTCTCACAGCTTGACTCTCCACCTCCTGCAAACTATCGAGACCTCTAAAAGCATTTGGAAATCCGAGTCCATAATTCTAAGCTTGGCTCTTGTTTTATTTTTTTAAGTGCATATACATTACAGTCACTCCCCGGCCAACTGTTAGAGTGAGCAAGGGACAAATAGGAATTTTGGGAAGCAATCGTGCTGGGAATATGGTGGAGATAACGGCCGCCAATGAGAAGAGAAATAGAGTTGTCTGCCGTGAAATCCAAATCCTCTGGCGCTGGCCATCATCCATCCTGCCCGCCTCCAGCGCCCTTAAGCTCCCATCTCTCCCTAAAACACATGATCGCGCGCCCTCACATCCCCTTCCTTGCCCCTGTCCCCTGTCCGTGAAAATTTTTTTCTGATCCCTTTGGAAACGGGGTCCAGCGGTCCAGGGAATAGACTTCGATGGCAGGATTTCTTAAAGGTTTTGGTGAGAGGAAATTTCTCCGAGAGGGTCGAAAGACGTAAAACCGATGCGGTTTAACGTAAGAGCGAGGCTAAGGTGATAGAGGAGGACAGAAATATTCCTAAATACCCTCAACTGGAATATACGCGTGTATAAAAAGATACACCTTTGGTTCTTAAACCAGTATGTGGCAGCGCTTGTATGGACTAGGTCATTTGGTAAAACATGTATTTTTATGGTTGATATGGAGTACGGTTGGTGTGGATTGTTATAAAAATGGCTGCGGAACCAAGAGAAAAACTAACCCATAAAAAACGAACAGGGGTGTAAGGAAAAAACTTAAAGAATTTAAAGAGCTCAGTGTTGTTATAAATGAATGAGGAGCTTCAGAAAACAATCAAAGGTTGAAAAATGGTGATTACATCACTTCAAAAAGGATACTTCATGAATTTCCACTCTTAATTATTTTCACCGATATAGATTTCAGCAAGTTTAGTAGCAAATGGCAAAACTTTTCGAAAGGAAAAGAAAACTTGCCGGCAAATTTTTCTGTTATCAAGGTATCAAGCGGCAAGTGTTACGGCAAAACTTAGGTGGATGATATAAACCCATATGAAAACATTACTACAAATCTTTTTTGATAATGTCATCAGCGACTTCTTTCCATTTTTTTTACTTATAAATCGCCGAATAAACTCATTGTGGAAATATACTTAAAACTTTATTGAATAATGATGGTGACGATTGACCATTTTGCATACCTCTTGAGGAAATGACATATAATTGCGGATTGTATTCAGCCGAGAGAATGCACCGCCAACGTTGACTTCAGCGCATACATTATCACGACTTTTGTCTGGTAGTCCTCTAATACTGAGGAGTGACATCGTTATTTCGGGCCAAAGGCGTGCTTTCTGGAGAGGGTATAGTTTTATTTTGAACGCTGACAAATAAATTACAATGGTTTACTTGGGAAATTTTTTCGTCTGTTGAGTTGGATGTTTCATCTGATTTCTTATAAAATTACAAATCTAATTTCGCTAATTACAAATATGAAGCCAAAAAATGTGGATCAAGAAACAATTTTTCACAAACCACACAACAGATTTTTTTCATGAGTTACAGGATCATACCATTCAGAAGTACTGAAATTTCTTTAGGCTTAAAAGTAAATGATTTGTCATTAGTGGAATTTTAATAGGGATTTGTAATTCATTTACAATTCTGGAAGTCAAAAAAACACTAATTATGTAAAATATGAATAAGTTTGGGCTTCTTTTGTTTTCTGGAGTATCTTGAATCTGGGATGACTCACTGCCTGCACCTACAGAGGTCTGCTATGATTTTAATGTTCTACCTGACTTGATATTATTATTCCATAGTTGTTATATCTTAGTTGAAGCGCTCGCTCTGTTCTTCATTTCAACACCAAAATTAGTGGGAGTCATTTTAGTGATTGAGTAGAAAATGTACCTTGACACTCATGTTTACTACCATCCTGTTATATGTTGCCAACAAAGTTTCAACTAGAACCCCATAGTTGTCTGCCCTCATGTGGCCAAGAAAGTTTTCTAGAACATCACATATACCTCACAAAGCATCTTTTGCCAAGGTGTCCATAATTTCAAAAAATTCTTCATTTCTTTCAACAGAAGCCTATTTTTAGGGCCATAAAAAACATTGGCTTTCAACTTCTAATGTGTTAGTCATGATTTGGATACAAAATTGTATATATTTATCCTTAGTTTTGGAGTAGTAAAATAACAAAAATATAGCAAAATATGTCTGGGTCATAAAGTGCACACCTTACTTCGAAGGGCGGCCATTTTATGCAGGAATCTTTCACGAAGAAAAATACATTACATTGAGATTTTTCGAACCGTATAAAAAAATTCCTAGCATTTATATCTTGTGAAACACACCTGGGGTAATAGTGTAAGACGGTGCTAAATGGTCGATCCAGCAAACTAAAATCAATACAGGATCTGCTACTGAGTAAAATACCTAAAGTCGCCATTTGTGAAAAACGTGGAGTGGTTATGAAAAACGGACAGGATTCATGGATTTAGCACCCTCAAAGATTAACCCAATTAACAAAGATCACCGCGAATCTTGCAATACTTATTTAGACAAGTGTTATCAATCACGTAGCTGTAAGAATTACGAATTAGGCATTCATAAATACGAAAACGCATAAAAAATCGTTAGAATGTGCGTCACTTATCACTATTCAAAGCAAATGATAAATATTATTTTGGAACTGAGGCAACATTTTTAGTCCAAAAATTTGAACCCTTTAACAAACAGTTTTATCGCTGTAATGAGTCACAAATTTCGTAATTGAACTTATAATTCGCTCAATAGAGAGAATAAAGTCAGGATTTAAGATCATACGTGATAATGCCCCACTCTTATCCTAAGAGCATATAGTGTCTCACAACTTTTAGAGGGGTTAAGGTGGGAGCCTCTAGAGACTCGGAGGCTACACGCTAGGTTTAGTTTGCTTGAGAAATTCAGAGCGGATATTTTTTAGGGAAACACAGAGAATATTATCATGACTCCCCACTAGATATCTAGGTCTGACAGAAACGATAAAATATGAGACATTCTCTGCCAAACTGATAGGTACAAAAACTCGTCCTTTCCGCGCACAATAAGTGACCACAATAAAATCTGAGCTCCACTAGATACATTCCCGTGATACATGTCACCATTTCACCTCCCAAAAACTTACATCTTTATATGACTGGTGATCTAACACTCCCTTCCACACGCCTATGCAGCGGCTTGCAAGGTATTATGTAGATCTAGATGTAGATAATTGGACCAAACACTTATAGAACCGCTGGTACATATTTCTGAATTGTGAGAATCTCTAAGGAACATACTTCAGGGGCAGG
The DNA here is from genome assembly GCA_963169105.1 of Ceriagrion tenellum. Taxonomy (NCBI): domain Eukaryota; kingdom Metazoa; phylum Arthropoda; class Insecta; order Odonata; family Coenagrionidae; genus Ceriagrion; species Ceriagrion tenellum. The sequence goes on along the minus strand of OY720635.1, from coordinate 141,550,804 downwards.
TATCCTAAAAGGTTCTGGTGAGAGAGAAGTTAACTGTGGATTCGGCGGACGTGGAACTGATTTGCTCAGTAGAGAGAATGAATCCAGGATTTAAGAGCGTACGTGATAATGCCCCACTCTTATCCTAAAACTGAGTAAAGAAGTGGATTTGAAATGACTGCACGGCCGAGGCTCAAGCAGCAACCCTGCTTGGTTGATCTTGGCGTGGATTAGGAGATTTTTTGGAGCAGAGATGGAACGAGGGATCAAATTGGTATACTTAGGGCATGAGCCCTCCTTTAATGGAAAGGAGGGAGGAATGTAGTGTGTTTGCGGACATCTAAAATCTATTGTGTGGCAGAGTGCCCACTAAAACTTTCCTGTGTTGATGTAGCTTGTTGAATGCCACGGCTTAAATGGTGATGTATGCACATACATTTTGTATAACGCACTTGACGTTAATGAGTGATGAATGGACGAGGCAATGTATTGAGCCTTAAGGACTACTTAATGAATTGCGTTGAAAGCAGCCCTAAATTTCGAGTGCGTTGGAGGCCAAATATATCATTCGTTTATTCAAAATATGTTCTAATATTGTGATATTTTTTAGAGTTACCTCTATGATAAGATGGATTGCTTCTTATCAAGAGGAAGTTTAGTGAATTTGATATATATAAAATCGATTAAAGATCACGCGTGTTGAATAAATGTATTTTCTAAATGACGTCATAAACGTGACAACGGCAAATACAGACACACACAATTATAGAAATTCACTCGTAAATATTTCAATTTTCGGCAGCACAACGGCCGTCATTGGAAAAAGAGAGGGACGGGTTAGAATAATGGAGGGGAATAGGATAGAAAAGAAGGAAGTGAGTGCAGAGATATAAATTGCATCTATTTTCATTCAAACGGGCCTTTTAAATATTTTAGATTGATAGAAAAGGTATAATATATACTGTCCGAGAGTGAGTCTTATTTGTAAAAGGGCATATGAGGGAAAATATTTACTCAGATTTTTAATTATTAAATTTAATGCCTTTATTTATTATAAATGCTATTTTTGATTTTCATGAACCGCAATAAATCTGCTGTTACCATTTTTTGAATGTATTCACTTATATACGAAAAATTTGTTACTCTAATTTCCACCATTCAAATTTTATATCTTTAGGTTTTTTTAGGAATCAAAATACATCATATTCTGAACTTTTTCAAAATGGAGTTCAAGGCATAGGAAATTTGAGAGAAAGTAAATTAGACTTATCTATCCTGGCCAATCTGTACATGGTGTTACTTCTATTAATGCCCGACCAGTCATTTTTATTGATTGCTCAATATTTGATTCTGATAAGCGGTATTACAATGAGTTTTAAAAAAAGGTAATGTATCGGGATACCTTCTATTAATCAGTAACTTGAATTGATGATATTCGTAAGTCGAATTACAGTTTACTGAAAATTGGATGGGCACCATGCATGGAAACTCTTTTCACGAGGCTTTCAATCGTCATTTCTGGTGTATATTGGTAGGTATGACAAAAAGTGCGGTCATATAAGAGGTTAACTATCGGAAAAAACAGGATTAACATGACGTATGGCATTGAGCGGCTTTACAAATTCTACTACTTTTTGTCGGTTCAATTAAATTTCGAAACGCCTTAAAATCACTTACTCTTTTGATTACGTCTTACTTGATCTCAACTCTGATAAACGTAATTCATAGAAAAGCCTTCATTAAAAGTGAAAATTAAATCCGAGTGAAATGAGCCATGGTAAGGAAAGACACGAGCAATAGAATGATCATGATATGAGGTCAGGCAGTTAAGAGTATTTCCGGATTAGGTATCGGCGACCTGTTCCACATCTTCCCTTTTTTTCTGTTCCTCGCCGTGCTTTGAGAGTCTGTTCATATGCGCTGCCCGAAATACGGTCACGACCGCAACTCCACTCTTCCTTCTGAGCCTTCCTGCGGCTTAGAACTGAACCGAGGAGCTCGCCTCGGCAACCAGGGGGCGGGAAGAGAATGATCCACCGGGACTAACCCACCGATCCACTTTTATTTATCATGTGACGAAATTCTTTTGTGGGAGAGAGATAGAGAGAGAAAATCGAGGGTTGGAATAAAATATATATGTAAGTTTACGTAAAGACGACGCCAGTGCGGAAAGAGAAATTTTGGGAGGGTGGTCGTTGGATGCGTAGGCAGGCAGGTGGGATAGGACGGGAGATCCCCGGCAGGAGTGGGTGGAGGGGAGAGGATTAGAGAGCCCTGGAGCGAGAGGCACTCGTGGGCTGGATAAGAGGGATAAGGGCAAGGAGGGATAAATGGAAAGAGGGTGAGAGCGGAGGAATCGTTGAAGGGGGAGGGCGAATTGAAAGAAGCTGCAAGAGGACGCGGAGCGAGGGTATAGCCTCCCCCTCTCCCCCACCCCCGACGCTCCTGCTATATAGAAGGGAGGGGATGATCGGAGAGGACTATAAGGTGGGTTTTCAGAGATACACATATATTTATCTTCTTTTTATATTTGAGAGGTATAGGAAGCACAAATGCGGGGCACCGGGGAGGATCTTAGTGGCGTTCTCGTTTTATTCCTTGGAATCGCGAGGGAGAAGAAGTTTAATGAATAAACTTTATGTATTTCAAGATTTTTCTTTTAGAGCGCTTTGAGTGATTTCAATGCCTTTGCTTTGATATGATATCATTAAGAGCGCATTTTTCTGTGGCAAGTTTTTATTTTAACTCCTTTATCAGAGAGACCTTTGTGTACCAAAATTTTAACCTTTTGCCTATGAAACAGTCACCTATTTTCATAGTTTCATAATTTTTTACATTGAAGGAGGTTCCGCCATGACTATGAGAGTCTAAACAGGTACTGAACTCCAAATAATTGTTGACACTCTTTCGAGAGTACCTTTGCTACTATGAAACAAGATTGTCAATCAACATATGTAGAATAATCAACGGTTATATTTTAGTGGATTCTTCTTCTTGCCACATGAGCCGGATGCTATTTTTTTGTTTTATCTCACCAAATCATTATGACTTCATTTTCAGTAGTTATACGGTGGCAGCTAAAGACTGAGATTCATTGCTGCATTTATTTCATTGCTATCCAATTTGCTCGAAGCACTTTCTTCAAAATAGGCTTTGCAAAAATGGAATATCAATTTTGATATAGAAATACTATTATATCAGCCTCGGCTTTAAATCCAAGAAATTCTAATTTTTCATTGCGACTAAAGAAACGTTGAAAAGCGGGATTGCAGGAGCAGCAGATTGCCGGAGCAGCAGAAAGCAGGATGTAAATACCCTGAATATTAAAAATAGGTAGATTTAAGTCATTTACGGAGGAGCCTCCTTACAACCTCAGTTTACATTCACTTTTCGAACATTTTCTTGCCCTCTCTTCCCTTCCAAATTTCCATCCTTTCTTCCTCCGACCTTATATGCTAAATCTTTACTAATATAAAAATGTAATGGTGTCTGTCTGTCTGTTGTTCCATCACGCAAAAACTACTGCACCGATTGAGCTGATATTTGGCATGTAGATAAAACATTTCTCTGGTTATAATATAGGCTAAATTAAAAAGCCCTCAGAGTCCCCAGAGTCCCCCCCTAGTGGTCCATGCTAAACATTGGGTTCAGTGCGGCGGTTTAATTTTTTGCTTTTTAAAAGTACTTTCACCCAAGATAGAGGGCTGGGATTTTTTTATCGGATGGCTGAATAAATGGAGTTTCTACTTCTTTCAATCGATTTTTTACGCTTCTTATTTGTCTGAAAATCATTTTTTTAGCTGAAAAATCTCACATTTTCTCGGAAATCAACAATAGCTTATTTCCTAGACAACCATATATTTAATTTTAAAAGGATGTTCATATCTCTAGCTTTTAAATATCACGTTTTTCTGTTGGGCCATATTTTGCAAAAATGGAATTTAAATAAGAGAAAGAAATACTATTGCTATCAACTTCAGATTTCAAACCATGTAATTCTAATTTTTCATTGCGAATATAGATATATAAATAGCACGTAGAACGAAAATCTGTATAAGAAGGGCCCAGTGTCCCGAGGGCCTCATGATAGATTGCTTCGAGCAGTACTCTTCAGTCTATATAGTTTTCTTATAAATTAAGTTCATTGTTTTCACACCCGTTAAATTTTAACGGATACCTTCCGCTAGTAATCGATAAAAACTGAAACATGCCATCGCAATATGTACAGCTTTCGCAGACACAGAAATCTCGGCAGGATGTGGGGATCTAGGGAGATAGCCTAGTGGTAGGGATAGTGATAGGGCAGGAATGTTGACCATTAAAAATGTCTCTACCTTAGCAATTCTGCTTTGCCATGTCACCTTTGTCATGTAACCTTGATTGGCTTACTCTTAGTTGGGCAGTTAAAAGTAGAGAAATCCACGCAACTACGATCCATTCACCTACGGAGACCGGATTTGAGGAAAAATGATTGCGGAACTTTTAGGAAAAAAAGATCTAAAAGTCCCATCAACCCAGAGATTTGTCGAGAGCTCTATTTCTCTCATTTATGACGCGGAGGCATTGAAGCATGTCTGTGCGTCGTAACATTATAATTGCGTGGAATTCACGAGGTTTATTCATTTGAATATCTTTACATCCAATAGATAAAGCGTCTTTCATGTCATGAAAAGGAAAATAAGAAAGACTCGTTCGGCATTACGCGTTGTGGGCGTATTTGTTCACTGGATGTGAGAAGCAAGAAGGGTTTAAGGGTGAGGGAGGTACATCTGTCCGTCGGGATGTAATGGACGGGCCGAGGGTGTCCACGTCCAAAGTCGGTCGGGTTACAAGTGGAGAGGGACAAGGAGAGGGGTTTAAAAAGGAGAACAAAAATAAGGAAGGGAGTACCTGAGGGGTCCAAGAGAGGTAAGAGGGTCCAAAGCAAACTGGAAAGGGAGAGAGACGATATCACAGCCGCCACTGCCGCCGCCGCCTGCTTTTGAAAGGGCCGGGAAAAAAAAGGTGAAAGGTTGGCAAGGAACCTTTCATTTTTATTTTCGCCCGCGAACGTATGAATGTGAAAAAAGAATGTTGGCAAAGGGTCCTACAATGAGAGAGAGAGAGAAACACACAGGGTTTGCACTCCGGAAAAAAATAAGCTCGCTGCTCAAATCTCTTCGGGAGTGAGAAGTCTCTTTTCCGAGACTCGCCGTGCGTTTCGAAAGCTAGGTTTTTTCCTTCTATTTCCACGCTTTATCCTTGCCATTATGTCGCTTTGTCTCTTAGAGAAGCGTTATGACGGCGCAATTTGATCGTTTTAATGAAGTTTTCGTACTCCTCTAGGCATATCCAATCGCAAATAGCCATAATTTTTAGAAGTTTTTGAGTGGCTCCATTAGCTATAGTCTTCCTTACATGACATATCCATCATTGAGGTTCTCTGTAACGTTTTTATATCCACCAATGATTGATGATTAATCCGACGAGAGTTTTTTTATACCTGCTGTTAACAAGCTGACCTCAATAGATCCGGTCTTTAGATTTTCCGATAAGATGTGTTTTTATTGACTCGATTTTTAGACCATTCTACCGAGATTAAAAATAGCCCTTTCATTCAGTATCAGCATTTCCCGGAAGAGATAATGGCAAACTTTAATCCTAGTTTTTACGTGCAACGTAGTAGAATGAAGGTTAGAAATTGAGATTAAAATTTTGAATTTCGTGTTCCAATTTTTCTGCAAATAGTTGCTCTTGTCTGTTATCATGCTATATCACCCTTATGTGATGCCACCTACATCTAATGCTCATCAAAGGGAATATTAAAGGCAGCTGATGTCAAGTTATGAAGATAATCATATATGCTGGATTAAGGTTAGTAGAAAAGTGAATTACAGCCATTTCCTTAGGTTGATTTTCCCGTTGGAATTCATAAAACGTTTTGGAATTAGGGTTAGAATAAGTCGCGATTAGTTAGCATATCATCGGAAGCACCGGTAAAATTGCTACATACGCTAAAAACATTGGAGTTGGAGAATTCTCTAGGTAAAAAAAATGCTTTTAATGATCGGAATATCGGTAAAGATATTTTGTGGGATGAGTTTAACTTGTTTTTATTATCATGTCATGGATATATTCTTTAATTTTTTTAGTAATCAATGACGTTTCATTATTACCATTGTTTTCTCGATTTATCTTTAATTATAGACAATCATTTTTCAAGTATTACTAACCCATTATGACATTATAAAGAAATATAACATGCAACTCGTTCAACTAGCCTGACTTAATGGTGACCCGTCATGTGGTTGGCAGTACTTCCATGAAAATGTCGACTGCATTTAAATTTTTAAGATGATCGGGATACTAAATAAAGAAGGTAATTTTGAGCTCATCTTAATTAACTTTTTTTGCGTTCTATATTTTATTTTCCTCTCGAAACGTTATGAACGTCTCCTTTGCAAGTGCCATCGAATTTCAGGGTAAACTGAGGTATGGGAGACAAACCCCATCTCTTTCTGATCCCGCAGGCTTTTTTTCCTCAGCAAAAACTCTCCGATTCACTCAAATGAGTCCTCAGTTGCACGCGCCTGACTTGCGATGTCATGTATTTCTCACTTGAGTTGGTAATTTTGAGAAAATTTACCATCCATTAAAGAGGGAAACATGCAAATTGCTTATTTATGAGCAAATACGACTTGAGGGCCCTGGAGAAACTTCTTTAGCTAAAAATCAGACTTTCAGTGGAATGAGGTGTGTATGTATGATGGAAATAGCATAAGATGGATATGATTGATTTGAATTTTTTACTATATCCGCTTATTGTTTTAATATTCATTAATACCGGCAGCAAATGGATATGAACACTTTCAATGTTAATAGGATGGTTGGAAGTGCTTAAAAAAATGAGTGAAGCATCTTAATTTTTATTCATTTTTTATTTGGATAATACAAGTGAAATTTATTCGTAATTATTAATTAAATGTATTTTTTTGATACTTTAAGTACGAGCTGAGATCTGTAAACGAGTACTCCCGGAATAATATCAAAATAATTTGCAAGTCAATTTCAACGATATTGAATAGCGCGTAAAGAAATATCCACCCTTTTAGGAAATAATAGAGGTAATGTTTCCATTCTACCGTCTAGAATACATTCCACCACCAGTCTCTTCTGTCCATTGTCTACTCCTCCGACCAAAATCCTCCTTGGCTAGTGCCTTCCACCCTTCCCTATTGAAAAGGTGGTATTGGTAAAAAAAAAAAGTTCCCACCATCACATGTACTTATTCCCCGCCCGCCATGATCTCGGCTAGTATCTCCACCTATTTCTCAGAGGAGATATAATGGAATGGAATCGCATCAAATATTCTCTTCAATATGAACTGTGTGGTACTCTTGAGGTCGTCAAGGATACTACGTGTGCTCCTCTTCTAACAATGAACTCTGCTGTTTGATCTACCCTCTCATAACGTATCACATTCTTTTCATTCTTATAAGATTGAAGCGTCCTTCCTTCTTAAAACAGAAAACACTTCTGAGAGCCGACATATGAGTTTAGCTTATGGAGACTCAAAGTTTTAGCATGATGAAATATATAATATACCTTTTGTTATTTGACTGAGCTTATTTTTTTGACTCCTGACCTTTAAAAATGTAATTTTTCTTGAGAAGCATTTATTATCCGTACCGTAAGTTTTTGTTCATAAGAAAAGATTTTTCGTTGTCTGTGATTTTTCAAAATAGTTTTATAAATGCAAACACCATAGGAAATTCGTTCTGACTTGATAGTCACTATTATAAATAGATATTTAAACTGATATTAACCGGTAAGTTTTTGCTGATTATCAATGTTTGAATAAGTTGTTTTAATTTCTGGCATCTAAGGAAGTTTTTAAATCAGAATAAATTGGTTACTCTCTCGTTTTCTGTATGAAGTTAACCACACTCTGTATCCCAAGTATGAGTAAATCTCTGCGGGGAATCTTTTGATTGAAAGTTAATTGGATAATTCAGATGATGTTGATTTACTCTGGCACATTCAAGGAACGTGTAGAAGACGAAGTCATTGTCCATTATAATTGATGAGCATCAGTGAAACCTTGATCATTTGTTGACTTTAAGGCGTGAATTTCCACTTTCTGGAATAAATAAGACGTATTTAAAAATTATAATCAAGTGTTAAATTTTTTGTATCTCTTATGAAAATGTGCTTGGTCAATAATGAACATAAATTCTGTCCGTCCATACCTGGGACTAGTTTTGTCGTAATTAGACGCTGCCTGTAATGGGAAATGGTCAAAGCGTTCACACATATTCGATCCTTTTAGAACACCTCTAGGTAAATACTGCGAAAGTTTTAGAACGCTTTCCAACTGCAGAGCCGATTTTCAAGAAGACTAAGTAAAAATTTGATCTACTGAGTGCAGCAAAACTTAGTCCATTGCTTCATAAGTCTTCTTTCGAAAATTTGCTGCCGTACATCTAGTTTGCCATTTTCTTTTAAATGTGTAGATGACGCTGGAGGATATTAGTAACTGGCTAGGGTTATTTTTTGACTGTGTTCTCCGATAGCTTACGTATTATTGGATATCAATTATGAGATATCCTTACTCCAATCAAAAAGCTTAAATGCCCAAGGACACCAGTGAAATGACTGGTTTTAAGCTTATTTGATGCTCTTATTCGTTGGAGTTATACAGCTATGGTTTCCTTCACAAGTGACCCAAACCCACGAGCTTCTATATTCCAAAACTTCCAAAGACCACTTCCTGGGATACGGTAGACTTCTCCCTATATCCATTTCCTCTTTCTCTCTGTGTTCTCGCCGTTTGAGAGCGCTGTGATGCTCTGAAATGGGTCAAGAGAGGGTGCGTGATGGCCCCTACCATTGATGGTGGCTAAGTGAAAATGGGAGGGTCCATAATGGAAACGTCTAGATATCGTACGACTAATGATTACCCTGGGTGTAATTGGAGTAAGGGCCACCGGAAAAGGTTTAGCTCTTTCGCAGGGCGTTAACCCATGGCCATTTTTGGTGCTAATTCGTTCTCTCCTCGGCAAGAAACGCTGTGTTTCTTTTTATAGAGGTCCTCTACGGCAAAAAGTTTTGGGAAGGCTTAGCGCTAAATTATGGGTAAAACTGGCATCTCCTGGAACTTTTCCTTATATTATTTCCGGATTTGTAGTGGTGGTACATTGGTCCGACCTGCATTTCAGCCGGTCGGTCCTGCCATAGTCAAGGTAGGTGCTCTAACTGACAAGCGTATGAAATCTGCTCTTCTATACAGCCATATTTCTTTACAGCCATTGATCTTGGACTTTCGTGTGACTCGTGGAACTATAAGTGGCCATAATCCTAGTAATTTCAGTCTTGTGCCAGTAAAGAATTGCAATGCCTATAGAAGCACATCTAACAGTATAGAGGATTTTGCTGTAATTCGCCATCTGTTAGGCAATATTACATCTTAGCTGCTTCCCATATGTTTCAGGCCCTATAATTTTGGAAGTGCCCTTGAAAACAGATCAAGATCAGGGTTGATTAGTGCTGGACAACGCTACAGAAGAAAAAATATTTTCTTATCCACGACTTTAACCTGCGTGTTGGATCAAATTAAAGGGTCAATAAATTTTTTATTGCATTCTCGCAAAATGTTACCTTTTTAAGTAAATAATTTAAACAAATTCATTGAATATTCATGAAACATTCGGCCTTATCCAATATTTCCTCATTCACACGTCATTCCTGACGTACTCATCCGTCTGGGGTGTTATGTTATGTTCTGATCTGTACTAATTATAATATCTTTGATTGGAAGTTTCCACCCTTGAACTATGTAAATTACACCTCATCTACAATCGGGAATTCCCTAAGAACGTAATATTAATTTAGGCTCATGTTTGGACCAAGCGTTTCTGAACGCAGAGATAAATTGTACTAGTATTATTTTTAGAAAAGCGTATGGTTTTTGTATCATGGATTGTGTAACTGACTTTAAGATTGATCGATCTACTCAAAGCAGAGAGATTTGCACCAGGGGAATATCTCGCTTGCTACCGGTTTAGCGGTAAGAATACAGTCGAATATCCAGTCAATAAAGAGCAACGAAATCTGAAGGGAAAAAAATTACTCTTCGTATCAATCACATTGCTCACACGATCATATGCATATCCTTTTTTCTAGTCGTTCCCGCGAGATCCTATTTGCCATCCGTCACACTTAGGTTGCCCTGAAATTCTTCTTCGATGCACACGAGAGCTCCTCAGAGTCTTAAATGAAGCGTCAGACTCGCTCCTCTTCTCTCATTACTTGTGATTCATGAATAGCGTCATTTGTTGTTGATGGAACTTTCATACTTCCTCGAAGACGTAGCCTTTTACGGGGCATTCGACGTAATGCGCTGCGATATATTCTCTACCTCGGAGTGGATGGAGTTTACTTCTGCGTCTCCCTGGGATATGAACATATAAGTGCGCTTCCTACGCGCATACTTGAACATATCAAGATGCGATTTCATCTCTCTAGAAAAAGTGCCATAAAATCTTTGATTCGAATCACTCCATGAACTTCTTGAGTATCTAAGTGTGCTTTTTCATTTATTGACTTACTTGAGCTCAGTGCCTCTCCAGGTTTCATATCTTTCCATTTTCGTTCGCAGGGCAAAACTTTGCCATATTTTGACTCCCGTAGTATGTCAACTTTCGGTTTTCGACAAAATATTTCATTTGGGATTCCAGACGAATAGTTTTTTGAATTATTTCTTAATTGCTAACTCAGATAGACTTACCTTCAATTATTTAATTTCTACCCTAGTTAGAATCATAAGAAGTTAAACTTCAGTGATGTCAAAGTAAATTGTTTGATCATTTGCAAAAAAAAGTTACTTTCGAGGCAATGTGGTATCTGTTTTTTTACTATGATTTAGACTTAGATTTCAGTTTCGGTCACCAGTATTTGAAAAAAAGCTTCATTCCTTCTACTCTTTACTCTTTACGTTTTTACTCTTTTTCTTGCTGAGTGTTATCATTTGGAATATGCAACCGACGAGTGTCCTTTTTTGCTTCTTTTTTTACTCCTCTTATAACAAGTGTATTTAACCCTTTGAGTGTGGCATGACGTGATATCATGTCATAGTTGTCTTGGCGCTGGTGCAAATGACGTGATATCACGTCATGGGTACCGTAAGTGTTCCAGCTTTTAATAGGGGGCCTAGTGAAAGCTGGACCACTCACGGTACCCTTGACGTGATATCACGTCATCAGCACTAGCGTAATGACAACAATGACGTGACATCACATCATACCGCACTCAATAGAAAAGGTAATATCCTTGAGAGATACAAAAAATACTTAATTTAATAGAAAACTGCATTTATTTGTTGAGAAAACATTAATGAGTTTCTTTAAGATACTAAGATATCCGGAATACCTCAAGAATGTTTCTTGTTCATTAAATTACTTATATGTATAATGCATTTTATACCAATTATACAAAGACGAAAAATTCATTGCGCCTTTCCATTAAGAAATATTTAATACGATATAAAATGTTTTACCGCATAATAAAGCCCAATTTTATCAACTAAGAACGTCGAAACCTGTCCCATCAAATTTTTCTGGGCAGAAAACTGGTATGAGCTTTTCTTCGGTCAAGTATAATTTTTACTACATCAGTCGATAGACAATATGGAAAAAATAAAACTATTTTTAGCTAGTTAGATCATCAACATTATTGGTTTGAACAGTTTAGATATTCGTTTTAGATATGGAAGATAAGTATGAACAAAAACTTTCACAAAAAAAATAAAATTCACCCCTTATCGTGCTTGTTCTAATTTAATCAACTGTTTAACTCCTCGAGTGGACGGGGATGTTTTTTTAGATTGGAACATCGGAAAGCAACCCCTGGGAGTATCTTCCGCCTAACGCAGCTTCTCCCCAAAATCTCTGGTTAGCTCTCTAAGTGATGAATGCACTCGCGTCTGGTGAGAGGATAATCTGCTGTTCCCTTCAACAAAAAATGTATTGTCTATCACACATAAGCGCAATCTCTCACACACGTGGGAATAACTCGCGCAGGAGCTGTTCATTACAACATTCCTTTCTCTCGCCCCGTGAAGGATATTTTACTTTTTTAAAAATTTATTCCGGAAAATAAGGGAGCACGTACCCTTTCAGCTGAAGGCCCCACGTGACGTCTCTTCACTTCCTTCCCTTTCCCACTCTCAGCCCCGCCCCCCTTTGCCGATCCCCCTCAGGGCCAACTATGCCAGCGGTTTTCCCGTCACCCTTCCGTGAGCGCAGCTCCCTCCCACTCTCTCGCGCAGAAGTTCGCTATAAGTTATAATTAGGGAGATCCTCTCCTCTTCCTCGCCCTGCTCGACTCATCGCCCCTCCCTATAGGGTGATGTCCAATGTAGGAAAGTCCGTATCGCAATGAAATATTGATTTTGTATCGTATTTCGTACAAAACTTTGAATTATATCGAATTTCGGAATACAAAATTGACCTTTCTGCATCGGAAAAGTAAATAGTAAAAACATTGACTCTCTTTGAATCCTATTTTGGTCAAAATTCCAAAGCTTTGTGGTATTTATAAATTAATTTTTGGGGGAAATTAGATTCTCGGCATTCCCTACCCAAAAGTTCAAGCATAAAGTCAGTTTTCTGTTTTGCAGGAACACGTGGTTGCGATACCGGGATTGTCTGTGCCTATGGGCACTGCTAAACTCCTCGGTATCTGTTTTGGATACTGAAAGGTAATAAATATTCTTTGGTCTTTAGTTTGCAATTGTTAGGCAAAATTTACCTTTAAAAATATTTTTTCAAAGATATCAAAGAAATGTCGTGTATCTTTATGATAGCTCATGCCATAATTGAATTTGAGGTAAGAACAGGTTTCTTTATTATTGTTGACACCGTAAAAAAAAGTAAAAGTGAAAATCTTTTATGCAGTATCACTTCATCATCACCGTGTTGTCAACATTAAAGCTTGTCGCTGCCCTCGTATTCCTACACCAATTGCCACTCTATATTTCTCCTTATCTTTTGCAACCCGTTTTGGCCACGATATCACCCGCTTGAATATTTTATAGGCCTTTCAGAACCAGCCCTTTTTTTACCTCTTCAATATACCTGCAGTTTTTGCTAGGTGGGTAATTAGTTTGATTAAAACACTTTTCTTGGCGAGAACTCCTTTCTGTATGTTGTAAAACATATTGGATAGTATACATGTCTACTTTGGATGTCTTTGCCCTTACTTGGAGTATTACGGTTAACTTTATTTTGCTTAATGCAAGGGCCATGGTTTTTTGGCACTGATTTTTCAGTAATCATTCCTTCGAGGCTTTAATCGTTGTAGTCTTTTCTTTAATTAATCCCCTCACTGTATCCAAATGATGTATATTTCCAAGAAATAATCTTTGTTCACTCAAATAAGCCGCCTAAACTATGCAATAAACAAAATCAATTAGAATTTGAAACATGGAAATAAATAGGCATGAAATAACTGTTATGGAACTACAATGTAAGTTTATTGCATTGTGAATAGTGTATCAGCAGGCCGCTAAAACTTCGAAGGAAATCATATGCGCTTCCATAGCAATTATTCTCTCTCTCTAAGTTGCTTATTTTTTCTCAATTTAAGTCATATCGGACGTATCATGTCATATTTTATTCCGTGGAGGTATAGGTAGCATTGTTGTTTGGCTCAGTATCGCTAACTTGATATTTCGACACTATCGCTATCCGAGTCGATGTGTCGCAGTATTGCCCAGGTTTACTCACCTAATTCAACTTTCTTTTAACCCCCTTACCCCACCTCCTCTCCTTTATATTCCCCCTCTCTCTTTAATCCCCCCACCCAATGGGTATATAGGTACCTCAAGTCTTACAACTTGGGAGACATTTTCGGAAAACTAGGAACTCCTGTTAAAGTTCCGAATATCTTTTACTCTCGTAATGGAATAAAAATAAAATGGGATAAAACCGAGGAACGGAGGTGACTCATTTGTTTACCGGAGATTTTTTTATTTGGCTGTTTCGCCTTCTCTCCACTTTCTCTTCTGATTTTATCTTTCTTTGTCTTTTATTTTTTCCTTTTCCATCCCATCCCTTGCTAGACGTCGAAAGCCACAAAGCAATCACGAACTATTTCCACCTTTTCAAATCCTTGTCAGAGATCGGCCTTATTTTCCGCCCTCCCTTTCCACATTGCACCCTCCCTCCCTCCATTATCAACCATATTTCGTTTCTCTCCCACCTTAACACGAACGCTGGGGGAGAGAGGACGATTTTCCTCTGCTCCTGAATGAAACCTCCGCACCAGGTTGCGCTGCTACAAGAACCCACTTTAAAGACTTGCACTTTCATTCTTTTCCCGCAAGTTAGAAACTTCGAGGCTCAAGATATTTGTCTTTCATGGGAAAAATCTCCATCTTGCCCATGTAATGCACAAAGTTTTGTCTCAGTTCCCCCTTATAGCAATAGACTGCTCCGATACTTTTGGCGAAGGCGTGTTACAATGTGAAATATTTTTGTGAAAACTTATCCAAAACTTGCCTAATTCGTGAAATTACTTATAAAAAATATATTTTCCTAGAGCAGTCCTAATTATTAAAGAATTTTGTGATGCTAATATCATGATGAAAATAATGATTAGATAAATTCCCACAAAAATTGGTGATACAGTTTTATATTAGGATTAGGATTTTTGTGATGGCAATGACGAATATGAATTTTCTCTTTAACTTTTGTTTGACATGATTTCTTCTTATACATGATAATTCTTTGCATGATTTACAGAGTATTTATGTGTCAAACTTCTGTTTAAATGGTATCAATTATCTTGACAAGATATTATCTCTTGGAGTACATACGTGGCTTAGATTTTAGGAAAATACAGCTAACGTTTGTTTCCCTTAGCACTCGTAAACATTTCGTATGCTCTCCTAGTTTCAAGGAATACTAATGTTCCTCATTTCAGCATCTTATTGCTGTCAATTGATTTATTCTTTCGACACTTGGAAATCCAATTTTATATTTTATATCAGCATTGAACTCCACCACTGAACATTGAAATTTTTTGTTTCGATTGATATGATTCCAGTTTGAGATCAAAGGTTCAACGTGAAACAAATATTTAAAAAACATCCATACCGTTAATTGTTTAAAGCCTAAAGCACGACCTATATTTATCTGCAAGCCATATTTATATAATTTAACGTTTTCCTAGATATGTCACATCAAATTTCCACAAGAATAATTTGGTTCAATTGATTAATTTCCAAATTATCCGTATTTGGTTTTCGTTTCCGTTCATTGCAATCCAATTGTAACAAATATTGCGGAATTTCCGAAGCGTATTTGAATTTTGATTATCACAAACACAAAACGTCCTCCTTTTATGAGGACGATACCGCTAAAATCAATGGGCTCCGGTTAACTGCATGATTGGAAATCAGATAATTCATCACCACCAGATATAATTAGCAATGATTTGACCATAGCATTTCATGTGCTTGCATTCTACATGTCTTAAAACGTGATTGTAATTGGCATAATCATGCACTTGTTTAAAACTAAATTATGAATTTTTATTGTCAATAGATATCCAATTATACAGTTGTCGTTATCATTGCTGCTTCAAGCAAAAATGGCTTTCCCTCTCAAAATGTAATTTTGACCATATTCTTATTGATAAACTCTTAATACTTTTTTGTGCATGGGAAATGACCTTTAATGCTGCAGAAATATTGCCAAAAACAGTCATTTCAACTTAAAAATTTCCTGTTTTTATTTAAAAATAAAACTGTAAAATATTCTTCAAAAACCTTAGTACCATACTCTTGTAACAAATACATTTACGCTTTCAAACGGCCACCATATTATCACGCAATGTGTTTTCTCTTAGCCGGCAAAAACTTCCAGAATCTACCTTATTTTTTCTGAAATACACTGTTGAAATTTATAAATTTGGAGGTTTTCACTTTTGTTTTAGAAAAGTATCTTAATGGTATCAATAATTTTACATTCAGATTAAACGAATATGGTTTTTATGAAAGAATCGCTGATAGGTTTTGCATGTAAACACTAGTATTACAATCAGGCTGTTAGTCAAATTAGACTTCAGGAGTTGACATGGTTAAAATTAAATAATATGTGGAATAACGAAATTGCTTTGGCCCTCGAGCTTTTTAGATATTATTTCATTCCAAAGCTAAGGCAAGCATTTTCATATGAAAATAATCCATTGCGTTGACCTTTTCCTTTTCTCATCATAATATCTACAGAGAAACTTGCCCGAAAAACAGGAAAGTAAGTTCCCCTTCCATTCTCCCAGAAGAAAGTTTAAAATCCTCTGGTTTTGATAGATATAAGCCCTATAGTAATCTAAGCTTTCAAATGCATTATTGTGTCGAGTGAGAGAAGCAAAATATTGAAAAAATGTCCCGAAGTAGCAAAAATATCCCGTGGAAGTACTCTTTTGAAACTTAATACTTTAAACGCAAAAATGTTTGTGTAATTGCCCATCGCCCCTATGTCAACGGCTGTTAAAAAATATTTGACCACATGTGAGGAGTTGAAAAGTTTTAAAGGGGTCAGAGGTTGAAATATGGAAATATCATGTTGGCGAAGATAAACCTTTAATTGGAATGCCTGGCCATTGGCTCAAAATGTCTACACCTTTTATTCACTTTGTGAAAATGGGTAGAAGTCGCCATGCAGTATATCTTTAGCAGAATTAATGCCTTAAGGAAAAAGAGCCATGAAAAGAGCCATGGATCAATGTAGAGGACTAAATCCCAAAAGGAGAACTATTGGGAGCCGCAGGCGCTGGAAATGTGAAGCTACCTGGCAAAGGTGAAATACTCGAAAGCTCATCGAGGTAGCATCGAAAAGACACTCGTGTCGTCTTCCAAGTTTTTAAGTTTGTAGCATTTTACTGTTAATTTTTACATGTCCCGGAAAAGAAATATTTTTGATGAGTATTTGTTAGCTGATGCTTCATGTAAATATTTTTTGATAATTTGGAATTTCCCGCTATTTTACAGTAATTTTTATCTTCTTAACTATAAATAGCACGAAATTTTTTCCTTACAACTTATTTGTGTTTTAATATTTTGATTACCTGTAGTTTTATGATAGACGGCTCGTAGAGAAAATTTAATCGACACCTAACCATATTTTATTATATAATTGTAGCTTTATTCTTTACCCATCGCCTCTATGTCTGAATCCAGCCTCCTCCTCTGGTAGTCAATCCGAAGATTGGTTGGCAGCAGCTTGACTGGGTTCCACTCTCCATTCCTGACGTCTCTCCGCCTTCCTTTTCATTTTCTCGTAGCTATTACATCCGACTTTTTTCATTATCTGGTCTATAAACTGGAGCTGTGTTCTTCCTCTGGACCTTTTCCGTTAACATGTCCCTCTAGGATTGTCAATAGGATCCCCCCGTGTCTCATTATATGCCCTATACGTTGGACTCTTCTGTCGACGATCGATTGCCATAAGCTTCTTTTCCCCTTCATTTCATTTAGTATTTCTTCGTTTGATATTCTATCTGTCCACTTAATTTTAAGCATACGTCTATAACACCATAGTTCGAGTGAGCTTAGTCTCTTCTTATCCTCCCGCCCCAATATCCACGTTTCACAGCCATATGATGCCACATGCCAAATCCAGCATTATCCTCAAAACGTTGCCTTCGACTTGACATCACATTGATAATTGATTATATTCATATACCATTAAAAGCTCCCTTCTAATACATGCATGCTCTGCTAAGTCATTGGTCGTCCTATATGCCGTGTATTTTTTTATATCAGCGACTTGAGAGCCGTTTGGTGCCCATTTTGCCCAAATTAAGCCGATTGAGTCCCCCTTAATTAAATTCGTTCCTCTCCGCTTCAACCCCTCATCATCGCTTCCCATTGGCTCCTGCTCATATCTCTCTCTATTCCTCAGCGTATCTTCACCCCTCTACTCTGGCCATAATGGAGCTAACGGTGTGAAATTATGACGAATTTCTCTACACAATGCAGCACCAAACTAGTTCACGGCATTGTATACTCACCCATCCACCCCTTGGGTCCATCCCTCTTCCCCGGTCGCCGCTCAACTTCGTCCCGGAGATCGTCCGCCACGGGCCGGCCTCCAACGTGGACTCGCCCGGGCGCTCCCGTCCCTATCAGCCCCACCACAATCTTTCCCCGCTGGCCCTATCCTCTTGCCGCCCCGAAGTACTCTTTACCGTGGAAACGGAGCGTCCGTGGAGATCTAGATGTTTCCTGCTGGTATCCTGGAGGCAAAAACAAGGTTTCTAAGTTAAGATATTCTATTTATGCGGAAGTTATTGTGCAACTTTCGTACCAATGGTTTCTAGGTGTATCCTTCAAATTCAACATCACACTGAAACGAATTGTCCTTCATCGTGCTATTACGAAACTACCAACTTTTTTACTCGGATTCCGTCCGAATTTAATTACATTCTTTCTCTTAAGAGCAGAGTAGATAAAGATTGGGTAAGTTGCGTGATAATCTTTTTGAATTCGGATCATCATAACTTATTATTGGAAGCCGTATTATTTTGTTTACCGTTTTTTTCCTAAACGTATATATATCTGACCTATCCGTGATCATGCGAAAAATTTTTGATGGTGCAATGGTAAATTTTTCACCACAGAAAATTATTAGGATTGTAAGTACTACTTTCACCTCTGCTGTCGAGATATCCGAAACTCAACCTTGCCTACCTGCCTAAATCCACGTTACCCCCACCGCTCTACAAACACCTCCTATTTCGCCGAAATAAATTCAGTCCCGTCCAGGGAGCCAGGATGCTATGGAATGAGGTCCAGTCCTCCCTCTCTCAACACTACTCACTCATTCCCTCCCCGTATTATTTTGTTTACCGTTTTTTTCCTAAACGTATATATATCTGACCTATCCGTGATCATGCGAAAAATTTTTGATGGTGCAATGGTAAATTTTTCACCACAGAAAATTATTAGGATTGTAAGTACTACTTTCACCTCTGCTGTCGAGATATCCGAAACTCAACCTTGCCTACCTGCCTAAATCCACGTTACCCCCACCGCTCTACAAACACCTCCTATTTCGCCGAAATAAATTCAGTCCCGTCCAGGGAGCCAGGATGCTATGGAATGAGGTCCAGTCCTCCCTCTCTCAACACTACTCACTCATTCCCTCCCCGCTCTCATTCAATCCATTCCCTCTCAACCTTTTGCTCAACTTCCCCTCCTCAACTCACTTCAATCTCTCTCCGCCCCCACACCCCTCCGCTCCTCCATTGGCCTCTCCTACCTCCACTCTCTTCCCCCCCCTCCACTCCGCCTCTGTCCCTCGACACCGTCCGTTGCCATGGCGATGAGATGTTATTGCGAACCAAGCTCTGATTTGCATGAGAGGCGGTCTCACGGCCGTGGATGGGTGTAGGAGGGGAATTGGGGGAAGGAGGGGTCCCTTAGGCGATTTTGTAGGAGGGGTAGGATTGATTTCGGGGGAGGGGAAGTTAAGGCTGGTGGGAGTCTGGGGGATGAGAGATATTGTTGGAGGATGGGAAAGGTCTCTGAGGAGGATGAGGGAAAGGATTAGAGAGGTGGGAAGAGGTAGGGGGGGCAAGTGGGGTGGGAGGAGGAAAGTGATCGCAGGAGGCGGATGAAAGAGTTGGCTTGGTAGCGAGGAGGGAGATACTTGATGGGGAGGGAAGGTGCGTGGGGCGGGAAGGGAGATGTAAGTTTAGAGAGGCAAGAGGAATGATATAGCGGGAGATATATGGAAACGCACATGTATCTGAAGAGGCAAGGGAAGTAGTAAGTGCGGGGTACATTGTTAATAAAGGGTACAGTTGGCAAACTGACACAAAATTATGAGTGTGGGCCAGAGAAGGCAATTTGCTTATTTTCTTATACGTTAGTATAGAGTCAAACAAAATCGAACTTTTCGATAAATTGCAAAAATGCAATGCACAACGCAATTCGACTCTCAAGTCATCATCAGGTGCAACACTGTACCTATAGGAGGAGGTAGAAGAGGCCAATGGAGTGGAGGGAAGTAAGGGATCGCAGGAGGTAGATGAAAGAGTTGGTTCAGTTACGATGAGGAGATACTTGGTGGAGAGGGAGGGCCGAGTTTCTCACGCCAATAGAATAGTTTCCAGACTTAGGCCTAGGTAGTGAGCACTATCTTGTAATAAAAAGAAATTCTTTTGCAGTTTAATACAATAATTACAACTCTATGAGTCATCATCAGGGGAAAGTATCATTGTAATAAATTTTGTGGAATAGTGTGTTTCTGATTTCATCATTTGATTACATGATGACGAACTTCCACCGCATTAAGACTGAATCTAGATTCAATTTATTCAGTCTAAGCTACGTGGCTATCAATTGTCACTATGGTGGAGACAATATGCATTTTTCCACAAGGATTTATTTATGGTACATCTTTTTCAACGCAACGGCGTCATCATCAGGAACTTATGGGAACAACGTGCTATAGTCTTCTTTAAATGATCCTCTTTTGAGTGGGATAATGTAAAAAATATTCAGCCTGTACTCTTATCAAACTGTTATCTATTTGACCGTGATAATTTAATTTCTATTCGATTGTTCCTTTTTTTAGGATTCATTCCGCGATGTATTTTTGAGAAAACAATATTTCGCTGGTCCTCCTACCAGCTTCATCAGGTTAACTGAACAAGCACAAAAGGAACAGTCAACACTGCATCCGCGGAAGCCTATGAGCTAATATTAATTTATATTTCTTTTTCTCGCATTGTGGCATCATCTTAACTCCAGAAAGATCTGTAACCGACCTTGTTGAATTCATTTTGTCCGGGCCAATTATGCGAATCTGTAAAACGCACGGCGCGATTTTCTGGAACTTTTTCATGAACCATAGGTGGCCCAGGTAAGAGAACTGATTTCTCTAACCCTGATATCTGAGTTTCTTATGCTAATAGAATAGTTTTCAGATGTTGACGTAGGTGGTGAGTTCTATCTTGTAATGAAAAGTAATTCTATTTCAGATGACTGCTTGTCGTGTTGCTCACCGAGTTAGCTGTTAGTTACATCATATCCACCAATGTTTCCATGAGCAAGTCGCTCTTCTCTTTTAGAGCTTCCGATGTATGATCGTGGAAATTTCACCGACTAATGTACTAGTTAGAAACCTGCCGATTGGTCATAAGATACCCTCCTTCCAGCTTCTGTTTATTTCCATGAGTTTGCATAACGGAAAGCCAAGTAAAAGTTCCTTTCACTCAGTCAAATCTTGATAGTTATTTTTGAGTAACGATCCTATTATTCATTTACAGGGAAAAGAGTGTTGGGTTTTTTAAACAATCGTGTAGTTCTGAATGAAACCGTGTACTTTAATATGAATACATTGATAATTCTAATATTTACTCTTGGCTTCACTCATATATTAAAGGTTGATGACTCGTGGGTACGCAATTTTTTTTCCTTCGATGGTCCCCCAATGACATTTGTGGCTACACGTGGGGCAATATAAATTATATTCCTTCACCCATCCTATTTATGAATGTAAAAGTTACCTGGTCAAAAATTAAGCAGTAATAAAAGATAATTCTTAAAATAATATGGAAATTAAACAAAAAATAGAGCCATGAGAGGAAAGTACTCGTAAGCCTAAGAGTAAAATGATGGGATGATCAATTTCAAAATATTTTTGCATGCATAGAATCATAGGATATTAAATTTGCTTTTGTCGACCGAGTTACAAAGATGGAAAAATTTAATCTTTATGGTTGTTGGTGGGGGCAAAAAATCAAACGTAATTAGCAAATAAAAACGAGCCGATATCATTGGGGGCCGAATTAAGTGTTGTGTGACGAATCAGATAGGTAATCACAGGACATATCATAAAAGCGGCTATTTAATTATCATGAAAAATGGAAACTAAAATATTATTGTTAGTAAAAAGTAAAAACGATGAATGTATCTATTTTCCCAAATCCTCTTAGGCTTTTCGTTTTGAAATCAAAGTATGGATAGATTAGGCGGAGAAATGGTGTGGAAATAATGACAACCTATTTTTCTCTTCTTATTTTAATTAGCAATTAAAGTTTAATCTCAACGCGTTATTTTAAAGTAGATCGAGTTTTTCATTACTTTATTTTGAATGATTTTCCGAAATAAATATCATTCCCATTCAAATGGAAAGTTTGGCCCTTATTTTCTTCCCTGTGGCGAGAACACATCTGAAATGAAAACACTCGAAGCCTCTGAAAATTATTTGCATGCCTAAAAAGCATACAATAATCTTATTTCAGGAATAGACTCCCTATATTGGTGACTACTCCTGTGTTGTTTCATTACTACTGGTAAGTTTATGATTTTTACTTGAAAGCATCGTCTTAAACATTCAGGGGAATATCACTACAAAGTTCACAGGCATAATAAAAAATGCATTAATATGTTAATTTCATGTAGGAAAACTAAGGATATTTTAAGTGTCAGAAGAATTAGGAGGCTCTGCAGAGGTTATTCCGTTTGCGTTTAATATTAATAACGAGACTAAAAATAACCAAAGAGAAACGGTGGTAAGATGATGAATTTTCTAGCATTCTTCTCAAACATTTTCCTTGCCATTCGCTTATGATGCGTTAATTAGGCCTATTCCGGGATCTTCGGTCTACGATAGGGTGATGGTTGACTAAGTAGCCTGTACGTTTGTGCTCACTCAGAGACACATCCATGCACTACAATGCACTTACATCCATAAACTTAAAATCTCGATGACACTGAGTCATTGCTTAATAGGATATTAAGCAATGACTCAGTGTCATCGTTTGCAACGTACGCAATCTTTTTTACGTACGCAAATTTCAACATACTGCAAAATAGTATTCGGATGTATTATCTTGGCAAAAGGAATA
Source organism: Ceriagrion tenellum (assembly GCA_963169105.1). NCBI lineage: Eukaryota > Metazoa > Arthropoda > Insecta > Odonata > Coenagrionidae > Ceriagrion > Ceriagrion tenellum. The sequence continues at coordinate 141,527,926 of OY720635.1, read as the reverse complement.
CATCGCCTAAACCACGAAAATCAATCAAAAGTGTCTCTAGTTGAAGAGCAAGGACAAAGTAGCCGTCTCTCTCGTTCCATACGCGGACTACTTAAAGGCGCTCTTGTAAAAAAAACCAGGCACTGAGTACGGAAGACGCTAGTAAGGAAGGAGATTTTTTGTCGTAACGGAGTGGCTGTCATTGGAGACACGAAGTAAGGTGGGCAAACAGAGTTGATGTGTTGGGTTGAGGGAATGGGGTGCGCGCGAGAACCTGGCTGCCTGAGGGTGAGGAGTGCGGCCCACGGAGAGGAGACGTGTGTTTGAGATGGCGAGTACGCGGCCAGGATAAACTTTATCCGCGAGAGCCATGGGAGAGCTTGGCGGTGAAGGGATCCTGGTGTATTATGGTAAGGGGATAGCGGATCAATTGCGGCCCAAAGGTACGCAAAGGGGTTGTTTCCACACTCGGCGGCTCGCGGCCACCGGGAGGTGAGCGATTTGGAGGATTTGTTCGGGAGGGAGGGATGTGAGATAGAATGAGAGGTCATGCGATGGGACGCCGCAAAATCTGAAGGGAAATCAGTGGAGGTTAGGGATCAAAAACTGCCAGAAGAGAGTGAGGTCGTTGGGATTCACGAGAAAGGTCGGCTCGGCGGGGTTGCGAGCATATTAATTGTGCGATGGAGTCGAATAATTCAAGGGCGAGGTCAGGCAGGGTCGGTTCCCTTGTATTACCTGGGGAGGGAAGTTAGAGATGTAAAAAGGGTGAGAGGAAGAAACCATTTCTGGGATAAGCCCTTTCGCCTCTGGCTGGGCCTACGAAATAGCCTCACGTAAAACCCCGGCCCTGTCCATCCTGGTGTCCCCACGATGTTTATAAATCCTCCTGGATTGAGAAACCATATGCTATCGTTTTCCTCTCTAGTGAGAAACATTGATCCCACACAAATATCTCGTGTTTCTTGAGAGTCATGGGCTATTTTTTATATGCATCAGTAGGTATGATCATTTTTAACTAACAATTTGAAGATTAAATTCTTCTCGGGCTTCCCGTGATGTGATGACTTTCATCATGAATAGCCCTGATGGTGAACGGAATATCCCCTTTTGAAACGTCGGCAGGTATGCAGAACATGCCTTCTGAGAATTCCGAGAAGAGTTTGCATTCATCATTCGCCGGGGTATAATCGAGTCACCTACCGCAAGAGTAATAATTCTAATCCACTAAGAATCCTCATATAACATTCTGATTTTCCAGTTTATTTCTCATAATCAGTCTATATTTTCTTCTTGTCTTCTTTCGCCCAGTTATTATTCCACTCATCACTTCTTTCAGGAGGCTAACAAGTAGCATAATGTGCCAAAGGTATTCATTCTACTCCTATTTCGCACAGTTTACATCATATAAAATCATTTCTCTCAATTACTTCTTGGGATTTTTCATAGGCTATTACTTCTCTGATTAGGCGATACCGCAAATACGCTGCAAGCATTTGGGACTCTGGTCGTAAAAATCAAACCAAAAATATAAATTAAATACAAATAAAGCTGCAAGTTTCATTAAAAACTGCTACGACCGAACATATAGTGTTTCACAACTTTTAGAGGGATTAAGGCGGAAACCCCTAGAGACTCGGAAGCTACCCGCTAGGCTTAGTTCGCTTGAGAAATTCAGAACTGGTATGTTTCAGAGTGACACAGAGAATATTATTATGATGCCTCACTACGTCTGAGGTTTGATACATTGCCAAACAGATAGGTACAAAACCTCCGTGCACAATAAGCGACCATCATAAGAACTGAGCTCCACCCACAGCACTCTCACAATACACGTCACCATTTCACCTCCCAAAACCTCATTCCTTACATCTTTACACGGCTGGTGTTCTAACATCCCCTGATAATCAAGATAAAATTTGTGATTTCCACAATTTTTTGATAACTTTCGACCGGTTTCGGCTGCCAAACCATCGTCAGGACGCCATCAACATGCCATCATCATTCTGCGATGGCACTGAAGTTCTATTGAATCCAATTTTTCTGTTTTGTCGCTGTTCATCCTTCACTGCTGTTTGATGGCATGCACCAAACTTATGTCACAATAAAGTTCTGTACTTGTACCACTCTGTTCTAATATATTTTATGGTTAATATGGTCCATCGATGAAGGTTGGTTTAAATAGAGTTGATTATATCTCTTATTATATAGTCTTGTACAATCGCCACGTCAGCGCTTACCCTTTCACACGATATCTTTCTTCGGCTTGGCATTAGTCCTTCCTGTTTTCTTCTCATCCATGAAGAATTTTTCCCCTGAACCGCTTACCCTCCCCTCAATCACCAATTTCCTCCCCACAGGAAACAACATCAGCGCTGATGAAGTTAATTGAAGTTAACGAAAATTTGAAGATTGAAATCGTTTTCAATTTAGAAGGACCTAAAATGATTTAGAAAGTTTATGATTGAAAAAACTAAAAGTGCTACTTATACGGCTGGTCGCACTCGCTTAGCTCGTGTTTCCAACTCCATCGCGTGCGCCATTTGCAATTATACCGTACTAGTTGCACAATGTATCCAATGTACCTACTATTACTCACCCAACCTACTCTATGACCTAAAGACGCCTTCTGTAATGGAGGTGAAACTCCCCACCTAAACTGTACGCTGACACGTACATTTGCACCTGAAGATTGGGATCCAAAGTATTTGTGCTTACATTTTATTTCTGTTCTTGGCGAGTAGCCATGTGTACTTGGCTGCTTTATACTCTCCCTTTACTCACCGAATCATGAAGTAGCGGGTGGTAACTAACGGTAGTTAGCACTCTCTGTTGGTTTTCATATCTTCGCCTTCCCCTTTCCAAATAACGCGCGGCAGGACGGAATAGAGCACTCGCTCCATAACCGCATTCAGTTTTTTTCTTCATCCGCTCAGCCCGCCTCAATTTAACTCTCTGCAACGCCTCGCGAGGGCGCTTGAAAGATGCCAGAGAGGCATTATCCAAAATGGAGCTGTGCGGAAATTGATTCTAAGAGCTAAGAGTGGATTTTATTTTCCACTCAACTAAAAGACGAAGTAGTTCCTTGCCAATATACACATATTCGTTTTTCCGAGGTTGTATCGAGATTTTCCATGAGAATCCCTGTACGGTTTTTGTAGTATCTTTGCGGATTTCTCTATTTAAATAGCTAATGTTGAGTTGATCCTTTTGTGAATAAAGTAATTGATGAAACTACTTGAACTCGTTACTATATTTTTCCCTGTATGTTTGTAAATGATGTTTTCTTCTCACAATGATATTTAATCTATTGTTTTAAGTGGTTTTTCATAACTGGCGAAAAATGAGCTCTCAACTTAGATATTAATGAAAGTTAAAGATTGAAGAACGAAAAATAGAGCAGGAAGAAATGCAGGGCTAAATTTGGCCCTTGGTACTGTTTTCAAATGCTTTTTTCTGCTCGAAAGATGTTTTATGTGTTTGTTAAGATCGAAATACATGCTATATGAATTTATAGTCATAAATAATCCTAAGACCTTAAATGTGTAACCTATCGTTATTTCAGTGCCAAAAGTATATATCAGTTTTTCCTCATAGGTGCTCGGGCTTCCTCGTGGACCATTTAAAAATTAAGGAGTATAACAAGGAAATAGGAAAACATTATAAAGTGGTGAGTTACAAGATTAAGTCCGTTCATATTTACTCTTTATTTGCCACTATAATTTAGTTTTGCACGCAAATTTCTCTTATGAATGCACTTTTTTGTAGAATAATTTCTATTCTGGCGGGAAAGATGTTGTGGAACTGCATCTTAAATGACAAATAAAATATTTCGTACTTTCCACTTTATTACAACTTGAACTGTCGTAGTAAAAAATAACCAACGAAAGATTTCATTAAAACGACAGTACGAAATATTTCGTTTGTCAATTAATAGAATAGATAATATTGTGATAAAACCTCATGCTATTAGAGCAAATATGTCTCTCTGATGCCATTTGTCGGAAATACTGCTTTTAAAAATCGCCTATAAACAAGTTTCAAAATTTTTGTAGAGATATTCTATTTTAAGAAATTTACAATGGTGCAGTGAAATAAAGCAAACTCGCTATAAATGGCCCGATTCATAGTTTATACTGTTTAATACTATGAGTGTTGGAGATTTTTAACCATCTTCTACTATTATAATAAAGTATAATTTTGGCGGTGATAAGACTCCACGTTAGGATATTGTTAGTCTGAGTTAAACATAAGTAGTGCCAGACAGCCAAAGGCGAGTTAAAAATTATTTCATTTTTTCGAAATTAACGTAGATTTTTATTATAACTTCACACATGGGCACAAAATTCAAGAATTTATTTGTTTCCCAGAGTATTACTTAATGTTATTGATGTAAGATTGCTACAAAATCAGCAAAATGATTACGAGCGTGAAGTCTTAAGTCACAATTTTGGATCCGCTTAGGATGAATTTTCCAGAGAAGCATTGGAAACATTCCCGATATCAACTTCAATTTTTTTTTCACCATGACCTCCAATTATCCTTGTTTCATAAAATGAATAAGTATAATATTTTGCCAGGAGTTTCACGTTTCTCTTTGTCTCTCCAATAAATATGGCGCATTTTTCGCATTTAATTATAAATTCGTCGAAGCGATAGAAAATAACTTTTTCGGAGTTATCAGTTTGGATTATGCTTTCCTTCGGGTTTATGCAGGGCATGCGGTGAAGTACATTGAAGGCCCTCATGCTTTCAAGTGTTCTAAAAGTTCTAAACTACACATTTCATTTACGAAGGACACTTATTTTCTCCATTCCTAATTCTCAATAGTCGTTTTCAATGTGAATTTCAAAATATTCTGAGTGGTCGCTTTGTATTAATATTCTCATAATTTCTACTATGCAACGAATAAATATGCATTTTTTCATTGAATTTGGTTTTCAGTACTTGATGTTTTCCGATTTCCTGTTCATTGAGAAGTGATATAATGTATTATATCAACTTTACATTTAATTTTTTTGTTTTTCTTTACTATTTTTTAATAATGCAATCCATAGCTTTAAGATAACTTATCTAAATTTAGTGTAAATTAAAAAAAAAAACAGAATTATTTGAAACCATGTTAAATTTCATCATGCATCTTCTCTCAATAATCTACCTAAATTCGTCAATTGCATTTGGATACACAATATTAATGTACACCAGATGTCGGGTCCAGAATCAATATGAAGATGAAAAATTATTTCATGAAGCTTTCATAATCATGAATAATAATTGCAAGAGTGTTTTACTATATTTTATACAATAATTCTAGTGGCGTTTCAGTCAATAAAAGTGACTATCGACGGAAGAAATGTGTTTGGTCGATTATGAGGGACATCAGTGCAATAGTATTGCCCGCTACTGTGGTCATATTTCATTCTCAAAACTTGACTAGGGACAGTAAACTACCTATAATAAAGATACCTATAACATTCGTTCTGCTTTTGAACGCTGGTAATGTTCAAATTATTTGAAATATTTTGTCATTTCCATTGACTATTGCTCTACCTGGTAAATTCTAAAGTATCAAACTCATTTAATTTTTATTGAGCCCAGTTTTTCATTGCTATAAGTAATTTTGCATGATCCACTATACCCTATTATTTTCTATATAATTAAGTGGGAAACTGTCGGCCCGAAAGTTTTGCCATCTGTACACTTTGTGCAAAAAGTTTAATACACAACCGAGTCTCTCCTGAATCAATCTGACTTTATTTAATAATAAACCTTTTGCTTTCTTAAGCATTAATAATCGAACACCAAATAACCTTTTTTAAGAGTATTTCTTCGAGACAATCAATGCAAGAGAAATCATATTATATTCATGTAGGCGTATACAACTCATTCTCAATGATTAATGATAAGGAATCTATATTAAAAATTATTTCAATAGCATAACTTCTCACTTCCGTGAATCAAGTCATAAAATGGATGATAATTGACTCTTTCTTTAGAATGGTATATGTTACACTACAACGCGTTTACCAAACGCATATTAGGGAAATAAAAATACGGAAGTTCCTCTGCTATCAAAACCTTTGGTGTAGTTAATGGGAATACCCTGTTTTACCTTTGGCATGTGTAATTTAATGAGCTCTGTGCAACTAAGGGAGGATAAAGTGCGTATAGTCTCAAGACAAAACATACTCGAGGGATATATAACACTGCCTGTATTGTGGGCGAGCAAGAGCCAAGAGACAAGTGGAGTGATGCCAGAGAGAGACGGAGAGAGTAGGTGAGGGAGAGGAATGGGAAGAATAATGGCACCAAGCCGTCGAAAATCCACTGCGGCAAGTTGACCGCAAGTTCCATAAAGGGATTTCTTGTCAAGCTTGCTTTGGGGTGCGGGCGGGTTTTGCTCTGAGTGTCGGAGCAAGGGAAATGTGATGGAGCACCAGCAATTCAACAAGCCGTGTCGAAGTCCGTCGTTTACAAAGCCCGTAGCCTTTATCGCCATTCCCTCCATCTCTCTCTTTCTCTCCCTCTGCTTAGCTCTCACTTTATAGTCTACTTTTTCGTAAATCCGCTTTTTTGCCGTTTCGTTTATCCTCAACGCCATGGTTTCCTTTCTCCCATTAAATTACTTCGCTGGAATGACCTCTCTTGAGTAGGGTGGGAAGGGCCTTTTTACGCATTTCCTGAGATTATGTTTCTTTATAGAATTTTTTCGCTTTGTTTAACTCAAAAAAGTTACTCTTAGTATTGAGGTAATGATCCTCAAAAAATGAATTGAACCATGCATTATAGACTTGTGTTGTCCAAGTTAACATATTTTTAACAGCCTTTAGTCTTTTCTCATAGCCGTAAACTGAGTTAACGATTTTTTAATTCAGGCCCAAGGCTAAAGTATACATATCTCTTCTTCGACACTTCTCCGCCTGCACAAATACAGTAATTTTTCCTTGATTAAGTCTTTGTGCTACTTTTCGTTAATCACTACAATATGGCTCATTATTTGTAATTTCTGTGAGTGCTGCTAAATTACGCACAGCTTTATTGTCAATAAGTATTTTTTCGGTATGTTACTTAATATGACAATTTTTATTCAAGATATTAGTGACTATTTTCACTTAGTGAATATGGATGCAACCAAGGTTGCAACTAGGCTCGATATTGATCAAATATGTTAAGGCTAAACAAACACCTTGTCTACAGAATTGCATGAAACATTTTAATCTAACACAAACTGAAGAATCTATCTGCGAGCAAGCTGATGCGTCAACCGCAGCGGCAGTATAATCGCTGAAGTGTTTGAAGGGAGAAGCGAGAGAGCAGGGCGGTGCACGATCTTGCGCCCTCTTCCTAACTTCAACGTTTGGAATTGCCACTGCGCTTAATGCTCTAGTTCTTCAGCCGCTCGCTGATCCTTTGTAGAGAAACTATCCCACTCTCCCAATAATGTCTAAGGAAAATTTGTGACAGACGTAATATGCTCTATTCAGTGGTAAATTGGTTTGTTAACAGCATACGTGTAGGTCTGAGACTTTATTTGTTATTACTGTATTGGTGATTTGTACCTTTTATTTTCGAGTATCATTTTTATTTTTTTAGTTTTCTAAGCTGTTAAAATGCGTCTTGCCTAAAGTTTATCCGTGTTTTGTTTCCTCTGAGGGTTATCTAAGATCATATAATACTAATATCTCAGTCTTTCTAGAATTTTCTCAGTCGTAAGTAATCATCATACACCAGTGTATATCCAATTCTTTGATTTGCATATATATTCGACATTATGTTGACATACTAATGTTTTTATGTATTTTTTTTATAATTGAGTTGGGGGATAACAAAATTGGTAGACCTTGAGGTTCTATATCGTGTTGCTTAATACTAGAAGTGCGGAATTATGCGGCATTCCTTTTAGTACCAATAGGGAACAATTTAACCCCTTAGCAACAATTTGATGTCTAAAGAAAATATGCTGTTTTTGATTGAAGTAATGCAAATAGTTTCAAAAATATCTTTAATTTATTATTGTTCATTATAGTGTAAGAATAATGGATTATATCAACGTATTATAATTTAATATTTCATTATATAGGATGTGGCGCTTGAGGACTTGGACCCGGGACTTCTCTGTCCATGTCCTCATGCGAAGTCTGGGTATATCGGGTATTTGAGTGGCGATTCACACTTGGGTATAAACGTTCGCCTGCCATCAACACTGGTCGTTCAATCCTAAGAATGGTTGACCGCAGCCCTCCACCCTGTCCATTAACTTATTACTCTTTCGCCTGCAATTGGGAGAAACATGAGAGACAGAAATAAACAAAACTGGAAACACAAAAAATAATAGTGGACTGTATGAAGTAAATGAAAGGCCTTGAGCAATTTGTGACTTACCCAACGTGGTCTTCTACAGGTGATTGACTTCCTGGTCGACGAGACGCTCTCTCTCTCTCGTATCAGTAGAGCGACTAACTTGTCACTAACGAACCAAACGAGAAATGGTACAAAAAACTCCCGATATATGTCGGGTAACATAAAGCCACAAATTGCCCTCTGGTGGCCAAAAAAACAAGTTAGTGGCGCGACTACCAAACATACCGCCCACCAAAATTTTAGAATCAAATTTTTTAGTTAATAGAAAAAATAATGTGTTTTGCTACAATCTTGGGATGAGGCTAAAAACATATGCATCATAAAGAATAATAGAAAAAAAGAAAAACAATCTCAGCTAAGGAAAACCGTAATTGAACCCAAAATTGTCTCTTCTTATGGGTAGTTCAAAGGATGTTAGAAATAAAGGGTAAGTTAGAAAAAAAAAAAAAGGAAAGGATACTCGAAAATCTTCACTTTGGAGGGAGCGATCACCAAAGGCTTTTGACGATGGATCGGATACCCACGGAATAGGATATAGAGCTACCCAACTTTACCTAATAATAATAACTAAGGCTAGAAATTAACTAAAATATTCCTAGCTTATTTCCTAGGAATCAATTGGTAATTTTACCAGTTGAGCTACAGGTCGAGTGAGTATACCATGTGAATGACGAACATTGACTACACGGACCAGACCATCTCGACCTGGGAATACTTCTGATACTCTTCCCAATTTCCACTGTTGAGAAGGGGTCTTATCACTCCTGATTAACACAAAATCTCCAATCTGTACTCGATGCTGCACTTTAAACCATTTTGAACGCATCTGTAGAGTATGTAAATACCCCTTTGACCATCTCTGCCCGAAGTGCTGCGCGATTTGTCTAACCAGTTACCATCGAGACAGCCTACTACAGTTAACGTCAGTCATTGGAGACTCTGCAGGACTAATAAGTGGTGCACCGATTAAAAAATGTCCTGGAGTTAACGCTAAAAATTAATTTGGATTGGTTTATAGTGGGGTTAGTGGCCGTGAGTTGAGAGTAGCTTCAAATCTAGTGAACACAGTGGACAATTCTTCAAACGTCAATGACCGTTCCCCAATTATCCTTCTCAAGATATTCTTGGCACTCTTCATGTTTGCCTCCCATAGACCTCCAAAGTGCGGAGCAGCTGGTGGATTAAAATGCCAAGTAACATGTCTATCTATAAGCACACCAGTAATATCATCCTTTATAAAGGAATCTTGAAATTGCTTATTGATACCGAGTAGATATCTATTGGCTCCAATAAAATTAGTGCCGCAATCAGAATACATATGAGAGCATAATCCTTGTCGTGATATGAATCTGTCAAGGGCAGCTAGGAAAGCATCTGTAGACAGATTGGAAACTACTTCCAGATGACAAGCTTTGGCATCAACCCCGTATGATGAAAGGGACGACTTGGTCGTACTCTGGAAGTTGGAAGATCACCCATTAATGGAACTGTAGGGGTTGCTCTCAACCTAAAACAAATAGTGCATTTATAAATGCGCGTTCTAATTGCCTGTCTGGCAGATACGATCCAGAACTTTTGAGATAGCAAATTCAAAAGAGTAGCGGAACTAGAATGATTATAAGTCCTATGGTAATAGTCTATGATTAGAGTAGTTAAAGTAGAGGTTTTTTGGAAGCAGTAATGGATGTTTTTTTCATAACCCAAACAGGAACGATTTAATCTACCGCCCACCCTGATATAACCGCAGGGGTCAAGAAATGGGACTAGTCTCTGGATAGCGGTAGAGCAAGACAAACCCAATTTAAGTTGTTTTATCTCTCGTTCATAATAGAACATTTGAGTGGCACGAACGCAAACATTTAATGCCTCAGAAAGTGCAGATGAGGTTAACATTCCTCTAGGAGTCTGTTTACCTTTTGGATTAATATAAGCATTATATCGTAAACAATAAGCAATTACTCTCTGAAGCCGTGATAACGAGAAAAATCTATCAATGAAAGATAGATCCATATGCGTCGTGGTATGGACAGATTTTTCCAGAGCTTTCGCCACAATATAAAACAAAATTCGGAATTTTCAGTGCATCCAAGGCATTAACATTTCCCGAAAAAACATCGAAAAAGTTTTGCAAAGCATCAATTGACTCACTATTAACACGAACACTGAATAATTTATCAAGATAATGAAAAGCCAGCAACCTTTTATTTTCATACTGTTTGACTAATGTCTGCCAAGCAATTGCGTAAATATCTAAAATGGTAGGTAGGCTTGAAACTAAAGCTAACGCCTGACCCTTTAGGCTAAATAAAAGATTATGATACTTCTCTATATCAGTTAAACTTTGATTTGAGTCAATCAATCTCGTAAATACATCAAAAAATTGCTTGAAATTAGCCAGGTTTCCATCGAAAATAGGAATACTAATATTCGGTAGGCGTGGTGAGGGAGGTGACAAAGATTGACCTTCCCGCGAGGTTGAAGGGCTCCTTAACAGTCGAAATATATGAAAGAGCTCGGTCAATTTAAGTCAGAAATAATGACTTGTCAAAATTGAATAGGAGTCACAATGAACCATCCAGTATTTCTAGTGTTAAGTGAATACATATCCGAAAGTGGCACTGAAGTCAGGATGGCAACCCGCCGGATGGCTTGGCATCACAATATTAGCGGGTTCCCGTATTGTTACAGGAATGAACCTTGTGACTACTTTATGGTTTATAGTGTAAAGGTGCAACTTTGCCATTTTACCTTTGCAATAAGGGCAACTAAAGCTGAAATTATCTATATAAATTTTCCATATAAGTTTGGCAGGTTAGTTGAGCAGGCGGGATCGACTAGTAAAAATAACATCCAAGTCAGTAGCAGCGCTCTCAGAGTTGCATTTCATTATTAATCAATATGAATTGTTAATATTTAATAGAACTCAACCCATTTATGAGCTGAAGTAACTGCTGATTTTAGAACAGAGTATTATATTATTGAAAGATTAGAGGTAGGGTGAGGGCTGTTTTACAGTTTGAGAGATTTACTGTGGGATAGGAAAATGCCATGAAATGCCCGAAATGTGTGTTTTTCAAATGGGATACTCAAGAGCACGCGTTCCACCACCACTTCAGAACTCAAGTACCCGCTCTCATACCGAGCTCCTCTGCATAACACCGCCGCAAACAGCATCTCTTCCTCCTCCCTCCCACATCACTCCCCCCCCCCCTCGGCTCCAATTTCCCGCTCCTTTCCCTCATCACCATCCTCCTTACCACGGGATTAGCCCCCGCCCACTACCGCAGCCTCCACCACGCTACCCTCACGAGCGCTCATATTGCGGAGGGGATGGTTTTCTTCGGCAAGCCACAAAATCCCGCGGCACGCAATGGGGCATCTGATTCCCTGGGAAATTTTCTAGCCCAGCAAGCGCGAAGAGGAAACCCTGATTGTAATTTCTACGAGTGGAGACCGGGAGGGATGAAGGAATGGGAGACAAAAGGTGGGATTGAGGCGAGGAGGCCAGTTGTTAGTGTTCAGGTGCCCTGATCGGTATGACCTCGAAATTCCCGAGCCTCGGCACTAACGAAATTTTGACGTCAAAAATTGTCAAAAATTCCAAATGAAACCATTCAAAGTTGAGGTTTTTCGGGGTCTGTGATGCCGTAGATGCGGATTATCCAATGTTTGACCGTTAAGTCTGGGGCCTTACCCGTCCTGAATAAGGCGATAGTGTGACCCACTGACGAAACTTCGACCGATGGGAAGACGTCGATTTTGTCAAGAGTTCGAAGTCATGTGATTTGTTTCGGAATATAAATGTCCATTGATTCGAAGTTTGAATTTTAAAGTCATATTTGGGAAATAGACGTGGCAGTGATTCACTTCGAGCTATAATTTAGATAGTTTTCTGCGATAAACTGTACACATTGTGTTATGAAATGTTATTTTACGGTATAAATTGATATAGATTTCTCATAAACTTATCACGCAGATATTAAGTTTAAATATCTAGTGGTTATTGACGAAATAAATCTATTGCCCGCATGATATGGCGGACAAATTGTTAATACGTATTTGTAACACTGCTCTGCATCAAAAATGATGTTTTCAAATGAATGTGTGTTCCTAAAAGAATTTTTTGCGCTGAGTTGAACGGTGTAAATCGTTTTTTTCTATCACGTCAGGTTTTCGAGAAAATCAAGAATTTGTGTTTCATAAAGGCCCCGTCTGTATATCATAGTAGGACATGGAAAGTACTGAGCGTTATAAAGGAGTGAATGATGATTGTGTTGTACTCCTAAGGCTGGTAACACTCATGGCGGATTTATAAGCTACGGAGAGTTTACCGTCACTGCTCACAGAAATCTAGCGTTTACACACAGAGCGGTCAAATCTTCGTCGCCGTCGTACAAGTCAGATGAATACTTTTGTCGTCATATGGCTCAGAAAGCACTTTGTATAGTCTAAAGTGGTCAGTAAGAAAATTCTAGCTTTATTGTTACTCCGTCGTCGAATGAAGAGGAAAGAACAATAGAAAAACCAATAAATATGTACTCAAGGAACAGTGTTGCACTCACAAGAGTTTAACTCGCACTGAGCAAAACAACTCCAAACGATCCGTTCAGTGCATAAGCTCTAACTTACTTCGGTGTGCTACTGCTGGAACAGCGGCGACGACCAATTTTCCACGGCAGAAAAATCGTCGTGTGTGCAACCAGCCTAATAGTGTGGTGAACTGAACGGTTCCATTAAGTGACAAATTGTGAATTCTGACTGCAATGTCTTCACGTGGCTGCAAAAATGACCCAAACACATTCTGTTACATATGTGGAAAGTACATCTTGTGTAAACAAAGACTGAACATAACACCATTCGTCAAAGAAGCCTACTTTGCGTATTTTGGACTCGTACTTGGCGATGAAAATAAACCATGGGCACCCCAGAAAGTATGTAAGACTTGCGTGGAAGGATTGAGGTTGTGGATGCATGGAAAAAGAGATAAATTTCATTTCGCTCTTCCAATGGTATGGATGGAACAATTAAACCATACAGATGACTGTTATTTTTGTCAGGTTAAAGTGCAAGGTTTCAGTGCCAAAAACAAAATTGACATCGTTTATCCACATTTGCGATCCGCAATGAGACCAATCAAACATGACGAAAGCCTACCTATCCCTTCTTGTCCATCTTCAACCTGTATATTGCCTCAAATGGAAGTTGAAAGTGATACAACAGACATCAGTGGATCAGATACAGAAGAGTTTGTACCCAGTGCAAGCGACAATACCCCACATTTATTTAGTCAGACCACATTGAATGACTTGGTCCGTGTTCTTGCGTTACCAAAGGAAAGTGCTGAACAGCTAGCTTCTGTACTGAAAGACAGACATTTATTATTACCTGGCACTAAAATTTCATGTTACAGATCCCGGGAACAGGAAATTGTTTCATTATTTTCAGAAGAAAGGTCTATGATCTTCTGCAACGATATACCGAAGCTTGTAACGTGGCTTGGTGTGAAGTACGTAACTTCTGAATGGAGGCTTTTCATAGATTCTTCGGTAACCAGCCTGAAAGGTGTTTTACTCCACAATGGTAATATCCTTCGATCGGTACTAATTGCTTATTCAATTAGATTGAAAGAATCATATGAAAGTTTGCAATTTCTACTGCAGTGTGTGAATTACTCCTTGTTTGGGTGGGTTTTATGTAGTGACTTCATAGTTATCAACCTTTTACTGGGACTTCAAATGGGATACACTAAAATGCCTTGCTTCCTGTGCGAATGGGATAGTCGAGACCAAAAAAATCGCTGGCAAAGGAGAAAGTGGCCAACCAGAGGATCCTTGACACCCGGAACAAAGAATATTGTTAACGTGCCCCTATTCGAACCCACAAAATTTCTTCTCCCTCCCCTTCATATTAAATTGGGTATTATTCGTCAGTTTGTGGGTGCCCTAGACAAGTACAGTGATTGTTTTAAATACATATGTAGTGTTTATCACAGAATGACCCAAAATAAGCAGGTGTTTTTACTGGACCTCAGATCAGGAAATTAATGTGTGACCCCAATTTTGAGGATACAATGAGCCAAACAGAAAAGCGAGCCTGGCAGAGCTACAAAGATGTTGTGAAAAACTTCCTAGGGAACAAAAGGAGTCCAGATCATAAAACAGTTGTGAACACCATGCTGGAAAATTTGAGCAAACTAGGTTGTAATATGAGTATGAAGTTGCACTTCCTACATGCTCACATTGACTATTTTCCAGATTGTTGTCTTGGATTTTACAGCGAGGAACAAGGTGAACGTTTCCACTAAGATTTAAAAGACATTGAAAGAAGATACCATGGTGGTTGTACTATTAATATGATGGCAGACTACTGTTGGTCCCTGAAACGGGAAAATACTTCTCAGGCTTATGGAAGAAGTTCAAAAAGAAGAAAAGTTTTGCTAATAAAATAAAAGGTTAGGTCATTAAATCATATCAATTGTTGTTACTTATTGTAAAATGTACTCGCTCTCTGTTTAAAATTACATGATTATAATATACGCCTATTTTATAACCATGACAATGATCTTGAAGAGGGATATAAATATATGCCGGTAATGGATGAATAAGGAAATTTTGTTTTGATATTTTAAAAAATCTGGACGTGATAGAAGAAAACTGATTACACATTTGGAATCAGCATCTAAAAATTAGGGGGAAACAATAGTCAAAACCAAAACATCAAAAAATTTTTTTCAAAAGCAGAGCAGTGTAATCGAAGGGTCTTACGTCAGCTGTTTTGAACTAATGGACCAAAATATTTTTTATCTTAATATTAGCGGATCTTTAAGAAGCGCGATTTGTTCTGTGTATTCTAAAACGGGAGTTGAGGTTGGTAGTTCGTAGTTAGGTTGGAATGGACATCTCTTAGGAATGTCATAAGGGTTCCTTTTTTTATCATTTTTTACGGGCACATTTATTTTACATTTTTCATTTTGCGTTTTCTTGCTCTTAATTTAATTTCCAGTTGTTTTTCCAATGACATTGCTACCTATTATATTCAATTTATGTTTATTTGAGGAACTCCCGATGCAAAATAAGTAACTTTCCAATTTTTCATAAATTACCTTTTTAACTGTTATAATAGGTATGTGTGAAAAAATTAAAATGGCCGAAGCGTTCTCAAAAAGTTTTTGCTGGAATTTGTTTTGCTAACTGGTTGCAAGAGTTTTCAAATTTATAACCGTGCTTCTAGATGAAATATGGTGCCGCTGTATATCGTAAACAGTGTTCATGCTGTTTATCCATTTTTTCAAATCTGCATTTCCCATCCAATGGTGGTTATCTTGTCTTAACTCCATATCTAGTAGTAGGTGTATTAGAATTTAACGTCGATCTCAACACTCCTTGCTAGACCGTCTTTGCATACAAGGACCACTCACTTTTATGTACTATCTTGGAAATTTCTGCAATCTTTGGACGTGCCGATACAGTATGTGTCTATATGAAGTTCTTATCGTTGATTTTAAAATAAAATGTTTGATCCTAATCGCAGGAGATGTAAGCATGTAACGAAAAGTGTAACTTAGTGATTTTTTTCATTGAAATGGGAGTAGTCTTCATAGCATATCCCCGATAGTACCAATAACCTTATCAGGAATTGTAGTCCTATTTTCAGCAACTAATAGTTTGCTACTTTAAAAATTAAACTGTTTTAGTGGCTTGTTGATAATCAATGGTTAGCAAATTTATAAAACACATATTTACAAATAAATGAGGATATGAAGTTTAAACGGGAGTTTGTTAAAACCGTAAGCTCGGGATTCAATGCCATGTGGTAATAACTAATATTTGTCATAACGTGGAGTGTGTTAAATTAATTTTTATAGCTCTTTTTATTCCTCTCAATACTTGAGAGAATACCACCTTGTCAATTGAGAACAGATTTTTTCGTTTTTAAAAATTTTGATACACTCTTGTCTGCTTTTTGAGTTTTTGATCAGAGGATGTGATTGGGTAGCTCAAGGAGCATAAATTTAATAGGCATCATGTTCACGCGAAGCAATATGTTACACCTCCTAATTCAATTTATATTTATAGTGCACCTTTTTATAGTGCTTGAGTGCAATGTATGAGCAAAAACGTTCAAATACCATTATTTGAAGAAAAACTATCTCGCAAATTTTATTACCCACAGGCGCACTTAGGGATAACGTACTCGCAATCCTCTCGCCAGCTTTGAAACCCCTCATAGTCCCGGCCCGTTCACGGGAACAGCATATCGCTGTCATCGCATTAAGTCCTTTGTCTGCTCGCAAAATCCGTAGCGACGTGATGCTGTCTCCCGCCGGAGACCTCGCATAACCTCTCACTCCCTCCGATTAAACCTTCGCGACCGCGCGTGCCCCGCGACCTTCAATACCCTCGCTCGCAATCGCCTTATTTCTCTCAAAATATTCATAGATTTCGTTCATTCTGATCACAAGTTACATACTAATTCTCGAAATGGGTATATTGATGATAATAATTAAGAGCACTTTTTTAACTTTTCACTTGTAAATTAAATCAAACCGTGACTCTCAAAAGTAAATCTATACAAGCGCAAAACCTTAGTATTGGCGAACAAATTATCCTTACCACGTGAACCTCAAAATTGTCTAGTAACGTAGTCCAAAACATGAAAGTTTTTCAACTGTCTACGGCTAAAGTGTGTTCCAATAAATTATCACATAGCTGAGGAAAGTCTTTCCTATTGATGTTATTTTTAGCGTTTAACTATTTAATTCAGTTAATATATATTGCGTTTTATTAGCTTTTTCCTATTCTGTATAAACGCATGGCTTCTACTAACATACATAGATCGATAGATTATATTGACGTTATCTAAACTTTTTACCAAGTCACTCGTCTGTAGCATACATTTTAGGTCAAATTGTTATTTGCTACGTCTTATAAGAAGATTGGTAAGCAGAATGATATCAATATACTGAATACTTAGGTCTATAGTAGCGCGTATCATGATAATATTCCGCCTTCTTAGAAAACATTTCTGGGAACTATGGCTTCGTATTCTATCTTCTTGCAAGCTTTCCGGTAATAAGAAACTGATTTAAAAGAGCCTTCAGCTTTATGTACCTTCCCTGGAATAAAAAATTCTAAACTTGAATTTAGGCTTTTTGTAGAATTTAGATCACAGTAATAGGTAAAAGTAGTAACTCATCATTATTTATTACTTTTATTCTAGTTCCAGATACCCTTTCATCCAAATCCCTCTCTTAATTTTCGAGATAAAGTTCATTCATGATAAACGTTTACTATTTAATGATTTTTTTATTCAGCTATATTATTCATATTTTTGCTCATTCCTAATATCTTTAAACCATGAACTTGGTCGCCAGGCAACACAAGGCCGTTTTTGAAAGGCATTAATGAAGATGAAGAGCTTGAATTTTCTTATGCAGTTTGAATGGCAAAAATGCTTTCTTTTATCACTGTAATAACCTAGGATGTTGCAGGCTATTATAGCAAATGAGACTCGTAATTTAAAATTAATTTATCGCATCATTAAGCTCTCTTTTTTCTCTCTTTTTTCCATGGTTATAATTTTTTATTAAAGTGCAGTCTTTTTTATCGGATTTAATATTTTGACCTTCAACATATCCCTAGATTTTTATGATGATGTATGCTTAGACATAATACTTAATGATTTTGAAGGCTATGAAGTTCTTCATAAGATTATTCCTAAATTAGTGTTATCTAATATCGGCGTGGAAAGAGGAATTGTTCCACCGTGAGTGATAGGGCCAAATATGTAATAACTGCGAAGGTACATAGTTATTTCGGCAAATTCAGCAAGCAACGATTCACTTTGCAATACTTTACCCTCGTTCACACTGATGGGTGACAAATCCCCCCAGGCGGGTACCAAACAATCTACTAAGGACGAGCTAGTGCTGACTAAGCCCTTCCGTCCCCATGATGGGCTTGTTCGTTTCATAGTTCTTTTGAAAATCTAGAAACCCCTTCATTTTCTCTGTACTAACGCATTACTGTGAATTCTTGGAGAGTTGTTTTGTAATAGCCACTTTTGGTTGAAACTCAAAGAATGAGAAAATATAAAGGTCGATAATTGGGATTATAAACACCTTCATTTTTTTAATTTGTAGGAAAGTAAAAACGTTTTCACCGAATTAAGGGTACCAAGAACTTCTACGGAGCAAACCTTAAATGAAAGGAGATAAATTTTATCTCTAAAAAACCGTTCCGCGATAGTCTCTGATGTTTGTTTTCGCATGTTTATTTATAAAGACTTCTCTGTTGCCCTTTTCCGATTATATTTACGTCTAATTCATCTTTTCCGCCATATTAAGGTCTGTGGTTCAATCTGCGGTTTTGGAGCTTCCTTATGCATATAATATATTGTACCCTATATAGTTGTAATTACTCTAGTTAATAATGACTTGCCTACTTTTCAACACATTTACTCTTCCCTGTAAATCAATTTTCTCTCTCCTGTTTTTACTTCTCTTGACTCTCTAACTGCCTGCAGCCAGTTATATCCTCTCGGCTCTCATGTTATTTTCTCCCATTCTTCTACATTTTCCTTCTCTTTCAACCAGGCGACTCAAACACCCTTCCCTTTTGCTGTGTTCTCCGCCAATGCATTGGCATTCCGAATAAACCGTCTCTCCCTTAATTCCTAACTTTCTTTTCTTCTTTCGCTTCCTCCCTCTTTCTCCACTTCCATCCTCCTCCTTTTCACCTCCCATTCACCCATTCCATTTCCTCTCTCCTCGTTTCTTCCTTTCTTCCCGTCACAGAGGTTTTTTTTTCCTTCCGCTGCTTTTTGTTCCTTGAGCCTTTTCCCGGCGATTGGTCCCAGGCAAATTGCGCAGGCAGGAACCAATTTCATCTCCCTTATTTGCATTTAATTCTGTAATAATTTACATTTTGACTCCTCTTTTAGACTTATTGTAGTGTTGCATAGAGTGGAACCTACCTTTCATGAATAAAGGCACTAGATTCCATCCGCAAAAAAGCCATCAGTGCTTGTTCTTTGCGAATGTATTTCTTTAGAGGGGCAAACTGCTGTATATTTTTCCTTGATATTATGAATATTAAACTTAGAATCACCTTGAAATGTGAAAACCAGTGCAATGCCTGTAGCCTAGTACCGCTAACATTTGGCAAATAGGCTCTGGAGAATTAGCTGCTTGCTGTAGTAGTTGCCAAAACTACTTCGCGAAAACTATATTCAACTACTGCTGTAATGTGAAAAATACGTGTGATCTATTTCGTAAGCTTTTAATTTGCTAAAATACTCACTCCCCATACTCATTACATTCCTTTTCATATTTCACTTAATAAGATGAATATAATTTAAAAGGTACGAGTATTTTCTTTCATAAGTTTGTATTTTGCTATGGTACTCTCTTCCAATAAAAATTTTAATCCTTTCCTTATTTCTCTTAATAAAATGAAATTTAACTTAAAATACGGCTACTTATGTACGTATTTAAACGCTTGTTTTAGAAATAAATGCTTCTTTAGTACGATGCTAAACGCACGTTTAAATCCTTAACTGATACCAGAAAGTTGGTTATTCTAAGGTTGTATGAAAGTAGTAATTTAGGGTGTATTCATAAAATGTTAGCTTGCTGTATTTTGAACTAACATGCAGGTGTTACCGTTTAAGTCGTGTAATCATTTTTTCTTGCATCATTGCTATTACTGAGACTCAATTTGCATGTGCTCGTCACAGTTGTAAAATTTTCCGCATAAATTGGATTTATGGTGAATTGCTACTATTGATAGCGATTTGAAGAATTTCGTCGGTAATTGGATGCACTTTCATATATTTTATTATCATTAGACCCGAACGTGAATTTGCCTTTCGTTTGAACGTAGAAGACTATGACTTTCTTAACGAACTTCAGATTGCGTTCGAGTAATCGCTATTATTTGCTGATTAGTATATTATTACATTCCTGCGTCATATCCTTCTTATCATGATCATAGACCATTTCATAACGAAAAATAACTCCCTTTAGATGCAGATAACCCCGAAATGGTTCAAGAAACGGGTTTAAAATGTTGACTCAAAAGGTTAGTTTATTTTATTTTTCAGACCCCCTCCTCCACTATTAGCTACGTGGTCATGTTTTCATCATATCCTACCTGAAGGGCATAGGATTTGTGAGAGGTGAAAAGAAATACATCTAGAGTCAAGTCTTTACTATATATGTATCTCAATCGGCCCATGAGCATTTCTTCCCTTCAGTTCTCAGATGAATTTATCTCTAAGCCCTCTTCCTTTTTTGAAAGCCCTGTACGATACCGGAATTTCTAAGAGAAACAGAAATAATCCTCTATCGAGCCATAAATCCAACGGCCGCTAACTCGTATCAGTCCTTTCTTTCCCTATCTCTCCCTCCTCCTCCCTATCGTCCACCCCCCGCCCTAGATTCCCCCCTTTACCCTCCCGCTCCCGCCCCCCTTGCCGCTCGCGGTCTCATTTTCAATTCCACTCCCTAAACCCCTTGTCCTGTTCCCTTTCGGACGGGCCTTCGCAACCATTCGGGCAAGAGGCGCCCTATTGCTCCCGCACCACCCACATCGCGCCTCTATTCTGGTCCCCATCACTCCCTCCCTTTCCCTCACATAGAGGGGGGAAAACCCTAAACCCATGACATCCCAGCGTACCCCTGACCATAAATCCCCTACCCCACTCCTCCTCCGCCTGTGCCCCCCCCCCTTTCACGTCTCTCTTATTTTCCGCCGGGACTCCTTGCCTTTTCAATATGTGCTCTCGCACCGCCACGCCCCCCAACCAACAGGTTTAATAATGTGCGCCGTGGGGTAAATTTTTCGCTTATTTCTACATTTAATATTAGTTCTCACCAACCCCCTGTTCTCAATCCGTGCATGGGTAACTATTCTCCATGTTCCTTCTTTATTAAAAAAAATTACTTTCGCAAGTTTTTTCATCATCTAAACACAGTTTGTTCTCCGTGCATGCTAGCCTTCTACCACTTTCAGTTTTTGGTTATTTGATACATTTTCACAAGACTTTGAATTACTTGAACCACGTCTTCGAATGTGCTTGAACAAAGCAGTCGGAGTTGAAATAATGCACATAAAATTTTGATGCATAGCAATTACGTATTTATTATGCAAATGAACAATTAATTGAAACTTTCGCGGCGTATTTCCGCGTAAGATGGACATGAGAGTTTGCAATTCATAATGAAAAATCGAAGTTCTATTTTTTGTTTCAATTTAAAAAACTCTAACAATATTCCAACGCAGGCAAGTAACGTTTCCATCAAGAACTTCACCGCTTCTGATGCAGATGATACTTCTCTGAATATACTAATAGCATAATTGAGTGGCCTAGCAGCTCCCTCCTGAAATTGGTTTTCTCTTCTTTTCGGTATGTTACTTGATAATTTGCAGTGCTTCAGAGTAAAGCATCCAAGCGTAAATGCAAGCGACGGGTACATTTAGCTTGCTAATTTTGGGGGAGTCCAAAACATGCGTTCAATCTTGATACATAGTACTTTTACTTTTTATGCCCATGAACTCTATCAACGCAACAAGAATTTTCTCGCAAAATGGAGCACGCACGTTGTTTTATATTAATTCTGATAAGCAGAGTCACTTCCATTCTCGAGCGCGCGGGCAAAGGGGCGCAAGTCGTTAGCAGACTTCTCTTAATGCAGTTGCGAATAAAAAATAAATGAGAAACTTTCAGGATGAAAAACGTCGGCCTTTTTCCGTTTTAATTCGCGCGAGTGCAAGTGAAATCTGGAATGTGGAAACTTTTCGAGTTTGAGAACAACAGGAGTGGGTACACATGTACAGCTTCCTGCGCGTCAGACGGGAGACGTATTTTTCGGAAGGCAGAAAGGGGTCGCTGTAATTGGTCGCTCCTGGGATTTTTCTTCCTCCCTGCGGTGAAATGAAGCGGCAGCGGTGTTCGGAATCCGGCGACTCCCCGCCCTGACAAACTCCAGCATCTCTCACCTTCCTCCTTTCGCCATGTTTAAATCCATCTCTGAATCCCTTTACGCATAAAGAAATAGCGATGCTACAGTGTTGCAGCATCAACCTTAGTTACTTAATTTTCTTAAGTTTTAGTAAATGTGTGGTGGTTACGACTATTTTGATGACTTTTAATGTACATTTACATGAATAACAATATCCGCTAATGTTGTCCTCCGCCCACCTACTAGTTGTCAAAATGGCTCAACGCCCAATTCTCGGGATTAAACTTTCCAAGCCCCCACTTCATTAAAAATAATTTATATTTCGTTCAAAGACACAGTGACTACTCTATCGATGAGAATAAAATAATGGTTTTGTTTGATGCATCCAATGTCTTCCCTAGTGTGTCCATTGCAATCGTTATAACTGGTCTATAAAACTGGTTAGCTCCAATCGCAATAGAAGGAAAAGTCGTTGACGAATATGTCATACTCACACAACTAGTAATGAACCAAATTTTTTCACCTTCCAAGGCAAATTTTACAAACAAGAATTTGGAACTACCAAGGGCAGTCCTTTATCCTACTTTTTGGCTAATGACTTTGTGACTCATTACTTAGACACGTCTAAGAAAATATTCGCTCATGTGATTTGTGAAAACAGACTTCGTACTATTCACTTATTTTTCAAAGGAAAATAAATACTCAATTTTCATTACTATGCTGTACAATTTAAGATGTAATAGAATCAAAAATCGCGCTTTAATTTCTCTTGGAATAAATAAGGATACGCAATCAAGCGAAGTCAGTTTTCATTATTTAAAAAAGCTTCACCGTATAATGCTGTTGTGGTCGACTGAACCCAGCAATGTGTTATTTCGTATTCAGAGTTCTGTTACCTACATCCATAGTTTCATTGCATGGAAGGATTTTCGACTACTTACTTATAGTCATTTTTCCCTAAACAAACAAGCTTGCAAAAATGTAATTATTTAAACCAATAAATTCTATAATGACGTCACGAAAGGATACTCTCATCGCTCCGTTTGTGACACTTACGTCTGAAATAGAGAACAAAACTCTCCGGGCTCACTTCAAGATGAACCCTTTACAGTGAATTCTAACCCGTGAATGTGAAAATATTGCCATTTAAGTAGCAAATATGGAGACGCCTTAATTCTTCAATTCTTCAATTATGAAGAAATAGCTAAGTAAATACCGCATCGTCATATTAAAATAAAAAAGGGATGCGGCAAAGGATTTTTAGGATACTTGTCATTTTCACGCTTGAAGATTCAACCTTAGAAATGGGTTTTATGATTTTCTGTCGAAATTTTTAAAGTTTTAAAGTATCTTTTAATAGCTTAAATTTGAGCCTTGCGCATGATATGTATGAGTTTGAAATCTTTTGTGGTCCCTTTTTGGAATAAAAGGGTACATAAAGTAATAACTTATTTCCTCATTAAAATGGATATACGCAAGTTAAACTTACGTCATTGCATTGCCTCCCTTAATTTCGTGGTCCATTCCTTTCGCCCTCTACGTTTCGGTCCCCCCATCTATCACCCCCTGGACCAGAAGAGCCTCTCCTTAGCAGTGCTGTCATTGCCGAGCCTTGCTCGGTCCTTGCCTGAAACAATAAAATTCCTCGTTCGGATCGAAACAAATCCCTTTCTACCACGAGCGCCTGACTCGTCGGAATTACTTAAAATCCCTCTCTCCTCCCTTTTGGCAGATTCTTCAGCGAGCAAGCGATAATAGCGTGCGAGGAAAAGGGTATTGGTCGGGAAATATAGGAAAATTCATTCCGCCCGAGTCAATTAGATGTGGCGCATTAGCGTCGGGCACCTTTTAATAATCGGGTGGGAGTCCGATGTGGACGTCCGGATTATACTTTTTTTAGAGGGAATTTCATGTGGCATTCGGGGAGGAGATAATAATAGCGGACTAAAAAAATACTAACAAAACACGAAATGACGAAAATAATTTTGTGCTTAATCCCCCGCACATATTTAATTCTCACCAGGCTCAGTAAATTAGAATTTCAGAGGGATGGACAGAATTGATCGCTGGGCGGCGTCATTCATTGCCTTGTATTGTAGATTTCTTCTTAATCCGCTATTCTTCCTCGGAAAATGCCTGGATATATTTTCATATTATTTTGATATATTTTTGGAGCTTGTCATCTCCATCGGATATTTAATGAACTCATTTATCATATTTCTATATTGATGAAGGGCTATGAAGAGATATGCCGTCGATATGTTTACTATCGCCATGTACACCGTCCTCAGGGGTGGAGTGATGTCATATAATTCTGAGGTATCAAATAACGATTCTCTCCGCCATCGACATATCTAGTTGCTTTTTAGTATTTGACTTTGGGTAGTTAAAAACTATAAAACCTATTATTTCCAAGTAGACGAAACATTTTCGTCATGTTGTAGAGAAAATAAAAACTGTTTTCTGACTTTCACTCTTGCTTAATGTTAACACACTAAGCTACAGGTTCTAATCTAGGATTTTTTTTAAGTTCTCGCTTCTAGAATGATACAGCGCCTTCTAACATTTTACTTTCTCCCCAAGACAAACGCAGTTCAGCATCCTAGGTGAGAATTTCATCCGTGACCTTAGACCTTTCAATGAAGTGAAATACCCGCATGGATGCCGAGATCTTTGACCTCCACTTATAAAGAAATTCAATTGTGGCGAGAAATTTAAACATTCTTAGTTTGATCCCTTAGGTTACAGAGTGGTAACTCTAAAATATATTCCAATTAGTTTTGTTCCTAGACAACAGATTCCAAAAAAAGTTTCCTTTACCGCATCTTCAGAATCCCCTCTACATTTGAATCGAAGTGATTTCCTCTTTGTTTTAAAGCACCAATCGTTAGCTTTGGAGCAATAATGACAGTATCCGTTTCAAATTGGTTTTAAGGTGGCCGTTTAAGACCTTGTCGAACTCAGAGTCGTAAAAATATAGCTTTCCATCTCTCTCTGCCAGAAATTTAAATATCGCCTCTCAAGACCCGTTGTTAAACATGTCTAAGAGTCGTAAACCGTCATGATAAATCATTCTTTCCGTACTCGGAATCGTATTTCCGTAGCCGAAACGCTTTTTGGAAGCAAGCAACCAATGCAATAAATGGTTAGGTAATTACTTCGTCACAAACCTTAAATGAGGAAGAAATGTGTAAAACCAAAATAAACACTGCGCTTCCTGGGTCATGAATTTCAGAGGTAAGGGGAGGGGGTAATTTGAAAGTCGTTTAAAGAGATATCAGCAATGTAAGTCCATCTTAGTTGCAATTCAGGTGTAATTGACAAATTCTTGCTGAGTGGCATGTAATGATGAAACTTTTGATTCCATATTTTTGCTGACAAAGGGAAATTCATCGAAAGATTTCTTAATATTTTTATTATGTATCTCTGGAGCATCGTATTATACAGTAATAAATATTGTTCTGCTACAAGCAGCAGCTGCAGAACAAAGATAATTGCAAACAATCAAAATGCGGCGCTAATAAAGAATGGTGAAGATTGACTGGAAAAAGCAAATAAAATGGTGAAGAAGTGGTGCAAAAAATAAAGATGAAAGAAATAGAATGCACTCTCTAAGAAGAATAAGAGCCAAAGTAATTGGATATATTTTGAAACAAATGCAACTCATTGAGGAGTTTAACGGAAAGAGAAATTAGAAGGGATTAAAGTAGTAACTAATAGGCGAATGAAGTTGAGACCCGCACCGAACTAATATTACAATTGATCTCTCCTAATGATGATTATTGATATGACATGGCCGCTCATAATTAAAACAAACAGTGAATGAGTTAAGTTGGCCATGGACGTCATTTGTTAAAAAAACTTTGCTAATCTAATAATGATTTTGGTTCCATATTACTTACCATTCATAAACTTCCCTACATTTTAGCTCCAATGCTGCTGCTCGTCCTTTGCTCAATATGTATTTTACTATTTCATCGCATATTTCAACTTCCTTATAGTTTTTTCCGACCATTATAAACATATTTCAAAAATAGTTTACTTAGTAATGGGACCCTTATTCTCCTGCATAGTCTCATTTTCATCGTGAACTTGGCGGAACTATTTCCCGCATCTCCTATTAAAAGTCAGTCACATCAGCCCTACATCTCCAACCACTGGAAACTTCATTTTACTTTTACTTTCTTCACTCCCTCCCCATCCCTTCAACCCCTTGTCAAATCCTTCGAAAACCCATACAGCCCAATGCCGAACAATTCCGCCCTCGCAGGCCCCTTTAACGCTCCAGCGAATCCTTCCCCTTTTATCCTGCCCCCCGCAACCCTTCCCCTGACCCTCTATCGCTCCCTTCTCCTCTTGTTTCCCTCCAGGAATCGTCTTCCCTTCCAAGAGCCGGCCTTTATCTGCTGCTCTAGGCAAAATATATGTCTATCTGAAGAGCGATTTAGAATGCTTCGTTGCTATTCATCCCGTTTTCGTTGCTCTTGACCCGTATTTCTATGTCGTAATTAACTGGTTTTATTTAGCTTGATAGAGTGGCACAGTATTGCATTTGCCTAATTTATGTTCTCTATCATCGTATAATATATAACTCTATACTATCTACGTCAGGAAATTTACTTGAGCTTTAATCACCTTTTTGTCACCGTCGCATGTTACATAATCAGTGTGTTTTTTTTCTTAACTAGTGGGACCTAAACGTTATATTTATGTACTCGGAGGAATATTTCACCTTCGTCCACAATGTTCCCCTAGTACCTCCGAGCTCCAAGGATACAAGGCACCAACTCTAGGTTGAGCTCGCATTGTTGTCTTATTCTCAAAAACCACATTTATTCAAATTTTATAATTAAACACGAAGTCATACTGTAAAAATGAATCTCCCTGTAGCTGTTACATTTCCGTCTGACTTGGCCGTACCTATCTTCAATCGCTATTATTTTCCGCAAAGTCGATTAATCATATTGTTGTGGAGCCTGTGGCATAAACAGAATGAATGAATTCGAGTAGTACGAAGTCCAGAATTAGTTTCAAGATCCCCCATGGTCCCGTGGAATCTATCCGATTTCCCGATCTCAACTTCTCCGTTTGTTCATCGCGACCCTCTTCTCGCATTCCCTTTGCTCCAAGCTCTCCATCTCCCAAGCTCCCTGCCTTCCGCTCCTCTCTCTCTCTCTCTCTCTCTCTCTCTCCTTAAAACTCCCGACCATTTCTTCTGCTCTTCCTCCCGCCCACCCCCACTCCCTCCGTCTTTCCCCGCCATCCCTCGCCCAGCCAAACTCACCGGCAGGCAGTCCCACTCTCCGAGCCTCCACTTACTTTTCGCGGATTCTCCCGTAAATATTTCTTCCCAGAATCCCTTTCAAGTGAAACACCGCCCTACTACTTTCGCCCAACCCACGCATTCCACAAGCGGTCTAATCCATTCTCTTCAGCGGAACGCCTTCAAATAGTCCTGCCCAATCTTCTTGCAGCTATGTTTACTTCTTTCAATAGAACAGGTCGTTAGACACATAATAATTTATGGCAATTATGTGAAGCTAATTCTGCAATTTATCTTCGCCAACCGTCAAATGTTGTCCCAAATACCGTCAAATGTTGACCCAGGGTGGAAAAGTTACCCAATTTCACCCTTAAATCCATATCTCGATGAAGTTTGAAACCATCATTTTCGTCAAAATTTCCTCCCCTGTTTAAAACCCGAGTATTTATTGGTAGTATATGAAATAAATGACTCCAATAAAATGAAACCAATTATTTCAAAGAAGCAACTTCTTTTAAAAATGAGGCATGCACGGTTGCTTTCCATATAAAAGTAATTCGACATTCTTCAGATTTAAAAGTTCCTGCAAACTTGATATTCCATAGTCCTTAGCTACCTTTTTATTGATCCTTGCAAACGCGAATTTCTAATCATTGATTCCTTGTTTCTGATTAGCTATCAAAATTTCAAAGAATTACGTGAAATGATGAATATGTATCCTTCACTTGATTTTTATTGCGTATCGGCATAGGCAGTGTAAGCATCTACCTTATCCCGTGAAACTGAACTTGAGACTGAATGGTCTTAGTAATGCATGCAATGCTGATTTGCTTCCATAATAATGCTTAACTGTTCTTTTTTATAGCAAGCCCAGATTCGGCATTCCTTTGCTCTCTGAATATTTCACCCGTCTGTTTCTTTACATATTCGAAGTATACGCTACGAAGCTCCCTTCTTGTTTATCCTCGGCAATACTCTTTGTTTCATCTTGGAACTCCAACACAAATCCTATTACATTCATTCTTTCCCTTGCCATCTTGATTTGTCATCGTAAACCTTCCCTTATATGCTGAATTCCCCTTTTTCGTATATTTTACCATGTCTCTTCTTAATGAATTGTCCATTTAAATTCGCTCTATCTTAGCTCTCCCCAACCCAATCTTGTCTCATGGCATGAATAAATTCAATGAAAAATTTGATGAGTGCCATTATTTCACTTGAATTATTCCATTTTCCCAAACGCTCCTTATTTTGCTGTCAAATATATTCCCATACATACATTGAGTTTCTGTTACCCTTAACATGGTATATTTTTGCTACGTTACGAAACTTTGAGCTGTCAAAAACATTTGTATGGTATGAAATGACAATAAGGATTTGGCAGGAGGTGTATGTGTAGAGAAAAGAAATTAGTGTCACCCATATGATGGAGTAAATATGAAAGGATTAGTTACCCCTTGAAGAGCACATTTTACTGCGGGGTTTGTGGGCATCAGTTGAAAAATATGGGAGTTTCGTTGCAAAGGTTGTGTAGTAGAATGTTAACAACTATGTTTACCACAAATATTTGCAAACGCGTGCTCTATTTGGAGCATTCTCCATGCCACGTCGGCATCCAAATCAGGAAATTTGTGGGATTGAATGACTGAGAAAGCTGTCCTTGATCAGCTCCCTTCCAGGAAATTTTTTTTCCTTTTTCTTTCTTTTTAGCCAATCACAAGTTGGAATTGAGTACTTATGCTATTTTCCGTGTAAATTTCAAGTTATCTTTGCTGTCTTTATTTACATGTGGTATTCAACTTCATTTTCAGGTAATTTGTAGTGCTAATTGACGACATTTGTTTTCTCCTACATATTCAAGGAATAGGCAATTTTTTTCCTGCGTCGCAGTGTAATTAAGAGAGAAGTGAATAGGCTATAAAAATGGGCTTGTTTAAATAAAAATTGATCCCATTGCCTTCCCAAATCAGCGTTCTAAAACTAATGTAAATTTTTTTATTTGTTAAACCACTGTCTCGAATAATACATGAATAGTCAACGAAAATCTGTTTTGAAAATCACGTTACTTGGCCATAAATTTGCAATCTCTGGAATGTATGGAAATAAGGGGTCGTTGAAATGAACCTGTACCTATATTGGTATAAGATCATGTTTAGTTTTTAATCAATGGATGTATATTTTACTGCAAATCTCCGCTACTACTTACTCCGTTACTACTACGTTATTACTACTCTACTTACGTTATTTTAGATAATATCCTAATAAATTTCATGCATTAAGTACTAGTCGAAATTAGTCATCTAATTGGTTTTAAAAATGGGAGATGTTCCCATAAATAATCATTGGGAGCATAACGTAATAAAATCTTTGCTCCTTGAGTTGTAAAAAATAATCTTTAAAATTCTCTACTTGGTGCATTCGTGAAAAATCAGTATTCGGATCATGAAACAGAAACTCTATATCGTTTGAACTACACTTTACTAGTAAAACAGCCAAGTGAAATTCCATGAGCCCATAAACGCGTGTCTCCTTGCGTTTGACTTTTTTGTGCCTGTGTTTTTTTGTGGTAGAAGTGATACGTTCATTATCATTTTTCGCTGCAAGAGCCTTTTAGTGAATTTTTCCTGAGACGTATTTCAGCAGAAACGGCCCTTAGAAATCGGAAAAGAATGTCATTTTCAAAGCGCTTGTCTCGGCTGATCCAATTACGCAGCAGGCTACTTCAAGGCACTGTGTAATCAAAGGGAAAGATACGAGCGGTCAGAAAAAGACCAAAACGAGTCGCCGGAAGTCCTCCTTTTTGTCATTAATCTACATTTAAACTAGGAAAAATATTCTTGGAGAGAAAATGGCAATTATTAAGAAAGGAAGGGCCAAAAGATCTAAAGAGCTCTTGTGCACGGATTTGAAAGTATAAACGTGAAACACGAGAGAAAAATAGCTTGGATAAATCTTTTTATTGACACGTGTTTTAAAATATATCTACATGCTTCTTATTGAGCTAAATCCTCAAAAAAATAGTCCTCCGAAGCAAAATGGCATAGCTGTACTAGTAATATTGTAAATATGAAAATTAATAAACCATATTTATTATGAAAATAATGATAGGTTTATATATTTCACCATTAATTTCTTTACAAATTCCTTATGGAGCATAACGCGTTGCCACACTTGGAAAATATTTTTGGACCCAGTCAAAATTTTAATCCAAAATTCCAATTTTTCAGGATTTTCATGAGCATGGGGGATTTGGATTCGAATCTTAGTCAAGTCAAATTATTATTTCTTTCTCCCGGGCAGCCCTCCATTAACAACAACAACGGGCGATTGAAGAAATTCCTTTTGTCCCCCTGGGACTGGTGTGTTTGCAACATTTCAATATCTTTAGTATATTTGCACTTAGAGAAGTGATCTTATTAAAAAATAAAAATTGTCAAAGGTACGTTTTATCTAATTTCAGAAACTCCCCAAAGTTGATCAAGGAACAATCGGATTTTTCATGGTTCACTTTTACCGATTGCCTTCACGTTTCCGCACTTGGTCATTTCCAAAATTTACAGAAATGCATGCCTTCTTCAATGTGAATCGTCTAATTTTTTATTCGTCGATCAAAGAATCGCGGTACTATTTACCATTCATGCGTCCCTTATCACGGGTCCCTCCTCTGGTTTCCAGCCACCTAGACTGACGTGCATGCTAACTCTGATTGAGATCTGGTTCTGATGAAAGAAAAACACATCGGCAACTGTTTGCCAGCGCGTCCCCGTTCGCTCATCCTCTCCCTCCGCACTCCCAGTTCAAACACTCCATTGCCACGACGACACAATCACCCACTCTCCGCCCCAGTCCCGGTGCGTCCAAACCCCTTTTGCAACGCTCCATAACCGGGTGGCCCTGTCTCCCTCAACTACTCCCAACTCCATGCTGAAATGGAATATCCCTTTCCGCTTCGTCCACTCCCTTTCAAGCCAAGGCTTTCAAGCGGCCATTTCATCCTTTTTCTGCCCCCGAACAGTAATACGCCGTCTCGCCACCTGCTGCCCCGGGGGCCAACGAGGGGTCGAGTTGTGTGGCGGGAATTGGGGCAGAGCGCCCCGGGGGCGAGGTGAAGACGAGGGAGGAATAAATAGGGGACCCTTGGAAGGGGTTTCCGGTCGAAGATGTCTTCGAGAGTCCATGGGGCTCAATCCTTGCCTCTTTAGAGCATCATTTTCCATCCCCTTTATTTCTTGACCCTTTTCCTGCGGAGCGAGAGTTAAGGAATTGCTTGGTGATGATTCATCCACTTGCTTTATTAAAGATTAGCGTTGGTTTGAGGTAATTTAAATGATCAAAATGTGTCTTATGCACCTGCTGGCTCTAGTTAAATTTGGTGGAGACATATAGGCGGTTAAAGACGGTAGAATATTCCGGCTTTCAGTTTGGCATTAATACTTTTTATATAGTTAGACGAAGATGGAGATATATAGTAGCAAGTGCGAGGAAATAGATTAAGACTTTTTGGATTTTTAAATTAAGTATAACCATTTTGTGATAGAATTTTAACTTTAACCTACTAATACTCGTCTTAGATAAATAATTTTCTAATATTCTAAACCGGTTTATTTATCAAAAAATAAAATTTTGCATAGTTACCGGTTCACAATTTCCCCAGCCAAATATTGAAGTTTAGTGGTTCCCTCATGATCCATTTTCCTCTTTAGTTAATCTGGATGAATTATTACCAGAGAAATTAAGGAAAAACAATCGTAATTTGAAGTAAACGAGCAGTTATCTTCTTCGTAGCTAACTAATATTTACTCGTTGAATGCTATAATACTGAATTATATTTGCTATTCCCTATGTTATCTTCAGCAGAGTGCTAAGCCGCTTCGCCTTCATTTCATCTTCTCTTCCCTTTCTCCCCTCTGTTCCTCCAAACATGCGGCAAATTCGTCATCCCCTTCTCTAACTTTCCACCCCGTTCATTTTCCTCGTCCCCAGCTTTGTCTGGCGGCCCAAGCCAATCCATCCGTCCTCTCTTGCGACAGGTTCGCGTTCAAAATGCGTTCGTTTGCTTCCGTCCGAAGCAGAGAGTGCGCGCTGACAGCGCCGGAAAATGTTCTCGGTGATGGGAATTGTGAATCCTGTGATTGGTCCACCGGCAAATAAATTGAAATCACTGGTGATTTTGATGGGCAGCGATGCTGATCAAAAAGTTCATGGCCAACGGACATCTCTCTACCACCCCTTTTTGTCGACATATTCTTCCGTTATCAGTTCTGCGGAAAATCATGATTTTAATATTCCGTTGACTGGTTTATCTATGCGTCTCAATATTTTTAGTTCTAGCTATTAAATGTGATGTCTAAAGATTTCTGCATAGTGGAAGAGGTTTAAGCAGTCGCACAGGATCATCTTATTGCTTTTAACGGATTAACATAATTTAAGCCTTCAAATAAATTGTATATGATACTTGATTCAAGATCAACAAGGGAGAGCATTATGTGTCGTCTAAATTTATTTTAACTTTTTTTTGGGAAGCCGTGCAATAATATGCATATAGAGTAGCTTGGATTAAAAGAAAAAAAAAGTTTTTCACGTTTAAACTGCCATATTTTAAGATGTTAGATGTGGTAGACTGTGCTTTTCTGACAGATATATTGACATGCGTAATCAAAATGTAACTTATCCGTTTCGAAATCAGGATTTCATTTCTCTCCAATGGCCTCCGGTAAATTAATTCATTCAATAATGAGAAAAAACATTCTCATTTTCTTAACTCTCTGATTTGGTTATATACCTCCAAATGAGACATTTTCCTAGAATACCATAATTTCATTGATCTCAATAAACCATCCGTCCCTATTCCACTCTCCGCTTCATTCAGTTTTCTTTCCCATAGCCCAAGGCGCATATTTGTCCCTTTCCGCTCCGACTGTTTCCCCGATTCGTTTCGCATTACACCCCATTCACGCTCAACCTGTTTTTCCATAACTGCCTTCCAACACCCGAGTGCATCCTAAACTTTATTCCCCGCAAATAGCATTCCAAGTATCGCAAAGGATCCTGCACCTTTCTCCTCCTCCTTCCTCCAACTCTCCCGCACCCACCCGCCTTTCCCATCGACCCCTCCTGCTCCGCCTCCGCTCCCGTGCATAAGGAATTCTATTCTCGACACTCGATTAAGTCGCACTCCTTGCGTCTCGTCCCCTCACCCCTTTCCCATCTCTGTTCACCCGCCCTTCTCCTCCTTTCCGCAAACCGCCCTCTTTCTCCGCAAGGCCATCTCACTTGAGTAGATCCAAATATTTGGCCCAAGTCTTGAGGTGGTTTTTATTCCATCGAGAGGTGTAAGTGTATGTTTTATCAATTCACGTTCTCCCTTGTTGATCTTGTAAGTGAGGTACTGCTATAATGGAAATTAAATTTGATTCATGACGGAGAATCAATACTATTTTCAAGCGCATAAGCCTTGATTTTGGAATTACCCTTTCTATTTTACCTCATACTTTGAGTTTGGATAAGATGTTCCTTTTACACGGATTGCATTGGAGTTAAGTGCCGGTTGAAAGAAAATTAATTGAATGTTGAATAAGAGTTTTGCTGAATGATGATGAATTAATCTGTTTAAGAGATTGGATTTTTTGATTTAACGTGATCAAGACGGAAAGATACGGAACAGAAAGTTCATTTTTTAAGGACAGCAGAACTAAATAATATTCAACTTTAATTGATGGATAAATACATTAAAAATATTTTTTCTAAAAAATTCTTCTTTGTTGCCCAAATTAATTTGACCAAAATACGAATTAAGAACGAAAAATACTCGATTGCACTACAGTATAAAATAATATTTGGAAAGGAGTTAACCTTATTTCCCATGCTCCTTACTATAAATAAAGCATTAGAGCTTTGATGATATGGCGTATATTGAAGCAAAATGAGTGATAGCATACAAATGTAAAAATTATCTTCTATTAGTTGTTATCAGATCATAATATACTTATGAATTTTTTCGCTCCGACTATCATTGAATATATTATCTTTGCAAACCTCTCTACCTGCCTTATCTCATCTGAGGTCTCGTGTTATTCAGCATCATCTGTTTTGGAACTTTTTGTGAGTATAGGTAAGGGACTACTGCTCCTTAACTATTTATGTCATCTTAAATTAAGTACATATCAATCTCTCCAGATAACTCCTGCGTTTTTGCAGTTGATCTGAATAACAAACTTTAAACTTCGAATATCTGTGCTCGATTTATCGCCCTTGGGCACAGCAAGTTTTAATTGATAGGTGTTTGAAACTTCAAACTATTTTTCTTGCATTTTTCAACGAGCAACTTCAGAGATATTTTGAGTCAAGATAAACTCAAGTTGTTCCAAGCCTTCCACTTATGTTTTATGGCCCCAAGGGGATTTGTAACAAATCTCTTTTTGAGTTGCTAAATATGCTGATATCTGCGATGAGTAAGTAAACATGAATAAATAAATCATTCGTAAATATCTAAAAACTCGTTTAAGCATCAATGCTGTCATGTCGGCAATTCTTGAGGAAAGTAATATATTTGAATGGGCATAAATTTTAGGTCCTGCCACATTTTCCTAGCATTCATTATTTTAATTCTTTTTTGAGATAACTCTTAGCCTCTATTTCTGGAAAGGGGTCTTCATATCAATCTCGAAAAAATGGGTTGAAATAAAGTTTGAGTCGTTTCAAAGACTTCTGCAGTGCTTTCCACCGAAGTTGAACCAAAGCGGGAGGAACTAAGAAATCTTGCAGTCACCCACAGCTCATAGCACGAACTTATTATAGTTCTCACGAAATTGACTTTAAAATGCTTTAATGCCACAGTTTATTGCATGATGTCGAAAGCTGTTGTGCTGAAACGTGTTTCAGCTCGATGGCAATAGAGTTACACGGAGCACGGAAATTTCATGGGCATAGAGCAAATGCGCAACTTTTTCTCACTAAAGCACATTGCCTTTAATTCTCTACAGTTTATACGAAGAAAAATAATGGTAAAATTTGAATGCTTAGATTGCCTGGGCATACAAACTGATGTGCGCATTAGCAGTTATCATTTAATGAAAATACCTATTTTGCAATTACAGCCAAATAGCAGTCCATGAACCTCAAGAAGTAAGAAGTGCTTCCAGTTTCTAAAAGTAACTTGCTTTAAAAGACTTATTGAAAAGAATATGAATTTTATTGTAGAGAACCAAAATTGTGCGTATAAGGGGTCTTAGTTATACAATTTATGCTGGATTTCAGAAACGATACATTTTACAGTGTATGTATTTCCACCTCTCAGTACTAATTTATATAACTTATCATCATTGCCTATTTCCAATAAGGTTCTCCGAAATACTTATCTTTTATTCAGATAATCTCATGTCCCAGGGCGTTGACATTACTGATTGGCACTAACACAATGCAGCGCCAAGCCGAATGGCCACTTGGTGTAAGGTAATTTAGTGCGTGTGTTGGGCAATCTGTTTGCGTTATCCCCGAGAGCTCTTAAAGCTCGCCTTTTCAATTATCTCGGGGCACAATCGCCACCTCTCGCCCTCTGCTCCTCCTCTACCTCAAAAGACCCTCGAGCATCCTCCTAGCCTGAAACTCTCTCTGGTCGCTTGGCTCGCCGAGAAGCGGCGCTCCCCAAACACCTATCTCCCGCCCTCGATCCAATAAACTCCTCGGCTGCGCAACTACACTTGCACTCGGCGTTTTGATGCTTCAAGGGCCAACCTCAAACCACCAATTATGCCTCGATCAGCCGCGTGAGACCCTCATCCTCTAGCCTCATAGCAAATAGCATTGAGCCACCTGTATTATGTCTCACCTCACCCTCATAGATTGTCCTTCACGGTACTGTTAGAATTTTCCCTGGTCCTAAGTTTTAGTTCTCGGTTCTTACAAATGTGGTGCTAAGTGCTATTAATTTATAGAGAAGCCTGATAAATATGGGTTATATCTTAGCAAAATAGGCAAAAAGTAATGAATAAAGCGAATAATTAAATATAACTTTTCATAGTGCAAGGCAGATCTCAAAAATCAACTTTAAAATCTTCTTGATGTAAGATATCTTCTAAGAAAAAGAGAAAAATCATTTTTTTAAAGATTCGTATATTCTCAAACATTTTTACACCTGTGCCACGTATCAGCTATCAGAGAATGTTTATGGGAGCTCACTTGCATGTGTTGGCGAACACCCGAATCACTACGCTTAGCCATTGAGTCATAAGTACGCATAGCCTTTTATATAATTGATGGCAATATTCTTTCGTTCCTCGAGTTTAGCGGAAATAATTTACTATTTTTCGTGCCCGTGGTTAATACAGTCTTAAAAGTTGGCACCGTAGTTTGGTTAAATTTTTAGAAACGTTCTCGTTGCTTTCATCCCTTTTTTCGCGTGGCTGGTACTGGAGAATATCCTATCACATAGCTTTCTTTATATGACTTACTAATCTTTTATTATTTTACCTTCCGAAAAATTATATCTGAACCTCAGATTCTTAGGGGAATTTTTTGAAAAGCTGATAATTATAAATCACAAGACGTGATATATATGTACTATTTGCTCGATTCCTCTGGCACAGGCCTGCATCAATTCACTTGCAACCATGCGACTCAATCGCAATGTGTTCATATGAAATTAAATCAACATTAAATCGTTACCTAAATTTTAAAATAATATATTTTATTTGTAATTATCGTCGGTATCTAATGAGAAGTAATTCATGATAGGCCAAATTGAGTATGAAAGCATATAATTGCAGAACATATTTCTCTTTTGAAGCCATAATTTGTGATGGAACGTTGTGATGCTGCATTCCCAATATTTGAATATCAATATGTAAATAAAATTCACCTACTCAAGGTAAATTTATCGATTGGGGTCAATTGTTGTGTGAAACTTCATATAGGACACTGAGATCGAGAAAAGCAATTTAAAACGTTGCGCAGTGAAAGTATCCTGCTCGTTTGTACCCGCATAGTGTTTGTGTCTACATCCACGGAACCCTGAATTAGAAAGTAATGTTGTTTCAGTTGCTACTATTTAAGAGGACGTATCTTACCCTTCGGTTGGGAACAGTTCCGTACAAAATCCTCCGGATGGTGACAGTTGCACCCGATCGAGGGTTTTTGACGTCAGGAGTGTTTCAATCCAGAATAACTCGCCCACAGCAACAGTCGCCTGTAAGTTGTTACCAAGTTTAAAGATTTGTGAGGAAGGTTTGTACTCTTTTCGTCACGATCCGAGCATATCAAGGCGGATACTCAAGTAGTTTGACGAAATAAACCAATTACAGGTTTGTATCTTTCAACCAGAAATTCTTAGGAGGAGGAATATTAGGAGTCTTAAAAACAGGAGGGCGTGTATAAAACAGTGTATGGGGGTAAATGAGGCAAAAGAGGTTTGCAAGGATAGGTCAGTATGGAGGAAATTATTGAAGCAGAGTTAGGTGTACAATTATGGATTAATGAGTGAAACATTTTGACTGTGCCTACCCCGAAAGGGAACGGCGTGATGGGTATGTGTGATGTATGTATCTTTCAACCAAAGCGGCTGTTCCCAATTATTCTGATATAAGGTTTAATACATCTCCCTTTGTCTAAGATTTTTCAATGATTTCAATGAAAGTTTCAATAATTTTTCTACTTTAAACAATAGCTTTTTAATGTACTCTATATCATGCCACTTTTCCGGTGGTATATATTGCATCTATATAAAATTAACATATTTGAGAAACAGATCTCCATTGGAAAAGTTCTCGTATTTGTATTCTTAAAATGTCAAGTAAATGACGTAAGTCTTTAACAAAAAATCTGGGATCTAAAATCATAAAATATTCTACCATCGAGCGGTTGCGATGCGTAGCCTTCATTGCCACATTTTATAAGTTAGGCCCAACTTTGCTAGGCAGGAATTATGCATTATTAATTTATTATAACCCCAAAAACAGCACCATGGCCTTTTACATTTGTTTGTATAATACATAATTATTAAATATTTAGCATTAACAAAAACAAGTCACATAAAATATTAACAAAAAAGGTTCTTAGAGAATAATAGCATATTTACAAAACAACGAAGTTAAAGCATGAAAACGAATAGAAAAGTTCAACGGAAGGATTTATTGTAATTAGGGAATTGAACTCGTAGGGGAGCTTGTAGAAGAGAGAAGGTTGGAATACAGAGAGACGGAATTTCGGAACGTATGCGGGGTCGTTATTACGGGTGAAACCAGGAGGCAAGCGGATTGAGAAAAATAAAAGAAGGTCATTATTCCGAAAAGAACCATCAAAACACAATATACAATAACTCCATGTCTGCAATCAAGCGGCGTTGACATAGGTCGCGAATTCCAAGGGTGATAAAAACTTCTTCACGGATAAATCCCGAGGGGAGGTTTACGGTGACGAAGAATCTTACATGACATAATCATAATTTATTAGTTCATTTGTA
This sequence comes from Ceriagrion tenellum, assembly GCA_963169105.1. Taxonomy (NCBI): domain Eukaryota; kingdom Metazoa; phylum Arthropoda; class Insecta; order Odonata; family Coenagrionidae; genus Ceriagrion; species Ceriagrion tenellum. Next base: position 141,488,905 of record OY720635.1, on the reverse strand, counting down.
ATGGATTTCTGTCTCAAAGGTTTTTTTTCATATTACTTTTTACTGCTAAATAATTAACTAGCCTCCCTTCGGAATAGGTAACGTTAATTTAAATTAAGTTTTGTAGTGCGTAAATGTAATTTTCTTCATTGACTATTAATAGAGTGAGCTTCAAATAATAGGTTTCAATTATTTGGTAATTGACTTTTGAAACAGCCAGATAAAATTAAGGGCTTTGAAAATGACGTTAACTTGAAAAATTTTCTAGGTTGAGCTAAATGAAGTATTTGCAATTTGAGACACAATGGAACGATAATGAAGTATTATGAAAGCAACAATGAAACTTTTTTAAAGTAAGAGAACAAAAACTCAATCACTCAATCAGCAGTCATTGATTTTTTGAATAAAATATATTTATAACAGAAAATGCATTTTAATATATTCATTCAGAGATTGACTTTCAAATGCGTAACCATGTCAAATTACAAAAACAAATGGTGTTTTTGTGAGCGTTAAATCTCAATTTATATGAATTCGTTACAGAAGAGTCTTCTGAATATATTTCATCAAATTGAAACCAGCCAGTACGTGATTGAACTGGCGCCAATTACAATTTGACTGACCCGGAATCTCCAAGGATTGCGCTGGCCGTATTTTTTTACTGTGGAAAAGGATTATTATACGATTTTTTCATGTATAATTGAGTTTTGGATTCGAGCGTTGCGAGTTCTCCAAGCTACGCTTTGAATCTTTCAGGACGAAATAGAATTACATCGGACTAAAGACTAAGTCTTAACTACTCTCAACTGGGCATATTTTCTCTTGAATCCACCTGTTTTGACGAAACTGACGAAGTGGCGACGGAAGAGACTTCGTCTAAGGCCGGACTCCTTCCTTCCATTTAACTCGAGAGAACCTTGCTGTTCTGAAGCATTTTCATTTGTTCTATTTCCCCAAAGCAACCCTTATCACGAAAACTTCCAAACTTATTTCTACTTTTGGGCCTCTAAACTTTTCCTTGCCATCTACTCCTTGACCGCGCACCTGCCTCTGAGCTCATTCCGGAGCTGGATCGTTAGTTTCTTTTCTGGTCCTCGAGGAAATTCTACCTCTATCCTCTTATCTCTTCCATCTACACCTCGACCGTCTGCTCTTATTCTTTGCAAAATGTCACCATCAAAGTTAAATCTTTGTTGCTTTTAATGAATTATTTAAGATTAATTAGCTCTAAAATTTGCTTCGACCGAGTGATCGTGTCATTAGTATATGCGTAAAATATTTACCCCGGATCGAATACAAACATAGTTACATTTTGCTTAGGGGTTTGGTATCTGGATTAGCCACTTAGCCAACTCACTGTGTGCTTGAATTTGTTTTCAAGGTTCTGCCATAATCTCTTTAGCAGATATAAATGTTTTCCAGAAGAACTTGAATGCAATCAACAGCCATTGCAGTATATTGAATAGCAACACTATCATCCGTAGCTTCTGAGCATTTTCACGCTGATTTATTGTATACTTTTAATATAATATTATAATTAATTAAGCTAGTATGATGTCTTATTGACATAACTTTATGATCCTCTTTATAAGTGTTAGATTTCATTATTTTTATATTGATCCCTAGAAATATATCTAAAAACAACACTGGGATGCTTTTAGTTTTAGCGCTATACACTTCATCCATCGATAAATTTGAGCATACTTTTGCACGCATAATCCTGATATTCTTGAAGGAATAATATGCTATTTAAAAAGTTCCCAGGGTCCCAAGTAGCCCAAAGTGAGACCTCTGGGAGTTTTAGAATTTTTCTATAGAAGAAATCTTTTCATCTTTGAAGATATATGGACTAAAATATTTTTAACTATTAACTATTTATGGACTAACATATTTTGGGTACAGAGATTTTACAAATATCACCAGTCGGCTAAATTATTCGAGGCAATTATAGAGAACCTCGTTTAATGAGTCCAATAAGTAATGATTTCGTTTTCTAATCTCAGTCTTTGCTCAAACGTCACCAAATTTGAGCATCATGGTGAAACGTTGTTAAATTTGCTGAAAGAAATTGAGATTGTCGGAAAATTCATACCCGGCATGGATTCTCAAGTAACTTCATGGATGTGATTCCAATTACCTGAGTAAACGGTTTGTCTGTCGTGATGACTTCATCAAATACGCTCAGCTATTACTTTGAATACATAATAGCCATCTTGTTCCCTCTCCAATCTTAGCATTGATGATTATTGCGGGTCATGATGCTCCGCCAGTGAGTACTCTGACTACCTTAGACGTATGGCATTTAAAGACTAAACTATGAATTAGTTCGCATTTCAAAATGTTTTTAAGTATAAAAGCCTACATTTTAAATATTCATAAGGAAAAGTATTATTTAAAGAAAAGTGTGCCGTTCTCATTTTGTATTGAATACTTTTAATTGCAGCTATGTTAGGCCCCAAAATTGAAATAAACTTTCAAAAGTACTTTTCAAGACATTTTCAGGTATCTTCTTGTTACCTTCCTTTCAGAAACATAATTGTTTCCATTTTTTCCTTTTTACGAGGTAAGGAAATTAACAGTAACATCCAACTCCTTGTAGATATAGCTGGAGGCATAAATCATTTACCCGATAGAGACAAAAATAGACAAGTTATTTCGACTTAGAGTTATTTAGAGAGTAGTAAAAATGTGGCAAACTCCCTTTCTCAAAGTTAAATATACTATGTCTTTTTAAAAAAGTTTCTTTTATTGCATTTATCACACTACTGATTATTTTATAAGAAGAAATATTACTAATTATTATTAATAATAGAAATATTACTTGGGTTATAATCTAAGAAGAGGTTGGTAAAAGTACGCAAATGTCCCTAAATATATTAGTTTATAGAACTGGTTTAGTGGCATATGGAACGTTGTTGGAAATTAGTAATTTCACATATCTTTAACGGTTTTTGAGCTATTTTTGTGGAATTTAGAGTTCATATTGAGATGAAATAAGAACACTTTGTATAATCCACACAAAACTTTATTGGTATGAGCCCGACCGGTTTCAACACATCCGTGTCATTCTCAAGGGACTATAGTCCGGTCGGGTTCATGTCATTAAAGTTTTGTGTGGATTATACAAAGTGTTCCTATTTCATCTCAATATAGTGATTTCATGCCACCTCTTCCGTATTTGGAAACCCAAAACTTTTATAAAAATCTCCGTTATCCAGCAACTTTAATTTCTGACGTGTGAATATTAGTATTTTATCCCTGGAGGTCGTTGAATTTCTTGTGCTCCTGCACGCATTGCACCCCGTCCTGCTATCTCGGATGGTGGAAGTATGGGGAAATGAACGACCAACTCTTTCGCGCTTTCGATGGGCGTATGCTGTTACGCACATTACCACGTTATCCGTCCCCTCACATCGTCTCAATGTCGGCTCTCGTGCTATAACTCACTGCATTCCCTACTCTCTTCGTCTCCAACTCTCTCTTGTAAATGCCGCCACTCGCTCCATTATATCATTCTCCCCCTCCTTTGCTTTCCGCCTCCCGTGGCTGAAAGACTTTTCCACCCACTCACATGTTTCACTTCCACCAACATTACATCTGCAGTTACATCCATTGCTCTGTTTAAGCTGTTTCTAAAGCAAAAGGCGTGAGAAAGAGGTACATGTAGGCTTTTTTTTGCTATAACTGCCAAGCCTTCGTTCTGAATTACTTATAAACTTTAAGTTCTTGACTTAAACCTTGAAAGCGTGTGGAAAAAATTGCCGAAGACCAGTTCGTTTTTTTAAGTAGATTATTAAACTCGATAGATTTTTTGAATAGGCTATTTATCATGATAATTATATAAAAGAGACCTGAAATATTGTTTTTTCTTGAAATAAATCAATAATAATGACTATAGTGAATGTTAATAACTAAATTATTTGTTATGAAATTCAAATTAATAAAATTACTTTTGAAGAAAAGAGTAGCCTGAAAATCAGTTTCATTTGCCCCTCAATGTACCAAATAGATGTTTTTTATACTATATGCATGCAGTTTTAAAGATATAGAATTCCTTTTATCGCTTGCATGAGCGGGAGTATGTGTTCGCCCAAATTATGTGAAGAGTACACAGATTGGAAGTGGGTAAGTGATAGATTACATATAAAGCAGTCAGGTAGGTAATTGGGGAAAGTGGAGGGATGTCGATTTCCAGTGAAAAATAGAATGAATCGAAATCCAACCTCAGCTCCCTGTTTTTTGTGTGTAACTTCGTTGCCAATGTCATAATTTATCAATAGATATACTAATTTACCAATAGGTATCAAGATAGTGTGCCAATTATGAGATATTTAAAATACAATATGATTGCGTCTTCTAATTGCTTTCGCTTTAATAATCAAACCACCCAACATTCTTACGCAAATTCTTTCGTCGGCTTCAGATCAGTCCCGTCATATCACCGTCCCTTCTATTAAAATGTTTTAATTCTTCCTCTTCCCCTGTGAACATCCCCTCTTTCACTTTGTTCAGCATCTCGTCGACCCTTATTTCCTGTTCCATCCACTTACTCCGTGTTTGCTCAATTTTTCCCATCTTCAACCTAATTATCCTTCAGAATCCTTCACTCCCCACCCCCATGCAAAGAGTTCGTTTTCATTTTTAAGAACCCTTTTGTGATCCTATCCGACAATTCCCCCTCCTTTCTTCTCCACATCACATTTCTAGCTCACCCAATCTATTGTATCCTTCTTCCTCAGCTCTTGTATTTTGGATCTATTCCACATTTTCCTTTATGGTAGACATCCTCAAACATGATAATCAATCGTCTCCTATTAGTTGCCGCTTCATTTTTGAATGGAATTCGGCTTCAACGGTGGCATTTCCGATTTTTCTAAAATTCTACCGGGAAATGAAGTTTTTCTGCCAATCATAGGATGTTATTATTTATACTGGAGTCGAGGTAAATTTCACAGTGAGGACCAAATGAGTGACCACGTTTGTTGGTCTCCTTCACCATTTCTCTCATCATATCCGTAAAATGCACCTCGTAGAGCTATTCCTTTAATTCGTCACGCTTACCCCCCCCCTTTCCTACATCAATCTTCCCACGCAATGGATATCGCCCGCAGTCGAGCATCCCGACTTCTACAGTACGTGAGTTTCCCCTTGTGGCTCCGTTTATTCTCCCCCGCTAATGTCGCCGTGATTGGCGCAACTGTCGCCACCGCGTGTTAACAGGTTGCTCGTTCCGTTCCCTCCATCGGAGCCTTTCGTACCCCGGAGACCACATGTCCATTCGCTTGAATGCACATAACCCCTCTCCAAATACCATTCTCTGGTCCCTTCAAGCTCTTTCTCTCTTTCCCCTAACCCTCCTCCAGTCATTTTTTTCCCCCGACTTTTCCACCACCACTCGTTAGCTCCTCGTTTCCTCCTACTCATTTTGGCATCAAATTGGCCCAATCATTGTATCGGGCGCCTGTACGAGAGAGCGATGTTCGCGCCAATGAATGACGGGGAAGGTCACCTCTTCTTCCTCGGCCTCTATTCCCATCACCTCTCCTTCTTTGCTGGCTACAGAGCGGCTCTCCACCGTCATTTGGATCGTGAAAAAGCACACGACAGTAAAAGTTATTTCTTTCTCTCTCTCTCTTCCTCTGAGCACGCTTGGCGTTTCCATTGAACGGTCGTCTCTGCTCTGAGGAAACGGTAACGGCTTTCAGGGTTGATCACGTCGGCCCATTTATGATATCCCACACTGAACTCTGACATTTGGCCAATAATATTAAGCTAGTTGAAAATTCAGGTAAAGCAGGCTAAAATACAGCAAAATTGCCAGAAATTAATGGATAAGGTAAATATTTTTGCGGAATCAAATTCAATGAGAAAAAATAACAACAATCATAAAGAATTTATTTAAGACTTGACAGTTTTATAAATATTAACTTCAAAGTCTCCTTGGCAGTTTGTTAGAATTACAAAATAATTAAAAATGTTTATTAGAGCTATTTCCTGTTTTATACATAGACGTGAAAATTATTTTTAGTTCATCAAATTCTTCCGCAATAAGTAGTTTTCGTAATCCAGTAAATTGCATTAGATATCAGATCAATATATCAGATATAGATCCAATAGATCAGTTGATGTTTTCTAATTGCAAATGATGGGTCACAATTATATGTATACAATGTTCTATGCTGTTCAAAAATAGAATGTGCCGACCCAATGAAATAATAGATGCCTCTAATGCTAGTCTGTGATCCATAAATTCCAATCCGAATCGAATTTCCGTGGTTAAATATTGATTTTGATTTTTCTGCGCCAGCCCTGACATTTTTCGTAGTTATCATTGTAATTACATCACAACCTGTAAACAGCTAAGTTCTTTCGAAAATTGTTATAAACTGGGTGATTTATAAACAGTTGCCTACATTTTTACCTAATATACTGAAATTTAGGTAACCTAGACAAATGTAGGGAAGCGAGATTAAATAAGGGCCTTAACCTCTCCATGTGAGTGATTTCACTTGCTAAAATTCTAAGTAGTTTAAATTCTGAATGTATTTCTAAAGCCAGGTTTTTAAGCAACAAGTAATCAGATTTAGCCGTAAGCCTCAAGGTCAGCTGATTACTTTTTTGGTCAGATTTGATATCAATACTCTCATCGCAACAATTCCAAACATCAGTGTCGCGGAGAAGCCTTGTTTTTCTTTGTGCCATCATTGGTACTGAAAGTAAATCTGAGGATAAGAAAATAATAGAGCCTCCATATTCTCAGATCAGGAAGAGCTTGAAGACGCACGCCTTCGTTTATCCCTATATCATCCAGTTAGAATCTGAAGTGTAGTCCTATATTTCAGTTATAATGATATATTTTTCCAAAGGCATTTTATTCTGATGTGACTGTATCTTTTTTCTGTGGTATATATTCCATCTATGTATATTCTAAAATTCTCCGGCCGCCAGTACACATGCCGATGGAAAGTAAAGCTGTTAAATGACACTTATCACGTTATACTGCATTCTTTGACGATATATTATTTTAATCTTCTGATCTAGGAATTACAAGCTCTGACCACTTAGTGCTTATGGAAATTTCCTCATCTGAAAGTATGCTATGTGCTAAAATTTCCATCAGGATTCTCCTTTGAGTTTGTTTCGAATATTTTCTTCATCGAAACTATTAATTTCTAATCCACCAAAATTTTATCGTCCGGTTAACCTTTATTCTATCTCTTTTTATTATCCAATCTGTGTATCTCAAGTAGCAATTAGTCACGAACTCTAGATAACCTCTTTGATGAAAGTCTCATCGGGTAGGATTAGAGATTATTTTTACATTCATCAAACTCTTGCCCTCTCAGAATGACTTTTCGTCTCCGGTAAGGTTGCCGTTATTTGACTTGTGTCCTAAGCCAAAGAACATTTTACTTCATCTAAGTATCTTTACATCTGCTACCAACTGAAGGGTAGATTTGATTTTTTCATGAAGGATTTCAGTAAAAAATTATGATACTTGTGAAATATAATTCGGAGTAACTTGAACTAGAAATTGCTATCGACCTGTTTTGGTTGAGTCCTAGTTTTCCTATCTCTAAAATGTTTAGGTTAAATTAACTTTCATTACTATACAATAATGATAGCGTTTTCAGATATAAGTGGTTATATTCTGCCACGTTATATAGACCTTGAAAGAAAGAAAAAATTTCAAAGCGACTACTCTCGATTGAGGAAATGGAGTTTCCGTTGCTAAGGGTTTTCGGTCAATTTTCTCGAAATATCGCCGAGTTATGCAGCCCATTTGGGGCAACGAAATTTCGAGCCCCGGTGAATCCTGGAAAATTCGATGCGGAAACGCTTAATCCCCCTTTCATTATCCCATTACCGCGTACAGCCCTTTGATTCAGTTACGCTGTTTCGGGTAAACTGACGAGTTGATTAACCACCATCGCCGAAGATCAATCCTAGGCGGTGCCCCAAGTCCTCCGTCACCCGACCAGCCATCATCGCAGATAAACTTGGACAGATAGAGTATTTGAGGGAGTCTAGGAGGACTGTCAGTTTGAGCGCACATGTCTCGAGACAACGGAATGCGAAGAGCCGTAAATGGAATCATTAGCATAGGAAGGGCATCTGCCAGGCGGAAACGAGGTCGTTCAAAGTAATTAGGCAACCATCTCAACTCCACTTATTCATGTGCAGGTGTGTCGTACACCTGTCGTCATTGCTCATATATCACTCAAAAAGCGTTGTCAACATAATTTTGACTCAAATTATGGCAGCAGAGCAATACGCAACGATGTAATCATGAATGGCGGTCCTAATGACCGATCATTGTCCTAATGTCCTTTTAACCATTCTATAATCGGTTTTTACGTTTTTGTGAATTTATGAACTACGCTAATATTACACCATGATGAAGCACTTTTAAAAGCCTGACAAGAAAAATTATGGAGATAAGTTGACTTTTCCCCCTCTATTTTTGCGTTGTTCAGGTCATCAAAGGGAATAGTTCCCATCATTTCATGTTGGAAGAGTCTATTACATCAAACAGAACTGCTCGGTACTCGATAACGTCATTTTGTCACGGTTCCGTAATTTCTCGAGCCCCTCAAATTTCCGCTTTAAATAGATTGGTTTGGGTCTTTCCATATTACCTTTGAGTTATCAATTTGATATCACTGTGACTTTCCCGTTTCCTAAGTCATCCATTTATCGATTCAAGATTAGCAGCTCCTCATCTTCGAGTGGAAGTCCAGATAGCTGGAATTAAAATTTAAGATAGAAGCTCTCAATCCATTAAAACTTTTAACGACTTAAAAGGAGAGGCATTATGGTAAGATTAGATCATCTCCAAGGTTTCTATTAGATTGATTCGGAAAGTTTTCATGCAGTGATGTGACTATAGGTTATCTACTACTTGATTGACTTTTCAAATAAAATTTCGACCGAATCCACTTCTTGAAAATTTTGAAACCACAATATTTCAGCATCAGACGGTGATGTTACGTCTAAGTTCCGGTGGAAATAAAACGGGACAAAAAAGCATGGCATACCAGTTCCATACTTGTGAGTTAAATTTAGGGCCGGGGCAATTCAAATGATTTGTTAATTCCAGTGTTTTGTTGCCATTTTGTTTGTAATTGTGAAGCCATGTAGTGCTTCACCGGACTGTAGAAAGTTTCTATTAGTTTATTATTTCGAAAATGTTCCATTGAACAAACTAACCTAAAAGCAGATTTTTTTCTAATTAGTTTCGAAATTAACTAGAATATTTAATAAATTAGAATTCTTTATGGATATCTAAGTTTCGATTCATTAACGCTCAAATCTTAATAATTGGCTGATTTTATTAAGTTTCTATTCATTTCTCAGTCAAGCTAAAACAGGTACCGAAAAATTCTATTCATACGCCTGAATAAAGGTTCGAATTTTTCAAATTAAACATGTTTTTGTCGAATCTTTTCATAGAATTTCACCAGCCTTTGGTATCGTGAGGATCTTTTGATTATTCATCGTCGTCACATATTTGTAAACGCAACTCCTAAAATTTTATCGTGCCGACCCACCAATATGTTTATAGTATTTTACGGTAGTTAGTTGTAGTATTTACGGAATTATTTTTTTGAGGATATTTTGTTGAACATGTTGACATTTCCATTCCGACAATGTTCTTTATGAAGACGTTTGTACTTATTTGGATTTTGGATTTTCATGTTATCTTTGGTGATATTTGGATTTGGATTTGCGAACATTTTTAACTCCATGTAGTATGCAGGCTGACTGTTTAACATCAATTATTTTCTAGTTTTATTCTCTCATATATTCACTTGAGAAATTTCCTTCAGTCTAGTTCAAATGTGAAATATTTAAGCGTAAAATCTTAACGTGTAGTATGTAGTTGATTCGGATATTTCAGTTTTTGTTCACATTTATTCGCTATGACTCATGCACGGTACTACCAGAGTCTATTTATTATTAAGTTACTCTGTATTCTGCCGCTGCAAATCATTGACAGTGAAAATTTCCTCAGCACCCTTCCAGAAAATTTATTTCAAGGTATTACTTATTTAATTATGAAATTTATCTGCCAGTGGTGTATTCTTCCCTCCAAATCGGCTCTTTCATGAACGTTCCAATGAATTACATATCAAATGATACCTCATGAAGATTGGAAATTGAATGTACCGTCCACAAGAGAAAAAAGGATTAACTCTAAGCTACAGAAATGGAACAGAGACTGCTCTGTGAGGGACTTGATGAATTTAGTCTCTCTCTTCTCCCAAAGGTCTCGAGTCAACAACGGACAAATTGAGTAAACATAATTGCGTTGGTGAAAAATATTTTCAACGGTGGTGACTAGCAATTTTTATGAATACATTATCTGTGATCTTTTACGTTTTCCAGCGGTCATGGTAACATCGAGAAGTTGCGAAAATGTATGTTCAGCGGGAGAGCAACTGTGTTCTTTTTGCTGGCTTATTTTATTTCGCCTCCAAGGAATAAAAGAAAGCCACTTCTCTAACCTTATTGTTATTATTCCATTAGATTAGTGTATTTGCGTTTCTTCCCTCCACATCCCCACTCGAAGAGTTCCACGGATGTTTTCTTTTGCACCCCCCAGATTTTCATGTCATCGCTCCTTGGAAATGATTACATCCCCACCGAGGCCAACCAGTTTCTCTCGATGCCTACCTCTCTCTTTCTCCCGCACTTCCGCTCTTCCCGTGAGTCTGTTCGCTGGTCGACTCCTCTGATTCGCTCTCTCCGTCTTTCATTCCGATGCTTTTGTTTCCTCTCCCTCATCCATCCAACTCCAACACGATTTTCTTCCTTTCAGTTTCTTTGACAACCCTCCCAAGTATTTTCTTTTTCCCTTCTCGTTGAATTCCTCGGCACAATCTCCCTCTCGAGATTCCTGTTTTCCCGGAGACCTCTCTTATTCCTCTCCCTCTCTCCCCATCAAGTCTTCAATTTATTTTCACATGCTGCTTGCTCGTTGATTATTGTTGCTCATTCTGTGTGCGCGTCCCATCCTCGCTCTCCAACGCTTTATTTGCCTCTTTCGTACAGCCTCCTGAGGGCTAACACAAATGTCACTCTAATTGTATTTTCCAAACGCTGTTTCCACTTCTCTTCCAGCCAAAGTTGTTTTCGGGTCCATTTGCCTACATTAAATTTATATATAAAACAAATTATTTTGCAAATAATTTAGCCTTATTCCAAATTGAAGGTGAAAGGAGGGATAATATTTGGATTTGGTGGGTCATGTTTTAAAGTAGAATGGATTCCTCAGTGATGGGCGTGTACAAAAGGAGCCTTGTACACTGTTTTGATCTCGTCGAAAGAATGGAAAAGAGTTAAATGATGAAGCAGATATTTGATGTTAAAGTAAATAATATGAAAGTTCGGGATATGCCGAAAAACTAATGAATGAACGTGGTAGAAGAGGCTTGGTAGAAGAAGGTAGAAGCAGGTTTTCGCGGGGTTGATCAAATGATTTCAACATTTCTCGGATTGCATCCGCGTCAGTTGTCATTCAGCACAACAGTTTCGCCAGCAGGATAGCTGGCGAAACTGTTGTGCTGAATGACAACTGACGCGGATGCAACCCGAGAAATGTTGAAATCACGTGGTAGAAGATAGTTTTAAGATGTGAACACCGGTAGTGCTAAAAATAGGCTGACGTGTATGTAGCAATGTCAAAACAAAAGAGGGTCACTGAAAAAAAGGGGAATATAGTGTGAGAAAACTATCAAAAACTGAATCAGTTTCACTAGCCAAGCACTAATGTAATTAAACTCTTTGAATGTGCCTGCCAAGAAAGGGAACGGCGTTCATAGGTATTTAAATATGCTTAAAAATTATTTTACGTTGCTATTGTCGCTATTCAATTTTTGTTCATATTTGTTTGTACTTTCTTTCTATTCTCTTCTCGTATTCTGATCTCCTGTCTAGGAGACTCAACTACTTCAATCTTTTTTTTTTCAAATGCCGACGATTTCCTTACAATTCTCACTTTTCTGCTGACCATTTTTATTACAGTTAGTTTCCTTTTTCGAGGATGCCTCTTTTCCACCAAACCTCTCTGAAAAGCCCAGTCTTTAAAAAAAATAACAAAGCCGGAGGTCGTATTTTTAATCTTCTGCGGTGGGTATCTACTTCTTTGCCATAACCGTAGGGTGAGTAATTTTTCCTCAAAATTGAAGTTCGGTTTTGATGTTCCACATAATCATGCACTATAATAAAGGGAGTACTTTCGTCACTCCGGCATTGTTTTTTAAGCTAACTCTCTACAAGAAAACAGTTTTGAATCATACCTTTTGGAAATAAGAAGACGCCAATACACCCAATTTTCCTCTCTTTTTATCTCGTGTAGCAATCATTTTCCCTTCTTTTCTGACGATATTTATAAGGCACCTAATTTTGACATGCTAGGAAAAATATTTTCCTGTTGGCTCAACAAACATTATTCCGCTTCTTTTTACTTTGGAACACTTTGTTTGTTATACATTCTTACAGTACTGTGCATTAAAAGTAATAATAAATACAAAGCCTTTTAAAAATAGCATAATTTTAAAGAATGTAGGGTTTAATTTTAGTTTTCAGTTCTAAGTTTATTTAAAACTGTTCTGATTTTGTTGGTCATCAAATGTTATACCATTTTATATTCAACTTGTTACAAGTCGTTATATTTTAACGACTTATTCAAACATGCCTGAATGAGAGCTAAAGGCTGCCATTCCTGCTACTTTCATGAAATGTGAGATAACCTGTTCTTATATCTTATGTGAAATTAAATGGTATTTTTTATGAAATAGAAATAAAGATTTTGTACTCGACACGCAACTGAAAAGCACCCAAATTCATCATATCGCTAGTTATTGGAATGGCTATGCCTTAAGGTCTTCGGTAAAGCTTTTCCCAGCCTTTCAAATATGAAATCGTTTAGGAAACACTTGACCTTTCTATCTCTTCTGCCGTTAAGACCTTCGTATAAAAAGGGCTGTATATAACCTACATTCATGCGTTTTACGGCATCTCTTGGCGCGGAGAGAGGAGTCTTTGGGAGTCAGACGCATTGTGCGGGCCAGGGACACTTCAAGAGAGCCGGAGAAGAGGGCCCGAGATGGCGTTTCGGTGGCCCGCGAATTTCGATACCCATTCCCTGCGGCGTAATTGGTCATAAGTCATCACTTGCAGACACACACTCAATACGTGAGTGCCGAGAACTTTTTTCCCGGCGCGTATATTTTCCCGAGTAGTCCATTTCAAAATAAAAAAGTACGAACAACGCATACTAGAGTGTGAAGTGGTGCTTCTTTTGGACGTTTTCCAATAAACGCCGCCGGAAGGCGTGGAGATAAGAGATAGGCCCTTAACGCTTTGGATCTGTTCCATCCTTTAGCGCTTCGATTATTTATTTTTTTGAAAGGGGTCCATTGAATGGAGGCTGTAAATCTCCTTTGTCATTTCTTGACCTGTTAAGGGTCACCTCTTCCTTATTCTCCCCCATTCCGTTCGCCGGATAAATATTTATGTTCGTGATTTTCCCCGACGAGATTGTCTGCATCTAATGAAACGATCCAGTTCTCCAAAGAGCGAGTGCTGTTAGGATACCGGAGTTTGGTGCACGAACAGTGCTGCGATAATGGCTAGAACTATTGGTCTTCTTACTGAAGATCTTATGTGGGTGATACGCATCACGCGTTTGCGTAAGGTTTTACCTACCCAACACGAACTTCCTTCCGAAACTTGACTTCAATCTAGAGGGTTTCCTATATCTTGGTATGGTGCCTGCTTTTCCCGGTTTTAATTCAGGAGATAGATCATCATACTGAGGGTTTATATTGTATCTGGGTTATTTTGATTGTTTAGTTAAATTTTAAAATGCGCAATACTTTGTTGAATTTACGAATGAAGATGAGAATATTCCTCTGACTAATGTATTAATAATGTCCCGCTAGAATACCATTGCTTCTAACCTTAAAATAAGGGTCACTCCGTCTTAAGTTGGGATAGTATATGATTTTGGGGTAACATTTCATTTCCCAGGGTCTAGTTAGAGATTTTGAGATGGCTGCCGAGAGTCATAACAAGTTAAAAGATTTTAGCTTGGCATGTATTGCGTGAACTTCCCGTCATACACTCTGTTCTAGAGATGAAACGTAAATTTTTAAGTATTTAACTTGGAATTTTGGAGGGGTAAATTTTATTTATCAAAGTTTAAGTAAGTGAAAAACCACTACAAATGTATTTTATATGCATTTAATCAGGAATATTTTTGGTCATGTTATCTTAATTTCTCTTTAAGCATTTTTCTCGGTTGCCGCACAAGTATTTTATAAGATAAAAGTTCGCTAAGTACGCTTTGAATAGATAACCTTTGAATATTAGATAACTTATTTTATAATAATGTTGACAAATTTGATCTCCTTTTTGTGGGAAATAGTTTAGGAAACGAATATTTTGATGATTTTGGGGAAATGTATACCATTACCATTACTTGTGCTGAAATTTATCTGATATCCGAAAATATATTTTTTAAATTTACGGTTATTACCTTTCATTGAGGGAGGATATCTTTTATATGACAAGAGGCATGTTTAAGGTGATTCCCTAGCCATGTTGAAATGATATGTAAGCCTTTCTCTTGCCTCCGAAGTCAATCTAGACGTGAAAATATATTTAAACAATGACTTATTTATACGAGCGAATAGTACTCGTAGGCCCTGGAGGGTTTGCGCTCTTTACCTGGCACTCTTAAGTAAGGTTAAGCGAGAGTTTTTACATGTCCTGAATGAGATCAAATTTGAATTCTATTGTTAAATTTCAGCCACCGTAAGAAGCCTAACGTAAATATTGAAATATAAATTGACAGAAAAAATATAGCTTTCTGTAACTGATTTACTCGGTAATTAAGTAAATATATGTTGATAAATCTTGAATTTGGCTATTCTTCACGCCGTGAGGTAAAAACTGCTTAGCAACGGAAGGCTGATTTATTTTATAAATGGCTGATATAACATAAAAACTACACTTTTTTAAATTTATGACCAAAAATTTGGTGTTATAAATCACCCATTTTTCAAATAATGTATCTCTCGAGTTCATGGTTGGACTATATCCCATTGGAAACGGCGTCATTTATTGGTTAGAGTAGTGCGTTAAGTGGCCTGTCTTTCGCTATCGTTGGGAAATTGAGATACAATTATCTTTAAATGTAGGTCAAATTCATTAAATTCTATATGGAATAATATCTCGCTCAAAATTATCTTAAATCTCACATCCTTCGTCTCATTCCTCGGCAACTTCCGAGTAGGACGATGGAAGTCTCAACGGTATGCATTGGTGAGGAATCCTTAGAGGTAGGCGGAGGTGTGCGTGGGAAGGCTAAGAAGAGTACCGAAAGAGGATTGGCGTAGGCAGTCAGTCTCTTAGCTTCATTCACCGTTAAAGGAGGGTGAATGCATGCACTCGCGGGTTGCGGGACTCACTCCCGTGTTTGCCATACCTACGTGCCTATCGTGCGTCGGATTGCACGGTTTGGGCGGTAGTGAAGTAAGGGCCTTCCCAGAGGAAGCCAGTTAATGTCCCTCGCCTCACGTCTCCATCTCCTTGAGGGTATCACGAAGGGAAAGCACGCGCTCACGGAAGCATACGCCAGGGCTCTAATGCAAGGAATAGCAAAGCAAGGGTCCAAAATGAAAGTATCCGAACGATCCACCTTAGTCCTCGGATCAACTTTAACGGGAGTTTCGAGCCTACCGCACAGAGATTTACCAACTGGATTATTCCCAGTGAGATCACCCAGCATCAGGAGCCCTCGCGACACGGATTTTCTTCATTATTTTTTTCACACATACATGCATGAGCTATGCTCATATTGATTTTTTTAAGTATATAACCACATATTCGCAATTATAAACCAATGTAGCAGCATTTCTTATCAAATTGAAGGCCAAGCTCGGTCCCTTAAAATGTTTTGAAGGACTAAGTAAATTTAAGTATAAGTACGCGTAAACTATATGTTACACTACAAATTTTAATTTTGTCCTTAAATTAGCTCTTTATTTTTTTAACATAGCAATTTTATTTTTCCTCGTAATATTTTGCTAATAAATGTTATTTTAAACCCAATATCCGGAAATATGATTAATTTTGCAAATCCATGCCCAAATTGAATACCTGTATTTTGCAAGCAAGTTATTTCTTCAAAAAACTATATTGAGGCCATTTTGTGTCCAAAATCCTGAGAAGTATAGACCAAACTATTTGAAGAGAATTTATATACTTTGGGCAAGAATATATTCTGAAACTGGGTGATTTGATGAGGGAGGATATAAATTTAGGTCTTTATTTTTGGTGAGAATGGATTAATATTCTTATGGACGTAATTATGAACGTCATCATGACCCTCTTTCCTGCTCATAAATGATCACTCTACCCTTCTTATATGAAATATAGGAAAACTTAGCACTAATCAATATGCTTGGTAATTAAATCTAAGCATTACAGTTTTAAAACTTTTTAGGTAGATGAAAGTTTATTGCGGAAGAGTGGATATCCATTAGAGCTGTAAAAAGCATAAATATTTAGGCATAGTTTCATCCATTACCACCTTTCTCTCGACATCAACTACTAATAGTATTGCTTTTCCATTATTATTTCAGTCAATTTCCATTAATAATTCATTCACGATGTGCATTCATGAAGTAATTATACAGTAATCGCTCATTAAATATTTGAATCACTAGACTCAATGACGTTTTTTACGCAAAAACAAACACTTGCTAGTTGAAGTATTTGTTGGTCTATTAATCATGATGACGTTAAATTTATATCAATATTTATTTGTTTAGCTTGTGTATTTCACAACTAGTTTTTCTGGATGCACGCTCATTTACATTTCAACCGCTAAAACAACTAATGGTATAAGAAAGTTTCATAGAAGCGCATCGATCATCACGGCTTCTGCCGCATATGCTAAGTTCAGCATTAAATCACAAAGATAATTAAAATTATCTGATTTGTTTGGAGAGTGCAGACCTCTCAACATATTTCAAATATCCTGAGATTGGATTTCTCTTTTACCATTGTAATTTATTTCGCATGATATTGATTAGAAACTCAGCATCTAAGCACATTTCCAAAGTCAACCATCCTCGTCATAATGAGGGCAAACATCTCTGAAATGGACTCCGAAATATCCTTTTGCCTTGAGGAGGTGCGTGGTGCACGAACTATTTCCCTAAGCTAATGAGAAATTCCTTCAAAGGTGCACGAGGGACGAAAACAGGAACGCCAGCGAGCTTTGAGGACTCGCCTAAGTTCCTCTCCTCGACAAGACTAGAGTAGGATCTCATAAAGCCAGAAGGGAGTTGAAGTCGAGTATATCGGCGGCCTAGTAACTCATGATTGCTGGCCTTCATCAGCTTGCGTATACCTTCCTCCTCTCCTTTTTCATCTGAATATGTAAGGAATGGCAACACGACCGGACGGGATGTGAGAAAGAGCCAAGAGACTAGGCGATGGCCGTCTCGCTGGCCATTAGTTGTTTTTGTGTCTATTGCACGCCTCCTGGCGTTCAACCTCAATCACACGCTCTTAGGCCTCGACAAGCGAAACCGCGTTTACGTTTGAGATCATCTTTCGCGTCAATTTTGAGATCATCCGGACTCTAAAATATATAGGTATTATTTGCGCCAAGTCTTCAGCGCTAGGAGAGTGTTTGTAATGAGGTTGGTGGAGTTCAAGGAAGTTTGATTCGCTCTCAATCAATGAGAAGATTTTACTTGAGAATACTCTTGTTGAGAGATACTTTTCTAGTAAACTGCAGCTCAAAAAGGTTGAACATTTCCCGAGATGAAACCCTCTTTTCACACTATTCCGCATATTCTTCCTTGACGATACTAATATTGAGTGGAAACAGAACTGCATTTAATACACCACAATTATAATCTTTCCGTTTCTGAAACGGATTACACGTGTTTGGTCATCATCTTAAGACAAGATAATCGATACATTGTTTGAAATGTGATCATAGTTTCGAGTATAAAGTTAAATATACATTGAAACACGTAAATAATTAAACTAGAAAAAGTTTAGAGTCGATGATCCGAATGATTTTTTAAATGTGTATCCAATCATTCTATTACCAATGACCAAGCAGGTCAGAACCTCTTAAGGAAAAAAATAATAATTAGGAGTTTTAATTGAAAGTTTTATAAACTAATATACTACAAAAAGGATTTGCTAACATCTGAATATATTAATATTTTATGTGATCAAAAACATGTCTTAGTATGTTAACTTTAGCCAAAAAATATGTAATGGCGCGAAACGATCTTTCTAATGATTCTGACCCACTTCAAAGGATATATTTAGGATTTTACGCTTTTTTCTCAAAATAAAATATTTCATTAGGCATTTCACAGTGTAACAATTAGTCTATGCAAAAGCATGGTGCACATTGCCGGTATTTTTAATGGATGCAACTCGCTGAGCCATCTGGACTAAAATCTAACTGCACATAATAGTCCCAGAAATGCCAGGCAAATCCCCAGATTGAGGTTGTTTGACCGGCAACTCCATCAAGTTTTGTGTCACTATTGTCTCGCGGGTAACCTCTTTCCGTGTGAATCAACATCACCCTCGTAATCCCGGGAGAATGGGCTTGTTTTGCAAGATTTTCCGTTGAGTACAGCACCATTACGGACTCGAAACGCTCACGAAGTTGTTTTTGTGCAAAAACCCCGGGATCCCCGCTTTCGCGTGGATGTCCCGCAGACCGTGTCGCTCCCCAATTCCACCTCACCATGTGTTGTAAGTCGTTCCCCGATACGCCGATGTTTTCTCCGCGGCGCTACAAAACAACGTCGCAAAGCGGGACGTGACGAAGCGGAAGAGTGGCGAGGGTAGCGGGCGACCCTTTACCAAACAGACCCCTTCTCCATGCCACATCCATTCTTCCCCTGAGCCAACCCCTCCTGACCCTCAACCACCCCCATCCCCCCTGGTTTCTCTCGTACGAGTACAGTCTCCCCCTCGAACAAAACCGAGTTTTCATATCGAGTTTTGCAAAAGCAGTACCCACTCAACCTTTTACGGGGTACCATTTACAACACTGAGCAAAAACACGTCTCCGAATGCTTTCCAGTTATTCGTACCTCACGTACCGAGCTCCAGTCAGGAGGAAAACAAATTAAATATTCCGCGAGAGTCGAAATGTTACGGTTACATTAGATTTTATTAATCACAGGAAGAAGATGCTCTTCTCATAAGACCAGCGTGTTTGACGAGTATTGAATGGATGTACGCCTTGCAATATGGAACTTGAAGTTTTTTCAAAATTTTTTCTACTTTCTAAGGCTACTAGGTAAAAATTTCGAGTGGCATTTTATATTCATAAAAATATCTCTTTCTTAAGGTGTTTCGAGGTTTTCCACGGTTGGAAATATCCGTCTTTCATTAAGCCTAATATGATTACAAATTCGAAGGATGCAATAAATATCTATTGAGATATCGAGAATTAAAAAATCATTTCATTAATAACCTCTTGGCATTTCACAGTTAAAAACTGCTTTTTAGTGAGTACTGAAGGTTCCTTTAGTGATAATTATGATATATTAATGCATGCAAAAGAGTAGCAATAGTTTAATTTATTATTTCGTGGATATCATTTTATGAAACCCACCTACAGGTATCTTACATTATTTTAAAAATTTCTGGTTATATCAATCTGCTGTCTATAAGTGATTCCCTTCATGCAACCGTAAAGAAACTCTAAATTTATTTTTAAGAACGTATTATATGCCGCTCGATGAATCAGAAATGATAATGGCTGTTGAGTATCTTTATTTGCTTAGATTACTTAAAACCCTAATGGAATGCGCATTTACTAGTAGGTCTTAATATGTTTATTGATTGCTTTCCTCGTACAGATAAATCTGTCTTGCTATACTTACGAAGCAAGTGGTTGAATAAATTTTCATGCGTTGCATAGTAGAGGCAAAACTTCCTCAGGCCTAATTCTCCCTTCCTCGGATACATTTATTCCGATTCTCCGCACGTGCGCGTCACCAATGACATTCAATTTGCCGGGCGAGCTCCCGTCCTCCCTTCCAGGGTTTGGCAGATTCAAGAGGGAAATGTGCCTCAAGTAATGGTCCTGTTTTTTTTCTCTCCCATCTCACTCGGCTTCCATGCTCCATCTCCCGTCGCAAAATCTCAAAATCGCATTACCATTGCACACTGTTGAATAGAGAATGACGATAACGAACCTCAAACGTAGATATTGAATACATTGGAGCAAATTGACTCTCGAACTGCCGAATCAATCCTCACCAGCAAACATTGCCTACTTTTATGGTACTACAGGGGTACCCGCCGGCCTGAGTCTGGTGAATATTCAAAAGTTCTTCCGCGTAGGTGCGTGTCAAACGACCTACCAAAACAAGGTTATGTTAACTACTGTTCATATATCACGCGAAATGTGGCTGAGCCTGTCACTTCTGCGGTAAGACAGAGGTGAAGGGGAGTTTGGCGGAGGGAAGAGAAGGGCATAAGGATTCAAGGGAGACGGCTAACAAAACAAGGACACGCCCTCCTCTATGACCCCCGGGTGGTTTGTTGTCTGACCTTCAGATAAAAATGTTTCATTTCTCAGAAGGTAATTATAGCTTTGAGTTATAAAGATTAATGAATGGAAATCTCCGTTCCCGGACAGTCAGCTCAAACTTCCTCTAGCAGTTTCTTTTAGCTTTAACGTTCATTACACAGTACAACAATATGGGGTCCATAATATTTCATTGAGAGTTGTTGTTGAGAAAGTTGTTCAACACAGGAAAACAAGTTCATTACTTGCCGTAATTAATTCCTTTTCGACCTTGTTCTTTAATGATGACGTTAGCCACCAGGTGACATTGCCTCTTAGTTAAATTGATGTTAACATAGAATTTGGGCTATACATATATATTACCTCAGTCTGTAAGTTATTTGGCATGACCATTATTTGTGAAAGAATGTATTCACTTCAGTTGCCATGACGATAACATATTTAACACGTATAGATAAAAAAACCAGGGCCTGAATGCTGCAATTGAGTTGAAATTCAAATCAATTTCATGTATGGCAAAATTATCGTTAATCAAATTTTAGGTTGGTTTCTTGGCTCTTTGCAGCGTTTCCTCGGGGACAATTTTTGTCACTAGCTGTTTATTTTGTAAACAGGGAGTAAATTGAGTGTGTTATAAACCTCTTTCCATTAGAAGGAGTGTTAACAGTGTTAAACTATCCTTGAGTCATTATAATAACTCCGTCATCTTTGCTTCGCAACTGACCCCTTTATATTCAATCCTTGCCGCTAATTCCCTGCCTATCCAAGAACATCGAAAATTTCCGCAGAATCTCGACTGCTATTACTCTTAAGCTGCCACTGCTTTGAAAGATAAAAACTTAATCTGTGGAATTCGTCATGTTTTTCTTGCATAATAAAACTTTTCTATTACTATCGAGCTCTGCGTGAGTAAAATCACAGTGTTTAAGTATTCATACTTATCAGGGAAAATCCACCAATGTATAAATGGTGCGTGTGTAAAATTTTAATGTACACGCATATAAAATTTGGCCCGAGAAATGTAACAAACACCTCCTAATGTTTCCACGTCAAATGTCGAGTCCCCAATGTGACGCGCATTGGCGTTAATAGTTTCCCTTTATTCCTATATTATGACCAGATGTACTTCCCTAGTATTTATTTTTCATGGCTATTCTTTTTTGCATTCCTACATTTCTCCCACTCAGCTTGTTTTATTGGAATAAAATTTCTATGAGATGAAAATTTTTTTGTTGTAAGTAATTTTTTCGTCTTTCTGTACTTTAATTGCCCTCGCATTTAAATTTAGGGGAAAAGGGACTGTCCGAGAGAAAAGTATCTGTTACCGTGCCCAGGAGTTTGCGACCCTCGTTCCACTGAAATGGAATAGTGCCCTTAAACTGTCATCCCGTGGAGCCTTTCATTGCTCGCAGAGACCGAGAGCAGACGATGCTTACGTCTGCTGCTGCAACACCTTCATTAATATTCTACTCAGCCGTTTCACTCAGACGGTGAGCGGAGATTCATGGCAGGAAGTGTAAAACATTATCCCGGAGGTTGCGAGATAACAGACGCACTGCATCCTGCAATAAACAGTGTAATCTCGACGCGTCATAGACTCGCCGCTATCCATCCAACCTCTCTCTCCGACCAATTTCATTTCGCGGCCAGTTTCATTACGCCCAAGCCTCAACAAACTCTCCCTCGGAGCACCCGTTGCTGAGGGCATTGTCACCGCGGCAGTCCCAAAAAATATGGAGCAATCGAGTGTTAGTGCATCTCGCGCGCATAACACTCGCTCGATAAATTTTGTTCAGTCCGTGGACAATGAAGGGCAATGCTCTTCCTTAAACTCGATTCACACTCAAGCATCACATATTCGTCAAAATGCAAATAAACCTACCGAACGAGGAGATTTCAGACGTTTATGAATCGATTTTGTTTTCCTGGTCAATATAATTATCGAAAGGGTTTCTCTCACTCCTTTACGTGCTTCGTAATTGGTGGTACTGTCATATAATTGAGAATATTATCATTAATAAGAGGAATGTTTTGCATAATGACCAAATTCCAAGAGATGCTTCAAAAAATGCAGGAATAGCCGCTAGAATAACGACAGTGAACCGCTGGAGAAAACATGATGAGAAATTCACAGTGAAAAAGTAACCTGACTGCTCAGGGATACGATTTCTAAACCCGCGATTTAGTTCTAAGTGATTTCAGCAATCTAGCTACCCCTCCTTCTACGTGGATTTCCTTGGGATTTGAAATAAATTAATGAGGTGTTTGTACGGGATACCGTTATCTAAGAGACAAAAATTCTAAAAAATATGCCTTTAAACCTGGAAAAACACAAAGAGCTCTTTAGTTCTGGAGGCTAATATTTGTTTTTGATTCATGAGATTATTTCCTTTGCTTCCAGGTACAATTCTCTAGTCAAGGAATTGAATGTATTTTTTACTTTGGAGCTGGTCTCATATTTGAGAATACAGAGTGTCATAATAATTGAGAGGCAATGGTTAACGGTGAAAGCATAAACAAAGTATTTGGAGTCCATTATAAGTGGAATATTATCTGCCAGTGCGTTGGTAGCGAGAGAATGTGGCAGTACTGATTTCGGGTGGTTATTATTACAATTTTACTCTTAAAGTTCGGAATACTCCTTTCTAGAGGCAGATAATGAAGCCCTTTCTGTGTTAATCCGCCCTCGTTAACACCCTAGAAAGAAATGTGTCTGAATAAATTACTAATTTTTACTGTTGTGGAGAGCATAATGAATGTGGAGAGCGAAATGAATGAGGGGAAAAATTATTGAATTAACAGGAAGTTCTAAGCTGTACTCTGCATTTCACTAAAGCAACTTAGAAATCAGCAATAAATGTATTTTATTGCCACTACCTATTGCCAAGGATTCGCCATTATGCCCGTTATTGCTAATTAAAAATCCGGCCGCTATAGGAAGTCATACCTGAGCTTTCGGTGAAGAAAGCCAATACAGCCAATCTCGCCGTACGAATATTCTTCAGGCGTTCCACTATCTTGTGACGATTGGCTTCGGTTAAGGTGGTAACCGTGTGGAGAATATGGCCAATTTCTTTTGCTTTTTTATGGCCACGCCGTGAGAGAAAACGCCGAGGAAAGTTTTCCATGTGGTTTTCGATATTCGATTTCTCTCCTTGCTACAGACTTCGAAAAGAAAACCCCAAAGCCGTTACCTTGCCTTCTCCAATCACCATTCCCTCCACACCACCCCAGTTGCCATGCGTGCGACCTCGGATGGGCGACCTCCACCGTGTGATTCCTTTTCCGTTATCGCTTCGATTCGCAGAATTCACGACCAATGTTTCCGCGCGAGCATTTATTCGGCGCGATTCCCCCCTCTCCGTCCCCCTAAGTTACCGCAGCCACATTCGATGTGATCCTGTTTCCTCCACACATCCCCACCCTGCGCCGCTCAAACTCAACCCTACTCCCTTTATAGGACGAAGTAAATACAGGAGCGCGAGCGGAAAGGACGAGCCTTCAAACATTCCATTTATTGCCCTTCTGCCCCCTCTCCCTCACTTCCCGTTCCTCCGTGCCTTCTTATATGGTGTTTGGCCGCATATTGTTCCCCTCTCTCGCACACACTCTGATAAGCACCACGTCGATGGGTTGTGGGTTTTATCGTCGAGTTATTGGAGTTGTGAAAACTTGCGCTATTAACCCTCGAGCTTTTCGGGAAGGGTGGCTGAAAAGTTTGCTTTATGCCTCGTAACGGAAGGAATGGCGTCTTAATTTTGCTCTAAAGTGATAACCACGAGGCCACTTTCTGTACCTGCCGACTCCCCCATGCTATCTTTTATATAATTCCTGTCCTGCGAGTGGCTGGAAATTTTCGGCGGGCGCTACTTTTGTAGATGTTGGTAAAACGTGCGGTTTCTGAAATTGTGTGTCATATTTGCGTTTATATCAGTGACTGAGTTGTTGAAGGTTTTTACGGCTGCTAACAAAGCGAGACAATATGTGATTACGTAGTGTTATGAGAGAGACAACTGAAGTTTAATATTAATAGCGATCCTTGTGATAGGATTCATAACTATTTTGTTTGAGGGATTGAGAGAACGTCACTCAAATTATGTGTTAACCCGTTTTCATAGAACACAGATTATACTCAGTGCTGCTTTGTGAGTAAATTTCAATTGCCATTATCTATAGTTCTGCAAAATGTTTTAATAACTACGAGCTAAGACTTTGGCATGAACTCTTAAACCTTGAACGTAATGAGTATTTTTGATGGTGAGACGCATGTGAGATTATCTACTGACAAGTTTCCACGTTATATAATCATTAAGCATCAAAATTCTTCAGTTGATTCAGGGGACCAGGAAATCATTTTCTCCAAGGTCGAAAGCATTTTATATCTGTCAGCGTGAATTTCTGCGAGATAGTAATACACAAATTGTAGATCTAACAGTCAGTTACGCGCTAGAAGTGAGCAGAAATCACTCGCCAAAATTCACCGTAGGTAAAATGTGAGTGATTCATTATTTATTTCATAATTGCAGTTCTTTAGATGAATTATATGGCTGATAATTATCCTATCATATCATTCTGTCGTATACAGAAAAAACAGGTGGTAAAAAATTAGTTATCAGAAGAATTATGCAGGGGAATAAGGTTTCTCGAGTGTTGATCTTTGGATTAAACATTCAAGAAAACGTAATTCTTACATAGATATGGTCAAAAAATCCTTATTGATTATTCAAAAGGTTTCATCATTTGCATTCGGTGCAAATGGTTGACACAATATTATAATGCTTAGAAAGAAATAAAAAGTTTACATCCGATATTGTTGGTTACAAATAATGGAAATAGGTAAATGTGTCGGTATGTGAATATTCAACAAAGAGGCCATTATTTTTTTTAGCCGATTACACCATATATCCTATCTATTTATGGGCTACCCCCTATACCATTGTGATAGTAGTAGAGTGAATAGCTTCATGCGATGGTAAAATACTATTATTTTCTCGTCTTTATTGCATCACAGCTGTAGTTAGCATCCTTCGTTCTTGTCAAGCGCACACCTTAGGCTTTCTATATGCATCTCGTTTCTGACCTACCGCGCTCTGATTTTCGTGGGTCGGGTGCTATTCTTTTTACATCGATTTCCAAAACCCGGATGCAGATTCTCGCAGTAGTTTAGCAAAGAAATGCTTGGACCTAGACTTCAGCTAGTATCAAATCTTTACTTCTCCTTTCGTTTGCGGCTCGTATTCACGATGATTAATTTACATAAAATATTTATTCCCTAAGAAATGTTAAATTTATTGCAATATCAGGTGTAAATAGCTGCATCGTCGTCTATAATTATGATGGAAACCTAATTCTTGGGATCATTCCTCGAGAACACTAAGCCAGAACGAAGGCACAATGATCATTTTAGTGCAGAGAAGAGAGATAACACGCCACCTGAGGGCTGTTGTCTCCATTAGCAGCGAGAGAATAAAAGACATTTGCTGGTCGTTCATGAATATTTGCGTATAGCTCTCGCATAGATAGATAGATACAAGTTTAATGGTCTTAGGGCCCTGTATACCAATTACATATAGTGTGAAAACTATGCTCGGTTTAACAAAATTTGTTACATGAATTAAGTACAAAAATTATAAGTCAGTATTCGCCCTTCCATTTAACATACATATTTTTATCTTATCATTCAGCATTATACATGATTTTGATTAAGTTTAGTGCACATCATTTCATAATGGTTCTACATAAGTACTGATATTTATGTGATGTAACCATATCATTCATCATCATACATGATTTTGATTAATTTTAGTGCACATCATTTCATAATGGTTTTACGTTAGTACTGATATTTATGTGATGTAACCAAATACGCAATTGCAAATGCTCTATTGTTCCATGAGATATTCCTATAATTTGGATATAAATGATATTACTTTAGAGCTTTGTTTCAAGGAAATAGGGAGGGAGTTTCAATATTTTATTAATGTTATTTGAAATGAGTTCTGGTAGGTGGTGGTGTGGTGGTGTGGTGGCTGGGGTAATAAAAAAAGGTCTGGATTTGATCGGGTGAAATGAATCAGGTTCTAGGGTTTTTCATTGAACATTTTTAACAGATAATGGGGATTTATTCTTTCAAAGATTTTGTATAAAAACACGCCCAGGAAGTATTTTCTCCTATTTTTTAACTTTAACGACCTTAGTTCCTCGATATAGGGAGTGATGTGTTCGTCTTTGCGCAGGTTGAATTAAAATCTGATGCATGAATTTATATCCCTTTGAATTTTATTATTCAGTGACCTGGGTAACTCTGTCCACACCAAGCAACAATAATCAATCAGAGGGAATATCAGAGTGGATATCAATATTGTTCTAATTTTTTCAGTTAGAATGTTCAGTTTCTTTTAACCTTCAGTAGGTAAAGAACTCTATAGGCTTTATTTAAAGTACCATCAGCATGATAATTCCTTGATAGTGTGGGAGAAATATTAACCCCAGGTTATTAACATTGTTGGAGAAAAGCACTGGGTTGTTCCCAGCCCCAACTTTCGGAACATTGTTGAAATCACTTATGTTTATAAATACTTTACTACCAAAAATCATATATTTAGTCTTGCTAGAATTAAGAATAAATGAATTCCTTTCGGACCAAGATTGGAGAGATCACCTCAAGATCAATATTGATTTTTTTCTATACTTTTATCTATTTGAACTCTTTTAGTGAACAATGTAGATAAAGTTGGAGGTCATCCGCGTAAAACATGTATTTAAAAAACACCAAGTTTCGCATAAGTCCCATACGATATGCATTGGACGATTTTGCGCCATGGGCAACTGAGCTATCAAAATCCTGTGGTAGGTGATGGAAGGCATTCTAGCGTGAATGGTCGGTTAGAATACATTTCTAATTGATGCCAACGCAGCCACTTTATGAAGAGGGATGACTCACCTCTTTATATCGCCCCACGTTCACGATAATACTTCCGAAATGGGTCTCTGATAAAGTCATAGCAGTGGATGATTTCAACTATTCGCCTATTAGCCGAGCATTAATGCGCCTTTTTTACAAAGTACACTAGCTACAATTGCCTCTCTCTCTCTCTTTCCTTTCGCTCATTCTGTTCACCTACGCCACTTATACAACGCCTCCTTGATTTGCAGGTCTGCGTCAGAAACTTAGCGGGAGCTATTCACAATTAATTTGATGAGACGGATTGTGATCACTTCAACAGGGACACCATTCAAACCCTCCCCTCGGTTCATCTAATTTACCCGTCCCCCCAAACGTGATGAGAGAAAGAGAGTGTTTTGTGTGCTTGTGTATTCATGTGTGAGTCATCCCTCATGGGATGTCATTGGGAGTATCCTGGAGAGAGGGAATGGAGAGGAAAAGAGAGGAGGGTGAGCGGGGATGCTTTCCGTTCCATCTAATCTCCTGCGATTCCACCTTTTCCTGCTTACTTAGCGATCAATCCGTCACCGGGGCAACGGCCGCCGCCATTTAGTTAATTTCCAAGGAGGAATTTGACGCCCCAAGATGGATGCCGTCCGTGGATGGATGGATGGATATCTTGGGTCCGGTCTCTCTCTCTCTCCCACCTCTCAATCTCCTTCTCCCCAGCACCCTAATCCATTTGCCTTTTTCTCCTCATCAAGAGAGAACCACTTGGACTTTCTCTTCATCATTGTCCGATTCGTACACCGCCCACAAGCACCCCGGGTCTCACTCAAAATTTCCTCTTACGATCTCCATCGTCGATCAGTGTCTGAATATACATATATGCAAACTGGCCTCTGACTTGGTATCCGCTTCTCCATGTAGCTGCGGAATCTCTCATTTATCAATTACTTTCTGGGCTTTTCTGGGTTCCGTCTTAGTTTTTTCGTTATTTGTAGCGATTTTTATGCTATTAAATGCAGAACTCTCTTGAGTATTAGTAATAAAAGTACCAGAAAGTATCATCATGGTCATTGGCTGGAAATCCATTACTATCTCGCCTCCTTGGCTTTGTTAAAAAAAATATTTTTCGTGCCGTAATTAGCCTTCATTTCCCGAGGACTTCAACCATGTCGCGGTGGAATGACTTGTGTGCTCCAACGATCCCTAGAGCTTAACTTACGGGAGAAATACCCTAGGTAGATCCACCCATCCCAGATAGGTAGGTTATGGGACTAATAGTAGGTAATGGAATAAATAGTGGTCCGCGCAGCGTCTGTTCCTGAGTGAGATGCCTTCAAAAGGCGTCTGACTCTGGTGGGTTGGCCTCTCTCGCGATGGAGTTAGGAATAAACGCTATTGGAATGGAATGGAATAACAGCTCAAAGGCTATGAAATTATTGACAGTAGTTATAATGAAATGAATCCTGTCAACTCAGGGATTGGTCCAATGGGCCGAGTATTGCGCTCAGCAGTAGAGGGAGCAGGGTCGCTCGAAATCCTTGCTCGAAAGTACCGGCAAATGCTGAATTAGAGGAAAAGAAGAAGCGAAAGAGAAATGCAACAATCAGTATAGGCAAGTGAAATGTTTGGACTATGCTCAGAGTCGGCAAGTTAAAGAATATACAGAAAAAAATGGGGAATGTGAGTGTTGGCTGAAGGGGTCCTAGCGAAGTAAGATGAAAAGATAGTGAGGACAATTGGAGCAGTGAATATAGAGTGATATGTACTAGAGGAGATGGAAGCCAGTGTGGGCTTTCATTCATTATGAACAGGAAACTTGGTGGAAAAGTAGCATATGCAGAAGAGATAAGTAGTAGGATTATAGTCGTAGAAATGGCAGATCCAACGTACTTAGTTAAAATCCAGGTCTATAAACCTAACTCGAATCAAAGAGAGAAAGAGGTTAATGGGGTATACAATCAGCTTTAGTCAGAGAAATAATCTAGTAATCACAAATACATGGCTCAAGCATCACTCTCAATGCAAGTATGCCTGGGCTGATACAGACACATGCCATAACTTATCATTGATGAAAAATCGCGTCAAACTCAAAAAAATAAGAAGAGATATGAGGACTCGACAAAGGAATACAGAGTCATTGACTGGGGTAATGAAGAAGTATCAAGATCAGGTCAATCAGATCATGGGCACAGATCGTTGAGTGAGATCAGTGGAAGATGATTGGAGAAGTTTTAAAAAAAAAGGAATTGTAGATGCGGCGACTACAATCAAAAGCGCAGTGAGTAAAAATAAAATTAGAAAACTGAGGGTCACAGGGGAAATGAAAATGGAGATGCAGGGGAGAAGGAAATGTCAGAGCGTAAACTCGGAGCTTCGCAAGAGGAGATACAGGGAATTCAACTACAGACTCCGAAGAAGCGTGGTGGAGAGAACTGATTGTATCCTTGGACACATTTCAAAAAGAGAGATGATCAGATGCTCTGAATATGAAGGGTAGAGCAATCGACGGATGGTAGAAAGGGAAGGGAAATTGCAAATAAACATACAAGAAAGAAAAGTTGGTACTGGAGACGAAAGAGATCCTGGAGAGGTGTAAGACATACGCTGAAGAGCTCTATGGTGAGGAAATAAGGTCCAGCAAGCTTGGTATAGAAAGGGAAGACGACATTGTCAGAGATAGCACCGGACCAGGTATCCTCGAGAGTGAAATCGAAAGAACACTGCGAGGTATGAAACGAAATAAGGTGGTCACTCAATGCCATCCAGATCGGTCCGGTATAAAATAGAGTGCTGTACTCCTGTCCCGGTGGCCCACGTTTGAATCCCGGCCTTAGCGTTGGTTTTTCATTGTAATCCTGATCCCTACTCGGGTTAATTTGCACCACAAAATTTGTTTTTGGTGCCATATTTTCTATTTCTTTATTTCAATCGAGGAATAAATATTAGGTTATGATTTGCCTTACCTTTTTCAATCATCGCTCTAATTCTCTTTTTTATCGCATTTTTAATTTATTCTGAAATATAGAATTTTTAAACGATCCTACTCTTGCCATTTTTTAGTCAAGTACGACTTCTCAATCAATCCGCAATTGAAAATCTTAAAGCTAAATCTTATTTTATTTCAGTACTCACATCCTTAA
The DNA here is from genome assembly GCA_963169105.1 of Ceriagrion tenellum. Classification (NCBI taxonomy): domain Eukaryota; kingdom Metazoa; phylum Arthropoda; class Insecta; order Odonata; family Coenagrionidae; genus Ceriagrion; species Ceriagrion tenellum. The sequence continues at coordinate 141,458,292 of OY720635.1, read as the reverse complement.
ATTTCTGGATGAAGTGTGCATAAGTACCCGTGCGTCTACCGTATTCAACAACAACATCATGTACTTACGCATTATTTTATATTTTTCTCACCTCCATACACATTGTCACCTGGGGACTTAACATTCAATTATTCAACAATCACGCCGTAACTTCTCTCAACGTTCTGCCACTTTTCCCCGGCCCTGTCTTTATTCCGCTTTAATCGGCAATCTAGACAACTATTCCATCTCAAAGTTTCTCCCTTAACAGCACCACTTCTCCTCATTTGCGTGGGTTTTCTTTCGACGGTTTAAGTCTGCCTCTCCTTCATTTCACCCTCCTGCTTTACGTGAAACTTCTCACCTGCTGCCTCCTCTAACCTCCTCCACCCTTTTCTTCCCGCCTTCATCTCCCTGTGTTGATGGCGCCTACACCCGTCAGCGCCGCGACACCAGTATCGCAGTGTCAAGGTCTTCCCAGCATCCCTCTTCACACCCACGCGCTCGCTATCTTTCCCACTCCTCCCTTAACTAATAGCACCCACCAAAGAGCCTCTTGCTCCGCTCCATCCTTCACCCGCTCCTCCCCCTCTTTCCCGTGCGCCAGGGAGAACAGACCCACTTGTCCTCGCAGACACACAAACACCCGCAAGATACCGAACTTTTGCCGCCTCCCCGGGCCCAAACCTCTCAATAACATGCCCTAACCATGTTCGCCGCTGTCTCGTAGTTTCTTCGGCAAGAGTTGCCGTCGCATGTACTAATGATTGCATCTCAGGAGGAAGGTAGGTGTTGTGAGCACAAATCTTGCTTCAACCCTCTCCCTAGTATATTCTCTTGCAAGGGAGATCGTCAATATTTCGCCTTCTCGTTTTGGAATTTGCCTTAGCACGTATTATATTACATTTGATGATGCCTTGCTTTTGTTGTTTTAATTTTTGATTATGTGAAGCTGATAATTATATATTTGCAAAATTTAGTCAGCATACTTTGTTAATTTTCAAAATACATGAAAAGCACTCGGTACGAGGCACTTTTCCAATTTAATGATTTAAGATCACAATGAGAAAATAAAAGAAAGATCTATCTACACGTATTTATCTTCTAAATTGTGGTTTTGCATTTAAGGTTTGCATATCACAAGTGTACGAACCTAGGTGAGAGTCTTAGATATACCTAACTGAACCCAGCCGTTTCTATTTTCTGAGTAACAGGTCTTCTATGTAATCCTTGGCAGTCACATGGAAGAAATTAACCTTTACGCGTTAAATTTGATACTTTTTCACGAACAGAATGCAATAGATGATGACGTCTATTCTCAAACATTTTTTATGTATTTTGAGTGAGGTTTTTTCGACATAATAAAAATGTTATTCTAACCATGCTGAAGTAAAAAGCCTCCGAATTTTTCTCTTGCTGCCAAGCCACAGGAATCACGTCTACTCTTCTTGGTGAGTTTCTGCTCTTTGTGTTGCCTCATCGTTGGTATCTTCTCAAGGATCAGTTGAATTTAATATCTGCGTTTTGAGGTTTTAGAGCCTAACGGATATGAAATGAACGCCCTCCCGTCTCAAACGTTGTGGTGAACGCTCATAACCAAGAGTTAAGCGTTACATGAAAGTCGATCTCAGTTTGGGTTAAGTCATCATTAGAGTACTGGAATATTTGCATCAAATTAGACAGCTTTACGGTTGGAGCAACGGGAATGCTTGCCGGGAAGAAACTAAAGCCTTGAACTCTAGCAACCACCCACTGAACTGTGCTCTTAAATTAATTAAATCAAGGATATTTGAGTGTAATGAGAAGGGAAGAGGTGAAGTAGATTAATTTGAAGTAACTTCTTCGACACAGCATATCAATACTATCGCTAATATTATCTTGCCTGTACGTTAATTTAACTCTTCATATGAAAATACTTTCTAAAGAATGTGAACACTTCACTCACTAATGGGCCAAGCCTGAGACGGAGGTTATTCTTATGTCAAAGGAAGAATGGATGTTTATTTCTTTTTTCATTTGTCAGTATTGGGATGACAGTGGTTTGCGCCCTTTTTCATCAATAATTTACTTGGTTACATAATTTAAAGAGAAAAACATAGCTAAGACTTCCTCGCCGATTGATGTGATATCCGTTCGTCAAACCTCGCGAAGCTGCTCTTTTAAACCCTTTTGATGACGTTATTACTAAGGTTAACGACAGGAATAATATTTAGTTCAGGACTGGATCGCTCAAATGATGAGTAAGGTATTCGCTCTGCTGGTCAAATTCAACCTGTAGATGTGCAATTGTCGAGTCACTTCTACGCTTGTGCTTCCTGTAAGAACTAATCGTATCAACCAAGTTCTCCCATCAGCTCTGAAATCCACTTAGTGCCCGATCGTTTGCTGGGTGCGTCAGATCGAAAGACTTCCAAGTAGAGTATTCCATCCCCCAGATGGAATGACAATCTTTTACTCTGTGGGTATCATTTGTCGAGTTCGGCTAAAGACGATACTTGTTTTCTCTTTACGATATCCTTCCTTCGTGACCCATATAAACCGTTCCTCGACTCGAGGGTTTTCAAGTTCTCCCCACGTTTCTTCATCTGTGAGATCAACTGTTTCTCCGGCACTCCATTCACGAATTCTGTATACAGCGGCCAAAATTACAACATCATAACTTTGGATCTGAAGATGCCAGCGAAAATTTTGTCCTAAAAGGAAGAGCCTAAATGCCTTGATGGAATTTTATCTCCCACGAAACCTCCGTAGCCATTTTAAATCGTTTCTTACCGACCTCTCCACCAATCCCCAATGACGCAAATTACTTTAGCTCACCTGGAGCAATCTTTTATGACTTTCGCTCCACTTCTTTTCTATCCATTCCTTTCTGTTACTTTAGTTTTTCCGCCATTTTCTCTTTCCCCTATATCCTCATTTCCGCCTCTAATGGCACTTTACCCCACGCCCCCAGTTTTCTCTCTATACATCCTCCAATCTGTCTTTTTTCCTCTCTCCCTTATTCATGTTCCTCCTCTGAGATCTCTTGTCGGAGTTTTGTTATTGAGAGTATTTTTCTCTTACCCAAAGTAATTTTACTCGACAAATCGGTTCAATTATAAATTCCCCTCCGAATAATTCCTGTTCTATCTGTCTTTCCGTACCCATGATCGCAAAGTCCTTCTCCACGTTTGAATTCAGATTATTTTTTAATTGACGTACATTACCGCAGTTTATTGACTTTCTCGTAAAATTGCTGACGAAGTGTAAAGCATGCTGATAGAATATTTTTGCAACTGGGCTAATTAGTATCATTGCTCACATTTCTGTACAACTCCAGGATACTTCTCACACTGGCTAATTAAGACTGGGAAGAGCAGAATCTTTATCTTTACTCCCGAAGCGTGACTAGAGGGAATTGCTTGGTATTTTAATGGAATCTTAACATTGAAAAAACGCTATGGTGGAAAAAACTAGAATTTTGTTGATGCCAGCCCGTTTCCAATTGGAAGAGTTTCTTGCATTCTGACGTTAGCATAAAACCGATGTTCTGCTAAAATTAGTTACAACAGAGAATCGCAGTATCGCTGCCACATGAAGGGAGAATCAATATTTTGGAGAGATGTGCCATAACACTTCCATAAAATTATAAGGTTTCCTCCGCTTAAATTACTGTGATTAGGAAAAGTTTAATAAGAGCTCGGGCAATGGATTCGTTGAGTATTTTATTCCAGCATTATGATCAACCAATTGGTAGATTTTCAAACTCAGCTGAGAGCCTACCTTGCTTCATCCTTGAACTCAAAAACATTTAGGGCCGGAAAGAACGTTTTTGTACCGAGCCAAAGGCGATTTCAAGTGAAATTCTAAACCAGAGTATCGTATTTAGTTTTATATTTCTGGTATTTTACCAGTAAGTGGGGAATTATATGTTGCAAATTGCATCATTTCAATTTGTACTTTGAGTGGAAACCGCTGCATAAAATGTTACCTGCACTCGAAGCCTCGTGGAAGGATCGACCCTCATTTAGCTGGACCCATACTCGGAATCCGAACCTCGGCGTCAACCCCTCACCGCGGGTGGGTAATGATAACTACTGACCAGCCGCACCATAGTATATAACTTTTAAAAGTTAACAATACATCCTAAATTTATGTTCATATATGTATTGCACTAAGTACGCTGACGTAAATGGTTTTTCAACCGCTGTTCCCCTGTTATGCGATTAATATTAACCATTTTACGTGCTCTAAAAAACCAAGCTGCGTAAACGTACGTAACCACGTAACTAAACAAGTATTCCAGCAGTTTTTCGGAGAAAAACAAACAGCTATAACTTTTACTAGTTATCTTCTATTTTTTTCATCGTAACGTGCATGAAACGTCATTTTTATGTGTATATAACATTTACTACATCTCTTCCCTGTTTGTCATCGGCTATCAGCGCCAGATATAAGAAATTTCACGTGGTTGCGCGTAGAGCGACGTATCTATGGCATATCCGTGTTTTTGCACTTACGTTAAGAACAAGCGGCTGTGACTTCTAAAAAAGTACCTTCCATGTATGCCATATGAGTTTTTCAATAAATACTAACTATTTTGCATGCATATATCATTTAATAGTCAACTTTTTGGTTTTTATGGGAATAAAGCTGTATATATGAGACGTTTCACGTGTCTGTTGCGCGTACATCAGGAGCAAACGAGTATGATTTCTACAAGTACCTTTCATGTTTTCCATCGAAGTCGTGTAAGAAATACTAACAATTTCCATCCATGGAACATTTAATGTATATCTTCCTTGTTCGTTATCGGCAATGAGCAAAAGACATAAACATGGTACGTGTTTTTTCCGCGTTCATCAAGTCATACAGGCCTGCTGTTTCCCCAAGTATCCTCTTTCCAATAAAAAATGTTGCTCAAAACCGTAGAGGTAGGTATATTGTGGAAACGATGATAATTGCATACAACGGAATCTCTGAAAAACAACATTGCAATACCTTGGCTGAACACGACTACATCCACACAATATCCTGCCGGCTACTCCTAGGGTGTATGACAGTTGGTGATGAATATACTCTATCCAGGTCAATGTAACGGCGAACATTCATGCATTAGCAAAAACCTGCTGGAAAAAGTTGTTTGTATCATAACTACATGATCCCTCATGGATCAACTAAATATTTTCTGCGATTAGGGAGCAATTTCTCAAGTTAATTCTTTATATACACTAGCTAAAGAAAAGGATCCATATTGGGGAGATAATTCTCTTATATACAAGGTTTGAAAACACTATATCTTAGAAGCAGATCTGTAGACACAGGAATTAGATAGAGATTTTTTGCAGTGTGACAAAATTCATTCTACATTTCCAACATGGGCATAACTTACTCTGTCCCCTCGTCGGGAATCATATCCAAAACCCTGAATTGTGTTGCAGGAATAAATTTGAGACCATCCATTGAAAATAAAACTTAATCTTTTAGGTGAATTCCAAACCAATGAATTTTCTGACCACGTTATTAACATTTTACGAATTCCGATATCCCAGAGTACATCAGATCATGAGAGTAAAATTAGGGAACTTGACTGCGGAGCAGAGACGATTTTGCTCGTTTTCCTAAACAAGTATGAATTTTCCTATGCATGCTCCTATGTAGTATTAGTCTTCATCTACATCTACATAACACCCAGCGAGCCGCCGCATGGGCGTAGGCATGAGCCGCCGCAGGGGGTGTTAGGTCATCAGTCGTGTAAATATATAATTTTTTGGAGGTGAAATGGTGACATGTACAAATGACATACATCTATGCCTTCATAATACCCTACGAGCCACGGCATGAGCATGAGGCAGGGGGTGTTAGGTCACCAGCCGTGTAAAGATGTAAGGTTTGGGAGGTGGAATGGTGGCATTTATTATAGAAGTGTATTTAGTGGAGCTTAGTTTTTATTGTAGTCGCTCATTGAGCGCGGAAAGAACGAGTCTCTCTTATTTTACAGCATCTTTCAGATCTATAGATGTAGTGAGGAGTCATGATAATATTCTCTGTGTCACTCTGAAAAATATCACTTCTGAGCGTGCGCTCTGCTAGCGTGTAGCCTCCGAGTCACTAGGGATTCCAACTTTAATCCCTCTCAAAGTTAGAAGACACTATATGTACACTCTTTGCAGTTTTTAACAAAGTACACTGCCTCCCTTTGTACTTTATTTTTTTTTGGTTAAATCTTTATGGCCAGGGTCCCAAATGCTCGCGGCGTATTCGAGGTGTGGACTAACCAGAGCGAAGTTGCATCTTTCTTTTACTTTTTCCAAGTAGTTTCAATCGTCGTCTTAGAGTTTGCTGGTTGCAAGTGTTTTTCCTTTTTCTTCAATAGTCCTCAATTTATGACATATGCGCCTAATAATGGATATCACAAATTCATACAATTTCGTCTTCTCCATTACTAATTTGGAGCATTGTCTGACTAAAAGAGGCCCAGGACACGGACGGTAACTAGTTAGCCATCACAGTGGATCATATTTCATTACAAATAACTGTTCGTACCTGTGGATTAAGGATGATAAATGTAATAATGAGATGCAAAAGCTGCCCAAAACATATAGTCTATACACTGCGAAAAGAACTCTACGGCAAATGGGCCACATTTTTTTACTGTCACACCTTTTGCAGCTATTAATATTCATTAAAATGCAGCAATAATCATTAATATTAACAAACCGTTAATTGAAAATAGAGACGTTTAATCTCTCACGAGGTTCATCCCAACAAGACCAAAGTTTAAAGTATACATAACATTGAACGGAGTCGACTGATACAGAGAATAAATACGTTCCACACCAAGGAACTTTGGGAAAGAGAATAATATTAGTTTCAATAATAATATTAGTAGCTGTTTAGATGCCTTTTTATTCTGTTTTGGAAGCCAAATGCAGAGCATGATGTCATTTTTCACGCACAGATGGCTGCTCGCGGCACTCGCCTTATATCCCCAATTTACGCTATGAAACACGTGACTACGGCACTTGTGTTAATTTTGGAGGCAGCCACATGCACGTTATATTCGCTAAAATTCTCGATGGACTCAATACATCCACAACTGAGCCACAACAAAGCCGAGAAAGTCACCAGATTTCAATGCTTTTGCATAGGATCACCCAATGTTTTCATAGTCACAACATGACTAAATGCGCAAAATTCGGCTTCAACTCTCCCCGCTGAAGAGAGCTTTAAGGCTACCCCAGTGGAACGATGAGTGGACGAAGACTGCGCCAGCCCTTTTCAGTCTTAACAGCTATGACACATATGTTGGTTTTTAATTATTTGATGTTCAGCGAGAGCATTTATATCGGTGGTAAGTGCAGACTTGTGTTTGTGTTTCGACGTCGGTACTTGGTTTACTGTCCCATCGTGTGACATCTGATATCGAAAATGGTGCGCAAGAGTTCTATGTGGGAATATTTGACTGAAAACTGAATGTCAGCAAAGACAAGTGCATGGTTTGAAGTTGAGAATTGACTATTACGGGAGTGCTGCAACTCACATCGCTTATCAAGGATTAAGGATAATACTGTGCTTGAGACTTAGAACACCGTCAGCGGGTAAAATGAACTAGTGAGGGCAGCGAGGGACCCTTTCAAGTAGACCAAGAGAAAGGAAATGATCCGGATCCACGAGTGCCTCTAATTGCTCTCATAATTGTAAATCGTTTCGTTTCAGCATCCATGGGCTAAGATTATACATCTATCCTTACTTTCTCAAGTTTTTTCTTTTTCCAGTCCTTCATTCTTTGGCTTCCTCATGCTCGTTCTTCCCCGAAAGTACTCTTCATATCATCATTTTCTCATCAAACAGGTACTTCAGCTCCACAATTATCATTCAGAATATTTCCAGTATTTCCCTATTTCCTATATATTGTTTTTTAGAATAAAACCATCATTCCACGTACAATTTTTGCGCCGTTTACATTGGCCATCACTATTTTGGTCACGAAATAATTGCAACATGATCAACTTTAATTAAAATCATAAAATACCATAGTTTCCGTTTATTTTGCAAAATAGAAGCGTGTTAGGTTTGTGTTTGGAACTTGAGCTAAAGTCAACTAGTGTGTCGTCCAGTCTACTTTCGAAGTCAGAGTGACCAATGTGGAAGTCGAAAGTCAACTTTTGCGGAACGATTCCAATTCCTAGGTGCGCCAGGCAACTTGGGTGGCATGCGCTCTCTCGGTGTCGTGTCTTGGAAATACTTCCGCAGAAATTGAAAATATTCGATATGGAACAAATAAAATATATAATGAAACGTTTTTAATTCCTTAAAGTGAATTAATAACACCCACGGGATCCTTAATTGTCAGGGATGACCGGAAAACAGGAAAATATGGCGCAATTTAATAACTTTAGGTGCAATACATCTTCTCCCTTTCCAATGGCAATATTTTACTTATAATATTTCCTAACCCGATGGCACCAATCAGGGTATGTTCCAAAAGAAATTCGGGTTTCCGAAAAATAAGGACCACTCCGCGCGCCACGCCACGGCGCAGCGGCGGCGGCGTGGCGGCGCGCCGCAAGTTTTGACTCGGCAGCGGTGGCGTGGCCAAATTTGCCGGCGGCACGGCGGCGTCAGCGCGGCGCCCATCTCTACTTTAGCCTTTCCAACTTGATTGCTGTAATTTTAGTCTATGGCAGAATACAAACCATGACTTACCACCGTTTAATTATGTAAGAGAAATATATAGAATCAATAAAAACCGGGGAAGTGTAGTATATCCATGCGACTCTTTGATGTGAGATTGCTTTATAGTGGAACGAGGCTATGTGAGTTCGAGTTAAGTGAGATCTGAGCACAAATATTTCATCGCCTTGCGTTCTTCTTATTTTTACCATCCTAGATGTCATTGAGTCGCGGAAAACACATTTGGCACGTGTGTACTCGGTACATGCATGGATACTCAATTCCTTATCAAGTAAAACCAACAAAGTCACGATTGATTGTCTTCATTTTTACATATGACTATCTCACATGGTTTTCTTGAAGTAGCGACGTGCCAAATCCCAAGATCTATGCGATAATCGCAAGTTTTATTTCAGGGAAGAAAACGACATGAGAATTCCAGGCTCCATTCTCACGTAGAAATTCACTCATTGCTTTTTTTAAGTGATTCGTGGAATTCCCGTAATCTACTTCGTGCTCCATCCCAATCTGCCGCCTAAAAAAATCGTGCCAACTCGCGAGAACGAACTGGCTCCATTTTTGAAATTTGTTGCGCGGCTTTGGCGGCCGGGGGATTGAGTTTTCAAAGCTCGTGTTGGGTTTCCCCTAACGTGGAAAGCGTGTGAAGTTGGTTGTCGCAGCAGGGTGGAAGTGATTGTGGCTTTGCAACGCCGCAGCAGGTTCGGGTTAAATTCTTATTGCTCGGAGCACGAAAAAGGTTTAGCTGCATAGGCTCCGTGCCCGCACAGCTTTAGAGGGGATTAATTATTTGCAGAAACGAAACTCTTTGACAGAGAGCAATCAATCAATCTCTTTCCCCACACGGAAAGCGTTTCGAGCGGGTTTATCGCCACAGATGTAATGGATACTCGTGAAATCTACTTTAAAACTCTTTCATCAATCTGAAAGCTCCCTATATATACATTTTCGCCATTCGCAACATATTTTTTTGCTTGGTCTCGTTCACATGCGTACTCAGGGAGGATGTTGTATTTTTTATCAATCCTTCATCGGAGACTCTACAATATTTAGATTGCATGATTGATATCTTCATTTCAGTAATCGATTATGTATCAACCCATCGAAATAATTCTATTTGTTTCAGATGATATCGAATTTTATTGCCTGTGATTCCTCTTTACTCATTATATTCTTTAATGTTTAATAGTAGATTTTCAAAGTTCTTAGAAAGCAATTTCAGATGCGGATTTAATTTTTGCGCCATCCTTTCTCAAGAATATTAATATATTCACTTGTAGTGATAGTCATGACTTCCATGCAATTAATAGTAAATAACCTACAAAATAGCACCTTGTAAGTAATTATGGTGCTTCAGCACCTAGTCGTCTTTTGGTGTTAATCGAGAAAAAAGAGTTATACCATTCAGTTTAACTTTTTTGTAGAGATTCTTTGTCTTTATTTGACCGATTATGAATTGTAGTAGGACGTGTCGCTTGAACATGAACTAGAATGAATTAATTGAACGCGTATAAATGTGTCTGTTCCGTTATCAATTCTAGCATTAGTCACTATTCTTACAGCAGTTTCTCTCGAGTGAAGAAAGGGATTAGTTACCGAATTTATATCTTTGACTTCCGTCAATGCTTATAAGTAGGCAATAAGATTGAGCTCTACCTATTGAAAAAACGCGTCGTCATATGTTTGCTACGTCCTGCTGGTAAGCGCATTGCCGCTGACACTCGGCAGCTGACTGAATGTTAAGAATTCCCATTGTGTTCCCCATATTTATTAAATATCATGTTTTAGAATTTGAAATTGCACGCGTAAAGAAATACATAACCACTGTTGCCATACTTGGCGACTACAGCCCATAGTGCTTTGGCACTGGCTTTACTGTTCAGACTTCTCTTTTATGTAACGCTCAATCCAGTTTCCTGTCGGTAATATGACCTTAAGCGTTGTTTCTAAAATAGGAACGGAGGACTGCATTTCCCTCGATTGCATTCCAACGTAGAGCTTTATGATCGACTCCGCAGTCAACTGCGGCACAAAAAGAGAACTAATTCCAGTCTACCTTCGTGTCAGCTGCGAAGAAGAATCTCCCGAGACGCACATTTTCATGGCGGCGTGAGCATCCTCAAGGTGAGACGACGTGGGCGGGAGTGAGCTCACCGTGGGAAGTGAAATGCTGCCAAGTTCTTGAGAAGCGCTCGCCCCAGAAATTCACCCTGTCCTCCGAAATTCGCGCACGATCAACTCACAATGCGATGCGGGTTGACTTCCGGCGGGGGAAGCCTGTTGCCGAGTTTTGACGGAATCGGAGGCCTCGACTCCGTTCAAAACGCTCCCAGGGCTTCCCATGAAGCCTTCTCAAACCGAAAGGGGAGCAGCCACTGCGCCGAGCCCCGGGGTCAGCGGGGCGGAAGTCACGAAGCGAACGCCCGTTTCCGACTCTTGTGTGAGAGAGGATGCGAGGACGACAGATGTGATGGCCGTCGGAGGAGAAAGATGCCAGTCATAGCCCCACCCCCTCAATTCAGGACCCCTCTCCCCCCGAGCGCGGCAGGGATTGGCGGCTGTGCCCAACTATATCCCTGGAAAACGGGCGTTATACTACAAGCTCGTGTTAAGCGTCGGTATATTCGTCCCAAATATATTCCTCCCGAAGACTTGAATTGGTATGGTGGCTAAGGTTCTAACTTCCCAATTTGAGGTATCTGGTTTTCATCCCAGCATTTTTCCGATGGCGATTTTTTTGTCTCTTTATGTGTAATAATCCTTGTAATGGAACGTAATTCTTCGGTCCCCTTGGTATATCTTTTGTTTAGAGTATACTGACACCGGATTTGTCTTGCCCTCCCTCCTGCGTATGACCCTGCCTACGTACATTACTCTTTTAAAAAATGCCTCAGTTTGGTCACTTTCCTAAATAACACAACTACATCTGTCGCAAAAGCTTGTAAAAGACTGTGAATTCGCTGCTAGAGCTTGTAAATTTTCTGAGTGCCTCATCACATGAGAAGTAAATATGGAGAATGGTGTGGTGAGAAAGAACGGGGGTGAAGGTAAGGATGGGTGTCTTCAACTCTTCGCCAAACATTCAGAATGGAGGACGCATTCCACATAAAATGATTAAAAATTCACGTAGCTACAACCCATTTGTCTGCCATGATTGCTTCCTAGAAAACTATTTCCTCCAGTCCCCAAATCTTCCAATACACCTCCGCTACGAACGCCCGCTGTAAAAAAGCGACGCACAATAAATAAATTAAGATAAGGACACCATTATGAACGGCTAGACAGTGTGGGGATACATGCAAGGCTAAATTAAAGGACAATTTTTGGATAACATAATTTTTAGGGTGACACGGAAGACATTACTATACCACTGCTGTATATCTCGATAAGAAATAGAAAAGGATATATGGAGTAAAAGACGAGAAACAATAGAATAAATAGATACGAGGTGCTGTATTCTCACTAACCATTAATATAAATAAAGGGTGTGTAACTGAGTGGTACACGGTTTACTCATAACGCATTTTGCCACTCGTCCTTTCCATTTTCTGATTCATTATCCCGATCCTATTCCTTCTTCATGCTAATATCCTTCCACCTCCCGCCACGTACCCTTCCGGTGTCTTGTAGATGTAGACATTTTCAGTAAAAGCAAGCAAAATCACTGTATCGTTGAAATTTAGGTAATCATAACTGAAAAACTTATAGACTAGTGTTTAGGACGCTGTATCTCTAAGTAAGATCAACCGATTTTAACGAAATAAAATGTGTACAATAGAATGATCAATTCTACGTTTACTGATTTGTGTAAATAATTTTTTCTATCCTTATCTACACTTTTACGATACTTGTTTTGAAAAAAGGCCCTGTTTTCGGCGCCCAAAACTCGATGGCCCGAATTTATTTTGTCGCCATTTTCTTATTATTTATTGAAGGGATGAAAGATTTTGATATAAATTAGTCAAATATGTTTTTAACATACTAAATGAAAAAAATTGTTTGTATGTTGAGTTTTACACGAGCTGTTAGTAAGTTGTTTTTCATTATTCATTGTAAATTTCCCCAAAATGGTGTCTGGCGGTAGGTCCGTTGCGTACCTACATCAGTTTATTTTCGCATAAAAGTTAGGGCTTCCGTGATTTGGAGTCCACCTAGGCGCATTCCTTTACTGAGGCTCGCGGCATACTATGCAGATGTAGTTCCACGCATGCATGTAGTCAGTCCAACGCTGAGTGAGAGAGGAAACGAGTTCGCCCGTAGGGTGAAGCAACTCCGAACGAGGGAAGGGTGCCATGAGGTGCTGCCACCTGGGGGATTGGTGAGGGTGGGTGAGGGATGAGTGTATATATAATTATGCAAATGGGGTGCGAGGGAAAGAGACGGGGGATGGGGGCGGTCGAAAGGCAGGTCAAGAGGGAGAAGAGAGCAGGATGGATGGGGAAGAGGAACTAATGTGAAGGGTAGGGCTAAAGGCAAAGGGGAGGAGATTTGGAGGGAAAAGAGGAGAGATAGGAGGAAGGAGAAGAGAAAGATGGAAGGAGAAGAAGAAGGAGCGAAGAAAGTTCCTCGGTCCGAAAAGAATGTGCGCGGAAGATTGAACGGATTTCTTTAGGACGGCGTGTCTAGCCTGTTAAAGTATGGGCTACCAGAACGGCATAGGAGAGAGTGAAGGAAAAGCTGATACAGTGGGGAATAAGTAAAGAAAAGGCGGCAGTGAAAACCGAAAAAGTTTAGAGAACCCACCAAACATACAGTCTGTTTAGTTTTACTAATTAAAGAATAGTTTCCAAGCTCTATGCGTTAGGGTGAAATTGGCAGTGAAAACATTAATCTCCTCTCCGGAGATGTTTTAAAGAAGAGACGGAATAAATACAGGCCGTAAATACTGTGATGGTTGATAAAATATGTAAAAGTCACGGAATTCCTTGATCGTATGTGTTACATAATCTTTTGCAAATAAAAAATTACCTACGCATCTGAAAACAGCTAAACTCCTTAATCCTATCACTAAAAAATGGAGTAAGACCTAGAGTAAAATCACTTTTTTCGATTTTCACGCTTTATTATTAGAAGCGCTCCAGGAATTTGACTCTATCCGCTGAGGCCATAATTTTTCTTGAAAAGTATTTTGTCAGTGTGGGAATAAAACCAGCATTCACAGCGTCACACCAGCGGTGACTGGCGTTAATAATGGGCAGACTAAGCCGTATAAAAGAAAAACATGTGACATTAACATATAGTTTATACCACAAATAGTGTGCCTACTTTTACTCCATTTCAAATACTTCTTATTGCTGAAGGAACCTAATTTTAGCGAAAAATCTTTGCATGCAGTTTTGGGTGTCGTTATTGGAGTAAGAGATACAAATAAACTCACACACACGACAGCCACTAGAGGGACGAGGAAAGGGATGGAGATGGAAAAATAATAAGGGAGTGGACGGGCATTTATTTTTTTGCCTTTGTGTTAAATCAAATTGTGAAAACTTTAGTAAGTTTCAATTAGGATATTTCGAAAAGTGAACGAAACGAATTTTACTTGAAATAACCGTCAAACAGTTGTTTGAAAAGGCTGGGAACTCTGAAATAAATCTTGAGCATGAATATAGTTTTACCAAAAAAAAGAAACGGTGAAGTAGGATTTAGCCCTAACTGAGCCAAGTAGCACAGATCAAGGGAGAAAATCAATGAGAAATGAGGTAAGATCGCGGAAGGATCTACCAAAAAAGGAAAAAAAAAGGCTAAACGTGGAAAGAAGAGATGATGATCGAGCTATGTTTAAGCCTCTACGTATATTCTCAGGGCCCATTGCTCCGAATACTCACAATTCATGGCTTTTAAACCCTTCCATAAGTGGAATTGAAACTTTTGTTCATCATTGGATGAAAAAAAATGTATTCTGCTGGTATAAAACAGTTCTGATCAAGGCGAGTGTCTTTCCACGAAGGAGGGGCTTCAACAACTCGCTTATTTACTTGCGTGCGACCTCAACTCCGTAGCCCACTCGCAAAATAGGAGTTAATACTCGATGATACGGGATGGAGAGTCATCAAAGACAAATTAACATCTGCAGTTTGCTCATTATGGCAATATAGAGTTTCAATCCGACCAGTGCCGCAGGTTTTAAAGTTTGTGTTTTCCGTGCTACTTCGTTTTTTCTTCTAAGGGCATCGCTCAGAACTTTCATGGTCCTTGACTAATGTTGTGGAAAGAGTTTTGAAGGCGCAACTCAAGTTCTCGGTTAGCAGTACAGGGTTGAATAAAGAGATCAAAGAATATTTGGCCGACAATTTAAAAATCTAGTCATTTGAATTTGGTATCATTATGAAAGTTGGCTGTTCTAAAAAACTTTTTTCAGTGTAGGAAGCTCAATTATATTTTTTTACAAAGCATTCCAAATTAAATGCATTTTATTAAAGAGATTGCAATTTTTTTATTTATCATCCGTAATTTGGAGCTTAGTTCAATCCATTAAGGTATTCTTCAGTATAATTCCAAAAAAGTAAAAATGTTATTTTTTAATTGAATGGGAATGTGGAATATTATAATTATAGGAATTAAAGGCCGAATTTATTTTCGAACAATGGGAATAATAGAATCGGAATACCCAGCACTTAATTAGACTAATGAAAATATTTTTGCATCCTTTAATGGCCATAATGCCTCATTGTATTGTGAGGTTTCAGGCGATTGGCGCTTTGTTATCATTCGTGTAAGCATTCCACTCCGCAGTTCCATTTTCGTAGCTAATTATCTCTTTATCACTTTTTATTTTGTTCTCCACTTATCCTCTGCTGAAATTCGTTGGTTTCCAGATATTAGGAGGCGAATGACTTTGTGTTTTGCTTGAACCTGGCGTTGTCATGAAATTGATGAATTCGGTAGGCGTTATCATAACAACATCAGCTGCGGTGAATTGTTACGATTCGATCAAAACCAGCGCACATGACCCGCAGCTAACAAAGAAGCAATATTCAATATTCGACGGGTAGCGAGAGACAGCTTTTCATTGAAAATTGGAGTTTTAGTATCACTGTGGGCAGAATTTTGATGAAGAAGTAGAGGAACGGGAGGAATATATCGCTTAGAAATTAGAGCATTTCGACTTAAATGTGCCATGAGCTTACAGTTTTACGTCCAACCTGACGTGAGAGGTATTTTTCTGCTTCCGTTAGGTAAGAATTGAATCACTAAAATATCTCTCTCTTTCGGGGTCTGAACTCAATCCTTCAATTTGGGGAACTCTAGCCGTCATTCGAACCACATACCTCCATGGTTCCTAACAAAACACGGCATAGTTGACAAGTAACGCCTGAATACATACAATTTTATGATATCTCCGACAAACAAGACGTGGGAAACCATAAAACCTAAAGTTTTAGCTGCTTTCGTCATCCCATTCCCATACCGGTTAGGCAAAGTCAAGTTAGGGTTATCTATTTCTGTGAGGCCTAAACTTCCTCCCATTTCATAATTTTCTCCCCTCTGTCTAATCCTTGCATACTTCTTTGCTTGTACGATATTCATATATTGCTTCACACACCCTCTCTTGTTTTTAAAGACTCCAAGTATTCCTCCTCTTGCACCTTGGGTCTCTTGCTCCACATTCTCGCATGACTTTCTGGCTCTGGCTCATTTCACTTCTCCCGTAAACCAGTTTTATTGTTCAACTCCCATCCATTGTCTCCACAGAATCAAACTAATGGAAAACTCTTCTTTCGTATTTTTCCCATTAGTATGAGATACACCCCAAATTTGGTGACCCACTAATTCCAAGCCTTACCCTCCCACTTTTTCCGCCAACACTTCTCAGATACACCAATTCCACTGCATTTAGCCTATTTCAATGCTTATGCAGGGATAGCCAGGTTTTGCTTCCATATATTAAGTCGGAAAGAATAAATATGCATTGATGGAGAACACAATTGTTAACTACAATTTTGCTTTTCTCTCTTATTACTTGATACTGCCCATACATTCCATATAACTTTCCTTTTATCCTTAGCTCGTCTCTTAATCTCTTCATCTATCCTACCATCTCTCGCAATCATTCGACGAT
The DNA here is from genome assembly GCA_963169105.1 of Ceriagrion tenellum. NCBI lineage: Eukaryota > Metazoa > Arthropoda > Insecta > Odonata > Coenagrionidae > Ceriagrion > Ceriagrion tenellum. The sequence goes on along the minus strand of OY720635.1, from coordinate 141,441,581 downwards.
GGCACATGGAATCGTCCGCCTAATCATTTCATTATTTACCCTCACTACACAAGTAGTCCCTCCTACACCCATGTCAAAATGCCTAATTTGACCTCTATGGATGCATTCAATCTCCAATGCATTATTTCTGTTGTTTCTCAGAATTTATCCTGGAGCTGCTGCAATCCAAGAGGAAAATTAGCCAGCAACCAAACATTTAATTATAGAGGCACTCCCTACAGTATTGCATCCGACCATTACTCCTAAATACCAATCAATACATTAATCTCTCACACTTTTCTGTGTGAGCTTTGAAATTGACGTTATGCCCAAAATGGGCATAACGTCAATTTCAATGAGTTATTATCTCAGGCATGTTAAATAAATGAATTACTCAACATTGTCTTTATTAAAACGACGAAATTGACAAATTTTCAAACATTGCATTTAACAAATGATGTGGTACAAAGTCACTCGCACGGGTGCATATACACCAAGGTTGAAATTCGCTATGTTGGGTTTATTCACCGCGACAGTGGCTTTGTAAGCACGACTTCGTCTCATGTGCTACAATGTAGACGTGAGGCCTGAACATCTAGTGAGCATAAACCACTCAATTTTCGCCTTGAAGAAAGATGGCTTGGTGGTGTAAGACGATCTACCGGAGGCTGATCGAGAGGGAGAAGACCCCCCCAACTACAATATTGAACCCATGGAGGAACTGGGCTGCTTGCGGGGCGGACGCAGGGGCGGCGAGCGCCATGTTTGACACTATTGCCCGACTCCTCCTTACACGAGAGGTTATGTCGAGTATGAGGCTTGCCGATTCTCCGACCTGCCCTGCTTGCGGTCGGGTTGACTCCGCTCCCCACTACATTCTCGGCTGTGGCGATGGTGGGAGGGTGTGGGGGGCAATAAGAAAGACTTATCGTACCTGGGATGTCTTTGGTGGTGGTGCCATCACGGACGAAAAATTGTTAACATTAAACTTTCGGCTCTTCCCTCATTTTAAAAATATAGTACTTTCGACACTAATATCAAAATTCGTATATCTGAACTTATAACGCAAGACAGTAGGGAGAGGCCTCCTGTCCCTCATTGATAGCATATCGGTACCAGGTGCACCAATCACGGTGCGACCCTTCCTCACCTCCCTCTTCCGCCAGGCACTTATAGAAGACGGTGCAGATGCAGATGCAGAAGGAGGAACGTCATCGCCAGTGTAGGGGGAGGGATCTGGTGGCACTTATTCCCCCCCCCTTGGACGGCGGACTACTAATAATGGACTCAAGTTATAAATGAAACAAAATGACTATTATTGATAAAAATATGTATTTTGCATAACAAACTGAAATAAATATATATTGAACTAACTGGCTAACACACCTGACCGGCAATTGGGAGATCCGGGTTCGAATCCCGGTCAAGTCAAATGATTTTTTCATAGCGAATTTCAACCCTGGTGTATATGCACCCGTATGAGTGACTTCGTACTACATCATTTGTTAAATAAAATGAATTACTACTGGATGATAAAGAGGACACTACCATCCTGTAGCTCTTCATATTTTTAATATGCCTGAGATGATTTTCGCTCATTTTTGGCTTGAAATCCTATGCACAGCTAACGCAAATTTATCATTTGAATACTTTGTCAATATTCATCATTGGGAGCTTTAAATTGAATACAATGCAAGGACAGCCGGTTGACGGTAGTCCTTCTAAACAGGCAACCAACCTGCATAAATAATAGATTTTAAAAAGGAGTTTGGGAAAAGGAAGCAGTGATAGGCAGGAAGTGTTTTGGTGGGAGTGGTGTATTGACCTACATTTGCTGTGACCGTGAATGGGGCCCTCGAAAATACATATACCCCCTTACTCGACCAGGTATCTCTTTCATTGTGTCGCGCTATATCTACTGAAGACAATGTGGATGTAAGCAAAAGCAACTTTCGAGCCACATTAAAGCTCGTGTGCTCGAGTTTATTCCAATTACTGATGCCTTGCGTGTAACCCTCAAGTCGCATCGTCTCCCGAAACAGTTCTCACAATATTTATGTCATTCTCTCTGTGTTTCGTGGCGTTTTTTTACATGTAGTATGGTGGATGGACTATTTGATTCCCATCGAAAGGCACTGGATATCGATACTATAATTTGAGGAATTTTCTGCAAAAATTCGATCCTTAATTGGGTCGTATTAGAACAGAACTTCAAGAATAGTGCTCCCTAATACTGTCTCCCCCGCAGTGCCTTCCCTAGGGGGCAGGCTTATGACAATTGTGGGTATTTCTTCAGCCTTCTATTTTTCATTGATATGATTCAACACCTACCAACCTACCAGCCTTAATATCTTTTGGACTGATTAAAAAAACAGGAGAGAAGCGCCGTCGGATGGATGGTTATAAAAATTCCTCTACCCCACACATCATCAAACTAAAATGAAAAAAGTAATGCACTGAGACACTGCATTCCTATTTTGTTCTTTCCCTCTTACAATTTCTATTCCTACCCTTCTTTTTAGCCGGAATCCTAACACCCCCAGCTAAACGCCTTGCGAAGGTTTGCAGAGTAATTTTTGGATGTAAATGAAGATAATCACGTCTGCTCTCGGGCGTTTCCCCGAATAGCCAGCCAAACCCGAATTCCAGCCTTCTGTTCCGGGTTCTGGAATAATCAATTAGTACTCTGTTATATATTACTCTGTACTAAAGAGTTCTGAATGATTATAACTTTAATTTCGCCTCTATAGAGGTTCACTGCTCGCTCCCCGTGGCGAAACTCCGGTTTTCGGTCCGGAGTCGAGGGGCGGTCGGCCCCGGGCAGAATAAGGGCGCTAGGCGGGGCCCGCCTCTACCTGGATAACACCTCTCGGTTCAGCCTTCATTTCCTTCCGGCCCCCGCGCGGCTGAGATTGATAAGAGGAAGAAATGGATGGGGTAAGAGGAGCTGCCGGCAGATAGGCATTTGTATCGTCCGGGGCCCATGCCTTTCCCGCCGAGTGTTGTAAAACTCGGATTCCCTTCGATCAATCAAGTCCACGGCGGCCTGGTTTTGGAAGTGTGGATTCTTTCGTTACGGCGTTGATAGCGATCCCGTTCTCGGGTAAATGAGTGCTGGGCAGAAAAAATATACAACATCTCCCTACGCTGAAGTGGGAAGAACGGATTCGAGTTTAGACGAGGGCGAAGCTTTTCTCATTTCGTTTTTTAATTGTTTCATCAAACCTTTTCTCTGTTGACGCATTGTTTTTTCGCCTGAACATCAAATTTTCTTTTAAAAATGTAGTTATTCAGTCAAATACTCTGTTGACGAATGGAGTTACATTTTTTGAGGAATGCTCTATTCATTTGAACAATTTATTTTCCTTTATCCACATCACGTTTTTGTGTGTAACTCCCAATTTCTGTGTTTGACCATTATTTTGAGCAATTTAGCAGAAATATGTTATTTGATTTAAATTCTTCACACAGTTTGATTCTCTAGTGAGATAAAAGATGTTCAAATAAATAAAATCCCGTAATGATCAATCTCCAGGGTCACACATAACACTATTCTAATGGTTACCCTACCTGTCGCACGATTTCATTGATTAAATTGGATCTGGGACTTTTTTTCACTTAAGTTATGAAACGTTGTTAATTAATAATTACTCACAAATTGTTTATTCAGCAGGTTTATGAACTCAGACAGACTTTCCAAACATAATTTCAATAACTGCCAAAATAAATGAACTGAAGATAAAAAACATGTTACAGGAAGAAAATTATATTTTGCTTCCTACCTCAGTAACTTGACAATACCGCAGCAGGAAATATTTTCCGGCTTTCATTGTTGCTTACGAAAATATTCGGAAGATAACAATTAGAGCGGATGCATGTCGAGCTCATAAACTAACAAAGTGTGATATCTTTCCATGTGAATACAAAGGATGCAGTTGTTATAAAAATTTAGTTGCATCTTGTTTTTCTTGTCAAACAATTGTTTAAAAAATAGGTGGTAATTACGAGTATTTTTAACCTCTGCACTTGAAACTCTGACTTAAATAGTCGTCATATATTTATGCTTGAATATTTTTATCCATTTTCCTGTCAACAACATTTAATGTAGATACTTGACTGTTATTTTCTTGCTTTAGTCAACATATAAAAGCAATTTCAATTATGCCTGTATTGGTTGCTAGCCTAAATTGAATCTGGTGACCATTAATGGAAATTTCCAGTTTAATTTTGAGAGACCAACTGTAAAAGGCATCCTGTATTAAAGCGTTTGCTGCGTGAAAAACAATTTTCCCCTAAACTCATAATTAATCTGCTACTGTATCGAAATTATTTTTGCCAACCAAGGAAAATATTCTTAAAATCCCGAAAAAAATCCCGTTCAAATCCATCTGGAATTCATGTTTTTTTTATTTCAAGGCACATTTACATGCCACTCGACTAAGCAAGATTTTTTCCAATTAAATATATCTAGCGAGCGAATACATCGAGTGGGGAAGGAGAGAGAGAGAGGAGGGAGATATTGAACGATATAAACAAAGTGTCACACGCAGCGTCTAGCGGAACCGCACCACCAAGCCGTTTCCCCTTCGCTTTCAACTCGCGCGCCAACGGCCAGAGTAATTAAACGGATGCGGCGGTTTTAATGCAATCCCAATTACGGATGGGAGCGTTGCAGGTGGACCACCTCCAATTCGACGCCTCTCCCTCGCTACCCCCCCCCCTGCGCCCTCCGACATCCACACGGGCCCGAATCACCATCGTTCGTCCGAGCGACCCTTTCCAATTTCCCCCGTGTGGCGAGAAGGAAAAGCCGTGACGGGTCGGGCGGAGCTGCGAGTGTGGCTCGCCGGCGGTGGGTGGCCGCCATCGCCGGGGCCGATTCCGCGCACGACCAGGGTGTGTGCGTGAGAGGGACCCAACTTCCGCCTCGGCTGGAACGTGTGGGCCCTTGAGGGCTCCGCACCATACATCGTTCACCCTCAGGGCCGTGGTGACGATCGAGTGGTCCCGTGTCCCTGAAGGCGGGTGAAGGGATGTTTGGGGCCGTGGGGTTTGGGAGACGACCGTCCACCGGGGGTGTGGTGGAGTGGCGCTGGATGATCTGTCCGGGTGGGGTGGGAGATGCTCTCGTGAGAGGGACACTATTTGATTGATGGAGCCGTTATCTGGGCAATGCCACTCCCGACCTGTATCGTCGGGTTTGGAAGGGAGGAGGGTTGGGCGGTGAGGGGTGGGCGGGCGAAGGGAATGTGAGGAGATAGTATTCGAAGAGGAACGTCAAGGCTTCGAAAGTGAAAACGGCGACTCCCTTGCCAGCCTGGGTCGCAGTTCTTTATTGATAAAGTTTGCTCGGTTACTGGGGAAGGTCGAACCACTTTTATATATCATTTTTTCTTCTTTTGGGCGTTCATTACTTGAGGGGAAACCTCTGCAGAAGTCTGAGGATTTCGAGGTTCTTTAAGGTGCGTCTTCGTGAAATCCATCCCCGATAAATCAAGCCTCTGCATGGACTGAATATAGCAATGATCTTGAGTCCACTCATCTCAGTATTAATTTGATGTACTCTGGGATTACTTTTATGACCTTAACGATTTTAAGAAAGGTTCTCTTTGAACTATTCCACTCTACGATAGGTTCATTAAATAGGTGTATACTGGTAAAGTAGGAATCTTTTTCCTTTTGATGGTTACTCATTTGAAACTCGTGATATCCATTCAAAAGGACGTTTGTATTTTCTCTGGATTCCTCGGTGAATAGGCTCCAAAAAGTTCCTTTCCATACTTTATTATATACTTAAATACATGATCTAAGTCATTAGTCATGGTAAGTGTGAATTTAGGAACAAAAATTTAAACTCTTAAATAGAAAAAGTACGCCATGGAAAGATGACCGTTCCATCAAATTTAGCTGAGATAGTGATAAAAGTGCAAAACAATATTTGCACCAATTAGATGAGCCTCTATAAGTTGAGAATTGGTATAAAACTACGCCAAGTGAATGTTACGAGAAAATTTTGGATCACACAAAAATTTCCAGCTGGCCAAGTATTTGTCTGTACCCCAGTTAAATCTTTATAGCTCAGACATTCGATAAGGTGCGAGAAATATAGTTTCCTGCTGATAATTAGTGTAAGAATTCCCGCTCAATCTCCCAACTTATTTGCACCATTCCTGATCCTTTAATTTATTCTACCGAAATATAAGGTATTACTTTTCATCACCTCATCAGTAAATCTAGTTAAACGCTGCCGGTGAAGACTAGGAGCTGCTGGATACACGAAGACTACTGGCTAGCCTTAAACTACTTGAAAATTTCAGGTCAGGCGAATTCGTCTAAGACATGGGGATATAATTTTGACCCAACACTATACCTTTTACGCATGTTAACTAATCATTCACCTTTCCCTCCTCCTTTTCCTATTCCCCTCCCCTTCACAAATCTGTTGTCCTAACACCTCTTACCACAATCCTCAGAGGACGCTCGAAGGGTAGTTCTTTGATTTAGATCACTTCTCTTTCCAAAAATCTCTATTCTTTTCTTTTATCGCCCTTATACCCCCTGCTCTTGTGGAATATCTCAGGGAAATATCTGAATGTCAATCTTGCATGCCCACTAGATCAGTAGGGATTCATTTTCTCATATAATTTTACGTTATCATAAGGTGAACTTGCTCTTGGTGAAACTTATCACCGACGGTTGTTCATCTTGACGTGCAAAAACATAATTTAGTCTATCATAATCAAAGACCACTCCAGTTACTTTTTCTTAATTACTAAGTTTTCAGGGAAGTAAATTTATTTGTACTTTTTCTTTGTAATTTAATATAAATTTCGTATACTGTTGTTGAGTTCACTTTAAGGACATGAGTTTAGGCCTCGCCATAATGAGGAGTTTTGTTTAGAGGAATTCTTTAGACATTCATAGAAACGTTTCAAAAAGTCCTCTTTCTTCGAACACGCTCTTTTCTCTCTTTGTGGCTGCTTAACCCACTTGTGAGAATAGAGCTTTTCTTGAAAAGGATTCCTTTTGAATATTTGCAGGATATAAAAAGTAACACAGAAGGACATTTTGTAAGTGCTCATTTTATAACTGAGTACAAGACGCAGGTCTGAGTCCTTACTAGGCTCTTTGTGGAGCAGCGTATCCATTTTAACGTAGGTAAACATTTTTAGTAATTTTTTAATTAGTCAAATCAATTTTTGTTCAAAAAGTCTTGCTGAACCTAATTTAAAACAGTATTAGAGGTATTACTCAGGTATTTCTCTGGCGGAATTTGAGTCCGTTACGAAATTCTTTTGTCTTTTCTCTTCTAGAAAAAATATTTAATATTTTGTTTTTTAAAGTTTTATTATTCTGAGATATTATGACAGAACTCTCTGTTATTCTTGTCACGTATACCGCATTCTTTATTATGAACTCCACTAATATAAGCAATCAGTTTTGGCGATCAGTATTTTTAACCGGTTATGTTATAAGTGGAGCATGATATTCTCTCGTTGGCCTACCTAAATTTGATAAATTAGTTAAAACACATCATAGCAACTTATATGAAAGTGATTTTTCATGAATAGCTGGCCTGCCACCAATTTCAGCGCTAAAAATAGTTACTTAAGGCAAGGAAATCGATGTACATGCTTTCGAAATATTTGATAAAGTGATTTAATTTGTAATTGTATTGTAACTTGGTGATGCATTTAATTTATGCTGGAGATTCATTTCTTTAAAAGAACTTTCTTTGTTAGCATACTATTTTACCAAGATTTATGACCCTTGTTTATTTATTTCCTTTCCTTGAGGTAGTTATTCCGCAGTTTACGTATTTATTCCTGGCTCAACGTAATTGGTGATTTAATGGACATGATGAGATCTTATCTTGATCGAGTAAATTATCGTAAAGTATAACCTTGGCTTGATCCACCTGAGCCCGAGGATCCGAAAAAAGAGCAGTTTACGTACTTATTCCTGGCTCAACGTAATTGGTGATTTAATGGACATGATGAGATCTTATCTTGATCGAGTAAATTATCGTAAAGTATAACCTTGGCTTGATCCACCTGAGCCCGAGGATCCGAAAAAAGAGCCGCGAATACTTCCTTTAACGTTTAAAATTGCAAAGTCAGGGATTAATTTTTAGGGCCTATCTTATGATTTTATCTTAAAATCACCGCCAGCTAGGGAAACCTGGTAGTGCGATAAACGTTCCCACCACAAATAAGAAATTTGAGGGCTGAGGTTTTTGTGGGAGACGGGAGTAGGAGGCGGAGTGGAAGGGCTGTAGGGCGGAGAGAGGTGCGAACGAAAATCTCTCCCGCATTCGAACTCGTCGCCCTCCCTTGTATTTTGCCACTCTGTGATTTCCCGGCCGTCCGCCCCTCCTCCTAGAGATGTGGTTTCAATCCCACTCGCTTCCCGTCGCTCTCTTCTCCTGCAAGCGGGCCCACGATGGGCAATCCATGTGCCGAGTCGTGCGTTACCTTCCCGAAATTGAAGAAGAAAATGGGGTACGTTTGGGATGCGGAGTTGAGGAAAATGCCGGGCGTATAATAGGATTAAGGAAAAAGTGGAGGTTGTATTGACGTGCCGTATCTTCGTCTCAAGAAGAGAAAATTGTTTAGTTAAATTAAAGAGTCAGTAAATTTAATTAATATGCAAATTACCAATAAAGGTAGAGGAAATATTACTCCTATGCATGAATTCCAGACATCCAGTCCACCATTGGCAGGGTGCGTTAAATCTCGTACACTTACACTTTTGACTTGGACAATTTACATCTTTTATTTATAGTTTCTTCGGTTGGTTGAGTGGTTCGATATTTGGGGAGATGACCAATAACTGGGATAATTTTAACTATTTAGGATTGTTTGGTAGGTTGATATGAGAATTAGTATTTTGGAGGGCAAAGGAGTGCTAAGAGAAACTGGGCATCGTCGAACGCCACTCGCAACTAAAGTCACCTGGTGGGCCACGACTGAACGTCCCATCACATGGGCAGAGAATTGTACTGGAAGTTTCTTTCTAATGAAAACCAAGTAGGGATTGGTAATCCAGTGAATAATTTCCGCCACCGTCGGAACAGGATATACTGAACATGAACTCAGGCCGTTGGGATGAGAAGCTAGTACTTTGGCCAATATTCCGGCACGATCCCTTCATTGCTTCCGTGCCCCTCACTTCTTCCTCTTTTACATATTTTCGTGGCAGAAATTGTTTATTCCTCTGGTTTTTTCTGCACTTTGGCATTATTTTCTGCTCCCTCCTTTTTAACTTCTTAACCCTTTCGCCTCAAACTACTACGCTCTCATACACACTCTTCAATTCAAAACATCGCGAAATTGCAATCTCGGTTCTTTCTCCCCTCATGTGCTTTGAGCGTGGATTCAATATGTGTCAGGCTTCGTCTCAAGAGCTTTTTTCTGCGGTAAAATTTGCAGTTACTTAATTTCCGTGAGGAGGCCGGTTTTTATAATTAGTCAGAAGAAATAAAAGAAACGCGGGATTCGAGCGCTTGAATTACTGTTTACGGGAACCATAGCCGTGAATAATGAATGGAATGAAATATAAAAGAAGGTATATCATGTTTAAAGCTCTTTGAAGCTGCATTTCATCGGCTTTCTTACCCAAAATGTAAAAGGACTCTCGCCTTTGTAATTTAAACATGTGCTATAGTATCTTATCAATATTTTGACTAATTTTTCTTTTATTGAAAAACTGGAAATAGTAACCCCAACCTCAATTTCAGTGTTCATTTTAGTGCTCAAATTAAAGGCGTGGTATGTAAATTAAAAGTTAGTTATTCATAATCGAGAAAATGAAAAATAAATGATCTTACTCCCAAAGAAAAGTTTCTACTTCATACACACCTGCTCCCCCAACCTTTACCACCTCGATACCCACCTCAAACCTTTAACCACCATAATCGAAATGAATGAAATATTTCATTCTAGCACAAATTACTTGCCGGGGGATTCCAAGTCCAAATGTAGTAATTTGTAATATGATTAATAGTGAGTCATTAAGTCAGCATATAGCTAATTTCGTGCGGTTGTTACACTAAAAAATTTAAGACGAATTCTCTATATTGAAGCAGATGTATTTCTTCAATTTTCTCAACCATATCATGCAATTACTCTGTCCTAAATACATACTTCAAATGCTATGGAGAAAGTCGAAAAAGTCCAAAACGATGCTTTGGAGCAATTGCATTTGAGTTTTGGCATTGATCGATGTAGAAATTTATATTTCTTTATAGAACTTGGGCGAGAAAAATGAACCAAGTTTTTTTTCCGTTAAGCTACGTTGAGTAAAATGGTTTTATTGAGAGAGGGTTGAGAGAAAGCTGTGGAAAATTTTGAAAGTGAATAAATGCAATGATGGATAAATACATTGTAATAAAACACTGGTGGTAAACATTGATATAGCCCACGGAGAGTGTGTACTCACCGTGAACATATCCTATCCTTAATTATTTTCTATACTAGGTGAGCTAGCACAATATGTTCGCCTATACCATTAAATAATCGATGCAAAGATTCGGAAATTGGAAAACTCCATGATTCATTGCATTAGTTCTAAACCTAAATTATGGGTCCATATGGGATATTCTTTTTTATATTATGCCGTCATTTTGCTGAAATATGCTACTTTTGAAATGCAAATGTCATTAAATACATATTCAATATGGCATCTCTGCAACATAGAAAACGGACAAAGGGAGAAATGTCACATGAAATAATATCGTGGTATTTAGTATATCCTATATTCGGATTCAACGCTCGGCCTAATCTTCTAATATTTCAACAATAAAAAATAATCAATTTAAATAACTCTCCCAAAAAGGTCTTCCGTCTATATATTTTTAAAATAAAACTAAGGCTACAATATCCTCATATTACCTTAAGTTAGTATTCGCTAAGTTGAATTATAGACCACTTCTTCATTACCTTTGGCAAGACGTTGTTTAAATAGCAACAGAGAACTGAAGGAAAAAATATATATATACTTGTAATTTGGTTTGTTGTTCATCTATTTAAGCGTAGGTGTAAAGTCTAATGATTTTGGGGATCGATTTTTGGTAAATATTTCTGCAAGTACACGAAAGATCAAATTTACATGTATTTCTTATGGTATCAGAATACCCTTAACAGTGTTAAAGATATACATACATAGTTATTTATGCATATTGATTCTGATATTTTATGAATTTTGTGAGATTCATCATAATTTTCTTTTCATGAATATTTTATTAAAAATTTCATTCGTTGAGGCTCGCAAAAGTGTTGGCTGCCTCTAATCGTTTCGTAATGTCGTACTTGAGGTCGCTAATAGCTTCACAAAGGTCGTCTAATATTTTAAAATTTCAACTTACCTCATTAAGTTAAATTGATGACGTAGTGGTTCATGTCCACATCATATTACTATCAATAGTTAATCTCCTGAGAGATATTTGAGCTAGCAGAGTGACACTGACAAAAGTTGTTTTTATGTAGTTGCTATAATTCTCTTCATTTGGAATTTAGTACCATAAGGTAAGCATAAGATATTAAATTGAACTAACCTATGCATAATCATGCATCATATATTCTGATTATCTCATAATTGTATTAAGTGTAAGGACTTCATCTCTCAATAAAATTCCATGAAGTGATTTTTATTGTATTTATAAGTATACCCTAGATATTAAATTTATAAGCTCCCATATTTCAGAAATAGTGCATTCATTTTCTCGCTCTTATTCACCCAGCCTATAGACGCTTGAAATTCAATAATAGTCCAAATAAGAGGCACAGATACCTATTCCCTGCTCGCGTGAGTTTCTCAGATAGGCTGGAAAAGGGGAGAGAAACCATTCTATCGGCTGTACTCTCCTAACTACGGAAAAAAATTCTAGCGACATTTTATTAAATTTCATTGAAGTAAATTTGGATTAGGAAATGCTTGTTGGTTGGGGGCGGAGTGCAGGTGATAGTCCGCAGACTACTATCGTTTGTTGCTGGATGGAATTGTAAACGGATACGCGAAGCTAGTCCTCCTGTGTGCAAATCTAAAAGTCAAAGCGATAAGATTTGTTAATGTACCACATTAAGATTTCGTTGTATTTTTTCACTCGCTTTTTAAATATCCAGAGTATTGGGGTACTTAAAAAAAGTTTCAATACAAATTTATCTGCCTCTTTTCATTTTTTTACCGAAAAAATCACACATTTATCGCAACTTTGTGCGAGTGAAAATGTAATTGAATCCAGCGGTAGATTTTATAGGCAATCAGCATACAACGCCAGATTACGGTATTGTGGCTCTTTCGCGCATTAAAGTTGGAATTCAATCTCGTTTTTGAGAGGCCAATTGGGTTATCAAATTTTTATTTGCGATGAATCTACATATTACCATTGAGGGTTGTGAGGTCACAATATGTTGAATGATATTGAAAAGAGATTACCCAATTTTTTATGTATCAGCGAATTGAATGGTGTTGCTATTTTGTATTACAATGGAAATCACGAATTACTCGTGGGAAAAATTATAACTCATACCAATTTGCTGCACATCCACTCTCAAGTAACTTCCAGTTGTGATAAAATCAACCGGTTTAATGTGGGATTCGAGTAATTTTCCTCAGTGGAGCCATTTTTGGCTTGCGTTTTGTATTTCATTAGTAGGTTGAACATTGGCGATATGCTTCACCTACCCAGAGACGGATCACGCTCAATGAATTCCCAGTTTAAGTTTGGCTGTGCCTGTTTTTTTCCTTGCATTTGTTCCGATTAAATATTTTCCTTAGTATGTCAAGCCCCATAAAGCATAATTTTACTTTTACCTCTGAAGTAATAAAAACCTACTTGTGGAAAAGTATTTATGTTTTCGACTGGTTCTTTCTACGAATTTGACGAAAAAAAACATGCATTATTCGTTCATCACACACTGGGGACGATTAGCATAACTGAAAGAATATTTTATTCGCAAACAAACTGCTATTTAAATGATTCCATTCTATTACACGAGGAGACAGGAATGCCTGCCCTTTACGAAAATAATGGAGTAAATAAATTTTTAACGCAATGGTTCCGAGTCATTTAGTCGGTGAAAACACGCCTAAAAACTCTTCATAAAATTTTACCCCAAATCGATGTTTTACAACCCGTCGAGCGAATCAGAAATTAAGTCTGACAGCTTGGACATAATTTAACCGGGGCTATCTCTGTAGAAGAAGGGAGTGAACTGTAAAGACTATGTCCCATGCGGGCGTAGAGTGGCATTGAAGCTAGCGCTATGAGTGACGTTAAAATAACGCTTGTCAGCTAGTCCACCTTCACTAGCCACTCCATGGCTGGACAGTTAACAGCTTCGATAGACAGCTTGCATCATAAATGGAGCGTGATTTTCTAGAAAACATGCAAGGAGGGAAAAGGGGGCTCATTTTAGCTATCAAGGCTGTTTTAAATAATTTTTAAAAAAGATTCCGATTAGCTTTGTGACATATTTCTATTGCAACATGTAAAAGACAGTCGCCAAAAGTAAAATGGCTCTAAAAATGTATTCACAGAACCAGGTTTCGACGTTATAACCATTTATCTAGGCCTGGCCTTTGAAATACCTGGAAGGTGCAATTTGAAGTATTAACATTGTTTTAGTTTTCAACTCTAATTAGCAGAATTCACGGAACTGTAAATGAGTTGTATCGCAAATTTCTGATTATCTTTCAAACAATATAGAACAAATTCTTTAGGATGACTTTAACAATATTTTTCTTCCCGCTGCATTTTTCTATTTTATATGATAACTGGACATTATATTATATTTATATAGAATTTACTTAGTTTTGAGGTTTTAGTGAGGATTGATAAAATTATGTGACAAAAAATATTACATATTCATTGTTTTCGGTCATTTTTATAGGTTGTAACTTGACCCTTAACTATATCAATTACGCAATTAAGATATACATCATTCAGAGATTTCTCGGTATGAGGATTAAACAAGTCTTTTTAATCCTTGAAGAAACTTTAAATGAATACCGCATTTTTATAAATACCTTATTTCTCCTTTAAGACTTTTACGTCTTAAATTTTTTTCTCCCCTTGACTATATTAACCATTGGACAAGCATGATTTTTGCTTTAAATTGCTTCTTCCTTCAACTTCAGCTGTACGCATAACATTGCCATGAAAGTCATTTTTTCGCATTTTAAATCTCCCTTTAGCATTATTACCAACCAAAAGCCTGCCGAAAATGTACGTCGCGCGGTTAGTGCAACACTCGTTAAAAAAATTGAAAGCACCACCGGTGGGACAAAGATTTTGTAATAAAGCATGAGAAGGGGATTGCGGTCTAGATTCAGCGTTATCGCAGAGTAAGGTTTGTGCGTAAACAGAGTGGGAGACCTTTTTTTTATTATTTCCCCTCGGCTAGGTCTGGTCTTAAATGAAAGACGAGCTTCGGCAGGGTAATGGAAGGTAGGCGGCCGGGGATGGGTGAAGCATGCAGCCGCCGTAATGAATTTTTCCTCGCTTCGAGGGGCTTTCACCGCTCAAAGTGCACACAGCCAAGTTCATTCTTCTCTCTTCTATCGTTCGTTACGTTCGGCTCGCCCGGATGGGATTAAGGTGGAAAAGGCAAGAGCCAAGCCGCACACACACACCAAACAGAACGGAGCCAGTTGGGAAAGGAAAGAAGGAGAAAGATTAATGCACGTGAATGGGTTGTTAGAGAGATTCCATTCGTTTTGTTTGCCCAAGGATTCCGCCCGAGTTCTCCATCCCCGAAAGAAAAACCGGGATCTCTATCAAAGGGGCACTCTTAGATGTCTGGGAATCATGGGTGCTGGTAATCATCTTCCCGCACTCCACTCGACGGCCGGCGCGCGGAAGCCGAAAATATTAGCCCAAGCATGGCGCGGTGATGGCATAATTAGGTAATTCCTCCTCCGCAGTGCTCGAGGGTGTTTTGTCTTTTTCGCCGAAGGAAAGAAAATTAATGGCGCGGAGGTGATGACGTTCAGCGTTAAGGAAGCTCAGCGAGCTGAAAGCGGGTGGAATAAGTCGGGAGAATCATCCGCCTCGCTCCAGCACCGAGCCCGCTAATGCATGCTCGCTGGGAAAATGACCCGTGAGCAAGCAATTAATTAAAACTATTGCATGGCTGAAAGAGTGCTTACATGCATTCTTACATCCGCGGGGTGGGGTACCATCATCTTTGGCTGAATTGTGTTATATTGTAAACTATTTAGAATACATTTTAATCTAAATCTTCATCCTTGCCTCAGTACTTTAGTTACTTTTATGTTTCGAAGTGTAAAAAGACGCTTTCAAGAAAATCAGGTGCGTCTTGCGTAAGGGAAAAATTTAAAACACTTTGAAAAAAAGTTTGATCATTGAATACTGTTTTGGGTATACATTTTTCGCAACAGAAGTCTGTTTTAATTAACTATCAGTATAAGTATGCTCGTACTTCCACTCAATGCATGAAGACGACGTTGAATAATATATCAAGTAATATCTGAAAGGAGAATCTTTATTTGTACCAGCAAAGAAAACTAAGTACGAATGATAATCGACGTGATAGTTTACTGCATTTTTTCTGTCGTACTTGGGTCTGTTTCATGAGTAATACTTTTTATTTATATTATCTAATAAAGACACTATCTCCATGCTTTTTCGGTCAACACGTTAAAAAAATCAGTAAATAGTGAAAAAATTACGTTTCTTCTTTGAATATCTTGCCGTACAACGCTTTATTATCCGAATATTTTCATTTTTCTTGGAAAAACATAATACATATCAATTATAGACTGTTTAAGGTTCACTGGTTGATAATTTGTAATTCCCCGAGCATGATTGCTCCACTTCAATTTAGGTCCATTATTTACATGCTACTCGTCGATAATTTTAACCCTTAATTGCCCAGAGTGAGGTAAATGAGGTCAATGACGCAGGTACGGGGAATTATGGGCAACACCATATGGAAGTGGGACTAAGGGAAGATTATAAATTCGGAAGATGTACGGGCAAAACGTAAACATCATTGCAACACAGTATCATTTTCTTCCACGGCACGGAAACACTAAAGTCTCCGAGCAAAGTCTACAGTCTTCCATTTAACTGCTTGTCTTGTCACGTTCACTGAGTTTTTTTATGCCTTCCTGCGTCGCTCCACCTTTTTCGTCCCTTTTCATCGCCTACAGCAAACTGTCATTTCCCGTAATTCCCTGTCCTCTATACTCCGCTACAAAGGTGGGAAGGACAATGTCTACGGCAATTGAGACGCCTGTGCGAAGTAACGTATATTTTTTACCTATCCTCAGCCATCGCCCATAGTGTCTGCAGGTCATTAATTCCTCCTCGCTTGGTGAAGAAACTTTATCGCCAGCAAATCCTCAAATCCATGGTGAGTCAACGCTACCCAGGACTATCTTGCGACCATTCATAGCTCCTTGTCTTTCATTATCCCCTTTAGGGCATGTATTTACGAGTAGTGGCCAGAATAAACCTTGAGTTTTCATCAGTCTTATATCCTAGATATATCCTTCAAAACTTCAATAATCGCATCTTAATAGCCTTTTTAGTCGTAGGATAGCTTATTTATGCTGAAAAATATCACTGGAGTCAAAGACATAAGATTTTATCAGCCTCCTATCCGCAATATTTCCTTCAGAACTTCAATTATCGCATCTTGATAGGCATTCTAATTGTGTACTGGCTGTTAACCCTCGAAAAATGACCCTTTTCTATATCAAAAGATACCATAAGCATAAAATACAAGGAGTCCTTTAGGGCAGAATATAACTACCAGAAGTGTTTTCTCGAGTGGAGAAATTCTGCTGTTAATATAGGGGAAGGATTAATAATCCAACTGGCTTCCATATTACGGTTAATTCATTTGAATGTATAAAAATGTCTTCTGGGACCTTTACGCGCAAATGGAATGGAAAATTATGGTAAGTACGCTTTCTATAAAGCTATATTTAAGTATTCCAGGGTTATAAAATTAGATGAGAATTTTTACCAACATTTTAATATTATGATGATGATTAATAATCTCGGGGTCCATTATTCTTCTCCCATAATGCTCACTTCTCCTTATTCCTGTCATTGAGACATCCCTCGGGGAAAATACGTTTGCTCGCTCACCGAATGAGCAGCAGGCCACATAGCCCCGTCTCATGATATTCCTGTACTATCCCTGAAGTCATATTAAATGTTAAAATGTTCAGCATCCATTTTAATGTTTTTGAAGTTGGTGAATTAAAGTCAAAGACGAAAGTAAGTAAAATGGAAAGGGAGAGATGAAATGAAATTTTCAGAGATGAGAGAATTAAGATGAGGTACTATGGAGGTCAATATCTCAATCTATCTGTTTCTAAAGCGCTAAAGCTGGACCACAAAAAATACTTTGAAATCGCTCCTATATTAGTTCTATTATATGAATGTCATTGGTACTAGCATCTTCAGAACTTGATTGAAAATGACAAAATTTTAAGATTTCAATAGATGAGAGAAAATTCCCGTGCTTCTAAGATGTTCTCAGTTGTTGGCTTTAGAGATGCAGATTTAAGATTTTTATCACAAGTATCGTTAGACCTTCTGTTCTTAGATTCACGCTTCAGAAGTCTTTTGACTAAAATAAAGGTTAAGGATAGATTGCTAATTGGTGCTCCTTCGGAGTCCTTTAGTTGCGATTTGGTCAAGTTGCCAGGTTTTTGCTGAAATTATTCTGGCTTGTCTTACAAATAATTGATTAATTTGCTATTTTTGCTGTTCATGATAATTTTTTTCATCCCAGCGCATCCCATACTGTGCCAGCATCAGACTTTAATCAGCAATTAACTCTCGTAACTCTATTGTAGTTCTTTGTTTTATATCATGGTTTAATTTTATTGCAACATATACCGAGCCATGCGGTCTCCATAATCACTCAAATGAGGTAAAACAGCTGGCCTTCCTCAAAGTAACTTACAGTGTATTACTTTGCGGCACCCATTTTCCATGTAACGGCATCGCCACGGGTTTTTGTGGCATTTTTGAGCTATCTTACTCAAAATATGCCTCGCTATAACATGTAGATAACACAGATATTTGTTCAAATATGCTTCATCATAGAGTAAACTCGTTTATTCCGCAACTAACATACATCAAATTGCCAAATCACCATCCACAATCCACTGAATGTACTTGGTAGCGGTGGGCTAGCACCGAGCAACTTTAATTACAAAAACCCCTTAAATTTAGAGCAGAAAAAGCTGTTTTCTTGAAACGAGGTTCGTTTTGAGTATAAAATATTTTCATGTCAAGAGAAAACTTTTGACTCCAATCCTTGATGTTCTTTGTTGAACGGAAAGATTTTTTACGAAATACGTGATTACATAAAATATTTTTTGGACAAGAAATGAGACGACAGGGCATCCGGCTGAAGATAAAAGTGAACAATTCTCCGATAAAAATGCCTTGAATGCCATTTTTTTGGGGAAGGACATGGAGGATGACATATTGACGGTGTACGTGAAAATAATGCGAGAAACCTCTGGGGAAGGAAAGGGCCCCCTTGTTTTGGTGAGAAGTTTGACTCTCGTACGCCGCGATGTGGATGACACGGCATGAGAAGAGGAGGGAAGGCGTGAGAGATGACGCCCAACGCACGCGAGTGAGTCCTTTCGTCTATCAGGATGGGTGAATGAATGAATTGCGAGGTTTAAAATTTCCTTGAAGAAATGTGGTCTTCAGCAATTGAGGTTTGAGCGCGCCAGATTACATTGTATTCATAAATCATAAGTTCTTAACGAGAGGCATGCAAATATGCTTATCTATATTAATTATACATGGGAAGTAGCATACTACTCCCGTTATTGAAATTACAACAATTTTGTTTGAATTTAACCATAGATTTTCGGTTACTGATAATCTGGTTAGTTGGCTGCTATGTGAGTACAATGATGTAGAAAGTATGTAATGGGAAATTAGACATTTTTATTAGCAAATTTTCAATTGCATAATATATGTCCCCCGGATTTTTCTATCAAATAAATTGTTGGCCTTTTTATCCTTTCACATCATTATTGTTTCCCTGACCTCCGGGAGTCTATTTGTAGAGTTTAAAGCGGAGCGTAAAACTATTGGCTTTTCAATGACAAACCCTTATGACTTTTTGCATAATCCGCTTCCCAAAAACCGTCAAATATCCTTATCCATCTCCTCCATCTCTAACACTAGTTCAGTATTCTACCCTCTATCATCCTCATCAGCATCTTTCTATCTAAGTTAAGCCCTCCAAGCAATATTTCTGCCTCCTTATCATGTCTCCTATCAGCTTTCTTTCCCCTTCTATCATTTCAAAAGCTTTTTTGTTTTTGTTTTCCTCTCCAACAAGCCCACTCTTCTCTTCCTTCTCCACATCCACATCTCAAAAGCCTCCAGTCTATCAATTTTTTCTTCCGCAGTGAGCTTATATCTGAGCCATAAGCTGCTGCGTTACACATAAGGGTGTTCATTTATTTTACTTATTACCTTTACTCACATTTGCCCTCCTTTAATTCTCTCGTGTTGCTTGATAATTTATTTATGAGCCCTGTGAGTTTGAGCCTATTTATTAGACCTGATGAGGTCTAATAAAGCAAAAGAGACGATTTTTCTTCTAAATCCTGACGCAGATGACTCCAAATAAATTGTCATTGGGAGCATGAATCGCAAAATTTGAGATACTTTTACGAATTCAGTCTGTGCTTACAGCTAATTTTTGGAGTAGGCGTAGCGAAGCAAAAAAAATAGGGTTTTAAAATGAGGTGAAGTTAAATAGCTGTGTATTAATTGATCTATAAATGAATGCTCGTGCCTTGTGGTCCATTCAGCCCGAGAAGGGTTAGATTTGTAAAAGCTTTTATTTGAAAATAAATGAAGTCATTAATCACCACAGCATTTAGAAGCATGTTTTATTTTTCTGAGAAGTAAGTTCATAAACACCAGGGTAATTGTATCTTCGATTTAATTCAACTACTACCTCTTCCTCTTGACTGTGTGTCATGATTATTATCGCTACATTCCGAATGGAATTCAGATTCATGGTTTAATTTCAATTTTTTTATTCTGTATGTATCTTGAAATGAGCCCAAAATTTTTTGCACCTACATCTGATTGCTATCACACCCGTTGTTACTTAGTTTCATTTTCATTGTGCAGGCGAAGGTAATGGAAGGAAGAAAAATTCCTTTAAAAATATAGGATCTCCACGAGTCGAGGTTTGAGTCCGCATGAGGGCGGCTGAGGTATCATCTCGCAGAGGCGGGCGATAAACGATCCTGAGGCGACCCCTCACAGGCGCGCCATAAAGTAACAAGCACGTGGTGGATGGAAGAAGGGGAGCAGGCCGGCCGAGAAGAAATGGGAGGACGAGGGGGCAGTGGGGGTGAAGGAGAAAGGCGAAGATGAGCTACGCGGAAGTGGGGCAACGAGCTAACGCCGTCCCATTTGGACTTGGACATATAAAAAAATAGATGGCAGAAGAGGACGACTCATTCGTGGATGGAGAGAGAGGCGGCCCAAATGTACCCGCGAGGGAGGAGATGAGAGAGAGGGGATTCCAGCACCCGTCGCGTTGTACTGCGTAGGGAAGGGAGTGGAAAAAACCTGACCGGTGACGGATGCCCTAAAATTTCACACATGTGCGCGCAAAGGTGTGGATGTTAGAATCGTGACGAAAGACTTAGAACACAATGAAACTGTTCAACCCAATCTCTCCTTCATGTCAAAAGAAATACTTTAAAGTCATATAATAAATTCACTGCTTGCGACAGAAACTATCCCGAAGTAACTGAGGTGGAGTGGGTGCAGGTAGCCACTGTCTCTTTGGCCGATATTATTTCTCTCTGAAAAACTCATGTACTAATGCTTTAGGCCTTGTAAAATCTTGTTCATTTTTGGTTTCACGATTCAAGTAATAATTCCATATCAAGCCGCAAACTCAGTGATATAAAATTTACTTAGACCGGAAATCGTACTTTGAAATCCAGGAAGATTATTATTATTTTTACGTAAAAATTTACCAATTTGCGGTTTCTTTAGTAAGTTATTCCTCTTCAGTCACCGTCGAAGCAATCCAGGGCTGCTGGAGATTATTCTTTTACTACGGGGCTTTCGTTAATTATAAACCGATGAGGAAATCATTGTCCGGGGCGATTTCAAGTGGATGTAAAGGACGCCATTGTTACAAGCTCAGTGTTTGCCTTAAGCCAGACTTTTAATGATACCATTCATAATTGTTTATTTTTTCGTTTCAAAATTCAGTTTTCGGGGAGAGGTCCTGTAAACATCTTTTTGTATCTCATATCTGTCAAAGGTCCCCCATTTCTTATTCATCAACTCCCTCATGACCAAAAATAAAAGCTATAAAAATAAACAAAATCAAATAAAAATATAAAACCGATTTAGTTAGCAAATAAAAGTAATCAGAATAATTTGAAAGAATTAGAATAAATTTTTACAGCAATCTCACGTCACATTTGTAACATCTACGTGCATTCGTAACGTCTGCAAGCTGATAAGAGCCCCTTCGTCAACGAGGACACTTAAAAACGAGTGTAAAAAAATTTTGTAGCGGAACTTATTTACGACCTTACGTGCCAGAGTGCTATGATCATTGTTACGGTGGAGGTAATTTAGTTGGTTATAAACTTACAAAAACTGAACTTTTACGGCGTGAAACTTGAATAAATCCGTAGATGTTGTCATCAGTGGAACCAGGCACCCTAGAACCCATAGTGAATCAAATGAGTTTTTCATGGATCTGATAGCAAACCCTGCAATGCATTCCAAACTTTAATTGACCCCCATTCCATTAAGCTGAGCGCATCATCAGTCGGAAAGGAAGTTTCAATGCCATCCATTTGGCACCTTCGGTTAAGAGAAGGGTAATGGATTTTCATCCACGGTCCCTTTACTCCACGAATTCCTGCCTCTTCATCCTCTCCCTATGGTGCGAATGACTTAGGCTGTCAGTCGCAGATAACCTCTACCATTTTCGTAAGAGTAATTAAAAGAGTGAAACTTGAAATACGGAAAATATCGCATTGAATTCTTTCACGTACAGTTCTTGCATCAAATTTGGGCTCAAATTAAAATTATCACCGGGATTAAAGTGAAATGTGAAGTCCACAGCGCAGGTAACGTTTCATAATTACAATGGGAGGACTTAAAGGGAGTGAGAAAGAAAGAGGTTTGAGTGGGGTATTAGGTGAAATAAAAGAAGAGCAAGCAGCATGTGTTGAACGATTTTCCCCTTCAGTCTCCCGTCCTCCAATTAGAAACGAACAAAAATTTAATGAACTCTGGAGGCTAATACGCGCTTGGGCATGGAGGGAAAAAGAGAAAGAAAGAGAGAGCAAAACGAGGAAACAATGCAAGACTAGAGAACGGTCCTGAGAATGAAAAGCGGCCATTTTAAAGGCACCGTCGAGGTGGAAGAGGCTGGATGGGGTGGTGCGGGGTAATTTGGGGAGCGAGAGAGTGGTCGAAACCTAAAAAGAAAAATAAAGAAAGAAAGAGGAAGGAGACATTTAAAGGGTCGGAGGAAGGCGAGGAGAGTGTGCGAATGGACCGCAAGAGATGCCGCCACCGTCGGCATGCCGGAAGAGAATACCTTGGGCCGTCTCGTGTCGGGATGAAGGCGCGCAGAGAGGAGTTGAAATGAATGTTAAGGTCGCTGAGGGACGTACCCTCTTCCTCTCTCCTTGTAATGGTCCCGGGAGGTGGCCTTGGAGTCCTAGGCGTGAGCTCTGAAAGTGTGAAGGGAAAACGGCAAGAAAGCTGGTGGGGGACTGCCTCGGATGCGCTATGAGCTAATGGGCCATATGGAGAACGCTGTTGCCAAATTGACGCTGCTTGAGCTCAACTTAAGGGCACATATGGAACCATTGCCAACGCAGCGCTGAGTTAACGAAGATTACTCCAGGGTAAAATATTTGCATATTGGAAAACTCATGGAGATTCCGTTGGTATTAACGTATTATTGTGCAAATTTTGCTGCTGTAATTGGCAACATCGCCATCCGAAGATTAACATCATCATTGTCGTTCAATCCTAAGATTGACTGCGGCCCTCCACCCCTTCCCTATCAAATTCTATGTCCCTTACTTCCTGGTAGATCTTCCTATGCACTTTCATCTTTATTTGGTCCATGAACTTATTCTTATGGTCATCCTCTTGGGACTTTTCCCTCTATCTTACCTTCAATTGTGTTCTTCACAAACCCATTGTGCCTCAGGGTGTGTTCCATTCATCTGGGTCTTCTTTTCTGCATGGTGGTCCATATGGTCCTTTCCTCTTCTACCCTACTGTAAAATTCATCATTTTTTTTATTTTATCCATCCATTTTACCTTCAGCATACTCCTTCAGTACCAGGTTTCAAAGGCTTCTTGTCTCTTCTGGTCAGATTTTCCAATGGCTAATGCTTCCGATGCATTGAGTGCCACGCTCCTCACCAAGGTTTCCATGTACTGTTTCCTGGTTTGTAGTCCTATCTTCTTTGAGCACATCAGTTGTCTTTTTCCCTTGACAGCTTTCTTAGTTTGGGCTATTCTTCGCTTGATGCCGGTTGTACTTATCCCGTCCACCATGCTTGCACTGAAGATTCATGTACTGTAAACTAAATGTGGAGCATCATATAGGAAATGGGCGGGAGAGACCCGCTCTCTCTCTCTCTCTCCTTTAGTCCCACACATTCCCTTTGTCTCTTTGTCCCCATCTACTCCTGTCTTTCTCTCTGTTTCCCTCTCGTAGCGTGATATGCCATAGATGAGCGAAAATTTGAGGAAAATGCGACATCGCTATGAATCAGGGGAATCTTTTGCCCCCTCGCCCGACCCATGATTACGGAACCCGAAAACCTTTGGAACAATTCGATCGACAACACTGAGGAAAGAAGAAAGATCGGAGGCATCAGAGTATCACGGGTGTGGGAAGTAAAATCTTAATCTCGCGGTAACGAATGAGAGAAATGTCAAAAGCCCATGCTTGTGACGATAAAAATGGCATATTTAAATTTGGTCATTGTATCGGCTAAGGCTGGTAAACAATGGTTTAATATTTGTCCTATGTCTATACTCTATCGTGTAAAGAAACTACAGATTTAAGCTACGCTTTGCTTTCGATGGCTTTAAAATTAATGAATTATGTGAAATTGAGCCTCAAAGATCGCACCTCCTATATTTAGTACGGAAATATTTTCATGCGTAAATAATATTTAAATTATTAATATTAAATTTGGAGGCTTGCAAAGCCTGACAAAGCTGTAATGATTTGTTATTCATAATGTTATTTCCTCAGGCCTCACTTTTAGCTAATATTCCAGAATAAAGAAGATGCTTGTATTTCCTCACATGATAATTTGTACATCCCTCACATAAAAATTGAGAGGGAATGCATGGTTTCTTATTAGAGGATATCCACCTTTCTTCCCACGATCTCGAGACGATTGCACTAAACATCTAAGGAGCATCTCATAAACACTGAACTGTATTGGAGGCAGATATTTTCATTATATTTCATCCTTATGGTGAAAATAATAGAAACAATTTGTTCAGCTTGAAGTATTAACGCATTAAAACGTAGAGACGACTCGTAAAGGTGAAAAATTTACCAGAAGATTTATGATTTACATAATTTTAATCGTTTTTTTATACCTAATGATAACAAACTGTGCCAGATGTCTTTTTCTGGATAATTTCAATAGCTTGGCAACAATTTGAAATAATAAATATCCGAATGGCATCTTCAATTCAGGCAACGGTCATGACAGTTAATTTATTTTCAACGTTGAGGGTCAGACTTTTAAAAAGGCATGGTGAAAGCATATTTAGAAAAAGCGGCAAAATTATATGTACCACCTATGATTACAAACCCATAGTCGCTCAGAAGGTTCAATGATATTTTACAGTTACGGCAAATACAGACTCGTTTTCTCATATCATTCAGCGCCTTTCTTTAAATTATAAAGTATTTTTTACCCGGGGGTTCCGAGTTTTTTCACCATATTTCAAAGATTTTTAATCTTTACCGATGTTATTATATAGTTTATCTTGCATCTAATTCTTTTGCACAAGCTTTTTTCAGTTTCCCCTTAGATTTTAAGGCATTCTCAAAATCCCCTCAATAAGCAAAAGTCGTGCCTTGCGGACCAATATGTAGATGAAGATGTAAATGAAACCTTTTTTCCCCGCCACTCCTCAACCTCTGCCCCTGGAAGCCTTGGGCAAGATGATGCCGAGACGCGAAAAATAGCCTGATGGAGCAGTTGGCTACCGAAGAGATTGGGGAGCACGGGAGAGGAGTGGAATATGAGAGGGGGAGTGGGAAGGGAGGGGTGGAATGGGACGGTGTACGATGGATGGGATGGGAGTGGAATGGGATATTTTGTGTGCGATGGGGGAGAGGGAGGAGAGGGGGCTGTGGGATAAGGAATAAGGGGAGTAGGCGGTGAGACGAGGGTGTGATGAGGTGGTGCTCCAAGAAGGTGGTCTAACTTGAGGAGGCATCTGGGGGCGGTGGAGGTGATGGAGGCCGGGGTAGGCAAGGTTGGCGGCGGGAGTGGCGGTGGGGACGGATTAATGCGCGGAAATTCGGGAGGCGGGATAATAAGAAGAGATGATGAGAACTCTCAGATATGGTCCCGAGTTTTTCCTCCGGCCTCTCCTCAACCCTTCCCCTGTCCTGTTATTTTTATGTTCCCTCGGCTAACTGATTTTCAGTTTACACTTTAAATGGCATTCTAAAGTAAACATTTGCATAATAACATTGGAGATTATAAAGTCGGATATCGAGAAAAATATCGTCCATCATCGCACCCTGTGAGTGAGATAATAATAATAGCGTGGGTATAACAATTAGTTGACTCCTCTTCATCTGGCTTGCTCAAATATTTCCACGATATATATCCGGCTAAATAAATACCGCGAAATAATGTAAATAATTTTTGTTTTGTTACTACTTTTACCTTTAAGCTTAGAACATGGAATCGTATTCTTTTACATATATTTGTATTTGAAGGCCCTTAACCCCCCCTCCGTACTCTTATATCGCCACTCTCGCTTTTGTTTGCCCTAAATTATTCACTGACCCTTTTCCATTGCCAAATAGCGGTATGTTCGATGTTTACGCATGAAAAAATATAGAAATAGAAGTTTTTCAGGGCATTTTCATGGTATTTTATTGGTATTTTTTAGATATAATTATGTGTCGCCAAAAATATTGAGAAATCAGGTACCTGAAGCGTAAATGCACCCGCCGATATTGTCCAGATGTCTCAAAATACTGCGTGCCTATTAGTACTCCCTATATGACATAAAGTGTGGTCATTTAACGTTACACACGCTGCGATGCGATATTTATGCAACACAGAGTATAAAATGATCCCTCTAAGAGAGAGAAGTTCACTGTTTGTCCGCATCTATGTAGAGATCTTTGCCTAAATGACCACAGTATTGATTGAAATGTTTTATTTCACCCATATTTTAGTTGCTTTTTGTTTACTTTGTAGAATTTAGGGCTTTAATCTGCTCGGTATACTCTTTGGCCATGAAATATATTTGACCAACTAATTTGCAAAAACTATCAAGTGTAACAGTCAAAATTTTTATTGACGAATTATTTAACTTAAATTTTTTTGAAAACTTATTATTGAATGAAAAGTGAATATCCAAAAATTAAATAAGGTTAAACTTTTCTTGTCCCTCAAGAAGTTCTTTATTAATAATCAAACTATTGGTAGATTCTAGAAAATGTGTCGTCTCCAGCCTTTGATTTTAATAACTAGGTTCTGACAGATCTCGTGGTTAATTGTAATGGTTCTTACAAATCTCACGCTGTTCCACTCATTCTGCAATGTTATTTCTCATCATATATTAGGGTTCGTTTACCCTCATTTATAAATCCCAGCGTTAAGACTCACCTTTCTTCAAATTCAAGGAAAGTTGGACCCTGCTTCACAAATGAATACTGTGTAATGTTCTGTAACACGATCGTGTTGGGTACGTGGCTGCATCCAACTATACTCGCATTTGGAATCACATGTACCCGCTAATCTGCTCTGATGCCTAATCAAATCTAATTAAAACCAAATTAGATATTTATAAAGGGAACGGCCGCAGGGTATTCACGCATTCTTTCCGCCAACATTCTCGTAAACGCTAGCCGTTCACATTAGTTTGATTAAGATTTAATTAGATTTTCCTCTTAGGATCCCAAAAACAGCATAGCACAGACGTTTTCTCATCTCGTGGTATGCCAATGAAAAGACAAACGGCATCATGTAAATAAAAAATGAGTATTCGGAGTTCTTGAAGGGCGTACGTGCATTGGTAAAGCTGGTCCATCTGTGCTTCGAAGAAGAGTTATGTATTCTTTTTTGTCGATGCGGCAGAGCGTACTTGTATCTAGTGTAATTAGGGCGGAGGAAGAAAATGTTTATGATAGCGGGTAATTAATCGGCTGCATGGGGAATGCAAGGTCTCCTCGCCGTAAGAGATCTCTGGCAGATCATGGAAACGGCCTCTTCATCAATGTTAATTGAACATACGGCTGCGTTCCTACTTTTGAAACTGGAATAATCTCCGAACTTAAGCCTCGTTCCCTAAATAAATGAAAAAGAATTCTTGATGGTGATGTTTTTCAGTAGTTAGAGATACCAAAGTTTTGGAGCCAAGATCAAAAGCTTTTCCTCGGCCGCGTTATTTAATCAAGATAAACTAATTTTACTCGTGAAACGAAAATTTAGCTACGCATCAGCCGTAGTGTTGGAATTAGTAATAGAAAATTCTGCCCACCTTTTGAGTAGTCACGGTTTCAAAAGCCTTTAGACGTCATTAAAATTCGGTTGATTTGTCTATACTTTTGAGAGCTACCTTCCAAATTATACGATGGCTACACCATTCCATGTCTTTGCATTATGTATTGAGCAATGGTGACACCTTATAATGGCGTGATTGATCCCGAATTTTCCGAGCTTAATGTCTAAATTCATAATTTATTCAACGAGCAGTAAATCATGAAATTTTTGGAAAAATTATATCTTCTCAAAGATAATGGACGTCAATAGGAGGCTTTTGGAATAGTGCAGTGGAAAAGGATGAATCGAATGAGTTAGATAGACAAGAAAATAATTAGATAGTATTTCTATGTGGTCGGCAAGGAGGCAGATGGAATAAATTAAAATGTAACAGCAAAAGTAGATGGAGGGCATCTTGAGACATAGTGAAGAGGAAATTAGAGGAGGTTGGTTGAATAAAAAGGATATTTTGAATGAGATTTTTAACAGTTTGAGAAGAGAAAAAATATTTAAAGCCCAGTTTTGCTGTTTTTGGTTTAGCATTTTCTCAATGTGAAAACCGAATTTCATGGAGTTTATAATTGGAAATATTAATAAGAAGAACTTTCAAGAGAAAAACCTGACGTTGGGGAATACTATTGACATAACTCTACAAGGACAAATGATTCATTTGATGATGACGTTTCGATTCACACTTGGTAATATAGTACCTGTGTTAGGGGATGACAGAGTCAAAGTGCACTGTTCTTTATTGACAACCTGAATGATTCAAAATGGAAGAAAAGTGGACATTGTAAGTAATGCTTCGTCCCCTCAGCACTTTTCTGGGCTCAAATTTCCAGAAAAGCCCAACGTATCCGGCAGGAAACATAGAGCCCTTAATTTTATTCCATAAGCAAAAAAAGTACTTTTTTCAAGCCAGACGGTGATATTCACGCACACCTTCGGCTTGTTTCGCTTCATCCATTTTCACGAGCAGATGCATAAAGCGTCTGCAGGGAGGAGCACTGAAGCCAAATATAAGTCCCGCATAAAAGCGTCCTCCTCCTCCAACTCTTATCCGCAACCACCTTTCCCCTGCCCCTCCTTCCCCTTTACCTTCTGCCATCCACCCCTTCCACCTCCGCGAGCGTGGCCTTGAGGCAATGGGCCCATAAAAAAGAGTATTTTGCTCCGCGGCAACGCCAGTTGCATGGATTCTACCTGAAACCTTCTTAAAACACAATACTTCCTCCGAGTAGTATGCCCCTTCATCCATTCATCCCCTTTTCACTCCCCTCACAACATTTCACCCCCCATGTGTTCGCATCTCGAACCACC
Organism: Ceriagrion tenellum; assembly: GCA_963169105.1. NCBI lineage: Eukaryota > Metazoa > Arthropoda > Insecta > Odonata > Coenagrionidae > Ceriagrion > Ceriagrion tenellum. The sequence goes on along the minus strand of OY720635.1, from coordinate 141,412,484 downwards.
CTTTTCAACACCTCCCCTCCCCCATTTGGCCTCTATTCAATCGAAAACTTCCAACTCGCGCGCTCTTAACCTTATAAAAGTCCCCCCTATTCTCACACTCACCTCACGGTCTAACCCCCCTCGGGCCCCCCCTCACTCACTCTTCCCATTCTCCGCCGCACTCATTCCTTAATATCCGTTTCTCCAATCCCCAAAGCAAAAGGAAATCTTCTCACTGCTTCCCCCATCCCTAGTCCTATCTCTCTCTCTCTTTCTTCCACACTCTCTCTCTCTCGTTCCCTGCCGAAAACCCGCCTCACCTCAACCTTCTGGAGCGTCTCCACCGAACAAAACCTTGTGGTGGCAACTCACTTCATCCCGCCTATGCGCCGTCCCCTCTGCTCATCTCGCCTCTCCCACGCAACCGATCCCCCGCCCGAAAGCGCCCACTCGCGACTCCCCGGCTTGGATTTGGAGGAAAGCAAAAGGTTTCCTCTTCCAGTCGTGTACGCATTCTGCCTTTCTGTGCTTTCCTGACGCCGCATCGGATCGCTTCATCTCTCTTCTCATATATCTTTCGTCCTCTCCCCCGTCCCATCTCTCCTCTCCGGCACGTCACCCCCCCTTTCTGTCCCTACACAATCGTTGTTCTCCTCTCCACACGGATGAATTAAGGTGCGCCTTTGAGATAATGTCATTAGCAGTGTGCCCTCTCTTATCTCTGCCGAAAACAATTCAGTGAAACTTGGGTTACGTTTTTTTGCACCCTCCCCGAAACTTTTTTAAAACATTTATGTCGCAAAAAAGTGAGCTTCACTCCACTTGTATTTGTCTGAGATCATGTTTCACAAGGAATGTCGGCCACTAATTAATGTCACTGCAAATGGTGTTCGTCAGAGGGGGTATATTAACAGATAGTTTTTCATGCATAAAATAAAGAATGCTAATTATTTTTGGAAGGTATGTCTTTGCGAGTGCTTTTTCATTTACCTCATATGTATTATTCATGGGTTGTTGTATAGTTATTTATTTATTACCATGGAAATTATTTATTTCCATAAATGTTCTCATAAATAATTTACTTTATACTCTTTATGATATATTTTAGAAAATATAATTGTACAAATTTTAAGCTATCCGGGACTAGCCACGGAGTTCCACTTTTACGGAGTCACCCGCAATGCACGATGTGCGAATTTCCACAGAGAAAAAATCATCCGCCTTGACCAGCATTCCAACCCGGATCCCTCGATTTCCGGCCAAGTGCTTTAGCCAGTTAAGCTACGATTAAATTGCATTTATTTTCAAGATGGATGTACAGAGTTATTTCAAAGTTCATTTGGATATTTTAAAGACAAAAAAAACCATTAAAAAAAAAAGGAAACGTTAGAACAATTAGAACATTTTGAAGAGTGCTGTTGCCTTTCGGTAGTCTATAGCTCAAGGTCCTCTCTGCATACAGCTGTCACTGCCCTGGTGTGCTCCCACATCAAGAGTACGTCGAGCAATCAGGGCGACGTCCAGTCACTTCACTCACTCCCTCGCCTTCAAGAGTCTTAGGAGCCAGGGTCGTGTAGACGGTGGAGCGTCGCGGAGGGGAAGGTTGCTGAGCAGCATTGAGAGACCCCCGCCCACATCCCCACCATGCAGTCTTAGATAAACAAATTTGGATATCAATTTGGAGAGGATTTTGTTTTTATAGGAAGGGAAAAGTCGAAAATTTAGGGAAATAAGCCTATCGTCACTATCTGGACCGGCACCGAAAGTGTCCCAAGTTCTGAGGATCCTCCTTAAGACTAGCCATTCCATAGGGGGTTCATTGCAGCCAAGAATATGATGGCTGTTGGTGTCCTCTTGCCCACAAAAAGGGCAGTTTGGGGATGCGGCAAGACGCATACGGTGGAGGTGTTGTCTTATAGGCAACAGGTCGGCTATCACGCAGTACATCGTACTAATGAGTCTAGCATCTTTCCCACTATCAGCCCAGTTCCGCCACGAATTAGACGGTGGACGAGTAAAGTGCGGGTATTTAATTCCCAGTGCTCTCTCGTAAATAATTTTCGTAGTAAATGATTCCCCCGCACGAAGAATTTCAACTAACTTTTTAATGTTTGTAGAGGCTTTTCGGAAAGTAATGAGATTATCAGCTTTTGCCCATGCATTTTTCATTAAGGTTTTCCTCGGATTGTCCGATCCCGCGAGAATTCGTACGTGTGTTTTCGCTAGCAGTATATCGCATTTTAACGCTACGTCCGTCAATTTTAGCCCTCCGCGATCAAACGGACCGTAGAGCTGCGAGCGGGAGACCTTCCGCATATGTTTATACCAAATCATAGCGTTCGTAGATTTTACTATGATGGCATGAGTCTTGTTATGGAGGGGCCAAACGTGAGCCGTATACCATATCTTGGGCGTTATCACCTGCTCAACTGCGCGGACACGGCCCGTGAGAGGCAGCGAGCTGAGTGTGTACATCCCCACTCCTTGACGCACGGCCCGCTCCACCACTTCCCAGTTTCGAGTAAGCATATCTTCTCGATTATCGCCCCACCATAGGCCTAATATCTTCACAAATGGAGACACCTCCGCCCAGGGTGCTGGCAATACTGGTCGTGGCCCGCTGATATGGAGGAATTTTGATTTTTTCTCATTGATGATTAACCCGCCGGATTGATATCTTTGAATAATCTCTTTTGCAGTCACCAGCTGCTCGTCCGAATTTACAAATATGCTGATGTCATCAGCATATAGAATAGCTGTATGACGAAAACCTCCACACGTGATGCCAATGTTCGCTGCTTCTAGTGTGCGAATAACCGGGTCCATCGCAATGGCGAATAATAGCATAGATAGCGGACAACCCTGTCTCACGGAATTCCTTATTTCAACGACCGGGGTGAGGGCATTGTTTATTTTAATTCTGGCATTCACGTTTGAATATAGGGTGCTGATGAACCCAATGAATTTATTAGGAAAGAGCATGCGTTTCATAATTTCAATAATATATGGAACGTGAACAAAATCAAAGGCCTTCTTGAGGTCTACAGCAAGTATGGAGCAAGGGTCTTTTTCCATTTCGGATGCGGATAGAATTATGTCTCGGATGAGTAAGGTGGCATCTATTATGTTTCGTTGCCTTGAGATAGCAAATTGTAACGGAGACAAAACAAGGTCCGTAACTTCGATCATGCGGTTTTTAAGCACATGCGCCAATATTTTATAGTCGCTGTTGAGGAGCGCTATCGGCCTGTAGTCGACGAATGATTTTGGGCGCCCTGACTTTGGAAGGAGGCTAATGACGGCGCATCTTTGGCTCGGAGTCAAAGTTCTATCAGTCAATGACTGATTGAGAACATTTTTTAATGTTTTCCCTAGTATATTCCAAAAAGTTACATAGAATTCAAAGGGTAGTCCATCCATACCTGGGGCTTTTCCTTTTGGTAGCGATTTTATTACGGCATCGAGCTCCTCCTCAGCGATGCCGCCGGTGAGTGTGTCTTGCGCTTCGAGCGGGAGGGTTGGAAGATTTGGCAAAGGGGGCATGTCGGCTTCACTCCAAGGGGGGTAGCGTTGGAAGGTGTTCGTGAGGTGTGCGGTGGCTTCCCGGAGAAGGCCATCTTTGTTGTTTGAGAGGCGAGGCGAGTGTGTCTGGGTTTGTTGTAATCTTACAGTGCGTTGGAGGTCAGCAAGTGTAAGGGGACCCCATGTGTCGGGGTTTAATTCCCGCTGCCAGCACCGTGGGGCATATTTTCTTAGTTCTAAATTAAAAATAGCAGTTTTCAATGACGTAGCAAGTTTTTGAAAGGTAGCATGTTTTTCTGGTGTTTGCATCAGGTCATTCAATGCACTTCTATAAAAAAAGAGTGTGAAATTGATCTCCTTCGACCTTTGCCTCTGTAGTTTCTTTATGTAACTCGCTATTTTAGGTTTGAAGACCTTTTCCCACCAATTCGTGATGTCTGTCATGGGGCGGATGGAGGATATTAGGCCTGTGATTCGATTTCCAATGGCTAATCGAATGTTTTCTTCCCCAAGGATGCCTACATCCATTCTCCAATATGGAGAGGGGGGATGCCGGGCAGTGCAAGGCGTATCAGTGAGGTTAAGGTCGAGCACTAGAGCGCAGTGATCCGAGGTGCTTACAGGTAGAGTTTGGATAGAAATTAATAGGGGTTTGATGGAAGAGGAAAGGAAGAAATAGTCAATTCGAGTGCGAGACTTGCGTCCTGCTCTCGTGAAAGGGGCGGGGCGGGCGTCGGGAAGGAGAGAGGCGTCAGAGGCACGCGTGCTTTGGATGAGCCGCGCGAGAGAGCGGCTCGGCCGGTAAGTGATTTTTTCGCGGTTCGTGTCCGAGTCTTCGCGTCTGTATATCGAATTGAAATCTCCCCCCATTACAGCCTTCCCAGTGAAGGTTGTTAAGTATGACAGAAGATCGTCTTCGAAAAAACGGTCACGTGCATGTCTATTTCCTTCCCCGGATGGGGCATAAACATTGATAAAATGGGTTCCTGCGGCAACGAGTGATAAAATACGTCCTGAGGGGTGACGCCGGATGTGGTGACAGGAGATATTATTGTGGACAAGTGTGACAACACCTAGGTTAGTCCCTAGGTTATTAGAAAATATCTGAAAGTTTGGGTCCGGCCAGACAAAATCAAAAGTCGTCTCCTGTAGCAAGACGATATCAGGCTTCAAATTTTGGATAAAGGACGAGAGGAGTTTTACTTTGATCGGGTTTGAAATCCTGGCAATATTTAAAGTCAGACTGCGCATGGTGGTTGTGAGGCGGGGTGTTACTTACTCTCTTTGTTTTTCCCACTTGTGTCGCCCTGGCGCCGTGGTTTCCGACGGCCTGTTTCCCCTCGCCGTTTCCCGGGTCGCCTGGGGCTCCTCGGTGCTGATGTCTCTTGTCTAAACTGCGCCCCATCCAAGGTCTCCTCATCCGCACTCGTCTCCGACGTCGTCTCGGAGACAGGGATGAAGAAACGGTTTCTGGTGACGCTTGGTCTCGACTCGGGTGGGCAAAACAGGGAGGAGTCAGAGTTCGCATGTTGGTGCTCAGTGGACATGTCCTCAGGCGTAGGGGACAAGGAGTAGGATGTCGGAGGTAGTATTGGAAGAGAAAGGAATTCTATGGTCGGGTTGTCCCTGATTGGGGAGAGTGAAACGGAAATGTTGATTTCCGAATCCTCAGGTGTGAGAGTCAGGGTATCAATGTCCTGTGATGCCGCAGGCTGGCTAGCGGTCTTCTCCTCCATTGTCCGGAATAGGTCCTCGCTGATGATCGTGACTTGGGGGAGTTCGGAGGCCACAATTACGCCACTATTTTCCGTCATGGCGTCTTCTTCCCGTTCGCGCTGCGTTACCGGCTTGGGAGAGGCAGGGGAGCAGTCGACTGCGGCGGGAGGGGGTGTCGAAGTGTGGGGGGGGGAAATGTCGGCCACAGCTGCAGGAGGGGGTGTCGAGGTCTCGGGGGCGTCCTGCAAAGCCGAGCGAGCCTCACGCGCTTGTCGCTTCCGATCCGGGGATCCATGGTCCGATTCGGACTGTCTGGTCCAATGGGGCCTCGTGGGTAAGGCTGGAAATTCGTCTCTCGGTGCGGTCTCAAGCGCGATAAGGCCTCGTGCTGCCTCTTCCAAGGACCTTTCATCCAGGAGCTGTGCAGAGGAGAGGGGGGCAGCCATTGCCTCTGCGTAACTTCTTCCGTTGGTGTTCCGTGGGCAGTTTTTTCTCTCGTGGCCGACTTGACCGCATCTTGCGCACGTACGCTTCTGCCCCTCGTATATTATGAGAGCACGTTGTCCGCAAACCTTAATAAAAGAAGGTATGTTGCTGTCTATCACCATGCGGGCTAATCTCGTACCTGTGTAGAACCTTTGCATGCGGTGGCTTCCCCATGTACTCTCCCAAATTCTTTGAACCTTTCCAAATTGGGATAATTCCTGCGATATCTCCATCAATCCAATCTCGAAGGGGAGACCAATGATTTTTACTTGGACAGGTGTTCCGGCTGCGCCCTCGATGGAGCACTTTGTTCTCTCGTTTCCTCTTGATGGAAAGGGCAGACTTCTCGGTCCATCTTCCATGATTATCTGCATTCTTTCTTCGGTATGTAGTTTCACAAAAACCATTCTTCTGTTAAAACCAAATTGGATTCCGTAGATATCTTCATCCACGAGGCCCAGCGTTTCCGTTAAGAAAATGTAGACCTCCAGTGGTGAGGGAAAATCGTCCTTTTCCTCCGTCGTGAGAAGAAGGGTGCTTCGTCGTTCAGTCGCCATGGTTGGGACTGGGCGCCTGAGCGGGGGCCGAAGCCGAAGGAGTGCCGGCGAACGAGGTCTCGCTCGCCGGTCGAGCTTTCGCGTTCCCGTTAAACAAGAGCTCGGTAGAAACACGTCCGACTACGAAAGCTACCGAGGCGTCCTCTTCCCCTGTGGATTTTTGTGACCTTTACGGGACTAGATGTTCTCGACTGCCGGACATCCGGCTGGATTCGGGTTCGAATCCCGGTCAAAGCGGATGATTTTTTCTCTGTGGAAATTCGCATAATATAATTGTACTTTTTTCTGTTGAAACATGTTGTATGAGTATATTGTATTGTGTAAGAGTATTCTAAATAGTGAGTATTATTGCACCACTAGGATTCTTATATTATTCTTTCAAATATTCTAATTAAAACATTTTCTTAAATTCATTTATTCTCCAACCTAACTTTTCATCTTAACATATCGTTCAGAGTAATCGTGTTTCTTCTTTTCAATGGAAGTCTTATCACCGCGCACCTTCTAACGCCCACTAAATACTTTACATTGAGATCTGATTGATTTATTCCGCAAGTGTCTATGAAGTCACGTGAGTATTGATTTTTCAAGTGTCTATGAAATCTCTTAACATACTATCTTTTAGTAGACAACCATTATCGTGACCGGATTAAAATATTCCCATTTGGAGTATAAATTATAAATAAAGGATATTCGGTGCAATGACGTCGGAAATTATTTCTTAATGTGGATATATATTCCACCATTAAATATGGCACGGTTTTCGTATTTAATTTTTAAGGCACTCTTGTGGTAAAAGAATTAAATTTAAAAAATTTTCAACGAAGGACTTTTTTGCAATATACAGTTTGCACTAGTCCTGACACTAATTTTGCTTATTTGTTTTATTTGAATTTCTCAAGGGAATAATTTTAAGAATTGTCTTTAAAACCTATATAAAGCACAAACGAGTGATTTACATTTAAAGGAAAATCGTACTTATCTTTAAGTTTATTCAATTCTTTCGGCTAATTCTATTCTTTTGGGAGATAAATTATATCTAATGCTGGCAGCTGCCCTGCTTAATGATTCATAGCATTTTATGAAATATTAGTCATAATGCTTGTAGCGCTTATAATATTTTTGACTGTACTGATGTTATTGGAATCATCTAATTGACGTATGTTTTAACTTGGTCTTCTGATAGACAGTGTTTTGGATGTAGGAAAATGTTTCTTTCTAGTTGCTTTTTTCTTTAAGTAAACATTTTTGTGCTCTTGGGTTACTTAATGATCCGGAACCTTCAATCACATTTAATTTTTATATTTTGTATTTATGAAGCGCGTATCATTTCTTCAGAGGAAAACGGATGTTCTTATTTTTATGCATGAAAATCGTCTGTCTAAATTGTTCCTATTTTTGACACAAAGTAGATGTTGCAAATAGATAAAATGACATTCGCTCGCTAATTTCGGAGTCAATAGTTACTGAAGACATTTGGAGATCTCCTTCGCTACGAAGACTATCACGTAAACTCCTAATTGACTTGAAATAATCAACAGTCTCCATGATATCAGAATCGAGGTCTTTGCGGAGTTTATTGAATTTACCCAGCACCCACATTGGCATTTATTGTGAAGCGCTGTATCTCAACTTTGCTAACTAACTCTCAACTAATATGGAGAATGCAAGAATCGTCCCCTTCCTTCCATTATAATCCCGCTCTTATCTCCATCAATTTCGCCCCTTCCTCTCACTTCCCTCGCTTTTCTCTATCACCTTCTAATAGCTTCTCTTTGATATGTACCTAATTTCGTCTCTCATCAACAATCCTTTTCACCCTTAACTGTTTTGATAGGGCGGGACGTAATTAAGCGCTAATTTTCTTTAGAATAGTAAGTAATAGCTCTTTACAGTGCTCACCCTCCCAGGCCTTCCAATTTCAAGAAACGTTAATTTCCCCATAATCTAGGAATTCTACCTCTCCGCTTATCTTATGAGAAGTTGAAAAAAAAGATGAAGTATGAAGAATGTAGTTATGATTCACATTCTCACGCGCTTCTCCTCATCAAGTAAAATTGGTTACAGGACGATTTCTCTGTAGATTTGATTGGCTTTACTCAATTATCACCCAGGTTTGGAAAGTGTAGATCTTTAACACATCCTTGCTTTAAAGCCAACTCATTTGTTTCCTTGAGTGGTAATCCTACCTTTCCTTACTGCCCTTGCAAATATCATCCGTATTTATATAAGTTGTGAGAACCTGTAGACTCGGAGTCTACACGCTAGGCTTAGTTGGCTTAAGAAATTCAAAACTGGTGTGTTTCAAAGCAACGGAGAGAATATTATTTTGATGCCACACTACATCTCTAGGCCTTACAGAAGCAATAAAATAAGATAGAGACATTGCCAAACAGCTTGGTATACAAATTCGTTCTTTCCATGCACAATAAGTGACTATAAGAAACTTGAGCTCTACTCAATACACGTCACCACTTCACCTCCCAAAACCTTATCACTTACATCTTTACACGGACGGTGTTCTATCACCCTCTGCCACACGTTCATGCGGCGGCTCGCAGGGAAGTATATAGATATTTTTCTTGGCTCTGAAGGACTTTTTTTATTTCCATTTCCTTTAAGGTAGCAATTAAGTGCTCTTACAGTGTTCACTATCAAGGCCCTCCAATGTCAAATACCGTTATTTCCTCCATAGTCAACAAAAATTATGCCCCTCCGCATTTGATAAAAAGTTGTGGAAAGAAAGAAAAGTTGAAATATAAATAAAAGAAAGTTGAGTCACTTTCCTCACTCGCAACTCCTCTTCGAGTTTAAATGGAAACTGGTCGATGTTTCCAAAGATTTCATTGATTTTGCTCAGTTATCACACAGTTGTAGCTCTTTTACGCATCTTCACTTTAATTCCAACTCATTCGCTCCCTTATTTGAGAATTCTGCCTCCTCTTCCTGCCCTTGCAATCTCATTCGTCTTCTCTTTACCCACTCTCGCCTATTCCCTTTCCTGCCTCTCGTATCCTCCTTTCTCTTTCTCGCTCGCCGACTAAAAGCTTCCCTCTGACGGATAACTTTGGCTCACTCCCCCCTCCTATCCCCCCCTAAGATCCCGTTCGCCTTCCCTCTTCCTGCTTTCGGCACTTCCCTTCCCCTCCTTCTCCACTACCTCTTCCTCCTCCGACCTCTTTTGCCCCCCCCCCCCCACCGCCTCCCTCAGTAGAATTCCCTCCCAATCCATCCAGATCTTAAACCGTTTAAGTCGTCCATTTTGCATATTGCGATGCGGTGGAAAGGTTGGGTCTGAGGAGGAGTTAGGGGACTCGAGAAAGAGGTTTTGAAACTTTTTGTTTCCCTTCCCCCACCTCGTTTCTAAGGGGTGCGAGAGCCCTCGCTTTTCACCCTACTCAGCCACTGCACCCCCCCCCCCATCCCCTTTCTTCTTCTCCCCTTTCACCCCTGAACTTCTTCGTTTGAGGTCCCATGGGGCGTGAATGCGAGGACGATTCATTTCGTCTATCACGTATGTATATACTTCACAATGGGTTTTTCTTCCCCTAAGAGAGAGCGTTCCTTGCGGTTGGGCACCTACTTCGTCTCATTATTTAGCTCTCAGAATAAATGTGTCGCCTCATAATTCTGGCATATGCACCGTCGCTCCGTGAGTCGAGAAAAATCTGAATCATCTTGAAGAAAATTGCTTGAGACCTTTTCACGAGGAATAAAATATTCATTTTCGCCTTCATTATTATTTTCTGTCTTACCGACTTTAGCTTTTATTTTGCCTTATGCTTTTTAAAGACGGAACAAATTAACTGGCCTAAATTCCCATGGATAATTATCTCCTATAAATAAAACTCTGAGCGCAAGTAAAACTGCTGTCTTTGAAAACTGTCAATCGAAACACCATACAGTGAATAGGATCTGGCTGACGGGCGGTACCAAACCATGTGCTAATTCTTCATGCTTGTTCATACCCATTTATATTATATTTGCGTCAGCATTACGTGTCTCAATATCGCGTTTCTTATAGAGGAGCTGGGAATAGACATCCTTGGAGTCAGCGAGATCAAGTAAGCGGGGACAAATGACTACTGAAGTGGCGGATACCGAGAGGCATATTTATTGTTTATTAGGAAAATGACCTTAAAGAGAATGATTCCATTAAGTGATAAACATAATATACAAAACTTCTTGTTACTGTTTGCATTTGCCTCCTTATTCGCAACAAACAGTAAAAACAAGGTTAATAAATGGTATACCCCAACAGAGAGTAATAATTATTTTGCTTGGGAATGACATACGGCATTGCTAAGGAAGACGTTGAAAGGTAAGATGAACGGTTGAATGTTGTCAGAAAGAGAATTTAGAAGAGAAAGGAGGCGAAAAATAAGAGAGCACTTGGTGGGTGATAATCAAGGAGTCTAATAAGGAATCTAAGCAAAATAAGGAATCTATGGCGCGATGAGTGATTTCTGGTAGGTAGGGTAGGTATTCTTGAATTAATTATAGAATTGAGGCCAGGGCAATCAACTTTTTACCCTCTGAAACATGGACCAGTAGTAAAGCAGACCAGAAAAGAGTGAAATAATTCAAAACATATTGTGGGAGGAGGATGCTGAATATCAAATAAAAGAATGAAATAGGAAATGAAGAAGCATACAAAAGAGTAGAAGAAGGACTATATGGAACACGGGGCGGAGAAGAAGAACCCTGGGCACACCCTGATGCAAAATGGGTTTGGGATGAATGTAATTGAAGGAAAAAATAGAGGGACGCAACCCAAAAGGAAGCCCAACTACAAAGAAGAACTACCTGGTAGTTTTTGAGCAACCATTTTATTGGGAAAGTATGGAGGGGTGCAGTAAATCAATCTCAGGAGTGAACAATCAAATAATATTCCTTATGGCATTATCTCATATGAACCCTTAGTTCTCCGAATAGATGTCCAATTGGATAAGAAGGATAGTATAACAAATCACTCAGACTCTGGTTGGCTAATTTACCTGGAAAAATACATTGTCAGGCAATAAATTTACTCTTTGAGAGAGAATCCATATTTTAAGAACCAGATATCAATGGGTCTACCATTGTCAAATTCCCACACAATATCCGCTCCTCCAAAATGATGCTTGTTCTTATTTAAGTAAAATTGCTTTTTAAGACTTTTTCGCTTATTCATTAACATGATATTTCGCTAATTATAGGAAATTTAATGTATAGATAAACTTACAAATGTCTTACTTTGTTGAATAACTTAATTACGCAGTTATACTTTTAAATATGTACGTAAAGAAATGGTGTAATATAAACATGTATCCGTTCTGAATTGATGTAATATTAAAAGTTATCCCTTCAGAATAACCTCCACACTAGATTCACCATGGCTCATGTTATCTGCTGCTTAAATATTTTTCCTTGAAACGAATCTCGCTACCCAAAGAGGCGGAACACCTTTCGTATATTTAAATCTACCCTTATTCCTTTCCGCTCTCCGCATGAGCGAACCCTATCTCTATCTCTAACTGAACCAACTTTCCTTTACCTTAAGTTGGAACCCACTGCCAGTCTTCTCCTTCTATCCATGGATTTCGCTCACCTTTCCTTAACACTCGGGCCGCATTGTATTCCTCCACAATCCTTATGGTCATATTTCCATGGAAGTGGAAAATATCTTTGGTAGGACACCTTTTCAGGGCCCTATTTAACGCGTGTCATTTGATTATACGCAGCCGCAAGGGAAAAAAGATACGGACGTAGATGAGTGGGTCTGGATAGTGCGGAAATAGAAGATTGGAGGGGAAAGAATATTCCTAAAATCAGGCGAGAGTTGGGATGACCCGGAAGATAGTCGAAGGAGGTGTTATGTGGTGAGGACGGTCTGCACATTACCATAAGGCGCGACCGAAACTTCTTGACCCGAAAGGGCCTTAAGACCCTTTGAGGTCGGCTGAGCATGCAAAGGGTTAAGGGTTACCTTTGCCTCACCGTCTTTCCCGGCCTCATTCCGATTCTAAACGCCAAAACTTCCTCGGAGCGAGGCACGTCCCTTTTTTCGGTAGGTTTCCCAGGGCACGGAGCCCCGGGGTCGCTAGTTAAGTGTCCTTTTGAGTTGAGAGTTGCTTGACCATTATGCCTGCGGTATTTATAAGTGGAAGCACATTGGAAAAATACTCGCGGGATCGGGTTGTGGTGGTTCTAATGAGACCTTAAAGTGCTTTTCTCCATGGGAATCAACTTCGACCTTGGACGTTATAGCAGGACTTCCGAGAAAGGGGAAGACAATAAGCAGTTCTAGAGGGTTTTACAATCCCTTTCACTACTCGAGCCTTATTCTGTGTTCTAGTCAAGTCCAAACAAAGCCTTGAACCCACAACTAGATTGAAGACGAGAAACGTTCCTTTATGCTCGAGAGGCAAGGCATTAAACCACTTTTCCCGCTGTTTAACGCTAAGACACTGAGGGTCATCCATATTAGCTTACAACTTTAAATCTACTGCCTTTGCAACAGTAGTGACTTTAACATTTACATTTCCTAGAATACTTGCATACTTTCACAAAGCGGTGAGTCGTGTATTGGGAAACTTCTTTTAATGCAAGTAATGGGAGCGGGCGTGACTTCGTGGAAATCCTTCATAGTAGGAGCGTCTGAAGAAATTACAACTTGGCTGTTTCCACATAAGGTTTATGTGTGTTTATAGGTTTATAGGTTTATATGTTTTATCTTATGTGGAAACAGCCAAGTTGTAATTTCTTCAGACGCTCCTTCTTTTAATGCGTTTAACGGTTAAAACTAATTTTTCCGTGAGCATGATCAAGAAACATAATCCACAAAGAAAAATCTACTTATATAATAAGGCTGACTACGAAGGTATGAAACGAGAGTTCCAAAAGTCATTTACTAATTTTCAAAAAATAAGTATCAACAGTAATACTGAGGTTTTGTGGAATACTTTCCTCAACGTTACACGATCAGTAGTTAGCAAATACATACCAAGTAAATGGAAAAGAGCCAATGCAGAGCCTAGGTGGTATAACGCGGAGGTTAGAAAAACATTAAAGCACCAAAGAACATGTCATGCTAGGTTAAAAAGGGCAAAAATTAACAAATCCTCCGAAGAACTATACACAGTCACCGAAAATTACAAAATATCTAAACTCTTAGCAAAAAAAGCGTGCCGAAGGGCGTTAGCTGATTTCAAAAGTAAATTACTGGGAGAACAATTGAACGATAATCCCAAGGCATTTTGGTCGTATGTTAGGGACACTCAAGGAAATAAATCAACAGTACACACGCTGAAGAATATCAAAGGGGAAAAGATAACCAACAGTCTACAAAAAGCCAATTCGTTAAACTCATTCTTCAAAAGCATTTTCAGTACTTATACACCACATCTTTTCGATCCGCAGCCAGTTCGTTCCCAAACATGTATGCCTGAAATTATTATAAATTGTCGCGGCATAGAACAGCAGCTAAAAAATATTAACCCCAACAAATCCCCCGGTCCAGATCAAATACCTGCTCGCGTATATAAAACAATGGCATCAGACATAGCGCCTTACTTAGAATTAATATTTACCAAATCTTTAGTAGATCATGTAGTGCCTAAGGACTGGAGAGTAGCAAATGTCACACCTATATTCAAAAGCGGCGACAGGGAAGACCCTAGTAACTATAGGCCTATTTCTCTCACATCCATTTCCTGTAAGGTATTCGAACACATAATCGTAAGCTCCATTATGAGTCATTTAGATAGGGAGGAATTGTTAATAAATAACCAACACGGATTTCGAAAGGGTAGATCTTGCGAAACCCAATTGGCCCTCTTCGTTCATGACATCTTGCTCTCGGGTGAAAATAATGTCCAAGTTGACGCGATATTCCTCGATTTTAGGAAAGCTTTCGATAAGGTACCTCATGTTAAGTTGCTCTCAAAACTAGAAGCATATGGAATAGATAAAAACATTATTAGTTGGATTAATCAATTCTTACATGGGCGGGAACAAAGGGTTGTCATAGACGGTATCATGTCAAACACAGTTAGCGTTACATCGGGTGTTCCTCAGGGAAGTGTAATTGGTCCACTTTTAATTCTCTTGTACATTAATGATATTAGTAACGTCGTTAAAAGTAAGCTTAGACTCTTCGCAGACGACGCGGTTGTGTATAGGGATATTAACAATTCCGAAGATAGCGACTCGTTAACAATCGACCTACTTGCTATTCATGCTTGGTGCGAAAAGTGGCAGATGGAACTAAACATAAAAAAGTGCGTAGCAGTCAGCTTTTGGAAAAAGAAAAATTGGCCAGTTAGGGCTTACAGAATTAAAAATACAGAAATTATTCACGCCGAGTCTGTTAAGTACTTAGGAGTCACAATTAGTCACGACCTATCTTGGGGAAAACATATTAGGGAAATATGCGGTCAAGCATATAGGAAGCTAGGCTTTATCAAGAGAGTACTCGGAAAATGTGATGAGAAAGTGAAAGAGCGTTGTTATTTTTCAATCGTTAGGCCTCATCTGGAATATGCTGTTAGTGTATGGGATCCATACGAAACGGGGTTGATATCAGAGTTAGATCGCGTCCAGCGAAGAGGAGCTAGGTTTGTGAAACGATGCTACGATAAGTTGGCTAGTGTGTCTGGACTGTTAGAAGAATTAGGATGGGAATCGCTATCACAGCGTAGATTAAATTATAGGCTTAACCTCCTAAATAAATTTCAGGAAAATCATTTTACTGATGACGTAAAAAACATACTATTAACCCCTTCGTACTACGGCAGATTAGATCGCGCCAATAAAATTAGAGAGCTAGATTGTAGAACCGATAGGTATAAAATGTCATTTTTTCCGCGTACCATTCGGGACCATAACAGCTGTGATCGTCGTCATGAATAGTTCGAGTATTGACAATAGGCAGGCAGTTAATCTTTCTCATTATATTCTCCTCTTTCTTATTTATGCATGATGTAAATAATGATGTTCTTATTTATGCATGATATTTTGAATCTGTAGTAGTAGTCTTTGTATCCCTTGCATGTTAGAACGATTGGAGATAGAATGTTTCTTGGGTATTAGATTTGTAATTGGCGCTTTGCATGTGTGGTACGCGGGTTTTAATGTAATGTCGGTGTTCTACCATATCATTAATGCATGCCTGGTGCGAAAGCACCCCCTGCCACACACCCTTTGGGTGGCTTGCAGGGTATGACGTAGATGTAGATGTAACGATAGTGTATCTTTACGCTCGTAGGTCTACCCTGCATTTCCTCTCTACGAGTCAACTTAGGAGGGTAGTTGCGATTGGATCACTCTCTAAGGTATAATAATAAAGATATTATTTCACGTAGAATTTATTGAATTTGGTCTCATTGTAAAGAAAATATCCTACCTTTAAAATTTACCAGAATATCAGCCTCTCATCGTCATACTTTTTGAGATATTAGTCAAAACATAGAAGTCGTTTTCCATAGGATATAGTACACGTATGCACTCCGAGGAGGCTTTCTTAAAAAATAACGAATTTAACACCCATTCCTCGTAAAGGTTTGTAATGAGGAATTTTTCTCGACTATACAAAAATTACCACAGTAATTTTTACTGAATCTCAAAAATAACCTTACGTTTTCAAGGCATTAGACGAGAAAATAATTCGTCAAGTTTAAGACATAAATATATATGTGTTTAATTACCTAAAACGTCAGTTAAATAAAACGATATTTTGAGCATTAATGTTTAAATATTTACTTCAAGCTTCTTATAATTGCTGAAGTAAAAATGAAGAAGTAGAGCATGATTTCCATTATGGCAAGGGAAAAAATCTCGCTCGATTTCTTCTACTTTCATGCTATAATGGACGACACGCAAGCATAACTAGAGCTGGAAAACGTGTTATGATGATTAAGACATTAAATGTGATATTTAATGGCGACCGCGACCCCTACATGAATTCACATCAACATAGATTATCTTAATCCTAATTTTCATATTATACCATGTTCACGGTGTCTAAAAGTATCCTCCACAAGATAAACTTCTTAAATTTTGCAAACTGTCACCACCCAATAGTTTTCGGGATGCAGAACACATTGTTGAAAACATGTAAAATCTATTAGATTCCTTCGGTAGACTTGCAGATGACCATTTCTCATGGCTATAGGAGTACTTTTAGTGTGATTTTTCTTCTGGCAATAAACTATGAAAACAATCTTTGCTGTGCAAGATAATAGTATAAGCAAAAATATGAAGCAGTTCCTTGATCAGGTTCCTGTAATTGACAATTTAAAGAGGTGGCAGACAATAAAATATCTCTATTAAGTATAACTAATAGCATTTTAAAGTTTAAGGCATATTCATTTTGCCTTTCTTAATAAGGCGAAAATCTTTCAACCATTAAGATTTGGATCTTAACTCCTGATAAACTTTTAGATCTCCGATCTTGCACTTGATTTTGTGATGGGATCATTTAGCGTTATTTTATTCAAGAAGCTATTATAAATTACATTAAGGATTTTCCAACTTTTAAAGACCTCTAAAAAACTCCTCGTAATTTTTGCAGAGTTTGCCTTGTCTAAATATTCTTATCAATCTCAATAACAGTGCTTCAATTAGAGATTATTAATAAAAATACTATTTTCCATTTTCCCGCTTGCTTTTTAGTGTGGAGGTCCTTTTAAATGCTGCAGCAAACATGTAGTGGTTATTGAGATAATTATTCGTTCGAGACTAGAGGAGAAAGTTAAATGTACACTTTCAATAATGGATATGCTGTGAAACGTTTATTTTGGTGGCTCTAATTTAGTAGCAGAAGAGGGAGGTTCTATTGCTTTTATTAAAAGATAAACAGTTTACACCTCTTCAATGTTTCAATAATTACAATTAGAGCAAATTTATTCGATGAGGACATCAAGAACCTGGAAACTTTCTGCCTGGGGTACTTACTCGCTCCCTGACACTCGGGTGGAACTTTTCTCTTGCGAAGAAATCGCCCCCGAGTCGAGGGAAGACATCGGCGACGCACGTGCAGCAGGGAAACGATTTTCTACGAGAGCAATAAGCGGCCACTATTTCCTGTTGAGGGCGCGAAGCTCTCCGGGAGCATTTCGTGCATCATGCCATCTGGTAAGCGAGGAAAGCCCTCACTGAAAATAGGAACGAAGTGTTGCGTGGCGAACTGCAGTTAAGCGTGCAAATAACTTTTTGATACATTGTTCACACCTTCCTAGACCAAACTAAACATTTTTAAACTCTGCTGATTCACTGCATACTTCAATCTAGAACAAAAGTCTCTTATTGCCTGTCTTCCGTGCTTCAGGTCAAGAGTTTTAGCATTGACAAAGACATTATCTGGCGTAGTAATGTTTTTTCCGCGGTCTTGTTGACATTGGCAGTTATGCTCACTTATGACGTATCTGGATTCGTCATTTTGCTGCAAAGATGCATTCGAAGTGAATCTCGAGGTGCATCAAGAGAGCCTACCGGAGTATCATCTGCAATTAAGGCTACGTAAAACCTGCTTCATTTGGAAGAAAACCAAGAGGGTTTTGAAACTCTAGAAAAGTTATCAGATGTAACCCTTACTGAAGCATATAATCTAGCAAAAGGTTTACCTAATCGTTTGTCAGTAATGTCTAGTCATGAGCGATTAGAAAAGCAAAAATAATATAACTTTTGGTAGTAGATGTGTAGATATGAGGATGGCAAAAACAAGCTGAATAGATAATTCTTGAAGAGGTGAAAGAAAATAAATCCCTTTCAATAATAACTGGATAAATAATGAAAAAATGATTAGGCAAGTATATTGGCGTTATCAGAACCTAAAAAGAGGGGAAAATTGTTGATGGAAAATGAAAATAAATTCCCGAAGGTGCATTATTCAAGAAATGGAACAAGAGTTGGAATTGGCATCGAGAGTAGCTTGAGAGAGTTGACGTACCTACTGGGACAAGATATCGCCAAAGGTTGTGGATGAATGTTAAGGATTGGAAATACTTTACAAGTTAAAGTAATTTGTACATTTACATTAATGTATAAATTGGTTAATTTTGAATTATTTTATGCATACTCTACATGGGCGTGAAACCTTCAAGGACAACTAAAATCTTACTGGATAGCGTACTCAATCTCAAATCCCGGTGAGCATGCTGTTCCTTTTGCTGGAATAAGTCCCGTGTGAAACGAGCCTAAGTTTTTCACCGTTCTCCTCCCATTTACATCCCCTAAATTATATCATTAGTGCCCGACATCTATGTCTCCTCCTCAAAGTTTTTCAGACTTATTTTTCCGATCCACGTAGCACCTCTACATAATTTCATCTTTTCGTTTCGTTTTCACATCTTCAGCCCTCAGCATTTTTTTTCATTCCCTCCACCGTAGGAAAAGTTGGAGCAGTCGTCGCTTCTCGCTCTATACCGTGAGGAGATGAGGGCCCCACCGGTTCCGGAGAGGCTTTAATGCTTGGAGAACGGTTAGTGGAATAACCGATCCAAACTTAATCTCAGAGGAACTTATTTTTTCATGAAAAGGGACCCTCGAGGATAGGGGAAAAATTTCATCCAGCCTTTCCCTTTCTGTTGATTACTCCGTCATTTCATTATAACGATTATCTAATCCAAATGGCTGTTTTTAAAGAAAAATTAAACTTCTGTTTCTTATAATTATGTTCCATAAATGGGGTCTGTTCATAGTGTAACGGTAAGTATTAAGTTTTTCTCAAAAGAAAAGTTGATTTGAAGAGTTTATCAGAAGTTCAACAGTTGTTGTTTTTAATTGATTTACAAAAAGTGTCTCATCCGTAGAAATAATTTCCATTTTAGTTCTTTGAAAATGCCCATCATTATTATCTTAATAGTGTAAATGGCCGCTACATAATTCTAGATTGCTAATAGTTGAGAATATTCTCATCTACGCGGGGACTAAGAATAAGGAGAATAGGATTGGTAGTCCTTACTCCTGAGACAGTATTCAACTTCTTCGACTCATAAACGTCGTGAATAATATCCATGAAGTCGAGTCGATAGGCTGGCGAGGATCGATTTTGTATGGTGGTTTAAGTCCTGCCTTACAGTTCCAAGGGTTTGGGTTCATATCTCGGGGGTAGCGGAAAATTTATAGCGCACGCCTTTTCACAACTTAGATGTCGGGTGGAAAGCACCTCAAGTGAAGTACTCGTCCTTAAGGATGGGGAGTCTAACAGTGGACTCCTTGGCGCCTATCTGTCAGAGTAGACTATACTACCTCGTAGATTCTCTCCACATGTACTCCTTTCCCAAAATTATGCCTCCCTCCGCAAGGTACCAACTCAGATAACTTCAGCTCGGGGTCGCCTTTCCGGAAACCCCGACAAATCCAAATCGGAGGCCGACATGAACTTCAACAGTAAGAGTTTCTTGAGTTTTGTATATTCCTAGGAATTCTCAAGGAATGGAACGTTAAGCTTTATTGCGCTTCATTAATCCTAACTTGGCGGTTCAAAATGTTATTGAACGATTAGAAAGAACTTTGAAGCGAACATCATATGAATGTAATTTTTTATTAATTTTTACTTCCATTCATCCTCATATAGGCTCTTAGACTCTTGAGTCCAATTTACGTGGAGGCTAAATTAACAATACTTAAATGAAAACGTGTCGAGAGCGAGTACAAAGGAGTATTAAATTTTATAACTCAACTTTCCTTAATATCTTTTAATTCTCGATTGCATATCAAGGTTGACATAAGTTTACTTCATAAAAATGTAATTTATAATAGAAGGCTCTTAAATCCAAGCTTGACCTGGAAAATTCCCAGAATCAATTCTGAGTAAAGTCTGCTTTGACAACGGTCTCATACTCCGCTTATATGCTCCATTAATTTGCTTCCTCTTAAATACACGAGACGTGTGTTTCGCGAGGCTTTTATTATTTAGAAAAAAAAAACACTCGAGTAATTGGAATTTGGTCGTCGGTCTCCATTAGATTTTACACACATTGCTTTGGAGAATGCTCATCGTAAAAGTATTAATCTAATTCACGTATGGTATCAAATTAAAGTTAAATTAAATTAAATCAAATTAAAACCCTATCTGCTTAAGTAGCAACAAAAAATATGAATTATTTTGATCTATATCATCCGAAAACGATAAAAACGTGAGTTCTGATCGGTCTTGATGTATAATTCTGTCTATTATATAAATATAGTAATAACAACGTGCGTCAGCAAAATAGCTAATCTCAGTATATAACTTAATAAAATTACCTAGGAAGAAGAGGTGAAATACAAAGACAACACTCATAATTACCCATTTGATGGGTATTTATTTAAAATCACCATGTTCACAATATAGTAAATTTAATCATGCATTGGATGGATTCAATTTCAACGCCCAAAGTATTATAATAATGTATATCTTTAAAGTATACAGATATGTTCTCCATTTCTTTGAATGTTTAAGGAATTAATGCATTCATTTTAAGTGAGTATTATGTATTTTACGATAAATAAGAAAAATTATTAGCCGTGTCGTACTCAGCGAAATCTTTCATTCAATCAAGTGGCATTTTCTTCATTATGCGGCTGATATCAATACTACTAAGCTGTCTCCTCATTGCCTTGGTTGTTGTTTTCTCTCTCAAAAATCATTATTAATTGTAGTATGGTATTCATTATTCCTCTTTTGGATTTATTTTGATTCAAAAAGAAACTTTGCTCCAATTATTTTAGTCAACTGATTTCCGATGACTCAGTTAAATTATTTTAACAATTTAAATTAATATTAAGTTCATACTTGAGCAAATCATACACATTCCTGCCAAATTCTTGCTTTGAAAGACTTGAAACACAAGTTTATTTTCTCTCGATTATTTCTCACGTCAGTGCACTCCCATTACGTCTCAGACTCAAATGTGTCTTGAGAGAAAGAGAGAATTTTTTTCAAGGGCCTTATCAAAATTCAAATTACGAACAGAAAACTACGATATCCCATTCAATTCCTGCTGGCGGGAAATAATTAGAACAAGTGGATATCGTTAAGGAGGAGTGAGTGGAAATTTTCTGCAAAGTCGAGAGAAAAAATATTTCACCGTCTACCTAAGTGAGGAACGGCCCTTCGGGTCTTTCGGAGCGGATCCTTCGCCAGGATCATCGCCGTATCCTCCCTTCCTTCTTCCCACAACCCTTCCCCCTCTCCAATCCTGGGCCTTTCCCCTTTCCCTTCCCTTCTCTTCCACTCCACTCCAGCAACCTCCCCATCGCCACCTACTCAACTCCATCACGGAGCGACTCCCGTCCTGCCACTAGCGACATCTCAAGCTCCCTTGATAGCCCGGGAATTTTTTGGTTCTCTGCTCGGAAGAATGTTGAAGCAAGCTGAAAACTCACCCATGATGCAGTATTCAACAAGTTAAACACCATATTTAAAGTCCCATTGGCTCCATTTAAAATTCTTCTTCCCAGGATCCGTTTTTTTAGGTCACAAGGCCTTAGGCAGAAAAGCACATTTTTCGATGGCAATAAAATGCTCTAGAATAAAATTTATGAGCAAAATTCTGTTGCAAAACTTTTTCACTCCTCTGTTGAAATTAATTTTGCTCATCTAGAGGTCGGGAACAGTGTTGCAAATGATTAAAAATTTACTTCCACCCATTTCCGCAAAAGTTCAACTTATTTTTATTTAGACTATGGAGTTTGTCAATATCCCGTGGAGACACACGAGAGAGCATTGTAACACATTCGTGGCCGTGTATAACAATTGAAAAAAATAAACAATCAATTGCTTGATTTCGAAAACTCGGCAGTTACCGGTAAACTGTCTAAATAAGAAATAGTCTTGTTTATTTTGACAAAAATAAAGTAAAGTACGTCTCAGACTCAACTGTGTCTTGAGAGAAAGAGAGATTTTTTTTTCAATTGTTATACACGGCGACGAATGTGTATAACAACTGAAAAAATTTATTTTCATTCAAAAATAAACTTTGCTCCAATTATTTTAGTTAACTGATTTCCGATGACTCATTTAAATTTTTTTAACAATAAAATTGAATTTTTGATGGCAATAAAATGCTCTAGAATAAAATTTATTAGCAAAATTCTGTCGCAAAGGGTCCATTATATGAGCAAAATTCTGTCGGAGAGGGTCCATTATATGGGAGAATATACGGATTCCGTACAGATTCCGTATATTCTTCCACATAGTGGACCCTCTCCGTCACATTTGGCATCCTACTTCCTGCAAACCCCCCTCAACCCCCGCAAAAATACCCTGACGCCGTCATTCGCCCCCGGCGCGGGTAATGGTGGCATCTCTCAAAGTATTCCTTGAATGCCTCATTTTTGGGCCAAGTTCTTTTCTGATCGTTTCAATTATTACAATTATGTGCTTGATGGTCTTAATCTAGCTTTGCATGACTATTTGATAAAGCAAATATTTACTTAATCAGTACCCGCGCCAGATACGGTAACTTTCCATGCCAACGGTTACGGCGCTCTACCGTTCACTAAATCTTCGCCTGCAGATATCTGCAATAGACACCAAAGCCTAGTCAGGTGAGTAAGGAGAAGAAACATTAAGAGTGTTATGAACTAGTGTTTGAGTATGAAGATATGATGAATGTAAAAGAGGAAAAAAATCTGTGCAAAGACAGGGCAGTATAGAAGAAATAATTCATTGGGAGTAATTTCTTCTAGGCAAAATGCCGAGTATTAGTCTTTCTTGTTAGCGCCCTACCTAAAAGCATATGGCTTGGTGGTTATACATTCTACCTTTGAATCTCAATGAAATCCCTCCTAATATTGACAAATGAGGCGTATAATTCCATTAAATCTCTCAATAATGGGCCCTCTATGTCACATTCAACACCCCATTTCCTTCATACTGCCCTCTCTGACCCAAAATGTATGCAGTCTTAAGAGGAATCCAGCATGTATAAATATATGCAAAGAAATTGAGCGTGCATTCATCAAAATATGAGTGCATGAGAAGCAAAATAGTTTATGAAAGACAGGGTAGAGTTGAATTAATAATTAAAAGGAAGTCATTTTTCATAGCAAACACCGAGAATTTCTTCTCAGTGCCAACCGAGTAAGGGAACGGTATCGTGAGTACGTATCCTACTTTTTATTTTCAGCACCATATATCCTTATATTTCTGATCTAGGCGTATAATTCCGTATATTCTCCCATATAATGGACCCTCTCCGTTACATTTGGCATCCTACTTCCTGCAAACTCCCCTCAACCCCCGCAAAAATACCCTGATGCCGTTATTCGCCCCTAAGACGCGGTGTCTCTTTGGCAGCAGCAAAATATTTTATGAAAGACAGGGCAGAGTTGAATTAATAATTAAAAGAAAGTCATTTTTCATAGTAAACACCGAGAATTTCTTCCCAGTGCCAACCGTGTAAGGGAACGGAATCGTGGGTACATATCCTACTTTTGATTTTCAGCGCCATATTTCCTTATATTTCTGATCAAGACGTATAATTCCGTATATTCTCCCATATAATGGACCCTCTCCGTCACATTTGGCATCCTGCTTCCTGCAAACCCCCCTCAACCCCCGCAAAAATACCCTGACGCCGTCATTCGCCCCTGAGACGCGGTGTCTCTTCGGCAGCAAAATAGGTCTCGAGCGAGATGAGAGGGGGTTGTGTGGGGGGTGCTCGAGCGAGGAACCGTGTCTCTTAACTCCGGGCCGTTGGGAGGGGGGAGGGGTGGGTGGGCAGGAGACGGGACATGGAAGAGAGGGGGTAGGATGCTCGAGACGACATCCATGGCATCCTCTCTCCTGCCTCCGCCTTTGAAACGAAGGCCCCGCCCCCTCTCGTCTCCTCCTCCCCCTCGATCCTTTTCCCACTCTTTCCCCCGCTTCTCGCGCCCTTGTTAACTCTTAAGTTCCACCCCGCTCTCTCGTATGACCCGCCACCGTCAAACGTCGTCGTCGAGAAGGAGGGATAGGCATTCCGAGACGTGCTCTCCAGAGTCTCTCCCTCCTATTCCGTCCTTTTGTTTGATCACGTCATCGTTTTCATCTTTTTTTACAAAATTCCGATTACTCGTCCGTTTTAATTTAGAGAGTGAGCATGGTGGCGATAGCGTTTGTTGTGTTGTGTTGTGTTGGTGAAAATATTGCCCGATTCGTGAGGATTACGTTCCAGCGTTCTGATCGAGTGGAAACAGAATTTACGCGAGGTTGCATTTTTGCCTCGCGTGTAGAGGAGAATATTCTCCCGCGGTCGCTCGGTTATTTGAACGTTTCAACGCCGTATTTTCTCGTTGAATCCGTAATTTTTGGGGAACAATACTTCTTTGACTCATTTTTTTAACATTTCACCCATAATTTTTATAAAAACACTTTGGGTAAAGTGAAGATTCATGTGGAACTAAAAGTTGCTATTGGTGGCTTCTCCTTCAAAATTTCAAAAAAGGAAGTTCAAAATGACCATACAATCAACACCCTTTAGCGTGGTCTGTCCTCAAACTCAAGCTACCGACACCAATTACAGCAAGCTCTCAAACATTTCAATGAATTCTCGTTGAACAAATGCTAGTGGAAATAAATGTGAAACAGGAAAGCTGTGCTATTCTGCTATTAATGTGGCTAGAGCGGGGATCGTAGGTCTGTGATAGCATATCTAAATATTTTAGTAACTTTAATAACAATCTTTGGACCATATTTCACTTAGTAATGCGGGAATAATTTTAATTTTTAATTTTTCATAATTGAAGCATTTTATAACGAGAGTTTGTGGCGCGTCAGGTATTCAAAGTTTAGACAAAATTATGTTGAAATATACTGTTCTCAAATATTAGACTCGGCGTGACATCATGGTATTTTTAGTAGGTATTACAGTAATAAAAACGAATTATTTCGCATTTAGAAGAAAATCTGTTTGTGCATAGTTGAACTATTTCGAAATCTGTCTTGAGTAATGACGCTACCTTCATAAAAATAGTATTGAATTGCCCAAAGATCAATCTTTATCAATCAGTATGCTGAAATTGTTTCATTTTTATCTAGAAATTTATCGCGAATCTATGTGGAGCCGAAACAGTTTTTCTGGTATTTTAGGTTTCCTTTCTTTCTTTTTAATGATTTGTCTTGAGGAAACTCAATCTATCAACTAATCGTTTCACGTTTGAATTTTAGCAATCCAACCACTATAAGCTCAGAAAAAATAGTTAAATTGGTACCAATTTTTCTGCATACGGTATACACAATTTTTTTCTAAAAACTCATGTATATTGGCTAATATTTCAATTTTACCCCTTATGTTTCCTGATCGAACACTTACAATTTCTGAAAACTTTATAAACACCTTACAGACCTGAGCTGATTAAACTTTCCATAACAAAGGGTCGGCCGTTTCTCAAGACCTTTGCAATCTTCATTGAATCTTGCGATCATCTTGATTGCATTCTCAAGGTTTTCTGGAAAATATTCCTTTATCTTCCAGCAATGGGCAACATTTCAACATATAGATTGGATGGTAGAGATTACAGAGGGCTATGGGTTGATAGGTAAATTTTAAAGCCTTTTGAGAGCAATTTGGGACCGCAGAATCATTGCTAATATTGTCTTTTTTCCCATCAATTTTCTGCCTTTTCACTCTAATATAATATTTTAATCGAGATGTATGAAGAAGAGCAAAGAAAAATGTTTTCGTAAATTGTATTTCAAAGTTTGTAGCATTACAGAAACATTTTCCCTTCAAAATATTTAGGGTCCACTGCCGCCCCTTGCTACCCCCGAATCACGTACGCCTATGCTTCCGGCCTCCAGGTTTTCTTGCTACGTCTGAGTCCACCAGAAAAATAGTGACTTGTACGACGAAAACGTGAAATAAATCTAATACTTTGGTGTACGACATTCACCCCGCTAGTGAAACTTTTTAGACCTATTAAAGAATGAAAAAGTGATACATATACTTACTTTTACTCAGCGGATTGTTACCCTCAAACAGTTTCTTGAGCAAGAGAAAATACATATGCGGCGATACTATTAACCAGGACGGCACACCAAGTGAGGTTTGGCGATGTTGTGGTGATAATGTGGTCATGCTGAAGATGTAAATAATGTAACCAACAGGAGGTGAAACTCGTAATCGTGGTTTATGCATTATCTGATTTTTCCTGGTCCAGTACATGGACAAACCGCCGTCGTCTACCATCCTCTTCTATTAGTCCGCTAATTCATTCGATCATTAATCCGGATTCGAAATTTTCGTGCTTGTACTATCTTCATCCCGCTAACCGTCTTCTCCCCGGTTTACGGTGTTGAGAAAAAAATTGCAAAGTATTATGCAGATTGTTTACAGAAATGTAAATCACTTCAATTGCCATAAACTTGAGGGAATTTTCGTTTCAATAGTAAATCTTTAAGTATTGACAATTATTCACTACGATAAATATGGGACTACCGTCATCTACTGATGTGGTATTCAGCACAACGAATCAAACATCATTGATAAATAAAGTATAGCCCAGTTGACATAAAGTTCCAATAAGTTCCTATACTTTGTTTTAAATAAGACGCATATACGCAGGTATATTTACGTAGTGCTCCAGAAAACAATACCCGCAGCAAACATGAAGATGCTTTACCACTCATGCAGGAGTCTGAAATGATTTTTTGTCTTAAAACGGCGATAATTTATAGTCCCCCGTTTATTTCATTGAGAAGCTGTGTCCCTAAACTTATTCGTCTCTTTCTCGATTAGTGTAGACCGCTGGCATTCCTCGCGGGTTTTGTGGGGGTGTCCTATTGATCGATATTCCCGCCGTTTTACGAACTTCTAGCGTGCCTAACGGCGGAGAACTGAGTCCTTCCACTTCTATCCGTTTGTGTCTCCGTAACCAACCCTTTGTAAGCCATTCTTACCCTACTTTTCGGTTCTCCCGATCTTACGGTACGTTCCCCCGCGTTTCTATATCAAGGGCAGTTCTCTGTATATTTCTCCATCGTTACTTTCGCCAGTATTAACAACTCCAAGCGTATATGTTATACCTTAACGGTAATTCTCTCTTCCGTATCGTCATCTTGTACTCGTCTAATCATGAAAAGCATTCCTTTAAATATAATTTCTGTGGCAGATAGCCTTTCTTAGACGGTCTCTTTGTTTAATTCTTCAAGCCCGTGGACTTTGTGAAAATATCAATTTAACCTTGCTTTGTTACGCTTTAGTGTATTTCCGTTCAGCGGATTGAATTTTTTATTTTAATAATTATTAATAGTTAAATTACTGACAACAAAGTAATTTTCTATTGCTATTTCACTAATTTACAAGTATGTTTCAGTATTTTAATGATAACTCTAATTAAAAATACTTGAAACATTTATTCCTCCAAAAGTGTGTATAGAATAAAAAAAATAGAAAATGGAGGAAAAATTGTTTCTACCTTACTGTCTGATCTTTATCTCTTACCCTCCAACCTTACGTTTGAGCACGAGAGGAGACCATGAGTACGACTAAAATTTACGGCCAAGTATCTCATCAGTTATGCGCGGAGTCTCTTATCCTTGTAGGATACGACTGTGCCTCGGCTGTAATTTCCTGGCTCTTGTCGCAGATTGGCACTGTTCGATTGTCTCAAACGCTCTCTTTTGTCCCTTCTCGCCCATACACCTCTTTCTTAAGATTCCCCTATCTTTCCCTTTATCTTTGGAATGTTAAATGAGGTGATGCGCTCGGCCTCGTGGTGTGCCGTGAGGCATCAGGAGATGCATATCGAGGTAAATTGAGGGTAAGGTTACTGGGAGAGCGTGTAGCTTCAAACGAGGTCTGTAGCCCCTAGAAAATATTGGAATGCCGTCTTTCGAGGACTTGGACATTGTGCTCGAAAGCAAATGACTGAACTGAGGAGAATGGAGACGGGACCATTAAAGAAACATCCTTCGATTCATGTGAGACATCAAGCTACAGAATATGTGCTTATAACACAGCGAGAGGTATATTCTCGTTGATATCCTACGTCGGTGATGTATCATTTATCGTGAGATCCATTTTGTAGGCTACCACAGATCGCTCCTTGGTTGATCCCTTCATGAATGATGGAATAAGGGCTGTCATTATTGTGACAAATGCCGTTTTGGTTCGCTATAAAAATTATTATTCCGAGAACTGCATTTAAGTTTACATAACAGCTTTAAAAAATAAAACACCTGCTCTATTAATTGTGGTGGGTGCATAATTATACTTAGTTACAGCAAGACACTCAATATGTCGTAATAAAAATATGTGGCGACTTTATTATGTAAATAAACTCAATTTTTATTTTAAATGTAGAGATACTGGGAAGTTGATCCCCAGTCATTCGTCGCGTGTAAACGAAGAAACTATTTTCCATCATTACCCTACCCCGATGGATATCATTGGAAATGCTACACATTTTAACTAAGAGTTTACCGGATGAGACGATATCTCAACTATTTGCATTCGTCGAGGATAAAGAATGCGTATCGATAATTCCATTTCGTAACTCTGGAATCCAAAATTTCGAAATTTACATCTAACAAATCGTTGAGATCATTCTAGGTGGATGCAAATTATTGTCTAAGAGGGAGGAGGAAATAATCGATGTTCATGCAGCTCTGGAAAATATGTACGGTATTTGGATTTAAACGATATAATTTGGGTCAACATGAGGGCTAGTTTGTGTAAAAAGCGTCCAAGTATACGTTTTATCCTTCTTTTGGCAGAGCCGATAGGGATCCGTGTCCTAGGAAAAGCAGGAAATCTGTATTTTGTACCTACCGTAATTATTCTATAAGAATCCGAAATTTTAGCTTCAATAATTATCCTTTTCATATTTAGGATGCTGTACTGTAATTCAAAATTATATAGCTACTTTCTTTAATGATAGATTCTTGTTAAGTATATCTGTTGAAATTATGTTTTTTCGATTCATACTGAAACTCTTATATTTGTAGCAAAATATCAATAATCCATTTCTGTCCAGAAAAAATTTTTGTTTGCGATTTTGATGAATTTTAAGTTTTACTTATATGATCACCTAAAGTACTCATGCAAAATATTTTGGTGATCGTCCCCTTGAACAATGCAGTGTTGACAAGTGGATTGCGATAAAGTTCGCGGTTCCTCCTACAACAGAGAGTCATACTCTCAGTGCATCAGGATGTTGCCATTGGCTTCGGTGGGCAGAATTGGGTTAAGTGGAGAGCTCTCATTCAAGCAAGAAAAAACTAAATATCACATTTTTTGTGCTCTACTAACACCAAGCCGATTATATAATATAAATTAGTCGAGTCTCTTAAACCTTTTATTTCCAGGAATGTAATTACATTGCTCTTACAAACATAATGCACTGTTCTTTTGTCTTCACTAGTATTCTTAATCTTCATTAACGTAATCATATTGCTTAAAAATACTTGCTCGCTTCTAGTCTCAGACCTGTGATTAGGCTCCCTGAAATTTTGAGTGAGTTTGGTACATTGCTATCTGATCTTTGGACTTGAAAGAAACATATCTTGTTTCCTGGTAAAAAATCTGTACCGATGATATTTTATTACCGAGTAACTTCCATTGATTGTGAGAGTTGGATGAAATCTCTCAGCATGTTAAACTTACGTCGTAGGTAGTTGATTTCATAGTTTTTCACACGTCGTCGTGTTGTGTCTTCTGTGGTATCCGATACAACTTCTATCTGATAACTGCGCTTTGGCTATTTAATGTCACTTCATCCATAAAAAGCCCCTCATTCGGAAAATTCCTCGCTTCAGGACCTCACTAGGACATTTTGTCAAGGAGAAAACCACTATAATAGCCACCAATAATGGTACTCAGCCTCTACCGTCGGGCGAAATCTATAATAAGACCATCCCATGGTGGGAGAATAGAATGAAACCTATTGTAGCTTCCTCGGAGGGAGATATTTGAAGAGGACGGAGACGAGTGAAGGAGTAGCTTGCTGAGAACGAACGACATGTGGGAAAGGGGTGTCGAAAGCCGATTGAGGTGTCCTCGAGGCTTCCATTTGTATGCTGATTGCATCTGCTACGGTTTAAATAAAATTGGAATGGAGATAAGCCAATTCTGGTTCCCTTAGCGTGCGAGGGGTCGATTCTAGATCCCGCTAGTGATTGAATATTCCCGTGACAAATCAAAATTTTAAAGCTTTGAAACTAAGGCTCTAATCTGCATAAAGTTCAATCTGCGTCTGAATCAGTTTTTTCTTATCATAGGTGTTCGTCGTTTCTGGGTGTGATTTAAAAGAATCTTGCTGACGATCAAAGCTTGCGGGATCAGTTGTTTACGCCTGCTGTTTTCGCGAAAATTATAAATTGTAAATACATGGAACAGTAATGCGTTGCACCGTGCTATCAGGTGACGCTTTCGACCACTTACTATTTTCGCATTTTAAAAAAAAAGTGGTGAGCACTAATCGAACAGACCTCAGGAAAATTTTAATCGCTTTTAACTGAGACAACTATCGAGTAACCGCATAGTGTTGGCAGATAAAATACCACAATCAGTCATTTTTAGAATGCATATTTTAATTAGCTTTCGATGAAGATACAAAGTCTTCATTTGCACTGACTCGATCAGGCTTTCCTCTAGATAATATAGCGTAGTTTTTCAGTCGGTTTTTATTTTATTTTCAGAATCAGTATAGCATCTAGTATATCAATTACATATTTCATTAAAACATATCCTTCTCGTATTACAGAGGAATGATATTTAACATTGTTTTCTAGTCTAAGCATATTGAGTAACACATTCTATGCTCCGACTCTTGTACTAATGAGCAATGAAGAAATTGAGATGCATATATCTCTTTATCTTCTCTTGAGAGGGAATAGTCCAATCTAACTTTCTGTCCCATAGATGATTAGTACACAGCAATTAAATAAAGAAAACATTCGTTTTCATATCTCAACAGTTAGTCTTCATCCATACCTGGAGATGAATTTCAATCAGCTGAAAAGTAATGTAAAATGTGATTGATACCGTGTTGCACTTTTCGAAGGGATTGACAATTACTAATTAAGTTTAGATGTATGATTTGATTAAGGTGAAGTCAAATTGACATAAACTAAAGATAAAAGTAGGCAGATGCAAAGTTTTTTTTTATAACCAGAAATACTTTTATCAGCTCTCCATGTCTTTAATAACTAATATGGTCGCACCACCACAGTCAATCTGAGAGGAAAACAGTCTTAAAATTAATTAAATTTGTTAACCTCCAGTAACAAATTTATATTGAAAAACATACATCTTTGCATCATACTGAAGAGCATTCATAAAATGTAAGTTTTCTAGCCCGCATAGGAGGATTTAATGTAGAGAAAACGAAGATTTTACGCAATGATATATTTTACCTTTTAAACAGCTAACCGTGTCCGATAATCTTTCCATGTTTTGGTTGAAATGTATTTACTGTTGTATTATTCCTTATTTTTTAAGGGACTGAAATGGAAATGGTCACGATTTAGTGAAGGTAATGGTCACTTAAAGGAATTTTTATTTTTTTGCAGTTTACTCCCACGGAAATAGACAAGTATTTCTTAGACCATAACGGAGTTAATTTTTGTAAATTTTTATAATTTCTCGGATTTACAACTCTAACTTTCTCATAGCTAAATTACAATTCTCTGGCGCTTATAAATAAATGCTCTATCCTAATAAAATCTACTTCAATGAGCCAGTCAGCTAACACAGATATGCCAGTGAAGAGCTTAGGAAATGATCACTGTTTGCCATTTTTTGATGGGACTGTACACAATCCATAGAGCCTAAAAACTGGACCCTCTCGATAGTAATTATGGAAACCTACCAAAACCCACTGGTAGAGCGCTAAAATTCTGTTCCTTAAAGTGCAAGAAAAGGCAAATGTAAGCTATAAGCAGCTGAATTCATAGTTTATTTAAAATCAAGGTTTACTGAACTAATATGTAATGAACAATTGCCACAAGTTGAGGTCCTTGAGTTACTATGCATTCAGGCCGGTATTCAATATTAATACATTTTCCGATCGTGCTGTAGTTCCAATGTAATCTAACTTTAAGGTGATTGAAGAAGTTGACTCTATAAGAGGGCTTTGAGAAATTTTTTTCGTCAATGCTTACGATGTGAAAAAACGGCACGTTTGAATAGCTCAACGAAAACATTTATGCGAGAGAAATAGGAAGAAAAGCAGTTCGGTTTTTATGAGGTGCGGAACACAACCTGGGGTCATCTATTATGCAGGGAGCCAATGAGAAATTTATATATTTTTAAATAATCGGAGCTCATGAAAATATCTCAGCTCCGTTTTCCATTATTAGTCAAAATAAGTACGAAGTAAAATGTTAAATTCGCTGATTGTGAATTGGGATCGTATAAATTTAGAATAATAAAATATAAAATAATAAATAAAACTCTTTATGTCTGTCATTAGAGCTACATAACTTTAGTGATAAATAATGAAGGTAAAATCTTACTTTTTATCTCTTGGTCTTGTTTTAATTTAAATATATAAAACATTCTATCTACTTTTTTCAAATTACTAAATGCAGCAAATCGTCTTCATCACCTCTAGGTACTTTAGTGGTGTACCTTAGGATCTTTGTAAAAAAATATTTAGAACTGCAGACTGTCCTACTAAAAGTGGCATTGTGATCACTCGACTGAGATTTGTCTGTTTTAATGCGATTTTTATTATTCGAAGGCGTCGCTTTAATTTTTGTAAAGAATGGTGCTTACAGAAAATGATAAGAATGTTGGTCTTTCATTCCTTTCTTCTTTCTTTCTTCTAAGAAATGGTTAATAATAAAGAATACTCTATGATAATAAAGAGTTTATTTCAAAGTTTTGGATTCTAGCTATGTTAAATGTCGAATTTGAATTTTGGTATGAAGAGTACTTTTGGTAAATTAATATGATTGCTAATGATTAACGGAGTCTTACTGCCCTTGCCTCAAATATCATTTAGCTAGTTTACATATCAATTGCTCAATTTTAATGTTAACACGTTTCTCGATTCGCTGCTGCCAATGGTAATTTTAAATAGCAACTAATAACTTTTAAAAACATGATTATCTCTTTTCTCTGCATATATTTAAAATGTGAATGAATGAGATTCATTGATGAGGTTTTTAAAATGACAATAGGTTAAAAAAAATCTATAAATAGCATGAGCAAAACTATTAAAATACATATAGGCCTGAGCAGGTGATTTCAAATTTATTATCTCACCAGTAAAATTCTTGATTCATAACATTGAATTTCAAATATACTTGCTTTTAGGTTGGAAATTTTATATTGCTGATAATTTTGCCCTAGTTTGAAGTGTAATAGCTTTGGCTAAATTATTCTCAGCTTTATCTCCAACCCATCGCCATTCGGTCAATAAATGATTTACATAAGCCGTATCCCACTTTTTGTTATGAAAAGAAAGAATTTTTCACGATAGATAACAGACGCCGGGTATTTAGTTATTCAGCTAAGTATTTCACATTGTAAGCACAGACTCTGTTTTTTCCACCCTGGCGCTTCACTATCCCACCAATTAATAATGTACATACGGCACATTCCACTTTTCGGCGTAAAAAGGAAGGCATTTTCAAATATATGTAGGATGAAAGACGCTTTGCATTCGGTCATTCAGCTTAGTCTTTGAACGCCAGCGTAGGATAAATGCAGTAAATCGCTCTCATCTCTGACGTGCCTTCTACGAAGAAAAACGTGTTTGCAAATATTTCTCTCGCAGCTGCATATTCGAGGAAAATGTGAAAGAGCGAATCTATTTCTCACACAGGGATAAATGGCGACCTTCTCAAGGCGCGTGAAAGAGAATAAAATATCGTGCATCGCAACATCCCGCCCGCTCTCTTCCTCCACCCTTCCATTTATCTCCCCTTTTGAATCAGCGGAGCGTTGCGCTTTCCCTTTAGGCGAAGCAAACCGCTTTCTCCATGTAATATCTCTTGCGGCAATCAGTATGATATCAGCTCCAGTCTAGAGCAATTTTTTAAGTGGAAAATTCGCTGCCTCCGCCCTTTTTCGAAGATGAATCTGACGTAAATTTAAGCCAGTAAAAAGTAAGCAGCAAAAACGTAAATGATGTAGTATATATCGAATGCGTAATGCTTATTCGTTAGGTTATAGCTATTGGTCACAGTTATGGTTATTCATGAGTATGGAATGGTTATTCTGGTTTCAGGGTAAGGTCATTTAATTGCGTCGCCATGATTGATTTTTCCACCCCATACTTTCTTATTCTTCCAGTCATTGAGTAAAATCTGCTTCTTCGAGTTGTTAAATAATATATATATTATTTTAACTAGATGAACCGAATAGTTTTGGTTTTATTTTAAAAAATTGATTGATTTCACTTTCATGCATGATTGTACACTACCATCCAAATTATTTCTTATTTTTGCTGTCATATTGTATAATAATTAATAAACTCAAACAATTCCAAGTCGTCTAAGAATATATCTGTCGAGATGAATTTAATAATTTCCAGTTCGAGTCAAAAATCAATAGATTTTGCCTCAATATTAGCATTTCCATCCATTTTTTTCCTTTTTTACGTCTTTAGAGAGAAGCTGCAGGTCATTTCTATACATTTATCTTCAATGTTATTCTTTATAAATAAGCTTCCTGGTAAGCTATGCCTTTAAATAATTTCTTCAAAACCATGTCAAAGTTTGGTAAGATAGTTTTACCGATCCCTTTCCAGCAAAGCTGATTTTTTGTCGTTTGTGCAGATATTAGTATATAAATCGCATATTTTGGAGTAACTCCTTTTTATTAGTGGCGGAAAAAGCTAAAATCCTGGATAAATACCATGTTATAAATACCATGACATAAAATTTATGCTATTAATTTTATCAAAAATTTTTTTTTGCTTTTATTATGACGTATTATACTGAATGTCGGAGTGAAATCAAGAAATACAATTTTTTCTAGGCGCATAACACGAAGTGATCATTAGTTTCACGTCAAATTTCTTTCTACGAATCTTTGTTTTCGTTTAGCGGAATAGCAGAAGATTAACGATTTGTGTCACCGTCATACAGCAGGCGTAATGCTGACGATTACCTGCGCGTCTCTTCATTTGTGGATGCACCGCGGTCTGAAAGAATAATTGAGGCCCCAGAGGTAGATTTGTATTGGATTTGTTCCTCATGACACGTATAATGTTGATGCTGTAAGATTCTTCATGATATTTTTACACATCTTCAGTAGTTGAAACAGCCACTCCATCTTTGGATAATTAAGTAACTGATTTGTAGACCTGTTCTGGTCCTGTGCATAAATTGGTGACATGAATTGATAATTGGTAAATACATTAATTAATGCGATTTAACCCCATGAAAAGGTTCTTCTACATTGCGGAGCTGCCTTTTCTTTTTTAATTATGTTTATTTTTATCCTTAATTGATGGGTTTTCCCGAAAACTTGTAGCAAAATGAATCAACAGTATCACTCAATTACCCCTGGTTTTTCGTGAAACGAAAGGATGGTTAAAATATCGGCGTCAGATATGGCATCTAAATTCCATTTTTATACGTTGTTTTAAATTAGGGAATTCTTTGGTTACTTATATGTTATTAAATTTCAAAGTTTATCTCTTTCATTAACTCGGAGCTCTGAGTGAGTATAAATAGTTGGGAACAACTTCTGCATCTTGCGTCTCAGCTCGAGGGCACTTGCCTCTTGGCATTAGTTAATCTCTGAGCTTTAGCTTTATTTTTTCATTCATATTTCCATTCATTCAGGAACATAATCAATGTACTTGAAATTATATTATCATTGCATATATTACTCATTGTGGCTCCTGTGAAAGAGACTATAATTTAAAATTTTGATATATTAAATAAGCTATTGAGTTATTAAAAGAGTAATAGTCTTTTCGCGTTTTTATTTTATAAAGTGAAACGCATTTTCTGCTCTGGAACTGGATTCGTCGTTTTACCAGGACCAACAATTATTAAAATACCTAAGTATATACTCCATAATTATTTTTTAAATTAAAATTCATAAATTTCCACATTCTATGTACTCCTATTAATCAAAGATGGTGTTCAATATATTTTTTTCGTTTTGAACCATAACGCATTCACCGTAACATTATTTCGTGTATGTGACTTGAGTGTCGAAGATATCCCTTCTTTTGTCACGATTGAGAGGAAATGCCTTTAGTTTTTTTTATTTTTGGTATATATTTTATGCAAAAATTAGTCCAATTTTCTATGTTCCGGGAAATTATGCAATTGGGTGATTACGAAATGCTCTTTTATATTTGTAAAGTATTTGATTTTATGAACTAAAAGTTAACTCTTCCATCTAACCTTATCCATCTTGCACAGTTTGTATCCAAATTTGTCCTCATATAAGCAATCTCATCTCCTCATGAGTGTCAATATTCGTTTACGCAGCAGTCATCTCATCGCTTGCAAATCAAATCTATTCCTCTTTGAGGGCCTTTAACCCTCGAGGACATCAACACCATAGTCACGTAAACAATTCGTTTCATATCTCGAATACATGCGGAGTCATTTATAACGACAGAGGGCCATTGAAATGTGTACACGGGTGCTTCTGTGGCGATAAATTCTGCTCTTCGAAGCCGCGCACTGTTTGTATTTTTCCCCTTCAGAGCAAGGCCTGCCCCGACGCGGAATCTCGCTTAATGATGATTTGCTGATGATGCGATATTTCGTTTTGGAGTGGAGTTTTCTTCCTTCTCTTTATTCAGCGTTGACCTCGACTCGTCCGCGACAGCTTCCCTCCTCCTCCACTTCGTAATCACGCCCTTTCCCCAATGTCCCAGCCTCTGTGCTTCATCACGAGGCCCACGGCTGTCCCAGACCCGTGATTGAAAACCACTTATCACAAACCCAACGGGTACCCGTCTTGCTTCATGCTCACCGTTGTTAATAATTCACCGGCTTTTGATGTCTTGCTCTTAAATGGATCTATATGGAGGCATTGAGGCGTTCGGCTTGGGGTGCTAGGACATCGGGCAAAGATAACGGTGGAGAAAGAGATTGGGAGAGGAAAAAGACTAAATGTGATATATATTTGACAGAGCGCCTTATTTGTTTTAGTTGAAGCCTTAAATGGTGTTTAGGAAGAATTATTTTTGACCCATCTTTCCGATAGGGCGATCTCTTATAATTCTAGCTTTCGGTTATACTGATTACATTTTTGTTGAGCGCGAGATTTTGCTGACCCATCTGCCGGTTTAGGCAATGAATAAATATAATAATTTGACACAGGGAAAATCTAAAATCAAAAGTTATTCAACTCTAGGTTTATCTCTTATTTTATAAACTTTTTATCATTTCTGTAAGTCTAGATATTTTGTGCGGAATCATTAATATCTTGCGTAACACCTTTAACTCTTGGAGTCCATAGTTTTGAATGCCAACCTATTCTGTCCAGTCTGTTTCACCTCCCAACCTAGTCCTACATTTATGACGTTTATCTACATAATACCCAGTGAACAACCGAAGGGAATAGTAGGAAAGTGAAGAAAAGTAAATGGAACGGGAAAGATGTCTAAAGATGCTAGACTAGAATAAAGTTTTCCACGTCAAAATGAGCAATGGCTTGTGCTAAATTTCACGAGGTGCAATTCCACCCTCCGACAATGCAAAAAATGTGAGAAAACGAGTTACTGCCGGTTTGGTAAGGACGTTGGAGTTGCTTATGCATATTTTCCTGCGAGCTTTCACTATTACTAGTGACATAAAAGTATGCCTATGTGAGAAACAGATAGGTTCGAAGAGAGATGTAACCTACATCTAACTGTCAGGACTACCCTTCGAGTCATCGGGAAAGCGTATAGCTGGAAGTGTTATTGACAATAGCCATCAAAAATAGGAGAGTATAATGAAAAAGGGCAAGGGAAGGATATAGGAAAAAGGTGGATTTCGAGTTAATGATCTGTACCAGGATCGTGTTCTGTTTTTGCCGTAGTCACTAATTTGCGAATGTACGAATGGAGAATCAATGTTTCGTGTACCCATTATTTCCGTGGTATTTTTCTCATATTCCGTCGGTTCTACCAGCTCTAGCAATATTATGCGGGGTCAAAATTCGTTTTTCGTACTGAAATTCATCGAGTCTCTAATAACCTCCAGTCTAGTCCCTCCATCAGCTGTGTTTACTCTCTATCTCACCCAAAATGAAGCTTTATTTTGCATTCAGTAATTTTACCCAGTGTTCTAAAAGCATTGTAGTGTACTCGAGATTAGTCCTAACCGGCGGGAAGTTTCTTGATTAGCTCTAACTTGACAGATCTCTCTTTTACATTTTCATCTAAGAACCATTTTACTTGCCATTAGACCCCTCTTGACGTAGTACTGATAAGTACGCCGTATTCTAGGCTACGGGGTAACCATAAAAGCATTCTAGCTGACAATCCTGGCACTCTAGAGTGCTTTTCAAAGAAAACGTAATTTCAAACTCATTTTAGATTTTCCATATGATAGAAAGACAAAATAGTTTGTTAAACTTTAAAATTGTATATATTACTCTAGCTCTTGATTTTCTTCTTCCAATCATCAGTTGCATGAGATAATTCACTCAATACTTCCAAGAATCCAAAACTTACGTACCCATATTCCTAATATTTTCTTGATAAATATCAGTCTTCATAAAACGCAGCCCAGCGGATGTTGTGGAGATATTTCCCCCTCGATAGGTTTCACTCATTGTGGTCACAATGTATTTGGTTGTATGA
Organism: Ceriagrion tenellum; assembly: GCA_963169105.1. NCBI lineage: Eukaryota > Metazoa > Arthropoda > Insecta > Odonata > Coenagrionidae > Ceriagrion > Ceriagrion tenellum. Next base: position 141,373,560 of record OY720635.1, on the reverse strand, counting down.
CTAAAATTTTCTCTTCCCGCAATGTACATATGTGACAGTTTTGTGTTTTATTGCAAAAGAAGTGTACTACCGTCAATTTTCTGAGATTTTGTACGAATGCCTCCTCGCAAGAATCATTTGTCTCAACTCTCGCTGCTTTGCAGGGCCCACGGCTGGCCCCACCCCACGTTCAGAGACCACTAAAACTCAGATACTCATCGGCTGTCGGCACCCCGCATCATTCTCACTGCTAGTTAATAACTTCCCGGCTTCTGACGTGTCGCTTTGAAAATTGATCCTCACTACTAGACCGCAAAGCCCCCCTCCCTCCCACCCTCTCCCGGTCCCTTTCCACCGCGTGACCTCCCTCCTTTCTTTTTTATCCGTCACCCTTCCTCCCTCCTTCGCATCTCCCTCCCCATTCCTCTCCAACCCTCCGCGAGATGCGTAATCACGAACTCCTCGCAGGCCACTCTAACGGAGAAATATGAGGATCGAGGCCGCTTATTGAGAAAGATGAACTCGGACGAGGACCAGAGGGGTTGGAGAGCTGTCGAGGGATTGTTCGAGGCGAAGTGGAGGGATTATGTTTGAAGGGAAGGCCGCGAGGAGTGATTCTGGATATAGCACCTCATTACATGGGATGAAGTATGCGAGGAAGGTTCTGGGATCAAGGTTCGGGTGAGATAAACTGGAACATTTGGAAAAAAAATGAATCATTTTCCAGAAGTGAAAACCAAATCTATTCCACTTTAGTGTGTACATTGAAGTAGTCTCGTAGTAGAAGCAGTTTTTTAACGATTTAATAACTGTCAACTAATTAATCCATTAGTGAGAGGGTTCTCAATCAAAGGGCTAGGAATATTTGCATGTTAACAATTGCAATAAGGCGTGGTCCATAAGTTTTACTCTCTGGTTTGACATTCTTTCGGGATCCGTACTTGAATTTTTTGGACCTGGTTTTGACATTCAAATTTGAATTATAGAGGATATTAGGGCTAATGCCTTCTCCACGTTTGTTAATCTTCCCATTAAACTATCATGACTTTCCTTGAATGAGTTCACTAAATGTCACACTAACCTTGTAATCAATCTAAATTTTTGCTTTCAATAATAGCTGTTTAATTCGTACAGCTACTATTTTAAATAATAAGGGAGCTTATTTTAAATATTAGAGGAGCCAAAATATCACTCAAAGCTCGTTGACAAAATCTTATCCCTTCCCGGTAACTTTAAAAAATATAGACCGATGAGAAAATTTTGCAGTTATTTTCCATTAATCTTCGATGATGTTCAGCATTAAATCGGAGTGCTCTGAGTCTCCTGACGGCGGAGAGACGAGACGAGACGGCGAGATTTTTTCGTATTTTTATTGTAAAATTTTTTTTTAGTCTCAAGTTGCTCTTAGATTGTTTAGATTTCCAACAGTATTCACGGTCTTCATTTATTACGGTCACTTTCACGCCGTCTCCGGAGAGATTCATTTACATTGCCATTGCGTCCCATCCGTCCGCCATCCGTCAAAAGTTAAGATGACAAACATAGAAGCCTCTGTAGAACGCCATATGAGTATGGAGCTATTTTATTCCTTATTTTGCGAAAAAATGTACCAGCTTTTAATCAAAATCTGACACTAATTTAGTTACTGCTGAATTAAGGGTATTTTACAGGCAATTACGCATTGCTGTTATTATTGAAGGAAACGACAAAATAGTATTATAGAATGATTTATCCAAGTTTTGTAACTCAATTTCAAACTTATAATTGCAAATCTATCGTAAAAAATGGTGTTTTAAAAATATCACCGACCTCGACATTTGCAGTGGACAGTGTCAAACTGACACCATAGCATAAACTGTACAAAATGATGAGAATTTAAACTCTAGTAACTTGAGAATGATAGATGTTTCCAATTAATTAACGTGCTTTTTGTAAATTGACTCCTCAATTTTTCTCCACAAAACCAATCTGCCGTACTTAATATGATTTCATAAAACTTTATGCCATATTATAACGCACTTTTTGTGAACTAACTCAAATTTTCATAAGTGAGAAATTTGAGTAGTTTCTCACAAGAATGGCAGTGGTTGTCTTCTAATGAACGAGATATAAATGCAATTTTCCTCATAGAATTCACTTATGTACATAAATGGCTACTTTCGTCTATCGGAGATTTGATTCAAAATCAACGCTAAATTAATGCAATCACTCTGCCTTTTGAGACTCACAGTGTCGAATTAATTCATTTGATGGAAAAATTACTTGAAAACTTCTACGTACTTGATTATGCATCATCAAAAAATAGGCAAGAGCTGGTTCCGCTATCCAAAGGCTTGCTGTTTGTTCCAAAATACTCATTCCGATTACCTTAGCTGTTCCTATTCTGTAGAATTACGGGCCGCAGAAACCCTGAAAATAGTTCTGTTTCGTAAGTCTTAGAATTTTTTTAATCCATTATCTATTGGCATTTCTCTTAAAAGAGCAGTTGATGAATTTAGTTAGTCCTACATTCGCATCTTCTTTTAGGTACTTTAGTTATGCCTTCTCAAACATGCAATTTTGTGTTCCGATTGCGTATTTTTTATCTTGTAGTTTTGTTCAGAAAAAGTTATAATCCAAACGAGAAATGCAAAATATTATTAGTATTTCAATATGCAAAGTATTTTATTGCGCCTCTTGATTAGCTCATTATTTGTCAGCTATCATTTCAATTGGTTTGAATGACGTTGTTCTGTATGTAAATATACAGTGTAAAAATGACGGGCATTTCGAATCACACATAATAAGCAAAGAAAGAGAGAAAACTCTTGTCCACGTAAGAAAATAAATACATTCTAATGTATCATTTCCGAGACAAAAAGTCATTTACTTCCTCTCACAGGAACTCATTACGACGTTTTCGACATCAAGGCCCTTGTTTTCACGTCAGTTTTCTTAAAATATATCACGTAAAACGGCTTCTTTGAATTCTTTTTATTGTTCATAAACACATAATAAACACAGGATCCAATAAATCACACACCATGGTCCTGCCCTAACTTCTGCGTATATTTTTACGAGGCGGAAATTCTCCACCCGACTGAAATCTTTAGCATTTTTTTTAACAATTTCTTTTTTTGTGGAGCCCCATCCTCTTTCCCCGCTTCGCACATCTCACCGACCCCGTCGCCTTTTCACTTCAGCCACCTTCCCCCTCTTCCTCTGCCCTTCCTCCTTTCCCCACTCCTCTCATCCTTCCCCCCCCGCCGCTGTCATAATTGCATTCCATTCAAACGCCGTCCCTTAATATTCCCCGCGGCCCCATAAATTCTCACCGCTTCTCTCATCTCGCCAACGAGACTCCCAATTTATAGCCTTACCCTCAGCTCCTGCCTAAAACCTCGTACCGCGCTTCGTAAAACCCTTTAGCCCCTCTTTCCTTCCCCCTCCTCTCTCCTGCATCCCATTCCTTATAAACCACCTGCCGGTTCATCCCCCTTACCTCACGCAAACTCTCTCCGTTCCTCCCTCTCCCCGCGGACCGAAGAAATCTTCTCATCTCCATCTTCTCAACCCATACTTTTTTCAATCCCCTCCGACCTCCCCGCCCCACAGCCTTTCGTTTACCGACGATTTTCATCCTTGTTTTCCGTCGACTACCTCATTTAATTTCTCCTTTGCCCTTTTGTTTGCCTTCGGAGTCGTTAAAGTCGATGTAATATTGTGACACTGCAAACCAAGCCCTCGCCGTCGAGATTTTAAGAGTCTCTTTCTCGGACGGTGAAAAACTGAATTCTACTTGGCTTCAGTAGTCTCTTTTTTACAATAAAGGATGCCCTTTACCATTTGTCATGCTTTACCATGCTATATTGAAATCATCGCCGACATCAAAGGTGCTTACCAAACGAAGGGTTATTTTCCGAATATTCGCCACCTAACTACTTAGTTGTTAAGCATTGTTGGGACCATTCTTTGTGATTCCTTTTAATACATTCGCCTCTCTCCAATTTGGCTCCTCGTCAATTTATATTCTCTATATCTTTCCCATTATGTCTAAAAGCACTTTATCATCTTCATATTGAAATTAGTAACCTGATAGAATATCCACGGAGTAGTGTCGGAAACTGTCTCATATGCGTACTTTTTTATGTCCTCTTTCTTTCTAATACGTTAATCTCATGAATGACCAAAATCTTCGCCAGCATTTTTTTATGCTTTCGGTTATACTTTAAATCTTTATAAATTGATACTTTCTGTATTTATTATTTACACATAGTAAGAAATAAATGCAGAAGAAATTTCTTGCAAACATAAGATTCCAGCTGGTAGGATATTTTTTTAGCATCAAGGACTCCTTAACTTAATACTTAAGAGGGAATTAGATCCAGAAGAGACCACGACTACATTTTTCGAGTAGGTAATAAAAAAATTGGAATACAGGAATTACAAATAGATGAATAGTTAAGAGAAGAAACGTAAAGAATAGAGAACATTCATCGACAAAACTGCTACCAACCAGTCTACGTAATGATCTTCAAAGAGAGGTAGCGATCTTTTTTTAGAGTTCCATCTTCGAACTAAAAACAATTATTACTTTCTTTTTTGCTCACTCACTTCTTCCTCCATTTTTATACTGTAAAACTCTAGCGTGTCTGATCATTTATGTGTTTGATGAAGACATGAAGATATGAATTGTTTACCTAACATTGGTAACATACCAATATTGTAGTACAAGTAGGTGAAATATCACCACCCAACAATAATTTGCAGGTTTTTGCTCATGCATTAATAGTCGTGGTTTCATTAAACTTATTCGGGTATTTTGTCACATATGTTGGTGACTGTCACACTCTCTGAAGGTAACTTGAAGAGTAATACGTAGATGAATTCCAAAGGCCCAAGGCGCACTACTTTGGCCATATACAATTCCAACCGGCCTCTCATTCCTACTTCAACTCGCCCAGTCCCCTTCCCCTTCAACTCCCTCTCCTCATTATTAACCACCGCCTCCCTCTCTTGACTCCCTCTTCTTCCCCGCATCCAAACCCTTTTATACGAAAGTCTTCCTCCTCGACGTGGAAAGAGAGTGAGGCAGAGAGGGAGACCCGGAAAACAAACCGTCGTAATTCGTCCCCAAGACTTTCTCAATTCCACCATGGAGTTGTTCCCAGGCAAGCGGAGGAGCTCCCTCCTAGCGCACGTCAGACGCCGACGTGGTGGGATAGACTCCGCAAACTGTCCTCCCTCCTCTTTAATCCCTCCATTCCCTTTCCATAGGGACTTACTCCCTTTCTTCCTTGAGAGAAAGGGATCGGGTGAAAGCGTATATCTGCCAAGTGGACGTGAGACGTCGGATTGCGTGATTTCCGTTCGTATTTCTTCCCTATCATCTTCAGATCAGGACCATCAAGTTTATTATATTATTTTAGAGAGAACTCCAGGGTTTGAAATCTTCTGATGAAATGCTGAAATTTCTTTCACGTTGGGAATATTTCTGGGGTATTCGAGCGATCTCACGTTTCTTTACTATGATATGAGATCTCACGATGGCGACGGTTTGACAGGGTTGACGTGAGTAAACATGTATGCTGGGAAAATTCCTTAACATTCTCATTATTTTCCTAATCACTCTTTTAGGTGAACTCATCTTTTATGCACTAATTTCCAGCAGCAGCTAATTGAAAACAAGACATATTCATAGTAAAAAAAAGTTCTTTGAGCTTTAAATGCATATGTAATTTACCTGTGTGTGTAGATGAATTCAAAAATATGATTGCGCATGTCATAATTGTCCGTCATAAAGAAGATAATCTTTCACTGCATGAAAATTTAAATTTAATAAGTTCGATATTTTAATATTCTAGTGATAAATTCTCCGTAAAACTAAAGCGATAAAACGCAGGTTATGATGAATTAGGTTTCAAATCTCATTCAAGTACATCAACTCTTTTTCATATCTTCAAGGATGACAATGGTAATGATCACTTGATAAAATAGATTTCTTTTTTAATTTTGGGTCATGCGTACTTTGATTTTCCATGCTGAATTTGTAACAAAAACTTCTCTTATAATGAATAATTTTTAACTATGGTTTACCAAAAAATTACAAAGTATAGAGTTTTGATTGATTCTATCAAAATTGCGTTGTTTTATCCACCAATCGCAAATAGATAATTTTCCTTGAGCACATGATACATAATGAAATTTTCTTATATTTGACTGGTTATACTTTTTGGCGATAACTTAAAATTAAATGGGACTAGCACCAAAGATGAGAATATTTTCCTTAAGTTGGATGGTTTTGGAGCGTATACATGATGAAAACAGTGTATGAGATGGTTGCACTATGGTGTGTTCTGGAGGAATACTGAAGGCTGGGGAGGGGGATAATATTAAACAAAGCCGAGTTCAATATACTAAATACAAAAGAGGAAGTTTTGGAAGGTGTATAGAATGCAAAAAAGGCTCGATAGGTGGAAGAGTGAAATGAAGAAACAGCGGTATGAGTGATTAATTGAATAATTATATGTAAACCAGGAATAAAATGGATCTATTTAGTATGTTAGATGGAATAAAAGACGGAGAAAAATTGAGGAGTCAATTTACAAAAAGCACGTTAATTAATTGGAAACATCTATCATTCTCAAGTTACTAGAGTTTCAATTCTCAATAAGGGATTATAATAATGAGATGAGATAATTGATACAATGAACGTAGTAGTAAATCGTACAGTGATCATTTTGTACAGTTTATGCTATGGTGTCAGTTCGACACTGTCCACTGCAAATGTCGAGGTCGGTTATATTTTTAAAACAGCATTTTTTACGATAGATTTGCAATTATAAGTTTGAATTTGAGTTACAAGACTCGGCTAAATCTTTCTATATAATTTCTCGTTCAGCCCGCCGTCGTTCTTCTTTTCTCGTATCAAAGATGAAGCCGATTGAGGGCTAAATGTGGACTTTTAAGCTGGGATAGGGGTGCTAGAATAGGAGGAGCATTTGGGAGAAAAATGTGACTGAAAACTTGATATCGGAGTGAGTGCGTCACCGTCTCCTCTCCCAGACCCGGATTTTTCTGTCTTACCCCCCACACCGATTCCGCCTGGGTCGGCCACCCTGAGTTCCTTGGGACTTGTCTGCTCTTCACCGTAAGTGGAGCTTCATAATGGAGACTTCAGAAAATCAGGTATCATTCACGCCTCTTAAATCCAGATATTGAGCTAGAGTTTCTCCTCTAGAATCGTCCTCTCCTGCTCTTCAAAATTAGAACAATTTCCGCTTTAATATACAAGTTTTAAAAACCATTCATCAGTTTTAAAAAGAAATAATACTTTTTATAACGGATGCATTATAGTTGGGATTCTCATCATATTATCATAAAAAAAACTTCTTCATATTTAATCTAGAGGTTAAACGGGCAAAAGAAGAGACAGACTTTTGGATATTTGTCGGGTGCAGGATAGAAAAAATCCTTGTAGTGCTACAATATATTTTCGTTTTTGATCAGATTACTTCCATAATCTTTTTACTAAGGGATCCAAATGATAAATAAACTCCAAAGAATATCAAATAAAATCGCGTTATGCTATGTTGATTTATTTTATTCATGATTATTCTATTAATTTTAACAAGGCAAATTGTCTTTCCCTGTAATTGTAAGCTATTGACATAAGATAATCTAATTTCTCATCACCAACGGCATTCCACGCAAAAGAAAATGTAAAAAACTAAGAAGTTTTCAATACATCTGTAAATTATCCGTTTTTAATTATGTAGACTGTGGCGAATCGGCATTTGATTCCCTAGTCACATATCCTTGTTACATGGTAATGTCCATTATCATACTCCTTAAACTTCCCTCCTCCAATCCTATGAGCCCTATGGGTTACGCCTATTTCACTGCAAAAATAGTTTTCCAGATTTTTCCCACTGTAAAATATTGCTTGTATTTCGTAAAATAATTAAAATGCATTGTTTTTTTTACATAAGGCAATATAAATTCCCCTGATTGACTCCACTCGGTGATCTTCAGAGCCGATGCTTCAGCGCGGCACGATTAACCTGTTTGTATCCTAAAGTGTATGCAATGTGTAGTTATAAATGCAATGCTGGTTGTATACTAAAACGGATGTTATTTATGCGCGAATGAATGTGGACACCGTGGAACGGGCTTATCTTCGTCCATAATAACAGCGCAGATAATAGTTATATAAGCAGCCAATAGGACTCACATACAATTTATTTACCTACTCGGAAATAAAACTATGGGTGACTGAAGAAACCATGCTCTGTTAATAATGTATGGCTGTGTAAATAGTGATCAATTTCCGTTGCTTGCTTTGCCATATCGGTAGATTACATCAAAATATTGTTTAAAATGTTTGTAAAGTGTAGTCAAAAGGAAATAAGCATATTTTTCCGCCATAATTATGCTATGTAATGATGAAAGTGGGATTTTTACTCAATAATACGACGTTCCTCCAAGATTTTCTTCCGCCCATTCTCCTCTCTAATAGTTTGTCGAACTTACAAGCACCATACTCACTTCATGGTTAGCAAGATGGATCTCGATTAAGTCGTGAATGTAACTCTTGATGTATATACAATCAACACCCGCACTTTGATTACCAAGTTCTTTGCATTGATTTCATACCTTTGAACATTGGTAAACACCGATTTATATCCCTCGGTGTGATATTGTAGTGATTATCTCTACTTAGCAGAAGGCTTAGTAGGAGTCTTTCTGGATTACACAGTTGAGTTTCTTGATTTTTAATCATATAATTATTGAGGATTAACCTCAACTCCAATAATCAGGCATAAAAAGACAGTCGTAGGAAATCGTATCGAATAATGCTTACCCACACTTCGCGACGACGTCATGTCTGTCTCACCAAATGACCTGTGCAAGCCGACACTCTATTGGTGAGAGATTTAAATTTTCTACTGCGTTATTCTAATAGGTTTAGCATACCTTCCAGATTTCAACTTTAAAGACGGGAAAATACGAAGAGAAACTATAACCAGCTCTCTCCTTCTCTCTCAACTTTCTATAGCAATTTGTATTTGGTAATTTTTTGGAATTCGTTTATATTCGTAAGCTTTTCATTGAAGACGAATTAACTAAATTCTGTTATTTTTTAGTTTTTTTGACTCAGGAAAATAATTTTTATTGCGATAAAGTGATATTTGATGCCACTGACCGTTGAATTCTATTTCCAAATTATTTCAACTTGATACTTTTAGAGCTGCATAAAATAGGAAAATTTCTCCTATAAAACCATAAAGAGCGATTTTTGTTCCGATTTGGACATTATATACCAAGTACTATTACTTGATTGTACAGTGAAATTTGTAGTACCCTCCATTTTATAATGGATTGTGGAGTTTGAAGCTCTTTGCAATAGTTTAATTCCACTTCAATATTTCTGAGTGAACTTTTTTCTAGGTTAAAATAACGACTTCATCTAGTTTTTAAAGTAGACAGTAGTAATTATTTTGATTTTTAATCACATTAGACATAAATTACTCTGAGAGCCCATGTATTTTTATATGTTTATCATTCAGGAACTTTATCCCTGGAATGAATCATTTGCCATTCTGTGAGCATTAATTGCAGCTTTGAAGGTTCTTATCGTTCCGTCATATATGTTTTAGAGATGCACTTTTATTTTTCTCGCTCAAAAACCTTCTCAAAATGCATCAAGCAGTCTTTTTTACCCACAGTGGATGAAGGATATGACAAATCATTGCACCACTTCAAACTAAAAGCTTTCTGAATGTAATATTCGTTTAAAATGAGCTCCGGAGCTGGAAAACTGAAGCTGCTGCATTTTCGAGTATTTTATCCCTCAGAACCGTGCCTCTGTGCTTTTTGGGAGACAGCCCATATCGCTTGCTTGTTGATGAACTAGGATTCCGTGGAGTTACATCCATCTGCATCAGATTAATCAACTGGCCATTTTTTGCGCTCCTCTTTCGGTTTGGCGAGTGAAGTGTAGAATATTCCAACGCTCTGCATCAAAGGATGATTAGCTTATGACGCAATAGAGCAGAAAAGAGGAGCTTCAAACCTCAAGCAGATTCTATTCAGTGAGCTGATTTAAGTAAGTTTTTCTCAATGTTTGAAATTAGGTAGGTATTACGTGAAATTTTCTCAGGTGGTGACTTTTCTTCGTTAACCATGGATTGACCAAATTATTAACTCATGCACCAACAAAGCACGTAAGATATTTACTACCTTAGCTTTGTTATGCTTAGGTTAAGTTAGTTTCAAGAACTATAAAAGGCTTTTCTCGGTCGGAAAACGTATATGCAGTGTATTTTTATATTATTTACGCTGTGGAAGAAATTGAAGCAAACATTTTTGGCAAATTTCAAATAATTTCAAGCATTTTCAGTAAAAGAGGCATTTTTACATAGATGGAAACTTGACTAGCTACTGTTTAACATTTTATCACCCTTATGTACCTCGTTTAAAAGTGATAGCCATTCTCGATAACTATCTAACCTCTAACTGAAGTATTTATCTACATTCATCGTAGAGAAATAAGAAAAATTCATCCCGATATATCGTCATGAATTTATATTTTTCTTAGGCTTCATGAGTGTAAGGTCATGATGTCCACTATCGCACGTAGTAGGTTTCCCGCATTCAAAATTAAGCATAAAATTGCTTGTTACCTAAATGCTGATTCTCATGTGTGCTCTTATTTGCACCTTTATCCTTCTACATAAAACAATTCAACTTTAGCTTGTGATATAATTAGAGCCATTTTATTAAATGAAATAAGGAACATAGAATGTTTTGCATGGCATGTTTTATTTCTTCATTTCAAATGAAATGAGAATGTGACTTCGAGCTCCAAATACTGTACTTTTATATGATTTAGAAAATTTGATGGGTTATAAATTCAGGATTCACTTTGTGGAACCTCTCCATATCGGAAGTCAAAAACTTTTATCTAATGGTCCACGGATATTTTTATTGTTTACGACCCGGGTTTTGTCACGTAATGACATCTTCAGGTCTGAAGATGTCATTACGTGACGAAACAGGTCTGAAGATGTCATTACGTGACGAAACCCGGGTCGTAAACAATAAAAATATCCGTGGACCATTAGTTAAAAGTTTTTGATTTCCAAAATTAATGGGACTAATTTATAACAAATTAATCATCTGCATGGCATGCACGCGGTTTATTGTTCGTTATTAATATTGCAACATTTTTGAATTTGTACTCATTTGTACTCTGACACCGAATATTAACTCGCGTTACTTTCCAACACCCGACGATAAGCGAGAAAAATATGGTAGACCTAATTCTTGCACCAAGAAGGATCTCACATTGTGGATATTATGACCTTGCAGGCGGTGACACAAATCTGGAAACGGGTGAACTAATGATCACATGTACTCTCTAGAGGCAATGATATTAGGCTTTGCGCGAAGAAATATCGCACCCATCTAGAATCAGGAAACTTTATGTTCTACGCACCCGTGAAAAGGGCACCTGCGTGCGACGGACGAATATGTTTTTTGTTTTTACTACATTTATACATGCTCTGAAAAGTCGTGTCCATTTCTCTACCACTCGTCTGCGCCATCCTGTAAGGCTAACCCCTTTCTGGAAGTGCATTCAACAGCGCAGTTGGCATTAATCGCACACTATTCACGCACAAATATCATAGGTCAAGTTAACTTTTAATACGTGTAACCTTATTTATTACAGGTTGACGGAGAACTATTCCTTACGAAAATTAGAAGAATCAGCTGGTGGAATACCACTTTGAATAGTTTGTGTTTTAGTGAGGGTGCATGCTCTTTAACAACCTAATATCAATGAATATGCCAACAAATTGCTCTAAAAGTAATGATTGGTGTTAAAAACAGTGCTGTAACCGTATAAGGAATAAAATTTGTGGGTCAATGTTTGTAATAATCCGCATACGGTAATATAGTGCAATTCTCAAGTTTCCATCCTTATCATAAACTGCCACTTATTAGTAGTAATAGTTTAATTAAATTTATATACTGGTTATGGAACCTTAAATTGGTAGTTAGTAAAAATCCTCCAGATTCTTTCACATAGAGAGTCTCTCTACCTGCAGAATGCCTCCGTCGTAATTTTACCTCGATAAAAATTTGTGCTATCTATTGCTCGTTTTATTCGCGAGTCTTACCCCGCTTTTATTTTCTTGTATTTTGATTGAGAGATGAAAAATGTATCAACCTTAAAACAAGAATCAAGATAACTTTTTGCATTAAGCGAACTGCACTAGGCGGAAATTCTATTCACCAAGACAAGTTTTCAGCGCACTCCTATCGATCCTATAGTGTGTAACTCACAATATAACGATTGATGGTTCTCTCATGTCATTGACCTTTGGATTATTCTACTTTCACCTGTTTTCCTAATTCATCCCTCATAATGTTTACCATTAAAATGTATATTGGATCGATCCTATTGAAGGAAATGAATTGTTCTACACAGTGACTGTGGCAATATCGATGAAGTTTTTCAGTTCTCTCATGCTCCATAGACTAAATTTTCAATGCTTCTCTTAGCGCCAAAAATACGTCTATTGGGTCCTGTTGTGCACCCTTCTCAAACGTCATTTAATAAGCTTATGGGATGGAATCATGGTTCCTCATTTCACATTGTAACCGCTATCCAAAACTCAAACCGATCTAGAAAAGCAGATCTCTCCTTTACTCTCATGAGAGCGAACTCTTTCAATTAAAATTAGTGGTCTGAAGCACTTAACGTAATTTTGAGAATTACAATCACGTTTCCACTGTAATGAGCTCAATTGTAAATTAATTAATCGTGAGCCCACGAGTAATGTAGAACCGTGATTTTGCCTCTGATATTTGTGATCGATGCTTCCTTCTTTAAATGTTCAAAATTCCTCTCCCACTGCTCTAGTGTAAATGTTTCCTTTTCGCTCGTTAATTCAACAGCAAAACCTTTTGCGCCCAATTTTAGGGCACAGGAATCTCAAGAAAGGCGGGATTGCGCGATGATGTCGATTTGAAAAGCTCCCGCTGCCGACCTTCTAACCTCTCCTCCAACATGAAGATGGATGGAATCCTCCGCCAAGGGATCTGCATCCTCTCCCTCGGCCGCTGATCCGTCCGACCTAGCCCCCACCGACTGATGGCCATCCTTCCCGCGACTACGGCGACTTGAGAGAGGGAGGTCGGAAGGACTGACCCACACTGACCTCCGACTCCACTGCCATGCGCCCCACTTCCACTGACTGCGCATCGGGCAGACCCTCAAGTCCTGTCGCGACTCTTTAATTGTCATCTCTCGAACACTTCCCCCGTGCACCGGGGCCTCCTAATCCCGAAATCTCCCCTCTCCACTCCCTCAAATTTGCTTCATCCACCGCACCCTGCCCACGCCATCCTAGCTATCATCTCCGTTTACTTCTTCCACTTGACCTCCCGTCTCCTTCGTCTCGTTTCCCGCATCCTAATCCACGCGCACAATCACGAACGCGCTCTCCCACACAAACACAATCCACACCTCGCTAAGGGCAAAATCTTCGTCTTCCTTCACTTTTGGATCAATATGAAGCCACACCCAAAATCGAAAGCAATCAGTTCCTCTCCTGCCGCGAAAGGTTAAGAGGAAGGAAAAGGGGTGCCAAGCGTTTTATTCTCCGGAGGCATATCCCATACCTCCTCAGGTTTCCTCAGAATCCTGCGCGGACGGCGAAATATTGGAAGCCGTTAAGTTTTGAAAAGAGTGAAGTTCCTTTATTTCCTCGCCAGAGTTTCCAGTCTGGTATAGTGTTTTATTGACGTTGATAACTGATCCTCACTCTTTGTTTTCTACTACAGTATAATCATTAACCCAGGATATGACAGACATGTTCTCCATTAAAGCCTTAAATGGAAAGCATTAAAAACCAAGTACTTATTTAAACAAGGGCTTCCAATCCTTATATCTATTCATCAGCCATAAATTAATTGTACTTGACTGCTAAAAAGTTAATGCGCCAGAACTTTGGTTGCCTCTAAATTTTTCTTGTTAGACTTTTTTAGTCTGTCAGAAGAAACAACTCTAATGTGTCTACTTTTGCGTGGTGAACAATTCAAAACTGTAAAAGTTCGATTATCTCTCAAGTAGCCACTGATAGCGCTCTCATTTTGAACAGTGAGTTGCCTTTCTTGTGACTTGCTTGTCTGTTTAATAAATCCGCCGATGAAGAAAAGAACACGTCTGTTGTTTCTAGAAACGGGATTGAGAGATCATTTTGAACCCTACCACAGTCGATCTCGTCCCTGAAAATGTTTTTCAATATACTACTGAACCACTGCTATCTCGGAAATTCAACTCGCGGACTTATGACAGGAAAGCGCGAATGTTAAATGTTTCTTATGTCAAGTGGGGAAAGTATAAACCTACCCTTGTCCACCGAGCCTTCTGATTCACACTTCTCGTATACCCAGTCTCCTGAAAAAAAATTCTCGCCGGTTAATCATGTGTACTGTCTTCCTAACTACCAATGTCCGATATACCCATGAAAAACAATCTAAAACAAAATAACTTGGTTATCTTGGTACTATCCAAGAACTTTTGAATAAATCACCCTCAAAACAGAGTAGAAATCAAACAAAGACGGCCTTCTGGCGCCCAGAATAAAGCTAAGTCTCCTTGACTCTCCGCTCGAGAACTTTCAAATTTGATGAACTCGCCTGAAACGGAATCAATCAAACTTGCTGAAAACGTCTGAGACAGAACTAAAACATACTAGATTCGCAGTTCAAGACTTGACGAAATTCCCGCCCTTTGTCATCCCCGCAGAGTGGGAAACAATCAAACGTCTTCTGCCAGCTACCTTCCACGTTCGCTCCCGGTCCCTTCCGAATTAAACCTCTTCCGCCGCTGCGACGTCTTCGAGAAGCCCGCTCGAAGTCACCCCGGAAGGGAGACGGGGGTCGAGGCGGCACACGGCACCCTGTCACACTCAACGTCCCCTGGCGACCTCGAAGAACGCGAAGGTCCGTGGCCACCGCCCCTGGCGCCGCCGCCGCCGCTCCCGCCTCCGCGCCCCCGCGACCCTCCTTCTTCACTTTCGCTGGCCCCCGGAGACCCTCACACCCTCCACCATTGGGTCCCTCAACTCCACCCACTCCGCTCCCTCGGGGAGGCACAACCGCTCCCCCACCTCCCCGCCCTCCACCCGCACCAACCCCCACCCACCCGCCCGCCTCCACACCACCCCCTCTATCCTGACCCTCCTGCAGACCTCCTCGAGGCTGCACTCGCGTCCTGGAGACCCCACCGCTTCCGTCACCACGCAATGCCTCCCCGCCGGCGGCACCTACGGGGGCGTGGGAGGGCAGCCGCACCACCTGCACCACCACCACCATCACCACTACCACCATCACCACCACAGGCAGCAAGCGGGCGGTGCAGGATCTTCGGCGGGGTCGGCGAGCAGGTCGGCGGGGCCTTCCGGGTCTTCGGACGGTGGAGGTGTCGGTCCCTCTAGGGTGGGCGTCCGAGAGCGGCGCGAAGGCGTCTCCTCACCGCGGGAGGAGGGCAGCGACGGGAGCGGGGGCGAGGGCGGCGGGGAGAGCGGGAGCGAGAGCAACGACAGCCGGAGTGGACACCGGCACTACCGCACCAGACACCGCTCCGTCTATCGGAGGCTGCTGGGGTTCGTCAAGCAGGCGTGGACGGGAGTCAAGTTCGCTCTTGGTACGACCTTCCTCCCAATCCCTCGTCTCTCTCTCTATCAAATGGGTTTGAATACATACACTTGAAATGTCACCTGAATTCAAGTTTTCATCCGTATCATGTATTTCACTATCACTTGTCTCTTGCATTTACCGAAAAATGGAAATATTGTGTATATTTATTTTCCTTACGTTTAGTATATAATGGTTCATATTTGCGATCCATTACTTTATTTAGATTTAAGTTAGGAATTGGAACATACATGCACTTAAGAAAAATTTTGCATTGCTCCACATTTTTCTTCAAAAACAACGCGTAGATCTAATCATTAGGTCTATTGTATACTGTTCAAAAGGTGCATTCTATTTACTGTGTATGTTTATGTACTTTAATGAGAGTAGGTTTTAACCACTTTTTATGCACACAAATGCTGCTAGAGGGTTTTTCTTCAATTAAACAATTTTGAATAACTCTTGCCAACGTATTCCAAATGTATCTTTGTATCCTCAGGGGTTGAGGTAAAAAAAATAACTCGGATGCATTTATTTTGTAAGACTTATGACTGAAGAGGCTGAGCCCGATTTTTTCATCTTAAGCCGTGAAAATGCAAAAATACATTAGCGAAACGTTAGCTAGAGAAATTCAAAAATTGTATTATTCAATTCCAACCCTACAGACGCTTTTTTTGCATATTGGTGTGCAACTTTTACGCCTGATAGTGACGCCAAGGTGTGGAAGCGCATTTTCTTTGAAGAAATCCCTGATGATCCCGAACCCACAACTAAATCCTTCACAACGTTGTTCCATAAAACGACGCCAAACTCAGTCAACTTTTATACGAGGATTTTATAAACTGCTATTTGTAGCTAAGATGTTAATTTCTTCTAGTGTCGGATCAAGATGTAACTACGAAGGAAAGCATTCGTAAGAACAACCGCTTTAAGGGCGAAAACTTAATTCATTAGGTCGTCTGTGCACTGATACAGATAAGAAATCAAATCACAGCAGAAATATCCTACGCCAAATGAGGTGGCATACGGGTCGTCAGCTGGTCATCTTTCACCAAAAGCTACGTTTCCGATAGTTATTGATGTTGACAGCTGTTTTCAAGTGAGCATTCGGGACCCAAATGGAGACAGTATTAAGGAGATTGATGGAACTGAACAGAAGAATAATTTATACAGAGGAAGTACTCAATGATGGGAATATATGTGAAAACGTATCGATATAACTTAGTAACGACAATTACTGGGCGTTTATTTGAATCTTTTTCCGAGTGCTCAGCTTTGAATAAACGTAAACCTCCTAAGAAGGTCCAAATTTCAAAAATGCGTAGATCAACAAATTATGACTTAAACTCTCTGTAGAGAGGATTACGAAGTTAGCGCTGATAATCTATTAGGCTTTAATTTATGATATTTAGACCGACGAAAGAACCTCTACTGCGTGCGAAAAAGTGAACTACTCTACTAGCAAATTACATTTATCACCATGAATAAGATTCAGCTCCGAGTTAATGGAATGATATCGACTTAAATTCCTTATTATAAAACAAGAAAATAATGATTAAGCTTGTTTAAAGAATGATTTACGAAAGGTATCTCGAAAATACTTCATTTAGCTTATCACTTTCGACAATAAATATATCTTCACCGCCAACTAAGCAGAGGGTACTCCACAAGCTACTTATCGGACCTGCCAACACGTTAATCGCAAAGTATTCCTATATGAGACTGCGCTCCCGAGTATTTTTATGTAGTGCCAATGCGAAATACAGTTATTTCAGTTTTTCTAGGTATATGTGGACGTGATATGGGTATACATTCCATTTTGGATTTCACAATGCCATGGTTTACTATGCCGTGTTTGTTTTTGATGACGCAGATTAGCGAGGACGGAATATGGTCATTAAAGAGGATGGAGAGGAATAAGTTTTGTTGAGATGCGAGATTTTGAAGAATTGGATGTGCCTCAGGAAGACGGAGGAAGAGAAAATGATTACGAAAAATAGAGGGAGTTTTGGAAAATGGAGAGAGTAAAGAAGAGAACTGGACAAGGAAAAAAGTGAGAATAAAATCTACGTGTTCATTCAGTTAAATGCTTTTTCGCTCATAATTAGGTTTCTTCGTGAATTGAAAGACTCCCGTCTGAATCTGCTCGCCGAATTTTCTTGGCGCCGCCGGAACAATGGGCCATTGTTTCGCGGTTGAATGGGATGGGATGAGGCTACTGTCTTCGGAGGATATCTCTCGAAGCCTGATTGTGTTTCAAGTTAGTATTGGCGTGAGCCGCCTTGAAAACCGCTCTTTAAGGAGGAGATGCCGGTCGCAATTCTCGTGATTATGGAAATGAATTAGAGGAGGAAAGGGCATTCCACGGAAAATCATTGCCAAATCAGAGTGAAAAAAACCTCTCTTTCGAAAGAATTTGTGCTGCCGAGACTTATTTTGATCGATCAATAGAGCAAAACATTTTTTTGAAATTAAGCTTGGATGGTTGCCGTCATTTGAAAGCCTTACTTCTCTTGATCATTTTCTCCATATTATCATCATCCAAAATATGTCAATTTTGAAAAAAGATCGTACACGCTACTTATCCGAACTAACTTTCATTTCGCAGATTTGGAAAAATAAGAAGAAATTTGTATATCCATTTATTTTAGCCCAATAAATAATATTTAACAGAGTGATTTCATAAACACGGTTAAGCATGTCTGTATTCTTCATTGGTGTTTTTTTCTGGAGTGTGAATTTGATACTAATATACTAAACAATTGCTAATCAAGTTTTCTTGGCTGCTAAAAATCATGGTTCTTGGCCAGCTACGATTTAATTGGCTTTTTTAGTAAATGTAGAGATATTGTAACAAATGTTTACTATAAAGTTTACTTTTAACCTCCAATTATGTTCCTGGTCGTCATTATGAGTTTTCCACTCATTTTATGGCAAGATAATTGTACTCTTACTGGTAAAATGTAAATCCTCAAAAGTAAAAATTGATTAAATTCTTGGGAAAAAATATTTTCAAAGCATATGTAGAAGCCCATAATATCCGCATGGAATAGATTCTTTATAAACTCATACGTTGCTTAAATAATAATTTATCCAAATTTATGTTTAGAATTTTGGTTGAGAAAGGATTTGGATATGTTTAATAATTCTTGCTTTGCCACCTTGTGTTTCAAAACGCTGTCTTCATCTAGATTCCGAGCTAGAAGAATGCGAGTGCGCGCCCCGCTACCGTCCGGACAGCCTTGAAGCGCTGAGGAGAGCCACGAGATTCTCCGAATCGGAGCTGAAGAGGATCTACCGGGGCTTCAAAGCCGAGTGTCCGACAGGAGTCGTCCGGGAGGACACTTTCAAGGGAATATACTCGCAGTTCTTCCCACAAGGAGGTTAGACTGAGTCGTGATTTCTGTAACCTTGATTGAAAATCGCTGTTTTTAAACACACTCCTCCACCAACAAGTTGATTTCTAAACTTTATCATATATTTGGGTAATAGTTGCATCATTTTAATGCAAAAAGACCAGTTAATATCCGCTAAGTTTGTACCTTCGCAAGGTCGTATAGAAAATTGGATACTCATTTGTGCCCGAAAACTGTCAATAAAAATATATTGTGGAGTTCATAAAAGTTTGTTTCAATAACTCATGATACGACTAAAATGGTGGTAAAAATTGTAAGAGCATGGAAAATTAAAAGGAAATAATATAGGAAACATGGGCCTTACATTAAGCTTGGTTAGGATTGGAGTGGAAATTATCCGAACGCATCACCTATTTATGTATTTTGCCTCACATGGATAACGCAATATTTGATTCACTGTATGCCAAAATTCTATGTTCCCAAATTAAACGGAGGAGAATATTTAATGAAATTTTAGATATTTTTGTCGAGTATTTCGGAGAGTTATTTTGTAATTGGGTATTTACACGTATTTCAATGTTTCGATATTCTGATCTTTCAAAAGACAAAAGAAGAAAGAAACATATTTCGAGCGGCACGCCAGGATTTCGTCCGCAGCAAAACCAAATTCTACTGTTGTGAAGACCATTGTAATGTTTGTACAAACTTATGGAAAACATTGTGATTACATATAAATAAAGAAATCTTTTTACGTAAATTAATGCAAGTGAATTCAATTCAGTTACCGGAAGACTCGACATATTCATGCATGTGTCGATAATGGGCTGTCCGACTAAATAATAATTTGAAGCCTCGATGTGGTTTTAATAAAACCACTATACCCCATATTCGTCGTCGACAATAAAACATCTTCTTAAAATACGGTCTCTTCTACCGTTCCACCTGTGCTATATCGTCTTTCCTCTCTCGCTCCGCGAAAATGACGTCACACCAATCAGATTTCGTTTCACTGTCACGTCAAAAAATATGACATTTCGACTATTTTAATCTTAGATATCTCCGTGAATATTGAATAAGTATTAAAAATATTTTCACTCCGTATGTTTTAAAGAGTGCAAGTAACTAATTAACATCCGTATTCTTACAACTAAAATTTTGGAAAATACCCAATTCTAATAAGACCTATTTATCTAACGTAATTGTTACCGGAAATTTCTATCAGATAAATGTATGAGAGTTAGAGTTAGTTGTGGCTTATGGCGTAGGATTATTTATTTGTATGCTTTGGAAAAATCATAAATCCCTGAAAATGTTGATAAAATTAGCGATTATTTTTGACGCCATCGGCATATAAATTACTTATAATCTCCAGGCATTGTGAGAAATTTTACACATTAAAAGATGTATTCTGGATGACTTTACAAGACATGAAATCTAAAGTTCAAGGACATCAATTATCCACCATATAGTATACCCATTTCTTCTAGTAGCGTTTCCTCATTAATGTTTTCTATTTTGCAGCTAACACTAGCCAGTACGCTCACTATGTCTTCAAGACATTGGACCAGGATAATAGTGGACTTCTGAGCTTTGAGGTGGGTTTTTTTAGCTGTATAAGCGATGTGAAGGAGGCAATTGTGGCTTATTTGTGATATGGGAAATGATAATTAAGTTAAACATCAAATTACTAATTTGAAAATATTTTTATCAATTAACGAAATTCAAAATAAGCCAAATGTCAAACATTATGTCTCCAATAGCTTATTTGGACACTCAATAAATGAAACCGATGATTATCAGCTTGGCTCCTACGTGGGTGATATACCTTGGCTCTAATGACTAACTTCTCCATAACCATGTGATTTTCTGAAAATTTGATCGAATTTAACTTCTTATAGTCGAATTCCGTTGTTTTAATCTTAAATATCCTGTAAAGCAGCACAGGGAGAGAACCTGTCTCTTTTCCTGTTGCATATTACTCCTACGCCATTACTATGGCTCAGTAACAAGTTAGATGAGCAGGGGCGGCTTGATGACCGAGTGACTCGGGCAGCCGCCAAGCGCGCCACCCTAAGGGGTACCAAAGAAAGGTTTAGACGTCGGAAAAGTTTAAAAATACATTAACAATAAATTACTACAACAATTGTAGTTTCTTGCTAGGTCTCAAATCGGTGCTTTTGAGTTCTTCTGTTTACCAACCATCTCGATAAAAAGGTGCTTAGTAATACTTAGTGAAAATGAAAAATCAAATGAGATTTTTAAAATGGATATTCATAAATGGTGTCTTTGCTAATGCCATGTGAGGCGGAACGTTGAATAATTGGAACCCTCATCGATATGATAACATAAATCACTATGAAAGAAAAGTTGGGGTAAAATTGTAAGTAAATCGCAAATTTGTAGTTAATGAGACAGAGCAGGTTGTTTGTGATAGTGTGCAACTTTCTACTGCAGCTCATTGAAACTTGGGAGTTACGAATACAACCAAGAGGTAGGAGAAAACCAAGGGCTTTTCACTTTCCCGCATGCGCGGCATCCCGAGCTTAAAAGTTATCTGACTGAAATTTATTTTTTCTTTAAAAATCTTTTGTCCTTTTCCATTATTTAAAAAATATAGGTTTATCATAATAAAATATAAATTTAACTCACAAATACATTTAAAAATTAAGTTTCCAATGACTATTTTCCTTGCTTCACCACCCAAAGGGCGTCTGAGATCTCACAGAAGTATATGCAAATATTGCTTTAGCGTTCTGCTAGGTAACAGCCTCGAAAGATAAGCTAAAATGATGCATTTAAGTAATCGCAGTCAAATATTCTCTTTGAATACAATCATTAGTAATCAGGAGTTTGGCTCTCTCAGTCGCCGTAATGTGGCTGGTCTCTCTGACCGTAATGTATGACGGACAAGTATGAGCTCTAAATAAATACGCTATTCAATGATTAAATCGCAAATCCCCATGAATACGATGACGAGAACGCAAAGTACCAATTATGTTCCATAGAGTCGCGCTTCGCGGTTTACCAAGATTTGCTGTATTTGTAGCAGTTATTTAGCCCCAACCGTGCTGTGTGTATAATGCTACCGCTCTTTGTTTAAATTTTAATTTAATATTTTGATCACTTGCAAACAGCACCGCCCTTTGAGCCAGGCAAGCGGGAAAACTGCCCCAGATACATTTAGCGATAAAAATGTGGTGTGACCGCAACATTACCTTTTACTTATGTTGGTAACCTCTATTTATCATTTTCAGTAGGAAAACAGCGTACGAAGTTTTACCTTGTTTTGTGAAATTGCATTTCCTTGTACTGATTCGCTGATATAGAATTTAGCTACAATTTTCGGTTGGGACTGAATAATTGCTACATTTACAAATATTTTTCCTACAATAATGTATCTTATACATTGATTTTGCTTTTTAGCTTGCTTTTTGCGTGTCCTGGCCCCGGTATTAAATTTGGAGCCCCATAAAATTCGAATTTGCGTATTAAGTTTAATAGACCAGTAGTTGTTTCTTGATTGGACAACTTTAAAAGAATGGGTTGGTTCTGTAATTGTATTTTACCATAATAATTAATTACTTTTTATCAGTCGTAAATTAATTGTGTTCCTTAAATTTTGGGGGCCACTATTTACTGTATTTTGCTTCCCCTTACCAGTCTGCTTCTTCAGCTGAGACTTAGCGTCAATATTAATTTTATTATGGCCTTTGGTCAACGTATTCAATATTTCCACTGCTCTGCTGATTGAGTCATACGCCGGTCCCATTACCTCTAGACCAATTTTCATTTGTACAAAACGCCCAAAAACTTGTGTAAAGCTAGGGAATCGTTGGATACCGTCGATTTTTAATTTTTATTTTCACATAAAAAGTTTGATTGGGTTTAAAGTCATATATTTATATAAAGAGTGTCAATCAACTATCCCTGTTTGCAATACGTTTTTTGGGATGCACACTATCATTCTTATAGTGTTACTTCGTTATCCTTTTCCATACGAAATCTAACTTCGAACTTCCGTCCTTGATAGAGATAACATACAAGTCAGTCATAAATTTGTTCAGTTGTAGTCAGAATACATGACCACTTTCTGTCTTTTAATATGTGAGATACATTGATACAAATGCCACATAAGTTTATAAGTGAATTGTGTGAAAAAGTGATTAAAGAATTCATTTTTTGCGCATTATAGAGCACCAGTAATAATATCAAAAGCAGGAGGTAATTTTTGTAAACGCTATGCAATGAGCCGGCAGTATGCGGACATCTGCAATATCCTGGCGTTCAGATAAGAGTTGCGCTCGCTCATCCTCAGGTGGACTTGCAAAAATATGTCTTACGTGCTTTGTTGGATTGAAGGACTCTACTTAAATTTGACTAATAAGTCCAGTAAATGCTTCATCTGCAGATCGAATTTTCTCTAAATTTAAGTTTACAAAAATTATTTCTGAACCGTAGCGCCTTATCAAAAGTTATCTAATTTAACTTTATTGTCAATGGAGCATATGGTATGTGAAAATCTGGACTTCGGTGACAAAATTAATTTTGTCGAGATGAAGTAATAAATATATATTTTCCTGGGTAAAGTTGCAATGAAAGATTTCAGGGTTTCTTGGCGAATGCTTAGGATGTAAAGCTCTCGGGTTTCCAACCGGGCGATGGTCGTTTATGGTACCGACGTTTCGAAGGCGTAATTTTCCATCGTCCTCAGGGTGAATAATTTGGCCAGGAAGGTGTCAATTTTTATACACACCGTAGAAGGGCTCAAGTTGCTTCTGATTGGCGCTCTTTTTCCGCACTTTTTCTTATGAGTCTCATGATTGGTTCCCACGCATTGCTTCAACAATCACAGAGACAATATCGACAGAGACAGAGGTTTTCAGATACACCTGATTTCCTGCGTTTTATTTCGTTTGATCTGAACTGTCCTACCGGTACTTGTAATACTCATTTATTGGAAAGGTGCAGAGCAAAGGCCAAGTCGTGTCGCGGAAAACTTTTCTTTGGGTTTCACAGCACAGAGCGTTGGATGCGCATCGCCGCGGTACGGCGGCTTGTCGTCCGCTCAGCGCAGGGGCTGGAATCCACTGCAAAATGAAATCTTAATTCAATTATCTCGCAATTATCCGCAACACTCAGATGATGATATCCATTTTCGTGATATCTTCCGTGAACCTGATGTTGTACTGCTTTCTGTACTTCCCCGCGTCGGTTATTCATGCGTGAATGGTATGGGCACTATATAAATGCGGGAATGGTCCGAAGTCATACGAACATCAAGAAGAAAAACACTGTGAAGGCCTTCGCAAAATTTCTCCACGTAATTTGGCTTGTGAGGCAACAGTCTCGCTGGCTGTCCTTTCAGCTTCTGCTGGTCGAAGGTGTCGGGAAACAATTTTTTCACCGATTTTACAGCTTCAGATAGGTGAAAATTCTAACATAGTGCGTGGCACCGAATGGGTCGGAGACTTGGTCATTTCGGTTGAAAGATCTACATCTACATACTCCCATACAAGCCGCTGCAGAAACGTGAGGCAGGGGGTGCCTGGACACCAGCCATGGAAAAGGGGGAGGAGAATAGGGAAAAGGAGAAAGGAGGGGACGGAGGTGAATGGTGTGCTAACGATGAGTCTCAAGATTTTGTTTGGCTGTTATGATTATAATCACTGAATGGGGCGTGTTTGGAGGAATTTTGGTACATTGTAGACGCGTGATGATTTAATCGGTCAAACCAAGGTCATGGCCTTGGGTCAAACTTCGCTCCGCTGCCTGTCTGTTCACGGTGAAGCTGGAACTTGCGAATGCTATTCTTAGTGCTTTTTAGCGCGAAAATGGCAGCAGATTTACGCAACTGGTCTCACGAATTTTCAGTGAGATTACAGAGCTGTACCGAAGTTTTCCTTGCATCTGACGACATTGGAACCACTGAGCGAAAGACAGAAGTTTGAGTATTGTAGCCGCACGATTTGTCAGGCTTTCCAGATCCGGCAAGACCAACGACAAAACATCGAGAGTGGAATAGGCTTAACGGATGCCAAACTATTCCTTCCATCAGCTGTGAGGCTCTTTCTGTGCACTCATATGACTGGTGTACACGTAACGTTTTGTCATCAGTCTAGCATGATCATGCCAAATGTGTCAAACAAAACGTTGAAGACGGCAAGTTGGACGTTTTACATGAACTGAACGAGGATTAACAAACTTTTAATTGACTGACGGGCCAGAGCTTTGTGCACAAGCAAGGCGGAGGATAAGTCTGCATGTAGACGCGCGATAGTGTAATTGGTCAAACTTCGCTCCCCTGCCAGTCCATTCTCGGCGACGCTGGAGGTTGCACATAATATTTTTAGTGCTTGTAGAGACGAAAGAAAATGGCATCCGACTTTCTGCAATGGTTTCCCGACTTTGTCACGGAGTTCAAAGAGCTGAGCCAAAGTTTTCTTTGCCTTTGGCTAGAGAAATCAAAGAATTACAGCAACCGAAACAAAAAAAACTAATATGCACCTCGTTGGTTAGTAAGTGCAAAGAAGTGGACCATAAAGCAACTTAACAATCGGTCATCAACAAGACCAACCCATTTTCAACAGTTCACAGCGTGCGAAAATAAAATCGTCGGAGAGGCTAAAAACTGTCCAAAGACTCATCCATCACCTGGTAGACTACTCAAGAAAGTGCAATTTTCGTCACTAACAGTTCTTTCTCCATGACGATTTCGGAGTCTTAGAGAAATTTGAGTAGTGTTGCCGCACGATTTTGGTCAGTCTTTCCCCATCATGCTAAACTGAAGAGGAAACGTTGTGCAAACCGGGCTATAGCAGTTTTCAGCAAAGCGTGCGGCTCTCTCGTGTATTTTATTTACTTCGCGCATTAAATCTTTATCTACAGAGTCACCATTGCTCGCGGCGTATTCGAAATGTGACCAAACCAAAGTAAAGGAGTATCTTCCTTCCCCTTTTATGTGAAAACTTTCCTTCTATTAATTTGAGAAATCCTAATTTCTTTAATACAACGCCACCAATGTTTCCTATATGTTTTTCCCTTGTTAGGTATGAAGTCAAGGTGAATTCCAGGTAGTAGCTTTGTCTGGATCCTTTGTATTAACCCCCATTGTAGATGTAACGTAGGTATGACATCCCTAGTAAGAAGTGTATCCATCCATCTACTAAGGTTAAGTTCGAGCCCTTACTCAATAGACGACGAGTAAAAGTTGTTAGGTCCGATGAGAGAGCTTTTAAGACACCATATGTGGCTCTTTCTCGATAGATTCTGGCATCGCCTGCAAGCAATCTCATTCTGCTTTTTACAGTAAATGTTCTTTTAGTAAATGATTAATGAAAGGGGGTCGATTAAGTTTCCTCGAGGGACACCGGATATCACTCTAACCATGTTTGAGTTCTTGCCCCAATTTGCGCTTTCCCATTCAGAGCACCGGGCAACAAAAACTCTCCTGTGCCGTGCCACGTTCCTCTTGCGGCGGGCCTAATTCCTCCTTCGCTTTCTTCCTTCCGCCTCTCCTTCAACTCCTCTTCATCGGCGGCGGTGTGCTTGCTGTGGACTCCGAGCAGGACTTCGTGCACGCCCTGTCCGTCCTCTCCCGCGGCTCCGTGGAGGAGAAGCTTCGCTGGGCGTTCGCCCTTTACGACGTGGACGGCGACGGCAAGATCACCAAGGAGGAGATGGCGGGCGTCGTTTCCGCCGTCTACGACCTCATGGGCGCCTCGACGGCCGCGCCCTCGCCCTCCTCGCCCCTCCCCGAGTCCTCCTCGCCGTCCTCCTCGCATCACCGGAGGCGTCACCACGCCCTGCCCGCCTCCCACCACCACCACAGGCACTCGGGGAGGCAGGGCTCGGAGGGCGAGGGCGGGGGGCTGGACGGGGAGGGCGGCGGGCACTCTGCGCCCCCAACCATATACATTGTGGACGACGCGACCGCCGCCGTCAACGAGAGGGTCGAAGCGCTCTTCCAGGTGAGAACGTCTCCATTATTGGCCGGGAAAACAGCCTCATCCGATCCGCGATTTGTCCTAAATTTTTGCTAGTGTCGGGAAAAAGGATTACGGTGGAGTCTCGATTATACGAATCCCAATTAACCGAAGTTCTCTGTCATCTGAGGTTAAGATCCCTATGCTATGGATCTACCACATGCATACGAATGCCCAAATCCAGCAACTAGTTCAATCTCGAGACAAAATATGATTCTCAGAAATGTTTGATCCCAGCCATGTCTAAAATTGGACTATGGCAAGGCACAAGAATTAAATATAAATATTTACTTTTAGAAGTATTATATTCACTCTTCATACTCAATGAGAATAGGCTTCCACCGGCTATAATAGAACTGGTGGATTTATATTCCCATTGATTACATTGTAAGGCTGTGCAGCTCAACCAATTATTTCAACATTCTGAGCACCGTAGAACTGGCACATTGTACAGAAACAATAGTAAACCCTAATATTTCTTGAGTGTATCAAATTTCAACTAGAAGCATAGTTTCTTATGCCTTTTATATATCTGTTCAAGGGAAATTCGTTTCGCATCACAATTTATTTAAATGAATTGCTCAAATGATATCTTTTTAGACAATTTATTGAAATGCATATACCACTTGGCTTGTCCATTTTATTTGTGATAAATAGTTGAGCTAGCTCTCTTTTGAGGAGAGGATAGGGAACCTAACAATATTACTTAAGAGGGCAACCCACTTGGGTTGTACACCTCATGGCAGCCCCCTCAATGTGGTATATAACATGATCAGATTACTCCCTGTCTGTTGCTTAGTTCATCTCAAAGCAAATAAGGATTGCTGCTACTTGAGTTAATGTAGGTACACCTCTTAATAAAAGCTGTAATGAGTGCTAAAATTTTCTATCCACCTCCAACTAATCTCATCTTTTTGAAAAAAAAACGAATTATTCTGTCACTTGGCTTCTGAGTCAATATTTCATTATATCTTTCATTTATTTCATTAATACGATTTTTTCCGTCTTCAGAAAATGGACAGAAATGGAGATGGAGTGGTCACCCTTGAAGAGTTTGTTGAAAGCTGTCTTCATGATGAGCACATCCCAAGTTCAATGGCTGTATTTGATTCCTCCTTCTGACCCCAGTCTTCATCATCTACAGGTCAATTTGATGTTTCATATGTTGTCCTGCCTAACTTCCTTTAACAGTGTGATAGAACTCAAATGTGTATGATGGTTGAATATATTTCCAGTGTTCCAATTGAAGAGAAGTTTATGATGATAAATATTGGTATTCAAACAACAGGAAGATTAAGTGATAGAATTTTGGTACAGTTAGAACAGCTGAGAGCATTACATTGTACAGCCATGTGATGTATATTCTCATATGAATTCACAAGAAACTCTACATATTAAACTTTTTGGGTGTGTGTGCTCCTTAGCACTGTGGTTTGCTATTTTTGAAAGAAATTTGTTTAAAAGCAGCAAGTGATAAAATAGTTAATAGTTTTAATGAATGGTCCACATTAGAAAATGTTGTATTCTTGTTGAAAGTTAAGTTTATGACCAAGTGTGTTGGAATGAATCCCTGAAAATAGTGTAAATAACCCAGAGAAATATTGCATATAAGTCTTGAGCTCAAATTAACTTTAGACTAAGTCATTTCTCTAGGAAAAACTGAGTTAATACAAAGTACATAGTTATATACATATATTTATTTATGTTACCATTCATCTAATGTCTGATTAAATGTTATAAACAGCAGAGATTCTGATAGTGCTCTAATCAGAGTGCACACCTGCTGTTTATAGAAGTATCATGATAGAATGGGAATTTCAAATGAGTAACTGGTTATAATTAATATTTGGATTAAGTAAAAATATGCACAAAATATGTGTATTGAATAACTAGAGTTCTACATTTCAAAGAGAATAATTCGGCATATGAATGATATGAATGGAACTGAGTGACTATGGATTTTATGGGTAAAAGATAAATATCCCTTCATTGGAATGGGACTTTCATATCAACTTTTCTCCATCACATGGACAGTTTGTTACATTTTCCAACATCAGTTCCTTATAGTCAATCAATTATCTCTATGTGTGCTAATTAGACTTCATTTAAGCATATACCCAAACCATACCTTCATAAAGATTCTTTTAATTAAATTATTATCACATGCCACTTTGACTGACATGATTTCTAAAAACATAATATTTTCTCTTCTCAAAATGGATATTAATCTAAAAAAAAGGAGTTCAAAAACATATCCTAACTCTTTAACTCAATGCAACCTAAAATGATACTTTGCTTTCCTGCCCTCTTCAGGAAAATTGTAACACCAAACCTTGATAAGGCATTTTGATATAAATAAAGTATGTATTTCATTTCAGTAAAGAGTAATTCATAACTGCAGAAGTCACCATGTATCAATAGAATAAACATGGACTTAAGAGAGCAAGATCGATAATTTTTGTCCATTATGTAGAGATGACGATATTCATACCTAAAGTTACACTATCTGATTTATTTGCTATGGTAAAAAAATAGGTAGATGTAAGTAATTCATATGTCTCAATGGTTAGACCCTTAAACCTGCTGATACATAAAGAGAATATTTTGCTACCTGTATAATTTTTATTCTGGAAATATTTTGATCAGTGTGTTAGAAATTATGGTGTAAGATAAGATAAATACTACCTACTGCTGTTTGTTTAGAGACAGTAGTCTTCCAAATACAAGGAGTACATCTCCAGAGAAATTGATGCTTTGTTTAAATGTTCCAAGTGAATTTCATTTTATTTATCCGGGTACTCGGAGCAAATCATGAAATGTCATCATCAATTTTGAATAAAAGAAGTGGCTGCAATATTGTTTTGCTTCTCTCAACGGTTTATGCAGAGAATGGGTACTTCTCCCATTTCTTCTCCCAGGTTTTATCAGCCACGACATTGTTTTTCTGATGTTTCTCCTCTTATCCTCGAGGCTTCTTTGACCTAACTCTCCAGGATAGGAGGTGAAACATAGTCAGAAAAACAATGAAGCCGCTGAAGAATTCCACAAGAAGAAATGTAGTATTTTGCTTCCAGTAACTGCCTAAATATCTTACTCTACAACAGTCAATGTCTTATCTCCTTCATGGTTTCCAGTCATATAAAAAACATCATAGGCACATCTGGAAATCATACATACCCGTGAATCATAATTTTCAATTTCTGTCATTTTTAACATTCTGTTTATGTACAATGTGAGGCTTTAAGATGAAGAAAGGAAGATTTTTAAAGATAGTCTCACTTTTATTCACCTCGCTTAGCTTCTTAAATGGTATGACTGAGATTAGTTGGAACTCTTGGTACTTGCAGAAAAATTAACAAAAAATGTTTTCCAGATGAAATCCTATTGTTTATCTTTTATTTTTGAAATGGCTGAATAACAAATCAATCAAATCATTTTCAACTGAGGTTGCCTTGGGCCTGGGACACCAAGGCAACTGCTTAGGATGAGGGTAATCTTATAGGAGGTTCTAAATTAAGCTCCAAATGTTTTGCTCCAAATTAAAGCTCCAAAAAAGCTCCAAATTAAAAAATTTGTTTGATACTTACATTTGTTTAAAAAATAACATTAATTATATTAATCAAATGCATAAGGAATCATATTTATAAACTCGATTATAAGCAAACCTGTATGAATGAACATTTTTTCTTCAGCCACCCCTGCTAGGTACCTCTGTATATTATGCCCATCTTGTATCTAATGATTAATTACATGTTGTTTATTCTTCTAATGTACTTTTAACAGTACTATTCAACAGCAACACTGCACTTGTTATGGCAAGATACTTTGCAGAACTATTCATATCATTTACTTAGAGATCACTTGCAGCTGGAGCAGTCCCATACTTTGAGGGCAGTATTTATGTAGTCGCATATCCATAGAAGTATAAAGACTCTGCAGTTGTGTAATTTTTTTAAACAAAGCCTGCCAGGTTTTTTACCTACATTTGATTTGTACATAGAAATGCCACTAAAAATGGAAACTGATTATCTTATAATTATCTTAAGTTCAAAAATTTAAAACACTCACTTTGCTCTATACAGACTATATTTAGTTCACAATTCTGTGTCATATTTTCTTCTTCATTAAATACATGAGCACTTACTCTTCACCCAAATTCTGGCCATGAAAGAGACATTGAATGATTCAGGATGTTACACTCTCTTCTACTTGTGAAATTTGTACCATCTAAATTTCTGAAAATTTTCTGGGCAAAAACTCTATTTTATATTTGTACCATTAACTTAAACTATATTGTTACCCCAGATTACATTAAAATATTTCAAAAGATAAAAATTAAACTAAACAAGGTGAAAATGCAATTGGTAAGTATTCCAAATTCAGTTATCCTTTAGCATGTCATGAAGGTCAATTGGCAGTAGTCTTTAGGCGTAGTCAGACCTTAATATTGACTGTTCCTTATTTTTTCGGGATTCATTCCGCGATGTATGTTTTT
The DNA here is from genome assembly GCA_963169105.1 of Ceriagrion tenellum. NCBI lineage: Eukaryota > Metazoa > Arthropoda > Insecta > Odonata > Coenagrionidae > Ceriagrion > Ceriagrion tenellum. Next base: position 141,342,058 of record OY720635.1, on the reverse strand, counting down.
TTTAAACAACAATATTTCGCTGGTCCTCCTGCCAGCTTCATCAGGTTAACTGAACTGCTTTATTTGTCTCGCTCCTCTTTATATATAAGTCTGGACTCCCATTGTTGCCGGAATATGAATTTGAAAAAATTCGTTTTAGACTGCTACTCAACTTGTAACCGTCTTCTCGGTTGACGTTCTCCGGTCTAGACGTATGTTTTTTTTAGACCGGAGAACGTCAACGGAGAAGACCGTTAACAAGTTGAGTAGCAGTCTAAAATTAATTTTTTCAAATTCATATTCCGGCAACAATGGGAGTCCAGACTTATATATAAAGAGGAGCGAGACAAATAAAGCAGTTCAGTTAACCTGATGAAGCTGGCAGGAGGACCAGCGAAATATTGTTGTTTAAAAAAAACATACATCGTGGAATGAATCCCGAAAAAATAAGGAACAGTCAACACTGCATCCGCGGAAGCCTACGAGCTAGACCTTAATATTAATCGCATAAGATTCAGTAACCTTCGCTAGGGGTTATTTTTCGTGGGTTTCTTACCAGAATAAAAGAACACTTTCTAAGTAAAATGTGATGAGTGCGTCTTCTGCACATATATCAGATACACTTGAATATAATGTCCAAATATTCCCCATTTCCCTTTCCTTAGGAACAAAGAAATCCCTGAAAATTGGTCTGAAAACAGAGTTAGTATATGTTTCTATATGAAGAATCTGTATAACTCAGCTTAGATAGGAGGCCAGAATTAGACTCCTCCAGAATGTTGACATGCTCCCTTTGATCCCCTAAGGGGAACTTAACACACTTTTAAAGATTTCTATTTAAATATGTAAGTGGCATGTTTGGATATACATTATTATCAATTGATGAAATACAGCTTTTTCATTAACCAAAAGAAATGACCATACCCCAGAAATGAAAAAAAATCTTTCTTTGCCCATTGGAAGAGCTGTAGGAAGGAAGTATGCTCTCATTCATCATGATATTCAGAGGTTTGGTTACCAAAAAATGCATGATATTTTACTTTCAGGCATAAATTGAAAAAAGTTAAAAACTTCACTGCACCAAATTGACAACATGAAACCTTAGCAGCTAAAAGGAGAATCAAGAAAAACTGATAGCTAATCTTTACCCAATGTTACTTTGCCCTCCTCAAATATGGTTAATACACCACATATAAATAGTTACCATTCTGGGTTATAAGCACCACCCTAATAATTTATGTAGTCAATGAATAATTTTCTTTAATTTACATAACCTTAGGTCACTGAATTTCCAGGATTCCAAAATATACATACCCAATTCATAATACAAATATGCTTGCTTTAGCTTCATGCTTAATAAGACTTCTGACACCCCATACTTAAGGCTTATCCTGGCATGGGACAGGGGAGGGGAGTAGGTCCCCCCCTTTCCCCACACCACAAACCCTCCAGAAACTCAATAATAAAACCAAGAGGAATTAGGAGAATAGGAGTATTTGTAAAGAATTGCATAAAATCATATTTTCTGTTGGTACAGATATATCTAGCAGCCCAGCAGGAGACAAAATTGTAACTTACTGTCATCTGAAATATAATGCAACCCTGAGTTTGAGGCCAAATACAAAGATAATACCCTAGCCTACTGTAATGAAACAAACTTCATCACATAGCCTATTTCATTTTCTTTTGAGTGGTTGTAATTATAATTTTTTCATTGCTGCAAAAATGCCGTTTCTCACGTAAGAATAAAGACGAGCCCATTTTTTTAGCTTCTATCTAAAATGCCAAACTTTACCAGATTACCGCATAATTAGCCTTGGTTCAGTCACCATCAGATTTTATCTATAACAGTGTTACTATCTTTGTGAGTGTTTTCTGTAAATTTTATTTCTGTTACTTTATTTTTAGTTAGCAGTTGTTAACTATGTGGAAAAACTTTACCTCTGTTCATAATGGTTATAGGTAAATGGCCTTGATACCATTCATACCTTCATCTTGAGCTCTATATTATACTTAATGCCAGTACGTCTGAAAACATGAAATCTAATTAATAACTCATAGTGATTATTATTCACATCACATTTTAGGAAGGTTTGGTGAGTGTGTGCTATGCAAGTTCACAGTGCTGGCAGAACAGAACATTCCGTAGTTTAGATCCTAGGTACACCCTTGACCCAAACTCTTCAAACTTATGCCCCTGAAGATATGTACCGCAGAACTGTTGCCCTAGAGGTCCCATGAGTCCTATCAGTCTCCATCAGGTTCTCCATGGGACATGGGCCTCATATTTCATGTAGGTACACGTATTAAGAAAAGTGTAAGCTTAAAAATAAGAGACCAAAAACAAAATCAAAAGAGAATACAAGTTGTTTACAGCCATATTTTCCTTTTCAAAATATCATTCTTAACAACTTCATTTCTGATGTGCATTATTATTATTATTCGTCCAACTGGATTCAGTCTCAAGCTGGTCCTTTTAACAAAATCAGGTGGCCGAACATGTAGAAAATGAGATGTAAAGACTGATATGAGTTTTTTGGGTTTGAATATTCTTATCACAATGATTCCTACATTGGCTGATAAGAATTTTCACCAAGAAATACTGCTAAAGAATTCAACATCAGTGATCCATTGAATCAATTAGGTAAATGAAAAAATATGAATACATAAAGGCAAATTCATAAATCATAAATATTTTAATTTAATGGTTTATGGGTTATAGCTTTGAGGTGATCCACAGTATGTAGAGAAGGGTAAAGAAAACAACTCTGGCTCCCAATTCTGTGCCCAAATAAAATTTTTGCTAAGTCCTAAGTTTTTTATACTTATATTTTTATGCATTAGTTTAAGATGGGGATGCAGTCTTTCAATAATGAACATTATCAACCTCCTACTCTTCCATTAAGTTACCAAGCAATTACATAGGTGACCAGGGACATCAACTTTCCAGTAAGTGCTCATTAGCATCCAACATCTTAAAAAATCTTGGGCTTTTGCCATTCAGCTCATTCTCCTGAACTAGAGGAACAGTCCCCATCTCTTCCTCTCCTATACCTTCCTACTCTATTCATTCATTATTTTTCCTCTCTTATTAATGCCTAGCGGATATTATGAACTCACTGCTCCTGAATTGTATAAAATCAATTATCTCTCCTATGCTGACAGATCATCTTATTCTTGTCACCGTCCCCATTCATCTATCCTTTACTCTACATACCTCAATGAACTCACATCTCATCTATCTAAAATTCTCAGTACTGAACCATTTTTCATTGAAAACATTTTCCATGATACTCAAGAGTTTCCCCAGTTATAGTCTGGCTTCTTAAAATTTAACAATCAGTAAATTTCCCTTTATACCAGAATATCTCATAACACTCTCAGGTTTCTCTATGGCTAATGTTCTTCTCATATTTCAAGAGCTTATTCTGAAATATCCATAGAAATGGTTACAATCCTCGGCTAAAGGCCTAATGTTTGCACACATGTATATCTAAGATAATGTTGAAGCTCTCCAGTGTTTACCATTAAAACATCTAGTTACGATCATATTTTGTGTACCATTTCCTTGAAATATAAGTCAAAGAACTCTTCAGTGAAATCCTAAAGGTGTAAGATATACTTGTAATTTTTTCCTATCTAATTTTTCAAATTCACATTTCTTTAAAGTAACAAAACAAGCAAAAATATTCCAAGTACATTCATGCATATTGATGCTGGATTCCTTACTAGGTATTAATGATCTAATTATCATTATCGCAGCATTTATTTCCTTACCCCTTCATTTATTCACACTGCTTACACACAAGAAGTCTTACCTCCTCTCCATCTTTCAGATAATGAAATACAGCCCCTTGCATGCTATGCACAAAAAATAATTCAGCAAGAGTTTTTTGCATTTACTTTAGTGCACCACTCATTGGTGTCATGATCTGTATGTATATATTATTACTGAATACCAATTTGATCATGCTTTTCACAATTACAGTGATAAAAATGTAATACATACAATTAACTCATCACTCAAATATTCTCAAATACTCAAAGCATGTTAAATATAACTACACAGTTATCTTCACACGAATGATAGCAGTCTGTACTACTTAGAAAAAGTATTTGGAAACCACTTATTCAGCTTAAGTTCTGTAAGGACAAGGATTTGAGCTGCTTCATCAGCTTTCTAAGGATAGAATTCATATCTATGCTAATGGCAATGAAGGCTTATTCAGAAATGTGCCAGGAAATTTCTTTGAATATATTGCCAAAAATCAGGTCACATAGTCAAGAGCAGTTTTGAAATTGAAATTGGTTGAAAATATCCTGCTACTTTTTCACGATTTGAATATCTTAAATAAATCATTGGGAATTTTTCTCTTGGCTACGGATGTGTAGATTTGGCTTAACAATTTCTTATTCTGAAGAGGAGGAATGCAAACAACCAATCTCTCCTATCTCTGCATGTGTTTAACAGACTGTTTTAGTGGTTTTAGCTCTTAATTTTTTAGTATTTGTTTCATCTGAGATGACATTCTTAGGAAAAAAGCATCTTGAAAAGCTATTCTGGCAAATAGCTTAGGTGCTGTATCATTCAGAATAGCAGCCTATGTGTTTACTTGGTATCATTTGAACCAGATAATGAACTTGATTTGGTCTGAAGTGAGGATTTCACATAAAGTTTGAACTGAAATTAGATCTCGGTTGAGATAAAAGTTGATTATTTAGGTGAGAGATGTTTTTCAATGTTTATAAATATTTATCTACTTATAAGAAATGGAGATGCAATGACCAATCATGTGAGTGAAAATTTTGTTCACGGCGATCGAAGTAAATGAGCAAATTTGTGAATAAATGTGGTTTATTACCATCCCATGAGACTATATTAATGAGAATGGGTGTATAAAATTATTAGTGGAATTTTAAATATATTATTACCTCCCATATTTGAAAGATTGTTATGACAGGGTTGTCGGAATGATAGGATTTAAATGCATGTGACTTTTATACAAATGTGATGCAAATAATGATATTGATATGGCTTGTTTTGAAGCAGGCGTAGAGAATTCTAGTTATTGACTAATAACTTTTTATGCCCAAAACTCTCCCAATGTTTCAGTACCCATGCCTACTATTTTAGGCAGAATAATCAATTGAACAGAGGGGAAAGGTAAAACGGCTAAAAAGGATGAAACTAGGAGTGACACTTAAAATCTAATTTAAAATGATGACACAGCATTTTCCATTGGTAATATTTTATGTTGGAGAAAGTGATTCTTTCCATGATGTGAGCATTGTTTGTTAAATTTGATAGTCCTGGCAAAATAAGTGATTGCTTTCACAATTCTGTAACTGCAAATAAATTAAATAGGTATGACTTTACAACAGTGATTATAATCCACACACCAATTTGGATTGGAATGATAAACTCTGAATGATAATTTATGAGCATGTATACAATTATTTCATATGTTTTATCATCAACACTGTGTGTGTGTGTTTGCGTGTGTATGTGTGGGATTGTTTTTACTTTTAAAAATATGGTGATGAAGAACTAGCATCAAGAATTGAAAGTATATGGCTCTGTCATCTGACTGCAGGAAAGGATATGCATGCAATTAAATAAATTCCATGTGGCTATTATACATTTGATATTTTAGTACCTAACTAACTATGAAATTGAAACTTTTTTTATCTCTATGTCACAGAGTAAGATTTGTAAAAATTATCTGAAAGGTATTTTGAGATAATGCCACAATCTTACTGATGAAAGAACTAAATGGTGTATAGAGAAAGGTGTGGTTTATATCAATTGGTACATACATACATAGACTACATTAATCTGTCAACCTGAATTGAATGTTTACCTCAATTAATTTCAATATTTACTATATTGTTTGATACTGTTATTAAAATAACCTAATATAGACATTAACTTCTGAGAAATGTATGGAATCCATCAGGTTCTGATGGAACATATGTACCATATCACAGAAAGATTTTAATAAAAAAACAACTTCAATTGTTTCATTTTCTCAATAATTAATTCCCTCTCCTATGTGAGAGATGAGCAAAAGAGGCACTCAAAAATCATTCAGACTTCTTTCCCCCTTACCACCTTCAGTCCTTCATCGAAATGTGTGAGGTACCTTGTGGGCAGCTGTTAGGGCTTGTGGCAGAGAGTTTACTTAGGAGACCAGTTATTTTAAATGGAGGGCAACAATGGTCTACCATGACTCTGATTCCTTCTCTATATATATATATGAAGTTGAGCATCATATGGCTTGGTTTGAATACCAATATTAAGGATACTGTAAGAGGAGGTGAAACTTCCATTTAGAGGGATAGGGAAAACCCATTCCATTAGTGTCGTGAGAAGGGGTGGGGGACAGAAACTAACGTACGCAGTGACACGTAGGTGATGACTAGGCAAACTACTATCTCTGACATTTTTCATCATTTTACCACCATTATTTGAAGTTGGTGTCTGGTGGCTGAAGCAAGTACGACTATCAACGACTGATTTGCCGAAAAATGCCGAAGTGCTGTGAAGTACCATGCTGTTCTAAGGACACTAAGAAAAATAGCATAGCAGGAAAAGGGAGAGGCAACGGGAACTTTTTACGGTGAAGGTAATTCTAGCAATGGATTCTATTTCCAATATGCCATGTATTTTTTTTTAACCTATCTCACATACTTAAATGTGCTATGTGTGAGGTTTGTTACTACTTTTCTAGCCCCTGGTTCAATAAATATTGACTGTAGTCTGTATAGGTGAACTTTGAATCAAGACACTACTTTCCCTATTGTTGCAAATACTAGCTTGTATACTTTTCTCTACGTGGCCCATGAGATTCCCAATCTATTGAAGGCCATGAGGTTTTCCATCAGGGTGAAAACTTGCTTTGGATTTTTATGGATACGGTTATTATGGATTTACGGTTTTTATGGATATGGATACGGAAAGAGCAATGGATTCTATTTCCATTTAGCCGTAAGTTTATTTATTTATCTCTGCAATTATCTCGCGGACTTTAATGTGCAATGTGTGGGGTTTGTAACTACTTTTCCAGCCCAGGGTTCAATAAATATTGACCGTAGTCCGTATAGTTAGCTTTAAACAAAGATACTACACTCTGTAATGATACTATTACTTCTTTGTTTACAATTTGTATCGCGGCGGGTAAGATGAGGGTGACATTCTACACTTCGCCACGCAAGGCGAATCCATTTCACATGTGACACGTCAGGCTCGTTTTCACAGGCCAAGTTTCTCCTCCTCTTACAGCCTCCTTAATCAATATCTTCCACTCCATTCCAGAAGTTACTATCCCTGTCTGCAGAAGCCAAACGGACAACAGCCTACTATGATGAAAACACTGGTTCCTGATCAGTCACTTAGGTTACCCATACAAATGGGCCATTCCAAAAATAACCACTGAAATTTTCGTAAATTAGAATAGTATTTTACGTAAATTAGAGAGGTATATTACCCTGCTGCCACTGGAGCCGACAAAGTATGAGAAGCACCACTATAAGCTGGGAATTTGGAACATAAGATGAGGACACAGGTGACCGGTAAATCTTAAATTTAAAAAATAAAATAAAAAAAAATTAAATACATGCAAAATGGTTTAAAGAAAAAGGACATCATAAGTTACAACTATCACATTATCCTCTCTGTATCTACAAATGGAACTACAGGAGTGGTAATCTTTAGAAAGATAGCAGCATGCAAGGGAAAAGCAGACTGCAGAATAACCTTTACTTGATAGGTTTCTCTAATTCTTTTCTCCCCTTTCATCCCTTCTTGACCTCTTTTGCTTCCTGAGATCCACCAAAGTTCACTAACCGAATGGGAGTTCTGTACCCTCAACCCAGTTAAATACCTTATGCGAAGTATCTATTGTTAACATGGTAGATCTCAAGTTCTTGGGAACAGTGTGAGTGGCTTTCTGATTTATAATGCACTGTTATTTCCCACAAGATTCCTGCATGAATGCTGTTGTTTACATATTGAAATTCATAATAAAGAATATTTTATTTTTACGGGGGCCGGGTCTATAGTTCGTAATTTCATGATATCCAAAATTTGTATCATCACCTCTTTAATCATACATTGAGACACCCCTTTGATCTGGACCAGAGATTTGCTTCGTAAAAACAAAAACTTCGTATGAACGTGCTTTGTAATAATGGGAGTATAAGTAGCATGTATAACTGCTTTCATTGAACTACTGCAGCCACCATGATATTATACAATGCCAGACGCCTCAAGTCCTCTGACAACAGCCTTCGAAAACCTTGTTCAAAAACCAGAGTATATAATTGAGGGAAAATTACACTGATGTTATACAATACAGCTGGTTGAGCTAGCTCATTTCAATATATATTAACACTACCTATCACAGAATATTCTCAAATAAAAACCCAGGGATACTGAGTATTCCGATTTCCCCTTTCAGTTCAGTAGATCACCACCAGATGTCAGCCACTTTGCCTAAAACCCCCAATACAGAAAGATGGATTGGACACAGCCTGAGGTGCAATGGGTTGGTGAATAACATATTAGAAGGTAAAATAGTGGGTAAATCCTCAGAGGAAGACCTAAGAATGAGTTCATGACCAAAATAAAGAGGAAAGTGCTACCAGGAAATAAGGGCACTCGCATTAGATAAGAAGGGTGGAGGGCTGCAGTCAACCGAACTTTGGATTGAATGACTAATGAGAGTGGCATCTATGGAAGGGATGAAAATATTTAGCTAGGAGAGGAGGTTAAGGAAAGAATATTTTGAGGAATTTGGTGTTAAAGTTGGAGGGGATTCAGAGGAAAAGGCAATGCCAGGAGAGGGAAAGATAGAATATTACATGGTGGAGAAGATTATGGTTACACATTGGGCAGAGAGGAATATGAATGGAAAAGACAGAAGGAGAAAAAAAAATATATAGTATATATATATATATGATATGAATACTATTCATAAGAACTTCAGGCCCAACAGTGTACATCAGTGAGAGGTGTGACACATCTTCTCTCCACCATAACTACATTGTAAGTTTTACCGCTCTTGAAGATACTCACCGATGTGTTTATCCTTTTGTGTCCATTAATAATGATAATTGAGAAATCACATTTATGGCAGGGCTTGTCATTCATCTTTTAGGCAAATATATCAAACCTTACTAAGGAGACGCCACCACGCCACAATAGCTTTTGTATCCTCATATCTCATAAATGTGGGAGGTAGCAGCAGTAACATGCCTGGAGGAGGCAGAGGCGGATTAAGGATGTTTTTAGGGGGTGGCAAATTCCGATTTCCGGGGTATCTGGGGGGTATGGAATACCTTATGACCATCATTTTTCCTATTTTACCAGGTATTATCTGAGGGGAGGAGATGGCCACGCCCCTCATAATCCACCACGGAGTGGTGGGTGGGCTAACTTGATTAGTACCTTATTCAAAGTGTCCTTTAGGCATTGTAACATTTATTTTTCATTAATCAAATAAAAATTTTACCAATCAAATTATATACATCTGAGAGTTAAAAGTAAACAGCTTTATGACCGTCATTGAAAAATTTTATCCAGTGTCCCTAATAAGATCGAATATTGTTGTGAGTAGCTGTAGCCACAGAGTACTGACAGGGCTACCAGTGATGCCTTTCCTGAGAAGCTCGAACTATTGTAGTGCCGCTAAGGGAGGCCAAGAAGAACGTGGCCTTTCTTCGCAGTGTTATTCAAAATGCTACTGTTAATGCAATCATATAAAAATAAAACCAATTCTATCATTATATGGCAAAAAAGGAGAAAAAAAGGTGGTTCTAAAACCATCAATTGACAATTGTCCTGCCCACCTCTTTCAAAGACCACCATAGCCACATCTAAGCTCTTTCGAGGGCACTGATCGTTGGTATGGTTAGCCCTCAGCAATTGGCATCCAAAGATTAAATATAATCTTTGGAGGTATAATCGGTACCCTAGACCGTAATCTTGAAGGGCACAAAGAATACGAAACGGGTGAATGTATAGGAAAGGTGTCACCATTCCGACAAATCTCACCTGTTTCCATTTCTTTTTTCCCTTCAAGATTAAAGCCTGAGGGACGTACGTGCGATAATAGGTAAAAGGGGCATTTTACCTATTATCACACGTACGGCCGTAGATACTTCTCATTACATTAGACGCCTCCAAAGATCGATCGGCCACATGAGTACAGGGAACCGGGGAAGGGATGTGACTCTACACCCTATGGGGTGAGGCACGTGACCTTGTCAAGAACGTTTTAGTACCAATACAGCATCGACGTACTACCATGGTCCAGAAATTGTCAATTTTCAACCGACCACCAGGTATATTCCTCATTTCAAGGTGTTTCCGCTAGATATTGCGAACAAACACTTTAATTCATGGCATGGAATTCGTCGTTCCCTCGAAACTTACAAATCGTACTCATACCTAGCACGGTTTAGCACCCCTAATCCCCCCCCAAAGTCATGCTCCTGATAATTCATAATATTTATCCCATTTCATGAGAAGTTTCACGGACTAGGAAATCGCATGGACGTCTCAATACGGGTAGTCCGATGGTAAGTAAATATCTCACACTACTACCCATGTACGTACTGGTAGGAGTTCTTGGGTATGAGATCCGTACGTCCCAACTGATGCCCAATCGCGCAACTTCCCTCACGGTTTCACTCAAAGGGAGTGCAAGCTCGAGAGCGGACGATTTACAATACCACGCAATAATGAGAATAACTCCCCGACTGATTAGGTGAGGACAAAGACATTTCGGCTGACAGTTCTTGATGTCAGTACATCCTAATCACAGTCACCTAACACCTAATGCTACAAATTCCGTGGTAAAAATTTTACACTCCATGAGCTCCTCGAAATTCATAAGAATCACGGAATATTCGCGCGTACACGCCAAAGACAAGTGATGGAATGAACAAATCATGTGATTCAGGTCAAATGAATGAATACCCGATTGGCCGCCAGTTCACGGATATTACATAACGTAATTACTTCGTATATTCTAACCCTCCGAATGCTTAGACCAAAAGTATCTTCACATATTCTTCTTCGCCTCGAAAAGGCTTCTCAGGCGTGTCGTATCCTTAAAGCTTCCCTTCGCGCTCGAATTCTTTACACTAAAGCGGGAAGTCAATTGAAACTGCCTTACAGTTCACTAATCAGCGTCTTTGTCTACATCGTCGGAAGAAAACGGCCGCTTTAAACGGTACATGCTATTGCACAAACGAATGTTTCATAGAATGTACAAGAAACTGAATGGCAATAGAGCAGGTTCTATTTCTCAGACAATCATATAATTTGCCGCTTAATACGGTACAATTTTCCTCATGCATGAGTACATTCATTCTTTTATACAATAAAATGTAACGAGTAAAGCGGCCTTTAAACGCCTGAAACGCAATGAAACATACAAACACGATTCATGACATGAATAAGAATCTACGCGCACCTACGCGCATCGAACGTAATTGAATAAAAAAAGGAATAACGTATTACAACCACAACAAACAAAATAGTGCGTAAACATGGAACAAGGCGTGTACCTGATAGTTGATTATCTGATAAATCCAGCGTATGTAGCGCGGTGTTAAGGAGGAACAAAGTTTTGCATGTAATCATCAATTATGTTCAAGGTACTTGGATCATTTAACTCTTGTTTTTATTTTCTGTCTGAATTGTCCATTTTTCGGTTGAAAGTTTTTCTATCGGTTTATTATGTCTCTTTCACTGATGGTATCGGGCGTTTGTTGAAGCAGAAATGCATAAGTGGGCATGCAAAATGCAGTAAATTTTACCGACGTAATTCATTTACTTAAATCTAGTGCCAAGGATCATTGCAAACTAAATTATTGAACTTATTGTCTGTCTCTTCCTGTAACTAAATGTTGGCATTGATATAAATATCAACTACTAACGTGTCTCATGTGTTATTTCATCATAGAAGGAAAATACCGAGTACGTTGAAGTTTCCGGAAATGGAAGAGGTACCATTGCGTGTGGCATTGCACGAGGGGGATTTCGATCTGGACGAAAGGGAGTATTTACTACCCCCTTCTGAACAGGATGTTCGAGATAGTTATAAGCCTCATTACGCAAAGAAGCAGAGAGGTTGCTTTGGGCTGGTATTTTGCCGGTGAGTGAGAAATGGATCATACAATTTTGGAATCAGCCAGCTGTGACGACGATTCGAGTGGTGTTAATTGATGTTGGAATAAGCGTTGTTGACCGACTTCATATTCCGTCACGTTCTGACGTCTCTACACTGATAAGCGAAGATAACTTGAAATTAATCAGTGTGAGTCATGAGCGTGAAGAGCTCATTCATTCTCAAGGAAAGCATGCGTTACTCACTTTATTTTTCGAATGGTTATAGTGTATGCGTCGAAAGAGCTAGTCAATTTTAACTGTTAAGTAATGTAAAACCATTTAGATAATGGAAAAGGATAACGCAGCGCTCATAATAGATGATGACGAAGACAGTGAGAGTGAAAGGTAAGTAAATGATAAAAAAGTGAAAATTTTGTGAAATAAAATGTAAGTTTAACTCACATTAACAGTGTTTGTTCAGTGTACGAACCACATGCTCATCTAAGACAGAGAAAACCTCAAATTATGCTTCGAGGGCAGCTGGTTGCGTACTTTATCGTCATTCAACTGTTTCTATAAAACGTCAATAAAGGAAGTTAAGCGGGTACACGGAGAGTGACAGTATTTCTCGGACAATGATAGCAATATACTGGTAGGAAGTGTCTTCAAAGTTAAACGTGTTGCAATCTGGGTTTAGTCATGACCACTTTGACCCAAAACAGTCGAACTGAGTCCACTACAGCCTTAACCAAAGGGACGGAAGACCTTCCGTTGATTCCGAAACATCACAGCAGCCTTTGCTCAAGGTAGTACCCTAATTACGATGTTGAATATTTCGCTGAGGTTCATTGTTATGGGAAATCTGGACGCACTCCATTTTTTCATTTCCGTGGGAAGAATTTTAGTTAATGGGAAATCTGGACGCACTCCATTTTTTCATTTCAATGGGAAGAATTTTAATTAAGCTCAATGTCGTATTCGACTTTTGGTATTCACATTAATTCTCACCTAGGAAGGTTATCTAACCATTCTATTCTTCTCCGTCGTCTATGGTCAAGTGATTTCAGGGTCTCCTATATCTGATATGGGTAAATGTTTGCCTGCCGGGATCCTTAGAAATATATGGCTGATTTCGTGGTTGATCAGAGATTATTTGATTTCGCCATGATTTGTCTCCACTAAAATTATAAGTGAGAAAAATCTCAATTCTGAGATTGTATTGAAATTGGAAAATAAGATGATGAAAAATATCGTCATGCCTAATGTTTTCGTGCAATCATTACTCTGGCATTTATTCTTCTTGCAAATTTTGTTATGAAATAGCCAACGAGGAGCTGCCTTGTCAGGACTACTATGTGGAGTGCAAACAAGGTTAGGAAGGAAATGTGAAAGCATCTACGAATCCTCAGGAAAAGAAAGATTATCATTAAGTCGTATCAATATCTCATTTGCTATAGTATTATTGCAAGTTTTTCTCAGGAAGACGCCATAACTTCCCTGAATGGTGGGGTCTCATCAGGGAGGTGACATCATTTAATCATTCTAGGATTCTTTATATGATAATGAATTTCAAAGATATTCTCCATTTTTGCAGGCTTTGTCAATGGATATGGCGAAAGTGCCGAAGACAGCGTGAGCTCAAAGCTAGGAATATCATAATTGGGCAGGTTAGCCCTGAGAAGTTTCCTCCAAATGTTATCAGAAACCAAAAGTACAATGTCATCACTTTTCTACCCTTGGTAAGGGAGCAAACTTTTTTACCTTGACTGGCTGTCCTCCTCAGAAGCGTTTTATTTAATTTATTTTTTTAATTTCAGGTATTGTTTCAGCAATTTAAATTTTTTCTCAACCTCTACTTCCTCATTATGGCCACCAGTCAGTTTATTCCTGATATCAGAATTGGATATCTTTATACCTACTGGGGTCCATTGGTAAGTATTTGCTTCCTAATAAGATATACTGTTTTAGCTTCAACATGTGCATATCCATTGCACTCAGAGCATTATAGTCGAGCATGTTCATTGTTCTACTCTCAACAATTAGTCCTTTTTTTTAACTGCCATTCATTCATATCATAGTGAGTAGTGTGCTGTGAAATGTCTCTTTAAGTTGTAGAAGATTTTCATCATTGGCACACTCAATGCTTCCTTCCCAAATTAAGGGAGGAAATACTGGGCTTTATCATTTCAATAAATGCCTTGGGATTAAAATTTTCTGTGGTTTTTGTTTTTGCTTGTTGAGTGAAATTATGTATATCATGAGTGCTTAAGGTTTTGCATCTTCCATCATTCAGCTTAATGGTCTGCACTGGAAGATATTTAACTATGACAATTTAGGCTGAGAGAAAGATTGTTTTAATGTTATAAGTGTAAAAAAATTTTAGAATATCTAGTGATTGGTAGGTTTTTGGGCAATCCCTGCCTTAACTTCCCAATTTCAGGGCTAGATCTATGTGTCCCTGCTTGTTTCCATCTATTTTCCTATCAATAAATCTGTCATAAGCCACATCGTACATTTTCTGTCCATCTTTTGTAAAATTACCAGTCTACTTTTTCCTCCTCTGCTGCTTTCTTTCCCATAGGCTTAGCACTCCCTTGAAATGCATTGTTTTGAATGATTGTTGAGGCTTAGACTTGGTGAAATTGCTATGAGAATTTGAGATAACTGCAAATGATAATTCTACATTTCTACGTTATATATGTGTGATATTTTATTGTGTCAGAAAAGTTTTGCTATGTGACATCATATTAAGGAGACAACAAGTTTGTATTTCTCAGTTTTAAAATATATTGTCATTCTAGTCAGTGTGTAGGAAGAGAGAATTGGGCGAGGGTGGTGGTGCACTGGGTAGGAAGGGTTCATAGGAGGAGAAAGGGGGTGGTAAAAATTGTAAACATGTACTTAGTGGCTCATGTCATGGAAAGTCATGATGCAGATTTCTTCCTGAAGAGACTCATTAGGGAAAGAAAGGGATGCTGATATGTTCGTCCTAGAAAAATTGGCCATTTTAACAAGTGTGAGAAAGAAAGACCTGGATGCTGGTGACCACCTATTCCCTTTCAACTTCACCCATGTAGGTGCCCTGCAGTTTCTACCAAAATAAGAGCCATCAGACCTCAGAAACATTGCCATTCCCCCACCTGCCCACCCTTTGCTCCCTCCTCTTCCGATCCCATCTCACCCAGTAGAATGGTGTGCATTGCTGCTCCATTCCCGCCCTCTCCCCCCATTTCCTAACCAACATTCTGAATGATTATATATCGAAAAACTGTGAACTGAAGTTCTTTTTGTTTCCATAAGGTGCCATAGTGTAGCCAAATTACTTAAAGCTGTCAAATATTGTAAGTATGCTAGTGGGAATACTAATTGATTCTTAACAAGCGAGATAAAAGTAAAAATAATTATAGCAGCTATGTTTGTATGGAAGAGAATCTGACTTCTGATTTCTTATCTTAGTTTTGTTAACTGAGTGAAAATTGCCCATTTAGTCACCGAATGATGCAATGTATTAAGCTATATTACTGAAGTTGTTTGTTTATGAAACAATAAAACTTCATTAAGAAGGTAGATTTCATGGTCCATTGTCTAAAGCCTTCATGAGAAAGTTGAGTATTAGAGCCTTGAGCATTATTGATAATTTGCATCTTCACTTCTATTGAACGACTTTATTTCTGTGCACCAAATTAATGAGGCTACTGGTAACCACCTTGTTCATTCTCTCTTGAAAATGGAGCCATTGTAATCAGCACACATTTTAATAATTTTGTGATGCATGCTACAATTTCCATTTGCACCCAGTATTGGGGTTACCATTTACAACTGTTTTTAACTTTCATAAGTAACTAGGGGTGCCATTCATAATCATTGCCCTTCACTATACCTAGTTGAAAAGCTTTTAGAAATGAGCTGAAATTGGCAAAATAGCTGAAATGTAATGATGGAGTAAATAAATAGAAATTAATGTAAAATTTTTATTTTTAAAGAAAGCAATTCATTTAACCATAATAAACATGTAATATCTAAATGACAAAAATTTCTTTTTTACAACATTTTTGATGAAGCAGGTGGGGCTGTTATCAAGGTAGTTTGAGCGAAATATCATTTTACGTAGAAATCAATGAATTTGGCCTTATTTTAAAGAAAAATATCTCACCCTTCTAATGACACCAAAAATTCAACCCCTCACCACTTTACTTTCGGAGATACTTGCCATAAAATACCAGCACTTTTACATGGGGAATGGTACGCGTATGCACTCTAGAGAGAGCTTTAAAAAATGAGGAATATCTAACACAAACGCTCATAAAAACATTAACAGTGTGTAGTTGGTATGTTTTCTCAACTATTTTTGACAATCATATTGTCACAGCAGTAAATTCTTCGGAATCACAATAAACCTTCACTTTTGAAGGAGTTTCAAATGCACCACATGAAAAAAATGGGTCAAGTTAAAGACTTATTTAGCTATTTTCATTTAATTACTTACAATTTCTGTCATATAAAACTATATCATTGCACTATTAATAATGTAATATTTAATTGATGTGCCCTACAGCTGGTGAAATTAAAACGTATAATTTGAATATGGTCTTTATTATCGCTAGGGAACTATCTCGCTCGGACTACCTTAAGCAGTTTCCAATGTGATATGTGTCTTTGGAAAAATGCATACACCCATGCAAGGTATCAGTTAGTGAAGAACATATTTGGGAGTTTGTTTGCCATCTATTGCTGCCAATCTGAATTGCTGTGCCTTGCAACTGAATGTCTCACCTCATTGTATCACCTAGATGATGCACACAGCATCAAGCAAGACAAAATGTTATGTTTTTTGGCATTTTTGTTTCATACACACATTTGATTCATTGCATGGCCGGCCTTCATCTACCACTGTCTGCTTTTCCCTCTCATTGAAATTTCCTCTAGGACCTGATATGTTCTCTTCTTAGTTATTCTCTCACAATCATGCCAATTGTTTTCGGCAAAGTGGAAAATGTGCAATAAATTTTTTTATAATATATAATAATTTAAAAATCATAATTCTTCATTATTTTCCCAACCTCAGTTCCTTATCAATCACCTCCAAGTTTTAAATTTGTCATTTCACTCAGTTTTGAGTTGTATTAGATATGTACTCATTAAGTTTGAAATCATGAATTCAAAAAATGGATGCCGTCATATGGTGTTTCATGAGATGTATGCCTGAGGGAAGAGAATTGACTATTGACAACGCCTGATAACGTGAAAATCCAGGTTGATATGGATTAACTTTGTATTTTTTTTGTCATTGCTTATGTACCTAAGTATATCCTTATTAGTACATACTAAGCACAAGGATTTGAGGCAATCCACTGAGTCATCTTTGGATCAAAATCTGGAGAATCTTCAAATTCTACTTTTTGGCTGAGTTAGTACATACTGAATTACTTACTGAGTCTGGAAAGGATGTGGTTCAATAGTTTTTTTGGGAAAATATTTTCATATTTGGATTTTGTTTTACAAGCAATAACATGTCTCTCTTTCTACTCTGAGTATCATAATTTATTTGGGTGAAAGAAATATAAATCTTTGAATAAGGGATAGGAAGATGGAGATGATAACACAAGAACTCGTGATAAGATTCACTCACATCATTTGCCCTAGAATTCTCCCCAGGGATTTTGAAATTCATCACACAATGTATTTTAAACTCACTCATACCACAACATGCTTCTTAAGTACGTATACTCACCATGACGGTCCAGTTAACCAACCTGCTGAAGACCCTAAGGAGCCCTGTCGCATGATCCCACTGATAACAAAAAAAACTATCAGAAACTAAATCATCATGGCAGACAGCGTGAGCAACATGCCGGCTGCATTACAAATACAATTTACAAAATATGTATGTGCAACAATAATTATTATTGCATCATCAATATGCTATGCTATCCTGTTCCAAATGGTTCTGATGTTCTTTGAGCAGTCAGAATGACCACTTTCAGGGTATTAAGATGAAACTTCTCCCAACATCATATAAATGAAGTCACAGAAAAGTTATAAAATCATTTTTGTCTTTAGACAAGGTTAGGAAAAGTCAATATGTCTTAAAGATAAAGAAGGTCAGCCTGCAAACTGAGGGACTTGCAAAATCGAAAAGAAATCAAGATGACTGCCTCTGGGTCTCTTGTGTTGAACAAGTGGCTTAAAAACATCAGTCAGCTTTGCTTCCCAGCTTTTTTAATGACCCCACTCAGAATTCATTACAAAATTTTGGTCTTTATTCAGTCAAACATGTTTGATGTGATTACCTGTTCTCAAAATTTAACATTATTCCAGACTCATTTCTAAATGGACCATGCCAAACTTGTATGCTTGATAAACATTTTTTTATGTACAACAGGCTTAGGAAAATTACTGATACATCAGAATTTTCATGGAGGTGGTATGGTCTGGTTTCTAACAAACCCTCCACATAGAAAGCCGACTTACTGCTATGCTCCTGAGACCCTAATCTTCTTCCTGCTATTGTCCTAAATAGTTTGTCATTGTAGCTGAATCTCTCTCTTTAGTAAATTAATTTTCCTGCCTGCTCATTATAATTTCAGGTTTACTGTATGTAGTAATGAAAATTTCAAATAAGTAGTTTGCTTATTGGCTCACTCATGTAACCATAATATACAGCTCCATGTTATTAATGCTTTGAATATGTGTATAAATATATTATATTATAGTTTCATTTTGACTCATATTTGAATATAAGTACCTAGAACTCAAAAACGATAAAATATTACCGTTATTTTTGTAATGTTATTTTTGGCAATGAATGTCGGGTGATTTTTTAGAACTGTGGCTATTCTGTAAGTATACTGAATGGGGAAATATTTCTATCCTTCAGAGTTTTGTTCTTGCTGTTACAATATTTCGTGAGGCAGTTGATGACTACCGAAGATATAGAAGAGATCGTGAAGTCAACTGTCAGTTGTATCGGCGTCTTGCTCGGGCTGGCTCTGTTGGTGGAAGCAGTGGAAGTGGAACTGCTGTGGCTTCACTTGCTGTTCCAGCAGCAAGGCTTCGAGTGGGGGATCTTGTGGTTGTGGAGAAAGGACAGCGTGTGCCAGCCGACCTTGTTTTGCTGCGCACAACAGAGAGGTCTGGAGCATGCTTTGTTCGAACTGACCAATTAGATGGAGAGACTGACTGGAAACTTCGGCTGGCTGTACCAGCCACTCAAAAGTTAGCATCTGATGCTGATGTCTTCTCCCTCGGTGGGCAGGTGTATGCTGAACGCCCCCAAAAGGACATCCATGGTTTTGTTGGAACATTCACTAGGGTAAGATGATTCCAACATATTTTTACTTCAGTTTAAATATCCAGCATTAATTTTCTTTATTGCTAGTAAATGACACCTACATATTACATCATCATATTTAACTACTATGTCAATGTAATGTACCAAGTTAACCCCTTCTAATGTTAGTTAAGTTAAACTTACAACCTAACAAGTTTTTAATTTATTTAGAGTGATGGAGGTGGTGGAGAGGAGTCCTTGGATGTGGAAAATACCCTATGGGCCAATTGTGTCGTTGCGTCTGGCTCAGCACTTGGTGTAGTTGTTTATACTGGTTCTGAGACAAGATCAGTTATGAACAATTCACAGCCCCGTAGCAAAGTTGGCCTCTTAGACATGGAAATAAATCAGTTAACCAAGGTAAGATGCTTGTCTTATAAGAAAGTTAAGTCAGGTTTACAATTTGTGAATCCAGCTAGTCTCTTTAAGTCATCAAGGGTCATTTATAGATTTGCTATATCTGTAGAATTAATGATGATTGCAAAATTTTTATTATTTTTTAAAAATATATACTAATGAACCTCACTCAAAGTATTTAGAGCAGGAAATCACTTCACCTAGAATGGAGAACTTGCCGATTTTTTTAAATAGAGGTAATAGAGAACAATGAATCTTGCCCAAGGCAAAAATCTGAGGCTTAAGTAATGCTTAGTTCCCGAGATATAAATTCTCAAAGTTATTAAAACTCCAATGCTGTGAAAAACGGCTGAAAAAGGGTGTGTGGTCAGATCAGGTAGGTCCGATGTCACTCCTGTCGCTCGGAGGCCACAGCGGTGCCAGGCCTGGCGTCTTTCATGTAGACTCTGGGCAGCATCACCTGGGAACTGAGGGCGGGAGTGCTACGCCTACAACAGTGGAGTATTCAATGGATGCAAGTGTGCAAACACATATGCTGCTATCAACGATGAAAATTTCTTCACTTCTTACACTGTAGAGACAGGTTTTGTAAATGAATTTGTACGTATAATTTATCAATAGCTCATCCTTAACTCCCAACTTACAAGGCAACATATTGAAACCTGTGTTGAAGCCTCTAATGACAAAATTTTTTCTGAAACAGGAGAGAAACAAGGGAAAAGTGTTACAATTTTCTCTCTCACACACCTGGGTTCGCCTTAAAATTGTAACTATAGGATTTCATTCTAGTTTTTTACCTGGCATTGCATTTATTTTTGTAACATTTTGAGGAATCAAAGTGGGGATCTCGGGTGAGAGAAAGTTAATCCATTCCAATGCATTATAAATGTAGGGCATAATAACACAGTATTTTCTTTCCCTTATCATGTGTACTGTAACCCTAGAAATTTCATCTTTTGTTCATGGCATTATACGACATGATTTTGAATGATATCGTATAAGCAAGTAAAGCAAAAATTGCTCCACGAAGATTTTGTGGAGCCATTTAGCACATTAAAGTGCATTTAATTAAGTCATCACCGGATGATTTGCATCTGCACGAATGCTGTTCGCGTGGGTAACATAACTTACGACCATTTTTGTATATTGTCAAACATTAAGGTCTTCCTGGTTTCCCACCAGGTTGGTTGATTGTGCAAGAGAAACACTCCATGATCCAACGATCCATGTTTCGCTTACTTCAAATATGCCATTTTAAATGAATCTCTTCACAAACCTCTGCTTTTTCATACCTTGGGCACCTGTTATTATTTCTCTCCTGTCAGAAAACTCTTCACAGTGAGCGAACAGTTGATTAACAAATATCAGCATTCGAGTATAATTGCCAGGAAATTCAAAATGAATACCTGACTTTGCGATCAAAATTTACAACTTTGCCTATTGTTTACATTCTTCAAAAAGATTCATGAACAATCAGAGCTCTCTCTCTCCCCCAAAAAGTACCCTCGGATTTCCAAATGTGAAAGTGTTAGGCCAACGTCTCACCTTCCGCCTGTTAAGTGTAAATTTAGGTGAATCATAGAATACCAAAATTTGCTACTAGGTATACTCTCTTTGAAGGGTTAGTTGAAGATCCATGTAATAGTTTGAAAGTTTAAAATGATGCGGTTACAGTTGTACATGTTCAGGATTGGGAATTTTACGTTGTTTCTGAAAAAAAATTGTGCTGAAGCGCCTCGATCCTGTACTACATAATATATTTACCCAATGCCTTAACCCTCTCCACCAAAGCCGTTATTACTTACGCACGAGCAGATGCATAAACAGTCACCATTAAAATTGCTTCGTATTTACACTCAAAATTTTGCTAATACATGAACTCGTGGACATCCAATAGCTCCTGTCATAATACAGATAACTTGTCCACACACCTATCTATCGATGTATATACTTGCAGGGACATGCATCGTGTGAACACATCTAAAGGCGAAGTAATGATGAGTAGCAATATTCTGGAGTTACAATTTTCTTGCGAACCCGGGCCTATTGGAGAAATAGCTTTGACCCTTTTTCTACATCTCTCTCGAGTTAAAAAAATAAATCTTCAGCGTCCTCAACATAGGTCTCGCGATGTCTCCTCACTTGACCAGGGTAACTAACTCTTTGAAAAGTTTTATCCACAATTTTGGACAGATCTGTAAAATGTAGTAGATTTATCTTTATACCCCTGGTAATGTAAACAGATCATCTTGTTCTTTTCTAAATAATAGAAGCTGTCAGTTGA
Organism: Ceriagrion tenellum; assembly: GCA_963169105.1. Classification (NCBI taxonomy): domain Eukaryota; kingdom Metazoa; phylum Arthropoda; class Insecta; order Odonata; family Coenagrionidae; genus Ceriagrion; species Ceriagrion tenellum. Next base: position 141,319,990 of record OY720635.1, on the reverse strand, counting down.
AGTTTTCCAAAGATAATTCAAATTATTATGAATGAATACCAAAAAAAATGGGGAAAATAGAACAATAGTTTCTTTTGGTGTAGGGTAGGATTGCAATCCAAATAACTACTTGTGTAGGGTCACCATAGGTCCATCATAAAAAAGAGGCCACTTCCTATAAAAAGGAAAACACTTCTTATTTTGTTATTTTTTCCACCATTTTAATCATAATCATCATTACATTCATGTAACTCATCACTGTGTTTTTCACTTTTGTGCCATGAATATTTGGAGGATGAAGAAATCTCTGTTGACAGTTTTTGGTTTCCCAGCAAGTATTCATAAAAGCTTAAGAAGTCGAAGTGCTTATAATTGTACTGAACACGCTCTACACCTTTCATGTTCTCTATTTTAAATCCGTTCCTGTCTTTGGTCCACTGTGCATTGACAAGGGAAAACACACGTTCTGTATTATCATTATGACTAGGAATAAAAAAAAGAATTCAGCAATTATTAGACGTTCAGAATGGTACACATAACTAGACGACTGATTGAAATATAATCAGCAAACTTCATCTGCTGGCTGGTTTTGTCTTTTTTTATAGTTCTTTAAAAATTTTGTAAATTACAAAATTGATCAAAACACTTTGTGTCATTTAGTCTTACATTTGTTTTTTCATCAAGATATGTAATACAGTTTTGAACGTCCACCCAATTAGGGTGACCCTCTGTGATAAATAAGGAAACAGCACAGCAGCCGCTGCCGGAGGTATGGCAAGGATGGGTATGGGTGGAGGGGTGGCTCAACACAGTTAATTCTTATTGTCCCATTGGTCATTTTTACCTTTGATTATCATTGACTCATGGTCATCTGTGAATTTATTGACTCATTAACATCATTGAATTTATCAACTCATCGATGTCGATGATCAATGGCATTCTTGGTTCTCAACTCTGTCCATTGCATAACAATGACTAAAATCATAATCGATGATTTTAAATTAATCAACTTATCACAAGGGTAGTATGTATTAAGTGGGTTCACTTAGCTTCTGAGGACAGATTACTATAAATCATGCATCAGGGGCTCTAGAAGGAAGCAGACTTCACAGTATGACACATTTGAACTGAGGGTTGAACCGTTGGGAAAATTTCACTTCTAATTTCCAAGCTCGTTGGATGCCCAATACGGAGGCTCATTTGTATTTGCTAATTGGGCTATTGTGTTGCATTGTGCTGAATGTGTACATTTATGACATGTATATTTACTCACGATAATTTATATTGTAAATTTCATCCTCCAGTCAATACCCCATTACACACTTCCCATATCAAAAGTAAAAGCCATAAAATACAAAGTTGACAGTAAAAATATGTACTAACCTCTGGATTTGTGTGAAAAGTCACTAACATTGTCCATTAGTTATGTTTTCAATTTTGTCTATGTACCATTTATTATGGAATTATTTTTATTTTGTGCAGTTTACTAATCTTGTAATTCTATTTATGTATTATAGGTCCTGTTTTGTGCTGTCGTTGGATTAACTCTGGTGATGATGTGTCTCAAAGGTTTTAGTGGGCCTTGGTACAGATATATGTTCAGATTCATTTTACTATTTTCATACATCATTCCTATTAGGTAAGTCAATTGATAATTAATGCACTGTCTTTTTAAGAGTAGTAACATGAAGCCTCTTATGAAGTAGTTATTAAATCATATTACATATAATATGGTCTCCTGGGGCTGGTATGATGGATGGCAGGAATTATATTCTTTATGTATAATAATATTTTAGAAGTTATTACTGCCCCCACCCCACCCCCCCCCCCCCCCACTTCCCACCCCAAGTGACATTTGAGCAGTATCAAGTTTGATAGTTATTGTAAACTGAAGGTTGTTAATTAAAGCTATATAATCCACAATATAGCTAACCGTTGATCAATTTGGGTTTAGCTATGGATTTATATTATAAATTTATGATTTTAGCTATGGACAAAAATTGAAGTACCATATTTCCCGGCCTATAAGACGCACTGTGACTTATTAGACTCGAATTTACGAAAAATACTTCGATTAGACAAAAGAGGATCAAATTATTTTAATGATAATACATTATACAAAGAAAACTCTACTGTCTTATTTAAAAATTGCAAATATAATAGTGTTTATTCATCGTAGAATCCCAGAATTTCGTCATCACTACTGCTAATATTACATGCGCAGTTGTTTTCACTGGAGTTCTCACTTTCCCCATACGCAAAGTCATCTTCACTTCCATCTAGCGCGTTGCTAATTCCACGCTTTATAAAAGACATAATGGTAGTCTCCTTTTTTAACTTTATTGCCTACGATCATACGATTTATTTAGGAACTTTTTTAGGATGTACTGTCAAGGATTCTTTCAAACTCTATTGCTTTCGACTGGCTCAAAACTGTGTTATTATCAATGCTTTTAATGAAAGCAATCATTTTCTATGCCTGATTCGAGAAAAAATATTTAACAGTATCTTTCCCGGTGAATCAGCTTGAGTCTTAGAGGACGAAGTTACACCCTCGACCCATAAGACGCAGGCTGATTTTAGAGCACATTTTTGAGTAAAAATAAGTGCGTCTTATGGGCGGGGAAATGTGGTATGTTTTGAGTATGATGGTGGTGAAATTTCAAGGTAATGAAGAAATAAATTGTAATTTTATAATGGTAACTTAGACTCATTCCTATCCATGGTATTATGAAAACAAGGTAGGTCACTGTAAATGATCAGCATGGCTGTGTACACATCCATGATGTCACACGGATTATAGAAGCAAATGAGAACTTGTGAAACACATGGGACTGCTGTTTTTATGTCACTATTTAAGTTAGAGTTTCATCTCCAAGGACTGTATTCAAATGAATTTTTAAACAGTAGAAAGAATTATTTACCCTCTACTCTTACTTTGCATTGCTGAATTCCTTGTGGTAACAGCCCTGAAGAAACATTGTTTTCATCGTAACTTTGGTAGGCTATATCTGATACCTATGTGGATTCGTAAAAACATTAATGATTATGTGTAATCTAATATGATTACCTACTGACAAGTTCTATATCATGTTCTTGGTATTGAATAATTAACCAACTTATAGAAACATGATGGATCCTTAAGTAGTGGAATGCGATTTGTTGATTATAAATTGCCTTTATTGTCCGGATAACTTATTTGATTAAACCACCCGTCTGAATTTTATGATGAACTATTTTCACATTCACTTAGACATATTCATCAATAGTGAATTAATCATTTGATGCATGATTTTACACTTTGAGGGTGGCCTGTTTTAAAGGGTTGTCTTTGCTCCTGGTGGGCCATTTTTCCATAATGTTGAAAATCTGTCAGTTATATTCCACATGTGTTATTGGGTTGTTTTTTTTCTATTAAAGCATAGTTCTTCTTTTAGGATACGTAGTATGATGCAAAATTTAAATCTCTGTTTTACTTTGGCAGAAAAAAATTTAAACCCTTTTATTTCAAAAATAGAAAAAGTTGTACAAACTTGCCACATTGATAAAACGTTAGTATTTTTCCAAAATCGATTGAAAGCCATCAATTTTATTGTAGATAAACTATTACAAACATAATAAATTCAAGGATTCTGTTTAGTTACTCTTTTATTCTATACATTTCTTTGAATGGTGTATGCAGAATCATTCACCAAAACAAAGACCGACTTTACATTCTTTGCAGTAAATAGAAGTATCTTTTCTGACTGTCTTTCCAATTTTTTTTTTGCCTTTCATAGAACACACAACAAACCTTCTTCGGGCTTCTTTCTTTCCCTCAGGAATGGGAATTCATTCGCAGAAATGGCGATCACTCGAACGAGCAATTTTTGCATTTTGCTGTTGAATTGTCAGGTTCACTTTCAGCTAAGTCTATACATAAAGCCTCCTCAAAGTTTCTTGGAAGTTTACTCGTATGGTGAAGGCAATATAAATTATGCATGGATTTGTCATTCTCGTTGATATTAGGATATTTGTATAATATACTCGTAATAATAAAAGCCAGTGAACAGAATTGCAGCGAAAACTATGAGCACGACGTACGGGCACGAGCAACAGGCACGTATAGGGACGTCTAGGCCTTGCTTCCCCCACTCACTAAATTGCCGAAGCAACCTGCCTATCCTACGAAAACTTCTCACCTGTTTATACATTGTATCAATGTAATACCCATTATGAAAGTAAATACATCAAAAGGAGCAACATAATTGGCCATTGAGCCTGTTTTACTCTCGGCACTGTCTCTCGCCAACGCGGCTACTCAGAACATAGTCTCTGTTCCTACCATTTATTTCAATGTGTAGTCATTCAAGATATTAGATAACAGAGATTCAAGATATCAGATAACAGAGGCCCTACAAGATATCAGATTACAGAGATTCAAGATATCAGATAACAGAGGCCCTTCAAGATATCAGATAACTGATATTCAAGATATCAGATAAGGGAGGCCAAGCAAGATATCAGATAACAGGGAATACAAAGTATGTCTCAAAGGGAGCCCTCCTTAAAAAAAATTCAGACAAAGGATATAATGGACAAAAAACTTCATCACTCAAACCAGACTAGTCCCCCATGGGAGGGACAATTCTGCCACGACACCGCTAGATAAGGTTGGAAAAGTTTTATTTTCTGAAAATATGTACACAGAGTGAATATTGACAGAAAAACGATGAAATAAGATAATTTATAAGATACCAGGCAAGTATGGAAGTCATAATTGTACAAAAACGAGTGTTACGTGAATCACAGGACGTATTATTACATCTCCCACCATTTTAGCAAAAATACGTAGGGACGTAATATTACGTCGTTAACCCTCAAAGTGTTAAGAACACACCCAAACTCAATGTTTACTATAATTAAGTGAATTATATCCTCGAAGAGATATCCCTCTATAATTATTGTTATAAAATATAACTAATAAATTCAGGCTTCACTTTGTGGAACCTCTCCATATCGGAAATCAAAAACTTTCAAGTTATGGTCCACTAATATTTTTATTGTTTACGATCCGGGTTTCATCACGTAATGACATCTTCAGGTCTGAAGATGAAGGTCTTCAGGTCTTCACCTGAAGATGTCATTACGTGACGAAACCCGGGTCGTAAACAATAAAAATATTAGTGGACCATTACTTGAAAGTTTTTTATTTCCGATATTGTTATAAAAGTCACACTCACTCTCCTTCTCTAAATAAAATAAGTATGGCATAACCCAAGATACTGCTTTTTACCCTGCTACATATAAACATACATATGCTCTTAAATAGCAATCTCTTTTCACCTTTCATTGTCATAATGCTGTAAATAACTAGTTAAATGTCAATTTTGCATAATCATCATCATGTCAATATTCCAAGTGCAACTTATCTAGTGTCCATGAATGAATTCAAAGAGAATTATAATGAGATCCAGCTTCTAAGAGGGAATTTTACTCATGTGTTATACATTTGAGCTTGTGTGTCAAATGATGGGCATAAAGATATTATCCAAAGATCATACATTGTGTAAGTATTGGAATCGTCAAACGTATAAAGTGTATATGATTACAACAACTGGTCCTTTAAGAATTCATTTACTGAATAATAACATTTCTTGCGCTAGATATTTTTGTAAATTTCAGTTAAAAAGACCTTATATGTACCCTGACTTTCAGGTAATCTGGTAAAATATCATAAAATCTTACCTATGCCTCAATGGTGCTAATATAAACCATTAATGTCTAATTTAATGGTTATGATACACATTAAGAATTTATCCTTCCGTTACGTAGTCCCTTGGGAATGAATCTTACTCTGTTTACCCTGAAGAGATGTGTATTGGTTTTTACATATAAATTGGAAAGGTTGAAATATTTGTTTAAGGTATACTTAGAAATTTGACTTTTTAAAATAAAATCCTGCATGGCACCCTATAGGTAGCCCCAAGGATACACCTGTGAGTCTTAGTTTTAATTAGGCAAACCTTGTGCAACTTAATATCCCATTATCCCATGTTCCCCAGAACAATATTCCACATGTGGCTTGAGAGAAAAATGAGAAGAGTGCAGAAGTTCAGGATATCCAGTGGCACATACACTGCTGTTGAAGAACCTGATTATAAACAGTTACTTACGAGATGGCGTCCGGTTCAGTAAACATAGAGTGTTACGCATGTAAAAACCATATAAAGGCTAGTGAAAAAAGTCCTTCCTTGCGGAAACTGTAAACAATTATATCATCATGAGTGTACGGGCTTGAAAGAAATTGCATTGAAAACCCTGGAGGAATCTTCCGGCTTGTTTAGGAAGTGTCTTTCCTGTTGTGCTAATGATGGAAACCAATTTTCCAAAATGGCAGACGACATCGAATTATTAAAAGAAGAGATTCGCAACATAAAGGAAAACGCTAAGCTTCATAATGCAGGGAAAGAAATTCGAGAGAAGAAAGTGAGTTTTGCTGATGTAGCTACAATAAGGCCTGTTTCTGATGGTAACGCAAATCACAAAATTGAGGCCTCGCACGTCGCTTCTAAGCCTTCGAAGCATCGTAAGAATGACAAAAATGAGGGTGGATCTGTAGCAGCCGCTTTTTTAGGTACAAAAGAGTTAGTGAAAAATAAAAAGATGAATGCGTCCCAAGTAGAGCAAACCAACTCCGGGATATTGAGACCAAACCATGAGCAAGAGAAAGGTGAAATAGATGACGACGGCTTTACCCGTGTACAGCACAGAAGGAAGAAATGAAACTTCTTCAGTATCGGAAGAGGTGAGTCGGAAAACAACAGTGCAGGACTCCGAGCAGCAAAAATAACATCCTATGTGTATGTGGGCCGCTTGGCCAGTAATTCCACTGAAGATGAAGTGGTTAAATATGTTAAAAATAAGTTCAACGTCACTTGCGATTCCTGTGAAAAAATAGAAGGTAAAAGTGTGCATGGTGCATTCAAAATCGGTGTCGACTACAGTGATTTCAAAAAGGTGATAAATCTGCTACTCTGGCCTTCTGGTGTGATCATCAACAAATTTTCAAGACCAAGATATGAGATTTCAGATGAGCCGAAGGGTAAGTCTTCCTGACTAGCTTCCAATGACTCGAATCAGCTAAAGACACACTCAGAGTTTAAAGTACTGGTTTTAGACATTCAGTGCCTGAGTAATAAGGTAACAGAAGTAATAAAGTAACAGAAGCACTGGTAGAGACGGAGAAACCTGAATTTATCTGCTTAAGTGAACATTGGATGAAAGAAATAGTCATATCAACTCCAGGCTATGTTATTGGCGATTCTTTTTGTCGGAAGAATCACCGTAATGGAGGTGTTGTTATTTTTGTTAAAAGTACATTAGTGTTTAGTGACATGTCGCATTTGGTGCATAACCTAAATTCTGAACTGTTATTTGAATGTGCTGCTGTGAAGTACACTATTGCCCGTAATGATTTCATTGTTTTATCAGTATATAGATCCCCTGTTGGCTGCTTTAATAGTTTCTTGGAAAATTTAGATAATCTGTTGTACACTTTAATGAATCAAATGTCAAGGCCAACTGTTATATTGGCTGGAGACTCCAATTGCAATCTATTGAAGGATGGGCATGAGAAAATACAGTTTTTGCAAATGTTACAGTCCTATCATATGAAACCATTAGTAAATACTCCAACAAGGGTTACAGCTGGCACAGAAACACTTCTGGACAACATTTTTTCTGACTATAATGAAGTAAACATCAATACTACAGTATTTGACCCAGCGTTATCAGATCATTCAGCTATAGTATCCATCTTCCATGTGCATGAGGAGCATCCTCAGTCAAAAACCCTAAGATGATGTAGGTTCTTTAATGAGTATAATATGAATTATTTTTGTGTCCTATTGAATCAAGAAGATTGGAAAGACATATACAGTAGAAGATCTCTGAATGATAACTTTAATGAATATTTCTGTAGATTTAAGTATTACTTCGATTTAGCTTTTCCACTGCAGTCAGTGAAACACAGGAGGGATAACAGCAAAAATTGGGTTACTAATGAAATCCAAAACTTATCTAGGATACTAAAAACTATGTTTTTGCAAATTCAGTCCTCAAAAGATGATGGATTGCGACAGCAGTATTCTCACCTTAAGAAAGAGTATAAGATATTAATTAAAAGAACAAAAAGGGAGTGTAATGACCAAAGGTTTAGGAATGCCTCAAACTATTCTAAAGTAACTTGGGATATTACAAAAAGTGGTATCAATACCAACCCCACAGTACTGCCTGATCAAGTTACTGATGATCATGGGAAAACTACAACAAACCCAGTTGAGGTATCTAATGCATTAAACCACTCGTTCTTGTACCTTTCCAAGGCAGCTCATTCCACCCAAGGAGCTATTCAAGTAAACTATAAGATATGTAGCTCAATGTATCTTAAACCCTGCTCTGAGAGTGAGCTGTGCTCCTATCTTACCAGGATAGGCAAGAAAAAGTCTGCTGACATAGAGGGAATAACGGGAAAAGTAATTTAAGACTGTGGGTCCTTCATACTAAGACCTTTACTTTCATTAGTAAACCAGTCCCTGGTAGAAGGTATATATCCTGATTCCTTGAAGGTATCCAAGGTTGTCCCTGTATATAAGAATAAAGGTGATAGAAATAATCTACAAAACTACAGGCCAGTATCTATAGTACCACAATTTGGCAAATTATTTGAGTATGTATTCTGTAAAAGGCTCATTGACTATCTTGATAGTCAAAACATAATATCACTTCATCAATATGGCTTTCAGCATGGAAAATCAACAGAACTGGCTCTATTTTATGCAATTGACAATGCATACAGTTCTGTTGATTTTCCATGCTGTGAATTGTAACATTTCTTTAATGAAATTGTTTTCTTTTTGTCGTGCCCTATATACTTATATTATGATTGTATCCTGATGTATTGTGTCCTCTGGGCAAATAAACAAATATATTAGGCACTTCAATTTTGAACATAGATTATCGACACATAAGGGAATGCAAAGGGTGAAGAATATTTTTTTATTGTTGAGATTCAAGTATTTTAGTATATCTTTGACTTTATAGTGTTGTCTAAGGTATGAAAGTCAAGAATAGAGAGAGAGAGAGAGTAACCAGTGATAGAATAAGAGATGTTATGGGAATAACAAGCACGTTAAGAAATGAGATAAGGAACAAGCAGGTAGTATGTTATGGCCATGTACAAGGAGATGGACAAAGATAGGCTACCAAAACAGATCCTGAATTGGGAACTACATGGTAGGTTAAAACTGGACAGACCAAGAAGAAGCTAGATAGATGACATAGCAAAAGAAGTTGAGGAGATGGATTTGAAGGAAGATCTAAGGAAGGACAAAAGTAGGTGGAGGTAGGCAGTCAGATGATGCTGGAGAGCATAGTAAATCTAATTCACATCATCATCATGTAAGTCAGAGACAATTTTAAGCATCATAAACATGTTTATGAGCCAATCACTCAATGCACTGGCTCAATTATATCATGCTAAGCAGAACAGTTACATCTCTCAGTAGTTAGAGGTAACTCTATAAAATCAAAGGCATGTTCATTGGCCCGTCACTCAACACACTGGCTCAACTATATTATGCAAATCAGAGAAATTGCAAGTAACAGTTGTTTGAGGTAACTCTGTAAAATCAATGACATGTTGATTGGCCCATCACTTGACATCATGGCTCAAGTATATCATGTTGATGTGAGAAATCGCCTCCCAGTAGCAGTACTTTTAAATAACTATTGTTCATGCATGGTTAGTAGTTATTTTATTGTTATTAGTGCTTGATGAAATTGTTTCAAGCATCAAAAGTCTGTTTTGAAAGCCTTTATGTATCATTTTTTTTTCTTTTTATTACATCTTAGAACGATTAAATAAAATATGCTCAAACTCAACTCAAAACTAGATTGTTAAAGCCGTGATTGACTCTAGTTGAAAATCTGGTGTCTGCTTATTCCTAATAATGAGAGTGCAATGCAGTATGGTTGTACAAAGTTGTCTCTGGAGGAAGAGAATGTGTGAATGCAGGAAACTGCTGAGATGCTGATGCAAGATTGGGAGTTTGACTCATTTGATGATGGAGTCTTGGAGCTGTTGGATGTAGGGGAAGGATTGTTTGTGACAGAGATTAGGACAGTAAAGTTGATGGTGGATTTTTCAAAAACCTAAAGCATATATAGGAAGGTTAGAACGTGGGCAGTCCTGGGAAGATGGAAAAAAAGCCAATTATAAATTTGGACGACATAAGAGAAAGCAGAAGATATGCAGAGCTTAAGGGAGCTGTTGTGCTGAACTAGTAGAGTTTTTGTGGGAAAGTAATTAGATGACCACATATGTACTCAAAAATTTTCATTGTGCATGGCAAAGAAAATTGTCACGAATTGAGGGCTACAGAGTAAGTGTTGATTTGGAATTCTTTTTGCCATTTTTATTTTTGGATTTACACCTTTTCTATAGAAAAAGGTGAGGTGTTGTATCCTCTCTTCTGATATTGGTTTATGTGCAGCTTTTTTAATGCAGTATGGTGGTATTTGGGGGGAAAATAATGCTCAACCACTTTGATGTGACATAATTGAAAGTTATTTTTATCTAAAGATAATAGTTTATGGCATATTTTTGCCAGGAAATTATTTATGTAGACAGTCGTACTTAAATGCAGTCAATGATTCCTAATAATGGATTTCATATTTCAGCTTACGGGTGAATTTGGACATGGGGAAGGCATTCTACTCGTGGAGTATTCAGAGAGATCCTGAAATTGCTGGCACTGTAGTGCGCTCAACAACAATACCCGAAGAGTTAGGCCGCATATCTTATTTGTTAACTGACAAGACGGGCACACTTACTCAAAATCAAATGGTCTTGAAGAAACTCCACTTGGGAACAGTTTCATATGGTGCTGAAACATTTGATGAGGTAGGTGCTAATTGCATCTCTCTGGTGAAAATACTTACCACCCACATAATTCGATTTGAGGTTGACCTCTGATATGTTTTCTTATTATTTCTCAACTCCTTGCATTTCTTCTGCTCTCCTCATGGAGCCTGTATGCCGTAGTTTTATCTGCTAATCCTGTCTGTCATCTAAATAACATGTTAGGGATGTATTACATTTCAGAATGAGCTAAAAATGTATTTCATATGATAATGTGTGAACTAGTGTTATAGACTTACCATTAGCCCATTAGTTTGTAGGAGTTGTATTTGCAGAATTCACATCCTTGAACTGTGAATGCTGTGTTAGACATTCATGTGTTGCTAATATTACTAGTTTATCTCTGAAATATTGCTCATCCTAGGAAAAATTAGCTCTTAACCAACTGGAAATTGATTTCATTTGCAGCACAGATTTATTTATCAAAACATTTTTATTTACCAGGGTTGAAATTTGCTATGAAAAAATCATTTGACTTGACCGGGATTCGAACCCGGATCTCCCAATTGCCGGTCAGGTGTGTTAGCCAGTTACATCACCAAGCCATCTTCCTGCAAGGCAAATTTCAAATGATTTTTTCATAGCGAATTTCAACCCTGGTGTATATGCACCCGTGCTAGTGACTTCGTGCCACATCATTTGTTAAATGCAATGCTTGGACATTTTTATTTGTTGTTTATGATCACTTCCAGTATAGATTTTGACCTTGAAATCAAACTGTGAGAACTACAAAAGGTATTCTTTTCTCATTGTTCCATCTCCCCAGCCTGTAAATAATTGGGAAAGTTCAAGGATATGCATTTGCATTGATAGGCACCAATCATCAGTAAATTATTTCTGTGATATTTCCTATGTATTTATAATTAGAGAGCTTCAGTATACTAAATTGAAATAGTGCTGTATTAAGATAATTTCCATCATATTCGTATACCTGTTGCTTACCATCACATTTTCTGATAAATATGGTACCATATTTGTTCTTTAAAATACTTTTTACAAAACTGCTTGTTTATTGGAAATGGTTCTCATAAAACTCAAATTTAGTATGCATTTAATGGAACATCGCCAAGTAATCTTATGTACACCAGCCTACCAACCTACCCTTTCTGGGGCAGATGATCTCAAATGTCAGTCACCTCCCACAAAGAACCAAGGAACCAAAGTTACTATCACTCAACATAGTTTGCATGTAATACCTCTGTAGCAGAGGGCTGTGATCCCTTCAAATGTTTTCAAAACTACCGTAATTAGCAGATTTTTAACCCTTGTGGTTTTATGAACAGGTGTACTAGGAGCAGCCAACATTTTCTTTGTGCAGTTTTTCAAATTTCTGATGGAATGTCAAGTGATGGTCTAGTACAGTGGTCGGCAACCTATGACCCACGAGTCACCTAGTGACCCCCAGGAAAAATTTTAATGACCCATTTTGGATTATCCCATCTGTATAATGTTTTTATTTTCTGTATACTTAGATAATGCATAATCTAAAATTGAAGTGATGTGACCCACCAGCAAAAATTTTTGTGAAAAATAATTGAAAAATGACCCACTTGAAAAAAAAAGTTGCCAACTAGTGTGTAGGTCTAGTGTTTTCTCCTGAAGAGTTTCAGTGCTGCAAAAGTCATTTAAGCAACAAAACAGTGTGTCTGGTGGATTTTTTAAGCTAGTAATTTGAACTTATCTCATTTTCAGTTTAAGTATAAATTACAATTTGAATGGAAAATTGTACCCAGTGCAATAGACATTAAAATATTAATAGTGTAAGGTATCTGTAATGTTTTTTTCAATTTTAAACAGGTTTCTGCCCATCTGAAAACAGCACATTCACAAAACCAGTCTTTGCAAACTCCAGAAGGTGGTGTTGCTACAACACCATCCCCTCTACGGCTAACCACTGGAAGCACAACACCTGCTTCTATTTCAATTGGCTCAGCTACCACGTCTGCCAAGTTGCGCAGATCTGAAGTTACTCGTGTGCAGGTTTGTCATTTATCCAGATAATAGTGAGATTATTATTTAAAAATACAAAATGCTTAATGAGTTTGAGTGACTGTAAATTTAAGAAGTGGGTTTTGGAAATTTTCCTCTCCGTATCCTGATAGTAGTGATCTTTCACTTGGATTAACAGACCTGCCTGTTAGCTTCTTTTAGGGCATTAGCATAAATTTTGTGAACTAACATGTTATCATTGAGAGAGACAGGCATATTAAGAGACCACACAAGTACAAAAAAGGAGTTGTGTGTATACAAATTATAAAATAAAATATCAACATTTACCTTGAGAGAGAACAAAAGCATGGTAGTCATTGATGGAGATTCATTCTCCCATCCATTAACTGGGAAATGCATAATGGAGAAACAAGTTCCAGAAAACATGATTCAAATGATACCTTACTCAATACACACTCAAACCACTCACTAGCTGAAGTAGTTAATGAACCTATGGGAGGAAAGTATTTGACCTTTAAGCTGTCAGTCTTGGAAATGATTAAACACATCAATCTTCACAGCATTCATGATCATATAGTAATTTTCTTGACAAAAGAAACTACCGTAGAGTCCACAGTTACAACATAACGGAAAGTATGGTTATTTGAAAAATGTGATTTCATTTAATTTGGAGAGACACTAGCAGCTTCATTCTTGGAATATGATGGTACTACTTAAGATGAAAGCCCTGAGCAAAGGTGACAATATTTTTCCGAAGTACCTCACAAAGGAATTGATGACCATATTCCTAACAAACTCAAAGGTGGTAGTAAAGAACTTTATTAATGTAACCACTAAGTTCTGGAGATTGACAATGGCACAAATTATTTAAAAACTATAAAGTAAGGTAATAACACAACAGAACTTGCGGAAGGAGAAAATTATGTTGCTTAATACTAAAAAACAAACAACATAATGCATACTGTTCTGCAAAACTTTAAGAAAAAAATACTTTGTTAATTGCTAGATGAAAAGTCCAAATCATTCTCTTCTTATCCGAGAGAGTGACCGTGCCAATTTTTAATTGCGGAGTCTCTATTGGTCAAAAACAGCAAAGTCATCTACAACAGTTTCAACAAAGACAGCTCATTAAACCACTAATTTAAGTTGGTGATAGTTGAAAGTGTAGTTAGTTGAAAGTGCATATGCTAAGGATGACTTGCTTCAGACATTCCTGTTATTAATGATCTGGTGGCTGACATCATTAATCAGTGTGATGGAATAACTAAACAACTGCCTTCGATCAAAAGTAACCAGTCTCCTGGTCCAGAAGGATTACGCTGCTAAAGGAGTTAGCGCCATAGATCACACCATTCTTAGAAGTCATATTTGGCAAATTGTTATCCAAAGGCAAGGTAATACCAAAAATAGCCAAGCTCACTCCATTAGTTAAAATAGGAAGCAGACATGACCAATGTAATTATTAGCCAATATCATTAGCATCAAACTTATGCAAGATTCTCGAACACATTATTGGTAGCAATATTATGACATTACTGGACAGTCAGAACTTCTTCCATAGTAATCTGTACAGCCTCCTGAAGGAAACACTGCTTGTGCTCTTCCCTCATGAGAATGTATGTGCCCTTTCATTCTAAGATCGTGTGAATTGAAAAGCAAATTGATGCTATATTTCATGATTTTTAGGAAGCATTCAATTAGGTTCCTCACAAAAAACTATGTTTGTATTACAATAATGAGGGGAAAACCCAGAAAAGGATTGGGTGCTTGACTTTCTCTGTGGTTGCAAGCAGAGAAGTTCCAACAGCATTAGCTCTGATAAGGTTGGAGTGACATTCGGTGTTCCACATAGAAGTTTGACCAACACCCCTCTAATTCATTATTTTTATAAATGACCTAAGGTCCTGAGTTAGCAATAAATGTAGATTATTTGCAGATCATCTTTCTTAGGTCGTCTACCATGAAATTGGCAAAGATGTGGACTTAAAAGTGTTATTGTCAGACCTTGAAAAAATTAACTAGTGGTGCAGGGAGTGGGGGCTTTAGCTAAATCTTCAAAAATGCACAACACTTCTTGAGGGCGTCGTCATATCACTGCCATATCTACGTCATAGGTGGAGTTCATATTAAGTTTTGTATGAAGTCAAATACCTGGGAATTACTCTAACCTCTGACCTATCGTGGAGAACACTTGTACAAAACATGTGTAGCATAGACTTGAACAAGGATTTGTATAGCTTATAATAGGAAGGTCCTCGAAAGAAAAAGTGAAAGAGATATGCAACTTTGCTCTAGTTAGGCCACACCGTCAAATATTCGTAAGCATTTTGGAGCATGCACTGAAACATTATAATCCATAAAATTAACAGAATACTGAGGAGAGCTGGGCACTTTGTTAAAAACTGCTGCAAGATAGTGTTTCACTGCTTTTAGAGGAATTGGGTTAGAAGACACTAGAGACTCATGGGCTGCATGCTAGGCTTTTATTGCTTGAGAATTCAGGACAGCTGTCTGTCAATACAAGAATTGTATGACACCTTGTGGACTTGCAGATTTAATGTATTTAAATCATAATTTTTACTGATCTTTCCGAACACTTAATTGATTTAAAAAATCATTGCAAGGGCTTTGAAAAATGGTTGATGTGATGTTTGATCTCGTAAGAGCATTAGTTATCTAGTCAAAATCTAATTAGGAGTATTTAGATATGATCTCCCTCGGGAGGGTTAGTCGTAAAAAGGGAAGAAATCGAAGCTGTGAGCATGTAGAGACGCTCAAATTCTAGAGAAAATTCTGTAGAAGTGGGCAGGAAATAGGTTGGTGAATGTAAAAAAAACCATGGAAAACGCGAGAGGTCGGGTTGAGGAAATGCACAAAAAGGTGTTCTCCAGGTAAGTAAATGGATAAAAGCATCTTGAAAAGTGACAAAATAGGCATTAACAGCTTCAAAAATGTCCATTTCGAGGTCTCGTTCCATCCCACCCCAGCACCCCTGTTTCACTCCATAGGCCCACAAGCTTGTTGGGTGGGGGGGGGTATGGATATGGATGAGATGAAATATGTGAAATCCCTCTGGTGGAAACGCTGGAAATACAGAAATATGGCATCATTGTGCAAGTGAAAATCTAGAAAAATGGTGATTTTTTAGAGTAAATTTCCCAGAAAGTATAAAAAATCTGTTGAAAAACATAATAGAAAATGAAATGTGGTTCCTTCAGCTTCAAAATGATGTTTAAAGTAGTGGTGTAGGTGCTCGAGGAACCCGGTAATAAGAGATCAAAAGGGGGCCCTGTAAACAGCAAATTAACCATAAATAAATGTATTTTTATAATGAAAGTGGAATTCTGTATTGTCAATGAGAGAAGGAACTTGAGATATTCCCTCCTTTATAAATGAAGTATGTGTGAGATACTCTTGTAATTAATTATATTGTGGCTGCATTATTCATGTGATACTCTGTTTTATCATGTTTCAACAGGAGGCAGTCAAAGCTGTGGCCTTATGTCACAATGTAACGCCCGTGTATGAAGGCCATAGCGGTAGTATGGGGGATGCGGAATCAACAGAAGAGAGTCACGAAACTGAAGCAGATCAGCACTCAAGGCAGAATGTTGTGTACCAGGCGTCCAGTCCAGATGAGGTAACTTTTGATAAAAGTGGCACCATGTAGAAAATTGAAAGTGTCTTAGAATTTGGAAAAAAAAATCTGCTCATTCATCTGCCTTAGCGATAAAAACCTGACTAATAGTGGTATTCTGAGATGTTGTGTCAAATAAAGTAAAACCTCCATATAACGAACCTCCATATAACGAACCTCCATATAGCGAAATTTGACAAAAACCTCTCTATTACGAAGTCATGCACCCGGTCCCGGGCCCTTCCCATACATAATGCAGGCAAAAAAAACCTCCCATAACGAACCTCTATAAGAACGAAACCTCCATACAATGCGGAAATTGTTTATTTAACTTGTTGGCGCTAGAGGGCTGCACATATGTTATCATTGTAGTGTGAAGGCAGACATGATTTGTGCGATAGTACAGACGATAGTAACGGATAGTAATGTGAACAGGGCAATACTCCTGGGAACGCACAATTGGTTGGTGCGATGAGCCGTTCGTTGGTAGTTGGAATAGGGCATTAGGGGTCATACAAGTACTATGCAAGACGTGAATGGGGAGGAGGTTAGGCTCTCTTACATTTTCTTATGTAGGGTGTTGTAGGAGTCCTAAATAATTTTAAATACGATGTTGTTTACACATGAGATCATGCTTGAATCACTAATAATCATCATTCCATAGCATTAGTACTGAAAACAGCCTGTATTTTCTCATGGGGAAAGATCCATGAAGAACTAAGAAGGATGTATTTAGTAATGTACTGAAAAGCAAAACAAACAGTGTTGTTACTGGGTAAGGGTTCAATTATTGCTTAATACTAGCGAGAGCCAAATCTACTTTGAAATGGAACATGAATGGATTATCCGATTAGATTTCACTATCAATTACCACGAGTAATCATAATTGGTATACTGCATTAGAGTTATGATTATTATGTCCGTCGAAATTGGATTTCAAAATTAATGTGAGTCGCGTCCTAAAGCAACATGAACTCCTGGCTGCTCCTGCAACAACGCAACCCGTACAACGAAGTCGTCATATTTTTTTTTTCCGGTCCCGGCAAATTCGTTATATGGAGGTTTTACTGTAGTTATTAAGTGGTATGTATGTTGGTGAGGAAATGACTCTATTACATTTTTTTCAATAGTTGTGAATCTGCTTTCTGGATTTTTGGACACATTATTATAGTTAATATTAAAAAATTAGTGAATTGTTATTATAATGAGTGATCTACTCATTATTATAGTTTTTGATGGAAGAAGAGCTACTGATATTTTATATGTGATTGTCCTCTCAAGATTTAGACTTCAGCATGTCATATGTTCCCCCTCTCTTCCTCCCATCCATCTAGCTTCTTCAATTTCTCCCCTTTCCCGTCATCCTCTCCTCCATCCCTGTCTTCAGCATCCTGTCATGCCTAATTATTTTTTCCAGCCACCTACTCTGCCCCCTACTTATCTCTTCCAGCAGTTTCCTCATTCACCCTGTCAAGCAGTTTTGTATTTCTTCTTTTTCATCCATCGGACTGTATGGCGTCTCCTCCGTAATAAGGTTTCTTGTATCAGCAATCAACTCTCATCATCTTTTCTCTGAGGGCTGATTTCTGCATCATTCAGCACTGCACTCCATATAATGCTCTTTTCAGTTGTTTCTTTAAGTTCTTACTCAAAGTCCCCTTCAACAATGTTCTCCTCTCAGGGATGCATACCTCCTTTGCTGTCAATTTTCTCCTAATGTTCTTATTACTGTACTCATTTTCCTCCAGCATACTACTCGAGTTATTATTTTGTCATACTTAGTCTAGTTTAAGTATACTTTCTTTTATCATAAACCTTGATTTCTTTGTGTACCCCAACCCTAGATTTTTAAAATAAATTATCTCCTTACTTCAAGACATGGATTAAGTTCTTTCAGCCCAAGATATCTCCCATCTCACCTCCCCCACATATTTTCCACTCCCAATTTCTATATTCTTTCCTAAGTCCACAAACCCTGTAACCTTGGCCGCCCAATAGTCTCCTCTTATTACTTTGCTACTGAACATATCTCTGCTTTTGTTGGCCACTACCTGCACCTTTTCTCCACTCTCTTCTTTTGTATATCAAAGACACATCACTTTCTGGAATCCCTCCATTCCACTCCTCTCGCTTCAAACTGTGATGTCTTAAAGGCCACTATAGATGTTACTTCTTTATACACCACCATTCCTTACTTGGAAGGACTTTCCGCCCTTCGTCATTTTCTTGATCAACTCAGCTCCTCACTTTCCCTGCTCCAATTTCCTCCTTTACCTTTCTAATTTCATCCTTATACACTAAGTCTCCTCTTGCAATGATAAAATATGTCTGCAAGCAAAGGGCTGTGCCATGGGTAGCCGTTTCAGCCCCTCTTACTCGAACCTCTTCCTTGATGCTTTTGAGCAATCTTTTCTTTTTACAACCATTTGAAAACCTCTCCTCTGGCTTCGCTACCTTGATGACATTTTTCTTCTGAGGCCACATGACATCGATTATCTCAATTCTTTCATCTCCTCTCTCATTGCTTCCTCTTCTGTCTCCTTTACTTCCAGTATATCTGCCTCCAATATCATTTTTTATGGATGTCAACATCTCCATTTCCCACTAAACACTCATCATTTCCATCCATATCAAGTCCTCCAACAAGCAGCAGTTTCTCCACTTCAACAGCTGCCATCCTGCACACAATGAACAGTCCCTCCTCTCCTCTCTTTCTATCAGAGGCCACTGAATTCACTACCACCTTGACTCTGCAGACAACTTCCTCTCTAACTTTCACCAATCTTTCCTCCACAGAGGTTATCCTGAGCACCTAATTCATGAAAAAATTCTAAGACAACCATATTCCTCCATACCTCCTCCCAGCAATGGCTTTCCCTGTGATAAAATCTCCCTCTTCACCTCCTATCTCCTCAGTGTTGACTATCACAGGTGTGTCATCAAAAACCTCTTCCCTAACTCTCAGATAATCTCATCACTTGAAAAATACTCTCTCATTATCCCTCTCCCACCACTCAGGCAACTCTCCAACCCTACAGCTATCTTTAAGACCACCAAACTTCTCTCTAAATCTCTCAAAACTTCCAAATCCCTTCTGACATTGTGTAATGGCCCACAATATGAAACCCGCTCCATCCTTGTTACCCAGCCACTGTCCTACAAACTACTCGAGTTTCCTCTCCTATCTGTTCCCTCAACTTCTGTATCATCTAATGTATTGTTTATATCCTCCTCTGCCTATTACGCCCTTCTTTTAGTCAATTTGTTCCTATTCGCTCTTTATGTTTGTATTAAACTATGGTATTGCAAAGTTGAGCTTTGCATTTATCAAAATCATTTATTCGAAAGGTTGCGTTGGTTAAGTGGACGGAAGAGGTTGGCCTGGCTTTAGTTCGCAGAGATTTGGTGAGCATGCACCTTCGAACACCAACTGGAGCTGTTCTGTCCTACACCATCTTACAAATTTTCCCATTTACTTCTGAGACTAAGCGAATGGGAGTGATTGTGAAGGTATGTATAGCTGTATTTATGGTTTTATGAATCTTAATTATTGATGTTGTGAAATATGTTAATTGATGCCACTTCTTCTTCTGCAATATTGAATGAAGCAGTTCTTCCTTAAAAATTAATGCGCAGTTTTCCTTGGGGCCAGGATTTGTAAATGATGCTATTACTCTTACCAAGAAATTAATTGAAAGATTCATATCGCTTGTGATAAAAATTGTAGTAGTTTGGGTGGCATCTGTGCACATATAAAGACATCAATTAAAATGCTAAGTAATGCACCATGTCTTCTGTTATGTTTTTAAAATCTGTCATATTGGTTTTATCATTGGTAAGTCACCTTTTCTTGTGGTTTATTCCATATATTGAAAATCTTGCCTCTCATTATAGTTATTTTCCTCCCATTATGCTTATAAAAATGTATTCAGCAAATGACTGCAAATAAGCTCTTGAAAAAATGACCCTGCACCCTTAAGGTTATTTCACTCTTATACAAGTTTGATGAAATCCTAATGTTATTTGTTTTGTAGCTTACCATGGAAGATCTCTCCTAGTTGCTGTTTGTATGTATCCATTGCTCACAAGTCGTGAAAAACTCTTGCTGAGTGCTCTCTATCATTTTGCATGACTCGATTTTTTCATACAATTTGAATTTCAAAAGCATTCCAGTTCTTGGAATGTTGCCTACAGGTTAGTGAAATGTTCATGTCAGGAAAATCAGCTCAATTGATTTAATGGAAATGTCATGAGGTCATTAAAAGTGGAGCTCATGTGTGATGGAAAACTTTAATCAAGTATGTCCCTCTGGCTTTGCTGGTCATTGAAACCTAATTAAGTTTCACTGAGAGACCAATTTATGAGATAAATGCATACTTAAAAATTCTTCTAGGTGTTCCAATGGATTATTGATCATTCTCTGAAATTACTTTAATTGTGGAAGTTGCTATTATTCGGAAATACTTCATGCTTGACAGAAATTATTTCTGTCAGTTATCCATCCCTGGTGACATCCTATGCTCAGTACTTGTAAATACGGTCAAAAAATTCCTTAATGCCCGGTTTCACCAACGACGATCAGCCCTTGATCAAGGATCATTCTTGCGTTGACCGGTGATTGCGTTTCACCAACGACAATCAGCGATGATCGGAGATCAAAATTGTCGGTCAAGTTGATCATAGATTTTGGCCGATCAAATCCACAATCAACAAGCATGGCGGAAATATTGTCTTCACCTCAGGAAAAAATAGAAGTCGTACTTAATTATCTGAAATGGTGAGAAAACCACAAGATAGTCAAATCAAACCCTCACGATGTGAATGAAGTTTATATATGTTAGAATGAAGAAGGACGAAAAAATGAAGTTTATATCTTAAATTAGCCTGCATTTGATTCCAACTCATTTCAGGATTGGAGACTGGTTATGTGTACCGAGCAATAGAAATTTTCTGATATCAACACAGAACTAGCATTTAATGTCATTGATGCATTATGCAACGAGAATTTTTCAGGTAAATTATACTATGTTCCCACAAGATTTGTTTAAATTTAGCGGGTTCTCAACATGAGAATCACCAAAATCACATTATTCGCGCTTTTAAAGTTGTGATCGCTGTTGTGGAGAATGGTGGAGATAGTGGCTTCCTTTATAGAAGTTTGTTGCTTGTTGGTGACTTTTATCACATCGTTATAATTGCATATGAGTGGAGGAGTAATCTTTAATACGATATTGACGTTTCTATTGACGTTATCGATGTACACGCCAAGAATGATTAGTGAGTTCCTAAAAGTTATTTGCTGACAACCTCGATTGTAAGTTAGGTGGTTACTCATTTCTATTTGTGCTTGTACCAAAACTTGGGGAACGTAGTTTTGAGAATGATATTCGGTGTGCTGAATTAATTACTGCGCTTCGGAGTGAATTACTCTACCTTAATGATGAGCCTTTGTCCAGTGTAGATTTTGCATACAGTTCATGTTAATTTTTGTTCTTTTAATGTAATGTATATGTCATTTGGACATGTTTGTCTACATCTAACTACGGATATGTTTTTAGATTTATAGGATGAAGTTTTATCTCCTTTTTAACGAGTGCCTGAAGTGAAAAATTGTTGACTTATTTGTTTTAAGTGTTAAATGATCTAGCCTAATTATACCCAGTGATTGCAATGGATGTTTGTATGTGTACATTTCATTAGCGGAAATTAATCATCTGATTCATGTTGCAAAACAGTGCTAGTGGCTTAATTTCAAGTTTCTTCACCTTTATTATGAGCACAGAAACAATAGCATAAAATCTTCATAAAGGTCTAATATAAGGTAGGAACATCCTTGGATATATGTAATGTTAATTTTCAAACTGAACAGCTAGATGGTTTTGTGAAGAGTAAAAGTAAGTGGAGAAGTAATCTTTGATACGATATTAACATTTCTCTTGAAGTTTCAACACTCCGAGAATGATAAGTGAAGCTGAAAATAATTGTGATACAATGAATGTTGATTGACACATTAATATTTAGCTTTAGAAAGTGATTGACGCCTTGATGTATTTCATCCTTCAAAACAACCAATTTCAATACCCAAATATGTTTGCTCAAATGCACAGTATAACTGCAAAAGAAATGAGATATTGGTAGTAAACCATGTCAAGTTTTAATTGAAAGCAATGAATGACAGTATTTAGATATTCAAGCATTGACTAAATTCATAACTGTTCATAATACCAAGTAGTAGGTTGAGTTTCTTTGAAAGCACTGATTTCCTATTTATATTACAAAAAGGCTACAATATAATACAAAGAGTCATGAGCTAATATTATGTTAATATAATATATAATCATGTGTTCCGTTGATGTGATAAGGTGTTACAAAATATTTTTTAGCCACAAGTGTGTTTTTCAATGCTGTGTTGGTGGTGTAACCACAATACATTTTGTCACTTATATATTACCCCTGGTTCAATGTATGCTGCTACTTGTTTGGCTGATGATATTTTTATCACATTATACTAATAACTATTCTATTACAATTACTTAATATGTTTTTTCCTTGCACACTTTGTAGCAATTAAATTAAGGTATCTTCCTTCTGCTGCAAGAAAATGTGGAAGATGTACATCAATATATAACCAGCTCTATTTTGCTATAATAAAATATTTTCACTGATTTCAGTTTAGTTTTGTTAGAATTTTATTTCATCTATACTTTGGAGCATGTCTGTTCTGTGTATTTACTAACTTCTCATGTCATAGGTGCTGACAATTTGTCCCTAGGTTTGAGGATAGCTTGCATATTTTTTAATTCATACAACCACTGTCATTGCTATGCCAGAGCTCTTTTCGATCAAACTTAATAATAGTGCCCGTATATTGGAAAGAAACAGGACATGAGATTTAATTTTTAAATAATAACACAGCCTAGCTTGGTAGTAAGAGTAAGTTGTTTAGAGGCTGCGTTGCCGGTATTTTTCGCATAGGTATGCTTTGTGCAAGTACAAATGAAACAAGTGTTTTTCAAAGGTTATTTGTTACCATAAGTATTACTTAGATTGAGACAACTTTTTTATTACAAGTAAAGTAGGACGGGAAAATGGAGTATAATTGTTGAGACTAAAAATCAGTTTTTATTGAACCAGAGCCCTTCAGTATTTTAGAATGGAGATAACAGTGCTTTTTTATGCTCAAGGTTGAGACATATCTCAGCAGATCTCTTTATGGAGATTGTGCTCTCCCATATGCCAGTAGGAATTACTAGGTTTTAGTATGTCTCTGCAAGTGGGAAGAATCAAATTTTATCCCAATACTTATATTGCCAGAATCCTTATTTTGTTGTATACTTCTTTATTTGAGGGGAATACTTGTGTTGAATGAAAAGCTTTTTGTTTAATTATCAAAGGTTAAAAGTTATATCAAAGCATTGGTATGCAGTCTGTTTGAAGACTTGCGTGTTTTCTTTTAAGCTAATGAAATGTCAATGAAATCTCATGTTCTGTGTCTTGTAACTTGGCTAGCACTAAATCCAACAAAATAAGTAATGGTCATTGGCATCTTTGCCAGGTTTTGTAGTTAAATAAACTTAGAATGTGAGCATAAAGATGTAATTTTCTACATATTGCTAAAATAAAATACAGAAAATAGTAATTATAATTTAATATGCAGTATCTCAATTAATGTAACATATATGGACAGACTCTACATGTCACAGTTCATGATTAAACTCAATTTTTTTATCAACACAGATTTTGAAAACTGAGACTAGTAATGGATTTTTTTTGGGTTCCCCGAGTTATCGCTGCACACTCCTTAGATGAACCTTGCTATGAGAAGAGCAAGACATTACTAAATTTCTCACATCTGAATTACATATATAATAGAGAGCAATATTGGGGTACTTAAAGGTGTCCATGTCCATGCAAAGCACTAAGGGTCAAAATAGATAACGTTCTGGTTATCTTCATGGCCTCTGGAATTTTAAGTAGCATAGTAAAAATTAAATATGGTGAATGTCTAGAGTTTTTTTTAGAATACTTGACACTTTCATGAAGTTCATTGACTATTGGCTGATGGGAATGGAAGAGCCATGTGGGCTTCTAGCATTCCTTATTTTATGGTTAATTTACAACAGCTTATATGCAGGACTGAAAAGGAAATTAATATAATGTACATTGTTAATAAGCAGGAGAGCATAGGTCCTTTAAGCAAAAATATAAGAGCTTCCATTTTTCCAAAAATATAAGAGTTCAGTATTATAATTTTGGTAACCCATTACTTTAAAATAAAAAGAAAAGGTATGTGCTTTCAGCAGAGAATCTAACTAATATTCAAGACTGTACTGTTTGCAGTTAGAGATAGTTAAAAATTTCCCTTGCAAAATTGGACATGATCTACAAATATGACCATTTTTCAATGTTGGTCTAGGTAAGTAAGGTTTGGATTACAAAAAATAATTGAATTAGAAGGCACAGATTTATACATGTAAATAGGTTAATTATTCTCCCTGAGTTTTGCCAGATTACCCTTTTCAATTTAATTTCTAGTTATTTGTTTTCAAATCCAATGTGCAACTTTTCTTGTAAATTTTTTAATATTTCCAGTTTTATTAATTGCCGTTCATCATTTATCAGGGGTTACCTATTTTTGAGAATATATATTAACGATTGGAACTCTTCTGAACCCGTCGAAATCCTTTGTTAATAAAAGCTTTTCAACTGCTTTTATGTTCTTCATGAGTTTTTTGGGAGGTACTAAATGGCCATACTAACTCATCCCAAGCCTTCCTCTATTCCTGATATGCTCCATATCGAGCGTTTTTTTATTTTCCTACATATTTATATAATATCCCTCTAAATACAATGATAGATAATTTTCCTATTCCGAAATGAAACGTTGCAAGCAAAAGACATTAAAATATCGCGGTCCTCAGGATATATAGTAAACAGAGGTCTCATGATGATGACCCCAATAGGCAATCATCTTACAAATCTATGAGAACATTTATGCTACATGATTGCCGATCATATGATCGCCGATCTTGATCAACAGTCAACTCTTGGTGAAACGGGTGCGAGATTTGATCGCCAATCAGTGAGTTGACGCCAATCAACTGATCGTCGATTAATGAGAGCTTGGTGAAACCGGACATGAGAGTTCTTTTTAAATAATTTTTGACTGGGAGTTGAAACTTATTTGTCATAATTTTCAGGAGGAGCAAAGTGGAGAAATAGTCTTCTATCTTAAGGGTGCTGATGTTGTAATGTCAGGTATTGTACAATATAATGATTGGCTGGAAGAAGAGTGTGATAACATGGCTCGAGAAGGATTTAGAACGCTAGTTGTTGCTAAAAAGACTCTTACTGAGGAGCAGTATTTGGACTTTGAAGTAAGTAATGCATTACTGCCTGAATTAAAATATTTACTTAAGTGAGAATCAAATTTCCTGAGTCAATGTTTCCCACATGTAAAAGATGGCTTAATATTTTCAGACTCGATATAATGCTGCAAGAATGAGTGTGTCAGATAGGGGTGTCAGAGTTGCAGCTGTTGTTGAAAGTTTGGAAAGAGAAATGGAACTTCTTTGTGTTACTGGGGTTGAAGACAGACTACAGGAAGGAGTTCGACCAACACTTGAGCTTCTACGGAATGCTGGAATTAAGGTATTTTCCACCTTTTGTCACCTTTTATATCAGTAGATTTCCAAAATATTAAGTGAAACATAATCAGTATATATATGCCCATCATGAGGGATGTTGTAAGCCATGTTTTTTAAGTAAAATTTATGTTCTGTGTTTGGAGGTATTATTCCTGTAGGGATATTAGATAAGTCTCTATTCACAACAAAGACACTTAAGTATTGTTGCTAGTATCCTCTGAATTTATCAGATTACTGATTTGAGTTTGAATGCCTATTACATGTCTGCCTCTCATAAAATCACTCTAGATTTGGATGCTGACAGGAGATAAACTAGAAACTGCTACATGCATTGCAAAAAGCTCTCGCTTGGTTTCAAGGACTCAAGGAATGCATATATTTCGACCTGTTACCACTCGCACAGATGCTCATTTGGAACTGAATGCTTTTCGTAAGAAGCAGGACTGTGCTTTGGTCATCACTGGTGATTCACTGGAGGTAAGAGATCAAAATTCAACTGCAGCTGCACACTTCTATCTTAGATGATATATTTTTTGACTAAGCAATAAGCATCAGCCATCCTCCAAAATGTTGAGATAATTTGGAACATTTGAGTTATTAAGATTACAGTGATGCCTCATTTATGGCTAATGGGGTAGTTAGCTGGAACTGCTCCACCCTCCAATAGGGCAATGTAATGTCCAAAATATAAGTGTCAAAATAACTATTTAAAAAAATCAAAATCTTACAATTATATCTTTAACCAGCATATTTGCTTCATTTTCATTTATTCAAGTTCTTGTTTCTTGAATTTCTTTGTTCTATGCAGCATTGACTTATGCATCACCTAAGGAAAAATAATGCAGTAGAATCTTGTTTCGACATAATGGTATGAGGGTGTCATGAAATGTACCTTTACACTATAGCACATTATGTTACAACAGGATGTAATTATAATATCCTGTCAGAGTATCATGAAGAGATAGAAGTCTCAGCAAGGTAATTCTAGTGGTTTAGAAAGGTTGTAATGAAATATCAGGAAGCTGTTAAACAATGAAGAGACCCCCTAAAAACTATTTGTCTTGTTTCTTTCTTCACAATACCGTACTTTCTTTTACTTACATTATGCCTTTGTTAATCATCCTTTATTTTCTACCTCCTACTGTGCAAAAATTTTCCTACTCCTCCTTTTCCTACTCCTTACTCCTACTGTGCAAAAAGTCTTCAATATCCACCATCTCTAGTTACTTACCTCCATCTGCCCTCTCCTGATATTCCTCAGGTCGTCATCCTCCTGTCCACCTTACCATCTCCTATATCTCCAAAGCCAAGTCTCACAGGCCTCCTATCTAAAGGCAATGTCAGGATAATAGTCTCATAAATCATAGACCGAAGCTAATAAAAATTGTATTATTTTACTATAGATAACATATATATTATTCTGGGTAGTTAGGAATGAAAATCATGAAAAAACTGTAAATTATTTGAAAATTAACATTACAACAAAAATTTACATTTTTACTTCAGTGGTTAGTTGAGTAAATACATAGATTCTTTTTTAAATAAAACAAACTTGACCACTCAGTGATATTTAGTTTGTGAATGAGTGTGGACTGTCACACAGAGTGTTGATTTTGAGTATCTCATTCCCCTTCCCACAACCATAATATCAATCCAATGCCACGGCTTATAGTGGCATACCACTTGACAAATGCTGTGAATACAGCCATTGTTGCTCTCTAAAACTGTATACGACTTTAGCAAATTGCATTTAGCTATGAGCAATGGTTAGCAATGTCTTGTGGAATGCTTGAACATTACCCACAATTTTTCTTATATATGCTATGTAAAAATGACCGCAAAGGAGTGGTAGGTACTGTAATTCTACAGCAGAGTGTATTGGCTGATTTTCCCAAAAAAGGCTCTTCTCTCCCTATCAGTATAAAGTTGTTCAACCATCTTTCTCCACTTCCTCATGTAAGATTCCAGCACATAGCAATTTAGTCGCAATTTCCTATTTTTCCAGCATATTATACCACTTTAAGCATTTCCTACCTGCAAAAGACCTCTCCTTTTTGTGCTGATTCATTTCAAGAACATCACTGAGCTATTCCCCAACCTTTGTGGAGCAAATTTGAAAATTGCCCATGTAGCCTCTGCAAAATATGCACATATATACCAAACATGATATACTTTGGTGTTTTAGAGAGCTTTGGATCAGGTGGTAGTTAGTGATGGCCTTGGACTGCTAGCAGGCGAACTATCCACTCCTCACACTGCTCATGCTGAGTAGTATGGCTACACGGGATTTCTGCAAAAGGCTGAGGAATAAGGAACTGGTGGGATGCTCCCCATCTTTTTCTACTATAATTTCTGGGAAACAAGGCACACATAGTACATGGGTTTATATGGAATCTGATGAGAACCCTAAGCCTTAGTCATGGATACCCAAGGGTAATCTTTTGAAAATTATTTAAAAGTGCAAACGTTTGAGTAAATTTCTCATGTCTTTTTGGTTAGGAGTCAGAATTATATAGGTGAAAAATGGCATGTGCATTTGAGAAGCTACCATTGTCCTAAAACAAAAATCGCTCTTCCAGAGCTTTCTTATTGCATATCTGTGCTGACAATATGCCTTGTAATTTTTCAGGTCTAGCTCAATGGCATCATGGTATTTCCCTCGACAAGTGATCAGTGTTCTGTTTGAAAATGTTGCTTTACCCAATAAGTGTTCCTGTTTAAGCAATGAATTGACTTGCATGAATCCAGAGTGTGTTTTACTTGTCACGATTACCTCTGGTTATGTTGTTTTTTTATAACTTTTATTGCATTCAATGGCTTCAGGGTGAGCTCTTTTCTTCCTAAATGGAATTAAATTAAAAATGGATTTGAATTGGTTGGTATTCCATGCACCTCACCTCACCATTCTTTCTGTGACTCATGACTTCAGAACCATCTGCTCAGGATGTTGAAACTAATCCCATTTACGTGACAACAAAATACTGGTGCCAAATGGTGCCTTGATGGCTTTAACTATAACATTACATCAAATTTTACATCACAGTAAGATATTTATATATACAAACATAAAACTCATTTGTTCCCTCCATCAATGTACATAATATCAAATTTTATCAACAAGTTATATTACTACAAGATTCGAATGTACGTATGTGTACATATTGTCACTTAATCAGCATAGATTTGTATAATTCAGGTCAGTAATTTCATCTGCTTGTAAGGCTATTGGTTCTATCCTGGCTACTCTTACTAGGAAAAAAAACAATTGGTAACTTTGTTTTTAGTGGAATCAGAAAATTGTCTTGACAAAGTAAACAGTTACAGAATAATTGTTACAGTCAGTCTCAATATCTGGAGGAGTCCAGTAGGGGTCTATTTTGGTCTTGCACATGTTTTCTGTGGCAAGGGAAAACTTCTAAAATTTTTAATTATTACTTTCTTGTTTGTTTATCATCTACTCCATCTCAGAAATTTTGTGTGTTTATTTGGGTGCTGCATATTTTTGTATGGATAGAGAATAGCAACATCTGTTAGGCATTGAAACCTATGCTCATCTACAAAATAAGTTCCATTTCTCATGTTATTTTCTTAATTTCTCATGATTTCATTCAATGTGCTTGAACTTTAGGCTCTCACTCATTTATTCATGGTGAGAAAGGTGTGGTGTCAGTTCACAATATTTTATTAGGGATGTAATTTTTGTACTAGTCAGAATTTGAGTAGCATATTTAAATAGCTATCTTAAAGTTAGCCCTGCTAGTAAAGTCATGGGTGACTGGATTCATTTTTCTCATTGCTTAAATTATCCTCTGAACAGGTTTGCTTGCGGTACTATGAACAGGAGCTGATGGAGCTGGCTTGTGCTAGCCCTGGCGTTGTGTGTTGTCGCTGCTCCCCAACTCAGAAGGCTCAGGTGGCACGACTGGTCCGTGCACGTGCCCACGGGGGTGGTTGGTCCCCTGGGGGGAGTGGCGTGAGCGTTTCTGGGGCAAATGGAGAGGGGGGAGTGAGTGGTGGGAGCGGCAGTCGCACTGGTGGAGGACGTTGGAGGGGGGCAGTGGCTGCTGTGGGAGATGGAGGCAACGACGTCAGCATGATTCAAGCCGCTGATGCGGGCATTGGGATAGCTGGTTCTGAGGGGCGCCAAGCGTCGCTTGCTGCTGATTTTTCTGTCACCCAGTTTCGCTATTTGGCCCGTCTTTTGTTGGTGCATGGTCGTCGTAGTTACAAACGTTCTGCTTCTCTTGGCCAATTTGTTATTCACAGGGGTCTAGTCATTTCTACCATGCAAGCAGTGTTCTCGTCAGTCTTCTATTTTTCTTCGGTAGCCCTGTATCAAGGTTTCCTAATGGTTGGGTATGTATGTGTACTTAAAATTATGGTCACCTATTTTATATTTTGACAATGTTGCAGCTTGTATGTGAAATGATGTATTCATGCGCCAAAAATGTGACTGTCATGCATGGTCTTAGTTCTGCTCCTGTCCCTAGCTCTAATTTGGCCATGTTGCTAGAATATTTTGATGACTCTATTAAGAAAATTCATATTTATTTGCCCAATATATAATATTCAGAGTGGGTACAAAGGTAATGTGCATGTGAAAACTGCAAGGGAAGTCAGAAGAAAAAATGATCATGGAAATTTACTAGGATAACCTAAATATAGTGAAACTTCTTGATAACAATTATGATGGAACATTAAATTAAGGAATTTTAGTATTTTTCTAGTTTATTGTTGAGAAATCAAGTAAAAATTTGTGAGGTATCATAAGTCTGAAGGCAGAGGTTGGACATGACTGTTGAAGTTCCATGCTCCTTATTGTTTACAATTCATTAATTCTGATTAGCCCATTATCTTGTCGTAACATGTTAGTGATGCCCTTGAAACATTGGAGATATGCTTGACACTTTGAAAGTTGGAAAGTAAACTCTCTTCTATTTTTAGTTGTGAAAGGAATTCCAAACTGCCTATTTCCTTTGCCAGTCTCATTTTTGGGAAATATTTTTTTTATTCCTTTTAAAAAATGTAGTATCTTAGCAATCACCTCACATTAAATATTTGCAACATGTGCACTTAAGTCACATCAGCTCAAATTTATTTCTCAGAGAAACCTTGGAAACTTGAGACAATGATGGTAGAACTGTCTTGAGTGGAAAGAAAATGTTTTTGAGCTGACTGGAAAAAGGCACTCTGTATAAAGGTATTCTTTTTAGGTGGAATGAGCAATTAAGTTGAAACTGTGTAGAGCAGCTGATTTATATGCCTTTAAAAAGGGCCAAGAGAAATAATTTGGCTACACCTTTGTTTACTCTGTAGGCTATAATTTTGATTTATAGGAAAAAGAATATACTCTATCTGGAATTTTGTAACTTGATCAAGCATTACCTAATTCTGTTTGAATTATGGCAATATTTTTTATGTATTGATTACATCTTATTTATCAAACTCATGTTTTATTAAGTGAAATTTTAAATAAACATATTTTTAACACAAGTTTCATGCTCTATTGAGAGTACTTTCAAGCATAACCTGGCAAATTCTTTCTGGTTTCTTCTGTATCATTTCAATCATAAATTGATACGGATTTATTAATGATATAAAATTGCTTTTATTGTTGTCATGGGCTTGTTATTTTTTAAGCAAATTAGCATAGGTGAGCACTGGTTCTGAACAGGTTTAGTGAAGCCTAAGTTGAAGAACTTTAACTTCACCTTGAAGTGATAAGGAAACCATAAATTCATTTTTTGTCACTTATAAAAATTTCTAATGATTATATAGTCCTTTTCTCTTTTCGTCTAATATATTTTTTCTATTTCCCATACTGAATGCAGCTATGCCACTCTTTACACCATGTTTCCAGTTTTCTCATTGGTCCTGGACAAGGATGTGTCAGGAAAAATTGCTTTAACATATCCCGAGCTCTACAAGGAATTAAGCAAAGGAAGATCTTTGTCTTTCAAAACATTCTTCATGTGGGTCCTAATTAGTATTTATCAAGGTAAACTTATGGCTCTTTTATTTATTTTTTGGATATGCAGTTAAACCTCGATTCAACAGTTGGAGGGAGGAAAACTGGGCTTTATGTACAATGTAAGTGTCTAAAATTGAGAGATGTTAAAGAGGTGACAACAATGGAAGGTGTATGCATATTTATTTCAGCTGTATCTTACATTTTATTCTAAATAAGCCTTACAATACACAATTTAAAGATATAAATGAGGAATAAGTAAAAAGACACTTTTAAAATCTCTATGAACTCATTTTGGGTAGTCACGTAATAATAATTTTAATTTCTTGCTTCCCACTGTCATTATTTTTATGAACTACTGTCTCTTATTCATTCAAGTTTTCCATGCATTCCTCTCAACCAAGATCAACCTGCACTCCTTGAAGCTCTGCATGAGTTTGTTGGGGGAGTGTTGCTCGCTTGCTTTCTGTTCAAGGCCATTAATGGCTACCACCCTGCTCAAGGCACTCTAATCCTACCTTTCACTAGTTCATTGTGTTTACTTCGTACTTGAATGAATATTAGAATTTGACATCAAGGTTTCAATCTTTTCCAGTGTTTTTACATAGCATAAACATTTAAGAAATTGCATGCTGTGTTTATGTATACCACTTGAAGAACTTGCTCACCATCGTTCATTGCTAAATGTGGTTTGCTGTTTTTTTTGTTTGAAAGACCACCAGTGGCTATATTCACCACATTTGTCTAGTTGCACACCACCATTATTGGTGGCCCCAGTTTTGTCAATTGAGATAAAATTTGTGGGAGTGGAGAAAGACACTCAGATTTAGGGCTCAGTGCATCAGTTCACTCTCTCTCACAAACTAAACATCGCAGAGATGTCTTGATTGTTTTATTTGAATGAGAATCAATTAATCTGATCAAATCATTGCGGAAGAAAAAAACATAAGAAAATTTTTCTGTCCCCTTTAAAACTTGCTTACCAGGTCCCACTGTATTTCAAATCTATCCCCTCAGGAACTCAAAATGTAATGGTTGGAGTTAGGCTCTTATAGTGAGTGCCTTTTAAGTATTTTATCCCTGCTTTTGGCTGATTCCCAATTCCTTTGAAATTGTATCTTGTTTTGTGGTAATGGTAATTGTAGGTGATGGCTGGACTCTTGGTCTACAAAGTCATGAAGAAGATTACCTCAGAAGCACTTAAAAGCACCTCTGTTCAAATCCCTTGCGTGGAAAGATCCCCAGAAAAACTAACTGTTGGGAGAAAGACACCTGATATTATTTTTATTTCATGAGAATTTGAAGTAGCTCCATGACCATGCCAAAGCTGACTGGGCTCTTTCAAGTAGCTTAGCTTTGCCATAGAATATGCCTCCCATTAAAATAGGAGTGTTAGTGCCATATATGGCTACCATGTGACTTGGGAGTGCAGTGTTTGGTTATGTTTGTTTATGTGATGGAGTTGGCTCTCATGTTCCTAAGTTCTGTGAGTGATGTATGTTGAAATGGTGGAAGTTCTATATAAAACTGAAAATATTTTGCTCTTAGTGACTGAAGTGGCACTGCACAAAATAAAAAATTATGTAAAATCAAATATTTACCATTGAAATTCCCTGTAGTTCCCAGCTGGACTGTGTGTGTTCCCAACTCCCTTTGCAAAATCACAAACTAAGTAAAATCAAGATGTGTAAAACTGGGGTTATATTGTATACTTAAACATATGTTGGAATTCTAATGTATGCCGTACTTCCAGGTGGTGTAATTATGTATGGTGCTTTGGTTTTGTTTGAGGATGAGTTCATACATATTGTGGCAATAAGTTTTTCATCTCTTGTGCTGACTGAACTTATAATGGTTGCCCTCAACGTGCGAACCTGGCATCACCTTATGGTTTTGGCAGAACTTCTCAGTCTCGGACTTTATCTCCTCTCACTTGTCCTTCTGAAAGACTACTTTGGTAAGTAATAAGTGGTTGGTGGGTTTATAAATTAGCTATGTTTTAACAGTTTTACCTTTAATATTAGCCAAGTATATGTCCGCCTATCTTTTAGATTCAACATGCCAAGTAAAGTCAGTATGAAAAGATAGGGCAATGCAGAAGAATTAGTTTGAGCTAGTGCCATTGGCTAAAAGCAATCACAAAAACTAAGTTCTATTGGCCAACTTCAAAGTGAAATGGTAGTAAGCAGCTTGTTGATAGTCCCATGGGCACCTGCTTTCATGTATCCGGAGAGCTCCTCTTTAGTTAATTCAAGTTATCACTGAAAAGGCTTGCTAAATGTCAATTGTAACAAGATAATGTGGTAAATCTCTGCTTAATGAAAATTATACATTCCTAATGACCTTTCTTGCGGTGAATTTTTACATGAAGTGAGCCAATGCATCTGTAGATATCACTAATGGTTGCAAGCCATCTGTGCAAAATTCAGCTCAACATAGACTGACTGAGCAAATTAGACTGGCAAACTGCTGATGATCATCACATTATATACAATAAAAACCCGTTTTTCTTGTTATTTCCCAAAACATGGTATACCATCTCTCTTGACTAGCATGATAAGAGTCCCCTACATCTGCTCTAATGATTTCTCACTTCAAGTTTTCATGATCTCAAAATAAGTTCTGTTATTTAATTCTTAGATTTTCATGGTGTCTTGATGCATCTGCTTTTGGGATTCCCTCAACGATGCATAGTCTTTCGGTGATGTTAGTTTCTGTAGTCATCTTG
Organism: Ceriagrion tenellum; assembly: GCA_963169105.1. NCBI lineage: Eukaryota > Metazoa > Arthropoda > Insecta > Odonata > Coenagrionidae > Ceriagrion > Ceriagrion tenellum. Next base: position 141,285,118 of record OY720635.1, on the reverse strand, counting down.
CTGGCATCTTCTGGTTAGAAGATTATTCGGCCATTAGGATTATCGGAAGGCCATTAAGATGGCTTGAGAAATGGTTATTATTGAAAGACAAAGGAATCCTGAGATCAGTTATTTGTCCTAATTATGTGCCCGACAAGTTATGACTATATAAGTTTTTAATAATCCTCAGAATTGAGGTTATGTATGTTGCTCAACCTCAGTCATTAGGAATAGTGTATGGTAATGATGGAGTCAGTAGGATTGATAGTAAAAATTACTTTTATTGCTCTAGGACTTTTAAGTTCTTTGGAACAGTGTAGTTATAGCAGCACAATATTAAGGTGTAAAATTTCTATTATATACAGCTTGAGCTGACATTCGTGCTAAAATACAGAGCCAAATCAATAGATTACAGCAAGGACAACAAGGAGTTGGAGATAGAATGTTGGAAATAGGAGTAAGGAGAGACTTTTTGTGAATGAATCACTCTTGCATCCTTATTGAATTGGCCACCTGTTATCTGCTGCTAATTATCTGCCCTCTTAGTTGGCTCTTTCCTCTTCTTTCAGTTTGTGTTCTCTGAGACAACTGCTGCCTAAGGCAATTGCAAACCTGATAGTAAGGGGGAAGCCTCATTTGACAATACATCTCCCAAAAGATTAAGGAAATACCAAAGCTAGAGATTGAGGGGTTGTTTACTTAAGCAATTTAATCCTTCTAACAAGTGTCGATGCCACAAATAATGAAAGCCTCCGATGGTAAAATGTAACACTTACGTGGTCTTCACATCATGATAAGGCATTGGTAACTCCCAGTGATTTATCTATGTAGAAAGTTCTCTGAACTACGTACAGAGTGCATGTGGGTGGTAAAATGCCATGCTCCATTGGAATAAAGAATTACATTTTGCTCGTTTCAGATTTTTAACTGTTTTTACATTTACAATGATGAACTTCAGATTTATATTTTTAGGTCACTTAAGAAATTTTAAAATATGAGTGAGGTGTTTTTAGCCTAGCTTTCAGGCCATACTGTTGCTATGAGTTCATCAGCTGATATATGTCATGCCGACCTCAGCCTTCATTAGGCCATGGAAAGAGCATTGCAACATTGTAGCTGATTAGAGCTGTCATTGGGTTGTAGAAGGTGATTTTATGCAGGGAAAAAGATCATATTTCTCAATGCTTTTTTTAAATGCAATTCTGTCAGGCTTGGTAACTTGTAATTTTCTACAAACAGGTTCCCGTGTCATTGCTAGGTATATCCTTGTAAAATAATACTTTCTGAAAACCAATCCTAGCAGAACATAGGTTGATATATTGCCTTAAGCTACTGGGTTAGCTCCAGTTTCTAAAAAAGTAACAAATGCCAAATTATCAGTAATTATGCAGCAATATGCCCCTGCCCAACATCCTTGAGTTAGCTTGCAGGATGTAATGTAGATGTGGGTGAATCACTTCACACTGATGGTTGCTCTCAGCCTGCCTACCTAGAAACCTATGCCTAACACCTGTCAGTCACCCATGATACTATGTATGCTCTCAAGTTTTTGAGATTGATCCAAAATTTGATGCTGAATAATATGGAATTCATCCCTGATAAAAGTATACACCTTAGTTGCATACAATCACAGCTCCTCACTTTCTCTTCACTCAACACTTTATAATGAAGAGATAAATCAAATCAGGAGCACTGAACACACTAGCAACAGCTACTAAATCTCTGCCAGTGCCGAAGTGATTCTTTGTAATGGTAAAACTTAGAATTTTGAACAGAGGACCAACCCCAGGTGCATGGAACAAGGGACAACTCTATTAAAATCTTATAATAAGGGATTGATTTGTTAAGACTTTGAAAATAAACTTTTTGTTTATTTATGCTTCATTTTCCATTTCAGATGCTGAGTTCATTCAGACTACTGATTTCTTATGGAAAGTGCTGGTTATTACATTGGTCAGTTGTCTGCCTCTTTACATTTTAAAATTCTTGAGGAAAAAGTTTTCTCCCCCAAGTTATTCCAAACTTTCGTGAATCTCAGTCTGAAACCATACTAATTTCACCTAAGTACTTCACGCTTGAAGTCTTCATTGACCAAATTACTTTTTTCTTAAGTATTCTATGAGAAAATTATTGTTAACGCTATTTAGTATTGTTTTATAATTGTCTTTTCATGGGAGCACTGAATGTGATATCATGGGTAGGTTTGCATCAACATTTTTGTTTGTGTTTGCCTTTTCCTGCTGAGCAATGTCTGGTCTGCATCTTGAACAGTATAACAGTTTCAAGATGCCTATGATGGAAAGTTGGAAATAAATCAGGAAGATTTAATGTCATAATTTTCACTTAGTGGATTTGGCTGCCTAGCTTAGAACTGAAATGGAATGAGTCGAGAAAAGTTCATCTATGGCTCAAGTGTTGGCTCAGCATGCAAGAAAGATTGATCCTGACCTATTCTAATTAAAACTTATGACTTTTAAGTTTTAAATGTTGATCGTGATGTAACGAGTAAATGATGCATTTATGTACTTGAGGTCTGGACAGGGTGGTGTATTTTTTTAAGAAGAATAAGGAAATTGCATTAATATGTTGTAATGTTATTTGCCTTTTTCATGTGACAGTTTCAGACTTACATTCTCCATTGTACATAATATACCACTCAATTTATGGTGATCAGTGGCATATATAGTGGTCAAAATGGTATAATTTGAATTGAAAGTTATGTCAAATTTATTCCGAGTTGATTTGGTGTCTGAAAATGAAGTCCAAGGGCTAATATATTGGCTCCTATTTGGTGGCCTTATGTGTGTGCATGGGCTGCACTCTGAGCTGTATTTATTTACCAGTAAGTCTGCTCATTTAGCCCGCTGACTCCTAATCTCAACTGTGGGCTTCAGTGAACACTTCAGTCATTCTTAGGTCACTGTCATTCTTGTTGTTGACTTTGTGTGAGGGTTAGAGGGTGGACGCAATGCAGCCCGAGCCCTGTGATATCCATTTGCTCATTTGCATAGGTGCACTGCTTTTTACTTTTGTTGTGTGCTCTTTTATGGAATCAGCTATTTAATCATTAGCTATGGTGAAAGTCACCAAGTTATTGCTAAAGTAAATAATAGTGTTTTTTACTTAATAGTATAGGAAAGAACTGGAAATTGATGTAAACCAAAAATGTTTACATACCCCTGAATCAACCTCGCAGAAATGGAAGGTCTGTCATTTCTATTGTTCAGTGTTGAGTGTCATTTTGATGGCAGTCATGACATTCTCTGCATGTCCCCTAATACCCATGTATTTATTTTAATATATTAAACTTATATCATGTTTTTCTTTGTTGTAATCAATTCAAACACCATTGATGATGGTTATTGATGATAGGTACTAATTATCATCAAGGCTGATGTATTGGGAGTTGGATCATGCAAGTGAGTATAAAAGAATTAAGAATGGCCTAAGAGTATATCCAAGATAATATTGCGGCTGATAGAAATGCACCTAATTTGTCAGCATGTTTAGTGCTGTATGAGGAATGGAATCGTGTGACCATGAATATATATTATGGATTGTTATCTCATCGCCAAAAACTGTTGTCTAGAATTCCGTAAACAAACAACTTTTTGGAATATGGTGCCGCCTAGTGATGAAAGACAGAAGTTCAAATGTAAATACAGTCGATAGTTTGTAAATAAACACATCTTACTGGTTTTACTTACAAGTAATCATAATGCAGTGGATAAAAAATGTAGTACTACACGCGGGATGTAATTATACACTTTTAATATCGTCCGGTCTACACATAATTAATTCCTCTCCAAAATTTAATTAAATTAATGCACAATTACCGTCTTATTACTTCGTCACTATATGGAAATATAATAATAATGCGAGGTGACTTCACGAGTATTCCCAATGGCCATCATTGCAGTGTAGGTAAAAAGGAATGCACCTACCGCAGCCTTGAACAGATTCTTATTTTTCAATCTAAATCTCCTATTTTTGGTTCTCATAGACACACACACTGTTTTGCAGCCTGGTACGTAGCAAGTTCTGTTTAAACAAAGCATTCTAAATATTTAAACCAAACGGGCTTAACCTTTATCTTCCGAGTGTGTCTCTCCGGCACAAAAATTATGTCCCTAGACTGCCGAGCGTGTTCGTTTGGCACAATGATTGACATTTAAAAAACACTGGTCATATAAATAACCCCGGCCAACAAGGCTTACGACTACGGAAAAACTCAGGAAGGTAAAGGTTAATGCATTCAAATTAGAATCAGTCCAGCAAACATCGTTGTCAGCACGCGATGGACGTTTCGTAAACCTCTTACACATTTCCTGTAATAGATATTTCCTCTCTAGCATTTACAAATTAACTTTTAGGTCACAAAAATAGCAAGATATTATTCAAACCGTCAAGTAATTCATATCTCCTCGATCGTTATTGAGTATTCACCACAGTCTCACGTTAACAACAATTAACTAAGTCTATTTACGATTCAAATGAAAAGACTTTTTTTGAAGTGGCACCAAGGACTGGGTGAACCTAAAGTGGAAATTTAGACAAAAATTCCAAACATTTAAATCCATAATATATTCATGCGTGTGACTAAAGAATCCAGGATGGTGGCCTATGATTAAATCACAGAGTTATGATAAAATTCTTAACTTTTTATTTCCTTTGAAGCTAACTCAGAATATTTCAACTGTGCTTGGAAGGACTCTACTCCATATTAAAAAGTTCATGATTTGCATTTGATCCGAGTTAGTGGGCATTGTCGCCACCATTGAGAAAGTTTTTTTATTTGCAAGTTCTTAGTCTGAAGGAAGACTATGGACAACCATTTCCTGAAAAGATAGTCTTTGTTGAATGGGTGTGATTTTATGTAATGAGAGGGGGAAAGATGTTATTTCATTTTAGTGAGGCTGAAATACCTCCCCTAGGCCATAAAGGTAAAGGAAGGGTTTGTGTGTTCCGTAGACTGCTTGTGCAATGATGATAGGTCCTTGAGGGACCAACCTTGCTGTAAAGGCTGAGGCGTAAGAGAGAGAGGTTTGGTAGTTCACTCAGTACCTGTTTGTGTCTCAGTCTGCGAGACTGCTGTTAGAAGGAGTTAGTCCCCCTAGAGGTGGCCTTTTAAAGTAGTTGTGCCACATTGAACAATATGTGCTGAGGCAGGCCATGTGAAAACATGCCAACTATCTATACCTAGGGAAAATGAACACTTACCTAGGTTGACAATAAGAAAATTAAGAGGTTTGGCCCACTAGGGTGGGTACAATGCCCAGCAGCTGTGGAAGTAAGGTTTTCACATGAAATATTTGCCCAGCAACAGAGACCTGAGCGGTAGAAAAGAGGGTGCAAAAGGACCATATCATTTAAAGTTGAAAGAGGAATGTTGTAAATATTCCTAAAAGCATAGTTATGAGAAAAAAATGAATTCTTGATCTTCTTTAAAGATACATTCACTCACCAAATTACATTAGTATCCATGAAGTGAAATGAATGGAACCCAAAATATTTCTATATATGTATTGAAGAGTAATAAAAATCCATAATAATTGAATTCTTTTAATATATAAAATGGAATACTTAACTGGGGCTTGACAAATAATTAGGATTTGATAGCATATGTAATGTTTTATGTCAAATATAAAATAAGGGTCTACCAAGATGCATAATAATGGTGGAGCCTTAATATTGATATTTGTATAAGGGTTAAGTCCTTACCTGAATATGGAAACACAAGCCCATCAACTCATCCAGCTTTCCTAATACTGTTCCCCTGACAGCACATGGAAAAAACACATTGCTGACTGCTGACATTCAAATTTGATCAATAACTCCATATCAATATGAATTTGAGAACCTTTCATGCAAAGCATTAATATTTTTTCCGACATGCTGAGTGTGTGGAGTTATCATGGTGCAATTAGTCCAATCAACTGAAACTGATGGAGAACACAAAGGAATTCTAGAGCGAGTACATTTTCTGGAGATGGCTGTGCTACGTGATCATCTCTTTTCTGGATTAAGACTTCGCCGCTAGTTTCTCCCCACCTGTTCATCCTTTCTAAACATCAGTACGGAAGAAATGTGATGATGATGTTTTCACTCAGTCATACACCCTTCAGAATATTTAAATGAATCCAGTATTTTAAATTGGGCTGCAATTTTCTTTGCCTTTACTTCCAGTTATTGCTTACTCTCCCACTACTATATACTCCCTTATTTAACATTTTCTCAACCTTCTTGAAGAAACCTATAGATGTTCTCCATTACATCTGTAATGGATACATCTCAATTTCTTTCTTATGGTAAAACTTTGAGTTTTTTTGTTTTCTCTGCATTTGGTACTGTTTTAATTATTGTCATTCACTCACTCTGCCACTTTCGAAATTAAATCAATTCACATGGCTTTTCTATTTGTAGGAATGGGAAAAATTCATTTAAATTGTTTTTGCTTCCTTTTGTCAAACTCCTTATGAACTTATTTTTAAAATAGCTCAATTCCTCATATTTCCAGTTTGATATCATCTTACTCAACGGGTTTAATAGCCTTCATATTTTGTTGTCCTTTCTATAATAGTGCTCTGCTATGGTAATTCTTCTTCATATTGCTATCACTTTCCATAGATAATTGGCCTACTCTATCAAATTAACAATGCCTACTGTATCTTAAGAGTTTTTCTACATATTCTTCCTATATACCCTACTGTCTATTAATAAAGTCAAGTCTGTTGAGTTTATAACGCTGTATCTTCAAGTAGGGTCAACCGATTTTAAGAAAATAAAATGCATACGATAGAATGATCATTTCTACGTTTACTGATGAGTTTAAAAATTTTTTCCTATCCTTATCTACACTTTTACAATATTTATTTTGAAAAAAGGCCTGGTTTTCGGCGCTCAAAACCCTATGGCCCGAATCCATGTTATCGCCATTCTCTTAATATTTTTTGTAGAGTTAAGAAAGTTTGATAAAAGTTAGCCTAACATGTTTCTAACATACCAAAGGGAAAAAATTATTTCTATGATGAGTTTTACACGAGCTGATGTAAAAGTTGTATACCTCGGCTAATTACAAAACTAACGATGCGATTGAGGCTTGAGTGATACCGTTGTAACTGCAATGATGCCAGCTTTATAAATATGTACCTAACCATTAGTTTAATATCCTGGGATTTCCAATAACGATTTTTATTAATTTTTCCTTTTCTGCCTGCTCAAACAGGAAAGTTGGGTGCGTGACATTGCCACTGGCTACCCATAGAATTTAAATGCCGGATCACTCTAATGGCTCATGATGCACGGAGCGGCAAGAGCTGACAGTTTTGAGCGATTTCCCCTACCTTACCCTAGCATGCCTCGACGTTCCTTCCACGAAGAGTTTCTCTGCATGTAAAATAAATATAATTAAAAATTGTTATCAGCGCCGTAAGCTCAACGGAATCAACTTTTTTAATGGACAGCAAGTCTGTTTGCCAGATTGACTGGACCGGTTGCCTATGTTGCCAGGAGGTCAAGCCTCAGAATGAGGCGCTTAGTGTCAACTAAATGAGGAATGTGTTCTACTGACAATTGCAATGTCTTTCCTTAACCAAATTTGTTTCACTGTTCTTATGATTCTAACGCTGTGTGTATCGGATGAAAGAAGACCTCATATATGTATGAGTCTGGCTTGCAGGTCCAGCTCACCAAGCCAGACTCGGAAGCTGGGCTCAGATATATAGCAACACATGAATGAGAGGCTCATGCATTTCAGTAACCAGCATGCTTGCTGCAACCTGCTTTGATGAACTCAAGAGTCCAGAGAGGGCTAGAATTACTTATGGTTCCTCGAAGGTGGCAAAACTCTATAGTAATAAACTTGATACACAAAGTATTCTTTTCAATATGGGTACTAAAATTCTCCATTTCAGTTTCTACATCTTAGATAAAAAGACAAAAATTGTCAATTTAACTAAGACAGAAGGCTTGAAGTACTACTCCATTCGGAGAGATAAATATATGATGGCACTTTATATTACTGATGTCAATACAAATGGCTGCCTTATTATCATCACAGAATTAAAAATACTGAAAGATATAACACTTATGCCATTACTATCAACTTAACCTATGAGATTTAATTGTCACCACCATGAAAAAATATTATTGATAATTCAACTGTCAAATGAATTTGAATTGAAACAATGGGCTTTCCTTATTTCTTCTCCTTTCATTCAACACCATTCTCATTACAACCCATTAATCAGATCAGGGGTTTTCTTAAAGCTGCTCTGTAATGGTACTATTCATTTGAAATATTATGCTGGTTGCCTCATGATTTTTTATTATAATTCACATTGTTTGTTGCAAAACATTCCTTTTGGTAAGGTTTGTAAGGCATGTATAGTTAGGACACACAGGATTTTTGCTAAAAAGATATTTGAGAGTCCCACTGTAGTGATCTTGATAAGCTCACTCTGTGGGCATACAATATGAAACCTCATTCTTTACACAGTTATTACGTTAATACCTTGGGTACACAAGAGCCATAATCATCAAGATCAACAGCCAAGAATAATTTTGATAAACGACTGCTTTGCTCTAGATGGGAGCGGAAGGAAAACCTTTGCTGAATAAAATGAAACAATGTCTCATTCGGTTCATATCCCTGGGTTTCTGGTGAACTCGGGCTGGGCTTTGGGGAAGGAGGTTGAGGTTGTTTGGCTCAGTCGGGCCTACACATTGAGCTTTCACCCCATCAGGTGTAAATCAGGCCCCAGCCATATTGGGCTCATCCCCCTATCAGGTCGGTCTTCCCTCAACAATCGGGCCTGGGTTGCAGGTCTGTTGTATACCATATCCATCACTGACCAGTAAAAATTTATTATTATTACAGATTATACTGGTTAGGGTAGGGGAAGACAAAGCAGTGATGCAAGGATGTAAACTAATTCTGTTTCATCTCAATGTGCATGCTTTTTTTTAGTATCCCTCCTGGTAAAAGGTAGGTTATGTTGAAGGTCAGAGAATCTCCTCCAGGTTTTCTACTCTGCCAAGGTCAAACCTATCTCTAGTATTTCTTTTTTTGCCTTTGCATATGATCTACCCTAGTCCATCCCATCAATAAAACATTCTTCCCTCTATCACACTCTTGAGCAATCAATCGCCACTTCCTCCAGCCACCTACTCTGCCTATCCATGATCTCACTCAAGTTTCCTTTCCACACAGACTTCTGAGCACTTCTTCATTTGTCTTCCTTTCCCTCTATTGTTGTTTAAACCTTGTGTTTGTTACTACTAATACATTTCTCCTACAGAAATCAACTGCCATGTCACTGCAATAATTTCTAGTTCCCAATGCAATCCCTCTCACTTCATATCCATCCCCCCCTCCACCCACCACTGCATTCCAGTCCCCCATTACTATCAGGATTTTCTTGCCCAGGACTTACCTAATTATCTCCTCTAGCTGTTAATACACCCCATCCACCTCTTCCTCACTATGGTTACTTCTGGGCATGATCCTCTGGATCAATACAAAATTGATGGGAGTGCATTTCTACCATTAGTATCCTGACACTCACCTGTTCAATGTTTATTACTCTCATCCCCAATTATGCATTCAATACTTGGGTTCCTCCTGATGACTCTCATCCCCATCACTATATTACCCTGTAACTATCACTGCAGTAGTCTCTGCTATCCCTCTCACCTTACAGAGCCTCACGGCATTGATGTTCCCCTTCCCATTTCCTGTTTAGTATTTCCTAGCTTCCCAGCCATCATCATTGTTCTAAAGTTCCTATTTTAATTGGTACTTTCCTCCTCTCTCTTCTTTTCCGTCTCATCTCTCGAGGTCATTGTATCCTATGACTTGGTCGCGCAAGGAATTTGTGTGATGACAACCAGGGTCTTGATTCCTCTGCTGCTGGCATCCCATAGTTGCCAGGATTCATTTCTCTTTGAATGACTTAACATATTCTGGGTATTTAATAGTTAAGAGGGGCTTCCACCCCACTTCCCAACAGTATTTTTCATATGACACCATCACAGGACTACCTATCGTCTGGTCTCTACCCTTCGACCTATCTGGCATGGGTGGCCCCACCGGGAGCAATTGTAGTTGCTCCAACCAGTCCTGCTTTATGGGTCATTGGAACATGCAAGCCTTTCCACCACATCAAGGTTGTAGTCTAAGAAGAGCTTTAATATGTAATAAATTTTAAGATCATATGGAATAATTACAGCAGGTCAAACAGCATGGTATACCTCCATATCATGTTTTGGATGAAAATGGAGATAATAGTCATGATATAATAGTGCAGAATTACACAAGCAGAGCATCAATGAGGACAAAATTGATGAAAGGCAATTTGAGCAAGTATCCTCCAGATCCATGCCCAGGGTTTGTTCTCTGAGCAAATGCTTCCATTATTGAAGATTCACTAGGATGTTTCCGAAGACACAACCAAGGATCACTTAAGCAATGCTTTTCAACGATTGGGAAAATATGGCTTAAGGGACTTGCTTGAAAGATGAGAAGAGGAATAGGGATCCATATCACTGCTGCTACCTCTTAACTCGTATGTGCAAAACCAGCGTGATTCAGCTAGAGGAAACTCTAATACTTAGCAGGTGGATTGCAAGAACGAAGTTAAGTACTACGTATGGTCAGAAAAAGCTCCTTTCTTCAAACAAAATTTTCCCTTTTCTAATACCCAGCGTTGAACCTGATAATTATATGAAATTGTACCTCAACATTTCCCACTGATTGCAAGTTTCCTAAACACTAAGGTTCAAACGAAGTTTGAACACTTACAAACTAATGAGCTTTCCTCCAGGAGGCCAAGTTTCATGGAAAGAAAGGACCTGCAATTAGCAACAAAGACTAAAAAATTGAACAGGATAATTCCCGAATGCGTCATAGCGATTCATTCGCTTGAGGTAGCACGAAGGAGGCCATGGATAGCACAGTTCTCCTTTTCATATTGAGTGAGAACAGCATGCGATGATGAGGAGACGAACGAAGCAAGAGTGGAAATATGAAAACACAGTAACGCACTGAGGAATGTATCCATTGATTGGGAATAGACAGCACGGAAGAGTGCCAAGCCAAAAACCGGTATGATTGAGACGCAAATATTTTCGCATTTTCAGGTCAATTTGCACCTAAGCTAAATAGAATACGTGAATGAAAACTAATAAATAAAGGCTAGCTGGAACTCAAGTCTAACGTAAGCGCAATGCTTCAGAAGTGGCGCCTTCAACGGGACGCTAGCCATGGCATAAGTGAAATAAGTTTATGGAAATGCATTGTAGCATTTTCAGCATCTATTTGAATCGAAAACAGCTAAAACACCTATGCTTTAATTATTAGACAAATTAGAGGTTACAGAGCTACGAGACACTACGTCAAGATAATTAGCATGAGCCTTTCAGTTTTCTCGCGTCAAAAAAAATGCCTTTACATCTCTAAAGATTCTGAGATTCGAGCCAGAAGTAATTTCACTCTCTCTTCTAGACGCTATCACCAGCTCGAAAAGAAAATGTATGCACTCTCACTTATTCTAACTTACTGAACTTAACTGATCACAAATTAGCAAGCATGTCAATGTTGTCAAAAAAAAGCCTGAGCCTCAAAACACATTGGTGCCGATATTTTACAATTAATATTCCCGACTCGTTGTAACAATACCAATAAGAATTATAACATCTAACAACGCAACTAAAACAAAATGAGTAAATAGTAACGCTACACGATTGGAGCATTCATTTAGAGAATTTCATTTTCACGAAAAGGAAAAATACATAAAATGCATAATCCTGCTAAGAAGAAGCCAGTATCACAACGCGTACATTTATTATCCAAATGACTGCACTATTCTGTAACACAACACCATTACTGCCAACACAACATCAATACCGACGCCGTAGAAATTGCGAATTCCGATTCTCAATTTCGAAAATTGTCGTATGGTGTCGCTTTAACCCTTCTGAATTGCACTTTCGTTTATTCGTTCGGTCGCACAGAGCAAGGAGTGTTAAAGGGACCGAGAAGGTACTAATTCAAGGTATAAATGCTATTGTGTCATTTAGATGTCTCTTTTAATCTGAAAGCTGTTTGCAATGATAATGAGCTGGTGGTTGATGATGGTATTTTTCTGTATTTGATAGATGTCTTCTACTGGAGTGTTACGGCTCGCCAAACCTCAAATGCGAGGAATTCTTAATTCCCAGATTACGAGAAATATTTCTGTTGCTTTTGTTCTTAGTATTTGCGCTGGAATGGGATACAAATTTCTCGTTAGTGATCCACGCAAGAAAAGGATCGCCGAGTATTACAAGTATGTACCGAGCCAATGTCTCTGCTGTAAATTATGAGATAAGCTGTTATAATATGAACAAAATTTAAGACGAATCTATGACTATTTGCAGGACATACGATGCTGATGCAGATTTCGAAAGAATGAGGAAGGCCGGAGTGTTTCAATCAGCCAGTTCGAAGTGACCGAAATATACTTTGTTTCTATAAATTGTAATGTGAATAAACCTCCAATTCTCTGTAGTAATATTGTGTTAATAAAATTATTTAGTCGCACAAGGTTGCATTTTGGTGCTTTTTTTATCATAGGTAGCGGCAAAGGTTGCCCTCACCTATTTGGTCAAAACCGGGTTATATGTGTAGTAACTAGTGGTAAGTTGCAAGCAGGAATGTTTAATCGATCACTGCTGCCAACGCATCATGGAAAGGTAATTGTTTGCACCTCATAAACCATCTCAAAGAAAGTGGTACGGAATGTTAGATTGAAAGGAGCAAACCTTATGGCTAATATTCAGCATTGCACATACAGGACATATTTTGTTGCTACTATAAACTTAGAGAGCCTCTGCTCCAATAGGAGTTCACAAAAACTCGATTTCAACATGGCTGGTGGCGGGAAGGTTTCCCATAATGCAACTGATTGATTTGCGCATGTCAGTTTGGAGCATTGCAAATGGCGGCACTTGTTATTGTTCCATGGCGTTTATGACTTCGTCCAAATTATGCCTGAATTTTCCCTACTACCAGGTAAGCTATGCCTTATTGACAATGAATTTCATTCGTTGGGTATGTGAGTAGTGTGTCAGTTTCGTCGTATGCTGCCTGTCGTCCTTCGTGAAGCTGTATATTAAAGGCCAAAATTGGTGTTACGGAAGATTTTCCGTCTTTACGGGATCAGTTTTCGAATCTTGAACGACATTCTGCCGATGGAATTAAGTGCCTCAAGATGATTGAAAGACATTATAGTTATTTAAAAATGATGCCTACGACTTTCGAGTATGTGAGTGTTTATTAGTTCTGTTTTCGACGGCTGTGTGTGTACTCATTTTGACGGAACTATAGAAGCATGCTGCAGCGGAGCTCCACTCCCCCATGTCACAAAATGGAGGTCGCAATCCCCTTGAACGGCTTGGATATCGTATGAAGCAGTCTACTTAGTTATAATGCTTGATTTGGTGATAAATTGCTTCGAAATAGGGTTAAATGTTGTAGCATGACATATTTATTGGAAATATATGTGCATAGACAGGTATCGTGCCATGTTATGGAGTCTCCGTGGAAATGTTGACGAACGTGACCGAGTACCGTTCTGTATACAACCCGTAAATTAATTAGAACCGGAATTCCAGCGCACTTTTTAGGAATATTTTGTTTTAAGTTTGCATTTTTTATGTGACTATATGCATTTTACATGAAGATAACATGTTATAATTGATTAGTAGTCGCAACGGAAGTTAATGGCTGTCGAAAGTAAATCTTAGAGACACATGAAACAATTCACTATTATTGTCGTTAGTCTATCTTGAATCGGAATATATTAAGTTAACCCGTTTTTTATTTTTTGAGGGCATGATGATGGTTTTAACTATAATGAACAAATTTGACAGACCAGTTTCTGTATGGTCTAATAACGTTTGTAACAGGTTATTTTTAATGCACGGGCTTAAGTTTGTTTTTATGTTTTTGCGGATAATAATATCGTAGTGTGAGAAAGTAATGGCCAATTGTGTTGATGTCTGTAATTTTGAGATGTCAAGCAGTGTCAGGATTGTGGTGTCTTCTTGAGGTTCAAGTTGTGCGTTTGTACTCATTGAATTTTTGATCTACTGTAATATTTCTTAATGGATTTATAAATAGTGTAATGCATATGCCATAATTTCCGAATTCCAGATTGCCTAGTGATTTCCCAAAGACTTGGTTGGTTTTGCCCCTGAATGTGATCTGGAAAGCATGTAAGTGGATAATTTTCATTACTATTTAAACGTTTTATGCCTAAATTTTATAACTCCGTATGATACATAATTTTATAATGTCCAAATTTTTTTGGGAAACAGAGATGGCCGCAGACAGTGATGGAGATCTTATTGAAACTGTGGTCACATGTGAAGGAGATTTAACAGATCCAGCCTTCCCCGATAGATTCAATTATATTGTAAAAAATCTATGCAATATTTTGTGTACAGGTAAGTCATTTACCCAAGCTAGGCATGGATGGCTTAATGTCCATCTATTTCCTTAATTCCGGCTTTAATAATACCTTTTTTAAAATTTATTTATTTGACCAAAGCTTTGAAATTGTTGGTCACTTATAATTATTTCCCTTTTGTATGTATTCTAAGTAAATGTCATCAAACTTTATTTGTGTGCTTATTCCTAGGAAAAGAGGAAAAATTAAGGGTTTCCAAAGTGGAGCCATGGAATTCAGTGCGAGTGACCTTCACTATTCCTCGGGAGGCTGCCCAACGTTTGAGGCTATTGGCTCAACAGGGGGACCTGTCTCTCAGACAGTTGGGTATCTTATCTGTCCAGGTAGAAGGAGACCAGGTAATTCAAATTTTTAAGATTTTTTGAAGGACTTAATCCATTAAAGCATGATGCATTTCATCTTGTCGTTACGTCTTGAAACTGAGATCAATCTATTTTTGGTTGATAGGAGTTAACTCGGATTGTATTTCCATCTATCACAATTAGTTACACCTGGCATATGAAGTTCATAATTTAGCTTACTGAAAATCTTAATTTTGAAATTTAACATGTGACAAATTACTTCAGTATCCTTCCCACTCATCTGCAACTTATGGTAGTCTTAGATTTTCATGTCTCTTGAGGCACTGATCACCAGTTTCTGATTAAATTAGTTTGGAAAGTTTTGATTGTTTACCAATTGTGTATATTTTTGTTGTGAATGTCTAATTTGTAGGTAAATTTGCTTATTAAGGAAAATATGTCACTGGTAACGCCATTTACTCTTGGGGGGAAAATTAAAATCTAGAGTTGTAGTGTACTTAATCGTATCTGGCTCATCATCAAACTACATAGTATTTCAAGAGTATTTAAATTTTATAAATTCCTCAATGCTAAATACGTTTTTACTCTAAGTATGCTATTTATATCCATATTTCTTGATCATGCTTTCTAACATTTATTCCTATTATCATTTCTTTGGAACAAACATATAATTGCTGGTTGATTTATTTTATGTTTGAGTCACTGTTAATGCCTAGTTAGAGGAATGTGTTTCGTGATTTTGCACATTAGTAGTAATATGTTCTTGACCTTTCCATCAATGACTGAATATTTATCACTTTGATCATTTTCTTGTAGACTTTCGAAAAAATTTGAAGGTACTTTCTGTTGGCCAGTTTGGTGGTTTGTTTTTACTGCCATGCCCAGTAATATGATATATTGGCAAAGATATTTGCTTCATTCACACAGTAGAAGCAATGTACGTTTGTTTTTCGTTTCAGGTTATTTCTTTGACTATTGCTGGTCGGTTCAATGAGACCCAAGAAATTGTTCTGCAAACGGAGAATAGACCAGTCAGCAATGGCCCAGGCCCTCCACCTACCATCGACCCTGGACCAAGCAGTGCAGTGTCGGGAGGAGCAGTTCGCAGTGTTGCGAGGTTACTTGGAGCAGCAGTGGTGGCATCAGGTTCGGGAGTGACGCAGCCCCCATCTCTTGTAGCTCCCCCTACTACGCCAACACCAGGAGGACCAGTGGGGACCACACCACCTCCTCCACCACGTCCTCCTGATCAGTTCCGCAGTCCTAATGTTGTTGCCCCCGGGAGTGATCCTATCCCTATACCCCCGAAGAATGTGTCTGTTGCTGCTCGGCCCGGTGGATATGGCCCTTTTCCTTTTGCGAGTATGACACATGCTGCTCATGCTATGCAAAACCGGGAGTCACATCACCAAGGCTCAACTGTGGCTCCAGCAAATTCATCTGGAACTCCAGCTTCAGCGGTCTCTTCTACACAAACTGTTGGACCTGTTGTAGCTTCTCCTGCCGGTGCTCCTCGTCCCTCATCTACCCCTACTAGGTTCCCCAATGTTCCCCCTCCACCTTATCCAGGTACCGCTGCTGGAAACCTGCCTCCATCCAATACTCCACAGCCTGCTTCTGCCTTTGCTGCCACTCCTGCTTCTGGTACCCCGCCTGCCAGTGTTACAGTGGCTGGAACAAGCATCCCAATTCGTCACCCTGCACCCAGTCCTGTGGCTAACTGCACCCCTGCGCGTCCCACAAGTGGTGATCGTCCATCTGCCCCCAATGTAGCCCTTTCCAGTCCCCTGTTGGTGAATCTTCTTCAGAATGATGGTGGTACCACTCCTGGGCGAATGCCACCACCTTCAGTGGATAAGCAGCGCAAGACTAAAAAGGTTACTGCAAGGCGGAGGCCAGTGGCCGGAGAGGTTTCTTCTCCTGGCGGGTCATCACCATTGTTGTCACCTGGTTCTCCATCTTCTAATTCCTCCAATCCTGACACATCACAGCCTTTTCCTGTGTCTCCTTTTAACATATCCCTTGCCACTGTCCCCAATCTCAATCTCTCCCCCCCTCCAGTTGTTGAAGGTACTGCAGCTGCTTCTAGAACAACACCTGATAACTCCACTAGCTCTCACGTGATTCCATCACAGCCCCAGCACCTCCAAATTTTGCACACAAATTCCCACCAAAATGTGGGGCAAGCTCAAGCTGGATCCATATCTGCAGGCATAGTGAGGGCTCGACCCCAGACCAATGGGGAACAGGCAGTCCTTGGTTCCAATCATCAGAGAGCACCCGTGGGTCCCAGTGGAAATGCCTCAGTCTCTCAACCCTCTACACAGATAAATGTTCAGTCCAAGCACAGTATTATGCGTGGTAGTAGTAGTGGGGTTGTAGGAGGAATCAGTTCTGGGCTGGGAAGGGGAGCTACAAGAGGACCTGCACCTCAACCAAGGCCTGTGGGTGCATCCCCTCTTCGATCACCTCACACCCAGGCTCCCCCTCCTTACCCAGGAGTACAACAGGTCTCAACAAGAATGCAGAGACCACCATCTGCTATCCAGAATCAGCAGTCCACTGTGGTACACAATTCTATTTCTCACTCTATTCACCACAAAACTGTGCTCAGTGGGCAGTATAGTGCCGACTTTAAGTTTACTCCAACTAGTGTCAATGCTGACACTCGCATTGGCATTCCTGGCGTCCAAGCACCAGTTGCAACCCCTACCAAGACCACAACAGCTACAACATGGGGTCAAAGGGCACAGCAGATGTCATCACTGCAGGAAGGGACAGCAAATGTGGCTCAAACAGTCAAGTCAGGTGGCAGAGACTCGCCTACTGTCTCTGAAATCAATTCAAGTGTTGTTGGCAAGAAAGAAACTAGTCAAAAGAAAGAAAGACGGGAAGCAAGTCCTCCACCTCCCTCTCCTCCCCCTCTCACATCATCTGGCAAAAAGCGTCAATTCCTCATTAATCCACTCACTGGGCATTTGGAACCCATGCCTAGCGACAGCAGTTCAGAGAGTGAACCAGAATTGCCCCCAGAGCCCTTTTTCCCTAGTTTCCATGAGAGACCTGATTCTGTTTTTTCTGACGAGGAGGAGTCTAATGTTAGCACTGTTTCTCGGAAGGAAACAACAGATCAGTCTGATTCTGAGGCCACTGTCAAATCTACTGCCAGCTCAATCGAGTCTCGACCCAGAACTGGATCAGGCGAAGCCTCACAGAGCTCTTTGGTTTCTTCTGGCCAGGTCTCGAGGGAAAATGTTGGTGGTCCTCTCACATCTGGTAATGGGCCTGGAGAAAAAATCAAACTGCGATTGAAGCTTGAGAAGAGTGAGCCTGTTACACAGGCATACAAAGTGGATGTCTCCTTTGTAAATGTGCCTCCAATGAAGAAAGCTGACAAAACGGTGGGAGGAGGAATGAGTGGGTCAATAGGGAGGACATTTAGTGTTGGATCCCTCAGTTCTGGAGTTTCTGGCAATGTTGGAAGTCCGCTTACAAGCTCTGGCTCTCATGTGCCCTCTGGGATATCTGGTCAGATGGGAGTATCTGGTAGTGGTGAGCCTCGTGTGCCTCCCCTTCACATATCCCTCCGAGGGCGAAATGCTGCAGTTGTGGTGGGGCGTAAAGAGGAGAAGGATGGTAAGAGATTCAGGGAGAAGGAGATGAGTAGTGATGGCAGTGGCATGGTTGGTTCACCGGGGTCGGCCATCTCTGGGAGCATCAAAGGTAGTTGTCCAACTGGAGTCAGTGTAATGCATCCGGGAGGAATAATGGTGAGACAGCCTCCGGAAAAAATCAACAAGAGGAGCAAGGTAAACAGGTCGAGGGCGAGAGAAGGTGTGTTGGGTGGTGTGGAAGAAAATAGGCTTAAAAGACCATCAGCGTCAAAGACCCCGAAAGCTAAAGTTGTGAAAGAGGCAACTCCCAGCTCCACACTTGGATCAATTTCCGGTGTTGGTCATGTGATGAGTGGCAGATCAACTGAGGAACCCTTAGAAACTAGTGCAATGAGGTTAAAAACCAAGTTAAGGGACCTGGATGATGTGCCACTCAAGTCACGAACAAGGGACCGAAACTTCGAGGAGCAGGCATCTAAAGGGTCAGGGGAGATAGTGGCTGGCTCAGTAACGGTAGAAATGGGTAAACTACCTCCCAAAGTGCATGATGAGCATACTGCCATTAACAGAGTGCATTCTGGGAGCCCAAGGCCCATTGACACTGAAGGAAAGGCAGGATCCTTGGGATCTCTGGTAGTGGCCGGGGCTCCAGGAGCCCACAGGGGTAAACGGAGAGGGGAGGTAAAGAAGAAGGCAGGCATGGTTGGGGCTTCATCACTTTCATCTTTTCTGCCTCGCAAAGACCATCACATGTCATCGGGAGAGATCCTTGAGAGTGAGAGTGGACGAGTGGAATCAGCTGGCCGAGGTCGAGGAGGAAGTGGTGGTGATCTCAGAGGTGTAGGCAAGCAAGTTGGGGGAGATGGACTACGGAGGATGAGGGTGACTGGTATGTTCTCCTCCTTGCCGTCCCTGGGAGCCAGCCATGGCGAGGCAGACAGTGTTGCGAACACACCAAGAAGTGTGGCTTCGGGAGTGATATGCTCAGGAGCGAGTGGTGGTGGTGGCAGTTCAAGAGTGCATTCAAGGCGAGAAGGGCGTAGTGAGAGCCTTGAAAGGACGGCAATGCCGAATGTTGACAGTGGGGTCTCATCGACTGGAGTGCTCAGGAACGCTCGAAGTGTTGAGGCAAGGTACGGTCATTCATCAATGGAGAACGGTGAGTTGGCAGTGGGGAGTCTGTTGTCGACACCTGGGGCCAAGAGAAGTGTGGGAGGAGGTGCAATGTTTGGTGGGAGAGAGGTGAAAGGATGCGTGGGGGCTATAGAAAGGAAGGTTCCAAGTGAGAGCAAAATGGAAGAATCCAAGGTTTTGCATCCCCAGGGTCGAAGGAACCATCCAAGTGATAAGGATAAGGATCTCAGTTTCACAGGTAACATTTATAGTATTCTTGGATTAGCATCTATAAGTAGTTTTTTGAAATAAATCGAATTGACTTCCAAAGTTGAGTAATTGAGTATGGCCATTGTTACCAAATCTTTATACTTGTTTGCTGTAATGATTTCAATTACACTGCTGTCCCTCTCAGTGGTACTAATACTAAGCTAGATTTTTTTCAAGGTAGTTTTGAATTTTTCCCTAGTTGTTGAGGCCATATTCCATTTTTTTATATTTCAGCAGCTGTAAGTAATAGGAATTAAATATTTTTTATAAATAGTGTAAAAATTATGTTTTATGTCACTGAAGTTCCTAGTAATGAATGAAACACGCTTGTACAAGTCCTTAACTTGACTCATTTTATTCACGCCTTAGGGGAAAAAGTCTTCACATAGGATGGTATTTTTGCTTTTCAGTGGATATTTCTGTGGTTAATGATTTATATTCAAAGATGGTAGAGGAAATATACTAGGTACCTGCTGTAAATTGTCCAACGAGATTGAGGTGTTAGAAATTCCCCTTTTTAAATGAATTGTTTTTGGGTGCGCACCCCTATGATTTCTTATGCAAAGTCCTGGGCATTTGTTATTGAATATCTCGGGAAGTAGTGCAATAAGTGGCAGATATTGTGTTATGGCAGATAAGTCTATGGAATGGTGAGGTATTTTTCTATAAAATGATACCAGATTTATTATACCCTGGTGGATATGATATTCACCTTCTCTACTCACTCAACTATCTTAATGGTGTGATTAATATTGTTGAACTGAGAATCCCTATTAACTCTGCATTTTCATCAGGAGGGTAAAATTCTTTCTTAAATATCGGTAATTTGCAAGTAGCTTTTATATTATTTTTATATAAACTCCTCATGTAGATTTTTGCAGTTACTTATTTGATTGCAGGTTTGATGTTCACACAGCAGTGGAAAAATATCCCTTATAAGGAAAGTTATGAAGCATTTAAAAGAAATTGTACTAAAGCTAAATCTAAAACTTAATTTACTCATAGTATATGCTGCATCACATCATTACATTCTAAATTAAATTTACATTGTGAATTTAGCATTGTGTTGCCTTAAATTTTGAAATGACCCATTTTTTTTCCTTAATTTGCTGGCTTGCTTTAGGAAGTGGTGTATAAATGTAATACATTAAAGATTTGGAAAAAGTTAGGTCTTATTTTCCATATTAAATGTGCCACTCCACTAATAACAAGAATGAATTACCATATATACTTAGTGCAAAATAGTCTCTTGGGTGTTCTGCATATCACCTAATAGAACTAGGAATTGAATAACCTATTAACGGGTAAAAAGTAGGTCAAAATAAATTCATTTCTCCTTCTTGTGTGGCAATCTCACTCTTTGTCTAGCTCTTTTGTTATCATACTTGTCTGAACATGGTACTTAGTAGTAGTTTAATTATATTGCTCATCAAATTACGGTAAGAGTTTTGCTTTGGATCACAGAAATGTCATGTCAGAAATTCGTATCACAGAAATGTCATGGAAATTTCTTCATTATTCCATGTATTCTTGCTGTACATTTATTTATCTTAACCTATGAAATTTAGTTCACCTTTGCGCTGGGATTACCCCTTCATGCATAGCCAATTATTAATTGATATTTTTTGTGTGAAATATTGAATGAAAAGTAATGCAATTATTTAATGATCGTTCTTCAGTTAATTCAATGCTCAACATTGAATCTTTGGTCATAGGTGTGTCTTTTTTCCTGATTTTTTTTAAACCTGAGCGACTCTTCAATTCCTTGCTCATCAATGACTATCCACTGAATTGTCTCATCAATCACATCTGATGCTATCATTTTACGAAGCGTAAAATATATCTGGAAAACTCTGCAAGTTTAACCGTAAAACTCCCTATTTCATACTTTTTATCTATGAATTTAATACCTCAGTCGCTGCTCAGTTTTGTGGTACTCGAGCATCTGGCATTCTCATGCTACCATAATGAAAATTAGAATTTGATAGACATTTCGAACTTGCAATGGCATATTGAGTCTTATGGCCCTAGTCTTATATCTTAGTCTTAGGCTTATAAGTCGGGGCCCCGGTGTCGGTGGGGTAAAGTCCTCGCCTTTTAATCCGAGGGTTTGAGTCCCACCTGTGTATATTATTCACTTCCCAGGACATGGGTGTTAATGTTCGTCAAATGATATATTAAAACACTTGTAATTGGGGAAACCTGTGAGTGTTAAAGAAATTATTATTATTATTATGGTGTTTAGCCCATTTTCAGTGATTTTAAAACACTGTCTACCATGGTAGTAGGAAGTCTGAAGTATATTTTATGAACTGCATCTATATTGATGTGCACACAGGAGACATGTGAATGTTTTTCAGTGCAATTACCATTTTTGTTTTGGGCTGTTTTCACCTCTCACTGAGGGTTGCTGTTGACAAAGAATGACCATCCAGGACAAAAGCAGAAACGTGTCATTTTGACTTACAAATGTGAAGACTGAAATTAGCTAGAGACTAAACTTGGGTTAGGGAGTTAGAGGGTTGGGTTAGGGTTAGGTTTGGGAGTAGAATGCTGTTGGCTAAAGTTGTGTTGTTCAATCAGCTAAAAATGAAACTTGGCTGATACTAACATAATTATTGCCTCATGCTTTGCTTGGAGACGAATCATCCTACAATGAAGAGAGTTTTCAAGGCTTATGTTGCCAAAATAATAAGAATATTGAAATCATGCATTGCAAAGTATTAGAATTAGTGAAATGCTGAAGTGCCACTCATCCAGTTTAAAAAAAAATTTTTGTGATGAACTTGACAAATGGTTGGATGTTTGCTCGGATGCCCCTCTCCTGGTGATATTAGTCACAAAGAGATTGTTTGAAAGGACACCTTATGGAACACTTGATATCTGTAATTAGACGAAAGCGATGATGAGGAAAAATACATTGCACCAGTCACCTGGTGGGTTGATTTCCAAGCATTTGAATAATCCTAAAATTTGTGGGGCAGTCAAAGAAGAGCATCATCCTGGCTGTAATGCTATTTCACCATCTGCATTCAAACTTCTCAGTTTGCAATTGTCTCTTTAACTTTTGCATTTTTAGAAGAGAGGAGGAGGGAATGAAAGCAAATGGATGTAAGTGAGGTATCTAAGAAAATTGTCTCGTCTCCTCAAAGCTCAATATCAGCTTTGTGTGAAGAAGCAATTGCTGGCCCAGTGGATGACCCTGAGGAATTGCCAAACTGAAAGATGGAGTATAGTCAGGTGATGGCCGGTAAATTGGGCCAAGCCATTTTTTTGTCTGTTTTTGCTCTATTTTTGTTTCTTGATAGTTTCTTTTTCCCCTTGTAAGAATTTTTGCCGTCTTGAAATATTCATCTTTTCTTCTGACAGCAGTTGAGTACATGGTGGTAGGTCGCATTCTGATGGTCCTAAATTGCTATTATTTTGAGGGCTAATTCTGTGGAGTTGTTCCTTATTCCAAGGACTCCAGAAATTTCATCTCCCCATTACAAATCCGTATAGTGCAGGTGTGCAGAGTATTTAAGACATTCAGGAAGTGAAATGATCCTATTGGAAGAATTATATTTTCCAGACATATTTGTAAAAAAGGTAGTTTATTGGATTCCCTTTGTTTTTTCAAATTTGACCTGTCTACTGAGATTTAATTAAAAGTAAACCTATTTTATTTGCTTTCCAGAGGCATTTTTTATGCAATGGGCTTATTCATATAACTTGCAAACCTCATGTCTGTTGCATGCCAATTAAGTGGAAGTTCACTATAACTGCGAGGTATTTAAAGCTATCAATTGAGCATTGTGTTGATTTTGGATAATTTTTGTATAATTTGTATTATTATATATTTTGTGAGACACTTGATTTGGTATTTTTATTTGTTCATTAATTGATAGTATTGGTGTTATCTCATAGAATGTTTCCTAGTTCTTATATATATATATATATATATATTATAATTTTTTGCGTGCTTTGTGTTTACAAATTATGTTACTTCAGTACTAAGAAAGAAAACATTATGCTCCAGTTTTTGTGTTTTCTGTGGAGATTTTATCCAAAAATGAACGAATTAGTGTTGATATTTCCATGGGAATGATAGGCTGATCTGTGGGATAATTTAAGACTTTTTTAGCAAATGGTGCATATGTTTTGGAGAAAGAACTTTGAATCTTTCAGTGGTGTTATTTAGGCATTTATATGTAGGTGCACAGGTTTGGTTCACATATAAAACCTTGTTTATTGAGTAGCAAACAATATATATAATCCGTTGTCTTAATTTCACTGAAATGCAATACACCCTGTTACTAAAACCGTTGGTTTAGAGCCAATGATTGTGAATATCTTGGACCCCTTTCTAAGAGCTCATTTTGAACAAGGCATCCTGCCATTTTAATGTTTATCAGCAAAAGGTTTCTCATATATTATAAGTTAACCTAGAGTATGAAGTACCCAATCATTCTCTTTTTTCCGAGGAGCATTTGATTCAGTGGCAGTTATTACAAGGTGATTGTCCATGCTAGTAGAGGGAACACCCAACCCTTTGTTTACTGAGGCATACTCTGCTGACTCACTGGGTCAAGGTCACCTTACTCCTAAATGTATGGCTTCAATTGCTTATGGTACAGAAGAAACTTCCTTTTTGTCTCTGCAATATTGTAAAAACTCTCCTCTTAGTGTGTTGCTGGGACACACAAAACATACACTAAGTAATGCTGTAGTGAGCTTCATAATGTTTATGTATGGTCAATGTTAAACATTAACCAATACTATCTTGAGGTATAAATTGTGTTGTTTGTTTGCTCAGATTTTTCCATCATGCAGCATTGATTCCAGGAATGTATGCCATGAAAATATTCAAATGAGGTAGATGCACCAGTTGTTAGCTCATTTTGGTAAAAAATCTAATATTTATAGCACAATTGACTGTACTTTTATTGCTTTTAAATTTGCCGATCAGAACATATTTTAAGGGTTTCTCCTGTTGACTGGTATTACTTTTGGGGCAATTGCTTAAATGGTTTGGTTTCAGCAGAATGTTTAATAACCACCTGCAAAAGAACCCCTGAGTCAGAGGACTACAAGTGCTCAGCACTCCATGGCATCAGTTATCTGCACTCTAGGAAGTCAGGAGTATGAGGGAATTGAAATCTTATGCAGGAATCTTTAGTTTGAATGAATGGAAAATAAAGTATTTTACTGTGATGTTGAATGTTAAAATAAACCTTTATACATATATTGCTTTCTTATCCCTTAGAAAGAGATGGGTGGAGGGTAGCAGTCAACCAATCTTAGGATTGAACGGCCAGTTATGATTATGATGATACACTAATGAAGGTTGACTTTCAGTGTTGAAACATGAATGAGTAGGATATTAACTGGAAAAAATTAAAAATGATTACAGCACTAATTTTGAAAAGGTATAAATAATAGCAATCAATGCTTCAAAATAATTTTTAAAAGTTAACGTTATTAATTATTATCAGGTCAAATATATGTAATTAATTTTAATTTTTACACTTAAGGTATTTCAAACAATTTAAAACAATATTTAGGCATTAAGGAAATAGTAATAAAAATACCCCTATTACCCTTCCTTATTACTGCTGGGGCATCAACATGAGAAATTAACTGCTTCCTGTGGATTTTAGATATATCTTTTTCATCGGGAATGATTGCTTACTTTCTGCCGTCAGCATCTTTAACATATTCACTTTGAAATTGAAGTGCCATTTGCATCATATTTTCAATGGTGTACATAGTCTGCACTAGGTTTATTATGGTGTACATTAACAAAATATTTCCAGTGACCAAAGGAAAACAAGGACACTCACCTATCTTTTACTTTCATCAGTGTAATGGATGCATTATAAAAATCTTTGCATCACTGTAAATCATTACCACTTAGCTTAATACTATTGAAGCATCAAATTTTGGCACAGTGAGAATTTAATGGACAAATATAGCTCGCAGGCTTTTCAGCTGAGAAATGGACACATTATCAAAATTTACTATTTCTGTGATGGTTCCCTTCCAATATATGAAGCATGACTTGATATATGTAAATAATTATTGTGTGTACGTTCAAGTAAGAAAAATGAGGAATATTTATCGCCACAATATGACTGGAACTGGTGACAAGCATTGAAGCCTCTGGAGGCTATTTTCAAACTTAAACCTTTATTTTATCCCTATTTCCCTCGTGCCTTGTGGCATGGTGGTTAGCATCCGTGTCTTATGGTGGTGATGTCCTTGTTTCAAACCTTTTAAACACATTTTGCACTGCTTTTTTATTTTAATTATTTCTCCAACTCTGTATATAAAATATTTGCATTAATAGTACTGGCAAGTCTTACCAAAAAACTATTACTACATCACATTTGGACTTAATTGTTAGGCAAATCTTGTCATGGTGACCAAGCATAGGACTCAGGATCCCTCTTCTGCTGTAAACGACAGAACTCCCTAGCTGCTAAGAACTGGAGAGGAATTAGCATTTTGTGTTTTGTGGAATATGGAAAAAACTGGAATAGTGTTTGGCACAATTCTGTATAGGTTTTTTTTCCAGAGGAGGGAATTCCTGTCGCAGGTTTTGCTCATCATCACTGTTCATTCTCCCTTCTTGTGCTAGTCATTTTTAAGAATTGGGACACTGCTGCATTCATGGTTTGCGTTATGTGCATCGAGTTGGGTTGGATTGCTTCTAATTCAATGCCATTATCTTGCCGGAAATACTCATAAGGCTATGATGTGGGAACTGTGACCATCCATGAAAAATAAAATTGAAATTATTATTCCCTTTTACCTTAACCGAGACAAGAAAACATGATGTGATTCATAAATTAATTCTTAGGTCCTTTTATGTTCCTCCCTATTCCCCTGCACTCTGCCATTGTCTTTGTAGTCGCTTTGGGTATGCAAGCACATCTGTACGCACCAGTAGATCTAGCTTTATCTCCTTGGGCATTAACTAATATCAGGGCTGTTCTATTTAAGGTGGTCCGGCTGAGATAATCTGGTAGAATGAGTTTTTGATATTATTTTTATAATATGTTTCACCTCCAAAACCATCTATAAAATAAAGCTGGAATGTTAAGAGAAACTAAATAGTCATTTGAACTGTAAAAACTTACCAATCATTGCCTTGGAAATAATTATGAGAGTTATTAATGTTGGAACCATCTCAAATCTGGTTACCCTCAAACCACCATTTGGTCTGGCTTGACCCACCTTCTATTTTCCAGGAAATCAGTGGTGAAACTGAGCTGCTGATGGTTCCTACAGTTTTACTGCAGTATAATTGATCTTATCAGGTCAAAAATTAATTAATATCATACCTGAAGTTTAATTCATTGCTGGAAATGAATTTGCAATAGGAGGATTAATGCAGTCATTGACCTATATTTGGATATTCAAGCAATTTCTTCATTATTTTTCATTTGATTCCTTCAAAACTACGTGACTTGGGTTTGTTTTTACTTATATTTTGATTAGGATCATTTATAATTACGTAATCTTAATTGTAAAACTTTTACAAGTTATATCTAGAAGGACGGTTAGGGGTCATTTGAACTTTTCTTTTATTTGGTGGAGTTGTTGCATTTAATTTACCATGTCCTCTCTTTTAGGTATTATTTTATTGAGTTTCATTATTTTTTATGAATCATCAAACATTTATGTGGTGATTATAGACTTTTTGATCTTTGTTTGCACATTGATTGGTGTATGGAGAGGTATCTCATAATTGAGCTTTTGCATATCAACCAAAAAATAACAACTAGTGTATTTATTTTTATGGTATCAAGTTTTTTTATATATATTGTAGACATTTGCAGCATCACAATTTCCATGGATAGATACCTAAATCCTTGAGTTTCATCCACTACAGTAGAAATTTGATAATACGAAGCACAGAAATACGAAGTTTTGATTTTATGAAGCAAAAAGCCTTCGTTAAATACATAGCGCTATTCAAAAATACAAAGTTTTCAAAATTGCATAGTTCAGACCCAGTCCCCACAGAGAAACTGAGTTCATTTTTACAAACCTTGGGGGAAATCACATCGGAAAGGCACTCTTTGCTGACGTAGACACCTAGCAAATCAGCGTTGCCAAATATAATCTATCAATGGTGTAAAATGCATGCATTCATCTCTCACAAGTGCCTGAGTCACACAGTTATTTATCAAATTTAAGTCTTGGATAATTTAGATCTCGAGTGACGGGGAAAATGGTAGCTTGAGGCAATTTTTCCCTTATTTTATTTTTGTTTTAACTGTTAGCTGCATTTCCATAATGTAAACAATTCTCCTCTGGTTATAGCTCATGTGTGGCACCACGTACCAACTCACTACCATGTGCTATTAGGGGCAATTTTAATTTATTGAGTGCTCAAATGGAAAAATTACACTATTAAATGATGGGAAATAGGACTGGGATACCTGTCACAGTCACTATCTCTATAATCCATGGCTTCACTATGAATAAACCTGCATTTACTCCCGCCATTGTCCTTGCTTCATTTGACAATAGAAATAAAACAGTTTCCAAGAATTTGCGAGGGTATAGCCAGATTGGTATAATTTTGCATTTAAAACAGATAATTTCAAATTTTAAACAGATGACCCAATCGGGGGAGTGGATCAACAGTATTGCATTATAATGTGTAAGATCTGAGATAAATCGCTTCGCTTAAACCTTCGCTTTACTGCTTACAGTCACAACCCGAAGAAGCCATTGTCTGCTAAATATCCTATGAAATATCATCGCATGAGTAAACAGGAAAAACTGAAATCTTTGAAATAAAATCACCACAGAAGCCTTTTCTTTAACTTAATTCCAAGATGTACTTAGGGTAACTGCATGAAATTTTACTGGAACAAACCTTCATCCATGAATTACTGCAGTGAATTCATTGAGTAACCAGGCCTTGATACATTACATTTGATATCATCACTGCTATCCCTGATTTCCATGAGATAAATGACCAATTGAAATAGATTTCATAGTGAAGGCATGAGTAACTTTGAGTCCTAGGCATTTTTATTTACAGATATGACACAACATCGGCATGAATTGGATCCTGATGCACTCTTATTTCAAAATCACCCAACGTTTAAAAGGACCTAAGTATAGAAATACTACTCTTCAAGAAACTTATTGTTGTTATCACTTTTTAACACCGAGAGGAATTAGGTTTCAGCCTCGGCTGCGGCAGATTTTTTCTGGGAACCCTAACTCTGCCTATGGTCCTTGTTCTGCTCTCTGAGAAGGAGTCCCTTGGCCTTCTTTCGCCATGACTGGAAGCACTGGATCGCGTGGAATGGACATGAACCACAAACGTGACTCATGATTCGGAGGCCCACAGTCGGTACCTTCCTAGTGTCCAAACAATATACGAGGGATCTACCCTCAGTTGATACTTCATAGCGAGTTGATCTAAGGTCCCAGAAACGCACAGCTAAATAATCTGTGCAACAGAAGCAAGTTTCCAGCTGGAGAAATGCTGGCGAAGTTTTTTTCGTTTTCGTGGGGATTAACAAAAAGAGAAACTTGGTTATCCACTTTGATGTAATTCGATACGATCCAAGTTTTGTCATGTTGTGACATATTCAGCTTCAGTGTTCATCTACATAATACCGTGCAAACCACCACTAGGGTGTGTGGCACGGGGTCCCCTTGAGTTAATTTTTCAGAGTTACGCTTCAAACAGTTAATCTTATTTTGTTTTCGTGCTTTATGCTCCATGGTGCAGTCAAGTATAGAAGCCATAAGTCACAGGGGAGAAAGGAAATAACTAAATAATGAAATGGAGAACGCTGGATCTGGAATATCTCTGTGATGCCCATTTGGAATGAAGTTTCTCTTTCCCACTGTTGTGGATTAAAAGATCCGAAAATCATGGAGTGATTCGCTTACCTCTTTTTAAATATGAGGCATTTCATTACCTTTATGTTTTAGCTTACTGAAGTTGTTGTATAAGGACGCCATAGGATATAATGGCTTTCAGCTTTCACCCATGACGCGAATAGATAATGCATAGAAGGATTAAAAAATAATTGCTTCATTTATTTACTGGATTTATGTTTTGCAGAATACATAGAACTATAAGCACGAATCGTCAAAGTGAAAAGGGACTTGGTCATGAGTTAATGTTTCTTAATTAAACTTCAATGAGCGGTGAAACCATTTGGCTTGGAGTGAAATAATATTTCTTTCCAAGTTGGTATATCCTGCATGCGATATGGAAGAAACCACAAATAATGACCTGAGAAGGATTTTTTTAAACGGACTCAGTCCTTTGGTCATTTTACGTATGATTGAGTGATAAAGAAAGGGTGATAGGAAGTGTGGTCGGGCCAGCTACCATCTTAACTGCGTAGATGTTAGAAACAAAGGTCTCTTTTAAATGTCCATACCAGTTGCACATCCTGATTAGCCACAGATTAAGACAGCTAGAGTCTCATACAAATTCAGAACTTGCTTCATATACATCTTTTAAACCGGGCAAAAATTTTGCAAAGAAAATTATCACCAATTAAAAATGATTTGCATGGGGAACTAAGAGGTGATAGTTATTTCACAATTGTTTGTGACATTTAGCTTATCATACAAAGGCATTATTTCGAATGCTTTCACAAATAACGACCATAAATCATTTGAAAATGTTTCCAAAGACCAGAGAGAACCTGAAAGGTTGGAAAATATGAAGTTCCATTTTTTCGGTCCCAGCAACTTTGTATTATCGAGTTACCACTGTATTACTTGCATTCCTGTAAAAAGAAGTCTCCAGGGGCAGTACTACTGTGTTTCATATGCAAGAAATAACCCCTCTGCCTTTGATCTTTTTGCCAATTCTCACCTATTTTTCTGTGTTAGGATATCTTCCTCTGATCAGCTTGAGCCTGTATCTGAGCTACCGCCCTCATCGTGATTTGGATGTTGGGATGGAATTTCCACATTATCTCCATCAGAACAATCTTAATGGTTATTTATTCAGAGTAGCTATAATGTAGACTGGCATCAAACCCTTGCCATACCATTGTGAATGGAGCCAATACTGACTAGCCACTTACGTGTGGCATAGCCGACTTCATAGAGCTGAAAGAGGCAAACATTGCCTTGTGTTGTCACCCTTCTGAGTGGCATCCAATGATTGTCTCATCATTAGGCACTTTGTTGGGATAGTTTATACACGTTAACTCTGTTTGAGATGAAATTCAACTCAGAAAATACACCTCTTTGACCCATTGCAAAGGTGGAACCGAGGCAGTTTTATGTGGGACCCCTTACACTCAGGCTGATGACTAATAATTTTTCTCTTGTCAAAAGAGTCGAGGTAATTTATTATAATTATTCCTTAGTAATATTTAACATTCCGATCGGAATACCATCAAGCAGAATTTCGTCTACTGGGTCTGGCCTGATCCATTTGCCTTTTAAAGTAAAACCAGTTTTTTCTCACAGGGGGTTGACCCGCCTGCAAATATTTTTTGGGCATATATTACTAGTCTCTAGTTATGAAATGTTGGGAGACAGCATCACTTTGCCTCAATCAATGTGGAAATGTTGGCAAAAAATGCTCACTAGGTCTGGCCAGACTCAGCGGTGGATATAGATGCTAGGCACCAGTTTGACTAGGTTTCAACATGATGCCAACCTAAGAGTGATTGAGTGATACTCATAAATGTGATACAAAAAAACTTCAACTACACACACTAACTCTTTATCTGTCAATAAACTATCTTAGGAAAAAAATAAATTTAAGGTTTCCGAAGTATTGGCCCTCAAAATATTCTGGAATGGCCAAATGTAGCACCCTCTACTGCAAGGCTGACAACCAGGAGTGCTGTTTCATTGCTTGAGCAGAAAAGCTTAAAAGTTGGCCCTTTCCATCAGAGTTGAATTGCAGTACGGATGTGTTTGCAAGGCATCATGGCTGGTGCTGCTGCTTCTCTTTCTAAAAGGGGAAGATTCGTGAAGAAATCAAAGGTGGAATGGAGAAGAAATGACATTGAACAAGCCCAGAGCACTATAGCACCTTGGAGCACAACTTAGGACAGTTTTTTAGCTATTTAAAAAAAACTGGCCAGTAAATGCCCAAAAATATTATATAAATAAGTTCCTGAGTCCATATTGCTTGTAGAATTAAGTTTTTTGTGTTATAAATCACATCAATTCTTTAAAATTTCAAATGTTTGAGGAGGCCAATCCATGAGACCCCATGTTAAAATGCTCAAATTCTACATTTAATTTCTCTACTACCACGTGGTAAAATGTTGTCATGTTTGGCAGCTTGATCTGGAATTCTTTATTCTTTCATTTTATGCAACAAAAATCGTCTGTTCACCACTGTGAATCTCAGCCAAACTACCTAAATTTCTCATTATTTGCAGCAACAGCATGTATGTTTTCTTTATCTAAGGAAGCTAGAACCTCTGTTAGTTTGGGCTTAAGGAAAAAGCCTGTTTCTTTAGAATTAAATATGCTGCCGGGCTCTTTTAAAACTTCTTCCTAATTCTTTACCTTGGAATATTTTCTAACTTGTTCTAACTATTCATCTTTATTCTTGGGTTACATTTTTTCTATGTGCAGTGGATATTTGGTTGATGTGGAATTCATAATCAGGATATTTTCCATGGTATAAGTGAAACCTTTTTTACTGGGCATGTAATTTTTTCCTGACAAATTCTTCAATTCTGAGATGAGTTCGGAAACATTTTTTTAGAACAAATTAGTTGCATAATAGAATCCTGCTGTGTTCATATTTTATCCCAATGAACAAGGATGTTCTCTTCCTCTGATGTTAAAATCCCTTCTGGACCCTTATGACTTGAAATCTGTCATTTGCCCTTAATTTGTTTGAATAGGTGGCGAGAACCATCATGTCTTATGGATATTACCATACCAGATTATCCTCGACTGACATCATCTATTGCATCTAGCGTACTTTCTTTCAGGTATAAGAGAATTATTCTTGTCCTTAGCTCCATTTCTGCTAATACAAACTCCTTTAAGAAAGTGCAGTATCATCTAAAATAATGTTGTTGGCAGTGTGACCTGCCAGTGGAAAATGAGCACATTTAGGGTTACAGTGCACACTATCTACTCTTATCATCTTAATCTTGACATACAGCTGTGCAAATTAGTCGAATGCTGGGCATCAGCATTAAGTAATTAATGAATTGAAACAACAAATCGATGAACTTTGTGCTGGTCAGTCGTCTTGCGTAGATCATGATGAAGTTATTGAGATTGCAGTTGCTGAGTTAGCTGAAAGAACGAAAAGAATGAGGAATATGTCGCTGCATGGAGTTCCCGATGGTTCATCTATCAAAGTTGATGAAGTATTGAAGCACGACAGAGAGTTACTCAAGGAGGTATTTTCTTGTGTTAACATGAATTATGGAGTCAACGATTGCAAGATTGTGTGACTTGGCAGGCCATCACAGGGTAAAATCAGGCCACTTAGGTAGTTTTTCATCATGATGCAGACACGTTCAAATCTTTACGTCTCATCAGTAAATACAAGAAAAGTCATGCTGATTACTTCATTTCTGGGTCCAGGGATAAAACTGTGAAGGAAAGAAGCTACTTGAATGAACTTCTGGATGAACTGAAAGAGAGAACCGTAAAAGGTGAACTAAATCTTACCATCAAATACATCGGTGGCGTTCCTAAAATCATCACAAAAAACTAGATAGCTGGCAGTCTTCCCTGAAGTATTATCATCAAAATTGTTATGGTATTCGCAGTAAAATTATTGAATTATCTTCTGCTTTGCTTCAAGATCTGATGTTATTATTTTGACCGAAACTAATCTAATACCCTCTATTAAGGAACCTGAATTGTGTCATAATTTTAATGTTTACCATGAAGATAGAGACAGCCAGTGGCGGCTCGTCAGGTGAAGTGCCACTTCACCTTCATTTTGAGAGAGAATAAAATTATTCCAGTATTCAAACCATTTGGAAAAATCAAGAATATATATCAAGTATCCAACGTGTATACATACAATGTTGAGACCATGATTTGAATTGAGCGCTCCCACAGGGCGCTGTCGTGTCCATTAATCGGCGATCTCCGTATTGTGTTGGCAGGTGAAGTGCTAGCTTCGGCCCTTCACCTGCCGGCTCTCAAGGGGTTAGTGGCGGGAGGGGGAAGGAGCGTGTGAGGCAGGTAAGCGTCGTTGGTTGCCATGGTAACCGCTTGCTAGGTGGAGTGCTTTTCTCAACACATGACCAGTGCAGTATGCTTCTACGCACCTTCTTACAAGTAATAGTGGTGGTAGTCTTGCACGCTCTCCCCCCCCTTGCCCCTCTCCAGCTTTCGGCGCTCTCGTACTGTTTGCACGTGATCTGCCGTCCAGTCTACCACAGTCCGCATTCAAACGCTTGATCGGCATATTGTTTTGAGTTGACAGTGCTGTACCTCATCTGTCACCTAGTGTGCGTCGTGAATTATGAATCCTGTGTGTGATACAGTATGCAGTTTATTGGAAACGCCTTTTAATAGATTGAAGGATGATGATAAGAAGGACCCTATTCAAAGGACAGACCTACTCCTCAATTAAGTGTTGATGTTTCTGTCCAAAAACAGGGAAGTCATCAAACATAAAATTAGCTTTAAAAACTCTTGGTACAGAGATTTTCCTTGGCTATGCGGCAGTGTGGTTTTAAACAAATTTTTTTGTTGGCCATGTTTACTTCTAGGAGTGAAAAAACATGTCTGGAACAGTACCGGATTTGGAAACTTTCCTAATATGTCTCGTGGTCGGCAGAAACACAGAGACTCCGCCGAACACTTGAAGTACAGAATGCATTATTAATTCGTTATTAATTGACCGTTAAACACTTGATTTATTTGCCATAGGACACTTAAAATTGAATGTAATAATTATTAAAAAGCTGCTTATTGGTTGCTCAATGGGAGGGGAGGGGACCGATCACTGAACTGGGCAAACAAAAATTTCTCAGTCCAGCACTTCACCTACTTCATAGGTCACGAGCTGGAGACAGCAATACTGGCCACAAATCTAGTGGTGGCAGTGTATTAATTGCGGTTAGCAAAATATTGTCATCTACTCTTCTTTCTTGTCATTATTCTAACA
Organism: Ceriagrion tenellum; assembly: GCA_963169105.1. Taxonomy (NCBI): domain Eukaryota; kingdom Metazoa; phylum Arthropoda; class Insecta; order Odonata; family Coenagrionidae; genus Ceriagrion; species Ceriagrion tenellum. The sequence goes on along the minus strand of OY720635.1, from coordinate 141,250,233 downwards.
TTGAACATGTATATGTATCCATTCAAGAAAAGGACAAAAGTTTACTTATAGGGGCTGTATATTTACCCCCCAGAAGCAGTCGTATTTTGAATTCCTCTGCTCATCTGTCGAGTCACTTCTTAGTAATGCCCGTTTCTCGGATATTTGGATTGCTAGTGATTTTAATCTTACTGGTGAACATTGGAATCCATCCCAATCCTCAATTGATGTAATCAATTGTCCATATGTGGCACTAGTTGCTGATGACGTATCACTTGGTCTATTTCAAAGAAATTGTATACACAAAAACATGGGTAACTTTCTTGACCTAGTTTTCTCCTCCAATGATAAGCTTATAGTTATTCAAGCTGACGACCCATTGTTACCTGAAGAATCTAGTGGATATCATCCAGCATTGTCCTTCAGTATTGAGCTATTTTGTGATATTAGTGTCATACAAAATTCTTCTTATATTCATGATTATGAAAAGTGTTATATTGTTGGATTTACTGATTACTTAGACTGTACTGACTGGTCTGTTGTATATGTCTCCTACGTGGACGACTCCTTGGATAACTTCGTTGAAATCTTAAAAATTGGTATTGAACTTATTATACCCAAAGTTTTGATATGTTTCTCTAAGTTTCCCAGATGGGTTTCTAGTCAATTGTGTTAGACCATATATTTTAAAAAGACTTACCATAAAAACTTTAAGCTAACTTGCTCTGATGATGATTGTCATAAGTTCTCTAATGCTAGGAGACTATGTTAGAAATTATGTAGGTCGGATTATAAATCATACATTGACCATGTTCAACTCTGCATACCTCACAATATAAAGCATTTCTTGAACCATGTGAATACTTTTAAAAAGACTGTAAGCTTTCCCTCAGAAATGTATCTTGATACTAAAACTGGTACTAATTCTAAAGATATATTAGATTTATTTGCTCAATATTTTTTGAGTGTTTTTGATGGCCCACCAACTGTGATACCACAATGTAATTACAATGCTGACCAATTAATTCTGCCTTGTACTATTGAGGAGAGTATAATCTTGAGAAAGTAAGAATCTTTTGATATTAGTTAAAGGCCTTGCCCAGACTGTATTTCTCAATTCATTTTAAAATCGCTTGCCCCATTTCTGGCTGCTCCGCTTGCTTTTATTTTTAATATTTCCTTTCTGGTGGTATCTTTCCAAATGATTTGAAATTCTCATTCATTCCAATTCATAACACCCATATTTAAGAGTGGTTATTCTAAAAATGTTAGAGATTATACACCTGCCACAATTGAGTCAACTTTGGCTAAACTACTTATTTGAAAGTTGTATTCGCAATATCACTGTCCCTGTTTTGAGGCCGAACGTCAGCCCAGATCAACATGGTTTTCTTGAAGGTAGATCCACAGCTACCAACCTGCTCACATCTCAAACTTTTGTACTTTCCTTTGTTCATTCAGGTTAGCAAGTTGATGTTGTGTATACAGATTTCAGCAAAGCCTTTGATTAGGTTAGCCATCCCCATATATTGGCCAAATTAAAAGCACGAGGTATTGGTGGTGCTCTACTAAATTTGTTTGAAAGCTATTTGTCGAACCGCACCCAAAGTGTCAAAATAATCAATGCGTTGTCCTCAAAGATTTATGTTACATCAGGAGTTCCCCAGGGATCTCTATTGGAGCCCATCTTATTCTTAATATTTATAAATGATATAGACCTTGGTTATGATGTGATCAAATTGTTATTTGCAGACGACTTAAAATTTTATATAACTGCTCATGGAGTACAGAATTGTAATAAGCTCCAACTGGGAATTAATTGTTTAACCTCATGGAGCCTTAACAACAGCATGCATCTTAATTTGGAAAAATGTCCCATAGTTTCATGTTATTAAAGTTAAAATGTAATTATTCATTACTATTGCATGGACAATAAACCACTTCAAAGGCTTAACTGTGTTAAAGATTTAGGTGTCACCATGACTTCTGATCTCACATTTCATAATCACATTTATATTATTTGTAATATAGCGTCCCAACCTCTTGGCTTCATCCATAGAATTATCAAAGATTTTTACTCACACTAAAATCATTGCTATTTTATATAAATCCATAGTTCGTTCAATCTTAGAATGCTGTGTTGTAGTTTGGTTTCCATGTTATGAAGGTTATTTTAATAGTCTTGAAAAGTTACAAAAAAAAAGGTTATCAGAATGATAGGATTTAAGTTGGGTTACTGTTATTTGGACATACCTTATGAGGAAATGAGACTTTCTTCCAACTTACGGTACCTTAGTCAAAGAAGATAGTTCTGTCACCTTAAATTTCTCAAGAACTTTGTGAATCATAAAATTGACTCCATATTTGTTTAATTTAGTTTCTTGTAATAACTTCACTTTTAATCTACGTCATCCTATGCTGTTTGATGTACCATATGCTAGAACTAATTACATGTATAACCATCTGATATACCATATGATGCGTTTGGCTAATAGTAATTATGAAACTTAACAACTTATTCATCTTCATTAAAATTTATTATATTTTAACTTTATTTAAGCGTTTTGCTTATTAATATTATTTTGTAGCTTGTACAAGCTTGCACATGATATAGTCTTCAATATCTAATCAGGGTGCAGGCATCAGAGACTTGAAAATGGGGAATTATTCAGGAATTTCTGGTAAATCCGGGAATTTTTAAGATTATCATTTAAGGCGAAAAAAATCCATATTTTATATTTTAATTCAACCACGAAAGCCATAAAATATATGTTGTTTGATAACTGTACATGGTATAATGGACTTAGCGTTGGTATTAATATGTAAATCAAAGACCTGAACTTGGTTAGGCTCATTGTAACGTCAGCGTCACTAGCCCTTTTATCCTCTTTAACTGCACATTGGACAATAAGACACTAGTATTCGTCAGTGGCGGCATCATGGCATATTTTTGTGCGGCGGTGCTCCAGCGAGGCGTCCACGCTGTTGATATCTACGGTGCTAATTGATCTATGACGACTGACTCCATGAAATACGAGGTTCAAAACAAAGATTAAGTATGCATCCTAATACCGAGTAAAATTTGTGAGCTTCACTATCTGAATTGCATCTGCATGACTGCAATCTGCATGACTGCAACAGCATGGTGGCAGTCATGCAGAAAAGCAGACTCGGTGCCGCAGCGGTGCACTGTCTAAAATCAGGCTAAGGCACAGACACGATTCATAAATAAGTACCTTAAGTGATATTAAAACCTATACACGTACCCATTATTTTATGGCCCTGTTTTTCTCCATTTCCGTTACTTTCTCCATGTCCGTTAATTTCTCCAAAACATTTTGCCATCTAACATTATTTTCTATTTCTTACGTGAAGTAAAAAAGCTCACAATTTATGGAACAATCGGATGTGAACCTTATTCACAGATACGCAAAGCATTCCATTCCAATGCATTCGCGCAAATATTATTATATCTACTTTTGGTATTTGAATGTCAATTCTATTCAGTTGCCATCAGTAAGCATTTAAATTAAAGATCGCAACACATTGAGTGGTGTTTATTCGTTGCATATCTCCGCGCGTGTTGGAGCGTGAACGTAATTACCATTAACATTTTCAGGGGTTGTGAGGTTGTGGTATGAGCTCCTTCGGGGTGATCCTACTGATGCCTGTCTCCCTCTAGACCTGGGTCGTTGGTGTCTGGCACCAGTAGAAGAACTACCTTGGGCACAATGAATTGCTAGGGATGAAGTGAGCAAAAAGAAATTGAATAATCTTAAAAAAATTGAAATAGTATGATGAATGAATAAATGAGGTGACGAAGAGAGAAGAGAGTCGCCTTTAAATTTCTCTCAACAGTAATAAAATCAAAATTTATCATCATGTAAACATGCAAAATTAAGTAAAACATGAATGCGCGGCCGTGAGAGAGCTTGTGCTCTAATTTGTTGCATTCATTCACGAACCTGTACAGCCACGTATGTGCGCGAGTACATGCATATTGTAAACACTCCTTCCACTCATTGTCAGCAATGCAACCATGCAGATCGCCAGCATTTGCTTCACGTTTTATCAACTTTCAAGATAGCTGGCGTGTATCAATTATTCAGCAATTAGAGATCGCAACTCAGGAGTCCCATTTCTTTATGCTAAGCCTGCTCTCAAAGTATCAACCAGGTCACCGGACCAGACCAAGCTACAAAATAATTTTCATTCCAGAATGTAATCGAGTGAATTTTGGCTCCCAACGCAAATCCACAGGGTGAATGTGAGACAGGTCAGAAGCGGGAGTCGGTCGACTGCGCCACAGACGTTGCGACGCCAAAGAAATTGGGGTGGTTGGATGGTCTAGAAGGACTGACCACCCGTCAAACGGTTCTGACTGTGTATTATAATCTTTGGTTCTGACTGTTTTTGTCGGAAGTCCCTCCAACCGTCGGCCCCGACAGTTGGGTGTTCTGATCAGAACGTATGTAGCGGCTTTAAACAAGATAACAAACCACCTCAAGTCAGTGGCGCACTTACAAGTGCTACGGGCAACTGGTGGTGTCTATTAAGCGGCAAGAAGTGCTTGACTCCATCTCGAGAAGTAACTGATTTGGCTAGCTGCGCCACTCAAGAACTCAATACTAGGGTTGCACCGACAAGCAAAATGGCCAATTACCAATTAATCGGCCAAGCATCATCGGCCGATACCGATTAACCTGCCGATTATTAGCTACCTACAGTTTAATTCCTGGCAGCCATTTTTTTGGCCTCCCTCACTCCCGCCTCACACCGTTTTGTTTCCGGTGCATTTATTGCGTCCTTAGATGGTGCATTGAGGCAGCCTAACTTCACGAAACAATATTCAGACTGGTCCTTAGTGAGAATTGAAAGCAAGATTTTAGAAGACACCCTTTCAGCATCCACACAGGGTGGCCAAGAATTAAGGGGACCCAAAAACAACCCGATGATCAATCAGAAATATATAGTTTTTATTTATAGTCTAATATTTTACAGCAATATGATAATTGGCCGATTATCAAAGCCGATTAATTGGCCAAATAGCCACTACCGATTAATCTGCAAAATAGCCGATTAATCGGTATCGGAATTATCGTCTACTTGCTGATTTATTGGTGGAACACTGCTCTAGACGGACTACCTAGTGGTTGTGTGTGAGGGATGATGGGAGGGTAGGGTGTAGGGATTGGAAAATTGATTTCGATTTTAATCGAAAATCGATAATCACATTTTGATTTAATCACAGTCGACTTTTTGTTTTGAAAAATCGTTCAAAATCAATTCTAGCCGATCGATTTTCGATTTTTAGCTTGCTACAGCATTTGAATTTTGCCGCCTCGCTTTACTCCACTGCGCGCTATTTCACTGTGCATCGCTGGCGTGGGGAGGCAAAGTGCTTCGGACACCGGCAGGTTGGAGTTGCCAACTGTGGGGCTGCGGATTTTTATTACAATAATTCTAGTCTAGGCGGGGACTCACGCTCGGATGTAATACATTGTAGACCGCGAGACAAAGATTTGAAGTGATAATACGCGTTGACATTGTGCCTTTCTTGTAAACGTTTTCTCAATAAATCGCTTCACAGCACTCATCTTCAAAATAGATTCGCCCAGTCCGAATATCGTCTTCTGCGCATGGGCTACTAAATTATATATAATTTGCTTGTTATATTACCTTTATGTATATAAGTATCTGGTATGGATTATTACTTTCCTGCATACCTTATTAATATCTTTAAAATAATAAATTTAACCGTATTCAGTTCTTATCCCTAGTGCTTCCATTAACCCATTTTACGAATTTTGTTAGAACAGCACATCCGTATTTCAGCTGACAATTACTTTACTATGGAAAAATTTCGATTTCGATTATTCGATTATTTTGGACAAAAATCGAATTTTTAGACAATCGATTTTTAAAACCGAAATCGAAATCAAAAATCGATTCTGGATTTAAATTTCCAATCCCTAGTACGGTGACCCAAAAAATAACTTTTCTTGAAAGTTGAATGGGCGGATACATTTTCTGGTTTAATTTCATTTATAAAAAAACTGAAGGAAATTTTAGCTTGATCGCACAGTATTTGACATTGCTGGAATAGAAAATTTACTAATGATGAACGTGAGAAACAGAACTTGCTGTTTGTAATACAGATGTGAGCAATTTTTTTTGATAGGTATGGAAATGTTAAGATTAAGGAGAGTTTAAAAGTTAATTTAAACCTTTTTCAACCCATTAAAAATTAAGACTCAGTGCTTCAACCTGAAGGTTGGTGTGGATGGGTGAGGGTAGAGCTCACCCCAGACTAATCCATAGGCGTGTGAATTTCCCACAGCCACGGTAAGGGGGCCAGTTCCTTTCCCTAGGCCACCTCGCACTTCGAGGATTTTTGTTTGGGGGTGTCCCTCTGATCAGTAGCAAAGTGCTCTACCCACTATGCCACCACGCTCTCAAAAATTAAGAAACACATAAAATTATAACATTTATCATTAAGGATTGTTTATTTTTTCGTTTAACCATTATTTCTGCAGTAGAATTCCGAAAAACAGGAGAATTGCCTCTGTAAATTAGGCAATTTGAGCCTGAAATGTTTAAACATGATTCGACAGGGTCAAATATTGTGCAGTCAAGCTGAAATTTTCTATGGATTGTTTATTTATGAAATTGCACCAGAAAATGCTCCGCCCCCTCAACTTTCTAAAAACTTTTCTTTTGGCCATCCTAACGAGAGGGAACAGATGTCCGGAGGGGATCAGGTTATTTATATTTTTATTAGGTTGTGTTTAGCTGGGAAAATCCATATTATTTGTAAAATGTGAAAAATATCACTTTGGCTCTTATATAAACCGCAATAATATAGCCTGGAAATTTTAAAAAAATTTGCCTTGAAAACCTGAAATCATGCTTGAATTTTTGATTGTGACTTTTGTGGACACCCTGTTAACTGATTTGCATTTTCAACTCTCTTAAGATAAATATTTGTACACATTGTACCGTTATATTGTTGTAAAAGGGTGGCTGCCCATATATGTTTAAATAAATAAATCAGCGTGACAAAAGAGTTGACCTTCTTCCCAGCAAATTTTCGTTGCCATAGGTCTACTGCTGTCATAATCATTGCCGGGGTTGTTTTCAGTATGCTTAATAATTTCTGCTGAAGAAAGTTGATTTTACGTGAGGAGAACAAAGAGCCTGTATCAGGTCTTTTACTATTGGATGGTTTTTCGTGTTGATCAGTCTGCTCATGATAGTTAGACCAAGTATTTGCATATTAATGTTCCATGATGTGTTGAAATGATACTACACAAAGGAATACATGTTTTTATATAGTGGTTTGCTATGATTGTTTCTCTAATGTTCTTGACAAAAGATTTCATCCTCTAGCATCTGATGATACTGTAATACCATACTTATCAAATGGAAATTCTCAATCTTATTACATATTTATATATCTATTTGACACTCATTTTTAATGCTTGCTAAAGGAATATCTCTCTCTGCCATGTCGATTGTGCTGATGAGAAACAATCAGGAGCTATAGGAATACAAATTGTAGTTCCTGCCAGTGTGACTTGAAAGCATCAAAGTGTTCTATTAAATATGATAAAGGAACTGAAAGGAATAGTTGCTGATAATGATAACCGTAAAATCTCCAAAACTAATGTGTTTACGGGAATGAGAAATACTTGTAAATGAAATTATAAACATCGGACACAAAAGCATTTAAATGTACTTATTTTGCTATTGATACATAATTTGAGGAAAGAGCCTGGTGTCATCACCCATGTTGTCTACTGGTTTTGTCATAGTTTAGCTCACTATCGCTTGTCACCCACATTTGGCATGTTTGCCTCAGAATGACACCACATAACAATTAACATTATACTGTGACTGTTCTTGAAAAAAAGTAGATTCGTGGTTGAATTTTCACTGTAACTTACTCCTTACCCTTACCAACTACTGATTATGTAGTTTTCTGATTTTAGTCTTAACACTACAGATGGCGAAAAAGCAGGGGTCAGCGAGCAATATTGAGGTGACGAATAAATTTCATGGGCCTTCCTTACAGTTCTATTCGATATATTGCTGACAAATCTGTTCCTTTCCTTATGAACTCAATTTTATTTTGGAGGTGTTAACTATTGGTGCCTATTCCTTGCTGCTACCTACCTCCTAAGTTATTTTCATTCGCAGCTTGCATGTATCATCAGCGAACCAATACCATGGATAATTTATAGCCATAGTGTGAGTAGAAATAGTTGTATTTCTGGATTCAACTTACCATTTTTGGAGGATACAATTAACCTTGTGTAATGGATTAACACCACGAGTAAGGTGCTAAGTGTAATGACAGTGATTTATCATGATACAAACTGATTAACATTTTTTTAACCTACCTATTTGATGGCATACTAGGTGCACCCTCATTTCACTGGGGCATAATCTAAAAAACAGTAATGCATTCAGTGTCTAAGTGGGGTATAATTTCGTCGAATACTTGATCCTCCAAGCAAGGAGAACCCACACTGTTTTGTTATGCTCATAAACTCATATTGGTTTAGGTAGTTTTATATATTGCTCTTGCCTAAGTGATACCGTTGTGTTTCTAGGGAGTAGCAATGATGCCTTTCATAGTTGTAACTTAGTTGATTCCATATCTCATGATGTAATTAAAGGGTATTATGAGTACAAATTGCTTAATATACACTACCAAGATCATTGAGACTTGTTTCAGTATTAAGGTTGTTTGAGTGAGATCTCATTTCACTTCAGATACAATGAATATGGTCTCATTTTAAGGAAGAATATCCGCACTTTCCAATTATACCAAAATGTCTGCCACTTTCTTTGCGAGATATTTGCCTACAAATTCCAATAATTTACGTGGATAATGGTGCATGTATCTGCTTTAAAGAGATTTCATGTAATAAATGAGGACTTTCCATAGCCTAGATCTCGTCAGATGTTTGACCATAAATACGTGGTTTCCCAACTATTTTTAAAAGGAAATCAATTAATTGCCGCAGAAATGTTTCATGAATCTTCATTAACCCTTCTAATGTGAAAGTTTTTCCCCTTAGCATGAAAAAATGAGTCAAATTAGAGACTTTCGCATACATACCTAGATAAAAACTGGAAATTTCATGCTTATGAAACAATATTTTTCACCAGTGTAAAAATATTTGCCTTGTGCTTCTTACAGCTGCTGATATTAAATATTAAAGTTAAAATTGGTCTCTACTATGATTAAAGAAAATTATTGCTCAAACTACCTTGAAGGATGATTTTACATTATTCAAAATTAGAATATATATTAATCAGAACTTACCTATTCATAAATATCAACTACTGCCATGGTGTTAAAAAGGGAAATTTGGTCATTCTATGTGAAAACATTCACCATTCATTCAAAGCGTTTACAACTCTTCTATTTGTAGAAATTGTGCTAAATGATTTTGTGATAAGCAAGAGACATCTGTAGGTACTCATTGACTTTGTCTACTGCTCATTTTCACTCTTTACCTGTGTTTCATAAGCCTTTATGTGCCAAATAGGGTTTATATGGTTGGTTCCCATATTTGTTACCTGATTATATTAGGAGGCATTAGGGAGCAGTTTATTTGAGGCTTTATTCTTGCTTGCCTTACATGACTGGAATGCTGCAAATGGGGAAGTGGTTGTTTATTTAGAGAACTTTGTATTATCTTATGCGATAATCTTAGAATCTAAGAGTTATCTTTGAGCTTTGTAAGTGCTTATCCTGTTTCTTAATGGCTAGTGTTTCTGTAATAAAACTTTTACTTGTGCGCTTGTGAACTCTTGTTTTTTAAACTTCCCGTTGAAATGATGTTCGATAGAATCTGAGGTGATTTGAATGTGTACACTATCACTATTCCTGGCATCAGATCAGGTCTCTTGTTTCTCTTTATATATATGTGCATATTTGTCATTTTTACTCAGTTCAAGTTAACATTCCGCTGATAATTTACTCTATCACATGAAATACATGAAACAAGAAGCTATATGACATTTAATATTTGAATCCAAAACCTTCTTTTATGTATTGTTACCATTTAAGGTGAGAAACATTTTGTAAATGCTTCCAAAATAGACTAAGGGCAATAAAAAAATCAAATGATCCTTCATAGTACCCCCTTACCTCTTGAATAGGCAGATGATGGGAGCTGTTCCATGAAGTTTAAAATAAATTGATTCTAACATCCATTAGATTTCCATCTAAGGCACACATCAGTGCACTTCTTTGGGCATGAATGACATGGAATCATCTGAATGGAGTGTTTTGCTCTGTGAATTGTTTTGTAATGCTGGTAAAGAGCATGCTGTAGGTGAATGACAGTCACATCGTATGTTTTGTGTGTAGACATTTCATTCATTAATAATTAGGAATCAAAAATTAAAGCTTTTTATCAAAGAGTAATTGAAAACTTCTCCATGTGCATTTTTGATGCCTTTACTGAAAATTATCGATCTTTACATCAGTCACCAATGTAATTGTCGACATTCTGTAATTATTAGGGGCACATCAACTTCGCTCCTGATCTGTAATGAAGTATGCTCCTTCGTGCTGTGGGTTTTTTTTCAAATGGGAGGCAAGTACTCTCTTGTGTTGATAAGATTAAACTCTGTCTGGGAGACAGGGCACCACTGTCATTGTTTCGTGTACATGCATCTCATTTGGCGATCATCGCAATCTTAGGCATCATTGTGCAAAATTCTAAATTATTGTTCTCCAAAAAATGTGCGAAATTCAAGTTAGAGGAGTCATTTTGGAACAAATGAAAGTGCTAATAGTATGAAAGTCAGAGGTACAAATTTCAATGAGTGCCTGTATACACTAGTTGAATGCCTGGTAAACAAAGCAAGCTCTGGAGTAGCTTTTTCTGGGACTTCACTTTTGACTCTACTAATTGCTCCTGTCAACTAATGTACGGAATTATGAACTAGTGTAGATTCAGCTACTTCACTCACTTTGTCAATAGACTACACAACAGTCACAATTAAAAGATACTGCATCAAAAACTTATTGTGATTAATGAATCCTTGTCATGAGATAGAACTCTCTTGGCTTGTGAACAAAAATATTTGCTCGCATTTGCTTACATCAGGAAATGATGGAATGTAGTACTGAGCAAGTAAATGACCCTTGTCAAAGCAGTTGCTGGCAGTAGATGATTTTGGACTAGATGGGGCTATGTAAAAAAATAGCTTTCTTTCAGTGGACACTCTCTTATCTATACCAAAGTATTACACTTGATCATAAGGTCAGTACAATTATACTATCAACCAGATGAGAATAATTGTCATACATTCAGTGATTGCTTCATTAGTTTTGACAATTTTTAATAGTTGTAGGCATGGTTTTCCTCAAGTCTTACTTGGCAAAGAATAGTTTGTAAGAGAATAGAATTTAGCAAATAACATACTCCACCAAGCTAGAATCCTCAAATGTTTTTGACCATCAACTCCTACTAGTCAAGGTAGTTCGAAGTATTGCTCTCTCCCATATCCCAGAAACCAAAGAATTTATGTATATCTGCACTGTTAATATCATAATTTAATCTGGATTATATTGTCAACATTTGCATAATATTTTGCAGAAATGCTGGGTAATAATAACCCTCTAGAGTAAAATTTGTCTGCAGTTATGAGTGTCATGGTTGACTTCTGTCTGTGGAAGTACTCTTCTTGGCATACAAGATCCTTTTATGTGCCAAGGCAAGAAGGCTTTTTATGTACCTATAAATGAAGTAGTCCTCTTGTGTGTGATTTTTTCCAGCATATTTCTTTGCTGTAATATTGGTATTCTGTGAAGTTTGTTGTGCATGAATACTTGTGTCTATGTCAAGTCATTAGTATTTTCCAACTCAACTTCAGTCCAATGGTTTAAGATTGTGTCTTAGTGAATTTTACGTTTATATAGGTTTATTTAATGGACAATACTGTATTCTTTCTTTACTTTCAGTTTATCTTGTGAGAAAAAATGCTGATTGTAACTCTATTTCTTTTTATTTTACAGACTCTCAGGGTGCATTATTAGCTGTGAAGGTGATATCCAGGGGCACGAAGAGTAGCAGTCCATTGCCTTCCTCCAGTCAAACTCTTACTCAGGAAACAACCTCCAGTGGACCAGTAAAGAAGGAACACCTTCATGTGCCATCACCTTTCAAGCCAAGTGAACCTGTGATATCCGAACACACTCATTCGTCAGTGTCAGCTACTCAGAAATTAGATGGTCTTGTTTACCCACCAAAGGTGGACAGACAAAAAAGAGATATTGTTAGTGGCAGTGGGTTAATGTTTAGTAGGGACATATCCTCCAGTAATGTTAGTGAATCAAAGAACAGTTCTCATGGCAAAGTAGATGTGCTACAGAATCCTTCAAGGCCCCCTGCAGGCTCTAGTGCAGTTCTCCCTCCTATGTCCTTACCTGTCTCCTCAGCTACTGGAAGTAGCACCATCACCAATGCCCCATCTTCATCCAAAGCTCCCAACAGGACTGCTGGCATGGTCCAACTCCCTAATGATATAACACATGCTAAGGTGTCTTTACCTCACATGTCTGGTAAGTCTGGCCCCAACTGCATAAATGACAAAGGAATGGAACCCCATTCAGTGAATGTGAGTAGAAAAGGTGAATCAGGATGCAGTGAAAAGACGAGGGGATTACCTCAAGGTCAGCCATTCTCGAGTGCTAAGAAAGTGGGTCTTGAAAAGGCCAAAGCTGGCAAAGCTTCAGTGCCTGGTGTGATGGGTGGTGGTGGAGCTAGGTTGGTGGATAAACTTGCTACTAAGGTCAGTCAAGCTGGTGCTCCCTCAGAGAAGCGAGAATCATCCAAATCACCTGCTAACTCACCCCCTTTAACACCATCTCCATCCCCCTTACCTGCTGAGGTGAAATCAAAAGTTTCCACACTCTCTATGGACCTCAAGGGGAAGAATCCTTCACCTTTGGTCAGAGAATTGAAGCTTAAAAATCCTCAAATTATGCCATCAGTGGACCTGAATGCAAAGCGTTCGTTGCCTTCATCACCAAAGAAGGACATAAAAGTCCAGCAAGTGCACCAGCATCTTAGAAAAGCGATAATTGATGAGACACTGGCCTTGATTAAGAAAGAGCACCGGGTCATTGGCAAAGCTTCACCTCACTTCATAGGGGCTGAGAAAGATTCTGAGGAGAAAGCGGTAGATCGTCCAACTCAGTTACCGGCTCAGCAGATAAAAACACCTGTCTCAGAAGAATTTTGTGAAACGCCCTTCGTGGTAAGTTGTTGTAGCATAGCTCTTTTACTTAAGGATTGAGTGTGAAGTGTTAGACCTTAGTGAAATTGCATTATGTTGCTCAATATTATAACTCTACAATCTTAAAGTGTCAGGAGTGAGAGGATGAGAAACTACCTCATAATTAATATGGTATTAGAAAATTTTGGTCATAAATTTTTTAATGTTTCATCCATGTAGATTTGTTTATTTTTCTGTAAGTTTTGACTACAATTTTCACTCCTTAATGGTATAAAATCGTGAGTATAACAGTGATAATGAAACTGATGGATAAAGAAATAAGGGTAGTAGGTGTTTGTATCAAATTGTATCTGCCTGGATTCCACCCAGTAAGTGCACGTGCTACATATTCAATTGAATATTAATGGCTATCTTAAATGACCTAGATTAAGTAATTGACCTCTATACCTACTTCTTTTATGACTGGTGATGGGTAGATAATGCAAAAATGCAAAGAATTAAGTCAGACCAAGTATTAATTTGAAAATAAATATCCTGGAACAAAGTGGCTCTCATACAAAGTTTGTTGATTGTTTACTCTTCTTGACCATCTGTATTTCCTCCAAATCTATGGATATCTTAGAGCAGTGGATCTCAAATTAGGCACTGCCACCCCCTGGGAGCCATTGCTTTGATCGAGGAGGGGAAGGGAATGGAGACTAAAAGAAACAAAGGGCCTAAGGGAAACAAATGGAGACTAAAAGAAACAAATCTGAATTAGTCGGGATGGTTTCTTGTAGTGCTTGTGCAATTAAACATGTATCAGAGTCATGACTTTTTATAAACCATGTTTGTGTCATGAATAGATGAACTAAGTTCAGAAGTAATGAAAAATAAGTGTTGTTACTTATGTAGGAAAAATGTCCTAACAACTATCTGGAGGGTTTGAAAATGTGGCTATGGAGAAAAAGGGAAAGATAAACCCTTAAGTGCTCGCTTGGGTGACGTTTGTCACCCAGGATGTTAAATTATTGCTTAGTTTCTGAAAGCAATGCATTACAGTGCATAGTGTTAAGGTATTTAAGTATTCCTAGAGTATTAATCATCCTCCCCATCAGTATCGTGCCACTCATCATGGTGCTTAGACGTCTGCACAGTGTAACTCTAAAGTTTGTGGGTGGCTCATGTCCCCTGCGCAAGCACTTGAGGAATTTTTAAAAAGTTGAAATATCACGTGTAGCAAGAGCATGTATCTGCTTGTAATTAATTTAGTATGTAATTGTTTCGTTTTTTGTTAATAATTTACTGTTTTAAACTAAATTGTTCATGTCTTGAACCATTCAAGGTGAAATTTCAAAGTTATATATTTTTTAGGTAGTAATGGCATCAAAAGTGAAAGATGAGATGAGAAGTATGTGGTTGGAAGAAGACCTTAGAAACTCCAAGGATAACTATACTCCAAGCTAATATGTGACCCTTGACCAACAGTTTTATAATTAGCATACCAAGCAAACCTGATAAATTTGGATTAAAAATAACTAACGTCATAGATAACAAGTATCCTTATGTGAGCAATTTTGAAGGGTATGCTGATATAACATGGATATATTTGACGAAATGTGTTGTCAATGTGATGTGACCCATAACAGCCATTGATGGCCTCTTACATTGTTTTATAATTTTCTGAATATGGCTGGTAAAAATTATCCAGCTATGCCCCAGTAGAATAATCCTGAAAAAAAAATGTATTCGCTGCAAATTGTTGCTGGAAGTTGGGCTAGAGTTGGTGAAATCTCTTATTACACTACGTATTTTGCAAGAAAATTAACCAGGGTGATAAAATAAAAAGCTGTGTTTCATTTTGGACAATCGCAATATCCATAAAAACAAAGTTGTCCGATGAGGGAGAGAAAAGGATGATTTGACTTTGGCAGTTGAGCCAGAGACTTGAGCACATAGAAACAATGTGGCAAGTGCAATAGGCATGTTTCTCCAGACCACCAAGTCATCGTATGCCGCAACTGCAATGATAATGAGAAGGAATAGTGACAATGTATGTATACACTTTATAATAAGATGATTAAATATTTTTTATACTCTGTAAATAATTATTAAAGACTTTTATAGGCTTCTGCGGTTTTCTTGTTTAGTGGTAATTTTTGGTTGGTTTAATTGGTAATCAGGTACTGATGAAGCCGTTTTGAATGCTGGCAAAACAATCGTCCACAGAAACGGTGCAACATGGGGGGAACCTGATAAATACCAATAAATTATTAGACTGTTTAATCTTAAGGAGTCCCAAATTTGTCAATTTTTCCAGCAGTTTACATTTTGCCCATATTCTTTTTAAATACAACAGATGATAAGTTCTTTTTATGTTTTCAGTTAGAAATAAACTATGTTCGTAATATTATTACTTTATTTCCTTGATTTATCTAAAGATAGCTAGCTTGATTTGTTACAATAATCCTGTGTTGAAATGGGTGGCATATATGCCTCGCAGGAGCATTCTTGGAGTATTTCATAGCGCAAGCACCATTGTATTAAAATGTAGTGATGAAGTGAGAAACCACAAAGTGCTGACAATGCGAAATGAAAAAGAGAATATTTTGAGATCAATAAGAAAGAGGAAGGTGAACTGGATGGGACACCTCCTGAGGAAAGATTGTCTGCTGAAAAGAATATTAAAAAGAGAGATCGAGGGAAAGAGAGGAGGAGGAAGACTAAATCATATGTTGATAGATATTATGAATGGAAGGAGTTATGAAGAGCTGAGGGGGCAGCGCAGGATAGATGAGCATGGAGGGAGCAGTTCAGTGGAAACCTGTCTGAGGACAGATTCTCCTTAGAAGAGCAACTTGACTGTCTGCAAGAACGCATTATAAATTGGAAAAGAGATGTTTTTGGAGAACAATAATGGCTGTTCTGTCAGGAATCTTGTATATTATAGAATCGACTGTTCCATAAAGTTGGAGGGACTTCTACCAAGATCTAGTGAGTTTTATAAAGATATAGAACTCTCCAGAAAGTTCAGTGATGATCAAGAATGTTCCAGATGGCTCAAGAAACTTCTTGAAGTTTCCAGAAAATATTATTGCAAGGACTTGCAATATGCATGTACTGCATATACTATTTTATGAATGTTATGTTAGGGGTGTCTTTTATCTCAAAATGAAACTTTTTTTATTTTGAACTGAAGTTTGTTGATTTATATCACAGAAATCAATTGAATCAAATTAAATTATGGCCCAGGAAACTGGCTCGTTAGTAATAATTTCTTCATTACTCTTTAATCCTTTTATACCTCTTGATTCTGTCATGCATGTATTGATTCCATCATGTTCATAATATTTACAGTGATATTCCTTCTCATCAGTCTTCTGCAGCATTCACTCTCGACTTTTTGGATCTACCCTTTCCTCTCACATCACTCATCTTTTTCAATTATTTCATGGTTTGACTCTCATCCACTCTCTCAACAAGGCCAAATGATTGAAGCACTCTCCTTCCTTATTCGTCTCTTACTGGAGAATTCTTTTCTATATTTACCCCAAACACTTGTCTGAAATCCCATACCCTCTGCATTTAGTGTATGCTTTTATTACCCTGGCGTAACTCAAGTTAAACTCACATACATCAACACATTACACCACTAGCCACTGCACGGGGTATGTAGGAAGGGATTTCAGGGCACTAGCAATGAAAAAGGGAGGATAGTGAAATTGAAGGAAGGAAGGGCTGAAGTAAATACAGTGTAATATCCCTTATACACTGCCATAATTTACGTCTTCCTACGATTTAAAACTTTTTTTGATGCCCCATCAATTTTTGTATCCTTTTAATGCAATTTTATCCCACGGTTTACATTTTCAAATTTAGAAATATCCCGTGATTTACAACGACTGGCAGGGAGTAAGATGGCGGCCAGCAAACTGAACGTGTACCAATTGACTTCCGACCCAATGGTTGAGGCCAAACATCAAGAGAACGCCGGGGCCACTTGTAATGAAACAAATGTCCACACGTAGCCTGTTGTATTTTCTATTGGATAGTTGCAATGTAAATGTTTCCATTGCAATCAAAAATCTGTAACTGGCATGACAAAAAGAAAAGATGCCATTTTTCATGCTCCTTGCAGAAATTCCAAAATTTGCCAGATTACTGCATAATTAATCTTGGTTTTCATGCCGTCAGAATTTAATACAACATTCTCTCAACCTTGGCAAGTGATTTATGAAAGTTTCCATTTTTCAACTATCTTTGTTATAGATCTGTTTTTAATTTTGCCGAGCAACTTAATTCATAGTTATACAGGTTGCAGAGACTCGATCTTGACATCATGACCTTGAAATCTGTATTACAATCCCAGTACTTCCGTAATCAAAGTCAACAGAATAATCCATGGCAATATTTATTTTTATCACATTTTTAATATCGATTGTGTCCATGTACTGTGGAGTGTGCTGTGCGAATCCACAATATACCAATTAAGTTAAATTTTCTTTTTAAAAAAGTCACTTCACATAGCGGCAATATTAGGTATTGATGATCAATGCATGACATGGCTGGATAGACCTTATCAAAATTCAGTGTATTCCAAAATAGCATCTGTAGTGAATCTGAAAGCATATATCCTGAAACAGTTTCTATCCAGAAGTGTCCAACCTTACATTATTATGTTGATCGCCTATGCACTTAAAGAAAATTGTATGGTGGACAATGCAGATCTTTCTTATGATATGCTGCCACATAAGGCCCAAGACTTCAAAGAGTATCCTTCCCATGGGGACAAACACAGCAAAGCTCACCTCAAGATTTTGTTTGGAGTCATTGCAGATGGCAGTGACAGACTGAAGCCCTTAGTTTCAGAAAAATCTAGAAGTCCACTTTTTTTGGCATTAAGGCATTAGGACCTTATTGCCTACCACTCATACAGCCAACATCAAGTCATGGATGACTTAGGTATTTATGAAGGACAAATGTATGCCCTAGATGCTAAGACTCAAAAGTCAAAAAGAAAAATTCTTTATTATTGGCTCTGAGCACTTACTGGTAACTTGAATTTAAGGAAGAGTAAATTAAGTATTTTTCTCTGCCAGTTGCACTAGCTAGCTGCTGCCTAGAGTTAGGTATAATTTATTCTAATTAAAATTTAAAACATTTGTATTTGATTTTGCTTCAATTTCCTACAAATTAAGATTTCCCTCAATTTTCACTATTTTCCTTTAGGCTCCTCTTATGTGTAAAAGAGAGGTTTTTCTGAATTATGCTTACGTAATATCCATGTCTCATTTTTTTCCTGGTGGTTTCTAATGGCACATGGGAAAGAGTTTTTGTGCCAATCAGTGCAGCATTGTATCTCGTATTTGGTCATTTTTATCAGTTCTAGAATTATAGTGTGAGGTTCAAATGATATTCTTCAGATCACAATTAAACTTATGTGGTCTTAATTTAAGTTATTTTAGCTTAGCATGTGGCTTCAAAGTATCTTATGCAGGGTGGCAATCATCAGGAAAAATCGAGAATTGTCCGGGAAATTTGAAAATCTGGAAAAGTCTCTGGAAAAGGGAATTTTCGTAACAGTCTGGGAGAAACTGGGGTAGGTAGGAAACTCATTATTTTTCTACCACTAAGTTTATTGGCCAGTCTTTCCCACCCTTTATTTCACCAACTAAAACTAATGTCCATCGTTGATTTGCGTGGAATAAGCCCCATCGTTTCGTGAAACAATCAGTTTTGAATCTTAGTTATGTAATTGTGAATCAGATGTACAATGTATCCCTTTTGTATATCCTTATTGCGATACATATTTGCCTAGTTGTGTTAAAATTCATGATCACAATGTATTACGCTCATCACAAGGAATCCAAGGCTACGTTGTTTGGAAAATTTTACCTTGCTTTTTTTTTAACTTCCGAGACTCAGGTCGAGAAGTAGCTGGAGCATACTAGGTCATTGTAAATACATGCTTGCAGTTCTTAAAATATGAGACTATGATTATTAAAATTGAAATACAAGTACGATCTCTAGTGTAAACAAAATCTTACGCAAGATAATCTTCTGGTCCCATACCCCCCTTTGTGAGACAGTAAAAAGAGCCCTCCTCCCCTCCCATCCTTTGACACTTGACTTAATTATTGAATTGGCCCCTTTAGCTCCCACTTGAAGCAATTTAGTCAGGTCACAAACCACCTCAAATATTATATTCCTGAACATGATGCTGCCATTGTTAATTACCTCCTGTCTTCGCTCACAGTGGCACACTTACGTTTTGTTTATCCAAATATTTTTACATTTTTTGGTTCCTTCTTGCAATCAAGGTTTATAACCACGTTAATGAAATTGTTATTCACTTCTCAAGGTCACTCTCGCCATCCAATTTTGATCCAGTCCAACAACTTGGCTATGGTTTGTATTTTGATAGCGATAGCTAGTGATACCCGTGCTGGAGTCCACCAGTAAATTGGCCATTAACTTTCCCTTCATTGCCTTTTCAGTAGTCCTCAACTTCCCAGAACTACCATGATGCGCTACTCTTTCTTGAAGAATTAGACATTGTGTATTTGTAAGTTTACCGAAGGAATCATACACGACAACAATTATCCGGCCGTGTATCGTATTTCCATATCTCACCATAATGCAACACTGTTATATGTGTAATTCAATAACCTGCTGTAGGAAAACATTGTGCATAGGGAAATGTTGCAATTTTGTAGACCATAACTCGGCCACTGCGATGGCGTGGCAAGGCAGTGGTAGGTGGGGGAGGAGGGTGGACAGATAGATAATGGAGGAGCGGTGCTACTTTAGGGATGGATCGTCAGAGAATCGGCGCTCTACTTCTTTGTCCTCTTGGATCATTCTATATCTTAGGGAGAGTGTTACTATCGCTGGGGAATAAGGCCAAATTGTTATTCATATTGCCAAAAGTTCGCCAATAATTGGTGAGCTTTTGGCGATCGGTGAGGGAAATGTCAGGGAATTTAAAAGTTGGATATCAGTAGCCTCCCTATTATGTTTCTGAGCCTATTTTCTTCGTCAGCATATGAATGCTTCATTGAGCTTGTGGAAGTGTTTAAGTGTGAGGTGTTTTTTTAGGATTCTATTTTGTAAATTAACTATTTGTGTTCAGGCTCCCAATTTTCATGTCATTATTAAAATGTGACTTGACTTGAGTAAAGTGACAGGTCTTTCACTTTCTCTTGGAGGTATTCCTAATTTTCTCTTGATAAATTCTACTTTTTTTTAAGTGTATTAATCCTGAGCTCATCCATCAATTTAAATTATTTTCAGTACCAAGCATATATTTTCAATGTTGGTGCAGAATGCCAGTAATCAGTCACTTAAGACAGGCAGTAATGGGAGCAGTAGAGACAGTGATGGGAGCTTATAATTTTATATTATCTCTAATTTATTGTGTTCACTACTTCTTAGATATCGTAATTTTTTTTCTATTTGTTTAATTCAGTATACTTTGCCCATTCATCACTGTCTTATCCCCTAGTTTTAAATGATAAATATTTGTAGCTGAATGGTTTTGTCCCTGGGTATAGTGATTTCAACTTTTTTTGATAAGTTATAGGTTGTATACATCATTGTCAAGTTTGACTATGGTGTAAACACATTGAAACTGGTCATGCAATAATAATGAGTAAAAAAGTAAGAGTCAAACTGTAAAGTATTCTTTCTTTCCCTTTCAATATTTCCAGCATTCATCTCTTCCTATAGTACTACTATTTCAACTTCTAATTTTCTGTTTCATTTTGTCTGCAAGGTCGTAAAACATGTTTTCTCTTCATTTTAGTGCGAAGATTTGCCTCCAGAGCAATCAATCACAGATCCTGCTAAGAAAATTGCAGAATCAACTGTTCCACCAATTGTGACTGAGTTGGTAATGTCAGCTAAGGCAGTCACTGTTGCAGCTAATGGTAGCATGGAAAAAGGAGTTGAGCGGGGTTCCGAAAGCCCTGCTGGAACAAACAGGGAGGAGGGTGGAGGCAACACTCAGGGTGAGGACTCTGGAATTGAGTCAATGGATGCTCTTTCAGAGAAGAGCCCTAATCAAGGAGAAAGCCCTTGTCGCAAGGAAGAAAAAGATGCGGAATCCTGTTGTGATAAGCCACCTGCAGTTGCTAGCCCAGCTGTGAGCTCTGTTTCTGTTCCCAATAATCCCCCTAAAAACACTTCAGTGCCTTCTAATGGAGCTTCAGTTGCATCTAAAACAGCAGCATTGGATGGAACATCTCCCCCCTCTGAAGAATCTTCCAAGTCCTCCCTTCCTGGCAAGGGGCACACATCACCTGATGCTGGCACATCTCATGATAGCAGTGAGGACCATCTGGAGAGGAAAGAGACCAGTGGAGAGGTCACATTGGAGCATACGGAAAAGAGTGGCACCATAGCGAATGTGATTGGAACGAAGGCAGATGCTGCTGGAAGTCAAATGGAGGAAGCTCCTGGGACCAATCCACCATCTTCACTCCCACCTTCAGTTTCTGGTTTGAGTCAGCCTTTGACATCCACACCTTTACCAACTTCCTCTTCTCTACCTCCTGTTTCATCCTCAACTGCCTCTTCATCTCCCTCTCCTTTGGTTGTAGTCTCTGCATCGCCATCAATTCTATCAACCTCTTCTTCCTCCTCTCCACCTCCAACCAGTCATTCAATGGATTTGTCAACTACAGAATCCACAAAAACAGTCACCCCTCTTATTAAGTCCTTTGAGACTTCTTTCAAATTACCTATGCCAAGTGATAATAATGAGACTAAGGAAACAAAAGGGTCTAGTGAAGTGTGCAGTGTTGAAAACTCGGAGACTGAAGCTCCTAAAAGTACAGTGGAAGCGACTGTTACCCCCATTGTAGCCACAGTTGCATCACGGACTCAGGTGCAACCCTCAGCATCAATTGAAGTATCTCGAGCGCCTTCAATTCAGTTATCAAATCAAGCCTCTACCCCTGTGACAACTACAACAGTGTATGCCATTCAACCTGGTGTTACCCTTAGTCAGTCGGCATCTGTTATTGCTGCCACCTCCACTGGTGGGAGATCTGTTGGATCAACCTCATTCAGTGTACCACCTGGTGCCAAAATGGTGCCCATAAAATTAGTTACCTTACCCAAGGCAGGACAGGGCCAAAGTCAAGGAGGGGGAGCCACTAAAACTCTTTTGGAAGTCAGCATACCAAAAAGTGAGGCTGTGGCCAAAGGTGGGGCAGCAGGGAGTGGAACGATGGCCCTTCTGCCCACCACTGCAAGCCCTGTGAAAGTTTTAGTTTCAAAGGTTTCCCCAATGAAAGGACCTGGCTCTGCGACTGCAGTAGTTGGTCAGGGTAGTGTTGTTAGCGGAGGTGGAACTTCTGCTCAAGGTGTTACTGCTGTTGTTGTGAAATCTGTTGTGGTTACTAGTACATCCCCTTCTCTTATCAACATGGTGTCACAGCCAATGGAACATGCTGAGTCTCGTGATGTCCCTCCTGTTCGTAGTGGTGGAACACAAAAGGATTCAGTAAGTTCTGAGACTGTTATCGCAGTAACTACGGCCAGTGCTACTGGAGTGGGTCACTCGTCTGGTGTGCGGTGGTCTGGTGCAGATGAGTTGTACGGAAAACGCTCATTTGAAACAGACTCAAAAGAATGTTCTCTCAGCAGCATTGGCAATAAAACTCCACCATCAACAATATCCTCCCCTACATTAGAAGACCCCCAGCCCATTCGCATAACTCCTCCACTTTACACATATTCCAATCCAGAAAAGCACCGTGAAACTCCTTCCCCTTCACTGGATGATGGGCAAAACCTTCTTGATTTGGAGGGACTTGATTCATCTGTAAATAGGTCGCAGTCAAAGAAGGAATCTCAAACATCTATCCCAGAGGTTAGTGAGGGTATGCTTCATGATGAGAAGTCGACAGAGGGTGATAGCATATCCCTAGAAGGTATTGTTATGAGTAAAGATTTGATGGGTAGTTCAGATGCACCTAAGGAATCCGGTGGAGATCATAATTATGTGTCCCGTAACAAAGGGAAAGAAAAACGGTTGGAGCAGTTGCTAATTGAGATCCCTACTGAATCGGAGTCAGAGGAGAAGAGAAATGCGCCTGCTGGTAGTCATTCTGTTGGCAGGAATACAAGATCAAGTACGAGATTGGTTAGTCCTGATGGTGGTGTTTCAGGAACTAAGGTCATGAGGGAGGGTTCTCCCCTGGTTTCCCGCACTGCCCCTAAGGTATCCCCCAAAGATCATAAAGATGATGAGTCTGTGCCTGCGTCTGGCTCCTCCATCGTCAAGTGCAGTCCTAAGATGAGTACAGTGAGCAAACTCAGTCCAATACCACGTGCCAGTAAGCGAAAACGTCAGGAATCTGAAAGTAGTGGAGCGTCATCAGTTGGAGCAAAAGAAGATCAGGAAGAATCATTGCATGTGACACTTCCTGGTCATAGGAGGACTGATAGGGAACACAGGCGGAGTGCCACTCCTGACTCCAGTGAAGGGGGAACACCAAGACCTATCAAAAGGAAATGCTCTGAGAATGCAGCGGAACTTATAAAAGCTTGTATGGGATTGGAGGAAATGACAGGTGTGCAAAAACAGCAGCAGTCTCCATCAACAAGTCATCCCATTCCACCTCATCCACATAACAAGTCTGGTGCTGGGGGATCACCATCATTGGCGCCACCACCTGTGCCTGCAACCAGAGAAGAAGTTGACAAGTTAAGGCATGCTGGGACTCCACCAGTAGGGGCTACACAAAGCTCAAGTGGAGCCACGTTGGTTTCTAGCACTGGGAGTTTAGAAAGGCCTGATACTGATCAACCCCCTACAAGGAGAGGAGGGAAGCCTCGGAGAGGTAAGAATCTGAAAGAGCAAAATTTAAGTTGGATCATAATATCGTATTCAAAGTGAAACCACTGCAGTTCTGATGTAACTTTCAATATGACTTCATGGACGATGACCTTGACTGATTAAAAAAAAATCTTTTTAAGGTTTTTTTATGCTAACACTTTCTATGGACATCCGTTTGTTTCATTACCTTTATGTACCCTTAGTAGACCAGCAGAATTGTGGTCCATGTAGGTCTGGTTTCTTCCCCACTTTGAAAAGACTCCTTGTTATAACTTTTGAGATTTTCTGAAATTTACCTCTTAATGGCTGGTGTTAAAACTGACACAGAGAAATACCTATATCTCCTCATGCATGAAAATTTTATTCTTTCCATTATTAACTCTCTTATGTAGTCACAGCCCATATTCATATGGTCATACCTTAGTGTTAAATATTGCCATCCATCAGCAATGAATGGCTCTATTAAGTTGTTGGCCAGTATTTGAATGATCTCTTGCATAAGAAGTTAGCCAAGTAAAATTTTTTGCTCTCTTGGGGAATGGAATGGAGTCTGCTTAGTAACAGCTTTTGTTTTTGTGTCAAGAGCTGGCAGGCTTGGGAATTCTTTTTTGAATGTGTGGAATTTATTTTTTGATCTTTCATCCCAGTGATACTAGAAGCCTGGGGTCATGTGTGAAAAAGTTCATACATATTTATTTATCTAATTCTGATGTAGTGAGTGGGGCACTGTATCCTAAACCGTTGGCAACCCGCGGTGCAACGCGGCGTAAAATTTTGCATATCTTAAGTGTGCTGATGATTTTTGTTTCATGTGAATGATCTATTATTCCATTTATGACAGAATATGGTTAATGTATCATCTTTTATGGGAAACTTACAGGCAACTGTGAGATTAATGATTAAATGTTGCATTTGAAAACCCCACTCTTGAATTCCATTCCCACTCTCATGAACTGTATTGGTGGGCTCTCTGAATCGGCTTGACATGCCTCCAGTAAGCGTCCACCCACAATATGAAGCTATCCAAAGTGAAAAGTGACTCTGCACCATTTTGCCCCTCAGTAAATACTAAGTAGTTATGGCCTTATGGTCACATAATGTGGTAAAGGGTGAAGAGAGTTTTCTTTTTCAAGTGCTTAAATAGGTATTTTTTGCAATACTTGCAAAAGGAAAAAAAAAGCCTATTATCTTTTAGGCATATGATATTGTATTTTTTAAGTGTATAATGGAATTGTATATGCATAGAATTATTTTAAAATGGAGGAGATATAGTTCTCACTGGTGAAGTGTCCACTTGTCGGAAAAGATAGATCCAGGATATTTCGTCTGAAACAAAAAGTTCAAAATTGATTTTAATGAAAAAATATTTTGAAACCGTAATATAATGAATCTGGGTGGTGGGAATGGACATGTTGAAGGACCTTGTGATAGTTAAACCTAAATGTAAAAAAATCTGATTTTCTGGACGTAAACATTTAACAAGGTTTTTTTGTTTCAATATCATCGGTGCACTAAAAAGGAAAAATGAATTTAAAAAAAGTTATTGAGGGATGATAATATAGCAATCCCAAGGAAAACGGTTCTTTCTTTTTGTAATTAAAAGGTTTGCGAAGACTTTTGCCAATATTTTTAGGTAGTTTTAGATGATTTGTGATGCTTTTGAGAATGGAACTATATTCAAGTTTAAAGGTTGGGTAATTTTTTTTAATCATGCCAGCCATGTTGACATAATCACAAAATAAAATGTTGAGTAAATGCTCATGTATTTAAGTTTTCGGTCAGGAAAAATATATACACTTCAGGCATTAATACCCTAATCTGCTATTCCTGATCCATAAAATGATCCTTCATTTGCTTGGAAAAACTCTCTTCTCTTCATTTGCCGGAGTGTGCAAGGTGTACAAGCACCCTCATGGCTGCTTTTCCAGTCCTCCCCTCCATATAAGAAGTGGTGCTCCCCATTCAAATCATTGAACACCTTACATTGCTGTCCAATATTTATTTCATGCAATGCCATGATCTCTAAAACTGCTGCATAGCCCTTATTGAATATTCCTGCATCTAAACAGGTGAAGGGGATTGGATTGGTGTGGTGGCTAGAGTACTGGCTAACCATACGGGTGGCCAGGGTTCAAATCCCTGCAGAGGAGGATGTTTTTCAGAGGAAACCCGATGCCTACTTAAGTGTCTTGTGCGGGGCACTTCAAGTACAGTACTCCATCTATCAGATGAGACATTAAGCCATGGTCCCTTTGGCACCTTTCGATAAGAGCAGGCTGACGCCAGATTTCTATTCACCCTTCCTCCCTTACCTATCCCCTTTGGTGCAAATGACCTTAATAGTTAGTCTCCTTCCCAAAATCCAATTCATTCCTAAACATGTGAAAATGTCTATTATTTAGTACTCAAATTCTAAGATATAAGATAAGCACTGCAGCATATGGTGGAATTCAAACTCTCATTGGATTATAGTTTACTTCTGCCTGGATATCTTGATAGCAGGTTATCTTTGGATCAGGTGTCATAAGTGGACCTAGTATACTTTTTTGTATCCCGCTGAATCATATGAGTCTGATTGATTGGAGGCTTCTTCCTCACACAAATTACACATGTTATTGCTGCCTGCCAGACAGCTATCATGCATCAGCATATCCTTGGTTGAACCACATTGTTGCAGAGTTGCCATTCTCACTGTGGTGTTTTAATTTCTGAGAGTGGATCTCCTTTCTCTTGTCATCAACCCATAATAGGTTATTAATTTTCCAATGGGAAAATGTTTCAGCACCCCTTTTGCTAATTACTCAGTCCCATGTGCACCATGCCCCACTTAACCCTCTTAGTGTTGACTCCTGCCAGTGGTATTAGTGAGAAATGTGAGGGTTATTTAAAGAAATGTATCATTTTAGGGAAAAAAATGTTGTGAAGTTATTGTTTAAATATCCATACGTGGGTTTTTTATTGTGTATAAATTGAATTAGGTAATAATTATACAAAACATTTACATCTTCAAAAAAATAATTGTAATTATATTAGTGTACCTAAGTTGAAGAATATATACACATGAGCCAATATATTGGCCCGCCGCAAAAGCTGATTTATCGGGCCACCGCACTATGAGGGTTAAAATTGGTATCTCTCTATATGTTTGCTGTGTTTCTGGTTTCTGATCACCATGATATATGGATTATCAAAGAATCTCCAGGTCTTCTTTATTATTTTATTCATAAGATATGCAACACTTTTTTTGGGCGATTAAATAATTGAAACCTAAGTATTTAACTAACAACATGTATAACTAGCTATGAAGGAGAAAATTTTCAATGCTATCAAATAAATACTTTTCTGGCCATAATTTTTTCAAGTGACAGTAGTCCTAGAGAAGAGCAAAAAAAACCCTGGGCATATTTTTCCATAACCACACAAAAAATTATTGATGAACTTAAAAAAAATTGTTTATTAAGCCTAATGTTGCTTTTAACCTGAAAAAATTTGTGGAATTAATTATGTAGATGGCCTCTTAGTTGTAATTAAAGCCTAAATTTGAGTATTCGTAATTAGAAATCCATTTGTGAACTTGAAACTGAAGAGCTTTGTTGTTGTGTATTGGGCACCTTTCTTTTAAAGGCTATTGGCCATTTTAGTACTTGAGTTTGCTACCAAGGTCGCTGGTAGAACTTGTTCAAAATTGGTGCTATTCTGCAAACACTTGTTACAATTATTTTTTGTGAAAGTTTTAATTTCATATAATAGTATTGGTCTGATTTACAACTGGAAATATGAATATACCATTTGAAATCCAAAAAATGCTAATGACTTTAGGGCTTTGGAGGTAATTCCCCCATAGGTAACAAATTTTGAAACTTTAGTAGTTTTATAGCACTCCAAAGTATATGATCTAGAATAATGCAAAATTTCAGCTCACTCAGTTGAGTAGTTTTCAGTAGTAGTAGGGTAACAGATGTACAGACACCCACAACTTCATTTTTATATATTAGTATTGATGTCTTAGTGAGGACACATGTAGGATCAAGTTGTTGGCTGAGTAGAGGATAGAGTGGAGAGCTGCTGCAGTTGTACCTTAGGATTGATGTCTGCTGAGGGACCAAAATAAATTCTATCAGTGGAATATAAATTAGATATGTTAACTTGTTTAAGGCTAGAAATCTTATTGCAATGAGCACAAAAAATCCTTATGGTTGGTTGTATGAAATTCAGTGTATGTTTATAGTGTAATAATTAAGATTTTACAGTGCTTATAAAGAAGTTCAATGGGGACTAATTGAAAATACTCTGTGTGCGCTATGTGAATCAAGCTCAAAGAATTGTGATAGAATTTTTTTATGATTCTGAGTTAACCTCTCTTGCCAGAAAAGTTATATGTTGCCTGGGTCATGTATTTATTGGGATAATATTAGCCAAGGTTGAATGTTGCTTCTGTTGGAAGTTTTTTAGTAGAATTTTGATCCCCACTTGCAGATGACCTGCACATATTTTCTAAGCAACACTCTTTTCAAGTGCAATATTTAGATAATACATGGAGTTGAGGACCCTATTTTTGGAGAGGGATGCCTAAACCTGATGCCCAGTTTATTTTCTTCTCCACTCCGTTCAATTTCTCTGTCAGTCGCCTCTCCTGAAACATATGTTTTTCAGCAGTCATCTAGCTGAAAATTGTTGGTCACTAAATATATGATAACATGTCATCGTAAAAGTAGCCTTGTCTACACCATAACTGCTGATTGAAGCAAAGTTCAGCAAGCAAAATTTTTTTGTTTCTTTGGTGAGAGAAGTCAATATTTTTGTTTGTGATTGTAATAGATGATGATTATATGGAAGTCTTTTGCTTAACTATTTAAGATTTGGTATTGATTGTGAAACATATTTGGCAATTTGTTCTGTCACCTTTGTCTCAGGGTCTTTATGATGATGATAAAATTGAACTACGTTATTTAAAATTAAGATATCTGTTTAAGTTTTTGTGACAAACATGGACTGATTAACTGCAAGTATGACTAATGAACATTAGTCACAATTTCACTCCAAATATCCTGTTTCTTTTTCTGTTAATTATATTATTTTAAATTTTTATTGCGTTGCAGGTGGATCAATGGCATTAGAGGAATCATCGGATGATGAGCCTCTCATTGAGATTGTTGGAAAGGGAAGGACTCCAGCACCGTATAGTAATGTGGCAATGCATTCACTACCAGCCGGGAACAGCTCCAAAGGTCTCCCAATCACTCCAATGATATCCATCCCTTTATCAAGGGCTCAACTGAGAGCGAAGTTGAATGCTAATATGCCAATAACTCCAGTGAAGGATGAAGAGCCTAAGGATACTAAGTAAGTCAAGATCATGGTCCTAGAATGTTTGCCCATTCTCACCCAACAGTATTTGATTGATTATTATTACTCACATGGCTTTTTTGTGCTTTTGGACTCATGAGCAAATGATAATAGTCTTATATTGTTGATCTGCATGGTTTGCATTGAAATACTTAGAAGTCATGCTTTGAGTTAAAATATGGTACTGTCAGAAAAAAATTCCCATGGGTGAATGTTTGATACTTGTCTACTAAGATACTATGAAGTAAGATGGCATCTCACTTAAACCCTTGGATTTTGGACATCTTAGGTGGAAGATAGTGCTATAATGTATTAATGTACTAATTTTGAATTAGAATAGATAAGATTAAACCAGTGGTACTCAGTGTCTTTAGCACTGCTCGTCCTCAGGTTGAGGTTGATGGTGGAGTTGGTCATGAAAACATCACCCATTTGTCTCCTCTCCTTGTTGATGTCCCTAGAGGACTTCATCAGCTCTTCTGTGTATCCCTTCCACTTCCCAGATTGTTATTTGGTTACATTAGTTAGTCTTCATTGTACCTTATCGTTGGAATTGATCTTCATTGTGTTCCTCTAGATCGGTCTTTACATATACAGTGTAGTGGATTCCCTTTTTCTTTTTTCTGTGATCTCTTCAGATCCTCCTCTTGCTCCCTCCATCATGCCCTTGCCTTTTTGGTTTATTCCCTTGGCCTCTTATGTGTTTGTGTATGCATCCCCTTCTACATCTGTGTTTATTTTCCTCCATTTTCTTCTCTTCTGGCACGCTGTAATATTGACATAAGCCATGGTTTGATTATAATCTAATAATTATTTTAGATTGAAAAATTATTATTATACACTGATATGCTCTCTTGATATATTCTGCTGCCCTAGATATTCCTTTTTCAGATATTCCTATCTTATGTCCTGTGTTCCATATTCTTATTAGAAAATTTTCAGTCAGCCCATACCTTCCCTTTGCCCCTGAAAAGATTTCTACATTCCACTTTCAAACCCTCCTTCCTTTTTTAACCAACTTGGATATTGCATTGCACTTCATTGGTTGTAGACTGTGTTTCAAATCTATACCTGCCCATGGGAAACTATAAGATTTATTGGCACTTTTCATCAATATCTGACTATAGTATAATGTAATAATGGTTACTTGAACCTCTTAATATCCCCTTGTCCAATCTAGGTGTACCAAAGCCTTTGATGGGGTCGAGCCTCATTTATGATTGCTGGATTTTTTTTGCAAAACAGCAGATGTATTTTTGCATAATCCTTCTCTATCCATACATCAAACCATCCCTTGATGTGTACTATATTGCCCTTTACCCAGCACTGCATGCCAATCCCCTTAACTGACCACAATTATTTATAATTCAAATTGATCAAAAATGACTAATTGTATTGGGTTAGTATTATTTTATTTTCATTAACATAAGTGATTCTGATAAGCCTCTTTTGCCTGTGTTATGCTACCGCCTTTGTTTCAGCATGCGAGAAAATAAGAGAAATACTCTGCCGAACAGATAGGTACAAAAACGCTTTCTTTCTGTGAACAATAAGCGACCATAATAGAAACTGAGCTCCTCCAAACACACTCTCATTGAACATGTCACCATTTCACCTCCAAAACTTTGACATCTTTACACGGCTGGTGACCTATCACCCCCTGCCACATGCCCAAGCGGCGGCTCACGGGGTAGTATGTAGATATGAATTCTGTTTAAGAGCTGATGCTCTCTGACTGGTGCAAATCTTGTTTCAGAAGGAAGTAGAGTACTGAAAATTTGTCAATATTATTTTATAACGTTACCTACATCATTTGATATTAATCAAGGACTACATTTTGTCTTTGAAACACTTAATAATCAAGTTGTACAGTTTACTTTGCTACTATTCCTTCAAATTTCTCTGAAAACTAATGACATAGGTTCTACAATTTTTATCTTATGGTAACTTACTAAATCTGCATCGAATTTCATTGCGCCCTCTTCTAGTTTTGTTTGCTGTAATGTATGCAACATGCTGTTGATTTTTTTATCTAGATATGTGATCATAATTGACTGATAAGTTGGGAATTTTTATTTTGAGGTATGGTAATAATGAACACACGTACATATCTACCACACCATTCCCTTTTGCGATTGGCAAAACCAAAGAACTTAGCAATTGCTATCAGGCTTACAAAACTGGCTCTGTCTTAAGAATTCCTCTATAAAATGGCCTATCCTTGGTTACCTCCTTGGCTTTTCTTACACCCATGAATTGCTTACTCTTCTTTTCTTGAGACTCTCAATATTCCTCCTTCAAAGTCTCTTCCAAATTCTCCCATTCATTATTCCTATGGCATTCGTGACCTATCTCTTCTCTCATACCCATCATCTCTATGCATACTTCTTCTTGTTCCACTATCATCCAGTCTTTCAATATGACCAAACCAACAAAAGTGCCCTCCTTTCATTTATTTCCATTGTAGGGGAGCCCCTGTAATTTGTGTGGGCTTTTCTGATAACAACACAGCATCATCTGCGATCAATAGAACTTGCATTTTTACTTCACTAACGATTACTCTGACATGATTCTTGCATGTACCTTCACATGCTTATCCATAAAATTGCTGAACTGCCTCAGTAGCATTATGTTTCCCTGCTTTTATGCCCTGTTTTATTTCAACCTAGTTGGTTAAGACATAATTATCTCTTAAATTTGCCTCACTATTATTGTACATCATCTGTACAAAATTCAGTAACTGCTCATTTACTCATTAGTTCTTAAAAGCCTTCTGTTTCTTATTTCTATTTACCCTATACATATACTTTCTCTTAATTCTGAAATGTGCAGTATACTTTCTTTTGGGTATCCATTCATTTTCTAGTTCTAGCTGAAGTGCGAACAGCTGATCACTACGTCTTCTCTCAGGTGCATAGCCATTCTGTATACCCAAAATTGTCTGAAGTAATCTTTCTTACTCTTTTGATTAATATTTTACTTAACACCTTTCCCGGAATACTAATTTCTCATTAATTTTAACAATCGTCTTCCTACCATTCCCATAGTACTTCCACGTTATTATTTTATCCTTCCATGTTGGAATAGCAGGAGCTTTTAAACATAAGTTAAAAACTTTAAAACACACCAGTGACTTCTAAGTAACTTACATACATCCGTAAGCATTTAACTGGATATCTCATCTATGTTGAAACCTCTCTTTTACCCTTTTGAAGGGGACATTGGAAAAGTGTGTTAATTGTAGGAAAATATAAATCGAGGGGAATTTTAATTTGCATGAAATTGAAGCAAAATCATAACTAAATAATTTTGAGTGGATTATACCTAAATCTAATGGCTGAAGCTTGCTTGTGCAATTGGCAGGGAAAAACATTAATTTATTTTCCCTTTATTTCAAAGTAACAGGGTCTGCATGGCAACGATCCAATAATAAAAGGATTTTTCTTTTATAACCCTAAGTCATTGCATCAAGGGCATGCATTTGTCCTCAAAAATACTAGATGTCATTTTTGCCTTTGTGCTGGCTGCTTAGGTTGTAGGCAATGTCCTGATTTGTTTTTTAAAATGTGGATTTCTAGATTTTCATTAAGGGCTTCAATCTCTTACTACCATCTGCATTAGATCTTACCAAAACAGGATGCAAGTGTTGTTGTGTTTGTGCCCTTGGCAAGGATTCCATTAAAAGTCTTAGGTCCTGTGTGGCAGTATATCAGAAATGGGCCTGCCTCGCCCACAGTAAAATTGTCTTTAAGAGCATACAGCCATCAACATGTTTGTGTGAAGTTAGGAAATTATAAAGAGAAACTTTCAGGATCTACACTTTCAGATTCACCACTGATGCTGGTGTAGACACTATTACGTAGAATTTTGATACAGAGTATCCAGTCAGGTGATGCTTAAATGTCATCAGTACCTAATCTTGCTGTTGCATGAGGTGCCTTTTCTTAAAAAAAACTAGTTGGTAAACTGCACTCAAAGAGCCCACTTTGCTAAATGTATGCACAATCCTTGCTGAAATGTGATGCAAATAAAAATTGCTCTAAATTATTCTGTTGGCTTTATGTTTTTTTAATAGTGTCGTACATCTATACTCCAAACAAAGACAACAGTTTCACAATCAGGTCTCTATAACCTTTGGATTGGGAATTAAATTGTTCTGCAGATTTAACAAAAACTAAATAGCAAATAAAAATGAAATATCAAATCTTTCACAAAACACACACTGGTAGAGGAAATTTATAATTAAATTTTGAAGGCAATTGAAACAAAAGTAATTATGCAGTAATCTGACAACTTTTTTAATTGCTGCTTGAGGCAAAAAGCAAAGGGTTCCTTTTTCACTGTCGTGTGAGAAACAGAATTTTGACTACTGTGAAAAAATTTAATGACAACTATTGAGCAGGAAAGATAATAGCCTACATGTGGATGTTTGTTTCATTACAATGGTCAACTTCATGTGTATAATGTTGGCCATGACCCAGGCATTGTTTATATTTGGCTTTAAACTCTGGGTCACATAATTTTTGCACCAACTAAGGTCATGAATCAGTATGTGATAAATCAGTATGTGCCAGCTGCCATCTAACTCCTAGAATCTTGTCGTAAATTGTGGGATAAGTCAAAATAAGAAAGTGTAAATAGGGAGATATGATGCATTTCAAGGATACAAAATTCATGGGGACCTCACGTAAATGTCATAAATCAATGGAAAACCAAAATTCTAGGAATATAAAAGTAAGGTCTCCCAGTATGCTTGACAGCCTTTCAAATTTTCAGTATTTTCACTGCCACTATAACCTCATTCTTCTCCATTCATGGTAAATTCTCAAATCACAATGTCCATCCTCTTCGCCTGCACTATTATTGTATAATTCTGGAAATTATCCACTCCAATGATCCCTGCTATTGCAACCATTCCATGTAATCTTACCACTTTTATTATCTATTCAGTTCATTCCCGTGCCTCCACCTGTACCTCCTAGCTACAGTATTTCAAAAGTAAATGATATCAAGAGTAACTTAAAATTTGAAATGATTGATCTTAAAATTTATATATGTCTTTTATCTGAGACTCTTATGCTTTAAAGGCATGATAATTGTATGTTAGTCGTATTTATTTATTATTATATAAAGATAATTAACTGTTGGATTTTAAATCTTGATCATTCTTTTTTTATTCCTCTATCCTAAATGAAACCTCCTGTGGCAGATTTGTGCATTTCTAGTCGTAATATCTTTATTGAATGATGTCACATTGGGAGTAAGTGTGCTGATGACAATTAATATTTACCTTCATTTTTAAATCAGCCTTACTCTCTTTAAAAATATAAGTCAAACCATATGAAATTGTTGGATATTTTTAATATTGTAAAATGGCGTTGCTACTCAATATACTCTCCTGATGCCATGTTTTTAATATCTTTTTATGTAACAGAACGAATAGCAGGTTAAATAACCGAACGCAGGGTAAGAATCAAGAGGCAGCCACCAAGAGGGAAATCCGTTCAAGGGAGAGCACGACGATCACTGGGACTACAGTTTTGACAAATCCTCCACCTCGTGATGATACACCCATGAGAAGATCGGTGCGGCAGACAGGAGTAAAAGCTGGTGCGAGGGAAAGGGCGTCGCCACCTCCCAAAACACGGGGAGGGGGAGGTGGCGTAACAAGCAGGGGCAAAGAAAGTACTGAGAAGTCTCTGACAGAGCAGGAGGTCAACACTAGGAGAAAGACGAGAAGCAGTGGGTCATCAGGTAATGAAACATTCTCTACTGTCAATTATTTTCTTGTTTTTTCCAATAACTTTACTTTTTCTGTTGTCTCTTCATCTCTTTTGGTGTGCATCAGTATAGTAAGCATTACAGTACTGAAACAAGTATTGGAGGTAAATTAATTGTCTCTGATTCCTTACAGCAGTACTTACTGCATTAAGTATGCAAGGTTGTCTTAATCGCTAATCCATTTCAGAGATTGTCTGTTGCACAACATTACCCCACTAGAATTAAGACGTGGCCTCTAATACTGAATAGAAGTGATGTCATTTTTCATTTGAAAATGATCTCTTGTAGTTATTTGGTTTTGTTTCTGTGTGACCCACTGTACGGGAGACAATGAATTTAGCTTTGTGAGATCTTTTTTGTGTGCTATGCCTAAAAAATAAGGTTGAGCAGAGTACATTGAGTGAGAAAGAATCTGCTGGATTAAACCAAAGCACTGGATATTTGGTATGCTGCTTAAGCCCTTACAGTAAATAATGGAGGACCCATTGTGGTAAAGGATATTCCCAACCCATCTCATCTATTTTTTTCTATAGTTGCTCTTTTTCTCCTCTACTTCTCAGAATACGTACTTATCTTTTGAGAGAGTGAAGGCTAAAATCATCATAGT
This sequence comes from Ceriagrion tenellum, assembly GCA_963169105.1. Lineage (NCBI taxonomy): Eukaryota > Metazoa > Arthropoda > Insecta > Odonata > Coenagrionidae > Ceriagrion > Ceriagrion tenellum. The sequence continues at coordinate 141,214,429 of OY720635.1, read as the reverse complement.
TAACAAGTTCAAAAAGTATGTGAGTGAAATGTTTGTTTTGTGTTATTGAACGAAAATAAGGGCCGCAGATATGAAATATATTCAACTTAGGTATCCAATTGGTATTTATTTATTATTTGCATGAAATGATAGGAAGGAATTTGGTGCAAGAGGTACAGGAAATTTCAAAGAGTACAATCAGCAAGAATTCAAATGGAGCATAAGGCATATTAACTGCTAATGTCGGACTTTCTAAAGAAATTAGCAATACTTGTGGGGATGTGATGAGGCAAAGGAGAGAGTAATATCCAGGAATTCATTGTATAGGAACAATTCACTGCTAAATAAGGGTCCAGAGACTCATGAAATTTTTTACCTGTTGTGATCACATATCCACATCTGACTTATTGGGTTACTTCCTTTAAATACACATAGTCTAAGCATTAAATATGAAATTAAGTCCTTCCTGAGAGGGAAAATAGGCAAAAAATCAATACATTTATGCCTGGTACTTATCAATAAAATGAACTGCTTTCAGACTCTGGTTGTAATTCTAACTTGCCAAAAACTACAAAAATACATCAAAAAGCTCATCACTAAGAATAGCATTCAATGTAAATGTAATCACTTCCTGTCCAGTTAAGAAAGCTCGTATTTAAAAACCAACAAATGTCCCATCTCTCCTCTTCACTTTTCTCTCTGTTACACTCAAACCAATCCAGTTTCAATTAAGAGCATAGAGAAATACAGAAAGGTGGCAAGGTGACCTATACAGGAAGCTTGGGCATCCAGTAAAATCATCCATAGTAACTACACTTTCCACCGCTAGAGCTGTGGTAGTTGAATGTCAATTGGCAGCCCATAACAGTTACGTGTCAATGGTAGGAAGGTTTTTGTAAAGGTTGATATGTAGACATTAGTTTTGTTAACAAATCACTCTTTCATCAACATAACATTATGCCTATGGGAGCTACAACTAGGCAAAGCAATGTAATAAAGAGATGTGGAATTTGTAGTGATTAGTGTTGCTGTTTTTTTTAGAAAAAATCTATTCAACATTCATCCACATGAACTTTTATAACCATGATTCTCAATGAATTAATGACCTATTTTATTTATGGGCTGCTGATGAGCTGCTAATGAATGCTGTTAATGTATGCTGTTAATGTGTGCCAGTTATAGGCATTTTAGTACAATGACTGAATCTAAGTTTTCATCTCTAAATACATATTTTTGGCCATTGCATCTACATCCAGAAATACAAACTTCATGCATTAGGTTAAACCTGCTATCCCAATGTAGTGAATGTACAGTGATGAAATTTTACATCTCAGTTCAATTTCAGTCAGTGCTTCATTTGTAGGCTCCTATTTCATAAACAAATATTTTCCCCAACAATTGTGTCACATGAAATTCGTGGGAATAAGTTACCATTTATTAAGGATGAGTCAAATCCAAATGTCGATTCTCGATTCCACCGATTCTCAGGATTAGATTCGATTAGTCTATTCCAATTCCATCGATTCCAGATAGATAAATATTCTAATCAAATTTCATTTATCACATCATATTTGCCTCAGTAGTTTTGGGTGTAGGCTATCAATTTTTACTTTTTATCTACCTCAATAAGCGGAGGATATAATTGCTATTTGTTAATAAATATACTTTTTGAGAGACTTCGATTAGATTAGATTTAGTTGCGGTGGAGGTCCCCCAAGGAGGACCTGAGGCACCTAGACCTGTTGGTCCTTTGTGCTGACCACCTTGTTTGCATCACCCAAAGAGACTTGATAGCCTTGCGAGAATGTCCTCAATGGGGATACCCCTAACTTCAGCTGGTTCCAGAAAGGGAGATCCCAGGTGCCTAATTCTAGTCCTCATCAAGGCCGGACAGTCACAGAGAACGTGAGATGTTGTCTCGTCCTCTTCTTCTCACCATCTGCATCTGGCAGAGTCCACCAGCTTCAGAAGATGGAGGTTCTTCATGACGTGATAGTGTCCAGTTAAGAGTCCCACTATCATAGTTGACTTCTATTTAGCAAAACGAGTCTTCTAGCCAGTCCCAGTTTTGGTCCTTCAATCAGGAGCTTGGCTTGTCTAAGCCCCTGTGTTTTCTGCCAGATCTCAGAATGGCGGGCAAGTCCCCACTTCTTGATCTCTGTTATCCCTATTGAGGGTGCAATTGGGATGAAAGGCTCGGGTCCTGTCGGTGAATGGTTTGAGCCTTCTTTAGCTAGTTGATCTGCTATCTCATTTCCTGTTATGCCCATGTGTCCTGGGACCCAGAAGAGTTCTACCTTTTCCGAGACTATTCAGTGAATAGAGCACATTGCGACATTCAAGAAGTAGTCTTGACTTGCACCATGGTGACACCAGGGCCTTAAGGGCAGCTTGGCTGTTGGAACATATATGAATTGGTCTGTCTTTGAGACCTGTTTCCTTTACGGCGTGGGTGCAGGTCAGCAGAGCATAGACCTCTGCTTGAAAGACCGTTGCGTATGCTCCCAACGAGATGGCGAGCCTTTTGTGTGGGCACTGGCAATAAATGTCAGCTCCTGCTTTTCCTTCCTTTCTGGAGCCGTCGGTAAACCATAGTTGGGCCTTATTATGGAGGTCTTTGTCCCCTTCCTTTGTCCACCACTTCCTTTCTGGGAAGTGGATTTTGAAGAGTGGGGGTGTATCAATGAGTGAAACTGTTATTGTGTCCGAGCCCATCTCAAAGATAGGGCTTGACTCCCTGAGCTCCAGCCATATTTTCCTGTGTCCGAATGGGTTTCCCCTGTCGTTCCACTGTCACAGTCTCTTGAGATGATATGCTGCTACCCTGGCTTGGGTTTCTGCTTCCACGTTCAGTGGAGCGAGACCCAGTAGGGTTTCCAGAGCCAAAGATGGGGTAGTCTTCATTGCCCCCGTGATGCCCATGCAGGCCATTCTTTGCAGGTGGTTGAGTTTTTTCTTTGCAGTACATTGCTAGGTTTCACTACTGCAGAATAAATCCAGCTGATCGCCTTTGGTTGAAGTCCCCAGGTTTTGCCTAGGGCTCTCCTGCATGTCCATAGGGAGGCACATGCTTTCTTGGTTTTCTCCTCAAGGTGTGCCCCCCAGTTAAGTTTGGAGTCCAGGAGGACTCCTAGGTACTTTACTGTTGTTGAAGGTTATAGGAGCCTTCCTTGTAGTGAAGGAAGTATGAGTCCTTCTCTTTTCCTCTTATTGGTAAACAATACGAGTTTTGTTTTTCCTGGGTTCACAGTCAGCCCTGTCCCATTGCACCAGCCCATCGTTTTATCCAGGGCTTTCTGCATAAGTGTTGAAACGGTATTGAGGTATTTGCCAGTGATGAGTATCACTACATCATCTGCGTACCCCTGGGTTTAGGCTCCAGCCTTATTCAATGTTGAAATGAGGCCATCGACCGCCTTGTTCCATAGCAGTGGGGACAGAACTCCCCCCTGAGGGCATCCACGAGTCACAGCCACCTCCATCATACTCTCCCTTAGAGCGGCCTTTCTTCAAGCATTAGCCAGATCCAGTTGACAATATGTGCGTGAACGCCATGTCTTCTAGCTGCAAGGCAGATTTGATGTGTTGTTAAAGGCTCCTTCCACGTCAAGGAAAGTGCCCAAACCGTACATCCCATGTTCCAGTACCCCTCCTACCCTGGTGACAAGGTTATGGAGTGCTGTCTCAACTGATTTGCCTTTTTGATAGGCATGTTGGTTCAGGTGTAAGGGATTTTCTTTTAGTGGTCATTCCCTAATGTGCTTGTCTACTATTTTCTCCAGTGCTTTCAGCATGAAGGATATAAGGCTGATGCCACGGAAGGAGTCAGCCTTGGTGTAGTCTGTCTTTCCTGGTTTATCAGTATCAGGTTTTGAATATATATCAGTTCCAATATGCATACTGGGATGCAAGGAACTTAAAATTACAACATTTGTTCAGCTTGCCCAGATACAGTAGAACTTCAATCTGTCATTCTCGCATTGATCGTTTTCCCGCTTCTATTGTTCACCGTCTTTGGTCCCAAATGTAGTTCCATGCTGATAACGTTAATAATTCCCGCATCCATAGTTCTCCGAAGTATCGTTTTCCCGCTTTGATCGTTTCCAAATCACGGTCCCCACATCACAATTCCCGCATTCATTGTTTGAAAAAGACGAAATCAAAAATTTACACTGAAGTAAGATTTTGGGATTTTTGCGGCACTCTGCAGCGGGAAAGGAGGAGGGGGAGGGAGTTTGGCGACGCGCCGCACAGGACAGACGGGTAGCCCTTGACGTCAGAGTCCCTTCTCATCTTAATGGCCCAAACTCCTTCCTAGAGGACAATTGGCATTCCTCCTTTCCTACCCAAACGAGTCCCTACCTTGCTCGTTAGCAGCCTCATTCCTTCGCCATGAGCTTCTAACCTTACTTCCTAATATCCTCTCAATGCTCTCTTACCAGTAGTTGTAATATGCTCGCCCTCGGCACCATATCGAGATCTGATATAACCCATGTGGGTAAATATCAACAGATTTCCTTGGTGTTTGGCATCAAATGTAACAGAAAATAATGTGCAAACTTCATATAATACTTGTTCTGTAGATTAATGCCGATTAAAAACTTTAGCAAAATTAACTGACGTTCCACTAATGCGCCCCTCAGTGGGTGGGGCCCTGTCCGTGGAAAGGGTCGGGAGGGTCAAAGGTCTTCCACCTGCCCTGTCCCTCCCGGCGGAAAACAGGGTCTCCCTATTACCTGTCTCACCCAATTCTCGTATGTTACCAGTGCATTATTTCCAATGACGTGGACCACGTGGGCTTAAATGGGGGAGTGGCTGAGGGAAGGGAGGGAGGTGGGGTTTCTCGTCATGTGACTCTCACGGAACCAACCAGAGGGCAGCTGGCATGGCTTGTAACCTCGGCAATTCAGTCACTCCCTGACCTTTGTCATGATCACTTCTCGGGCCTCAAGTAAGTGCGGCCAAACCCTATACGCTCTGTGCTCTTTCCTTTTTCTATTTTTTCCGTGTTTAGCCAGTTAAAGTAGGTATTTATGTCTGTTCATTTTCCTGAAGTATTTATTTCTGAGCCTAAAGCTGAAACTGTTCAAAATAGGTGTTTTAAGACGGCTGAAGGTAACGCAGATGTTTCAACCATTACTTTGTCGTAGTGGAAGTCCTGTGAGTGTGGGCTAAGTTCCTTCTCGTCCGTTGTCTGACGTGGGTTTGCATTGCCAGAAAAGGTTTTTTGTTTTTTAGGAACCGTGACCCATCAAAATGATTTATTCTTTTGAAATTGGTGTTCATTTAGTTATGCCAAGCCGAACTCCAACCGCCTGCCTCCAACCTGATACTGTCCACTGTTCCAATGAGATAAAATATGGTGTTGTCATTTTTAATGGTTGGTTGGTTGTGCAGTGAAAATTGGTGGGAAAAGGTGGCCTGTCCATAGGTTTTAAGGTATTCTAGACTTAGCATGTAACAATGGACGATAATATAAAATAAGTTACAAATGCAATAATGCTAGGGTAGATTTTATTTTGAAACTCTCAGAGGAGCTGGTCAAGGAGAATAGAGGAGCTAAGGTCAGTGTGCCACCTGGAAATGTGGATCAATTGAAAGACAGAAGTCTGCATTGTCGCTGCCAGTAATGCAGTTCTTGTAGAAGTGGAAAAAGTTATCATGATTGTGCATCTTGCTAACGTCAATGTAATAATGAAGCTACATAGGTTCCTGAATTGAGCATAATTACTCACCCAGAAAGATCTTAGGCTTCTCTGGGATGTCTGGTGAAGAAAGGTACCTCGGGTGATCAACAAGGTTAGAGGATATGTCAGGGGGTATGGAACCTCTAATCCGGTTGAACACATGAGAGACTTTCCCATACCAATTCAAAACTCGTGTAATTAATCTCTTTTTTGTTTAAGTTTAATTTCTAGTATGCACTTGACTGAAGTGTGAAATGTTTACTTCAGCATGTTGTTCATAGATATTTATGAACAATATGTTAGAAATGAGATGCTATGTGCAAGATTTTAAGTTAGTATTGAGGCCATATTTTATTTTTTTAAATCAGAACCAGAAATTATTGTGTCTGAAGAATTTTAAAAATAATTTGACCTACAACTGGAGACTTTCCTCCAATAAAACAATCATTTTCTGAAGAAATGAGATATTTAATACAGTCAGTAATTGTTAGAACACTGATGGGATATTTTTGTCTCATCTTTGGTTTTAGGAGGTTTGCCAAGCCCAGTGGTTCTAGTGTTAACACCTTTGCGTAACACGATTTTGTTTAACAGGAAGTTTTTTTTTGGCATCAATAAATACAGAGTGAAAGAAAAATATCAAAACAAACATCTATGCTGTGGAGAGACTTGAATAGCTTGAAATTGTTTACTTCTAGTGCACTTGCCATTGAGCTTTGTCATTAAAAAATTAAGATGCGAAAACAGGACATACATATTTATTTATAGTAAGTGAAAAACATGTATTGTGTGCAAAAGAGTCATGTTGTTTGCTTTAGTTTTCCTGCATTGCGCACATGATGTACTTTTCAACAGTGGAAAACATGGTCAGATAGTCAGCTGATATGCTGCTTTAACTGTGAATGTCACTTAAAACTTCAAGTGTGTAAAATTTATCATGCTTGAGTGGAAGGGTAACCACTTTGTCTTCTGAATCAGAACTCTATTCCTCACTTTCATTGTGGATCACTTGCAGAATTGCATATTCCATCAACTCCTCACGAGTGAGATGTGAGTCTTCCACAAAACCATTCAATTTACAAGGACCAAAATGATTCTCAATATCTTTGTAACCTTCAGGGTCCTCAGCATCCTTTTATTCTATATCTTTCTTTGAGGTAGGAGGTCCTCCTGGTGACAAATAGTGGCTTAAATATAATTATCATTGAAAAAGAAGAAATATTATTGATGTTGATGATATTTCATTGGTAAAATGTGTTACAAGTTCCTATAAAATAAGTAGTCCACACTTAAGCATTACTTATAGAAAATGCTGTTTTGAATAAGAATCAATAACAATGCAAATGCATGTGTGGTATTAACGCCTACCTCCCTGGAGCTAAATGTGTGTTATTCTTGGTTCTTAAAAAAGATAGATGTTAATTGAACAACGTGTTTTAAGATGTTTAAATGAAGCAGGTATTCACCTATATTCATCCTGGTGGGCTTCATGTTCCCTGGCATTGCAGTCTGCTTCTATAAGTCTGAGGTCTACTTATTGTTTCTGCCTGATGGGGAAGAAGCTTAATCAATTCCCATGTCAATATGGCATTTTTTCAACTCTGCAAGCCATATTATAAGTTTCATCTACTCTTTAGATATTCTCACTGATTAATCTTTCTTGTATCTTTTCCAGTCTCCGAGTCAGAACTTCCAGCCAGCAAAAGAAGACGCCTTTCAAAGGACAAGTGACCCATCATTTCCGATGGCTCCCCGCCATCACCTTCACATCTGCCACCGCTTTGGTGATATAATTAGCATGCAATGACTTCCACTTAGAGGTGGTGTAGGTTGGGGGCAAATGTTTTCTGTTAATTATGTGTCTCACCTACCATTCATGGCTATTTGCACAGGTTGCCCTAAGTGTTGAGCATCCACAAATTGGATAGGATTAATAGCCTTTTTCACTGTGGATTTAAATAAAATAAAAAAATATCCTTTGAGCTTCAGTCAAGGTGAGTTGGAGCGAATAATATTTACATCAGCCATGCTGGTTAATGGTATGAGTGAAACACTATGTTGCCTGGAAGGTTCCTGATATTTCCCATCGTGAGTTGGAAGTGCTTTGTGATTGCATTAGTTTTTGGGGGGTCTCTGCCTTTTCTGTCCCCTAAAAAAAGTTGAAAAGGGATTGTATGTTAAAGAATGGATTTGGGAAGTCAGAGTCCGAAAGGGTGATATGCCTTGGCTAAATTGTGACGTAATATTTTTTTCCTCTCTCCTCTTCTTGAGTTGAAACCATGTAGATACTATGCTGCCTTAAACTATCAAGAAGTGAATCCTCCTCCTTTCAAATTCCTCCCTTTTAAATTACCTGTTGTTATATTTTGTATAAGTGTTGAGTGTGTGGGACTTGTAAATAAGTAACTATTAGGTTGTGTGAGAAAAAATAATTTGTGTACATATATACATATAAGAAAAAAAGCATATACATGTATAGGAAGAGGGGACATGAGGTAAAAATGTTTATTATTGAATACGTTTGCTTGAATGGACAGGAGGTGATAGTAGTTTTTGTGTGTGAGCTCGAAGTGAGTGTTATCAAAAAGTGTATTAGTTGGCATAATCTAATTTCCTTGGACATTTTACCCACCTCCAGTTGTGATATTTTCTGATACAGAAACTAGCAAGGTTATATGTGACGAGGAGCCTCGTTGGGAATCAGTGCATCTTTCTCATTTAACTGGATAAGGAGAAAAAAGGGTGTATTTAGTTTTTCAACAGGGTGGTTTTTATTATTAATATTATTCTAATTATATAAATAAGAATATAAAAAGTCTGTCAAATTGTAAATACCATTGTAAATATTGATCCTGAATAGACTTATAGGGTAAACTGTACAGGTGAGACATTAGGATATTTGTATTTTAGTACTACTGTAGCCAAAATGACTCTTGGGAGTGCTGCTTTGTACCTCACTGTAGTGTTCTGTTGATAGAAAGAATGTGTTATCTCCAGTCGTTTGACTTAAGTAAAAAATTGTCACGAGAAAACCACGATGAGAGTATGTATAAATACAGACGAGAGCCTTTTGTGTCTTTGGGCGTTAATTGACCTTGGAATTGTAGTTGGTTTTTATATTCAATCTATATTTTATGGGCTTGCCTTTTCCAAAAATCTCAGATGGCAAGTTTTACCTGTACCAGTTGTTTGTATATTGGAAAGGTGATTTATTGTAACAATACAGACACTGTATAATGTATACTTTTTTGTGTATAGTTTTTAGCATATTCACCACTATGATCTTGTTTCAGTTGAGAAAGTTTTCCTTTTACCCCCTCTTTTTGGTGATTTGTACCAATTGTTAAAAAGTATTTCTCCTACTTATAGTCTACAATTTCAAGAAATGTCTCCACAATATCTGTATTTTGTATTTTTCTATAAATGTAGACTATTGTGTAATATACAACTCTGGCATATGCAGAAATTAACTATCTCCAAATTGATTACTGGTTGCAAAAGTATAAAAAGCCAGTTTCTTGCCAGGAGTATGTTAACCTCTTTTTCTGTGTGTGTACAGAAATGCATTTACAAGAGAAATATGTTAATATTATATTAAATTTTAAAATCAGTAAGTTTGGAAATATTTCATGCTTAAGCATCAATAATTTGAATCTCATTGCCCCCTATTTTAAGTACAATTGAATGCTCTAGTACAAAATGCTGGAAATTACTAAGGACCATTATTAGCATTGTAAATATTCACTAATAATAATAATCTATTTGCCTTAAATTTTTCAGGTAAGCAGAATGGTTAGTAATTTTGGAGGAGCCTTTTAAAGTTAATGGTGAGAAATGTGGCTTAGGTTCGCACCTCATATGGGCACCCTAATATGCTAGTTGACACTAACATTTCAAAAAGTGTAGTTGAGAATACATTTGAATCTTGTGTTACGAGCATTGAAAGAACTGGGTGAAATTTAGTGCAATGTATGAAAGTTACAATGGCATTCAGGACTTGAGAGTGTCAATGGCTTGTCATTGATAGAACTGTGAATGAATTTCCTTTTAAATAGTGTGATCAAATTGTTTGTGTGTATACCAACTAGATGGTAGCAATATTTATACAGCTTACAAGTTCCCTATTGAGTAATGTTAATATTATTTTATGGGGTGTAGGTTTAACTACATTCATATTTGTTCATGAATAGAGTGAACTATCTTGTTTTCAGGGGTGGTCTTTGGGGCAAGCAATGTATTTTGCTGGAGGTCCCTGAGAGCACTTATTGTTTCCCTTTACTTCATAAAAATCATTGAGAAAAACTGAACTGATTAATTATTGCTTACAAACATATAAACTAATTCTGGCCCTACCATTTCCTTATCATTAGTGGTGTGTATGGATACGAAATCTAGGAATGAATGATCAGTATCCCACGAGACCGCCCCTGCATTAATATGTCCGTAACTTTCATCATAAACCATTATTTTCGTTATTTTGTTTGTGTTTAGTAGTCTTGTTAGATAATTTGAAAGTTATGAGTTGAATTTTATTACTATGCAATGTAAGAAATTTCGCTCAAAAGTCTTGCATAATGTTACTTGTTGGCTTTGACAAGCACTCTACTCAAGGAATTACAGTCACTGAAAACAAGCGGTTTCGTCTGGTTCTTTATGAATTTTATCTTTATAATAGTAGTGTTAAAGCTATTTGGTTATGAAATACATTTTACGTAAAGTGATGTGTGATTCAAACATATTCGTAAATTGTCATAGTGACATGGTGGGAACATGAAATGGGCTAGTTATCAACTTATGTATGACTTAAGTCAGTCAGATGGGGATCATCTTTAGATGAGATGCCTGAAGTAGGAATTAAATGCCCCATCAAAAACCAACCATACATGTGCATTCGAAATACACTTTGTGCAGTTCAATTATCCTTAAAGCTCCATATGAGCCCATAGTATTGCATATACATTAAGGCATGAACCCCTGTTAGAAATTGAAAGCAGTAATGTGTGATCATTGCTCTTAATTTCCAGTTTTTCAAGAAAAAAAGTTGTTAAAGCAAAGGATACATTTAGGATTTACTTGAGTACTAATGGCAGCATAATCTGTTATGAGTATTGGCCTGTCTTCAAGGAAAGATCAACCATTTTTCAGCCACTAATGAGGGTGTTTGTTTCTACAGGAATAAGTCTGCTTTCTGATAGTTAAATTGTGCCTTTTTGAGATTTAATTTTTATTGCCCTTTTATTATCTGTGGAAGGTGAAATCCTTAACTTTAAGAGTTTCTAATGTATGATAATTCAAGCCTAATGATAGCATGACAAAAATGCATAGGTACCCTCTTATTGATACTATATAGAAGAGAACCAGTGAAAATATTGAAAGATTACGGAGTATTTTATAATTAATATTAATAATCTAGACCGATTAAGGATAGATATATGTGCCTATTTTTAAATTAGAAACTGCCAGAAAATGGGTTATTTACAAATTATGCTGAATTTGAAAGAGGCCTTGAGATTCATGTGGGTTGCCAGTTTTTATTTAGCCAGTCATTATCTACGGAACATGTTAATGAAACAATATTTGAAAATTACCTGTGAACCTGGAGAGATCATTTATTTGAGTTGTCACATCTTTGGTGGTGTTATCTTACTCTCTTTTAGCTTGTGACCTTAGTTGGCACATGGATTCCGAGCAGGAATTTGAAAAAATTACCCGTTTTATCATAATTGAATTTGTTTACAATGGCAGGAGCAATTAAACTTAAATTTGTCGCCACTGAAGATCTGGGAGAGAGATGTTAACCATTCATAAGAGAATTGAAGGAACAACCGTACCATGGTAAGTATTAGATAATGCAAGTACAAATTTATGAAGTTAATACATCAAATGGGATAGCTAATTTAAATTCACAGTCATTCTGAAGTGCAACTTACTTAGGTTGTCTTTTTGAGCGGTGGCCCCTAATTCAGACGGTTGGTATCCATTGCAAAGCTTGGACAAAGTCATTGAAGATATCACGAATGTCGCTGTGGTACCTCTAGAACAACACGTCTGTAGAGACAGAATTTCAGGGTTGCAATGATAAATGCTTCTCAATAACAGTAAATTTAGTCAAAACTTTTCCATGTTTGAAAATGAATCTTCGGGTGTTGGTCTTTCATCCAGCAACTTAATGGCATTCATGGCCCAATGAAATATTAAGAAATGGCATTGAAATTCTTGGCGAATGGAATAGTCCGCCATACCTTTGAATATGAGAATGTAGTCATAATGGACTCCAGGGTGTCCTGAGCTCACCTCATTGGAGAATCACTTTACGATAAATGGCCGCTAACCAGATTAATTGCGGATAAGTCATTTAACTGTCTTTGAAGTTATCATCGGAATTATGCGTGATGCGCTTCATTGCGCCGGAGTCAAACTTGTCTGCAACCAGTAGCTTAAAAAATGACGGGATGCGTGTGTTCTCTGTTTTTTGAGGTGCTTAAAGGATATTTATTGTCGTGCAAGTTGGGCGAAGGATTTTTTTCGTTTCGGTTTTCTGGATTTGGCATTTCCAAATCCGTAGAATAGAAGGAATCTTTCATTACTAGAAATTAGCAAAATTACTATTATCGGAACTTTGGATTCTTCGTTTATATACATGACATCCAGGCATTATTTGTTTACCGACATGGTCGTAACAATGACAAGGAATACTACAAATTCATTTCTAGTGTTGAACGTGTCTAATTATATCGATTATAACTTTGACATCCCAATGGATATGTGAAACATCGAGGGATGATTGTTTTCACATGATTTATAGAAAATACTATGTTCACTGGTGATGACATACTTTGTGAATATGCGAGGAAGAATGTACTGTTTAACGCCGACTCAGTTTGGATATCGGAGGACGAAGCGTTTTCTAGAAGTAATCTGGAAGAATGGGTGCGTTGGAAAATCGTGCAAAGTCTGAAGAGATCGAAATTATTAGACTGCTTTGCAATACTCTGGTCCAAGTTGAGCAAGAGAGTACAGCATATTATTCCATTCAGCAACGTTGATGAATTAAGATATTATGAATTCGACGTAAGTGTTTCTTCTTTGGCAATATCCACAAGTGGATCTGAATTCAAAGAGTCCCAGCGTCTAACGGGAGGAAATAAGGTGGAACCATGGATGCTGGCTGAAGTCGAGAGAATCTTCAAGCTGTTGAACGGTGGGCGGACTTCACGATATGATGCTGCGGGGTGAGAATAATTGCGTATATTACTTTGCCTTAGATATAGAAGTTTTTTAGACTATATTTGTTTTGTAAGTAATTGATCCATATTACCTGCCCTTTAGTGTTCTGTGCACTGTTGCTTCAATTCCTTCGGTTTTTTGTTATTGTTTAAGGTACCGTACGGCGGAGTTTAGGATTTAGTAGTCTTCTCAGAGTTCATGTCTTAAAGAGACAACAATCGATTATTTTGGCACCATTTCAATTTAATGACCTTAATTTTGTCTTTGTTTAATCTTCAATGAAAAGACATCGCCCGTATGAGTTAATAAGGAAAGCATCATAGTGACAGAAAGCCCTCCTTAAAGGGATTTGAAGTATTCTTCATCCACCATTCCAAAACATGTTAACTATATTCTACTCCTTCCGGTTGGGTATCTTGTCCAACAAATTAAACTAGCGAATTTCGAAAATGCCATAATCGAGACGTATCGTGTGAAAGAATGGTGTGACGTTATTTTATAATTTGATATGGATTAAAAGATAAAAACATCAGTAACAGCCGAAGCAGCTTCTTCAAGTGCCTAACTGGAGTGCTTAGTTTGAATTTCGTATCTCTAATTCTCTTTAAATAGTAACATACCTGATCTTGTACACCGGCCCAAAACGAGTACCTAATTTATCTGTCCTCCCGGAAGAAAATTGAAAAATGACGGTAATCAGTTCGGCTTCTACTGCAGGGGGCCTTCCCTTTAACCAGCAAATAAAACTCAGTATTCAGTTTAGAGCCTTCGACGATGCGTGTTACAATATTCTTGCCATGTATTCGTCGCAGCGAATTTCTCCGTGCCGCCCGGTCTACGATGGCATTCGGGAACCTTTCAGCGTCAAATGGGACTGGGGTATTGAGCTAAATTTTATATTATGCAGTTATTGAGTCTATACGATAGTTTATGGCAAACAGAGTGTGACAAACACAAATAATCGTTTTCTTCATGAGGCATTGAATTACTGAAGTAATTTCAAATGTAAAATTCCGTTTGAAACCGTGAGCGCCGCGAAACGATATTTCCTTAGGCACGGGACGTATGGCGTCACTGGTCATACCTAAAGAAGCCATTATCGTGTACTTCTGTTGGCACAAGACAAAATATTGTTTAACTACGTTTTTTGGGAGGGGTGGTGGTTTCTCTTTCATTGATCAGGAAGGTTTCCTAACGACTGATTCAGGCCCACTACAACCCATTGATATTTTTATTATTTCTAATTCGTTCAGCATATATTGTCAGCTCCTTGGAAAAGGGATCAGGACATCAAATATGAAGGACTAAGCTCATTTTGTAAAGACGATAAGTTTTTTTAAATGCTCGTTTTGTTCAGATCGAGGACGAACCAAGCGAAAACCTCTCTCTAAAAAATTTCCTACGTCTTCACCTGAATTTTATGAATTAGTTAAAGTCTTAACACTGGGATTACCTTTGAAGTATTGAAGATATTAACTCAAAAACAGATTCTTGAAACAAACCGTAAATAAATTCTGGAGAATTAATACTCAAGCGAAGCGTTTAAAAGCGTGTTTCGATATTTCGGTGTATGCAGCTCTCTTGAAATGACCACCACATGTTACATAATTCAGTGAAACGTGATTTTTCTAAGAGGTGCTTTTATAGAGGCGTTTCTTCCCACTTTTTAAAGGAAATATGAAACATTAAGGCATAACTGCGGCTCTCTCAGACATAAAACCACTTTTATAACATTTTGAGGACTTAGGTTAGGATACCTACTGCCGGATTATTTATTTGTGAATAATACAACTTGCCATAACAAGTAGCTCACACTGACGGTGGCCAATAACTAATCCTATTTTACTTCATTTTCAGTTATGCCCCTCTTCCCCCCCCCTCACAATTACTGCGGCCGATTACTGTATTAGTCACCGATTTTCAAATAATGCGACAATTTCCTTTATAATTCCCCTTAGCAATGATTATTACATAGTTTTCCTTGGCCGCCCGGCCAGTAACTGTAACTTACCTGGCCCATAACTATAATATTAAAATTTTGAACGCCTAGTATGCCGAAATGCTCCTGGCGCAGACCTTGTGTTTGCAGTAATTAAAAAGGATTTCTAGGGAGCTATTCTGTTTGGCCAACGAGTTTCCGAGTTTCGATGGTGACGAAATTTTGTCGTCGCAGCCTCGAAAATTTTAACTAGGATTATTCAAAAGTTGAAACTTGTCGGCTTTAACGCCACATCCACGACTTTCGCGAGGATTGATCGAGTCGAGTTCTTGCGGAATTTGGTCCCTGTCCCTCTACACTAATTGTAAGCAACCCTCCTGCCCTGCTCAGCAGGATTTCAAAAGTTTCTTAGGCCGTGTACCAATATCGTTGACTGTGCTGCTCGAAGAACTTCTGCCTACCGTTACTCGCGCTAGGTGTGCGCTGGTCTGCTTGTGACATGTGCTACTATCACTCTCATCGCACACTCCGGGCTCAGCAAAGCACAATCATTTCACGCCGAAAGCAAGTGCAGGGGTGTTACTACTAGTTGACAACGGACTGCATTCTGGTAAAAAATAATGAGAGCCATTTTCTAGCATTAGAGATAAACATGATGATTGCGTCGGCAACCTCGATCATCATCCGCATTGCAGTATCAAGTTCCCAATTTTGCTCTGGAAGTGAAACTGAGACTAAGAAAATGTCTCGTGTCAAAATTTCAAATATATTAAAAAATTGAAATATTTTCAAAGGCCAGTTTTATGCCAGAAAAAAACCACAAACCGTGCTTGCGGCTAGTTGAAATTATCTCATAATTAGCATATTGGAAATAACAAGGAAACCGTATAGTCTTATAACCGTACCGTTCTCTTGAGTCCCTCGCTGAGGGTATCCAGTTGATCACTTTATTTCTGAACATATTTTCCTCCTATATCATTCGATGTCTCCCCTTTCAGTCTGTTCGGCGATTGTTTGGACACAGTCCATTTCATTTCCCCAATCTCTCTCAATGTGAATCTCATTTTCACCACTTCGATCCATTTTATACTACTCTTGCTGCTACTATTTGTTTCTTACGGTTATAGAAATTTAAGCTCCATGAGAACGATGGGTTAAGATGATGAGCTTAGCTGGGTTGCATTTTTCGCTCGCTTATAATATCGTCAGCCTTGGTCCTTGCGCGGTCGAGGCCTGCTCCACTTGCTCTTTCTAGTGGATACTGTTCTCATAATATGGAGTCGTTGCTTCTTTCCATTACTCATTCAAGCTAATATTCCCTCGTCCAAATTTTTGCCATTTGTGCTCCTTTTGTGCCATTGCCGTCGCTACCTCTCGGGTTTACTATAGATTATATTGATGCAACTTGGATTAAAATACTCGCCGCAGTCAATTTTATTCGCTTATGAATCAAATTTTATTTTCAAATCAGTATTTCTTTCAGCATCTTTTCTGCTTTTCTAGCAGTGATTTCAATTTTTTTTGAACTGTTGCTGTGACGTTCAAGTTACCTAGAATGGGCCAATGTCATGTGCACAAACAAGCGGGCTACCCGCCATTATGGAGAGCGTGGAATTTCGTAGTTCGAAGAATCGAATCTCATGTGTAGTTCTAATATTAAACCACTGGACCGCCTTACGATGAAACAAATAAGCTGAGATCATGAATTTATTATAACATATCTGTGTGAAACATCTGGCATGGAACTTACAGTATGTTTTTCGATGGTGGTTTTAATTGGTATTTCCTTAATTCACCGCCGTCAACTCAATTCTCAAAACTTACTGAAGTTATTCCTTTCCATAGTGGATAACTTGAAGAAAACATCACTTTTCAGTTCAATGTTCGTTTATCCTGTTCGTTGATATGTAAAATGACGGATTGGTCCTTTAGATAAAACCGGGTCTATGACGCAGTCCACGAGGGAGATGAATATCAGGGAAAAAGTTAGCGTATGGTAGGTAATTTGAAGAAAATGAAGCATTGCTGAGAGAAGATCGACAGAGGCGTGGTGGCGCAGCGAGGGAGGGCTAGGGTGGACATCTATCTCTGGGCGCACTATCTCAGATAATGCTAAATATTTTGCATAGTCTCCTTATGAATACTTCTATAGAATTTCTTAAAAAGTTCTGTACATATTCCTTAAAGTATTGAAACGCCATTTTACGGAATTCCCTACGACGTTCTGCAGAATACCTTAGGATGTTCTGCTGAATACCTTAGGACGTTCTGCGGAATTCCTTAGGACGTTCTACAGAAGCCCTTTGACGCTCTGTAGAACTCCTTACAAGCTCAAGGAAACCTCACATATATCTATAGAGTTGCTGAAGTTCTACAGAACAGCTTGTTTGGAGTTATTTTGCTCTGCAGAAAATAACTCTACAGAACATACGTTCTGTAGATTCAGGCTCTCATGTTCCGTACAGATCCTTAGAAAAGGAACTAGTTCTGAAGAAAAAGATTCAATTCTGTAGGATTCCTTACGTTCTAAAAACAGCTTCAAAGTAATTTTTAGCAGGGTGGGGGCGCGAAATTGATGTTGCATAGTCACTAATGTCTTTCAGAATGAAATTTTTTCCCTCTTAACTGGACATCCGGTATTGTCAAAACATTTATTCACCAACAAATATCTTTAATGTAAATTAAAAATATCAGTTATTAGTACCAAACCTTATGCCTTGTAAGTTGTAGTGAGGGGCCCAGAAGGGGTCGCCAAAACTGACTCTCCGGGCGCTACGAATCGTAGATTCGCCTCTGCACAGCTACAATCTGCGTAGGAAGGGGTTGCTTCTATGCTGATGATTTAAAGAGCAGCATTTTTGAAGTACCAATTTAAAGAAAAATGGTGCCTTGACTAAAAAAATTTGATGTGATGAGGTAAAACCATGGAATCTGAAATACTATCGCCCGGCCTACCCAAGTGTGGGTAATCATCGTAAAAATGTGTATTACGTTGAACAAAAAATAGATATTCCTATTTTAGACTTTTCAGCAATCAGATTAGCGCTTTATGTTTACCTGTATAGCTCTATAATATACAGTAGGTAGGTACTTAATGGCTGCGTTAGTCGTCTTTTAAGTTATCTTCGAGCTTTTCTTTCTATGTAGTCATTTATAGTATAATTCAAATGCCATCAATTGGAGGGATTAATTTTTGTGATAATGCAATATCAAGGCATTTTGTTATAAAAATGGATAAATAGATCTTATTTTATGAAATTATTGTGATATTCCTTAATTCTTAATTACTTATGCTCCTTGTGGTAGGTACAAGCTAGCCGAACGAGGATATTTCGCTCATGGCATTTGCGGGAAGTTCTGTCCATTCTTCCAGATCAAGTTAATGCTCTTTCGTTTGTTTGGAACCTTCAGGAAAAGAAAAAAGTAAGTACCGGCTAAATGACATTTTTATAACCATTTAAGCCAGCTAATTTTCATGCTATATTTTGTTGAATTATACAAAGTATAAATGATGACATATAGCATAATATATTTTATTATAATAAAATATTTACTATTGGCATGGGTGTATCCAGCTCTAAACAGAAGTGGGTTAGCTTTCTAAATTCGACCTCTTTCATGGGGGCGGGGGAGTCCATGGTGCCTTGCAATATGAGACGGTAGCCAAAGAAAAAACACTATTTACTTAAAACAATTTTTGTACAATAGTTGGCGAGGATTTGTTGCATTTTTTTTAAATCACAGATTCCACTAATTGCTCCTTGTTCGCGAAAACCCATTAATGGAGAATTATAAGCATGGTCAACTCAATTAACCTCTTTTCACCAATAATGCTTCTTAGCCATGTTTTAATTCGGCAAAGGGAGTTGAATGAAAGATCTGAAGTGCTTGTTGTACAGGGCTGTGGATGCAATATCAGTAGTGCCTTTATAATAAACAGGATAAACATTTCGCTCTTTTTTAAAACTTCAATATTGTCTAGTGCTTTCTATATCTCATTCCACATTTTGAACCACAATCTACTATAGTGTGTTCCACGTGTCCTTGTTCACTATGGGGCTTACGGACAACGGTGCTGCCGGCTCAACGTCGCTTTCTCCCTATCTCCCCCTCTCCTTTACTCAACGGATCTTACTCGAACTCGTAGGCGACTCACTATATACGTAGAAATGTAGGATATTATTTTGCATGGGATTAAGGTGGTAAAGAAGAATCAAGCAGGTTTTCTTTAAGAAAGATTTGAAGGTTCGAAAGGAGGAAGAAAAGGTTCGAAAGATTCATCCGACTATTGTGTCCGCGGAGACACGCATTGTAACTACGGTTGGTGCCTTGCGTGACCATTCGTATATGCGAAGTTTGACGGCCTGAAGGACGGCATAAAGGTTATGATATTTTGGCTGTCAAGTCGTGAAGGGTTCGAGGGTTAAGTTACATATTCTA
Source organism: Ceriagrion tenellum (assembly GCA_963169105.1). Taxonomy (NCBI): domain Eukaryota; kingdom Metazoa; phylum Arthropoda; class Insecta; order Odonata; family Coenagrionidae; genus Ceriagrion; species Ceriagrion tenellum. Next base: position 141,195,157 of record OY720635.1, on the reverse strand, counting down.
TATTGTATACAAATCCGTGTTTTCATCTCACAAGCTTATTTCCGATGATATATGACCATACAGGGGCCTATTCAGACGCCCTTTCCTCCGGACCATTAGATGACACATCGGCAGGCATTGTGTGTTCTGACTGAGAAAAGTCTTGGAAAATAGTTTAGAAGTAGTGTGTCAGCAAAACCGTCTCCGACATCTGTGTGGCGAAGGCAGAAATAAACGGGGAAAACTGCGTCTTTCAATTGCCATACGGAGAATAAGCTCTGGATATTTGGAAAGAATCGCCCTGGTACTACGAGTGTGCTGGCTTATAAAATATCTGACAAAAATCAGTGGGGAAAAATACGAAAAAGTGTTATTCTGTGATAGCAAAAACAGTACCACATGATAAAAGTAGAGAGACTCATGCTTACATCACGGGATGTATTTTAGTTAAGAGACGGATATTTATGAAATTTTCTGCCTCACTGCAGAGAACAAGACCGAATTCCTTCCGTATTACTAACTTGACCTACATAACCCATGAGTAGCGGTTGCTTGGCCTGCTCCTGCGTAAATATACGCTTTTTTCGGAGAAAACCCTATGAGCGACTACCATGACGACCAGTGATGCCAGATTGGGCGGGTTGAGGGGCTCTGCTGGCGGGTAAAAATTTCATTTGGCGGGTTCCTGCCAACTTGGGCTGGTTGGGCCATTCTCCGCGGAAATTGGGCGGGTACATAAAAATATCCTTAACTTCCCTATTTTATACCGATAGATACCGTAGAACTCTCGAAAACGTTAGAATAAACTATAGTTCGACCGTTAATAATAATAACGACCGTTTCCCCCTGCCAAACACCCTTAAGGTGGCTCGCAGGGTATTATGTAGATGTAGATGTTGAGTCAGATTGAAGTGCAAGCACACCGGCTGTTATTAATTAACTGATTTGGGTGGTAGTCTGAGTGCAATCGGTCCCACGGTTGCCAGATTTCCGCGAAAAATATCGCTAGTAGGTAGGCTAGAGTTGCAGAGAGCAATCAATAAGTCAGAAATAACTAAGTGTTAAGGAGTTCTACTAGTATTTCGTACATTATTTAAAGAAGGAAAAGAAGAAAGTAAAGATAACGAGAATACTGGGTGCATCACATTTGAAGAGATGGATTGTTCCAAGGAAAGCTTTACACACTCCATTTCAAATTTTGAACTACTCAAAAAATGTTTTCTGTTTCTTTGGAATGATTATTAATATTGTCAATGAGCTTGAGCCAGCAACAGCACAAATACCATGCTTTTTGTGTATTTTTTCCACAAATTTCGAAAATGCATTTCAAAATTTTGTATCATATCAGGTTTTTTTGAATTCACGAAAACGTGAAAATTCAAAAATAATAATATTTTAATGTTAATGCTTAATTAAGATATTAGTAATGAGTGTAAATTTTCTCTCGAGGGGCGAAATGAATGTTTAAGGATCGATTAAGACAATATTAAGGCTAATAGCTAAAATCAATCTCCTTTCTGCATGATGCTATTTCCCATGTGCTTAAAGACAATATTTTGCAAATTTGCAATTATTTATTTCTTTAAAATAAAACAAGAATAAGAAGAAAATGATATTTTATGCAGATTTCGAAAATATATTATATTCAAAATCCGTATCGTGTCAGTTGTTTTCGGAACAAAATTCGTAAAAAAATCTTTTCAAAGAAATGGTAAATATTGTCAAAAACGAAAACTTGTGACTTGTAAGAATCGATATCAGCAACTCGAGTTCAATTATTTGCATTATAATTATTTAATAGGACGTAGTTAAATGTAATTTCGCATTATCAGTTTTTTTACATTTTTCCTTTTCTGCTCTTGTTAAAATTTTAGTTACTTTCTAAAGTATTTTATTATAGGTAAGAGGAGTGCTTGGTATTGCCAATTTTTTCCAATTTTGCAAAATTTATCAGCTTTAAAAATATGAATTTACTAAAAAATTCGTTGGATTTATTTATGTTTTTATATTATATGTTATGTTTATTAGGTGGTGTGGATCACAGGTTGTTATTTTTGAGTTTTAAATGTCTAAACAATAATGATGTTTGTTTGCATATGCTTGTCCGAGATACAGTGCACTCATAAATTGTTTTATTCTGAGATTCTGACTGTGTTTTAACTTAAAATTGATTGTCCACTCATTAGTTTCTAATGTAAATTTGGTTTCATGGTTCTGAATTTATTTTTAATACATGTATTTAACTAATGATATCATACATTTGCAGTATGATTGTATGTTTTATTTTTTTTATTTGCCTATTGAAAATTTACTCTTCATGAAGAGTTCACGATATTTCACTTAGGCCATTGCAAAGCGCTGTATTTTAGCCCTAATGATGCATATAAAAATTTGCGAAAATTTGGCTGGAGAATAAATTAATATTTATTCATTGACTGAAACTCCAGAAAAAGAAACATTAATTCATACTGGTCAAGAAAACAAAAAAGTCGCGTATGAGAAATAATATTATTTGTTTTTCACATTTCCGAGATCTACGAAAAAACCTGACGCCGAGGCCATCAGCAACGTCCTCCACTTACTGGAGGAGACTGAGATGAATGACCTCTTGCAATAGTTAATATTTTGTTCAGTTTTGCTCTTAGTGTTTCAAAAATGTTACCTTATTATTATTTGTGCCTTTCCGCGGATTTTATCCGACAAAAGTAATACGAAATGAACATTTAACCATATTATATGTTTATTTACATATCGAAATTAAACGACCAGGTCGTTATTCATTAGATTTTGTTTGAATCCTGGCGTGCGGCGAGAAAAGAGGGGGATTGGGCGGGTTGGGCGGGTTTAGGGCGCTCTGGTGGCGGGTTGGGGTTCGAAAAATCTGGCACCACTGCTGACGACCACTTGCAGTGCCGGCCGGTAATCTTCACTGTCACTAAAGGTTGGAAAGCCATTTGGAATATTGGTTCATTGCAGCCCTCCATTCTTCCCTATCTAATGCTAGGTCCCTGACTTCCTGATACCTCCTTTGTATTTTCCTCTTTATTTGGTCCTTGAACTTATTCCTCTGGTCTTCCTCTGGGGTCTTTCCCCTCTATTTTACTTTTAGTTATGTTCTTCACAAACTCATTGTGCCTCAGGGTGTGTCCAATCCTTCTGGTTCTTCTTTTCTGTATGGCGTTCCATATGGTCCTTTCCTCCTCTGTTCTTCCGTACACTTCATCATTTCTTACTTTGTCTGTCCATTTTATTTTCACCTTCCTCTTCCAGCAACAGGTTTCTAAGGCTTCGACCTTGTTCTGGTCAGCTTTTCCAATGGTCCATGCTTCCGATCCATGAAGTGCCACGCTCCACACAAAGGTTTTCACATACCATTTTCTGGCTTTTAGACCTGTCGTCTTTGAACATAGCAGTTGCCTTTTTCCCGTTAACGCCTTCTTAGCTTAGGCTATTCTCCGCTTGATGTCCGTTGTACTTCTTCCGTCACACGTGATGGTACTTCCGAGATAGATGAAGGAATCCACTTGCTCTAATTTCTCTCCTCTCGCTGTGACTTCGGCATTCAGCTTTTCTCTTCCGCATTCTAAGATTTTTCCTTCGCACCATTTATTTTTGTTTTATTCTTGGAGAAATTGGTACATTACGTTTAGTGACCTTTGAAGATAATCGCGATTTCCAGCGATGACTACGAATCATCTGCGAAGCGGAGCATATTTGTTTCTTCTCCGTATATCTGTATTCCACGCAGTCCAATTTCTTTTCTTGTGCTTCTCTTAAAGCCGTCTCCAATAACATTTGAAGAGTGCTGTAAAAAGGTTGCATCCTTGTCTAACTCCTTTGTTAATTTTAGCTTCTATTTGTCTTCCGCCTCTTATTCGCATTGTGTCGACTTCCTTCCTGTATATTTGGGTAGATGATTCTTCTTTTGTTATTATTCTTTCCGAGTTTTCACAGCTGTCTGAATTACTTATTCCACTTAGCATTGTCGAAAGCTTTCTCCAGGTCTACGAATGTGACATACAATGGCTTCTTCACATGGATTGTTTTCTCTGCCATAACCTGAGGAAGATTATGGCCTCCTTGCTACTTCTGTTCTTCCTCAATCCAAATTGGTTTTCCGAGAGGTAGTCTTCAATTTTTATTTCCATCCTTATTATTCGTGTGAGTATTTTTGAATAACGCAGTACTAGACTAAAGGTTTGATGCTCCTTCTCTGCTTTTGTATCTCGATCATTATACTACTTTGAAAGTTCTCCGGAGGTCCTCCGCTTTGGTAGCTATTTTTTATCATTTCGTACAGGGTGTTCTTGACTTTTATGATTTCTCCGTTGATGTTGTCTGCTCCAGGTGTTTTGGTTTTCTCGAGATCTTTTACTGCTCTATCGAATCCACTCCATTGTAAGTGTGGGCCCTGGTCTTCCTGGTCCACCTCTCTTTCGTTATTCATTAGGCTTTCTTCCATCGGCGTCGGCCCTTAGAAGCTTCGATGTATTGCTTCTATATATTCCCAATGTCTTCATCCTCTATAATTATATCGCCATTCACATCCCTAATATTGTTGATTCTCATTTTCCTATTTCCGGAGTGTTTCTTCACTATCTTGTTTGCTGTTTCGGTGTTTCTCCTCTTAATGTTTTCGTTGACTTCCTCGCAGCAGCTTTCGATCCAATCCTCCGTAGCCTTCTTACGCTCTCCATTGATTTGGATCCTTAGCTTCTTGTAAATGGTTTCCTCATCTTCGTATCTGGGATTTTTGTATTTTCTTCGATTATTTTTCCGATCACCATTGTTATCCATGGCTTTTCGTTTCGACCCTCTTGCACGCCAGGTGCTCTTCTGCTATTTCTGTGATTGTCCACTTCACGTTCATCCCACTTTTAATCGTTTTCCCTTTCTCCTTTATTTTCTAGTTTCTTGTCGATTGCCGTGGCAAATCTTCCTCTGTTTCCTTCTACAGCTAGTATTTTCGTGTCTCACCTTGGTTCTCGTTTTATCTTCTCGATTTTCTTGGATCGAACGTGGCTCTACTGCTATGTTGTGGTCACTGTTTATATTCGCACCAGGATATGTCTTGCAATGCTTAACTGGGATCTTGTATCTCACTCTGATTAGTATGTAGCCTATTTCGTATCTGGTAGTATCCCCTGGCATCTTCCATGTGTGTCTCCTACACCAATGGTGCTCGAAGAGATTCTTCAAATTGCAGAACTCTACCATTCTTTCGCTCTTGGTATTTCTTTTACCCAGTCCGAAATATCCTTCTTTACTTTCTTCTTTTCCCTCTCCTACCATTTCATTCCAGTCTCCCATGATGATGAGATAGTCTTTCCCCTTCACTACCTCAAGAACTTCTTCAATTTTCTCGTAAATGTCTTCTATTTCTTCTTCCGTATGGCTAGACGTCGCCATGTAGACCGGCACAATAACGGTGTCAGTAGGCTCTCCTTCCAGCTTCACCATCAGAATCTTATCGCTATACTGCCAGATTGACTTCACTCTCCTGCCCCATTATTTCTTCAGAATGATACATACTCCTGCAATCCTCCGGTCGTCTCCTGAATATATCACTCGATATCCGTCGCTCCAGTAGTCATCTGCTTCCGCCCACTTAATCTCGCTCTCAGTATATCCGACCCTAGCCTATCCATCTCTATTTTCACGTTTTTCAGCTTCCGGCTCACCCCTAAAGATCTCACGCCCCTTGGTCCTATTCTGCACTTGTCCATCCCGACTGATGTACCCCTCCCAGTGGAGATGATTGGTTATCGATTGACGCATTTTTCGGTCCATGCTCAAAACGGTGTTTTAATTGTGAATTTTCTGCTTCCATACTTAAAAGGCATTATTCTATTCGCACAACTTTACCCACATTTTTGCCATGAGCGGGAAATCATTAATGCCCGAAATGTGACTCCGGAACCGACAGAGGATAGAAATTTTGTTGTTGGTTTACGGAGACTGGTGAAGTATGATGTTCTCTGGAACGGCCCCCATGAACAACTTGCAGATTCAATTGCAGCCTTGTGTCCCTGGCTCTCTGCTTTGCAATGATCGTGCACATCCTTATACTTAGTGAGGGGTCTGATAAACAAAGAACCCAAGCACCTCCCATTATGCTGACTGACGTTGGAAACTACGCTTAGTATTTGTAGAAAGTACCTTTGAGTGGCCTTGGGTTGGGTTAAGACAACCACGATGAATAAGTACCAAGCCACAGGGGATCGAATTTCTTCTTGAGCTGCTTGGCATCTGCCACAAAGTTGTAGTTCTTCGAAGTTGCCCAGCCTTCCTCCAGGGGATGATTTTTTCTTATCAATCGGCATAGTAGTCGCTAGGCCGAAGAATGTTCCATCATTATTTTCTAAGTCTTCATGACAACCGTCGTCTTCAGTTTCTCCTTAACTGTCAAACTAAAACTTCGATTTAAACATTTGAAAATGGTCTCAGAGTCGTAGAGTCGCAAGCAGATGGTGGTTGCACATCCTTTTCCTCATTGCTGCTGAAACTTTTCTTTCGCTTTGAATTCCCTGCAAAAAACTTAAATAGGTATAATTTTTACCAAACTTTGAGGTAGGCGCGACATGACACAGGAAAGCGTAGATGACCAAATAAACGTCACTTATTACCAAAAATGTTTCTAATGTCCGTTTGTATTGATTGTTGATATTGTTTGTATTGTATCCGTAATTGAGCAGATGGCACGAAAAATCAAATGCCGTAAACATTGCGCTCATTTGGGAATGTCGGTGATTATAACCGAAAATGCGCGCGTTTTTATTTCGTATTATGTACGAGGTAAGTGGCCACAGGAATATACCCGCTGTTGATTTGTCGTGAAATGAGACAAGTTTATTCTCTAATTCTATAATGACCTTTGAAAAACACCGGCACGCAACGAGTAGAAGAGTATTGAGTGAAATGATGTGCTCGATGTTGTTGTTCGTAAAGTGAGACGATATTTATCTGGAAAGCTCCGTGAGAATCCCCAAGGTAACTTTGAATGCACAGATTGAGCTTTTCTGACTTCTCACCGTTAGTGTTTTACGGTAAGAGTTACATTAGCTTAACTTCGTAGAAAGAGAAATCGTACATGTTATAGTTCTTATGACTTCTCACAGATGGCGCGAGCGTCTCCATTTCATAAGTAGTATCTTTCAAAATGATAATATAACAGCTACCATCTCTTTGACCAATTTATCAGAAAAGAATCAGATCTGCCCCCCTTTCTCACCCCTGGATACGCCCATGCTCTAAGGCAGGGGTGCCCAACTTTTCTGTATATAAGATCTACTTTTTATCTTAAAAGTGTGTCGCGATCGACTTATTGTCATAGGCGTAGTCTAAGGGGGAAGAAGGGGTGGCAAATGCATACTATGTTTATACACTGTGTTTCAGCATAAGGTGCATTCCAGCGAGGTATGGGTAGATAAGTAAAACATATGTTCAACACTATTTTTTATTATTAAATCACTTATTAAGTTTTCGAGATATAGGCTCCTGAAGAAAATAAATTTCCAGACCCAACTTTTGATAGCAGCATTCCGTACATGCGGTACCTAAAAAATTCGATTTTCCGACACTTTTTCGAGATAGATTTTTACTAACATAAAATGCAATTTAATTTTTTTATCAACTGCAATGTATAAGTTGTTGTACTATTTGTTCGTAAATATAAAAAAGTTGTTATAAAAATGCACAATATTTCACTTTCTCGTTTTTTTTTGGGCCAAGAAAATTTATCATGAGAGAATAATATGACTTACTTTTTGCTAATTTATCAATAGCTCGCTAAGTACACCTCGTACTAAAATATAGATATACGGCTTATCTACCTACGTAAAAAAACATCAACAATAATTATTTAAAGGGCCAGAAAACTCACGTCCAGGGGAATTAAAAGAACATGGATAATTATTAACAATATTTATTAATTCAAAGTAGCCACAGATAAATACAGATTTAGAATTTACTTTGTTCCCTTAACATTAATGGGAAGACTGAGTTTGCATGTCTCTAACCAAGGAATCATAATCAGGTGTATATCCTGACAAAGATAATAATAATGAGTCTTCTGTATGGGAATCAGTCAGGACAGAACGTTATTTAGTCTTCGTTAGCTTCAAGTATGAAAATGCCGATTCGCAAAGGTATGTAGATCCGAAACAAGAATAGATATATTCGCTACATTTGGTGACACTAGGATATTTTTCTCGGTTGACATATTTCCAAAAATCTTCTTCAGATTTTCTGGCTTGTAAGTTTAAGTCAGTTTGTAAAATTATAATTTCATTTTCTAATGCCTTTTGATCCATATAAAATATATCTGAAATTTTTTGGCTAATGCGTTTCACACTTGAATCTTTTTTAAAAGGAAAAGATATAAATTCCACCATTTCTTTAATTTTTTCAAAATCCTGGAATCTTACCTCAAAATCTTCAATTACTTTTTGGATTTCCGCGACGTATTTTTCGATCTTATACTTAATATTTTTATGTTTTTGTAGGTTATCCGCCATAGTTGGAAAATGATTCAGATTATTTTGTTGCAGATCTTCTATTAGCAAAATAAATTTTGTTTTATATGCGTCTATGCAGCTGATCATATCAATTACTGTTTTATTTTTACCTTGTAATTCTAAATTTGAATGACGTAATATTGAAGTAAAATCGGTAAGAAATGCCAAGTCACTAAGCCAAGTTTCATAATTTAAATTTTCACAGTTTCCATCTTGTTCGTGAAGAAAATCTATAATTTCAGGCGATAAATCACGAAATCGCTGCAGAAATTTACCTCTGCTCAGCCATCTGACATCGGTATGTAGTAATAATTCAGGTTGGCCTTCATCGAGCTGCAGTTGGAAGAGACGCCGTTTGAGGGAACTTCCTCGAATTGAATTAACAATTATAAATTATATGTCCATTACCTCTTTTGTGTTTAGTCTCTTACTAGCTAACACTTGCTGGTGAATTATGCAGTGATAGCTCAAAAAGGCTGGGAATTCATCTTCAGTTCGACATAGGGCTATAAATCCATTTTTGCAACCTATCATTGCAGCTGCGCCATCCGTTGTTATTGAGACTAATTTGAAAAGTGGTACTTTCAAATCATAGAGCAAGTTTTTAAAGGCTTTGAATATTTCTACACCTCTAGTCCTTTCCTTCAAAGAAATCATACCCAACAATTCTTCTTTAGATGTAAAATCCTTAAAAATCATACGAACGAAAACAAGTAATTGTGCTGTATCACTTGTATCTGTCGATTCATCACACTGAATGGAAAAACAAGAACATCTATTAATATCATTAATTAACTGCTCTTTTACATTCCCACTCATCTTTCAATTCGTCGCACCACTGTGTTTCGAGACAATTGTAGATCTTGAATTGCAGCAACAATTTCACTCTTGTTCTTAAAATAGTTAAAAAGTGAATCTGACATTTCCAAAAATATTTCCTTTACAATTTCACCGTCGGAAAATGGCTTACATTTTTTTGCTAAGAGATAGCTCTCTTTGAATGATGCAGTAGTTACTGCTTGTGACTTCAACCTTGGCTTTTTAAAAACGCTTTGTTGATTTGTTAATCGAGTTTTAAGATCCCTAACTTTATGTTTTCTCAGTTCAGAATTTGGTGGATAATCTGTTTGATACTTGTTATGTAAAGCTAAAAAATGTCTCTCCAGATTACCCTTCTTAGCAATGGCTACCGAGGTAAGGCATATTAAACAACAGCATTTATCATTCACCATTGTAAAAAAGTAATCGAACTCCCATTCTTCATCGAAGTGATAAGTTTTAGATTTCTTCGGTTTACTACTCATGTTCATGGGTATACTAGAATGCAAAGAAATATGACAATTTAAAGAATAAATATTGAATTAAATATTTTCCTAGAAAATTCAAAAACTCGTGAACTGCGGCAATTATCTCCGTTACATTGAGAGAAATAATAACAATCCTACATACTACAATCGGGGACAACAATACAAGTATATTAAAATCTAATATAGATATATTCGAATTTACAAGAAGTATGTTAAAGTTACAATATATTTATTACGGTTTACAATACTGACCTCTTACTTTAGATAGAATTACTGTTATTCCTAATATATTTGTAATACTGTCCCTTATTTTTCTCCCAGTGTAATGACCGCAGTTTAGAGATCTGTTGCCGAGAATGCTCACTTATCAAGTAAATAGATAGGTAAGAAAAGCAATTTAATTTAAAACAAAGAAAATGTACTTACATTTTAAACAGAAGAAAAATTGTAATCCAACTTGGTCACCGAGGATAGATAATATTGCTTAATAATGACACAGTTAATACAAAAGAAAAGAAGCTACCGTATGGCACTACCAAATATTCAAGCTGACACTGTGTTCTTCGATGAGTCGAGTTGTAACTGTTGCGTTCGCGCGTTGTGTCCGGTGACAATGTAACACATAAGTCAAAATGTATTGTGCTGGGTGAGCGGAGATAACAGTGTCTGGCTGTCAGAATTCTAGGTATTCATGAACTTGGCAAGTTCCCAGAATACATTCAACTATTACTACAAAGTTTTGTCTTCTAAAATCGCTTCAAAGTCACGGGAGTACACGGAATTCTACCCCAGACATTGCGAGAGATCGACGATCGACCAAAATTGGCCTCGCGATCGACCGGTCGATCGCGATCGACTTGTTGGCCACCCCTGCTCTAAGGTACTAAAATTCTTCGCCATGCAAAAAGGGTGTAGATGAGGGAGCGTAAAAAATACACGCAAAAAAGTGAGCTCTTCATTCGAACATTTCTTTATTGTTATTAATTTATATCTCGTTTTAAAATGCATGGTGTTTTGCCGACCCTGCTGGAAAATTCTTAAGCATAAAGCTCAGTTTTTGTAACGCCTTAAATCAAGTTACTTGTCCGTCTAAGATAATAATAAAAAATAACCGGGTACTTTAACGGAGTTTCCCACTGCGAATTTCCAAAGTTAAAAATTACAGTTTGATAGCATCTTTAGTTAACTTCATTGCGTTTTTGAGGTTATTACGGTAAATGTATGATTTTACTGGTCAGTATATTTATAAAGTTCTGAATGAATGTTGTTGATAGGATAGCATGATTAAATGTGTAGTAATGATTCTCTCATACAGTTTCGACTTCGACCAACGGTTCCATATTTTATACCAAATACTAATGTGCATGAACGTTTCTATAGCCTTAAACTATTGAATTTACGTATACCTTTGGTGATATCCTGGCTCATTTTTGTTATGAGTTAACCCGTAACTTCACCGGTAATGCAAACATTTTTTTCGTCGAGATCCACCATTCTAAAACAGAATCATGGAAGACACCTCAAGCTCGAATACTGCTGTGTAATGAGATTTTTTATAGAGCGTGAGGTTAATTGAAACTGGTATTTACTCTGGCCTTAATTAATATATCAGTCGGAAATCTATTACTTCTAGCCAGTGTGGGTATTGGTATTTTATTATCCTATTCAAATATCTTTGCGATTCAGTGACGAGGATATTAGCGATAGCAAAATTTTTCCAACAGGATATAAAATCTATAGACGTAATGGACCGGATAGGACTGGTGGCGGAGTATTATTAGAAGTTAAATCACATTTGAATAGTACTGCACCCATATTAGACTACAGCAAAATAGAGAGCGTGTGGTGTACTATTAAATAACGAAACAAAAGAAACATATTTTTTCATTCTTTAGATCGCCAGATTCCAAAATAGACATTTTGTACCAATTATAAACTCAAATATCATCATATACCTCGAGAGATAACAAAAGCGTAATAGTCATAGGTGAAGGTTTCAACATCCCGGATATAAATTGGGTAACCTATAGAGTATAAACAAGTTTCATGAAGCGTGATAGGAGCGAGCCCTTACTCAATACACTTTAAAACCTCTCTCTAACTCAAGTAGTTGAGGAACCTACGAGAGGAAACAATAATATTAGACCTTTTAGCTATAGGTCATTCCGCAATTATTAAACTCGTCGATATCCCCGAAGGATTTAGTGACCATAAAGTAATTTTTACACCTTGGAAACAACAGTAGAGTCCTGTAAAACCTAAACTAAAAGTCTACTTCTATGAAAAATACAATTTCATAAAATTTGGAGAGACGTTATAAGCTTCATTCACGGAATTAGTGGCTACAACGAAATACAAGAGCACCGAAGTATCATGGAGATAGGATGCATGGAGACCTGTCGCTGTTCTTATCGGGTATTTCAATTACTGTCTCTTATTATACCAATTTGGCAGAAAACGATTGGCAGAAACGCAAGATTACGTAACATTAATTATTTCTGAGCGATCTAGGAAAAGTGTTAATAATTTTCCTGACTGGTGTAATTCCAGAACTGTTTGGAGAGAAAAGGAAATGGAGCGATTATTGTAGACGAATATTGTGCTGTTTCTCAGCTCTCCGTTGAAACACAACATAATGTCATCCACGTTATTTATTTGGATGGGGTTTTGTATTTTTTAGCTAGAAATTGCCAAGTAATCTACGTACATCACCTGCCGAAACCTTGAATGTCGTCCTCTCCGTAGTTCTGTTCTCCAATCACGCTATTGGTTCTATAAATAATGGATGACACTTAGAGTGCTAAATAGTTTCAAATGCCGGTAGACACTCAAGAAACACCCTCATCTCATTGGCAATAGTTCTTGTAGTTTTTTCTTCAAATACTTAAATTTCCTTAACACTACTGAAATAAATTTGTTTTCACACTTTTTAAGATTTCAGTACATTCATAACCGCCGTACATAAGCCGTTCGCTTTTGCAGAAGGCGCAGTAAAAATTCTATTCTTGGCGACAAACCGACAAATCTGACTGTACTAAAATGAGATCTTCCATTCTACCCAATCTTGGCACACCTCTTTGGCTGCATGTACCCTCATACGCGAACTCCTTTTCTTAAGACCCCAATAATCCTACTCTAAAGAGTCTCCTCAATAAATTAATCCATGACTTTCGTGGCTTACTCCTTCCTCTTACGTCTTTCACTCCACTGTCATGTACTGATTCCATTATGCGGCTCTCATCTATAACCTCGGCATAGTCAAACCAAAGTAGTGGACCCCTTCCTATACGTCCCCCACTGGAGCATCTAATCCACATTCTTTCATGTTCCTCTCATTTCTTACTCACGTCGCACCAGATTAGCAGATGAGTTTGCATGGCTAGGAGGGAAGTGATTAACATTTCCTGGGAAGATATCCCTTTTCTAATGACTCTGGCATGCGAGGTTTCTATCATAGCTCTCAAATTGTAATCTGATATTTCTGGCTCAACTACTGAGGACACAGCTGCGATGATATCGAGCTTCGCTAGAGGACAGGACTTGAGAGGGGAGGGAAATTCAATGTTCTATGCTCCTTAGTAGTTACCGAAAGGTGCTGAGAGGTCGCAACCGTCGTCCCATCTCACGAGAGAGATTCACACCAAGCCCTCCGTCGCAGGTGGCCTTAAGAGCCACCATACCGTTGCCCAAGACCCACCGCTAGGAGGAACTATACCTTGCCAATTTAAAAGTATTCTCCTGGATTATTTAGCCAAGAAATGAGAGCAAATTTAATGAATTGTGGTCTATTGACCCTTAAGGATAACTTAACGTCTAGGAGGCATTTAGGCCGCTTTCTTCGGGTGAAATGCAATAGCAAACACTGACATTTCACTCTTAAATTTAATTATTTTTGAGGATATGCGTTTTTTCGTATAGTCATGGTTCTGAACTGACAGACAAATGCCCTCCCTCCTGCAAGCATCAGTTAGCACCCGGTGTCGTGCCGCTCTCTCCTCATTGAAAGGTCGTTTTGTGACATCCGGTGTGCCTCGGGTTATAGTGATCATTTTCGGATCACGTATTATAAAATAGGCCGAGCTCTCCTAAATAACATCTGAACTCGTGACTGATACTTTCGTTCTCAATGGTGTTTGAGCTCTCTGAAAGCCCTTCCCTTCTCTGGCTGTTGGCTTATTTCTTTCCTAGTCACTTTAGTACTCTAGCGGTTTTAGGGAAATAATGTATTTGACTTTCTGCTGTGTTTATGTAAAATAATAAATAATTCCTAAGGATAATTACGTGCAGCATCTCGTGGATCAATTGATGGAAAAGTAATGTACGTGGTTTCAATTGCTGCACTAAAAATATATCACTTGGAATTGCGGCCCGCTTTTGTCTCTTTGGGCGGCGAGTGCAAATATATGGTTCCACTTTGATACGAGCTTTTATTAGTAAACGTGAGAACTCAGTGTTGAGTCAGCTTTTACAAACTTTAGTAATTAATTGGTTTGGGACTGAAAATTGGGACTTCATTGGAAACTGTTTAAGCTTAGTAAACGATATTCAACCCATTAGATATTAGAAAATGTCTTAGAAACGCGTCATTTACTATATTGATAAGGTATTTTCCACTATACTGGGTGTCTGTTTTTTCGTGAATAGAAAAAATATATTTTCCAGGATGAACTTATTTTTGCCACTCATAAGAACTCCAGACAGTGGCACACGATTGCACGGCGTGTCGGTGATAAACATTGGAAGTTAATATTTCTCAGGGGAGCGGTCAACGATGGACTGCCTGATTTGGAGCTGGACGTATTGACTAAGGAAAAGGACTTTGATGTGCTGAAGCAATCTGTGAAATGCCCATGCGATGCTCAAGATGTGTTGCCTCAAGAAATCCTCCATCACTATCGACGGCTGCTCTCCCGAGTAAAGCTTTCGGATGTTTTTCTCGGCGATCACGATCAGGAAATGAAGATCAACCCTGAGGGCAAGTGTTAATCAAAAGCTGCTCTCTTGGAAAAGTTCGTTAAGCTCCTAAAAACTATTTCTTCTTAAATAAATTTTGAAATTTTAGCTGACTGTTAAATTAAAAAGTAAATTATTAGCGAGAGCGTATTAGTATCCTGCAAGATGCATTCCCGGTAGCTTGTAGAACTATGAATTTTTTTTTATCCCACGAGTAGAATGATGGTGATTGGATGAATTGATTGGGTAAGTTATAAAGATGGTACTCCCAAGTCAATAGTCCCAATGCCTTTACGACCTCAATTTCGATTATTTTGTCATAACTTATGGGAATTTGTCCCGCAACCTACTGACTGAAAAATTTAGTGCGATATTTTGTTCCGATACTCCCACTGATGAGCTTAGAAATGACTTCCCCGTTGCCGTGACAACAAATGTAAACGAACAATAAGAATCATATCAATAGTTACTCTAATATAGTCCAGGGTGGTCTTGATATTCCAGATGTCGCTATTCTTGTGGAAACAGCTTAGGGTGAAATATCCCACGCCTGTAATCATGGACTTAAAAGCACAATGGTTGGACAATTATATTGCACATTGTATTAGAGAATTCAAATGATCGTTTTCCTCGTTTGGGGCGAAGCTACCTCTAATGAAATCGAAGTTAATCGGGAGTTTCACGGGGGCTGTCTCAGATTCTCTTGAGTTCTTTTTATAGACATCAACGACATCCATGTTTATGTTTACAGTAGGCTTGGTTTCTTTAAAGAAATCAAAAGTTGTGCGACTCCTGTCTGAAGCAATTGAGTTTGAAAGATGCGTATACATAAATATCTGAAAACAAACAACCTCCTCATTGAGCTATACAATTTTAATGGAATAATGTAAGCGTTGAGATTATATGAGGCTGACTCATAATTTTTTGTAGGAATACTAAGTTCGGCGAATAGCTACTGAAGTTAATCGTACGTAAGGAATTGATCAAAAGGGCCTAAGTCAGGAATCAGTCATTGATTTATGAGTGCGGCATTCAAGTAAAGAAACTTCGCTACATCTCCACACGCTTCATTTGAAATACGCCGCTTGCAGCCCTTAAAATATTTCGGGTGTCCCTAAATATGTAATTAAATTGTGTGCAGCAAAATTGACAGGATGTATCCAATAGACAGGTTATACATGTGTGTAAAAGGTAGTCGCTATAATTTTACTGCCGTCGCAAAACTACTCTCACTATTTGAATTGGAATAACTATCGAACCGTATGAAAAAATTTTGTCGAAGCCCTCCAATTTAATTCGGAGCCGATCTCTTTTCCACGGCATCAGAAACATTCTGCAAACCTGTAAATACATCGGTTGAGATCATGATAGTAAAATTTCGGTGTTTCACTGCGGAAGAAGAAAGTTGTCATGTCATTTTTTCGTGATAAATTCATCCATAATGGCTACTCAAGACTTCCTTATATTTTCGGCAGGTGGCCAATATGTTGACTTAACACATGAAGTTTTTTATGCTCTTATTTATGCTAGCCAATACCAAATCACGCCTTTAATACTTTACTTTCGAAATTCTGATATATGTAGCCGCTGAGGTTTTAACTAAATTCAACTTCATGTTTTTTTATAAAAAGTTACTTGATAATTAATGGTCGTTCAATCCCCTGATCACCGCTGACTGTAACCCTCCTCCGCTACCTAAGGCGAGTTCTCTTACACCCTGGGAAATCTTTCAATGCACTTTTCCCTTTATTTGGTCTATGTATTCATCTCTTATCCAGGGCCGTAACTCTGGGAACTTTTCCCTCTATTCTTCTTTCAGTTACATTCTTCTCAAACCCATTTTGCCTTAGAGTGTACCCAATCCATCTACTCCTTTTCATTATAGTGTTTCACATGATTTTCCCCACTCTTTTTCTGTATCATTTTTCAGTTCTTATTTTATCCGTTCATTTGTTATTCACCATTCTCCTCCAATACCAGCTTGCGAGTGCTTCCATTTTTTTCTGGTCTGCATCTACAATGTCCATGTTTCCGAGTCATGGAGTGCCACGCTCCTCTCGAATGTTTTCACGTAGTTTTCTTATTCATCGTCGTATCATATTTTACCACCCTTGATGCCAGTAGTTTCTTAGTTTTGACTTCTGCTTTAAGAGTCTCTCTGCCATATACCTGAATTTTGCATGCCTAATAATTTATTTTCATGTTATATTCTTGAAGTTCTTGATTCACTGTGTTCAACGGCTTTGTGGATCACAACTATTTTCTGCTGTAACTTCGATGTCATCCGCAAAGTGGAGCAGGTTTACCGAGCATTGTGTGCATTTTATGAGGAGTCGTCATTTCTTCTCCGTAGCCGTAGTGCCGTCCGATGCGATTTCTTGCACTCCTCTTATTGCCTCCTCCCCGTTTATGCTGAACAGTGCTAATGAGATTTTGCATCCTTGTCTAACTCGTGTGTTAATTTTTTATTCTATTTTCCTTCCGTTCCCCATTGGCATTGTGGTGACTTGCTTCTTACACAGTAGATAGACCATTCACTTGTTGTCGCAGTCCATTCTGAATTTTTCCATCAGCCTGAGCATCTTGATTCACCCAACTTTGTCGAAGGTCTTTCGAAGTCCACGAATTCCTCATATATACTGTAGGTACAATACTAATACGTTCACATGTATTCTAGGTGCCATTGATCTTACTATAGACTAGTAGGCTCTATGCCCTCCCTTGTAACTCTTTTATTACTTAATCCGAATAGATTTTCCAATTTCCCACCATTAGGTCTCCCATTTTCCTTTCCATCCTTTGGTTTATTATTAGCACAAGTGTATTTTACGCATGGGACTCCAGTCACAAGGTTCGGTGATCCTCACATTTTTCAGCCATTTTCCTCTTCCGTATCGCAATAACTGCACTCCTCTGTAAGGCCTCCGGTAATCTTCCACTTTTGTAGCTGTCTTTGATCATTCCGCACAATTGGTCCTTAACTTAAATTTCACGCGTCTTGATGATTTCTTCATTGATGTTGTCTCAACCAAGCGCCGCGTTATTTTTCATATCTTTCACTTATGTGTAGGACTCGCCTCCTAGTGTGTCTGGGCTCCAGTCTTCCTCTTCTACCTCAGTATCTTCTTTCATTGGACTGTCTGCCTTGCATCTACAGTTATGCATGCTTTGATAGAATTCACCGCCAAGTCTCACGTTTCGGAGGTGGCGTGCAGCTTATAAAATAGATGTAGACAATGATTTGATCAGCTGATTGTCATTTGTTAAGCGGAATGTCTGGAATCATGAAAGGTCAAATGAGGCTCCGGGAATCACTCCTGTCAATCTAATATTCATAGTAGTTCGCTGAATGACTTTAGGGTGAGTCTCGCCGATGTATTTCACCGGATATTGGGGTGAGCTGTGGAGTAGGACTTTAAGTAATATTGTGCACTATGTACACTATACGCAGCTCTCGCGCCTATCGCGAGTCTTAAATGCTAAGGATTATTTATAAAGTTCTCGGAATAGCGAAAAGTTTATTTAAATCGCAAAATCGATGGAGGGAGAGAGGGAAGCGAGGGAGGGAGTGAAAACTATTTCTCATCCCACACGTAGCTCTTCCCTCCTCTTCTCAATCGGTACCATACCTGCTACTGCGCCTTGTTTTTAACACCTTTTTATCAGAATGGCTGGATGCTTCCTCCGCATTAATTGTAAGGGAAATTCTCGGCTGAATTGCGGTTCACAAATAGTCTAGCTAGTTTCCTTGCATGCGGTGTGTTAACCAGGAGACGGCCCTTTCGATCATCAGCTGCCATTGGTGTTTTTAGTTCTATTCTACATATCTAAATAAGATACCTAACTACTTTATCCCTTCATGATTTGTGAAATTTACTTCTTCCTCGGCAATTATTTTCATTCATTTCTCCAACATGTATTTTTTGTGGACTCTCATGTCTCAGAATGAATCCAATGAACTTGTCATTTCATCTTCGTAGAGTTTTCATTAGAAACCGTTACTCGTTAACTCTTCGTAGAACTTCTTCATTGGCGAGTCTGTCCGTTTGATTTTCATTGTTCATCTCAACCTCTCATCCCGTTGATTCCAGACTTTGAACTTCTTAGCTTGTATAAAAAGAAATCATGGAACTTTGTATATTTACAGGCCCCATGTAGCTCTGTAACGTTTTTTAAATTTCTCGTCGTCAAACATGGATAACTAAATAAATAATAATAAAGAGTTTAATTAAGTTATTCTGTGAATACAAATTCACACACTAGATAATAAAGACATAAAAGAAGAATTATATTTGTCTTTCCCTCTGCGCCTAATATGCGACTGTGAGTTTTTATGCTGTTGATTTAAGTGAATTTAAAGCAGACCCCTTAATCCTTTCTAACCATTATGGTAAAACTACACCCTTGGCATCTTATTAGTTGCTTTTTTCAGGCTTCAAAATGAAGTTTAAAAAAATCCCACCAACCGTTAAAACAAGCATTTGGGAAACCTTCTGCGAAATTCTGAATTGTTTAGTTTAATTCTTTTAAAAATGGACGTGTATGTGTCAAATGTTACAGGATTTTGTTCTAAAAACTTTTGGACCTTGTGGATTATATTTTTACCTAAAAATAATGTCTTTCTAATAGATCAAGGTCTTAGGCTGATTTAATTCAAGTTCGTTGACGATTTAGCTGCATTTCAACGCTACACTTGAAACCAAGGAGTGAGACACATATCAGATTCCAATAATTAAGTTTACCTACTGCTGATATTAAAAAGGGAGTGAGCTATTTACCTCCTTTTAAATTGTAAATTCAGAACTTAGTAGCTGCACTCATCAAATTTGATTTTATTTGAATAATAGTCTCGTTTTGCTTGAGTGAAGTACCCCCTGGTGGAAAAAAATGATGTAATCATTTTAATTTTAACTCCATCATATATGAAAAGTCCGCGTTTATGATCTGGTAATGCTCCATTGTAAACAAAATGCATTCGAGTCGTGAACCGGCAAAGAGTCCTACATTTTAATTATAGGTGTATTTATTTCCTTTTTGGTTGTTTTCCCTCCATTACCCTTAATTTACGCGAATTTGTGTAACCCATGATGTACATAATTCAAGGAGTATATAAGTGAAACTTAACCGACGTGCATAAATGTAACTTTGTTTAAGATATACTCTCCGTTCCAGAAAATGAAACCCTCTGATTATCAATTTCTTTCGTAGGTTAATAGAAGTAAAAGAAATGAGACCTATTTTTATCGGAAGTGGGCTGGAATAATGACCCTGCTACGGTTTAACTAATTTCTATTGAAGCAGAGGCTTGAGCATGTTTTGGCCCTCCATCTACGCAAGTCCGAATGTCCATTGTCGTGGATTCGTAGGAGATACTCGGGGATGAAAGCTACTGAGTCAGGGTTGCTTGCCGCGCCTGTATCCGACTCTTTGATATATACATCTCGAAATGAATACCAAAATATGTATAGCCTACCAATGACCATCATTCTACATGTTTGGGATCAATCACTTTTGATCTATAGGATCATCTTCGCGCCCATAAACCCATAAAGTGGAGCCGATCTTCTCCCCAATTCATCCAAAATTGTGAGAAATGAGGTAAATTGAATTTAGGTAGTCGATATATTAAGTGCTAACGAATAATTTTTAAGAGTTAGATTATATTAATGTGTGCTGTCAATGTTCAATTCTGATAATGTCAATAGCTATTCTGTATTTCAGGATCCTACCTTTTCCCAATATATGCGGAAAATCTTAGTTTTTCACAAGCAAGTTTCCAGTTCATGGACCGTGACGAGTATACCTTGTATCGAAAGACCTTCTCTGAGAACATTAGAAACATATGGAAACGTGTAATCCCCGGCGTTGATAATATGAATATGGGCACTGTATTCAAGCATATTTTAAAAAATAGTAAAGTTCCAAGTGAAAGAGAATCGCAGTTCACACAGGCGGAAGCACGACAAATGGGATCATGCAACTACGTCTTTCCTACTAGGGTCAACTGCCATCCCTCCAAGCCTCCGGGGTTGAATGTTGAGGTTCCTGAGTTTTATCCACGGAAAGATGATATTTCCCTTAACCAAGATGTATCGCAGCTGTACTTCCCATCAGGTTCATTCGCTGATTTTTCCAAAAGCCTTTTCCCTTACATAGGTACAGCATGGGAAGATGAAAAAATTTCTGTTTGCCCAAATCCATCCAATAATGTTGACACTTTCAGTAATTTTGGTCAAATATCCACGCCGCAAAGAATAAACCCCGCAAATTGCGGTATTCAGTCGGATTTTAGAGGACATTCATCACAAAAATACCAGCCGACGAATTTCCATAACCAGCAACAGCAGCAGCCAAATGTTTTGCAGCAACACCAGATTTTCCAACCACAGCAGCAGCCAAATAGCCAGCACAGTAACTACTTGATTCCAATGGTACAGAAACCCCAAAGTCAACTTTTCCCTGGAGCTGACCAGCCTGCGGTTTCCGGTTGTCAAAACTTGACGTCAGGAACGTCTATTGAGCAGCAAATCTGGATTGCAAACTTTTTAAGAATCTACTACCAGCAGCAGTGGAAAAACCAAGTATTGTCCCAGGTGGATCGATCTGTACACTCTTCACAGCAGACCTCTGGGCTCCAGTATCGTGCACCTGATGTAGGTGTTCAGTTTCCTCAGAGAAGCCAATACGAGCGAAACTTACCTCAATCGAATCCAATCGGTGAGGACACGATCGCGATTGTTAACGTGGCCAAGTCCAAGGTAGACGAAAAAGAGGATCAGCCCGTTTCACCACCAAAAAACATACCTGTGTATCAGCGTCCCCCGGAATCTTATAATTTCACGCAAAATGACAATAATTGCCGTCGGAGGAATGGGGGAGGTGGAGGAGGAGGTGGAGCTGTGTTGGCCAACTTGATTGTTCTGACAAAGGGTGGGGGTCGATGGAAGACTCCTCGAAACCAAATCCCTGATCATGGAGTCAAGGAAAAAGTAACCAAAGCAAATCACTCTAATAAATTAGAAATATCAGGAATCCCTCCAAACCATAATTCGAGCGATAAAACTGCAAATTTAAATGAAGGAAGCCGTTTGAAAGATATTTCACAAGGATTAGAACGGTTATCATCCGTAACTTCCCAAAAGATCCCAATAAATGAGAGCCGTTGCAATGAGGATATCTCTAAAGAAATATCTACTATAGTATTTGAGTCAAGCTCAGCTAGTAGCGCAATTAATGACACCACGCTTATCAATCCAACCATTGCTCCGCCAGAGAACAAGATTGACCTAAAGGAAACCGATAAGCACAAGGCTGGGGAATGTCGTAGTAAGGAAAGCGATAGAAGTCATGACAAACTGACCAAGGATGACGTTAAAGGAATTGCTAAAGCAATGACATCAACGCCCATCAAGGAAGAGGAAGGTAAGGTAGAAAATGTGGATTCCTTGAAGTGGCTTGATGTGACTATCACAGATGAAGATACGCGAGTAGATGAGGAAAAAACTACCAAAAGTAAAGAAATTGAAGAGGATATAGTTAGAGATACGCTAACTGATGCCGGTCCAAAACTTGTGCAAGCAAGCAAGAGCCTGGAAAACAGCTGCGCGCAGTGGAGTGATGTAAAGGGAACTATGTCCGATCCCTCATTTCCTCCCATACGAAGTAAAACTTCTCGTGGTTCTCATCTTAAGCCTTCAAACACCAGCTGGACGCCGACCGTTAATGTTTCAAGCCAACGTCGGCTGTACAGCGACGTTTTACTGACCCCGGCTGGCATTGTTTCGTCTAATTGCAAGGATCTACCGGTGTCAGATGCCTCTTCAAGCATGGATAGTTTAGAAAAGCGGTTTAAGGAATTGGAAATGATGGCTGTGGAGCAGTATCAGTCTCAGTCGTCTGATGACAGTGTAACAAGGATTTACAACGATTTGGAAATGCAAGCAGTAGAACAGTACAGAACCAGCTGTGAAGGCGAAACTAAGATCGTCCAAGAACGAAGATTGGCCTCGGTGAAAGAAGACTCTACAGAGTTCGAAGAAGATTACAAACACTCGGATTCCTGCAGCCTTAATGACCTCAAAGTGAAGCCTTCGACATCAGGTGCTGATCAAAATAAAGGTAAAAACCGTCATCTTCATTTTATAGTCGCGTAAACGAATTCTGTTGACACATAATTCATACTCTTTAAAATAACGACTGCGAGTCTATGGAGAAAATTAAGTAATAGTCCTATGCAATCTATATGGTGAGACACCATACAGTCATCATAGCAAGCGAAGGCAAACTACTGCCGACTGTCATTTGCTCTCTCTTGGAAATATTCCGCTATCCGCTGCAGGGTACGTCTACGTCTACGTAATACCCTGCAAGCCACCACGAGGGTGTGTGGCAGGGGGTGAAGATCACCAAACATGCACCATTGACATGCAACTAGGATATTTAATGGAGACATGCTAGATAATAGGGTCACATGAAGCTAGATGATTAGTATCTACATAATAAGAAAGGGATTATTGGTTGCTATTACATGCATCATGCACTACAGACTACTCTAACTATATTTCACCTACCTATCCCTTTGCTACGCTGCCTATTGTTCTCTGTTATGGTACGCTGGAAAAATGACATTTTAAATCTATCGGTACGACAATCTATCTCTCTAATCTTGTTAATCTGATCAAACCTAGCATAATACGCAGGAGTTCTTAATATAACTTAACTCAACAATACTTTTCTTTGATGCAATAATTATTCCGAGGAAAGCCATTCTTTTTCCAAAAGTTCATTATCGCGCATTTCTTCAAATTTAATTCTAGCTGCCAACTATCTCACCAATCATCAATCGCATCTAAATCCTTAGCTAAACACTGACTGTCCTCTTCATTTCTAATTTCCTTATACACTACTGCATCATCGGAAAAAAACAGAGCTTGCTATTTTTTACTACTGCATTTAAGTCATTTACGTAGAGAAGAAATAAAATTAGGCCTATCACGCTTCCCTGGGGAACACCCGATGTAACTTTTACTTCGCCCAAGCTGACACCATCTAATACCACCCTTTGAACGCGTTCATGTAAGAAGTCTCCTATCCAGCCTACTATATTACTGTCTATCCCGTATGATGCTAACTTCGCGAGTAACTTAAAGTGGGGAACCTTGTGGAGAAGCTTTCCTAAAGTCAAGAAACGCTGCGTCTACCTGTACGTTACCTTCTCCGGAAACTAAAATATCATGAACAAAAAGACCTAATTGTGTTTCGCAAGACCGTCCCTTTCTGAACCCATGCTGGTTTGTTATCAATAAATCGTGGTTGTCGAGGTGTCCCATTTATATCTACATCTATATGTTACCCTGCAAGCCACCTCAGAGGTGTATGGAAGGGGGTGATTTATCACGAACATGCACTATAATGTAATCATAACTTTCACCAACGAGCATTACACTATAGGTATGCTATCAATGCTATAGAAACTATTGAATTCGTGCCTAATGCAACTACATAAATAAGATACAAGAGTCACGCATAGATCTTGCAAACTATGATTTTAAGTGGCTGATTTTGAAACGAGTATTACTAGGGTAGTATTAACGAGCATTAGTAGGGAGCAAATCAACTGATCAGCCACTCTACCTGTCGACTAGACCTATTTAAAGTCTCCGTATTGGTAACCATACATCTACATCTACATCTACGTGATACCCTGCGAACCACGAGGGTGTGTGGCAGGGGGTGAAGATCACCAAACATGCACTATTGACATGCAACTAGGATATTTAATCCATTGAAAGGATATTTAATGGAGACATGCTAGATAATATGGTCACATGCTGCTAGATGGTTAGTATCTACATAATATGAAATGGGTTATTGGTTGTTATTACATGCATCATGCACTACAGACTACTCTAACTATATTTCACCTACCTATTCCTTTTCTACGCTGCCTATTGTTCTCTCTTATAGTACGAGGGAAAAATGACATTTTAAATCTATCGGTACGACAATCTATCTCTCTAATTTTGTTAACATGATCAAACCTAGCATAATACTCAGGGATTCTCAATATATATCTAACGTCATCTATGAACAACTCTGTTTCGAATTTACTTAAAAGGTTTAACCTAAATTTTAACCTGCGTTCTGATAGTAATTCCCATCCTAGTTCTTCAATTAACCTCGTAACACTAATACAATTATCATAACGGCCTTTAACAAACCTAGCAGATCTCCTTTGCACGCGCTCTAATTCTTTTATCATACCTTCCTCGTACGGATCCCATATACTAGCGGCATATTCTAAATGAGGCCTGATAAGTGTAAAATAGCTTATTTCTCGTACTCTCTCATCGCATTTGCCTAGAACCCTTTTTACGAATCCTAATCTACGGTTTGCTACACTAGTTATTTCCCTGATGTGTTTCCCCCATGATATGTCTTCAGTGATGGTGACGCCTAAGTATTTCATATTTTCTTCTTTAGGAACAGCCATGTAATTATAGACCAATATCATTAACGTCACTATCATGTAAAATTATAGAGCATATAATAGTTAAATCAATAATGGGACCCCTCGACAGCCAGGATTTATTGATAACAAACCAGCATGGGTTCAAAAAGGGACGATCTTGCGAAACTCAATTAGGTCTTTTTGTTCATGATATTTTAGTTTCCGGAGAAAGTAACGTACAGGTAGACACAGCGTTTCTTGACTTTAGAAGAGCGCTTGACAAGGTTCACCACTGTAAGTTACTCGCGAAGTAGCATCATACGGGATAGACAGTAATATTATGACAGCATGAAGCACGGAGTAGTATCCTACTCCGTGCTTCATGCTTCGCCCTATAGTGAATGCGCACCGTTCGTTTACGGTTTCATTGCTTCGCCACCAGATGTCACTACTGTTTAGTGATGCCAGACCATATTCTGGCTGCATTGTCTACATGTTAAAATATCGATGATTAATGAATTGTTTCTTAATGGTGTGGCCAGTTATCGTGATATTGTAATGTTCCTTAGCAAGAAAATATTTCCAATACTTACGCCATTGCCAAAATGAGTTTATTGAGCAACAAAAACGAGAGCAATACATGTAGACAGTCCATGGTCGTCACCGATCAATACATTATGAAACTAAAAGCACGAGTCGAAGGGTCAGTACGGTTTTGCATCTGGGCTTATGATAATACTTATTAATATGAAAACTCAGTGCCGCCTGATGCAATAGATTATATAACATATTATGGAGTAGGATTTCTCCCTGGGAAACAGAAGAGTTGTTCAACGAATAGATTGTTCAAATTCTTGGATCCATGCGAGTCAAAAATTGACATCAGTATGTTTGATGTAGCCTAGGGGTTCTCTGAAGCAACCGCATAATAACCTTTATATTATGCTGAGTCTTTTGGAGCGCATCCTAATGAGCAATATGAAGTTTTCAGATGTCTATTCAAAGATCTTTATTCTAATATTTGGATAAGGTCCGTTTTAAATTAACCTGTTAAATGTATGGGACATATATGATAAACTTAAAAACAGGTGACCTTAATTATCGTGTCCAAAAACGTTGGAATATCACCTAGAGTTTTTGTCATTAGAAAGGGATAGGTGCTCAAAATGCATCCTCTCTGCATGAATTCCCATGAAAATGATCTACAGTAGGTACTGATATCGATTGAGCTTGAAATATTCAAAATCTAAGAATGCGACTATATCTCATGTACTACTATAAACTAAATGTTTTGCATTATTTAGTTTATCAGTGAGTTATCAGTGATATTTATGTATTATTACTAACTGACGATTGTATGAAATTACTACTATGCTTAAATAGTGTGTTAATGTAATCACTAAAGAAATGCGATGAAAGAAAATGGGCTTATTCAGAAATGAGCCCGGATAGTTATGACATTTTCCTCGAAGTATGAGGTTTTAAAATTCAGTGGAGGTAAATTATTGCTCAAAGTAATTTAATTTCGCTATCAGGCATACAAAAGATCACTAGTACGGTTTGAAAAGATGCCACTCGTAACATTGGCGCTACAATAGTTAGAATTGAGCTGTAATATTCGTCAGTTGACTTTTCCGTTAAGGTTCAGGACTTAAAATAACGTATACCGGGGTGAAACCGGTATAGTTTTGTTATAGATTTTTAGGTCTCCTATACTCACATTTCTTTTTCATTCAATAAAATATTTACTGAAGAAACTTTATATATCAAATTATGTCTCAGTTAGCATTTTAAAAATCAAACTACTCTAAGCTCAGAAAAAGTAAACTTTCACTGCCTACACCCCACGGAATGGGGTAAAGATGATACACCCACGTTTTTCGTTGGAAACTCGTAGGAACTGGTTTCAATTTCGAATTCACCCAATTAATCTCATGCTTGGACTTCTTCTACAGACTCTGCTTTTGGGAAGCCCCTTAGTAGCCCTCTGTGCTTCTTAAATTTTCCATATCAAAGTGTCAACCACTTCTCAGAAACATAGCGATCTTCATGGCATCTTTTGGTGGTGATCGCCTTGATTGCCTTTTCAAGTTTCAAAATTTTCTTCCAAATTTTCTCGGTAATAACATAGAAAAATGAAAGATATTAAATCAGTTTCCTTAGTTTTTACACCAACCTAGGCTTAGGCGGCTTTATGACATGATCAAGGTATGTAGGTTTATTTTACGAGATTATATATACATATATGTATATTATTTAGCGAAACGTTCCATGCTTAATATATAATAGCTCGCAAGAATGAACTGGAAATTGACTGAAGTTAGTCGAAGCCTAGGCCGGTGAAATTAAACTGCGTGGCATTTACAAAGTATATTTCATTTTGTGATAATGTCATCAATACTTTATTCCCACAAGCCTGTTATGTTAAACTCATTTTCTTTAGTAAGTCTGTGACATCCAGAAAAACAACGAGAAAGACGGAAATATGTAACAGGTATAAAACTTTGATGTGCCATCTTTACCCCGCTAACTGTGCTTTTTAACATTTTAGATAATAAAATAAATTAAAACTTATATTTGTGTTTTCTCAACGTATGATAAATCTCAAATAGTTTCCTGAGCGAGGAAAAATAGTATTCGGCGATATTATTAACCAGGACGGCACAAGAACTGAGGTTTGGCGATGTTGTAGTGATAACGTGATAGCACTCAAGACAAAGATAGTGAAACCAACTGGAAGTAAACTTCGGGATCGTACTTTAAGTTCTGTCTGGTAATGCCAACAATTTTCCATTACATGTACCAACCCATAGTCCGCCAATTCCTTCCAGGTATGAAATTATCGCGTTAGTACCGTCTTCACCCTCGATTTCAGCAATCCCAATTTACTGAGTAAATTGATAATGTTTTTCCAGAGTTTGCTGCTGATGTGATACGAAATTTATCGTCGCTCGATGATAGCGACAGTTAGCAGCGGATGAAATAAACCGTACACTAAGGGCCTGATTTCATTGTTGACATTCCTATCCTGTCTAGTAACCCGTGGTTATCATGTAGGTAAAGTTATACCGGGTTTTTGAGCAGACCATGTAGTGAGCCGCCGATGTTTCGTTGGCTTTCTGCCAATAATGTTAATGTTTAGCTTGAAAGATACGCACCAATAAGCTAGCTCAGTGAAACTGCTGATTTTCCATGTGGATACGAAATTGTCCTGGAATACGCACATTAATACAATATGCAGTAAGTTATCAAAACAACTTACCTCATTAGAAGCCTCAGATCAAAGATACCGAAGAAGTATCTGCGTAATATATATTTTGCCTATTTTCATAGTATACTAGCCTATGGAATACGACTTTGGGGTGATGGCTCTGGTATTGAAAGGGTACTCCCGATTCAAAAGAGAGTACTGAGGGTAATAGCTAATGCCAATCATGATTCTCATTGTAAACCTCTGTTTGTCAGTGAGGCCATTATGACCGTAATAAACCTATGTATATATGAGATATTGGTGCACACTAAAAATAACTTGTCTAATACTAAGACCAGGGGCGATATTCACTCCCACCACACAAGATATAAGCATACGCTCGATATCCCCTCCCATAGACTGAGAAAGTCAGCTGACAGTTATCTGGTGATGAGAAAGAAATGTTTTAATAAACTGCCTGTGAGTATTCAAATTGCACCTCTATGTATGTTTAAATCAAAGATGTACTCTTGGTTTCGGAGAAACCCTTTTTATTCACTTATCGAGTTCCTCAGTGTTAAGATTGTTGACGTATGATCTGTGTCATCTGTTACTCAGTGATTTCCTTTTATTGATTATTTTTCTGAACACATTGTAATCTTGACGAAATCTACAGTTGAACCTGGCTTCTGGATCAAAAAAATTAAAAAAAAACCTTTCCGGGTCATATACCTATGAAGGCATGATTTATAACGTACCGAGAAAATGAATTTCCCTAATACCCTCGGTAAATCTAACCTAATATCTAATAACCTAATATCTAATAATCTAATAACCTCGGTAAATTGTAGCAGTCAAACTATTTTAATTGTTGTATATTTTATTCTATATTTTTATCTTATTTAAAATCTTAAAATTCTCTTAGTACACAGGTATGTATACCACAAATACTGCTCATTTTTCAAGTGAGATGTAAAATTGGAACAATTAAACGTGTCATTAAAATATAACAGACAGTTATTATTTTCTTTTGGTGCCTACGCTGTTCATTTAGTTAGTTTGATCACTAATGTAAAGAATGGAATTATTTATTGTTTTCTTATGTCCACCAGATAATGAATCTGCCTTAAAAGTACCAAAGCAGACAGCGGTACTTACATTGCATGAAGTTAACAGCACTGAAAGCTTCAATGCGACCATATCTTCCACATCGTTAGCAAGTGAAATGGTGACGGAGGGAGCAGACATTGGAAAAACGTTAATATTGAATCCTAACAATGAACGCCTCGAAACTGCCGTGAAAAGTGAAACTGAACTACTAACAAAGCAAGGAAATCATTCTGGTAAAGTTTCCTCCCAAGTTTCATGCCCAAATATCTCATCCCAACGTCTCGAAAACAAACGTTCCAAGACTTGTTTGAAGCCTATGAAAAGCCGAAACCAGGGACAGGCTCCTGGCAGAGGAACTACGAACAAGCGTGAAACTGATCGAGGCGGCACCGAATCACTTGCTTCCCGAGAGACGCCTCTGAACCCGTCCCGCCACCAGATTCCGCAGATTTCGCGGCTGGCGAATGGGGAGGGCTCGTCCACCAATAGCCTTTGCAGTGCCCAAAATGAGGCCCCAAACGAGCAGCGGACCCAGGTAATGGTTGAACTTAGATAAAAATTTTCACTGTGTTTTTCACTGTCGTGAAACGAGAATGGGCGTAATTGTTTATTTTTAACTGTGACATTTTTCCATCAAGGTATTTAAGAGTTGGCATTTAATAGAAGTGCTTAAAAGACGCCATGCAATTCCCTTTAAAAAGCACTCTGATACGAATTTGTTAAATATTAGTGGTATCATAATAATTGTGGTACATTTATTTTGATTGATAGTTAAGCATTTCATTGTGCATTTTCTTTTCTCCACCGATTTGGAACAATTTTACCTCAATGTTTTCATGGGAAGTCTGACCCGGATCTACTTACAATGATAACTATTATCTTATCATATGTGTCATACCCTGGGGTTAATTCCACAATTGGTATGTTTGCAGAAAAATTCTATCTCTCAAAGAGAAGTGTCTTCGTTGTTCAGAAAAAAATCCCCCCTCCCTTTCGGTTAACAAATTTCTGATAAGTACTGACGTCTGTGATTCACATTTTGCTTCAGGAAATAAGTTTGGCCTCTTCAGCCGAATTTGCATGACAGAGAGGTTTGCATCACAAATATTCTCCACCTTGTAATGCACATATTTTGTTATTTTTATGCTTATGAAACTCATTCTTGTCACTGGAAGTATGCACAATGCCTGCCGAAACTTTCCTCATTGATAATAATTCACCTTTGACACAAGTCTTTAAAAATTATGACATATTTCACTTGTCACGTTTACATTCTTGTACTGCGCTTATTCGTTTGACATTTTTTCGGTGTCTGTCACGTCATTTGTTAATCTTGGGAACACAAAAAGTAAGTGTTCGCCACAAAATTTTTATGAGGTCGTTTTGGAGTCACGTGTCTTCCTAGTACAATTTTTTGTCCGAGCACTACAAATTGAAATTTCTCTCTATTTCACCAGCTTTGCCTTGGGATCATCTAATTTATTAGTAGAAATGAAAGTATTTTCTACCTTGGGGGAATTCTCTTAATAAACGTGGCCTCTACATCCGTGTAAAGGAACTAATTTACTGAATGGGAGTACAAGGAAGTCAAAATCCTTTGAGTTTCTTTATGGTGTTTTCTAAATATGAGTCTTAATCATTGTTAAATGTTTTAATTTGTTCTAGACAGAATTAAATGTAATAGTTAATTAAATAAAATGGCTGTGAAGAGAATAATGAGTATACAGAGATCTACGTGATTCCGATTAAGCCCTTAGATCCGATATTACATTTGTGTTGTTAAATAAAATACATAGACACATTTGCATGAATTCTCCTTCCGGTATTGTTTTCAGCATCTATATAAGTCGAAAATGCAAATAAAAGCTAATTTTTAGTCGCTACACTGACTCGTTTCACCATTGGAACCCAGCGGTTGCGTTGCATGCACACATAATTCTTTCTGAAATGAAATATTACCCTCGCAAAAGTTTTTAATGATACAAAAGTGAATATGAGCTTTACCATGAATGCTGTCATAAAAAAATCAATCAAGGACCTTCATTATCAAGGACCATTTAAAAATTTCTAACAACAATATCTATTCGGAAATGTGCATTTTCGTAAATTTTAAAAGACGTGTGCAATGAAAATTCCTCAAACTTTCAAAAATAGGTTCTGGGATATCACCGAAAACTCGACCTTGCGTTGACGTTAATCAACAAAATGACGTCATGCAGTAACTTAGCAACGGTTGCAAATTTTTAAAAAGTAGTTTACCTCATCACCGACTTAAATCTAAACAATATCAGAAATTTTTCAGGAAAATAGAAGGGGTCGAAACGAATTTCCTCATTTTACGTGTGTTTTCACGGGAAATGAACCTTGCCAATATTAACTGGTGGTGGTGATAGTGCATAAACAAATCTGTTTGCTAAAAGTGTTCTGAGGCAAATTCTTCAGCGGCCGGGAACATGAGAGGATGATCTTGTGAACATGGATGCCTTAATTATATATGCCGTGTGGAACGTAGGAGAATAAAGGCCGCCTTATTCCTTGAATTCCAGGTTTGCCAAATTCGATACATACCTCCAAGGACATAAGAGGCTCATTTAAAATGCCCTAATGTGCTAAATTAGTTAAAATTATGAAGGACAAACACATTTTTTCAATGAGGTTGGGTAACATTAATGTTTATCTGTGATCTTTGTCATTTTTCTGTAAGGAGGAAAAAATATTGTTTCAATAATAAAAATTTTGGAGTAAAAATGGTTGTCAAATACATACAGGAATGCAGGTAACGATTTCAGATCTGATAGATATTTCTGTGGCGCTAGAAAACGCTCTCGAGCTTGATTACTAAATGATAACGATGGCATAAGATTGTACTGGGAACAGTGACGTCTTGATAGGTACCTTTTGTAACTTCGTTTCCAAATAGACGGAAGTAACTATTTTTCCGTTTTTTAAAATATCATTAAGGTAACACGATATATTTCGCATTTTTAGTTCCTGGAACCTGTTTATCCTAAGTAATTTAATTGTTAAAAGCGTTAAAAGGGATAAAAAAGAACGAATGTATTACTCCAAAAAAGCTTCTGCTAACCTACGTACAACCAACAATAGGTTATGCGAAATCCTCTGCTGGCTGCTGGTTTAACTGTTAAAAACTGTCGATACATTTCATTGAAATTTGGTGGTGAAATATTTTGATTGCACTGCCTGAAAAGTGGAATAAATTTCAATCCCAGGCTCTATGCTAGACTACCGGCTTCCATTACCTACGTCGAAAGATCATTCCACCTACATCAAAAGATCGGAGATTACCTAAAATGAGATAATTCATCCGCGCTTAAATTTTCTGCGCCGCATTGAAGTGCTTTTGTCGAAATGCACGCTCCAAAAAGTTCGTAGAATACCATAATTTTTATTTCTTTAAAGTCCATAGCTACTCATTGAAATCAATTTGATTTGTTTTTCCGTGAGAGTGCATATGAATATCTCGCGGACAAACAACTGCTGATTTCCTATCCCTTCTCCCCTTACTTTTGTTTACCCACACATAAATTTTACTTGTTTAAATTTGAAAATACTGATTGCAGCAATACAATTCATATGTTTATACCTCTCGAGGTCTCTACTATGGCTGGCACCAAATCCGAAGACAAGAAAGAGGACCCCACTCAAGAAAAAAGTACAGGGGTTCCAGAGACCTGGGTTCCAAATCTCGTCCATGTTAAAACATCTGACCAACGTGGTGAAAACGCCGAAAAGGCTCCGTCTTCTTGTTTTAAAAACAAGAATCAAATCAAGAATCGCACTGAATCTGAGAAGAACAAGAGCGAGCGACCTAAAAAGAAGGACCTGATCGACCAAGGGCTTGAAGCTGAGGAAACCACTGCTCTTCCCGCAAAGTCTAAGAAAAATGGAAAAAATTCATTGGGAGGGATTGGTTCAGCTAAGAAGAAAAGTGAACCTCCTGTGAAGGGTACGTTAGACCAAAGGTTTGAAGTAGTGGAAGTCCTAGCGTTGCCTGCGAGCTCTAAGGAAAATTTAGGGAACCAAGGAACAAGAAGTGGTTCATCAGTGGACCAAAAGAGCGGGCGCAACAAGAAGAAGGATACCAAAGGCCAAACAGAAGTCGGTGTGCCACCTACGAAGTCAAAGGGAAAGAGTTCAGTGGTGTTGAATGACTCCACGGAGAAGAAGAGCGAGCGTACTAAGAAGAAGGCTGTCTCAGTCCTGCCAGAGGTCGGAGTAGTTGAAGCTTTATTACTGCCTACTAAGTCAAAAGAAAGTTTGCCGCGTGCAAAATTAGGGGTTTCAGCTGAGAAAAAAATGGAACGTACCAAGAAGAAGATTGCCGTGGTCGAAAGAGAAGAAACAGCAGACGTTTTCTTGCCGCCTGTTAAGTCAAGCGAAAGTTTTAAGATCTCTGTAGCAGGAAGAGAGGTAGCAGGCAAAAAAAACGATCTTTCCAAGAAGGAGAGCGTAGAACAAGGATTGGTAACAGTTGAAGCCCTTTCGCAGCCTTCCAAGTCAAGCGAAATTGTAGAGGCTTCTGTGGTTGGGAATGGTTCAGTGGAGAAAGATGGTTTGATTGACGATGAAAGTAAAAAAGGGGCCGGCAAAAAGAGACGAAGAGGCAAGAGAAAAAAGAATAAGAAGACTACACTCTCAGAAGCTGACGCAGATGTACAAACTATAATGCCTGCAGAAGATCATTGCAAGGTTACTTCAGACTCGGGTAACGAGGACATGGACATTTATTGCATGATTGAATCTAAAGTAGCCGAATTTGATTGCACGTCGATAATGGACGTAATTCCCAACGGTGAAATAAATGTTTTGAGCCAATCTATTCCAATTTCATGCTCCCTCTGCTTACCACATGATGTTCTCTCCGAGAAAAGCTTTATTGCCAATAGGGCTTTTGGGGATACTGATTTTAGCATTCATGAGTGCTCCTTAGAGGTTGAAGGTACTCAGAATAAGAAGAAAGGTAGTTCACGAAGGAGGAGGAGAAGAAATAGAAAGACCCAGGCAGTTAAAGACTTAGAAGACATTGTCCTTGAAAATATTAGTCGAGAGCTTTTTCTCGAAGAGGATCCGATGCTAAAGTGCCTCCGTGACTTGAACAATGGTAAAAAACCTACCCGAAATTGCCAAAGTCTCTGCCAAGAAAACCACCGAAGAAGCTTCGTCAAAACTCTCGACCACTGCAATGATTTATCAATGCAACCAAAAAATAGTAACCCAGTATACCCTCTTAATACGCAATTAACAAGGCAAAATTCTGACATCGATTTTGAATTTTCCGTATCTCCACCCGAAACAATAGATGACCTCAACGGCGGCTACGGTGACATTTTGGGGTTTGAAGGTATTACATTTAACCTGGGTTGTTCAGCTGGTGTGGGAGAAATGGCAGGGTTAATATCGAGACGCATGCAAAAGAAAAAAAAATCAAAATTGCAAAAGAAATTGTTTGCACAAGATAATCTGGGTTGCGAAATATTTGAGAGTACTAATCCTCTGGAAGGTCATGAAGTCAACGGAAGAGGATCAGAGAATGCTCTGCGAATTGCAAGAGGCATCGGATGTAGTAATACAGCCGCGCTAGAAGAGGATATTAATGAGCAGCTTTTGATCCCGATTTTGTATGAAGACGCAGTCACGGAAGATAACTTAGAATGTGAATTTGCTGACATTAACATTGAGAAAAGTACGTTTCGTTCTGTGAATATACTGGGTGATGAAGACAATATTTACTCATACTTTGACTACAAGGAGCATTTTGATGTTCCAAATGATTTTGGAGAGCATTCCCCATTAAGTTCCCTACCCATGGATAGTAATTTAGAAATCTCAGCACATTCTGGTGTTATTGATGCTACTCCGATATCATCCAGTCAGTGTTTACATTCCCAAATATCTGCTCAGTCACTGTCGAGGATTTCCAACGAATCGACGCCTAGAACACCGCGGTCAGCTTCATCCAACAAATCAACCTCTTCATACACCTCTGTCCTGAGCAAATTGATGCGTAGTGGAAGAAAAACTCGGAAGCCCAAAGCTGCCGGGCCCAGCGGAGTATGTGGACGATCAACGCCAACATGTGCCCTTCAGTAATTCTATCAAGAGGGCGTCACAATTTAGGTATGTGTTTGATTCGAAGTCATGTTTGTTTATCTCGGCCTAAGCTACTGTAATGCTCTTTCCTTTCTTCTTGACGGAGTAGTAGTGAACAGGTACTACATACATTTATATGAACATGATATCAGCTGGTCATGGATATGATGCCAATTGACCCTACCTTAAGAAAGGGAAGGCATTTTTTGGGACGATACTCAGTTGAGAATTTCCCTTTCAAGTTTTATTTACATCTACATATTACCCTGCAAGCCGTCGGAAGGGTTTGAGGTGGGGGGTGAGTTATCCAGATCTATCTTGTTGTTATCTAGATGCACCATAGTGTAAAAATAACTTCCACCAGCATGCAGTATACTTTGTACTAATACTACAGAAACTATTTGTATTCGTGTGTATTGCAAATACATAACGAGATGCAAGAGTCATGCAGGGATAATGCAAAAGGTTATTTAGTACTACCTACGTTATAGATTAAGAAACAAGCATTAGGGAGCAAATCAACTAATCAGCTACATTACTTGTCGGATAATCTACTTCAAAGTCTTTTTAGCAGTCGTCATAGTCTCTTAAAAAATGTAATGCTGACATTTTGGAAAATGGTATTACTCGAATAGATAAATATTATCATGAAAGTAAAAAGATCTGCGGGTCGCTGCATTGTTTTGTTGAAGTGTAATGCTCTCAGCGTCCCTGTGACAAAAAGTGATATGGGAAGTTGTTTATGGTCCAATTTACCTCAAACTTGTCTCAAATTGTTTCTGATGACACCTTGAAGGAGAACTCTTTAAAATTGAGCGCTACAATAGATATATCACCGCGACTTTGTGAGTTAGAACAAATGCTGTGTACCTTCTAATTATTTGGGTAGTTTCAAAAATACTGCTTTCTCTGATGACATATATTGGTTGTCAAAAAATCAAGTTGCTAACTATGCAGATTAACCAACGTGTAAATTATCAATCGATACTTTCTTCAGCGGTAGGAGTCCACTAAAGAGCCACTTATGATAAACAAATGCATTTTGATTTCAGTTCGTGTAATTATTTTGCAATTGATCCAAAAACTGATATGGACTGGTGATTATGTTAGTTTGAGCGAGATAGTTCTCTGGTCATAGTGGAGATCATATTCGAATCATACGATTTAATTTCAGCAGCTGTAGGAAGCATGTATTAAATATTACATCATTAATAGTGCAATTGTATACTTTGATGCTTTGCATTGCATTACTGCATTCTTTGATGCATTGCATGACTGAAATTCTAAGTAATTTAATAAAAATATCTACATAAGGCTTTAACTTGACTCATTTTCTTCGCGCGGTACGTTGAAAACTCCTTCACAACGGAAGGTTTTTTTTTAGCAATTCTGAAAAAAATACTACGGTAGCGATATGATTTATTAAAAAAAATAATCGATAAAACATTCAAACTACACACTTAATATTTTGACAAGATCTAGTTGTTAGAAATTCCTCATTGTTAAAAATAAGAGCTCTCTGGAGTGCACACACGTACCTACCATTTCCTATTTCGTGTAAAATATCGGAAACTAGTTCGGTAAGGGGACGATATTTTTGTATCTTAGGATGGGTGAGATTTTAATCTTTAAAATTAGATCAAAGTCATTGATTTCTAATTGAAATGATATTTTGCTCGAGCTATCTTGAATTATATCGCCTTTAAGTTTCTAGAAAAAATTTACGTATTATGGAGGCACAGTTTTACGCAATTATCACATTTGTTTTAAATCAAAATGATTACTTATCCTCATGTTTGTCCCACTTTGTCCCACTCTCTCCTTTAATACCATTATATTTCAATCTCAACTTGCAAATAAAAAAGTTGGAAAGGTCAGAGGCGGATTTAACGGAAGCTCACGGGGCGCGCGCCCTAGGGCCCCGACGTCTGAAGGCCCCGGAAAAATCCCAACTTCACACTTTTTTCCAATGAAACCAAATGTGGTCTCATTGGAATTCAGTTGTAATAATTGAAATAAGGTTAAAGTTAATCTCCGGCGGTAAAAAAAGAATATGCCATAACCACGCTGCACTGCAGTGTGGTAATTTAATGTTGTGTTTCGTGCCTTACGCGTTCTCCACTGCGTCCATCCCGCGCAGCTGCACTACCGCTCATCTAGAAATATAGTCGTGTTTGTTAATTTTTCTTTAAAAACTTTCTCCTTCAAAAATGTGGTTAACACGTATTTTTATGTTCCCTGTTTCCCACTTTTTTGAAGGGGATCAGTATTTTATTTACGACACGAACCTCAATAGGAAAGTCTCTGGGAAAGATAAGAATTTTTGTTCACATCAAAAAAAGAAGATTTCTCATGAGTAGCTTGAATACGAATTTACATCTACGAAATACCGAGGCAGCCATCTCTAGGGTGTGTGGCTCGGGGAGATTTCACACCAGGCATGAAGCCCTCATCCCAGCTGAAAACCGAACCGCGCCCGTTCCCCCGGATGCCAGGCGCAGGCTAAATGCAGCCCGGTCAACAGTGCACGGCACGGTCGAATAACACGACCCAACTCATTTTGCGATGGAGAGTAGTTTGAGTCAAAGGAAACTCTAGGGATGACTTTCTTACGCCACTTCTTGCTCTCTCGAGTGCGGTTCTCGAGAAATGTGGTTTTACTTGACCCAAAAAAAAAGAATGTTGCCGTCAACCTATTTTTGTGGACTTTTGTTGTGTCATCGTCCTGCGAGAGTACGACCAATACCGAAATTTTCTGCTTTTCATGACTCATGCACATTAAGAGGACTTGCAGTAGGAAATTCCTCACTAGGCGTCCTAGGCAACAGCGCGCGCCTCTCCCTTCTCTTCCGGGCATGCCCCAGGCAGTTCAGCGCGGTCTTTTTCCAAAATAAATGTTAATCAATATTGATAAACCAACGAATTTGTTTTATATTTTATATGTGGATTCATGATGATGAACTCGATAGCTTGAAGAAGGTCCAAACGGAGGTTTTCAGGGATGCGCGGAGCGGAAAATAACGCAGTATTGCAATTTCATCAAAAACTAAAATACTAATTAGAAAAATAATATGAAACTTCGTATGATTGTTAAGAAAAATCTTTGCTACAATATTTGTAAAGAAAATTTCGATATATTGTTGTTATTGTTGTTGTTGCTATTACGAAACCGTAAATGCGATGCATCCGTCAGGTACCCGGAAAAATGCGCTAAAATTCTGTTTTTAGGCACACACTGAAATCAATATAAACGGTAAGAGGTTTTGTATACCATCACTAAACGCAGAAATAAACAAGCTTTTATTTGGTGTACTTTATTTTTAAATCGATTGAGCCGTCTTTGAGATATTAGTCTTCAAACTCGGGTGACGGAATTTCGCAACTGATAGTAGGTCTTACTTAAACGCAATTCTATCAGACTCTGTGTTAATATCCCTATACAATTTACAAAATATACTGCGTCGTCCGCGAAAAGACGAATTTTACTCGTAACGACGGTTGTGATATCATTAATACACAAAAGGAATTATAAGGGACCAATGATACTAACCTGGGGTACATCGAATGTGACTTTACCTGTATCTGAACTAACGCCATCTAGAACTACCCTCTGTTCGCCTTTACTTAAGAAATCTTCAATCCAGCATATTATATTGTGATGTATTCCATAGGCTCTTAGCTTAGCAATTAATTTTGAATGCGGAACTTAATCAAAAGCTTTTTTGAAATCTAAAAATATCGCGTCTACCTGGGTGAGCCTTTTTCCTG
Source organism: Ceriagrion tenellum (assembly GCA_963169105.1). NCBI lineage: Eukaryota > Metazoa > Arthropoda > Insecta > Odonata > Coenagrionidae > Ceriagrion > Ceriagrion tenellum. Next base: position 141,155,773 of record OY720635.1, on the reverse strand, counting down.
AGGAAAGATCATCGTGAAGAAAAAGGGCTAGCTGGGTTTCACGGGACCTGCCTTTCGGAATCCATGCTGGTTTTGAATAAACAAGTTCTGACTATCTAGATACCTCATAATTATGCTGACGATTATATGTTCTATTACTTTGCATGAGATGGACGTGAGGGAGATAGGTCTATAGTTACTGGGTTCTTCCTTACCGCCGCTCTTAAAGGTAGGAGTAACGTTCACGATTTTCCAATCTTAAGGTACACGATGATCTGCTATAGATTTTTCTTGTATTATTTTCAAGTATGGTGCTATTTCTGACGCTAATTCTTTATAAACTCGGGCCAGAATTTCATCGGGACCAGATGATTTCTTGGGGTAAATGGATTTTAGGTGTCTTTCTATGCCGCGACAAGAAATAATTATAGACTGCATTAGATTTTTGTATAAGCAAGGCAATGTAGCGGCGTTATTCTGAGAGCATGAAGTGTAGACACTTTGAAAAAATGTGTTAAGGGTGTTTGCTTTTTCTAATCTAACTCTTCTCCTCACCTTATTCTGAATCTGGGGTTGCTATTTCAAGATCGCGCTAATGGGACACACAAATTCCGCCGTTTCCGATATCACAACTTTTTCAGTTATATTGAACTAAAAATTCAGCAGCCAATGAGATGCAAGCTTGCGGTCATTTCTCTCTCTCTCTCTCTCTCTCTCTTTGACGGAATATTATTTCCCGAATGTAATTTAGGGCTTTTCTCAACTCATAAATAAATAAAACTATAATACTTATTACGTATTGTCAGCAGTAAAAATATGTATTAATGCACAAAGCCATATATTCTGATAAATGACGTCATTTCTACGGCGGAACGGCGAATGAAAACGTACGAGCGCGAGTCAACTGATTGTCTGAGATTTGAATTAAATTTGAAAGTTTTTATGTTAATTATGCCTGCTAACCTTAAGATTCAGATTGATCGTAAACCCCTTATTGATGACGTGAACAAATTTATGAATTGGGTTTCGAGAAATGGGATGGAAATAAATGCAAAGAAATGCAAATATGTGAACTTCAGCAGTAAAAAAATACCGGAAATAGAAATTACGAATTCTCCGGTAATTTTATTCCAAAATCGGACTGCTGTAAATTCTTAGGAATCTATTTAACTGAGAATTTAGGATGGGGTTTAAACGTGGAACACACTGTTACAAAAGCTTTCAAAATGGTACATTGGGTATGGGAAACCTCAAAGGGAGCATCAGGTCCACAAAAGATAAGGCCTATAAAACCCTGGTTCGACCAACACTGGAGTACGCATCTCTTTTATGGGACCCACACAAGAAAGAATAGGTGATAAAGTTGGAGAAGGTGCAAAGAAAAGCGGCTAGGTATGTGCTAGGGAAACACAATAAAAAAGAGAGTGTTACAGAAATGCTTAGAGTACTGGGATGGGAGAGTTTACAGGTTAGGAGGAATAGGAGCAGGCTATGTGGGATGTATAAAATAGTGAGTGAGGAAAAAGCATGGGATGAATTTGGGAAGGACGCAGTAAGGCCAAACTTTGTTGGGAAATATGATCACCAGTTCAAGATAAAGTGCCGCTCACAAAAGACAAACATAAAACAGTTCTCCTTCTTGAATAGGACCCTACGAGACTGGAATGACCTACCAGCAAAACTATTTGAGCTCTTCCCAAAAAAATTAAAAAATTTTAAAAATAGGTTAAAGAAGTAGAAGGTTTCAAGATTTATTCTTTTACTCGGATGTTTTTATTGTTACCTACTTACCTACCGGAATCTCTGGAATAAAAAAACTTATGGAGTGATCCTTTCCTGTGTCAGTTTTGGGAAAGCAATGTCCCTTAGTACCTTTCGAAGAGTCAACGTGTGAACTTTATCGACAGACACTGTTTTACTTGCAAATTCCTCAGTTTTCCTTCGATCGAGGACTACCAGTTTTTCCATCTACATGGTTCCACTCAGTGGTGATATTTTGTGTTGGCGGTGAAGGGCTGGGAGGTCTCAACAGTCTCACTGCATATTGTTTAAGCTTGTGATGAGATGACTACTGAACGTCAATAAGAGCGAGAGGTGGGCATAGAAAGTTGTTATCATCGACCCAATTGAAATGAGTGAGAGACCAATATACTGCATTTTTAATTGTAAGAGATTGGCTATTTAGTAAATTTCATAAGTGTTTGTAGTGGATGACATTATATGATTTTGAAATATGACCTTACACTTTTGAAATATGACCTTACACTTTTGAAATATGACATTATATGATTTTGATATATGACCTTACAGTTATCGTTATTTTTCGTGACTTTTATGCGCCTCGCAGGACGACATTGTACTTTTTACGTGTTATTTTTACCCACGGTTATTATTAAAATATGTGGTAAGCACATTAAGTTCATTTTAATTGGAGTACTCCTTGAAATTCAACCCTTGTGTATTTATTGTGCGTACATACGTCCTTGTAAATATCTATCATACAGCCAAGAATTGTAGGCATTTACCAATATGACTAGCGATGTTATACTTGCCACTTGCAAGTGAATTTTATGAGTATGGTGTCATTACATTTCAAAATGATATTATCCAGTGACCAGAGGAAAATGAGAGATTTAATTATTTGTATAACTTGCATCTAATTGGCATATTGCATCTAATTGGCGTGCTCTCAATTTAATATCAGTATGGTATCATAGAAGCGATTTTTGGCTCTTAATTAATTGAAAGTTTTTTATTTAAATCCTGAAAAATGCTTGACATCATTAAAAAATGCTGATATTGTGCTGCGTACGTGAGAAAAAACCCGTCGCTATTCAGAATAGCCCTGGTCTCCGAGACCGGGCTATTTTATTTCTACCGTGGCCGGTACTATTTGCCGTTCAGAATAAAATTGTGACCCAGAATTGAATAGCGACTTCCAGTGGCTAGTCACACGCATTCAGAATACCGAATAGCGACCGGGTCGCTATTCTCTTGGAAATAGCCCTTAGGGTCGAAATTCTGGCGAACCATGCTCTGGTGGCTATTCCATTCAGAATACGGTTCTAAGAGTTTGAATGAGATTTCAGTGGAAATTACCGGTTCAAATGATAACTAAATCGTCGAAACTAGTGTCCACTTTTTTTTCTTCTGTCGAAGTATTAGGCTTAGTACGATCTACGACGTAATGGACGTCAAGCGAAAGACCAGCCACTAGCTACCTCATTTTGAATGAATAGAGTAAACTTTGTTTTTCCACAGTGAATTTTATAACACGACCATGGTTTCGTCGATTAACGTCATCGCCGTCTACGTTAATCGTGGACGTTAATCGTCGAAACCATGGTCGTAAGTTATTAAAGTCATTGTGGAAAAACAAAGTTAACTCCATTCAATCAAATGTTTAGTAACTTCTATTACGTATCGCCGGAAACCACCAACTTTACTAGCTACCTCGATTATGAATTCTCAATATTCTCATGTTTTGAGGCAACCTGTCTATTCTATGGACCTTGCGTTCATCGGTAATCCAGCCGCACGTTCGCCGCGCACGCTGACACCCAGAGAGAAGGGAGAGGATCCCTCGGAAAGGGGTCTGCATTAGTGGCGGTATAGCCTCTGGGAAACCGTGGGTTAAGGGTTGGTAATGAGATTTTGAAGGCGGTCGCCCGGAAGGGAGTCGATCTTTGGTCCACCCACCGTACGATTGGCTCGAGAGCGGTGTGCGACCCTTCCCCTTTTGCCCTTTCCACCGCTTAGATGTGGGAGGGAAGAGAATGTCCCTATATCTCTCGCACACAGCCGGGCGAGGGTAGTCCGAATTTACCGCCCGCCTCCAGGTCAGTGGGTGATGATGAAGTGGTGAGGCATGAGGAATGCCGCCCGATTCAAATCTCTGTGGGATATTTCCTTTAATTGAATACTTGCACGAAAAATGGATAGCACTTTGAGGCCATCGAATGCGATTAAAGTTGTAAGAAAACAACATTAACGACGGGTAATTGTGACGAGTTAAACACAATTTGGACGACTGCAAGTCAATTTATTCCTTTAAAAGGAACACTAATACGGTAAATTATGCAGCTTTTTCAAACCGATTACTGGTCACTTGTCGACGGAAGTACGATGAAGCCGTAAAGCATAGTATATATTGAAGTGATTTTTGTTTCATGATTATGGAAGCCTCCCAAATGTACGCATCATTGATCGGCTATTTTATTCTGACTCATAACCACAAAGACAGCCTTTTTGAAGCCACAAAATCTATTATTTCGTAAAAACTTCACGTGAGGTAAAATCCTCCGATCACCGATCTTCCCTATCATGGATTATTCTACATCTACATACTACCCTGGGAGCCGCCGCTTGGGCGTGTGGCAGGGGGTGGTAGGTCACCAGCCATGTAAAGATGTAAAAGTTTTGGAGGTGAAATGGTAACATGTTCTATGAGAGTGTATTATGAGGAGCTCAGTTTTTATTGTGGTCGCTTATTGTGCGCGGATAGAACGAGTTTTTGTACCTATCTGTTCGGCAGAGTATCTCTCCTATTTTATCGCATCTGTCAGACCTAGAAATGTAGTGAGACGTCGTTAAAATATTCTGTGTCGCTCTAGAAAATATCAGTTCTGGATTTATCAAGCAGCATAAGCCTAGCGTGCAGCCTCTGATTCTCTAGGGGCTCCCACCGTAATCCCACTTAAAGTTATGTAACACTATACGAGGGTGGGTCAATAAGTCCGTGACTTTTTGAATTTCCCGCGTAGTCGCTATAATTACAACAATACCCTCGTTAGTTACCATCTATTAGTAAACAACTGTAAAATTCTGAGCTAGTTCCATCTTTTAGTTTGTGTTTAATACCCATTGATAGCTGACTACCTCGTGATTTGAGAGGAAAATGGAAAAAAGAGAATTTCGTGTGCTTATTAAACATTATTTTTTGCGGAAAAAAAACATCACTCAAACCAAGTATAAGCTTGATAAATACTATGGGGACTCTGCACCATCAGTTTCAATGATTAAGAAGTGGTTTACAGAATTTCGTTGTGGCCGTACAAGCACGGAAGATACCGAACGTTCTGGACGCCCAGTTGAGGTCTCTACACCCGAAACAATTGAAAAAATTCACGATATGGTGTTGGCCGATCGGAGAATGAAAGAGATTGTGGAAGCCATAGGAATCTCACATGGCTCAGTGGTTTCAATTTTGGAAGATCACCTGGATATGAGAAAACTTTCCGAAAGATGGGTGCCGCGTTTGCTCACAATCGACCACAAACGCAATCGTGTGACAACTTCGCAGGAGTGTTTGGCCTTGTTTAACCGCAATATGGACGAGTTTTTGCGCCGTTTTGTAACTTTGGATGAAACGTGGATCCACCATAACACACCAGAAACCAAACAGCAGTCAAAACAGTGGGTTTTTCGGGGTGAGTCGGCGCCAAAGAAGGCCAAGGTGGGTTTGTCAGCCAATAAAGTCATGGCGACCGTTTTTTGGGATGCACGCGGTATAATCCACATTGACTACCTTCAAAAGGGTAAAACAATCAATGGCGAATATTATGTCAACTTATTGGGTCGATTTAATGAGGGTTTGAAAAAAAACGACCGCATTTGGCCAAGGAAAAAGTTCTTTTCCACCAAGACATTGCAAGGGTGCACACCTGTGCAGTGTCCATGGCAAAAATCCATGAATTGGGCTACGAATTGTTGCCTCATCCACCCTATTCTCCGGATTTAGCCCCGAGTGACTATTTCTTGTTTCCAAACCTGAAGAAATGGCTCGGCGGAAAGAGATTTGACTCCAACGATGAAATCATCTCACAAACAAATACGTATTTTCATGACATCGACAAATCTTATTTTTTGGAAGGTATAAAAAAATTGGAAAAACGTTGGACCAAGTGTATAGAGCTCAAAGGAGACTACGTTGAAAAATAAAATAATTTTTAATCCAAAAACCTATGTTTGATTGAAAAAGTCACGGACTTATTGACCCACCCTCGTATGTTCGTGCTTAGCAGTTTTTAACGAAGCGTGCTGCTTTCCTTTGGATGATGGATGAACTTCCTCAAAATGTTTCATGCCCGATAGAGGTGGACTCCGGTGTTAATTTGCTTGCTTGAAATATACTTTAACTTATATGTAAACTTGGAATGTACTTGAACTTAACATAATTTTCATAATTTACCCTTGGGTATCTGGAACAATGGATTAGTGTTCCGATCGAATTCCGGGTAGACCCGCGGACCATGCGCTCCTTGTTTCCTAGAAATCGTTGTGGGAAAAGATAAGGAGCGTCAGACAAGTTCCGTATCTCTTTGCCCTTTCCAGAAATCCTTACAATACCTGGGCCCCATGAGACACTGCATGAGTCATTGGGGAGGGAAGAGGGGAGTGTATTGTTCGATTGATAGCGAGGGTGGTATTAGATGGTGTCAGCTCAGGTGAAGTAAAAGTTACATCGGGTGTTCCCCAGGGAAGCGTGATAGGCCCAATTTTATTTCTTCTCTACGTAAATGACTTGAATACAGAAGTAAAAAAATAGCAAGCTCCGTCTTTTTGCCGATGATGCAGTAGTGTATGAGGAAATAAGAAATGAAGAGGACAGTCAGTCTTTAGCTAAGGATTTAGATGCGATTATGATTGGTGAGATAGTTGGCAGCTAGAATTAAATTTGAAGAAATGCGCGATAATGAACTTTTAGAAAAAAAAAGGCTTTCCCCGGAATAGTTATTGCATCAAAGAAAAGAAAATATGTAACGTAGAATCTATTAAATACTTAGGCGTCACCATCACTGAAGACATGTCATGGGGGAGACACACCAGGGAAATAACTAGTGTAGCAAATCGTAGATTAGGATTCGTAAAAAGGTTCTAGGCAAGTGCGATGAGAGAGTACGAGAAAGAAGCTATTTTACACCGGTTAGGCCTCATTTAGAATATGCCGCTAGTATATGGGATCCGTGCGAGAAAGGTATGGTAAAAGAATTAGAGCGTGTGCAAAGGAGATCCGCTAGATTTTTTAAAGGCCATTAATTGTATAAGTGTTACGAGTCTAATAGAAGAACTAGGATTGGAACTACTATCAGAACGCAGGTTAAAATATAGGTTAAACCTTTTAAGTAAATTCGAAACTGAGTTGTTCACAGATGACGTTAGATATATATCAAGAACCCCTGCGTATTATGCTAGGTTTGATCAGATTAACAAGATTAGAGAGATAGATTGTCGTACCGATAGATTTAAAATGTCATTTTCCCGCGTACCATAGGAGAGAACAATAGGCAGCGTAGCAAAGGGATATGTAGGTGAAATATAGTTAGAGTAGTCTGTAGCGAATGATGCATGTAATTACAATCAATAATCCCTTTCTTATAATATAGATACCAACCATTTATCTGTATGTGACCCTATTATCTAGCATGTGTCCATTAAATATCCTAGTCGCATGTCAATAGTGCATATTTGGTGATCTTCACCCCTGCCACTCACCCTTGTGGTGGCTCGCAGGGTATTACGTAGATGTAGATGTAAAGCCTTTCAAAGCCTTCACCTTTGTACCTTTGTGCACATATTTTTCCCCAGAAATCATGGTAGAAGAGCTCATGAGTCACATGAATTCCTTATCTCTCTGCCCTTCGCAGAATTCTGCCCTTCCGAGAGTGGCCTTGAAGCTCTGCATGAGGCAATTTGAGAAGCAGTGACATTCTTCATCAGACAATAGTAACAGTATTGTTCGCTCGCTACCCATTCAAAGCCATCACTAAATACCACCCTGCTCAGTTTATCACCGAAGAGCAAACATTAATTTTGCACTTTTTAGTGACACTAAATTTTTAAATTAGTTATATACTTTTGTAATAATTTTTATTGATCACCACACTGAATATTTTAAAAGAAAACCATGGTATAAGAATAATTTCTTTTTATTAGTTTCAGTCTGTGGTTTATGAAACTATTATCTTGATATGGAGATCTAAATGTAAGAGAAGGACTGGAGAAGGGTGACCAGAGGACTATAAGGATTGCTAGAGGAATGTAGTATGTATTGAAACAATTTAGGAATGGGCAGAAAGTTGGAAGTACCAAGAGGTGATGATTATAAAGGCCATTAAGTCAGGCAAAATTTCTGTAAGGTTGGGGATCGAAATGAAAGGTTGAGTAACAAAGATGTCATTCAAGATAAAGGAAGTATGGCATAGCAAAGGAAGAAATAGGGCAAGACAAATAGGTTTTTGGTGGAGTCTCTTCGTGGATAATTAGCATTCTGGTATTCTATTATAACCTTTCCGAATCTGTAGAAAACCCCAGGTGATACTTCCATGCCTTCAAGATATCCCGGCTGAAAACTGTAAATATATCTTCTGTTTACGTAATTTGTTATAGTTTTGGGGTATTTCACGCCCCCTTGTCTTTACGCTATTATAAGATTCTACTGTATTACTTCATACGTAAACCTATTTCACATATGGATGGAATATGTGCTCTCTAGCGTTTTCCAAACGATAAATTCATTTTTAGTCAAACTTTGGGTGAAGATAAATCTAAGCTACTTGCATTTTACTTCACTTGGTTTAATCGACACAACTCCTGATTCCTCTGGGAGCAATATTATGAGGGGTGATGGGAGCAGTAAAGGGTACATTCCATTTGAGGGTCAAATACTTTTTTCCGCTCGCATCCGTTCAGAATATTATTCTACTTCTTAAGAGTTGAATTTCATTTGAAGTACGACTTCCCTTTCTATATCTTTTAAATCGCGAGCTCCTTGAAGAACCTATATAATGAAATGTTTTGAAAATAATTTTATAGGACTAAAATGCAAAACATCGTTGAAAACCCAGGAAACCATATTGCATATTTAAACCAAATCTCATCTTTCTCAGTCTACCAGAGTTTCACTCGGACTTTTTCCCACTCTTCGACCTGCTCTTACTGACATCAGTTGCAGATAACTCGATGCTAACCTATGCATCTGCTTTTGATGTTTCAACACATCGATCATTTATATAGTCCATATATGTGTATTTTAGCAGCAGTTTGGTTAAGAGCGGAAAACCCCTCATGCACTAGAGACGGGCAAACCCGTTCATTTTTGGGAACTCCTTCACTCTGGACCGATCCTCATCGGAGCCCGTTCCTTTCCACTCGTTCACCGTTCTTTTTTTATTGTTGGTAATGTATCTTTATTTTTAATACGCTCTCGGTGATTAAAGAGTGTAAAAAAACTAAAAGTACTTGGTATACCGTAATGACGGCGTTTTAGAATGTTGAAGATGTTGGATGAAATAAAAGATGGAAGGTGATATTACCATCTTTTTACATGGCTTCGTAAATAGGTTTAACTTAAGTAAAGAAAAAAGTTCTGCTAATTACACTACTAGCATCAGCAGATGAACTTTTTGGGGATTATGAAGAACACATCTTAAAGATAGGAGCGAAAGTAATGACGGAACGAAAGGAACGATGGACCGAAAAGACCGACGGACGGAAAAGACCGACGGACCGGAAGGACCGACTGACCGAAGGGACCGGTGAACTGAAAGGACCGACAGACCGAAAGGAACGGTCGTTCCATAGAAGTCGGCCCTCGCTCCATCCATGGACCCGTTTCTAAGGACCCGTTCATTCATGAAGTACCCACCTCTATAATGCACTGATTCTCTGAGTTCCTCTGACAGGCGATGCATTACTTGGATGGGAATTTCTATCAGGCGGTCGATTGAAAATTAGACTCACTTGTATGTGAAATCGAATCCACTTTATAATCCTACGAAGTAATCAATATCTTACGAACTCCAACATACAACATACAACAACGGTAGATATTATCATGAGAATAAAATAAGGGAAATAGTTGTAGAGCAGTAAGGTTTAAAATTTCGTTTTATTCCTCGATCGATAAGAGACCATAATGGCTGCGTTAAGACTTTGAAGTAGGTTAGTGGTCAAGTAGAGTAGTTGGATACTTGATGTGCTCGCTAATACAAGCTTCTGAATCTGCCTAGTAGTCCTAACACCATGTATTGCATGCTCCCTGCATGACTCTTGTGTCACGTTTACATAGTTACGTTATAAATTAAGTGAATAGTTTCTGTAACATTTGTAGCATACCCATAGTGTAGTGCATGTTAGTGATAGTTAATTACTTCACTCTAGTTCATGTTCCATGATAAGTCACCCCATGCCATGCACCCTTATGGTGCCTTGCAGGGTAATATGCAGATGTAGATTACTTCTGGTATTGTCCGGGGTTAATTTCCGGGAAGAACCGTTTTCGATGGCAACAAAGGAGTTCTGGCACTGGATTCCGCTCTCTAGTTAATAAAGTACTACATGATGTACTTGGCGATTTTGAAGTCAAAACTGTTCAGGCCACAGCTCATACGATCAATTGTGACATAATTTATTAATCTGAGTGGATCTAGTAACACAGTGTTGCCAATATTTCTCATTTATCTTTTCATTACTTATGATATAAAGACCTCAGAAAATACAGAGTATGAAAAGAAGGTAAATTGTCCTATTAAAATAAATGAAACTTAGCAAACATGTAACTGGTGGTAATAGGTACATTAGTGGCAGGAGCCGTTTGTGTCACTTCCACTTTTTCTAGTCGTACAAGTAGTAGGTACATTTCACAAAGTCAATTTTTCTTGTGACACCAATGATATTTGCATTGAGTTCAACATACACAAAACTAGTACTATATAAGCAAAAATACATTGCAGAAATTGCAGGCTTCTTTTCGGGCTGCTTTGCTCCAGCGAGAAATCAGAATTCGTGAAATTCTTTTAATATATTTCCTCATGTCATGATTTTCGTAGACCTCGCAAAGTAACCCGAGCTAATCATTTCGATTGCCTTAAATCAATTTTATGTAAGTACTAAGTACCTACCCTTATTTCTTTGTCAGGTGAAAATTGGTTGTTGCTGCTTTCTTTAACCTATATTATTTGAAAGTAGCACGAAGATATCATTCTTCTAGTTGAAGATTCCAATTTTGTGTGAGTTAATGTATTTCTTTTATCGTTTTGCGTTATATATTATTCCTGATCGTTGCAGTTAATCCTATTACTGTTCTCATAATTCCACACGGAATTAAAATATAATGGCTTCATTTTATTTCTAATCATGTTACTCTTCTATGTTTCTATATTATTTTGCATTCTATGTATGATTTTTTGGGTGCCATCGATATTGTGTGGATTGGAATAAATCACTGTGTCATATTTACCTTGGCTTTTATTCAATGATCATCTACAATAATGTTTCATTTACACTATTTTAGCGTAGATAATAGTTGTATTATCTCGGGTCATAGTGCGGATGCAAAATGGGGCAGGATGGCTACTCAAACCAGAAAATCGCCTGGACTAAGAAACTCCTGGCAAAAATCCGTGAATTTCATTGAGTTTTCGGATGAAATTTTTACCACGTTTCTGAGACGAGAGGAAATTGCTAATTGCCGAGACGACACTACCACCGCGGGAATCTCGAAAGTCTCGTGAGAAAATGGTAAATAACTGTAAATCGTCAAATAACTGTCGGCCCCGCTGGCAGCGAGGTAAAGTCCTCGCCTGCTATCCCGAGGGTCGCGGGTTCGAGTCCCGCCTGGGTAGAATATTATCTGCCCAGGACATGGGTGTTTGTGTCGCGTTCGTTGTTACTGTTGATCACCCGACGTAAATTGGCCCATTGGGCTGTATTCGGGATAGTGAAGATAAATAAAATAAAAATAAAAAAATAAAAATTAAACTCCCCATAGAGGTGCTAAGGATTCCCCGGGAGCATTAAAATGGGACTTAACTATCTAAATTAAGAATTTCCTACATTAACAAGGTCGTGGTAGATTTTTCAAATGCTTTACACTCCAGTGGAAAGTGTAAATTCCCATTCGGTAATACCAACACTGACATCGTGAGAGACTTTACGAGCTGCGAGAGGAAGAGCTTTAATTTACCTCTTTATTTCGTCATCATCGTTATAAGCGTTTTAGACTACGAATTTTACAAATAAATGAGATCGTTAGAAGATATTACTGCGATTTATAGGGGCATATCTATTCAGTAATTATTCAAGGAGTTAAAATATACTTGACACGGCCATCCGATTCGATTCATCCCTAATGGGCCAACAAATATTCGTGTACTTGTGTGTAATAGAGCGATATATACCATAAGTGTATTACGAATACACTGCCGCTGAGGATCTCCTTTAAAACCCATTCTTCTGCTTCTGATACACAATATAAATAACCCTGATGACTGAGAATATACTCTTTCAGGTTCCTTAAGCCTCTTTCTCGACACTTATTTAAGGGCATGAAAACATGAAGCTTCTTGGATTTTGTACGAGTTACGTATCAGGTCAAAAGCTTGAGGATATGGCATCCTTGGTAATACAGCCTGATTTACTGAGAAATAAAAAGTTTTCCGTGGTCAATTTTACGAAATTTTGTTGCGAGATTTTACTGGGTGGCGAATAAGCGGGAAAAATTGGAGTCAGAAGAAACTATATCGACTTCAAATCGGTTCAAATTGTAACATCCTTTCACGATAGCAATTTTCGAAAAGTTACATTTCGCATGCAATGAGTAACTGAAGAATGTTTGACGGTGAGATTTTCCAGTGATTTTCGTTGACCTTGATAAATAATCTTGGGTGGCCATACGTATGGTTCACAAGTTCACTCTAAAGGTTCGTCACTAGGAATAACTTAGTGGCTCTCTTTAAAAAAAAAAACAGTAGAACTGTCTCCGAACAATCTCACGCTTTGACCAGAATTGGTCCGAATTGACCCTCCATGGGTCCGGTGATCCCCGACTCGAGGACGTACTTCGGCAGACTCTCTCAGTGAATTTCACTGCTTCTCAAATTGCCTCATGCAGAGCTTCAAGGCCACTCTCGGAAGGGCAGAATTCTGCGAAGGGCAGAGAGATAAGGAATTCATGTGACTCATGAGCTCTTCTACCATGATTTCTGGGGAAAAATATGTGCACAATGGTACAAAGGCGAAGGCTTTGAAAGGCTTTACATTTACATCTACATCTACGTAATACCCTGCGAGCCACCACGATGGTGTGTGGCAGGGGGTGAAGATCACCAAATATGCACTATTGACATGCGACTAGGATATTTAATGGACACATGCTAGATAATAGGGTCACATACAGATAGATGGTTAGTATCTATATTATAAGAAAGGGATTATTGATTGTAATTACATGCATCATTCACTACAGACTACTCTAACTATATTTCACCTACATATCCCTTTGCTACGCTGCCTATTGTTCTCTCTTATGGTACGCGGGAAAATGACATTTTAAATCTATCGGTACGACAATCTATCTAGTTTCAATCTAGTAGTAATCTAGTAGACAATCTAGTTTCCCCTGGCCTTTGGAGCGTTTTGGGTCCACCTAATTCTGCTGCGAATTTCCAGGACTTTCCACCAACCGCTCCACCAGGGCACGGAGCTCGTACACCATCCTCTCAAGCTTAGCAATCCGAGCCGCCAAGGACTATTAATCTGGTAAACTCCTGAAGAGACTAATAGTAGACCCAAGGGCAGTCATCCTTATCCCACAACCCTTTTGTGAACGCAGATAAGTCTGACGGCTACATCTACATCTACGAAATACCGTGTAAGCCACCACTAGGGTGTGTGGCACGGAGTGATTCCACACCAGGCATGCAGCACTCATTCCAGTTCAAATCAGAACCGCGCACGTTCCCCCGAATGTCAGGCGCAGGCCAAAAGTAGTCAGGACAACGGTACGCAGTCAGACCACAAACCAGGAGAGTGATACGTAGAAGAGACCACAAACCAGGAGATTGATACGTAGAAGAGCTATATTCCCTTCAGAAAATGGAATAAAGGACTGACAGCTAATGGTAACTGACTTTCTCTTCATTGACGCTGTAGACACGGTAAATGCGGGTGTAGGGACACAATTGAGCTAGAGAGGAGTTGAAGCATTGATGAAGGGGGTGAACAAGACCAGCATTTATGTTGCGTGTGGGGGATACTAGAGTAAGAAAACTGTTTCGAATTCACTAGAACTTTATTAGCGTTAGCTTTATACGAGTGTTAAATGGTGAGCTGATAACTATTCGACCTAATTAAGATATATTTAAGTAAATGAACACGAAAAAATACTTATTTTGATGAACTAGTCGTAATGAAATCCGGGAAAAATTATTATAAACTAATATTATGTAAATAATGTAATCTATAATACATAAAAGAAGAAAATGGAATGGAGTGTAAACTATCTACCCAAAAGAAAAGGGAAAATACTAAAATACTGGTGTCAGTTCCATAGCCGCTGTGGCAGTAAACAGTTAGCAAAACTAACAGTCCACAACGATGATATCAATATATGAAAAACTATCTCATAAAATATATGCAGTTAGTCTCTCACTTGGCTTAAATTATGTGAAGTTTCACTAACTACACGAACAACAGTATCGTATGCGAGCAATGAATAATAAATGCAAACAGTACTATATTGCAAAGAGAATAGGCAATTATAAACAACAGAAATCGATATCTGCAAGATGAATCAATGATAAAATACAAGGGTGCGGAACTATATGGTTTCTACTAATTGCTACCATCAGGCACTTCTGGCAGACTCGGCGCATGAACCGGGAAATCTCTGCTGTGAAAAGATTCACTCACACACACAACTCAATCTTAAATAGCACCAGTTGAGGATCCACTATCTTAAGAGAGAAAATATTAACTTGAGAAAATCGAGTTAGATGGAGTACAGAAAACTACGAATAACATATGTCACTGCACTAAGGATTCAGCTGCAAGGGACTGAGTGGCCAGAGCAGGTAGACATCAAACAGGTGAAACCTAGATTAGGGAGCGCTCGAAGAACACGATCGTTCTGTCCGAGAGCAGGAAGAAGCATGAAAAAGATTACAATCTTAAATATTCCTTTGGAAACACATACGTCGCGTTACTAACTACAGTCACAAATATTTCTTCTTACATTACGGATTGTAGGCATCCAGTGATCTCCTCGTGGTACAGCGCATCGGTTATTTCCCATTGTCAGCTTAGCGCTTCTCCTTGTGCCTCTTTGCTTCCGGATGACGCCCGTAAACTCCTCTGGAACCTGCTTACCACCACCGATTGCCTTTTTTAAAATGTCATCCACAGGTTGCACTTCCCTTGGTATCGGCTCCCTTAATATCGATGAACACAGCCGCGTCTACAGTGTACGGATGCAAAAAGCTAACCACGGACACAATCGGCGTGCACTCCCCAACGTATAAAATTGTTATAACCTCCTAAGCGAACACGATTGTTCTGCTCTACCCAATGGATACAATGAAAGTATCCCCGTGTCGCGGCAGCCTTCCCCTTTTATAGCTATTCTCGAATTCTCTCAAATCCCTTGAATCCTTCGCATATGCGTCACATCTTCTGGTATGCCATTCTAAACCACGTGAAAATGGCTTGGCTTCCCCCATTATTTTATTGAAACTTCCCAGCGCGTCATACCACCCCCACCGAGTCGTGGATTGATAATGGACTGCCTACGTAACTCCCTAGAACTTGTGAATAAACACGATCGTACTTTGGCGTTCCTTCTGTTGCTCACGTGGCCAAGCCGTGAGCGTAGATTTTCCCGATATGATCTATGTTTATTTGCCAATCTAATTTTTATAAAATTCCTACTTTAAGGGCCGGCTGGTTACGATACATTAAAAAGGAGTGGGTATCTTGCGAGGAAAACGAGAAAAAAACGTGAGTGAGAGAAATACAAAAATTCAAGCAGAGTTCAGGAAAACAATTGGCTTGGTGGTCGACCTTCTTACAAAATCCCGTTGGAATATACAATTACGACAACTCGCTAGGCAATTACTTGGATAACCCAGCACTTTCGGTTTCCATGAATGGACTAAATGACGACCAAATTTATTTAATTTCAATTATACTGAGGGGTATAAGTAGTCCGTACGAGATACGTGTCCCTAAATTTTGAGAATACATTATGAAGACGGCAAAAGAGGCTGAATCCCTCTATCCAAGGTATTCTGTACCAAACTAAAATAAATTAACGCTATGTGGAGCTGAGAATAGAGATAAGTACTGCGTCACTTCCCGTTTGAATGTTTTCTGAGATTTTATTTATTTATCTTCACTATCCCGAATACAGCACGATGGGCAAATTTTACGTCGGGAAACCCCGGAGAGAGGTAAAGGGTGGCGGTTATGGTGAGAATTGGGGAAAACCCGTGAGAGGACCGCGTTGGTGAGAAAGGTGGGGGCGGGGGATGGAAGGTAGAGGGAGGGGTGGGTTAACTTGGAAAGGGTCATTAAGGTAGAGGTGGGTTATCAGCAGGTGTGGAGTTGGGCGGGAGGGATCTGGGTTTCCGTCTTTCCGTGAGGTTTAGAGAGACTTGTAGGAGGGGGGAAATTCTTTCAAAAAGGATGTTGTTGAGTAAATTACATTTACTCATATTCCTCCTTATTTCTAGCTCCTCCTTTTTGTCCATCTTCCTCCCTTTTATCTCTAAGTGTAGTATCTCCGGTATGAAGTCGCTCTCGTGGTTCTCTTCCCAGAGATATTTGGCGAAATGGAACTGTGACAGATTGCAGTTCCGGTAACATCTCTCATGTTCCTCGAATCTTCTCTCGAATGTACGCCCTGTCTGCCCAACATAGTGAAAAGGAGCGATGCTATTTTTCTCTCGTGAGACCTCATTTGGAGTACTTAGCTTTATAGTATATGCAGTAGTAAAAAATAGCAAGCTCCGTCGTTTTGCCGATGATGAAGTTGTGTATATGGAAATTAGAAATGAAGAGGACAGTCAGTCTTTAACTAAGGATTTAGATGCGATTGATGATTGGTGTGATAGTTGGCAGCTAGAATTAAATTTGAAGAAATGCGCGATAATGAACTTTTGGAAAAAGAATGGCTTTCCCCGGAATAGTTATTGCATCAAAGAAAATAAAATATCTAACGTAGAATATATTAAATATTGTTACGATAAACATAGCAGTGTTACTAAATTGTTGGGGAATTAGGGTCGGAACCTTTATCCGATCAAAGGGAAAAATATAGATTAAATCTTTTACGAAAGTATGATGTAGACTATTTTTTGCCGGATGTTCTACATATTTTACTAGAGCCAAACTATTGTGGTAGAAACGACTGCAGGCATAAGATTACTGAAAGAGACTGCAGAACCGATAGATTTAAGATGTCATTTTTTCCACATACAATAAGGGACCATGATGGTTCACGATAGATCAGGTCTAAGATACTTTGACTCGTGACTATGTCACATAGGTCATTGCACTTGTGCTAAATATATTAACATCATTATTAGTTACTATCCTATGTATACAATTTCCGGAATGATATAGCTCTTGCATGATTTAGCTCCTAGTGGAACTATTTATCTGTTGCTGTTATTATAACCAGTAGTGGTATCTTAAATAGTGGTAGCATGGTAGCACATTCTTCCACGTAGCACTCTCCTTGTTTTTGGTCTGACCGCACATTGTTATCGTGACTGCTTTTGGCCTGCGCCTGGCATCCGGGGGAACGTGCGCGGTTCGGATTCCAACTTTGATGGGTGCTGCATACCTGGTGTGGAATCGCCCCGTGCCACACACCCGGGTGGTGGCTTGCACGGTATTTCGTAGATGTAGATACCTCTCGCGTCCCCGTCCATCTCCTAAATACAAATTGGTCGTCACCCAGGTATTCGTTAACCTTGTTCTCCAGCCGTCTTATTATAACTCTAAGGATTAATTTGGCCGCGTGAAATATTAAGCCTACCGTCTTTTAGTCCTTGCACGTTTTGGACTTACTCTTCTTCAGTATCGGAATTAGTGTTGTCTTCACGAAGTCTTCCGATAGCACTTACTCCTCATTTTTTTTCTTGATCAATCACGCCGTTCCCTCCCGGGGTAGGCAGTGTCACTAAGTTTCACTCATAAATATATATTTGTACTCCTAACTCTGCTTCAATAATTTCCTTCATACTGACCTATCCTTGCCAACCTCTTTTGCTTCATTTACCCCCATACACTGCTTCATACACGCTCTCTTGTTTTTAAGACTCCTAATATTCCTCCTCCTAAGTATTTCCTCAACCACAACTTTCTCGGCCTACCTCTACCTCTCGCACCATTCATTTCACTCTTATATATCTGTTTCTTTATTCGACTCTCATCCATTCTCTCAAGGTGGCCAAACCAAAGAAGCACACTCCTTTCATATATGTCCATTACTTACTTCTCATTAATCCTACGAATTAGTCCCGAAAGTTTCCCTCTTCCGTTCCGGCCCATACTCTTTAGAAACTCTGCGGGTATGTTGTCTATTCCCTCCTCCTTCTTCCTTTGTCTAGTATGTCTCGTAGTGCTCTTTTAATTTCACTCTCACACTATTTTTGTTCTCGTTAAAAATAATTAAAACCGAATGAAATGCATTATCTACGAAAATAAAACGTTTTTTGGATGACTGTTTTGCTGCTCCAGCCCTTAATTTTTGATTTGAAAGAATTTTTTAGAACAGCGATAAATATTTTACTACGGTCTACTGGCATCAGTTATTTAGCAAGCAGAGGAAATGAGGTAAAAAAATACCAATGCAGACGAATTCCAACCCCGAGGAACACCACCCAAAAATGCAGAAGAATGACACCAGCGAAGTATCAGACTGATAATACCACTTCGACATCGCTGTCCACTCAGAGACACTTCGCCACATCCATTGATTAGTAACCAAATCAAAGCGAATAAGACAGTACGGTGTCAATATTCAACCGTAATGGGTATATTATACCTGCTACTATGCCACTTCGAAATCGTAGTCCGTTCAGTACTTTTTTCGCCACGCTAATTCATAAATAATTCAACAATGGCAATGCTGATAACGCAAATAGCACAGTTACAATGTAACGCTGCCCTATTAAAAATGCAGCAATTAATTTAATGGCAGCGACTGAGAAGCCGTTTTTAATTGGATTTAAATAAAATCGAATGATATCTTGCTAAATTTAATTTCGAATGATTTTGATTGAAAAAGAAAAGACACGAAGAAGAAAATCCTGTTGAGTTAACATCAAAAAGGTATATAATTGTAAACCGAACGGCAATTTATGGTATCCAAATGATGATAATGAAAACGGCAATTCTGTTCAGAAAATGTTTCGCATTATAGTTCTTATGGCGTGTTGATAAATTTCCCACCGATCTCCTGACCGTTCAGTACCACACCGCCGCACAGTGGGCTGAAATAGAAAATAGCTGGCCAAAATTCAAAAAGTGATTTTTTTAAAGTCAGGAAGCTGAAATTTGCATAAATATTTTCAAAAGATCTGTGCGTGTGATGACGCAAGACATTTTTCTTAGTAATCAACGATGAAAAATTTGCATGAGGTCAAAGTTGCATGAATTTGGCAAAAATGGTCTTCACTCAATTTTCTCACGAAGTCTTAACAATCAACCCTTGCTAATCCTTAAAGAGTAAAGAATCGGAATAAAAAGTGATGTTATTAGATGAAACAGTTGTTCATCTTTGTTTTAATGTAGTTTACTTACATTTTCATAATTATTTACCAAAGATATTTAAAATAATGCGGACCCTATTTTTTGGCCTTTTTTTAAACATATGTAGAGAAATAGTTAATTGCATCGCCGAGCATCACGGAGTAACTTATATGAGGAAACTCTACAAAGCTTCCACAGTGCGAATCCGATGAGTTATGAGGCGACCGTTGGCGACGCCGAATTTCACACCAGTTTTTCGATCGCGCGGACGAGTCTGGTCCAACCCGCCTGCAACCTGCCGTAAGGTGGCGCGGCAAGTGTATGGAATGGATTGTAACCGCATCCTCTCCACTAGGGAGATTTTCGAGATACAAACATTGAAAAGAGCCTCCATGCATTATATTTTGGAGAAATCGCGGAAAAAAATTACGCATTTTATTACAAGGGGTAGAGGTCTGAGAGGTAATGAAAGACTGCTTTCTTCGGGTGCACCGCGGGCGTTTCTCTTCTTATCAACTTGACATCGCCTACTGACGAATTTGTACACTTTTAACGGAGGCAGCATGCATACCACACAGGATTATTGTCTCTTCAAGGCCACAAACCCACAGCTGGTGTCCCACGGCTGCAACTCCCCCGCCCCCTGCACTGCGGTTGGGCTTAGGGCGAAGGGTCGTTTTATGGCATCGCGGAGTCCTTATGTGGTTATTTGCGGATATTTTTGGGAGAACGTTTTCAAGTCTCCATAGAAATGCACAAGAGCGTTTAGTTTCATTGGGTGCAATCAGGGGACGGATCGCTCAGGCAATTTCCCCCTGAATACGACCGCTACGTTGCGGCTCAGTTGGAGCGGTCGGTCATCTTTCGGAGCGGTCTTTTGGGTCGCTACCAGCTCTGAGCGCTTGGAGATAGGCGGGAAATCAGATTTCTCGGAAAATTCATGATGTATCAAAAAGGAAAGAATGGCCCTTTCTCGGTGATCCCATGATTTACTAGTAATGCGAATATAACAAAAACTGCTGTAGAACTATAAAGACAATCGGATCAAGATATTTTAAATGTTATCTTCGATCGAATGACAGACAGTTTATGATTCGACCTTATACAACTCGTTTAAATGTTTCTCGTAGGCTTTTTGAACTTTTTGTGGAAGCGATTCCATGGCAAAGTTCACATTATTTTATAAGTAGAATAGTTACGACTCAGAGAATGCTAGTAGGTCCAAAACTTCTGTGTGTAGGTTTTCTGACATTACGCTCGTTTTTGTTTTTGGTGATTACTGGTGTCAAGTTGCAGTAATTATCTATTCATTTGATTCTTGCCGAAAAATAACCTTAGTATTTTAAGGTGCCAGCAAGGCATGGTGGTACTAATAAGTACTAGTATTAGTATTACCATGCAGCAAGGTATCAGGGAAAAATTTTATTTGATCACATTGTCACACATTTCACTCATTTAAGGAGCCAGCAAGGCATGGTAGTACTAATAAGTACTAGTATTAGTACTAGTAGTAGTATTAGTATTAGTACTGGTAGTAGTACATGTGGTAGTACTAGTGGTAGTACTAATAAGTATTAGTATTAGTACTACCATGCATCAAGGTATCAGGGAAAAATTTTATTTGATCACATTGTCAATACTCATGATGAAATGAAAAAGACATGGCACTCCTCCACCTCCATAACCATATGTTAAAGTACAAGTGTACTCATCATGATCCGTTGTAAAATAAACAACAGATAACCTTGATAAACTACCAGGAGTCATGTCGCTAATTTTTTTTTTTTAATAACAATAATAATTTTATTACAAAGTTTACAAGTTTTACAAAAGTAATAATAAATATATAAGGAATAAGACGGTTTGGTCCTGCTAAGCTTTTAAAGGCTTGTCAGCAGGTGCCATATTTTAAACTCAGTGATCGGATATAAGTTCAACGAAATGAATAACATGAAATAACGTTCATAACATTTTTTAACAATAGATATCCAAAAGCAACTCAAAAAATAGTTTACAATACAAAAGTTGGTTTACAATCCAAAATGTACAAAGTGTAATGTATTTTTTTAAATTGTAATTTGTTTTTGTATTTTTTTGGTACAATACAATATAATAAGATTTTACAGTAGTTCATTACGAGAAAAAAAGTATACCCTTAACTAACAGAGAAGAACAAAGAATACAAAAAAGGAGAAAAAAAAGAAACTTGAAACATGAAAAAGGGGAAAATACACTTAATGAAGGCATGAATTAAATACAATATGACAGTTTGCAGCATGAAACTACACACTATACAGCAGTTTACAGTAATCCACTGACAGGAGCTCTCAGTGGCCCATGCCACCCTCACATGTGTGAGGTGTAGTGATCCGGAGATCACGAAAAATCACTGGAATCTCGAGTCGAGCGGTTGCGTCTTAATTCCGTGAGTTTTGAGAAGCTTTAGAGTTGAAACTCGAATAAGACTTGAATCAGGAAGTGTATTACAAACGTTTTGAAGAATACAACTAGTTAAACTAAGTTTTACTATGCAATGTTACATAGTATATTGCATACTATGCATTGCCGCTCGCATTGCCGGAGATCGCATGGCCGAGCAATCATATGACTACTCAGACGACCGTCTCGCAGCATTTCGTTTCAATAATGCCCCAGAATACAGATTCTTAGGGGTTTTAATGCTCATGTTTTCTAGTGAAACCGATCTGTGACGTTTAGGGAGGGAGGTGGAATTCGTGCCACCAGACGAAATAGCATAGTCCAGCAGCGATTTCCCAGATAAATATGACTTTTGTTCCCGATGTCCGTTATTGTTTACTTCCTTCAGTCTATTCGCAAACGTCCGGAGGACATGAAATGGTCGTTTGGCGTCTATATCACTAGAAACGCTTTAGAAAGAACTCAAATAACATTGTCTAACACAGAATGGATATGAGCACCTTAAAAAATACCTTTTCCAGCCCAATTTCTACATGCATCCTTAGAATATTCTCCCTTAACCATTACAGAGCCTTTGCCCTTCTTTAAATAAAGGATCTTCTGCATAGATATCTACATTTTTCAGGACTCTCCAGAATTCATCTGCCGTATACGCTGCTTCTGAGATTGGCACTGCGTCTTCTCCAACTGAAGGACATGCCTGTGTTTTATGTTTTCCTGTGAGAATTTACAACTTTCTCCAGAAAGCGCAGCCGTCCCTGTAGTCCAGCTTCTTGTAGGACGCTTTCCAGTATTCCTCTTTGTGATAGACCACTTTTCAGGTGATGATGGAATTTCAGGGTATACCAGACGTAAGGGCAGGTGTTTGGAGGTTAAGCAGTCGTTGACCGTCACATCACTCGTAACTGCCATGAGGTATCCGGTGATGAGGTCGAGGTCGAGGAATGAACATCCGAATCCGACTTATGTTAGCGACGGGGTGTCTAAGCGGGTCAGGAGGTGTTATAGGAGTTATGTTTGGAGCTCTCTCCCTTTCTTGTTTAACGCATGATCCCTGAAGGTGGTGTTGTGGGTGTTCAGGTCTTCCAGGATGATGGCGGAGGGCAGGAGGCCATGACATGGTGGAACAGCTTCACGGGCAAAGCGAAGTTTGGTTGGAATATACAACTTTTTAAATATCTTTTTCCATCTTAAATTAATTCTGACCACTACGGTTTCGTTCCTGGGAGGCCGGCAATCCTGTGGTATGTCTTCTCTGGCTGCGGCGATGTCGTTCTGTATCAGCAATGTATATCCACCTGAATTCCCTCCGAACGTTGTGGTGCTGAATTGCTGGTATCCAGACATTCATCATTGAGAGTGAACGCAGATAGATCTCCACCAGCCTAATGATGGTGGAGTTCTATGTTCTATTTAAAATTGGCCGTTTTTGGCTCACAGCACCGCAGATATCCATGAAAGAAAGTTTTGACGCGTGCGTAACCTTGGAAAAGACCATATTTCGGCAGTATAGTAGGGTCAATGAAATCCCAGATGCGCCCTACGTGACGTCGTTGACGATCTTCCCAACAACTGATCGCTGGTCCGGGAGGAGGTCGGCGAAGATCACGGTCATTATTCTCAGTATGTCTCCCTTGATCTCAGGCTGCATTGCTTCATCGGGATCCCTCGAAATGGCCTAGAAATAGCGGGAACTTGCTGAATAAGGACTGTGGCGGCGTGTCAGGCGAGATGTCGGGGTCGCTGTAGGCAGTTCCTATTTCCTTCCCTATGCTGGCCGCCGCATTTCGGGCAGCGCACCTGTTAGTACAGTCCCGTCCCCTGCTGCCAAATGCATGGCACCGGGATCACTGGTTGGTTTGTGCGAGGGTAGGGGTGTCTGGAGGACTTGCAAAGGTAGGTCGGCCCTCGGTAGAGCTTCATGCCATCTCGCAAAATGACCTGGCACTCCGATTAGATCTCGGTGATGACTCTGAGAACGGCGGTGGTCTCCGAAACTTCTTTCCCTCGATTCGCCTCAGTCAAGTGCGGGAATGTCAAAGTCCTCCAAGCTGTTCCCGATGTCCTTCTCTGGAGTGACTCTGACTTTCTCTTCCACTACAAAAGAGATGTTCATGATGAGGAATTGAGAGACCTTACGGGTTGGGGAAGAGGGGCGTCGACTCGGCGGACAGGTGACCTATATGGTACTCTCCAACGACTTGGGTCAGGGTTTACTACCCTCGTTGCAGAATTTTCAGGACCTGCTCCCGAAGTTGGACTCTTATAAAGATGAAAAAGTTATAAAGATGTTTTCAGGATCTACAAAGTAACCATTGTCTTGTAAAAATTTATGCGTAACATTTTTTTTGAATTGTCAGTCATGTAAGAAAAAAACTGTTCGGTTTCCCAGAAATTACGACCCCAATCTTCGAGTTATGGATTGGTCTTTATGGTAAACCAGCGTGGAGCATATACTTTGATGACAATTATAGCCAGTTCTATTAATGACTCTGACTTAGTTTTTGTGGCTATACAAACACAAATTGGCTTGATTGGTTAGTGTATTCATCTAGCGTGGGACAAGTTCCCGGAACTCTTTTTTTTCAAATCCAACCGGGCTTTTTCCAGCGGACACAACATCACATGTGCCATAAAGGTACTTTTGATCGGGACTCAAATCTTTTTTTTACATCCACCAATAGATCCGGTAAAGTACCTACTCCTAATTGTTTCAAATTTCACTGGAGATTAATTGCGAAAGTTGTCTAGTTCTTTTCCCATAGGAGATGAAATCCATGAGGAGATGTTACGCCATCCAGAATCTCAAATATGTGTCTCAGTGGGATTTCGTTAGTGCGCAGCTGACACACAACCTATTGAAGTTGTCAGCCAATCGTACTTCTAGCATTCTCAGAACACCAGTTTTTCTACCAATATTCGAGGACAACCATCGCATCTTATGCAATCAAAATCAGATTAGCTGATATTGTTTTCTAATAATTAATTAAAAATTCAGTTTGCAACATCTCCAGCATTCCCAGATGGGGGGACGAGAATGGCCATAGCCTTGGGGACGAGAATGGTCATGGCCTTGTATGTATTTTGCTCCAGGCTTTTGGATGAGGACTTAGTGGCCTTCCTTGCGTTGCATACCATAGGATTTTCCATCTGCTCCTTTATCTATGGTCAAGGTGTTATCTATTCTACCGTCAAAATACAATTCTTGTATATGTCTTTCGGAAGAGGAATCTTTAGAAATCTGGAAAAGGATTTTGGATCGCTCACGCCTGACATTTTGTGTCGATGATAGGGGAAGATGAGGATCTTGTTAAAGGCCCCTCTGCACTTATATACCGCAGTATCGCTGATGCTAATACAGCAAAAGGTCCATCTGGTATCCCATGCATCGCAGGATATTAAAGCATTACCGTCGAGTTTAGCCTAAACGGTTGGCTAGAGAGTAGGTCAGTTAGTGGGCGGACAGAATGTGTATTTCATAAATTAGATATTTCGGGTTGGTCATACAGTGGAGTACATAATTATACGTTTTCAGGGAGGCATTTTATAAAAAGTATTCCGAGTATAGAGCCCAAGAGTAGCTAAATCGATTACAGTAAATTGGAAATATTCCCGAAACGCAATAATGAGAGTTGTCAACCATTAGTTGTAGCAGTAGTTTATTGCCATAGTTTAAAAACTAAGATTCCTGAATTCCAAAGAATATGTTCACAATTATTATGAATGAAAAAAGTTACGAAGAGCTGAAGGAGGCAGAGCAGAATACACGAGCATTGAAGGTACAGTTCAATTGAAACCTATCTGAGGACAGATTAACATTAGAAGAAGAAGAATTCCACCACGTAATTCACAGCACGGTGCAACGTCATTATTGGCACAGAAAGTTGGCTGATAGACGATATTTCAGATAAAGAGGTCTTCCCAAAATTTTTCACCATTAATAGAAAAGATAGTAATAACCGAGTCAGAGGCAGAGTATTTCTAGCTGTAAAGAATAAAATCGTCAGCCAAGCGGAAATCGTTCCAGAGAACGGAGAACATGCTCCACTGGTCACATACCAATTTTCAGCCCAATTTCAATCCCACAGTCTGTGAGACAATTTCTCACCCGATATTGCGCTTTTATTTTATATGGAACCTTTATAGTATGTTCTATTTTTCACTGGTCAATCTCAAAGCAGAAGTTAGATTTATCGTGCTCGAGTGATAAAAACAAGAAGCTCATAGCAAAACAATCGGGTGCAACCGTATCGAAGGACTTTTGATCAACTATTGGAAAATATTACTGGAAGAAGTTGTATCTGCATTCATCGAAGTTTACAAATCACAGAAATGCTTATACAACGGGTATCTATTAATTAAAACTTTCGCGGTCCATGTTCGTCAAGCAGTGATGGTTTTTTGGGATAACCCGCGTCAAGATTTTAAAAAGCCAACGTTTCTTCTCCTTTGCCGGAGACCTCATCAGGGATGAATGACCTAATTGCCTTTATTTTGCATCAATTTATATTGTCACGGCGATGCAAGAGGGGGAGAGGGTGGGAGCCGGTGTTGGCGGATAGTCTTCTGGACGTCGCTCTTCTTTCTAAAAATTACTGGAAGCCATGATTCACTTATTTTTGGCTCTGGTCTCCATTGAAATTCTTGTTATGCTTTTTGATTTCCAATGCCTCCCGGAAGATTCTCTTCTTGAAACGTTTTTCTCTGGCGAGAATTTTTGGGTTCGTGACGTCAATGGTGTGCCATAGGGCGGCATGTTCTGCAACTGCTGATTTATCGGCGTAGCCCAGTCGAATTGCCGCGCTGTGCTCTTTGACTCTTGTCTTTATTGTCCGACCAGTTTCACCGACATACACTTGGTCACATGTATTGCAGTTCAATTGGTATACTCCCTCTGTTTCTATTTTATCTTTTTCTTTCACATTTGATAATATCCCTTATTTGTGTGCGTGGCTTAAAGATGGTGCTTATTTGGTGCCTTTGTAATATTCTGGATATTTTGTCCAGAATATTACGAAGACATATTACGAAGATATACAATTCTGCATTAACTAATAAGTCTTTCACGTCGAAATATCGTCAATGAGATTGGCGATGCAATTACTCTTTATAAAGTTTTTGTATCTAATGGAATATATAATGTTTTCCTAGTACGCTGGCAGCAGAAAAATGCAATCTTCAATTCAATAATATTTAATATTTTACAGTATTCCAACAAAAATCGTATTCTCCTCCTCTCAAGAGATTATTTTTCTAAAAATTAATGATAATAAAACCAGATAAAAGCTTGACATCCATTAAAATTAAACGACAATTTTTTTATGAAGACAATCACAGCTTGATTTAGCTTTTTGTCATGTTATGCCAAAAATTGTATGCATAAAGGTACCTTTACTCGTATTCGCGAGATGAACTATTGCCGTCACTGCTGCTCTCCTGTAGATTAGCAGAGATGAGCTCCACATGAACTATGATGAGCTGGTCCGTTTCCCAGTTATCTACATCGAAGACGTGCTGGTCAGATTTTTGTGATAGATGAACAGCAACCCTCAGGAACTTTTCTTCACAGAGGATCTTACATACATACCCATCACGCCGTTCCCTTCCGGGGTAGGCACAGTCAAAATGTTTCACTCATTAATACATAATTGTACACCTAACTCTGCTTCAATAATTTCCTCCATACTGACCTATCCTTGCAAACCTCTTTTGCCTTATTTACCCCATACACTGTTTCATACACACCCTCCTGTTTTTAAGACTCCTAATATTCCTCCTCCAAAGAATTTCCTCAACCACATTCAACCACACTTTTCTCGGCCTACCTCTACCTCTCACACCATTCATTCTACTCTCATATATCTGTTTCGTTATTCGACTCTGATCCATTCTCTCAACATGGCCAAACCAGCGAAGCACACTCCTTTCATACACGTCCATTACTGGAGCATTTAACCCACTCCCATGACTCATGACCCACTCATTCCTGACCCTATCCATCCTACTTCTGCCGCGAATACTCCTCAGATAACTCATACCCACGGCGTTTAGTCTACTCTTATGTCTATCCTGACATACCCATGTTTCACTACCATATAGCAAAGTGGGAAGATGTACACTTTTGTACACGGCAATTTTCGCTACCTTAGACAAGCACTCATTCCTTGATATGCTCCACATGCTACCTACCACTTTCCTTCCAGCATTCGCACGTCTCTTTATCTCCTCATCTATTCTTCCATCTTTCGCATACATCTTACCTAAGTACCCAAATTTATCCACCTGTTCAATTAATTCACCATTCGCCCTCATCCTACAGTTATTCTCCCCATTCTCCTTATCAAAAACTACTACTTTAGTCTTGCACGCATTTATCTTCAATTTCATTCTTTCCGTTGATTCACAAAACTTATCTAGGAGCTTCTGTAATCCCTGTTGACTGTTTGAGATCAAAACAGCATCATCCGCATATAGAAGAACTCGCACGTTTACATTTCCAATCAAAACACCGTCGTTTTCACTACATGCGTCTCTAACACATTTATCCTTAAATACAGGCCCATATTTACTTTATTGCGTTGTACTCACTAAGTGCCGCAGGAATCCAGAGAAGGCTGATATATTTTCCTGTCTCACGGATCGATTTGTTTAAACTACACTCATATGGTCTGAATTATTTCTCTCTGGAGTCCAGTTAGCTCTGATCTTCAGATATTCATAAGTATTCTGATGGCCGTCGTCGTCTGTTAGTGGCTCTATTTCGTTGGCTATTAGTCATAGTATTGTCTGAAGAGTCGTGGCTATTATTTCTTCGCAATAAATATTCCAGGAATTTCTTGAATGAATAGGGCAAACTATGTTTTTCCACAATGAATTTATGACCTACGACCATGGTTTAGACGATTAAAGTCATCATCACCTGATGATGACGTTAATCGTCGAAAGCACGGTCGTAAGTTATTAAACTCATTATGGAAAAACAATGTTTACCCTATTCATTCAAAATGTTTAGCAAATTCCACAAAGTATCGCCGGAAACTACCAACTATATTCCAGTAATCTCAATTCAATTTTTACAATTATTGAATGGATAAGGACCTCATGTGGTACACAATGGTTGGCGGTCACCTCATCAGCAAAAAGGGAGTGGTACCTCATAAATTTGATTGACAACCTCGACAACGCCCAAAGCCATACGCTACCTTCGCATAAAGGAGAAGAATGTAGCGATACAGGAAGGAGTTAACTGCTTCTTGGATGACCTGGTTGAAGACTTGGCAACTTTGAATTACACATTTGTCTTTATCTGATCCATGCATTGGTAGATACTTATGTATGTTACACTGTGTGCTACATTCAAAATATCTGCATAGTTTGAGCTATTTCTCATAAGTTCGTTCCAAAATGCATTGACGAGTTTTTTCTTGGTAATTTTCTTTTTTTTTGGCATTGACGAGTTTTTTCTTGGTAATTTTGATAACTTTTTAGTTAAAGTTTACTTTCAGTTAAAAATTAAACCTGGTAACCTTTAGTAGGTAATCGAAATTTCTTTTAGGTGCAAATTCATCAAATACTGGTAATAATCCAAAGGTAGAAGTTAATGACGAGCTAATATTCGCTTATTAGAAGGATGTTGATTCTTAGAAAATAAGGAAGCATTACCGCAAGTAAATCGGTGTGGAGCGTCCTGATGCATTTAGGATTACGTGTTAATCGAAGTACTTCACCAGTTAATGGGATATGTTAAAGACGATGCATTGCCGCCGATAGAACATGAAATGTTCATTGATGAGATATTCGCAGATTCCGGTGAACAATCAGAGGACCAGGGGCTCTCAGCTTTTGGTAAAAAAATAGAGAGTGAGATCAGTGATGCGGTGGATTCGGGATCTGAAGAGTCGTCCATGAAAGCTCTATGCTTGTAATGCATGAGTTATCAATAAAGGTAGAATCCTTGCAGTTATTTTGGGGGTGCCTGATGATGCATGTTTCTTCTTGTCGGTGCCGAGTTTTAACTTATGAGCACGTTTGTAAGCAAAGATGATAATGCTATGCTCATATTTATACAAATAAGGGATAATTTATCATTCTCCAATTCACAATATAGTTTCGGCATTTCCACCGCATATGCTACCAAATTATCTGACAGATATTTTTCAGTTGTATTACAATAACTGAAACAATTGGTTGTGTAACCATCTGATGGTGCTCGGCAAAGCAATTTGGCTTTATCTTTTCTAGCGCGGTACAGTGGTGATCAGAGCATTATCGACTGCTTCAGACAGAAATAGAGAAACCCACTTATACGCTGCACCTACCACTCATATGATCAGAGAACAAAAAATGTAATACAGTGATATATTTGATTTCTGCTATACCTGATGGCATATATCACAGGATTATGGTGGACGGGTTTAAAATGTAATCCTGATTCAGAATTGTAGGTATTTTGATATTCCTCCCTCAGAAGTGGAAGTAATAATGGAAATTATTGTGAAGAATAAAGAGTGTTACTTGATACGTACAGCAACTTTCCCTTGCAATTCAAAGTTAAGTGGGGCAGAATAAAAATAAAGACAGTAATTGCCTGCCTCAAAATACAAAAATTCGGTGAGTTCAGGTGTGACTTCGTGGAAATTAATCGTGATGCAAAAATACCAAGTGTCCTCAGAATACATATTGAATGGGTAATAAGACGTGTTATAGAGTTCGAAATGCATGCATTCCATTCATGCCTTGACCTTTGGTCATTGAGGTTTATTGATGCGTGTGTCTTCATACATGAAACTCAACATAACTCTACAAGTAAAAACTACAGGGGACTCATACTGATGTGCCACAGTGCCAAATATATTTTTAAAATCCTGGGAGAAGAATCTGAGACATGATTGAAAATGGACTGAAGGAAAAACATGGCTTCGGACCAGGGAGGCCAACAGTGGATCTTGTTATGGCAGTAAGGCAACTACAAGAACAAAGCTACGAGTATGGAAAGGATCTAGTGTTGGCTTTCCAGGATACCGAGAAAACCTGCCAGAGTGGGTGCAGAAACAAAGTATGGGAGGCTCTAGCTAGTAAGGGTAACAGAAATGCTCAGTGGATAGGCTAAAGGAAATGTACCCTGATTTGAAATTATCAGCTATGGAAAAGGCTTCTTGAGCGAGTATTCATTTAGAAAGATTTATGAGAGAATCAAAGCTAGGAATGTGACGGGCAGGGTTCTGATTGGAAAATAACCGAAGGCAGCAAGTCCTACACAATGAAGCATTGAAGATATAAAGAGAAGTCTCTGATTGCGGCCATTACCATGTCCGGAGAAGGAAATTTCGGAGAAAATTGGAGTGGAATGGAGGCGTTAAAGGATATGGACATGGGAGGGGTAAATACGGAGAGGCTACGAGCGGAGAGGTGGAATGTGACGGAGGTGTGAGTCGCGTAACCCAGAAGAATTTCCGTTGGAGGCTTCGGCAGAAATGAAGGGCGTCGGAAAGGATATTACGTGGGTTTATTTCAGGCGTGGGGAAGAAGGTGAGGACTTTGCTACGATATTTCGGCCTGAGAGGGGATTAGAGGAGAGATTCACGACTGCTTTTTCTGGCAGCTCAAGGAAGATTTCAGCTGAGGATGGGAAGGCGGTGGGTTTTTATTGTTTGGAGGGACTCGCTTAGGGAAACACCGATGTAGAATGGGGCGCGGGGGTGGGGGCGAGATGGAGGCTCGCCGCAAGGTCCGGTACGGACGATTACGAAGGAGGGGAGGAAGGGGTGAGTGTCGCCAAAGAAAGGCCCTATCGTAGGAGGGAAGGGATGAGAGAGGACAGTTTAGCCTCGTCTACAGCTGGTTAGAAAGCTGGTTAGAAATCCCGTGGCCCGTGCGCAGAAATCCTGGACGGGTCTATTTCGTGAGCGGCGCCAGCAAGGGGGTTTGGGTAAAAGCAACCATCCTCCCTCGGGACTTCCCTCAGATCGCCTACGTTCGCTGCCAACCTCACCGGTTTAGCTGTTTCCTTATGCCCCGTTCTCACTACGATCGCCCTGACGATCGTCCGTACGATCGTAGGCGGAAATCGCAGTGTGAATGCATGTCCGGACAGTCGTAAGACGTAGTTCAGAACGCTGCCACTTTACGATGATACGCACTGCGAAACCGGAAGAGGGAGTAACAAGAGTAATGCGAAAAGTTGCTGAAGCACTCATTTCGAATCATGGAGGGATGGATGGATGGAAAGATCCTGCCTTTTTAGTGAGCAACTCTTTGCATGAATCAACGGTATAAACTATGTCCACTCTGCCTGGCTTTATGTGCAAGATATGAATTCTCTGCTTTTTTAGAACGTCAGTTATTGCTGAAATCGTGAAATTAGGGTTATGAAGACACGCATTTTTAAATTGTTGACTGATTCTCGAGTGCTTAGTGACTATTGTTTCGTGATGCTCTTCGAAGTGAATTCCGCATTTTGCTAAGAAACCTCATTCTCAACCCCTCTGGGCATTATTCTTGCCCAAGGTTCCACCCTTGGTTCCCTTGGTCCGTTGGTTTATAAATGCCTAACAATCTTGTACCTCAACGTAATGTTTGCTGATGATTCTTTATGCCTCTCATGCTCCCAAAGTATGGCTTTGGACGTTCTTAAAGGAACCTACTTCATTATTTAAAAAATTCTTTTCTGCATCTCGAATATTTTTTTCATGTGGGGTGAGGATCTCCAAAGGATAATTCCAATGCTAATTGTTAATTTAATGTTATACTTGTATGAATGTACCCGTAATAAACTACCTGAAGAACGTCCAGGGTTGTAGATTTAGCAGCCAAGATGCGCATTACGTAGCAGAGTGAGCTTCACTTTCCTGTTAATTTTGTTACATGTTTTTCCTATGATAAATTGCAGTCAATCCTAGCATCTAGAAATTTAGTATGATGCTCTTCCTTAATGGTGGAATTATCTAGTGTTATACTGATTGAGGCTGTCTTTATTTTTGCATGATTAAAACGTAGGAAGATTGTTTGATCAAAATTGAGAATTACTTTATTAGATGGTAGCCATTGTAGTACATTACATTCAGGTTGATTAACCTAACCTTTCCTTTAATAGTTCACAGCTGTTACCTTTCAATACGATGTTCGTGTCATCTGCAAATATAACGTGTGTAGTATGTGGGAGAGATTCTGGTAGGTCCTTAATAAAAGCTAGAAACAGTAGAGGTCCAAGAATTGAGCCTTGGGGTATCCCACATTTTATAGAAATGGGATCTGAGTTAACTATATTAAATTCTAAAACGTGTTTTCTGCAATTCAAGTAGAAGTGAAACCCAAAAACCAACCGGCACTCTCTGTCTTTTGTTTTAGATTCAAGTGGTTGGTGCTTGAGGGCAGCACATAAGTTGTCATCGTAGTGTGAAGGCAGACGTGATTGGTACGATCGTACGGACGATGGTAACGGATAGTAATGTGAACGGGGCATTATGCTCGTAAAATTACTTGCACGTCCGCTCTTACCCACCAGTTGACACCACCCAATCCACTGGCCACCCTCCCAACCTTCCTTCCCGAGGGCACCAACCGATGGGAGAGGTTTGCTTTTCCATCCTACTAGTAGCACAGGGTATACTCTGGGCTAGTAGTCCCCTCCCCAAAGCGCACCCTTCCCTCCACGTCCCTCCTTTAAGGGCGCATTTAGGGGCTAGTAACTTTCAAACAATCTGCACACTACAAAAAAAAGTAGGTGTAGTCAAGGTGGCTCTGTCTGGACTATGTGAGTCAAGACGAATGCTAACATGACTTAATAGAGAGAACTCTTAGTATTTTCCACACTTAAAACTTTAATTCCCGACCCAGGTTTCGACTGCCTTGCAATCATTTTCAAGGTACATTATACATGGTATGCGAGTTAATATATAGATCTGGGGAAGGGGGGTGGGGGAAGAAGTGGTTGGTTGACGTCAGAGACGTGCGTCACGGTCAGTGGGAGGTGGTGGGGGAAAGGTATGGATAATAGGGGAGAGTGGGAGGGAAAAACACATTCATTTAGGAGATTCTCACTTATGTTCTTGGCAGCACTCAAAATTTCGAAATGTTCTAAGTAGTCCAATTTGGCTACTTTGAAAGAAATTGAGCTCATTAAAATCTCAAGTGCAGACTTAGTGAAAGGCCATAAATCGAAGGCACAAAAATGTTCTTCATCTACTATTAATTTAGTCCCGTTTAAAATAACCTGATCAGATCAATGAAAATGCGCGAGAACCTTTGAGCAATTACTTGCTTCCATGGGACCCACCATGCATTCAAACTTGTTTCGGGTTTTCGATCAATAAAATAAAATATGTTGAATGTTCACGCTCAAACTTAAGTGACTCAGTAGATATCGAAGACTTTTCGGGTTCTCTTCCGCGTGTTTCCATTGTCGAAGACGACAGTTTCGACAGCGTTGCAGCTGTCTTCTTCAGGTCAGAAGTGACGATGCGTGTGAATGTGACCGATCTATATAGCCGGCCGTTTTCCCGCCATTTCAGTCTGGTGCGCTGTCATTGGCCGCTTCCTTTTTCTTTGCGAAAATTCTTTTCCAGGCGTAGGAGAGAGTGTAGCCATCTTCTCTGTTGATGTTCTCGGGTGTTTTTGCGATTTCGATGGCCTCCCTGATGAGTCTGGGGAAGTAGCGGTTTTCTTTTGCTATTAACTTGGCTTCTTCGAAATTCATATTGTGACAAGGTCCACTCCAGGTGTGTTCGGCCAGAGCTGATTTGCGTAGCTGCCTATTCTTTATGTCTCTTTGGTGCTCTCTCAGGCGGCATTTGAGAGCTCTCGATGTCTGTCCGATGTAGGATTTCCCGCATTCGCACTTCACGTGAAGTGCGAATGCGGGAAATCCTACATCGGACAGACATCGAGAGCTCTCAAATGCCGCCTGAGAGAGCACCAAAGAGACATAAAGAATAGGCAGCTACGCAAATCAGCTCTGGCCGAACACACCTGGAGTGGACCTTGTCACAATATGAATTTCGAAGAAGCCAAGTTAATAGCAAAAGAAAACCGCTACTTCCCCAGACTCATCAGGGAGGCCATCGAAATCGCAAAAACACCCGAGAACATCAACAGAGAAGATGGCTACACTCTCTCCTACGCCTGGAAAAGAATTTTCGCAAAGAAAAAGGAAGCGGCCAATGACAGCGCACCAGACTGAAATGGCGGGAAAACGGCCGGCTATATAGATCGGTCACATTCACACGCATCGTCACTTCTGACCTGAAGAAGACAGCTGCAACGCTGTCGAAACTGTCGTCTTCGACAATGGAAACACGCGGAAGAGAACCCGAAAAGTCTTCGATATCTTCTGAACGACTCCGCGGAAGCCTTAGAGTTCTTAAGTGACTCAGTGTCGACAAGTATGGGACTGAAGATGGAACTTTCGGATACAAATGGGCACGCGCCGCTAATGTTCCTTCGAAATTACACATGGATTAAAGGTGTAAGCGTCAGGTTAATAGTACAGCAACAAAAATTCTTGATAGAGATTATACAGGAAAGGTATCAGCATGTTACAGATAATTTCAGCTAATAAAGAGGCTACTCAGTGACAAGCCCCTATGACACCTAGCAAAATAGAGAATTTTCTATGCATGAACTTATTTTGAGCGACTGTCGCGCAACAAGGAAAATAATAAGAAATAATTTCTTATTATATTATCCTTTCTACAACCATTTGGCAACACGTTCTATCGAGGGAATGAAACTGAAAGTAGATGAGAATTTTTTCATTTCATGCCAATAACTTCTAATAAGATTTTAAAATGTTAAATTGCTTTAATATTTTTAATAGTACACCTCGTTATATTCCACCGACGGGGGAAGGGACGAGTAATGGGTGCTCTTTCGGAAAGTCAGATTTATGAGAAGAATTTAACAAAATCAACTAATAGTTCTGTCGCACGTCAAGCGGAAATGGGGAGGGGGGACTATAAGGGTAGGGTGAAGAAAGGCATATATTTAGGACTGGTGAGAAAACATATCCCTATCCCCACCCCTCCCTTCCAGTCCTCCCCAAATTTCCACTTGACTTATTTCTAAACTGTGTCATTTTAAAGCCTTCTTATTTCCCTGACATTCCAAATGAACACACCCACTCCTTGGCCCCGGGGACATCGAACTCTCCTCTTCCTGTATTTTGAGTTGGTTTACATATTACTGCTCCCTACAAACAAAAAAGGTGCGTATTGCCGAAACCATAAGGGGCTGTCCATAATCCACGAAGACACCAAACAAGGGTAGGGGGTACGAGGTACATGGGTTGTCATCGAAGGCCCACGTTGGGGGGCAGGAGGGATGTCTACGTAAACAACGGTTGATACGACGCGTCGCGACGCGGCGAAGTGACATTGCCACGGCCACGGAGTAGGACATCCTACCTCGTGGCCACGGCACACAGCGTTGCGAACGGTTGCGAGGACTATGTGTCGGTGGTCCACTCGGTGTCCGCTTGACGCGGCATGGCACGGCCCGGCTTCTCGGTCGACGCTGGCGTGTCTCGGTGTCTTGCGGCGGAAAAAAAAGAAAAGTCTTCTTCGACAACAGTCTACGTGAAGTCTACGAGTGTCCATGATGGATGGTGGGGGGGTAAAAAGTGGCTTATTTTTGTCTTCGTGGATTATGGACAACCCCAAATCGGTGTCGAGTAAAACAATGTTATTTACGCGCATTATTTTTCAATTTTTGATGTTAAAGGTTTCCATATAGTTATGCTTTAGACTTTCGCCGACGAAAAACCGGGAATTGAAACTTGAAATATTTATACAACTTGTCCCTGATCAAATCATTTCAAGGTTTTTAAAGTTGCGGCAAAAGTAAAAATGATATGCATCAAAAATACTTAACCATCCCTTGGGTGCTAGACATTAACAGAAGTGTTATCAAACATGTAGCTACATGAAATATTTTAATATTATGGGAACTTTTCTTGCCAAAGTAAATGATTGCTACTAATGAATCCATTAAAACGAATTTATTTACTCTAATTTTTAATAAAAGCGTCAATTTTGCAACAAAGTCGTGAAAATACCTGGGAATTTTTTCTAAATTATTTGCCAATTTTATCGTGCCTTTTTTAAAATTGAAGACTTTTTTCTTCGCTCCAGAAATTACATAGCCATACGGCAAATTTAGACATCTCTGCAAGATGGTCAAAAACTGGGGTCTTTCGTTTTAGCGCGAGAAACGGTATTTCGGCAAAAATGAAAAAAGTAATCGCAACCGTTCAACGGAAAATAAAAAAGATAACGTGTCGATGTTCTAATGCTACAGTCGGCGCAGGTATTCTCCATATATTCGGCCTCAAAGTCAGGGTTACATCACGCTTGCGCCAAAATTAGTTCAGTGGTGGACGACTCTCATTTGCCAAACGTAGCATACTGATGACTTGTTTATGGCAAGCGAAACAAGGCCATACCAAATATATTTTAATGTTTAGGGAACATATTTCAGGGCAGGGAAGAGTTCCGGAGCGTGCAAGCCAGTGTTTCTGAAAAAAATTCATTTTCTCTTTAGGTTATAATTGCAGTTGCGCGGACCGGTAGCGGCAAGGAATGAAACTTTCTCAAATTAATACGGCTGGCACGAGGGGGCATATTTTTCCGAGATTTTGACTAAACTTGGGATTGATTATTGGGATCAAAATGCAAAGATATTCAGTAAAATAATTGTGATTATAATGGGTCCTCAGTGGGATGACCTCTACGGAATGGTAAAATAGTTCGAAACGTACCCGGAGACGGCAGCTGGTAAGTTTTTATAAATTGGAGTAATAAGTGCAGAAATTGTTGATTGAAATGAATGTGATGGGGAATTAGTTGAAATTATGAAATTTATGTGTGAAAACTTGTCTCGTAGATTTTAATGGAAATTTTAGTATTTTATGATATTAGTAACTAGGGTAAAGAGGATGTTTTAGAGACGGAAGAAAACAATTGTTTTGTGTTAACTCCGCATGAAGGGGGATGTCCTTTAAAATTTGCGACGTTCGGAAATCAAAATTCGCCCTGGGTTTTGATACATTTTGGCGCCAAACTTGGGACAAAAATACTCGGATGGATACCACGACGGGAACGTAAGAGAGGACATGGGAAGCGAAAAATAGGCGACAAGATGGCTGCAGTGACGAAAGTCCCCGAGGAGCGGAAGAAATGGGGATACAAGTACAATTCGCGGGGATGGGATTGGCCATATCAGGCTATAAACCGGAGATGAAACAAAGGCTACGATTAGCATTAGGGGAAAAAGGATTGATATGAAGACACCTGCATTTAAAGTTTTGTGAATAATTCAAGCTGATCTAGCAAACAAGGCATTGTGGGGGAGAGTGATGGAGAATGGAAGAAGAACGGAGGGAGAGAAGGACGAGGATAGAAAGAAATGGATGGAGCAAATGCAAGAAACAGAAAGAAGAGTAGAAGAAACAAATGAAGCCAGAAGATAAGAGAAAGGAAAGAGCGGAAGAAGAACGGTGGGAGAGAGAGGAGAGAAGAAATGAGGGGATAAACAAACAGATGAAGCGAAAACAAGACAGCATAGGCATTCTCAGGCTAAGCATTTCATTTCATTTATTTCTGTCCACAGATCATATACATGATACAAGACACAGTCAAAGTCACAAAACAATTACAACATACATGAGCAAATTACAATCCCACAGGGAAAAAAAACAAAAAAGAATTCGAGAGGGCGGGAAGGGATTGAACCAAATAATAGAAGAGTGGCACAGCTGGATGAAGACAGAGAGCCGTGAGCAGACGGATAAACTAAGGACGGAGACCAATTGGGAGTATCATTGAGAACTCTAGTAGATAGGTGTAGAAGAAAAAAAAGAGCGCGAAGAAATCCCATATTTCATGCAGAAGATCAAAAACACCCTGATAAGGATAGGAAAGCATTGGAGAGAACAGGAGGAATACAAAAGAAAGGGGAAGAAGACAAGTTTCGAAGGGGGAGAAAAAGTCTTTCTACGTACCTAATTATAAATTGAAAAACTTTGTAAATTCCTCGTAAGATTGTGGAATCTTATGTGGAATTCACAAAGTTTTTCAATCTATAGTCATGAAGTTGTTCCACAAAGTTACGCTCGAAATTATGAATTACTTCTACGTACCTTTTGAGTCTCTGAGAAGGAGAAGAAGATATACCAGAGATTCCTGTCGCTTTTCAATGGACCATGCGTCATCAAGGATTTTAAAGGGCCGGTAACCTGCGTCGTTGAAACTACTAACACGTGGATAATACAGGGAACGTTTCACATAACCCTTATGAAAAGATTCCAGTAAAGGGACTCTGATTCAGCTGATTGTGGGTAGAAGTTGTTTATTATGGTTATATGTTTATAAATGTATTTTAATTTCACTTCTTTCTGTGAAGTGTAAGATGTAATGTTTTGTTTTGAGGTTTTAAGAAGACGTTCATGGTTTGAGGAGTAACATTTGCCAGGGGTGGGATGTTGCTTCTGAAGGCGTTGGGGCAACGCAGTAGAAGGCGTATTACTCTGATGGCTTTGAAAGAAATATTTACATAAACGTATCAAAATTTCTTTCGATGCAACTGATGTAACGTACCCGGTAACGGCATTTTGATATGTTGGAGAAATTAGTGACATAATTGTTGATATAAATGGATTTCATTTGGAATCAGTTGAAATTGTGAAATTTACATTGTGTGTAAGAGTCATTCTCATAAAAACGTTCGTTTTCAGCGCTACAATTTATGAAAAAACAACATTTGATTCAATCAATTAATAACAATATTTTTCGATATTATTAAATATTGGGTACTTACTGCTAATACTCTCTAAGATCATGGAACGCTATTTAGGCCACAAAAAAATTACAAGTTTTTCGCACGTCCACGGGCTTGACTCACCCATCCACGGACATGAAAACATCAATTTACCATGGACATATCATTATGGACACGACAAGTATGATCTCAGAAGTAGCTGTATGATGTGTTGTACAAAAAATATCTTATTGGTATTTATTTTTAAAACTTTGGTTTTTGGTTTAAAAATTTTAATTAACAAAAAAAGGTTTGGTTTGGTTTAAAAATTGGTATTTATTTTTAAAACTTTAAAAAATGTTCACCTTTGGAAGTTGTGGATCCTATTGATGTAGGATATTCCGAGTCAGACTCTTATTGAACACAGATCCCTCGATTTCGCGCCAAGGGCTCTCACCAATTAAGCTACCCACAAGCTACAAGCTTGGTTAGAGAACTCGGCGCGTAATTGAGGGATCTGGGTTCGATTCCCAGTCCAGGCGAATGATTTATCCACTGTAAATTTCACACAATTGTGTGATCACTGGCGGGTGACACCGTTGAAGTTACTACGCGGGTAGTCCCGTGGTTCTTTGAAAATGTCGAAAATAAACACCTTTGTGTTTCAAGTTGGGCTTTACCCCGTGGACTGTAAGCATTAGTGCTTGCGCTTGGCTTGGCGCTTGCATACGGGTACCTCTAGGATTATATACACGGTACCTGTGAGATCAACCTGTTCCTTAAAATCCCCATGAGATTCACAGTGGAAGAGGACGCCTGGGTAGCTCGTTGAGTGCGGACGTGTTCTCAGACCTTGCAGGCGTGAAACCTTCCGCGGCGAGCGAGGCCTCGATCGCCGGGTAGAGGACAGATTAGCTCTGAGATTCTACCACCAAGGAAGAAGAAGCCCGGAATTATTTTTCCATATTTAGAGTGCCTGGACTGTTACACCTCTACGTCAGTGCGTTGTCGAACATTTGTTGCTGCCGCAGATGCGGTCAGCGTGGTGGGAGTGTGTTCACTTACTTTCGTGTAAAAGTTCGTCTGCTGAAATTTTTTTGAAAATGTATCAACTGTTAGAAGAGTAAACTCCTTCGCAATTAAATGTGACGAAACAAAAGACCACCGACGCCGCTTGAGGTCCACAAATTCACTTTGAACATGTTGGGCCTCGCGGTTGCGGATATAAGAGCCATTCAAATGAGTATTGCGCAAAGACAGGATATTTGTGAAACTGATAAATGAAGAATTGTTAGGGAACATCTTAGAAAAATACACTGCCCAACTCCCATTTCCAGGAATAGAAAACCAACTGTGTTGGGCGGACATCGAACCAGTTGCCGGATCCCCAGTGAGCGTTAAAATTATGAAGCTCCCAATCGAAATAGATTCAAGCGACATAATCAGAGAACTCACCCACAACGGATAAGTTCACCGAGTATGGGCCAACACTTGGGACGAAAATCAAATGGCTCCTGTGATGGCCGGGACGAGAGTTTCTAGGATGTCAATTGATAAAAATATTCCCTCTTACCTAACAATAAGAAGAAATCGCGCGATTATCATCTATGAGGGACCAAAGAAGACCTGCTCCCGATACAACGGGGAAGGCCACGTAAGACGCGATTGCCCGAGAAATCGGGCGTTGGTGAGCTACTTGGACGTGACACAGAGGCAAGGTATAGCTGCTTATGACGCTGAGGGAGACCTTCTGGAGAGGGGCAGAGGGCTCCTTGATCTAGAAAAGGGGCCCACAGATAAGAGACAGAGCAAGGAGCCTGCCGTGGAAGAAGGAGACATGGCGTTGGAATGGCCGACCTTGCAATCCGAGGGCTAGAGGAGGGAAGCAAGAAGCTCCGTCGAAAACGAAGCGACGAAGTAAAGGAAAACGGAAGGCTGTACATCAGCAGTCGGAAGAGGCTGCAAATAACCAATTCAAAACGCATGGGAAGGAATTGAAGACACCATAGTAGAAGAGAAAGCGGAGGGGGGTGAGATGCCGGTATTGATGAGGACCCCGGAGAGTGCATCGAAGACGACGGAGGAAGAGGCGGCCCCTGCTAATTCCTGCCATCGTGCGGAAAGGAGTTTGGGTGAAGGGAGCTCTGGCAAAAGTCAAACGGAAAGAAAGGTCGAACAAGAGGGGATGCAGATTACCACGCAAAACGTAGAAGACAAAGAGAAGGAAACGGCAG
The DNA here is from genome assembly GCA_963169105.1 of Ceriagrion tenellum. Taxonomy (NCBI): domain Eukaryota; kingdom Metazoa; phylum Arthropoda; class Insecta; order Odonata; family Coenagrionidae; genus Ceriagrion; species Ceriagrion tenellum. Next base: position 141,113,837 of record OY720635.1, on the reverse strand, counting down.
ATCACAGTTTGCTGTCTGGCATTGAAATAACCGCGAGAGCTGAGAAGTCCAGAAGTGAGACGGAGAGAGGTGTTGGGGACGTGACAGTGCATAGTTTTCCCCCTGTGTCTTCCGCTATCTCAAAAGGGGAATTGGATAAAAATCAAATTGGGGAGGAGGTAGAGGCGGCCCTCTCTCCGAGAGGAATAGACAGTCAAGGGCTTCATGAAGGGGAGGATAGGGAAATAGGGGGAACAAACATCGAAACCCAACTAATGACCTCTTTTTTTGCAGGACTAGACAAATTTTCCAACCTTGACACCTTTCAAATCCAGAGGCCGGCGCCTGGGAGTACGGATGAGGTTAACCTGCTCCGAGACGCTGATGGGCCGTTCACTGATGTCTTCAAAGATAGATCAGAGGATAGTGGCGAAGAAACAATCGGAGCTTAACCACGAAAGACAAGCACTCCAGGGGATGGGGAGCCGGACTTGGTTCGGAGTAAAAACGGAACAAGTCTGGTCCAGCAACCTGTAGCCGCGGACCCTCTAGCACCCGAACAAATAACAGTAAGTGTCATCTACGTGCCTTGTCAACCAAAGGCCTAATTCATGAACTTGTTTGTCACTCTTGCAAAATCTAAAGATGAAAATTCTAAGTATTAATATCGCAGGACAAGACAATGAAAATTAAAACTATTATGACCTTCTTAAATTCACTAAAACCAGAAATAGTTTTACTACAAGAGGTCAGAAAGGAGGCGCTCCTCGATCATCCAAGCTTCGAGGTCATACAAAATATTGGCAACAACGGGCTAGGCACTGCAATGCAAATTTAAAAAAGGAATTAACTCTTCCCATATCCGCCGGCACCCCTCCGGACGAATACTTGGCCTTATGGTAGGTGATTTACATGTCATCAGTTTCTACGCCCCTACAGGAGAACAAAGAAGAACTGAGAGGGAATTATTCCTTACGTAACACCTGCCATCATACATTTAAGGGAGGAGCCCTCCTCGGGGGTGACTTCAATACAATCTACTGAAAGGAAGATAGCGATAGCAATATCATGCGTTCAACCTAACGGACAAGTCGAGGTTTAAAAATGTTAATAGAGTCACTTTATGCTACATCTACATCTACGTCATACCCTGCAAGCTACCCAAAGGGTATGTGGCAGGGGGTGCTTTCGCACCAGGCATGCATGAATGATATGGTAGAACACCGACATTACATTAAAACATTACATTACCGATGTCTCCCTAGCCCTCTCTCATGGTCAACCGCCTTTCACCCACCACCAGTGTAACAGCAGGACTAGAATTGACTACGTTTTCATATCCCACAGCATAAAAACAACTGCCTCATCCTACTCCACCATGCCTGTATCCTTCTCCTACCATTGCGCCATTATTCTAAAAACCTAGACTTGAAAATATCCAAATGCCAACCTCTCGGAAAACACTCAAACCCTCCCCTTCTCTGGAGAATGGACACACGAACACTAAATGACGATGAATTCCAAGGAAAAATCCGCGATCAAATTCAAACACTAGTAAATCACCCGATTGCTAGACAAAACACTATTCGGTGGTGGGAGAAAGTTTTTAAACCGCAAATTACCCGAAGAATAAAGCTAGAGACAAGAAATATATACAAAGAAGAGAATCACACCATTATCTTCAATTGGACTGTACTAGAAGATATGCTTCCAATAAAAGAAAAAAAATACCAGGACTCGCAAACGAAATATCCTCCTTTAAGGAACATATCCTGACGTCAGAAATAAAAAAATACTCCCCCCACAAATGGATGAAGGAGGTTCTATCAGAAACATGGGGCCCCTAACCATTTTAGAACTAAGAAAAATAATAAAAGCATAACGCGACTTCACCTGCAATGTAAGAAACGAAAATACTCCGAACAGCACGATAAACGAATACTTAACAGACCACTTCAAAATACTTTCTCGAGATACCCCCTTTGGAGGGAGAACGATTCTCCTCGGCTTAGCACTCTTCCCACCCTCACTGACGATCAAAAGCTAATACTGGACGATAATAAAAATCGAAGCGGTAGAGCGAGTAATGGAAAATCTAGCAAAAGGGAAAGCACCTGGGTCAGATGACCTGCCATACGACTTCTACTCAACCTTCTCTGATTTACTAAACTCAACTCTGACGAAACTATTCAATTAAATACTGAAAGAACAGGGCTTAACCGAAAGTCAAAAGGACGCCATTATAACGCTTGTACCGAAATGTAAACAACCTAAAACACCAAATGACTTCCAGCCAATAGCACTGCTCAACTCAGAATACAAAATCTTAGCTCATATTATCAAAAACAGGCTCCATGAAATCTCAGACCAAATGTTAGCACCCGTACAGTACGAAATCTCCAAACAGCGAAACATGATCGATGCAGCGCTACTATTTAGAGATGTAATATTATCACACCCATAACAAAGAAATGACTTTTAAGTGATTTTAGCAATCGATCTACAAAAAGCATTTGACTTCATCAGAATAGAGTGGATTCAAACTATATTAAATAAAATGACTTTCCCCTAATTCATAACCAATGCAATAAATGTATTATACAAAATTATAACGACTAGAATAAAAATAAAAATACCATCTCCCCTCCCTTTAGCATTAAAAACTCTGTAAGGCAAGGGTCCCCGTTGTCTATGATCTTATTCGCATTAGCGATTGACCCTGTTCTCCGAAATCTAATTGCAGAAAATGTTGGCTGAACGATAGGGGTTAATAACGTTCTCGGCGTAACATACGCCGACGACATGACCCTTTTTATGGAGGATAAAAACCAAATACCTAAAGCTAAAAAAATAATCAAAGAGGTTTAACAAGCAGGAATATACTTAAATGAAACAATCTAAACTATTACAAATCAAGGGGGAAGTGGAGACGTCAGACACTAGCTGGACCACCACAGATGAAATTAAAATTCTTGGATACATATGAAAATGTTACAGCCAAGAGACCGTAGAAAAAACTTGGAAATAGCGCCAAAGAAAGCCTTATGGATCATAACAAAATACGCCCTCCCTGCCATTCCCCTCATAACCCGAGCAAAAATTATCAACCAACTTGTCTACCCCCATATATGGTTCTTGGCACACGTATGGCCGCTACCAGGAAAAACCAATGCAAAAATAATAAAAGAAACCAATAATATGCTTTGGAACGATTATTTGAAAAAAATAGTGCGAAAAAAATTATACAAACCACCAACGCAAGGCGGCCTAAACTTGACCGATTGTGAATTGAAGGCCAATATTCTTTTTGCGAAGCAGGGCCTCCGTATCCTCGGTAGTAACGGGGAATGGCGCAAGACCCTGCTTAGCTGCATGGCATGACGCTCCATATAACACGGGATTCCCGAAAGCAATACGCAAAACACAAGAAATAACCCAACTCCTCCTAGAAGGAGAAGCGAATCAAACTAAGAGGTTATACCAAAGGGCTATGAAGGCCGGAGGGTCTTCTGCTCCTGCATCCTGGAAACGCATCCTGGAAAAACTCTTGGAAAAATTGGGCCACCAGTACATGGACAACATTTCAAAAGAATACCGTTTTTTAAATAATCGCGGAACTGCCTCCAACGAGAGAACTCAAAACAAAAATGGGCCTACTTGACAACCCTTCTTGCGGATTATGTGGTCGAGTTGACACGGTCGCCCACTACGTAATCGGGTGTGATTAAAAGATCAAACAATGAGAAACGCTAAAAAAGATAAACAAAAATCTGGACACATTCGGTGGAGGGACGATCGAGAGCGCTGACCTTCTGAGATTGAACTTTAGACTCTTCCCCAATTTCAAAAACAATATACTAAACTCCCTGATAGAAAAATTTGCTTATTGCAGAAAAAGGCAAACAAATGCAAAATATGATATGCTTAACCACGCCAAAAGATGGTTGACGAGTGCACCGGATACACTGAAAGATTGGTTATTCGAAATCCTATCAAATATATAGAAGGGAAATTATGACAAATGTATACTTAAAAAACTGAACTTTGATCTCCCCTCTTCAGCATGGTTTCCTTCCTGGTGGCTCCTGTCTTACAAATCTATTTACTCTACACCATCATATCATTCCTGCCTTCGAAAATGGGTCGCAACTCGACGTTTGTTATATGGGCTTTTCTAAGGCTTTTAACTCCTTTAACCACACCCTCCTTTTGCACAAACTTCAATCTCGATATAGCATTCATGGTACACTCTTCTCAGTTATCTCCCATTTTTTACTGACCGTCAGCAGCGTGTGATAATCGATGGTTACTCCTTTGCATTCTTCCCTGTCTCTTCCGGCGTCCCCCAGGGCAGCGTTCTCGGCCCTCTTCTCTTTGCACTCTACGTGGATGATCTAGTTGATGACATTTAACCCTTGGGCTGTAACATTCTCTAATACGCAGATGACTGCAAAGTGATTAAAAACGTGAACAGTAAGGCTGACTCACTTCGGTTACAGTCCGCTCTCAATGCAATTGATAGCTGGTGCGCAAAATGATTACTACGTGTTAACCCAGGTAAATCCGCTGTTATGTCCTTCACATTAAAACGCAAAACTATCTCCTCTACTTACCAACTTTCCAAACACCCTGTACCTTCCGTCACTTCCTTCAATGATTTAGGGGTCACCTTTGACCAAAAGCTCCTTTTTAGTGAGCATATTTCTTCAATTTCTAAAAAGGCTATGTCCATAGTGGGGATTCTATACAGACTTAATGAAATGACCGACCCATTTGCCCTTAAATCTGTGTTTATTGGTTGTGTACTGCCCATCCTTGAGTACTGTTCTCCCGTCTGGCTAACTGCAACCCCACTACACTTAAAATACTCAACCGCCCCCTTAATTTCTTTTTAGCCATAGCCGGCATCGCATGCCCTCCCTTAGACACAGCTCTCTAGTTGAAATTCTTTTGTCTCTAGGTCTCTCACATCTCCCCCATCGCCGGCTGATTTCCGACCTTAAATTCCTACACTCTACCATGAACGGGTCCCTCCGCTCTGACCATCTTCTCTCCTGTTTTTCACTCCGCATCCCTGCCCGCAACACTCGAGATGTAAGTCTGTTTCACACACCCAATTCCGTCTCTCCACCTCCCAACGTTCCATTTTCTACCGCCTACCTTCATTTTTTAATACCCTTGCCGACAGTCACCCTACCCTTGACCTTTTCTCCTCACGCAACATCTTTTCTTCCCAACTTAAACGCATTGTTTCCTCCTCTTCTTCCCAGCCACAAAATTGACTTTTTCTTTCTGTTGATTAATGTTATCGTTTTTACTATTTATTTTTGTATTATTTCTTAACTTATTTTCTGTTTATTTAAACCCATTTTAAAGGCCATAGTTGCTGTTTTTGGCGTTTTAATAAATAAATGCATAAGTAAACCAATAATTAACAGAAATAAATGTATTAAAACGGTAACTTATTTGGATAGAGCACTCGGCGCGAAATCGAGGGATCCGTATAATATGGCCGTCTGCGTCGCTTTAAGCCGAACAAAGCGTATATAATTATTAAAATGTATTAACTAATTTATAAATATAAATACTAAGCTAAAAATAATATACTTTTAGAAATTTAATAAGATAAGGGTTTTAACAAAAACTGGGTTTTCTTTAAAAAGGTAGAATAAGACTGAATTATGGACAATATGTTTAAATAGCTGCAAGCTCATTAGCCATATTGAGCCTTGGAAGTCAGAAAACAGTTTTATATTATTGTATACCATTACTTCAAAGTACAACAATTGAATTTTAATTTTCAGATAGGCCTTTACTTTTCCAAGAAAGAACATATAAAACTGAGCATTTGGTAATATTATTTCTAAGGTAAGCCTTTAAAATATGAGGGCCATGCCTGCAAATCTAAGTTAATCGCAGTAGTGGTGTAAAATTTTACTACTCATGGGTTAGGCTGCAGTGGAGACAGTAAATGCCTCAATTTATTTAAGCGAGGAAAACTTTTACAAACCACAGACAAACACACACCACCACGACCCGGGTTTCGACGGCTGAGCGTCATCATCAGGTGATACAGAAATGTATAGCAATCCCTTATATACTATCAGTCAGTGGTAAGAGGGGGGGAGAGGTTGGTGGGGTGAGGGGGAAGGGAATGGTCAACAAAAGAGGAAAGAATAGGGCAATTGGCGGACAGCAAGCATTCATTTAAAAGATTAAAATCCGAGTCAACATTTCGTTTTAAAATTTCGAGCTGTTCAGACCAAAACCAAAGAACATTATAGTGCCTTTAAAAATCACCATGAAGAAAAGAGTAATTTTGCCAGACACCATCTAACTTGTGACCATCACAGTGATTTTAAACTTAAAGTACTGCATTTTACTGATAAATGACGTGAACTAAACGCATCTATTATAACAATGCTGACAGACTAATAGACAACACTCTCGCCGGTTAGCTATTGACTGAATTACAACAGCGAGGGAAATGTCAAAATTGGAAGCTGTCGGCGTGAGACAGTTCCATTTCCCACGCATAGATTTTTCTGCCTCTGATTATGATAACCTTATCCAATGGCAATCTCTATATATTACGGAGCCAACTGTGACCTGGCTCCTGTCAAAAGAAGACGGCAACTTATTTATTGAAGGATGTGTCTGACAATTTTACAGAAAAAGCACTTTTTGAGTTGCCAACACATGCGCAGGCTGTCCAATGGACAGTAAAAGAAGCGAAATTATGAAGGTTATTCGGGCTTAAGGGCATGATGACGATGGACGACTCGTTCATCGAAACGTCGGCAGAGATGGAGAGTTTGACCCGGTGGGAATCTCGAATAACCTTCAACGACTACATACGCCGGGGAAGCCTTAGATCTTTCTTCACACACGTTTACGAGGCGACACAATCATCCGAAAAGTTTGTGACAAAACGAAGAAAGGCCACATTATTCGTTCTCGTTTTTGGACAGAAAGATCCGATCGAAATTATACGCTATAGAGCAATTTAAAGCATAAATGATCGTCCTGTCATGTATGGGTGGCTGGGAGGTTACGGGTAGGACTCGACATGCTACCACCTCCTCTTGGTGAGTCCAGGGTAGTTCTAATCAATTAGCGAAGAGTTCCATATTACTGATGTAATAATAGCAAAGCGGCAAATATCAGGTGCCAGACTATTTCAACTGACTTCCTAGTAAGCCAAACAAATTTTGATATGTTTTTACTGCATGCGTCACTCACGAAAGATACGGGAATTTTATAGGGCTATTCTAAAAAAAAAACATTGAAAAGTTCGGCAGTATGCGCTGACAGAAGATGCATTATTCTGTTGGCTGTTTTCAGGTTTCCCTTCCTCAACAACGTGTTAGGAGTGTGTTAATTGGTACCCGATCTTTTTACTACTAACATATACATATTTTTAAAATTGTAAAATATTGTTTTACATGTTAAAATTTATATTTTTAGGCCTTGTGCGAAAACAAAAGATGCTGATTATAATATGATTTTTTTAACTTTTATACTCGTCTACGATGCATGAACTGAGTTCAATTGGTAACCGGTATAAACAGGGTCAAGAAATTTATTTTTGCTATTGTGAACATTTTTCTTTTTTTTCATAAAAATTTAAAACATTAGGCCGTGTGCTCTGACTAAAGTTATAATATCACATGATAGTAATATTTCACGTAATTCTTTCCATTTCCGTAAAGCAAATATTGAGACATACCGGCTTTTTATTAATTATTAATTTAGTTTTTTCGTCCCGCCCTACTGACCATACTACTTTCCGAGATATTGACCAAAATGAATTTCAGCCATTTTTTATAAGAAAATGTACGGGTATGCACTCCAGAGAGAATTTATTTTTAAAAATACGACTTTAAAAAAATCCTCAGAGCTCGTCAGAAATTTAACAAGGTGTATTACGAGGGTTGTTTCAAAAATAAGGTTCCCAACGCGGCAACATTGCCGCGCGTGATGCTAGGCGAAATCTGGCAACACCGCCGTGTTCGCCGGTTGTCCCACCACCGATCCCAATGACAAGCGCTTGTCTGCAACGCTCAGTACCGGCCTGACAGCCATCCGCGATGGTGCCTGCCATCGCCGTCACCGCCAGGTGTGAAATTCGTGCGGTCATCCGATTTTTACGCGCAAAAAAGTTACCACCCATAGAGATTCATCGCTAGTTGAGTGAAGTGTATGGGGAAACGTGTATAAGCATTCAACATGTCCGCAAATGGTGTAGGGAGTTCGCCGACGGCCGCACGGACATCCACTATGAACAACGAAGCGGGAGGCCGTCGATCTCCGACGAAGTTGTGGCGAAGATTGAGCAAATCCTGCTCGAAGATCGGCGAATCACGGTAAGGCAACTGGCTGCTGAAATTCCTGAGGTTTCTGAACCTTCAATTGACAGGATTTTGAATGAAAAGCTAGTCTACCACAAGGTGTGTGCGCGCTGGGTGCCGCACATGCTTTCAGAAACCTACAAACAGCAAGCTGCGCGTCGACTGTGCTCGGGAGTTTTTGAATGAATGCGACGAGAATACCGAAGACTTCTTAGATTCCATTGTTACGGGGGATGAAACGTGGTGTCATTACGTCACTCCGGAAACGAAACAACAATCTCGCCAATGGAAACACCCCGAGTCGCCCAAACCAAAGAAGTTTAAGCAGAGGCTGTCAGCAGGAAAAATCATGGCAACGGTGTTTTGGGACCGGCACGGTGTACTGCTTATCGAGTTTATGCCTATATAATTGCCTAAATATATGCCTAAATAATCCCACAATAAACTCGACAAGTTATTGCGAGACCTTGAAAAAGCTCCGACGGGCAATCCAAAATCGTCGTAGGGGAAAACTCACCAAAGGCGTAAGACTGCACCACGACAATACACGTCCGCATGTCTCGCAACAAACGAAGGACTTAATCGAGCGATTTGGCTGGGAAGTCATTGCCCATCCCCCTTACAGCCCTGGCATAGCACCCAACGACTTCCATCTCTTTCCGAAATTAAAGGAGCACCTAGGCGGTCAACGATTCGAGACGGACGAGGAGTTGCAAGAAGAAGTTGCCAAGAATATCTGCCCTCAGGCTCCGGCACCTCCTAGACTGTACGGATTACCTAAAATTCATAAGGAAGGTGTTCCTCTCCGACCGGTTGTGAGTGCCATCGGATCTCCCACTTACAACTTGGCCAAATACCTTACGGGAATTTTATCTCCATACGTAGGTGTTTGTGAACATCACATTAAAAACTCTTCAGAATTTGTGAATATCCTGTCCTCTCCACTCTCATACATCGTGCGAGGTCAATATCTGACGTAGAGAGTCTTCCTGACTGGACCACCTTCGGAAAACCTTCCGGCAAAATGGATACGGAGAGCGGCAAATTTCGATGGCCTTCAAAAAGTCCCGTGAAGATTCACGAAAATCGAATTTGTAGGTTGACCGGCCTAAACATACGGCCAGGGCCTTTTTGCCCTATGTATCTACCATATCCGGGAGAATTTCGAGGGTTATGAAGAGGTACAACATCGAAGGCATCCATAGACCTATGGCCAATTTAAGAGACCGCCTTGTGAGGGCAAAGGACCCAGTTGACCTCATGACTCCGGGGGTATATAGAATCCCATGCGAATGTGGTGAAGTCTACGTGGGAGAGACTGGGCGAACTATATCCACGCGTCTGAAGGAACACCGTAGGCATTTCCGGCTTGGTCAACCGGAAAAATCAGCAGTAGTTGAGCATAGTCTGAGTCGGGACCATAAGATCATTTGGGATGACACGACTGTTCTTTGGCGTTCCGGACAATTTTGGGATCGCTTAACCAAAGAGGCGATAGAGATAAGGTTGGAGAGGAAGAATTTCAACCGGGATACTGGTTACACGGTCAGCAACTCTTGGAATAGAATTCTGAGAAGAATTCAGAACGCCAGAGCTAAGTCCCCGCTGGTCAACGGTCCTCCACCACAACAATCAGGGCTCGACCAATCCCGCCCCGCCTAGCGCCAAAGTAAACAGTCTTTTCAAGCTCGCATCAGTGGCCTTGAGAATGGGTAACGAGCCGGAACCCGAAACGTCGGCTGCCTATGACTATCTTACCCGGTGGCGAGCCCGAGAAATGTACACTAATAGAAGTTACCAAGTTTCTCAACGGTTTGGCGGCGGATTTCTTTGAGGCGGGAATGCAAAAGTGGATTACTCGTCAGAAAAGAATGGCGACTATGTAGAAAAATAGCTTAAAGATCAACGTTTTCAATGGTGTATTCGTTTTTTCAAATAAATAAATCCTTGTGCCTGGAAAAAACGTGGAACCCTATTTTTTAAACAACCCTCGTACGTATGAGGAAAAATCTAATTATAAGGGTTACCCGGCGTATAGTGATGTCGAAGGTAACTCCTTTGTCGAAGGCTTCAACATCACAATACGCCGGGTAACCCCTATGCCACGATAATTATGGACGACTCGTACATCGAAACATCGGACAAGATGGAGAGGTAAACCCGGAGGAAAACCCGGGTAAACTTATATATATTATATGCTTTCTCAATTTTTCTTGAGAGTAAATCAATTACTCTCTGCAGCTATTTTTTCGGATTCAAAAAAACATCGTCGGTAGTGAAGACGTTTTCAGCGTACGCCGTGAAAATGAACCAGTCAAATTAACGATTAATCAATTTACTTAATGAGAATTTATCTAATTTAAAACAAAATGTTAGCATAATTTATTCCGTATTTACTTCATGTTACTTAAAGTCGCCTAATTTAAAAAAAATCAAATTTAAATATGGTCAATTTGACGACTTGGGAAAACTTTCGCTCGAGACACCTTTTCAGAAATTCGGGTGCCTAAAGTTTTAGCAATATCACATTTCGAGTGTTTGTACTTTGTATTGTGGGCGGTGAGCATGAGGGGCTCGTTTAATTTTACTCTTCACAAATATTCCCCCGGTAAAATATAACGAAATGAATACATAAATAACTAATAATTAAAGCTAACTGACGATACACTGAAACCTCAGAAACAAATTATCGAAAATTTGTAACATTTTTCCGCGATTTGTTGGCAAAACAGACAATGCAACCACGAATATTGGAATCGATATGATAAGTGCTAGAATCGAAACAGCGGCGAAACACGGTAAAAATTGGCGCTCTCCATTCACTATAATAATAAATTTTGAGAGCGCTAATAAAACCGCAACTAAACTGTGCACTTGCCTTCCATTGACTTTCGACCCTGCGCGCAAAGCAACGCACTTCACAACAGATCGGAGTTGCAGAGTTAATTCACGCAAATGAACGGAAGAACGTCGCTAATCGCATCCGCGATTGTTATTTTGGCACTGATTTTCAGTTTGGGAGTCAAACGTGGTTGATGGATTGTTTATAATTATTCTGTGATAAAATGCTCACGTTTTTAAGTACGTATTTTGAATATATTTGATAAGTATATACAAACATTCTACCGTGGCTGGTGAGTAATTCCTTGAGAGTGCTCTCTACCAGTTGTTTACCAAACACTTCTCCTGAGTGCATCGTTCCATTCATTGAGATAAATGGAGAGGGCACTACGTCATCAAACTCAAGCCTGACAACCGACACTACAACCATATTGTTCAACCCTGCTCTCTCCTTACTTTCCTATGGATAGAACGATGGAATGGACGAATTAGTGGATGTAGTGCAATAATATGATTATAATAAAATAATCTGTTCGAAATTTAAGGCAAGTAACTCTTGAAACATATGCTCGCTACTTAGTGCTATGAATTCTACCCTCTTTCACTCTAGTTATCACCGTTAATGCGGATTTTTTATAATTTTAATAAATAAACAATGTATTTACGGAGAATGCATATGGAAGAAGTAAATGCATGCTGGTTTATAGTAAGTTATCGGTTGAAGACATATTCAAATTGCAAAATTAGTGCGTTAGCCCAAAAGCGCTTTTGGAAAATGAGGGTCAACGAAGATGGCGGACTAGCTTTAGCTTCTAGATATCATGATCTCAAAAATAATAAGGTTTTTGTTCACTTTCCACAGAAATAATTTTATTTTCCGACCTGGTTTCGACATGAGCTATGTCATTTTCAAGGTAAAATTATTTCTGTGGAAAGTGAACAAAAACCTTTTCATTTTTGAAATCATGAATGTCAGAGAATGTACCTACCGAAATGTAGTGTATTTCCACAAAATATCTCCGGATACACTAAACTTAATTTAGCTTCTAGCTTTGGCCAGCATATCAAGTGCCCTCTCCATACACCCTAATGGTTCCATTCATTGTCATTATGTGTGCTGACGTGTTCCATTCTGGGAAAACGTCTACACGTGCAATAGAAAGCTTCGGACGCCTCCTTCTTCTTGCTTTTGTTTATGTGGCTACTCGGAAGAGGCATAAAGGAGTGAATATTATGACATGTCAGCTATATTCTCTAAAAATTGCAGCAAACAAATTAAATCAAAAGGGAAATGACACAACAGCATTGGCATTTAGATGAAAAATAGCGGATGCACGAGAAACAGGATATCAACAACTATAGTGCCGGCAGTAAGTATTGAATATCATCGGAGAATCTTAAGTTATTCCTGAGCAGGTTTTAAAATAATCATCTGAAGAATAACAAAAGAAAATATCAAAAATAACTTCATATGCACAAGTTACTTGGCATTAAGAAGTTAGTTATCGCCTTTGAAGTTCTAATGCTGCGTGTGTGATTAACACAAAACCTTTTTCAGCTCCAATATTACGTGTCATGTTTTGGGTTTCCAGACACTGAAAAACTACTCGAAAGAATGATGAAAATATTGTATAAATAAAAAAATTCCACTTTCAGATAAACCAATTATAATTCAATGCTACATTGCTAAACGTTTGAATGTTTTATGGGAATATGCATGCACTACATTTTGCACTCTTCAGTTTTAGGTTCCACTTACTTTACTGCCTGCTACAATGGTATCGAATGATTTCCCTAATCGGTGAAACGCGTCATACCAAGATACAGTAAATTTCTGTGGAGAAGTACTCGATTTATTCTTTAAGCATAGACACATTCATATTTTTGTGAAGTCCCTTCGGTATTTTTTATCTTCCGAAAATGGACCTGACACATAAATGAATGAATAAAAATAATTTTATTTCTGGTGGTTACCAAGTAACATAGAAATCGCCAAATGATACATTGGGACAACATTGGACAATTAATAAAATAAGATAAAGATACAGCAATGGTGAGGAAAATCATTAACCACAGGACACAGCATATACATTGTAAACATTCATGTTTTACGGCAGTTACAGTCAGACTTGATGAACTTAGCAATACAATAGTAGGCTTTATCAAGTAATAAGTATGTGCTTTTTATTTATACTCACAACCCCGAAAACAGCACAACAAAGGCCTTTTACATCGGGTGTTTTAACATTAATAAAAGACGATCACACACCCATGTCCTGGGCAGATAATATTCTACCCAGGCGGGACTCGAACCCGCGACCCTCGGTTTAGCAGGCGAGGACTTTCCCCACCGCCACCGACACGTTTCTTGAAAATTTATAGAGATGTAATTGATTTTATGTCAGCTAGTAATTTGTTGAAGATAACTGAGGCTACGTGATGAGAAATTGGGCCATGTTGAGAAAGAGAGGTTGAGTTCTGAGATAAATTGATGTGTATACTGTTGCGTGTATGGTACGGGTGTACAACATGGTGAGAGGAGAGGATTTTGGGGTTTTGATTTATAAATAAGGCACAGTTAAGTATTTAAAAGGATGGAAGTGTGAGGATGGAATGATTCATGAATAAAGGAATGATTTTTGAATAGATAATAGTAATGATATAAATCTCCAATGTTACCTAAAGGTTAAACACCTATGCCATTATTTTTAATAGCTATACCTGAGTTTGTTGAAAACATTTCGTCATATATTTACCAAAATTTCAATATGAAGTTGGTCATTTAATTTGCATAACCTTATGAGCAATAAAATTGTTTTTGTTTAAAAATCTAGTAAGTATATGATGCTCATTGCTCTCTGTGAAACCTTTTTTTGAAGAAATTTATACTTGTTTTTTTTATTTATATCTCCCATTTTTTTACTATTGAGGAATACGTGCGGGGATGAAATTTTTTAAAGATTCTCTTCCAATCTCTGAATTTAAATAACAAATGGGATATTTTGTGTGTTACACCCCTTTTGAAAACTGTTTTATTTAAATGTTTCTTGGTTTGTGATTTACATCGCTACCATATTCTAAGATATTCTTAGTCATCCTTAGGATAGATTCGTAAAGCATGGTGGAAGAGCAGGAGATAAACTGAACCATCTATTCTTTGGCATCATCCATCTTCGAAGCATTTTTCTATATTTTGTTTGGTTTGAAATATTTTAGTTATTGGAATTTTTCCAATAAACTAGTTCAATTATTATTAGATTTGAAAACATATTGCTACAAAGTAACGAACTAAATTATTATTTGTATCTGCTAAACTTATCTTACAAATCGGTAATGCTGCCAAGTATATAGTAAAAACTTTTAACAGAGCTTGCCGCTCTCCGCTGTTTTCGATCTAGTTCCGAAACTAGTCTTTCTTCATAAGGGTCCCATATCATGTACGCAATTCACATTCTTTGGGTAACTGCGAAAATCCATCGGGTCAAAGCCTCGCAGTTGCTAACTCAAGGCCGTCCCTTCCTCTGTTTTGAAAGGTGACGACTGCTCGAGTCGTCACGTGCCATTTGACAACTGCTAGAAAATGTGCGGAAGACCGCATTTGCATATGCGCTCAGCAGGTCGTCATGCTTGAAATTATTTCATTTTTTATACTCTGAGCATGCACTAATCCAATATTATCGTTTAAGTTTATAGTCCCGAAAACATTTCTAGCTTGCGTCTAATGCATGTTAAAATGAATGTTCACCCTATGTAACACACACACTTAAGGTGGCTTACCTCGTGCAATATAATACTTTTGAAAGAAAAGTTTTGTAGTCCAAGTGTAACACAAGTTAAAATGAAAATTCACTACACACATTCGACGTGGCTTGCAAAGTAATATGTAATGCGTGGACGTAATAATTCTCAATGAAAAACTCTTGTCTGCGCATTCATTTTGCTGTAAATTGCATTCAGTAGCACATAGCTTCTCGAACATAGATAGCATACCGATTGTGTGATATACGTCGGACAAATGTCAACTCCTGACAGTTATCCGCAGGTTTTTTTCAAATGCATTAATAGTCGTAGTGTCATTAGCTTTGGTAGGGTATTGTGTAGTGCAGTGTTTGTAACACCCATCTCCTGCCACACACCCTTAAGAAGGCTCGCTGGGCCGGGAGATGATGTAGATATACTGACGCGCCACACAGGCGCCCTTCAACTGCAGCAGTATGAACCCGCCGAGCAGCAATGCTTTCTTTTACCTTTTACGATTACTCGCTGTGTTATCAGAAGTTTGGGAGCATTAAAAGCGGTTTATTATATAAGCCGCTTTAACACTCTCGAGCCATTGACAACGATATATCTAATGGCATATAACAGTCAGTTGTTTTTTGCTGACTCAGTAGATAATTTACCTTGACTAAAGCTTGCGAAGGCCGACGCCTTTTCTCAGCGAGAACATCCGGCCTTCAGTAATGGATGACTAAGCTGGCCAAAGGTCTCCTTTACTTCGACTACAACTGTGGAGACTCGCATTGGCCCTCGGCTTGGGTTCAGCGGCTCGAATTCCAGCTGTCGAACCTCTCTCTTCTCCCACGGTTGTTTATTCCCTCTTCGACAGAGCGAGCCTCACTCCGCAGGCCCCTCCCCTTCGTGGGTCTACAAGTTTCCCTTTCTCAGCTCCCCCTGAGGCTATTCATTCCCCCCGCATTCACTCCCGCTTCACCGAAGACTGCTTCCCTACTGTGGCTTTATCCGACCCTTCATAAAAACCAGTTCCTAGCCGTCCCTCGAACTCGCCAGCGTCGTCGACCGTGTGGACATGGTTAGGCTATCCTGTCGCTGTTTTCGGCTGCTCTTCGTTATGATATTGGCTACATGCCCTACGCACTCAAGCGCTATGTAGACCAGTGTAAATAATGAGCTACTAACTCAAACAACTGCATGTGCGATTGCGTGAGTGACAATTTCGGAAAGGGTAAACCACAAGTTGAAGATTATTAGCATCATGCGGTGCCAGCTAAAAATAAAAACCTCAGGTTTTAAAATTCTCAAAGTTCATATTCATACGATATTAGAGGTAACCATTTAGAATTAACTTCGAAAACAATGGGGAGATATTCAACGTATAACATCTACATATTACTCAGTAATCCACCTTAAGGGTAGGTTAAAAGGCGAACGACGAGAGCGCAGCTGGAAGTTCTACAAGCGTAGGGCGAAGATTGGGGTGTGGCTATTGAACAGAAAGGGTTTTCGATGAACGGATTTCAATTTTAACTCTAGTCAGAATATCTAATGGTACATGACGATTTCAGTGCCAAACTGCCGGGGAGCGGAATTTCCTCGTGGTAAATAATGTTTATTGTGAAGTCCACAGCCAATTAGAAAGCTACATAAATATCGCCCGAGGCGGGTTCCCGGCGAGGAAGGTGGAAGGGGGGGCCAAGCGTTGCCTGGCAACCAGTGAGTATAGAAAGCAGGGGAGGGGAGAAGGTAGGGGTGGTGTGAGAGAAATTCGAGGCGGGAGTAGGCGAGGCCTTGGAGGGGGGGGGGGAAGGCTGGGAGTGAGCCAGATGTGGAAACTGAATGCCGTTAGAGGGGTGAGACGGTGGAAGGGGGAATGTTCCTCTTTGAAGCTCGAAATAGGGGGAATGTTCTACTGGAACTGATATTTTACAATCATGATGAAAAGTAATGAAACTTTTAACCCTAATCTCTTACTATCAATTTAGCTTACCCTCAGGTCTGCGGATGACACGGTAATGTCATTATATAGGATATTTGCTGGCTATTCCTACCCGTCAGTTGTGGTAACATAAAATCCTAGAAATAACGGAAATCGATTCAGATTTATCTTAGAGCACAACAAATGATATTTCCCGAGTAGGAGCTCGAGTCTGGGGAAAAAATGTTTGAGGGCAAGTCCTTTCGTTGATTGTAGGCCGTAAAATAAACAGTGCCTCTATGGGGAAGGGGGGCGGGAATGTAAGGGCGGATGTACGACGCGCTCTCATTCGCCTGACCTCTATGCTCCCCATACCACGCTCCTCAGGACGCCATGAAACCTGGAGTTGCTGGTTGGTTAACGGAAAGGTGTGGGAGGGGTGAGCAGATGGTATGGAGGCGGGGCTTCACCTTCTGTCTGGTCTAGGCGATGCCACTTCCAAGCGGAGGGGTGTTCGGTAGATCGGCTGTGTGCGCTTAAGGAGGTTGCTTTTCAGAACGGAGTTGTCTCCTTTACTACAGTGACGTGCTGGGCTGTACGCGGAAGTTGTCCGTTCGTCGCCGTGTCTCGTGCGTGTGTACACGTGATTTTCCTTTGAGTTAAACTGTGCTGCATCGATTTTGTTTGTGTTTAGTGTTGGATCCCAATTTAAAAGTGGGAGGCAATCTTGGTGTGAGTGTTTCACGATGGTTCTGACACCTATTGGTGAGTTGTTTCTTTAATTGGGAATCAAATCGAGCGTCATTTATTTTCGGAAAAATATCCGAAGTTGAGTTCGTTTGTTAACGATCATTTTTTTTGTGATTAATTAAAACACGGACGTCACTATGTGGCGGCAAAATTGCCGCGGCTTTTATACACGTTCTCTTAAATTGTTGGAGACTTACGTTTCATCAACGATTAATAATGTACTTGTGTTTCCTTAATCTTGGATTTGTGTGCTTGTTCATTGGATACAATATACAGTGCAGGCAGTTATGGAATTGGGAAAATAATTTTTTTTTGTTGGCCGGCGAAAGGTGAAAATTTTAAATTTTCCCTTCTAACCCTGTAAATATTTTGAGTGTTTTCGCCAACTTTGAATGTAGCTTCGTGAAAATTACGCGAATAAGTCTTTGACAATGTCAGCTGATAATCGTGTTCTCCAAAACGCAATTGTGGATTATTTGTTATTGTTTTTGTGGCCCTAATTTGTGTAGTGACTATTAGGCTATTAAGGATTAATTAAATGACAATATAATTATATGACCACTATTTCCAAACATAAGACAACCATTTATTTTTTAGTGTCATGGTAACGAGGTGCGGTATGTTATTTGAACATTGTTAATCAAGTCATGGGCTGCTCAAAATGAGGGATACTATAATTTATTGATGCACTCGTTAACTTTTGGGGAGATATTATTATTTGCGCTCTTTTCAGTGTATCATACTTCCACATCGATTAATTTTCCTACTGAAGCTCCTTGCGCGTTTGTGCATTCAGGATTATTTGATAGTTGAGGCGCCAATTATGACGGGGCAACTCTATTATTTTTATCGGACTATTCCACCTTGTTGTGACTATAGACCTTCGAATGATTATTTTCTTTGGCAGTCAGTGTCGTATGATTACTGAATCTTGGAACTTTTTAATTGCTTTGTGATAGCAAAATTTTAACTTCTAAGGTAATCAATAACTATTTATTAATCATTCCAGGGTGGCCATGAGTGACTCAGACGCTGCAACGTTGAATGCTGATGAAAATTGTAAGTATTAAGTAAAATTGTTGCGTTTAGATCAATTTGCATATGTGCAATGCAAAGCTTATCAAATAGTGGATCTAATTTGCTGATTATTGTTTTTTTTAAATATATTTGTCAGCTGAATCATCAGTGGCAATCATTGGTTTACAGTTTGTGCAAACAGGTCCATGTATGTTTATTGTGCATTATATCCGTGAGCCATTTAGTTTTTGAATGGCGAGAGTAATAGCCCTTGTTGTGAATTACATATATCCCTTGTTATATCCATTCATGTTTGTATATCAACCTGTGTAAACAATGCTTACTCATTGCTGCTAGTAATTCTCTTGGTGTGTAATGTTGTGGGACCAAGCTCTCACAATCGTGTGCTAATGTGGAGTTTTTGTTTTGCACTATTCCACTAGGTATTGAAAATACTCCGGTGTGTATTTTACTGGAATAATTTGTTTTGATGCTTCAGTATAATAATCTTTTATTATAAATTGTTTACATATTGCCGGGATTTTAGAATGTAAACAATTCGATAGTATAAAGCTGAGGTGATGCAATGATGATATGTTCACATTGTCGCAACTGTGATACTCAAGGGATTATTTCTGGAGGTGAAACGACGAGGTATTAAATGCTATTCAAACAGAGGACATGGTGCCTATTCACTCAGAAGGATGGTGCATCATGTGTTGATTTTGTGATAAAGGTACTCATTTTCTAAGGTGGTTGTATCAGCAGCCACTGCTTGCGTTATCTATGGTTGTATCCAACTTCTGGTCTTTTTTCTGTTGTTTTGAATGTGATTTGTAGTTCGTTTATGTGAAGTAATTTTATCGTTAAGGGTCACCTTTTGCAAGACAAACTTTTGCAATGGATTTATTCTTATCAGAGAGTGTGCACCCCTCGGTATTAGTTTGCTTCCAGTTGGTTTCTTCATGTGATTTCAATTATCTTCCGATGTGCCATTGTCAGAAAAAATGTATTTTTTTGATGAGAAAATATAATAGGGTCTGACGCATGTACAGCTTTCTTTATTATCATTGAAAAATAGTGCTTGGACTGAATTCACCTTTTCAGTGCTTTTGGATCTCACTTATGATAATTTGCTGGCTGAACAGAGGGACTGTTACAGGTGCAATTCTTGTGATGGGGTTCACTTCATCTGTGTACACCTTCGGATTTTTGGTTGAATTTTCTTGTTGACTCTTGGTACCTGCGTTTAAATTCTAGTTGTTAGATTTAGTGAATACCTATGCAATGAGGAGCTATAACAGGGTGCGGCTTAGTATGTGAAAAGTGGATGTGATCTATAGCCTCTATCATGAAAACCAATCATCATTTCAGTCCCTGATGGCTGTGAGCATCACTTGCTCTGCTGATGATGGCCACCCATTAAAGAAAGTTGTAACAATGTTTAATAATGTCATCAGCTATTCTCTTTATGACTTGCTCCTTACTTTCCCTTTCTGTTTTGGGCTCTTAATTGTGAATTTGCTCTTATTTTAGAGTTGCATTGGTTATGTATTTTCAATATCTGTTAAGAATGGTGATAATGAAAGTAGTCGTCTGACTTAAAATGGGCTAAGATTGCAAATTAAATATCTCCTTTGGAATTGTGTAAATGGGAGGGTGGTCGTCTTGGGAATTGTGTTGTTTCCAATTTGAATTGTAAAATGTTTCCAATTTTTTTGTGCAATCTTATTCTTTCACCTTAGCCAGAGCTGTCTAAGGGAGATTTGTTTGTTAAGCATCACCACATTGATTACATGTACTCCACTACATTCATCCTCCATTGTCCCTTTCTATCTTCATGAAATGTGATAGAAGAAAGGTTAGAGAATCATATGTTCTCTCCTTTTCCTGCTACATTTGCTGGTTGGATTCATATCATAGTATTCATTATCCTGTTTTTTTGCTGAAACCTGGTTTACCCCTCTTTAGTCTTATTTACTTGGTTACGCTTCTCCCATCCCTATATTATTTTTTATTATATTTCCCTTGCTTCCTACCATTTTATCAAGAGAGGATAAGTACCAAATATCTGGGACTAGTAGAAGGAATGGAGTAGATTATTTTTAATTTCTGAAGACACAATGTGGCTTTGGACGTTAGATGTCATCTACTGGTGGAGACTATTGAAGACATAGGTTATTATACGTTCATAACTGTCAGAGTGGAAATAAGACATTCTTTAGGTAGGGAGGTAGGGTTAGTGGGGAGTGTAGGGGAGAGGAAGTCCTCTACAGGAAGCACTCCTTCATGACTGGAGCAGGGTACCCTACTCATATGCAGTGACGTCAGAATCGTTGCAAATCTCTGAGGTTATGGTTGGGGTGTTTGGAGGGTTTTATACCTTCTGGGGCACAGCCATTGAGGAGTTGTTGGTGCCCGACTTTTGTTTACCATATTCTTCGTAAAGAGTATTCTATGGAAAATATTGTTTTACTATAGTGTCTAGTACTCCTCTAGCAGACTTGACTCCTGAAGGTGCTCTGTCATTGGTCCCCCTGAAGTATTTTGTGAATTGCGATGCTTACTTTTTGTATCGCTCGAGCTTGGTCTTTCTTGAGGAATTATTCACAGGAGTCCTTATCTCAATTCTCCATAGGAGTTGCCTCAGTGTCGTGAAATTTAGGCAAAGGAATCCAGAGCAAACTGAGTATCCCTTCATCTCCCTTTTAGTAATATCCTTCTGGACTCTTGTCTTGATATGTAATGACTGTAATCGGAAGATTTTTATTATTCCACCCTCTTTCCTGTAAAGTTACTTGTTTGTACTATTTGCAATATATATTCTGTTCACCTAAATAAAATCCGAACAAAGGACAGTGTGATGGCATCTCTTTGCATAACTTTTTAAATCTCAATTTCCACCTGAATGATATTGTTTAAAAATTTGCGTAACATACACTAGACATGAAGGCACGTGATGTATTTTTTCCCACTTTGGCAATCAATAATGTAACACGGGTGAAGTGGAATGAAAATCACTAAATATACAAGTAAGCATTATTCCTAAATTTAATAATTGCAGCAAATTTTATACATTGTAAGGAAACAGTACTTAGAAGGGCAGGTTCCTCCTTAATAAAATATATTACCCTAGGACTTTATTTTTACCCTAACTTCTGAAGTTATTGTTTATGATATCTACGTGCAGGTTTTTTGTTTTATAAAAATTGAATTTGTCATTAATGATAACATTCTTTAGATCATCTGTAAAATAAATGAATTTTTTCAGTTTCATAAAGTTAAAAATGCTACGTATGAGCCTTTTTATTGGCTTGCCACTCTAAAGAGTGAAACTACTTCCCCTGATGTAGTAAAGAGGTCATTATATTTCCGACTCATTTTTCCCTTGCCTATGTTGGTGGCCGAGTTTTTGTACACCAATACATCTTTTACTTTTTGTGTGTTTCAGGTTACTTGTATAAATATATTGGTATTAATTCCTTGGGTCTCTATCCTTGTGCTGCTAAGCCCTTCAACATAATCATAGTAATGCTCTCATTGGTTTGGTTCACTTCTGTTATTTTCATATTCCTGCCTCTGTTGTTATTTGTGTGCACAGTTTATGCTGCATGGTGTGATTCTTAGTTAAGTGGATGGTATCCTGTATTACCCAGGTTGATTAGGTATTTATTAAGCTGCTTTGCTGTGTTATATTTTAAAATTCACACCTATGCTTGGCTGTGTCTATGAAGTCAGATTCATTTGAATTTAGGTGCTGTAATGTTGAATGGTTGACCAAAGGGGAGACTGTTCCTACCAAATCTGCTGTTAGAGGAATCAGATTATTGTATTAAATAAATTTGATATGTGATTGGTGGTCTGATGTTAAGTCACTTAAAAATTGTTTAAAATATTCACTTTATTAGCTCTGCCTACTTCTGATTTTTTACTTGAATTGTCTGATGTGATAAGTATCATATAATTGGAGGAATTCATTCGATGGGAATTGGACTAATTAAAAGTCTTTCATGGGTATGGCTTGAAAGCCACAGGTAGTTGAATCGGGTTGGTCGGTTGTTGGCTGTGGAGTAATACATGATTGGCCATTGTAGCTTTTGCTATTGAACATTAATGCAGTCGAGGTGTTATAAGAGGCATGTTAAGTGCTAGAAGGAAGGTATGAAGATAGATAGGTAGTAAAGTCAGTAAGATGTGCTAATGACCAGGCATTGGTTAGTCAGTCTTCCAAAGTGGTGCTAGAGACTTATAGTAAGAATTATAGTAAGTGAAGTCCCTCATTGAGGAACAGTCATAATTCAGAAAGAAAGCCAATTTATCATTGTTGGTAGTATGCTGGAGGAAATTGAACATAGTGTTTAAGATATTCAAGGGACAGGAGCATCATTAAGGGACACTGTCATGACTGGGAGAAAATAAGTGATCGGAACCTTGACTTGGATTTATTTTGACTGGGTTGAGTGTGGCGTAAACGCCGACAATGTTGAGACAACCTTGTGACAATGTTAAGAAAAGATGAGGTAAAGAGTGAACTGTAGAGTATATATCCCTATGGTGCAGGACAAGGGGCTCCGAGGAAATAGGCTGCTGGTATGTAAGATGAGGATGTGGAGGAGTTGCAATGGATGGAAAGGAAAATGAGCTAAAGAGAGTCTGGTTGGAACAGGTGATGAGGTGGGAGGGTATGAAGGCTGTTGTGGGTGGATGTGGGGTGTGTGAGAGTTGGCTTTATGGCTGGGGTTAAGAGATATGGGACGTGTGACTGAAGACGAAATGGCTTCTGGGGAATAGGATGTTCACTTTTAAAAGGTCGATATAGGTATTCCTAATTGGAACAGCATAGGTGTTCCCAATTTATGGAAAGCTTGTAAAAGCTGTTTTGTTGGCTAGCACTCCTGTATTGAATATGCCCATTTGCCAAAAGGGAATGTTCATAGTGGTAAAAATATTAATACCAGCAGAAAGATGGTGTATGAGTAAGGTGCAGAAGAAATTGCCTGTAATGTAGTAATGTGGAACAACTAACTCTTTCATTGATAACTCTCATGTAATCTGACCAGCTTATGTAACAGACACAACACCTCAATTAACATAGGGTTACATGTACTTACCATCATATCTTATGGTTGAAATTTACTAGGTCTTAATGTAATTGGATAGTATGTCCTTTTTTAGGCATATATATTAAGCCACCTTCAATCTTCTGGCAAATATTTCTGCTATTTTCAACCATGTAGTGTATGCTGCACAACTTGAGGACCTTCTTGTTCTCCATGAATAATTGCTAATATTGTTTTTTTTTAATACCAATAGCTTTAATGTGCAAAGGTATAGTACATTTAAAAAAATATCCATGATGTCTTTAAGCGATTAGTAGTATGCTTCATACAATTTGTCACAGTTACTAATAGGTATTAAACAAATTATTATGCAGTGATTCACTCTCATACTTCATTTACCTAAAGCTGCAGTTTTCTCTAGTGCCTAAGATTAATTACCACCCATAGTGGAAAAGGCTCATAATGGGATGTCATTTTCTCCAAAGTAGCACTTAATTAGGCAAGCAAGTTTAGCTATAGTCTCTGTCACTCAAGATGCTATGCAGTTGATCATAAAGCACCTAATATAATAACCATAGGAAAGAAATTGTTAATATGTAAATGTTCAGTTCATTCATTCAGGGTATTCTATCTCATATAGGGCCTTCTGGATCTGGAGCTTCAACAATGCTCGTTGCTTGGCAGTCAGTCTTTGCATTGATGCTGCAATGCTGGAACAAAATAGTTCATCTTCTGTTTGCTTTTTCCACCCACACTGACAACCACACTTGTTTCCAGTTGGAATATTATGTTTTGACGCAATTTTAGCTTTGAAATCTGTGATGTGATCATCTCTATCCTTGCTCTCGGATGTAGATGCTGTGACATGGTTCATGTCAATTGGTGCACTGGTATGGATAGGTTTTTTTTCGCTCTCACTTACAATTACCATATTTGTTCCACTGTGCACTCCACTTGTGATTGTGGCCTCACTTTGGTGTGGTGTTATTATGGTTGTCACGGGTGTACTAGTGATTGCTGTGTTTGTTGGGTAGCTGCTACTGTTTCTACGTAGTCTTTTAAGAACTGTGTTGTCTGTTCTGGCTCTGGATTGTGATTCTTCCATAAACCTTTTCTTGGATCTTGACTCATCGTCAGTGTCACTGGAACCAATATCGAAGGTTAGGGAGTTGTCCTCATCATTGCTGAGAGGGTCCTTTACTCGACCTGTACTTGTTTCTCCACACTCACTTGATGTTTCATCTTGATTTGAGGGCTGAGGCTGAATATTCTGGGGCAGGTTGGTATGGCCTATACTTGGCAATAGCCAAATTGGTGCACTCAGGGAGGTGGTTGCAATTTGCATGTTTGAGTGTTCATCCTGGCCTGCGTTTAGGTAGAGTAGGCTCTTCGACCGATTCATGCTTGAAGATATAAAAATAAGAGATAATTAGTAATTCATATTTAAAAATTGCATAAGGTCTAAAACTAGCTTATTTTTGTTCCAGCTGTTAATGTTGTTCTCAGTAATTGGTGAAATTAAATTTACCCCAAGATTTAATTCTAATATTTTCGGTAAGATACTGACAGCAGTAGAATGGTTCACATGTTACTTTGATTATACATTGTTGTGCCACTATGAAGGCTGAAAGATTATTATGATCACATTATGTGAAGGAAGATATGCTCTAATGAAGCTCACAGAATTAAAATGTGATTTGGAGCCATTGTCCTAGATTTGGTGAATGGCAATTACTTCGATAAGTATGACCAGTGTCTACTACATGGTTACTATTGAGATTAAGATTTCCATGAGTCAGTTAACTTATTTGCTCCTTGTAAATAGGCATACATTAATAAGAAACTTGAAATCAAGTTTTAGAGTAAATGGGTGTTTTACAGTGAACTGCTCATTGAGATACCATTGAGTATGAGTAATATTACCAGCAGCAAGATGGTGTACTGAGTAAGGTAAAGAAGAGGGGAATAGGTCTTACTTTCTGTGGAAAACGAAGTTCCAGAGGAAGTACATCTCCTTCATAAGGTGCCATGACCCAGGCTTCTGTCCATCCTTTTCATGGTCATCATCGCTGCCAATAGTTTCGCCATGGTTGGACATTATTATTTTCTTCCTTTCTCTTGCAAATCTTTCCCTCAAGGATTTCCACCGCATTTTGCATTCCCTTACTGAAAATTAATGGGATATAGCATTAATGTAATGAGAGAAGGTGATAAGACTAAGAGAGACGTCTTGGTTCGCCAGTTAAACCATTTTACGTTATGGTCAGCTCATGCTTCGCCTGACTTCGGTGACGTACTGCTCATGTGAGAACTGATTATGCCTGAAGGCCGGTTGAGGGGTGCCTACCGAAAGGACTCAGTAAACACTTACATGCTTCCAAGTTGCGTAAATGGGTGTGAAATAGATGAGATAACCAATGCTAACTCTTACGTGCATCTACATGTACGTAATACCCAGCGAGCCACCACGAGGGTGTGTGGCAGGGGGTGAAGATCACCAAACA
This sequence comes from Ceriagrion tenellum, assembly GCA_963169105.1. Classification (NCBI taxonomy): domain Eukaryota; kingdom Metazoa; phylum Arthropoda; class Insecta; order Odonata; family Coenagrionidae; genus Ceriagrion; species Ceriagrion tenellum. The sequence goes on along the minus strand of OY720635.1, from coordinate 141,087,682 downwards.
TGCACTATTGACATGCAACTAGGATATTTAAGGGAGACATGCTAGATAACAGGGTCACATGCAGCTAGATGGTTAGTATCTACATAATAAAAAGGGATTTTATTGGTTGTTATTATGCATCATACACTACAGATTACTCTAACTATATTTCACCTACCTAACCCTTTGCTACGCTTCCTATTGTTCTCTCTTAAGGTACGCGGGAAAAATAACATTTTAAATCTATCGGTACGACAGTCTATCTCTCTAATCTTGTAAATCTGATCAAACCTAGCATAATAAGCAGGGATTCTCAATATATATCTAACGTCATCAGTGAACAAATCGGTTTCGAATTTACTTGAAAGGTTTAACCTAAATTTTAGCCTGCGTTCTGATAGTAATTCCCATCCCTAGTTATTCTATTAAATTCGTAACACTTATACAATTAACGGCCTTTAACAAATCTAGCGGATCTCCTTTGCACACGCTCTAATTCTTTTATCACACCATCCTCGAGCGAATCCCATATACTACTCGATTTACTTGCCACAAACATCCCTGAAAAAGTTATTAAAGTTGAATGTATCATTAAAGTATTAAAATGTCGATGGAATAAGCGACCACAAGATAGTATATGTAAAATTTTCCCTCAGATTAGTGATACAGACAATGCATGGAAAGAGTACCTCCAAATTACGCGGTCACTTGTCAATAGATATATACCTCTTAAGTATAAGAGTGAGAATAGGGATCCAAGGTGGTACCACGCGGAGGTTAGAAAATGTTTAAAACGCCAACGAGTTAGCCACGCGAAACTAAGAAAAATGTGGCTAATAGCGACCTAAAAAATACTATCGAACATTATAAAATTTGTAAAGCAGCCGCAAAAACAGCCCTTAGAAAAGCATTTAGCGAATTCAAGAGAAAAGTACTTGGAGAACAACTAGAGGGAAATCCGATAGCATTTTGTTCGTATGTTAGGGAAGTACAGGGAACTAATAAGTCAATGGTTAATTCCTTGAAGAACGGTAGAGGCGAAATAGCAACTTCCTGTTTCGATAGGGCTAATTTTTTGAATCATTTTTTTTCAGAGAGTTTTTAATCAATCTACGCGTAGTTTCCGCGAAACCATACAAGACCGATTTCAACAACCAATGCCCCCGATCGTTATATCTTGTTGGGGAATCGTATCCTTACTAAGTAACATTAGCCCGAACAAGTCCTCAGGTCCTGATGAAATTCCAGCTCGTGTTTATAAAGAATTAGCTCTCGAAATGGCTCCGTATCTTAAAGTGGTATTTAAAAAATCCCTCGAAGATCACGCGGTACCCATAGACTGGAAGATAGCAAACGTGACCCCAATTTATAAAATCGGAGATAGGGAACAGCCATGTAATTATAGACCAATATCATTAACGTCACTATCATGTAAAATTATAGAGCATATAAGTCACATCAATAATGGGACACCTCGACAGCCAGGATTTATTGATAACGAACCAGCATGGGTTCAGAAAGGGACGGTCCTGCGAAACTCAATTAGGTCTTTTTGTTCATGATATTTTAGTTTCCGGAGAAGGTAACGTACAGGTAGACGCAGCGTTTCTTGACTTTAGGAAAGCTTCCCCACAAGGTTCCCCACTTTAAGTTACTCGAGAAGTTAGCATCATACGGGATATACAGTAATATAGTAGGCTGGATAGGAGGCTTCTTACACGAACGCGTTCAAAGGGTGGTATTAGATGGTGTCAGCTCGGGCGAAGTAAAAGTTACATCGGGTGTTCCCCAGGGAAGCGTGATAGGCCCAATTTTATTTCTTCCCTACTTAAGTGACTTGAATGCAGTAGTAAAAAATAGCAAGCTCTGTTTTTTTTCCGATGATGCAGTAGTGTATAAGGAAATTAGAAATGGAGAGAACAGTCAGTCTTTAGCTAAGGATTTAGATGCGATTGATGAGTGGTGTGATAATTGGCAGCTAGAATTAAATTTGAAGACATGCGCGATAATGAACTTTTAGAAAAAGAATGGCTTTCCCTGGAATAATTATTGCATCGAAGGAAAGAAAATATGTAACGTAAAATCTATTAAATACTTAGGTGTCACCATCACTGAAGACATGTCATGGGGGAAACACATCAGGGAAATTACTAGTGTAGCAAACCGTAGATAAGGATTCGTAAAAAGGGTTCTAGCCAAATGCGATGAGAGAGTGCGAGAAAGATTCTATTTTACACTTGCCAGGCCTCATTTAGAATCTGCGGATCTCCTTTGCCCGCGCTCTAATGCTTTTATCATACCTTCCTCGTACGGATCCCATATACTAGCGGCATATTCTAAATGAGGCCTGACAAGTGTAAAATAGCTTCTTTCTCGTACTCTAGTCATTTACGTAGAGAAGTCATTCAGGTCATTTACGTAGAGAAGAAATAAAATTGGACCTATCACGCTTCCCTGGGGAACACCCGATGTAACTTTTACGTAGTTGTTACCTAAACGATTGCCGAAGGTCAAGGGTGCATACAGTTTCTTTCTGGTTTTAAATGCACTACGATGCTTGTGTTATTATTCGCCGGGAAAGTGTAACATCGTACACTAGGATGCTTGTTAGTGTTGCGGCCTGAAAGGGAACTTCCATTTCGGATGCCAGTCGATTATATGATGTTGCCTTGTTATCCATCGTTGCTGTTAAGGGTACATATCATCCATCATTCAATGGAGGGTGTTATCAAGCCCAGGGTTACGGACGCCGCACGTGCTCTTACAGTCCTGGGCCTGCCGCAACAAGTCTTCCGCGCGATCGATAAAACGTAGTAGTGACTGCGCGGAGTGTTGGTGGACTCGGAACTAAGTCGTTTTGCTATTCTGTTACCCGCCGTCCGCCTGACTATAGCAGTAGTTGGCGAATAATGCAATCCTGCGTGTCGTATTTAACGGTGTTCATCGGTAAAACGTCTCCGGGAAAGTGACTACTTGCGTCAGTCTCCTGGTAGAAAGGTCGGCAAAGGCCCGAGTAAACGGTATTTCCATGTCAAAACTACGCGGTCGAACGCTAGATTTGTGGATGGTGACTAAAAATAGGGATTGTATCGCTGCCAGATTCGAGACTCCCGCCTGACCGCAGCGTATAAAGTTTTTTTAAGTAAATAAACGAACAACATGTACCTGCCGCATCGTTTTTATTTTCTAACGGAGCTCTTCCTTCTGATTTGTTTTGAGTTTCACTGAGACTACAGTGATAATGCCTTGCTACTTGTATTTTAGATTTATTGGATTTGCCGTATTTTTGAATTACCTGTTTTCGGTGCAAGTTTCTCTAAAGCACATTTCACACAGGGCATGAAATTGCACAATCTGACGTATGTACGAACGTGCATTCCAAATTGCATCGTGTAAAACGGTGAATTGCTAGAATGCATGCGCGAATGTATGAACGCAAGATGGCAAATTGCCCCTGCTCTATCTGCAATTGCTTTTGCATGCCAGATTGAGGAAAAAGTGCAGTTCAAAATTGTGCAAGTTCGTGCCCCGTGTAAAACAGACTTAATACTTTCCTTCTGCGCTGTGGGTTTTCCGCCCCGCTATTGTCTCAGGCTTATATCAACCACCGCACACCGCAGTTTTTATTTCCAAAGCTGATTTGATGGGAGAATCTACGAGGTCTCCAAGTTCGAAGACCTAAAGCGTGTGAAATGCGCACATCAGAGGTTAGGAGAACGTTCTCTTTCTCCGGGCCGCCTGTAGCTTCCCCTCGTGTAGTCCATTCCCCATCTAATTCTATTAGCTAGCTTTACAGGACTCCCCTTTCTGCCCCGGATACGCTACGTGGCTTAAGGCCTGGTTACTCGATACATTAACTTATACGTGTTCATGCACGTATTCGTGAACCGAATAGAGTAGGTACTATTTTCCTGTTCACGCTTTCGTGCATTCATACAAGTCGGTGTGGTTACATGGTGAATTTTCGCGTTCATTCACGCGTTCATGCATTCGCGCATAAAGTCGTACGGGTTAATTATCGTGTAACCAGGGCTTTATGCTTGGTCATTTGCTTCAGAATCTTGGCCTTGACAACGTAACCATAATCCCGTACGTTGTATTATTTAAGTGCGTTGCTTCTGTACGAGTTAGTCGTCGAGAAGTATGCCTCATTGTTTCAGACTTTAGCCTGTCTTGATAAGTTGCTGATATTATCGCGCCATTTGTTATCTTCGAGGTTGATGGTTACAGGTTGATGGTTACTACTTCCATGTTATAGCTGGTTTAATTTCTTTAGCGAGTGAAGTTAATTTTTTCGTTCAGCTGGCTATTGCATGGAGCGAATTCTATAGCAATTACCCTCTGGAGTAAGGTTGTCTGCGTCACACTTCTGGTCATTAGTACCAGGCGCTGTCGGACGGTTAGGTGGGTAGTGAGCTCACCCGTTGAACAGCTCTTGGAGTTTAGCTGTGGCTTTTGGTTTAGAGTAAATTTACTTGGAGCTGAGTAGGTGAATCTAACTTGGAGTTCAAACGCCATAACTTCAGCGTTCTTGTCAGAGTAATCCGGCAGTGTAGGTGATTCTGAATTAAGTGTGACGAATGTGGTTTGCCTCTTTTAGTTTATGTTTGGCGTGCGCTCTGGGGTCGATAAGTGTCACAACCAACTCTGTGCTGGAAATGTGTCCTGAGTGGCTCGGGGAACTTCAAGTTATTTTCCAGCAGATTCTTTTTAGCTCCGAGGCCAGACGCGATTGGCCATGGACACTCAGGGCGCATACGTTGTGAACTGGGAAGGGAAAAACAGAGTATGGGGAAGGACATAGATGACTCAGATAACGCCCCCAGACATTCCCAGACACGTGCTGAGTACCGCTGCATTTTTTCTGTCCGCCTCTTCCCTTAGGCACGCGTGTCCCTCAATCCGTGCACTCTCGCCTGGCCTTAGTGCTTCTTCCTCGTCTCATCTCCGTTTTTCTTTTACTTCCGTGTCCATCCTCACCTCCCTAAGCATCAAATATAACCAACAGGAAATTCGGTCGTTGCTGCGATTTCCCTGGTGAGCCTACGTATTATTGGTCTCGAAGGTTGTTGAATCAAGCAAGGGTAGGAATAAGGGTGAAAATATTGAAGAATCGAACTTGATTTTGCCGTTTTTAAATGTTTAAGTGTCTTCATTGGGGGATTTAGTGGCGATTATGGGCCTCTCACGTTATATTTTTATCATAGTTTTTGAGTCCATTTTATGGCTGGATTCTGCTCGTGGTTATTTCATGGTCGTGAAGGGTACTAAAATGATTTACAAACATTTGTTTTACATTTACAAACAACACTAAAGTGACATTGAATTATTACAAACCCTCGTTCAATTCGGACTTAAAAAATGTTGTCTGGTGCGGAAAAATTATTTCAATTTATTTATTGTCAGAAGGTATCAATAAATCGCGCTATGCTGCAGTTTTTTTATCGTTTTCTGTGTGTGTACGGTCTTCAGTGTTGATTTTCATTTGTACCCACTCTGTGTTTTCCTTTGAATTTGCAGTGTAGTTCATCGCTTCAGTTTCTCTAACGGACAGTTCTTTGTCATCATTTTACTCGTCGATTCTCGGTTTGTGTTTGCTTTGGAGTGGGCCGTTTACCGCAAGGGTGGTCAAGTGCGCCACCAAAACTTCTTGGCTTCGTGGATCACTTAGCATCCGCTAAGCATGAGCTGTTGTGAACACGACCGGCACCTTTTGAGCGCTTTGTTGCTGCAGGACTGTGGTTGAGGCCAGAGCGGCGCCTGAAGAGGAAACTAAAATAAAAACGACCAGTTTTCCCGCGTAGCATTTAGAACTAAGGTCCGGATTTGATGGATAGCGTCCAGAGGAAAGTGGTGGTTGTGGATGAAATTATGAATAATCCAGGCACATTCGTGCAGGTATTAGTGAATGCTATATCAAAAGTCATCAAGCTGGATTGAGTTGACCATAATGCCTATCGATCCCAATTTTTTATATATACTGGAGGGCAAAATAGAACAAAGAAAGTCTCCAAAATCTATAAACAATTGGCACCCCGTCAGAAAGCACCAAACTTACTGTGTTGGTATGCTGGGAAACCACAGCCTCTCTACCAAGAATACCCCCTTGTGATGGTTTACGGGAATGTTACTTCCTCGCCAGGGACCAACGCAGACGCACAAAAACAACCCAAATAGGATCCTTTGCAAGGGCTAATGGGACCCCGCTAAGGATGCTTGGGTCATAACCTGGGATCCTTCACAGGGCTAATGAGACCCCACTAATGAAGCCCGGTTATTTACGCAAGCACACAAACAAGTGTGCTTGGGGCTAGTGTGCCCTTGTTGGGGCTTGTGTGCCCTTGGGGCCTTTTCGTGTCACTTTTTTGTCTTAGTTTAATGCACATCTATTTATTTTTCGGTGATGTATCAAGGCTGGAGGTTTTCGTTTTTTACGGGTTTAACTAATGAAGCCCGGTTATTTACGCAAGCACACAAACAAGTGTGCTTGGGGCTAGTGTGCCCTTGTTGGGGCTTGTGTGCCCTTGGGGCCTTTTCGTGTCACTTTTTTGTCTTAGTTTAATGCACATCTATTTATTTTTCGGTGATGTATCGAAGGCTGGAGGTTTTCGTTTTTTACGGGTTTAACTAACGACTAGGTTTCTAATGTTCCTAATATGGTTTGGTTACTTTCGTCTTGTCGGGTAGATGACATGTTTTCCATTTTTCGTATCCCAATCTTCACTTCTCTTCATTCTGGTACTATTTTCTGCAATTTCTCACATGATATTTCTAGTCGTTCCTTTCCGAACAGGAATCAGCTTGGACGATATGTAATTGTTGAAAGTATAGTCGTTGACCCATTAAGGTGCTCCATGTATGATACAATAGTTTTAATTCTTTGTATGTGACCCTCAAACAACTACATCTTAGGGATGTACCGTCCTCTGTTTTTGCCCTGAGGATTTATAAACGTGCTCATTTAATTTTGTGGTAACTTCATGTCCAAAATTATTTCATGAATTCCTCTCGATCTTATGAGCTTTAGTTGCTCAACTTCCGCTTCAAGTCCTTAAAGCAGCACTCCCAGTGCTATGGTCGTTTCCTTACAGCCACCGCTGTATGTTCTGCTTTCTCATGTCTCATCCACGGTTGCATACCGTGCTGTTATTTATATTGACTATGTGTTTTCTTGCCATTCTTACTTTGAAAACGGAAATGCTCGATAATACTCTGGATTTTATCAGCATTTTTCCTGTAGTGCCACGGATGAATCCGTCAGTTCTCGATGGATCTCAGGTTTGAGAGGTAGAAAGTGCCAAAAATGCGAGTAATAATAATGTTTTAGTGAAAGCATCAGCCAACAAAATACAGTTTAGTCGTAGAAGGGAATTTTGGCTTGCTGGTGTTGTACGAGGATTCACCTATACCCTGGAGATCCGTCGTTTGCTTAATGTGTTAAAACGGGGATTGCACTAAATTTCAGCTCACTCTGTCTCAGGGGTAATATGGGTTATTACATCCTCGGAGTAATCATCAGGTACTCTTGAGAATTGCATTGAAAAGGACAATGAACAGATGTGCATGATGTCAGGGTTTCCGGTTTCTGGTAAAGCCATGATCGCTCGAAAATGATCGTGTGACTCGAACAAAGTCAGGGATGGCTCCAGCGATAGGGATGCTTATAGCTTTTTCCATCCCTGGGCACGTCCCTTTTTCCGTCCCTGGAGGCATCGCTGACTCCACCATTTAGCCAATCAGAGTGCTCGGCCGCAGAGAGCGACTCCAACGCCACGTTCGGCTTTCAATGGAATGAGAGTAGTAAACATAGAAATTATGCGAAAAGGGACGGTCAAAATGACCGTGTGATTCAGAAAATGATAGCTCGAGCTATCATTGTCACGGTCCCTGAAAAGCTATCATTGGAGCTATCCCTTAAAAGGGACGGAAAAAATGATCGTGTGATTCAGGCTTTAGACTTGACACAATGGGTGAGCCGTCTGCGTCTAACATCCTATGGAGGAATACCTGAGTACTGGGTCTTCTCTGGGTATTGTTATTCGAGGGAAGTATGGAAGAAGTTAGGCTTTCAAGGAGAGTGAGGGTGTTTATGGACAGGGGAATGTCGATGATAACTTAGAAAGTTCGGGGAAGAATCTTATACTCATTGTTATCATTTGCCCGTCTCAATTAAATTTTCGACATTCTCTTCTCTAGCCGACAAATCAACTTTTCTCCCTCGTCCAATGAAATGTTTTTATGGCCTCTAAGATATTGCTTTTCATGGTATGTTGAAATAAACTAAAGCCGTTGTCTTCAAATCTTCTGGCTTCCTTTCTTTTAAATAACGATTGTTCCCTTCAGTCTTGAGTAAGAGACACCTAAATTTTTGGAAGGATTTCGTATCGATACTTCCGCATAGAGATTGCGCAATAACATTTTACTGAAGCCCTGTGTTAGGAGAAAAGGGGTAATTAGCGTCAAGGGATATCTTATTTCGGTGAATCCCGAGGGTAAAAATTGGTCCCGACGCCATGGGTATTCGTTAAAAATTCCGTTATGCCGCCATTAAACTTAAGTTTTATAAGCGAGTTCTAATAAAAAATACCACCGTAGCGTAGCGGCGTGTGCTCCATTGTGCGGCGTTCTACCAAGAATATATTAATGGCTACGTTTTATCTGGATTACCAAATATTTGGAAGCACATACTTTTGAAGTGAATCACCTGAAAGCCGTCGTCGGTGGTTTTAATGCTTATTTTACACGATCTCATAAAATTGATAGTTTTGCGTAGTTTTTTATCACGTAGGTATATTTTTTCAGTTTTGAAGGTTTCCTTAATACAAGTTTAGCTTGCCCCATTGTACGACGTCGCCCACTGAGTGCACCACTGGAATGCTAACGCAGAAGAATTATTCCTTCCTAGTGGATGCAGCGGGATCGAGAGCATGGACCATGATCGAACCTGAATTTTTAAGGAATTATCACGCAAGATGTAGATACTCTTTAAGCGGTTGATTTAATCGTGAATTGGACTGGTCTTGCTTTAAAGATGCTGCGTTAAACTTTTTAAAGCAACTAGACTCAAGGCCGCGGCCGCCTTTAAAGGTCTCGTGTCATCCCCACGTGACGTAAATTTTGGAAGTACGATGCAGATGCAGGTGAAAGCGTGGGAGTGGGGGGAGGGAAGAAAGGGAATCGTATTTTCCTTCGGTTGGCCATATCCGATCGATGCGTCGGCCCACTCCTCCACCGCGTGTTCGAGGGTGTTTGGCGGCAAAGCGGCCACCCCTACCGCCCCTCCGCATTCCGTCAAGTGGCACGGGCGTGCCGTGCTGCACGCATGAGGGCAGAGGGTGTTACCTCGTGACGCGCATCCACCTGGGAGCTGATCCCACCACTTCCCTCCACTGCGGCTGGTTGGTCGGTCAGGCGGGGAGTGGTTTTGGCTTCGGCCGTTACTCTCGTCGAGAAATGTTCTCGCCGCCACTTTTACTGTCCGCCATCCCGTCCGTGAAAATAAAGGCCAGACATCCTGCGGTGGCTGCCCTTCGACCCTCTCCTCGCTCTATCGGACAAGTTTGAGGCGATGCCTGCGGAACCATTTCAACCCCATAGAATGGATGCCGAGAAGTTCCTTTCCTTTCGGTTCAGCTGTGATGGCGTGTCGTTTTTTTTTATTTTCAACTTGACCTGTCGTGGTCGCTGCCTTAACTATTCATTGCCAAATAACTCCCTAGTGCGATGAAGTCCGGACTGATTAGTCGGGATACTCAAGTTTGTTTGCCTCGCCATGAAAGATGCTGAAATGTCTACTCGTGCTTAACTGGTGATTAATCATAACTATTTACAGAAGTCTATGATTCCACTTCGTAAAGGGTTCACTCATAATACTCCTTTCAATCTCTAAGAAGTAATTTCATTTGGTCGAGAGTATTGGCCGTGGTTTATTGGTGCACTATTATTATTCGATTAAAGCGTAGACCAAGCAACATTAAGGTGTATTCGCAATTTGAGCTCTACAATCGGCTTTCGCCGAAATTGTCCTCTCATCCCTCATATCTCGGCCACTCCTTTTCCCCTACAACTAAATGCCCCGCGTATTTGTCGCTAAGGCTCATTACGCTACATGATTCAGTAAGCGGTTACCACGGAAATGGAATCCGCTCAATATATCGCCGGAATTCGTTCATTCCCTTACGTGATTCGCTTCTGAGGCTGTGACCGTGACCTTCAGTGTGCGCGCCACCTTTCGCGCTGTCTCGAGCCGGAACAACTGGTTCGAAAGTCATTACGTGTAGTGTTACAACTTTCGGGAGTACCTAAATAATTGGGAACTCAGGGAAATGCGAGCTGGTTGTTCGTGAATTTATACGCGTTCGATATTGAGGGAATACTGGGTGATCATCTCGTTTGAGCGTCGACGATGCACATCTGTTATCCTTCATTTAACGTTTCGACTGCCCAAATCAATTTGAATTGGATGTCGCTGAGGATGTTACCATTACTTTTGAAATTCCTGTAGAAATAAATAAAGTAAAATATATCGAGAATATTTATATGAGATTTTGTCGTGATTCTTCATCCGTTGGGCCACGGGGTAGTTGGATGCTTTTGAAACTGGTTGCTCTTTCCCTGGAGCGAATATCACTCCGGAAAAGCCGTATTACCCTCCGCGTGCCATTGTGCCTCGGCATCTAACGAATGTCTTCCTGCGATGTGCCCGTAGCCTTCTACCTCTTTCACCTTCGCTTCTTGTCACGCCTCTTCTCCTACCAAGCGGTGAAGTGAACATTACCATTTGTCGAAATTGAATTGCTCCAAATCTCAGTACCCATGAAATGGTTGAATGTCTTCTTCCATATGCTGTTTTTTCCTAGACGAACGTGTGAATCTGTCTCGCGGGAATTACTTTTGGTGCGCGCGGTTGCTGAAAATATTTTGAACAATTTATTTTTAATGAAATTATTAAATTATGTCAAAGAAAAACACGTTTACAACTCACTGACCTGAGTGATTCAAGTTTTGAATTGAACTAAGGAAACTTGCGTATATATTTTCGGTGCCCGACCGTATATATTTTTCCTTTTATCCGAAATGGGCTACTTAAGATTATTTCCTATCCGAAAACGTCTGTGGTCCAGGAGTATCATCAGTTTACACTGTTAAAATATTCAAAATGTGCTGCGTGATCGGCCAAAAGCACCGCATGTGCAACGAGTTGTAAGCAAAGAGCAAAACGGTGCAGACATTTTGCCGCTAAAATTCACCAACTTTGTACTTAATCTGATTGTATCTCGCTTCTCAGTATTTAGGTCGGTTTCGGACCCGCTGTGGGCGAGTTCAGAATGTGGTCACTAAAGGCGCGTGCCCTCTCTTGGCTCCCAGTCAAGAACTTAAACCAAAATAAAAGAGGTTTGAGTGGAGTGAGGAGGGGGCCCAGTCTTTCTCGTCTCGCGCCTCCATACTCGCAAACTCTCTCTGCATGTTATCTTCGTAATATCGTTGCCAGGCGTATTATATAGTGAAAATATCGCTATAAATCTTCTGAAATAGAGCGATGGCTATTTGAACATCTTGTAGAATGTATTATTTGCGCCAATTACGGTCGTCAAACTCGCAATTTAGCCAGCGGTTTATGTGTGCGGCGCGACGTTATCGAATCACTCGCATTACCTATCAAATGAGAGTGGTTCGATAAAGGAAGGGGCCACTCAAAGCGGGTGTTCGGCCCGTCGATTGTGGGAGGGAGGGGAAACGATATCCCCTCCTCTTCCTCAGCTGATTTTCAAGAAATCTATAATGGTGAGAAGCCTCCCCCTAAAACATCGCGACTGCATTACCTCTTTAAGATGAGCCTATTTATTATCGACCCTTCTCATGCAAAATCCACGTCCTGGTGAAATTAAAAGCGTTTACACTGAACTTCATTAGGAATGTCCGCGTATAACACTAGTGCGGTCGGCCGTGTGCTCGGCCGAGGCATGCCGGTCGCAGCGTGAGCTCTCTCGCACATGATCCTCTCGGAACTGCCTTTCGCCTGCGGAGGAACCTCCCACTCCTCACTGCTCGTAGTTTCCCACCACGCGTGCTTACATATCGCGTCTTGAGCATGTGATGACATCGGAGCTATCTGCGCATGCGCTATTAAGTATCCAATCACAGTCCCTACTCTTGAAGTAAAAGACATTGCTCTTCACAAAAGAATGTTTCCTTGCGCAGGCGCGCCGGTACCTGGCGTTCAGTTTTTTTAAACAAGTCGACGGCATGCCATACAGGGAGAAGCGTGGAACACGAGCGGTAGCTTAGGTGATAGGTTAGCGAAAGATTGGGAATGATGAAAGGGTATTGTACCTACCTGTATAGCCTAGGGTTTTGGCGATGAAGTTCCATGTAGACTCCTTAGCGTTAACATCCCTATTCTCTGGCACTCCAGGATCGTATAATAGAGGATGATTCTTGATTTCAGCTATCAGCTTGCGATCGTCGATCATTGCTGATTGCTCTGCCAACTTCACGATGCTAAGTTGATAGTATATAATTATTAAAACCGTTATCAGGTGAAAGTGAACTGTTGTACAATGCTTTTCCGTGCTTGGAATTAACGTGGCTTCCGTCGCGTCAATATGGCCTCGGCCTGCCTGGCTTGACTCTACGTTCCTACGTTAGCGTCGGCAGTCGGCGTGTGCGAAACCCTCGCGCATGCGCCGTAGCGAGTAGCCTCCCGTCTGGGTCTCGCCGCGAGCATGTCGCCGTCGCCGCTCTCCCCTTGCCTTCCCGCCGTCGAGGCCATAACGTCAGCGGTTAACTCCCCTGCCACCATCCCGCATGGCCGTTCCAGTCTCCCTGCCCTACGCAAGGGGGAGCTTAGCATCGGAATTGATCCGAACTGCGGCGCTCTGCTAGCGCGCGCAACATTCAAAGAGGCCGTGTTTCGCGGCGGTTCTCTTCCTACTTAAAATACGCTAGGGTGACGTACTCTTTGCTATTCATAACCAGAATGCAAACCATTTGAGTTTTGTATGCCATTATATCTTATTTCACTCAGGGCATATTATTGTATTTACTCATCCATTCTAATGGTTATTAACGGCGCAATGTCGAGCTTTTGAGTTTCTTCCATACGTCTGATTGTTACGGCTAAACCCCACCAGTAGACTCGTAAATGCGGGAGCAAGCACCAATTTGTTCAAAGAACCGCTGTTTGAGTATCCTGCGGTTCACTGCAATATTCTAATGTATTTCGGTACCCAAGTTTATTCAATAGATGTGGAATATGGAGGAGTGCGTTTTATACTTTGGAGCTGAGTATTTGTATTAGTGGTCATATCGAACGGTCACTGCTTTCCACCTCTGTTTCCTATCACATTTATTGGTAAAACAAGTGGTTGTTTCTGAAAGGTTAGCTATAATGTTCCTTGTGACGTTGAAGGTCGTCATGCAATGTTGTTTTAAGCCATGTTAGTTAGTTATCCTATTTTCTGTGGATAGAAAATGAGAATAGCGTTTTAATCCAAGTTCCGTATTACTTCAATTATTTTAAAGTTGGTATTACTATTAAGTCACTGAATTGGAAGCAAATTTCTTGACGTACTTGTTTTATTCTGCATCTATGATGCATACCTCGAACAAACCCAGAGTTTGAGGGGATTTCGTATAATTTGTTAATCTCCCATTAGAACGCTAAACAGTGGGTTAGGATGGTTTTATGGATGTACTTTGATTCGATGTCTCATGCTAGGTGACTTTCCAATAGCTATTTAGATTTGGGGAATGTTCCGCCGGTTTTTATGAAATCATTCCGTCGCCTTCATTCTCGCGCCGTCATATACTACGTTAAAATTAAAGGCGTTCGGTATCACTTCACACCGTTCCGCTATAGGTGGATAAAACGAATAATTTCAATTTAAAAAGAAATCATTTGTGTCTGATACTTAGTTTCCTCGCGTTGTATATGATCCACACTAATAATATCTACGGAAGTCGCTACCCGATTAAATTCCCGAATGTTATTAAATTGAGTAGTGACAAATATAAACTTTGATTCAGTTTTATGTTGGAGGTCATTTATTTTTTTTTCAACGAACCGTAAACGCTTGCCATCACATTCTCCCCAAGCGAGTGTAATTCCCGCAGGCTTAAATTCGTGGATACATATAATTCGTCGTAATTGAATTACGGAACTTCATTGCCACGTTTATTCAATTGGCGCTTTCGTACGACACGTAATCGTAACGATATAACTGAAAATTCGAAGTGCTCGATTTCAAACGAATTACGCACGATATTCTATCGTGCGTTTTTAAGCGTTGCCAACACAACTCGCTCCATTCCGTATTAGATATTCGTAGAGGAATGGATCCGTGCGTGGTGAACTCCCATTATTTTATATTTAAAAAAGTAGGAAAAGGAGGTGGGTTGTCCATCCCAGAAATGATGCTCGAAATGTTTACGGGGCGTACCGTAACTTGTATGGTTTATTGAGGAACGAACGAGATATTTTTATTTACCTACGAATATTTTTCTACCTCGTTTAGTGAGCTGGTTTTTCAGTTCCGAAGTGCTAATGATAATTGGCAAGATCTAGTGCACTTGTCATCGTTTTCCACTCCAGAAATCTTAATAATTGCTCTCAGATAAGTACAAGAAACTTCACATTCTGCAGAATCAATTGCAATTGAATCTATTGCTTAAGCCTAGGATTTAATTATTACATTATAGTCAGCCTGGAGTAGTTTCGGAGGCAGTCAACCCTACCCAAACGGACGACTCGCCAAGTCGCCCGTGTCCATCAGGAATGTAATGAGACAAGTCATGCGAGTCCTGAGAGATTACGATTTGACTAAGAACATTCACGACACATAAAATTACACAGTTTGAAGTCGCAGTCATAAATGGAATCAATTATTCTAGTGCTCTTACAAAACGCAAGACACAAATCGGATGCATGAGCGCGGGCTAAGTTACATTTTGTTTCCGGGAAACATTTTGTCACAACTTCTTATCCACATGGATATCAGCAGCAGTATTTGCTTTGGCGAACAACGCTTTTGGTGAACGGCCTGTATTGTCTATCTTACATGTAGTTACGTATTGTGATATGTTTTGCGTTGAAATCTTAATGTTTATGACAATATCCTCTTTACTCGCTCACTTGGAATGTATTTATTGCGTGCCATGATTTATGTGCATGTGACGTTCCTCCTTTCTGACATAATCTCCCGCCTCTGATTTTACGCTTAGAGCGATAAATGTCCCACCGCAGTGGATGTGACGGGTCGAGCTTTATTATTATTTTCTTGAAAATGGGACGCTGTGATAGGACGGATGGGACGGGAAAAGGGCAGGGCTTCGGGTTAGATAAGAGACAACCGCTGGAGATTCAGGAAGTTTTTCGTGGCTACAGTTAACTTTGTGTTGTCGTGCTGAATTGGCGTGTTCCAGGAATTTACAGCGGAAACGCCTTAGCGAGGCATTGCTCTATTGTGCGTCGCGGGCTCTGCTAACAAGTCATCGTTTAGTTCTCTCGCGTCTTCGCTATTCCTCGCGTGTTCTCCCCTCCAAACCCCCACTCATCGCGTTCGACTACCGCATTGAAATTACCAATTCCCTCCGCTTGCTTCATACAATGTATAGGTCTCCAGACCCTTTTGCGTATACAAAGTACAATGATGTTTGGTGGAGTTAAATGGGCCTTCTGAAATGTATTCATCCTTCAGGTAGTGCATCTGTCTATTTTCCTATATTGTGCGCAAAGTACAATTCTGAAGGCTGGTTTTGCTAGCTGTTATTGCTAGCCATAAATTCCTTTCCTAAGGCCTCCATAATTTCATTGTAAAGCCCTCGGCATGAGAGATTTCTTCAGGTAAAATGGGTTTAGTGTTTAACTCATGTATGTAATGTATTCGGCGCCATGTTTTAGACGTTTGCGTCAAAACGTTTGCGGGAGTTGATTGGTGGAACAGAGTGCTCACAAAGTAAAGCCTTGGTTTGGATTTATTGAAGCTCGCGACGGAAGGAGGTACAAGTCCACAAGATGTGTCATTGAGGATTGACGCGGTGGGGGCCAAAGGGTAGGGTTTCGTTGGACTTAGAACCCTCGGGCGTCTCTGGGCGGCTACCCAAGGCCATCTGACTCTGAAGACGCCTACGTCTGCATCACTGTGCTGGGGTATCGGCAGCAATGTGCATGTGTGTGCGTGGCCCTTATCCGCTCCCTCCTCCGCCGCACCGCTCCCCGCTTCGCGTTGGATGTCGTGGAGATGCGGGAAGGAACACTTCCGGCGTGTTTTGTGGAGGGGAGACGTACGCGGTTTGTTCGCGTTCGCTTCCATACGGCGGCTCGCTTTATCGCGCGTTACTGCGAATGTAACTAGCGTGGCCAACCGACACAGTGCGTCTTCCTCTCATCGTCGTCTTTGCCGTCCGCGAAATGTATGCATTGTATGTGATTGGCTGATGGTGAATGTATCGAGCTGTGACGTCAGGAGAAGCACGGAAGGTATGTTTAACCGTTCCTTGTCAGCGGAGACGTTCGAACATTTCATGAAGCGTCCGGCATTGGACGTAATCCTGACTCAAAAGAGGCGTACCGTGAGAATGTATTTCTTCATAAACTCTTATTTCCGTGATTCGTTATAACAAAAAGGGTTATTGCCTGGTCATGTGACTGATTTTGACCGTGACGTCTCAAGGTAATTTCGGCGAGATAGTTCCCTAGCCATTAGGGAGATATATCCGAAGTTTACGCTTTAATTTCAGCCCTTTCGGTAGCATGAATTAAATATTGCCCTATTAATGGTGCAATAATGTACTTTTGTAGAGAGTTGAGTGGAGGGCTGTGTCAAACCATTCTTCGGATTGCTGACTAATGAATGAATGAATTGTACTTTTATGTGACAAATTCTAAGTACTTAAATGAAAATAATTGACTCATTTTTCGCGCGTTTGTTTGATATTCATTCACATTGGAAGGTTTTTGTGATTCTGAAATAATTGCTGCGGTAACATAACGATTTATTTTCAAAAATAATTGAGGAAACATACAAACTACTCAATTTTATACGGCTGTTAGAAGTTTTTCATTTGTTCCATTTTTTTACGTCAAAAATTTCGGAAGGTAGTTCGTTTAGGGGCTGATATTTTGGTATTAGTGGAAATTGAGATATTTTTCTATAAAATGCGCCCAAATCCATGATTTCTATGTGAAATGATATTTCACTCAAACTGCTTAAGCGCCCAAACGTGCCGTGTGAGACTCGTAGCGTAACGTAAATCGGCGTAATTTGGTTCTTTGAGATTTTCTCTCCGGCCTTTGAAAATCCGGACTTAAAGTTGTGCTTGTGTTCTTTGTTACGTGTGTTTGAATGGGTTGCCTTTTCTTATAGCTGAGTTTGTATCTCTTCTAAAAGGCCACCAACTATCAAGAAAGCGTCCTTAGCCATATAATAATTTATCTGATACCATCTGGCCCAAAGTGTGAGACATTTTTTCACCGCGCGTTCACTGGCGTTGTTTTGTATCACTCAGATGCGTGTTATTCACGTAGCGTGCGATCAAGATTGTATTTATTGCGTTGAAAAGTGAGGCAGAAGTCAGGAATCAAAGGCATTTATTCTTTGTAATTAGCCGAGGTAAGATGATGGTTGAATTAGCACTTACCGAAAGCAAGTAAAAGGTTTTTATATAATAGTCCCAGAGATAATTTAATTTTCAATCCGTGCGGAGATGTGTAGTTGCGAATTTATATGTATTAGAAAATTCATACTGTGACGAACGTTGTTTTAAATTAATATGGAGTGAAGTATTATGCAGTTAATGACTATACATCAGAGCGTGAGAAAGTCTCACGCGACCGCTCGCGTGAGAGGTAGCCTAGTGACCACTCCCGAGTTGGATTAGTTTGTTTTGTAATCGTGTGCTGCTGGACTACTCCAGAGACTGGAGATGTGCGCTAGTGAACCTCTGCGTCCGTTACTGTGTCTCTGGGGGAAATTTAAATGAAATTAGAGCAATCGTGTTGTGTGTGTGCAATGTGAATTTTTAGTTAAATTGATGGTGAATTTTGCTTTCATGTATCATTTATGTTGTCTATGTTGGAACTTATTTAATATTTCCGCATTGTGCCATTATACGGATTGAAGATTTTCTCCTATAGATCATTTTGTTAAATTGTTGTGCGGAACGGATTTGAAATTAACTCTCGACCGCTGAATTGGAAAAAAAATCCATCTTCCCGCTCCGTTTGTGACGAAAATAAAAGCGGAACGTTGCAATACCTCCTATATCACACATATTTTTACTCCAATTGTTATGGAAAGATTCCTAACACCTGTCCTCTTCAACTTCTCGACTCCCTTAAATAATTTTTAAGATTAATTTTCGGGCGTTATTCTCTCTTAATTTCATTTTTCAAAAGGATATCACTCTCGTAAATGTGACGATAAGTATTTTTTATTAAATGATTACAAATGTATTGCTGTTGAGGGAATTTTCCACCTGAAGTCTTTACTTTGGCTTATTAGGCATTGGTGAACATATAAAACAAGACGTTTCTAATCACTTTTCTCTAAGACATAATATATTTCCTTGATTTTAATATATCGAGACAATGCTCTCTATGTTCAGTGAGAAATATAAGGTTACCTTCTAATAGTTTCTATGTTCTACCGACCTCATCGGCTATCGGCATTGGAATGGCAAAGTTTTCCGATTTAAAGTATGAATAAAAATTCAGATAATTTGTTCTAATGAATGGAATGTATTTCAAACATTAGAAATCTACCCGATGTACTTTTTATACATATTAGGAGGCGTTGATAGTGATCCTTACAGGTAAAATTTGGCCTAAAACAGTTCGTTGGCAGACTACTGATTCCAATGAGGCACGTGTACAAGCGCTCGGGGTGTAAAGCAACACCTCAGAAACTTTACACTCATTTCAATCTGGGAGCCAAATGAAATGTTATTAACTGCTGGCCTTGCCGCTGTTAGTGATTCGAAGATAAGGAAACATGCAACGTTTTAGAGCCATTGTTATTTTTACAATGTATAGAGAAGGAACCTAGGGGTGTCAGTTACATCCCGTGCGCCTTTTCTCGGGTTTAAGAATGTGATGTGCATGTGGCGCTGTCGTGCACTTGCTGAAATTCGCAGTCAAAGTATATTGGGCAATATTGTTCGGGCACGTTTACAATGATGTTTACCAAACGTTCTACACAATCTACTCTCTTTGTGGCTTATTTAGTCTCTTTTGACGTATCCAAACCTCTGCCACCCTCCCCTAGGATGACTACAGTGCTTTGTGTAATCGTTTAGTCAACCATTAAATTTTATCAGCCTTACAATCCATCTGTAAGTTATTTCCGTGGATTCCAGCTCTACAACTGGCATTCTCTTAAATCCATTGTCTCGCCTCCTTGCCTGTGATAGGTTGTTGAATCCAAGAATCGCGTACAAAATAAGCATCGCGCTTATATCTGTTTTCAGTGCCGATAATCGCAATCCATTCATTCATCGAATGCGATAACACACGATAATATTTGGAGCGTGCTGAATTCAGTGTCGTTCAATTCCAGAGATTTTTAGACCTGAGAAAGAGTTGTGTAAAAGGACCCTTCGCAACTCTTGGAATGGCCTTCGACCTCCATGGGAGTATTTTCCACAGACCTGCAACCCAGGCCCGATTTTAAAGGGAGCCCGACCCGATAATGAATGAGACCGATAGGACTTGGGCCCGATTTTACCCGATGGGGTGAAAGCCCGACACGTAGGCCCGACTAGGTCCGACTCCCTCAAAGCCCTCCCCTTGTCCACGAGATGCCCTACCCAGGCATGTGAACCGGAGAGAAATTGGGTCGATTACATTTTTACCCGCGACATTTTTCTATCGCTCCTGCCGAGAGCACACAGATACTTTGTCCAAATTGTTCTTGGTTATAGATCTAGAAGATTATGACTCATTTGTATTCAAGATATTCGCATAGTAACAGTGTAAGCAATGAGGTTCCTAATTGTATTCCCACAGAGTTGGCTTTTATAGAGACCAACAAGGTGACTCTCATGTATCAATGTATGAGTATATATGTTAGGGTACGAAGGAGAAATTCTTCGTACCCTAACAATGTATGACCTACAAGCCTTAGCTGCTATAACGCGAAACAAGTACAAATAATGTAAACTATAATAATTATCAATATGGAAAACAAAAATATTTGAAAAAATAGTTCCATATAAGCGCAACTTTAAGGAAAGCTCCTGATCTAAGTAATTGTATGTAATGATAATGATGTTGAATGAAAGGACAAAAAATGTAGATAGCCCATTATTTGTATTCTTTTGAGATTTATAAAATACTTATTACAATGGTGACATTAAATTATCATGGGTTTAATTGATAATAATAATAAACGTATGCCATAATTCACTGTTTTTAATTTGGCCTGTAATAAATCAGCCATTTTTTTCTATCAGTAACTTTTTGTGCTGCGGCATATTTATCCCTTTCGAATAAGGATTCCTTAACACCTACCCTCTTAATTAATTAAAAAATAATGTTTTTTTATTTATGAGATAGATACTGGTTTTGGGATTATTCAATAGAATACCTCTATTATTTCTTATTCTTTTTCTATTTTTAAAGAGTGAGCGATCTATAGCTCTCGGCCTCCGCCATAGTACTCCGTCAATTTTTTTAAACAGTCCTCAAAACCAACGCTTTCGTGTTCTTTTTTTCTTTTCTCTCCAGATTAAATTATTTGTGCATATATTTCCTATTCATTCTTCATTTTTTGTTAGCCACTTAATTCGCCTAAATATCCATTTCGTCTCCATATCCATCTCTTGGAATATGTGTGCTGAATGATGTTCAAAGCCGTCTAGAGATTTAGAATTTTACAGCGTTCATGTAATGAGAATTCATTTTAATAGATATCGTGTATCGCGAACAATAAGGAACTTTCCTGTAAAATGTTTCACTGAGTGAATTTCAA
Organism: Ceriagrion tenellum; assembly: GCA_963169105.1. NCBI lineage: Eukaryota > Metazoa > Arthropoda > Insecta > Odonata > Coenagrionidae > Ceriagrion > Ceriagrion tenellum. The sequence continues at coordinate 141,066,734 of OY720635.1, read as the reverse complement.
AAGAATTTAAATAATAGTTATGGGCTATCAATAATTTATTCTTTCATTCAACTCCATTCCCATTTCAACCCATTACTCAGGTCAGGAGATTTCCTTAAAGTTGCGAATGAAGGTGACTACTGATTTGAAATGTTATTCTGGTTTCCTTTAAGCAATTATTTTAACGTGCATTATTTGTAATTGTTGCGCGATCCTATTTCTAAGGCTAGTAAGGCATATCATGTTAGCACGCGTAAGATATTCGCTCTTAAGTTGCACAATTGCTACATTGTTGTTCTTTAAAGCTTACTGTCCAAGAATCCTATACGGAACCCAATTGCTATTGCAAGTATGTGGAGGAATAGTCGTCGGCGATTCCCAAACATAGCCCCGAGCCAGGACACGCCCCGCTTTCCCAGGCCCGATGGCTGGCATGGGAGATGAATCGGGCCGTAGCCCTTCCCCATCGTGCTGTCGGGCCGGGCCCTGTCGGGCATGCCTTCCATAGGGTCGGGCCTATCACTAGTCGGACAGAGTCGGGCTCCCTCGGAAATTGGTGTTGGTCCTTGGTTACAGGACTCTGGTATTTTCATTTCGCTCTCCAAAAGTCTTTTTGATTACTGGTTTAATCTTGGGCGCGAGAGTGACCTCTGGTGCGTAAGCGTCTCAACCCTTCATGATACTCGCAAGAAGAAATTGGATTTATTTGTATGAGGAAAGTTAGGAGGCTTGCCGTATTTCGTTCAGTCAGTCCGCGAATAAATGGCAACCGACCTAGTTCTATTTGAAATACTTCAGAATTTGTTTGTGGTGCTGGTAGAAATTGAGTTTTCAAAAAATAGTGAATCCATAGCCTTTACTAGTAGTAAATATTGCCACAAAATTAAAAGCGATATCGGGAATCTCTGCAGGCGAATTTTTTATAATTGACTTCATTTGGTATTTATTTTTGTCGTCATTCTCCTAAAATTAGAAATTTATACAGTTTAAACCTGGGATTAGAGATTTTTTAAACGGGTTGTAACGTGTCCTTGTGATTACGTAGCTGTAGCAATTCTTATATTAATATTGTAGATTACGACCTTAAAATTTTCGAGCGAATTGTTTACTTCCATAATTCAAAAAACAAACGCCGTTAGTATGTTTAATTTGTGGTCATTGTGTAAAATTTACTTGAATTGATAACGTTCTAGAATCAGAACGAATCCTGAACTGTTTTTTTCCGATTTAAGAGGACTCTTATTGGATTGGACATTAGCGGAGGCGATCGGTAGCTAAGGTCATTTGCGAAATAGGGGACAGGTAAGGGAGGAAGGGTGGATAGAAACCAGGCGTCCGCATTAGCCTGCTCTTAACGAGAGCGAATTCTTAACGAAAGGCACCAAGGGGACCGCGGCTTAACGTCTCATCCGACTGACGGAGTGCTACACTTAAGCGCCCTCCACAAGGCACTCAAGTAGGGATCGGGTTTCCTCTGAAAAACATCCGCCTCAGCAGGGATTTGAACCCTGGCCGCCCATATGGTTAGCCAGTACTCTAGCCACCACACCAACCCGATCCCCGTGGACTCTTCTTATGATTGGGCTGATGCCCATGCAGTATTTCTCGGAGTACTTAATAGCACACTAATTTATTTGCTGTGATACGTCGTTTTTATTTTACTCTTTGGTATGTCTCGCCCAATAGATTTTTCTTTGTCGTTTGTTTCAACCGGCTCGCTCTCTCTCTCCTCTGAATAGGAAGTAGTTCTCAGAAATATTAGGAGGTGACTGTTTTTCTTCGAATTATGTCTTTTTAGTCTAGTTAATTAGTTTACTAATTAACTTAATAAATGAAATTTTTCATTCACAGCCCCTACGTCCTAGCTTACTCTAAGTTTTTTTTTGGCTTCCGTTTTCTCGAAGTGGAAATGACACACATCCAGGTTTAATTCTTTCAGAGTTCTCGTTCTTTGACTTATGCTTTGTCTTAGTCTCCCCCGTGGCCTTGAACACTCATTGCTGGGCTCCCCGGATTCATTGTGAAATTATATTTTGGGTTAGTATGCTGTTGCTTTTCCCCTATTTATGTTCCTTCCCTCCTAGCTGATAAAAAAACTATAATATGCCTATAAAATATTTTTGGTTTCTGTTATTTGAAGAAAAATCGACCATATGGTGAATTATTTAATTAATTTCTTTTCTGTTTAATTCCCGATGGAAGCTCGAGAAATGGCTTGTGGATATCGATTTTCCGTATAGTTAATGTTCCTTCTTTATTTTGGGAGATCAAATTATTTTATGCCTTTGGACACTTTGTTAAAAGTGTCCAATTTTATGGTTTTTTGGAAAAGTATTTAGGTTAATTGTTGTTGGATATACTCATTCTCTGCGTAAACATTTATTATATTAAATAAAGTTTTAGCTTAGTCTACAAAAAAGTAAGTAAAGGGCGATTGAGAAATTGTATTTATTACTTTTTGTGAATTGGTGGTAGTTGGAGCCTGTAGCTAAAGTGGAATTCAGTAATTGTCAGTAGGAATTATCAGTATTACTGGTATGCGTGTTTTGGGATACCTAAATATTGGACCTCCGAGGGGTAGGAGACAGCATTGATTTGTTGCATTGATATATCATGAATTCGGAGTTCAACATTGTAGATTCGTTACATTGTATGCATGAAGTAATATTTTGCCTTTCATTTCTGGAAACTGATCGAATGACTTCACCTGTAACGCAAAAGAATGGTGTCCAATGTGATGGTTGTTTACGATGTCTTTTTCAAGTAATTTTATTCTTATATCGGTGAAGCATAGCGTGTATTGATTCAAATGGATGCCTGGCTGGTATGTCGTTGTGAAATACGGGAATCGTCGTTAAATTAGTTTAAAGAGCTGAGTAAATATTCCTGTTAAAATAAATCTCTCACCATAGTATTGTTTTATCGAAAGTTATATCGATGTACTACCTGCTGTAACAAATGCGGCGGGGTGTTCATCGACCTTGAAGGCATTGGAAACCGGTTAATGGGCGAGAAGTTTCGGGTTTTGAAATTGTCATTTCTGTTTAATAGTTGCTGGTGTCTGTCGAAGAGCTGGTGTTTGTCGAATGCTTCAGCATTACAATGTAACTATAAATGTGTGAAGACCAAGAGATTTCTTGTTTAATGGTAGCTTTGCATAGATGAGTCTTGACTTTTTCATTCTTGTTTGTTCGATGAAGGTCATGGTTATATTATAAGCCTCTTGAACTGTATGTTATGTAAAATGAAGTTCTCAGTTCGACATTGGGTTCTATGAAGTCCTTGACATTTCCATTATTGATAATGTGGAAATCTGTTGAGCTTCATCCGTTTATAGATTCTGTCGAAGGCTCATACCCTACTTCGAATGAGTGGATTATTTCATTCGAAGAGGAAGAACACAAGTATTTTCTTCCTTTGTTACCAATTATCTGTAATTTGTTTAACTTTCGGACATTCTTAAGTTTGCCGTATTATTTGAATGTTTAGTTTCTGAAGATTCCTGTAATATAATCTCTTAATCCATCTGGACCCTCTTGTTCCCCATATATTTTTGTTGCATTTATCAAATCTTGTATTTTCTTTGTCCATTCCTAATTCTTGTTCTTTTGTTTTTACTGCTGGATATTGATGAAAGGCCCTACATTCATGTAGCCATTGTTTTTTTAAATTTGAGATGATGGTATGCATTAGGAAAACTTAAACGATGCGACTCATAGGGAACAAGATTGAACATTGTTTCTATCGGGTTCAGAGCTTAATACTCTCCCCTTGGGTTTCACGAGATCGAAAAAATTTAATGAACTAAAAATTACCCTGTGCATCTTGCTCTCCGTAATTCGGCATAACAATTTATGGTAATATTATTTCAAGAAAATGGTGTTAATGGTTACCACGAACTTTTTGCATCAATCTTTCGCTCTTGTTTTCATCGTGTTGTTCAATGATTGGGGCGGTGTTTCGCCGGCCATCCAAGGACAGAATGGGTAGATAGCTAGCGGGACCCCGAAGCTGGGTGGCATGCGAAAGACGTTGACCTACAATCAGACCTACAGTACATACATCTATATGTACCTGCGCATGGGAATTTTGGTGGAATTTCACGTGAATTCTATGATCTTTCAAGGTAGCTCTATGGTGAAAGACCACAAATTAGATTACTATGTGTATGGATCCCCTAAAATTACTGGAATTTGAAAGGAGTGTTACACCGTATTATCATTTGGTACCTTTGGTCGTTAGGAGCATTTGCAAGGTTCTCATTTATGCTTTAAAGTGCAGCTTCATTCAGCGTTGTCTCGGGGTGACATTGTTAATTGGTTACTCTTGATTCAAAGAGCTCTTCAGCGGAGTGGGATAAGTCTAATCATGGAATTTATGAGAAAAGAAGCATGTTAAATTCCTCTTGCGAAAATATGGTTTGTTTCGAGTTAGGTTTCTATATGTTGTATCATCATCAGGTGTAACATGCCGAGACTTACATAGAATTAAACTATATGTACTAAAGTGAAACTTCACGCAGTTCTTTTTTCAATCAATCCGTGAGTCGAAATTCCGCAAAATCGGACCCGAGGTCATTCATTTCTATAACCAAGTCGTGTTCTTTTGCTCATGATCATTGCATGGCAACTTTATTGTCTATTTCATTTGCAAAAAATTTAGTATCCATTATTTCTCTCCGCATGCTGCAGCCCATATTTCTTAAAGCCAATTACATAATTAATTCTTTGGGTGCATGTTTTACATCAAAGCGTTGATAACGTACATCAGTAAAGAATTCCTACTTCTCACCATAAATCCACAGTGATAATTTCTTTGTCTGGGTTAATTCTTTAATCATTATTTATAAAAATAATTGTATCATATTTGGCATTATTGAGCAAATGATTAAAATTTATTTTTCTTTTTATTTTAGGCGTAGGTGGTATCCAAAATAATGAGCAACTAAGGGAGAAGTGGAAAAGAGGAAAAGTGAAGACTGAAGGGGTGGATAGAGATTCATTGCCGGAGAAGAAACACTCGGAGATTGTATTGGGGCTTCAGAATGGTCTCAATGACTCACCAAGAGGGGTGAAGTGCTCACCGCGAGTGACTAAAGGGCTTCCTGGTTTTAATCTTGGCCATCCTGAACCTTCGTTGGCACAAAAGACAGCCAAGTTCCTGGCACAGAAAGCAGCCAAGCAACGTATGCAGATTTATTCTTGCGTTGCATGCAAGGGGAAGAACTTTTCAACCTATGGGAATTACCATCGTCATTTGTTATTGCATATTTCACAACCAGTAGTTAAACTTACAAGACTAGCGGAAGAAGAGGACGAACGCGAGGATTGGGAGGTCTTTCCCTCCGATAGACCTCAGGTAGCAAGGAAACGTATAACGGTATCATGTCACTCTAGGTCGCCTTTGAAATTTCGGCTGATGTGTACAAATTCTACAGATAAAAAGGATTCCTTTAAGCTTGTGAAATCATCGGTCAAAGAATTAAAAACTGCCGAGAATCTTGACGACCTTCCAGAAACTGTTGAAGATATCTCCAGTCGGCCGTTGAATAGTTCATTTGTAATTTCGGACGGGGAAGCTGTCAGTGTGATCGAGGTCAAGGGTTGTGATTCCATTGTTGCAGAACACACGCCACTACTAGATTGTGATAAAAAAGAGAAAAGTGAAAACGTAGATTCTAATTCTGTGAAAACTACGGTAGAAACATTAGGAGACAAACTTAATGGCCCGAAAGAAGAGCAATCTAAGCCCAATTCCGGTGAAGAGGTAGAAACTACTCCATCGACCCCACAGGTGAATAATTCTCCAATCACCCCAGCAATAGTTGAGGATTCCCCCTCCATCCTGTCGAAACCAGAAAGTTCGTCCTCCCCAACCTCCATTCAGGTAAAGGATTCCACCACCACTCCATTGAAGACAGCCGAGAAACAGGGTACAGACGACCGCGCCATGCGGCAAATGAAAAATGTTGAGAGTGAAATGGAAATGATGCAGAGTAAATCTCCGTCTGTGATTCAAAATTCTCATGAGCCCCGGCAGATGGCCAACGACAAAGATAGTTCGGGTTCTACCGGCGAGGCTGAGTGCGATCCGTTGCCTCCTGAATTTATCCCCATTGAAAGACTTGAGAAAGATGGGCCGCCTCCTTTAATAAGTGCGGCGGCGAACACTATGGTGCAGTCAGCCCCACCGGAAAATGTGTCGGAGTCACATATATTGTGTGAAGCATGTGGGGAAACGGTCGTTGGAGATCAAACGGCGCTCGAGGACCATTGCTTGTGTCGTGGTCATTTTAAGTGCCCAATTTGTTCCGTGGCGTGTGCTAGTACCGATGCTCTTGCTGTTCATACCAAAGAATGTCACCCTAATGCCGACGTAACTGCACATCTTAACGATAGAAAGAAAAAGAGCTTGAGGTCTGTTAGGCATAAGCATGCTGATTCGTCGGAAAAGGATGTGAATAGAGACTCTCTCAGTGATTTATCTAATTCGCCTTCCATACCTTCTCCATCTGCTGACATACGCACTCCGCCATTACCCTCACCAACTGGAGTTCGAGTCTCGGAGGCATTGCAAAATTCAACCCAGGCTAGACCCAGGAATGAAGCTTTGATGAACGCTTCTAGGGCTCATGAACAAGATGTTAGGCGGAATTCGCCTTCATCTGCTCCAAATGCTACTGTGCTTGAGCCAGTCCAGTCAGCAAATAATTATCCTGCTCGTGGAGTTCCTCAGCAAGCTCCTCAAGCTCGTCTACCTCCTGGCAGGGTGTCTGATACCATGCCACCTCCTTTAATGCGTCCTCCAAATCATAGGAACAACGACTCTCAACCTCGTAGCAGTATGAGTAATGTTCCTATGCAGGCACCTCCAGCATTGTACAAAGTGCCTACATCGCTTCCAATGAATAACACGCAGCCCACTGCAGCCTTGCCAACGATGCCAGGATCTTATATGAGGGGAATACCGGCTTCGGGTTACCAGCCTGATCTTCAAACTGCCTCTGCGGCCAATCCATTCTCGGCGTCAGCATCCAATCACTTGGCTGCATCTGCGGCTGCATTGAATGCAAGATACCAGTCCATGCACCATCCTGGTTATCCTCCAGGTTCTCAACCTCAGTCAGGGTATGCGGCTTATACTCAACCGATGCAAACTCAACAGCGTTACCAAATGCCTCCGCCACCGTATCCTACTCAATTGCCTCCCCATCTACAGCAAAACCCCAGAGCTGCTATGATGCCTCCAAATGCGTATGGTATGTCAAGCTCGCAGCAAGCTTACAGTCAGTCACTTCTGAAGGCACAGCTGGAACAGGCAAGACTGCAACTACCTCAGCCCTCTGTGCTTCAATCCATGCAGAATTTGCAGCAGGAGCACTACCAACAGCAACAACTGCAGCAGCAGCTTTTCCAGCAACCACACCATCAATTAATGCAGCAAGCCCAGCAAGAACAAATTCGTGCTCCTGCTCCGCCCCCAGCGCAAAATGGTCAGAAGAGGAAGAGTAGTTCAAGTAACCCAGCACACCTAAGATATCATCATCAGGCAGCTCTGCAAAACCAACAGCAGCTTCAGAGTCAGCTTCAGCAGGGTCAACCTCCAACAAAACAGAGACGACAGAGGGATAGCATCGGTATACCTTCTAAGCAAACGGACTCAGACTGCGAGATAATCGCCGTTCAGCAAAGGGGGGAAGGAGTTCCAGTAATCCAGAGTATTCAGGGAGCGAACTCGTCACCTAATGGTGAAAGTGTCGTCCCTGGTGGTGACAATTTAAGTAACTCCGGAAGTGCTAGTGTGCCAACATCTAGTGAATCCACGATACACTTGACTGACTCCATTACCTTGAGTGTTCGTCCGCCTCCAAATAGTTCCTCAGGAAACAAGGGTCATAGTGCTAACGCTGTTGCTTCCATATTGGCAACGCGAGGAATCACGGTGACCCCAGCCAGTGGAGCATCCCCTGTGCGGTCAGGTGGTGGACAAAGAACTCGACCATCTCCGCCCCTAAACCATGCCCAAGCGCCCTCCTCTCCCAACCATAGTTCGCCTGTGTCCATCAACAGTGCAATATCGATATCTCACTCAGCCCGGCCTCCGCAGCAGTCTAATGAAGGCTTTGCCGTCCCAGCGCCCGTGGCTGCTCCGCGACCGGCACCGAGGCAGCCACCGCCTAGTGATCGCCCACCAAGACCGCCCACAGTTGATCTAACCGACGAGAACGCACAAGCTCATGCTGCTAACAGTGTGGTGACGTGCCGCCTTTGTGACAAGCAGTTTCCTTCTCACGAATCTCTTCAGCAGCATATGCATGTCATACACCAGACGAGAAATTATTTCAGGTGAGTTGGTTTTTGTAACCTCACCGGATTGTAAAGCCTGAAGCTCTCCCCGAACCATTTTTGAAACAACGAATGAGAACATTGCTAAGATTTATTTTTATATACATGTTTTTTGATATAAAAGTGGCGGCGATGTGCTGCCTGCCTTGCGGTGAGTAAAATATTCGACCAGTCAATTGGTTTTTGTTCTTCTCACCTTGTTAGGTGTACTAAGACGTGTTGTTTTCAATTTGCAGTTCTGTGAATAGTATTTGTCGCCAAGTTAACTATTATTTTTACGTGGCTTCATTTTCTCATTCATTGTGAATTCTGCCGAGATAATGTATTTTTCGGGTTTCGTGCTTCCGTATCGCATGTGTGTGGGATGCGAAGGATCTGGTACCTGGAATGTGCAAGTGCACACTAGGGATGAATGAGACACCATTCGTGAGCGAAGTTGGTGACTGTCTCTCACATCTCGTCGTGCCTTCTTGCCTCCAGTTAGTTCTCGGAAATTGTTCTAGTTGGTTAGTGTTCTGACAAAGGGATTGTGTCCAGTTTAGCCGACGTTATGATATGACTGCTGTCGCGGGCACTCTGACCAGGGCATGGGCTATTCTTATTTACTTAGGGTCTTGTTTACCATTTTCTCTTGTATCAATTCGATATAAACAACCGAGTGTCGTTATTCGTCGTAATGCTTTTCCTTGAAAAAAGTCGGGTTTCTTAGATGTGCCCAGCGGATCTTTCTCAACAGGTAGTTCTTCCTCTCATTCTGTTATTTTGGCAGTTTTAGTCTCACCCAAATTTTGATGGCTTATGATCACACACTCGTTACAAAATTGTCATTTTTTTAATTGGTAGGAAACCCTCATTTTTCTTCATTTTTTACTGTTTCGTAAGATTGATATTGCTTTCGCTGCCAGCGTATCGTCGTACTCGAGTCCATTTTAGGTAGCACACCAATTTCTACTTATTATGTCACTGTCTTACTTGTTTGTGCATACGAAGTGCACTTGCGTCACGGTCAAGTGCAAGTTGTGCGCTGTCTTACGCACAGGTGCAAGGTTTGAAACTGAAACCCGGACTTCGTATTTCGATGCTACTTTCCAAATGGGTGTAAGGAAGTTACTTTATGCCTTTTACTTTGGGCCATGAGTTTCCCGAGTCAAGTTGATGTGATACCAAGAAATACGGTAAAAAATGGCGTGGAACGGCTCCTTGCGGGGTCTTACAGTTATTATCCTTTTAAATATATAGGGGGCTAGAGGCGGGACTAAAATCTGTGTGGGTGAGAGGAGAAAGTTGCTCGTCACGTGGCTTTCCCAGAGCATATCAGGGTACAATAGGCGTGTCGTAGAGCCTCGAAAATTCAGTTACTCTTAGACCATCCGTTATGTGCATTTCTTAATTCTAGTTGCTGTATTGCCAAACGTCATCACCACAGGGCCTCTCTTATTGTGGGCCACGCGGTTGTCCCTGCTGAGGGAATACAATCTTGGCATCGTCGCGCTAGGACCCTCCTCTGGGTGGCAGTTACTCACTCCCCGGCAGCGTAGACCTTCGAACAATTGCGGACTCGCAGGAAAGGCGGCCGCCCCCACAAATTTTAGGCCTCGAAGCCCCCAAGAAATTAGAAAAGGATAATAATTGTAGGACCTGGAGAAGAGCTGTTCCATGCCATTTTCACGTCCTTTTTGGTATCATATCAACTTCACTCGGGAAACTCGTACCTACGTAATCCTACGTAAAAAGCCTAAAGAGACTCGCTTACATCCATTTGGAAATTCACATCGAAATACGAAGTCCGGGTTCCAGTTTCAAACATATGGAAAATATACTAGCTGGAGAATACCTCAGTCGTGCGGAACCTCAAATCATAGTTGTACTGAACTCCGTGTATTGGGCGTGGATACAAAAAAGAATACTGTAATATTATGGGTTCAAATCGGTCTTATGTAGAGTTCTTTGGCACAGTATTAATAGGCAGTGAAACTGTAGTATAGCTTCTCCGTTGTTAAAGTAACCTTAGAGTTAGTATGCATGTTAGTACTCGACAGCTAAAGCCAAAGACACGTGATTTGAATGGAGCTCCGTAAATTTCCTCATGATGAACTAAAATTGTGAGGTCATTAATCCTGCTCCATCTCGCTTCAGGGAGGGTGCTATAGGTCCACTTCGTTTGTTGCAACAAGTGCGACTGTCTTGCATGGATTCGATGAAAATATGGATAGAGGTGCTATTAGGAGGGCATTTTTGACATTTGGCAGATCTCTATAACCTGTTCTTTCACCAAAGATATGCCGTCGAACTTGAATTATCGTTGGTGTCGTATTTTTAGAGATTCCAAATGTAGGCAATAAATAGAACACAGAAGAGTATGTTACACCTGAATGATTGGCGACGGCACACTATAATGACGGAAATAATTATTGTATGCATCATCTTGTGGTTAATCTTTTCATTTATGCACACAAAGTGCACTACCTTGCTACATGTGTCCTCTTCATTTTATGAAGGGAGTGGATGTCTTTAGGATAAAACTGATTAAGTAGGGTACATTAATTTCTCACAGTATCGGTATGGTTCTCATGATCTATGAGACAGGAGAAAAGCATTTTTAATTAATAATTTGCTTTTTACTTGATTTTTATGAGGTCAAAAAATTCCCTTCTCTCATGGTTTGAGATATTTCCTCGGGAAATCAAAAAATTTTAGAATATGTAAGTTCAATCAGATATAATTGAACATCCTTGGGTAGAATGTTTAAAAAAATGAATGTCATAAAAATGTTGTAACCTGAAAAGATAAGATTAAATGGTTTAAACCTCATTTTGATGCTCGTAGATAATGATGACTTTATTCTTTTTCCAGGTGTTCCATCTGCAATACCAAGCATCCTAGTCAACAAGCGCTTAGCAATCACATTAAAAGGGTGCACAAATTTGGTGGTGCCACTGGTTCTCCTCCCGAATTAGTCATTCCATTGGTGGATCTAAAGAATAGTGCTTCAATGGCTCGGTTATCCAGTTTAGGAGTTAATTATGTCATTTCACTGAGCCAGCTTGGAATGAGTTCAGACAATAGTACATTCTGCATTCCAATAATGAGTCTCGATTCGAGTGGACAGGCAAGGAACAACAGTATTAGTGGATTAATGTCCTTGGGGACATCAGCAGTTCTTCCAATCGGCCCAGTGAAAAGTCTGCCGGCTGCACAGCAACATTCTCAGCAACATCCCCAGCCGCAACCCCAAACAGTGCCATCACTGATCCAAGGGAATCTTAACTTAACTCCTGGTACTCATATGAGGGCCCCACCTCATCAGTATGGACAACCGACCAGTCAGGCTGCTCCTCGGTAAATAGTGTTGCCAGCAGTGATATCCACTCCAGCCTATGATATGTGTCTATATTCCTCGCTGTGAAAAAAGACATTTATGTTTGAGAAGTTTGTTTGTGTAAATTGTTCTACTAGTGGTAGTTGAAAGACAGCTTTTTTATCTGAGGTAAGTCAAGGTGAAACTCTTCAGAAGTGCGACAGTATTCTTTTTTGTTTTTTCTTCAATCAAAGTTACACTATGTGTGCCCATGTGAAGTTGGAAGTCTGCTCTTTTGAAGCAGCATCGGACTAAACCAAAGGAGTCGTTTGGTGGTTTTTATGTTGTCAGGCAGATGCATGTTTTAAGTGGTCATTGCCTTGACAGAGACTTGAATAAACAGCCTCCAAAATTAGAGGCAGTTTTTTGTTGGTATTTGTACATTTGTAAAAAAAAATGGAAAGCACATTAATTGATTACGATTTTTGTATTGATGGCATAAATGAAATATTTTTTTTATTATAAATTGTTAATGCTGTATGCAAGAGATTTTTTTAAGTGTTCTCTATCAGCAGTTGACTAAGTCAATGTTTTTGTTGTTCCATATTGTGAATATAGTTATTTTATTATGTGTTTTTTCATGTTAATATGATACAGAATATCAGATAGTATGTATTATTTGTTGTGAAGCATGAGTATTTGTACTGAACACTGCTACTAACCTCAAAGTTTAACATTATGATTAAATAAACAAGTCTGTGCCACATTTGATTGTTTCTATCATATGTGTTGCAAAATTATCTGTCTTTTAATTATTTAAGGGACTTAGTGAACTCATGCATTTAAGTTTATTTCCATGTGTTACTCAACTTTTGCATATTAATATTTCATGACTTTTAAGGAGGAACCTATTCTTCGAAGTACTATTTTCTTAAGATGTACAACATTTGCTGTTATGCGTGAATTTAGGCTTTGTGTTGCCTTTAATATTTTGTAGATTTCATTATAATACTCCTTTATGGTAAAATATTAAATGAACAAGCGTTAAACCGAAGCCTTTACCCAGTCACGAAAGCCAATAATTATACAGACTCCAGCCTCCATTATTATTTCGGCTGGTTTTCATATCATGATATCAAACAAACTGAGAGAAGAGTATAGTTATTTTCAGGCTTAAAACATTTAACATTGTGTGTTGAATGCTTAATTATGGATTACATTGAAAAATAGATTTGGTAATTAAGGCTAACAGCAGACGTTTCCCTTGGTAACGTTGCCATATCCATTGGAATATGCTGGCTAGGTACTCCAACAGAAACTGGAATGAAGTGTTATTTCAACTTAATACTTAAGTTATATTATTGATGATCCTTGCTGACAAAGTATACATGGTGTCTCTATTTGTAGAGCTGTTATTGAGTTATTAAATAATATTTTTTGGGTGGAAAGCGATGTAAAAATGTTGCGCAAAGAGATGCGATTGAGGAAATGTATTTTAGCGTTAAAATTTGCCATTTTTAAACCAATACATCTTCGTTGAATAACTGATTTCGTAGTAATATTTTTTCACCATTCAACATTAGTAGTCATGTTTCATAATTTATGTTGAATCCAAGGTAGGTTGTCATACATCCCTGAAATGAAGGTTCCTCCTTAATACTCAGATGTTCACATAATTGAAATCATGATAAGATGGTTATGAAGCCTGTGTAGAACTGGGAGATTTTCTGGGGATGCAGAAGTATTTCCCAAAATTTATCGGTGGGTTCTTTCCCAGTGTGCTGGATGTTGTATCATATTTGCTACGCATGGAGCAATGAATCCACCCCATACAGTTGGATCAATAGTAGATGTACCTTCAAATAATGCATAGGTTAGCTATTTTTAGTTAGTAGTTGTCATTTTCTTGATTCAGTTAACTAACTTTTATGACAGTTATCCTATTTTGCTCTTGATAGCTCTTGAAGTATGGAAGGAATATGAATTGCTTCAACCATTTGCCCCTATTTAGTGCAGCTTAAATTGTAAGCAAAGAAAAAACAGTGCTACTTAAATTGCAGAAAACTTTTCCCAGTCTTCTATTAAATAATTCTCCAGAAATATTAGTGTACTTATTGGGTCTTTATTTTATTGACTTCCGGGAAATTTGACTAAATATTGTAATAAAATTTAGGCTAGAGAAAGATATTTAGAAAGGATGTCAATGTGAATGAAAGTGAAACAAAATATCCTAAAAAGACGATACAAAGAATTGATTTATGCCATATACCAGGGTGGTCTGAAAAGTTTCCGACCCAACAAAGATAGAAGATTTTTTCTTCAAATTTATTTTTATATTTTTACATCTCTCTCGTTTATGTCTCCTTGTTAGTCAACACACTTCTCCCAGCGGTGCCCTCATCTCTTTAACCTGTCCCAGTAGTACTTGGCATCTTTCTCTGCAAAATAAGTTTTTACCAAGTTGATGGCCTCCTCATTTGATGAAAATCTGCCTTCCGAGCGCAACTTTTAGCTTAGAGCACAGAAAAAAGTCGCTTTGGGCTGGATCTGGTAAGGAGGTTGGTCAATTAGTTCAAACCGTAATTCGAGGATTTTCGCCAATGCAATCGCTGAGGTGTGAGACTGTCTTGGTGGAACAAAATTTTTTTTTCTGCAAATGTGGCCGTTAGTCTGCAATTTCTGCCTTCAGCTTGTCAAGTAATGATGCATTGTATGCTCCTGTAATGGTTTTTCCTTTTTGAAGATAATCGATTAAGATAACTATGACTATCCCAAAAAACAGTCGCCATCACTTTCTCATTCCCCCTTCGCAGTCCACTGTTTTGACTGTATTTTTGTTTCCGGGGTATAATGGTGTCTCCAAGTTTCATCTACAGTAATTAATCGGCGCCAAAACTCTTGATTTATTACGCCTGAACTGGGGCAACAGAGCGTTGGAAATGTTCATTCGAACACGTTTTTGGTCTCACTTGAGCAAACGGGGCACCCAACACGCGGACAGCTTTCTCATGCCTGATTCTTCATGTAATATGTGACAAACACGTTCATTGGACATTCATAGTCTCTGCTATCTCTCTCACTTTAATTCGACGGTCGACGACTCACTTTAATTCGACGACTAGCACCATTTGGTGAACTTGAGCGATGTTATCTTCAGTGGTAGCTGTTTTTGGACGTCCAGAACGTTTTTCGTCTCCCAAGTTGGTACGGCCACGTTTAAATTCAGCTGCCCAATATTTCACGGTGGTAAATGATGGTGTAGAGTCCATGTACACAGCGTCCAATTCGTCTTTGATTTGAGAAGACGTATTGCCTTTCAAAAACAAGTATATAATGACAGCATGATACTCGATTTTTTCACAAAAACACTCACATAGACTCATTCAAACGATTGTTAAACAACAACTGCGCGTCCAAAATGGCTGCAGTTTTGTTGATTACCTTTCTAAAGATGCTTGAACACATTCCTTAGGTAATGTTGACGAATGCTGCCATCTTCATCTTCAGGTCGGAAACTTTTCAGGTTACCCTCGTAGATTTCATCTGTGGATACAATTTTTTTGAATCGTTTAATTGCCTCATAGATCACATGAAATCGGTATGTATTTAGCCTAGTAAATTAAAATTTGAGTAATTAAATTCGAATATTTATTTGAAGTTACAAAAATTTTAATAATTTATGTACAAGGCATTTTCTGAATCCATCTTTTTATATTTTTTCTGCCTCGCATGAAATCTTGCGAGCCTTCCAGTGCTGATCGCTAACTCTAGAGTCGGTGAACCCCTTGTTAGTATACCAATGATACCAATAGGGCGACATCACGTCCGAAGGACTGCACAGATTCACACGTAGGTATGCGGTTCTCCGAAATACACCCAGTTTCGGAATCGGAATACCATCGAGGAAAGAATTATGAATGGACGACCGGGATTCGAACCCTGGCCCTCAGAATGGGACCCCGGTCAGATCTCTGACCAACTCGCCTTTCAAATGTTAATCCAGTCTCTTTGAATTTTCCTTACGGTAATTGGAGCGATTTTCGTTTACTGTATACGTTTACGTGAAGTTTTGCAAAAGTGTACTCAATAGTAATATGTATTTATAAAAGTGAAAGAACTGCATGATGTCCTTATACTCCCTGCCACACGCCCATGCGGTGGCTCGCAAGGTAATTTGTAGATGTTGATATTTGCTTAAATTTCAAATTCTGCGGCGTGAACCCGCAATGCTTTAATTGAGGCAACAATTTGTAACTTTAATTCTTGCATCTTTTATGATACAATGTCTAATTAGATATATTAAAGTCAAGAGTGCAGGCAGGATTTTTTCAGCTTGAAAAGTTATTAAAACGTGCCCGTGATGACTTACGATTAGCGCTCCAACCACCCTAAGCGTTTGAAATTATTTATTGTGAAAGTTACTGACGATTTATAAGGTGGAGTTCGTATTCTCACTCCTTTGAGGTGATATCTGTCCCCATGAATAAATTGCTTCGGAGTACGTGGCGCGGGCGTTAGCGGGACAATCCTCTTTGTTTATTGCTTTCCTCGAGTGTTTCTCCTCCCTCTCGTTCACTTTCTTCTCCCTCCTCCGGCCCTCGCCGTGCTATTCGCCTTTTCCCGCCAAGCATTAGCCTCCTCGCGCTGATCTCATCTGGGGCTTGCGGGTGGGGGGAAGGGGGGGAGCCTTAAGTGTGCTCGGGTAGGGGAAGGAGAATGTTCGGCCTTCACGAAGACTCGCTCGAAAGGGACCGGCCAGCGAAAGTGGAAGAGGAAAGCAAGCTCGGCTCACTCTGCGCCGAAAGAGGCCCCAAGTCACGTGAAGAACTGTGGTGGCGGGCTTCGTGATCTTGTGAGAGATCATGAGTCTGGAAGTGTAAACAGCAATGGAGAGAGCTTTTCTGGGTGACTCGGAGCCTTCAGAGCCAAGTAGGGCGGCCTTCATAGCAGTACATATTCTCTTTGCCTTTCCTCATTATTCACATCCAAAAACAGCTCAAGGCCAATTACACTGGCCGAATAACTACGGAAAACAATTTTTAAAAACTCCACAGCAAATAAAAAATTGCAGTGGTCTTCAATAATTGGCAAAACAGAAGCATAGAGAAAATGCTAGACGATGGCAGAATTAGGAGGTGGGCGGAGTGCGACAGATGCGGAATGAATGAAAAAGGATCGAATTCAGGGATAGGTACTTTTCAACGTAACATTACACGCAGACGGGAGTTGGAAGATACAAGGCAGTTAGGATACCTTGGGTGGACCTATGAAACAGGTCATTCTGTCACCTTGTCCATGGAGGATTGTTTACGGCAACCTTCAGCCTTCGGAACTCACAACCTACGTTAGTTGCGATCGTTTTGGCTCTCTCTTTCTGTTTATTTGCGTTCACAAATTAGCGCAATGTTATAGCAATGTAGAGCTAGGAAAGAGCGTAGCTAACGCTGCAGTCCTAGAGGTATAGGGGCGACATTTCGGAGTAATGAAAACGGCACCTAAAGGTGAGGCGGGTTCCTACGTTTACAACGTTGATAATAAATTGTTATCAATCGATTAATTTTTTGCATTGTAATTTTTGCTGTATACATTTCAGCTAATTTATGAGAAGAGCCGTGGCGGATTTCGGTCGTATAGGGGAAGGGGGCAGGAGGGCTGATGGGTATGAAATACGAGTATATCGTATGTTATGTACCATATGATACTGCTTTCCCTATTTTACCGGTCATTACGGGGAGCGTTCTCCTCCCCCCTCCCGGCCCCCTTTTATCCGCCCCTGATAGAGAGTTGTAGTTGATACTACCAAGGAAACATCATAGGATGAAAAATAAAATAATACCTCAATGGGAAACATCGGAACGCCATATCCCTAACTGCCGTGTCAAGAACAGCCATTCTAACCGCGAACATCAACGAACAAGGATTTCATTTCACTTTAAGTGTTTGGAACTGTGATATTTGAGTGTAATTGAGATTAGTCCGTCTTTTGAGGATTCGTTTTTGTAAAAAACTTATTTTCATCCTTTAAATACCCGATATTTGTGCAGCTTTGACCCGCTTGAGGGACTTAAGTGCGACGAATACAAGTTTTTTACATTGCCTAGTCACCACATAAGGTGAGGTTTGCCCATTTGGGACAATATTTTCACTGTAAGTTGTTGTATCTGTTTCTTTTACGTAGATATACTCACTTCTATCGTAGATTTATACCATTCAATGCAGCCAATGTTGACATGGGACTTGTGATTGGGGATTTAACATAATAGCCTATCCGTGGCGTTAAGTTAAATCTGTTTATGAATACCTATCCTGGTTGAGCGATCTAACTTATTTCATTGATAAAAACAGTGTTTCGTGAACATATCAAAGTATCAAGGCACGTGTTTTTGTGTTTTCCCAGTAGCTCAACGTTTAGTATTCAACTGGAGGATGAAGACCTTACAAGGCATCTAGAAGGGTGAGGAGATCAGTGATTAATTTGGCGAATTATTTTATAATAGTTTTTATGTATTTTTTTGTTCATTTTTAAGTATGGTATTGGCATGCAAATAACAAGAGCGAGTGAGGCCTTAGCTCTCCTAACATCATGGCCAGATCTACTGACTTGGCGAGACTTATCTGCATCCGTCCTCCCACCACCTTCGCTTGTCTTCGACTTTTGACGTTTTTACTATTGAAGCATTTTCCCCCTACAAAATTAAGACTCTATATTACTATGTAATTAAGACTGCCATTCGAGGTGCCCCCTTTTATATCGGACACTCATGCGCGGCGCCTCCTTTTCTCAGGGCGCCCTAGGCCTTGGCCTATCTAGCCTATGCCTAAATCCGGCCCTGTTCAATGATAGTGACTAAGTCACTTACCGTATAATTTCTGCGTCGCCAGCGTCTCTCCTCTGAGAGGCGGAAACTGGCACCCGGTGTCAATTAATAATATCTTTTAGTTGGTACTCCCTGGTAGGGAAGGCTCCTTGACAGGAAGTAACGCAGTCCAGGGAGAATATGTTTTTGGAAATCTTCCGCCTTCAAGAGCACTGTTGTTGGGTAGCCTCCCGTTTGCGCTCGACTGTTGATGGGGGCGGAGGGAGTAAAGGGGCTGGGAGGGTTGGTGAGGGGGAGAGGGGAGGAAGAAATGAAGGAACCATCCTGAAGGGTAGCAAGATAAGGTCTAGCGAGAAAATGTGGGGGCAGCGAGGAAGTAGAGAGGGTCTTTTCTCGTTTGTCTCAGACCAGATGGGAGGAGGAGAGATAATGGCCAGCGAAAGGCCATCATAGTGGCATTTGGCAGGGATTGTTAAACCTCTACTGCCCACATGGAAGTATTCGTCCAATGCTAGGCATTCGCTTTACACTCAACGTTTCTTTCAACATTTACCCGTCTCGATTCCCAAATGTACCATATTCCCCACTCGCGGTATCATAAAAAATGGCTCAAATGTGGTACCAATCTTAGCCATTATGCGTCTTACCATTTTATGAATTTGCGATCATATGCCTTAAGGTAGTTTGAGTGAGATGATTCCCTAGTCATAATGGAGACCATATTCGAACTGTGCGTTTTAATTTCATCAGCTGTAGGAAGCATGGATTAAATATTACATTACTATAGGTGCAATAATAAACGTTTATATGACTAAACTTTAATGTAATTAACTAAAAATATCCGTATAAGTATTAAACTTGACTCATTTTCTTCACGCGGTATGTTTGAAAATCCTTCTCAACGGAGGTTATTTTTAGGATCCAGAAAAAATTACCTCGGTGACTACATGATTTATTTTAATTTATATTTGAGGAAACACACAAATTACTCGCCTTTTTTGACGAGAGTGTGTGTTATAAATTCCTCATTTTTTAAATAATGTCTCTCTAGAGTGCATACACGTTTCATGTCCCACGTAAAAGGGCAGTTTTTTTCCTGAAAAATCTCGGAAAGAAGTTCGGTAAGAGGCTAACATTTCGGTAATTTTGGAAGGCTGAGATAATTATCTATAAAATGAGACTAAATTCATTGAATTCTAGGTGAAATGATATTCCGCTCATGCTACCTTAATATTTAACCAGCTACGAAACAGTCATTTAGAACCGTCGAAAATGTACATGCCAGCGTGAAAGATAATTTGCTTGACGCGTACGGTTTGCGTGCTGGCTGGCGAAAGAATGTCGTGCCGACGAAAGCAATTCAAAGTTGTAATATACATAAATATGATGAGCGAACGTCTTGAGCTCACGCGATTCTTCGAAAAACTGTAATTTCATCTGCTTGCAAAATTAATGGCCGTGCTAAATTTTAAATTTTGGTGCTAAATTTTGGTTTCATGATACGTACCGCCCTTTCGCTAGGTAAAGATGTGTATATGCGTTGACACTAATTTCATTAGGAGATTTTTTCTGGTTTTCAGTGTCCATAGGAGAATTCCAATCGGCAGTAAAACATTGAAACTAACCCTACCACAGACTCTAGAGGTAGCACATAGGGTACTACCTGACACAGTCGTTTGCGCTAGTAACGACAGGATTGTGTGTCTCATTGTCAGACAAATTTTTCCACAAGATTTATCCTGAGAACTTCTTCGAAAAATTACGACTGAGACTCATTGATTATCATTTGTGAGTGGTATTTGACTTTAACTCTTAGGTGCTCTGCCTGGTAATGTTAGATTTGATTGTCGATTTTTAGACTTAAATCTTAGATTGTCAACTAGACCGAGGCGAAATTAGAATTCGCGGCTCTTGTGTTACCTGGCCTGCACGTTACCAACTAGGCTAATGCATATTTAACATCTTCATTGCCACTAGTATTCTAATGTTATTTTTCCACGTCGACTGAAGCAATATACCATCAGGAATATTATTTTCCAAAACAATTCGCAATGCTTTAGTATTCTTCGCGGGGTATAGATTTGTGGCCATGAATATACATTATGGACTCTCGACTCGTCGCCAAAAACTGTGGCCTAGAATTCCGTAAACAAACAACTTTTTCTATTGAGTCGCCGTCTAGTGATGAAAGACAGCAGTTCAAATGTAAATACAGTCTGCAGATCGTAAATAATCACGCCTTACCGGTTTTATTTACCAGTAATCATAATGCAGTGGATAAAAAATGTAGTACTACACGCGGGACGTAATTACACTCTCTTTTAATAGTGTCTGGTCTACAGATATATTTAATTACTCTCCAAATTTAATTGCACAAATTCGCAATTAACTTCTTAGCACTTCGTGAATATCTTTCTACGGCAATTTAATGACAATACGAGGTGAAATAAGTTGAATGAATTAGAAGACGGATACAAGTACTATAATGATTTCAAAACCAAGATCCGACAATATCATCTATGGATGAGAAATTGCGCCGATAAATATCATTTTAAAACCAATAAAGGAGGGATTGTTGAACCTACTCCAAGGCCACACATGAATAGTAGGTTACACATTAACATCCACATCAATCTTTCTAAATCATATCTTCTGATTCCTACGGCTCTCAACAAATAATGCACAAAAAATGTAGCTGTAAATTAACAGTAAAAGATCCACACAGCAGAGAAAAGACTCACGATGGAAGTTTCATATGCCTCTTACACACTTCCTGTAGTATATATTTTTCTAGCATTTAAAAAGTAACTGTTAGGTCTCAAAAATAGTCAGCTAATATTCACAGCATCAAGTAGTTCATGTCTCTTCAATCGTTATTGAATATTCACCACAGTCTAACGTTAACAACAATTAACAACGTCTATTTACAATTCGACTGAGAAGACTTTTTTCTATGTGGCGCCAAGGACTGAGTGAACTAAATGGGGAAATTGAGGTAACACATTACCTAGGCAACGATTCCAAATATTTAAATCCATAATATATATATTTACGTTTGTGATACTGAGATTAACATGGTGTAGACTAGAGAGGATGGTGTCATTATGGTCACAATTAATCAGTTGTTAATGATTGCCTCATTGTAAGATGTTATTTTTCTTCAACGCTTCATTTCTTGGGTTGTTTACTTTTTAATGACAATTTTATTCTATGCTTTAAAATAGTTATTTTTCCCCGCGCTTTTGAAATCACTAACCGACCACAACTAACTCCTTCCACCAGTCAAATAACTACTACCACCGGTGAATTCAAAGGGGATGACAATGGAATGGAAGAGACACGGCTGTACCAAAGCTAAGGAACAGATCATTGGAATGATTTTGTGCTAAATAGGCACAGCCCTACGGGTACAAAATGCCTTAGCCAGTGGATACATCTACTTATCACCCTGATAGACTCCACAAGGGTGTTTGGTAGGGGAGTGACTTATCACCAACATGAACTACAGGGTAGTCAGTGGAGATGCGTACAATAAAAATCGAACGCCACCACCGGGAACGTATGACAGAGTAAGCTACGCTTCGTGTCTCCTCCAATGGTGGAGTTGACTTTTAAGAATCGAGTGAAATGTAGCCTCTTTCACTAATCTCGTTTGGATTCCCATTTTCTCCCTTGGTTGTCCATAGTCGCGTTAGTAATTCCGACTCCGTCAACAGACCACGGAGCTGCAGCCCCATGTCACTCTTCCCTCAAAATCCTCGCCCTCTCTAGCAGTCAAACTTCCTTACCTCGCCTGTCTCAGTACCGCGTTTGCTTCCACGATGAGTGGAGGCTCCTTTCCCGTGAAATGTGAACTGTATTTTCCTCACTGTTAGTTACTTCGTCAAAGCGATTCCGTGCTTAGGTATTGTGTTATTTGCTCATGCAGTATAATATATTGGTAAATGTCGCTAGTTTCATCTACACTATACCCTGTAAGCCACCTCTAGGGTGTGTGGCAGGGACTGACACTCTTGTCTGTGTCATTTTGTGTATCCTATACATTTCGTGTGTACTGGTGTTAGAAGTGTATAATTTTGCCAATCAGGAATAACTTCTGCTTTCGACATGGCTTTTGCCAGGCGAAATGAGAACCTGAGCAGGTATTGGCACCAGCGGCGAATACTGGTATCCTACGAAAATGCCAAACCATACGAATTACGATGATTGTGGAAATACCTTTTGGATGGCGAGTTTTGATGGAAATGCTGTTTTGCTGGAGAGAAAGCTACCCTAATTCTAATTCGTGTAGATGAAGTGGACGGCGTGACGTGCCTGCTGGTCAGCCACTCTGTTGGTCGTTAATTAACTTGTGGGGCCGAGTGCGAATGTTTCTGAAAACGCGTCCAGGTATGCTCTAACATGAATGCAATTGTTCAGCATCGAAGTATTCTGGGAGACTCCAGCCGACGCTAAAAAAATGAAGCTTCATGCTGTGTTATAAATGTGAACTTCTGAGGTCTTGAGTACAGCCCTGCGTAAGATAAAACGCTTTCTAGCCGAATCGACTACCGGGTTGATAACTTGTGTTTTGGTTTCTCATTCAATGAAGTTGATATTTCCCACAATAGACTCATACGGCTAATCATCCACACCCGAAGCTGGGATCGATTCCACGACCATTGGATCAGCTCACGTGCGCAGGGGTCACCAGGCTTACTCGGCAGTGTTTAAATCTTCCCGCAAGATTTGATCATTTGGAGGAGTTAGCGCCACGGTAGTGGAAGTATCACTTGAGGGTCGTGGTCTACTACATCATTTGGAACATTTTCATCGTAATGTAAGTACGTTACCTATGACCTCCCTAGTTGGAATATACTCCCCATCTATATTCATTACTGTTAAGATTTTCAGAAGTTTTAACTTCTCTTACGCTCATCTCCTTTGTCCTCTTTCTCTTCCCATTCCACTGAATTAGGTAATTTTTTCATTGGATGCGAATGCAACGCAGGAACTGTGAATTTTTCGTATGTTCACCTCGTTGTTTTATGACAACTGTTTTGGCCGCGTTCCAACAGGCATTTTCAAGCCGAAGTGCTTATGCCATTGATTTGACGGCAATATCATGGTCATGTCCCTATTGGTTGGCGTCATTTTTCTCTTTGGCGCCAATTTTCTCCAATTGGCGTGAGTAATCCGTTTCTTCAAGGAATAGTTTCTTCCATGTGCTATGGAGGTGGTACTCGTCCTCCCGGTTGAAATTCTTCGGGTATTTAGTTCGTGGTGTTAGCGTTTGGCGCTGACGTTCACCAGCTTTAGCCAATGTCCTCATACCCAGGTCATGACACGATCCCTTAATGCACTCTGATTTCTTCATTTTGCATCGGACTCGATGTTCCGTAGCACTGTTACTCTTCATTGAGTGACCAAAAGTGTTTAGCCTCGATCAATGTTACAAATTCTCTTTTAAACATGAAATTGAATTTGATCTTTAAGTTATAAAAGGAATAAATAAGTTCTATGAGGTATATTTTGTGTTCATTGAAGATAAAATATTTTTCACGACGAAACCAGAACTATATCTCACCTCGTATTTTAGGATAACCTTCCTCAGCGTATTTTGGCGCACAGTAATTATGTATGCATGCTGACTAGTCACTAATATGGTGCTTAATTATATTTAAGCGTCAATTGTTGGCAAAATAAGAACTTAGCGTATAAATTTTGCTCAAAAACAAAAACCAGGCAAGAAGAGGACACCGTCCTTTAGCATTTAAGGTAATATACGAATTTTGAGCTAGTTTCCTCTCGATATATGAAACCAAAATGGATACATACAAATACTAATGGCTCTTGTGTACAAATGACAACATCGGAAGGAATATATAGATACTTTTCCTCCAAAAAATGGGCAACAACAAACTTGGAAGCACACTGGTGCCATATTTTGATATTCAATATGTAATTTCTCCGCTCAATCGCACGTTCAGCGTGGCGTAGTGGTTAGCGTCTGCTTTTGTCATTGGCATGATAAAGGGTATAAGGACCTTGGCTTTAGCGTTTTCGAGTGCTGTAGACGTGGGAGAAAAGGCGTTATACACTCAGTGAATATAGAATGGAGAAAACTTTTCGTGATAAGCAGTCGCTATCACATATTTTTACACTTTTTCGTACATTATTCTATCATCCATTTGAGATGATTCCAACTTTCGGTAAATCGGTTTATACCAAAATGCGATACATATAGATTCGCGGAAATTAACAATAAATTCGTCCGCTTTGCCTAAGCCGGTGAGTTGAAACTTGATTCGTAAAACTCGCTATGCAGTCTAACGTCTCTTACGGTTATGGAGTCAAGGTTACGATTTTGCCTTTTGTCCAACTGAATGTCACCAGTCTCACAGTAAATGAAAGGATATGGCCCGCTATAATGGAAAAACGGCTTCCGATCATTCAGTCGTTCGGCTAGAATTTGGAGGGGTGATCCTCCTATTGTCCCGAGTGCTGTCGCCCTTGACTGCCAGTGGCATATGCGAAATGACCATAGCCGTCGAATCACGTTCAACTAAAATACTTCTACCGAAGTCTAAGTTAACTGGCAGTTATTCATTCGGCTGCTTCTATTACTATTGGAAAACTTGCAGTCATAAGTCTGGGGGTAGGGACAAAGAAATCTGCGAGTCATTGCTTAACCTGTCCACATCATACGCACTACATCAAATAGTAAATTTGCCTAATAGAGGGGAAATTGTTCTCGATTTACTTGCCACAAACATCCCTGAAAAAGTTATTAAAGTTGAAAATGTCGATGGAATAAGCGACCACAAGAATGTATACATAAAATTTTCCCTAAATACTGAAAAAAAATTTAAATTAAAAAGAAAGATTTACCTTTTTAGTAAAGCAGATTTTAACGGATTCAAGCGTGACTTAAAGACATCTTTTGAAAAATTCGTGAACATTAGCAAATACAGTGATACAGACCATACATCGAAAGAGGTCCTCCAAATTACACGGTCACTTGTCAACAGATATATACCTCATAATTATAAGAGTGAGAATAAGGAACCAAGGTAGTACAACGCGGAGGTTAGAAAATGTTTAAAACGCCAACAAATTAGCCACGCAAAACTAAGGAAAATGAAGAAAAATGTAGCTAATAGCGACCTAAAAAATACTATCGAGCATTATAAAATTTGTAAAGCAGCCGCAAACACAGCCCTTAGAAAAGCGTTTAGTGAATTTAAGAGAAAAGTACTTGGAGAACAACTAGAGGGAAATCCGAAAGCATTTTGGTCATATGTTAGGGAAGTACAGGGAACTAAAAAATCAACGGTTAATTCCTTGAAAAAGGATAGAGGCGAAATAGTAACTTCCAGTATAGATAAGGCTAATATTCTGAATTATTCTTTTCAGAGTGTCTTTAATCAATCTATGCATAGTTTCCGCGAAACCATACCAGACCGATTTCAACAACCAATGCCCCCGATCGTTATATCTTGTTGGGGAATCGTATCCTTACTAAGTAACATTAGCCCGAACAAGTCCTCAGGTTCTGATGGCATTCCAGCTCGTGTATATAAAGAATTAGCCCTCGAAATGGCTTCGTATCTTAAAGTAGTATTTCACAAATCCCTCGAAGAACACGCGGATCCAAAAGACTGGAAGATAGCAAACGTGACCCCAATTTATAAAAGCGTAGACAGGGAACAGCCATGTAATTATAGACCAATATCATTAACGTCACTATCATGTAAAATTATAGAGCATATAATAGTTACATCAATAATGGGACACCTCGACAGCCAGGATTTATTGATAACAAACCAGCATGGGTTCAGAAAAGGACGGTCTTGCGAAACTCAATTAGGTCTTTTTGTTCACGATATTTTAGTTTCCGGAGACGGTAACGTACAGGTAGACGCAGCGTTTCTTGACTTTAGAAAAGCTTTTGACAAAGACCCCCACTGTAAGTTACTCGCGAAGTTAGCATCATACGGGATAGACAGTAATATAGTAGGCTGGATAGGAGACTTCTTACATGAACGCGTTCAAAGGGTGGTATTAGATGGTGTCAGCTCGGGCGAAGTAAAATTACATCGGGTGTTCCCCAGGGAAGCGTGATAGGCCCAATTTTATTTCTTCTCTACGTAAATGACTTGAATTCATTAGTAAAAAATAGCAAGGTCCGTCTTTTTGCCGATGATGTAGTAGTGTAAAAGGAAATAAGAAATGAAGAGGACAGTCAGTGTTTAGCTAAGGATTTAGATGCGATTGATGATTGGTGTGATAGTTATCAGCTAGAAAATAAATTTGAAGAAATGCGCGATAATGAACTTTTGGAAAAAGAATGGCTTTCCCCGGAATAATTATTGCATCAAAGAAAAGAAAATATCTTACGTAGAATCTATTAAATACTTAGGCGTCGCCATCACTGAAGACATGTCATGGGGGAAACACATCAGGGAAATAACTAGTGTAGCAAACCGTAGATTAGGATTCGTAAAAAGGTTTCTAGGCAAATGCGATGAGAGAGTACGAGAAAGAAGCTATTTTACACTTGTCAGGCCTCATTTAGAATATGCCGCTAGTATATGGGATCCGTACGAGGAAGGTATGATAAAAGAATTAGAGCGCGGGCAAAGGAGATCCGTTAGGTTTGTTTAAGGCCGTTATGATAATTGTATAAGTGTTACGAGCTCAATAGCAGAACTCGGATGGGAATTAGTATCAGAACGCAGGTTAAAATTTATGTTAAACCTTTTTAGTAAATTCGAAACCGTTTTGTTCACAGATGACGTTAGATATATATTAAGAACCCCTGCGTATTATGCTAGGTTTGATCATATTAACAAGATTAGAGAGATAGATTGTCGTACCGATAGATTTAAAATGTCATTTTTCCCGCGTACTATAAGAGAAAACAATAGGCAGCGTAGCAAACGGGTAGGTGAAATATAGTAAGAGTAGTCTGTAGTGCATGATGCATGTAATAACAACCAATAATCCCTTCCTTATTATGTAGATACTAACCATCTAGCTCCATGTGACCCTATTTTCTAGCATGTCTCATTTAAATGTCCTAGTTGCATGTCAATAGTGCATGTTTGATGATCTTCACCCCTTGCCACACACCCTTGTGGTTGCTCGCAGGGTATTACGTAGATGTAGATGTATTATAGTTCATTTAAACCCCGTTATGGCCGGTTTATCCATCTCCGGGGAACGCGATTTTATCCGGCGGATAGCTAATCCTCCCGATAAACTTTAGAAAAGCGTTTATCCACCGTCGTTTATGCTTTATCCGCCGAATAAATTTACCTGCTACTTCTTCCTCTGGATAAATTTCTATCCGGAGGATAAACCCATTTTCAAGATGTCTGCCGCAATCACCTGGCATGTTTAAACTGTTTTTTTGGACGCAAATCTATATTTATTCGCGTAATTAATATTTCAGTAATCCTAGTTATTGGTGGTGTGACTGCTCTGAGAGAAATTCGTGGCATCAATCGCTGTAATTTTTTAAATTATATAGCCTTTTAAATCTCTCATGTCTCCTGTTTACAATACTACGAAATGAAATGGAATTTGAATATTTAATGAATGGAATACTCATGGTGCTTTTCGTTTAAATAAATTTGAAGCATCAAAGTTCATTTTTTAGTCTGTTTAAGATGATGTAATTGGCCGAAATCATCGTGAAGCCCCTGAAAAATTTGGGATGCGCGATAGTGACGGTATTTCATGATCTCCGATTTACGGTATGAATACATTCACTTTATGGTCCTCTAGAGCACTATTTTGGTTTATTTAATATTTAAAGTCTAGTTTATTAGTTTAACGCAAGGAAATCGTTACGTGATGGGATGTAACTTTCCAGCTTCATGATTAAAAGATCCCTCGACAACTGCGAATTTCGCTCACAAATGCTCGGCAGTCAGATATGTCAACAAACAAAGCGACGCGGAGAACTTTTGTGGTAAATTATTTTATATTCAGACCACCGCGATGGCATTCATTAATTTTAGTTAAAAATGAACAGTCCTTAAGTACTTAAGATTCGTAAAAACGCTAAAGTGTAAATGTAAACAGAGCTGAACGTCTTAATGTCTATTACTGCCAAAACAAACACCGACAAATAACGTATGTATTTGTTATTTGTATGTATATGTGTGTGTGTGTGTGTGTATTGGTTGATTCTTGAGGTGTTAGTGGTACATAATTTAACTCTACAAACCCGGTATTTATCTTGAAGCATGTTATTCAACTAGTGGTCATCATAAAAATATCCACTCAGTAAGTAGAGCAAAAGAGTGATAGCAGTTTAACGATAGCCTCAGAAGGCTCATTTCTACCATTTTTTTTACATCCCAGTGGTACATGTTATTCCAACATACTCAGAAGCTCCGTAGAGAGATAAATTCAAGGGCTTAAATTCTTTTTGGGTTCACAAATTTTCACATATCTATATTGTTTCTCGTTAATTATTCACACGAAATATTTAAACACTGAAAATGGCATTCAAAACGAGTGAAAGAGTAGACACCAACTTTTAGCAGAAAGAAACAGAAACAAAAGCCACTGAGTCTTCGGCATGAAATATATCGTATCCTTCTTACACTAACGTTGAACGACCCTTAATAAAGTCACCATGTACAGTCATACGTTTAACGACTTTGAAACAACAATCTGAGATTAACCTCGCGCTTCATACAATCTTCGCCAAACAAATGATCATATATCCCTGAAAGTATATAAACTATATATTTTCAGGGATCTATGATATTCCGCGTAAGATAACTGTCATGTCTAATTAAATTTGAGCGCACTCATTC
The DNA here is from genome assembly GCA_963169105.1 of Ceriagrion tenellum. NCBI lineage: Eukaryota > Metazoa > Arthropoda > Insecta > Odonata > Coenagrionidae > Ceriagrion > Ceriagrion tenellum. The sequence goes on along the minus strand of OY720635.1, from coordinate 141,037,480 downwards.
ATTGCGTGAGTAACGAGTACTGACAGGTAATATAATACTGGATACACGTCGTAGCATAAATCGTCTGTAATCGTGACGTGAAGAATGGATGACGGAGGTACTGTCCTGGTTTGTTTTGATTCTTCCCCCAACATCGTTGCCAAACTTGTTTCAACATGGCGACTATAGAACGGAAGTTTGACTCTTCATTGTTTTTCAATCATAAATAATAGTCATGAATGGTCGATAAGGCTTCCTGAAAAAAATATATTTCATCCGTTGATTATTTAGTCACAATATAGTGGTTTTTGAGATAGCCTTTTCGGGGAAAATATTGAAAAATAAAATGTTTAAGGGAGGGACGTCACCATTCCTCCATAAGGGCAATATAATTTGAGGCTGATATTTACGATTTTCAAATCCTGTAATCAGCGTTAAATGGCCGATTACTCTCAATTATTTTTTCACGGATTGACGAAGAAATGATTTCTCTACAACATGTAAAAATATCAAGGCATGTTATCGGAGGTACTAGAGTAGTAGTAGAGGTTCTACCTTAAACGGCAGCAAAATACACCACATTGAAATACGCACTCATATTCATAACGAGCTCGTGCCGAGCCTTGCAAATATCGGAATTCTCTTGTTCACAGCATTCAGTGGCCAATCACAACGGTCGCTTCAAAATTCACGTTCACTCTGAGTTGACAATACCAGCGTTGCCACATCTTTCTATCGGGTAACTATCCGGCGGATAAAATATGATTGATAAACGGTACATAAGATTTATCCGGCGGGTAGCAATATCCGGCGGATAGTTACCGGGAAGTTTACCCGGAGATGGATAAACCGGCCCTTTGGATTTCCTACTTCCATGTCCCAAGTCAAAAGCATGCAATTGGCAGTCGTGTCGCGGCGATCGATAAATATGCACGTTCCCAATTTGATCGGATATACAAGATCGCTATTAACACCGTCGGTCTGGGCGCAGCCGTCAAATCCCTGAGCGCTGAGCAGGCGACCAGCTGTTCTCAAGGAGACATCGCGTAACATATGTTAAGGATGCAGACGAAACAATATTTATCTGAAAATGGAGTGAAAATGCCGGAACTGTGTCGCGGCTTTCAGCCCCTAAGTCCCGGGTCTGTGAGAAAATTGTCTTTGTACCTACTATTTCGTCCCAGTCAAATACTTAACTGTACGCGACATACGTTAGGAGGCGCAGTGAACGTGGGGGTTAAGGCGAAAGTCCCAGTGCTGTAGTGAATATATTCGATTTGGGGTCGTGATTCGCGGAAGGCTTTTTATTTTCGATCGGAAATTTTGTGGATACCATGGAAGATGCCTGATTCCCAATGTGTACGACAGTAACTACAGCTTTTTTTCGTTTTTAACCTATTTCCTGGATTTTCAACTGCCCAGAGTGTTGTAGACAATTGAGAAATTCCATTTTGTTTTCTGATTTCGAAATCCGATGATACTACTCGGGGAAGGCATAGCTATTTTCGGTCGTGGGAATTTCTGGAGGCCGTTTACAGAAGACCAATACGTTAATATTTATCGTAAAGCGATGTGATTACTTTAAAATTCCTAGAAATTGTGCTCTAAGGCGGAAACTCAGTTTTTTACTCAGTTTTTCCTTCAATCGCGAAGAGTTTACTGTTAGGAAAGAGATGAAAACAGGTGCCATGAGTATGGATAAGAGGCTTGAGAGGAGCTAATATGGAACGATGTATTTAATGAAGCGACCCGGAGGGCGAGGGGTGGGGGGGGAGAAAGATTCCATTCCAGTGAAGGAAAATTATAGGGTAATAAAAGAACAGTATTCCCTTTCGCAAACCATGTTTATTTGAACTGCAGGAATATTATATTTCAGTCCTGGCCTTGAGTTGCATATTTTTGGATGATACACATCATAAAAGCATCTAAAACAAAGAATTTGCAGTAAGCTCGTTTAATGAAACTCTCACCGGAACATTTGCACCTGTTTCAAGGTATTCAAGGTATCGGGGATGACGTTCCTATTCTATCACTCCTCGTTTCCCCTTTCTCTAGCGCCGGGAGCATACTCCTTTCTCCTTTGGAAAATCCAAGCGCCAAAAAGACCGTTAACCCTTTCTTGATCGGAGGGGAGGAGGCTTCCTTTGGGCTGGTCGCTGACCCAGGGATCGACCCTAGGATCCGGGTTTCCCGACGCCGAAAGAGTGACAATTGGGCGGTGAACGCAATTGCTTCGATGGCGACTGGGTGCCCTAGTGCACCTGATATTCCAGGAAGGAGGGCGATCGGGGAATTATTCTGCAGATCCCACGACCAACCGTCAACCCGGGAAATTTCCTCGCCCGGCCTTCCACAGAATAGCCCATGGCTTTTCCTCTCTCCAATTTTTCGTCGCAGCTACCGATCAAATTGAGAAGTTGCCCAAATAGGTACGGCTAGTTATTTATTTTACCATTATTATCTTTACTCCCTCGTCTCCTTGTTTGCAGCATACAGCTAGTACGGTTGCAGCCACCTGCCCGTTCAATACCCACCGATATTGTGGTAGTATCACAATGGCCGTTTGATATGCTGTGATCTCTTTTACTGGAGCGATTATATGAAGTTTCATCGCTATCATCAGTTCAAATCACGAACCACTCCCATTGCTACAAAGTTACAAAACATTCGGTATCCTTTCAAATTTAATGCCTAATCTCACCAATCAATGCCATTGATTTCAGTATCGCCCGGAAGGTTTTAGCCGGCATTCGGAAATGTTTCTTTCATTTCGCAAGGATTATTTAGCAATTTATAGTTTTGATTGACTGATTTGGGGATATGATCGAATAAAACGCATGGCTTTTCCTCCCTCCAATTTTTCGTCGCAACTACCGGTCAAATTGAGAAGTTACCCAGATAGGTACGGCTAGTTATTAATTTACCATTATTTTCTTTACTCCTTCGTCAATAAGTTAGCCTACGTAGTGCTCTCCTAGATTCTGGTGTGACCGCGCATAATTATCCTGATTGTGTATTGGACTGCGCCTAGCGGCCGGGCGAACGCGCGAGGTTTTGATTTGAACTGGGATGAGTCCTGCATGCCTGGTGTGGAATCACCCCGTTCCACACACTCTAGTGGTGGCTTGCACGGTATTTTGTAGATTTAGATAAGACTCCGTTCGTATTTAAATGGTTTTATTGACTTTCACCCGTTTGTCTGGGTCAAATCTTGTAATTGAAATACAACCTACTTCCTGATGACGAAGAGCTCTGAAATTTCTTCCAGTGAAAATACATTAATCTATTTAAATAATGACGATAATTTATTTATGACGTCTTTATTCAAGGCTTTCTTGAGAATGAGCTGTTTGTCTGCGTCAAATCAGGCAACCAAAATTTAACCAACTTCCCGATGACGTAGAGGTCTAAAACTTTATCTACAGGCCCACTTCCGGTGAAAATATATTAATCTACTTAGATAATAAAGATAATTTAATAATAACTATTAAAGATTTTCTTAAAAATGAGCTGTTTAAAAGATCGTAGGCTTTCCCGGCGAATACTATAGATAAAAGTTCTCGGGTTTGGCACCGGGCAAGGCTGTTTAAGGTCAACGTTTCGATGAGAAACTCACTCATCGTCATCAGGGCTAAGACTGACCCTGTCTTAGCCCTGATGACGATGAGTGAGTTTCTCATCGAAACGTTGGCCTTAAACAGCCTTACCCGGTGCCAAACCCGAGAACTATTTATCCAATGAGCTGTTTGTCTGCGTCAAATCTGGTTATCAAAATTGAACCTACTTCCCGATGACTTAGAGGTCTGAAACTTTGCCCATGGACCAACTTCCGGTGACAATACACCAATCAGTTGATACCAACAATAATTAATGGACTACACTTTCATATTCGAGGGAGAACTGTCGTTTACGGCGCCCCTCTTCTCCACAAAGGAGTCGTTCCCCTCGATTGTTGCTGTCGTTCTCCCACTGATCCATGTCAATGTCCGCTCATTAAAAGACACAGCGTTACCAACACTCACAAAAAAACAAATTAGCAACGTACAAACATTGGGGTGGATTTCAATACAAAAATAATAGATGTAATTCATTAAGGTAGAATGTCATTTCAAGTAATTGAAAACTAAAAAGTTAAAAATAACACTTGGTAAAAATAGGCTCTTTAATGAAAAAGGTTTTATTGATTAACAGAATCCTCGAAAATAACAAAATAATGTTTTTCAGCAAACTCCCGTTCTGCGTGAAAATAAAAATAAAGCCTTTGGGCTCAATATTTCAACTTCACTAATATATTGATGAAACGGGAACCGGATGTTGGAAAGGATAAAGATTTTAAATTGATGACGTGAATAGCTATAAATTGTGAGATCCATAAAATATATATTCAATTTAATATTTAACACCATGTTTGGGCGAAAGAGTATGACACCTAGTACACTCGGTAAAGTCCTGCTACCTATATACATTTAGGTGTTTACAAATATGTATACTTCTATCTACATTTATATGTTACTTCATGTGTTACCATGCAAAGCCGAGTTATTATAACTATAAATTATATACATTTTCAAAAATATTCATGATTACACAAATTATGAATTCATTAAAGTTTAACTTATGCGCCAAAAATTTTGATTTTTTTGCTTCACGCGGAACGGATATTTGCTGAAAAAATAATTTTTTAATTTTAAGAGTATGTTATTAAATTTATTTTTTATAAAAATTATTTATTACGGACTTAAATATAATTATATTCAGAAAATTTTCTATATCATTTTGCTTTATCGCTTTGGCCAGGTGCTTATTGATTTCTTCTTGAAATAACCACTTCCTTCCCAACATCTCTTTTTCTAGGCATTAAATAATTAATAGCGAGATCATCTAAATCATCATTCTTAAATGCAGGCATAAAGGACCATGCACTGAACGAACTGACAGTGGATCCGCCTGTCGACGAACTAAACGATTTCATTTCAGTGAGCGAACGTAAAATGCCGTACACCCTTGAGGAGGCTTGCAGCGTAATATGTAGATGTAGAGAGTGGTACTAACTGCCAGACAGCTGAATTAGCTTTCCAGGTATTTCAAACAAAGCATCACCTGCTGAGACATCGAATTATCCATACCAATGAACGACCTTTTTCATGTCCCTTCTGCATGTATGCATGCAATACTCAAGGGAATATGAGCAAGCATGTTAGAGCTGTTCATCATCATCCACGAATCATCGTCCGCGGAGTATTCACTGAACGAACCTACAGTGGTGTTGTATGTCAGCAAAGTATGTGACCTCGTTGCCTGCACCGTCGGTATTTCATGTTAATGGAATCAGTGGTGGATAATGGATTTTTAGTTAAAACTGAACGATTTACGGCTCAGAATAGTGAGTAGGTCAATTAGTTCGCTAATGTCAATAGTTTATTTCTGAATTGCTCATTCACGAACTAACCATGTACACTGCTTTGAGTTCTATTTTTCCTAAGATATACATAACTGCTATATACAATTGATATTGTGGTTATGAGTCAATCAGATTCGAAAGAGTGCTGTTCATATTGCTTCAGTATTTATGATATTTACGCAAATAACTATATTCAATTTAATCTAATTTCAGTATTGAACCTCTATAGTTTACGGATCATACGCAGTTCAGTAATGCAAGAAATAGACCATACATTTAATATTTTGGAATTAAAGTGAGTGAAAACCAAAAGTAGCTGAAAGTAGCCGACATCTCCTTTTTGTGAGTAGCTAGTGTGTAGCAGTATTTTCAAATTTGTAGCAAATGGAGTAGCCATTACATTTTAGAGGAATTAAGTAAAAATTCGCCAGCCCGCAATATTTTTTGTCTTCCCAAGCCCCGCTAAAAATAAAATAGGAATTCCGAAGGATTATGAAACATGACAATAACTCAACAGTAACGTAATGAAACGCTATCCAGGAGAAAGCTAGGAAAAATTAGAAAACTTAAATATCCCAAACACCTTTTATTAATGCGCCTATACAGCATGCTCTCAGAATAACACTGCTATACTACCCAGGCCGTATTTAAGTACATTGTAGTCTATTGATATTTCTTGTCGCGGCATAAGAAAATCACCTGGCATCCATTAACACCAAGAAATTACCTGGTTATAATCGATTTGCCGACCGAGTTTATAAAGAATTAGCGTCAGAAATAGCGCCTTACTTGAAAAAAAAACATTTGAAAAATCTGTATCTGAACATCGTGTCCCATATGACTGGAAAACCGCGAACATTACACGTATTTTTAAGAGCGATGATAAAGAAGAGCGGAGTAACTATAGACCTAATTCCTTCACGTCTATCTCATACAAGTAATTGGAACATGATGTCGTCAGTTCAGTGATGGGGTATTTGGATAGTCAAAACTTGTTAATTCAAAATAGGCTAGCCCTCTTTATTCATGATTCTCTTTCATCGGGAGAAATGCTCGTCCAGGGAGGCGTGATATATTTAGATTTCAAAAATCTTTCCGATGAAGTTCCGCGTATCATACAACTTGTTAAGCTGAAAGCCTACGGAATTGATCACGGCATAATTTATTAGATTAAAGATTTCTTCGACAACCGCGAATAGAGGGTAGTTTTCGATGACGTTATTTCATATACAGTGCAAGTTACTTCAGATGTTCCCCAGGGAAGCGTCGGAGGTCCCTCACAACTCTTCTTTTTATATAAATAATATCACAACCGTTGTTAAGAGCAAAATTCGCCTCTTTGCAGACGACATAATATTGAACAGGTATACTGGCAACGAGTCCGACAGATTTGCGCTGGAAAGAGACCTACAGGCTTTAACAGATCGTGGTACTTAGTAGTGTGACTGAATTGTTGAAGGAATTAGGCTTGGAACCGCTTATTGATCCAAGGGGAAAATATCGGTTAAATCTCTCGCGCAAGTTTGAGGTACAATATTTTTTGCCGGATGCTCAACATATTTGTTACAACCAAACTATCACGGTAAAAACGATCACAAGCATAAGATTAAGGAAATAGAATGTAGAACCGATAAATTTCAAACGTACTATAAGGGGCGTACTATAGTGACGCAATAGCATTTCTTTGAACATCTGACCGTTACTATGTAAAGTGTACTCTGCGCTTGTGCTTCATTATTTACATCATGAATTTTCTCTTAAATTTTCCGGCATGGTTTTGTTTTCTGCATGATTTAGTATCCAGTGTTATTATCTATTAATGGCATTAATAAATACTAACCGTTATTTATCGTTCCACTGTTTGTCATGTTATATGTAGTAATCGAAAAATGATATTCTGCAATTATTTTCATTTAGATTTTTCATTGGACTTTATCTTGGAATACTGGGAATTCAACCATATGACTCCGTACATTGCGGTGCACTGATCGACCCAAAGCTTTTCTACCTCAAAATTTACGTTTCATCGGTTGATAGGCACAATATATATTGTTATATAAATGTGTACACACTAGTACCCTTCGATTTATGTCTCATTTGTAATTATAGTCATTATTTACTAAGAAAGAAGCAAGAAGAACCTTCGGTGATATCCATGGTTTCTTTAGCGTTATCTCATAGACAATTCCTAACATCCTGTTCCTGACTGACAAAGCCGTTAAGGCCGCTTTACATGGTTTATTTTATTGTACAAACGAATGTATGAACTCTTGCATGGGAAAATTGTACTGTGTAAATCGGCAAATAGTATGATTGTCTAATGACTTTACGGGAAATAGAACATGCTCTATTTCCCTTCAGTTTCTTGTACATTCTATGATACATTCGTTTGTACGATAAAATGTACCGTGTAAAACGGCCTTTACGAAATCAGGAGTGTTACCAATATTAATTTCAAAGCCACAGGAAATGGGGAAGAGTTTTACCCATTTTCAAACTCAATACATAAAAAGTTTTCCAAGAGGGAATAACTTCCATTTATCATATTACGAATGAAACGCATCATGTATTGAGTTCCAAATCTCAAGACATCATGCCTTACAGAGCCACTTTCTTTTGGAGTTAAGTTTGCATATTTTATGTTGTTATTTTTTGTCTACATATCGCTCATTTGTGCCAGATAAGGTTCTGTTGACGAGGTTCAAGGTCAGAGGCAGCCTTGGCTCCTTACGCCGTGCAAGAGAGACAGTGACTTGTCTTTCGATCCGTGAATTACCGTTGAGGGACTGCTCTTAGGGACACGTGACTGAATGTCAATCCGAAGATATCCGTTGAAATATTTTTTTCGATAAGGGGCCATGTACCAGAAGCCTTTGACCTTGGTGATCCCATGTCTACGAGTTCATATAAACAAGCAGATATCATTCGGAGCGCGGCAGCATTATTGCGAGACGACATTTTCGAATGATCTTTGAAGGAATAGAATGCTGGATCATGACTTCGACTGTCACAGCTATTGAATTAAATGTGCCCATTTATCTGCGAAATTCGAAGGATGCCATTATGTTTTATGCTATGACTGCGTTCTTGAAAGGTTAAAACGAGAAATAATGATGTAGATTTACGGACGAATGTGTTCTCAGCATTTTCCTTTTCCCGATGAGCTCTATTCCACTCTATTTGACAGAAATAACTGCCGTCAATTTGCTTAAAATAGGAGCAACGATACAGCGATACATTTTGATGTCCTTTAATTCCAATGAAAATATGCGTCTTTTACGACCTTAAATTCAAAAAATATTATGGCTATTGGCTAAAAAACGAAAAATTTTTCTCCGGTTATGATCCATTCGGTTTCAGATCCATTAAGTCAATTTGATAGCAATGCGCGGAAGTAGCTTACTAAGTTTTATTACTATTGTAGTTACTTTTCTAATACTTTCTTCGTACGCTCTGCTTATTCTAAAAAGTGAAATGGCTTACAAACCACAGTTACTTGCTCTTTACTGGGGCTGAATTGATTATAAAGGCGTGTTGATGTATAATTTGCACTAATGGGTGCAGAAGTTAATAGAAGGGTTTGGGAAATTCGTGTCACATTCGTAGTTAGTGTCATTGAAATGAATTTATATTTTGCTCCTTTATCCAACAACCTATTTTGCACGTGACTTTTCATATTTTAAATCACTTGCGTAAAAATCAAATCGTGAAATGTATACGGGTGGCTCTCTGAACAGCGGGTGCATAATTTAACTGTAATAAATTTTCCCTAGGAAGATAATAATACAAAACTTTCAATGTTCTCTCAAATGCTCCTTAAACATGAAAACCATGGCTGGAAGATCTCATTATTTAATCAGAAGTGTGTTTCGGGTCTAATCTAAAATGTGTACGTTCAGGCGGTAGATTTAAAGGATAAGATTTGGTTAGCTTAGTAGTTTAATAACGTAATATGTTTAGTTACTATCTCCCGGAGGGCTAAAGCCTTGCTGGCTGATGATATCGCACAGCGACGAAATGTAGATCGTGAAAATAAAAATCTCCTGTGAAAATTACAAAGTGTTTCAATCTTTAATAACGAAAACCTTATCCTGGTGGAAGGGCTTGTGTGATCTGATGACTCGTAGAACTTTTGGCGGGCGCGATGCTCCTGGTAGGGTCAGCCATGCCAGAGATATCGAAGGTTAGGAGACAGACGAATGGTGGTCCGCGCAGCGACTGTTCCTCAGTGAGACGGCTGCAAAAGGCGTCTGACCCCAATGGGGCTGTCTCACACTTGGTGTCACGTAAAAAACACTATTGAGATGGCCATTCACCATGGCCATGGCCACCACTCAATTAAAATCCATGCTTCTATGGACAGTTTTTATATGTTATAAATCCTAGCTCTTTGTGGGATCAGAAAAAGTTGGTGAGATTTGCAGATGATCAAGCATTAGTTTGCCAGTCAGCCAAGAGGTTACAGTCGTTGATGAATGCGTTAGAAGTGCAGTACGAGAGATGATGACGAAAAAATCATAAGAAAATGGAAGTGATGAGATTCTCTGGAAGTTAGTAAGCGTGGCTGAATATAAGCTTAGTTCAGATACAGTTAAAGTCACATCCGGTGTACCCCAGGGAAGTGTCATTGTTCCCTTATTATTCATTTTGTATATTAATGATATCACCATCGTCGTTACGAGTAAAATTTGTCTTTTCGCGGTCCACGCAGTATTGTGCAGGGATATTAACACAGAGTATGATAGAATTGCGTTGAAGAAAGACCTAGAAGTTATAAGCGGATGGGGAGACACTTGGCAGTTAGAATTAAATTTTAATAAGTGCGTTGTTATGAATTTTTGGAGGAAGAGTAGCTTAACCAACGAGACGTACACAGTTAATCAAGCCGAACTAATAAATGTAGAGTCGGTTAAGTACTTAGGAGTGACCCTTACTCAGGACTTGTCGTGGGGAAAGAGTATACGAGAAATTTAAGGACAGGCAAGTCGTAAATTAGGATTTATCAAAAGAATACCAGGAAAGCGTGACGAGAAGGTAAAGAAGCGATGTTATTTTTCTCTCGTGAGATCTCACTTGGAGTACGCCGCTAGTATATGGGATCCTTACGAAGTAGGACTAGTTTTAGATATAGATCGAATACAGCGGAGGGCAGCTAGCTTTGTTAAAAATTGTTATGAGAAACATAGTAATATTTCTTAATTGTTGAGCGAATTAGGGTTGGAACCTCTATCTGATCTAAGGGAGAAATATAGGTGAAATCTATTACGAAAGTTTGATGTAGACTATTTTTTGCCAGACGAAAATATTTTGCTAGAGCCAAACTATTATGGTAGGAACGATCACAGGAATAAGATTAAGGAAATAGACTGTAGAACCGATAGATTTAAGATGTCATTTTTTCCACGTACAATAAGGGACCATAATGGTTGCGATACATCAGTTCTATGATATTGACTAGCTTAAATAGGTTTTTTCAGTGGTGCTAAATATCTCAACATTAATTTTAGATACTAACCTCGCATGCAATCTCCGGTATGATATACTCTTGCAAGTTTTGTACCTTGTACCGCTTATTATTTATCGCATTAATAATACTAACCAGAAGTCGTATCTTGAGTAGAGTACTGCTTGGTATAGCATGCTCTTCTACGTATCACTCTCCTAGTTTCTGGTCGGACTGCGTACCGTTGTCCTGAATTCTTTTGGCCTTGACCTGGCATTCGAGGGAACGTGCGCGGTTCTGATTTGAACTGGGATGAGTGCTGCATGCCTGGTCTGGAATCACCCCGTGCCACCCACCCTAGTAGTGGCTTCCACGGTATTTCGTATATGTAGATAGATGTAGACAAGAGTGAGAGAGCACAAAATAGAGCAGGTGGAACAGTTTTCGTATCTTAGTAGTATTTTGGAGGAGAAAGGGTTTACTGGTAAGAATATAAGATTTAGGATTGCCATGATTAAAGAGAAATTTTCAAAAATGAGGTGATTGGTGAGGGGAGTTTGAGCAGAGACGTAAAGAAAGGGCTGATGATAACTCTGAAATGGAGCGTGGCGCAGTACGAAGCGGAGACCTGGTCATTGCAAAGGGCGAATATACGTTGGCTCGAGGCGTTTGAGATGTTTTTAGAGAAGGATGGAGAGGGTGAGCTGGGTAGCGAGAAAGACGAGCGAGGAGGCATTTGATATGGTTGGAAAGGAGAGGAAACAAGTGGCGGAGGAACGGAGGAGGCAGAGAGATGGATGGAGAACGTTTTGAAAGGAGAGGGAATGTTGTAGGAAATGATGGAGGGGAGAACAACTGGTGAGAGGGGAAGAGGAAGGAAGAGGATGGGAATTTTGGACGAAATAAGAAGAGGGAGATTATATGAGGAATTCCTCAGGGATGTAATGGGGGAGCTAATGGGGGTCATCCATAGGAGTCAAAACAGAACGATGAGCCAGTAGCATTAAAACAGTCCAAAAACCTACCAATCGGTTGGTGCTATGCCCAAAGCTTAGTTTAGATACCCCTACCATAGTTAAAAATTGGAAAAGATGCTGTCCGAATTCCTGATTGTAAGTTGGGTAAATATTTGTCAGTAACGATCGTATTTTAAATACATTGGGCATTTTTTTTCAATTTGTGAAACGGGTCAAACTAGCATGGAGTCGAGTTGGCCCAGCCCTGCTTGAGATGCCTTGGTTCGGGCAGGAGTTCCATTTTTCCGTTAGAAGTCTTGGCAGCCTCGGTGGATGCTGGCGATGGCCTTCCCCACTGGGATACCGCCTTTTTACTCTCCACTCACTGACCCTGTGAATGGACAGAGAAAGATGTCATTTTATATTGAGCAGACCACCTAGTGATGCCAAATGCTATGATCCCTCCTCCCAAATAACTCGAGGATATCTCTTATATTCTCCCATCACAGTCTCGGTCCAACACACTAGACATCCGAAGAGAGCTTATCATATTTTAGAAATATAGCGATCTCAGTTCGTACTTCATTTCCGAAGAGAGGTGTACACTGTACGCCCAAGCAAGGTGACGGACATTTCCCACACGAAAGATGCGATCCACTGGAAACCCAATTTTACATCCATCCATCTCTTCCCCATTTTCTGAAGATGCTGTGTTTCAACGCTCTTGCCTAATGAATGAGAAATTCTATTATCTAAGTGAAGATTCAGAATAGAGATGGCCTACATCAAACAATATCGACAATCTAATTAGGGCGATAGCATTAGATAATAAGTGGTATTAACAGAAATGCCTTAAGTGTTCAGTGTTCGTTGTTCAATTGGATTGAAATCTGAGGTAAATGTGCGGACGTAGACTTATGGCTGGTAAGTCCTGAGTACTCTGATGGTCAGCTCTCAGGTATTAGATTAGAAGGGATATTGTATATAGTTATAATCAGCCGAGTTATATCTTGTATTTTTATTGCCGTTCTCCTATTCTGTGACTACCGGTTGAATCTTTATATTGGCTCTACCCTAATGTTTTTATACAAAAGAATATTGTAGATCTTGAGGGGTATATTAGAGGTGACCTTGAGAATGACAAAGTGTCGAAACCATGGTCGGTGCTTATTAAAACTGTGGAAATTTACTCTCGTCATTTCATTCTTACCAGTATGGATATTGAATATTTCCATAAAATTACGCCTGAAACTCTTTCATACCAAAGAATATGAATACCCTTCTAACCAAAAATTGCAATACAGACTTGGTGAAGACTCGGCAATTTAACTGGGAAATGCTACGAGCGACGCGATTCGTGTGCTGAAACAACCATTTAAAACGAGCGAATTGTCTTTTGACGAAGTTTTTCTTTGTTTTCGATTTCCAAGAGGCATTTGACGGATTGGAACCGAGAGGAGCCAACGAAGATAACTAGACAAATAGGAGTCAAATGAAGAGTTGGATGGTACACATTCGAAGTTAATGTGTAGGGGAAGCCCGTGTTATTTGGACTGATTGCTTTACTCGGTATTCACTAATGCTAGAAACACGTTGGATACTATGTCGTAATGGCGTTCCTTTTCAACGTCTATCCGCCAAATATTAACTGTCTATCTGGAAAGCTTGACTCCCCAGAGAAGTAATGAGCGGAATCGTTTGTCTTACACGATTTTTGTGCTACTAGGGTAATAGTGGACTGCAAATTTACTTTTTTATTAAAATACAGAAACTGCTGCTCGTTAATCGTATTCCTCGAGCTATTTGTGTTGGCATTCTTACTAGAGTACCGAAAAATGCTACATGAAATTCTGCCATTTGTGCTTATCTACCTCCTAGTGTATATCGGACCACCTTAGAGCGTGTATTCCTGACCGGGCACTTCTCAAATACCTGGTTATTCGTGAATGGAGTCATTTGCCGGATGAAGATACGATTAGCAACAAAATCGAAGGGTGCGTATCGGAAATTGAACAGAAGTGATTTGAGGGACGTTTAAGAACCAGTACAATCTGGAGTGGGATGGACATTCGCAAATGAAATCACACTTAATATATTTCGAAATATATAAATAAATTGTTCAAGCAAAATATCAGCCGAAGTAATTGCTTTTAAATTATTTACATTAAAAGAAGACAAAAATCAGCCAAACATATTAGTTTGCAAGCATTATTATTTCATTCTGAACTGTTTGGTTGGGGTCCATACTGCACGATTGGCTGAACCGAATTACATGAACTCGGTTGTATTAAAGGAACTGAAATTTTTATAGGAATGTTTCTTCCTCGCCAGTGACCAACCACGAGACAAACATACTCAACACAACGATGGAATCTTTCTCAGGGTTAAAAGGGACAAGTTAAGGACGCCGGGATTATCATCATCAAACACAGCATCTCAACATGCATACTGGTGATGAATCAACCCTAGACAAACGCCCTTGAGGTGGCTGTCAGGCTTAATTAATCTATCAATGTGGATGCATATGTGAAAGTTTGCGTGAATTAAATTTCCCGCCGGGAAGAAACACACTCGCAAGCACTCGAAAAACACTCATTCTCGTACTCAAACGGGCTCAACTTCTTGGAGATATCTTACTCAAAATGAGCGAAGTTAAAATGGACGACAATGACAGGAAACGACGAGGGTGTGCGTCGTTAAAATATATGCATACATCCGCCATAAGGTGGGCCTCTCCAGCTAACTGATGGGAAGTAGGCACTTGCGACACAAGTTTGTAAGTGAATGAGTAGGAGGGGTAAACGATTAATAAATATAAAGATGAAGAAAAGGGAGCAATGGGGGAAACCAATGAGAGTAGGTCGTGGGGGAGGGAGGAAAGGGATTTTTGAACGCATTGGTTGTAAGGGAGGCGCGAAGCCCGCCTCCCTTACATTTGCCCTCCATTCGCGCCTCCCTTAGGTGGTGAAAGGGAAGGAAGTGAATGGGGGGAGATGAAGGAAGTGAAGTCCGTGACCGTTGACACGAGGCAGGAGGGAAGAAAAGTAAACATTTAAATATTATGGCTGTTGAAAAAAAGAAAAAATAAGGAAGCACCTTACTTTAAAATAGATCAAAGTGGAGAGTAAGGAATACATCCTTTACCAATGTTGACGATGTTAGTTCTAAATTTATTAATGTAGAGACTTTGATATACGTCAAGTGAATAATCAGGTGTGTCTTTGGTGAGATGAAGGCTGTCGTCTGAGGTTTGGTGTCCTGAGTTGATTTACTGTTGTAGGATGGTGAATTTTTCGGGTCTGTAATATTTTAAATGGGCCATGTGTTGCTTGAATCTAGTCGTAATGTTTCTACGTGTTTCCCAGCGTACGAAACATCACATAAGTAACAAAAACTTGATATAGTCCGGACTTATTGGGTGTCGATTTTTTCATTCGGTTTCCCCAATAATTGTTTAAGTTTGTGATTATTACTGTACGATATTTTTGTGATCACTGTTTTTGAAATCGTTTTAGACCCTTTGCTAATTGTTAGTGTTAGGGAGGCATATGAAGCGGCAGGACTCGTCCTTAGAGAAGGTAGTTGAGTTCTTAACGAGTCTCTTAAAGTTATGTATCTTGAATCTATTATTGTTAACGGACCCCTTAAAGCCATTCTGTTCAGCGATGTGTTTAATATTATTTAACTCTTTGGAATGATTGCTTTTATTGAGCAAGAAATTAACCAATCTGTGGATAAGATCATGAGAAGATGTAAGGTTATGACTATTGTGTGCATAAGAACCACGATGGATATAATTATTCGTGTACGTAGGTTTGCGATAAACGTGGTAGGAGAGTTTGTCGCCATTTCTGGTCAGAAAAAGGTCTAGAAAGGGGAGTGTGCTGTTGTTTTCTATTTCGTATGTAATTTTAATGGAGGGGAATGAACTGTTTAAAGCAGTGACAAACTGCTCGATATCATATTTGTTCGTGTCGGAAATGGCAAAAACGTCATCAGCGTATCTCAGATAAATAGTTGGGAAGTAGCTGAACTTAATCTTTAAAGTGTTCTCAAAATGAGCCATAAATATTGGCCAAAAAATTGGATGAGGAGTGACCGATAGCGGTGCCAAATTCCTGTTAATAATTTTCCTCGATAAACAAAGAAATTCTGGTTCATGTCTAAACTGGTAAGTCAAATGTATTCGTCTATCAACCTGTTCTCAAGAACTATGAAAATCAACCAACTCTTAAGTGACTCGATGGATATATCATCGTGCGCACTGGGGAATAAATGGAAACATCGAAGGATGCCTATATTTCCTTCCTTCAGTAAATGTATGGCCTTTGGTTTTTTCAACGAACTCAAAGTTTTTCTTAATGGAATGCGGGCTTTGGAAATACAAGTGAATGAATTGTGTTGCAAGCCACTTGGGCAGGAGGTAAGTGGGAAGCTCGGAAGACTGTCGGTCACATCGGGCAGCCATCTCCATGAAATTTGGGTAGTCAGTATAACTTTGGTAACAAAGATTTGGTTACTGAAAGTTTTAATTCGGTCTTCTTATCAATGAGGATAGGGCAATCATAGACAATATTTTTGACTAGTGCGACGGATTTGTTAAGGGAGTTCTTAATTTCAGTAAGTGGCCCAGATGATAGCAAAGAATGGCTTTATTGTAATAATTTTTTTCTTAATCACATTTTCATAACTACACAGAGATAGCCTTTTCAGCTTTCCTATGAAGCAATTTTTGAACTTTTTATAACGTACAATTCTGTTGAAATTAGTAGTTTTTGGTTCTTTCAGAGAATTTAATTGGTACATTTACAAAACCACAACTTAAAAACACACACGACCCGGGTTTCAACGCTTAAGCGTAGAAACCCGGGTCGTGTGTTTTTAAGTTGTGGTTTTGTAAATGTAACCATTAAATCCTCTGAAAGAAAAAATATGGAATACCACAAAGTTAACCAAAGAACTTGTATTATTTATTGGTAGTTTTTGGCTTTGGAGAGATGTTGCAGCCGTTAAGATAATTTCTGATCTAATTTTCCCAAACTTTACAAAGAAAATATTTGGCGGTATTGTCAAATGGTTTGAGGGACTCACATATGTGGAAAATCAGGTCCTCTATGGGGCTTGATTTTGGTCGGATACTAAAATTAAAACATAACTAAGCAATTTAACTCTTGGAAGGTGAAAAGTTCGTTAGACAATAACGAAAGTTGGTGAAATCACTGTCGTCACAAATGGACGAATTGGACTCACCGATAAGCTGAGACAATTTGCGGTTTATGCAGCGGGTTTTTTCTTCGCATATCTTGAGAACTGCGGCTTAGATTTTAGTGTCTCGAAACCAATGCTGGTTGGGGTTTTTGCGAGTTCCAAATCAATCATTCAATTTCCTAAAGGCTGATGCCATGTCGAAGCAACCATTCATCTCTGTCATTTGACGTTCGCTTCAGTTCCACGTAGTTGTTGCATCCTATCTTCTTCTTGATCTCGTCCAAGTATTTCTTCCTCGTCCTTCCTCTTCCTTTCTTTGCTAGTATTTTCCCTTCAAGAATGCTTGTTATAAATACATTGTGTCTGAAGACATGTCCAATTTTAAATTTAAATTTTATTTTTCTATTTTCCCATCTCCGCCAGTAATCTTCTCTCTTCTTGCTGTTCCAAATAGAGTAGAAGAAGCGAGTTCCAAATATAAATCTTAACATTGTAACTCTGACTTTTTTCGCATTGAGGAAGATTATTTCAGAGTTCTCAGAGTAGAACTCGTACTTTTTCGTCGATATTAGGACTTCGCTTTCGACACAAATGGAGGGAATGAATAAAGTTTGGATAGAAATTGCTACGTTTACAATTTTTTGAGCAACGGATATGCTCAACAATTTTCTCGATTTTAGTTTCCAGTTGATGGTATTTCTCAAGCTCAGATGACTGATAAGCCAGGTTAAAAATCTAGGAAATTGTGCTCTTCGGCCTCATATGTAAAAAGCTTGAGAAAAATCTCTATTTGGCGTAATAAATTAAGTTGGCACCACTCGTCCATACAAAAGATATTAGAAAAAACTTTGTTGCTATGGTTTACGGGAAGAATAATCAATTCCTAGTCAGAGACCAATCACAACCTCTCGACCGGAAAACCCTTGCTGTGGTGGTTTAGGGGAATTTTACTTCCTTGTCAGTAACCAACCGCTGGATACACACACACTTAACCCAGAAATAGGATTTTTCACGGTGTTAAGAACTACGGTGTTTTGATCGCCAAACTGTGAAAGTTTATGGGAATTAAATTCCGCGCCAGGGACTAACGCAGAGGGGCATTAGAAAATCGATGCGAGTAGCATGGAATGAAGATCAATAACATGGGAGCAAAAGGATTAAGGTTTTCTAGGTTGAGGAATGAGGGGCCGATCATATTGAAGCTCGAAGCAAATCAGGACTACGTTGACTTATTTTCTCAGCTTTTAGATTCTTTAATCCCATATATACCTGCGCATGGAGGGTGAGGAGAGGAAAAATCTGGAGAACATTAGGTCCTAGGTATAACGATATACTTACTGTCATCCAAGTCTTGATGCATAGCATAAATAAATATATAAATTTTGTACACGCTAAGCGTAGCTTGCTTGAGAAATTCAGAACTGCTGTGTTTCAGAGCAACACAGAGAATACTATCATGACGCCTCACTACATCTCTAGGTCTGACAGAAGCTATAAAATGAGAGAAATACATAGTGGAACAGATAGATACGATAACTCGTTCTTTCCACGTACAATAAGCGACAACAATAACAACTGAGTTCCTCTAAATACACTCCCATAATACTAGTCAGCATTTCACCTCCCAAAACCTTATCCCTTACATTTTTACACGCCTGGTGATGCAACACACCCTGCCACACGCCCATGTGGCGGCTCGCAAGGTAGTCTGTAGATAGATGTAGATACCTAAGTAGGCGCTTCGTTGTTGGACTAGAAGAAAAGGGACGAAAGACCCTTTATCTCGAATCGGTATGACATTTCAAAAATCAAACATTAAATTTGTTTTCCTCTCTCAAGGCTTTATTTCTCATTAAATGCATTTCATGTAAGAAATGAGTGGATCATGAAATAATGTGGGTTGCACGGTCCATTGTCGGAGAGTACCTCGTTTGTAAGTTCGGAGAATGGGTTCATACGAGTATTCTACCAAGTTTTTGGTAGGCTTGTGCTCAGCTTTAATCCTACTGGTCCATCGTTTCGTTTTGGCTCATACAGATGATCTGCTGTTAGGTCCCTCTTGCGTTACTCGTATGGTCTCCCTCTTCCAATTTCGACAAGAATTCCCATCCTCTTCCATCCAATTTCCCTCTTCCCCAGTGTTCTCCCCTCTGCTATTCTATTCAACATTTCCTCTCCTTTTAAAACCTTCTTAGGCACTAGATCCGTTATCGACCTTCCCCATCCCCTCCCACCCACTGATGAGATTTGAGTGACCGAATAGAAAGACGTTAGAGGCGTGTATGCCGTGGGAGGGCAAAAGCCGATTTTCCCCTGAAAATCGACATGCACTCCACGAAGACTGTTCGATAACGGAGGAAGTTCTAATGCCTTGCTCCCGGCAGTCTTTGATCAGTGCGTAATGTAGCAATTTGTATTGAGCAAAGAAATCTTTTGATGTGAGCGCGTGTTAAATCTATGGCGTGAAAAAGTGAGTCACCTTCAGGACTAAGATTTCTTTAATTTAATAACATCGAATTTTAGAAAACTTATTTTTGAGCCATTAATATTATTACCTCATTTACGCTATGTTTCTAATAACTGCTGACATTCAAAGTTAAAATTCGAATATGGTTTTTTATTATGACTGGGATAAAGTGTCGTTCAAACTACCTGAAGAATCTTGGAGGGAGTACAATGAAAGGCATGGATGTAATGGAAAGAGGTATTGTAGAATGATGCAGTACGAAGGGAAACCGAATAATTCTCGCTTTCGCTTTCTCGTCGCTTCATAAGGCGTTGCATATATGATATACAGTTATTTATATCTTGGAGTTCAAATCCTAAGGTTAACGGAACGGTTGGTGGGATGGGTGGAACGGGGAGGGTCGATAACGGATTTAGTGCCTAACGCGGAGTAGGAATGGAGATGACGAGTGAAATTGTTGTGCTATGTAGTGTTTTGAGAGTACGCCCGAGTCAGCTGTAAAGGGAACGAAATTTATTTTAAGAGTAGAAGTTCAGATTACAATGAAAACTTTAATACCATCTTTGGAAGGGGAATTGATCATATGTATGGTATTCAGTGAGATTCATCAAGAGCAAGGGCGTAGCCGGACATTCACGATATAAAAATAATCTAAGTTTTTTACAAAATAATTGAATTTTTTTTTATTTTGGAAAAAAATCTGACTAGTGGTCGCTCAACAGGGACGCCAAAACAATATTACCTTCTTCGAGCTCATCCCCTCCGTCAGCGCTAAACCACATTTCGATGGGCCCTGTCCTCCAATTTGCGGACCCTCTCTCGCCCTCGCTCAACCCCTTTTAGCGGGCGGTGGGTGACCACCACTAGAGCCCTGCATAACTGCCTCTATACTCGCCCACATTCACGCGGCTACCGGCTTAATCGAATGCACAAACTCGAGAATAGAGTCAACCGAGTCTGGATACACTCGACCGCTTAGTAAGCGCGCTTACTCGACTCGAGTCCGGGGTCAGCCTGCGAGTATCAACACACTCGACGACTGCTTGGATTGCCGCACAGGCTAGCCACAGCGTAGTGGTTCGGCTTCGCACAGTTTCTTGTCCACAATAAAGTCCGTGAATCTCTTCTTCATAACTGACGCTGCTGTAAAAGTCTTTTGCTAAGTCTCCTCATGGTGTGACTATTGTCGCGTGAATATTTTTTTACAATTTTGAAAATATAGCAGCTATAAAATCATGCGTCTAGCCAACTTGCTTTGCTGCACGAATTCGGAGAGCTATAAAGCGTTAAAGAAAGAAGATAAAAGTTATGTAGATACTAACTATGTGACCCTATTATCTAGCATGCCTTCATTAAAGAGTCACATAAAGGAGATAAGGTGACATTTTAACGTTCGAAAATGGAATTACGGAATTGTGCGAATCAGTTGGCGATATATATTGAAGCAAGTCGGCTAGATAATCGAGTTTGTGCGTGGACCAGAGAAGCTATATTCGAATTAGGAGAGGTTGCAAAGCAATTCTCGCTAAATGAAGGAACATTTCCTTGTTTTTCTTTTTTACACACTTGTATTTTGGGATTTACTCGGCTCATACCGATCTGCGTTACCACCGGACCATATGGTCGACTTGTAACAATTTCTTCTTAATAATAATAATAAAATACCTGCGAAGAGGAAATAACTGCTGGGAATTCATTCATAAGGAATAGACTTGGAAGGAGAATTAAGTGCCACTGGGGCGAGGCCGAGACCAAATGTTAATGTGTGATAGGCTTCTCGGCTGCGAAGGCGAGGGGC
This sequence comes from Ceriagrion tenellum, assembly GCA_963169105.1. Lineage (NCBI taxonomy): Eukaryota > Metazoa > Arthropoda > Insecta > Odonata > Coenagrionidae > Ceriagrion > Ceriagrion tenellum. The sequence goes on along the minus strand of OY720635.1, from coordinate 141,016,228 downwards.
GGTTCTTAGCGACAGCCTGCGGAGTATGAATGTACTCGGCCGGCCGTCGATAAGATTCGAGTAGAGCCATAATCGGCCTCTTGATTTTCGATAACTCCGCCAGGGTGCGGGCTCGCCACCCTGGCTAAAGTCCTTATACCCCAAGGTATAGGACCTTGGTTTCTCCGTAGAAAAGTAGCTGAGGCACTGAATCATTACCAGGCGACCGATTATGGCAGAGTATGGAGGCCGATTTGCAGGGCTGCAACCACCACAGCTTTGCTTGAGTTTTTTTGTAACTTTGCCTACAAAATTCCTCTGCTTTCGAAAAACCGCTTTAAAATGCACCTCTTTGACTGAAAAGTTTAAAAGGTTTTCTATGGAACGTGGAGGTGGTGGGAGCGGACTCAACGGTAGTTCAAACCCCCCAAATATTTTGCTGGCCGCGCCCTTGCTCAGGAGTGATGTAATTTTTATTTTACATGAACTAAGTTATCTGTAGCGAAAGTATCTGCAATTAATTTGTATCACATGTATTTTAGCACTTACGTACTTGGATAAGCCAGTTTCGTGAATGCTTAAAGATATGAATTAGGGGGTATGAAACAGACACGCTAGGCGATATGTTAGTGGTTAGCCAAGTACATTAATATTTGCACCGAGATTCAGTAAACGAGGCTTATTATAGAAAAACTTTCCTGATGAAGAAGTATTATCCAGTCTTTGTGATAGCTATTGCCATAACTTCTCGATAGAGGAAAATGCCAATAAAATCTGGCTTCTTCGGTATTATTTCCTAATCTTAATGTTATGATATAATTCACCCTAACGACTTGTAGGGAACGCGGAAATGCTTTTCATATTAGATGATACTTAAGAAAAATTCCGCGTCGAACTAACCAATCATAGTCGAATTATGCTTTTAGCCTACTGTCTGTTAGTGTTTGTCATGAGAGTTCAGTGGCTAGTGGCAATAATGAAATTGCCGCGAAGTTCTTTCGCTAGAATTTTGAATTTTTGAAACATTAAATCTGAAGAATAGAAAGCGTAAATAAAGTGTCCGCATGACGGGAACCGAAACCGAGTCTTAATGGGTGAAAGCCAAGTACACTAGTTACTGAAGAGCATGGAATATGAGATGAATTCAACGGAAGGATTTCGGAAGACGCGATGGGAAATTACCAATTAACTGTGGCTAAAAGCTTTCATTTAAATCGTGGAAAATCATTGTCCCCTCTCCATTTTTACAGTGCTCTCTATTATCCTCTACCGCTTACTACATATTCATATTCTCCAATTTACCCTCCCTTATACTACCACCACACAGCACGTTTTTCTCTCAGGCGCAACTTCATAAACCTCTCTGTCTTACATTATGATTTCGGCTTTTGAAGAAACTTGAAATCTGCTTAATTGATTTTTCAAAGGCTTTGGTTCTGTCAGTCACTCCCAATTCCCGCACAAGCTGGAGACACCAAGGGATTGAAATCGTTCCAAAAAAGTAGACTTTCGATTTCGACTTCACATTAGACCCGCCGACTTAATACATCGGCTTAAGGACTCCAGACTTCATCCTTCATTCCGAAAAATAAGTTAACACGCTTTTGTAGAGCAAACGGAAACCAAAACTCCATTATTTTATGTCGTTCAATGTAAGTTGATGATGGGGCGATTGCATTTGGACTTGAGGTCAGGTTAAAGAGCATCAAAATTATATACAGTATTCTGCTTTCGACCTCTTGTTTATCAATCAAATTCAAAATATACTTGATATTTTGAATTGGATTAAGATTATACATGAAACAGAATACTTTTATTCTTAAAAATATATTTATAGTCTAGACTCAATGCATAAAACTATAGATTTTTTGTAGTTTTAGTCTCAAACTTGGTTGTTCTTAGTTTCAACCCAATTTTGTGTTGGGTCCTCAAGCGAGCAATGTGAGTTGTAGAGGTCCAGTTTCTATGTAGCTTCTCTATAACAAACCATACACTCCACTTTGCCTTCTTAATTAAAAAAAATATTTCCACCTAACAGTCTTGTGTGCCATTGTTGTTGTCAGATGCCACTCGATGGAAGAGAAAACCGTGTACTGACGTCGAAACTCAAAACAAACTACAGTTACCTACAGTTACAACTACAAACTACCGATAAACATAATACTTGTCACGATAGACATAAAATAGATTAATAAGCCCCGTTGCTATTTAGATTGAAAAAGCAGATTTACGGCTTCGCCCAGCAGGTTCTCCTCGGGTCCTCTACTCTGACCCCTGGCTCTAAATAGAACGAAAATGAGCTCATGGAGACGAGTCTCATGATAAGCACATTAGCTTCTATATTTCATTCACTGTCAACAGCTGGCCGGTCGTGACGCCGAGTGGGTGCCAATATGTACAATAAAATCCCTAAACTGCCAGTCGCAGCTGTGTTCTTAATCACATGAGAAATTATGGTCCATAGATCTTGAAAAATTATGGGTGAGACTGGTTAGAAGAGCCAAGGTTTTTATAGCTCAACCTTTTCCTACCATGTACTGATGCACAGAAAGGATTTTAAAAAATTGTGGACATCTAGTATATGGACGGGATATGTACGGGAATATAATTACAGGAAGCGTGATAGGCCCAATTTTATTTCGCCGTGTAAGTTTTTTGGAGATGAAATGGTGACATGAATAATAGGAGTGTATTTAGTGGAGCTACTTTTTATTGTGGTCGCGGAAAGAACGAGTTATTGTACCCATCTGTTCGGCAGTGTATCTCTATAATTTTTATCGCTTCTGTCAGACCTAGAGATGTAGTGAGGAATCATGATAATATTCTCTATGTCGCACTGAAAAATATCAGTTCTGAATTTATCAAGCAACCTAAGCCTAGCGTGTAGCCTCCGAATCTCTAGGGGCTCCCACCTTAATCTCTCTAGAAGTTGTGAGACAATATGTACGTACTAACATTAGAATCTACAAAACTACTTAAACCTAACTGGAAAATATTGAAAGCAACAATGAAGTAAGTACTTTCAGGGTCTTTGTAGTCATTTTGCCTGATGAACCTCTCAACTCCGTTTCATTAAAGTTGTGTACCCAGGTTTACCCTCGGGTTCTCACGACGACTTTCGGCGATCTTTCGGCTCCTTTTTTTTTCCCAAGATCGAGATAAGGAGCCCCTGGGAGCATCTGGGATCCACAACCAGATTCAGTTCCCTTATCCCTTCACGTCACCCCTTTCGGCCCTTTTTCACTCCTCGCCCACGTCCTTTTTAATCTCCCTCCCTCTCCTTCAAAGTCCTCTTCCCTCCAATATCATATCTTGACCCCTGGGTTGGCATGAATGTTATCTTTCTGAGAATTCCTCCCACACATGGTGCCATTCAGAGGCTGATATGCTCAATTCTGTCGAATCATTAGGCTATGAGTCCGCCGTCTGCACCCGCTTCCGCGGCATGGTAGGACTTAGCTCGAGTTAGGATAGATGACCGGCCAAATAGTCTCGATTGGCGCACCTCCAGTAAGCGCAGTACGTTTGAAATGACCGTAGGTCAAGGGAGAGAATAAAAACATAGCATGCGACAGCACAGGAAGATATTGTAGTGTTTAAAAGTTGGCCATCGACCGCATTGAATGGATGAGTTATTGGGCCCAAAAGCTTAGGTATTACATCTACATCTACGTTATACCCTGCAAGCCACCCAAAGGGTGTGTGGCAGGGGGTGCTTCCACAACAGGCATGAATGAATGATACGGTAGAACACCGAAATTACATTGATACCAACGTACCACACATGCAACGCCCCAATCAAAAATCTACTAATCAAGAAACATTCTATCGTCAATCGTTCCAACATGCAAGGGATGCGAAGACTACTACTACAGATTCAAAATATCATACATAAATAAAAACATCAATATTTACATGATGCATAAATTAGAAGGTAGAGAATATAAAAAGAAAGATCTACAGAATAGCTAATCTCACTAATCGCGCTATTCATGACGACGATCACAGCTGTTATGGTCCCGAATGGTGCGCGGAAAAAAATGACATTTTATACTTATCGGTTCAACAATCTATCTCTCTAATTTTATTGGCGTGATCTAATTTGCCGTAGTACGAGGGGGTTAATAGTTAGTTTTTTGCGTCGCTAGGGAAATGTTTTTTCCTGCAATTAGCTAAGAGGTTAAGCCTATAATTTAATCTACGCTGAGATAGCGATTCCCATCCCAATTCTTCTAGCAATCCATACACACTAGTAATGGCAGGGGTGCATCCACACTAGGCATGCATTAATTATACGAGTTCAATGGTCGCGATACGGAAATGATATGCCTATAAATATGCAAAATTAAAATAATTTTAAAAGTTCATTATTCATAAAACGTTTTGCATAATGGCTGAAGTTGTCTGCGTTATATGGACCGTTTTCGAAGGGAACATCCTCAGCTCGGAAATCGAAGAAAGGCCATCTGGATGAATGAATGCCAGATGAACGCAGAATTAATAGAGATAAGCCAAAAATTCCTAGCCAGTTAACCAGCTGACCTGCGATCCACCCGCATGTTTGCCGTGTGCGGGGACCCGTAAGGGGGAGAAGAGGATCCTGGTGGGTGAGTTCTTTGGAACCCAGCCGGGGGTCGGAAGCCCGGTATGGGCCGGAGTTCAACACCCCACTTCGGCCCTGGATTCCCTGTAAACGGGCGGTCAAGATCTAGCCAGTCTTGATCAATCGGCTTATCGACACGTTTCGATGGCGAGTGCTGGAGTGACGGGGGTCTGTGTAGGGCGGCCAAAGGTGTATGGGTTTGGAGGGCCCTTGCACTGGAGGCCCCACCCGAAGCAGTCACCCTAAACAATAGTGCTATATCCCTTGGGTAGCCCTGGCGACCACACCGGTTTGCGGTGTGGCGTCCCGAATGTGTGGCTCCGTGGTGGGTGGGGAGCCCAGGGGATGAATTCCTAATTTTCATGGAGCCAGAAAATCTTCCTCCATCAAAAAGATCCCGTCCGGAAACGGGCGGGGGAGATATAAAGTTGACCGCTTGTGGGCGGTATCTGATTATGAGATGTGCAAAGGACGGTGAGTCACTAACTAAGGTGTTTCCCTTCCTCATCCGTCGTGTCCTCTAAGCAGCTGTTACAGGCGATCTTAGATCCGCAATAAAGCTGCGCGATGGTACTCTATTAATAGAAACGGCAAATGACGCACAAAGTTTGAAACTCCTTTCCTTCACGCGTCTCCAGGACATTCCAGTTAAGGTGGAGGTGCATCGCACCTTAAATACAAGTCGGGGAGTGATAAGCAGCTACGACCTGCTCGACGACGACGAGATAAAGAGAGAAATGGCCTCTCAGGGCGTAATCGATTGTCGTCGACTGAAATAAAAGCGTAACGGCGAGCTGATTAACAGGTCCAAGTGATACGCCGTTGTTGCAAAAACGCCAACTTACACCGGTAATAATACAAATAAAACAAATGAAACAGAAAAGAAAAAAGAACAGAACCCGTCACATAAAGAGGAACAAGCCAAGCCGGATAAGGCTACAAAGCCGGTAAAAACAAATAACTGCCCGGGTTCTCCAAAAAAGACCCTAAAGAAACCCACCGGATCCACGCCCTCCAGGCGTGAGAAAACTCCCTCCCCCGGCCCCACCGAGGTGCGGGCTCCATGCCCAGTGGAGGCTATGGAGGAGGATAAACTGTCTGACTCAGAAATCCTGATAGCCAGACAGAAGGGGAAAAAGAACCGTATTCGGCGCTGATTCTCCCAACGGACGGACGGACTGCTGTATTTAAGTTCTCACTTTCTAACGTATTCTAATGAATTTTATTTTACAGTAAAACTGTGATGGTTTTTATCGTCACAAGGTAGAGTTAAACATTTTAATCCGAGATTTTAATCCGTTTTGTATTTGTCTCCAAGAGACGCATTTTAAAATCACGGACATGGGTATTTTAAGAAATTTTAATGTTTTTAGATATGACGACACCAGCGGCCAGCGTGCCCAGGGTGGAGTGGCAGTTACAATCCGAGAGGCCCTTTACACCTCTCGGGTACAACTGAATTCACCATTTCAAGCAGTGGCTGTAACTGTGCACGCACCGGATATCGTTGTGTAACGTTTATTTACCAGAGTGCGCTACAGTCACTGAGCGCAATCTCGTGGATCTTGTCCATCAATTACCCAAACCTTTTGTGATTTTAGGTGACTTTAATGCACAGGACCCTTTGTGGGGTAGCTCTCGGAGGCAGAGCAATAGAAGAGGTCGGATTTTATCAAATTTTATCCAAGATTTTAACCTCCTTTTACTTAATAACAGTGAGAAAACTCGTTTTAACAGTTTTAATGGAGAATTTTCCTCCATTGATCTTGCCATTCGTTCAAGAAGTCTTTACACGAAACTTAATCTGTCCGTTCATACAGATCTCTGTGGGAGTGATCATTTTCCCCTTTTAATACGTAAAGAAGGATATTTTAACCAGTATTTTATATCCCTTGGTAAATGGCTTACTCAGAAAGCTGATTGGCCAAATTTTAAAGAAAATTTTATGTTCAAATACGACTCAACTCGTGACGCAACACAAAACGTCGAAGTTCTGGCCTCCGCAATCATAGAGGCGGCAAATATGAGCGTTCCACGGTCTACGGGCATCGTCCGTCGACCTGCTGTGCCGTGGTGGATAGAGGAATGCGCCAAGGCAATTAAATTTCGGAAACGAGCGCTACGAATTTTTAACAAGTACCCGACGGAAACCAATCTTGCCTCTTTCCGACGTCTTCGTGCAAAAGCCCGACAAATTGTGAAAGAGGCGAAGAAGTCCTCCTGGATGGAATTCATTTCCGGTGTAAACCACAGGACTCCCGTTGCACAGGTATGGCGGAAGGTCCGAAGCATCTCGGGCTCCAAACAGCAATGCGGCGTTTCCGGACTAAAAGTCGATGACCGAGTGATTACTTCTCCCTCGGCTATGTGCGAGATTTTTGGCCGCACATTCGCCGAAATCAGCAGCGACGCCAACTACAATGCCGACTTCAGAGATATGAAACAACGCTCTGAAGCATTATCTCTGTCGTTCCGAGAAACGCACGGCATTGCTGATTATAACAAAAGGTTTTCGCTGTGGGAACTAGCCTCGGCCATTGCGGACTCTCGGAATTCGTCTCCAGGGATGGAAAATGTCCACAATGTATTTCTAAAGAATTTGCCAAAGAGTGCATTGGCGGAAATCCTTCACACCCTCAACCAAATTTGGTTTGAGGGTAGTTTCCCACAGTCCTGGCGGGAGTCTGTCGTGGTTCCGATACCGAAACAGGGGAAGGACAAGAATGACCCGAGGAATTATAGGCCCATTTTACTCACAAGTTGCCTGTGTAAGGTTATGGAGAGAATGGTTAATCGCCGGTTTGTTTGGTGGTTAGAGCGGCGAAACCTTCTCTCCAGCATTCAATGTGGTTTCCGCCGGGGTAGATGTACAATAGATCATCTTGTACGGACTGATAATTTTATCCAGGAGGCCTTTCTTCTGCGCCAACACTGAATTGGAGTCTTCTTTGATTTGGAGAAGGCGTACGACATGCTTTGGCGCAGGAAAATTCTACAAACAATGCACAGTTGGGGCTTTTGGGGTAATCTACCCATTTTTATACGAAACTTTTTATCAAACCGCGGTTTTAGAGTGAGAGTAGGTAAGAGCCTCTCACAGTTTTACTACCAGGAAAACGGCGTTCCCTAAGGTTCTGTTCTAAGCGTCACGTTATTTGCAATTGCCATTAATGACATAGCTGACTGTATTAAAACTCCGGTAATGGGATCCCTATTCGTAGACGATCTTGCAATCTTCTGCAGGTCGTCCACATTAGCCAGCGTTTCAAGAAAAACTCAGCTAACTGTCACAAAACTCAATGACTGGGCAAAGAGAAATGGGCTTCGTTTCTCTATTGAGAAAACTGTGTGTGTGCACTTTCACAGATTGAGGGGTATCCACATAGCTCCGCCGTTACGCCTAGGAAGAAGTAACCTTCCTTTCCTGGAATCCGTTCGATTTCTGGGGATGACTTTAGACCGGAGATTGACATGGCAGGAACATATTCGCAATCTAGCCCAGAAATGTCGCCGTGGTCTAAATATTTTACGTATTTTAAGCAACACAACATGGGGCGCAGATCGCACCACCTCGATTTTATTATACCGTTCTCTGATTCGGTCTAAAATAGACTACGGGTGTTTCGTTTACTATTCTGGGCGAGAGTCTTACCTGCGACCGTTAACAACGGTCCACAATGTAGGAATACGACTAGCCACTGGCGCTTTTAGGACCTCTCCTATCCACAGCCTGTATGTGGACGCAGGGGAGCCGCCGTTGGCTACTCGCAGGCGAATGCTGACATGTAGCTATTCGTCGAAAATTTTGTCAATGACAAAACAACTATGTTTTAATATCGTTTTTAAACCTAGGTTTTTAGATATTTTTAACAGAAGGACGAGGGCTACCAGGCCACTAAGTATTCGACTTAAAGATTTTAAGGACAGTATTGACATATCTCTGCCGGAGGTATATCCTGTTGCGTATTCAAAATACCCACCATGGTCCATACCACGACCAGAGTGCCACACTGAACTGCACAAGCACCAGAAATCTTCTCTAACGTCCCAGGAATACCAGAGCCTATTTTATGAATTCCTGGATAACCACCCGGACTTCATCCCCGTGTATACGGATGGATCGAAGTCCGGCTCGGCATGTGCTTGTGCAGTGTCCTCTGCATATCACAAAGTCATTGAGGCGAGGCTCCATCCGTGGTGCAGCATATACAATTCAGAATTACTCGCAATTAAGACGGCCTTAGGAAATATAAAATGCAACTCTGGCACTTTCCTTATCTGTACAGACTCCCTAAGCGCTGTGAAGTCCATTTCAGCCTATTACCCACTCCACCCTCTCGTCCAGGATGTACAATGCGCTCTTCACTCCCTCACCAATAAGGGAATTAAAATATCCTTTATGTGGGTACCTGGACATATGGGAATAACTGGTAATGAACGCGCAGACAAGGCTGCAAAGGAAGCATTACAGATGCCAGAAATCATATGGAACATGGTGACTGCGGAGGACGTAAAGGCTATGTTTCGAAGCGTTATTTTAGACAAATGGCAACAATCGTGGCATGGGAGTAATAACATCAAGCTCCGGACTGTGAAACCGGTAGTATCAGTGTGGCCCTCTTCCGTCAGGAATACCCGTAGGGAAGAAGTCGTAGTCACACGCCTGAGGATAGGGCACACTGCCCTGACCCACTCATACCTCTTCACAGAAGAGAAGACACAACCTTGGTGTGATGAGTGCGACTCCCCTCTGAGTGTGCGACACATCCTGACGGAGTGTGATAAATACCGGTCTTCTCGATATAAGCACAAGGTCAACGGTACCTTAGGACACATCCTAGGTGACTCTCCCGATTGCCTCACCCGAGTAATTGCGTTTTTAAAAGAAATCAACGTTTTTAATAAATTATAAATTTTTTATATGTATATGCGTATTATACAACGTTATGCAAATTTTATCTCACACTAGGACTAAAGCGATTTAGCTTCAATTACACAAACCTGGTATTACCTATGCACGAGAGTGGTGCGAAATGACCGCAGTAGTCGACGCACCCTTAAACAACAATTCTACTACTACTACTAGTTAAAGCGTCAAATGTTGATATGAACATATTTATTTTTCCTTTCCTACAATTGTATCTACAATGCATTCCCAGACTTCCATTTCTTACTAGGTGTCTGCACTAAAGTCGTTCCGTCTCATATTAGATCCCACCGTTGGAACTCAAGTTCTCATTAAAACTTGGTTCCGAGAGCCTGATTCTTTTGTCAGTTTCGAAGATGAGAAACTGAAGCACTGGTTAACATTTTTTTCACTTATAGTTACCACCGACCAAGAAATTGGCACGCTATGCCGTCATCATGCTACAGTTTTTCAAGTGTCGTTGATATCTGAGAACCTGTGCCCAAATTATGGAAAAGCGTGTAGAATCCTCGTTGGTAAAAATTTAAGGTATGGAAGTTTTCATTAGTGATTATCTCTCTTCAAGATGGATAAATGATGTAGCCGCGATGTAGTTAGTGTCAATACTCTTACAATTGTGCGAGATTCTTTTAATTCGTTTTATGCTTTCATTCATGATCTGCAATATTGCACCTACGCAGGCCAGGCACCCAATACTTCCAGCTTCATGCCAGTGAAGCGAGTAAATACGACCACAGCAATATAACAAGCGTAAATACACAGACTTGTTAATATGCAAAATGCCAGTATACCCACTCGCTTGTAACATACGAATGTTTACACATTTTTTTCTGCCCGCCATCAATTTAATCCAATTCATCTCCGCTGCTAACCACTATACCAGTGTTATTGACCCTCCCGCAATGTATCTAGGATTCATGAATCTTTTTCTGTTATTCTTCTTGAGCATATATTATACCCTTATCAATGCGGGTGAATAAACTGAAGGCATCCTAAATACAGTTTAGCAGATTTCTCGGTTGGCTAATTCAATATTTTTTTAACTTGTATATAAATTTTCTGAAAGAAAAAAGGTCAAAAATACCTACGATTTAGGAAGAGTCACTAACTGTGATAGAATTCACGATGATAGAATCGGACTTTAAAGCCACAAAATCTTGAATATATGTTGAAAACCCAAAGAAGGAACACTCATACCGGTAAATTTCTCCAATGTTTGGAAACTCAAACGAAGTTTTATTCTGAGGAGGGTAAATGAGAATTGAAAAGGTAGAGAATAGGGGAGAGGGAGAAAGGAGAGGGTAAGGAAGGACTGGTAGGTGAGAGAGAAAGAAAGAGGCGAGAATGTGGATGGAGGAAAATAGGGAGGGGTCTCGGGTCCTCTTCATGCCTGAGAGATGGAACGCTTCAAATAGCGAAATGGATGTGTGCTCGAGGGTGTTAACTTTTAGTAGGGTGGCTTAGAGATGGAGGGATATAGAGACTCTCGCGTTAAATCTTTTAATTACGTTAAGCTTGTGCTCTTCTTCGGATGGGAGCGCGGCGAAACGACTACTAAAATTAGCTCATTTCCACCTCAGGGTCACTAATAAAAGCATTTGTCAAACCAGGGGTTTTGGGAGGTAACACGGGTTAGGGTTGGGAGGGGGGGAGGTAGCTTGGAAGGAGGTCGAAAGAGGCTTTGAGGCCGTTGATTGGGATGCTGAGGGAAGAGGTGATGAGGCCGACATATTTGAAAAAGTACTTGAAATTCGTACCAATATTCAGAAATTGTTTTAAAAAATGGTGTAAATTGTGTCTAATATTTCATAAATTAATGAACATAATTTTCCTATCAGTAATTTTTAAAAAATGCCAAGATTTGAGCAGGTAGGCTCATGTAAACTAAAATTCCGTGGGCGGAATCGTAAAGAGCAAGTCAAGCTACCACGAATGTAAAATAAGCGACTCAATACGATAAGTATTACCCGTGATAATGACATCTTCATGAATTTGACATGCTATAAGAAAGTTGGAACGATTCTCGTGCGACCTGTGAACGAGCTGGCGACCTAACACCCCCTGCCACATGCCCATGCGGCGGCTCGCAGGGTATTGTGTAGATGTAGATTGTAGGTGTTCCTCAGTTGTTCTCCATGTCGGCCCCAAAATTATGGTATTTTAAGCTGCGAACCTAAATTTTCATTTGGAAATTAAGAGCGTTGAACCCCTGGTTGAGGTTAAGATGAAGTTACTGCTTTATGTTTGTTTTTAATTTTCCCCCATCCAACTCAAAACTCTCACAGTATACAATTTTTTAGCAAAGCTTGACGTCCTGTTTTATTTTCGCTTTTAGAGTGTTGCATGAGCATCGAGTTAAACTATAAATACCTCTATGTCTATAACTAATGTAAATCCTTAAAGAGCCTTGATTAGTTAATGGTATCGATTTTCATTTCATGATATCATTCAGGTTACAATCTCAGAAAACTGTTACTAGAACTTTTAAGCCGAAAACTCCTCAGACTGCTTGTATTGTGTCTGTTTTTAGGGCTGTTTCTATGCAATTAGTAATACTGATGGAGCTTTGAAAAACTGAACTTTGACTTCGGGTTAGAACCCCTAGTTAAGTTTACAAACTTTAACTAGATACCGTTGTAGTTCGCTTTTGAGCGAAGATATGAAACATATGTTATCTTTTCTACAATGAAACGTACTATCTAATTTAATTTATGCAATAATATTAAAGACACATCATTTTCTCCCAACTGATAAATTTTAAAGGAAACCACCCAAGGTATCATACGTAATGCAATAGCACTGTGTACGTCAAAAAATAAAGAATTTGTATAAGGAGATGGTGTCACTACTAAATAATTACTCTGATAGTTTTTTTATGAATAGGGTAAACTTTGTTTTTCCACAGTGAATTTAATGACTTACGACAATGGTTTCATCGGTTAACGTCATCATCAGGTGAAGGTACATTTTGGTGCAACAACTTATATACTTGAGAGAGTGGGGAGGGGTCTGTAGAGGTGTGGGGGAGGAAGGTGGAGGGTGGAAGGGAGGGGGAAGTAGGTGAGTAGGGTAGGGTGGGGGCTTCCCAAGAGGGAGAGCCAAGGGTCTGGAATGTGAAGGTGAGAGGTAGGTAGAGCTAGCGCCTCCCTGCAGTGGTGAAGCTGACTACCTGCAGTGGTGAAGAGTGGGCGAAGGTTGAAGGATTAGGAATAAGGTGAAAAACTGAGGGTGTGCGAAGGTCGGTTAATGGAAGAGGGAGAGGTTCAAGAGGTTGAGGAGGGGAGAGCGGGAAGTATTCAATATTAGTTCATTCACAAATAGAATTCACAGATTTCAAAGTTTCAACTTGCTCGAGAGCGTCTAGCCGGGGGCCTTTACATTCAAAATGTAATATTTCTACATCTACGTCTACATCTACGTCTACATCTACGTCTACATCTACGTGATACCCTGCGAGCCACCACGAGGGTGTGTGGCAGGGGGCGAAGATCACCAAACATGCACTATTGACATGCAAGTAGGATATTTAAGGGAGATATGCTAGATAATAGATAATTTCTAGGGAGAACTCACTTACTTGACCCTTGTCCAACAGTATCACAATTATTGTAGTTCAACATAATTTCTTATTTGCTTTGTATCTCTATTGCAATTTTACTGACTTTCCCTTTGTTGAGATGTAAGATGATGTATGACCAATGTCGTTGCTTTGTTATACCCAAAAATCGATGAACGCTCGGCATGAAAGGGGTTGGAAAGAAAATTTCCTGTCATAATTTTTTTGCATAACCCCTACCAATGTTAAACCATTATTTTTCAATGTTTGATCCAGCTGAAAAACTGAAAAAAACTAACCCAAGTTGAGTTACGTTTGCTCCCATGTTAAACACTACCATCGTCTGGTGCGATTCTTGATCCTAAATTGGAGAGTGCTCTTGTCCCGTTTACTCTATCCAAATGTAAAATGCCTCAAAAAGGAAACTCTCTGGAAGAATCGCTCGTCCAAAAAAAATCTTCATTCCGTTCATTTCTGTCTTCGACGGAATAATTTTCCGTAAAGGACAACGTAAACTAGACCTCTACAGCTAAAAAACTGCTCATTGACAGTGATGCACTCGCGAGGGAGATGATACTTTCACAATTTCAAATTCATGGCATTACAAATGAACCGTATGGGTTTAAGGCTATCAAACCTCCTTCTATGCGACTTATCTATTCTCTTTATCATAAAACAACAAATGTCTAACAATATTGTGAAGCAAACTGCTGATGTATGATTTAGTTTTTTCCCGGCGAATAATATGGAGGAAGTCTTCTCGGGTCTTCCACCGGGTTAAGTTTTTTGCTGCCGACGTTTCGGAGTCCGATTCGTACTCCATTTTTAAGGCAAAAACTTATCCCGTAGGAAGACCCGAGAAGACTTCCCCCATACAAACTGCTGATAGGTATGCTTAAACTGACCGAAAATTATAAGCCGATAAAAATTACTCCGATATCGAGGAGCACTTACGTTGAAGGGCTTCAAATGTCTGGCTACTCCCAGAAATCCAATGGTAAAGCAGAGCAATTGAGGTCACTGGCGTCATACTGGATACGTTGTCATGGTTTCTCGGGAGGTTTTTTTTCTGGGAATGGAGGAAGGGATTAGAAAATCACGGTGTCTGCATTAGCCTGCTCTCCACGAAAGCCGCTAAGGGAACCACAATTCAGTCTAATGGGAGGGACGAAGTATTTAGGCGTTATGGTAATGACGGCCGATGCGAGGCGTTTCAAACCTCATTTTCACTCTACCCGGGTTTACGTACGTATCACTCAATTACGGGTTAACTATTAAAGATTAGCAACGTCGTTAAATGTAAGCTTAGACTATTCGCAGACGACGCGGTTGTGTATAGGGATATTACCAATTCCGAAGATAGCGACTCGTTAACAATCGACCTACTTCGTATTCATGCTTGGTGCGAAAAGTGGCAGATGGAACTGAACATAAAAAAGTGCGTATCAGTCAGCTATTGGAAAAAGAAAAATAGGCCAGGTAGGGCTTACAGAATTAATAATACGGAAATTATTCACGCCGAGTCTGTTAAGTACTTAGGGGTCACAATTACTCACGTCATTCCTTGCGGAAGACATATTCGGGAAATATGCGGTCAAGCATAGAGGAGGCAAGGCTTTATCAAGAGATTAAACAGAAAATGTGATGAGAAAGTGAAAGAACGTTGTTATTTTTCAATCGTTAGGACTCTTCTGGAATATGCTTCCAGTGTATGGGATCCATATGAAGCGGGGTTAATATCGGAATTAGATCGCATGCAGCTAAGAGGAGCTAGGTTTGTGAAACGATGCTATGATTAGTTTGCTAGTGAGACTGGATTGTTAGAAGAATAAGGATGGGAATCGCTATCTCAGCGTAGGTTAAATTATAGGCTTAACCTACTACCTAAATTTCAGGAAAAACATTTCTCTGACGACGTGAAAAACATACTATTAACCCCCTTGTACTACGGCAGATTAGATCGCGCCAATAAAATGAGAGAGCTTGATTGTAGAACCGATAGGTATAAAATGTCATTTTTTTCGGGTACCATTCGGGACCATAACAGCTGTGATCGTCGTCATGAATAGTACAAATAGTGACATTAGCTAGACTGTAGATCTTTTTCTTTATATTATCTACGTTCTTATTTATGCATGATGTAAATATTGATGATCTTATTTATGCATGATATTTTGAATATGTAGTAGTAGTCCTTGTACCCCTTGCATGTCGGAACGATTGACGATAGAATGTTTCTTGGTTGGTAGATTTTAATGGGCGCGTTGCATGTGTGATACGCTGGTTTCAATGTAGTTAGACGGTAAACGGTGTTCTGCCTCTATAATTCATGCATGCCTGGTGTGGAAGCACCCCTGCCACACACCTTTTGACTGGGTTGCAGGGTATAACGTAGATGTAGATTTAACTATTAAAGGTATTGACTTCGGCTTTTCTTTATTTGGTTTGAAATATATCATTCCAAAAGGCAATGCGAAAGAAAACTTTTTATCCCTCTGATTTAGTGAGGAAACTTACCTGAACTTTGGCTAACAAAAACTCACTTCTCAGCCATAGATTTGAATATCGGAGACGGTCAACTTCTGGCGAAACCTCTCTTCAATACGATACGTAAAAAAGAAAATATCTAATGTAGAATCTATTAAATACTTAGGCGTCACCATCGCTGAAGACATGTCATGGGAGAAACACATCAGGGAAATAACTAGTGTAGCAAACCATAGATTATAATTCATAAAAAGGGTTCTAGGCAAATGCGATGAGAGAGAACGAGAAAGAAGCTATTTTACACTTGTCAGGCCTCATTTAGAATATGCCGCTAGTATATGGCATCCGTAAGAGGAATGTTTGATAAAAGAATTAGAGCGTGTGCAAAGGATATCCGCTAGATTTGTTAAAGGCCGTTATGATAATTGTATAAGTGTTACGAGTTTAATAGAAGAACTAGGATGGGAATTACTATCAGAACGCAGGTTAAAATTTATGTCAAACCTTTATAGTATATTCGAAACCGATTTGTTCACAGATGACGTTAGATATATGACGTTGGAATCTAGCATATCTCCCTTAAATATCCTAGTTGCATGTCAATAGTGCATGTTTGGTGATCTTCACCCCCTGCCACACACCCTCGTGGTGGCTCGCAGGGTATCACGTAGATGTAGATGTGGATATATTGAGAACCCCTGCGTATTAAACTAGGTTTGATCAGATTAACAAGATTAGAGAGGTAGATTGTCGTACCAATAGATTTAAAATGTCATTTGTCCCGCATACCATAAGAGAGAACAATAGACAGCGTAGCAAAGGGATAGGTAGGTGAAATATAGTTAGAGTAGTCTGTAGTGCATGATGTATGTAATAACAACCAATAATCCCTTTCTTATTATGTAGATACTAACCATCTAGCTGCATGAGACCCTGTTATCTAGCATGTCTCCATGAAATATCATAGTCGCATTTCAATAGTGCATGTTTGGTGTTCTTCACCCCCTGCCACACACCATCGTAGTGGCTCGCAGGGTGTTACGTGGATGTAAAGAACATCCATTATTACTCGTTTTTGAGGTCGCAATCTTTAAAACAGTGGATCCTTGCTCGCTAAAAAGCTAATTATTTTCGTTCAGTATGGGGGGGGAACCGTGCCGTGACGAAATTGTCTCCCCTTCCAATACCTCTGCTAAACAGTCGTAGTAGGTGGAGGGTGTGAGGGCTCTCTTCTTATGCACACCGACACTTTGTAATTTACTCTCTAGATGACTCTAGTCGGACATCTGAGGGGTTATTCAAGTATTACCTCCATTAGTATTAAGTGGTGTCAGCTCAGGCGAAGTAAAAGTTACATCGGGTGTTCCCCAGGGAAGCGTGATAGGCCCAATTTTATTTCTTCTGTACGTAAACGACTTGAATAGTGTAGTAAAAAATAGCAAGCTCCGTCTTTTTGCCGATGATGCAGTAGTGTATAAGGATATTAGAAATGAAGAGGACAGTCAGTGTTTAGCTAAGGATTTAGATGCGATTGATGATTGGTGTGATAGATGGCAGCTAGAATTAAATTTGAAGAAATGCGCGATGATGAAATTTTGAAAAAACAATGGCTTTCCCCGGAATAATTATTACATCAAAGAAAAGAAAATGTCTAACGTAGAATCTATTAAATACTTAGGCGTCACCATCACTGAAGACATGTCATGGGGGAAACACATCAGGGAAATTACTAGTGTAGCAAACCGTAGATTAGGATTCGTAAAAAGGGTTCTAGGCAAATGCGATGAGAGAATACGAGAAAGAATCTATTTTACACTTGTCAGGCCTCATTTAGAATATGCCGCTAGTATATGGCATCCGTATGAGGAAGGTATGATAAAAGAATTAGAGCGCGTGCAAAGGGGATCCGCTACATCTACATCTACGTGCTACCCTGCGAGCCACCACGAGGGTGTGAGGCAGGGGGTGAAGATCACCAAACATGCACTATTGACATGCAAGTAGGGTATTTAAGGGAGATATGCTAGATAATAGGGTCACATGGAGTCACATGTGGTAACAGGAGTGGGGATTAGAATTAAATATCATCTAATGCACCACAGTTCACTTCCTGCGAAAGTCATCACACAAATGCCATACCTATACTGTGGGAGGAGTAAACATAAAATCTTCATATATAGTAAAATATTTCGAATTACTCAACTTCTGATACATCGTGGGGTTTTCCCTTACAAAACATATGTGGCACAGCATTTAAAAAACTAGGTTTTGTTAAACGTATAATAGGAAAATCCTCTGATGAAAAAGCCAAAGAGAGATGTTACTTCAATCTGGTTAGGCCACACCTCGAATATGCCGCGAGCATTTGGTAACCCGGTCAAATAGATTTAACCAAAAAAATTATTGAAATACAAAGAAAAGCAGCGCGCTTCGTTAAACTGCTACTGCTGCGAGCTGCGAGCGATACTAATACGAGCGTACATACAGTGTCTCACAACTTTTAGAGGGATTAAGGTGGGAGACTCTAGAGACTTGGAGGCTACACGCTAGGCTTGGGTTTCTTGATAAATTCAGAACTGATATTTTTCAGAGCGATACAAAGAATATTATCATGACTCCTCACTGCATCTCTAGGTCTGACAGAAGCGATAAAATAAGAGAGAATCATTGCCAAACAGATAAGTATAATACTAGTTTTCC
Source organism: Ceriagrion tenellum (assembly GCA_963169105.1). Taxonomy (NCBI): domain Eukaryota; kingdom Metazoa; phylum Arthropoda; class Insecta; order Odonata; family Coenagrionidae; genus Ceriagrion; species Ceriagrion tenellum. The sequence continues at coordinate 140,997,976 of OY720635.1, read as the reverse complement.
TGCGCACAATAAGCGACCACAATTAAACGAGCTCCACTAAATACGATCCTATAATACCTGTAATAATTTCATCTCCCAAAAACCTTCATCTTTACACGGCTGGTGACCTAACACCCCGTGCCACACGCCCATGCGGTGGCTCGCAGGGTAGTATGTAGATGTAGATATGCACTGAGCGGCCAGTGTCGCAAGTCACATGTATAGCATATAGGTTTTCATGTTAATTTTTCGCAACATGAGTTATCGGATACTATTCTGTTCTTATTAAATTAATCCAATAGTGCAAGCATCGCAATATTTGAAGTTGATGAAATCGGCTTGAACTAAACGAAAATTCGTTTACAATGATAATATACAAAAATGTATAATTTTCACAAAGTATGTCATTACAAGCTACAGGGTTCAACGCACAGGCGTCCTTCTTATGTACAGATTAGAATGTAAATTGATATCTACCTCAGGATGAAGCCTATGCGTCGAAACGGGAATCATCGAATAAATGAAATATGCGAAAATTGAAAACTATTTAATATGGAATTTATAGCATTATTTACGAGGGAGTTTAAGAAAACATTCCAAATATAAAATATCAAAACAAAATATGAAATTTTTAAATCACATAAAATAAAGTACAGTCTCTTTTAATGTTACTATTCTAAAACATGGCTCTAAAAGATGGATTATTAAAACCAGAGCAGACAGCAACAGAATAAAAGATCTTGAGAAGAACATATAATAAAACCGCCCGAGATCTGGAAAGAAACAAAGCAAACAGAGAAAATCTCCGGACGGAACCTTTACTGACAAAAATAGAGATCAATCAACCGAGATGGTCTGGGCCTCTCAATTTAATGGACCGTTACAAGGTCCCCAGGAAAGTGTTGGAAGACAAACCGGATGGTAGGACAAATGGAGGTCGACCAAAGAAGATTTGGACGCAAACAAATGATAAATGCTTACGGAAAAAAATTAGGGAAGACTGAAAAGGTGATGAAGAAAATGACGGGTGACTGGGAGCGGTGGAACCAGTTTATCGCGGGCCTAACGCCAACGGCGTAAGGAAAAGAAGAAAAACAAGATAAGAGGATAAGATTCTTCAACTTAAACGCAGTCTAAAGAAGGGGATGATTATCATATCAATTTAAATAGCTTAAAACGACATTCTCGGGTAATATGGAGCAGCCGATTAAGGTCATTAAAACGTCATGATAAAATTCATCCCAACATTATCACGTCAGCTCCCGAGGATAATATCATTGTTCATAAATTAGAATTGGCGTGCTTTTGCTGGATGTGCAGGCGTCGGCGCAGCATCCTTCATTGATCATGTGTGGGTGTTTTTGATCGGTCACTTCATGAACATACATGATGGATTCAAAAAGTTTGGAATCGTTGCCTAGGCAACGTGTTATCTAAATTTCCGCATTTAGTTCACCCAGTCCTTGGCGCTACTTAGAAAAAAGTCTTCTCAGTCGAATCGTAAATAGCCATCGTTGATTGTTGTTAACGTGAGACTGTGGTGAATATACAATAACGATTAAAGAGATATGAACTACTTGATGCTGTGAATAATAGCTGACTATTTTTAGACCTATCAGTTACTTTGTAAATGCTAGAGAGGAAATATCTGCTACAGGAAGTGTGTAAGAGGCATATGAAACTTCCATCGTGAGCAGACGCCGACGGTTGCCAGACTCTGATTCTAATTAGAATGCATTGGGCCCGTTCGGCTTAATTAAAGAATTTAGAATGCCTTGTTTAAACAGAACTTGCTTCGTACCAGGCTGCAAAACAGGGTATGCGTCTACGAGAACCCAAAATAGGAGTCTTGTTTTGAAAAATAAAACTGGTAAGTAAAACCGGTAAGACGTGTTTATTTACGATCTGTTGACTGTATTTACATATGAACTGCTGTCTTTCATCACTAGGCGGCGCCGCAGTCGACAAAGTTGTTTGTTTACGGAATTCTAGGCAGCAGTTTTTGGCGACGAGCCAACAATCCACAATGTAAATTGGTGGGTCACTTCAAAATACATGAGTTAAGAGAAGAATATAATTCTACTTTATCCCTAAATGAATTAACTTTGATGCAGATTAACTTCCTCAATTTTACTCAAATACTGGTACGATCCAGGAGGAAGTAAAACAAGTATTTTAAGGACCAGAATGGAAACAATATATTCAGAAGAAATATGAAAAGCAAGGGTACTTGAAAAATTAAGAACTCACTAGTTTATGGTCGAATTATTATGATGTAAGCTCTATGGTTGATTCAATCACTTGCACAGAATTAGAGGGATGCGTTGTTGGACAGGTAGGTTGAATATGTAATTTTTTCCGACGTCAACGTCGCATTTATAAAGCGGTGAAAAGTGGAAAAAACGAGAATAACTCAGTCGAACCGATTAGTTTGAACTTCCGTCCTCCCGTGCACCGTTATTTGCTGCAGCAACAGCGAGAGAGTGTCTGTGAAACGCAATCCCCTCATATCCTGTACGCTAGGCTTGGGTCGGTGTACTACTTATCTTTGCTCAATCCCCATAATCACCCTAATACAACCCAGACACGTGCACTCCTTCGGTCTGCTTCTCCCTACTATGTCCTCGTCCTCTCTGCTGCCTTCCTCCACGTGAAATCATCCTCACCATTTTTGGAACAAATTCCTCTCGGCATGTGCTGCAGAGAAAGGGAAAACCCGTTCATCTCTGGAAACTCATTCACTCTGGGCCGGTCCCTTTTGGAACCCGTTTCTTTTCACTCGTTCGCCGTTCCTTTTTTTACTTGTGGTCGTGTATTTTAACTATCGGTATGTTTATTGTAATTAAAGAAAGTTTAAATGAAAAACACCCCGAAATACTTGATATTCCGTAATAGCCACGTTTAAAAGAGTTAGATTCAATGTAGGATAGAAAATAATATGACCAATTATTACCACGCGAAATGGTACAATTTATGTATCATATGTAATTTATTTCTGAAGCTATAGCTTTATAGGAGAAAAAGAAATAAAAGTATAAAATAAATGTTTAATATGATTTCAAAATATTGCAGTTAAAGTAAATTAACAGTATTTGCAGACGATACGGTTGTCTACCGCGAAAAAAGCGATGACGCGGACTTAGAAGTTCTGTCATCGGACCTTAGTATTCATTAGTTTAGCTTGATTAATTGTGTGCGTTTCGTTGACCAAGTTATTCTTTCTCCAAAACTTCATAACAACGCACATTTTGAAATTTTATTCAAACGGCCAAGTATTACACCAATCGTTTATACCATCTAGGTCCTTTTTCATCGCAGTTCTGTCAGTCTCGGTGTCCTGTACAATAATGCGTCGTCCGCTAAAAGGCGAATTTTGCTTGTAACAACGGTGATGATATCATTAATATACAAAAGGAATTATAAGGTTCCAATTCTGCTTCTCTGGGGCACGCCTGAGTTCACTGTATCTGAAGTACCTCCCCGTAAAAGTACTACCCTCTGTTTGCGGTAGTCTAAGACGTCTTTAATTCAACATATTATTTTGTGATGTATTTCATACCATTTCAGCATAAAAGTAACTTTAAATGCGGAACTTAATCGAAAGCTTTTCTGGAATAAAAAATATCTAGTCTACCTGGACGAGCTTTTCTCCAGAGGAAAGAATAACGTGAAGGAAGAGTGCAAGCTGGGTTTCGCAAGACCTGCCTTTCCAGAATCCCTACTGGTTTTGAATTAACAAGTTTTGACTATCTAAATACTCTATAATTGAACTGATGATTATGTGTTCTAATAGTTTGCATGAGGTAGACATGAGGGAGATAGATCTATATCTATTAGGCTCTTCCTTATCAACGCTCAAATAGATCGGTGTTCCGTCAGCGACTTTCCAATTGTAAGGAACAGGATGGTCTATGAGTATCGTAAGAGACCCAATGAGCCATGGTTTTGGACGCAAAATTGGGGATGAGAGTGGTACGCATTGATCACATGAGTGACAAGGAGACTGGTAGAAATAGAAGCACACCCGAAAAATTTCGTCTTTGTCAAGGTGTGTATGCCCACAAGTGATAATTGGGATAAAGAGACAAATGGGGTGTATGGACAACTGGAGGAAGTGATCAGAGAATTCCCGGACCAGAAAACATTGATGGTTATAGGTGACTGTAAAGCAGTGGTGGGGAAGGAAGGGATGGGTATGAAGTAGGAGGGTATGGATTAGGAGCGAGAATTGATAGCGATGGGAAAGAAGTCGAATTTTGTAGGAGAGTTAAATTACAAACACTCGGTTGAAAAATCATCTCAGGTGGAGGTGTGTACAGAAAATGCTGAGAGGCACTGGGGGATATCAAATTGATTATGTATATCATGGTTGGGCTAAGATTTAGGAAGTATGAAAAACTCGCGAAGCTATCTGGGGGCTGATGTGGACTCGGATCATAATTTAGCTTTGGTGAAATGTGGTGTTATATTAAAAAGGCATAATGAAAGGAGAAGAAGATGCAATTTGAAAGCTTTAGAAGGGGATTAAAGAAAGAAATGCCAGGAACTAGCGGAAAAGAACATAGGTGAAGCAAAGGAAATAGGAACAATTGGGGGAAAGTAGTAGAATATAAAAACTGGCATGGTAAGAACAATGGAGAAACAATAAGAGTAATGGAAATGATAGTTAGCAGTGGGTTACAGAAGAAATGATAAATTCTGATGGAAGGAGAAGGCAAATAAAATAGAGATGAAAGGAGAGGGCAAATAAAATAGAGCAGGAAGTGGAAAATGTCAAAACCGACCTAGATACGATGAAGTACAAGGAATTAAATAAATAACTCCTGCAAGTGACCAATCGGGCGAAGTAAAACTGGTGGAGAATGCAATGTGATGAAATAGAGAAGCTCGAGAAAGTAGGGGAAGTGGATGCAGTACACGCTAAAGTTAAATTGTTTTGAGCGGTAAGAAACGGTAAAAGGTTCCAAAGACTGATGAAAAAGCAGGTAAGGTATTGATTGAGCAAGAAGATGTTCTAGATGCGTGGAGAAGCTACACGACAGCGATAGTAGGCCAATGAACTTTGATATTTGGGATGTTGGAACAATAGATAAGGATAACCTCCGATCAAAAATACTCGACAGTGAAATAGTTGAACTGTTGAAAGAAATGAATTGAAAAAAATTAATATAGAAAAGCTGTGGGAGTAGATAACACACCCTCGGAGTTATTATAGAATTTAGGCAATAAAAGTAGATACCCTTTTTTCGAACTTATTCGTAGGATCTACGAGGAAGTAGTATGACAAATGGACTTCGTGAAAACAGTCCTGATTTCTATCCCGGATAAGAAGAAAGCGACGTACGAGCTCGTAATGCGAGTAGTATTGGACAATTAGCTTTATATCACACGCAGCAAAATTTGTGCTTAAAATAATTAATATATGATTGGAGAGTAGGAGTAGGATACAAATTAATACTTGAGTTACGATAAGTTTACTTTCTGGTACATAAGATCCACTCGTGATGCTAGCGCGGCGATGAGATTACTTAAGAAAGAAACCAAGGTGTACCATGATGTCTTTGCTTGCTTTGCGGATTTCGGAAAGGTGTTTGACGGAATAAGTTGGGAAAAAACTAATGGAGATACTCGAATGATGAGAATAGATTTGCGAGACTGGAAACTTATCCGTTAATTACATATGACCTCAGACAGGTTTCAATTTGCCCTACTTCGTGACCTATAGCTACCTACGCTCTTTCATCGTCAGCCACCCTCGCTTGTGTCATAACTTGCCTTTTGTGTAAGAACTATCCTATAGATAGTAACAATCTATATAAAACATTTTGGAGTCATTTGTCTCAATTTTCGAAGATTAAACGTCTAAGTCACTCCTACCTTAGGAGAAGAAAAAAAGGTTCAATTCGTAATCGTAGAGATATGCACTAAGATTTTTCAAATTTTTTGCTTGTAATTTAGAGTAATAAACTATACCTTTAGTTCCTATCGGAATTCGATCGAGAATTGAGAAATACGGAAAGTGCCTTTTGTTCTGGGTTCGTATTAATAATTCTATTTAAAATTTAGAAAAAAGGCCATTTTCATTAAAGTAAGTAGTAAAAACTAACGAATGAATTCAACTTGCCTTTTGTGGAAGAACTATCTTATAGATAGTAAAAATCTTATAGATACTGCCCGAGAGTTCAAGAAATAGGTAATATGACCGTTTCGCTTTGAAAGAAATACTTATGGAAAAGTTTCAACTTTTAAAATCATAGTTAAATTTAATTACATGATTACATTTGAAAAGTTTAATATTTAATTAAATTACAATGGACAGAAAGGAACGATGGACCAAAAGTAACGGTCGTTCCATTGAGGTAGTTTCTCGGTCCTGTCGTTCAATTCATTGACCCATTCCTCCTGACCCGTTAGTTCGCAAACAGCCCACCTCTAATGTACAGAATGGTTGAAGATCTAGAATTTGACAGAATATACCTTAGCGAGGCGAAACCGATCGCAGTTTAAGATAATTGTGGAATAGTAATGAGTTTAATTATTAACACGGACTCTGAAATATTCTTTACTTTTATTTCCCTCCGTCTCTCCCATCCTTTTTCATTGCTCATGCACGGCACCACCTGCCACCAGCTTGTAAGCGACTCGATTCACGTAATTGACGTGCAATTTATGAGAGGCATTTATTATCGGCATCCCCTCCCTCCCTGGGATGTGGAATCATGTAGCAGGGCTTATGAGGAACGTCGATTGAGATAAAAGGGCGACGCTTGATTACGCCATATATGGGTTCCAGGAATGATTTGAGACTGAAAACTACATCTACGCAAGTAGTTTTTGCCGTCTCAACGCAATCAGTTTTCACAATATTTGATCTAAAATTTCTTTCTGGGCCAGTTTTAAATTCCTTATCGAGAAAAGAATATTACTGGGTAGAGGCTGGGTGATGATAAACATTATCCGATTCAGAGTCGAGGGGTGAAGTGCATGTCGCAATATTTTGATTAGTACATGAAGTTGAGATAGCATGACCAAACAATGGAGAGAATTCGTGCCACTTAAAGCCATTTAACTATGCTACGGAAGATCCGGAACGCAGATAATACAGATTTCGTAATATCAACAACCCCTATGTAAAAAATTCCTATTAATTCGCGATAAAAAAGAAACAAGTGAAGGATGATTTATCGGCACAACCATTAAAGCCATAAAATGTAGTGATAAAACGATGATAATATTGTTTGAAGATTAGAACGACATATCAGCCAGCTTTTCACTTAAGGGATAAGATTCATTCTCATAACGATGCTTTGAAAGATAATTTCTGATGCGCATTAATCTCTAGAGCGAAGTACGATAAGCTACGTGAGCTATCGGCGTGGAAGGCCGAGTATAAACGAAGAGGAATATTCATTACTGATGCTCGAGTCCATACATGGTACATAGTTAGTGGTAGCTCTGTGACTCGATAGGGCTTGAATACCCTTGACACTAAAGCCGGCTTTGGCTGGCGCTGTTTCCCAAGTAGTGAAGCCGGCGGAAGCAGCTTTCCTTATGCGACACTGGAATGAGAAACGGCAGTGTCCTCCCGCAACGTTTGAATCGCCAGTGCAGTCCAAATTGCATGCGATCCAGAGAGTTAAGCCATTACCGTATGTTTTTATAGCTGATGAAGCTTTTGCTATTTAGCGGTGAATTCTGGAGTCCTCATCTATATCTACATAGGACAAGGATGGGAATTACTATCAGAACGCATGTTAAAATTTAGGTTAAACCTTTTAAGTAAATTCGAAACAGAGTTGTTCACAGATGACGTTAGATATATAGAGAACCCCAGCGTATTATGCTAGGTTTGATCATACTAACAAGATTAGAGAGATAGATTGTCGTACCGATAGATTTAAAATGTCATTTTTCCCTCGTACTATAAGAGAGAACAATAGGCAGCGTAGGAAAGGGATAGGTAGGTGAAATATAGTTAGAGTAGTCTGTTGTGCATGATGCATGTAATAACAACCAATAATCCCTTTCTTATTACGTAGATACTAACCATCTAGCTGTATGTGATCCTATTATCCAGCATGTCTCCGTTAAATATCCTAGCCGCATGTCAATAGTGCATGTTTGGTGATCTTCATCCCCTGCCACACACCCTCGTGGTGGCTCGCAGGGTATCACGTAGATGTAGATGTACATACTACCCAGAAAGCCACGTCAAAGGTGTGTGGCAGGGCGTGAGTTATCACCAACATACACTATAATGTCCCTTTACAAAGTTGATGAAACTAGAGAAAAAAATGCATTAACAAGGGCATAAAAAGCTTGTCAAAGGGGGAACCCTCACCAACATGCACTATACTACAGGTTTACTACAGGATCTATTTAAGTACATGTATATTGCAACCACATAAACGACCGCAGAATTCTAATTCGATCCGAAATCAGCCTGTATCAAATAATATTTGAATTACATGTTGTGAGGGCATTTCTCTCTCTCTTTTCTATATTTTCCATGTTGTATATTGCATAATATATCTTGTTTTCTTCCTTACTGGCAGCGGGTTAGAATCCTCGCTGGCTAAAATTAAGGTCGCGGCTTCAAGTCCCGCCCGAGTGTAATTTTTCGCCAACCAGGACACGAGTGTTAGTCTATGAATTTCGTTGTATGCTACAAACCCCTTGTGTATATGGCCTATTATGCTGCTCTCAGTGATGGTTGTGAGTGAATAAATCCCTTAGCAAATGCTACTATTCGTCCACTCAACTTTTTCCCTTTCCGCAGATACTTATCCAATATGAACGAGACCAGCCTCAGGCGAGTTGAAACTGTTTGGATTAGTAAGACTACATCTACGTAATACCCTGCGAGCCCCCACGAAGGTGTGTGGCAGGGGGTGAAGATCACCAAACATGCACTATTGCTATGCAAGAAGGATATTTAAGATTTAAGGGAGATATGCTAGATAATAGGGTCACATGAAGCTAGATGGTCCGCATGATGCTAACTTCGCGAGTAACTTACAGTGGGGAACCTTGTAAAACGCTTTTCTAAAGTCAAGAAACGCTGCGTCTACCTGTACGTTACTTTCTCCGGAAACTAAAATATCATAACAAAAAGACCTAATTGAGTTTCGCAAGACCGCCCCTTTCTGAACCAATGCTGGTTTGTTATCAATAAATCCTGGCTGTCGAGGGTTTTCCATTCGAATTGTCTTACTCAGTGTTGATCCGGACTCATCGCCTTACTGAAGGGTGCTCTGGCCTCAGAGTCACTCATTCCAGAAATTCTTAAAACTATGATACAGCTCCTTAGGGGTGCATTTTATGCACTGTGATAAAAATAATTGGGTGTCCAGGCTATTTTGATAGGTAATTTAGTCTTGAAAGTGGAGAATTTAGCATGGGCTCTTGTGGACATTGCTCAGGTTACAGGAGAAAATCTTCAATTGGAAGAAGAAAGTATATTTAAGGCAGTTTGAGCGAGAGAGTTCCCAACTGTCCATTAAAAAAAGTTGATTCCGTTGTGTTTAGGAGGCTGTATCTTCAAGATGGGTCACCCGATTTTTACGAAACAAAATTAATACGATAGAATGATTATTTCTATGTTTACTGATGCGTGTAAAATGTTTTCCTTTTCTTATCTACACTTTTTTTATATTTGTTTTGAAAATAGGCTCTGTTTTCGGCGCTCAAAACTGATGGTCCGACTTGATGTTATCGCCATTCTCTTAATATTTATTGTTGAGGGATTTTGATATAGGTTAGCCATAATAGTAGTCAAATTGGAGACCGTATTCGAATTACACGTTTTAATTTCAGCAGTTCTAAGAAGCATGAAATTTATATTGCATTATTAATGGTGCAACATTATACTTCTACACACCTAAAGTTATAATATATTAAATGAAAATATCTCTTCAAGTCTTTAACTTGACTCATTTTTGTTTTGCGGGCTACGTTTAAAACTCCTTCACAACTGAAGGTTTTTTTTTGTGATTCTGAAAAAATTACTGCGGTGACAATATGATTTACTTTAAAAAATGGTTGAGAAAACATACACGCTACACGCTGTTTGTTTTTAAATGACATTCAAGTGTTACTATTTCCTAATTCTTAAATAATGTCACTCTGGAGTGCGTGCACGTATCATTTTCCATGAAAAATAGCTGGTATTTTTTGGCAAATATCTCGGAAAGTAGGGTGGTAAGGTGCTGATACGAATTTTGGTATCTTTGGAGGGGTGAGATATTTTTCATTAAAATGAGACTGAATTCATTGATTGATAGGTGAAATAATATTTCGCGCAAACTACCTTAAGATTTTAATGGAAACTGGTAATGAGATGCAAAAATTCCTGGGAAATGGAATGGAAAGAAAATGTATGAACTTAACCGTCTATTTTAGTTAGTTACAAGCTGTGCTCGGCATGCGTTGCAATGTCTCTTTTCCTTTCCAAGCAGTCACACACATACAAAGCAGACACTTTTATATTAAAAATAAATGAAAGACTATGATTTTTTTGTAATTAATTAAATTTCAAAAAAATGATTCAAGTGCTTTGGGATGTGCAACATTACAAATTAATTTTTGGACCATCACTGAAAATCACTGAAAGTCCTCCAACCGCCCACTTTTATATACCATAATTTACTTTCACGAATACTCTTGAAGTTCCCATTGATTTTCATACTTTTCCTGGTTTTCCCCATAAATATTTTCTGGGTTCAAAACCGGTCCCTAATCGAATTTGAGACTTAGCATAATGAATTCCTCGTACCAACACAGGAATTCGTAACGCACAAATGATGGCATAGTTTCCATTCCATGCCCCTGCTGGTTTGGTTTTCAAGTAAATAAAATATTATCTTGTTGAAGTAGTGTAAACATTTAAGATTTTAGAGCAGAAAAATCCAATTTTAGCGAAATCCAAATCCAAAAAAGCGAAGCAAATACGTAATTCGAATGAATGAACTAAAAAAACATAAAGACCACTGCACCACATCTAATTCTTCGTACAAATAAATCAAGTACCTTTTAACACAAATAATGTCTCACTAATATGATTCTGATGCACGCGACATTATGTCTCACTGATACGATTCTTGAAGCATCGAGTATTAAAATAGAAGTTTCAGGCTTCATGTGGTGGAAGGATTCCATCATAAAGAATGAAAGTAATGTAAATTTCCTTCTAGATACATTTTAATCGACCTAGGTTTCCATGTACTACATCGGTCTGATGATCTTGTAGTACATCGAAACCTGGGTCGATTAAATATTATCTAAGTGGAAATTTGCATTATTTTCATCCTTTATAGCATCGAGTATAATGAAGATAGAACACAGAAATTTCGGGAAACTAGTATATTTAACAGAATATGGCGAAAGTGCCTGATCTTACGTTCCCTGTGTTAATGCGGGTCAACGTATGCTGTGGCAATATCGTAAGCAGAAGTATGTATACATGAACAGGCATCAAATAGTCCTTCACAATTAGACGTCCAAGGCGGACGAACACTTCAGTAAACGACAGGATAGGTATCATTCCGCTCGTTATTACACTTGGAACCCTATTAACTTGAAGAACTCCTTCCGACACGGGCCTTCCTGCCTTCGGCGCGTCCTCGAGTCGACTTTGCTGCATCGATGATACATTCAAGTATCCATTGGCAGGAAAAGCTTATGTAAATAAAGAGTAACGGTGAGTTCCATTGCTACATTCCAACAATGACCATAATGATGCTCCATCAGCATATGTCAGCAGGAGAAATAATTGTTGAAGTTTATAAATTGATCGATTACTAATTTAAATTAGGAAAGGAAAGCAAAGGGGTTGTCAAGGGTTGGCATTAGTTGTTGTTGTTGATTAGTTACCGAGGAAAAAACAATCAGTCAAAGAATAACCAACGACGTGTAAAATTAAAGATTAAAGAGATCATTATTTACGGTAAAACTGTGCCTAATAGTTATTTATGAATCAAGAAGGAGAAATAAACACAACAGGTTATGGGCCCAGGCACTTCGTTAAAAGTGTAAACAAAGAAGTTAAAAAGTAAATTCAAGATGGATTTAGCAAAACACATCAAGCCGCTGGCGGGTGAGAGAGACTGGCCACTGTGGAAGAGGAAAGTACGTGATTTGCTGGATTATCATGAAGGTGCTCTCGACGTCATTGACAAAAGGTTAGAGAAACCAGGTGCGTTGGCTGAAGATGCGACGGATAAACAAATCAAGGAACACAAGACGAAGTCTGATTTGTACCGTAAGGCGAACAGCTATGCAAAGTCAATGATTGCAAGCTCAGTGACAGATGAGGTCTATCAAAAAATTATGGACAAGGAAACTGCATATGAGACTTGGGTGGCATTGAAACAACTCTTCGAAGCATCAAGTAAGGACCAATTATTTCAAATTTGCACTGATTTCTTTGCTTTTGTTTGGACATCAGGAGAGGATGTATCAACGCACATCGCAAAGTTAAAGAGCCTGTGGAACGAGATAAATAATGGTTTAAAGGCGAAGGGTGAGAACGTCATGCCAGAGGTGTTTTTAATGTGTAAACTTCTGCACATTTTGCCAAACACATTTGAGACATTCAAATCAAGTTGGATGTTGTTGACAAAAGACGATGTCAAGTCCATTGAGGAACTCACAAGCCAGTTGTGCATGTTCGAGAGGAATTACAAGAAAAAACCCTACGAAGAAAATTCCCAGGAGGCACTTGTGGTCAAGAAGGACAAACAGAAGAGGGAAAGTAATTTCGGTCCGGGTCACAAAAATTCAAGAAAAGAAGATTGCTGCAATTATTGCTTCAAGAAGGGCCATTGGGTCAAGAATTGTGAGAAGTGGATTGCAGATGGAAGACCGGCGAAGAAGAAGGTTACAAAGGTTGCACACAATGCAGTCGACATCAAATGTGCGCTAACCCTAGAGTGCAGTGTTTGCAACAGAAATGCATTCAACAGATTGGTGGATTGACAACGGAGCAACAAAGCACGTAACAAATTCTTTTGCATATTTCAGTGAATTTGAGGAGTTCAAAAGTCCAAATTCAGTTAAAGCAGCGGGCAAAGAGAAGCTTCAGGCTGTTGGAAAAGGGACTATAAAGATTTTGTCCAAAATGGAGGGCAAAGTTTTGCAATTGGAGCTACGAGATGTTTGGTACGTTCCTGACATTTCGAGAAACTTATTTTATGTTCTTTCAGCTCATGACAGAAATAAAAACAGCGTGTTGCTCGACGGCAACGAGGTGTTGGTTTCAAGTAGACAACCAAACCGTTGTTTGTGGATCGAGAAAAGTCGGAGGAACTCTCTTCAAAACAGAGATAACAGCGATTCTTCCAGAGAGTGAAGAAGGCGAATATGTTGCTGTAGCTGATGGTTCGGTACTGCAATTGTATCACGAAAGATAGGGTCATCAAGACAAGAGGCACGTGAAACAGATGCTTGAGAAGGAATTGGGAATCAAGGTGTCTTCAAAAATGGATCTGTGTGAGCCATGCATCTATGGCAAAGCTCATCGCTTGACATTTGGCACAAGTAAGAAGACTTCAAGGCCTGGAGAGCTGATGTCAGGTGATGTATGCGGTCCATTTGATGATTCATTTAAAAAAAGACGATATTTAGTTGTGTTTAAGGATAGTTACACAAAATATCGTTATGGATACATCGTTAAGGAGAAGTCAGATGTGAAGGACGTTCTCAAGGCGACGATTGCACACGCAAAGAACCAAGGACACATCATTAAAGAGTTTTTGTTCGACAATGGAAAGGAGTCTGACAACGAGGAGGTCAAAAGGATTCTTCAAGCAGAAGGAATTACGCTGAGGCTGACAGCACCGTACACACCAGAGCAAAACGGTGGCACCGAGCGTGAGAATCGGACAATTGTGGAGATGGCTAGGACCTTTAAGTACTCTAATCCAGAGGTTCAATTTCCAAAAGCTATTTGGGCTGAATTAGTAAGTACTGCAGTTTATATACTTAACAGGACTGGCAAATCATCAGTGGAAGGTTGCAGTCCTCATGAGTTATGGTTTGGAGAAAAACCGAGGATAAAACACCTTCGAATCATCGGATCGACGTGTTTTGTCCATATTCCCGTTCAGAAGAGGAAGAAGATGGACGTGAAAGCGGTAAAAGGCTATCTAGTTGGATACGACGGAGAGGAGAGGTACAGAGTCTACGTTAAAGAGAGGCACAGCGTGGTTATGTCCAGAGACGTCAAATTTCAAGAGAAGTTTACCGAATGCACGGAGAGAGTAAAGTTGCCACTTCGAGACGTCAAGGTGGAGGAATCACAAGACGATTCTGAAGAAGAGCAAGCTCAAGAAGAAGTTCGCAATGAACAGCCGCAACAACGGGTTCAACAGCAAGACGGTGAAGAAGATCAAGAGGATCAAGACAGCGAGGACGAAGGAGAATCATAAGACTCGAGAAATGAGCCTCCAAGTGAAGAAGCTGAGCGACAAGGAATGCTAGGAAGATTGAGGGATTGTTTCTCATTGAGAAAACCACTTTCTTACGCAGAGTGCATCATGATTGCTGAGGAGTTTGTCATGAAGAATATTGATCCAAAGACCGTCACAGAAGCTTTGAACAGCCGAGAATGTGTTCAATGGAAGAAGGCCATGGACAGCGAAATGGATTCATTGCTTAAGAATGAAACATGGGAGCTGACAAATTTGCCAAAAGGAGCAAAAGCAATTCCCTGCAAATGGCTTTTTCGTTTAAAGATGAAACCAGACGAAAGCATTGACAAGTTCAAGGCAAGAGTGGTTGCCAAAGGCTGCGGTCAACGTCGGGGAATTAATTTTAGTCAAACCTACAGTCCTGTGGCAAAGATGGGAACGATCAGGTCGATTTTGAGCATAGCTGCCAGCGAGGAGATGCTATTAGCTCAGTTCGACGTCTCAACCGCGTTCCTGTACGGAGAATTGGAAGAGGAAGTTTACATGCGTCAACCAGAGGCCTACGATGACAAAAGTGGACGAGTTTGTCGTTTGAAGAGGAGTCTTTATGGTTTGAAACAATCCCCAAGGTGCTGGAACAAACGTTTTGGCGGTTTCTTAAGGAAACTGGGATTCCAAGTGAGTGAAGCAGATCCATGTCTATTTATTAAAGAAGAGAATGGAAGGAAGCTCATCATTGTTCTTTATGTAGATGATGGATTAGTTGCAGCAACTCACAAACAAGACTTAGAGAGTTTTATGAAACAACTACAAGAGGAGTTCAAGATTACATCGAAGGAAGCTGATTATTTCCTGGGGCTTGAGATCCAAAAAGAAGATAATCACATCAAGATCAATCAGAAAGCTCAAGCAATCAAGGTTTTGCAAATATTCAACTTCGCAGATTGCAAATCAATTCCAACACCGATTTTGAAAAGTCCATTGATTTCAAAATCAGGGAAAGAAGAGGAGACGGAGGGAAACAAATTTCCGTACCGACAAGCAGTAGGTGCATTAATGTACCTTATGACTGGAACCAGACCAGATTTGGCGTACACCGTTGGATTTATCTCAAGGTCGTTAGAAAATCCATCATCAGAAGATGTCGCAAGAGTCAAGAGGGCCTTTCGATACTTGGCAGGGACGCTTGATCTGGGTATTACTTACAGTTCTAAAGCAAACAAAGGCATTTTAGAATGTTACAGTGATGCAGACTTTGGAGGCTGTGTCAAAACAGGCAGATCGACTACAGGAGTAGTTGTATCTCACGCTGGAGGAGCTATTTCGTGGCTAAGCCAAAGACAGCCGATGGTTGCTACTTCAACAACAGAAGCTGAGATTGTAGCAGCAACTGAAGCAGCAAAGGAAATTATTTGGCTGACGAGACTGTTCAGACAAATTCGACCATTGAAATCACTCCCGATTTTGCAAGTGGATAACTCAGCAGCAGTTAAACTGGCCGAGAATCCAGAATTCCACAAAAGAACGAAGCATATAGCAATCAAGCATTTTTTCGTTCGAGAAAAGGTTGCAGAGGGCAAGCTGGGCATTCAGCAAGTTCCAACTGAGAAGCAAGTTGCGGACATCATGACGAAGCCGTTGCCAAGGGTTCGATTGAAGATATTGAACTCTAAAATGGGTCTTTTCTAAATTAATGAATCAAAGAGTTGTATTATTGATTAATTAACAAGGGAAAGTGTTTGAGTTACTGTTTTAACGAAATGTTAATTTAAATCAACAAGGGAAAGTGTTGAAGTTTATAAATTGATCGATTGCTAAATGTTAATTTAAATCAACAAGGGAAAGTGTTGAAGTTTATAAATTGATCGATTACTAATTTAAATTAGGAAAGGAAAGCAAAGGGGTTGTCAAGGGTTGGCATTAGTTGTTGTTGTTGATTAGTTACCGAGGAAAAAACAATCAGTCAAAGAAAAACCAACGACGTGTAAAATGAAAGATTAAAGAGATCATTATTTACGGTAAAACTGTGCCTAATAGTTATTTATGAATCAAGAAGGAGAAATAAACACAACAATAATTGCGGAACTTAACGAAAATTGCGATATCATTAAAGTCCCATCAATACATCGGCTTTGGCCTCATTGGGCAATCACCAATGAATGAACATTTTCAAGTATATTAACCCGAGTTCGTTTCGTCTTCAAGACGAATAAAGTGATCATATGGTTAATGTCTCCGAGTAAACAACCACCATTCAGACAAGTTCAGGGACCAGGTTTAACTTTCCGAGTAAACAACCATCATTCGGTAGAGTCAGGGACCTGGTTTAACTTTCTGAGTTGCCACCATTCAGACAAGTTCAGGGACCAAGGTTTAACTTTTCGAGTAATATAATAATAATAATAATAATAAAGTTTATTACTCCATACAACAAATTACATTTCAATAGAAAAATAGAGTAATTTTAGGTAGCCTTGAAGGAGAACCTGTTTAAGGCTACCATCAAATAATATTACATTATGCTTTTCCTAAAAGATACATATAGCTCGTGCAGTGATACCGTGACAATTGCTTAACAGTGTAAGTTCGTACCTTAAAAGCTACTTACTAATAGTTTACTTATAACTCATTACATCAATGATTTACAGCAATAAATGCTCTACACTCTCCTTGGTGAGAAGCCAAGAATGTACATTTTCCAAAAACTTTTTCACAGACTTAGAATTAGTACATGACAGGGGTAACATATTGTATACCTTTAGCCCTACATACAAAAAACATCTTTTAAACAACGTCAAGTTAGGTTTTGGTAATGGAATATTTTTTTTACGCAGGGCAATGTGAGAAGGTAGACACTGAAATACATCAGAGTTACCACTTCTGGTATAGAAACACCGTAGAACCTTATAAATATATAGATGCCTCAATGGAAGCAAACGTAAATGAAGAAAAAGTGGGAAGGATTTTTCAAATCTGTTCTTTTTCAAAATAACACGAATAATTCTTTTTTGTAAAAACACGGCAGGTTTCAAGGAGTTTAAATAAGCGCCACCCCAACAAAAAATGCCATAACTTAGTCTGGAATGTACTAACGCGTTATAAATTATCCTAAGGAAATTTAAAGGACATTTATTTCTGATGAAATAAAAATTTGTCAATGTATTTCGCATAATATTTGTTAGATTATCAATATGTTGTTGCCACTTTAAGGATTCGTCAATGGTTACTCCCAGGTACTTCAAACTGGAAACCCGTTCAATGGGCAAACAGCTATTGCATGAATTTATCGGACAGTTTTCTTCATGATAATATAAAACCCAATCAAACTTGTACCTGTTACATAAATTATAACACATATACTTCGTTTTAGTTACACTCATTTTCAATTTGTTGGAAGCAAACCAACGTCGCAAATTGATCAAATCTGACTGCATATCATATTTTACATCACCCCAGTTTAAACCTCCATAATTTAAGGCGACATCATCAGCAAATGCTGTCACATGACCTCTAAAATTGAAATTACATAGATCGTTTATATAAACTAGAAATAGGATTGGACCCAAGACAGAGCCTTGTGGAACTCCAGAAGTTATCATATTGTAATTACTATAAACATCACCAATTTTTACACACTGCATTCTCGATGACAGCAAAAAAAAAAAAAAAGACAAAGTTGCGAGAAAGCAACAACAATCATTCGGTAAAGTTCAGGGACCTAGTTTTACTTTCTGAGCAACCCCCCTTCAGATAAGTTCAGGGACCAAGGTTTAAGTTTCCAAGTAAGCAGCCATCATTCCAAAATGAATCGTCATTTACCTTAAGTTTGCTGAGGTAATAGATCACATCCCCGCATAAAGACTGTTACCATGGGGTCCATTCCTCATTACTTCAAGAGGCTACTCAATACCACACCAATATTGGAGGACCTCGGACTGACACTCTTAGGGCCAAATTAACAGCTATTCCTTCATCAAAATCTTATGAGAAGAAGTAACTTCTACTGTCGTCAGTTCGGATCGCCTCCCCCTCCTTCTACTTTAATCGTTTATTGCATTCCAATGTTTCTTTAAATGCATCCCCCTCCCCCACTCCACCCATGGGCCCTGGGAACAGCTCACCCCCTATCTTTAATTGCGCTTTAAGTGCACCTGTGACCCAGAGACCTGTCAGAACGTGTAAACCCATGTCATCTGTCAATCATTCGTCGCCAACATGGCGGCACATTCGGGGGCCGGTAAGCCCCACCCGCTCTTGCCATTAACCTGGGAATTTAAAGTCTGTTCAATTGCAAAAAGTACCCTGGGAAATGACCTATAAACCCATGTCACCTGTCAATCATTCGTCGCCAGCAATTCGGCAGGGGGTGGTTCCCCCCTCCGATGGCCCTGCACTACCCACAGTCCTCCCACAACACGCCCAGTCCGTCTCCCGGTGAATTGTCTGCGTGTGTGTGTGACACGTGTTTCCCTCCCCAGCTCGTTTACGGACTTATCAGTAGCTTTGTGAGAAAATTAACCAGATCATTCGTTGCAAGTCACACTCATGAGCAAATACTTAAACGCAGGGGATGAAAAATGTTGCGGGTTGACTCCACCATTCACAAGGAGATAAAACTAACGGCTGGAGGGGTCCCCCTTGTTGAATAGCGTGAAATACAGAAAAAGAATATCCTTGATACCGATAAAAAAACTAATTCGTGTAAATCTGATTTAACAAAATACCTATATTACTGAAAATGTCGCATTTGGTTTTGAATGTGCTGATGTAAAGCGGAAGCGGAATAAATTTCATATTGAATCCCCGATTTTTCGAATAATTTCTAAATTTAATAAGAAAAATGGAGACTGAATTGTAAGATCAGTAATAGCAAGATAAATTTGAGATAAAATAACTGATTTAGCGATGTGTTTGGCATTTTTTAAAATCTGAAGTGAGCTTTAATTATTTTGTATTTTTTCGGATGTTGAAAACCCATTATAGAGAAAAGTCATTTTCTTGGTATCGAAAATTTTGAATTATATCTTTAAAACAGATTTAACGATATACAAAATGAAACCGAAAGGAAAGGACTGCACTTTTGGTATTGGAATATAATATGAAAAAAATGGGAGTCTAGTTCTTAATATTAGATTATCAAATGTGCAGCCAAATAAATTTGAGATATAATCACCGATTTAACAAAGTTTTTAGTGATAAAATAAAAAATGGGAGTCTAGTTCTTAATTTATGCGATAATTCTCATGTTTAAAAGCGTTTAATCAAGAGGACTCATTTTCTTGATACTGGAATTTTTGAAAGCATGTAGTTGATATCTGATAAAATACATAAAAAGTGTAAATATGTCTCTTGATTTTGAATTTGAAAATGTATAGTGAAAGAAATTTGAAAAAGAGTCACTGTTTTGCAAAGTTTTTCTTAATTTTATATAAAATTTAATCGAGATTTGACATTTTTCTATACTTCAGAGATAAAAACGCGTTTAATTCAGGCAAAACAATTTCTTGGTGCCGATATTTTATAACCAAATTAAATTCAATATCATTTATCAAAATTTGTATCTAATTGAAAGCATCCCACAAGATTATGAATTTGGAAATATTTAACTGGTACAATTTGACGTAGCACCTATGATTTTGAGAAGTTATAAGTAATTTTATAAAACGTATTAACGAGTGCAGTTCATTTTCTGCAACATCTTTCATGATAGATAGCGTTTAATCAAGAAAATAACATTTTCTTAATGCCAAATAGTTAGCAATCGATTGCATTTGAAGGATTTTATCAATTTATTTAGAAACTGGATAGAAATCAATCGATTGTAAGTATAGAACATTGTAGAGTAAATTTGAGAAAGAATGACTGACTTTGCGATTATTTTCATTGATATAAAAAAATTGATGTGAGGTTTTACTTTCTGGTATAAAGTCGGATGTTGAAAACTCTTTATTTACAGAAAAAGCATTTTCTTGTTACCAAAATTTTCAAAATCTTATTTTTTTAGATCTGATTTTTATCTGAAATGAGCTTTAACCATTTTATATTTTTTCGAATGTTAAAAATGTTTCTTGTCACAAAGATGATCTCAACTTATTTAGAATTTTGAAGATTGTAACGCGATAAATTTGAGATTGAATCACTTATTTCGCGATGTTTTTAGCATTTATTTAAGTTGGTGTCAGGTATATTTTTTTAATTATTTCGGATATCTCTGCTATAAAGAAAAAGCACTTTCTTGATAGACTAATTTTTAAAATCTTAATTGTGGAAATCTGATTTAACATGATACAAAATAAAACTAAGAGATCTCATTTGAATTTAAATTATCAAATGTACAGTGGTGTACATGTCAGATATTATCTCCAACTTCGCGAAGTGTATAGTATCTTTATAAAACAACTGGTGTCTCGTATATAATTTATTGAACGTTTCTGTCGCAAAAAAGCGATAAATCAAGGAGACTCATAATTGCATTACAGTAATTTGGAACTCTTATGTGAAAAATCAGATACAATAAAAAATATCTATAACTTAAAATATATCTCTTGTTTTCAATTTAATTTGTGTGATCAGATTTACATCAATGATTTCGCGAATTGTTCAGTAATGTTGTAAAAAATTGGTGTGAGGTTTACCATTGTTAATTACTTCGAATTAAAAAGGTTTAATCCAGGAGTAGCCTTTTCTTGATGTTAATAGTTTTATAACCTAATATGTTGGAATATATTCGATCAAGAAACTAGTATATATATGTAACCAAAACGTATAAAGTCTATTTGGAGATATTTTGACAGTTCAATGATAAAACCCGAAAGATCTAAATTTGATTTTTAATTTGGAAAATTAAAATGGAAAAAATTGAGATGGAGTCCCTATTTTCCATAATATTTTAGCATTTTTATGAACAAATACTTTTTTAATTTCGGATGCGAAAAACTTTTTTATGCAGAAAAAGCATTTCGAGAGATATTGATAGCGGCGCTGTAGTCTGCCTGAATAATCTTCGCGGCAGATGTATGAACTATAACCGAGAAAATGTGTTCTTGAGACCTCTAGATTATCCGAAGATTGTTTACAATGCTTTGTAAACAGTAACTATGAAAGGGAAATCCGAAAGCATTTTGGTCATAAGTTAGGGAAGTACAGGGAACTAAAAAGTCAACGGTTAATTCCTTGAAAAATGATAGAGGCGAAATAGTAACTTCCAGTTTAGATAAGGCTAATTTTTAGAATTACTTTTTTCAGAGTGTTTTTAATCAATCTAAGCATAGTTTCCGCGAAACCATACCAGACCGATTTCAACAACCAATGCCCCCGATCGATATATCTTGTAGCGGAATCGTATCCTTACTAAGTAACATTAGCCCGAACAAGTCCTCAGGTCCTGATGAAATTCCATCTCGTGTTTATAAAGAATTAGCTCTCAAAATGGCCCCGTATCTTAAAGTGGTACTTAACAAATCCCTCGAAGAACACGCGGTTCCCAAAGACTGGAAGATAGCAAACGTGACCCCAATTTATAAAAGCGGAGATAGGGAACAGCCATGTAATTATAGACCAATATCATTAACGTCGCTATCTTGTAAAATTATAGAGCATATAATAGTTACATCAATAATGGGACACCTCGACAGCCAGGATTTATTGATAACAAACCAGCATGGGTTCAGAAAAGGACGGTCTTGCGAAACTCACGAAATAACGAAGTCTTGCGATCTAACGGTCTTGCGAAACGAAATAACCAGCTGCGCTAATCCTACAGACGGACAACAGATTTATTAGTTTGTTTTTCCCAATAATTTTCTTTCTAGGAGGGTTGACACTACAAGGGATAATGGCATGATCGACTATACGCTTACTAATGCATGTCGCACCATTTTGTGAACTCTCGATGATGATAATAATGAGACAGACTTTGAAACTATTTCTTCTGATTTCTCCTCGCTTCGATTCATATTATGATTCCTCAATTGACTCATTTCTTTCAATCACCGTGGCGTATGACCCTGTGTTAATGCAAAAAGGGAGTCAAGGCTAGCGTCCCCTAGAGACAAAAAAGTCTCAAGATTGAGTCTGGAGATTCAAGCGGATTAGGTATTGAGACTATTCTTAGAGACAGATTGCGAAGTCTCAGAAATAGCACCTGAATCTGTCGGACATGTTTATTACCTTAAGGCCGTAAAACTTTAGCGCAGTGGCGCTGTCCGAGCATTTTATGAGCTATGCAATGTAAATAAATTGTGCCATATTGTACTGTCATTCTTCTACGTAATACCCTGCGAGCCACCACGAGGGTGTGTGGCAGGGGGTGAAGATCACCAAACACGCACTATTGACATGCAACTAGGATATTTAATGGAGACATGCTAGATAATATGGTCACATGCTGCTAGATGGTTAGTATCTACATAATATGAAATGGATTATTGGTTGTTATTACATGCATCATGCACTACAGACTACTCTTACTATATTTCACCTACCTATTCCTTTGCTACGCTGCCTATTGTTCTCTCTTATAGTACGCGGGAAAAATGACATTTTAAATCTATCGGTACGACAAACTATCTCTCTAATCTTATTAATCTGATCAAACATAGCATAATACGCAGGGGTTCTTAATATATATCTAACGTCACCTGTGAACAAAACGGTTTCGAATTTACTTAGAAGGTTTAATCTAAATGTTAACCTGCGTTCTGATAGTAATTCCCATCCTAGTTCTTCTATTAAACTCGTAACGCTTATACAATTATCATAACGGCCTTTAACAAACATAGCGGATCTCCTTTGCACGCGCTCTAATTCTTTAACCATACCTTCCTCGTACGGATCCCATATACTAGCGGCAAATTGTAAATGAGGCCTGACAAGTGTAAAATAGCTTCTTTCTCGTACTCTCCCATCGCATTAACCTAGAACCCTTTTTACGAATCCTAATCTACGGTTTGCTACTCTAGTAATTGCCCTGATGTTTTCCCCCCATGACGTCTTCAGTGATGGTGACGCCTAAGTATTTAACAGATTCCACGCTAGATATTTTATTTTCTTTGATGCAATAATTGTTCCAGGGAAAGCCATTCTTTTCCAAAAGTTCATTACGCGCATTTCTTCAAATTTAATTCTAGCTGCCAACTATCACACCAGTCATCAATCGCATCTAAATCCTTATCTAAAGACTAAAATTGGGCCTATCACGCTTCCCTGGGGAACACCCGATGTAACTTTTACTTCGCCTGAGCTGACACCATCTAATACCACCCTTTGAACGCGTTCATGTAAGAAGTCTCCTATCCAGCCTACGATATTACTGTCTATCCCTTATGATGCTAACTTTGCGAGTAACTTACAGTGGGGAAACTTGTCAAAAGCTTTTCTAAAGTCAAGAAACGCTGCCTCTACCTGTACGTTACCTTCTCCGGAAACGAAAATATCGTGAACAAAAAGACCTAATTGAGTTTCGCAAGACCTTCCTTTTCTGAACCCATGCTGGTTTGTCATCAATAAATCCTGGCTGTCGAGGTGTCCCATTATTGATGTAACTATTTAATGCTCTATAATTTTACAAGATAGCGACGTTAATGATTTTGGTCTATAATTACATGGCTGTTCCCTATCTCCGCTTTTAAAAATTGGGGTCACGTTTGCTATCTTCCCGTCTTTGGGAACCGCGTGTTCTTCGAGGGATTTGTTAAATACCACTTTAAGACGCGGAGCCATTTCGAGAGCTAATTCTTTATATACACGAGCTGGAATTTCATCAGGACCTGAGGACTTGTTCGGGCTAATGTTACTTAGTAAGGATACGATTCCGCTACACCATATCTCGATCGGGGGCATTGGATTTTGAAATCGGTCTGGTATGGTTTCGCGCAAACTATGCTTAGATTGATTAAAAACTATCTGAAAAAAATAATTAAAAAAATTTGCCTTATCTAAACTTTCGTGCTTTTGAGGATTGCATCGTCGCTCGTCTTTGCTGAGTAATCAACAACTTAAGTTAATCTGATATAAATAAATCCTGAATTAACCTGGAAAGCATAATTTTTTAAATTTTTACTTTCTCGCTGTTTACGATCAGAACCAGTGATCATTGGGAAAATTTGTTTGTTGCGACTCTCCTTCCCTTCTCATTCTCAGCTCAGTTGCTTCACTCCACAATATCTTGCCTATAAATCCGTCATTATTCATTTTAACTACTTTGTTATTTGTCTTCCACAGTAAATATTCTCATAAATCGTCAGTTTAACGCCTCTAATTGATTTCTCAGTGAATTTTATCCTTGTCATTTTCAGCAATTCATTCCATTCGATTGTCTTTCCGTATGATAATTGAGTAATAATTATTTCCGTATAATAAAAATGTGATAATTTATGTCCTCGATTTTTCCATTACGTTTATCTCTTTACACCATTTACCATTCAAGTGACTTTTCGCTTGAGCTCTCAGTATACATTTTTCAATGACGAATCTCTCCGTTCATTTTTTCTTCATCATTCTTCTGCAAAGCGTCGTATCAAATGTTTATAATAGTCATTACTGATTATACTGCTGCTGCTTCATATGATTCTTAAAGGGAAGAACTAAAAAAAAGGACGGTAACTTTCGAAGCATTAAAGGGCTGCGACTGACGTAGAAGGAAAGTCTGAGGACCTAGTCAATTAATCGGGAAGTTTATCACCTCAGAAACATATTAGGAGCAGTAGAAGGATCTAGGGAATCCATTTTTCCATCGATCGGCTGCGTGGAGACGAACGGGCGGCGCCCATTTCCAAGAATTTCCAGGACGCATATAACCTTAAGAATCGACACAAGAAAGAGCAAGAAATCAATATCATCTTGGCACATCATTTTCTGGATGAAGCCTATTCACGTGGAGAAAAGGTACCTCTAGCTTACCGGCAAAATAACTTTCTTTTCCAATCGCAAACTCGGCATTTTCCCGTAAGCTGCTACATATACGGTGTCCCCCGAGAACCAACGGAATGGGCCGACCACGGTGGGATATGCTGTATCGTGTCTGTCTTATGACCTCTAAGGTCATAGGATTGTGTCCCACTTTGGCTATGGAACTGTCGAAATCCAATATTTTATATTAGAGTTAGATAGTAGTAGTTGTTGGCACCTTAGCAGTTGGTGGGACTTAAATTGCATTTTTCTGCTGCTACCAGGGGGAGTGTGATAAACTGACCGGCGGAGATGCTCTGCGGTAGACTGCAGACAAGTTAGCAGATCAGTTCAAATGTCTGCGGTAAACCCAGTTTATATTTGATCATGAAATGAAAGCTTCATAATTTTTTCATGCATGAAGCACATGACGTAAAAGTCGTGACCCTTGAGGTGATTTGAGAACGGGAGCGAGATTAGTCATAACGGAGACCGTAGCGAATTCTATTTTTTTCATGTCAGCATATGTGAGAACCATGGAATCCAAATTAATGGCACAAAAACATAATTTTATACGACGGAAATTATCAGTCATTAAATAAATATATTTATTAAAGTCTTGAATATGTCTTATCACTCACACCGTATGGTTACTGTGCATTCATAGCAGACAGTTTTTGTGTGATTCTGTAAAAATTACAGCTGTGATTAAACGATTTATTTTTTGAAATAGTTTAAAATGGATCATGAACTACACTATCAAATTTTTGCGGGATCTATACAATAAAAATTCATCATTTTTTCATAAATTCTTTCTGGATTGTATACCCGGACCATTTCCCATAGAAAATTGCGACTAGTTTTGTAAAAATGTCGAACAGTCGCGACTGTCTATGCTTGATCGACACCCTCAATGCTCCGAGCTCCTTTTATGCTCCGAGTTTCGCCGTATTCGCAGTGGATCTGGAACTAATATAAGGCTCACGATATGCAGCTTGGTACCAAGGACGGATCGGGGTTCGATGGTTTTGAGCCGAGTGGAAGGCATAAACCAGAGGCTAAGTGATGTCTGCGGGAGCGAGGGAGCTGGGTTCTTGGACCTTAGGCCGTTGCTGGATTCGTGTCGAGTGCCATTAAATCGCTCGGGTGTTCATTATACGTATGAGGCATCGCAGAAGGTAGCGTGCAGGATATTCGAGCATACCCAGCGAGTTTAGCATAGATGGTAGGCAAGAGAGTAGGTCAGTTAATAGGAACGAATTCAGTGCATTTCCAGAAAGTCAGATAATAAAGAATACACAAAGTTTAGTGCTTAGGAAAAGCTTCATAGAACGCAGAACGCAGGTTAAAATTTAGATAAAACCTTTTAAGTAAATTCGAAACCGAGTTGTTCACAGATGACGTTAGATATATATTGAGAACCCCTGCGTATTACGCTAGGTTTGATCATATTAACAGGATCAGAGAGATAGATTGTCGTACCGATAGATTTAAAATGTCATTTTTCCCTCGTACTATAACAGAGAACAATAGGCAGCGTAGGAAAGGGATAGGTAAGTGAAATATAGAGCAGTCTGTAGTGCATGATGCATGTAATAAAAACCAATAATCCCTTCCTTATAATGTAGATACTAACCATCTAGATCCATGTGACCCTATTGTCTAGCATATCTCCCTTAAATATCCTACCTTCATGGCAATAGTGCATGTTTGGTGATCTTCACCCTCTGCCACACACCCTCGTGATGGCTCGCAGGGTATCACGTAGATGTAGATGTAGATGTACATCAAATAGTAAATTTGCCTAATAGAGGGGAAAATGTTCTCGATTTACTTGCCACAAACATCCCGGAAAAAGTTATTAAAGTTGAAAATGTCGATGGAATAAGCGACCACAAGGTAGTGCACGTAAAATTTTCCCTCAACACTGAAAAAAATTTTAAATTAAAAAGATTAAAGATTTTAAATTACAGACAATACATGGAAAGATTTCCTCCAAATTACGCGGTCACTTGTCAACAGATATATACCTTATAAGTATAAGAGTGAGAATGGGGAACCAAGGTGGTACCACGCGGAGGTTAGAAAATGTTTAAAACGCCAACGGGTTAGCCACGCGAAACTAAGAAAAATAAAGAAAAATGTAGCTAATAGCGACCTAAAAAATACTATCGAACATTATAAAATATGTAAAGCAGCCGAAAAAACAGCCCTTAGAAAAGCGTTTAGTGAATTCAAGAAAAGAGTACTTGGAAAACAACTAGAGGCAAACCCGAAAACATTTTGGTCATATGTTAGGGAAGTACAGGGAACTTAAAAATCAACGGATAATTCCTTAAAAAACGATAGAGGCGAAATAACAACATCCAGTTTAGATAAGACTAATTTTAAAAATTATTTTTTCAGAGTGATTTTAATCAATCTAGGCATAGTTTCCGCGAAACCATACCAGAACGATTTAAACATCCAATGCCCCCGGTCGATATATTTTGTAGCGGAATCGTATCCTTACTAAGTAACATTAGCCCGAACAAGTCCTCAGATCCTGATGAAATTCCAGCTCGTGTTTATAAAGAATTAGCTCTCGAAATGGCTCCGTATCTTAAAGTGGTATTTAAAAAATCCCTCGAAGAACACGCGGTACCCATAGACTGGAAGATAGCAAACGTGACCCCAATTTTTAAAAGCGGCGATAGGCAACAGCCATGTAATTATATACCAATATCATTATCGTCGCTATCTTGTAAAATTATAGAGCATTAAATAGTTACATCAATAATGGGACACCTCGACAGCCAGGATTTATTGATAACAAACCAGCATGGGTTCAGAAAAGGACGGTATTGCGAAACTCAATTAGGTATTTTTGTTCATGATATTTTATTTTCCGGAGAAAGTAACATACAGGTAGACGCAGTGTTTCTTAAATTTAGAAAAGCTTTTGACAAGGTTCACCACTGTGTTACTCGCGAAGTTAGCATCATAAGGGATAGACAGTAATATAGTAGGCTGGATAGGAGACTTCTTACATGAACGCGTTCAAAGGGTGGTAGTAGATGGTGTCAGCTCAGGCGAAGTAAAAGTTACATCGGGTGTTCCCCAGGGAAGCGTGATAGGTCCAATTTTATTTCTTCTGTAAGTAAATGACTTGAATACAGTGGTCAAAAACAGCAAGCTCTGTCTTTTTGCCGATGATGCAGTAGTGTATAAGGAAATTAGAAATGAAGAGGACATCCAGTCATTAGCTAAGGATTTAGATGCGATTGATGATTGGTGTGATATTTGGCAGCTAGAATTAAATTTGAAGAAATGCGTGATAATGAACTTTTGGAAAAAGAATGGCTTTCCCCGGAATAATTATTACATCAAAGAAAAGAAAATATCTAACGTAGAATCTATTAAGTACTTAGGCGTCACCATCACTGAAGACGTCATGGGGGAAACACATCAGGGAAATAACTAGTGTAGCAAACTGTAGATTAGGATTCGTAAAAAGGGTCTAGGCAAATGCGATGAGAGAGCACGAGAAAGAAGCTATTTTACACTTGTCAGGCCTCATTTACAATTTGCCGCTAGTATATGGGATCCGTACAAGGAAGGTGTGATAAAAGAATTAGAGCGCGTGCAAAGGAGATCCGCTAGGTTTGTTAAAGGCTGTTGTGATAATTGTATAAGTGTTACGAGTTTAATAGAAGAACTAGGATGGGAATTACTATCAGAACGCTGGTTAAAATTTTGATTAAACCTTTTAAGTAAATTCGAAACCGATTTGTTCACAGATGACGTTAGATATATATTGAGAACCCCTGCGTATTAATCTAAGTTTGATCATATTAACAAGATTAGAGAGATAGATTGTCGTACCGATAGATTTCAAATGTCATTTTTCCCGCGTACTGTAAGAGAAAACATTAACCAGTGTGGCAAAGGGATAGGTAGGTGAAATATAGTAAGAGTAGTCTTTAGTGCATGATGTATGTAATAATAACCAATAATCCCTTCCTTATTATGTAGTTACTAACCATCTAGCTCCATGTGACCCTATTTTCTAGCATGTCTCCCTTAAATATCCTAGTTGCATGTCAATAGTGCAAGTTTGGTGATCTTCACCCCCGCCACACACCCTCGTGGTGGTTCGCAGGGTAGTACGAAGATGTCCTCAATCGTGCCTTTCTTCCCTGGAGTGTGGCTATGCGTTTCGGAGACTGGATCACTCAAAAAAGAGGCGAGAAGAGGTGGGAAAGAAACCTTAGGAACTTAGAATTGAGGAGGCGGTCGCTAAAGACAGTGTGAAGGGAGTAGTTTTGAAGTGCTCAGAAGTGAGGACTTAAGATGGCTATAATTTCGAAGTGTCTAAAATTTTAGGCCTTGAAACATTTTTTTCCCTTTGATACAAACATTAATTATATAACCTGCAGTATAAAAAAATGAGCAACTTCCGCGGTGATAATATTTATTACGACCGGTTTCGCTTTTTACAGCATCTTCAGTTATAATTCGTTATTTTGGGCGTGACTTCATGGAATTGACTTAACATAAGAAAAGTAAAGAAAACTCTGTAATTCCACAAAAATATTTAATGTACGACCTAGGTTTCGACGTGGAACGTCATCATCTGGTACAATTGCATAGAAGGTGGAGAATAAATAATCACACACAAAATGATTTCAAAATCAAAATTCCCAAAATCAAAACGGTCTGAGTTGTGGGTTAAGGGGTGGAATTCCCAGCGGCGGAGTTTGGCCAAAGAGGTGGGGAATGGGTTTAAGAGCATAGAGTCAAGGAGGAAGGAGAGGATTAGGAATTTCCGTACTTACATTGATTTAAAAAAGGGGGGGGGGAAGGAAGCGGCGGTGACGCGTGGGTGGAAGGGAAGAGGGGGAATTCCAGTGCGTCCGTGAAAAACATCGTAATCTGAGGTAGTAGGGGTGGTAAGGTAGGAAACGGGTTTTCCTTCTTTAGGTGTGGAAGGAAGGAAGTTATAGAAGGGGGGAGTGGGAAGGATACAAAATTTTGTTTACAATATTTTCCTTATTTTTGACACTTCTTAAAATTTCAAATTGCTCTAATGCGTCAAGTCTTAGTCCCTTCTTCTCTATGTGTAGGAATCGTTTCTATACGTCAAAACCTAGGTCGTACATTAAATATTTATGTGGAATTACAAAGTTTTCTTTACTTTTCATCTTCAGTTATGTTCCGTTTCCACACTATCATGCCCAGAACCACAGAGTATTAATTATATGGAATTCGGAGTCAATCAATCCCCAGCAACCCATGCCGCAAGGGTTCCAAACTTTCAAAATTTAATGGAAAAACCTGTTTTCTTTTCTTTATTATCCAATTCAAATAGTAAATGCCCACATCTGTCCTCTGTGAATCTATCTTATGGATATTTTGTGAGACTGAAGGAAGGTAGACCGTATGCTGAGGCGGAAAAGGAAATACTAGAGGTAGATATGACCCTGAGAGTATTGAAAACCGAGCAGAGTTTCTCTGGCTGAATAAACCTACCATTTAATGGTTTAATAAGTAAAAAAATATTCATAAATTTCTCCTTAGCTTAGCTAAATAACGATCATAAAAATATTCGAAGCCTCACAGGGGGTCCCGTGGACGAGTTGGAAAGGACCATCGATGGAATACTACATGAAACTCAAGAACCAGATTAGCAGGTAGAGCGCTGAAGGACTGCAAAATTGCCATCGTTGTTAGTGTTGAGCTCCGAGTGAAAACAAATTATTCATCATAATTGATATTCGGACCGAAGCTCTTTTTACCCATTTGGAAGTTGTTAGATAAATCACTATAATTTGGAAAGAACATGGTATTTTTTTCTTCACTTTCTAGGAACAATTTGTTTTTAGGAGAGATTGTGCAAATGATGCAATGAAGTACAATATAATGTGCCTTTTATGAGCACGGGTAGCCGCACTACATTTTTCAGTGCATCCTCATGAAAAAAATCACTTTTCCGAGAGCAGTGACTTTAATGCGTATCTGTACTGGCAACATGCCCTGATTTGCGTGGAGCCCTAGTGGGGGTTAGAATGGAATATTTGTAAATGTATCACAGTTCACTTCCTGCGAAAGTCATCACACATATACTTTATATGAAGTAAACATTAACTCTTCAAATACATTCAATATCTTGGAATTATCTTAACTTCTGATATGTCGTGGAGAACACATATAAAACACATGCGGCAAAGCATTCAAGAAACTAGGTTTTGTTAAGCGTATAATAGGAAGGTCCTCGGATGGAAAAGTAAAAGAGAGATGCTACTTCGCTCTGGATTACCTCGCTCCACACCTCGATTACGTTGCGAGTATTTGAGGCACTGTTCATAAAAATTTAACAAAAAGAATATCAAAATACAAAGAAAAGCTGAGCGCTTCGTTCAAACTGCCAAGAGCGAATAATGTTTCACAGCTTTTAGAGGGATTAAGGTGGGGGCCCCTAGAGACTCGGAGGCTACACGCTAGGTTAGCTTGCATGAGAAATTCAGAACTGGCGCGTTTCACAGTGACACAGAGAATATTATCATGACGCCTCACTACATCTCTAGGTCTGACAGAAACGATAATGTAAGAGAGACATTGCCGAGTAGATAAAGGGTTGACGAGGACTACTGAGAGAAGGGATGTACCCACGCTTTGACCAGAAATGGTCCGAATTGACCTCCATGGGTGGTCCCCGACTCGAGGACGTACTCCGGCAGACGCACGGCGTCAACCCTGAAATTGAGCCAGGGAGATACCTAATCCCAATTTTTTGCGCAACTTCCGGCTCTCAAAGTTGTGCGGTAGGTTTTTTTTCGCGAAAGCGAGACCGACGGCTACTCGTCTCAGTTGCTTGGGTAACCAAACTAATACGAGCACTTCGGGGAGGCGGAGGCCCAATTGAGGTCCTTTTGACCTCAATCCGCCTCATTGGTGTCGGCCTCGAAGGGGCTGTTGGTTTCGCTAACCTTCCCTTCCCATTCCTTCCTTCCCACCTCTTCCTTCCCTTGGAGATAAGCGAAAGCTTCCAGTCCAAGGGGGAAGTTGTAATCCTGCGGCGATAGCCGGAACGCCTGCCGAATAGATAGGTCCAAAAACTCGTTCTCTCCGCGCACAATAAGCAACTTCAATTAACTGAGCTCCATAAAATACACTCCCATGATACATTAAAATAAAACAAAGAAAGTCTCCAAAAGCCGTAATCAATTGGCACCCTTCGTCAGAAAGTACAAAACTTACTGTTTTGGTTACTTTGTTTTATTTTAATTGTCTAGCCGTAAGAGCTCACCTCATCATTGTGATGGCTTCCCTTAATACATGTCGCAATTTTACCTCTAGAAACCCTACATCTTTTCACGGCTGGTGTCCTGACACCCCCTGCCACACGCCTATGCGGCGGCTCGCAGGGTAGCATGTAGATGTAGATTCTTATGTAATAAATTCAAATGAATCCATTATTTTGTAAATATCAAGAGTACATCAACGACTAATTAGTTGTATTTGTTTCCACTGCTTTTATAATTCATGCAGCATATCATTGGAAACTGAGAAGGATTGTAAAAAAGTTAACTACATAATGCCGACCTCAAGGAAAAATTTCGACGGGGTACGTTTGTTTTTGTCAGACCTGACCAAATTTATTGCACATGGGAAGAATGTAGGGCGAATATAGCACAATTGTGAATACTCAGTTTTATTTTTAAAATTTCCGTGATTTGATTTTTGTTTTTGTCTTGTCGAGTCTTTTGAATGGTCTGACGCGTCCTAATACGCTTTAAACAGGAAACTGAAAGGGTTTTATTGTGTCCTCTACATCATGTCAGATATTGACATGAATTTTATTGACAACATGAATTGCAGATATTGACTTAGCATGAATTGTAGATACTAACTCCGCATGCAATCTCCGGCATGTAATACTCCTGAATGTCTTAGTACCTTGTAGTGCTATTTATTTGTCGCATTAATAATATTAACCAGTAGTTATATCTTGAGTATTGTACTATATGGTAGAATGTTCTCCAACGTATCACTCCTGATTTGTGCTCTGACTGCGTACCGTTGTCCTGACTGCTTTTGGTCTGCGCCAAGTATTCGGGGGAACGTGCGCGGTTCTGATTTGAACTGGGATGAGTGCTGCATGCCCGGTGTGGAATCACCCCGTGCCACACACCCTAGTGGTGGCCTGCCCGCTATTTAGTAGATTTAGATGTAGATATTTTATCTCCCCCCCTTTGAATTTCGAAGGGTGCCCTCCGCTACATTAACGTAGGACGATAATCGTCAGACGGAATAAAATTTATTCCGACGTATTCATGGAACCACGGAGTAGGATACTACTACTCCGTGCATGGAACCATCCGCTGGATAGTCAAAAACGCCTGCAGGTTGGAATCGCACATTCCCCAACTTCCCAACAGAGTGAGCCATAAACACACCAAAACGAAAGAACCCTTCCACCACTCTGCCACCTTTGCTCTTTGACAAAGGCATGTTGTCTTCCTTACGGAGCCTTCAGATGAATTGGAATGTACGAGGGGCAGCGACATTGTTTTCAGAGTGGAGTAGGGGAGAAAGAGCGGCTTTGTGGTCGGTCGGCTCCTTACCCTAAGTTTCGTGAGGGCTAGGATCCAACAGGGAGACCGAGGCCTACCGGCGTTCTCAGTTTACCGCTTGGTCTACCGGGGAGGAATCCAATGTATGATATACAACTTGCTCTTCTAAGTTCTTCATCACTATTAGCGTTGCATAGGGCCTCTGTCGTATCAGCGTCATTTTCCGAGGAAAACATGCCACGAACGCATCTCAGCTTTCGTTGACTATTACCTACCCCATTGTCCTCTCTCTTCCCTCTTCCATCAAAGATACGAATCACTTTTTGAACGCCTTCATTCTACCCCACTCCCTTCTGACTGTGACATCAAAATGGCTACTATAGATGTTACCTCTCAATACACCTCCATTTCTCATTTTGAATGACTTTCCATTATCCGTCTTTCCTGATTCTCACTCTCTCTACTCTGATTTTATCCATGACATTTCCAATTTCATCCTCACTCACAATGCCTTTTCTTTCTTTTAACGACAGCTTTTACGTCCAAACGAAGGATGGCGCCATCGGTAGTCGTTTCAGCCCCTCCTACCCTAACCTCTTCTTGGACGCCTTTGAACATCCTTTTCTTATCTACATCTACGTAATACCCTGCGAGCCACCACGAGGGTGTGTGGCAGGGGTTGAAGATCACCAAACATGCACTATTGACATGCAACTAGGATATTTAAGGGAGACATGCTAGAGAACAGGGTCACATGCAGCTAGATGATTAGTATCTACATAATAAGGAAGGGATTATTGGTTGTTATTACATGAATCATGCACTACAGACTACTTTAAATATATTTCACCTACCTATCCCTTTGCTACGCTGCCTATTGTTCTCTCTTATGGTACGCGGAAAAAATGACATTTTAAATCTCTCGGTACGACAATCTATCTCTCTAATCTTGTTAATATGATCAAACCTAGCATAATACGCAGGGGTTCTCAATATATATCTAACGTCATCTGTGAACAAATCGGTTTCGAATTTACTTCAAAGGTTTAACCTATATTTTAACCTGCGATCTGATAGTAATTCCCATCCGAGTTCTTCTATTAAACTCGTAACACTTATACAATTATCATAACGGCCTTTAACAAACCTAGCGGATCTCCTTTGCACTCGCTCTAATTCATTAATCCTACCTTCCTCGTACGGATCCCATATACAAGCGGGATATTCTAAATGAGGCCTGACAAGTGTAAAATAGCTTCTTTCTCTTACTCTCTCATCGCATTTGCCTAGAACCCTTTTTACGAATCCTAATCTACAGTTTGCTACACTAGTTATTTCCCTGATGTGTTTCCCCCATGACGTCTTCAGTGATGGTGACGCCTAAGTATTTAATAGATTCTACGTTAGATATTTTCTTTTCTTTGATGTAATAATTATTCCGGGGAAAGCCATTCTTTTTCCAAAAGTTCATTATCACGCATTTCTTCAAATTTAATTCTAGCTGCCAACTATCACACCAATCATCAATCGCATCTAAATCCTTAGCTAAAGACTGGATGTCCTCTTCATTTCTAATTTCCTTATATACTACTGCATCATCGGCAAAAAGACGGAGCTTGCTATGAGCTTATATTGGACTAAGGGTGGCACTAGCACATCCTACGGAAATTCTCAGGGCAGAACACGAAACGTTGGTGCCTTGTGACTTTTATGACAGGGACCCCAAAAATCCCTCGCAGTATTAAAAAAATGGTAACCGAGCGAGTCAGAGTTTTAATATTGAAGAATTTGACTGGGAAAGGAATAGGCGAATGCTCCACTTGTTGGAGTCCTCCGAGGAAGGGTTGATTAAAGCTAAGTTTTACCCTTAGTGTATGCTAGTTATAAGTTATCCTCTGCCAAGCGCCCTTGAGGTGCTTGTAGGGTAATATGTAGATGTAAAAGGGTGTCACATGGAGTTGTCAGCCTCATCAACATTATCCATATTCAGAGCACTTTTGCCGATGAGTAAATTAAACACACTTGGAGTGAAATATTTACATGGAATGATCTATTTTTGTATAATATCTTTTGCTAGTCGTACCGGAAGAACAAACTGTCATGTTGAAACTTGAACACCAAATTAAGGTATCCACATCCTCTTGCAATCAAATGTTGAGCAAACTGTGCAAATAGGAATAAAAATTACACTTCACAATTATGCACCAATATTCGGCAGTATGGTTGTCAGTATTCAGAGCACAACTTAGGTGATGTGGTTTTATTCAGTCTCACCGGCTGTAACTATTTAAAAGTCCTCTTTTTTCTTGTATTTACATCTTTAATGGACTGCAGGATCATCGCATATCGTTACTTCGATCCACTCCAAATTTGCAGCGAGAATTAGGAGCTTGAGAAGCATGAGGTTTTTACGGTGATATGAACAATGCAGTACTAAAGTAGCGGTGTCATAGTGACTTGATTTCATTGAGATATTAATTAATTCAATGCGACGTCAAGGTTGCCGTGCTTTTCCATCTGGGAGACACTGAATTTTGAATTTTGTCACGTAGGGGAACTGATGAATACCCTACGAAATAAAGAATCAGAAGTACTGCTCGTGGTAGCTCATTAGGCTCATTTACTCGGAAAATGTGATAAGAGTGTGAAAGAACGTTGTTATTTTTCAATCGTTAGGCCTCATCTGGAATATGCTGTTAGTGTATGGGATCCATACGAAGCAGGGTTGATATCAGAGTTAGATCGCGTACAGCGAAGAGGAGCTAGGTTTGTGAAACGATGCTACGATAAGTTGGCTAGTGTGTCTGGACTGTTAGAAGAATTAGGATGGGAATCGCTATCACAGCGTAGATTAAATTATAGGCTTAACCTCTTAGCTATATTTCAGGAAAAATATTTCTCTATTGACGTAAAAAACATACTATTAACCCCCTTGTACTATGGCAGATTAGATCGCGCCAATAAAATTAGAGAGCTAGATTGTAGAACCGATAGGTATAAAATGTCATTTTTTCCGCGTACCATTCGGGACCATAACGGCTGTGATCGTCGTTATGAATAGTTCGAATTGTGACAATAGACAGACAGTAAATCTTTTTCTTTATATTCTCCTCTTTCTTATTTATGCATGATGTAAAAATTGATGTTCTTATTTAAACATGATATTTAGAATCTGTAGTAGTACTCTTTGTATCCCTTGCATGTTGGAACGATTGACGATAGAATGTTTATTGGGTATTAGATTTATACTTGGCTTGTTGCATGTGTGGTACGCGGGTTTCAATGTAATTTCGGTGTTCTACCGTTACATTCATGCATGCATGGTGTGGAAGCACCCCCTGCCACACACCCTTTGGGTGGCTTGCAGGGTATGACGTAGATGTAGATGTAGGCTCGCTCCTCCCCGACCCCCTCCTAGTACAGGCCATTGTCTCTGTGCATCATTCCATTAATTTAGTTCGGAAAAAAGTACCTCATGTCTTGGATGTGTAAAAAAAAAGTACCTCATGTCTTGGACCTATATGAACAAATATCCCTCATCGTCATTGATTAGACATGTAGTCTCTCCACTACAACTATTTCCAATTACCTCTTCGTTACAGGAAAAGGTTGACGTTTGTCCCCGCTTTCTTCATCGTCATTGCTGCGCTTTTCTTATTCCACCTTCGCTAAAATTTTAAGACTCTACACGACATAAATGAGGAAAAAATTCCGTAAAAGAACTTCCAGTAATGCGTTTTTTAATTTTTTATTACTTCTGGAAAAAGCAATTTTTGGAGAGCACAGAAAAAAATGAGCCTAATATTCCGTTAATAAGAAGTTCCATTTTGATTTATCTTGCGCAGATAAGACACAAAATGGAATTGCAAAAATAAGGACGTCGAGAAGGCCTTCCTGATATAAAAAATGAAATGAAAATTAAATAAATATGTGGCCAACTCTTCAATAATTTTTAACGCTAATGAATACGAAGATGGAAAAAAGATATGGGCTAAAAGGTAAAAAGCAGGTAAAAAGATATGGGACTAATGAGAAATCCGAATCCCAAAACTTATCTAGCTGATCGGACCCGATTGATTAAGGCTGAATCACACGATCATTTTTTCCGTCCCTTTTAAGGGATAGCTCCAATGATAGCTGTTCAGGGACCGTGACAATGATAGCTCGAGCTATCATTTTCTGAATCACACGGTCATTTTGACCGTCCCTTTTTCCATCATTTTTTCCATCATTTTTTCCGTCTCTTTTCGCATCATTTCTCTGGTTACTACTCTCATCCCATTGAAAGCCGAACGTGGCGTTAGAGTCTCTCTTAGCGGCTGAGCGCTCTGATTGGCTAAATGGTGGAGTCAGCGATGCCTCCAGGGACGGAAAAAGGGACGTGTCCAGTGATGGAAAAAGCGATAGGGATCCCTATCGCTGGAGCTGTCCCTGACTTTCTTCGAGTCACACGATCATTTTCGAGCGATCATTTGAGCTATCATTGGAGCTATCCCTTAAAAGGGACGGACAAAATGATCGTGTGATTCAGGCTTTAGAGGCGGCTCAACAACTACACCACTCCTTCATGCCCGCTCCCAGCCGAGAAATAAGCTGCAGCATTGTACAAGTCACTCTTTAGTGGAATCATAGAGAAAACATTCTCTCTAGTAGAATTATACTCTTTAGTAGAATCATAGAGTACTTCATTGCTCTATGGTAGAAGACAGCCTTACCTCAAGCAAGGATGGTGGGAGTTGCTTTCTTTCATTTGGGATTTTTAAATGCTTTCCCTGAAATGAATTAATGGGGCCTTAATTAATTCAACTCCGTTTATTTTTAGTGCCATTTAAGTTTCATCAGTTGTCAATTGTGTCATTTTAATGTCATCAATGAAAGAATTTTAGACTCTTGAGAGGCTTGATCAGAACATTATCGAACTCGTCCATTTACTCTGAAACTTTTCTACAGTTCAAGTTAAGATACCGTTAATTATTCTTAAACTTAGGCGCCTGTGACACGATTAAAATCTATATGCACTCAAGTCTTAGTTCTAAATTTTCTCAGAAGGCATGAATTTAATATGATATACGCCATTGGACTATTGGAAGACGCCATTTATGAAATGAAAATTCCTAATCTTTAATTTTGTCTGCGACCTTGACTAAAACACACCAAATTATAAAATAAGCCGTGCGAAGAAGCCTCTTATTATGCATACAATCTCAAACTTTCAATTCAGTTTTCTCGGTATCTCTCAGATTTCAATATCTCGAATTAAAAGCTTGAA
The DNA here is from genome assembly GCA_963169105.1 of Ceriagrion tenellum. Lineage (NCBI taxonomy): Eukaryota > Metazoa > Arthropoda > Insecta > Odonata > Coenagrionidae > Ceriagrion > Ceriagrion tenellum. Next base: position 140,958,878 of record OY720635.1, on the reverse strand, counting down.
AACGCGGGGCCAGCGATTTTTTGTTTAAACAACCAAAATTTAATAATTTCAGTCGATGTCATATTTCTAGGAGATAAATTTAGAAAATATATTAATTATATTCTGTCTTTTATCCTGCATATTAAGGGGGCATTGAGGAACTCTCTTATTGCAATACTTGATGAAACTTATTACTTGTAAAATCAACAGAAATTGATGAAAAGCATTAGAAAATTCTCATTTCGTCGTATGATAGTGTCCATATATTCCACGGAATTCAGTTAGTTGCATTTTATACACCACAAAGTTTGTTGAGGTAAATTTTTTCGTAAAATTAGAGGGATTATTATGATTCAAACTCATTGTTTCCGATGTCATTGAGAGATAAACCGCGATGGATTTCTGGTAAATCTCAAGAAATTTTAAATGCATATATTTCATTCCGGTGCAAATACTGCGAAGTTGCATACTTGGTGAGCTAATGAAACGTAGGGAATTTTCAGAGAAAAAGGAATGGAAATTATATAAAAGCATATCCAAAATCCTTCTTTTTACTATTTATTTACCAATAAAAATAACTATTAATTATATACACAATCAAATAAAATATAAACATGAATTAAACTGTAAAACAAAAATAAAAGTATGAACAATAAGTTTAAGATAATGAGAATACATTTTTACAACGATCAAACATAACACTTTTATTAAGGATGCATGGATTTTATACTCATTTGTAAAGAGCTAAATATGGGCGGAAAATAAAAAAATATTGAGATCAAAGTCGGAATTGTTATTTAACCAACGTATGAGCCTTGAGACATTTCCTACCTGAAAAAGTTTAGCCGAATCTCGGAGGCATCGAGAGAACTTCCTCCCAGGATAAGTTTCATTAGGCAGGGTAATTCAGGGCAATTATCTTCTTGAGCTCTTCATCGAGTTTCCTCAATCAATTATTTTGCCTCCCTCCCCCCGCGGCACTTTTATTTATATCTCCTCCACCTTGCCGTCTTTCCTCGTCATCTTGAATTCCGTCCACATCCGGTCGGCGGTCATTTTCCTCAAAATCGAAGAATCTGAACCATTCATCCCTTCGCCTGTTGCTGGGAAGTTGACTCACATTATTCTAGCCATTAATGATAGACGTTCTCATAAATGAATTCCTCATTGTATGAAGTTGTTTGACCTGCTCAATGCATATTTAATCGGTGATAAAAGCATTTTCATTCAGTAAAATCCCAACAAGTTGCGTTAACCGATCATTTGCCATTATATAAACCCATTCACTTGAATATTTATATTGCTAGTATAGAGGGAGATTCAAGGAATTTCGCAAACAAATCGTTCGCTTCTTTTACTTCTCCTCTTCCAAATCTTTTTCCTGTTCCCTACCATTTCGTGACTGATGTCGCTTGTGCTAACCTAAGCAAATCTGCAGCTCACCTCTTGCAGCAGCCAACAGTCACACCACGATGAATGCACCGGTTCTCGTCCGATCACCGAAGTTAAGCATCGTCGGGCCCGGATAGTACTTGGATGGGTATCCGCCTGGGAACATCGGGTGCCGTTGGCTCAACATTTTTATGCAACTTGGATTATACCTAAGAAAGCTATTTGTTATGAGATTACCCTTTCCGGGAATACGATCATTGATAATTCCTTTTCTGACGTGGTAGTAAACTGCCGTAACTTAGGAAATAAAGTACCTTTCTTCTACATCTACATCCACGTCACACCCTGCAATCCATGCAAAGGGTGGATGGCAGGGGTTGCTATCACACCAGGCATGCATGAAGTATATGGCAGAACACCGAAATTACATTGAAACCAGCGTACCATACATCTACATCTACGTAATACTGTGCAAGCCACCCAAAGGGTGTGTGGCAGGGGGTGCTTTCGCACCAGGCATGCATGAATGATATGGCCGAACACCGACATTACATTAAAACCCGTGTTCCACATATGCAAAGCGCCAATTAAAAATCTAATACCCAAGAAACATTCTATCTTCAATCGTTCCAACATGCAAGGGATACAAAGACTACTACTACAGATTCAAAATATCATGCATAAATAAGAACATCAATATTTACATCATGCATAAATAAGAGAGTAGAATATATAATGAAAAAGATTTACTGTCTTCCTATTGTCAATACTCGAACTATTCATGACAACGATCACAGCTGTTATGGTCCCGAATGGTACGCGGAAAAATGACATTTTATACCTATCGGTTCTAAAATCTAGCTCTCTAATTTTATTGGCGCGATCTAATCTGCCGTAGTACGAAGGGGTTAATGGTATGTTTTTTACGTCGTCAGTAAAATGACCATACATGCAACGCGCCAATTAAAAATCTATTAACCAAGAAACATTCCATCGTCAATCGTTCCAACATGCAAGCAATACAAAAACTACTACTGCAGATTCAAAATATCATGCAATAGTAAGAACATCATGCATAAATAAGAATATAGAGAATATGAAGAGAGAGGTTTCTATATAAATTGTGCTGTTCCATGATATTTTGCATTGTAATCTTGATAATGGCCCGAAAAGGACGAAACCGGTCGAATTGCTTTTAATATGTTGGTGGTAAGAACAAAGCGTTTTCATTTTCAAGATTATAACCAACTTCCACAAAGTGAACTCGCCAACCATTGATTTTATCGAGAGTACTTGAGGTGTCGAAAAATAATCCCCCGGTAGAGTGCTACGTTTTACCATGCGAAACGTTGAAACCAAGAGAGATTGCATGCAATGAGTAGGGAAAAATTACATACGCACACATGAAAGTATCAGCCATAATCACATTCAAGGAATGAACACTGGTAAAAAATAATAGTAATAAAAATAAAAAATACAAGGCTACTTATCATCAACACTAGCATATTTTGTGGAATCTATTATTGCTAAAATGCAATGCCGTAGAAAGAGGACGACTGTGGGGTCCAGACCCCAAATCCCCGAATTTTGAATATTTCCGAATTTTTATTTTATTTGAAAAGGCACACTCAACAAGAATTTGATATTCGTTTTTTTATTCAGAATTTTCACTTTATTTTTTCTTTATTCAAAATGAGTTTTGTAATTAATATGTTCGTAATGCAAAAAAACTGCGGATATTATATTCTTTCAGAATTTAGCCGAGCATGAATAAAAAAATCGGCTATAGCAATTCAGTTTCAATTGCACTCCCCCCAAAGCAGAACACCGACCGACATTGTCGCAGATCGTAAATGAGGGCTGCAGAAAGATATCGTATACACTGAAAAAATATTGGAACGCTATTTACTAAGCTGAATAAAAACAAAGAATTGATCATGCGTGAATTGCTTACTTATTCACCAATAAAACCTCTGGTATTAATTTATTAGTGAAACAGTCGCACTCGCAGAATGTTTTTCGTCCTAGATTCAACCGTTGCAGAAAGATAAAACACATTCTGCTTTGAGGTGCTCTGCTATTCACCTACACACACAATTTTGCTCTTGATTTAAAGAAAAAAACCCTCCCTCTCCCGCATACCCTAGGCGAAGACCCCGTCCACCCCTAAACGAAATCCTGGCTGTGTCTCCGCTTGTGATCCCTAGTCGTTCGAGGAAAATTTTAATGAAATACAACAAATACATCTCATTCAAACCTTCGGATCTTCAATACATCTCTCTAATTTTATGTATATGAGTGAGCATATCATATTATACTCCACATTCTCTCGGTATTCTATATTAATTGTTATTTACCGATTAGTATATTGAGTTTAGCATGAAACCTGTAGGTGTGTTCCTTCTACCTGGATATGCGACTTTCACGGTACGTTTTCGTAATGTAGCGCTGAAATGGAACCCTATCGTCCCCTCATTATCCCGAACTCCATCTGCTTGTTCCTCGCCTCATTAGCGCTTGGGAATTCCCTCCACGAAGACTCTCCTTTCCCGTACGGCATACGGGTAAGTGACGAAAGAGCAGTTTTCGGTTGGGAGGGGGAAACTGACCTCTGAGGTGGTTGGGGTCATTTAGGAATGGGTTCAGGAGAAGACAGAGTGAAAGACTATAATTATTATTACTGAAAGCGAGCGAAAACTTTTGCTATTTCTGTCGCTAGGAATATGTTGGTTTGTTTTGCAAGAAAGAAGTTCTAAGGGGACGGAGGAGGCGTGGAGAGGATCTTTTTAAGGTGGAATTGGCCTACTCTTTCACGTGAGGAGCCACGAGAGTCCAAATTTTAGGAAGCACCCCCTGCCACACACCCTTTGGGTGGCTTGCAGGGTATGACGTAGATGTAGATGTATCCCCTTTCGCTCATGGGGCAATTCCTTACACACGTGCCCGGCCTTTGCGGCCAATCTTCATTTCGGCCGGAGCAGCCACTTCAATTGTGATATCGTCTCCAATGTCTCTTCGCTGCTTATCTTCCCCACTTTTTCTCGCTCCTCATCCATTTGTCTTATTTATCTAATCAATCTTCCCCACGGTTATGAGCTTCGCTGTTGTCCATACCCTTCTATTGCTTTTTGACTTTAGAAAAGCTTTTGACAAGGTTCCCCACTGTAAGTTACTCGCGAAGTTAGCACCAAACGGGATAGACAGTAATATAGTAGGCTGGATAGGAGACTTCTTGCATGAACGCGTTCAAAGGGTGGTATTAGATGGTGTCAGCTCAGGCGAAGTAAAGGTTACATCCGGTGTTCCCCAGGGAAGCGTGATTGGTCCAATTTTATTTCTTCTGTAAGTAAATGACTTGAATACAGTAGTAAAAATAGCAAGCTCCGTCTTTTTGCCGATGATGCAGTAGTATATAAGGAAATTATAAGTGGAGAGGACATGCTGTCATTAGATAAGGATTTAGATGCGATTGATGATTGGTGTGATAGTTAGCAGCTAGAATTAAATTTGAAGAAATGCGCGATAATGTACTTTTGGAAAAAGAATGGCTTTCCCCGGGATAATTATTGCATCAAAGAAAATAAAATATCTTACGTAGAATCTATTAAATACTTAGGCGTCACCATCACTGAATACATGTCATGGGGGAAACACACCAGGGAAATAACTGGTGTAGCAAACCGTACATTAGGATTCGTAAAAAGGGTTCTAGCCAAATGCGATGAGACAGTACAGGAAAAAGCTATTTTACACTTGTCAGGCCTCATTTAGGATATGCCGCTAGCATATGGGATCCGTACGAGGAAGGTATGATAAAAGAATTAGAGCGCGCGCAAAGGAGATCCGCTAGGTTTGTTAAAGGCCGTTATGATAAATGTATAAGTGTTACGAGCTTAATAGAAGAACTCGGATGGGAATTACTATCAGATCACAGGTTAAAATATAGGTTAAACCTTTGAAGTAAATTCGAAACCGATTTGTTCACAGATGACGTTAGATATATATTGAGAACCCCTGCGTATTATGCTAGGTTTGATCATATTAACAAGATTAGAGAGATAGATTGTCGTACCGATAGATTAAAAATGTCATTTTTCCCGCGTACCATAAGAGAGAACAATAGGCAGCGTAGCAAAGTGATAGGTAGGTGAAATATAGTTAGAGTAGTCTGTAGTGCATGATGCATGAAAAACAACCAATAATCCCTTGCTTATTATGTAGATACTAACCATCTAGCTCCATGTGACCCTATTTTCTAGCATGTCTCATTTAAATATCCTAGTTGCATGTCAATAGTGCATGTTTGGTGATCTTCACCCCCTGCCACACACCCTCGTGGTGGTTCGCAGGGTATTACGTAGATGTAGATGTAGATGATAAATTGACAACATTTAAACCTGCTTCCTCTACTAATTCTAAGTTCATTTCCCTTCTTTAAAATCTGGTATCTCATCTTTCATAGAATAAATAACAATTCTAGTTGAACAAGTCGCCGAGTGACACTACTTTTGACGAGTTACAATATTTAAAATAATGGCAGTTTTTCAATGAAATTAATCAATTACTCAGCCAACTGGTTTATTTACACTTCTTAAATATTTTCTGGATATTCTAAATGCGTTTTAATGGATATTTTTGGCTGAATTTCTTCTTACATTTGTCACCAACTGTCCTAATTTGCCAACACAAAATGTAAAGCAAAGCGTTTTCGAGTCTAGTGAATTAGTTACCTAATGCTAACATACCTTATGCTTGCGCTATTTTTCAAATGTTAACGAAAACCCTAGATAATACCCGAGGAGAGGTTGTACCAGCACCGCCTTACTCTCGATCAGAATCGCACTCTTGGTGTGACATCCTTGGAGATCCATGCTGTCGCTTTCTCTTCGTCCAGACGAGATCTTCCTCCTTTTCTCTTGGCTGTCACTGCCCTTCCCCTGGAGTGCTGCCAATGATCAACGACAGCCAAGGCCGGAAGGTGAGATCCAAAACACGGGCTCGAATAGTTCCACGCATGGAAGCTTGGAATCTGGCGTGGAAACATGTATACATGCATTTGCCCTAGGAGACATTAGCGTGCGTATCAACGCCATAAAAATACCTCCCCGTTTCATGCTCGAAGGATTCCCTAGAAAAACAATCCGTTATGTAATTCATCCGTTGTCGTCGGAGTTCACTATCCTGCTGTGCACAATTATTTGGATTAGGGACAATATGTGTTAAGAAAATACTACATTTTAAAACATATATTTTTAGTCCCTCTGATTCCTTGTGAAGGAGTTTAGCCGTGACAATGGGGAACAGAGGAAACAATGGTTGCTGCAGTAAAGAAAGCTTGTCACATTCCATGAACAATTGTTTTAGACCACGATTCATTCAACAGAGTGATACACAATCCACAAGACATGATATTACATTTATTACTCCCCTAAATCACAGGAGATAATAATAAATTAATACAACATTCCAAAGTGATGTTAAGGTTTGTTATTTATATTGTATAGTCTTAAATGCTTCTCCAAAAAATTTTTATGGAAATTAATAAAATGAAGGGAATCCATCAATGTCATGCGCGAAAAATCTATTTGCCCATTCAAGAAACTCATTCAATGAGTGAAAGTTGTTTTGACAAAATAATTCTTAATGCTGGTTTCAATTCTTAATTTTCCTTTGCTACATCTACATCTACGTAATACCCTGCGAGCCACCACAGGGTGTGTGGCAGGGGGTGAAGATCATCAAACATGCACTATTTCCATGCAAGTAGGATATTTAAGGGAGGCATACTAGAGAACAGGGTCACATGCAGCTAGATGGTTAGTATCGACATAATAAGAAAGGGATTATTGGTTGTTATTGCATGCATCATGCACTAGACTACTCTAAATATATTTCACCTACATATCCCTTTGCTACGCTGCCTATTGTTTTCTCTTATAATTCGCGGGACAAATGACATTTTAAATCTCTCGGTACGACAATCTATCTCTCTAATCTTGTAAATCTGATCAAACCTAGCATAATACGCTGGGTTCTCAATATATATCTAACGTCATCTGTGAACAAATTGGTTTCGATTTTACTTCAAAGGTTTAACCTAAACTTTAACCAGCGTTCTGATAGCAATTCCCATCCCAGTTCTATTAAACTCGCAACACTTATACAATTATCATAACGGCCTTTAACAAACCTAGCGGATCTCCTTTGCACACGCTCTAATTCTTTTATCATACCTTCCTCGTACGGATCCCATATATTAGCGGCATATTCTAAATGAGGCCTGACAAGTGTAAAATAGCGTCTTTCTCGTACTCTCTCATCGCATTTGCCTAGAACCCTTTTTACGAATCCTAATCTACGGTTTGCTACACTAGTTATTTCCCTAATGTGTTTCCCCCATGATATGTCTTCAGTGATGGTGACGCCTAAATATTTAATAGATTCTACGTTAGATATTTTCTTTTCTTTGATGCAGTAACTATTCCGGGGAAAGCCATTCTTTTTCCAAAAGTTCATTATCGGGCATTTCTTAAAATTTAATTCTACATCTTGTATTATATCCATTATTTTCTGTCACTACTGCAATACTGTTGAATTAGTAACTAAATATAGCCACTGCATCCACAGGAAATCCATCAAATAGCTTATCTTTTTCTGGAGATTCTTATTTTCTAAACTCTGTCGAAATGCGGGGGCTCAAAGAGCTTCAAATGTTTTACAGTATTTAAATTTCAGTGTTTACTCTTCTCATTTTGATCCTACTCTCAGTGTGGAACACTATACACGAAGAATTTCTTATAAATGCTTTAACCACGTTTAGTAATCCGTACTTACTAACTGCAATATAAAGATTTTCAAATAGTCAATTTCGCGACCTTAATGACGACCATTCAAGTCTCTCAATTTGTATTAAAAAGAGGGCGTTTGAATTTCTCTCATTTCCCAGTTCATTACACTTAAATATCTGCCGGACGATTCCTACATTTTCCCGAATCCAAATGACAAAATGTTTACAAACCCCTCAAATCTCTCGAATTTCATTTTTTTTTAATTATGCGGAGGAGAGAGGTAAAAGTCTTTGCACTAAAACTTAAACTTATATTCAAAGAGCGTTGGACGCCTGCGTTCAGAAAAATATGAATTTAGGAAAGGAATTCTTAAAATAACGTATATTTATCGGGAACAGAAAAGTTAAAAATTAAATTCACAATTAAAACCCTCTTTTTTTAATTACGTATCTACTGGCCTTCAATAAAACTAAATGAATTTTTTAGAGTTTCATTAAAAATTTGGGATAATTAATGAGGATTAAATTTGTTTTAGGTTAGAAATCACAAGATTCTGATGGCGAAAAAATTGAAATGATTAGAGTTTTCGAATTGTAAACATTCTCGAAAATTGTCTTGTATTGAAAATTGTCGAAAAGATTTGAAGTTACGAGGATTCGAAAGCCCCTTTTCAATAATTGAAATCCCGAGTACTTCGTGAACAAGGAACCATTTCCTCAGAGTAATATATCGACTAACATGACTTATTTTGTCGGATCAGAATTATAATTACAGTATTAATCTTGCAGGGGAAATATTTATCTCGCGAAACGTTCGCTATCACTATCGTTATGAGACGAATATTAATATTTGTCATTTAATGACGTATTTCTTTAGTAACGTATGTTCACCAATGACTCTCCTCTCCTTGTAATCCGATTTTATCATTTAAAAAACCTATAATAACTATTGAAGACGTTTTGGGACGTATCATTGTAATACAAACTGTCGTATCGCACGCTGGAGTTCATGGTATGATTTCCGCGTTCATAATGATAGCTTTTTTGTGTTCGTGTGGGCTAGTTGGCTGTAGAGGATTGATGAAAATAAAGTGGCATGAAGAACAATGAATTCTCCGGGAAAGATAAAAGGATATGAGAATGATTCATGCAGAGGCCAAGATATATGATGACATAAAGAGATAACCAGATTGGAGTAGCGAAGGCTGAGCCGAGTCAAAGCAAATCTCCAGGATTGATGGCCGTTGATGATGGATGACTGCGCGAGCTTCGTCCTCGTCAGAAAGGCTGGAGGAGAGAACATGAGATACGAGACGAAGAAGATACTGTATTGTGTTAGGGTTTGGCAAAGGTGGGATTTGTTGCTAAAAAGAGGAGAAGCAAGCCTTGTGGGGTACACGAGAAAAAGGTACGAACTGATGGATGGAATACATGGGGAAATAAGATGAGCGATGGAATAAAATAATCATTCCCTTGACCCTTTCGATGCAGAAAACTTAAGTGTTATGTTTACTCGGGTGACTGCGGGTAACACGGGCACGAATCTATTAGTTTTACTGCCTTATGTCCTAAGAAAGGCTTTAATATTCACGCTTTAATGCACAACCACTTTAATCAATCGAAAATAATAACAACTTGGACGTGATTCCCCTTGAAAATGACACAAGAAAGTTGAAATGGCCGAGGTTACACGCAATAAAAGTGTAGAATATTCAAAGTTTATATATTATATCATGTCTACAGAATTCCATATTTCCTAGCTATTCAAGTTTTCGGAATGAGCAGAATGTTTGGAAATCGTACAAAATTTGAAGTTCCTTCCACGCAGTTACATAATTTAACATAATAATATATTTTGTAAAATGACCAATGACGGTATTGCAGTGTGACGGTATTACAGGTGTACATTCAACCCATGCCTCACACTCGTAAGGTGGTTTGCAGGGTACCGCATACACATGTACGCCATCTTATCATTCGGGAGTTGGTCCTCCAAAGCACAGTAATTCGGATGAGGAAAATTACTGCGCTTCATTATTATTTCAACCTTAGCCTATTAGCGCCCAGATTTATTCAATTAGAAGAATCCTTCTCGCGATTTTATTCCTCTCATATTTCGCTGAACTCGTAGGAATTTTTTCATCTATTAGAATAATGAATGAATATATAACCGTAATTTAAGCATCATAGGGTGGGTCATTTTTCACCCATTGGGCAAAACCCTGAAGAGCATGTGAAGTAAGGGTATATATTCGTAATTTTGATTTCTATTGTGCAAATTTTGAAAATTACGTGTATAATATTGTTCAGGGGAGAATACTTGCTCAATTGAAAGAAAATATGATTTACCAGAGGAATTATAGGAATTAGTATCGAATGGAGATGAGAGAGAGAGAGAGACAGAGAGAGAACAGTCGTAAGCCCGGTTGAATAAAAAACATTCATCCGTCGTTCAATTCTAAGATTGGTTGACTGCAGCCCTCCACCCTTCCCTATCCAATGCTAGTTCCCTTTCTTCCTGGTAACTCTTCCTATGTACTTTCCTCTTTATTTGGTCGATGGACTTATTCCTGGGTTCACCTCTGGGGACTTTACCATTTATTTTTCCTTCAATTATGATCTTCACAAAGCCATTTTGCCATTGGGTGTGTCCAATCCATCTGGTTCTTCTTATCTGCACGGTATTCTATATGGTCATTTTCTTATCTAATCTTCTGTACACTTCATTATTTCTTATTTTGTCCGCCCATTTTATCTTTAGCATTCTCCTCCAACACCAGGTTTCGTAAGCTTCTAGTCTATTCTGGTCAGCTTTTCCAATTGCCCATGTTTCCGATCCATAGAGTGCCACGCTCCACACGAATGCTTTCACATACTGTTTCCTTGTTTAATAGTTCTGTCTTCTTTGAGCACAGCAATTTTTACACATGACCTCCTTCTTAGCTTGGGCTATTCTCCGCTTGATGTCCGATGTGATTCATCCGTCCCACATGATGGTACTTCCGAGATAGGTGAAGGAGCCCACTTGCTCTAATTTCTCTCCTCTCATTGTGACTTCTGCATTCAGCATTTCTCTTCCGCATACTAGGATTTTTGTCTTCTCCATTAATTTTCATGTTGTATTCTTGGAGAACTTGGTGTATGATGTTTAGTGAACTTTGAAAATCATCCCGGTTTCCAGCTATGACTGCTATCATCTGCGAAGCGGAATATGTTCATATCTTCTCCGTTTGTCTTTATTCCGCTCGTCCAATTTCTTGTACCTCTCGTATGGCCTCCTCCAAGGACATATTGAACAGTGCTGCTGAGAGGTTGCAACCTTGTCTTACTCCTTTGTTAATTTTAGAGTCTGACTTCCGTATCTCATCCGCACTGTGACGACTTGCTTTCTGTATATTTGGTAGATGATTCATCTGCAGCCGTAATATATTCCTAGTTTTTGCAGCAGACTGAACATCTTGCTCCACTCCACATATTCGAAGGCTTTCTCCAGGTCCTCGAATGTGACTGTTTGTTCACATCTTTCGTTTTCTCCACGATTACTCTCAGGCAGAGTATGACCTCCCTGGTACTCCTGTTCTTCCTAAATCCAAGCTGGTTTTCCGAGAGGTTGTCTATAATTTTCCTTTCCATTTTTCGGCTTATTATTCGTGTGAGTATTTTTGATCCATTTGACACTAGACTCTAGGTTCGGTGCTTCTCACATCTTTCAGTCCTTGTCATCTTCGGTATTGCAATCATAACGCTCCTTAGAAAGTCCTCTGAAAGTGTTCCGCTTTGGTAGCTATTTTTTATGATCTCATACAAGTTATTCCTGTCCGTACTTCCGGGCGCTTTGATGATTTCTCCGTTGGTGCTGTCTGCTCCAGGTGCTTTGTTTTGCTTGAGGCCTTCTACTGCAATACTGATGTATTGATTCTATCTATTCCCAATGTCTTCTTTCTCTATCAATATATTCCCGTTCGCATCTCTGATGTTGTTGGTTCTCGTTTTTCTTTCTCCAAAGTGTTTCCTCACTAGCTTGTATGTTGTTTCGGTGTTTCCCTTCTTTATGTTTTCCTTAACTTCCTCGCAGCAGCTTTCGATCCAGTCCTCCCTAGCCTTCTTGCATTCTCGATTGACTTGATTCCTTAGCTTATAGCAGTGGGTTGCCCTACCTTCGTTTCTGGGATTCTTTTATTTTCTTCTTTAACCCCTTCCGCCAAGAAAAAAATTATCGTTTTGCGATTTTGATGAATATTTGGTATTTTACTCCTATGGTCACCTGAAGTGGTACTCATGGTACTCTTTATGGTACTCATAAAAAATGTTGGTGGTCGTGACCTTGAAAGATGCAGTGTAGACAAGTTAATTTCGATAAAGTTCGCGGTTCCTTCTACAGAGCGGCATACACTCGGTCACAGGGGTAACCTACGCGAGAAAGATGAAGCCACCAGTCTTGCGCATTTAGCCATGTTCTGACTATGAAAACATTGCGATCTTCCCTTTAATGCGCCGCGCTGGTGAGAGCTTCAAGGCTACCCCTCTGCACTCGGCGCGTCAGGGTGTAGCCATGTGACTACGGTGGGCGGAAATGGGTTTTAACAAAATATTCAAGTTTTACTTAGCCTCTTGCAGATGATATGGATTTGAAGTGAGTTAAAAGGCCTCCTTCTCCTAGTTGCGCCGATGCGGCCACCATTTATTTTCGATCGCAGACCCAAGGCTCACGTTTTACTTCAAAGTAGCGCCAAATGGTGTGTTAAACGCTTCTGTCCATCCAAAATAATAATGCAGTTCAAATATATTGATTTGGCTTAGAGATAAATGATAGGTAGACAATTTTTTAACGATAGTGTGGTTTAAATAAAGGCCACCGAAATGGATTCTTTGGTCACTTGATCTCTTTTCTCAAACGGTATTGGACGTGTTCACTGAATGGCTGCATTTATAACTGTCAACTGCGCTATTATCTTGGAGGAACACAAACACCCTTGTACATTAATCTTTGCAGTTCCCTCATGCAAGTTAGGCTCATGAATAATCTCATACCGCTTTCTTATTACTATCCCTAATGCTGCGAGTATTATTGTCCAAAATTCTACTCAAATCAGTAACTGTTTATCTTGAAATGCATAGTAACCCACTACCTCCATGTACAACCAACTATTCTCATTCTTCTAAAGCATTTTTACTTTCATTTTATTCAAATTGATCTTTATCTAGGATTTTATGCACACATCATAAACTATCGACCCTTCCCTGACAGGCGAATGAAAGGGAAATCATTTGCAAATTAAGCCGCATTTCCTCAGCTCCACCAAACACAAATCCTCTCTCAAGTTCCTCTCCACTTCTCGTTCCATCTTCACCGTGATTTTGTCTAGATGATAGAGATGGGCGCCGTCTTGATTTTGGTCGGCGGCGGCGTGGGGGGGAAATAAAGCCGGCGGCGGCGGCGTGACGGCGCGAACGCCGAGCGTTTGATCGGCGGCGGCGGCGCGGCTTGTTGACGTCTGTTGGTATACGAGAGGAAAATAGTCAATAACTAGAAAATCTCAGCGCATTTTATTACAACCAGTAAAAATGTAAAGGGCTATCTTAAATACTGCGTTGTCAAGGGGTTAATTCACAACCATAACTACTTTGAAGGATTTTATGTATGTGTTACGTGGTAACTCAATATGTGAAATCCAAAATGTTAATTTCTCTCGTAATTTATGGACGAAAACTGCCTTCTACCACAAAGCTATAGATTTAAATGTGGAGAAATGACACTTGCGGCTGTGGATGGTTATATTTCCATGGAAATATAACCATAAAATCCTTCATAGTTATATTTCCATGGAAATATAACCATCGCTATGTTCTCTTCGAGTTCGCATCTATTTCTTGCTGCGCACTCTGTTACTCTTCTACGTTCTTTTTTTTGATAGGCCAACCTCTGGTGCAAAATAAAGCCTATGGAAACCACGCTCTACCGGGCAGCTGAGCGTACATACGAGGCTAGGAGTGGTAGGGGAGAGGAAATGTTGACAAGAAGAACTAGCGTGGCAGCGGAAACCAATCCAACACGCATCTGCTGGAACAATTTGTCAGTACCGTAAAATGGGGTGACTCCGGCCATTTTTGACAGTTTTTTGTTATTTCTTCGGCTGTACAGGTTCCTTCTTCTGATAAAAATTAAATTAGCTGGAGTGAAAATTTAGTTTTTCAAATAAGGTTGAAAAAATTTTTCGACTGTAGGACTTATTATGTAGGTATTATTATGTAGGTATTAAATTCCAAGTCGCACCGCGCCGCCGCCGTAAAAATGACTGGGGGCGTGCCTGGCATGGCCGGCGGCGCGGCGTAACCAGCGCGGAGCCCATCTCTAAGTCAAGCAGCAGGAAACCATGCCGTACTCCTCGACCTCAATCTGCTCGCCCTGAGTACCAATTCTCTATCCTCATTTAAACTTTCTGAGGCGTTTCTAAATTTGTATTCCATACTCCATCTACACTGTCTACTTTTTCAACCATTCTTCCATCTTTATTACAAAAGTTTCCGAACATTCTTACATTCTCCCAATCCACTCCATCGAGTGCATTCTTGAAATAAACACAGCAAGCGAACGTATTTTTGGGTTTTCTGCTATCGTTTGCAGGCTCCTCAGTAAGTCTTCCATTCCGGATTGATCTTCGCCGAAAGTCTCCTCTCCCATTTCTGATCTTCGTTTAATATCTCTGAGGAAAGCCTTTTCCGCTGGTAAGCTCAAATTAATGGTCCCTGAGGCTTCACATTCTATTGCTTTCTTTTCATTTTCAGCGTGGGCAGAGATACTTTTTTTCATTGAGCCCTCTGGCAAAACTCCCTCTTGATACATCCAGCATATCCAGACGCGTAATACTCGACCAAGTTGAAGTTCGAACCCCGTACTCTCCGATGTCCTCACATTGCGAATCTAAACCTAAAAATATGGACCAATTATATTCCTGATAAAGAAATTTTTCCACATGTTTTTTGAGATAAATTTTTCTTTTTTCAAAAGAGTAGGCATATCAACAAAAGCAGCGAGGAATTAAATAAAACACTTAAACAGCATGGCATCAACGTGGCATTACAGTAAGGCACACAGTGCACCTGTGTCCTCTCCATCCTCCTTCCCCTGCTTTGCTCCCCCTTTCCATGGCTGGTGTCCTATCACCCCCCACCACACGCCTCTGCAGCGGCTCACAGGGTATTATTTAGCTACGGGTACGCTTCCCCAAACATTTAAAGATGAATTATACTCTTATTTTTGAAAATTTGACATTGATTTAGTGTTGATGATTGATTTCTTCTGGCTAAATTAATTCATGATTATTGAGCAGAATGTACAGTTTTTTCATTGCTTACTTGCTGTGATTCATTAATCCGTAGCATTTACAAAGCTATTCATTCGTTATTTGAAACTTTTCCTGGAAAACACGGGCTTCTTCATTTCGTAAAAAATCAACTTGAGTCATCGCAAATGTACTACTTTTGAGTATTTAATTGTAACTACTATTGATCTTCATGGTTGAATCAAAACAAAATTTGAGCTGCTCCACGCAAAGTTATTGATTCAGTATGCAATATATTTAAGTAGGCTGATGTCTAGCGGAATTACTTATTTATTTAGTTGCTTATTGAAGTGACGAATACATCGAAAAGAAACGTTTTTCTTCCTTCCTATAAGACCTTAGGAACTCTCCGGAAAATTTTTCGCTCTTCTTTATTTTACGTTATTACGCGTCGCGTCTACGTTTAATTACTTTTTTGCTACCACGCCGACATTTAAGGTCATATTTTGTATCTAGATAGATGGCTATCAGAGCGTAGATTAAATTATAGGCTTAATCTCTTAACTAAATTTCAGGAAAACATTTCTCTGACGACGTGAAAAACATACTATTAACCCCCTCGTACTACGGCAGATTAGATCGCGCCAATAAAATTAGAGAGATAGATTGTAGAACCGATAGGTATAAAATGTCATTTATTCCGCGTACCATTCGGGACCATAACAGTTGTGATCGTCTTAATGAATAGTGCAAATAGTGACATTAGCTAGGCTGTAGATCTTTTTCTTTATATTTTCTTGGTGTCATTACTGGGAAAAATGTAAGTAAATTTTCAATTTTGGAGACCCTTCGACGATGGGATTCATAGCTCAGAAAAGATGTTGCTGCTTTGACAGAGGATTTTTGAAGCTTAATCCTGGTTAAATCTTACACGGTGAATTGCAAATTATATCATTTAGGTATGAATTTCTTCCACAACGTGACCCTGGGCACTACCCACCTCGTAGCTGCTGATCTTCCGTCTTCTAATTTATCCCAACGGAGACTTTATATTACGTTCTGATATCTCTGGTGCTATTCTAGGGTAAAGCGAGCTGGCTTTCATATTATGGGTTTTATTTCCTTAAATAGCACTTTCTGAAGCAAGGTCTATTCAGTAATGGTGGACTTGAATATCATGCGGTGCGTTCTTTAGTTTGTATGACTATTTTTTCATTTCCACGGCTATTTTTTCCCAAAATGTTTCACGGAAAAAAGCCTCAATTTGGACGTTTTTGCTGATATTGATACAAAATGTAGACTCAGTTTAAATGCTATAACTCTGCCACAGTCAAATATATTTCAAGTTACTCACCTTATGCTCACTGGAAATTAAAATTTGGCACTTGAAATCTGCATATTCTAATCTTATAGATGTATTAAGAAAAATACTAGATATTTTTTGCTGCCGCTTTTATTATGTTATTATACTTAGGTATCCGACTATTCTCACTAATCTGTTTATTCATCTACGTCTACGAAATAACGTGCAAGCCACCACTAGGGAGTGCGGCACGGGGTGATTCCACTCCAGGCATGAAGCCATCATCCCAGCTGAAATCCGAACCGCGCACGTTCCCCGGGAATGACAGGCGCAGGCCAATAGCAGTCAGGTCAACAGTGCGCGGTCAAACTAGAAACTAGTCTGCAGGACATGTTATCTCATATATGCATCTCAAAAACATAATTGCTCCACATGCATGCGCATGTCTTACTTGCAGGACATGTGCCCCCATTAATCCTGCACTCCCTTGCCATTGCGGTGCCAGCTTAATATATGTTATATGGGTAGAAGAATGTTGGAGCAACAAAATATATTTTTTTTTCATAATTTTCTGAGATGGCATGTTTTGAGATATTCAAGGTCAAAGGTCACAGGAAATGACCTTGAAACTTAAATCTGTTATAAGAAGGTCATGTGGAGTATCAATAGAAATCTATATTTTTCACCTTTTCAACAGTGTTTAAGTTGTTACTCTACTACAATTAGGAAAATGTTACAGCCATTTTTATTAATGTGAGTTTTCCATTTTTTACGAAAATTTTGATTTTTATTATGTCTGTATCTTGGACAATTTTCAAAATAAAAATCTTAAAATCGGCAGAATTACATATCTTGTCATATGTGTACATCATAACAAATTTTTAAAAATATCCGAACTGGTGAGGACCAAAACTTGTTTATTTTGATTGATCTTTCATGGAATCTTCCAGGAGAGTGCTGCATGGACGAACATGCTACAATGCAGTACACTACTTAAGATACGAATACTGGTTACAATTACTGCGACAGATAAATAGTTATTCAAGGTACAAAATCATGCAAGAGATATATCATGCCGGATAATGCATACGAGGTTGGTAACTAATAATGATGTTAGGATATTTAGCACAAGTGAAAAACCTATTTTACTTAGAGTCAAAGTATCCTAGAACTGATCTATCGCGATTACTACTGCCCTTATTGTATGTGAAAAAAATTATGTTTTAAATCTATCGGCTATGCAGTCTATTCCCTAAATCTTATGCCTGTGATCGTTTCTACCATAATAGTTTGGCTCTAGCAAAATATGTTGTACGTCCGGAAAACGCTTATTTAACGCTTATAAGACTTGATACGCTTAAAAATTAAACGATAATGATAAACGCTTATAAGACTTTTAATTTATTAAGCCATTTTTAAAGAATCACGCTTGTCAAAACCTTGCCCTAGCGTTGAAAATATGGCCGGATTATTTTTAACAAGTTTGTAAAACTACAATTTTTATCCAACTTTCATCATGAACACGTTTGATCCCATCAAAGTTAAGAGCAAAGGACAAGGAGTCCGTCTGCTCCTCATCTCCCCTGCTGATTCTGAGTCGATAAGGAATTCTTGGAACTTTTCCCCTGAACTGTCCGCTCCCGAACCACTTGGGAGCTGGGATCTGCTTTTCTTCCTTTCTCTAGACACGAAATCGATAGAGAGAAGATGGTCCCTGGAACATTTCTGGCGAATTACTTGTCTTCTCGGCCTTCATATATAGCCAGTCCTAACTTATTCTGATGAATCTTATTTCAATGTTTTAATGTAGTGGTTCACCTCTGAATTTACACCTCCGCAACCGACATGGAATAGCAAAGTTCACGTGAGAAATTGAATCAACTGGGATGTAAAGTCTCCTAAAAAGATAAAATTAATGCAGGAATAAGAGTTGTAGAATGTCACTTGGGACTCGAATTAAGTTCTTAGAAAAATATATTAGCGTTGCTTTCTACGCCGGCAAAGTGGAGAGGCAGCTCTCAGCTGTCGACTCCTTTGATGTATTGTCCTAGAGAGCGCGATACGGCCATGCTCTCATTAAATTCTAGGGCGCGGTATTTTTAGTGGCGTCGAATGTTTGGCCGCTAAACCCGAGCTATTTCTATTTTCTCCAGGCTTTTTGGTGACTGTGGATAGACATCTCAATTTTGATCTATCAATAGCTGTCCATGTAGAAATTTTAATGTCCTAAATTAAAGTATTTTTGACGATATTTTTCACTTGACATTGAAAGAAGGGTGGGTTTTGAGTTATATATTGCGCGGAAATTTTTCGTCACCTAAGAATGATGCTCTAATCATTTTTGTATACCAAATGCAAAGCATTCACATTTATTTCAGACACGTTGCGGGTCTCTTAGTGGTAGAGTCGGAATGATGATCCTAGAGACACAAACCAGCTGTTTCCATCTTGGTACCCATGGCGTCAGTCTGATTTTCAGGAAGCAGTCCTCTCATTATAATAATGAAACGCGTGGGATACAATTTTCCCCATGGTTAATCTACATCCACCTCAACAATATACTGTGAAATCGTCCTCCAGGGTGAGTGGCACGGAGTGATTCCACACCATGCATGCTGAGCTCGACCCATTTCCTTTCTCTTTCTCGCACGCTTCCCTAGCTAATGGACGAGTATCAGGGGGGGTTATTTTGCAATATGTACCACTTAAGTGAGAATGACGTCATAAAAGTGGAAATAGTTCCCAATTCCCTAAGTCCAACTCAAAAATCCAGGGCGGAGTACATCTTCGAATCTCCCCGTGGTGATTATGCGATCCAAGAGTCAACGGCACTTTATCTTGACTCGCCGGCTCTATACTTTGACTTGCCGGCTCTACCCCGTGACCCACTCAGCTCTTTCTACTCATGATGTGTGTCACTGACTCCACCTTTGGTTAGTTCCGATCCGCCTGTTGTTCGGCATGTAAAAGAGCCACCCTAGTCTTCTTTTTAAGCTGGAGGAGAAAGCCTCGGATGCGCGGGAATTCGTTTCACTTAAAAATGAGAACGATTGTGACTAGCAAGAGAACTTCTGTAAGTGCGTGGATATATTTCTCACAGGTAGATACTTTTCGCGAACAAAGTACATATAAATTGAGTTTATTTTATTGGTGTTATTAGGTCAGAGTGCGTTAAGGTTGACACGATTATTTCAGTTTTTAACTGAAGAACTATAAACCGGGGGAAATACGTGGTAAGTATTTACCCCGGTACTGCGTCGAACTCAGTGTTGAGGCACCTTATCGCGTAAAAATTTTGAATAATCGCTCAAACGTCATGCTATTCCTTCAGTGCGTGTAAAAAGATGTTTATTTTCGCCATAATATGCAAAACATTTCAAAAGAAGAATGCCGTTTACATTCACGATTACTCATTCATGACCAAGTTATTCATCTTTCGAAACACTGTATTATTATATCCAGCGTAATATGGGACCCGTCACATCTCACTTTGAGACATACTTAATCTACATCTAACTACTACCCTACGAGCCGCCGCATGGGCGTGTGGCAGGGGGTGTTAAGAACCCAACTGTGTAAAGATGTAAGGGATAACGTTTTTGGAGGTGGAATGGTGACGTAAATTATGGGAGTGTAAGGGAGAGCCGGGCAAAGTGGCCAAGTAAAGGTTTGCTGATTTTTTAAGCTAATTTGTAATAAATATAAATTCACTAAAATTAGTAGTGATATACTTTAACTATTTTACTACATATTGAAATTTTTTAAGTACCTTAGCTTTAAGTTATATGTCTTAAATAATTCATCTTCACAAAAGTGCCTAAATGACCACTTTGCTTCAAAATAAAAAAAGTAATGAAAAGCCGTTTTAACTTACAAAGCAATGTATTTCACTTATAAACAAGTTAAAGAACTTCGAAGATAATAAGTGAGGTAGGTGAAAAAATTGAATAACTCATTAATTGCAATTTTAGCAGAGGAAATAGGAACTGTTTTCATCAACCGCGGCACATAGTTCGTAGGCACAAAATGAACACATATGGCATTGGATCCATTTTTCTTTTGGTCTTGAAGCTGAAAATTTGCCGTTGAAGTAGAGGTACTTAGCGTCTTGTTGATCATCATTTTCTCTTCCTAGGTTAGTTTTCCTGCACTTAGTTTTTATCCTGGTGTCACTGTTTCCCTTCTTCTTTTCCAGCACTTTCGGATTTCCAGTTTTTTTCTCTCTTTAGCTTCTTCAAGTCCATTTTTATATGGACTTGCTGTCAATATCTCCGTAGAGCCTGTCTTTCGGCCGTTATTTTTCCGTTTTCCTCCTTTTGTTACTTGAGGCACAGGTTCGGGCTCACTGAAAAAGAGGTTCCCAGTTGTTGGTCTCTGGGGGGAGTGTTGATATTTGGCTGCACAAGATTAGCTGGCTGCTCGAGTGTAGCTGATGTAGTAGAAGTGACAACTTCAGTAGGGAAGGGAGTTTTCGTTACCTCGGCAGCAACAAAATCTGATTCTTGGAAGATGTCTGGGTCTATTGGCTCAATGCCGCATTCTTTGAACCCATTTATAGCATTTGCGGGTGTGGAAGCTTTCAAGTAGGTGTCTCCAAAAAGACTGCCAACTTGAAATTGAGTAACGGTCCTTAGAGGATTGTTCTTTAACCACTTTTCAATTGCTTTGACGAAGAAAGTATTTAAAGGCCCCATGAGCGTTACGTCTAGCGGCTGCATTCTATGACTGCAGTGCGGCGGTAGACAAATAACTGTCGTGTAATTTGCTCCAGCCAGGTTAATAAATTCAACATATTTTGTGTGGGTAGATTGGCCGTCTAAAACTAGGAAGACAGGATCCTCCTTTGTTGGCTTAGAATGTTTTAAAAAATGATGAAACCACTCAACAAATAGTTCGATTTGCATCCACCCAGACGGGTGGCATGCAAACTCTGTCCCTGGTGGAGTCCCGTCCATCAATTCTGGTTTCATTCTCTGTCGTGGGAATATTAGGAAGGGAGGGATGTAACTACCCCCTGCTGACATGCACAATACCACAGTCGAAAGCACCCCTCTCTCAGCTGAGGAAAGTGAGCCAACTTGTCGCCTGCCCTTCAGAGCTATAACATTAGAGCTTTTAGTCTGTACGGTAACAATTTCAGTATCATCTACATTGTAGATTCGATGGGCAGGGTAATTATGACGATCTCTTTCTGAAGTCAGAATGTCACAAAACTTTTTGACATTAACTCTGTTAAATGCGGTAGCTTGTGCAGCTGAGGTCGGCTCAGGTGACCTCAAAGTTAAGTTTGGGTGACGCCTCCGGAAACCTGCATCCCAATCCTTTCCCGCCATCCTATTCTCTCGATTGAAATTATTTGGAATTTTATTCTGTTCAGCCAGTTCATACGCAACGCTTCTTAAATCAGCAATAGACATACCAAAGAAACGAACCTCTAAACACAGCAGGTGATCTACAATTTCCTGCTCTTGTTCTGGGCTGAAAACCGTTCGATATTTTCCCAAGATCTTCTTATTATCGGTGGCGCCCATGTTTTTATTAAGAACTCTTCTCTTCAAGGTATTCCTGGGAACTCCAAAGGTGGTTACAGCAGTTGAATACTTCATTCCCTCTCTCACCGCTTGAGTTGCTCGCAACATTGCATTTGGATCCCAAGACTGCTGATCCCCTTTCCTTTTATATCTATATACCATGGTTACAGATAGCAGACTTCCTGAAATGGAGAATAACCTTGAGAATCCAAAATTAACACTTAACAATAGTTACCGGGCAAGACCTATTAAGAATGAAAATTAAGCATACCATAATGAAAAATTTGTATTAAAAGTTTTGATACAGAAATTATTATATTGATCTTATTGTCATTTATACTGTCACTCATTAAAGATTTTACATACCGGGCATAAATATAATGCAAAGGGAGAATAGGAGTTGGAGCTCGGCGGGCAAAGTGGCCGCCAGCCTGGCCACTTTGCCCGGATTGACGCCATTACAAACGAATCATTCTACCTGAACTATCCCACTGAACTTTGCAACGCCAAAATGAGATTTGGTAGAACGGTAATTCACTTGTTCTTTTAGTAATATTATCACAAACTGAACACTTACCATATATCAGGGTGATCAAAAACCACAAATATTTTAATAGCTTCGACAGGCGACACGCAAACAGGATAAAGCTTCTCAAGACTACTGAGCACATTTAGTGGAACGAATTCAGATATTTTCCAAACAATTGCAGTTCTTTATGGCCTCCAAAACCCTCGTGGCCACTTTTCCCGCCATGGCTACTTTTCCCGGCTCTCCTCTACTATTGGAGCGCAGTTTGTATTGTGGTTGCTTATTGGTCGCGGAAATAACGAGTTTTTGTATATATACCTATCTGTTCGGCCATGTATCTCTTTTATTTTATTGCATCTGTCAGATCTGGAGATATAGTGAGGCGTTATGTTAACATTCTCTGTGTCGCTCTGAAACACGTCAGTTCTGAATTTCTCAAGTAAGCTAACCTAGCGTGTACCTACCGTGTCTCTAGGGGCCTCCACCTTAATCCATCTAAAAGCTGTGAGACATTATATGTTCGCTCTTAGCAGTTTTGAACGAAGCGCTCAGCTTATCTTTGTATTTTGATATTCTTTTGGTTAAATCTTTATTAATAGGATCCCAAATGCTCGCAGCGTATTTGAGGTGTGGCCCAACCAGAACGAAGTAGCATATCTCTTTTACTTTTTCAACCGAGGACCTTCCTATTAGACGCTTATCAAAACCTAGTTTCTAAAATGCTGTGCCGCATATGTTTTATATGTGTGTTCCCCACGATACATCAGAAGTTAAATTAATGCCAAGATACACAAGGTTACGATGACAGAACTTTTAAGTCCACGATGACGCGGACTTAAAAGTTCTGCCATCGGACCTATACAACGTCATTTGCGGTGCCAAGATCGGGGGAACTTTACAATTTATAGCCGGGAGGTTGGAATCTCCACCGATAATTATAACACTTCTGATATCTCTCGAGGTATATGATGATAATTGAGTTTCTAATTTGTACAAAACGTGTATTTTGGTATCATTTGGTCTTTAAAATGATCACATATCCATTTTTCTTTTGTTTTGTTGTTTAATAGTACAGCAAACGCTCACTATTTCATTGCCGTATTATATGTGTTCGGTAATATTCAAATATGATTGAACTGCTATGTAACTGATTGAACTGCTAAGAATATTCCGCCACGAGTCCTATCCGGTCGATCATGTCTATGGATTTTATATCCTGTTGAAATAACTTCGCTATTGATAATATCCTCTGCAATCCAGCACTCTGTTCCAATTACAATATCTGCGTTTTCAAATATGTGCTCAACTTTTTCGCGATTGTTCTTTACGCTACGAAAATTTTGCAATTGCAAAATTTACATCAAATTAAGATTGATGCATATTTGTTAGCTGTCTTCTGTTATTTTGTGCGTTATTTCTTTGATTTTTCGATTTGACTTTATGATGTAACGAAAGGCTTTAAGATATTTGCGCAGCTGCTTGACATTTTACTTTTGTCTCTAGCTGTACCTAGCCATCGAGGGTTTGTCAAGACAAGTCGAGGAGCTGTCGGTTTCACAAGGTCATCTTTCCCGGTCGCACGATCGTCGGTGGTCAAAATCGAGAAGCCCGTCGCCCTCTCGAGGTGGTAGATGGTGTTGGTACCACAACCCCAAAATTTCACCCCCCTCCCACTCCCCCAATATTTTTAAAAGGAAAAAAACCATAAGTTTTTGAATAATTGACCGTTAAAACCTTCTGTGCTGTTCATGAATTATTGAGCATCTGAGAGTAATTTATGTCCCATAGGTGGCGCTGATGTCGAATTCTGTGTAATTTGACGTACACATCAATACATGCGCAAGTCGTCGCACTTACGTCGTAGCTTGGCGTTGTTTTGAAGAAACGAAAAGATTGAAATGTCAAACTCAATGTCAACTGTCACTAAGTATGTAGTTTATCGAAAATTCGAATATCGAAAAAACGTTTGCTGAACCCGCTAATAGCTGGCAAGCCAACGTTTGGGCAGGACAACGTCTGTCGGGTCCGCTAGTAGAAGATAAAATACTCGAACAGGTATCCCACTTCCAATATTTAAGATGTGATATAACTTATGAAGACGATAAAGATATCACAAATAAAATAACCTATTTTCAAGGATTAGTGGGACAATAAGAGGAATGTTAAAAGGAAAACCAAAAAAACCCAAATTAAGTTCTATAAGGTCATGGCAGTCCCTACAATGTTGTATGGGTCAGAATGATGGGAACATAAAAAAAGAGCTTAAATGAATAGAGTCATCTGAAATGAAATTTCGAGCAGTGAAGGGGTGTACAAAAAGAGATAAATTAAGGACTACATCTATAAGAGAGGAACTAGGTGTTCGGGCGATCTCCGATAGGTTGATGGAGTACAAAAATATGTGAATAGAGCATGTACAGCGAGTACCTAATAAGAGGTTTCCAAAGCAGGCTTTAGAATATGAGCCATTAGGGAAAAGGAGTGTTGGAAGGCCAAGGTTGAGATGGTGATGTGAAGCCGGAACAGGCTGAAAGCCTTACCCTGGAAGGAAGAAGAAGAAGACTTAATTACTTTAAGGTAATAGTTTTGCAAACCAAGTCAAGGCAAGTTTTTTTCATTCCAAAAGTCACATTTTGGAGATAAGCAGTGATCTCATTACTTGAAAATTCAGTTTTAATCCTACAATCATCCGCCATCCGGAAATCTTTGACATGAATGGTGTTTCTACACCCCTAACTGCAAGTTTAGTGCAGTTTTAGCAGGCCCAAAAATTACAATATTTTAGTGAACACGTTTGAACATCAATTTTAATTGAATCACGCTTTGGAATTTTAGAAATGGTATTTTAATATGCTGGGAAATTGTCATTCGAAGGTTGGTTACGACCATAAGTAAGCGAAAAATGTTTATTTTACGTTGCTATCATGGCTTCTCTATTTTTTGTGTTGACCGTATGAGAAATGTCTTCCTTTTGTTGAATTAATCTTACATTAATCAGAAGAATCCACCAAGAGTATACGTTATTTTCTTAGGGAACCGTCTAATCACAATGGCAGCTGTTCATGACTCTACTGCCCATTTTATAAAATGTGTCAACTATTCGTTTCCAAACGTTTTTATTGCCTTAAAGTATTCGAAGAATGTTGTGATTACTTTGTATTAACGATTGAGTCAAGCCATGTGAAATCATTTAGGCCATATTAATTGACAATTGTGATTTTCTATTATTTTTACCTTTAATTTTGCCAATATTGTAGGAGCTCTAAATGGCGAATAAAATATTTTCTAACTCCTTTCATTTTTGGCGGCCTTTTTTATAAAGCACTGACAGTGTTTTTGGTCAAATTAATGTTAATTAACTAAGAAAGGACTGAGTGAAAAATTATGAAATTTTTACTGAAAGAATATAAAGAAATATTTCTCTTATGAATAAATAATTGTGGTATAAACTTGATGACAGAGACTGAAGTGCTTTAAGAGCTCATCAATGGTCGCTCAATCCTAAGATTAATTGACTGCAGCCCTCCACCCTTCCCTATCTAATGATAGTTCCGGGTATCTCTTCTTATGAACTTTCCTCTGTATTAGATCCGTGAAATCATTCCTGGGTCTCCCTCTGGGGACTTATCCCTCTATTTTTCCTTCAGTTATGATCTTCACAAAGCCATTTTGCCTTTGGGTGTGTCCAATCCATCTGGATCTTCTTATCTGTGCGGTATTCTATATGGTCCTTTCCTCTTCTACTCTTCTGTACACTTCATCATTTCTTATTATGTCCGTCCATTTATATCTTCAGCATCTTCCTCCAGCACCAGGTTTCGTAGGCCTCTAGTCTTTTCTGGTTAGCTTTTCCAATTGCCCATGCTTCCAATCCATAGAGTGCCACGCTCCACACGAATGCTTTCACATACTGTATCCTTGTTTATAGTCCTATCATCTTTGAGCACAGCAGTTATATACCCATGAACGACTTCTTAGCTTGGGCTATTCTCCGGTTGATGTCCGTTCTACTTCTTACGTCCCACGTGATGGTTCTTCCGAGATAAGGGTAGGAATCCACTTGCTCTAATTTCTCTCCTCTCAATGTAACTTCTGCATTCAGCATTTCTCTTTCGCACACTAGAATTTTAGTCCTCGTCTTACTTATTTTCATGTTGTATTCTTGGAGAACTTGATCCATGACGTTTAGTGACCTTTGAAGATCCTCGCGGTTCCCAGCTATGACTGCGATATCATCTTCGAAGTGTAGCATGATTATTTCTTCTCCGTTTATCTTAATCCGATTGGTCCAATTTCTGGTGCTTCTCGTGTGACCTTCTCATAGTACATATTGAACATTGCTGGTAAGAGGTTGCATCCTTGTATTACTCCTTTGTTAATTTTAGCTTAGGCTTCCATCTCTCATTCGCATTGTGACAAATTGCTTCCTATATAGTCGGTAGATAGTTCTTCTGTCGTCGTAATCCATTCCGAGTTTTGCTTTAAGAGTTATAGAGTTTGAAAAGTGGTAAAAAACATATGAAATTGTATATTTAATTCAGTGAAGTGTACTGATTGTTGTCTTTGTTCTTTTAACATTATGTTAGCATCGTAAAACAATTATTACTGAGGTTAAAAACAAGTAAATTAGGTGTGATAGAAGGGCTGTTTTTAGAGATACACTGTGATATCATTATTTGAAAATTCAGTTGTAATCCTACATACATCCACCGCCCAGAGATATTTCACATAAATGGTGAGTGCACACCTCTACCTGCAAGTTTAGCGAATTTTTTTCGCTTCTGTAAATTGCCAGACCGTGATAGGCCGCCAAACATTAATGGACGAATTTCTCAGTAATAATGGCATTTTAGGTACCATATTTACCTCATTCATTATACGTTTTGGGAGTTTTGTGGTTCTTTGCTCTTTGTAAAAACCTCTGTTTGTAATTAATGATTTCTGACGGACCGTATAAAATAAAAAATACGACTTTCAGGTTTTTTAATCTTCGAGAAGTTATATCTGCTAATACAACAACCTGAGGAAAAATTTCAACAGCCAGGATAACTTCCTTTCATAGAAATTTATAAGCTAAAAATATGATATCTGACGAGGTAAAGCTCCATTTTTGGTGTAAATTTTTAGCAAATTTACCAAAAATTAGCCGAACTATGTCTGTTACAAAACTTATTGATCAGTTTTAGTAAAAAATCGTACTTTTAAAATAATTTTGTCATCTCCGTTATGAAACACTCGTTTTTTTATCACAGAATATTTTGTAATTCACACTAACTAAGAAAAACTCAACCATCTCTCAAAAATACCGTCTCCCGTCTCCTCACTCACGGCCGTCTCTCACCATTCTTTTTTTTTTCAATATTCATTTTTCTTCCTCGTCCCTGGTTACAAATTGTTACGTCATGGCTTACAACTTCAATTTACTAATAAATAACAAATAAATTACTTTACAGCATAGTTGTTTGGTTACAGTAAATAAAAAAGTAAGGTTTTCCTAAAAAATCAAGTAGGTCAGAAAATACATTGTAGGAAAATACTCGCTGTGTCCCAAAATTTTGACTTACTTAATGGCAATACATCAGGGAAATTAAATATTTTGAGAAATATTCTTTTGAATGATATCAATTGGATTCATCCGATAATCTGAATTCAACATTTCACCTCCAAAAACCTTATCCATTACAAGTTTACAACGCTAGTGTCCTACCATTCCCTGCCACACGCCTATGCGGCAGCTCGCTGAGTAGTAGGTAGATATATATAAAATTCATAGAGCCCCTACGATATATGTTTTTCTAATCAACATTATTCACTGATGCGTCTAACTCTTTTCACTTGACCGATTTTAATACTCTGCCTTTGGGGAGGCTTTCATGTTCAAACTGTAATCATTAAAAAACTCAGCGTAATGGTTAACACTATTTGACCCGGCACTCATATTTGTATTTTTTATTCAAGTCTTCGTCCTAAAATAGACGTCAGCCACAGAGAATACCACAGAACAAAATTTTAGATCCTCTAAAGTATGGCCTTCTAAACACTATTCGAGAAGTCTCGAACAAAGAACGTTGGACAAGACGTCTTAGACGCTTAAAGTACATTTATGACCATTCGAGAGGGCGCACAGTGGGCTGAAATCGAAAAAGCTGGCCAAAATTCAAAAAGTGGAATCTTTCAGGTAGGAAGTTGAAAATTGGAATAGTGACTCTCCGATAATGGCACATATGATGAATGATTCATTTTCCATAATTCTTCCGCATTAAAATTATACGAAGGTTTAAAGTTGAACAAAATATTTTTGTGTTTGTTTGCATTTACGTTTCATCTACATCTACGTCATGCCCTGCAAACCACCCAAAGGGTGTGTGGCGGACGGTGCTTCCCCACTAGGCATGCATGCATTATACGGCAGAACACCGAAACTACATTGAAACCTGCGTGCCACACATGCAACGCACCCATTAAAAATTACGAACCAAAAAACATTCAATCGTCAATCATTCCAACATGCAAGGGCTACAAGGACTATTACGACAGATTCGAAATATCATGCATAAATAAGAAAATCAATATTTACATCATGCATAATTAAGTAAGTAGAAAATATAAAGAAAAGGATGTACAGTCTAGCTAATGTCACTATTTGCACTATTCATTAAGACGATCACATCTGTAATGGTCCCGAATGGTACGCGGAAAAAATGACATTTTATACCTTTCGGTTCTACAATCTAGCTCTCTAATTTTATTGGCGCGATCTAATCTGCCGTCGTGCGAGGGGGTTAATAGTATGTTTTTTTATGTCAATAGAGAAATATTTTTCCTGAAATATATCTAAGTGGTTAAGCCTATAATTTAATCTACGCTGTGATAGCGATTCCCATCCTTATTCTTCTAACAATCCAGACACAGTAGTATACTTATCATAGCATCGTTTTACAAACCTAGCTCCTCTTCACTGCACGCGATCTAATTCCGATATCAACCCCGCTTCATAAGGACCCCATACACTGGCAGCATATTCCAGATGAGGCCTAACGATTGAAAAATAACAACTGTCTTTCACTTTCTCATCACATTTTCCGAGTATTCTCTTGATAAAGCCAAGCTTCCTGTATGCTTGACCGCATATTTCCCGAATATGTTTTCCCCAAGATATGTCGTTAGTGATTGTGACCCCTAAGTACTTAATAGACTCGCCGTTGGTTATTTCCGTATTATTTATTCTGTAAGCCCTACCTGGCCCATTTTTCTTTTTCCAAAGGCTGACTGCTACGCACTTTTTTATGTTCGGTTCCATCAGCCACTTTTCGCAACAAGAATGAATAGGAAGTCGGTCGATTGTTAACGAGTCGCTATCTTCGGAATCGTTAATATCCCTATACACAACCGAGTCGTCTGCGGAGAGTCTAAGCTTACTTTTAACGACGTTGCTAATATCATTTATGTATGAGACAAATAAAAATAGACCAATGACACTTCCCTGAGGAACACCCGATTTGACACTGTGTTTGACATGATACCATCTATGACAACCCTTTATTCCTCGCCCATGTAAGAACTGATTAACCTAACTAATAATGTTTTTATCTATTCCATATGCTTCTAGTTCTGAAGGTAACTTAATGTGAGATATCTTATCGAAAGCTATCGCGTCAACTTGAACATTATTTTCACCCGAGAGTAAGATGTAATGAATGAAGAGAGCCAAATGGGTTTCTCAAGATATACACTTTCGAAATCCGTGTTGGTTATTTATTAATAATTCCTCCCTATCTAAATGACTCATAATGGAGCTGCTATTTTTTAGCTGATGTACTCTGCCGCGACAATTTATAATAATTTCAGGCATACATTTTTGGGAACGAACTGGCTGCGGATCGAAAAGATGTGGTGTGCAAGTAGTGAAAATGCTTTGGAAGAATGAGTTTAACGAATTGGCTTTTTGTAGACTGTTGGTTAGCTTTTCCCCTTTGATGTTCTTTAGCGTGTGTTCTGTTGCTTTATTTCCTTGAGTGTCCCTAACATACGACCAAAATGCCATTGGATTATCGTTCCAGTGTCCTCTCAGTATTTTACTTTTGAAGTCAGATAACGCCCCTCGGCACGCTTTTTTTGCTAAGAGTTTAGATATTTACTCATTTTCAGTGACTGTGTATATTTCTTCGGAGGATTCGTTTCTTTTTGCCATTTTTAACCTGGCATAGTAGGCTCTGCATTGGCTTTTTTCCATTTACCTGGTATATATTTGCTGACTATTGATCGTGTAACATCGACGAAAATATTCCACAAAACTTCAGTATTATTGTTGATACTTATTTCCTGAAAATTAGTAAATGATTTTGCAACTCTCGTTTCATACCTTCGTAGTCAGCCTTATTAAACAAGTAGATTTTTCTTTGTCGATTATGTTTCTTGATCATGCTCACGGAAAAATTAGCTTTAACTATCTTGTGGTCGCTTATTCCCTTATCCGTACCTATGTGTACAACCCTGAGTGGAATATTTGTCGCTAAAAGATCAAGTGTATTTTTCCCCCTAGTGGGAGCAGTGACAAATTGATGCGCTGAGTGAGATTTGAATGTATACTGAAGTGACTCACAAAGGTCTTTGTCTTTCCCCCAGTGATAAAACTGTACGTGTCCCAGTCTATGGACGGAAGATTGAAATCCCCACCGATTGTAATATGACAGTCATTTTTTTTATTGGTTTATTTACTGAGTTGACTTTTTAGTCCTAATACTCAGCTTACATCGGCATCTCTCTCTCCTCTGGCGCTACAGCCTAAGTTTGGGCCCTGGCCTCCCTCAACTTCTGCCTCCATGCTTTTCTGTCAGTTGCATCAGCATCTGGTGGTCTATTATATGTGACACATAGATTGTTTTTGTTTTAGGATTTGGAATGGAGAACCATACGCTTTCTACCTGGTCGTCGGAAAATGACTCCCTCCTACTAATGTAACAATCCTTCACTGCAATAAAAACTCCCCCCCCCCGGTTCTTTCGACTCTATCTTTTCTATAAATTGTGAATTCCTTCGGGAATGCTTCATTATCTGCGATTTCGTTGCACAACCAACTTTTCGTCCATATAATTAAGTCTGCGTTAGTAGTTTCAATTAGATGGTAGAAGTCGGCTTCTTTATTTCTTAAGCTACGGCAGTTTACTTCCACGTCAGAAAAGAAATTATCAATTAGCGTATTCCCGGAAAGGGAAATCTCATTACAAATAGCTTTCTTAGGTATAATTCAAGTTGTATAAAAATTGAGCCAACGGCACCCGGTGTTCCCAGGCGGTCACCCATCCAAGTACTATCCGGGCCTGACGATGCTTAACTTCGGTGATCGGACGAGAACCGGTGTATTCATCGTGGTGTGGCTGTTGGCTGTAGATTTTGGTGAGCTGCAGCTCCATATTGTGAGCCTCATAATAATTCTAGAGCCGCTGCGAATACGGCGGAACTCGGAGCATAGATCTCTCACAGAGTCTAAGATCTACTCTGATCCCCGACCCACGTCCTTGGGCCCAACAGGGGCCACCGCATGCAACTAATAGCAGTTCGTGCCTCCGACCACCGATTTCATCGACTTCGTCACCTGTGCCACCTTTCCTCCCGGTCTCGGAAAAGGACATCCTACTCCGTGCTCCCGGTATACACCAGGAGGTGACCCGTACATCCTCTCCTTCGCTGCAAGCCTTTCCATGAAGAGGGACCGCTACGTGCCGGATATTGGAACAACCTATTATTCCCTCCCTCACCTTTCCACTCCCAGTCCCACTCGGCGACCCGCCTTTCAGCTCTTTTTCCCATGTCCCAGCCTTTGCATAATGAATATTCAGTTCGATTGTGAAAAGGTCGTTAACATTCCGTTTTTTAGACGAAAAGCACATTAATGGAGTGAATTTTTCTAAAGTTGCATTTTGATTGTAGTGTTGCAGTTAAAATCTACAAGAAAAAATCGTCGCAGAAATGGAAACGGGGAATGGCAAAAATTATGTTTGCCTACAAAAAAATCTGAAATCAGTTACGTATAGAAATTTCTTTTGGGATGAGACTCGCCGCAACTTTGAATAGAAATAATTTGAATTATGAGTTAAGGGAAATGATAAGACTAAAAAATAAGCAAAATACATTTAAATCTGGGAACACTCTCATTCGAAGAATTCCAAGTGAATGGCGCAAGCCGTCATGCCATGGGAACCAAAGACAGTTGTACACTAAGGAGAAATCATAATATTGTTTTCCTTATTTTTATCATGACCTCCACTAGCTTCCGTATTTGTAGCCGTTTAGAGTGATTTTTTGCTAAAAATATTCTTTTGACTTCTGTTAAGGGTCTTTCTTGGTCGCAAACACAATTATTGTAGTCGTATGTCCACTCAGGCTTTATATTTTGGAAGAAAACCCTCAAATAAATAGAAAAATATCAAAAACACTGAGACAGTGTCCCTTCCTCGCGGGGTAAATGTGCCACCAAAAAGTTGTCCATCAAATTCTCATCGAGCCAACAATTGACGCCTCCATTATATTCAGCACTGCAGAATGAATTTATATAAATGCAGAATCATTATAGTGTGCTAATATACACTAGTCAACTTTATCCCAAAATACGAGGTGAGAGATTATGCTTGTTTTCCTTCCGTCACCAGAAACAATGTATTGTTAATATTTATTTATTTATCTTCATTATCCCTAATACAGTCCAATGGGCCAATTTATGTCGGGTAAATAACAATAACATCAATAACAAAATATTCTACCAAGGCGGGCCCGCGACCCTCTGGTTAGCAGGCGAGGACTTTACCCCGCCGCCACCGGGGCCGACTGTAAATACACCTGGTAAAGCTTATGTACACCTTTGATAATGCAAATCAAAATGGCACTTAACATGTTTAAAAGTGTGAATGCTACATTAACCTGTTATTTTATTATTGAATAAAATACGAGGTGCTTTCGTAAATGATTTAGCGAAAAAATTTACGAGTAGTTCAATGTGAGCCATTCATTAAATCATTTAGTGAGCGAAACGAATCTCTCGCCATTCCGCAAAGAGTCATAAAAGAGGTGGAATTACATATTAACCACCCAGAAAGCAGTCAGTAGAACAATGGAAGACCAAACCAGAAACAACGGACATTGACAAACATGGACGGAACGAGACATTTATTAGCGCAGGAAATAATCATTCGAGACATCAAAAGTGAGATGAGGCAAAAGTAATATTAGGAAGTTAATTAACGCAAGCACAACATCTAGTTTACTAATCAGCATTCAGTCTTGTCCTCATACCCCGACAGTCATGCTGCTGTACAGAATGTATCGCAAAATTACACAAACGTTAATTATTTAGCATTGTGCATAAGTATGAAAAACTGTAAAAATGAATAAATGAGCTGAAGATGTAATGAAAGGCACGCATCATATTCTCTAATATCATTGAATGTTTCAGTAATAGGCCTTGTGATAATTTTTAATCGTGTGTAGGGGGAATGTCAGAACGTAAAAAGTACTGGATTCCACCTTATTACTATTATTTTATTACTGTGGCATTTGATGTGCTGAGGATTGGTTACGGTACAGGCATATGGGAATTCAATTGACTATTTGCAGTTTCGAAGAGAATGTGCTGTCACCTAGTTGAAACATTTTGGATATCGATCTGCTTAGCGTGGTCTATAACACTCGAAGACAGGAAGTGAAGAAATGAGGAAAGATTACAAGGGTCTTTTAAAAATAAATGGACCATCTATCTACGAAGTTTTCCTTCAGTGTAAAATAGGTTTCTTTCTGAAAAATAGTAATATTTCATTACACCCGAAATGTTTTCTTATATTTTATGAGAAATTACGGAATATATTGTTGTAAATTGACCTAAAATACCATGAGATACTTCAATTAATAAAAAATTGAAATGATTTGCATACTATACTCTATTTTATTCCAATAGCTGATACGAATGGCAATACTGAATGTACTATAAAATCAATATGTTAAATATCAATTCAGAATTGGTGTGTCTCAGAGCGACAAAGAAAATAATATCATGACGCCTCATCACATCCCTAGGTCAGACAGAAGCGACAAAGTAAGAGAGATACATTACCGAACAGATAGGTACATAAACTCGTTCATTCCGCGCACAATGAGCGACCACAATAAAAAATGAGCTCCACTAAATACACTCTCATAATACACGTCACCATTTCACCTCGCAAAACCTTATCTCTTACATATTTACACGGCTGGTGTCCTAACACCCCCTGCCACACGCCCATGCGGCGGCTCGCAAGGTAGTTTGTAGATGTAGATGTAGAAATATAAAAGTTTCCTCCAAATTCCTGTTCTAATGAAAAACCACCTTTTGGTACTCCAAGTGCCCACGTGCATCTCAAGTTGTATGTAAATATTTCCAGATTAAGAATAGCAAATAAATTAAAAGTTTACATTTTCGATTAAAGAGTTCAAAAAAGAGAAATGTGGCTGAAGAAAGTTTAGTTTTTTTTATAAAAAGTAATTTGGGCATTTCTGGATTACCCGTGTGCGGAAAAATGACATTTGCAGCATTTAGGTCCTGTACTCAATCTCTCCAATTTTAAGCATGTGATTGGGGTGATTGGGCTTATCATGCGTAGAAACTCACATGATTAAGCCTTTTCCAAGATGGTGAGAAAAGGCTTCCAGTGGATCTATAAAAGGTCGAAGATTCCAGGATGAGAATCTGAGGGGAACTGCTTTTGACGCACGCGCAACATCGAACAAGTGAACGAACTCTTTGATTCTCAGCCTCTCCGCATTCCGGCGCTGGCTGTTGCCGATGCGCCGTTGTCTCAGCTCATTAGCTCAACCTTACTGTGCCGATTTCAAGAAATTACAGAGAAGTTTTTCTTCCAAATTGTCCGCCGTTTTAATCAAAGCGAGGTTCGTATTAATGACCTTTTCGTGCAGTTAACTGCCTTATCTTCGCCTCCTTACACAACATGCAATTTCCTTTCCAATAAAGACACGACCAATCGTCTGCTTTCATTCAAATTATCTCCCACCTCCCTCCACCTCTGTTCCCCGGTCTGGATTCATCCCTTGCCCATTGCATAATCAGGATAAAATCTTGTATGATTCGAGGATCCGATTAGATGTAAGACCAAGTAAAGCGGATAATCGAAGTATCGTATAATATCGAATTTTGATCAAAGTCGAGGTAATATATACACATTTGACAAATGTGTGATGGATTTGTACGTATCCATGTATAAGAAGTAACGCGTACACCTCCTCTCAGTACTAAATCATACTGACAGGTAGGGATTACGGTTACAGACGCAATTGCCATGGTTATCAGTTGTTTTGACCGATTTACCGTACAATTTTAATTGACTCCTTAGACCGCGAATACCATGGGTGAATGTGGTGGAAGAGGAGGTATTTTAGGAGTCTTAAGAATTAGAGAGTATGGATACAAGTATACGTGGCTAGAAGAGAAGCAAACAAATTTGTATGGTTTGAGGGTATTATATAGGAAATTATTAAAATGGAGCCAGACTTTTAACGCTAACGCTAACGTCTTAACTTACTAACTTAGTCTTTACTAACTCCGGAATGGGATGGCGTGATAGGTGTGAATGTATATGTAGTGATAATATCCACTAACCGTTTATTCTAATAATTTATTCAGGCTGATCTACAATACCTATTATTTACCAATTCTCTGGTTTGCATAATTATAATTATTAAACGAATGAGATTTTGGCAAGTAATAGATTTTAAATGGTTGTTTATCTTCACATTCTGCAGCGCTTAGTGTGAGGATTATGGGCTTAACTGTTAGTGCCCACTGGAGGGTGTAGTATGGGTTTGACCCCAGAAGTAATCTATTATAATAAGCCTCTATTTATCCTCCCCAAGGAGGTTATACCCTGAAAGAAGAAGGATCTTCGCGTGATAGACCCCGCTTCCCGACCCTCATAGCTGACGCTAATATGGAGACTGGCGAAGATGAGTGTAGTATAACGTACATTCTTCCACTTCTACGTGCTTATATGAAAGTTAGGAATATCTTGGTTACTATTTGCTTGATTCGTTTTACTTTCTTTGTCCTTCCAATTACTACCTGCGTGCAGAACACGAGTAAATAATTGTGTCTCGCGTGAACAGAATTTTATTATTCGCCGATACGTTGGGGAGCATCCGCATGAATCAAAATAACTACACCTATATTCCTTAGAATGAATATTTTTATTTTAAATATACGTACAAGCCCAGGAGACTAAATGCAACTTTTTTACATCTCATGAAGCAGATATAGAATTTTACGGGGAATGAGAAGACGAGGAGAGATATAAAATTTAGGGATGTGACAGGAAATCTTGTATGCAGTCAAATAGACCCGCTTTAGTACTTGCATCGTTGTCATTTGACGGTAAATCGTATTGTAACAGCGAGGAAACAGCCGCTTCTGTAAAGGTTATGTTTAATTGTATGGAAATGTATGCTAAATTGTGCTAAATCCTGAAATCTACATTAGAATCCATTGAAACCTTTAAAATTCAACAATTGTATCATACTTCAAAGTGCATATGAGTAATTCATATGAATTTCATTATCTTCACTCACGGTTGGTTGAGTACAATTGACGACTCGTGCTGGCGAATTAGGAAGAGTGGTCAGACGGCACCCACTGCTTTGTAGCGGATGCGAACGAATGCAGACTATTGAAGGGGAACGGCCGGTGGATATGCTACGCTTAAAATTTATTTTTGGTATTATGAGATTTTTTACGTGATCTAAAGCCATTCATATATGATTTAATCAAGGGAAATTGAGGTATCTAATTCGATGATTTTCTCCCAAATGCTTGTTTTCTAATCTGCCACGTATTACTATCATAGCGTTTCTCATAATCCCTGATGACCCTAGTATCTAGTTTACTTAGTTGCAATATTCATTATTACAAATAGTTTCTATATAATAGCTAGCATAACCATAGTGCAGTGTATGTTGGTGAAAGTTGCTCGTGCAATGTTGTGCATGTTGCCGATAATTCACCCCCTGCCAAGCACCCTTGAGGTGACTTGCAGGGTAATATGTAGATGTAGCATATTCATTTCTCACCTCTAATTTCCTAATCTCATATCGTTGAATAATGTTGTTTTCTGCCATTTTTGTATTTTTTGTTTCTATTTTTAATTATTTTAATGGACTCTTATTTAAAGACCGTAGATATTTGATGTTTTAATAAATAAAATCATGTGCAGCTGGGACGTACAAATGGGGGTGAGATGTGAAACGCAGGATTGAATTTTCTCCCGGCGAGTGACTGAAGTAAATTCTTTAATCTTCTCCTCATGTTTCCGTCCGGATAAGGTGCTCCATCAACGGCCCAATGATGACGATGAAAAAATCTTTTATCGAAACGTCGGCAAAGAAGAAGATGGAGCACTTTACCCGAACGGAAACCCGAGAAGAATTTACTTCGAAATATAAAGCGTTCGGTGCAACGACGAATTAATGTCGCTCTCGTTTCTCGGGAATCGATATGGAACAATTGCAACGGAATCTTTTATATTGCATATTCTAGCCGTGGAAAAATAATGCATCTGGTGAAGGGATCTTCTGAAAGAACGCCAGAATTACAAAATATTCGTGTCAACCAATAAATGCTGGCTCGTGTGCTGAAAATTTAGCTCTGAACATATGGTGTGAGAATATTCTCAGCGAGTGCACAGATTGTAAAATTCAGGACGTGTAGGAAATAAACTGGCATGTTCGGCCAAAATTCCTCAGAGAACATCGCGAGAGAATATTCTATTTATGTGCTGGCTATAATATGCTGTGAAAATATTTTTATCTGAAATATGGCAGCTTCAAAAACGAAAAAGAACAGTTTATTTGATATTAGAAGACACATCCTTGTTTTTCCTATCCTTCACATATTTGCTCTGTGTAGAACGATTGGAACACAAACATAAAATTATTATTTCACTTCTTCGCATTATTCCGACATACTTATTACATCCTTCTGTTCACCAGGGAAAATATCTGACGCGGTAATGCTCCTCGGCTTTTATTCAAAACTCTGGGACCAAGAGTTGATATTTTACAACAACCGTCTTGTAATTGTTATAGGATTCCTTTTAGCATCTATTATGAGAACATAGTGAGAATCGGCATAGATATTTTGAGCAGCATATGATATGGGAACATCCGGAGTATCTTCTCTTAACATGCATATACTGCAAAAAATCTTCTACGTGAACGGTATGAGCATGTGCAGAGAATGTACAGCAGAGCACATGATAAAATAACATTCAATTGAGGGAATAAATACTTACTTAGCAGCTTACTATCAGTGGGTGGAAATATTTGAATCCCAATATTCTTCCTTAATTTTGATTTAAATGAATTACATGCAATATTCCAAAGATTTTTCATCTCGGAGGGTCTTGGGTGGGAGGTTGTTCAGATTGTATTATAAAACATTCGCCTCTCGGGAAGTCCCAGCGTCCGTCTTCAGTTCTGCGCCATGTCTTCTCCGCGGAATGGATAGTTTGGAGGACCTAGCCCCCTTTAAAAGCTCATCTTGGGAAATGGTGAAAGAGTGGCCCTTATTGTGCATCGCGGCTGGGTCATTGGTCTGGTTTCGGTTTTAGGTGTAAGGTGGGTGAAAGGAAGAAAGGCCGAGATTGGGGAAGGACGGGCAGGGGAGAGGAAACGCCACTTACGGCGTGCCGGGTTGTGGGTAAGGAGATGCCGACGCATTGTCCATTGTTTTCGTCGGCGTGCAGCAATATGAAATCTGGCCTTCTGTTTAGTTCTTCCCTCCAGCACTGTAAAGCCCATTCTACAATAGATGTAAGCAGTGAGACGTAAGCCGCATCACTTAAGAAGTAAGGATTTCCTTACGGCAGACATTCTCCAATCTTGAAGTAAGCCGTAACATGTAGACATATATATCGAAGTCAAATGAGAATCGAAAAAGTTTCTGCGGGTCAAAGAAATTTCACATTCATTTTATGTGACTGTTTGGGAAATAATTTCAAAAATGTTCATCGTGATATTGGCAAATATCCAATATTAACCTCTAGCCTCAAAAATACTACAGCTAAAGCAGTGGGCTGTAACTGACACCGGCAGTAGTATTGGCGCGCTCTGATTGGCTGACATTCCGCTTTCAGTAAGATGTAAGCCGTAGAGACAGGACTTGTCCATCTTCCTTACGGCAGAACCTTACAGCTTACGGCGGGGCCTTGCGGCTGTGTTACGGCTTACGTCCATTGTAGGATGAGCTTAAGCCTCCTTAATGAAAGGATTTCCCAGCTACAAATGGGATTGGTGCAGGTGAGGCGGAAGGCATGGAGGAGAGAGGAACTGACTCACAATACAGAAACTAATATAAAAGTTGAGGGCAACACAGAATAATAGTAACAACATTACACGGAAAATTCCACGAATGCTCAGGTTTTCTGTCACAAGCATTTTCGCTTCTCACAGCATCGCTAAGTGCAATGACCTGACATGACTTACACTACACCTCACCATGTGGTAAGAAGGGTAATGAGATGAAGCCTGATTACTTGTGGAAAATACAGATTGTATTTATATTATATTCTTTCGTCGAAAAGAGATTCCAGTGTAACGCCTGAGATCGTGAACCTTAGAGGGGATTCCCTTCACTCGGGGAAATCATTGGCAAATACATTGTTCGTCAACAAAACTTTGGGATAGAATACCTGCAAAGATATATGTAGCGAGAGAATAGCTATTTTTGGAATAAAACAATAGCTCAATGGGATCACGAATGCAGGAGTACACCGAGAAAGTGTTCAGATTTCACGACAGACATGGACGACATATTGGTAAAGGTCCCAAACATTTTAGGCGAAGAGGAAATATTGAAATTATTTATTGTATTATATGCATTTTTATGTGCATTCTGTTACCTATATTCGTCTCAAAGAAATGATTTATGTTCATTAATGCGAAACAATTCTTTAAACATTTATTTCACGACATAGGATCGCAAATTTCAGTGTATCAGTAATAAAATGATAACGATAAAAGTATAGGAAATTACAATGAAATCCGAGAACTAAGGTTAGCTTTTACTTTTGCACGTAGATATAAACATTAAATTAATGTATTTATGTAACGGTCAAATATTTTCCATCTTTCACAGCTTTCGCTGAGCAACTTTTTAATTATAGAATTTCGTATTTCATCAGTGCGTTTTTAAGGAGGGCGGTTTAGTGGCTCCAACTAAACTTTTGCTCAAACTCCCGGCGCGCCACTGCCCGAATGTCTATGGACCGTTTTATACGAGACACTTTATCGCACAATTTGATGTACAGAAATTGCGAGAACGCGGGCCCGGGATTAGAGAGGGCGCTATTTTCCCACCTGTCGTTTATGCCTTGGCGCATAAATTCTGGCAGTTCACCGCTTTACACAATGAAATTTTCAATGTACTTCCATACGTAGGGTTGTTCAATAAAGTGCCTCGTTTGAAACGGCCTTAAAGAGTCCCACCCACCCGTGATTGACGGAAAAAACCTTCCCCGCCCTTCCGTTGTTGTTGCGTGTGAACGGGTCATTTATCTTTTAATTGACGCCCAAACCGAGGGTCCATTCACGAGGGTCCTCTCTTGGAGTGTATGTAACTATTGTTGACGTGTTTCTGCAAGCCAAAATACCCAGACAGACAATTGGAGTGCGAATGTTGGCCATTTACACTCAATATATATTTTTCTGGTGTTTATTTTAAAATTGTAAGTAATCATTTTTTCTCAATTTCCAAATTTCTATTTTGATAATGCTTCATCGGGTCAATGCTGAAAATAGTTTACATATTATTTTTCGAATTCTGTGCACAAAAAATTCAGAAATCGGTTAGAAACAATATGCAAATGTTTTGTAAAAAAATGCGGAGCTTTGGATAATGAGTAATAAATATAATGATTATTTATAACCTTCACCTAAACTTCTGGCGATGAAAATATTAATTTCATATACATACCCATGACAGTTATAAAGAGATCCTAAGAAAGAACCATCTTAATATTTTTCTTCTCGTACGACTGCTGGCGGCCCTGCCGGCAAATCTAAGAACCGGCTGTAGGTTATAAGTGCAAGGCACTCGACGCTTCACGAAATCAGCTGTGCGACATCGAAAACATTATGTTGAACTCGCAGAGGGATCCGGCGTCGTATGGTAACTAAGAAATAATTGCACTGATCCATGCATTAAGGAACCGGGGTTATATTAAAATAGAATTTTACATTTTTCGACTAAACAAAGGTTTAAACCCTAAAACTTGAGTGAAAGTTCCTACCTTACTTCACAATTTGAAAAAAGAAATCTCTACGCAGATTCCATTCCTTTTTTCATGGGAAACTTAAGGAAAGCTGGGGTAAAAACGCTCAATTGAATTGTATTTTAGTTGACAAACTTCGAGAGCCCTTTTTCAGTGATTGAGGTTCATGGGCCTATGTCCGTCTTAATCCTTTCATGCACTTGCATGTATGACACATTTTCATAAAATCGGATCATCTGTTCATTCGTGAGGAGAATACAGATAAAGCACTGACTTTAGGCCTGAGGGCCATTTAGGGTTCTAACCACACCTCTGAGAAATTTTAAGCTGTCCGGGACTAGCCACGGAGTTCCACTTTTACGGAGTCACCCGCAATGCACAAATGTGCGAAATTCCACAGAGAAAAAAATCATTCGCCTTTACCGGGATTCGAAACCGGATCCCGGTAACAAAAATCCACAGGGGAACCCGTAAAGGTCACAAAAATCCACAGGGGAAGAGGACGCCTCTGTAACTTAAATGGCTAAAGCACTCGGCCGGAAATCGAGGGATCCGGGTTCGAATCCCGGTCAAGGCGGATAATGTTTTCTCTGTGGAATTTCGCACACACCTCTGAGGTTTATGATAATATTATAGTGTAATAGGTGTGCAATTAAGATGTCCCTTATGGTGTGTAAAATTGTAGTTTAGCTATATTTCTATTTCGCTATGGCCATATGGCATTTTGGATGTTGTAGATCCACAAGCCCCCAGGCTTAATCCAACAGTACTACGGCAATTCTTGGTATATATACGCTAGAGTCATGTAAAGTTTCTGCTCCATCGGTTCTATGGTTTTTAGAAGGGGAATAAACGTGCAGACAGGCAGTAATCCATTTTTGTAGTTTAGAATTAATTGTTCGCCAGTGATGTATTTATTCAAGAAGATGTTATAAAGAGGGGAATGAAGTTTCATCAGTATAAATTCAAAGATTAAGATAAACGAGATCCGACTTATTAAAAAAAATAATGACTGAAGCAAGCGGATATTGGTTTTTAGGGAGAAATATGATTGACGTCATTCCAAAACGAGGGTTCCAGGTTTTGCTTTTGATTTAACATGATTAAGGCTTGATTAAGTTTCTTCAGTAAATAAAGTTGATTGAGTGCTCATACAAAAAATTATATAACACAAGAACGAATGAGAACTCTGTTTTCCTCTCAGGCAACTAGTGACTATATAACGACCTCGATAAAACAAAAGGAACAACAGTAAGTTAAATACAACGCAAACACGTTATTTACTGACAAACACAAATAAAAATGCTTTCCT
The DNA here is from genome assembly GCA_963169105.1 of Ceriagrion tenellum. Classification (NCBI taxonomy): domain Eukaryota; kingdom Metazoa; phylum Arthropoda; class Insecta; order Odonata; family Coenagrionidae; genus Ceriagrion; species Ceriagrion tenellum. The sequence goes on along the minus strand of OY720635.1, from coordinate 140,915,458 downwards.
AGTAATCCGTTCCATATGCCATTGTAATGATTTGTGGACTGCGGCGCAGGTTTTGATTAATATGAGCGCGAGAATGTATATTTTCAAGTGTACTTTCACATATGGGACCAACCCAAGTAAGTTTTCGATTTCCTTCTTCTCCGTTAATATTTCAGCCAAGAGAAATTGCCTACTAATGTATCTTTCGATGATAGAAATGTTCATCTACATCTATATCTACGAAATACCGTGCAAGCCATCACTTGGGTGTGTGGCACGGGGTGATTCCACACCAGGCATGCAGCACTCATCCCAGTTCAAATCAGAACCGCGCACGTTCCCCCGGATGCCAGGCGCAGGACAAAAGCAGTCAGGACTCAGGACAACGACACGCAGTCAGACCAGAAACCAGGAGAGTGATACGTAGATCTCTCAGTAGTTCCAGGGGAATACAGAGTGCAAACTTCTACTTTACAACTAGCTTGAGTTTCTTATATATCTCTCTAAGGATGAGAAATATTCGCTTTGGCTACTTATTTAACAGTTCAACAATCCCACATACATCTACATCTACGTACTACCCTGCGAGCCACCACGAGGGTGTGTGGCAGGGGGTGAAGATCACCAAACATGCACTATTGACATGCAACATAGATGCGAATAAGTCAGTATTTTCGATATCATATAATTGCCTACTTGATTAAGGATCTGTAGTCATTCAGAAAACTCTTTCAATGCCGTAGAGAATAGTATTAAATTCTGTTGCGGTTGCGACGAAAAGGCTCGGTACATACAACATGTTCTTCTCCTTTTGTTAATTATAAAAGTAACAACACTTCAAATACTGACCGCATATTAGCATCGTATTATCTAAAGGATGACTCAATAGATCACTTCTTAGTTTCATTGGAATGCGGATTTATGATTTTAATGAGACAGAAATTTTTATTTCAAAATCTCTTTATATTTGTAGAGGATTACATTAAGTTAATGGTCGTATTTTCAAATTTTCTTTCACATGATGTTTAAAAAATTGGCGATTTAAGAATACGGAAGGTAACGAACAATTTTTTAGTGCACAAGTTGATTGGATAGTTGTTTTGCTGGAAATGGTTTTCATAATCTCAATTTAAGCAATGCTGAGGATGGGCGGAGCCAGATTAGATGAGATTAACAGAGGCATTCAACCCATCATCAGCCAATACAGGGGGCCGAGCTGCCATTTTTTATAATCAGCTTGGCCATTTATTTGTTATAAGTTAATTTGCGTTAGCATTAGCAGAAGCTCATCGATGTGCGCGTCTATGTAAAGAGATGTAAATGGAAGATTAGTCGAGTCGCAATGAAATTTCTTGGTTTTGAATGGTTCCAAAACTGGACTTCGTACGAGAGAGAGGGATTAGCGTAAATTGAAAGCTTTAGGAACGCGCGGGGATCCCCAGTGATGGAAAGGATTAGACTGGATATGAGGGAGGCATCTAAGTAGTTTTCTTGATCAAGGGAAATAAAAATTAGGAGATTCGTCGTCTGTAGGAGTAAAGATGGAGGAGTTAATGGGGTTGAGGAATGTTGGATTCTATCGTCGAGCGACGGTGTCCAACATAGACACGTGGATCGAAGGAAACGAGCAATTTGGAACGAGTAGGGAAAAACCACGACTATGAATACGATCAATAGTGTATAAGTGCTGGGTTAAAGTACGTGGTCACGATTTTTCCTCTTCCTTAAACTTTATAGACCGTCCAGAACATGCTATTGCATAGGGAATCACTACCTTTGTTGAGGATAGACATGTTTCTCTTCGGGGTTATCCGCGTCGAACGAACGTATCCATTTATTTTTTCATCCACTTTCTGAGAGTTAAAATGTCTCTGAATGTCGTAAATGCATTTACGTTCAGGCAATTGCTTTGTTTAGGTAGGCTAGTGAAATATGATAGCTCTTCCAAAGTGAGTTTTAAGATTTTTTAAAAGTTGTTTTACGTGATATTTAAGTTGTGCCTACACTAAAAAAAGCCAAACGAATTAATGGACGATATCGTAGTATTGAAGTTTGCCTTAAGGCATTAAAATCTCTGCATAATCCTACATCCTTTGTAAGAATCCTTTGGCACCCTATTATGTATGCTACAAATGCTACAGAAACCACTTAAATAATCTATAATGTAACTATGTAAAGGTCCGATGACGATTGATCCGTTGACGATTGTAACTTGCGCACATCGGTTGGCAGACAACAACTCTTGCAGAAAGAATTAGAGCGTTGGATTTCTAAATTAGGTAGTTGGAGTATTTTTACCTATGAATAGATTTGTGAAAAACTATTGATGGTCCTCATTAGAAATAACCACACACAAAGGTGAAAAAATTGCAACATACCAATTTGGAATTATGGAAATTCAATGCCCTTATGACACGTAGCTTTATGTCACCTGACGTATATTTTGTAATAATTCGATTTCATATTTTCCTACCAATAGCTAAGCAATGCATTTCTTATAATTGTTGCTATCAAAAATTTTGGTGTCTCACTGTGTCCAATATTCAATTAAAAAACATTTCAATGCAACTTTCTCAAAATTTCAACTACTTAGCCGCAAAATTCTAGGAGGAGGGGTTTGGTTATCCCATCTGCTTGCGCTGAGTAGCTTTCTCGGTCGTATATGGGGAAATGGTTAGTTAGTGGGGTCGGGTAAAGATAGGATGGGAACGGAAGTTGAGTCGGCTTTTATGTTACTTCAAATTCCTATGGTATTTCCAAAACTGACTGTATTGCGCGATCCAACGCATAAACTCAAATGAAAAGAGGCGTAGGAATTTTTCCGACGCATGTACTTAAAAAATTATTAAAATTTGCACTCAATGACTCGCAATGACCACTCCAACTACTTAATTAGTTCACCACTTCTTACCGGCATCAACAGCATTTGTGCTTCATCTCTCCGAACTCTCATTTTTGGAGCCAAAAGGTTCAGTAAACACGGTAAAAACAATCTTCCCTCCGCGCCTCTTATTTTCTCCAAGGATTTACCCAATCCACTGTCCATTGCCAACCCATCCACCCTCACCCCTTTGCTTCTGCGAGGCCATTTGAGGGAGCCTCTTTCATCTCCCTTCTTCTCTCAAATCCCGGGTTTTTTCTCACTGTCTTCCAATACACAATGACCCTCCACCCTCCCACAACCCTGAAAATTCTTTTTTAGTCCCCAGGCCGTCGTAATGGTCGTAAACCTTCATTCTTCTCTCCAGACCCCATACGGAATGTTTTCCGCTCTGTAAATGGCTTTCTCTATTCCCCATTAAACCTCGGGTTTGTATCCCCGCATATTCTTCTGGAATTCCCAGCTCGCTCACCAATCTCTTTTCAAATATCCAAATACAAATCTCCACCCTACCCGTATAAAATGTAAGCCTCCCTTGTCCCATGAACTCTCTTGAGACCTCTCTCCCTGCCAATCATCTCTTTAAAGTTTTCTCCTCTATTCCTCCATCTAAAATTTCCTATCTCTCCTGTACAAAGCCCATGGAGAACTTTCCGACCTCCCTTTCCATGACCCTAACCCTAAATTCCATCAAGATATCGCATATTTCCTTCAGGATAATACACCCAGGAGAGACCAAACTGAAGTTTGTCCACGTCTCCTCTCTATCATCTCCTCCTATAACTACTCCTCACGTCAACATTCTCTCTATTATCTGCAAACCTATCGACAAGGGTCGGCAAGTGGTCTCTTCCTAACATTCCGCAATGGATCGCATCTCCGCTTTCTTCGACTACTATCTTAAGCCTCAAGCCTGAGTCACACGATCATATTTCCGTCTCTTTTCAGGGATCATTTGAGGGACACCTTTAACGATCATTTAAATGGCTGAAAACGATAAAATTATGTGTCACGCCGTCATTTGTGTCGTAACTAAGGGCATTATTTCTGCACACGAGATTTTCTTTCTTGAGATCCTTTTGAGATCCTTTTCTTAATCACCAGGATTAGTTATATTATGAGTTGAAAAATTATTTTTCTTTCAAAATAACTTTCGTTATAGTTTCGTATTCGAAATTTCATATTAAGCTAAAAGCCAACGAAAACATCACGATATAATATGCTGGAGTAAAAATGTTTTAGACAAGCGCGAACAGAGGGTAGTTCTACATGGTGTTAGTTCAGAATTCAGATGCAGTTAAAGTCACATCGAATGTACCCCAGGGAAGTGTCATTGGTCCCTCATTACTTATTTTGTATATTAGTGGTATTACCCGTGTTTTAACGAGCAAATTTTGCCTTTTCGCGGACGACGCAGGATTGTAGAGGAATATTATCACTGAGTCTGAAATGTTATGTCGGAAAAAGACCTGGATGCTATAAACGAATCGTGCGATACTTGACAGATTTAAAGTTTAAAAAGAGCGTTGTTATGATTTTTTGGAGAAAAAGCAGCTTAACCAACGAGACGTACACAGTTGATAAAGCCGAACTAATAAATGTAAATTCAGTTTAGTACATAGGAGTGACCCTTACTCAGGACTTGTCCTGCGGTAAGCATATACGTGAAATTTACGGACAGGCAAATCGTAAATTTGGATTTATTGAAATAATACTAGGAAAATGTGACGAGAAAGTATGATATGTAGAGCGATGATATTTTTCTCTTGTGAGACCTCACTTGGAGTACGCCACTCACATATGAGACCCTTACGAAGTAGGACTAGTTTCACATATAGATCGAATACAGCGAGAGCAGTTAGATTTGTAAATAAAAGTTACGACGAACATTGCAGTATTACTGATTTGCTAATGGATTTAGGATGGCAACGTCTATCTGATCGAAGGGAAAAATATTGATTGAAACATTTAGAAAGTTTGATGAAGACTATTTTTGCCGGACGTTCAATATATTTTGCTATAGCCAAACTATTATGGTAGAAACGATCACAGGCATATGATTAAGGAGACAACTGCAGAATGTCATTTTTCCACGAACCATGAGAGACCATAAGAGTTGCCACGGATCAGTTCTGGGATACTTTGACCCTGACTACGTAACATAGATTTTCGTCTTGATGCTGAATATCGTACCATCATTGTTAACAACTAAACCCGCATGAAATCCTCGGCATGATATAGATGTTGCATAATTTAGTTCTTTGAAATACTATTTTTCTGTTGCAATAAAAATACTAACCAGTAGTTGTATCTTGAGTTGTGTATTGTATGGTACTGCAGCATTTTCTTCAACGTATCACAGTCCTAGTTTCTGGTCTGACTGCGCACTGTTGTTGTCTTATTATGTAGCTACTAACCATCTAGCTGCATGTGACCCTATTTTCTAGCATATCTCCCTTAAATATCCTACTTGCATGGCGATAGTGCATGTTTGGTGATCATCACCCCCTGCCACACGCCCTCATGGTGGCTCGCAGGGTATTACGTAGATGTAGATGTTGTCCTGACTGCTTTTGGCCTGCGTCTGGAATCCGGGGGAACATGCGCGGGTCTGGTTTCAGCTGGGATGAGTGCTTCATGCCTGGTGTGGAATCACTCCGTGCCACACACCCTAGTGGTAGCTTGCACGATATTTCGTAGATGTAGATGTAGATTATTGTGACTTCTCTCTTCATCACTTCTGGGTCTTCGCCGCGTGAGCAAGGTCACGACAGTTTCGCCGGTGTTCCATCCGACCCATTCAGGTCGAAAGTGCCAGGTTACATCTACATTATACCCTGCGAGCCGCCGCCTGAGCGGGAGGTAGGGAGCGGTTGGACCCCAGTCGTGTAAAGAATAAGGTTTTGGGAGATGAAATTGTGAAGTGTATTATGGGAGTGTTTTGAGTGGAGCTCAGTTTTTACTGTGGTCACTTACTGTGGATGGAAAGGACGGATTTTAGTACCCACCTATTCGACAATGTATCTCCATGAAAACTGGATAAGGCTTTGCGGCTAAGAGAGGTGCGTCTCTTCATGGCTGTTTCAACACACTGATTTCTGTCATTAGGGAGTTAAAAAAAGTGGAGCATTATTTTGTGGGCAACCCTCGTATTATTTCCCGAATTCATTTAGCAAATGGGAGGTTGCGAGTCAGTTAAACCTCAATGTTATCAAATGATTTAGTAGGTGTGATGCGGAAAGTTATTCTCTTTTCAAAAGTGTACTACTGCATTTTTTTTTAAATTTACCTCTGAATGCCCACCGCCGAGATGTCGCATCACTTCTAGATTGTCTACAGCCATCTGCTCCTGGATGCATATTGTTATAACCAGAAAGAATGGCGTATCTGTGTATAACGACCACTGCAGCTTTCCGCATGGTATCCAAAGTGATTTTTTGGACGGATTAGCTGGCAACATCTTGACAGAAGAGAAGCGCATAGAGATTAGTGACTCTCAGATGGGGTTAATGTGTGAGTAGCCACGACTCCGATGGACATAAGAATGCTCGGAAACTCCCTACCTTGCTCCAAGTCTAACATGGTTAGGCACTCAATTAAACTGCAATTCATTTTCTGATGATGAAAATCCTCCTCCAAGTAGCAAAACGTCATTTAAGCGGCTCAAAATCCGTGCCAAGGTTTGTTAGGTACACGGCAAAAACCACATTTCAAGTTTCCGTCAAGGCCGTGATTATTAATTAAATAAGGTGAACCTTGTTTCAAAGAGGCCATTTTGCTTATGTTTAATGACCTTCTCACTGGAATATCATGATCGATGAATGATCGCTTTTGGTAAACCCCGATAGAAGACATAGGTCCTCCAATACAGTGGGAGTTGAGCGTGAGTCCAACAACCTCACCTCAGAAAAACCAAAAATTTACGGAAACTGCACAAAAGCCTCGGAGACCGGACGGAAAGAATGGATTACGTGGACACGGAACAAGAATAAGGACCTCAGTTTTGCAACATGGAATGTTAGGATGATGCTAAAACCTGGAAGGATGAAAGAAGTATCTCAGTTATTAACCAAATTCATAATCGATGTGGTTGAAATCCAAGAAGTAAGGTGGCCGGGATAAGGACGCACAAGCAAACCAGAGTTCAGCCTTCTTTACAGCGGGCCTGAGAGAAGGACAGGTCTGTGTGGAACTAGAATAATGATGAATGCTAAAATGCGGAATAAAGTCTGTTGGACTTTGATCCGTCGGTGAAAGACTGCCTTAGGCCAGATTCAAGGGAAATTTAGAAATATTACACTTATTGATAGTAAAAGTAGTTATCTTACGTGGTTGAGGGATAATTTTAGGGAAGACGTACACAGTGAAACACGGCCGTTGACATTGGAACAAACAATTAAATTTATTTCGTGAAGTCTAAACGTTACAGGAGGTGCTGCCAGTGGCGGCAAATATTCGTGTTATATGTTCCCGCTTGGCGCGATCATCACAAAAACAAAAATATACCTCTTTTTCTATTTTTAACCTTGTCACACCTCTCCTTTAAAAATTGAAAAAAAGCACACGCATATAAATATGGACATTGCATATGAAATTGCATAATTACAATCAATGATGTGGCTCATTTAGGGTATGTAAACCCATCAAATTTACAATCTTGGCTGTTTGTGGACCTGGAAGAGGTTTTGTTAATAGATCAGCTATATTGTCCTTAGATGGTATATAATCAATCTGCAACAGTTTATCTCTCACCATTTCTCTAATCAGATGATACTTGACAACAAAATGCCTACATCTATCATTCACTGCATAGGAATTTGCAATCTGAAGTACCCTTGGTTGTCACATTTAACAAGACACCGCTCTGGTATAAGTCCTCCTTGACCAAGTTCCATTAAAAAGGATTTGCGCCAGATTAACTCTGTCACACTCTCGTACAATGCTATGTACTCTGCGTGAGTGGTTGACGAAGCCACATGTCTTTGTTTTCTTGATCGCCCTGGCCCTGGGTTGAGCCTGAATCCTCTCCTGGCTGGCCCTGGGTTGAGCCTGGATCCTCTCCTGGCTGGCCCTGGGTTGAGCCTGGACCCTCTCCTGGCTGGCCCTGGGTTGAACCTGGATATCCTCCTGGCTGGCCCTGGGTTGAGCCTGGACCCTGTCTTGGCTGGCCCTAGGTTGAGCTTGGACCCTCTCCTGGCTGGCTTGGACTAACAACATCTGAGTGGACCCGATGAAGGATTGTTGAAGCCTGGTTTGTGCTTTCTTTCGGGAAAGGGATCCTCTTCATCTTTCCTACTATGCAGGTTTCACATTCGACACTAACATCTTTCATTTTCACATTCTTTAGTGGCCCAATTTTCTTCATAATGCCATCATGTAGGTGGCCGAGTCGTTCATGCCACGTAGCAAAAGACACTTTATTTACTCGCCCTTTCCTCTCTTGAAGATTCTGACGAAGATCTATTTAACATGGAAATGTAGTAAAGATGGCCAACGCGGAATGCCTTCAAAATAGCCTTCTCACACTGAATATGGTACCAACCCCACTATCCAGTGTGAAGGTCATCCCTTTCTCTTTTATGACACCTAGTGACAGAAGGTTGTCTTGTAGTTCTGGAATGTATAAGACATCCCTTAATTCCAGATCAAAATTCCCACACTCTTCGGACACTCTCAGCAGAATCCTTCCATTGCCACGGATATGCGATCCATTTCCTACAACCACCTCTCCAGAAATTTCTTTAAGATCAATGGACAAGGACTTGTCTCCGGTCATGTGGTCTTAAGCACCATAATCTAATAACCAGTAATCGGGTCTATCTTCAGTACATTGCTTGGATGCACTCACATGTAGCAGTTGGTACTCCCTTGTCACAACCGCAGCCTTATCCTTTTCTGGTCCTTTTGCAAATCCACTAGCTTCCTTTGCCTTCTTAACGATGGGGCATACAAAGGATACATGGCCTTCTTCACCACAAACAAAGCAAGTCTTAGGTTTCCTTGCCAATTCATTATAGGATGATTTCTTCTTTTGTCCCTTTTTCTTCCCAAAAGCGGGTTTCGCATATTCTGTAATAGTCCAATTCTCGGTTTTGAGCGACTTCCTCTCGCTACTAGCGCTACCGTTCGTTTCACTCATCCTTTTCTCTTCTAGGAGTAGCTTGGCTTTTACTTTCTTTGTCGTCAGTTCTTCCTCTTCCTTTTCTAAACTTCTTATCAACCCTTCATACACATTAGGCAGTCCCATTACGTAGATAAGTGACAATAAGTTATCCGTAACTCCAATCCCACATTTCTTAACCTTCTTGTTGATTTCCACAATTTTCGCGATATACCTTTGAATGCATAAATCGCCTAATTTCACATTCACTAATTCCCTTAGAAACATTAATTGCTGCAGCAAGCCGTAATCCGTACAAATTTCTTCTAAGGTCTTCCTAGCTTCACTTGGAGTGTCACAAGCCGCAATATCGTCGAGGAAATCATCTTCTACGTTGTTGAGGAGAGTACCCATCGCTATCCCCTCGCATCTTTTCCTTCTTTGGGTTTCATTACGTGAAGGGGGCACCATCACTGTTAATCTCGTATGTCTCCGCAAACCCGTCTACAGCGTCCCAACACTGAGCTTTCAGTAGAAGTCCTCTGATACGTATCACCCACGTAAAATAATTCTCACCGTTTAATTTTGGGCATCGTTGCAAATCCACACTATTTGAATCAATGTCCGCCATCTCGAGCCTGCTGTTCCGCCAAGTGTTTTCGCCTCTACCACGTTAATAAGCCAATTTTATCCCTCAAAGGTTCCAGCGCAGTATTGATAGCCTGCCTGGGCCCATAACCTGTTAGTAAAAGTAATTACTGAGTGAAACATTTTGACTGTGCCTACCCCGAAAGGGAAAGGCGTGATGTGTATGTATGTATGAATGTATGTTATCTTACGTAATTGAGGGATAATTTTAGGGAAGACATTCACAGTGAAACACGGCCGTTGACACTGGAACAAACGACTAACTATTTCGTCTAGTCTAAGCGGTACAGGAGGTGCTGCCACTGGCGGCAAATATTCGTATTATATGTTCCCGCTTGGCGCGATCATCACAAAAACAAAAATATACCTCTTTTTCTATTTTTAACCTTGTCACACTTATATCAACTCATGCTCCCACAAAAGACAACGAGGAACTTGTAAATGAACAATTTATCCAAACCCATTAACTTACGTACAATATGAAGATAGTGTTAAGGAATTAGTGAGGCTTGATGAATATCTTGCCTTGTATATGAGCTCGAATACGATAATTTATGAGAGTTCTTTATATCCGTGCCAATGCTTTCTAATGCTGTCTTAGTGCAGAATTACGCTGCAACGCAGGACTTATGAAATTAATTGAAATCTGCATCAGGACGAAATTTTTTTGCAAGCGACCCACTTTGGTGGCTTGCACGGTATTTCGTAGATTTCGTAGATGTTAATGGGTCTGTGTCGAAATCCACGCCAACATAACGGTGCGGTGAAAATAACTAAAATAAAAACCCCCTCACTGCGGTGTAGCAAAACTGTGCTCTGGCAATACGTATAATCGGTAGAGATTTCAACCTCCTGGCTATAAGTTGGAAAACCAGTAGTGTTGAAACAAGTTCAAGAAAGGGTGACATAAGCGATGCCTTACCTAATATCCGGAGTGGATAGTGGTGCCACAAGGCCGGGGAGCAGCAACGAGGCCGAAGCGGAGGGAGGCGGGAGCGTAGGTTCCCATCCCCATGCGCAACAGCTTCACGGTGCTGTCGGAGGATGGCCCCGTGACGCCTGTTGACTGTTGACGTAGAGGCACTGTATTGTCATTGTTGTATCCTAATAGAGGGCCTCTATGTTGACGAGGACGTGAGCGCACCTCCTGACTCGAGGGACACTGCTCCCGAGGGAAGCCGGGCGGGGAAGGCGGGAATTTTATTGTTAGGGAGTTCGAACTTTCGGTGGATTGTGCCCTCATTGCGGAGGAGGGCAATGAGAGCGGACCAACGGGTCACCTCCTGGTGTATACCAGAAGGATTATTGCCCAACGCCACGGCTGCGATACGCACAGTGGTAGGAGATACGGGCATCTCCAGCCTGCGGGTGGTGGCCCATGCCGGCACCAATGATGAGTCCGTGCGTGGAGCTGAAAAGATTTGAAATTCCTTTAAGGATTTAAACTCAGAGGTGGATCGCGTCCGGATGGTATCTGGTGTCGATTTGCGGCTGCCCATTTGTAGTGTTGTTCCAGGGACCGATCGCGGTCACTATGTTTGGAGCAGAATTGACTGCCTGAACAGGAGGCTGTGGGAATTCTGTGTAAGCATAGGAGCAGAATTCGTATGTCTTCGACCAGTGCTCGGATCGTGCCGGGCTCCCCTCAACCATTCTGGGGTGCATTACTCCGCCCAGGAGTCAGAACGGGTATCTCGTCGGATTTTCTAGCATTGTAGGTATTTTTAAGCTGGAGAGTAGGTCTTTCAGTGGGATTCGAAAGTATAGACCCGATAACAGATTCCGAGTTTATCCGTGTAACGTAGACTTTCATTGCCGAAAAAATTTAGGGGAAGCACTAATAAGTACATGTTACTTGCACAGCGAAAATAATTCCAACACGCGCTCTCAAGATAACTGCGAAACTTCAAATAAACACTCGTTTCTCAGTAGTTTAAGAGAACATCAAAAAGATGACTCACAGGATCACAGAAAACAGCGAACCAACTTGCAGAGGATATTAGTGATAGCGAAGTTTTTCCGACAGGATATAAAATCTATGGACGAGATCGACCGGGTAGGACTTGTGGCGGAGTATTTTTAGTAGTTCATTCATATTAGCAAACCACCGCACACATATTTGTTGAAAGTGAAATAGAGAGCGTTTGGTGTACTATTAACAACAAACAATAGGAATATACATATAGGTTCATTTTACAGACCACTAGATTCGAAAATAGACGTTTCGTACAAATTAGAAACTCATTTACCTCGAGAGATAACAAGAGCGCGACAATTATCGGTGGAGATTTCAACCTCCGGGCTATAAATTGGAAAACATATAGCGTTGAATCAAGTTCAAGGAAGCGTGATATAAGCGAGGCCTAACTTAATACACTTTCACACCGCTCACTTACTCAAGTAGTAAACAAACCTAAGAGAGGTAATACAATATTAGATCTAAGCTGTAAGTCACCCTACAATGACTAAACACGTCGAGGCGTAAGAGATCAGAAATTTATTTTTACGACTTTGAAACCAACAGTAAAGTCCACATTAAAACCTAAACGTAAAGTTTACTTATTTGAAAAATGCCTCGACATAAAATTTGGAGAGACGTTAGAAGCTTCATTCACGAAATATGTAGCCACAATCAAAGACGAGAGCACCGAAGTGTCATGGAGATGTCTTTTGGAAATAATGCGTAAAGGAATCGATGAATATATTCCATACAAATTTAAACGAGAGAGTAAAGAACCTCGTTGGTATAACCACGAAGTAAAGCAGGAGCTCAAGACACAAAGAAAATTATACAACCTATACAAAAATTCAATTAAGTCTGGTAACAAAAAAATGAAACTTGCGGTGAAAGAAATTTACATTGCTCTACGCTCAAAAACAATGATTATAGTGTGAACTACTCTACGAAACTTCAAGAAAAAAATCATAGGAGAATTATTAGATAAACACCTCAAGTCATTCTAGTCCTACACGAGAGAGCTCCAGGGAGAATCTTCGACAGTTTTTATTGGACACAAACGGCTTAGTGGTCAACAAGAGCATCGATAAAGCCAAGTTATTAAACCACTACTTCGAAAATGTGTTCACTAAGGATAACATAATACACAATTTAGACATTCCTGACTTATGGCTAACGAGCCTATGGCTAACATAACAATTCAACGTTATGGAATAATTAACGAGCTGCGTTTTATTAAAAGGAACAAGTCCCCGGGTCCAGAGGGAATACCTGTACGCGTGCTCGAGGAGTTAGCGCCACAGATTGCACCATTCTTAGAAATTATATTTAGGAAATCATTATCCGAAGGCAAGGTTCCCCAAGACTGGAAATTAGCCAATGTCACTCCGATATTTAAAACAGGAAATAGAAGTGACCCAGGAAATTACCGGTGTATACAACTAACATCATTTTCATGCAAGATCCTCGAACACATTGTCTTTAGTAATATTATGACATGATGATCGTAACTTCCTACATATCAGTCAGTACGGCTTACATAAGGGCAGGTCCTGCGAAACACAGCTTGCGCTCTTCCTTCGATTTTATCGAATATCTCCGATATCCTAAAATCTGATGAATCGATTAAACAAGTAGACGTGATATTTCTTGATTTCAAGAAGGCATTCGACAAGGTTCCTCACAGAAAACTCATATACAAATAACAAACATGCAGAGTTAATGGAAAAGTAGTGAATTGGATAGGGGACTTTCTCGTTGATCGAAAACAAAAAGTAGTTATTGATGGTTTTAGCTCTGATATGGTCGAAGTCACATCCAGTGTTCCTCAAGGAAATTTAATCGGCCCTCTTTTGTTCATTATTTATATTTATGACCTAAGTTCTTGAGTTAGCAGTAAATTAAGATTATTTTATGACGATCCAGTTATCTACCATGAAAGAAACGAAGACGCGGACTTTGAAGTTGTGTGTGGTGCCAGAAGTGGGGGTTAGAATTAAATATCATCAAATGCACCACAGTTCACTTCCTGTGAAAGTCATCACAAAAATGCCACACCTATACCGTGGATGGAGTAAACATAAAATCTTCAGATACAATAAAATATTTTGGAATTACCTTAACTCCTGATATATGTATCGTGTGGATTACACCTATAAAACATATTTGGCACAGTATTAAATAAACTAGGTTTTGTTAAGCGTCTAATAGGAATGTCCTCGGATGAAAATGTAAAACAGAGATGCTACTTCGCTCTGGCCACACCTCGAATACGCCGCGAGCATTTGGGACCCTGGTCATAAAGATTTAACAAAAAAAATCAATAAAATACAAAGGAAAGCAGCGTGCTTCGTTAAAAACTGCTGCGAGCGTACACGACTATTAGAGGGATTAAGGTTGGTCCTCCTAGAGACTCCGAGGCTACATGCTAGGCTTCGTTTGCTTGAGAAATTCATAACCGGTGTGTTTCAGAGCGATATGGAGAATATTATCATGACGCCTCACTGCATCTCTGGGTCTGATAGAAGCGATTAAATGAGAGAGATACACTGCCGAACAGATAGGTACAAAAACTCATTCTTTCCGCAAACAATGAGCTCCACTAAATACACCCACATAATACACGTTTCCATTTCACCTCCTAAAACCTTTCTTAAAATCTTTTCGCAGCAGATGACCTAACACCCCATGCCAATCCCATTGCGGCGGCACGCATGGTAGTATGTAGATGTATATGAAGCATCTTGGAGGCAAATTTACGATTTTCTTAATGAATGTTATTTCTTTGATCTATTTACTTTGATTCTCCTCCTGCCCGCGTGTTGGTTTATAGGTGTATTGTAAAGCTTACAATTCTTCCAAAACTCAAATTCGCAATTCATAAATTTATTTTATGGACCTTTGAAGGTGACGTTGTAACTCACGGTTTTGTTCCACAATATTGCAACGTATTTCAAATGTTTGACACGTTTCAAACATTTCTACTTATTGCTCGGGAACACTTTACATTGAATTTAAGAGGCTTCCTCTGTCAATTTCAATTCACTCGTTCTTCTGCTCGTAAACGCATGTATTCCTTTCTCCATCTCTTTATATTTTTATGTTCGCCTTGAAAAGAGAAGAATGAACAGAACCAAGCGTCTCAAGCAATTCAGCGTTTTTCAAATGAGTAGGTGTTGTAGAGAATATTGATGGAAATTAGTTGGACGGAGGGAATTATTATCTACCTCTTCCAAGTGCCGTGCAAGTCATCGCCGGGGAGTGTGGTACGGTGGAATGAATTATCTATGATGCGCGAATTGAAGGACACAGTCCACTGATTTGAGAGCTGAGACTAGATTGCAAAGAGTTTGGTCAACATCCACTCTTTTTTTTCGAAAAACATCAGACGGGATAATGGAACTACTATATGAGAAAAGTGTAACCATGTCGGCCTAAACATGAAATTCTCCTTGACCGAAATTATCTGGTAGCAAGACACAGAGGCAGATAGTTACGAAAAAGACGACTAATGGCAGAAAACAAAGGTTAGCAGTTATGTTTTTGCTTTGAAAATCGACAGGACTTTGATACAATAGGTGCAGTTGTAGACTTGGCTCAAGCCCATCATTATCTACGCTGAAGCAGGAATGTCTTCTTTAGTTTCTCCGGAATATTATTTTACGAGGATACAACCAATATTTATACGTAATGGTGATGACTTGCGAGTTGAAACAGAAAATTAGGCAGGTATTGAACATCGAAAAAAAAAACGATCGCCTATCCCACTTCTGACACCAGTTGTAAGAGGTCACCTTCAGGGTCCGTCGAGGGATAATTAAGGGGATGACACTTCGGAAAACGGCGTTTATTCTTGGCAACCATACACAAACACTACCTTCACAGCATCATCTAATCCTCGCCTTCTCAAAACTGCCGCTCATCCGCTTCTTCTTCTTCCTCGTGACTCAGAAACCATGGCTTGGCGTCTCCATGTGACCACCCTGTGTCAATCTCATTGGTCACCAACAGCCGCCTCATACGATGCCATATCAGCAGTTTCCTATGGACTGCATATTGCATAAGGCGACTCCAAGACCCATATCTAAATGAAGCCCAGTGAGCTCAGCAATATTAAAAAACCAGATAACAGTATCCGAAGATGAGCGCCCACACTATGGCCTGAGAAACTCACTGAGCTCATTTCAGTAATCTAAACGACCTCATATCATTCCTCCCTTGGGGAACAAATCAGCAGATAAATCCAAGGGAATGGCTCTCGCCAGCCATGGTCTCAGTTCACTCAGAAATTTCACCTACACTAAGTAGAATATTACCTTTTACTTCTTTTTAGAACTTCTTTACGTCTTTTAGGGTTAATATCGTCAGAATGGATAGTGAAAATGTGATTTCAATAAACTTCATTGGTGGATTGTTAGGCAAAGTGCGGAGTTTGAGGTAATCGACGGAGAGTAAAGAAAAAGTGATATGTCAAACGGTCCAATATTTTTTATGACTCAGACAACTGGGAGATCGTTTATTTCGAAAGGCTCTCCGGGAAAAATGAAGTTTTGGCTGCCACTAAAATATATTCTACTCGATCGCAGCGCCAGAGCATTCCTAGGGGTCACGAGGTCCGGGCCCTCGACGGAGAAGGCCGATTCCCAGGTTTTTGACCGATGTAAAAGCTATTGTTCAACGAAACATGCTAGTCGTTGCAAACGGGTCGTATGAACAAAAATCTTCTTCCAGAGGCTTCTCTCTCAAAAACTATCGTCTTTTCCCGTGCAATATCTTCGCGTGGTGCATTTGGCACGCAAGTTAACCACACCGCCTTGGCGCAAGTTAGCTTCTATTCGTGTGTGTGCTGGCGCGGGGTTTGGCACGTTCGTGAGGAGAGATGCTTCGCTAGAGAAGCAGGGGCGGAACGAGGTATTCAGTGAGGTCACCAGACTTCAAGCCAATCTCTTGGCGACAGCGGTGGCTGGAGCGAGTGCCAGGTAGCAATTTCGGCCGTTTGCTTCTCGGCATTACGACACTTGTGTATATCCGTAATTCAATGCGAAACTACAGAACACCTTTGGAGTTAACATTTTTTGAGCTAAAACCGCACCATAATAAATTAGAATATAAATTTGAAAATAAATTTACCAAATTAATAAAGTACATAGAAAGGCTGCGGGCTACCTTAAAATCTGTTACGAGCAAACATTTAGTATTTCACAGCTTTTAGAGGGGTTAAGGAGGAATCCCCTAGAGGCTCGGAGGCTACACGCTAGGCTTAGTTTGCTTGAGAAATTTAGAACTGGTGTGTTTCAGAGCGACACACAGAATATTATCATGACGCCACACTACATCTCGTGCGATGAAATTAGAGAGATACACTGCCAGACAGATAGGTACAAAAACTCGTTCTTTCCGCAAACAATAGGCGATCACAATAAAAATTGAGCTCCACTAAATACACTCCAACAACACATGTCACCGTTTCATCTCAAAAAAACTTACACCTTTACACGGCTGTCACGACACGGTGATCAAACACCCCCTGCCACACGCCCATGCGGCGGTTCGCGGGGTATTATGTAGGTATAGATGCAGATATCTAGGTTTGACGAAGGTGATAATATAAGAGGTATACGTTGCCGGACAGATAGGTACAAATACTCGTTCTTTCCAACCAAAATAAGCGACCGTAATCAAAATTTAGCTCCACTCAATAAACTCTCATAATGCACGTCACCATTTCACCTCCCAAAATCTTACCCTTTACATCATTACACAGCTGGTGTCCTGACACCCCCTGCCACACGCCCATGCTGCGGCTCGCAGGGTAGATTATGGATTTAGATTATGAACTTTTTACTTCTACGTAAAGCACACGTACGTAAAGCTACGTACGCAAGCCACCTTATCACCAACATGCACTATAATTTACCCGGAGAATGTTCACGAAACGGTGGCTATAATGGCATTACTAAAAACCTTCAATAATTAGTTGAAGGGGAACTTACCGACATGCAGTACACTATTGGTATGCTACCAATGCAACATTAACTATTTGTATTAATGTATTTTCCCACAGCTCATAGCTACAGAGATACCAAAGCTATAATGGAAGCAAGAGAAACGTGATGTTAGTATTACGCTGCAGATTAAGAGACAAGCTTTAGGGAGATTAAAAAGCAACTAGCTACACTACCTATCGACTTCCCACTGAAAATTGTAATGTGCAGTTATTATGATCTCTTATCGATGGTGGGAAAAAACATTTTTGACCCGTTCGTTCTACAAGTCTAATTTCCTAGTTTTAATCAGTTCTACATAGTATGCTGAGTTTCGTAAAGCATCATCGTTCGGGAGGAAATAATTGGTTTTAATCTTACATAATTATTAATTTTTATAATAACTTAATAAATATATAATAATAGAAAAAATTATAAAATAATAATATAAATAATAATAGAAAAAATAATATAAATAATAATATAATATAATGTAATAATATATAAAGTTACAAAACTGACTGACTGACTCATCACTACTCTTGGGCATTTCTAAACGAGCTAGGTGGGTGAAATTTTCAAGGTAGAGTTAGAATCATGTGTCGAGTTGGGAAAAAATCGAAACAGTTAAAAAAGTCGATTAGGGTTCGATTTAGTTCAATCGATAGTTTTACATGGGATTATATGGGAAAAGTGAAAAATTTTAGTGTGGACTTTTTTTCTTTCGTTCATTAAAATGTGAAATAATAGAGCTACAAGACTGATTCTTTCACAGATATGAGGCTGAATGATTGAGAAATCTTATTCTTGCAATCGATTCTTTCCTACCTACCGGAAAACTGATATTTTTAAACTTTTATTTGGGATTTTAGAAATTTTTTCACTTTCGTTACTATGGATATATTTCTCCATTGTCGCCGGGCCGAGTGTCGATTCGAGGTTTGGAACTCAGAGAGGCGGGCCAGTTTCAGGGGAGGGTTAGATTTTGTGTCACTATTGTGTAAAGTTAAAAACAATCGATTAGGCTTCGAGATATTGCAATCGATAGCTTTACATATATGAGTTAGGTATCCTAAGTGCATGTTATTTAGTCTTCTTTATACCATTTTTCGCACTGCTAAGTACGGGGTAATAATTTCTTCAAATTTTTCCTGGCCTCTACCGTAGCTTTGATGACCAATTTCAACCAACCAAGCTTCATGATATCGTAGTATTCATTAAAAAAACATGCAGTCCATGTAGAAGATTGGAAAAGAAAAATTGAATATAAAAATTAGTATATTAAAAATCTCGATTCCGATCGAATTTATATAGTAAAATTCTTTATGCGAGCTCTTAATAAGTATGCTGTACTGAAATGAAATATCTAACGTAGAAGAGCGTCTTATATGCCGTCAAATGAGGTTATGATGATCGGTTCCACGTTCTTTTCGGTATACTGATTATAGTATTTTGAAAAATCGTTAATAACCGGATGACATACAATATAAGTTTGTACTAGAACTGTCTGGTATCCATACCTCAGGGGGCGCATATTTCATTTTCGAGAATTATACTTTTCTTTGATTGCATGTAGCACGTAGACTTGAGAGCTTTCATTGGTATTTTTCCTTATTTAAAGAGTATCATCATATAACACTTTCCCCCTGCTTGCAAATTGCAAGCACCCATTCTCCCATACTCGTGATAATATAAGTCTACATTGTAACTGACAGTCTGAAAGCGCTCCCATTTGTTGCAAAAGATCAGTAACAGTGGTGGTATTATCAGAACGACCTTCAGCTTCTTTTTGTTGGTGGATTTACTGACAAGTCCTTGGGGCTCAGTAGGAATTAGTTAATGTTTTATCTGATTTGGTATATTTGTATTTTAAAATTTTAGGATAAATGTTAATGTTCGACATGTATCCAGCCGTTCTTCGCCGAACGCATTCTAACTTTTTATAAAAGTCTTCTTCATAATTATCCCAAACACAAGCAGCGTGCTCCGAGTTGGGTCTGACGATGGAGAGGTAAGTGGTATCCATAACTTTGTCGTCGCATTTGCCAAGGGTCGAAAAATCCCAATTAACAATTACCCTGACGGGTTATTACCCGAATATGTTTACCCCTCGAGAGATGATTAGTCAAATTATCTCCGAGGTGTCTAACATATTCCAAAGCTTCTAATTGGCTACGCTGTACGCAATAAATATAATGAGGTGAGTTGTTCTTTTCCCAGATATTCATCACAAGACATCTCTTCAGTTTCTATTCTAGCTGCCAAAAGTTAACGTATTGGGCCTTACCTCCTTTTCTGAAAGCTCTTCAAGGTATTCCTTTAACCACCTGGATTTATTTTGGTTCTACCATCAACTTGCTTGTATTTGCTCTTAAGCCCGTTTAAAATGGGGCTCGAAACTACAATTTAAAACTGTGCGTTTTTCACAATCTGGCGTACAATACTTATTTAATTAGAGTAGGGGCTAGTTTGCCTTTTCACGTTCATACATCCACACATGCAATTTTTCAATTCACCACTTTACACGACACAATTTGAAATGCACGCTTGTATGTATGTACATCAGATTTCGCAATTACGTGCACAGTGTATAACGGGCTTTATAGTTGCCATTTCCCTTCCATTATTGCAGACTGTCAGTCCCATTAATTATCTATAGAACTCCTTTTCCTGTAACCTTTTAGAAATTTCTCAAAGGAGAGGATCTATTATCAACCATGCCTCTTTAGCTTTCTTGGTTTCCCCTCTCAGTCGGTTGTAAATTCCCCTGTACTTTCTCTAGCCTATATCTGAGTTTATGCTCATCCATTTCCTTCTCACCTTCTTTCCATCACAATTTCTTGTGTGATCCACGCTTTACATCTAAATCTACGTAATACCCTGCGAACCACCACGAGGGTGTGTGGCAGAGGGTGAAGATCATAAAACATGGACTATTGACATGCAACTAGGATATTTAATGGAGACATGCTAGATAATAGGGTCACATGCAGCTAGATGGTTAGTATCTACATAATAAGAATGGGATTATTGGTTGCTATTACATGCATCATGCACTACAGACTACTCTAACTATATTTCACCTACCTATCCCTTTGCTACGCTTCCTATTGTTCTCTCTTATGGTACGCGGGAAAAATTACATTTTAAATCTCTCGGTACGACAATCTATCTCTCTAATCTTGTTAATATGATCAAACCTAGCATAATACGCAGGGGTTCTTAATATATATCTAACGTCATCTGTGAACAAATCGGTTTCGAATTTACTTAAAAAGTTTAACCTAAATTTTAACCTGCGTTCTGATAGTAATTTCCATCCTAGTTCTTCTATTAAACTCGTAACACTTCTACAATTATCATAACGGCCTTTAACAAACCTAGCGGATCTCCTTTGCACGCGCTCTAATTCTTTTATCATACCTTCTTCGTACGGATCCCATATACTAGCGGCATATTCTAAATGAGGCCTGACAAGTGTAAAATAGCTTCTTTCTCGTGCTCTCTCATCGCATTTGCCTAGAACCCTTTTTATGAATCCTTATCTACGGTTTGCTACACTAGTTATTTCCCTGATGTGTTTCCCCCATGACATGTCTTCAGTGAGGGCGACGCTTAAGTATTTAATAGATTCTACGTTAGATATTTTCTTTTCTTTGATGCAATAATTATTCCGGGGAAAGCCATTCTTTTTCCAAAAGTTCATTATCGCGTATTTCTTCAAATTTAATTCTAGCTGCCAACTATCACACTAATCATCAATCGCATCTAAATCCTTTTATTGGCCCACAAAATCTTCTATATTTTTTTCTCATACCTTCTTACCTCTTATTCTCTTTTTGTGTTTACCAAAGCATTTTATTGGTCATAGATATTGATGTGAGTCCTCATCAGGCACTGAAATTATATGCGAGTTATTAACACTATTCCTGAGTCTAAACACAATACAATCTATATGAAACCTATCTGTGCCCCTGGCTTCTTCCAAGTATATCCACTTTGAAAATAATGACTGAACCATGTATTTGTAATCCCTTTGGTATTTCTCCATTGATACTCCTCTGCTTTCTCGGGGCTGTCATTTCTCTTTCCTGGCCCATAATCGCCCACTTCCCTCCCATCTCTTCCATCCCCCACCGCCGCGTTCTAATCCCCAATTACTGCCAGCTGCTTGCTCCCAGATATTCTACCAGTTATTTCCTCCATCTGTTCGTAACCCTATCGCCCTCTTTCTCGTTATGATTCGAGGTGGGCATACACATCTGTATTGTAACTAAGTTTGTTTAACCTATGATTCGAGGTAGGCATATACACCTGTGCTATAACTAAGTTTGTTTGACCTGCCCCTAGCTCAGCGCCTATAATTTATTCATTCACCTGGCCTGCATACACTACTTTTCTACCGAGTATCACGTTCATTGCGAAAGCAACCCCACGCAATCTTTCAACCCCTTCGCAGAATATTATTCGATAGTCATCGCTCCAATAGTACCCGCTATCTTTCCATTTTACTTCGCCTATACCCATTATGTCCACACCCACCTCCATTTCTTCCAAATATTCTCTAACTTGCCCGCCCTTAGCATAGCATGTCACGTCCTTAGCACAACCCTAGCAATCTAAATTAAGTGACTTGCGTGAAAGGGACATCACATGCAATACGGTTTCTAACCAATATTCTATGCATGTATTAATGACGCAGCACTCATACATCACAAGGGCACACCATTTTTTATAGTTCAGTTGTGCTGAAATGCAATAATTATCACAAACAAATAATAAAAATTCTAAAGATTCGGTCAATATTGTGTAGTAACATACACATCTCTGCTTCGGTGATTTATTAGTATTCGAGACAAAACTGTAAAGAAAGGAAACAATAGAGAATCTATCGAATAGAGATGGCTAGATACTTTTATTATTTCACTAGTTGAGCGAGCATTATCGAAGAATTTAAAATTACTTTTGTGACCTGACGTCATATTAAATGTTAATGCTATGCTAATGGAAATAACTGAATACTAATGCAAAGGGTCGTATCATGTTACTCCAAATACAGGCTAGCCTTATGAGGTACCTATTGCTCCAGCATCTTTTATTCGTGTTATTTTTTAGTTTCTCCAATTATATTTATCCTCTTTTCTATCATTGGAAGCGAAATTGTGACGCTGTTTTAATTATAAAATGATTTTTCATGTGACAACAACGTTGAAACAATAAATATTCATTCACTCATTCATATAATGTCAACCATGGAGTGAATAATGTCATTGAATTGAATTTAAAAAGCCTCGCAACCCACTTCTGTTGGGAAAATCAAATGTTTACGGACACCCTCACGACAAAGTAATGTGTATTCTGGTTGATAAAACATACATAGAAGAGAGAGCGCTTTGTGAAAATGAAAAATGGCCAAACCAATCGGAGTTTAATTTAAATACTGTACAACAAAGAGAGAAACATTATTCCGAACGTAGTATTTGGTTACTTCATTTCAGTGGCGACGGGGTAAAGTCCTCGCCTGTTAACCCGAGGGTCGGGGGTTCGAATTCTGCCTGGGAGGAATTATCCCCCCTCAGGGTACGGGTGTTTGAGTTAATCTGTTGCTGCTATGATTCACTCGACATAAACTGGCAAAATGCGCTGTACTCGGGGTAGTGAAGATAAATAAAATAAAAATAAATCTCTCACAAGATATAAATAACGAGCTTTTCTCGCTGTTCCATTAAATTGGATTCATTCTATGCAAGTTGACTTCCTGGAGCTATTTATGCATGAATTTAGTGTCGTTGTAAAGTAAGCCGTCATTTGTCAAAGATTTGCTCTGCATAAAAGCGGCAAGAATGTGAGCCGTGAAAATATTAGTGGCACCACCATGTATAATGCCTTCACCCACAAGTAAACATTTTAAAATAATAAAGCAAGTGAAAAAATTGCTGTTTGTGCTCCTGGTGATTAACTTTCATACAAGTTCCCCATAAAGGCTTTGGATTATTGATGAGAGGCAATAATGCATAATTTAATTTTTCATGAAGCGAAAGGGGAGGTTTTTGAATACGCTGGAGCTTCGGTGGCGTCACTGATGAAAATCGTCTTGGAGAGGAAAAAAAAGAAATCTAATTTAGCACATCCCTACCGGAAAATGGATGCTCCGTCGTCATGGTGACGAAGGTAGAGGTTTTCCTGGAACCAACAAACGAATGGCATCTCTCTCAGGTGGAAGCACTTTCATTTGTAATGAAGAGGAGGCAGGGGCGGCGGTGGGTGGAGGGAAGACGCACAGATTAGGACTGGTCGTACTCTCTCGTACCCCTGCCTTCTTCGCGTAATATCTCTCCCTTTTACCATTATTTTTTCATTTTCAAAACTCATATGCGTATACTTTAGGGGTTTGAGATGTGAGTTTGGAGATGGATGGAGAGGGTGAGGTATTGGATATTGATGGAGAGAAGAGGAAGCTGGTGGCTGAGGTTCTGAGAAGGCATTGAGGGTGGGTGAAGGACGCTTTGAAAGGAGAGGGGCGAGTTGTGAAGGGTAATGGAGGGGAGAACAATGGAGAAGCGCGGAGAAGGAAGGGATTTTGGATGAAATAAGACGAGAGAAAATTTTAGAGAGATCGAATAGCTGGGCATTTATGAGAGAGAAAGTGGGACGATGTACCTGCAATTTAATGTCAGGGTAAGGATTGTCAAAAAAATACCGATCAGCTGTTAGGATATCCAAATGAAGGTGTACTTTCTCCAAATATTCGCTGTCGAATATAACGAATTTTTCCTCTCGAATGAGTCAGCAAAGGCAGAAAATTATCTACTCAATTAATTCATTTTCAAGTGATATCTTTTTTATTTTATATCTCATATAGTTATATGATCGCTTATCAATCATATTGTTAATTTTTATTGAGATTTATTATCATTACTGAGTCAAGTATTGATTTTTTACGAAACCCTTTTCGCTGACGTGTCGGTTTATGTATAAACCATACTGAGGACATTCATATCACATTGAAATATAAATGTAGATAAACATTCAAATCATTTGTAGGATAATCGTGGTTAAAATATAACGCAGCAACAGAAAACAAATATAAAACACAGTGAACTCACAAAACCTATTTACTAGAGTTTTGTGCATAAGTGACTATGCAAGGAAAGTGAGGATTATTCATAGATCGGAGGTAGGGTGAAGTGGAACCGGTGTCGCCATCCTTCCATTACGTAAGAGCATCATGGGGACCACTGATTATCCCATGCAACTGGCGGAGTGCTATACTTGAGGTACCCAACTCAAATAACGCCATTGTGATTCCTACGCAATTTCTCCTCCACCGCTAGGATTTGTGCCGAGTTACTCGAGATGCAAGGCTACTTAGTTCCCACTGCATATCTTTTTTCCCACTCCATATCAGCCCTATCCCGCCCCTACGATTCGAAAGTGCCCAGATATTATTTTTAAGGCGTAAGGGAAAAATAAGATGAAGGAACTGGAAAACTGTAGATATGAAATGGTTTAGTTTTTCGATATTTTTTGTTTAGATCTAATGTCGTCGCAGAATCAGGGTCGTGAACCAGGTGTAGTGAAAGCATTTGACTTAGTCAGTTTCTCAGCCCGGTCTCGAATCCCAGCAGTGGCGATGAACTTTTATTGGAATCATGATTTTCTTTGTTTGTCTTGTGGAGGGCAATTCAAGTTCTGCACCGCATCCCTCGGATGATATTGTGGATCGTTATGTTGACGCTGGGTAACTCTCCACTCTTTCTTATTGTATAAAATAATTTCCACTTACCAATCTACCCGCCCACTTCATTCCACTGTATTCCACCCCCTCTATGGCGCGAATTATTTCAGCTATAAGTCGACTACCAGGCATATTAAAAAATTTGCATATGTCAGTTTCTCTTATATTATTCCTTGTAATAGAATCATTTGAAGGGGACGGGGAGAAAGAGTGCCAAACAACATTTTTGGTGACACCGAGCTGTCAGTGCCATCTGTTAATTGTTATCGTGCCCGAAAGAGGTCATACAAATGCGCTGTGTGCAATCAATGAAAGGATCTTTGAACTCTCTAAATACATCATTCCCATTTCTGGTACGATTTAAGATTCGTGCAAACTTTTTCTCTGCCTTCCCTTCAAATTAAGCAGATGTTGCTTGGCGCTGTTTATCCCCGACCTCTTCAATTGTAGTAGGGAATCAGATTGTTGTGGTGTCTTGAGTACTGGAATGCCTTACTGAATGGCCCGGTCTCGAATCGCAGCAGTGACGGAAAACATCCGTTGGAATCAAGATTCCCTCCGTTTGTCATGTGGAGGGCAATGAAAGTTCTGCACTGCATCTTTCGGATGATACTTTTGAGCGTTATGTTTACGCTGGGTAACTCTACACTCTTTCAATTTGTGTAAAATGATTTTCCCCTCATCAATTTACCCACTTCTCCTATATGGCGCGAATTTTTCTGCTATAAGTCGTCTTCCAGAAAAAAACAACAAAAAAATTAAAGTTGTAGGTGACATTACTTAATCGACTTTGCTATTGACAAGTAAAATGAAGAGCTTTTACGCATTCGTCAATAAGAGTTATAGAAATGAACAGAGAAGAAAGTTAGATGAGGGCTGATCGAATCAGCAAGGCTCGAAGAAGTGCGATCCGCGAAGAAATGATATCCTGGGTGCTGAAACAAGACGCCCATTTCTTCCTCGCATTGAAATTAAAGAAAAAAATAAGAGCTAGGTATGCCACGGATAGGGCATATCGAGCTTCGTTGAAGGCAGTCAAATCACAGAACCTCCTTCGGAAATCAAAAGCAAAGATGAATCGAGCAGTAATAAGAACTTTCATTACGTATAATTCAGAAACATTGATTATGGCCGCTGCAAAAGAAGAGTTACGTTATTGATAAGAAAGGAAAGTTCTGAGAAGGAATTTTGGTGCAGCAAAGGAAGGCGAACAGTGAATAATACGGAGGAACAGAGAACTGGGGGAATTCTTGGAGTAAAAAATATTTGCAAAGAACATTCAGATGATAGAAGACAATGAGGAAGATCACGAATGAGATTGTTGGATGATGTAAATGATTATCTGATAAGATGAGAATAAGAAGGAAAACGTGTGCAGAGTATTGTGAAGACTCGGCAAACCTAGTACTAGAGGCCTAGGACCGACAAAGGATGTAGCGCCGAGTGGCATTGTAAATAAGAAATTGAGCTCCGAGTTTTAAAACAGGATACCCGCTTCTTTCAAAAAGCCGCGCCTAGAACGATGGAATTCGTATTACCATCTCACCCCAATTTTGAATCCGAATTATCAGTTTCGTTCATTTGCGCGGATCTGTCCATCATATTTTATTCTGGAAGATGGATAAAATTTTCCCGAGGATTCGAATCGGGAAAGCTTCCAAAAAACTGATTTAGTTCATTTCCTTCGCCAAAACCAATTTATATTTTCTTTAAGAAGGCTGGTAGGATTATGTGTAGGATGATAAGGTTTGCCCGGTTCATTCAAGGAATTGAAATAGAAAGAACTGGAAGGCAAGGGAGAAGAAGCACTGATCTGCCATGCGATCGATCTTTCGCTAGTTTCAGCTATTTTCAAGTAAAATCCATTTTTCAGTTTTCGTCGATTCCAAAACTTCCGATTTATATGTTCAGATGATTGCTTTAGCGTATAGGATTTAGCGAATAGAATAGGATAAGCGTATAGGATTTTAATCACAACGTTGACAACAACAACGTTGAAGACAAAGATAAAGGTCGAACTGATTAATTCTATGGGACTGTTGAAGAGAAATTCTACGTAACCTGCCAACTGCCAGCGATTCACTCTTTTTTTCAACTATCACCACAACGGACCAATGACGCTGTGGATATGGGATCAGAGGACATTTTAGACTCTGTGAGAGATCTATGCTCCGAGTTCCGCCGTATTCGCGGAGGGTCGAGTCGCAATATGAGGCTTACCATATGCAGCTTGGTACCTAGGACGGATCGGGGTTCGATGGTTTGGAGCCGAGTGGAAGACATAAACCAGAGACTCCGTGAAGTCTGTGGGAGCGAGGGAGCGGAGTTCTTAGATCTCAGGCCGGCGCTGAATTCGTGTCGGGTGCCACTAAATCGTTCAGGTGTCCACTATAAGCATGAGGCATCGCAGGAGGTAGCGAGCAGGATATTGGAGCATACTTGTAGGCCTTTTTAAGGACAGAAGGTAGGGTAGTGAGTAGGTCAAATAGTGGGCCATTAAATAACTTGCCATTCACAGGATAGCAAACAATAACGAGTTGATCAGACAGCACAATATAGGTTTACCGGGACGGAAGAAAGCACAGAAAAATGAAAAACATAAAACAACAAACATGAATCTCCAAACGGTAAATTTCCCAATAATTTAGAAAACAGAAACCCCACAAATACAATAAGCAGAAATATTCAAATAGAGGAATTTTAAGTAGTGGTAGTTAATTGTCGGAGTTTAAGAAGCAAGATACCTGAATACCATCACCTTATAGAGAGTACTAATTTTGACATAATTATAGGAACCGAAAGTTGGTTGACAAGCGATATTGCTGATAGTGAAATTTTTCCTGTAAATTTTAGGGTATACAGGAGAGATCGAGATAGCCGACCGGGAGGGGGAGTATTTATCGCAGTTAAGAACACAATAGTCAGCAAAATAGAAGTGATTCCCCATAATATAATAGAAAGTGTATGGTGTTCCATTCAATGTGCTAATTCGAAAGTAATATATGTTTGTGCCTACTATAGACCACCCCATTCCGATGTACACTCAGTATTAGAACTCGAGAAACAGATCAGGTCCATTAATTCTCATAGTAACGAACGACAGATAATTGTAGGTGGAGATTTCAATACACCATCGATAGATTGGAAAACATGCAGTCATAAGTCTGGGGGTAGGAACAAAGAAATCTGCGAGTCATTGCTTAACCTGTTCGCATCATACGCACTACATCAAATAGTAAATTTGCCTAATAAAGGGGAAAATGTTCTCGATTTACTTGCCACAAAAATCCCTGAAAAAGTTATTAAAGTTGAAAATGTCGATGGAATAAGCGACTACAATGTAGTATACGTAAAATTTTACCTAAATACTGAAAAAAATTTTAAATCAAAAAGAAAGATTTACCTTTTTAGAAAAGCAGATTTGAACGGATTTAGGCGTGACTTAAAGACATCTTTTGAAAAATTCGTGAACAACAGCAAAAATAGTGATACAGACAATACTTGAAAAGAGTTCCTCCAAATTACACGGTCAATTGTCAACAGATATATACCTCATAAATATAAGAGTGAGAATAGGGAACCAAGGTGCTACAACGCGGAGGATAGAAAATGTTTAAAACGCAAACGAGTTAGCCACGCGAAACTAAGAAGAATGAAGAAAAATGTAGCTAATAGCGACCTAAAAATTACTATCGAACATTATAAAATTTGTAAAGCAGCCACAAAAACAGCCCTTAGAAAAGTGTTTAGTGAATTCAAGCGATAAGTACCTGGAGAACAACTACAGGGAAATCCGAAAGCATTTTGGTCATATGTTAGGGAATTTCAGGGAACTAAAAAATCAACGGTTAATTCTTTGAAAAACGATAGAGGCGAAATAGTAACTTCCAGTATAGATAAGGCTAATTTGATGAATCATTTTTTTAGAGCGTTTTTAATCAATCCAAACATAGTTTGCGCGAAATCATACCAGACCGATTTCAACAACCAATGCTCCCGATCGATATATCTTGTAGTGGAATTGTATCCTTATTAAATAACATTAACCCGAACAAGTCCTCAGATCCTGATTAAATTAGAGCTCGTGTGTATAAAGAATTAGCTCTCGAATTGGCTCCGTATCTTAAAGTAATAATTAACAAATCCCTCGAAGAACACGCGGTTCCCAAAGACTGGAAGATAGCAAATGTGACCCCAATTTTTAAAAGCGGAGATAGGGAACAGCCATGTAATTATAGACCAATATCATTATCGTCGCTATCTTGTAAAATTATAGAGCATATGATAGTTACATCAATAATGGGACACCTCGACAGCCAGGATTTATTGATAACAAACCAACATGGGTTCAGAAAAGGACGGTCTTGCGAAACTCACGAAATAACGAAGTCTTGCGATCTAACGGTCTTGCGAAACGAAATAACCAGCTGCGCTAATCCTACAGACGGACAACAGATTTATTAGTTTGTTTTTCCCAATAATTTTCTTTATAGGAGGGTTGACACTACAAAGGGTGACGGCATGATCGACTATACGCTTACTAATGCATGTCTCACCGTTTTGTGAACTCTCGATGATGATAATAATGAGACAGACTTTGAAACTATTCCTTTGCACACGCTCTAATTCTTTTATCATACCTTCCTCCTACGTATCCCATACACTAGCAGCATATTCTAAATGAGGCCTGACAAGTGTAAAATAGCTTCATTCTCGTACTCTCTCATCGCATTTGTCTAGAACCCTTTTTACGAATCCTAATCTACGGTTTTCTACACTAGTTATTTCCCTGATGTGTTTCCCCATGATATGTCTTCAGTGATGGTGACGCCTAAGTATTATAAGATTCTAGGTTAGATATTTGATTTTCTTTGATGCAATAATTATTCCGGGGAAAGCCATTCTTTTTCCAAAAGTTCATTATCGCGCATTCCTTCAAATTTAATTCTAGCTGCCAACTCTCACACCAATCATCAATCGCATCTAAATCCTTATCTAATGACAGGATGTCCTCTTCATTTATAATTTCCTTATACACTACTGCATCATCGGCAAAAAGACGGAGCTTGCTATTTTTTACTGCTGTATTCAAGTCATTTACTTATAGAAGAAATAAAATTGGACCAATCACGCTTCCCTGGGGAACACCGGATGTAACCTTTACTTTGCCTGAGCTGACACCATCTAATACCACCCTTTGAACGCGTTCATGTAAGAAGTCTCCTATCCAGCCTACTATATTATTTTCTATCCCGTATGATGCTAACTTCGCGAGTAACTTACAGTGGGGGTCCTTGTCAAACGCATTTCTAAAGTCAAGAAATGCTGCGTCTACCTGTACGTTACCACTACCGAGACCGAAGCGATATTTCCGAGGTGGCCAGTTTCGCATTGACTTTGATATTATTGTTTCCTGTTTCGATAAAAACGCTTCATATGTGCAGATGGCACCACCAAAGCGTATAGAAAAGCTTAGTGCCTGCATACAAGCACACTTTAAGTGATATATCTCGATCGATCTGGAATGTTAAATCTTAAGGCTTGAGTTCATTTATGTTTAAATCCCAATTTTATATATTTATGTTCTTTCAAACGCGTCGTTTTTCCCACGAGGCACATTGTTCCGCAACAGAGCCTCAAGTTTTCCCTTTAACGCTTATTAATTATTCAAAGTACACCAGCCATATTCTGCCTCGGCCAGAAACATTCCGCATTTTAACGGGAGATGTATGGCATTCGGACGGGTTTAATATGATTAAATTGGAAAACTAATCGTTAAAAATTTTGTAAGCGGTTTTGAGTGTTTTCGGGAGCTAAGCTCCATCGTAAAAAAGGGTATGTGAAATACGCCAACGTTTCTATGCTCATGGTTTCATGGCAACGGAACTCTCTCAGAGTCTTAAACTGGGGCATGCACCGGAGTATTTCGCATGACTTTGCGAAAAGAAGTTTTCCACTTGGTAGCTGGAGACTGAGAAAACCTGAACTTATGATCGCAACGGAGTAAGATCTCACCGAGTGTAGGTGAGCGCCGCTGAGCCAACCGGCGGCGTCGCCAGCAATTTTTCGCACACAGTCGACGCCGATCTCATTTTTGGCGCTGAATCAGTGCGTGAAATTAACTTATTCAGCATGACGCGTTGCCACGGAAGTGCTTACATCATCGCGAAAAGTATCCTAGAGGAGTGACATTGTGCCGCTGAACGTTTTCCGCTCATCACCCACAAGTAACTACGATCGTATATGCATAAATACATACGTACATACGCATCACGCCGTTTCCTTTCGGGGTAGGCACAGTCAAAATGTTTCACTCATTAATACATAATTGTAAACCTAACTCTGCTTCAATAATTTCCTCCATACTGACCTATCCTTGCAAACCTCTTTTGCCCCATTTACCCCCATACACTGATTCATACACGCCCTCCTGTTTTTAAGGCTCCTAATATTCCTCCTCCTAAGAATTTCCTCAACCACATTGAACCACAACTTTCTCGGTTTACCTTTACCTCTCACACCATTCATTCTACTCTTATATATCTGCTTCGTCATTCGACTCTCATCCATTCTCTCAACATGGCCAAACCAACGAAGCACACTCCTTTCATACACGTCCATTACTGGAGCATTTAATCCACATTCATTCATGGCCCACTCATTCCTGACCCTACCCATCCTACTTTTGCCGCAAATACTCCTCAGATAACTCATACCCACGGCGTTTAGTCTTCTCCTATGTTTATCCTGACTTACCCATGTTTCACTACCATACAACAAAGTGAGGAAAAGTAGACTCGGCGATTTTCGCTTCCTTAGACAGGCACTCATTCCTTGATATGATCCACATGCTATCTACCACTTTCCTTCCAGCATTCGCACGTCTCTTTATCTCCTCATCTATTCTTCCATCTTTCGCATACGTCTTACCTAAGTACACAAAATCATCCACCTGTTCAATTATTTCACCATTCGCCCTCATCCTACAGTTATTCTCCCCATTCTCCTAATCAAAAACTACTACTTTAGTCTTGCACGCATTTAACTTCAATTCCATTCTCTCCGTTGATTCACAAAACTTATCTAGGAGCTTCTGTCATCCCTGTTGACTATTTGAGATCAAAACAGCATCATCCGCATATAGAAGAACTCGCAAGTTTACATTTCCAATCAATACACCGTCGTTTTACCTACATGCGTCTCTAACACATTTATCTAAAATACATAAACAGCCATGGAGACATTACGCATCCTTGCTTTACACCCAGATTTATTACAAACCAATCACTCAGAACCCCATTAACTCTTACACTTGCCTTACTATTGTCATACATCGCCATCATAACATTCAATAACTGCCCATTCACTCCATAGTCTCTCAAAACCTTCCACAACTTCTTTCTATTTACTCTGGCATATGCCTTCTCTAAATCGACCTACGCACAGTACACTTTCTTTCGGACACTCATACATTTTTCTATCACTTTCTGAAGTGCAAAAAGCTGGTCACTACATCCTCTCCCAGGCATAAACCCACACTGCACACCCCATATTCTGTCGGAAGTAATATTCCTCACTCTTTCGATTAATATTTTACTGAACACTTTTCCCGGGATACTCAATAAACTAATGGCCCGATAATTATTACATTCGGTCTTTCCTCCCTTCCCTTTGTACAACGGAACGATGGTAGCATTCTTCCAATCCGCTGGAACAACAGAAACCTGTAAGCATAAATTGTATAGTTCACGCTGCCTAGAAATTAGTAATTTACACCCACACTTCAACATTTCACTGGATATCCCATCTATGCCTGCAGCCTTCCCATTTTTCAATATTCTCACAGCCGTCGTGACCTCCTTCTCACTGATATCCTTTTCCATCCTCACATTCTCTCATACCACTTCACAAGGCTCATCCTCAACGCCTGAAATATTATTGTACAATTCTTCAAAATACTCCCTACAGCAGTCCCTAATATTGCTCTCTTCCCACATGATCTCTCCACTTATGTTCTTCACCGCATTCATTCCCCTACCTTCACCAATCTTAGCCCTTTTTACCAACTTCCAAAACAGCTTTTTACTACCTTCAAAATCACTTTGCATTTTGTTAGCTTCATCCGCACGCATTCTGTATTTCTCATTAGCATTCTTTCCTCTCTTTCACAACGATATTGCATTCATTCTTCTTCTTTCTGTAAATCTCACATGCCTTAGTACACTCTTCCTCAGATTTGGCAGCAATCATATCCTTGTACGCCTCTTTCTTTTCTCTTACTGCAATTTTCACTTCTTCATTCCACCACGTATCACCTTTCATTCTTCCTACCACTCCTTTTCCACATACACTTTCAGCACATTTCACAATCACTCCTTTTAAACACTCTCACGCATCATTTAAGTTCCCGTTTCTGATATGCTCGTCCCATTTTCTCTGCTTCAAGGATAGTGAGCATCCTCATGCATGCAACCATACCGCATTCTTACCTTGCTGTCTAGCAACCTTTCCACTTTTACTCTCAACTGATAACGCGTACATTTTTCCTTGGTACCCACTTTCAGCCCAGATTCACTTTGGAGAGTACCAAAGAGTGGTCTGTTCCACATTCAGCACCCCTCATCACTCGCGTGTCCCACACTAACTCTTTCAATCTCTCATCATACACAATAAAATCAATCATACTTTTACAATCGCCCCTTTGCCAAGTATACATATGTATTCTCTTATGTTTAAACCATGTATTCGACATAAACAATCCTTTTTCCAAGCACACACTCAGTAAGTTTTCACCATTATCATTCACTCGGGGGTCACCAAAAGGTCCAACCACTCTCTCAGATGCATCTCGCCTCATACCAACCCACCCATTCATGCCACCTAGTAAAATTATTCTCTCACCAGGATCACAATCATTCAAAACCTCTCTCAGTTTTTCCCAAAACTCATCTTTCACACTGTCACTCTCTCCATCCACTGGTGCATAGCACGCCACAATCACAACTCTCCTAATATCTACTTTCATGCGAACCCAGAACAATCTAGGGGATACTAACTCGTACTTTCTTACTAGCAACTTAGTTCTCTCATTAAGAATGAGTCCTACACGACTGCGTGTACATTATCTTCAACTTCTGACCACAATGCCAGGGTACCGCCATCTAATGTAACAGCATCCCGCCCATTACGCTTAGTTTCACATACTCACAAAACATCCATTCGTCTCACTTTCATTTCATTCAGCAAATCATGCTCCTTTCCATACACTCCTCTCACATTCCAAGTACCGAGAGTCCAGTTCGTTTCCATTCCGTATCTTGATGGGCCAACCTTATTCAGCTTCCGCCGCCCATCGTGGCTTCGGCTGTCCGAGGCAACATTTTGACGTTTAGCAGTAAGTTGTAATAGTGTATATTTGCGCAAATTAGGAGATTCGTCCAGTTATTACTTAGACCAGGGAGGGGTAACCGTTACCATGCATACTGAACGTGGTACTCTGATTATTTGTTTTTGGCACGCGGAACAAGTCTTTGCCATTCAACTTTTAATTTTTATTGGGATGCCTTTCAGAGGTAGGAACAATACCGGCGTGAGCAAGCAAATATCATGATCTCAAGAATGTAAAGGTTATTCTTCACTTTCCACAGAAATAATTTTATTTTCCGACCTGGTTTCAACATTAGCTATGTCATTTTCAAGGTCATACTTAATGTCGAAACCAGGTCGGAAGATAAAATTATTTCTGTGGAAAGTGAACAAAAACCTTTTCATTTTTTAGATCATGATATCTGTAGTGCATTTCCGCAAAATGTCGCCGGATACTCTAAAATTACTTGTCAGCAAGCAAGCCTACTTCTTGAAAAAACCAACCAAATTTTACACTTGGCTATAAAAACAGCAGAACGATCCGGCAGCACGCAGCTTATATGCGTTTAAAAATTGTGAGAATATGTACAGCAGTTGCAATTACCAACGCTGGTAATCTGATTTCCGCCCAAAAATATTTCTTAAGCATTTTCTTCTATTTGTAATTTTTTTATCTAGCTAGATTTACACGATTCATCAATTTCAAGATATCATATAAAAAGTTCAGAAAAATATTTTGCTGGCTCGTGGAAAAAGTTTTAGATAGAGGTTTGGCCGATTATTGGTCGTACTCAAAAAATGTTTACCCGCCCTTGACTTAGACTATGTAGACCAATACACCACATTAGAAGGCTTACAGTAAAAATTTACAAGATGAGTAAACGGGCTTTTCGATAATTTCATGAGTTAAGAAGCCTATTGCAATAACTGCGGGAATCGCCATCAGACCGCCACGGCCCCGTAATTTCCGATCTAAGCTGATATATTTTATGACAACGTTAAACTTTTTACCAAATATTTTTCTTTAACAATGATTTTTCGATAGGTTGAGTACTAATTATTCCATTTGCCCTCGATTTCTCATGATTTTTTTGTGTTTACGCTTGGCGGTTTTAACAGTGCGTACCGCACGATTCCTTAATTATTCTGTCCATGGATGTTGAGGAAAAATGCATTAATTCTTATATTGTCTGCAGCATTCGTAGCATTTAGTGTTGTGCATGTTGGTGAAATTGCACATCCAGCTACATACTCTCGAGGTGGCCTCCTGAATAATTACCAATTAGAGGCATATTTCAGAGTGGCTTTATTTGCATTTTTTGCATTAACTAATCTCTAAACACGTATTAGAAAGCTTTCATTTTGCTGTCGCTGACTGCAACGTGTGTGGAGGCTGGAGAGCTGGTTTCGTTCACGGAGTTTGATTCTCACTAGTGGCTGAAAATTAAGTTGTGATGCAATCCCAGCTTGGTGGATCTTAAAAGAGCCCTTAAAAGCGAAGTCCAAGCCTTTCTCTAATGGTAGAGAAAACAATACATTTGAACAAGCCATTGTATGTTGCATTCGTGGACTTGGAGAAAGCCTTCGACAATGTTGAGTGAAACAAGATGTTCAGATTACTGGAAAAACTCGGAAAGGATTATGATGACAGAAGAATAATCTACCGACTATGCAGGAAGCAAGTATTTACAATCCGAATGAGAGACGGAAATCATATAGAGGCTAAAATACGCAAAGGAGTAAGACAGTGATGCAACTTCTCTCTATTAACCCCCTCGTACTACAGCAGATTAGATCGCGCCAATCAAATTAGAGAGCTAGATTGTAGAACCGATAGGTATAAAATATCATTTTTTCCGCGTACCATTCGGGACCATAACAGCTGTGATCGTCGTCATGAATAGTGAAAATAGTGAAATTAGGTAGACTGTAGATCTTTTTCTTTATATTGCTTACGTTCTTATTTATGCATGATGTAAATATTGGTGTTTTTATTTATGCATGATATTTTGAATCTGTAGTAGTAGTCCTCGTACCCCTTGCATGTTGGAACGATTGACGATAGAATGTTTCTTGGTTAGTAGATTTTAATAGGCGCGTTGCATGTATGGTGCGCTGTTTTCAATGTAATTTCGGTGTTCTGCCGTATAATTAATGCATGCCTGGTGTGGAAGCACCCTCTGCCACACATCCTTTGGGTGGATTGTCGGATATGAGGTAGATGTAGATGTATCACTATTCAAAATGTCTTTTCACATTCACTTGGAGGAGGCCATAAGAAAAGCACAAGAAACTGGACTGAGCGGAATAAAGATAAACGGAGAAAATATAAACATGCTCCGCTTTGCAGATGATATCGCAGTCACAGTAGAAAATTGCGACGACCTCCAAAGGTCACTAAACGTAATGGACCAACCTCTCCAAGAATGCAACATGAAAACATATTGGATGGAGACTAAAATCCTAGTATGCCGAAGAGAGAAGCTGAATGCAGAAGTCATCCTGCGAGGAGAGAAATTAGAGCAAGTGTATCACTTCACCTTTCTCGGAAGTACCATCAAGTGTGACGGAAGAAGTACAACGGACATCAAGCGGAGAATAGCCCAAGCTAAGAAGGCGTTTATGGGAAAAAGACAACTGCCGTGCTAAAAGAACATAGGAAAACAAACCAGGAAACAGTATGTGAAAACATTCGTGTGGGGAGTGGCACTCTATGGATCAGAAGCATGTACCATTGGAAAAGCTGACCAGAAAAGACTACATTCCTTTGAAACCTGGTGCTGGAGGAGGATGCTGAAGATAAAATGGACGGATACAATAAGAAATGATGAAATGTATGTAACAATAGAAGATGAAGGGACCATAAGAAATGCTATACAGAAAAGAAGAAGGAGATGGATTGGACACAACTTGAGACACAATGGGTTTGTGAAGAACATAATTGAAGGCAAAAGAGAGGTAATGGTCCATAGAGGAAGACCCAGGAATAAGTTCATGGACCAAATAAAGACAATAGTACACCGGGAAGGATACCCGGAGGTAAGGGAACAAGCATATAGAATAGAGAAGGAGAACAAGAATATTGAATAGAGAAGAGTGGAGGACTGCAGTCAACCTATTTTAGGATTGAACGAACACTGATGATGACATCATTCGGAGTTACGTCAGGGCCAGCCGTGGTGCCCTTGGCAACTTTCAAGGAGCGGCATACTGATGACACCAGAGGCAATCTTCCTTCCTCATTTATACCCTGTTTTCCTCTTCAGCCTCATCACTTTTATCTCAGTTTGAGTTACCAATTCCTGTAGAATCGGACTTATTTACTGTTATATTTGCAAAGAAAATATTATGCACTCCAACCGCTGCACGCAATTATCATGATCATATCAAATCGGCGGAAATCTCATATCAATGTCAATAAAGTATGCCAAAATCAAACAATCTTCCGAAAATTCGCGGTATATGTTTTATGTCGATAGGTTAGGCGACCAGGGTTTCAATGCTTTAAAATCGCCATCGAGTTATTTTAAATAACATGACTAATCCTTTCTATGCTACCGTAAACCGGGGTGACGCCGATAGAGTTTTTAAGGTTTTTAGGTCTCCTGTACTAGCGTTCATTTTTTTCTTCTATGAAAATTTTTAATGGGGAAACTTACTATATCAACCAATCGTTTCACGTTTAAATATTAGCAACCCAACCACTATAAGCTCGGAAAAAATAGTGAAATTTGTATCCCCATCACCTGCTAAGTGGGGGAAGAAGATGGTGCACCAACGGCTTTTCGTTGAAAACTTGTAGGTATTAGCTTCCATTTCAACCCCATCCGTTAGTTTCTCGCTCGAACTCATTCTACAGTCTCTGTGAAATTGGAAACGCCTTTTTAACCCTCTGTGCTTATTTGATTTTCGATTTTGAAAGGGAATGGCGTGATATGTATGTATACATGACATATATTCATGGTATATACATGTTAAATATATACATTTTATTGTTAGTCTCGCGAGGAACTTTACGGTATATTAAACAGCCAATTAGCGATGGAGTTGGAGGAATGGAATAAGATGTGGATAAAGCAGAGTGGGATATGCTTAATCGATAATAGCTAAGAGGATGGAGGCCTTGGGCTTTTGTAAAATAACATTTCTCCCACTCATCCACATCCACACTTGTTTTCATCTCGCCTGACACCCATGAATCTCCTTTATATACTAAAGTGGATTGTCACAACTCATTTAGAATGATGATACTAATGCATTGAAACCCTGTCCAGAGTTTGTATACTTATGCAGTTTGTAAAACGTTCCACATGAAAATAATTTAACCGAACATAGTCTTTGCATTCATATTATGTTAAATGTGTATTATGTATTTATGCTGTATCAAAATTACCCTAGCCCGGTTCCAACGTTGCTTTCGATATTGATTTAAATATCGAGGGTGTGTTTCGACATCCAAGGCCTCGCATTAGCTATTGCAATGCCGAGTGTTCGTAATTTTCTGCGCGCTGATTGATGGTTTTTCTCCAAACATAAATCGAGTGGGATTTATTGGTTTAGAGAATGCTCGTAAAGCCCAATGAGTTGATCCGTATTCATGCATTCCATTTACGAGGAGTTTAATAAAAGCCACTGAGGTCTGCAGATTGAGGGACCGGCCTGAGCGATTTCTCTACGCTTGAAGCTTTTATCCAGGGGAAAGAAAATAGGCTTTTCCCACCCTCCTCCCCACCTTTGGCAAGAGGTGGAAAAGTTTTGCGAAGAGCTCAGCTTCGATCAGGTCTCCGGCCGAACTTTTCCTCCGCGTCTGAGAAGAGCAGCCAAGCTTAGGTCAGACCTCTCCGATCGATAAAGTCCTAGCAAGCACAGGGACCGTCGTACCGCCTCTGAGGAACTCAACTATTACGAGAGGAAGGTTGCTATCGCCTGAATACCATCCCCGGGGAAGAGGACCGCATTCGCGTCTGCTCCGGAAATTCTACGAGCGCCCTGCGCGAGACGTAAAACGACAATGAAATAGTTTTAAAGGAGCTATCCACCCCACGCTTCTAGTGTGCAACAAAAAGTTAAATCATGAAAACTTTTATCACTATGAATGTTTATTAGTTGAGAAGGCCTTACTTAAAATATTTTTTGAAATTGAACCGTAAAAAAGCGTAAAACTTTTTTGATTCTGAATGTGAAAAAATATCATTCTTATGGTTTATGCCTTTGATCAATCGATTCCCATCATCAATGATTAATTTTTGCTGCGTCATTCTCGTAACCCACAGCTCCGATGAGAATTTATTGTATCTGGTGCGTTCCCGAATGTTTAAACCTCAAGTGAAGTTAATCTAATATTCTGAAATTTACATAATGGCATCTTTTAAATACGTTTTTTC
Organism: Ceriagrion tenellum; assembly: GCA_963169105.1. Classification (NCBI taxonomy): domain Eukaryota; kingdom Metazoa; phylum Arthropoda; class Insecta; order Odonata; family Coenagrionidae; genus Ceriagrion; species Ceriagrion tenellum. The sequence continues at coordinate 140,875,421 of OY720635.1, read as the reverse complement.
TAAAGTTGTTGGTTTCCGGCGATATTTTATGGAATTTGGTAAACATTTTAAAAGGGGATGGCGGTATGGGTATTTATACATGTATATTCATGGTATACAAGGAACTTAATGGCATATTAAACAGCCAATTGGCGATGGAGCCTTATTCCTAACTTAAATCTTCGCCAACTCTTCACCATCGCAGGTAGTCAGCTTGAGAGACGCTACCCCTACCTACCTCTCACCCCCACATTCCAGACCCTTGGCTCTCCCCCTTGGGATGCCCCCACCCAACCCTACTCACCCACTTCTCCCTCCTTTCCACCCTCCACCTTCCTCCCCCCCACACCTCTACAGTCCCCTCCCCACTCTCTCTGGCACATAAGTTGTTGTACCAAAATGTATCTTCACCTGATGATGACGTTAATCGTCGAAACCATGGTCATAAGCCATTAAATTCATTGTGGAAAAACAAAGTTTACCCTATTCATTCAAAACGTTTTTTCTAGTGAACTGAATGAAAGATCGACTTCTCCAAATATTCATAACAAAGTTCTTCCATAAAATTTAAGATTTAAGCTTGCTACTTCATCTATCCGGCAGAGGTAATCATTATTGGGCTTTTTTCGGGCACATTGGGAGGTATTTGGACAGCCGTATCCAATAGTTTCCTTTACGGGGACTACTAACCCTTCTCAGAGTGTTCTCATCTCACAACTCGCCCACCAACCGACTATTCTGCCTCCGGATCCCCGCTTCCATACTTAATTCCTGTCCAACCATAATTGACATTCATTCGTGTAGCTCTTTAACCAGCTCGCTTCCTAATTTTCATCTCCTCTCAACAAATGTTAGAAGCTTCAAAGTCTGCGCACATCATCTTCCCTCGTGCAGACATGCAGAGCCCTACGTCATATTTAAGTTTCGAGCACATTAATTTTTTCATGTCTCCTCATGTCTCGCATACCTTCGAAATTACATGATTCGTTAATAAGTGTCTACACCTGATGTCCCCATAACAAAACCCACTCTCCTATATAACGCTCACTAGATACAGGTATCGTACCACCTGCTCGATTTAATGCTCTTGTCAATCGGTGAACTGCACGGCAGTAAACACTTTAACTTCATGGCATCATTGGCTGAACGTGCGATAGAAACGGTGTTGGTACCGCAAGTCCATCACGAAACGCTTCAGCAGCATTGGTGGTGCAAGGATTACATATCATATTGCCCCCAGGGTTTTATATCTACATCTGCATACTACTGCGAGCCGCAGCATGGGCGTGTGGCAGGGGGTGTTAAGACACCTGCCATGGAAAGATGTTTTTGGAGGTGAAGTGGTGACGTGTATTATAGGAGTGTATTTAGTGGACCTCAGTTTTTATTGTAGCGGCTTGTTGTGCGCGGAAAGAACGAGTTTTTGTACTCATGTGTTCGGCAGAGTATCTCTCTTACTTTATCGCTTCTGTCATACCTAGAGATGTTGTGAGACGTCATGATAATATCCTCTGTGTCGCTCTGAAAAACACCAGTTCTGAATTTCTCAAGCAAGCTAAGCCTAGCTTGAGGCCTCTGAGTCTCTCAAGGCTCCCACTTTAATGCATCTACAAGTTGTGAAACACTAGATGTTCGCTCGTAACAGTTTTTAACGAAGAGCGCTGCTTTGAACAGGGTCCCAAATGCTTGCGGCGTATTCGAGGTGTGGCCTAACCTGAGAAAAGTAGCATCTCTTTCTTACTTTTTCATCCGAGGTCCTGCCTATTATACGTTTGGGGGTTGGAAACCGCCAGAGACTTGAAAGTTCCTCGCATTACGAACAACAAAATGTAACATGAATACACCATCAATATACATTATATATAAATACCTATCACGCAATTCCTTTTCGGCCTAGTCAAAGAGCTTAATTATTGCGGTTATTCCGGGGACATTGACTCTCCGGAATAATTCCCTCCTTACTGCACGTTACCCATTGTACAATTTATTCGAAATTATTCGATCCTACGTGTACAGATTTAAAAAAATAATAATGGATTTCATATTTTTTGCTATGTTAAATATTTTACGATTTGTTAAAAATTGTTATGATGAACATAGCAGTGTTAAAAAAATTGTTGAGCGAATTAGGGTGGGAACCACTATCCGATCAAACGGAGAAATATAGGTTAAATCTTTTACAAAAGTTTAGTGTAGAATATTTTTTACCAGACGTTCAAAATATTTTGCTAGAACCAAACTATTATTGTAGGAATGATCACAGGAATAAGATTTAGAAAATAGACTGCAGAACCGATAGATTTAAAATGTCATTTTTTCCACGCACAATGAGGGACCATAATGGTTGCTATATATCAGTTCTACGATACTGGCCAGCTTACATTTGTTTTTTTAGTAGTGCTAAATATCTTAACATTAATTTTAGAAGCTAACCTCGCATGCAATCTCCGGTATGATATACTCTTGCATGTTTTGTACCTTGTAGCGCTAATTATTTATCGCATTAATAATACTAACCAGTAGTCGTATCTTGAGTAGAGTACTGCTTGGTAGCATGCTCTTCTACGTATCACTCTCCTAGTTTCTGGCCTGACTGCGTACCGTTGTCCTGAATACTTTTGGCCTTGACCTGGCATTCGAGGGAACGTGCGCGGTTCTGATTTGAACTGGGATGAGTGCTGCATGCCTGGTGTGGAATCACCCCGTGCAACACAGGTGCCTAGTGGTGGCTTGCATGGTATTTCGTAGATGCAGATGTACATATTTTTGCTGTGGCTGCTGACAATTATGAAGTTACTATGCTGAGTAAAAATCACATGTATACTCATGATTATCGCATAAATTACATATTCCGCGCCGCAAACCCAAGTCATAACTATGCTTTAATTTACGCGAAAATGTTTGAAATATAATTCTTGCATCATTTACTTTTTGTTATTTCCACCATATACACAAATATATTTAAGTGAAGAGCATTCAAAGATTTGTTTTTCAACTAACCGCAAAAATTATTAGAAATCTGCCCCCACTGACTCACGATTATCTCTCTAGCCACCTTAACATGGTCAAATCACGAAGCACGCCCCTATTATATATGCCTGTGACTTGGAAACCAATTCACCTTCTTTTTTCGTGTTCCTAGAGACTAGTGCGCGGAAGCGAGCCGAGATAGTAAAAGAAAGGTGCCTCTTTGCTCTGATTAGGCCACACCTCGAATACGCTGCGATCATTTGGGACCCTAGAATGAATGATTTAAACATAAAAAATGTATAAAATACAAAGGAAAGCTGCGCGCTTTGTTAAAAACTTCTACGAGCAAACATTATTTTGCTCAGATTTTAGAGGGATTAGGTTGGGAGGCGTTACAGACACGGAGGCTACTAGCCAGGCTTAGTTTTCCTGAGAAATTCAGGTCAGGTGTGCTTCAGAGCGACACAGAGAATATTATTTGGACGCCGCACTACATCCCAGGTCCGAGAGATGCGATAGAATAAGCAAGATACATTGGCGATCAGATAGGTACTAAAATTCGTTCTTTCAGCGCACAATGAGCGACCATAGTAAAATTGAGCTCCTTTCAGAACACACTCATGATACACTTCACCATTGCTCCTTCCAAAACTTTATCCGTAACACCTTTACACGGCTGGTGTCTTAACATCCCCTGCCATATGCCCATGTGGCGGCTCGCAGGGTAGTATGTAGTTGTAGATGTACTGTATGCCCGCGATAGCTCACCCCTTGCCAAACACCCTTGAGGTGGCCTGCAGGGTAATATGCGGATGTATATACTACTCTCCAATGGTAGGTTTAGGAGTAAGAATACTGGTAGGTATTACTCTTCCACAGATGTGCCTAGATCCTTGTCTCAATTTACTATTTCGTTCTTCAGCTGGGCACATATCTACGGAGTACTTTGCAAGCCACCGCTATGGTGCGTGGCACGGGGAGATTCCAAACCAGGCATGCAGCACTTGTCCCAGTTCAAATCATGATCTCACACGTTCCCCCGGCCATGGACGCAGACTAAGTAGCACTCAGGAGAACAATGCGCGGCCAACCCAGAAACTACTAGTAGTAGTGCTACATAGGCGATCATGCTAACATGTAGTACACTTATTAAGATATAATTAATGGTTGGTAATATAAATGCGATTGATAAATAGTACCAAAAGATCCTAAATCATACATAAAGCTAAATCATGCCCGTCATTTCTTGCGGGTTAGTTGTTAAAATGATGATGCGTATGTCTCACCTCACGTCAATCCATCCATAACGTTAATTATCTCTCTTTCCCCACCACGCTGCCAAAGCATCCTCCCCTCTCTGAAGGCCTTTATCATCCCCTCGCCACTAAATGGCTGTTCCAGCCACCTCCTCTGCCTTCTTCTAATTTGCTCCAACAATTTCCTCTCCTGCACTCGAAGTGAACTCAATCCACAGTGACATCCATTCGGAATGAAGATTCTGGTGGAAAATTGCCGCCTGGTTTCCGATGCGAACCCAGACCTCCTGAATGGGACGTCCCGGTCACTAACCAACCCGACCCCTTACCCTATATGCCCTTCCTGTTCTTGTTGAGTTCTAATACTACCACGACTTGTTTGAATTACAATAGGAATGGGAAACCCTTTATTATTCAGTGTGCAAGATTGTGTAATAATGTATATGAATATAATATTGAAGACAACTTGGAAATAGACTGTGATTCATTTTAAAATATCAAGCAGGCCAAGAGTAATAGTGCGGGGAGTCCTGACATACGCTCAAGAGTCGATGTTAATGTTGAGATTACCAGCGGAGTTCTTTTCTATATTTATTTTACGAAACGAAGACCACGTACAGCGCTGCACTGAAAATTTACAGAGGCACATTAAAACAATATAAAATAAGACGTGCACGAACAAGCAATTACGAGTTTAATAGAAGAACTAGGATGGGAATTACTATCAGAACGCAGGTTAAAATTTAGGTTAAACCTTTTAAGTAAAATTCGAAACCGATTTGTTCACAGATGACGTTAGATATATATTAAGAACCCCTGCGTATTATGCTAGATTTGATCATATTAACAACATTAGAGAGATAAATTGTCGTACCGATAGATTTAAAATGTCATTTTTCCCGCGTACCATAAGAGAGAACAATAGGCAGCGTAGCAAAGGGATAGGTAGGTGAAATATAGTTAGAGTAGTCTGCAGTGTATGATGCATGTAATAACAACCAATAATCCCTTTCTTATAGTGTAGATACTAACCATCTTGCTGCATGTGACCCTATTATCTAGCATATATCCCTTAAATCTTAAATATCGTAGTTGCATGTCAATAGTGCATGTTTGGTGATCTTCACCCCCTGCCACACACCCTCGTGGTGGCTCGCAGGGTATTACGTAGATGTAGATGAAACATAAACAAAACCAGGATAAAACATTGCTACAAAAATGAAAGAGAGACAGCTAACCATTCTGAAAGAACGCGGGTTGTAAAAGTGTAAGAATAAAGCGAAAACGGTTCAGTGCAGACAGGAAGTGAATTTAAAAGGAAATAGAGGAAAGTGAGTCTTATATCAATGATCATTTGGGAACAGGCCATATGAAGTAGAGACTGTGTTGTAGAGTGGGTCGGCTGGATGAGTTGGCTTACATTTGGAGCGGGATAGTCCTGGCAAAGGAATGTTACATCATGACGGAGATAAAACGCTAAGGGATAATAAATCAAAGGAGAGGAACTCATATCCTACGGCAATCATCAATCCGCAGTTTGACTCACTGGCCGCTCTCCACTCTTCTCTCAGCCAACCATTTCATTCCTTCGTGATTCCTAAATTAGAAATTCCTTATAAGCCGCTTGGTGCATTCCGCCCTTTGTCTTCCACGAAAGTGCGTGGCATTTCTTGTCCCTTCCCTGGCCCTTAAAAGGAAGATCTTACATCACAGAATGCGTCCATTATATCTTTCTCGAAAGGTGTGATTTATTCGCTTTCCTTTACTTTAACTCGAAACACACCCATAATAACTTCACCATTTCACCTCTCAAAATCTCATCCTTTACATCAGGCCAAACCTCGAATACGCTGCGAGTATTTTAGCCCCTGGTCATAAAGATTTAACCCAGTAAATTACTAACATACAAAGAAAAACAGCGCCGTTCGTTAAAAACTGCTATGAGCGTACATATAGTCTCACAACTTTTAGAGGGATTAAGATGAGAGCCCCTAAAGACTCGGAGGATACAGGCTAGGCTTAGGTTGCTTGATAACTTCAGAACTGATGTTTTCCAGAGCGACACAGAGAATATTATCATGACACCTCACGACATCTAGGTCTGACAGATGCGATGAAATAAGAGAGATACTGCCGAACAGATACATAGGTACAAAAACTCGTTCTTTCCGCGCACAATTAACGGTCACAATAAAAACTGAACTTCACTAAATACACTCCTATATTACATGTCACCATTTCACCTCCCAAAAACTTACATCTTTGCACGGCTGTTGACCTAACACCCCCTGCCACACGCCCATGCGGCGGCTCACAGGGTATTATGTAGATGTAGATGTTTACACGGCTGGCGTCCTAACGCCCCACCTTACGCCCTTGTAGCAGCTCTCCACTATAATGTGGATGTAGATGGGATTTTCCTAAAAATCAAGAAACATATCGCTTAGTACCTTTGAATGACAAAGATTACCGTGGCAATTGCAGTTGCATTCATCAGACTGTCATTTTAAGTCAAACATGTATAGTGGACGTCGAACATTGACGGATGTTGTCATTGACAGTTATATTAGAATGCTAGAAACTTCTTGGTTTATAGGGGTATTACATATATTTCTAAAATTCATTCAATGTAATGTACACATAACGTGTTTTGTGCGAGTCGAGTGCAGCGGAGAGCAGCTAGCTCAGTACGAAGTTGTTGCAATAAACTGAGAAGTGTGACCGTAGAGTTCAATAAATTAAGGTGAAAATATTCATCAGATCGAGTGGAAAGGTATCTCTTGAATCTTTTGTATGAGTTAGAAGTATTTGGACACTTTCGATATATTTTGATACGACCTACATATTTAGGTAGAACCAATCACCAGCATAGGATGAATAAAATATTTAGCAGAACGGATAGATTAAAAATAGTGTGATTTTTTCCACAGAAGATACGATCATAACAGTTGCCATAGACCATTTACATGAAATCATCTATATTGCTCTTTAGTTAGTTGTTGACTTGGTGCACATTATTAATTATCATAATGCTAACATGGAACCACATGAAACGTCCCGCATGATTTGATTTTCTGCATGAATTTGAAAGTATGCCCATGACATAACGGTACTGATAATACTAATGAAAATTGGTATAATAGATTATGTATTGAATGATCCCGTGCTCGCTAGCTTTACGCTAGGCTCGTTTCAGATTTATCCGCGCATTTTTCCCCTGAATGCTTTTAGGTCCGCAGTGAGCGGGCTGAAGACAGTGAGTTGTTCATCCTTGGGCCGAATATCGTACGCCTGGTGTGAAATCACTCCCTGCCATGTATCTCATAGGTGGCTTGCACGGAACTTCATTGTTAGTCATATAGTTCTATTCATTAAATATGGCGCCACCGAAACGCCGTCCGAGGCAATATTAAATGTTGCATTTTTTCTGCCACTACTCTCTTATTCTCCTCGTTTTAATTCTCACTTTTTCGTGTTCATACAGCTGAATCATTGACAGTATTGAAGTCTAAACAGCTTTATTATGTCTTTAAATTTTTCTAATCTATTTTTTCTCCTTTCTTCCATTTAGTTTTTGGCGGAAGTCATGTATCTACGGTATTGAAGTTACAACGAAGAGTACACACAAGAATTCTCATAATGTACCGTAGTTCGCTGCGCAAATTTCTCCGCTGTTTTCTGAGACATGGTACGTATGAATATTTCCATGGATAAATTTTGGATGTTGTACTTTCCAAAAAGTGGTGAAATCTCAGTTACTATGAACAGCGGTGACACAATTTAAATATGTAATAAGGTACGAATGGACATTAAGTCCTTTTCGGTGTTCCCAATACCCGCGTAAAAATTACAATATACCTGGCGGGGAATGGGAAGTATTACAGTAACGACACTGTCAGAAATAGTCATGGCTTGCCTACAAACACATTTTATAATCAAAATCAGCTTTTCCTATCAATACTTTCATTATTTAGCTCGTCATATTCATTGTCACAATAAGAATTATTAATTTAGGTTAAATTATAATAATGTACCGATTCAGCTATTTTTATCTTCCCCTCCAAGTATGTGCGTCAGCACGAACTTAATGTAGCTTCGCTACTAGTGCCACAAGTAACGTGTTTTACTCATTGATGTGTTTTACTGTGTTTTACTCATGTGTTTTACTCATTGATGATAAAAGATATGTTTGAATGTTAGAGATTTCCTCAAGATGCAAATGTCATTTGACCATAAATCATATTTTTAAGGTAAGAATTTGTTGCGCGCTGTTCAACATGAATTACCTCAGTCTCTCACTCATCTCCATCACCTCCAAAATAATTGGTATAACTTTTTTTTTAGCCGTGGTTCAGTTACGCTCGGTAGCCATTCTGATGATGTCGGCTGTACGATGAAGCCGATCGTTCCGAATTAAAATCGTACGAAGCCGGCAGAGTTTTTATTAAAGTTCCCTAACGTAAGGTTTCACAAAATGGAGCTTGATGCCATTGAATTGGAACACTCATGTCACACATAGTTCTTCAGGGTACATTGTTTCTCTAATTCAGTCAAAAACCAGAACCAGGCAGAAGTTCGTGGCGCAATAGTACCGCCCCAAAAGTTCCTGGCGCTACGCTGTGGACTTGTTGGACATCGGTGACGGATCATTAAAAACGCTTCTAAAAGATAGAGGAAGGTTGCTTAGTGTTGATGCTAATAAAATCTTTCCTTTCGCTGCCAACTCAAGCGCTTCAAGATGTGAGGTGACTCACAAGTACCTGCCGTCCCGTTTCGACTGATTTAGCGATGAGATGTCAAAATATGGCCTTACTAAAGTCGTAACGATAGGTGATTTCAATCACTTGTCCTGCGTGTGTGGCCCTTGAGTTTTATCACGACGAGCTTCGGTTCCCTGTCTCACTCTATCTCGTTGTCTTCAAGACTATATCATCACCACGAATTCACTCTACAAATGCCAATTTTTATTACAACTTATTTTATTTACAATTTACTCCTCCCAAATAAAAAGGAGTGAAATACAATCATCATTTTGCTCCTCCCAAATTCATCTTTCGAAAGGCATACGACCATTTCGGATATAAAGTACACATAACTTGATGCATCGTCACAGTTTTCCCTCCCCCCCCACCATTTCAAAAGATCAAGCATAAAGTACCTAATGTGATGAATTTCTGCCATCTCTTTGTATTTCGCACCCCAACCCCCGCAGGCAGATTTCCTCCTCCAGCAGCTTACTCCTCCGTATCAGTTCCTTCCGGTCCCCTCAACTCCTTTCATCCTTCTCACCACGGTCATAGAGAAGTAAGCTTCTCACTACGTGTCCCATCTCACTCCACTCGAAACAAGAGTATTCTTTGCACACCTCAGTTTCACTACTTCATTTCCGAACGATATCAATTCCACCGTATATCATCACTTTTCTACTCCCTGTCCAACAAGTATTCTTCTCTTGAACACTTCTCTCCTTACAAGACCTTCCCCAACTCCTTCAAACGCTGCCATTTAGATATATCGCGTGGTTTGTTACCTGTTTGTTACTTGGATTTTATGTTTTGTTACCTTCATCTTTAGTCATACATCCATTGGTCGTTCAATTCTAGGATTGGTTGACTGCAGCCCTCCACCCCTCCCTATTTTATGCTCTTTCCTTCACCTCCAGGTATCTTTGCCTATTTACTATCCTCTTTATTTGGTCCATGAACTTGTTCCTTGGAGGGCTCTTTCTTTTCTTTCTCTTCTTGTTTTCTTCCTCTCGAGGCTTTTCCCTCTTTTTGCCCTCAATTATGTTCTTCACAAATCCAATGTGTCTCGGGGTGTGTCCTATCCCTCTAGTTCTTTTCTGTATGGTGTTCCAGTTGGTTCTTTCCTCTTCTACTCTTATGAACACTTCATCATTTCTTATTTTGTCCGTCCATTTTATCTTCAGCATCCTCCTCCAGCACCAGGTTTCGTGGGCTTCTAGTCTTTTCTGGTCAACTTTTTCAATGGTCCATGCTTCCGATCTGTAGACTGTTACGCTCCTCACGAATGTTTTCACATACTGTTTCCTAGTTTGTCGTCCTATCATCTTTGAGCACAGCAGTGGACTCTCCTCCTCTCCTCGCATTGATAAATCAATTCAATTATCTATGTTCAACTAAAAAAAATAGTTATACGTAGTATACTTGAATTAATTTATTAATTCGAATATGCGCTATGCTAAAGGCTCAGCGGATGCTAGTGTGGTAAAGAAAATTAAATATAATGAATATACGATTCCCAGCTTGTGCCCGATGAGTTTGGTGGATGTTGAAATCGGTAGTGTGGCATTGGAAGTCCGAAACTCACTCCGTAAAAGGATTTCTGCCCCTAAGAAAACCTTATCCGTGACGAATGTTGATGCCGTTTCGCTTCAAAATATTTAAGTTTACGATTTTTCGAGATACCCATTTCTAATTAGTCGCCGTCTGAGTTTCGCCCTCGCAGATGACTCAGCGAAGGGCACTGGACCGCAGCCCCTCATGAGTAGACTCGGGACTCACATCATCACCGAACTCTCCTCCCATTCCCACCCCATTCCGCCTCCCCCCCCCCTCCCGCCCTAAGCACCCACGACTCCGAAGGACACTCGGTCGCCGACCCTTCGAATGGAAGAAGGACATTTCTCGGACCTCCAAGAGCTCGAATACCGGGTCCTCCTTTTCACATCCTCCCTGGTAAATCAAAGAAATGTTACACATATCCTAGAACCCCTTTATTGCAACGCTAAAAGCAAGGTTTATATCATGGTATGCTTTGTAAGCACATCTCGGCCTCTTAAACCAGTATTGGTCTACCAGGGCCTCGATGACCGGTCATTGTTCCAGCAAATTGGTGTAAACTTCTGTTTTTTATCAGGCCCTCACAAAACCCTCTCCTAATTTCATATTGCGTGCTCTTGGTACTTGTTACATCGGAGTACATTCTACTCTGCCCTCGAGTTCATATGACCTATTCTACCCATCCCAATGTGCTCGAACGTTTTTTTATAAAAAAACTAGCTGTGCCCCTCGTGAGTTGCAATCCCTCTTTTTTTCTAAGTAGACACACATATAATACGAAGACACATTTATGTGAACAAAATAAATGAAAGGCAATTGTTTTGTTGTATTTAATTAAATATGAAAACATTTATCAAAGTGCTTTGGGATATATTATATCTTTCGTCTTACCGCCCTAAGCGGAATAAATTTTTCGGCTGTCCCACTCGTGAGCATGCAACATACAATTGACCATGTGAAAAACATGGATTTTCCAGATTTAATCCACACACTTGAAGCGATTGACCACAGGGATTCGTAACGCACAAATAATGGCACGAGTTTCCATTCCATTCCTATGCTGCGGATTCCAAGTAAATAAAATATTCTATTGTTGATGTAATGCAAAAATTTAAGATTTGCGAGCTTAAGAATCCAATTTTAGGAAAAAGCGAAGGAAAAACGATGCAAGAATTAAAAAAAGCAAACAAAGAGACCACTGCACCAAATCTCATTCTACGTACAAATAAATCACGTACCTTTTAACACAAAGTATGTCTATTTGATATGATTCTGATGCACACGATATTATGTTGATATTATTGAGTGATATTATTGAGCAACTTCGTTGCTCGCTTGTCATTCCTAGCTTGTTTGAGAAGTTCCTGTGCCAACTCTCATTTGTTGAAACGACTTGCGTTCCACCTATTGTACAATGGATTTAATAACTCATAAACCTTTGCGGGTGCGCACAGAACAACTGAATGGTACTGGAACGCATAGAAGGCGAACAAACAAATATTCATTTTTATACATTAGATGTATTTTACTTAGTAGCTTTCAAAGGATACCAACATAATGACAATACCATATTTAAAGGGAACGTAAATTATTGATTGGAATGCATAAACTCGTAATATTTGAGCATATTGTTGTATCTCAATAGCGTACCAATAGTTTTGCTACAATATTGGATCCATTCCTCTCCTGTGTACATTTTATCGAAAGCAGACTAACGACCTGTTCTCAATTAACACTTGATATAATCTCAGGTGAAATTGATATCCCTTTCTTATTATGTAGATACTAACCACCTAGCTGCATGTGACCCTGTTGTCTAGCATGCCTCCCTTAAATATCCTACTTGCATGGCAATAGTGCATGTTTGGTGATCTTCACCCCCTGCCACACACCCTCGTGGTGGCTTGCAGGGTATTACGTAGATGTAGATGATAGCATGTCAAAGTAATTTTACTCTTTTGTGTTATTCCATAATGAGTTCATATTAGAATTCCGACTCTCTTCATGTTAAATTTCAGACCATAGGCACGGTAAAGGTACTATTTCTCTTAGTTATTTCGACAAGTTTAAATTAAACATTTATCCTAATGGTTAATGAAAGCAATCATCATTCATTGGCCATGAAAATTCGTGTGACATTGTTAAAAGTAAAACCTTCGCAACAGTGGCAAGTTACGAAGGCTCAAAATCAAAGGTATGGAACTTGAAGTTTTCGGGAAAATCTGGAATGTTCTCTATTCCTGGGCAAAAAGATAAACCATGGTCACTCCTAGGAGAGTAAAATAACACGGTATACAGGATTATATTACGACTCGGATGGATACGGGCGGGCGGGCGACGCAACTAGGATAATAGCAACCTATCGGTTCTCACTAGTGATGAGCAGCTTCGTTCCTTTCTCGGACTTGTTCCTTTTGTTCTCGTTCACTAAAATGAACGAGTTAAATGATTCGTTACATTCGCTCCTTTTTTTAAATTGCCCCTCTTTTCTAATGCACTTTTTTCACTTCAACACGTCGGCAATGCACCATTTAGCCTGTTTTTTTAAATTCAATATTTTCCTGAAGGGCACTATGTAATCGTGATAGCCTTTTCCATCCAACATTATTGGCCCTCTGAATTAAAACATTAGGCACCATAATATCCACATTTTTTTACACATGCTTTATGTTTTTTGAGTGTCTAATGTCTTTTCTGAATCGTGCTAAACGCTGGAATCACGATTAAACCTGGTTTTTGGTTCCGTTCATTTAAATTTAAATTGAACAATAAAATTTTAGCTGATGCTTTTTCTCAGTATTGAGCAGCTTTGTTTCGTGCACTTTCGTTCCCCCTCTCCCATTGGTGTTAACTTTTTCAATGTCAAACGTCGAAAACATCAGGTGAATGTAGATATTATAGATGTATACTGATTTAAAGGCATAAAATAGAAAAATTAAGAGCACTTTCATTAACCATATGTCTGCAGCAAATATAACATAATATTGAATAGATAAATGGTATTATTTGAAGAGGATTACTTAGAAATATTTTAAAAATTATTTTCATTATTGACCATCCGTTCAATGTTTCAGCGTCAAACGTGGTACAAAATATAATAATATCATAATCAGCTGCAGTTTGAAATCCATGGATCTTTAATACTTTTTATCAATAAACAGGGCATTAGTAAGGCTATTGAATAAAGAGTGATTGTCGTCACGACAGGGTGCTTGTAATGATCTGTCTTTACTGAATCCTCTTCGTTTGAAGTGTAGATCCAAAAAAGTGGCTCCCCAATAAATTGCGTTATTATTGACTAAACCCAGGCGCATTATCACTTCCTGTTCCATCACTACATACAATTTAAAAAGGGGGAAGAGTTCTACTGTGGCACAGCCAACATCCCAGACAAATGCTTCTGTAGGATATCTGTAGTGTGTTAGGTCTTTTAACGTATCGAAGCAAGTTAGAAGTTGAACCACCTTTAAGAGACAGCAAGACAGAACAGAAATTGCATTTTACATTCTCATGTCCTCCTCCTTTAAACATTTTCCATATGTCACTTCTTTTTCTTTCCATTTTTCCAAAGGATTCTTCAAATCCTTCCCGAAAGGATTTGAGTATTAAATCCACAAAAATAATTTGCTCGTATCAGTATCCGAAGAGGTAAATATTTAATATTCACGATGATGAATGCCGTACGTAGCCAAAGCAAGCACGCCGAAAACTCACGAACTTGCTCAACACTGTGAAGCGTGAGGAGAACCATACAGAGAAAAGAAGAGGCAACTGACCTAATTTTAAGGAGTGCAATCAAAAACAGCTTTTGTTTACTCTTTCATTCCGACGCCGAGTAATTATTTTTCCCTTCCTATCGGACCTCCTTACCCAAGAAAGACTCCATTGTGGGGCCGAAAGACGCGTTATTGCGTGGGCCTCCCAAAAACTTATCTCGGACATCTCCGATATAGACACCTCACAGTGTGCTGGATTGAGGGCAAAAGCTCCTCAACCAGAAAAGTGATTCAAGTTGGATGGTAAAGTTTAAAGAGAAGGTACAACAATTAAGAAAAATGAGACACAAGTTGAATTGTCAATGAAAGTATTTAATATAGAGTAGGCGATAATGTAGTAAAAACACTTACCTCGGCCAGTTTTGATTTTTTTCCGACAATGCGGGCAACAAAACGCAATAGTAGCGAGGGCCAGAGGTTCTTATACGCAAATAAATCTTCAAAAGCAACACCATAGTTAGCAATTAAAAATCGCTACTCCCTTATAAAGTGAAAAGAACTTCTCTTCAGAAGACATATAAATTAAGGTTGAACGGCAGAAAATCAAGGGAAATGCTTAAATTGAACTTTTAGATGGGAAACATCAATCCTAGCAATTTGAAGTTTTACCACTGATGCATCGCATAACTTCTGATATATCGTGGGGAACACACATACAAAACAGAAGCGGCACCGCATCAAAGAAACTAGGTTTTGTCAAGCGTATAATAGGATGGTCCTCGGTTGAAAAAGTAAAAGAAAGATGCTACTTCGCTCTGGTTAGGCCACACCTCGAATACACCGCGAACATTTGGGACCTGGCCATAAAGATTTAACCAAAAAATTAATAAATTACAAAGAAAAGCTGCACGTTTTGATAGATACTGCTACGAGCGAACATATAGTGTTTAACAGCTCTTAGGGGAGCCCGTAAAGACTTGGTGGCTACACGCTAGGTTTTGCTAGCTCAAGAAATTCAGAACTGGTGTTTCTCAGAGCGACTCAGAGAACATTATCATGACAACACACTACATCTTTAGGTCTGATAGAGGCAATAGAATAAGAGAGGTACATTGACGAACAGATAGGTAGAAAAACTCGTTCTTTCCGCACCCAATAAGCGACCAAAATAAAAACTGAGCTCCACTCAATACACACCCATAATTCACGTCACCATTTCACCTCCCAAAACCTTATCTCTCACATCTTTACATGACTCGTGTCCTAACACCCCCTTGCCGCTCGCCCATGCGGCGGCTTGCTTGCTACAGGGTAGTATGTAGTAGACGTTGAATAAAATAATGGTGTGCTCCCGGGTATTTCCTGTTTAATGCTGAAAGTTGCTGTTGGCTTTTTTTCCAAACTTTTGGTTATTTCACCGAATTAATTTCCAAACCTTATATTAAATGGAGTATATTTTAATTATAAGCCAAAACCGATATTTGTTCAATTATTCAACATTTACTTTACAAAGTACGGTCATTCGATATAATTCATTGTGACACTTGTTTTATTCCATCCTCATCTTCCTAGTATCGTCATTTCTTCCCTGATTGTAGGTTGAGTTCGCTCGCTCTTTGTTTCATTTCGTTTGTTTGATTCCTTTAATCCCACTCATTCCTTTCTGTCCTTCAAAACCTTTCATTCTATTTGGTCCTTTAAGTTCTCTTGGTCCTTTCGTTCCATTTGGTCCTTTGAATTCACTCGGTCCTTAGAGTATTCTTGTTCCTTTCGGTCCTTTCGTTCATTTCGGTCTTTCCAGTCCTCTCGGTCCTTTAGTTCCTTTGGAACGATATGATTATCATAGACGGATTCGTTCCATCTCGTTCCTTCTGTGGATTCGTTCCAAAGGAACCAATTGTTCCGAAAGGGCACATCACTAGTCCTCAGCGATTATTCGCATCGACTCAACGACATCGACGATTTCATCGACTCGACGACGCCGATGAACTCATCGTCTCATCACCGTCGGTGATGGATGGCATTCATCATCATCGACGCGGTTCATTGTATCTGGATGACCAAAGTTATCGTCGATGATTGCGATTAATCGATTGACTGAACAAACCTATATTCAACACTCGGGCGGTCGGCGGGGGTACCGAGCGGAGATAAGAGGGAAACGGAAGGGTAAGGGAACGCTAGATTGATTTGTGGTCCAAAACGAATATGCTCCTGCCAGGGACCGCTGGATGGATGCGAATTGAGAACAGAAGATCTCAACTGTCCATCACGATGGTTGAAAGAGAACTATGTAAGGGTTTATCCCTAATATACGCTATGAGAAACCTTTTCCCTTTTTGGCGAATAGCAAGGAGAACGAGAGAAGTGAATATGATTGCCGCGGGAGTTCATCGCATGAATCAATGACTCCCAACCTTCGAGACATGACGAGGTATATTTCTTCCTAAAATATTCTTTGAGTGGTACCCGAGTCACGGCTTTCTGTTTCGTTGCACAAAGGCTGTATCGGGAATGTGATTAGCACGAGACCCTCCGAAGTTGTGGAGCCTGAAGAAAAATAAAAACATTTCTGGATTTCTAATACCTTAAACTTTAATGAAAGTTCCACTTCGACCGTTTTTTTAGTCAAAAGCAAATACTGAATTTTCCTTGTTCGATTGCATTGCTTAATAAAAATGTAACGATTTCACTGATGCAAAGTCATAGCCATTAGAAAATGAGATTAAGATTAAAACATATGCACATTACTGGACGAATATATGGGTTTAATAAACCCTTTTGATGAACCAACTGGTGCACCATTTTCATTCATCTAACGCCCATAGATTTCAGTTTTCAGACACCTTAAGTTATTTGTTAGTAACATAAGAAATGCTATACAGATGATTCCACTATTAAATATCTCCAATAACGTTTTATTCATAATCTGGTTCTATACAAAAAATAGTATGTCCTTCAATTAACATAAATACTCATATCATGTTGTAGCGCATTTTTTTCGTCAAATGAACTTGAAATTATATGGTTTTCTATCCAACAATGGGTGAAGCATTAGGAATATTACTGAAGCATTAAGTCCGTGTATCATTGAAACATTACATTTCATGCCTTAGTTATGCATTCCGTTAGCTAAGGCTTTTCGTCAGTGGAGGCAATTGTTTTTAAGTATTACAATCGAAAAAGAGGAATTCATTATTTAGATGTCTCTCTGGTGTTCCACCGGGTAAGAAGATAGAACACCCGAGAAACATTTATCCAGCAGATACGTCGGAAAAATCTGTCAATTCATTATTTGTTTTGACATATTGAGTAGCGTTTGAAGGCTCGTAATTTTACTAGAATTAGATTCCCAAGGAGAATTCTCTTCTTAGATCTTTTTTGCGAAAATGGAATAGAAATTAGAAAGAGGAGCACTATTTTCCAAATATGAGTAGTCCAATTTTGTGTTTGACACCATGTTATTGGAGATCAATTTGCGAACAAAATTCCGTTGAAAGGTATGACTTAACTGTTCGTGACAAACAAAGGTCATATATTTTATGTTTGGCTTGAATAAGTATGTAATGACATTCAAGTCATTTCACCTTATGATTAAGGTGAATTAATCGATTCCTAAGCCACGTATTTTTTAAGTTGCCTTCAAAAAATGGCGCCAAATCTGTGCAAACCTGCGAAGGATTCCTTTTTGCACAATCAAAGAAAAAATAAGAAAATTTGCCCACCACAAGTTGCTATTAACTCAGTGGCGTAACAAGAGAAGGTGGTAAGGGTGCATGCTACCCCCCCCCCTCTAGAATGTTGCAGAAGGCGCTGAATTGTATCAAGAAGGATATGACACCTTCATTTAGTACTCTACCCCCATTGTAAGCGGCTTCGGTTCTAGAGAAAGATGGACAGTAGAGCGAAAAATCGCAATTCCGAGTTTGATAATAACAAAATGTAGCAATTTCGGAGGAATTTGTTGAAATTGAAGGAGTGGAAAAAACCCCTCTCTTTCTTACCCAGCATACGACGTTGTTACGTCACCATTCATTCAAAAAGGGCACGGTAAACAGGGGTGAAGCCGTAACAGTTTTTGAGGTTGTTAGGTGTCCTGTACTCACCTTTCTCATTTTCATCCTTGAAATATTTACTAATGAAACTTAAACCATCGATTAGTCTTTTCACGTTTCAAATTTTATTCAATCCAACCATAATAATTTCAGAAAAAAATTGTCAACTTTATAATACCTTTGCCCCGCGTGGTGAGGTGAAGAAGGCACACCAATTTTCTGACCACCGACCGTAGTTTCGACAAACTTATTCCACTAGTATGGTACAATTTAAATTTTTGTGTACATGATACGTCACACTTTTGTGAGATAATATATTTTAAACATGGAACGTTTTGTTCCAACGTAAATAGGCTCATAAAAATGATTTAATGTATGTTGGTAATGGCAATAGTTTGTCAAAACCTAGGGTAGTGTAATACAACTGCTTGGAAATTTACAAAGTTTCCTTCGATTTTTCATAATGTCATCAATTTTTTATTTCCTTGAAACATCGCCCGATCCGTTAAACTTAGATGCACCATTTTCACCCCTCTATCTGCACTTTTCAGAAATTTTAGAAAATAAAAAAGTTGTAAAACATTAATTACTTTTTTCAATGGGTCATCACCCTCAAATAATTTCTTGAACATGGAAAAACCCTTACTTGGCAATATTATCAACCAGGACGGCACAAGAGACCACTGAGATTTGGCGTTAATTTAGTGAATAAATGATGTCAGTGAAAACAAAGATGGCGTAACTAACTGGAGCTGAATCGCGGAATAGTAGTTAGAGCAAAGTGTGGTAATGGGTAAACGGGGAACTTTTGAGGTGAAGGGCCTCATATTTCGACCATTTTTGGTCCGGTGGGGCCCGGATCCGTTGACGAACCTCCGCCAGACCACACGACGTTTACCCTAAAAAGGAATCCAGTGGACACCCTATCCCAAATATTTGGGCAATGGGCTCCGCTGGCTCTCAAAAGATGTGTGGGAAGTCTTCGCGTAAGCGAGACTGGCGGTGACTCGTCTAACGTTGCTGGGGAAACTCAACAGATACGAGGAGTAGGGGGAGGCGGGGCCCGTTGTCGTCCTTTTGACGGCAATCCGCCTAATGGTGTCGGCCTCCTAGTGGCTGTATTTCGCTAACCCGCAGGATGTAAGAGGAAGCTTGAGCTTGAAGCGGATCCGCGGGGGGTAACCCCCTAATCAGCTGTCTGGTAATGCCAACAAGTGTCCAGTACATGGACCAACCGATTTCGTCCACCATTCTCCTCCGTTGGTCCGTCAAATCCTTCCGCATTTGTAGTTCTCGTGTTTTTTTCAGCTTCTCCGCCCTCACCCAGGTCTTTGACTACACCCAATTTGTTGTACACAAATCATTACCAGCTAACATAACCCCGGTAGAGGAAAAAAGTCTCTGTAACGCTGGAAATAGAGGACATTACCTTGGTTCTTAGTCAGATGGGTCACTTTTAAAAAATGAAGAAACTTTGCATTGAGCATCCATACAGTTCCCTTCGGAGAATCCTTGAAAAGATCCAGGGGGGGAAACGCCCCAACTGTTGACCACTAGTAGTAGTATGTGGGCCTATATCTAAATGCATCGAGCTCCAAATGGTAAAAATGAGTGGAAAATGTCCAGTGGACTTGGGAACCAGATTGAGGACAGGCTGAGCGCATTAAAAAATTCTGCTTCCTTTAGTTTTACCTTATACATGTTAGGAATAATTTATGATTTTATTATTATGTCTATCCATGCTCTGTGCGCATAATTGCCTTCTTGGCTTGGAGGATTCCTGCGCTTGATTTGCGATGAACTTCATCCATTCTATTTCATTTAGCATAGAAGGAAGTTCAAGAATTACTCTTGTTTTAACGAGCCTACTTGAAGTATAGCATCCGAGTACTATTAAACCTGATAAAAATGAATCACTTTCCATATATACCATTTCACGAGCCCCAATCCTAATCCTTGCCTCAAAATAATGGGTTCCATGCTCATTGTCCTTAACTGATACGCAGTCGGGAGTGTTCCAATTTGATCACTTGAGGTAGAGCTTGTTTTCGGCAGAACCAGCAAGATAACAGCATTTCAGCTTTAACTCAGTATTGATTACCATTTGTCATTCAATCGTAAAATTGGTTGGCTAGACCTCCAGATCAATTTGTCAGATGAACAAGGGAAAGCATATGATTTGAAACTTAACTTCATTGAACCAAGTTATCAGCATTGATAAGATATAAAATTTCATTTGCAACTAAACTAAATGAACAGCTGCTTCCCATATCACCTCAAAAATAAGTGGTATCTGTCGACCAGGCATGTGTAGGTCGCTATGTTTCAAACAACCTCTACTCTATGAGATCCATTCCTGACCTCTTAAAAAGTAAGAGCTTACTTCTCTCGTAGCTGGCGCGGGTTAATTCACGGATTTTATTAAGTTCACTGGTTACTGACTGTGAGAATTTGGGCACTGACGCGGTATAATTTAATCCTTGTTGTGCATAGAATCAATCAATATTGGTCCTTGAGTGTGCCACCTTGTTTTGTCCTGTTGACGTATCCTTCGGCTCCACGTGGCGCCAGATGTTGACCCATCTTAGCCATGCACTCCGGCACAAAGCAATGGCAGTTAGGAAGGAAGGAGGGCAGGAAATTGAAAGGAGGGTAAGAAAGACTCATGGAACTGAATGAACCCATCGGAAGAGGAGTGCAAGGGACATTATGACATAATTTTTGGGGTTTAATATATTCAGCCCTAAAAGTTTTAACCAAAGAGGGGGATTTCAATGAAGTGATGAAAATTAGGCACACATTTTCCTTTCGCGTATATCCGCGGAGCCGCAAATTCCCATGTATTTTTACCATATATTTTTAGTATCTTAACCTTCTTCAGAAATATACTGTCATATTCACTGCTATCTCTCATATACTGAGAGATGTCAAGAACACCGATCCATGAGTCTAGTGTCATTTGCATCAAAAATACACGAATAATAAGCCGAAGAATGGAAAGGAAAATTATAGACAACCTCTCGGAAAACCATTTTGTATTTTGGAATAGCAGGGATACCAGAGAGACCATACTCTGCCTGATAGTCATAGAGAAAAAATACATATGAACAAGCTATTTTATGTTACATTCCTGGACCTGTAGAAAGCCTTCGACAGTGTTGAGTTGACAATGTTCAAATAAGATGTTCAAGCTGCTGGAGAACTGTGGAATGGATTTCGACGACAGAAGAATAATGTACCAACTATACAGGAAACAAGTCGTCACAATATGAATGAGAGAAAAAAGTCAGATAGAAGCTAAAATTATCAAAGTAGTAAGTCAAGCATGCAACCTCTCTCCAGCACTGTTCAACATGTACTTGGAGGATGCCTTAAGAGAAGCACAAGAAATTTCATTTGTGTAAATAAGATAACCGGAGAAGATATAAACACGCTCCGCTTTGCAGATGATAGCAGTCATAGCTGGAAATCGCGATGATCTTCAAAGGTCACTTAACGTAATGGACCAAGTTCTCCAAGAATACTACATGAAAATAAATGAAACGAAGATTAAAATCCTAGTATGCGGAAGAGAGGAACTTAATATATTACTCATCCTGAGAGGAGAGAAATTCGAGCAAGTGGATTCCTTCACCTATCACTTATGTACCATCACGTGGAATGGGAGAAGTAAAGCGGGCACGAAGCCTAGAACAGCCCAAGATAAGGCGTTCATGGGAAAATGACAACTGCTGTGCTAAAAGAAGATTGGACTACAAACCAGGAAACAGTATGTAAAGGCGTTTTTGAGGAGCGTGGCACTCTATGGATCGGAGGGATGGACCATTGGAAAAACTGACCGGAATAGACTACAGAGTTGGTGTACTGTACTGAACTGGTGTTGTACTGGTAAAGTTTACAGAAGAATGGAAGAGGAAAGGACCAAATGGAACTCCATACAGAAAAGAAGAACCAGATGGATTGGACACACCCTGATACACAATGGGTTTGTGGAGAACATATTTAAACGCAAAATTGAGGGAAAAGTTCCCAGATAATTAGATCATGGACAAAATAAAGTGGAAAGTACATAGGAAGAAAAAACACGAGGTAAGGGAAAGGTATATGGACATTGACTTATATTATAATTTATACATATAACCAGTTAAAATCTCGTTAAATGTTATTATTTGCACTTATTTAATTTAATATTATTTAGTTAGGTTGAATCCATAAACGCAGGTCTTATTTCTCGCCTCCTTCATCAGTGCTTCAAACCCTGCATAGCTCACTTGCGTAACATCACCTGTCCTCCCCCCCCCCCATCTTTAGCGTCCTAGAAATGAAAGTCAGTTACCACCCGCGGTCAGCCCCTCAGCCCTTCCCTGCAGGAAGTAATCCGCTAGGCCTATCTGCGTTTTGTAATACAGGGTTTTGAGATTAGGATGACTTCCATTAGGTCTGCTCTTAAGCTCCTCAGGGGCTCACGCGAATGCTAGTCCTTAGGGGCTCGGATTGATGCACTTGTGAGGAAGGTGGACGAGCTCCGTGCCCTGGTGGAGCGTGGTGGCAAGTCCTGGAAGGTCGCGGGGAATGGGGAGGGCCTAACACCCTCCAAACGTGTCAAGGCCCGGGAAACTCAGGCACTGTCACGGGATGGAGGGTGGAGGGACTACCCCAGACTTCCGTGCCTTCAGAGGAGTCTACCTCCGTTGCTTCGGACGTATGAATTGTGGCCTCCAGGCCACCCTCCGAAAACCAGGATTGGCAAGGACAGAGGCTGAAACATCGGAAATAGAACTGGGAGGTGGGTCACCGAGAGGGAAGGGAGGGAATTGTAGTCATAGGTAGTTATAATGTCCGACATATAGCGGCCCTATTGCGTGGTAAGGCCCGGAGCGAAGAAGACGATGTACGGGTCACCCCTTGGTGTATACCGGGAGGAAAGGTGGCGCAGGTGACGAAGGCGATGAAGTCGGCGGTCGGGGGCTCGAACTACTCTAAGTTGTATGTAGTGGCCCATGTAGGGACCAATGACGTTGTGGATCGGGGATCAGAGGAGAATTTGGACTGTGAGAGATCTATGCTCCGAGTTCTGCAGTATTCGCAGCTGCTCTGGAACTTATATGAGGCTCACTTTATGCAGCTAGGTAGTAAGGACGGATCGGCATTCGACGGTTTGGAGCCGAGAGGAAGGCATAAACCGGAGGCTCAGTGATATCTGCGGGAGCGAGGGAGCTGGGTTCTTGGACCTTAGGCCGGTGCTGGATTCGTGTCGAGTGCCAATAAATCGCTCGGGTGTCCATTATACGTACGGGGCATCGCAGAAGGTAACGCGCAGGATATTCGAGCATACCCGTCGAGTTTAGCATAGGCGATAGGCGAGAGAGTAGGTCAGTTAGTGGGAAAGAAATCTGTGCATTTCCAGAAAGTCATATAAGAAAGAGTATTCAGAATTTAGGGCCAAGGAAAAGCTTAATAGATGACAACTTTTTTCTTCACGATGTCCTTTCCTCAGAAAGTTCCGCATTAAAAATTACTTGTTAAGTTATAAGTCTATGGAATACATCACGATATAATATGCTGGGTTGAATGTTTCTTAAGTAACCGCGAACAGAGGGTAGTTCTAGATGGCATTAGTTGACATACAGTTAAAGTCACATCCGGTGTACCCCAGGGAAGTGTCATTGGTCCCTTATTATTCCTTCTGAATATTAATGATATCACCACCGTCGTTACGAGTAAAATTCGCCTTTTCGCGGACGATGCAGTATTGCACATGGATGTTAACGCAGAATCTGATAGACTTGCATTGAAGAACGACCTAGAAACTATAAGCGGATGGTGCGAGACTTGGCAGTTAAAGTAAATTTTAATAAGTGCGTTGTTATGATTTTTTTGGAGGAAGAGTAGCTTAACCAACGAGACGTACACAATTAATCAAGCCGAACTAATAAATGTAGAGTCAGTAAAGTACTTAGGAGTGACCCTTACCCAGGAACTGTCCTGCGGTAAGCATATACGTGAAATTTGCGGACAGGCAAATCGTAAATTAGGATTTATTAAAATAATACTAGGAAAATGTGACGAGAAAGTATGATATGTAGAGCGATGATATTTTTCTCTCGTGAGACCTCGCTTGAAGTACGCCGCTAGAATATGGGACCCTGATGAATTAGGACTAGTTTCAGATATAGATCGCATAGAGCAGAGGGCAGCTAGATTTGTAAAAAAAAATTACGATAAACATAGCAGTATTACTGGATTGTTGATTGATTTAGGATGGCAAAGTCTATCTGTTCGAAGGGAAATATATAGATTCTTTCTCGAAAGTTTGATGTAGACTATTTTTTGCCGGACGTTCAACCTATTTTGCTAGAGCCAAACTATTGTGGTAGGAACGATCAGAGGAATAATATTAAGGAAATAGACTGCAGAACCAATAGATTTAAAATGTCATGTGTTCCACGCACAATAAGGGACCATAATAGTTGCGATGGATTAGTTCTAGGATACTGACTAGGTTAAATAGGTTTTTTCAGTAGTGCTAAATATCTTAACATGAATTATTATCTAACATGATATTAACCTCGCATGCAATCTCCGGCTTTATATACTCTTGCATGTTTTAGTACTTTGTAGCGCTTTTTATTTGTCGCCTTAATAATTCTAACCAGTACTTGTATCTTGAGTAGTGTACTGCATGGTGGCATGTTCTTCTACGTATCACTATCCTGGTTTGTGGTCTGACTGCGTACCGTTGTCCTGACTGCTTTTGGCCTTCGCCTGGCATTCAGGGGAACGTGTGTGGTTCTGATTTGAACTGAGATGAGTGCTACATGTCTGGTGTGGAATCACCCCCTGCCACACACCCTAGTGGTGGCTTGCACGGTGTGTTGTAGATGCAGATGATTTTGTAAAAAGCAAGTTATGATTTGACAGCATTTCCAGAGAAATCTTTTCTAATTAAAAGAACTAGGTACCATTCATAAGCCGTTACCTAGATATATTTCTCGATTACTGACGCGGACGGATGTAGATGAAGGGATGTAGCATTAAATAGGGAAGGGTAGAGGGCAGCAGTCACCCATTCTTAGGATTGAACAACCAAGGATGATGATTCACTGCTATAATCCTTGTTCCACATGCGCCGTTTGCGAGAATGATATTGTCTCGTTACCATGGGGTTGATGACATCATCATAGAAAATGACCAATAATGGTCCCATTACACTTTTCTGGGCACACTATAAGACACTTCTCTTGGTTGTTACTTGGAGGTATAACGTCCAGCTCTGTTGTCGGCTATTCTCCACGAGGTTTCTTTTAACAAAGTCAGACTCAACATCCGAAAGTGTTGATATCCATCAGCCCTCATACTTATGTCAAAAGCACTTTAGTCGACAACGCAATCCAGTATTTATGCGACTTTCATGATGAATTTATAAATGGGGTAATGTACTCAAAAGTCTACTGATATGTCATTAAGTTACAAAGTATCAGGATACAAACCTACAATGTTAAAGTATTAATCACTTTGATTTTTTACAATTAATCACTCATTCTGCTCTACATCTACATCTACGTAATACCCTGCAAGCCACCACGAGGGTGAGTGGCAGGGAGTGAAGATCACCAAACACGCACTATTGCCAAGCAACTAGGATTTTTAAGGGAGACATACTAGGAGAACAGGGTCACATGCACCTAGATGGTTAGTATCTACATTATAAGAAAGGGATTATTGGTTGTTATTACATGCATCATGCACTACAGACTACTCTAAATATATTTCACCTACCTATCCCTTTGCTACGCAGCCTATTGTTCCTTCTTATGGTACGCGGGAAAAATGACATTTGAAATCTATCGGACCGACAATCTATCTCTCTAATCTTGTTAATCTGATCAAACCTAGCATAATTACGCAGGGATTCTTAATATATATCTAACATAATCTGTGAACAAATCGGTTTCGAATTTACTTAAAATGTTTAACCTATATTTTAACCTGCGTTCTGATAGTAATTCCCATCCTAGTTCTTCTATTAAACTCGTAACACTTATACAATTATCATAACGGCCTTTAACAAATCTAGCGGTTCTCCTTTGCATACGCTCTAATTCTTTTATCAAACCTTCCTCGTACGGATCCCATATACTAGCGGTATATTCTAAATAAGGCCTGACAAGTGTAAAATAGCTTCTTTCTCGTACTCTCTCATCGCATTTGCCTAGAACCCTTTTTACGAATCCTAATCTACAGTTTGCTACACTAGTTATTTCCCTGATGTTTTTCCCCATGACATGTCTTCAGTGATGGTGACGCCTAAGTATTTAATAGATTCTACATTAGATATTTTCTTTTCTTTGATGCAATGATTATTCCGGGGAAAGCCATTCTTTTTCCAAAAGTTCATTATCGCGCATTTCTTCAAATTTAATTCTAGCTGCCAAATATCACACCAATCATCAATCGCATCTAAATTCTTAGCTAATGACTGGATGTCCTCTTCATTTCTAATGTTAATATACACTACAGCATCATCGGCAAAAAGACGGAGCTTGCTATTTTTTACTACTGTATTCAAGTCATTTACGTAGAGAAGAAATAAAATTTGACCTATCACGCTTCCCTGGGGAACACCCGATGTAACTTTTACTTTGCGTGAGCTGACACCATCTAATACTACCCTTTGAACGCGTTCATGTAAGAAGTCTCCTATCCAGTCTACTACATTACTGTCTATCCCGTATGATGCTAACTTCGCGAGTAACTTACAGTGGGGAACCTTGTCAAACGCCCTTACACACACTATGTGTAATACACTATCCCGTTTCGATGAAATAACATCATCATCAGGGTTATAATACTCGGTATATTACCTTTTATAATGATGTTATAACATATTGGTTCTTGGTATTGTAACTATGATGATTATGTTTTAAATTCGAAACCGGTGAGTGTGTTAATCATTTCGTGGAATATTAAGAAGTCGTCAACTTGTCAGTAATACTTGTTATATACTTTCTAAAATTTGGCACACTTTTATACTTGAGAGCTCTAGAATATTTGGCAGTTATTATTTTATACTTGATATTTTAACTCTGAATATAACGTTATTAAATATCGCCTGGTATTTTAGCTCTGATGATGCAAATAGAGTTACTCCGCCTTCCATAACATTTTTTTTTAATCGTTCTCAAAAATATTTTTCTTAACAAAATAGAAAAATATTTAACAGAGAAAGAAGCGCTTAGGTGGCCCTTAAAGGTCTCTTGTTTTGGAGCTACCATCATTTGAACCATTCAGTATAGACATACAATCTCACCATTGTGGCTGTTGAGTGCATTTAAGCATTTAAGGTAGTTTGAGCGAAATATCATTTTACCTAAAAATCAATAAATTTGGTCTCATTTTAAAGAAAAATGTATTACCCTTCAATTCGCTTTAACAATTCAACCCCTTACCTCATTACTT
Source organism: Ceriagrion tenellum (assembly GCA_963169105.1). NCBI lineage: Eukaryota > Metazoa > Arthropoda > Insecta > Odonata > Coenagrionidae > Ceriagrion > Ceriagrion tenellum. Next base: position 140,847,684 of record OY720635.1, on the reverse strand, counting down.
TCCGAGATTTTTGCCAGAAAATACCAGCCCCTTTACAAGGGAAATGGTACGTGTAGGCACTTCAGAGGGACCTTTAAAAAAATTAAAAATGAGCCAGTTTTTACACTTAGATCTCGTAAAAAAATCAACAGTGTGTAGTTTGTGTGTTTTCTCAACTATTTTTGAAAATTTATCATATTGTCACCGCATTAAATTCTTCGGGATCACAATAAACCTTCCGTTTTGATGGAGTTTCAAACGTTCCACGTGAAAAAAATGAGTCAAGTTAAAGACTTATTTAGATATTTTCATTTGATTACTTACAATTTCTGTCATGTAAAACTTTATTATTGCGCCATTAATAATTCAAAATTTAATGCGTTTGACTCAAGGCTGGTGAAATTTAAACGTATAATTCGAATATGGTCTCTGTTATGACTAGGGAACTGTCACGCTTGTACTACCTTAAAACAATTTCATTATATAAATATCGATTTCCGGGTAACAGATGACATCACATGTAGTTTGCAAAATAAAAGTTTAATATCACTTATACCAAACAGAATACATGGATTACATCTAAATTTTGCACAATTGATAGCCTATAAATACAAATACGTATATAGTTTGAGCAATGCCGGCATCACTCTAGGATGACGGTGATCTCCCTCCTGCTGAATCATTTCTCCCTTTGTCTGCGCAGATATTCGTTCTCTCCTCTTGCTCCGCCCGCATGTATGTACTCCCTCTCTCTGGTATCTAGCCCTTATTTCTCTCCCCGAGTTCTCTCCTCCTCCATCCCAAGGGCGGCGCGGCGGTCACACACGCGCCTAAATTGAAGAGCCCGGCGAGGACAGTCATGTGGTGTCTGCGAGGCAAGACCTTCGGCGCAGACGTGGGGGAATCGGGGAGGGAGTGTGGGGGTGGGGGGGTTTGAGTGGTTCTAGGTGGGGCGAGTGGGAGGGTAAAAAGTTTCGCGCACAGTCCTGCGGGCGGAATTAATCCGAGGGCACAGCAGGGCACGTGTGGCGCCTGGAGAGATCGGAGAGCAGGGGTGCGGGCGGTGCGGGCTCTCCAGTGCCCCAGTTCGAAGTCTTGAACTCAAACAGGGTTCAGACCGAGTAGCGAATTCAGTACTCCAGCGATGGTGACGACGGAAAAATGGAGGGCCTCATTCAGGAAGCATTTCAGGGGCCTTATTTCGGGGATGTGATCTAACAGCTAAGACAAATCTCAACTTTTAAATGACACTGGTAAAAGTTTCGCGATCGTGACGTGCTAATGACGACATTTTCGTGGATCGAAAATGCCGTGGCCTTCCGGAACGGCGCGTGATGTGCGAGAAATAGGTCGTTAATTTGGGACGTTTTAAATTATACCTAATTTATCCGCAGGGGTGGCTGTACGCTGAAATCGGGGATAGAAGGGGTAAGCGGAAGGAAATGTGTAAGCTCTGTGAACGGGAATAAGGGCGGTAGGAAATGAGCGGATTTCACGCGAGGAATATTCCTAGGAAAAAGATGTTTGGAGGTAAAAAAGAAAGCAAGACCAAAATGGTCCAAACTTATCAAAAAACTTCAATAAATGTGATGAAGAGAGATACTCAGAGAGCGCCAGGAATATCACTGCTCACCTAAAACGATTAGGTAAGCGAAATTTAATCGCGCTATTGACGAATAATAATATTTCCATTTTCCATTCCTTTTAACATCCGCAAATTTTGGATGGATTTCATTTTTTTAAGGGTCGCTTTTTCATTTTTCTATCATGCTATTAATTTATGTTATGGTTTTTGGGCTTGTTTGGCATTTATTATAGATGATAATAATGCTACATCTCCTCATCTAAAAACTGTTTAAGTCAAAACATAAGTGCAATAAAAAATATACCACACAGTGAAATGAGTATTTTTGTTTAGTTTTCAGGAAAATCTAATTAACCTCTTTACTTCGTGGAAGAATCCCACCCCACCCTCCAATCCCCCCGTAGTTAGTTATAGGCTACTATCTCAACAATCAACAAAAAATCTTACTTAAACAAGTATCCCTGATGATGCAGCAAGCTGCGAAATGCGTTGCACTCTATAAATAATTGTTGAAAAGTACGAAGTTTTCTTCGAGCACATAAAAGGTATTGAATCGCTTCTTTTGTCCAACCTTAGGCATTATACACAGACAAATATAAATAATCGTTGCGAAAACTTTTATGCATACCGGTGTTTCCCAAACTGTTCAACATGGAGCCCTCGGAGTTCCTCAAAAGATTCTCGAGGGCCCCGTCCGCTGCAGTCATGAAGATGCCAAGAATCACCAAAACTAAGTTCCTGCTTCCCCCTAGCACTTTAAAAAATTTTTTTCCTCATTCATATATTTACCCAATAATCAATATTAACGCTCTCGTACAATGCGTAATATGCCTACTCCATGGGACTCCACGTGACACTTTTGCTTTAAAAGGACTCCGTGGCTGAATAGTTTGGGAGCCGCTGAAGACGTGATCTCTCAATGGCAAGGTTTGTGACTCAGCTGCGAGAGAAAAATTCGAAGCTACTTTTCAGCGCGTGACATTCCACACAGTTACCACCATTGTTTATTAGTCACTGCCTTTGTCTCGGAATCACGAAATATTCCAATACACTGCCGTAAGGCTCTGCGGCTCTGCGAATTCAAGTTCTATGCACCAGCGCCACTTCCTTGTAGCGGCAGGAAAAGCCAACTTGGCACGAACTTAAAACCCGTCCCGCGTCACCATTCACTCATGCACGAAACTATTTCTCGCATCATTCGTATTTTCATGCACAGGACTCATGAACAGCCACCAAATAATTCAATTGAACAATGTAAATTTACTCAGAAAAGGAAGTAAAAACGAAGACATTGTTATCAGATTTTAAATTATTTATTTGACAAGGAAAAATTAACTATGACAACATACGCCAGGTTTACAATAGTGAACGTGTTATCCCAATAGGCTGCTAAGCCTGTCATCAGGTTCTCCACGGACCGGGACAACATAATTTGACATACATCCATGCCCTGGGTGGTGAAAAGCCCACCCAGGCGGGACTCGAACCCGCGACAGTTAAGCAGGCGAGGATTTTACCCCGTCGCCACCGGGGCCGGCTTAAAATAGTTCTAGGCACCATAATACATCACTTGGAACCGATCTCCAGATATTCTTCAATATTATTACAATAATAAGCAAGTAATCACAAATATAATGTTAGATCATAAAATCACCGCAAGATTATTAGAAACAACTTGAGCACCGCAACACTACAAAACAGCCGCTCCACCAAGTCAACTACCAACATTGACAAATATATTGTAGGGTATTCCAGATCTTTCCACAGCATTGATGTGTTTAAAAAATCTTAACGGTTGATTACATCTACTTCGAACACCAACAACGCCATGAACAAGACATTCACCATATCTCACGTTTAATTACCATGTTCACAGTAGGTGTGCTCATCATATCGTTGAACAACAAAAACATTCTGGTCATTGAACACAAAAATCATTAACATCGTAGTTTACTAATGTCCATTTACCTTACCATACCGAACTTATCAATGCAAAAGTCAGCTCATAATGCAGGAAACATTGATTTGGGGAAGAGTCCAAATCAAAGTCTCAGGGAAAATGTCATTGCAAGCATGTACCGACCTTATCGATGCAAAAGCCAGCTCACAATGCACCAAAACACTGATTTTAAGGTCTCCCTCTGAGAAGTGCACAGAGCACAGAAAATAATGAGGACTCTTATCGAGGTCCCATTGTGTCCCAGGAGATGTCTGAAGACAAGACTTAGCCCAATCATTAGCCCTAAATAGACACAAAATCACCATTAGCCAAGGGGAAACTGTAAGCAAATAAGTTCCACTAACTCATATAAAATGAATAGAGGCAACAAAAATCGTATATCACCCACAAGACGGACTGAGAATCTTTCGGAAAGACGAGGAAATAAATTTCTTTATCCTGACGGAATCCATCGATAATTTAACTCCACAATGCAGCACAATACTTTTTGCTCGGCATACTAATGTCTCCTCATAACGTGAATGGGATGCAATACACGCAAGTCACCTGCACACGATTGTATAACCGTGCGATCCTAAAATTGGCGTAATCAGGAATTTGGCGGAATTCAAGATGGATGCCACTATTTGTTGAGCACATTTGTTTACAATGTTCATTAGGACATATAATGAACTTCAACGTTCTTAAATAGCAATAGGAATATGTAGAATACGCACAATTGAAAATTAACTGATGCAAGACATTGAAACATCATAATATTGCCTTTAATAACAGTATTTTGATCAATTAAGTCAGTTTTGAATTCGCGGGTAGTTCGCGGGTGCCAACACCAGCGCTACACGCTACTGGAGTCGCCAAATAATAAGAAGTTTAATTTGTTTTCCCTCTTGAAACTCGAACGCGATTTGGCCTTCCTGTCGCCCCTTTGATATCTCCGGATACCTCGACGTCACTTCATGACGCTAGTTTCATGCGGGTGAGTCATTCATTGCGAAATTATTGAAGACGCGGACTCATAATTGGGTGTGAATAACGTTCATTACAACGTACAAGGAGTGGGGGCTAGATCTAAATCTTAGTAGATGCTCCTCAGTACACTTCTTGCGACAGTCATCACACAAACGCCGTGTGTACACTGTGGGTGGAGAAACATATAGTCATAAGATACGGCAGATATCTTGGTATTACCTTTACTTCAGACATATCGTGGGGAACACACATGCAAAACATATGCGGCACAGCATAAAAGAAACTAGGATTTATCAAGCGTATAATAGGAAGGCCCTCGGATGAAAAAGTAAAATAGAGGTGATGCTTCGCTCTCTGGTTCAGCCACACCTCGAATACGTCGCGAGCATTTGGTGACCCTGGACAGAAAGATCAATCCAAAGAATAAACGAAACGCAAAGGAAAGCTGCGTACTTCAGTAAAAACTCCTACGAGCGAACACAGTGTTTCTCTGACTTTAGAGGGATTCGGTTGGGTGCCGCTAGAGACTAGGAGGCTACACGCTCAGCTTAGTTTGCTTGAGAAATTCAGAACAGGTTTGTTTTAAAGCGACCCAGAGAATATCATTTTGACGCCACATTACATCTCCAAGTCCTAAAGAAGCGATAAACGATATACATTACCGGGAAGATAAGTACAAAAATTCGTTCTTTCCACGCACAATAAGTAACCGTACTAAAACTGGAGCTCCCCATAAAACACACCTATAATACACTTCCCCATTGCACCTCCCAAAATCTCATTCTTTACGCCTTGACACGACTGGTTTCCTAACACCGCTTACCACACGCCCCTTCGGCGGCTCGCTGGGTAGTATGTAGATAGATATAGATGTAGATTGCGTGCGCACTCATCTTTATCAATGGAGTATGATATCTCTTGAGTTCATCCCATTCCCCCATTTAAGGTAGTGCGATCGAGATAGTTCCCTAATCATGATGGAGATCATGTTCGAATTATACGTTTTAATTTCACCAGCTGTGAGACACCCGAATTAAATATTTCATTATTAATGGTATAATGGTAACTATAGTTTTACATTACAGAAATTGTAGGTAATCAAAGGAAAATATCCAAATAAATCTCTAACTTGACTCATTTTTCTCAAGCGGTACGTTTGAAATTCCATCAAAACGGAAGGTTTATTGTGATGCCGAAGAATTTACTGCGGTGACAGTATGATTCATTTTCAAAAATAGTTGAAAAACACGCAGACTGCGCACTGTTGATTTTTTGGCGAGATCTAAGTGTTATAACGTCATTATCTGCATGTTACATTTCCAGCCATATTAAGAGTGTATGGCAGAGGGTGAGCTTTCACTAACTTGCACTACTCTATATCCCGCAAAAGTATTTAAATCGACGAGGATTAATGCACAGGGAAAAAGTTACAGCCACATATTTGAAGTTGGAAATTGACAATCATTCACTGCACTTGAGATATGCTACCAATGTTAGAGAAACTTCGAGTAATAATGTGTTTTCTCATTTACATGAATGCACTCAGATGCTAGAGTTGCACATGAAGCAAGCTGGTAATATTACTCATTACATTAAGTAACAAGCAATAGAGAGCAAGTTTATCAAAATATACGAGTACTATCGTACTCTACCTATCGATAAACATAATAAATCAGTGCCATTCACAGCTTCTGTGGTATCTTATCGGTCGCGGGAAAAATTATATTTTAATCAATTCAAATTAATAAAAATCATGGTCACTTACAATTATGAAAGAGAGGAAAAGTGGACAACGTTGTCTTCGTGATATCCTGCAGCTCAACTCACGAGTGTGTAGCAGTGGGTGATTCAACACCAGGCACTCACTAACCGTGAAAAACAAAAACAATCTCTTTTTTTACCAATGTTGTCTCTGTTCAGTATTTGTTATGGGTTATGCTGTGGATGGTTTGTGTTATTAACAGTTACACTGAATACACTTTTATCATAAATTAAACAAATTTCACGGGCAGTACTTCGTATGCTAGACGGATGCTTAGAATCATTCGACTTGTCCTGGATAAACATTGCACACAATATTACAACAGAGCATTACAGAGACTTTTCACTTCGGTTCATACTTGGCCACAGGCAATAAAATGTTTCAAACTACATACAAACACAACATTAGCCCGAACAAGTCCTCAGGTCCTGATGAAATTCCAGCTCGTGTTTATAAAGAATTAGCTCTCGAAATGGCACCGTATCTTGAAGTAGTGTTTAATAAATCCCTCGAAGAACACGCGGTTCCCAAAGACTGGAAGATAGCAAACGTGACCCCAATTTATAAAAGCGGAGATAGGGAACAGCCATGTAATTATAGACCAATATCATTAACGTCACTATCGTGTAAATTTATGGAGCATATAATAGTTACATCAATAATGGGACATCTCGACAGCCAGGATTTATTCAGAAAAGGTCTTGCGAAACTCAATTAGGTCTTTTTGTTCATGATATTTTAGTTTCCAGAGAAAGTAACATACAGGTAGACGCAGCGTTTCTTGACTTTAGAAAAGCTTTTGACAAAGTTCCCCATTGTAAGTTACTCGCGATGTTAGCATCACACGGGATAGACAGTAATATAGTAGACTGGATAGGAGACTTCTTACATGAACGCGTTCAAAGGGTGGTATTAGATGGTGTCAGCTCCGGCGAAGTAAAAGTTACATCAGGTGTTCCCCAGGGAGGCGTGATAGGCCCAATTTTATTTCTTATTTAAGTAAATGACTTGAATACAGTGGTAAAAAATAGCAAGCTCCGTCTTTTTGCCGATGATGCAGTAGTGTATAAGGAAATTAGAAATGAAGAGGACAGACAGTTTTTAGCTAAGGATTTAGATGCGATTGATGATTGGTGTGATTGATGGCAACTAGAATTAAATTTGAAGAAATTCGCGATAATGAACTTTTGGAAAAAAAATGGCTTTCCCCGGAATAATTCTTGCATCAAGGACAAGAAAATATCTAACGTAGAATGTATTAAATACTTAGGCGTCACCATCACTGAAGACATATCATGGGGAAACACATCAGGGAAATAACTAGTGTAGCAAACCGTAGAATAGGATTCGTAAAAAGGGTTCTAGGCAAATGCGATGAGAGAGTACGAGAAAGAAGCTATTTTACACTTGTCAGGCCTCATTTAGAATGTGCCGCTAGCATATGGGATCCGTACGAGGAAGGTTTGATAAAAGAATTAGAGCGCGCGCAAAGGAGATCCGCTAGGTTTGTTAAAGGCCGTTATGATAAATGTATAAGTGTTACGAGCTTAATAGAAGAACTCGGATGGGAATTACTATCAGATCGCAGGTTAAAATATAGGTTAAACCTTTGAAGTAAATTCGTAACCGATTTGTTCACAGATGACGTTAGATATATATTGAGAACCCCTGCGTATTATGCTAGGTTTGATCATATTAACAAGATTAGAGAGATAGATTGTCGTACCGATAGATTTAAAATGTCATTTGTCCCGCGTATTATAAGAGAGAACAATAGGCAGCGTAGCAAAGGGATATGTAGGTGAAATATATTTAGAGTAGTCTGTAGTGCATGATGCATGTAATAACAACCAATAATCCCTTTCTTATTATGTAGATACTAACCATCTAGCTGCATGTGACCCTGTTCTCTAGTATGCCTCCCTTAAATATCCTAGTTGCATGTCAATAGTGCATGTTTTGTGATCTTCACCCCCTGCCACATACCCTCGTGGTGGCTCTCAGGGCATTACGTAGATGTAGATAAAACTATTTGGAATTTATAAAACAGGGTAAATGGCATGGGTTGATGCTAACTCACACATGCAATATTTACCATTAACGAGGAGGGTGAATGACTATTAAAGATGATTGAATATAATCACAGGTTGATCCAATACCGAATGATGACGAATACAAAGTCATATTGAGAATAAAATCACGCGGGAAACTAATTTATGCAAGTTGAGGTCTTAATAACATTTCATTATAATTTAGTCGTGTGAAGTTTATTAAATTCGGTGTGAATTATTTCATATAAAAAACTCATTACAAAAATAACCTAAAAATTACTTTTATGTTTTCCCGCGAGAAGCAGCCAGGCTTGTGAATAGGTGTTGTCAGATCGCTAAGTCAATAATAATAATTTAGAATGGGAATCGTTATCTCGGTGTCGATTGAAGAACTGGCTCGCCTTAGCTTAGGAGTACGTACATTAGAGACGATTAATGCTTCAAATTTGGACAGACTATTAAAAACCCGGGGAATGGGTAGGTTCGATCAAATGCATGAAATTAGAGGTATAAATTTTTGGACGCAAATGTCGAAAATGTAATTTTTCTCTCTTCGGCTACTAGGGACCGCTAGGGCTAATATCGATACTGCCAATATCTTCAATGGTTGTAATTGATAGCGCCGCTTTTATGTTATTATGTATGGTTTCCATTCCTGTAACTCCCACAAATTGATGCTAACTAATTTTTTTAAATGTCTCAGCAGTTGTTTCATGATTTTTATCTGTCAGTGTGACTGAAATGTAAATGAAAAAGTCGAATGGAATGTTACGTCTCTTTCGCGTACGTATCTGACTTTAGAATAAATGAATTGGATTAGTATCTCATTGTAATAGTTAATTAATAATTCTAAAATGCTAACCAGTAGTTTTATCAAGTAGTAGTGTCAACCAGTGTACTAAATGTTTGCGCGTTTTCCGACGTAACGCCCTTATACTTCCTGGTTTCCATTGCATTGTTCTCCTGACTGATTTTTGGTCTGCGCTCAGCGGTTGAGGGAGCAAGTGGGTCTTGGCCTTGAATCAGGAGTGAGCATATTGTGCCTGGAACGAAATATCCAGGTCACGCGCCATGGTGGAAGCTTGACGGCTCTTCGTAAGTGTAAATATGCTGCTGCATATGAAGTAGGTTTATTATTCCAGTATCTATATCCAAATTAGCAAAGCATAGAAAATTCATATCGCAAATAGTACGGTCCTTTTTTGCTCGCGGAGGAATAACATTTTACATCAATCTGTTCAGCAGTCTATTTACACTAACTTATGCTTTTATTAATTTCTGCCATAGAATGTTGCCGTCTCTATGATATTCTGAACATTCACTTGAAAAAGTACCTGCTTCAAATTTACGCTATGCACATTCATACGCATTGAATGCATCTTTTTTGTGTTTCTATCCGAATGAAATACTGCCCAAATTCACCATACAACTCTGTCACTTTAATGAGATGATGCTGAAAACTTTTTACTGTTATCACTGAACTCCATTTAACTCGATTTCCTTCTGAGTGCAGTCCCACTACGCAAAGGGCTCCTACAAGCTAGCGGCGAGGCCTTACTGGAGGTGGTAAAACAGGAATTAATGCAATATTGAAAAATAGGGGCGAGATCGTTTGAGGTGAATGCAATGTCAGACATAGTCAGAGGTAATATTGTGAAATATAATTTGTATTACAGCAGTGCAGACGGAGAAGGATAGAGCGTGTTGGCTTAAATATTAGGAAATGGGAAAACGTCACCAGAGAGGTAGAGATGAGGCCATACTTGTTGTGAGAATATTGAAAATGGAAAAGCTATTGGTTCATATAGTATATCGAGTGAGTTATTACAGTTAAAATGTATAATAAACAAGGTTACACTCTTAACGTGTCATTCATGCAAACGAAACGCCGTAATTTCAGGTATTGCTGAAGGAAATGTAGTAATAACATAAAATCTATGACCACTCCTTCTAATATAAGGAAGCCAAAACTAATTCACAAAATCTAGGGGCATGTGTCCGGGTGGATAAACGTAACGACTTGTCCTTTTTGCTTGACAATCCATTGGACATTTACATAAAATATATTACCTGAATATATAACCCTCTGTCTTTAAGTTAGGCTTAACTCATTCCGTTAGCAAAAGAGAAATCGTGCGATGATATTCCTCTATGAACATGATTTGATCTAAATCATCGAGGTATGGTTAGATAAAATAGTCACTGTATAGTGGTGCGGACAAGATATGCATCTTCGCTGAACCTACTGCATTTTTCCACTGCATTAACGCCGAGAAATATATGTGCTATCTAGGATACAAGCTCACATGATGTAGTGGTTTCCGTAAAACTTCTTATACGTCGTCAGGAAACGAATACGCTTGGAACTAACGTACGATTGAGTTTAAATGTGAAGTTTAATGCATAAAAAACCTGAAATGAATATATTCTTCATATTGCTATTGACATTTGATCAACCAGGGTTCTCCAGTATCTTATTATATACTATTCGTTTATGTATAGAGGGTCTTCCGTCGTGGTATATTCAGCAACCCACTTATATCCTGTGCAGTCCGTTCAAAAGTGTTCAACAAATGTTTATACGTTCTCTCCATATAATATTTAATTCGTAATTCATCAATTTTTTATTGAAGTGCGATGAAAAAAATTCGCTGCGGACAGGATTCGAACCTGCGCGGGCAATGCCCATTGGATTTCAAGTCCAACTCCTTAACCACTCGGACACCACAGCTTGTGCCATTTAGAGGAAGTAAAGATGAGTAGACCAAGCGACTGGTTCCATTCGCCCGACATGTAGCTATAGCCTTAAGTGCTGTATTTATAACCACGGTCGTAGAGAAGTAACTCAAGGTTAAACGAAATAATAAGTGGGACCTCTTCGATAATAGCTTTGTAATACAGTTTCAAAGCCACGTACTCTCCCTTCCACCATAATACCTCCCCAAAATCCCTCTTCCTCATTAGTAAACTCATAATTCCTTTCAGAGCGTTCCCTCTCCTCTTCCTCCCCCGTCCCTCATTGTCGCTGGTTATTCATACCGGTATCGTTCTTGAGGATGGCGTATAGGTGTCGAAAGGCTTAGCAAAATATGTAATAGTATGTGCATTAAATAATTTTGCGGGCAGAACATTGTTTTACTTTGATTTTATTTAAGTTCTCTCGTAATTACCAACCAGCTGGTAGAAAACTCGAATGAACGAAAATGCTAAGCCATCCCTTACTAAACAGTCGCTCTCTGCTATCGTATACCATTCAATTTGAGGGATACTTCGTCCGTAAGCTTTCAGCAGAGTCGAGAATGTGTTATTCAATGGGACGATAGATGAGTAGGCAATACAGGGTCAATGTTTTTCCTCCGCCCATTCCACCGGATTGTGGGCGAGGAAGGATCATATGGAGCCGAGGAGGGGGAAGAAGAATTACACGTCTCTCCTCGTATGTGTTAACAGAGTCGCTATCACTCTCTGCGACACTTCCAACGCCCAAAAGATATCCCAATCACTCAAGCTGTGTAAGCTATTTATCCAGTATTTTATCTTTCCTATTTCGTCACGAGAGTTAACAGTTCAACGAAATAGAGAGCCGAATAGAGCAATGGATGTATACAGCTTAGTGTAATCATCTGCTGTCATAAATGTCAAAATCCTTCATGCGGAACAGTATTTGGCGTTACTTAGTAGAAAAGGTAGTAATTACTGCTGAAACAAAATGTTTTGAAAAATTTTCCCACAATTACATCCGACAACCGACAGAAGTTTTCATTACATAGTGCAATTTTCAAAGTGACAATGTGGAGGTGATTCAATTTATTTATTTTAGCAATTGCACTCATCAAATCATCAATAAGGCTGTGATACGACGCCTCTATCCTTGTGCACTTAGAGCACAATCTCTCTCGAGTTCGTATGTGATTGTATAATGAAGATAACGCGGCTATAAAATATTCTCAATCCCAATGGACGATTTCCATCCCGGTTTCAATAGCTGATTGCTTTAGATACATTTGAAAGGAAATACCTACCTAAGCTTCAATTGGTTTAGTTTCTCTTTTTCGATAAATAAATACCAGTTCAGTGCATGGGGATCATGCCAGTCAAGAGTGTCTTGTCACGGTGACAGTTAAGACATATCATTTCTGCTAAAACTCAAAATAAGGAAAAATGTTTTTAAGAACTAGAAATTAAACTTAATTTTCTTAGTTTTATTATGGAAAAGTATTTTCGTATCCCTCAAATAAAACAAGTTAATTTAAAAAGTAAGTCTAAAGAAGAAAATGATTTCCTATATCGGGTACCATCATGAAATTTGAAAGCAATAAGCTTACATGAAAGCGGGAAAAGAAATATCAAAACCCAAATTACAACATAAATAAGTTTATAATTTATCATTTTATTTAATGCATGCCACCGCTTTGTGGGTCATCATGATCTATGGATTAAAAACGCTTTATAGAAAATGTTTGCCTTGTCATGCCTCAATTACTTAGCAGTTAATGTTCCATGTTCATGGGACAAAAATGCTTAAAATCACCTTCTCTTCCACCTCATTAATTATAAAAGGGTTTTTGTGAATCACGCTGTATGATGAGTCCTCTAAGATACAACCTACTTCACACTATGCGATTATGTCTCCTTATGCGATTGTTCTCACTTCTTTCATTTTCCCTCAACCACTGCCCTTTCCGGCTCTCTCTACGAAGTTGCACAACATATTCATCTATTTAGCGGAATACTGTGAAGGCCAGGAACAGAAAGCAGTCAGAGGAACATTGCACGGCCAATATTCTCCATATAGATAACTTTTGAACGTGACTTAACCGGCAGACGTTTGTAACGATACTTGAGTGTCTACCATCTTGAGAGCTACAATGATTACGATCTTTCCGATCTTTGTCACTGCTTGGGACCAATTAAGAGTGATACACGAGCAATCCAGGTGCGAGTGGATGAGTAAACATACGTTTTTTCTTAGAGGCAAGCCACTCTCGAACCATTGGTAATATAATTTCAGCGATAAAGGTTGGGAATGATAAATAATGGGTGGTTATAATAATGTGTTTAATATTGTTTTTCCCCTTCTCAAATTGGAAGTTGGAGTTTGAAGAGGTTTTTTGTGAGAGGAAAATTAGATAGACTGGGAAGATAAGCAATGGGCGGTAATTAATGGTCGCGGAATGACGTTAATGTATGGGATCCATATGAAGCGGGGTTAATATCAGAATTAGATTCCGTGCAGCGAAGAGGAGCTAGGCTTGTGAAACAATGCTACGATAAGTTTGCTGGTGAGTCTGGTTTCTTAGAAGAATTGGGATGGGCATCGCTATCACAGCGTAGATTAAATTATAGGCTTAACCTCCTAACTAAATTTCAGGAAAATCATTTCTCTGACGACGTGAAAAACATACTATGAACCCCCTCGTACTACGGCAGATTAGATCGCGCCAGTAAAATTAGAGAGATAGATTGTAGAACCGATAGGTATAAAATGTCATTTTTTCCGCGTACCATTCGGGACCATAACAGCTGTGATCGTCGTCATGAATAGTTCGAATTGTGACAATAGGCAGACAGTAAATCTTTCTCTTTATATTCTCTACGTTCTTATATATGCATGATGTAAATATTGATGTTCTTATTTATGCATGATATTTTGAATCTGTAGTAGTAGCCTTTGTATCCCTTGCATATTGGAACGATTGACGATAGAATGTTTCTTGGTTAGTAAATTTATAATTGGCTTGTTGCATGTGTGGTACGTTGGTTTCAATGTAATTTCGGTGTTCTACCGTATCTCTCATGAATGCCTGGTGTGGAAGCACCCCCTGCCACACACCCTTTGGGTGGCTTTCAGGGTATGACGTAGATGAGATGTAGGGAGATCAGAGGATTCTTTGCCTAACTACTTCGGAGGGAGAGGAATAGTTGACATTTGGGTAGAAGAGCGAGGCGTGCATGCATTCGCTGCCGCACAGTCCTGGCGACAGGGTGGATGGATGGAGCAGGTTGGGGATCCTTATATTCATCAAGCGAATAGATGATAGGGAATAAACATGCTGGTTGGATAAAGATGAATTAGAGAGATACGCACAAATAGGTAAACCATAACACGCAGCGACAAAATAAGAGAGCAACACTGTCAAACTGATACGTCCAAAAGTTCCCTGATTCAATGCAACATTAGTGACTACAACAAAAACGTAGCGAGATGATAAGATATTCTATTTCAGCATTAACTTCATCTCTGTCCTTAGCCTTTCCCATTCCTTTTTCCTTCTCCATCTACTTAACGCAGCTGGTGTCCTAACACCTTCCGCCACATAGCCCAGTGTCGGCTGGCAGGGTAGGATGCAGTTGTAGAGGCAGATAATTACAATTAAGAGGAGCGATCGTCGGTGACCTCTTTAAGTCTCCAGCGGAACCCGAACGGAATAGTAAGAAGTGGTCACGCGATCCCAGAGCAACTTATTTATCCGACAAGAATTCTCCGCCTTCCACCTGAGTGTGATTATCAACGGCTGTAGCAACGGCTGAGCAAACTCGAAGCACTTTTTCGAAAGATGATTTTTCTTAGATTTTTAACCCCATTCTCACCTCTCAGCACTCTAATTTGGACATCGCTTGGACACCTTGCTTGGGCCCTATTCTTCCAGCAAGAAAAATTCCCTCGGGAAAATAATACGAATTCCCTTTGATCTCAGATTTCCGACTTGGTTCGTGACTTCAAGGGAGAATTTATAATTCCGCTGCGTGAATATGGAGCATTTTGTGACTAAGTTCGTAACAGTCCTCGGGAGCGAAGAAAATTTGCGGTCGTTTTTTTTTTCTGCGGATTCGCTTCGCTCATGTAGACCGGCGGTGATACGCGAGACGAAACAGTTGGACCACAAAATGCTCAATATTCACGCTACCGAGGTAGAAAGCCTCCCTAGCTATGCGATTTCTCATCCGTGAGTATCGCACTTGAAATGAAATCGCACGATAAGTTCGGAATTGTAACTCGTTAATTAAGTATTGAGAAACGTTTTCTTTACCCGAGTCACATATAATACAAATGTGTATACATCAATCACGTTATTGTTTATATTGAACATCTTTTTCTTTTACCCGTGTCTCATATAATACAAAATTTTACACATCAACCACGTTATTGTTTATATTGAACTACGTTTTCTATTACCCGTGTCACATGTAATACAACATTTACACATCAACCTTCCTCATTCCTCACCTCCGTCCAAATCATGTCCCACTTCTGTTTCCTTCTAGGTATAGTCCTGGTACTCCTAGAATTGTCCACTTTCTTTACTTCCCGACACTTGTATTTATTTTCTTGATTTTTTCCACACTCCTTCTCCACACAGCACTTGTACGTACACTTTCCACTCCCTCTCCACACGTTCTGACCTTCTCCCAATAAAACTCTCCCTTCACTGCCCGTAATTTCCCTCAACAGTCCTATTCCCCAACAATGTCCTCTCTGTTAGGACATTCCGCGCGAGGCAGAACTGCCAACCTGTCAAATCGTTACAATGGTGGCGAGTTGTTACGCCACTGAATGAAAATCAGACACAAAAGAACTTTAGAATTGAGATTATCTTAGACGAGGAAGGCACGAATTATTTCCAAAGAGTGAGCTGATGCAGATAATTGTTTTTAGTTACTTTGATGGAAGGAAATAAAGACACGGAAGCAAAAGACAGATTGGTGAGGATTATTGAGGTATGTGGGGAGGGCGCTTGCTATGATGACCAATGCCACAAGCTGTAACGTGGACGAGGCTTGTCCGTGATCTTTGTTAACCCCGATTTCCCTTAATCGCTTACGGGCTGGCGCGCTACTTTTTCAATTTCCCGATGTTATCCATTGATAAGTTACTAGGAATCAGCATGCATTCACTTCTCTTATATGGAATATCCTCATATCTATTATTTATTTGTTTAAATTATTAATAATCTGTATCACTTCGAACTTTCTTTTCATCCATCATTCTTCCAATTTCTACCTATTTCTGTCCCATCTGGTCAATCTCTCCTCAAACTAATCTCTTTAATTGATTGGACTGTGTCTGCAATTTATTTGCTAAAATAGTTAAGAATAGATTACCACAGTATCGTAATAGGTATGTCCACCAAGGCTATTCTCTCCTATATCTCCATCCCTTATCTCCCCACCCAAAGACCCACAGCAGACTTCAAATTTATTTATAATAGTCTGAATTCGATCGACTTGCCCCACCCGTCCTCACTCTTTGTACCTTTATGCCCATTCCCAGACTTTCGATCACTAAGCGTTCCCTTTTCTTCCGCCTCTACTCTCAATTGAACTCCCTCCCTCCTCGCATCGATCCTTTTGCACTTACATCTAAATCATTTATAAGCCTTTCTCTTTCGTATCTCTCACCTAAGTAGCTATCCCCTTATTTTTCGTTTTTTCATATTTATAAAGCTTTTTCTTATAGCCTATTGTTAAATTGCTTTTATATGTCCATAAGTTTGTGTGTTGTTACACGAATACTATAATTTGGTATATTTTCTGAATGTTGTTTTCTTTCTTTAAAATGATAAAAAAATAACAAATATCCGCATTCCTATGATATGTTATGTATGCTGTGCAAATATGCTGTGAAAACTATGGTAAAATCGATTAGAATCCATGGAACTAAGTAACCAATGGGTGTTTCAAGAGTTGACTTCCCATTAAATTTCTATAAGATGGTGGATATTCTTGCTTAACATCCGCTAATTCGTTCATTCCCTCCTGCTATTTAGAGGAAATTGAGGAAAGACCACGAAATGCCAAAATGGTTGTTGAGGAGTAACTTATGGTAATTTGAGCGGGATAGTTCCCTTAGTCATAATGGAGAGCATATTATTTGAATTATACGTTTTAATTTCAGCAGCTGTCGGAAGCATTAATTAAATATTACACAATAATTAATGCGGCAATAATATACTTTTTCTTTGTCTGAAATTCTAAGTAATTGAATTAAAATATCTATATAAGTATTTTACTCGACTCATTTTTTTCGCGCGGTACGTTTATAACTTCTTCACAACGGAAGGTTTTTTGTACATACATACATCCCAATCACGCCGTTCCTTTCCGGAGTAGGCAGAGCCAAAAAGATTCACTCATAAATACATATTTGACAATCTAACTCTGCTTCAATAATTTCCTCCACACTGACCTATCCTTGAAAACCACTTTTGCCTCATTTACACCCATGCACTGCTTCATACACGCCCTCGTGTTTTTAAGACTCCTAATATTCCTCCTCCTAAGAATTTCCTCAACCACATTAAACCACAACTTTCTCGGCCTACCTCTACCTCTCGCACCATTCATTTCACTCTTATATATCTGTTTCGTTATTCGACTCTCATCCATTCTCTTACAATGGCCAAACCAACGAAGCACACTCCTTTCACATATGTCCATTACTGGAGCGTCTAACCCTCATTCATTTATTACCTACTCATGCCTGACGCTATCCATCCTAATTTTGGCGCAAACACTCCTCAGATAACTCATACCCACGGCGTTAAGTCTACTCATATGTCCATCCTGACATACCCATGTTTCACTACCATACAACAAAGTGGGGAGAAGTACACATTTGTACTCGGCGATTTCGCTTCCCAAGACAGGCACTCATTTGTGTTCCTGAAAAAAATTTCTGCGGTGGCAATATGATTTATTAAAAAACTTGAGGAAACATACAAACTGTTAAGTTTTTTTCACGAGGTCTAAGTGCAAGGAATTCCTCATTTTTTACATTAGACATATCTGGGGTGCATACACGTATCATTTCCCATGCAATCAAAAGAACCGGTATTTTTCGTCCAAATTCTCGGAAAGTAGTTCAAAAAGGGGTTGATATTTTAATATCTTTGGAAGGGTGAGATATATCTCTTTGAAATGAGACCAAATTCATTGATTTATATGTGAAAAATATTTCGCTCTAACTACCTTAACTGGCTAAAGCACTGGGCCGGAAATTGAGGGATCCGGGTTCGAGTCCTGGTCAAGACGGATGATTTTTTTGCTCTGTGGAATTTCGCACAATGATGTGCATTGCGTGTGACTCCGTAAAATAAATCCGTAATTAGTCCCGGTTGACTCAATATCAGTCAATATGAGCGAATACCTCTTTGTGTTCCTAGTCGACTTTAAAATGGTTGTTATTTCGGATGCCATGCTACAGTTTGACTTTGTTGTGCCCTCTCCGTCTGCCTCAATGGTGAGGATGTGTAATAATCAGTTTATTTGTATAATCATTTTATTTATTTAAGTACCTTTTTTGTTAATTACATGGAATTTACAAAAGAATGTACAAATACAATGCTCTTTAATCAACTTTATAGTCCTGCTAAGCCATTCGTGGCTTATCAGCAGATGCCTTGTATAATTTTTTAGTTGTGTTTTTATTTAATACTAGCAGAAAATATGAATATATATTTTTATATAAATAACAATAAAGAATTTACGAAAAAAACAAACAATTTCTGAGCATAACAACCATTCCTTTGTCCTTCTCTTAATTTAACTTAACTCCTTCTCTTAACTTAACTTAACGGAGAAGAAAAAATTTCAGCGAAAGTGGCTTTGACGTCAGATACAAGACTGTGTAGGAATACATGTAGGATGGTTTTGTATAGGCTGGTTACTTTGGAGGATTTAGGGACCACCTATAACAGAAGTCAGTTTCGCCATTAGTAAGTGTGGATAGGTAGATAAGGGATAAAATTGTACCAGAAAATGGATGGCATTACCGAAGAATGATGATAAAAAATAAATGGAGAGAATCATCATCGAAGGAGTCCTACGGAGAGTTAAATGGCAAAGAAGTATAACGAAAATTTCGAAAAGAAGGAGGGATAACCTTGTTTAGTTTTTTATTTAAAAAGTCCCTAAAACGGAAAAAAAGGCTTATTCCATTGGGTGACCAACAAACAAACAAATGAAGCATTAACAAAATATAAAAACAATGACAGAAATTGGAAAAAATTCAAAAGAACTGAAGAACTTGGACGGGGATTTAGCGATAAGTTAACAGGGTAGGTGGGGGTAATTTGCTCACATGGCTAGTAAGGAAGGATTTGAAAGCGGAGGGTGGCGAGAAGAAGTCAAGGGAAGCGAAAGACTGCGAAGGAATGCGAAGACGGGTAGTTAAAATTTTTGGAATGCGGTAGAAAAGGGAACGCTGGGATATTGAAAGACGGAATTTGGAGATGTTAATAAGACAACTATTGCGTGTGGTAAGAGGAGGAACATGAAGTGGAAAGAGAGGAAGAGGGCTATTGGTGCGGGGAGTACCATAATTGGATGTATATTGCGAGACCATAGCTTATTGTAATAAATGATAATCTCCACCAAATTCCTCTCACTGTAGCGAACCCCGTGCTTTTGATGCATTGCTCTATCGTAAACCTGGCTCAGCGACAGAGTGGTCGACAGTTAATTGGACTTCTCATGCATTTACCAGGTGTTTCGCAGGGATCGGAGCTCTCGTGGCGGTGGTGTACCATTAGCGATCAATTCCTCTCTCCAGACGATTCGATATTCCGATCCGCAGACTCATTGCGAGATAATTTGGACTGAAGTTCGAATTGAGAGTGGTGAAGGAATTTCTCCCAAAATATCCAGCAAACTCTTCATTGGCGGATTTTGTTGCCTCTCTCTTCACAAACCCCATCGCCCTCATAACCATATTCACCGACTGCGTTCATCCTATTCTCTGCTACTGCTCCGTTATATTATCCCCTGCCTGTCCCGTTATGTCGAAACTTCTGGAACGCCCCCTTAATTTCTTCGTTTCCGTTGTCCGTCGCCGCGTACCGAAGCTCCTTAATTCTTCCTGAGCCGAGATTATGTCTGCCCTTTCATTGGCCCCGTTGTCCACTCGTAGGAAAACCTCTGACATAGCATGCCTTAACACTGCTATAAGCGGTCATTTTCATTCCACGGAAATTCTCGCATACATTTCCTTTCGTATCCCCTTCTGTCCTTTGTGCAATTATCACATCCTCTGCCTATTCTCGTTCCGTCTTTCTCTCTACCATTGATCCCTTTCTTAGAGACTCCTTGAATTGTGACATACCTGTTCATCTGCCACTCCATTCCCTAGATCTCTCCACACCCTTTCAAGCATACAGGAACCACCTCAAACTTTTTGTGGCTAAATTTGAGGAAATTGTATTTTTTTTATCAATGATGCTGTTTTCCATCCATGTGTTTATGTTGTGACTTGAATATTGGTGGTCTAGTTCTCATCTCTTCCAGATGGAAACAATTGTTTTCCTCTTTTCTTAAGTATGGATTCGCTTGAATTATCTGGACAATACTCTAATGAAGATTGAAATATACAGACAAGTTATTCAAGTCCCGTATATGGTGATGGTATTCTTCTTACTTCCTTCTACGAAGTGCTCTAACTGTCTCGTGCTTGGCTGCTCTGGTGACAAAGTGAAGGGCAGATGGCTATCGCACCGTCTTGGCATCGCCTCCAGGCAAGGTGGTGTTGGTCAATCTCCGCCCCTGTCCGATGTCTGCATTGATGTGTCCTCCTCTTTCCTCCAAACGTCCGTGATGTTATCGCTAATCTAGACATCGGACGAGCAGTGGAGATTGATCAGCACCACCTTGCCCGGAGGCGATGCAAAGACGGCGCGACGGCGATCTGCCTTGCATCTTGTCACCAGAGCAGCCGAGCACGAGACTGTTGAAGCACTTCGTGGAAGGAAGTAAGAAGGAGACAATATAAGAGACTCACAATTTGCTCATTTAATTATTCAATTGAATACTTGATTTAAATAAACTCTCATTTACCTTTCAAAACCTCTTTGTGATTATTTGTACCTCGATACCAAGGGCAAGAACCCACTCTTTTGTGGTGAACCGCGTGTCCGCGTGGGTCATTGCTTTCCAACAGGTTCCTACTCCGCGCGGCGCGCACAACAATTATATTTTACTTTTGTCAAATTTTTAGACTTTATGTTCTAAATTTTCACTCTAAATGGCAGCGCTGGCTGTTTCTGAACATTTTTTAAATGTTTAAATATCTTTCTCGGGCTTCGCACTGGGTAATGTTTTCAAAATCCGCCGACGTTTCGGAAAACGACTTGTTTTTCCATTTTCAAGGCACGTGTTATTTCCACCGTAACCACTATAACGTATAATGGAAGCCCGAGAAAGATATTTAAACATAATACCCCGGGAAAATTTTAAATCATTAATTTTTTAAATGAATGAAAATAATCGTCCCCGTACGAGCAATATTGCCATCTTGGAGGCATGCCTCGACTCAGACCTCCGTGTTCATCTTCGGCGACTTGATTACGCGCGGAGTTTTTAACCTTCCAGTAATTCGGAATTCACCAATCAGCGGTAATAGTGGATGCTCGGATGGCACATACATTTTTCATCGAGCACTTCATAGACGACATGGGTCTCTTCCAATGCTATCCCTTTCCGACCAGAAAATTGGCAACTTTGGACCTCATCCTCTTCTTCTGTCCGTTTTGGGAAACAAGGATTTATCAATGATGCAATTGGAAGTTACTCGGGTGAAAATTTAAAAGGGTGCTTCTTCGCTCTGGTTAGGCCACGCCTCAAATACTCCGCGTGCATTTGGGATACTGGACTGAAATATTTGACAAAATTACGAATAGTGTTACCGCGAGAATCGAGACTTTTTCGTCTCGTCTCGAATACGAGATGAGACTCGAGACGAACTACGTCCTTCTGCGTCTACGTCTATCCCTAAAACTACGTCCTTCCACAGATACGAAGTATGTATCACGTTTTTCTAAAGTATGAAATTTTCAATATAATTCAATGATAACTTTGCGATAAAATAGCTACTATTATAAAATATTATTTGCCTATACTACTACTTCTGATAGAATGAGCGTGACTTTTGGAGCCATATAAGTGAATGTTGTTGGCTAACTACTTTTCCTTATTACTTACTATAAATATGTACATAGGAAAACTTATCCAGCAAAAAAGATGATATTTTCTGAAGCAGTAATTTTCAGTGCTCACATCTACGACAAAAATATCATGGATTATAATCGTGTATGGTGGAAAGTACCGCCCAGCGGCACTTACAATCCCGCTTATAGCTTGCCTGCTAAGGAATAAGGATGCCGCAATTTCGAATTGCGCATCGCATATCATCTCGGCGAAACGATGGATGAAAATTGAAATCATGATGTACCTCTTCCTACATGATATACCTTACTAGGTTAGTGATGATGTTTAGGATGATGTCTTAAATTGTGTTGAGGATGATATGAGAAAAAAGAATGACTATAATTGGTTTTCTTTTGCCTTTAATTATTTTCATTTGCTTTTATTTTGCTAACCAAAATTCCATCCAATCAAAAAGTCCACTACTGGAGTTTATAATCGGCATTTATTCATCAGCCACTCATTCTAACCCCATTAATCCTACTTTAGCCACAAAAACCGAGGAGGTACTCCATTTTAGCTGGATTCAGTTCATTCCTAAAGGGGTAGGGTGCCTCTCGATAAATCGGTTTGCAGACTGTCGACTTTTACACTGCTACGATGGATTGGTGGCAGATTATATACTACGGTTCTCACGATTCGCTGTAAAGATACATATGTTTCGCAAGTTATCTCTTTTGTATGAGATTCCTACCTTATTGAAGCGATAAAATCGTTTAGCAAGTCTTAATCAACCATTTAAGATTGAGCTCTACGGCCTCTCAAGATAGCAAAATTAAAAGTCTCCAATAGCCGTCAAAATGGCACAACTCGTCAAACATGCAACCACACAAGACTTACTGTGTTGGTTTGCGGGAAAGGGGATTCCACAGCAGGGACCAACCACAGCCTGTCGACCAGAATACCCTCCTGTGATGGTTTACGGGAATGTTACTTCCTCGCCAGTGACCACCACAGACACACACACACTCAACCCTGTTGGGATCCTTTTCGAGGGCTAAGTTATGGGTATGCTCGCTCTGTTTAATAAATAGTCTTCTTACTTCTCAATTAAATTAGATCCAATTCATTGTTTTCCAGGCAACAAACTTCCAATTGAGATATTATACACCAATTGTCGATATACATTGATAGTCACCGATCATTGACAATCCTTGATTCTCGCCATTCCTTCTTAAAACGTATCTGCGTAAGGGCGCAGAGTAGACTAACTTGATAAAAGAAAAGTTGACTATTTCATGTGAGGACCTTACCATTATTTGTATGATGAAAGCCTAGTCTCCTTCCGTAGTTCTGTGAAAATCACTCTATATGGTGGAGTACCTTAACAATTATTAGTGAATAATGAACACGACACCTGTTTTCATGGAATTCTGACATGCTAAAAATACAATTATCTGGAGGAATTCGAGATCACGTTCATAATAAAAAGTTAAGTTCTCCCGTGTTGAGGACCCTGGCAGAATTTTTTTCATCGTTAACTTGCGTATTTATATAAACAAGAGAAGTATTCATCCAAATCACTTCCAATTATGAGGAGAGCCTCAATTCCGCCGAATAAATATTCTTATTTTAGATTTATTTAAAAATCGGAAACCGAGTCCCGAGACTGGGTAATTATATTTGCTTGTTTTTAAAATTTAGAGCTTGATTCCAAATAATGGAGTGAGAAGATTTACCACTCTCAACTTCGTCCGAAAATTAAAAATTAATCAAATTAATGATTATATTTGATTTATAATTTAATTTCATTAATGTTTAAAAATATTAAATTTGTGTATTGATGAATCAAAAAATTTCACTGCTCTTTTTCCCCCATTCTCCCCAGCGACCACTCATCGCTCTTCGCTGATGAAACAGTCACTCCCGGTAGATCGATACTTGACTCCGAGAAACGGTCGAGGTCAAACGACCGACCGGCTGGCTAGAAGATCGACTGATCGATCCTCCGGGGGAGAATTCCTCTCCCCTCACGGTCTACCGGTCAGGGGGACAGAGAGTGATGGCGCTCATGATGGAAGCAATTCAGATGGGGTAAGTTTTTACGGCAAAGGCAGCCAGCTCCTTTAATCCCCAACCGTCTTATCCGAGCGGAGTGTATTCTCGATTTCTCGGCGAGAGAAGCGAATCTATACTTCAGAACTCGCGCTTGAATAAGCGGAGAATTTTAAGAAACAAAAACACGAGGTATGTTGCTACTATTATTCACCTGGGCACGATTAGTTTCGGCGCATCTACGTCATCAATACGTAACTTTACAGTGTCAGATGCCAGCCAAAACCTGGGCATCAACGGATGGAGAAATTGACGATGAGAAACAAATAATAATTAGAAATTTATGTTGCTAAAAATGTGTGTATAGCCCCTCATCTATGCATCGATGTAAAAAATGCAAATCTAATTGTATTAGCAAGAGTGTTATTTGCTGACCAACAATTGTGGATGAAAGCTATGCGAATGCTGAAATGTTTACCATTTTAAAATAACTCGGTTTTCGCAAATTTGACATTAGTTTTTTATATGCATTAAAATTATCCTGAAAGTACTCATTCAGCTTTTTCTATATCAAATACGCAAGAGGATGAATGAAAGTATTCAATAACACTCTTGTTTTTTTGTGTGTTTTTTAAAAAATAAAAGCTTATATAAATCGACGTTAACGAAACATAGACAAATATTTTTTCTTTATAATTGTGTAATGATGACCATAACTCCCATAACTATTGAGAATATACGCATATTGTTTTTGTTTCATTTAATATAAAATTTCACACATTCAAGCCTTGAGCCATCTCGTTCGGCAAATGAGTTAAAAATCAGTCTCAAATTTTCTACCAATTCGGCTTCAGTCATCGGCGTAGCCAGGAGAGGCAGCTGCCCCCCCCCCTCCCAGGGGACGAGATTTTTCATACCAAATCTGCTATACGGAACCAGAGAGGACGATGTCCTGACCTTCCCCTCCACCCCCAACATAAATCCTGGCTACGCCCACTATTTCAGTGTTTGATTTATTGTGTCTGATTACTCAGGAAAGCCTAATTTCAAGTTCATAAATCATATCAATCGCCAGAAACTTGAGAAGTATCCAAATCTAAAAAAAATGAATAACCGGGTTCGGAGATGGCACTGAGCTGGATTACATGAATGTGTTAATTTGCCTAGTATTTTCAAAGGAGCCTCAGGGGCGAGCAAAGGCGTCCAAAGAGAAAAATATTTCACAAATCTCACCATGGTCACGACCTTCTTGAAATTTATTGGTAATTCTGTTTATTTATTCAACCTTCCATTATTGTATCCATGATGCAGTTCTCTCTTTCAATAGGACAGCCAGTTTGCCTATTCAGTTTCACAGTGTTTTCATCCAGCATCATTCCTGCCCAACTGTTCGCAGGGATTCTCCATAGGCGATTTTGTCAAATTCATGCATACTATTCTTTTGTAACAGCACTTCTTCTGTTGTTATTCAACTCTTAAGATACCTTAAAACATAAAAATTCCGATGGTCACAGGAGATGCTTATAACGAGGCATCCATAACCGTGACGCGAATTCTCAATTAGGTTACCACTGAAGGAAGCATCTTGATTCCATTTTATAAGCAATCACATCATGAGATATAAGGAGTAAAATTTATGGACAGCTCGAGAAAGAGGTGACCATTACATTTCAAGGAAACTCCCGGATAACTTACGACAGCAAAAAGGATGCTGTATTTTTACGTTTTCATTCTTGCGTATTAAAATCAGAGAAAAAGGGTTCTTGAAACAGTAATGGGTTGCAGTGTGCGGCAGTGGATGGTTCTACAGCGGACATGCACCAGCCTTCGAGCACACAATCATGAGCTGTAATTAATTATTTTATTAAATATATTTTTGTTTTAAAGTAAGTGACGCTTGTGGAGGGGACTGCACAAGCTACGCGGTTGCCACGTCATTCTACCCATGCAGGATCGGCACTGATATCAAACATCACTGATACCATTTGTCAGATATAAGTCATGCTGGCATGTGAAAATTATGACTAATTTGGGGACGTTTAAAAACATAAAATTATGAAATATATAATGAATAAATGAAAAATTAAAAGAAAATTACTAAGCAAAAAAATCTTGGTCAATCCTTGAACAATCCAGTGTTAATGAGAGCGAAGGCTTCCGCAGCGGTTGTTGATCATACTTCCAGTTTTTCCGGTGCAGCTGTGTGGGTCAGTATTCATGATGACAGTTTCTCCCCCGTTACAGAAGGCGTCTTCAGGTTGAAGTGATTCCATCCCGAGTGTGCTTGCCTATATATTCAAGCACACTCGGAATGGAATCACTTCGACCTGAATACGCCTTCTGTAACGGGGGAGAAACTGTCGTCATGAATACTGACCCACACAGCTGCCCGGAAAAACTGGAAGCAATCCAGTCTTAAACCATTTCGAAAATCAATGAAGATAAACGTTGATACCAAATAATGGTCGTACATTTTAATATCGATTTTTAAGGGACACCCGCCGGTCAATTCTCGTGACTGCCGAAATCCGATCCTTTCACCGAGTAATAATCAAATTAACGGCATACTTGGAGCTGCGGGATGTCCCCTGAGGATATTCGATCAGTTGCAATTTATTAATGAATTTATAATTTTTGAAACAATTTTGCCGTCATTAAAAACATAAAACAGCCTTTGTGATCCCTGGAATCGAGTCCAGCCGTGAGCCATCGGTCGCGGTCATTTTGTAAAAATCGAGGTCGCCGTTTCCAAGGTTACCTTTGGAGCATTTGAACGGGTCGAACTGTTGAACGCGATGCTTTCATATGGGTGGAGTAGGAGATGCAGGAATTTTAAACATGAAAATGAAAGTGCCATATATGAATAATTGAATTTTTTCGAATTCCTCCGTAAAGGTAGTACCGTAGCTAGTCCCTGGATTCTCAAAAATATATAAAATGAGCGAACTTCTTATTGTGTTCATAGTAGACCTGTGCGCCGATGGGTAAACTATCGGGGGCGGACGCCGGCTGGAAATGGATCGGCGGCCGTCGCACAGTTGTCTGAAATGGGAAAAAGCCGGTCATAAGTCCAAAATTGCTTCTTTTGAGGTACACACTTGAAACTTGGCATGCATGCTGAAAATTAATTGCTAATTATGGAACAATAAGTCATTTTTGAAAGATCTCATCCGTTTTTGAGATACAGAGGCCCAAACATGGCCAAGTTTTCAAAAACGCCCGATCTCGTGTTATTTCAAAAAATTTGAAGTTAAGCTGATGGTGGAGTTTTGGAAGGATTTTAATGAAGTAAAAAAGCATTATATTCCGGTAATATGGTACTTTATATCTAATATCCCTTAGTTTCGAAGATTTTGGTTAATATTAGTGTGGTATTACGTCGGAAAATGGCGGACCCTTTTTACGGGCAAAATTTGACATTAAGTGGACAATATCCTTAGTTTTAGAAAATTGCCACCGCAAAAACTTTCATCAAAGTATTTATTAAAGATATTTTAAGAATATAAAGAAAAAATCTTTGGAAAAAGTTTGCGGCTGTGAAAATGACGCAATTTTTCGATCGCGCTTCACGGCCTGGCTCCGCGACGCGGGGCGTAGAGACTCGGTGACTCCATTTGATATTTCAAGTTATTTGGAACTAATTATTGAAAATTGTCATTTTAAGCATGGTATGCAGTCTGTATTGACCATAAATACTATATTGAACATATTACGAGGATATTGGATCGATCGAATTGATCACTGAACGCGTGACTCTGGTAAACATGCTTTGGTTTAGATGCTTCACGGAATCATGCCGCATATTAGGGATGTCTTTTGGGTAGAATTTAAGTTTTCACGCGAAGGGTACGCTACACATTTACCAGGAAAGGTAACAGCCGGGATTATTTTTCAATTCCTTACCCTTTTCCCCCTCGCCGAGGAGGAACGTGTGAAAAGGGGTGTCTTATGACACCGCGCAGCCTTTGATGGTATTTAACGGGTATTTCCAAAGGGGTTTTTCCTCTTCTTCTCCTTTTTTACCTTAACCGTGCTATGATCCGAAGAGAATATTTTCATGAGGAAGGGAAATGCAATTAAAGAGATAGCTTTTTTAATTTATATTTTTAAGAGATAGCTTATCATAGTGTCCATTTTACGTAATATCATAGAAGCTATGACACTGAAATTTAATTTTGCTATTGTAAGTTTTACCATTGCACATTCCATCAAAATATAAATCATAGAAAGAAAATGCCTCATGTAATACTAAGTCAAAAGAGATAATGGGAAGGATGTTTTAAAAATAAGAAGGGAAATGCGTATGTACTCTCCTCAAAGGAATCATTTAAATTAATAAATAAAATGGTTATAATGAAAAAGGTAAAAACATGTCAGCTAAAACTCCTACTTATGTAGTAAAAGGAAATTGAAGTACAGAATTGAAGTTTACTTCGGAAGTTACCCATTTCCATGCTGGTTTTGAGTACTCCTGATTAAAGTATGGAATTTAAAGAAATTCAAACCATCAGTCCTCTGAAGAATGTTGTCCATCACTATCATTTGATTCCTCTCCTTCACTGGCATCTAAAATTAGAAGTTCTCTCAATTCTTTCGGCATCTTCCTTGACCTCTTCGGAGTTGAGCCAGGGTAGAGGAAAGAAATGGATCCGATGTGATCAGTAATCTTTTAAACAGGTCGTTGTTTGTGGCCACTCTTGAGTGTTTCCTGGTGAACCTTAGACAAAATTTCGGGTGTCCTTATTCCTAGCTTCCAGTGCCTCTTCGGACAGTTGCCCCAATGGAAGAATCGCCTCCTTGGCAATTTCCCCTCCATGCAGGAGTACCTTATGGACCGTGGTTGGCATATAGTACCATGGGTACAGCTCCACGTATAGTTCGGCTGTTCTCTGGTAGTATTGCGAGAATGCTGCATAGTTGAGCGTTATTCCACTGGATATTGCCCTTGGAATGACGGAAAATGTTTTAATGAGGTCAATATTTACTCCTGTAATGAATACACAAATACCTTAACATTAACCTCGATGGAACATTCAAAACACCTAAAAAAAACAAAATTGACATATGTATCACAGTTCGTACGTATACACATACGTAAATTTTCCTATTGGGTGGCTATTACTGAGAAGTTAGGTTCATTTAACACAATTACCAGTTAAATTAGCGGCCAGCTCTGGAGAATCGAAGAAACGTCTTGCCGTTTTACCGTCATTCGTGTTTCCTATCCAGACCTTGGAACATCCACTATCAGCCCCATCCTTTCCCAAAATAACTTCTGAATTCTAATCTCTTTCTTTGTTAGCTGTATTTTAAGGTTGCCGCGGGCCTAGAAAGAGATTTATCATTATTTATTTATTTATAATTAAAGAGATTTATTCTACCTTAAACACAGCTTCCAGCTTGTTTTGATTAGTTCTCACCTGCCACTGTTTGAACTCCAGTCAATACGATATATGTAATACGCACTCGAAAAACCGAATGTAGCAGTGTAGGGTAGACAGACCAAAGGAATATTTAGTAATATCTGCTGGTCGATCTTTCATTGCCCTTAAATCATTCATCTGGGAAGCTTTTGCTCCGCTGATGTAGCACCTCATAGTAGCACTATCAGTCAATGCATTGTATACCTAAAAAATTGTTTTAATAGGTTTTTTCAACAATATCCACCACCATTTACTTGTTCATCAATTTAAGAATAGGTATGAGCTTTACCTTTCCATTTATCATGGTCAGAAGCAAGCTGAAATCAACAGAATAATTTCCCCAATTTAAATTTTTTAAGCCGTCTATCTGCTTTTGTATGTAATTCCTTTCCGCCATGACAACTTCCTTGGTTTCCTTTAGCCACTGAAGGCGAACAGGCCGGCAAAATCTGGTTGACGACGGGCGAGGTTTTTTACAGATACATAATCTCACCTAAAATAGTGCATATATTATTGGTACTCAATTGTACTGTAATCAGATTGGCCATAGATAAACAAGGTACGAAACATGAAATGCCTTAAGAGATAATTAGCATTACCCTTAGCAAAATTTGTATGAGAGATTCGATGGAAACTAACCTAGATAACGGAATTAAAGGACGAAATTAAACCGGAGTCGAAGCTACTCTTCTGTCGGTCGATTTCGATTATTGCAATGGATCGTAAGAATGTGATATAAGTGGACACACCGAAGCATTCAATAATTGATCAGATTTCGTCGACCAGTGATTCATGGTGCGTAATCCCACCTGCTGACTGGTACTTACTATTTCATACACTTCAACATATTATTTCATACATAACAACACTTTGGGTTGTAACGTTCGTATATTCGTACGTTTCGTACATTCGTTTACGGAATCCCATTCCTGTAAGCATTCACACGAAGAATCTTTGATGATCATAGCCCCGCAGTTCTTATCGGGGCCCGTTCAGCCCAGTGAAGGATCTCATTGTTGAGTTGAACGTTTGTGTCCTGTGGTTGGTCTCCGCGGAGAAATTGACTTTCCCGTAAACCACCACAGCGAGGGTTTTCTAGCTGTACGTGTGTGCCCTGTAGTTGCTGTTGGAGAGGAATTAATTTTCTCGAGAACCACCACAGCATGGCTTTTCTAGATTATTTCTTTTCTGGTGTTTGACTTGTTTATTTTCTGACTAATTGTGCTAATTTTATTACGGCCATTGGAGATTTATTTCTTTATCTTGTTAGTTTGTCAATTTTGGAGAAACCATTGGTGAGTTCCTCCGCAACCTGTGAGAATACAGGCCAGATGCCAATACTGCCAGAGGACAGCCGAACTATACGTGGAGCTGTACCCATGGTACTATATGCCAACCACGGTCCATAAGGTACTTCTGCATGTAGCCCTTGCTAATAAGTGAGTGGGAGCCATGATAGACTTATGATACTCTTATTATGGACCTTCGAGAGTAAAACGACTTGTCTCAATGAAGACCACAGTGCAAGTGTCTATATTTGTCCTTTCTAGTGCACGCAAACACCACCACCAGATTTTCGACGGCCCAATCATCTTTGGAGCAGACATGCGCCTGCTCCCTCCTTTTAGGGAATGCCCAGTGCCTAGGAAATCCGGAGGAAAAGCGGCGCGCCTACAATGAACCACTGTACCGCTCCTCCTCTGTCAATATCGCGCCCTAGGGATCAAAACTGCCCCCTTAGAGGGGCATTTTCAGAATCTTTCCATAACACCTTTGGTAAGACAAAAGAAAAAGAACAAGGGGGGACACTATGGCATGAGAGCTATGCGTGGAATCTGATGGGCACATTTTTCTTCTCCTTGGGTGCCGCATATCGGATAAACTTGTCAGTATAAATGGTCAAGACCTCTTCCTTCTTCCTTTGTGCTTCTAAAGAGATTGCCTCAGAGACGCATATTTTGTAACCTGCTGTCAAATCACGCTTATTATCTCTTAAATAAAGATCTATTACCTGTACTTCGGCACTCGCTTCATCAGCAGGGAAAAATTCATAAGGCTCCCCTTTTATTACTCATTAAGACTGACCCGCCAAACTCAAGTCGGGAAATCCCAGTGGGTGAGTGAGGAGGGGACACTGCAGTAAAAAATTCCGATGAACAGGCTGCTGTTATCAATAGGAATATAAAACTGTAAAAATACGTTTCATATAATTTGTTACGTGAATTGATGTACATATATTTTAGTGAATATCTAAAGACTTAAAGTTTAAGAGCGGTAAAAGAAAGAGGACATATTTTTCTTGTTTCAAGCTCCGAAGGAGAGGAGAATATTCATGCCACCACTTTGATCCCCCTTGCTTAACCATTCATTACAGCCTTTCTGGAGAGACTTAAAATAACTTGCCCATTTCATGGTTTTTCAGAATTTTTATAGGTCTAACATAAGATGAAAAGTAAAGTAACGGCACAACGATACAAAACTATACCTATGCGTTAACCAGGCTTTTAAGTTAATCAAATGCAGGTGATTCAGGTTTCTCTTCATGTTATTTTAGTGCTTGTTTACGTGAAGAAGCGGAATCGATTCAGATAATATTTGCATTATGTACGAGGCCTGTTCAAAAGATTCCCGAACTTTTTGAATAACGCGCCTCCAGCAGGTTATTTTTTGATACACAAGGAGGCGTTGTGTTCGCAAAAACTTCCCAAATAATCGCCTATAACCACTTTGTTGATATATTGTTCGGTTGCTTAGTTACTGCCGTTCGATATGTTCGTTTTTCGTTTACAAAATGATGGTTAGTGTGTGAATGTGAGTATTGTTACATTTTCTGTGTAAATGACAGTTATTATCCATTAACTAAAGGCAAACATTTTCCAATTTGAGTGTTTTTATATTGACGGAACGGTGAATATCTCAAGAAAGTCCTCTGTTTGTTTGAATATAACTGATACCTTAAATTGGTGCGATTGGATGGAGTAAGTTAAACTTCGATGTGGTGAAGCTGCAGTGTGTCCAAATGGTTTTATGAACGAAATGTGCAAGTTTGTGGTATATTACTACTTGTGGCCAAAAATAAAGTTTATGACAAGCATGTATTCCCGGTTTTACTATACATTCAGCTTCATTGTTTCTAGGGCAGTCGCTACTTACAAATATGTACTCCGCTACGATAGTGGTGATACTAGCATACTAGGTTAGTAGCTCACTGGTAAGGCTCTAAGAATACCATTTTTTAGTTTGCGACTAAGTGCTCTCAGTAGCTGACTAAGCTAGTCGCCTACTACATGGCACCTTTTAGCTGAAATCTATGAATACGGCCGTACGTGTCTACGTTTGACGGTATCAACTGGGAAATGTTTGTTATTATTTCCTACTAGAACTCTTCCACGGACGGTAAACTTTAAGCAAAACGTATTGCATAAGTTGGTAGCATGCATAGGTAAAATATTTTTTATTCCAGTACTGAGATATTTTTCATTTCATGTGATTCAACTTGTTCAAAATTATGCAGTCTGCAGCCTAGTGTAATGATTTCCAGATTTATTCGACCCCGCATGTACTACTTCCATTTATGTGATGCACTGGAAAGTTATTTTGGCTGAAGAAGTATTTTACTTATAAATATATACATATTCGTAATATACTGCAGACCAGCTAAAAAGTTAACAGATTATCAGCAATATATCTAGCTGAGTGGCGAATCTGCCTAGCTGGCGTCATATGCGATGTAATCGGCTAGCTACTCCATCTGGTTGGAGAGCTATGCTGATTGCTGTCTTTCTGGAAATATCTGTTTAGACGGATAGATGGCTCTGCTGGAAATTTCTCGCTGTACAGCTATACGTCTAGCTGTCCCATACACTGCTAGATTTTCTGGCTGCACAGCTAGAAATATACTGTACAGCCATAGTTTTTTCTCAGTGTACATACATGATGTTAGGATCTTTCCCGCACCATACGAAAGAAGACGATTGGAATGGCCCCGCTCACGGAATGTGACGCAGAACTTTCAAGTTTTCGATGTGAAATGAAATATGTAAACATTATGCATACTATCCGATAAAAAGTCTTATTTGAGTTGGTTCTCAGACTTAATCAGATGATCTTGGAGATGATGAGCTTCTACTTTTTATTTGAAGCTGTTTTACTTGGTGCATCTTGTTTCTCTCTTTCTGTACTTCTGTCAGTTACTAACTCATTAGGTTCCCCATAACACCATAAATAGTTATATTTTGAGGTCAATGAGACTGGCGGAACACAGACTAGAGTCTATATGAGGCTTGTAAAACACGTCTTCATGTCTCTACAGGATAAAATCCCGGTTGTGACCAATTAAATTTTTGCGGAAAACGAAATTTTGCTTTAAATATGCCGAGATCTATATGAGCGTCGAGTTTTCACTATGACACAAGTTCTTCCAAGCAGAATTACGTTATGAGGCCCAACCCAAAGAGGAAAGATTCTGGGGATAACGATCAGAGAAAAACCTTATACACAAATGAGTTAGGTTTCCCGCATAATATTTTATTCAAATGCCTGAATGGTGGAGAAATATGCATTAGAAAAGTGTACAGATGTAGTGCACAGTTACATTGTTGCTGTCCATTGAGTAGAATTAAATCTTACTAAATACACCACAGTTCACTTCCTCCGAAAGTCATCATAAAAAAGCCATACCTATACCTTGGGTGGAGTAAACATAAAATCGTCATATACAGTAGAGAACATTTGAATTACCATAATATACCATGGGGAACACATACAAAACATATGTATCACAGTATAAGAGAAACTAGGTTTTGTACAGCGTGTAATAGGCTGCTGTAAACCAATTAGGCAATATATGGCCTTTAAATAGCAAGACACGAGATTCAGTAGGCATTCTAATGAATCGTGCTTTACCAGTTTTAATCGACTTAAAGCATAGACTGAAATAAATTAGCAAACTCCCTATGTTCCCTTCAGATTCTTAAGGCTCAAGAATCTAATTAATATCTGAGGCTACTTATGATGCTGCGAAAGGATACTCGGCATTACCAGAAGTAAATGATTTCATTTGCAAATTATGTTTCATTGGTCTTTTGCCATTGGGTACAATGATCTGTATGCTGTAACTATTGTTATCAAATATCTTCAGAGTACATCCCTATTTTTGATACCGCATTGAATTGTTCAGGAGGTCTTGAATTTGTAGTAAATTTTCGTATATGTAAGCATTCGAAGGTGCATTCAATGCCAAACGAATACATAGCAAGCGATATACTTCTACAAAGTACGCTAGAGTAAGATTTATTAGGAATCCTTTGACTGTGTTGGCTCGATGATGTAATTGAAATATCCGGAGGAGGTAGCTTAGAAGAAACATTCTTTCGTCCGCTAGTATACCAAGCTTTAATATCAATGAAAGGAAAGCACTTCTAATCTCAGGCGTTAGATCGGTTCCAAAGTCACTCTTTACTATTTGGATATTTGCTTCATATAAGTAATGACATTTTAAAATTACAAATAATATTTAAGTTTCTGGAAAAAAATTAATTTTTTAGGGATTCCAGAGATATTAATGGAGAGGAATTATCACAGTTATTTGATCAGCTCAAAATATTAAAACGTATTGCGTCAGAAAATCTATTACCTGCATAAGATTTATCTTATCCCTTAAAAATCGATCTTTATCTAATACTTGAATGGTATTGCGGAACACGTTGGCTATTGGCGTCGCCAATGCTAAAAAAGCTTCTCAACTTAGAAATAAATACAGACATTATATAGAGTCCCTATTCCAGGTTTGGACCAGGTGTTATTCCATTGGTTATCGTGCATAGTCGATATTTTATATTCATACAACACTGGAAATACGTGCTTTGCATCATTCGTTTTAAGCTCATCGCAAATCCATATATAATGGGCCCTTTCACAAACGCTTCAATCGGTGTATGATCAGTGTAAATCCAGGAAGAAATTAAAATAATGCAACGCACTAACGTGTAAATGATTAAATGTAAATATGTGATTGACTTTACTTTTTTACTAATCAGAAACAAGACGTAGACAAGGAAGAAATTGCACCTCGTTTTCATAACAGCGGATAAAAATGACCTACTTTCGTGTGAATAATTTCCAAGATTAGCGGGAGAAACATGCATTCACTAAAGAGAAGGAAGTCTACTACAAGTAATGTGCAGAGTATTCATCGGATTACTATAAAAAGAGAGAGCTGAAAATGATTAATCAGGTTGTATCTTTCCTTCTCTCCTGCGAATTTCAGTACAGAGGACAAGTTAATTTTTCAAATTTTCAAAAATTCTCTTTTAGCTGTGTTGTTAAAATACATAAGACGATATCTGTAACTTATTTAGGAAATATATTGACTTAAAATAGGAAGACACGAGATTCAGTAGACAATCCAATGACTCGTCCTTTACCAGTGTTGATCGACTCAAAATATAGACTATGAAATAAATTTGCAAACTCCCCATGCTCCCTCCAGACTCTTGAGATTCAAAACTGTAAGCGTAATGCTGACAACTTTACTTTAACAATCGGAAACTCGTAGAGTTGACCCGGCGGATGCTAATGATTGACTGTTTCACGAATAATTTCCAGTATCTCCTGATATAATTTTCTCAGAGAGGTTCACATCCTTGACACCTAAAGTAAAATACACCAAATTTGTAGTGATCCTAGGCCTCCTAAAATTGAAAAGACTATAAAATAGTTCCATCAATCGAATTTTTGTTTCGCCTCGTGGATTAGGTCCAACCCATTTGTAACGGACACGTTAAATTTATGTTATTGAAAGTATATATCGTAAAATAACTGAATACGCTTTACAAACGGGTTCCGCGACAGATCGTTCTGTACCGAGACCAGCAAGTAATATTCCTAACCCTCACCCCCCACCCCAAGAATACCTACTGGACCACTTCCCCGCAGGAAAGCGAAAACAGCCTGGTGGCAGGTGAGAAGTGGGATCTGCGTTAGCCCACCCCTGCTAGTCTGCGTGGGGCGATGTTCTGAAAACGGGCCGTGGCCTGCCGATGAGTGCAACGGCATGCAGTGGCCTGGGGTGTACTGGTAGGTGGGTAGTGGAGAGGATCTGGAGTGTACCAGCCGAAGTCTTCTCGACACCCGATCTCCAGACCGGGTGCCATTCTCTCCGGGCCGGAACATCGCACAGTGGGGTCAAATCGAAAATCGCCGGACAAAAGTCCAAAATTGCTTTTTTTGAGATAACGTCTTGAAACTTGTCGCATATACATACAAATGATTGGCGATTAAGCAATGGTAAGTCATTTCTCATAGGTCTTACCCGTTACTTTGATACTGAGGCTCAAACTCGACCAAATTTCCAAGAAAGCGCCCGCTCTAATTTTTCTTCGAAAATCTTAAAAGTTGAGCAGATATAGAAATAATGGAAGGATTTTTATGAAATAAAAAACATTTTCATTTGTGAGCAGGGTACTTTCCCTATATTATGTATAAGTTTCAGAAATTTTGCCTCTATATTGAGTGCTATAACCACAAAATGGTAGACCCTTTCTTTTGGACAAAATTTTACATGAAGTAAACAATATAATCCTTATTCGGAAAATGGTCTCTGGTCTTGGATACTTCATCAGAGTATAAATTTAAGATATTTCTAGATTATTCCGTAAAAATAAAATCAGGGGGGGGGGTAGACTTAAGGATTTGAAGGAAATGGTAGGTGTCTTTCACATAAGATTGTAAAGCGCGCACCAGCGGTTCGAGTTTAAGGTAGACAAATGCCGAAATTCTTTCCTTGGGGGAATTGCGAGAGGAAACAATAGGTTGGCCAGGATGGTTTGGTTTGTCGATTTCATCTACATCTATATCTACGTGATACCCTGCGAGCCACCACGAGGGTGTGTGGCAGGGGGTGAAGATCACCAAACATGCACTATTGACATGCAAGTAAGATATTTAAGGGAGATATGCTAGATAATAGGGTCACATGGAGCTAGATGGTTAGTATCTACATATTTCACTGGGAAGAATATAAAATTATTATAGCATTTCGGGGAGAATATAAAAATGAGGAGTTTTCGGATAAGGGGGGAGGGCAAGGATATAACCGCGGAAGATAGACCCTCCGAAGGCCCTCTTTCTTGGAGGAAGGAGATGTTTTCAACTTGGAATGCGGGATTGGGGTCATTGGGGACTACGGAATAGGAAGACGTATCGGAGAGCTGTCGATAAGCTTCTGAAACGTGGTGGAAAGTGTGCAGGACAACAACAGTGGCACCTTTGTCGGCTGAGGTAATGACTATTTCCGGGTTGCGGATTAAAATTTTGAGCGCCAATGATTCAGGTTGCGAGAGGTTTGATTTCGAATTATGGGCATTATAAAGGAGGAGCTTGAGGTTTTGGACGAAAGAAGGTTAATAAAAACTTCGACCGAATGGTTGGCCGCAAGAGGTTTGGGTTCATGGGTAGAGGGAGGTCGGAACTTTAGCAAGGTGCTATGAATGGGCTTGGGAAGTGACTGGGGTAGTGTCTGAGAGTACCAGAAAACTCGCCATCTCAGGTTCCGGCAAAAGTGTAGGACATCCTTTCGGATAGAAACTCTGTTAACGCTTGGAGTAGGAGAAAAAGAGAGGCCTTTACTGAATAGCGACTGCTCTTGAGGGTTTAAGGGGATCGAGGATAGATAATCAACAGCATTCTGAGATGGGTTTTCCGGGTTATCTTCTCCCTGAGGAGGGTCACGCGGGAGGTCTCTCTTCTGAGACACGTTTTGGAGGGTTCCAAGATGGTGGTGGGGGAGGAAGGTTAAATAGTGTGGCCAGGTTATACAACAGGTTTTTTACAGGTTTTTTTAGGTCAGGTTTGAACAGGTGCCGGGGAGGAGAGGGCGAGTGGGGGGGGGGGTGGTTAAGCGGAGAGGAAGGGATAGACCTGCGGGGAATTGGGAGGCACAAAGAGAGGGCAGTTTTTTCAAAGGTTTAAGTCGGCGAAGTTCAAGAGATCGATGAGAAGATTTAAGAATTTTGTTAACTTTTTATCCTGGAATTTATTTTATTTATTACGACTAAGAGTAAGTTAAATGTCTCGAACCTCCCAGCTCTCGGGTCTCCTCAAATCACCGTTGCGAATTTTGTCGGCCCCGGTGGTGGCTGGGTAATGTCCTCGCCTGCTAACTCGAGGGTCGCGGGTTCGAGTCCCTCCTGGGTACAATATTATCTGATCAGGACATGGGTGTTTCTGTCTCGTCCGTTGTTACTGTTATTCACCCGGCGTAAATTGACCCATTGTTCTGTATTCGGGATAGTGAAGATTAAAAAAAATAAATATGGAAAGCGAATTTGGCGCTGATGATGTTGATTAGGGAGTGGATTGATTTTTGATACCAAATGTGAAGCAAAATCGTAAAATGTTGTCTCCAATAAGGGTTTGCCGGAGAGCGCAGAGGGAACGCGAGGAAGGACATTAAGGAATAAACAATCATCCCGTTTCTATAAACTTATTTTATTAAAACTTCCTGCATAGCGTCCCAGCCATCTCACAAACCTTACAACGATCAACTGCCCGCAGTCCCCTTGGAGCCTCACCAGATACAGAGGGTGGGAGAAATGAGAAGCGTTGGTTATCTCCTTGCTTCCGAGTGTGGGAATTCGGGTCAGCATTAACTCGTTGGTTATCATAATGCTCGCGCATCTTCTGAATGTGGGAATGTAAGTCAGCATCATCTCGGAAACTTCCAAGTGTGGCACCCGAGAAGCACCCTAAAATTACCGAGTGTGGGAGTGCAAGTCAGCTTTTGTACACCCTTACACTCCATTATTACTAGGGAAAAATTTTGCTCAAACGAACTCAAACTACCGTGACGAAACTACCGTGACGTCTTAATCCCCTGCAGATTTTTGTAGGCTCTCAAGGACCAAGATGTTCCAGACTGCTGGAAATAGATGGGAATAAATCTGGAAAATTTCTGAGGACATCCGTTTTCTAAAAACATGTAAGTTTAACTATGTCTTCCCGGAATTCATCATTTCTCTCTCTTTGTACCGCAAAAAAACCCTAATATTGACGTAATTTTACGACGTAGAGCCCTTAACTCTGAAATTGTGTCCCTCTATGCCAGGAGGTGTCACTTAGAATTACAAGCTTATAACCTACATCTGAAACTAACAAAGAATTTAGCTGATAAGGATTTCCAGGATTGAATCGAAACAGACAGGAGGATCTACTATGTGGTTCTGAAGAAGCGTGAGGACAAGGCCCGCTGTCTTAACCGCAAATTAACTATATATATATATATATATATATATATATATATATATATATATATATATATATATATATATATATATATATATATATATATATATATATATATATATATATATATATACACATATATATATATATATACATATATATATATATATATACATATATATATATATGTATGTATATATATATATATATGTATAAATCCCGCTATCATTTTGGCACCCGTTAATGAGCAAGTTGCATTTGATCTGGCGTCCGAGTGTAATTTGGCTGCCGTATACCGGACGCCGGATTACAAACGTGTAAAAATCACTGGAATCGACTATTTACATCATGTAGACCCCATTTCCGAAAGTTAGTATGGACGCCAATTTGTTGGCAGTATGTACAAATTTCGTATATTGTTAGTTCAGCATAATTCCGGGCCGAGTGGCGCTGACTGCGGCGTATAACTTGGTCGCGGTTATCTCCGTTCAGTCTGCGCAGCAAGTGGCGTCCTCGGTTTGGCAACATCGCTCTTCCTCGCGGCTTTCTGCAATTCTCTCACCCAAGACACTTTCGAGGTTTGATGCCTCGGTGGACTGCGTGGTAGCGAAGTTCTTGTCGTCCGGCGCTACCGCTCCAGTTTTTACTTGGTCCAAAGCCAATTAAGTGGATTTGCGCAACGGTAATTTCAATAACAAAATTATTGTTGTCATGGGACCGCAACAGGTTGGCGCAAGAATCACTCTTTCAGGTGATTAAGTAGAAAAATAATGGATTGTGTATCTGGAAAGCCACCTTTTTTATATTAATACTTGGTGCGGAAATTCAAGAATAATGCTAGAATACGACTAATTCTTTCTTTAAACTACCTCTACCTTCGACAAAAAGTATAATACAGTACCTTTGCTCTCAAACTTGTACTTGTAACCACTCGCAGATTTTCTCGACTAGTTAAAGGCGAATACTTCGTTTTGAGTTAACAATTAATGTAATGAACGATGGTAGTCTTTCTAAGATGAAACAAACATTTAGTTTTTATCAGTATTTCAAACGATATGGAAAGAATGGGTGCGGAAACTTTTTATCAGCGAATGGATTATTATTTCAACATTTGCTGCTCGTTAATATATGATTTTTTCGAATATACTTCTATTTTCCCATTAGGGAAGAGACAAACACTTTGAAAAACCGAATTTGAAAATAATTGCATGTGCTAACCCTAGCGAAAATGAGAGCGTGTTCTGAGCGTTTAGGAACGAACCACGGAGGTGTTCATAAATTGCGAAGAACGCGCTCAGAACACCATCCCAGGGTGTTCTCGAGCGTAAATGTGAATGCCTTGGAGTGATCTCAAACACACTACAGAGCGTTTAGCTACGTTCTTGAGTGTTCGTGAACGCCCTGTGAGTCACAATCTTCAGCGTTTCAGAGCGTTTACGTTCATTTCAGAAAATCCTGTCTAGGGTGTTGAGAGCGTTCATCAACATAATGTAATATGAACGTTAGGCACTCATCTTGGAATTTGGGAATTTGTCATAATAAAATTATTTTTAAAAATAAACTTTGTGCCCTTAAAGACCTTTGAAGTTATTATTTTATTACTTCGTATAACGGTAATTATATACATCGCATAAATTCTTATTGGCTAGGGGGTTCGAACTGAAGACCTTTCACGCAGGAGACTTACACTCTACCACTACTCTATTTCATAACTGGATTGACTAAGTGTATTTATGCTTTATAAAGATTGTAGTCGATTCGTTAGATATGGCTCTGCTCTTAGTACGCGATTTCAACATAGCTGACGTTTATGACCTAAGGCTGATGATTTATAAGCTCATATCTGACGTCAAGGATGCATATACGGCTTTTCTTTATAACACATTATTATTGGCTTTCTAATATACATTATTTCGAAGTAGAATTGAGAAAGAAATAAGATTGAACCAATTTTCATGCCGCGTTAGGCCACACTATGGATGCTATTATTAATTTACAATTGATATTGAATATGCATTTGGGAAAGTAGACACCCGGAATTCACGGCTCGCAAGCGACGGATTTGGATTTTTGTGCTGTGTGGGTTGGCACAAGAAATAGAAAGGATGCATTTATTCCCTTGGAGACTACCGGAAAGAAAACGGCTGTGTTTTCACTAAATGCACAGATGAAGATGGACCGCTAAAAGATATCCATTAGATGTCTATTAGATATTGATGTTTGAGGATTGGGTGCGCTTTGTTATTTCTCAGAAGCTTATTCTCACAATAAATTTGTTAGTGGAGTTGTAGTTATTCTCACAATGGATTTGCCATCAAAATAGTAATGCTGCATCATGGCTTTTGGAGCGTTCCAACATGTTTCAAAACATTCTCGGCAGCGTTCATCTGCGTTCCATGACAGCTCAGTCGGACAGCGTTCTTGAGTGTTCCAGAACATAAATGCAAACACTCTCAGTAGGCGTTTTCTCGGGCGTTTCAGACCTAGGTCTTCAGAACAGCGTTTACGAACGCATGAGAACAGTGAGGGAAACACAGATTAACGTGGATGAACATCGACAAACGCTATGAAAACGCCAAAGAACGCACAGGAACGTTAAAAGAACACCTGTAAACGCACTCCAGCAGCGTTATCAGCCTCCTTCATTTTCGCCAGGGAAATTGTTAGATACTTATTTTAGAAACATTTTCCAGAAAAATCCT
This sequence comes from Ceriagrion tenellum, assembly GCA_963169105.1. NCBI lineage: Eukaryota > Metazoa > Arthropoda > Insecta > Odonata > Coenagrionidae > Ceriagrion > Ceriagrion tenellum. Next base: position 140,805,042 of record OY720635.1, on the reverse strand, counting down.
TTCTATTCTCGTCAACGTCAATTCCGCATGGTATATCATGGGGTGAAATGAGGGGGTGAATGACGAATATTTAAATATCCTCCAGTCGACCGCTAGATCTGCTGTCACCCAATTCACATTAAAAAGGGCTGTTAACCAAAATTTACATTCATGATAATATAATCTATCGAATTCATAAATTTTCAAAGCTCTTCCTTGCGAGTCCAAATATCCTGTTTTATAATTTGAAAATACATGGATCGCCTTGCACTCATCGCCCCACTGCAGAAATAAAAAAAAACAATTAAAATATGCTCAAATTGGCAACATAAATCAAGCTTCTAAGGGACGAATTGGGGCCTTTCGTATGTAGTCCTCTTGGTGTGAATCTCGAAAAAGCCACGAAAAAGTAATGCAATAGACGTGGGACATGAAATATAAAAGTTTCCCTGGTTAAGGCCACTAAAAAATATAAAAATGAAGCGATGAAGGGTAAACTGACCGCTCGCTCTCATGGTAAAAAAAATTGCGTCTCTATAAGTGGAGTGAGATCTCACTTCATTTAATACGAGAACTGCCTCCATGAGTAATGCGATAGCCATGAAACCCGATATGGAGACACTTCCCTGGCATTATAAATCAAGCTTCTACGGGACGAACTGGATCCTCACGTATGTAGTCCTCTTGGTGTGAATCACGAGTCATTTCTATCGAAATCAGGCACGAAAAAGTAATGCGATACACGTGGGAATACGAAATTTGAACTTTTCCCTAAGGCTACTTTAAGAAAATGAGGCATAGAAGGGTAAACTGACCGTTCGCTCTCATGGTAAAATAATCCGCGTCTCTATAAGTGGAGTGAGATTTCATTTCATTCTATACCAGAACGCCATTAGGACTCCATGAGTAATGCGATAGCAGCGGTAACCCGATATGGAGACACGTCCTGATATGGAGACACATCCAATTTCAAAGGCATTGCCCTCGACGAAATATACATTAATTAAAATGATGAGATCCCTATTGAAGATGATGGAGGTGAAAAAGATGATGATGATGATAGGAATATGAGCGATGTAATCGATGATTCATTCTCAAGTTTCGAGCTAGAAAAAGGGAATGAAACCAGATCACCTAATGTTTCCCCTTGTACTTCGAAAAAAACTTAAAGGATACTCGTCCCATGGACAGAGGAGCAAAAACATATTGTGGCATCATATTTTAAGAACCACACACAAAACAAAATACCCCCGAAGAAGAGAACTTGGTTAAAAATTAAAGTTTTTATACAAAACATTTATAAAAAGATGGATTAGTTATGTACAATGATATTATAAAAGTAAATTTCAAAGGCAAAATAGCCTAAGCAGAGTTTTGCAATACTGGTTTAACCCAAAGTGAGTTTTGTATTACTCAATTTTTTTAATATATCAGTACATTTTTTTTAAACAAATTTTGCGGTTTCTTTGCTGCCTCATAAAAAGTTGTACCACTGATTTTGATCCACAAAGACCAGTTATTTAATTTGTAAATTTCATTGATCTTGAGAATTTTATTGTAAGTCTTTAATTCTAAATCAAAGGGTGTTTGCTTTTTCCTCAAAGTGGCATATTTAGTTGATAATCCAATATAATATTGCAGTAGTGATGAAATAAACTGCATAACCCCTTCAATGACAATGTATTTATTTTGAATATTGACAAAAATTTTCCTCTCTGCTGAAGTGAAACCCGAATTAATTGATACTGCTTTCCAATGTTTATCCTCATAGAAAGGTGACTTTAATTGATGGTATTAAAACCTTTGGCTCAATTATGTGTACAATTTATCCTAATCTTGCTTCAGCTAATAAGGTTTGAAAACTGCGTTACTCTTCACTATCCATAAGTTCAGGCATCGGTAGCTACTGAATCCACTAACAATTTTCCAGCTAAAGATACACCAGCAACTGTGATTTTAAGGAAAAGGATGTTGGTAAAGAACCAAATAATGGGGGTAAAGTAAGTGGTTTTTAAACTTTTTTCTAACGGAAATCTGAAAATGTACTCAAAGATACCAACTAAAAACCGCCTTTACCGTGAAAATAATTATCGTTTGTCAATTTTTTTTCTTTTGTGCGGAATTGAATCTTCTTTATTAAAGCCTCGGCAGTAGTTTCCTATTGTTAAAGTTTACCAGAGCCAATCTATATTGCGTAACACTTACGCCATTATAAAATCTTTCCCCCGGATATCTCCTCCCGCCCCACGATTTTGTGGAAATGCGTCTGTGAGCTAATGCAGGAAGTGGATTTTGAACGAGATTTGGCACCCTTATGCATTTTAGGTGGCAGTAGGGCAACAAATAAAAGTTATTCCTCACCTCTCTTAAGCTTTTGTGCTTTCAGCATCCCATTGTTTATTATATTTTGAAATTCAGGGCCTAGGGTTATCTTCCTGTTTTCAGGTACAGTAAAAATGCATTCCTTTAGACGTAGCTCTTCACTATACGCTGTGAAAATATTTCCACTTAGTACTGGAAACTTCTTTCATATTTTCTCAGAATTTTATCAAAATTCTTAATCAGTCATTACTTGATAAGCAAAGGAGGGAGAAGCATTTCCTTCGGACCAACTAAAGGATAGTAGAGTAAATTGTAATTTTCTAGGTTATAAATTCTTCTTTAAGCCACAGTTTTTCAAGGAAGAGATATTTCCCGTCTTTGCTGTCCCATAAACATTAGAATAGTTATATTTTTTGTGGAGTATTGGAAGTCGTGAAAAGTGAAGTTAAATTTTGAGCCTCCACCGTAATTATACAGGTTCTGATTCGCGGTCCACGTCTTCGCGTTGTCATCACGATAAACACGTTGTGTCCTTGGCTTTATAAAAAGCAAGGGTGTTGGCATTCTTCTTCTTAAATGAAGTTTAACTTACTCTTTTTTTTGCTTTTTATATGCAAAAATAATATAATTTAGCATTCTATTGACTCATGTATTTCATGGTAACATTTTAATGTGTTTTAGTGATAGATGAAAAGCCAGAAAGTATCAAATCCCTTTCTAACTTATGAAGATTAATTGACCCCTTTTTCAGCCGCTTGTGTTTCATTTTTTTATTATTTTTCACGTAAATTATTGTATTTTAATTAAATTGAACAACTATTCTAAACTTGAAACGCGAAACTACTGGGATAATGATAAAAACAGTTTGATAGTCATTCACGGATATCGCGTGTCCACACAAAATGAAATAAAAGGGCGAATTTGGTGGAATGTGACATGATGGAAACTTATTGATTTACAAATCCTTATTAGAATACCAAGTGCATTGTGAGAGAAATATTTGTATGCATGTTGCTTAAACCGTGTTTTAAACCTAAAACCGGCTAGTTTTACTGGAAGAATCTTCGTGTAGTATTGGGAAAATCTTCGATCTTTTCCCTGCAAATCGATTTCGTGACACAGTGCTGCGTGATAGGCCACCGCGGACTTACCTAGTTGACTGCGCCAGTCAAATTCCTCTCTCGCTTTCCTCTAGGCGTGTTTATAGCATACCGAAACAAAACTGAAATACAAGAATGAGGAGCAAAAAAGATATTGATTTCAATAAAACTTGGCTAAGTATGCTCCTAGTGATACAATGCTTACCCCTATGCTGATTATAATCGTTGTTTGGCAGTTGTAGTACATTTAGTTAATAGTAGTTAATAGTTAAGTGTAACGCGTTCACCCATTTTATGCAATAGCAGCTATAACCTGCAAAAATGACAAGCGAGAGCGAAGTTTCCATGATAGATAAATTTGGCAACATCGCAGGAAGGCAAAATGATATCGCAGTGGTAGTAAATATACAAAATGGATTCCAAATTGATGATCAAATGTAAAAAATATACTCTGGACGCCATAATGATTGGTTATGAAAGGATGCCAAAATGTTACCTGTCTGTACGGATTCAAGGTGCACGTATATCTCCTGTAAAAAAATAGTTGTCGCAAAACAAAATAGTACACAAGGGGACGGAAATCACTCGGTTGTTCTACATACGCGATAAAATAGTAATATATATAAATATTTCTGGTGGATGCCAAAATGTTGCAGAGTGTAAGGAAGGCAAAATGATAGCGGGATGTATATATATATATATATATATATATATATATATATATATATATATATATATATCTATAGAGCTAGCTATGTGAGTGTGATCGTCTCTTTTTTTTGTGTGTCTATCTCCTCCATCCTATCCACATCGTGTATATATATATATATATATATATATATATATATATATATATATATATATATATATATATATATATATAAATACGTTGATGGATTGGAGTCAGCCATGCGGCGATGAACACACGATGTGGATAGTTGGAGGAGATAGACACACAAAGGAAGAGACGATCGCACTTGCATCGCTGGCTTTCGGAACTGGTCCGTCTTCAGGGCGTGTCACGGAACAGGTGTCGTGTGCGCTGGTGAGGATAGGGTTGGGAGGGGCGGTGGGTTGGGGTCAACCGCTGGGAAAAACCCCTTCCCCTACCCCCTCCCCTAACCTACCGCCCCTCCTACCCCTATCCTCACCAGCACACACGACATTTGTTCCGTGATACGCCTTGAAGACGGACTAGTTCCGAAAGCTAGCTATGTAAGTGTGATCGTCTCTTTTTTTTGTGTGTCTATCTCCTCCATCCTATCCACATCGTGTGTTCATCGCCGCATGGCTGACTCCAATCCATCAACGATATATATATATATATATATATATATATATATATATATATATATATATATATATATATATATATATATATATATATATATATATATATATATATATACATACACACCCATATAGAAGGATCTCTAAGACCATTTGACAATGCCACAAAAGATTTTCTAAGGAAAACGTGTGAAAAGTAGATTGGAAATAACCTTAGGCATTCCAAGATCCAATCAAATCGTAGTATATCCAATTTAAACAAAATGTGCGGTCTCTAAAATCCAAGAATTGCTTTTATGTGAAAGCCGATAAAAGCAACCTTGTGTTATCATGGACAAAGAGGATTATCACATTAAAGTACTTCCTTGTTATCATCCCAGCTATATATTGATATAAAAAAGAATCCTCTCAACAAATTGGTCTCCAAATTTAAGAATGTCTTAATGATTGTCCTGCCCTTATTGTTAAGAAGACCAAATTCAAAATTTCAGTTTTCAACCCGGTGTTACCCAGTTTATACTGTCTCCCAAAAATTCATAAGGATGGTTGACCAATGAGACCAATAGTCTTCGGAATAGCCTCTCCAAATTATCTCTTGGCAAAATAGCTCATTAATCAATCCTCCGAGTTACCTTTTCAAAACCCCCACTCACTTAAGAATAACTTGGACTTCGTAAACAAAATTAAAGACTATATGTTTACTGAGGGAGAAATAATGGGATCATTTGACGTTACGAATATATTCCCAAATGTGCCAATAAATATAGCCATTAATTCATTAAAAAATTGGTTGATTTCCCTAAATATCGATAAAAATAAGATAGGCGAATATATTAGATTCACCAATTAAGTCATGAACCAAAATTTATTCGTGTTTCAAGGTAATTTTTTTAAACAAGAATTCAGCACAGCTATGGGTAACTCCCTATTCCCATTTTTAGCCAATGTGTTTATGACTCATTTTGAGAATACCTTCAAAAGCACGTTCAACTACTTTCCAAAGGTCTATTTAAGATATTTTGATGACATTTTTGCTATCTTTGACACTAAAAGTATGATTTAAAACAATTTGTTTGTGATCTTAAGAGTTTATTCCCCTCCATTAAATTCACGTACGAATCAGAAAATTACCACCAAATCCCTTTTCTAGAGCTTCTCCTGACAAGAAACGGTAAAACAAACTCGTATTTGACATTTACCACAAGCCCACACACACCAATAATTACAATCATTCTAATTCATTTGTTCACAACAGCAGTAAACTCAATTCTTTTTATGCTCTTTCAATCGTTAAGTTAACATCCGGTTTAAGAAGAGTAATTATCCGAAAGAGTTGAATAACATGAAGCGCATTGCGAAATTAAACGGCTTTAAAGAGTCTGTAATGACAATAATGTTAAAAAAACACAATTTTAAGAGACTAGTACATAATTCCACTACGCTCGCAAAAGTGGAACTCGTCTGCTACATTAAACTTCCCTACCACCCGATAATTACCAAAGGTCTAGAAAAGATATTTAAGACGGTTAACACGAAAATTGCTTCTAGTAGTAATAACTCGCTCAAAAACTTATTGGGGAATACAAAAAATAAAATAGACAAAACCAATAAGTCCGGTACATACGAAATATCTTGCTCCTTATATGATCTTTCGTTCGTAGGGCAAACAGGTAGAAACATTAAAACTAGATTTAAGGAACACATGGCCCATTTGAAATACAACCGGCCCGAGTAATCCAGTAGATGTCGCACAACATTTTCTCGACACAGGACGTGAAACATCAGAACAAAACCTTCAATTCATTAAACAAACAGGTAATCATTAACTGGACGCTTATGAAAGTCCATGCATACGCAAATGTAGAAGAAACCATGTTAACAGCCATAAAGGGCCTATTCTTACTCTCCACTATTTTTTTAAATTAAGATGCTCCTTCCTTTTCAATTTTCGTATTTTTCTCGTTTCTCGTTACATCAACTGTCAGTTTGTTTTCAAATTTGAATTTTGTTAGTTATCCCCCACCTTACTTCAAAGGGTAGTTTGTTATGAAATTTCGCTTTTGCTTACTATTCCCCCCCTTACTTCTCCGGTCACTTCCTTTCACTCACCTTCCCCACTTACTCCCACCACTTTTTTACGCTAAATACCAATGCATGTATGCTCTCTTCCACTCCTCATGTTCATTGGTTCCCCTTCCCTCTCCCCCTTTTGTCCGTTTACTATTTATTCTAGGTTGTCCTCTCCCTTAATTCACTTATAACCTCGTGTTGCAATTGCTTTCCCTTCAGCTCGCTTATGAGGCCACTTCGTGGCCGCAATACGCGTATCCGGCGCTCACCCTCGTTCGCTTCTGCGTGTTTTTTGACTACGCTCTTTTTGAGTGTGTTTCTCCCAGAATTTGGGCTCATTGCGGGGTCCCATTACCCCTTGCTAAGGATCCCAATTTGGTTGAGTGTGTGTGTGTTAGTCACTGGCGAGGAAGTAACATTCCCGTAAACCACCACAGGAGGGTATTCTGGTTGAGAGGTTGTGGTTGATCTCTGTTGAGGAATTCCCATTCCTGCATACCAACACAGCAATTGTGTTTTATTGACGAGTGGTGCCAATTTTTACGGCCATTGGAGACTTTTTTATTTTGTTATCTTAAGATGCCGCAGAGCTCAATCTCCCTTGATTTGAAATAATATCACCAATTTTCTCACGTGTACAATATTTATAATGCAATTCTCCTCATCTTACCGAAGTTGGAGGTGAAGTTAGCAATCATGTTTTCTTTTCCAGCAGCCTAAGTAGAGCCTAGAAGGAGAATGATCGTAGCGCAGATGCGCGAAGAACAACCAATCAGTGATTACATTTCAAATAGAATTTTTTAAGAAGGAGAAGGGTTAAAAAATTCACGGTAAATACATAATATAGGCGTTCACATTCTCGGTCCGATTCTGATAGTTTGCATGATTCACGTTTATATTTACAAAAAATCACCTTGAAACGCCGGATGATGAGTTTCCTAACGAGCACTGGCATAACCTTGGCTTGGCCTCGTGGCTAATTAATCCGTAGAACTTTTAATGAGTTACACCAGGATACTGAAGCCTGACAACGGCATTTAGTAGGGAGGAAGGAGGATGATTCTGCTTTATCATCATTATTAGGCATTCGATTCTACAATTTGTTCTCTGCATCCATCTACTCTACATTTCAAACCTTAGAACTCTCTTATCTCCTTGTAGCTCTTGTACTTCATATCCCGATTTAGTTGGCCTATGTGTTTGTCTCTTGGTCGTCCTCGAAGATATTTCCATACTACATGTATCCAAAATTTATATTCCTTGCATACTCATTGTGCCTCAAAGTGTGGTTTTTCCATCTGGATCTTGTCTCCCTGACAGAGCTCAACATGGTTATCTCATTTATAGTATACATTTATTAAATTACCAAATACGATAACTAGAGCCTTTACATCGGATTCAATAAACAAAAGTTAATTATCCACAACGGTAAAAATAATGGTTAAAAACAAATATAAACACCATTCAACGACAAACGATGAGGCATATGAGAGGCGGGGGAAAATGAATGGTATACAAAACTTCGAAAACAGCTAGTCATAAATCTGTCGATTTATGAGAATATAGTAGATTATTATTATTATTATTATTAGGTATTCTACCGATAAAGGTAGGTTTTGTTGAATGTCCGAGAATCCGCTCCCGGTCTTCTACACATTCCGGGTCCTTTCTCCCTCTAATATATCCTTTTCCGCCTCTGCATTAGATCTGCCCTTCTTCATCCCGTCCATGAAACCTATTCTCTTTCTTCCCCTGCCCCGCTTGCCCAACATCCTTCCCTCTATCACACTTTTCAGCAACCCATCACCCTTTATTACATCCCTCAGCCATCTAACCTGCCTTTCCCGGATTTCATTCAAAAGATTCCTTTCCTCGCCCACCATCTCCAGCACTTTCTCGTTAGTCTTCCTTTCCGTCCATCTAACCTTCTCCATTCTTCTCCACACCCACATCTCAAATGCCTGCAGTCTATTCTCGTCCTCCTTTCTCAGGGTCCACGTTTCTGCCTCATACAACGCTACGCTCCATATCAAACTCTTCACCAGCTTCTTCTTCACATCCTTACCCAGTGTCCCAGTCATCAGCTCTCTTCTACAACTAAACGCCTCCTTAGCTAGCGCTATTCTCTTCCGTATGTCTTTACTACTATGCCCATTTTCCTCTAGCGTGCTACCTAAGTAATTAAACTGCTCTACTTGCTCTAGTTTGTGTTATCCAACTTTAATCACTAGCTTCGCTTTCTTCGTCCTACAGAATCTCATTACTTTTGTTTTCTTATGATTTATCTTCATTCCGAATATCCCGCACTGCATATCTAAAGCATCGACCAAAGCTTGTAGTCTCTTCGAAGATCCACTAACCAATGCCTGATCGTCCGCGAATCTAACCGATTTTATAAGATGCCCTCCCACTTTGACTCCAACCTCAAGTTCTTCCTATGCTTGTCTTACCATTTCCTCAGCATAAATGTTGAAAAGCAACGGCGACAACGGACACCCTTGACTTACCCCGCGACCTAGTAGAGTTGCCCACCCTGATTCACCACCAGCCACCCTCACCTGCGCCCTTTGCGTCATATATAAGTTTCGAATTAGTCTCCTGTTTCGCCAATCTATTCCCATTTTCTCTAGTATCTCCGTTAGTTTATTCCAATTTACTCTATCGAAAGCCTTTTCAAAATCAAAAAAGCATGCGAAAACGTCCTGATTATATTGTTTCTTTCTATAAGTGTTCTCATCACCACTATCGCATCCCGAGTTGACCTTCTCTTCCTGAACCCAAACTGGTCAACGCCTTAGCAGTTTTTGGCCTTACTCTCCAACCTTCTATTGATAATTCGAAGTAAAGCTTTAGCTGCGTGTGAAATTAAACTACTTGTTCTGAAGTCCTCGAATTCTGATGCATTCTTCTTTTTCGGGATAGGAATCAATACTGTTTTCACAAAGTCCTCTGGCCATACTCCTTCTTCGTAGATCCTGCGTATGAGTTCGAAAAAAGCTTGCATACCTTTACTTCGTAGACTCTAGCAATTCCGAGGGTATGTTGTCTACTCCTACAGCTTTTCTTGCCTTCATCTCTTTCAAAGCTTTCTCTATTTCACTGTCGAGAATTTTTGGCCCGAAGTTATCTTCATCTAGGTTTCCCTCATCCTCTACATCTAAACTAGTTGGTCTACTATCGCTGTCATATAGCTTCTCCACGTATTCTCGCCATATTTCTAGGATATCTTCCTGCTCGGTTATTAATCTATCTCTCTTGTCCTTAATTTTGGTACCGTTTGCCCTCTATTACCTCCCGATAGCAATTTTACCCTAGTGTATAACGCACCCACCTCCCCTTCCTTTTGCAGTTTCACCATTTCCTAGCATTGACTTCACCACCAATTTTCCTTCACCCGATTGGTTATTCGCCGTAGTTGTTTATTTAGCTCCTTGTATTTCACCCCACCCTGGTCGGTGTTGACGTTTTTCCAATTCCTTCTCTCCTCCATTTTCCTAATCATTTCTTCCGTAACCCACAGCTTCTTTATCCTCGTCAATTCCGCTGCTCCTATTGTTTTCTCAGCCGCTCTTACAATGCTTGTATTTCTATTCTCCCACTTTTCCTCGATTGTACCTGCTTCTTTGGCTTCTCCTATGTTCTCATCCACTATCTCTTGGTATTCCCTCCTTTTCTCTCCCTCCAACGCTTCCAGGTTCCATCTCTTCATCCTCCTACTTTTATTTAGCTTTTTGAATCTAACCTCACAATTCATTATCACTAAATTATGATCCGAGTCTGCATCAGCCCCCGGATAACTCCGCAAGTTCTTCACACTGTTCCTAAATTTTTGTCTAACATAATATTGTCAATTTGGTATTTCCCAGTGTCTCCTGGCATTTTACTCGTGTATCACCTCCTGTAATGGTGTTTTAACCAAGTGTTTTTAACTATTAATTTATTTCTCCTACAAAATTCCACTGCCTTCTCTCCGCGATCATTTTTCGCTCCTAATCCAAACCCTCCCACTTCATACCCATCTCTTCCTTCCCCTAGTACCGCGTTCCAGTCGCCCATTACTATTAGATTTTTCTTGCCCAGCACTTCTCTGATTATCTCCTCTATCTGTTCATACACCTCATCCACCTCTTCCTCCCTATGATTGCTTGTAGGCATGTACACCTGGACCAATATGAAGTTTGTAGGGCGTGCTTTTATTTCTACCACTAGTATCCTGTCGCTCATCTGTTCAATATTTACAACTCTCCTCTCCAATTTTGCGTTCAATACTATGGCTACCCCACGTTGACTCTCTACCCCACCACTATAGATTACCCTGTAACTATCACTCCAGTAGTCCCCTCTGTCCTTCCATCTCACCTCGCACAGCTCCAAGGCATCCATTTTCCCTCTATCCATTTCCCGTTTAATTTTTTCCAGCTTCCCAGCCCTCATCATTGTCCTAACGTTCCATGTTCCTATTTTTATCGGTATCTTCCTTTTCCTCTTCCTTTTCTTCTTATTTTCCTTGGTCCTTGTATCCTCGATGACTGTGTTGCGCAAGGATTTCGTGTGATGACGATCTCGGGGGCCTTGCCTCCCCCGATGCCGGGCCCGACACCCGCCCCATTGGGCGGCGTCCCGTAGTTGCTCGGATTCAATTCTCATTGTGCGACATTCATATTTCTGGGTAGTATAATAGTCGAGAGGGGACTCCCACCCCCGCTTCCCAACAGTGCGTTTCACGTGACACTATCACGGCACTACCTTTCGTCTGGCTCCTACCCTTCGACCTATCTGGCATGGTTGGCCCTGCCGGGAGCAATTTGTATTGCTCCCGCCAGTCCAGCTCTAGAGGTCATTGGAACGCGCAAGCCTTCCACCACGTCAAGGTTGTTGTCCGCGGAAAGGGAATATAGTAGATATGGGGTCAGAAAAAATAATTGTGAAAAATGAAAGTTAAAAAAGATTCAACAATAATCGATCAAGTAAGTGCGAGGCAGGAAATAAGAACCTGACGCAGTGCGTTTCAGTTGGGAGGAAAAGATTTAGCTTACTGAGAAAAGGTCAAGAGTAGGGTAGCTGTCAGTAATGGATTGATTCATGAGGGTAGGCGGCCGAATAAGGATCGTTGGGAAGTGGAAAGACGGAATATGGGCATTTGTACACATTAAGACTGGTACGGGAGGGGATGCGGAGCGGAAAACCAGGAGAGGAGACCGAAGCAGAAAGACCCGTTCATGATGGAGTGATGGATTTAAGGTCCGAAGTCAACCCCCGAAGGGGAAAGTGTAGGGGGTATGTGGTGAGATTTCTTCCTGATGAAAAGCCGCCAGAGACTCGGAGGCTACACGCTAGGCTTAGAATGCTAAAGAAATTCAGAACAAGAGTATTTGAAAGCGACGCAGAGGATATCATTTTGACGCCACAAAACATTTCTAGGCCCGACAGAAGCGATAAAATAAGAGAGACACATTGCTGAACAGATAGGAACAAAAACTCCTTCCTTTTACGTACAATAAGTGGCCATAATAAAAGCTGTTTTCTAATTGAAAGATTCCCATAATATATTTAAACTCCCAAAATCTTGTCCTTTACACCGCTGGTGTTTCACACCCCCTGCCACATGCCCATGCGGCGGCTCGCAGGGGAGTAGATTTAGAATAAAACGCTGATCATTTTTCCGGTAAGTCGTGCAACACCTGTAAGGATGAACGCGTATGCGTTGAAACTAGTTATGCCAAAATAACAATTTTGTGGAAAAATACCTAGTGCTCTTTTCCTCATTGAGAATGGTTTCTTCTTCGAAGTCACTCCTGAATTCACCGAGATAATTCTCTCCTCTTTTCTAGCTACGAATGAGGGATTTGCCTATACCTTCGTTATTACTCGGAGAAAATTAAGTAGTTAATTATAACTCGCCGCGCAGATGCAGCAGCGTTCGAAAAAGCAGTAAAAATGAAGTACTGCGACATGTTCCGATATAACTTAACAAGCTCCTTTAACTTATAAAACATGTAATACATATACTCTAATGGTGCAAACTCCCCAATAGCTGGCGCAAGAAAAGTGGTGTTCGCAGAAATGAGAGTATTGTGATGAATATCAGAGTGGTCGATGAGCCGCAAGAGAATAAATGCGAACGCCAGGAAATGAGAAATCATACGGTGATCGAGAGAAGGGAATGGACTGCCTTGCAAAAATAACCTCAGGACTGATGATGGCCATCACTGCCATTATGGTCACGCAATGACTGGCATCTTCCTTGTCGTTCCTTGTTTCGAAGCGTGGTGGCTCTGTAACGAGAAATAATGATGAGCGGTTGCGTCATGCTGGGGAGGAAGGGATGCCTGTAAGAGGTCATTGGTCCCAGAGGTGTTATTATTGTTCGAGTGGGTTGGCTAAGATGGAGATTATATATCCTTTATCGATCTTGTAAATATCCGTAGACTTTTCCCCACTCTCAGAAGTTCCTTCTTCCACCATGGATGCTTCCTTTCTCCTTGCATCCTAAATATAAAGCCCTCTTTTCACTCTTCCCCGACAACCCCTAATCATTGTCTGCTATCTCCTTACACCCTTGCTTCATCCACCTCCTTTCACCAACCATTCCGAGCACCTTGACCTCCCTTTTCTTCCCTTCCCCTGATTGCTGGAGCTGGAGAGGAAAGGTGTGGGCGTAATGAATACTCTGGGAAGTGAGAGAGACCAACTTATTGAACGCATTTTGAGACGAATAAGTATCTGGAAATAATGAAAGGAAAAACGGTCGGGATAGTTTCAGAGGAAGGCAATGGATGGAACACATCCCGAAGAATACGAGGCCTTTTAAAATGGAGACTTACGCTTGCATAAAAGCAGTCGGTAAAAAAAGTGGATGGAGCTGAGAGGTTCAGTTGACCAATCTTCGAACAGATGACTGTTGATGATGATGGCAGGAATTAAGAATTCTCTGAATGTAACCTATCTTGAAAATTTATTGCCATTTGGCATAGAATTTTTGATGCAGGAAACCAATTCACATGGCGGAGTGTCTAATCCAATGCAGATAAATATAGTCACTTCACGTAAAGTCTCCAAATGAGCCCCTCGGGAAAAATATACTGGGTGTTTCAGGAGACATCTGCTTAGCTTTAGAATGGAAATGGGAAGTATTTTATTGTGCACTTTTTATCCAATGGATAAAAATCCAATAAAAAAATCCAAAAAATATCCAATGGATCGATACTTCTCAATGGCCGAGATGTGGCAACAAGGTAAATTTATCAGGAGTATTTTGCAGTAACCATAAATACACCTTAAAGAAGTGCTGCACAGCGATGGTAATTAAGGAAAATTCTTCAAATTATCAGTAAAAATACCTAACATTAAGTAAGATTTCTATCTTACATTTAATTTTGTTCATTATTCTTCTTAGCATGCTGCCTGCGGTCTTCAAACAGGAAACTGGAATTGGAAAAACATTCTTTTGTAAAGATTTACTTTTAAGATAACTTTTTAATTCTAGGAAGAAGAAATAGTTCTAGGTTCAAAGATTCAGAAATTTGAATTTACTTTATAAGCTCTTTTAAAGTAATTTCTATTTCAATTTTTGTTTGGGATGTAATATTATTAAGTGCTGCCATTTCTTGAGCTCATTGATCGGAGATCCTCTCCCATTCACGGAACCAGAATTCTTTTTCCGAAAAAGATCTTTTTAAAAAGATATTTTAAACCTGTTTATTCCACAGACAATTTAACTCTATCTAATTTTATTCTAACGGTAGAGTCAACCGTAATATTCAGGCGGGAAGTGGCTCCATCCTAACTCCTCGCAGTGTAAGGGTTGAATGAGTTATGAAGTGTGAACACGAGGTGTGAGGGGCGAAGACGACAGGAGGTCGGGCGATGTGTCTGAGGTGCGTGGGTGCTCTCGAAGCACGTATCTGTGCTAACCTGTTATAATCTGTTTAGCGCAGATCGTGTTTCATAGACTTTTGCGACGTCATCTGCGCTAAACAGATCGAAACACATCTTCGCCGTGGTTTTCTTGCCTTCACATGGTCTCCAGCTGACGAAACTTGTGATAGCGGGGAAATACATAACAGGGATACGTCAATGTCTACGATGATTGTGACGGTCACTTATAAAAAAATGTAAGCGTTAATTCGAAGTTCTATCTCAAAGGTGATAGAAGTCGCATTTTGCCCCGCCATTTTGAAACACTTAAGCGCAGATCGTTGTAATGGTTGAGTTGTATGTGCGCTTGATAAGTGAACTTCTTTAAGTTAAATAGCGGTCAATTTTTGACGTCAAACTTTGGTATTCTTATCCATTCCTTCGCTTGGGGAAAGGATTAATTAAAACCTGTTCCTATATCCCTGTGGATATAACTCCACTTACAATATCGCCCCAGTAGACGTCCCGCATTGGCCCGGGGGACGGGTGATCAGGCAATTCCGTTACCTTCTGCTAAGTATATGTACATACATCTACATCTACGTCATACCCTGCAAGCCACCCAGAGGGTGTGTGGCAAGCGGTGCTTCCACACCAGGCATGCATGAATTATACGGCAGAACACCGAAATTACACTGAAACCAGCGTACCACACATGCAACGCGCCCATAAAAATCAACTAACCAAGAAACATTCTATCGTCAATCGTTCCAAAATGCAAGGGGTACAAGGACTACTACTACAGTTTCAAAATATCATGCATAAATAAGAGCATCAATATTTACATCATGCATAAATAAGAATGTAAAAAATATAAAGAAAAAGATCTACAGTCTAGCTAATGTCACTATTTGCTCTATTTTTGACGACGATCACAGCTGTTATGGTTCGAGTGGTACGCGGAAAAAATGACATTTTATACCTATCGGTTCTACAATCTATCTCTCTAATTTTATTGGCGCGATCTAATCTTCCGTAGTACGAGGGGGTAAATAGTATGTTTATTACGTCGTCAGAGAAATTTTTTCCTGAAATTTAGCTAAGAGGTTAAGCCTATAATTTAATCTACGCTGTGATAGCGATTCCCATCCCAATTATTCTTTACAATCCAGACCTACTAGTAAACTTATCATAGCATCCTTTTACAAACCTAGCTCCGCTTCGCTGCTCGCGATCTAATTCCGATATCAATCCCGCTTCATATGGATCCCATACACTGGCAGCGTGACATATATACATAGGCCCCCCAGACGTACATAGGTTCCCCAAATGGCTGAATTCTATATTCATTTCGTCCGACGCTTAGAGACCTCTCTAACTCCAACAAGCTCGTGTATTTATATCTGCTGCGATGTGCGTTAATCTGCACAAGGTGTTCGAAAAGCATGCAGGGGAGAGAGATGAGCTTTGGAGCAAAAATCCCTCCGCCCGCCTCCGCCCCTATGTGGCGATGAACCTTTCACGACGACAGCCAATGAGCGAGGCTCTTAGTTTCAAGATGGGCGAGGCTCTATTGTGAATAACTTTACAGTAGGGTCAGGAAATAAATATAACCACGCTTAGGATTAAACCTGCGAACTCGGACGCCGGAAGCGAGCGCGCTACCCACCGGGCCAACCTCGACTCCAACGTACCGTCGGAAAACATGGTATTACACCTTGTACTCTGAGTATGGCCGGATAATGTAAACCGTCTTGAAGAGTTTTTGGCGAATTTTGGCCAGTAAACATTCCTTGAAGGTAAGAGTTGCACTAAAGACAATAATGAATAGCTCATTTCCGACCCGACTTCATGCTCTGGGCATGGGCATGGCCCGGGAATCGCAAATTAGGATGAATATTTTGGCGGTGTACCAAAATCGCCTGGGATTTTTATGCATCGAAATTAGTCCATAAAGTTCTTAATGTGCCCGCAATACAACTGATACGTATCAAGCACTTTAGTAATGATACACAGAAATGTACATATCTTGTGTGCTTGCCAATATATCCAAGTAAATCGTCAAAGTAAATACAAACGACTCCACATGCCGGCCATTTGTTTCACGCGAACTGGCGCGTCGCGCGCGTAGAAAGTTGAACAAAACTCAAATTCGCTCGCGCGAATCCACGCGTAAGAGGTGAAGCACCTGATTGGCTACGCGCGAGAGGCTACGCTTAGTTTCGCGTAGAACGCGTGCATGTGAACCCTTAAGAGCTAAATATTTTTATTAGGTGAAGATTTTTGAGGAAAATTATTCTACCTCACTTTTCGAATTAATTTCTAAACCATCTTTTGGTCATCGAAGTAAGTAGAGATAGGGCAATGAGAGGTAGGTTCCAAACTGAGGGGAGGGATGGATCACGACGCTTGGTTAGAAAAATTAAATGAACACGGTGCTCTGCGTTGTAACATATAGTTCTTCATTTTGAAAGAGATCCGCAGCTCTTCACTCGTGTCCGTGAAATAGCTACAATGTAAGCCATACGTACTCGGAGTTCTAGCCTTTTCCACTTCTACATTCGTTTGCCGACAGATGTCAGCACGTGGAGTGGTCGCGACTGACGACGACTTAGCCTACGCTTGCATGTGAACCTTTCGCGTGGTTTCGAGATACAATTGCATCCGCATAATTTTAATATAGACACCGGATTCCCACTGAGTAATACCTGGTGGCTAGTGATCCTATGTATTAAAAAGACGAGAAAATGACTCAACGGCCAGCGGAACACGTCAGCCAATCATAGGGATCGCAACCTTCATTGTTGGGGCATCAACAGCTTGTTTAATTTTAGTGTTATAGTGGTCACGGCGGAAATAACACGTGCCTTGAAAATGGAAAACCAGTCGTTTTCCGAAACGCCGGCGGATTATGAAAACATTACCCGGTGCGAAGCCCGAGAAAGATATTTAAATATCATACACCGGGAAAATCTTAAATCATTTATATCGTAAATATTCCTGAGAAGAGTGGTCATGGATATCGGAGTCAGGTGTACCATGATAATATGCTAAAGAAGTATTTATCCAGGGAAAGGGTAGTTAATTATTTAAGCACAATTGCTACTCAAGTGGCAGCTGATCTAGAAATAGAAATTCCAGAAATTTCTGGAAAAGAGCCTCATGAATCCTGGCCCGAGAATGCAAAGTTGCCTGAAGGACTGACGGAAATACAAGCAGGTCAATTGAAGGAACTTCTGAAGGAACTATTCGAAGATACATTCTCCGTTAGACCTGGACTAACTCACCTGGTAACTCATGACATTGAATTGATAGATCAGAATCCAATACAACAAAGACCGTACCGGATGTCTCCAAGACCAACGGAGATCCTTGAAAAGGAAATAAAAATTATGCTGGAAGGAGGTATTATTGAAGAAGGTGAATCAGAATTTACCTCTCCTATGATATTGGTGGAAGTTCCAGGCCGGGATCCCCGGCTGTGTATCGACTACCGGAAACTAAACAGGATAATCACGACTGAATATTTCCCACTACCGAACATTGAACAAAGAATTGAGACGGTGGCAAGAGCAAATTACATATCAATGTTGGACCAAGCAAAAGGATATTGGCAAATTCCACTAACACCAAGGGCGCAGCGAATCGCAGCATTTGTTACCTCGTCAGGAACATACAGGCCGTTACGTATGTCATTCGGGTTAAAGAATGCACCATATTTCTTCAGTAAGCTGATGAAAACTCTTTTGCAAGGTTATGAGAATTGTGCATTGCCATACTTAGATGATACCGCTGTATTTTCGCAAAACTGGGATGAACATGTCACACATTTGCGTGAAGTACTAAATAGAATCAAAAGATCCGGTATCACGCTGAAACCAAGCAAGTGCTATTTCGCCCAAAATACCATAAAGTATTTGGGCCATGAAGTGGGAAAAGGGAAAATAACTCCCAATGAATTGAAAGTTAAAGCAATAATTGATTTCCCGACACCGGAAACTAAAACAGACATAAGAGCTTTTATCGGAATCTGCAGCTATTACAGGAAATATGAGGATCCAAGAAGTCAAGGGGTCTAAGTAACAAAATCATTGTTTTGAGAAAATGTAAGTCAAAGTTGAAAAGGTTTGGTACAGCCCACTAAGTAGTTAAGAGGCATTACCCTAGATAGCATCACCTGTCAAGAAAATCACTGGGATCCCTTTACCACCTGAAAGATTTATATTTTCACATCCCATTCCTGTATCTAACTTTTTTTTTTAAATGTCACTTAGACCCCTTGACTTCTGGGGTCCACATATATACCCATGTTTGCAACTATTGCTGCTACGTTAACTTCACTCACACGAGGAAAGTCCAGAAAAGGAAAGATTGTATGGACTGCTGAATGTGAGCAAGCTTTCGCGACTCTGAAGGAAAAACTTAGTAATGGACCAGTTTTGCGAGCTCCAGATTTCACGAAAGAATTCCTAATACAGACTGATGCTTTGGATGAAGGTATTGGTGCAGTCCTATCTCAGGTAGATCTGGAGGGAGAAGAACATCCCGTCTTGTACTTAAGCCGGAAGTTTAAAGGAGCTGTAAAATCTTACAGTACCACAGAGAAAGAATGTGCATCCATTTTATGGGCCGTAAAATGCCTTCATTGCTATCTGGATGGACAAGAAAAATACATCATAACCCAATCACTTGGCTTCAGTCAGCCGCCAGCAGTAACCCTAGATTAGTGAGATGGGCCTTAACGTTACAAAACTATAATTACTCTATTGGATACAGAGAGGGCCGAGAAAATCAAAATGCTGATAGCTTGAGTAGGTCGGTGAGGGAAAATGTCACTGACGGAGAGCCGACGCCAGACTTGGGCACTTGCCTCCGCAATTATAAGCAAACTGAGGAACTTTTCCTTCAGAAAGTTCCTTCTTGAGGTGGAAGGAGGCTGTAACGCCACACTCCTTTCCGCCGCGCTACCTTTCTATAAGCTATTGTTTGTTTTGTGGGCTTTAAATATTTAATAAGTTTATTGTTTATTTTGTATGCTTTGTTTTATCTTATTTCTTTATTTTGTGTATTAATGATTAATTCGTTTATTATGCATGGTCATTTTTGGTTGGGAGGGAGATGTTTAATTTTGGAGAGGGGGGGTTGTTGTAGCGGAGAGAGGAGCAGAAAGAGGTGTAATGAAAAATTCGGAAATAAAGCGCTACCAAAGTAAACTCGAAGGCGTTACAGTAAGGCCTCGCACTAAGCAGGGTATTAGCAAACTAGGTCTACCCATTACCTCTGAGATGACTGAGACTAGCATCAGAGGCGCCTTCCTCCGCTCCCCGCTCTTCCCCACACGTTGACAGGAATCACATGATCTGACATAATTTTCGGTATCCGAACAACAACCTGGCCATAAAAAGTACCTTAGCAACTGATATCTGGTCTTCTTCACACTTAAATGTGATAATGTTGCTTCATGACATAATGACAGTATTTTCTCTCGCAACTCAAGCGGAACGACAATTAGCTCCTTGAATTCCCCTAAACGGTCTTTCTTCTTCAGAATTAGTAGTCCTTCGTTAACAAAGTTCCCTTCTTTTGAATCGCCCTCTGTGCTTTGCACCTTCTGAAAACATCCATCTAAGGTTTTGTCCAGCTTCTGTACTCGTGCTAATTCTTCGCGAGATAGGGAAATCTCGGAAATGTTTTGGACCTCCTCCTCTTCCAGTCTTGGAAGTTCATATTCTAAACGCCATTTTTTTCTTCTAATTGTAAGACTGATTCTAGGGATTTATGCTGATCCAGCCCCTGTTCTTCCTTCTCTCTCTCTTCGCGTCTTTTACTTGCCCTGGTCTGAACGGCACACATCCACTCCGGCTCTGGTTTTTGCTTCCTCGCCTCCTCTATAAGCTTTGCAGTTGATTTCCCAACAAGTATATGCCCCAATCCAGCTCCCATCTCACTACAGCTGCTCTCCCCAACACACCTCATAATTTTCCTATCAGTTCGACTTCTGCCAGAGGAAGTGTAATCGGGTTTTCTGTGAAGGGAGTCATTACACACACCGTCTCACCCGTCAGCATTTCAGGATTGACAAAATCTTGCGATATGATGTCTATCGACGAGCCAGTATCTCTTAAAATTGGCATCTTGTGTCCATTTACCAAACCTTTGGATACAAACTCACTCATTAACTCATCGCTTTCGATAGTCATTACACGTCCCACTACTTTCTTAGTTTTAGGCGAGATGGGCCGAAATTTAGGACATTCAGCCTTCAGATGAGATGTCGATTGACAGATGAAACATTTTCGCATGGCTCTTCGTTCCAAACCTTCTTCAATTCAATGGTTCATTAATATTCGATTTGGTCTCTTCTCGATTCCAATTTCCCATTTGTTTATCAAACCAATAGTTTTCAGCATTCCTATACTTTTCTTTTTAATCATCTCTTCTTTTTTTGCTGAATAGTTCACGTAGGTCATCATAATCATCAAGTTTCTTTACTGACGTATCAGATTCTTTAAACCAAGTCCAATCGTCAAGGAAATGATCTCTAACATCTCTAGGAACCGTTCTTTTGATTTGTTCTGTCACCATCAAATCACTGAGCTGTTCAAACGTTTGTATTCCCAAACCATAAATCCAACCTTGCCAGTAGTTCCTTAAGTTGTACGGTAGTTCCTTCCACGACTCATCTTTTTTTTTGAATAACTGAAAAACAGCTGCCTAAACTTTTCGGGGCTTAATTTGAACTTCTGCAGTAATAGAGCTTTAAAGTGATCATAATTGTTTGCATAACATAACATAATTTTTCCTCTGGTTCCCTAGCAATTAATTCTGCAATGTTACGCGACATAAGCCCAATAAGATGCCCAACCCATTGTCTTCGGGAATTTCCGCCCATTTCGCTTGCCTTTCGAATGTGACCAAATAAAAACTAATATCATTGCCTTTGGAGTCAAAACTTGGTCTGACATCCGACAGTTTGAATTTAGGTCTCATTTGAATATTATGCTCTGAATCGGATTAGCTCGCTCCATGATTCTGAGTTTTTAAACGCTCTAACTCAAACTGCAACTGCAACTCTTCTCTTCGTTTCCTTTCATCCCTTTCTTCCTTGCGTTCCCGTTCCTCCTTTTCTTCCTTGCGTTCCCGTTCCCGTGAAGTTAGCCATCCTTTACAGAAATCTTCATCATAATTGGAGCTTTTTACTATGAGATTGTTGAGGAAGAATATTTTAGCATCTTCTGGAGCTGTTTCTCCTAACTCATCCGCCAGCAACAACAAATCCCTCTTTAAATATCGAGCTAAATAGACCATCGTAATATTTCGAAGTTACGGTTAATAGTAACCTCAGAAAACAACTCTAAACAAAAAATTAGTACGGTCACTGACGCCAAGCACGAAACCAACTTAGACACTTACCTCGGACTTGTTGTGTTATCGAATGAATCCTAGCTGTAGCGTCGTCTCTTCGAACATCTGCTTGAGGCCGCAATCAAGAAAAAGTTCCTTCCGCTCTTCTGGCGTACCTTTGACAGTCTTCACCGCACCATGTGATGAGTCCCTTGTCCCTCTCTCAGGATCTGAAGTCGACGCACCGTCTTCTCACCACGCTGACCCCGATGATTTCAATTTCTTATCTCCGATCGCGACATAGCCAGCTCGCGTAAGAGAAATCCTTATAATAATTTTCTTAGCATAAGCACCAGTTATCGGATCCCACCGCTGCTACTCCAATTACCCGTATGTAACGCCTTCGAGTTTTCTTTGGTAGCGCTTTATTTCCGAACTTTTCATTACACCTCTTTCTGCTCCTCTCTCCACTACAACAACCCCCCCCTCCAAAATTAAACAACTCCCTCCCAACCAACAATGACCATGCAGAATAAACAAATTAATCATTAAAACACAAAACAAGAAATAAGATAAAACAAAGCACACAAAATAAACAATAATCTTGTTACATATTTTAAGCCCACAAAACAAACAATAACTTATAGAAAGGTAGCGCGGCGTTACATTACCTCGGCAACTCGGCTGGCCCTTGGCTTGAATCATTAGCCATCCTCCTCGGATCGTAAATCCACCGTCATCTCATTGTATTAGAATTGGTTTTTCTACAAAAATATTTGTTGTAAATTGTTTTCTAGTGTTTTTTTAGCGCATGCTATTTTTAAATACATTTATATCGTTGAAAACAATGGAGTTCTCATATACCGAAGTCCTACATTTTATCAACGGTATAAATTCGCACAACCAGTTAATATTAACGATATCATCCGTGCTACGCCATGCGCTCTATACTATCGCATTTTACATGTAGCGACAGTTAACTGAGATTCACAACGACCTACCCAATGTATCATTGCCATGGTCAGGACTGACTCGAGGATATGACACACGAGACAACACTGTCGATGTTGTCGATTGCGACATCACGCCCGACGGAATCGCAAGGATATCGTGCCGTGTTACGTCGCGTACGCGTCTATGTTAAAATAAATAACTGTGTGGAAGTGACGTCATTTACAACAAGGCCTTTAATCAGCGTTCTACTGATTCGGAATATTCACTGCGTTCATCATCAAGGGGATCATTTGTTTACAGTCCAGCCATGCTTAAGTTGGGAGCCCCTAGAGACTCGGAGGCTACACGCTAGGTTTAGGTTGCTTGAGAAATTCAGAAATGGTGGGCTTCAGAGCGACACAGAGAATATAATCATGGCGCCACACTACATCTCTAGATCTGACAGGTGATAAAATAAGAGAGATACATTGCCGAACAGATAGGTACAAAAAACATTCTTTCCACGCACAATAAAGGACCATAATAAAATCTGAGCTCCACTTGATACACTCCCATAATACACGTCACCATTTCACATCCAAAACGTTATCTCTTACATCTTTACACCGCTGTTTCCCTTACACTCCCTGCCACTCGCCCATTAGGCGGCTCGTTGGAAAGTATGTAGATGCTAATGTGCAAAAAATATCACAATAACTGACACATAAGGTGTACAGTAAATAAGCAACCCATTTGTGTGTAAAATGTTCAAAATAGATAAGAGTTACAAGCTTCCTATCGTCACCAATGCTATTATTGGCGGGTATTTTGGTCTCTAGTTGCACAAGGAATAATATCACATTTTCAGCCAACCCGTCATACAGTCGATCTGTCTACTTTAAGAGTGTGATCGAACCTTCCATAGTTTCGCGGGAACGCAGATGTAAAAAGGATATGCGCGATGCTCATTTTATTTTATTCGTCAAAGAACATGACATTGGCCTCTGTCCCACCGCCTCCCGCCACTCGTCCTTCTGATGGCTTGCCGGGCTCCATGTGGATATGTATGGTTTCCACGGAGCGTCAAAGGGAGGCGTTGCCGGGGCCCTGGGTCGTCTGGCTTTTGCGGCGGGGAAGCGGTGACCGGTGTACACGTACCCTCTTGTCCTCCTCAATGCTACGAGACCTGTGGGGTGAGCAGGAAGCGGGAGGGGGTGGTGGTGTAGACGTGGGATGCATGGGGTGGTGGCATGGTTTGCATTCTGGGAGGAGGGGTGGTGTGGAGGGAGGTGACTCCTGGGAGGTCCACGGTAGAGGAGGGGGCATGATTCCTCCTCATCTGATTATCCAGCATCCTCCTCTCCACTTTGTTGCCCACCGTCGCTTCCGCCGCCTCCACAAGCCCCCGCCCCTCCACCCCATAGCGCCGGAGTTTGAGAGTCGTCGCCTTGGTTACGGATGCCGCCCCGATATCGAAAAACATTGGCCAAAGTTTCAAACCCTTGTTCTCTCTCTCTCTCTCTCTCTCTGTCCAAGTGGATGTTCGACACTTCCTCGTGAAAAGCTGTACATCCGCCCTGCTGCTAGGATTCCAATAATAAACTCAATTCCCGGAAAGTGTGGGGAAGAGCCGGATTCAGAAACTTGTAAAATTGTTGATGGAAATTTATTTTAATGGCTACGGTGGAATTAATTGAATCTAAATACAAACTCGCGATATATATGTCTGTAGAAATCATCACGTCTGTGTAAATAATAATGAAAATCAATAGGTTTAATGCAGGGAATTGTTGTAATTGAATATAAATACTGACGAGAGTTTATCAAATTGCAATTATTCCCCGAAATGCCAAACGTTAATCCAAGTAAAATCTTATCTTAAAATGTCCGAATAAAGTAAACGAACCAAATCATTAATGGTTTCTGCCAATCATTTATACCTTACCGGGTAAATCGGAGGTAGGCGTTATGTTTTCAACCGTCTAGAGGAAAATGAGAGGAATTAAACTTTAATATAAACGTAAAGTTTCTTTTATACTAATAAGACTCAAAAATCTGTTTGTGTTTTACCTTCACGTACTTAATCAAACATTTAACTTTCATTCTTGACACTCACTCTGAGGTTTTCATTCACTTTTCGTAGTCTTGTTAATTTGGATTTCACATCGTATTTATTCATCATATTACCCATGCATAGGCAGACAGTAACATTTCTGGATATCATCACTCGTTCTTTGATTTTAAAAGTACAATGATGAGTTGCTTATTCTAAAAAATGCTTCCATTTTATTTCATAATTTTTTCCATTAAAAATCTCTTTGGATATATGGAATTTGATAAGAATTTCAGAAAATTTGCAAGATTGCAATGTCTATGGCCTGTCATAGGCGATGTTTCCATCCACTTGCCATCCGGGATCCCAATCTATCTCAAGTTGGTAACAGGGAATAGATAAGATTACGATTGCCATCGAGATAAGTTGGAAGGGCCAAATAGATGCAATATTTAATATTTAAATCCTTCGTTTATTAACTAAAATACCTTGAAAAAAGGCAAAAATTACATGGAAGAACTAGAATTATCTTTGCAAAAGGACCACATTATACCGTCACGAAAACGTTGGCACAGTTGAGAGTATATTGGCCAAAACCATAAGGGAGGGAATAGAGCTTCCTCGAAAGGATATCTGTTCGTGAGAAAATTACAGCAATAATCAATCGCGAGTAGAACTCTCGAAAAATCTTTTGCACTGTACTGGGATATCTCTCAGTCACTATTTACTTACGTGAGAAATACTTTTGATATCATTCTGCAATTGCATCCACGGTTTTTCTTCTGTTGCGGAGAATTTGGAACTTTTTAGCCAACTGGAAGTCATGTTGCGAACAAAAAAAAGAGTATTGGGAAATTGGAATTAGATTACGAGTTGTAAAAATCGATGCACGACTTAAGTGAGCTCTGAATGTTTCTACCTTCTTCTGGAGAATATTTCACCAATATTTTTGGTGAAATATTCTCCAATATTGCCATAGTGCTGCGAAAGAGCCACGATGAGATTTGGTTCCAAGGACCTTGGCTTTAAAGTTAGATCATATCTCAGAAGCCTCTCCCAAGCCGTATACTATAGTACACTTTTTTCAGAAGACTGAAGGTGGAACAGGGAACTGAAACTAATGAAATGAGGGAAACTTTGCGCTGCCTAGAGTTTAATTTCTTCCTATCTCCCTTCCCTAAATGTACCGGAGAACCCGAATACTCCGGCTGAAGAAATGGTTCTTCGGATTCAGGATTTATTATCAATTTATCCGGGCCGGTGTCACCACAAATTGACTTACCAATATTTGACTTACCAAGATATTCCTTCGTTCATACAGAGCTCTCCCAGAAAAAGTTTCTTTGATATAAATCAAATTTCTATGAGATTTTATGAAACTATAAACGAGATCCTTCGGAATATATTGCAGTAGGTATATATACACACGTTTTCTATAATCTTAAAACAAGTTCTAGCCAATGCAAACTAATATTATATATATCTACAATAAATGAGTTACTTTTAATAAGGTTTTGAGATAGGTTGATTAAATAAACAACTCTATCTGGTATGGATTCACTCCGTACCACACAACTTATTAGTGGCTTGTTCGGTAGGTACTTCGTAGGTATAGACATAACTATGTATTTAAGAGTTGAAAATGCCTGACAACGGAAAAAAGGCTCCCCCTTCAGATGATCCGCATTGCGAACAAAAGTCTCAGGTTCGAGAGGATGCTACAGTTGGAAACCATACATGCCAACCTAGGTTCTAATTTATGAAGCCTTTATCAAGGTAGTCATACAAGCTACAGAACGAGTATATATGCGTGCAATGAGGGATAAGGGGGTGGATGATAGAGGGGAAAGACTATATCAATGACTTCATAAGTCATACCTATCTGTGGTGGGGAAGAGAAATTTAGGTTTTTAAAAGTCGTATTTTGGACTAGAAAAGGTTTCCTGGATTTCATATAAAAAATAGAGTACTAAAAGTTACTCCTGAATACGTGAAGTCAGTACTTAACGGTATTTGGCCTCTTTTACCCTCAATCTGGGAACCCAATCTACTGTAGGGTTTCCAATGAGTGAGGTTTTAGACATATGGTGTTAAATGACCGAAAATATCTCCATCATCATTAGGATTTAAAGCCTATGATTGGTTGACTGCAATCTTCCATTCTACGATTTCTTTCGCCAACTCCTTCATATCCTAGTGGCTCTTCTGTTTCGCATCTCATTTCATGAAGCCTTCGATTTGGTCCCTCAGTTTTCTTTATGGGGCTTCCTCTTCTACGTATTTCCTCTTCTCTTAACTTCCTTGCGTATACGTTGCCCTAAAGTGTGGCCCATCCATCTGTTCCTTGTCTTCCAATTAAAGATTCATAAAGATTTTTCCTCTCATATTCTCATGTACACTTCCTCATTTCTGATCTTATTCATCAGCATGATCTTCAACATCCGAAATAACATAAAAAACAACAAAATAAAAAAATGCACCTTGAGTAATTTCGATGTAAATAACATGGCACTCCTTTGTCGTGTGAAGATTTTAAAGAGAATCGCACATCTACGTTGTACCACGCCAGTCACTTCAGGGGTGAGCGGGCAATGCCAACGGTTGGCAGCGAACCTCGGTCAATACGCAGCAACGCCGCATCGGTAATTTCCCAAGTGTATCAACTGCGCAGGCCGTCCTAGTATTACATTTCGGAATGCCTGCAATATTACCACATTGTAACGTTTATTTGGCGTCCGAGCTTTCAAGTATGTTTTCATGATCGTCGCCTTGATGGATATTGCATTCTCCTCATTGCGCAGTATATATTTCGTCGTATTTGCCAATTAAAGAGAGTTTACATCGGCTTTGCTGGGTTTATTTTTGCTCCGGATTCCATGGGGGACCCCTGAGCCACTAGAACCTGGGACCTTCTCTAGGCGAGCTAGACAAAATCAATCTCATTTCCATACTTTAAGCGCGAAACTATTATTACCAAATGTATAAATATTTTTGTCTGCCAAAGAACATAATCGATTTCATATTCTCCATTTACAAAATATCTCACGGCGTGTGGCAGTGGGTATGTAGACTAGCAATTGCGTCACTGTGGGAGCTCTATACACTTATAACTGATTGATTTTATCGAGATGATATGGCTGGTTACATATTTTCGTGGGGATTAGAAAACTTGTATGTGCAAACATGGATTGATAGGTTAGGTATGAGTTACCATAAAACCAATATTTGAAAAAAAGCAAGAAAGTCATGTAATATGTGAAAAATTCGAAGATTGAAAAGGTAACGGGATGCATGGGATTGCGACTAAAATTTCTCAAGTGCTTATGATGCTTTTTTGCAGTATTTAATATATAATTGAGTATTTCTCCGACTGGGATACAAGAAGTGGGATATGGGCAGTTCAATAACGATTATAATTTTTTTTACATAATCTGTAAAGTAATTCCACCTAAGGATACCCATTTTTGCTCATAATAACTGGTAACCTTCATCCAACATCTCATTTCAGCGAATGCCATTCGATAGCTCAAATAATTCATGCACTTGGCTGAGCGCCAAGCATTAATAATCATGAGGTGTGGTAATTACTAGATGAATAATTCAGTGTCCTGAAAATTTAGTAAGCTAAATTTACTGGTTAGCTTGCTCAGGAGCATCCAAAAAGCACAAAAAATTAATATCATCATGAGTAGCCTAATGTCAGTGGCGTAATGGTGCCCTTCTGAACAGTGCAAATGAAGGAAGCCAATTCCAATGTGACAGGCGAGATATTGTGGAACAGCATCTTCAAAGATAAATAAAATATTTCGTACTGTCCACTTTATTTACACTTGGTGACAAACGTTTTTCGACTGTCACGCAGTCATCATCGGGTACGAAGTTGATACGCGCGCGATGAAAATATCTTGTCTGTGGAAAAACGTACAGTAATAAGTGGTAATAAAGTGGAGAGAGCGGAATATTTTGTCTGTCATTTAAGGAAGACAACTTACATTTCGGAGTCAGTTGGCTTTCATTAAATTAATCCTGGCAATTACGTAACAGAACTTTTTATCATTAAGGGAGTAAGGTCGTGGCAGTTCAGATGAAACGGAGAACGTTGAAACTTCTAAAATGCCACACAAGAGCCGTGTAAAAAAGACTGCCTGAGAGGCAGGAGGAGGAACATGTTTCCTGATGACCATCTTCCCAATTTATGTAGAACTACTGGAAAAAGCTCTAATTTAATTAATCGAAACATACTCCGCGTATTTATAGAGTAATTTAGTCTTGAGAGGGCAATACTCACACTGTGTGTGCGTGGAAGAGAATCACACGAGTCATCGCCTCAAAATGGGCGCGTGTGAGTAAGAGACACGCAGACCACTGTTCCCAAGGGAAACCGAGTGATTCTGGTTTGCCTTGTTCTCCCGTTGCTCTGTTCCGTTCCATTTGTTTTTTAGAATCACCCGTTTTGACCTCCCTCAATGTGCCTCGCAGAGGGTATTCCGCCAACACTCTATGATACAGAACAACAACCAATTTCCAATACTTCATCCTCAAAGTGAAAAATGTACCGTTTTCACTATTGCGAAGCCTCATCTACTGGGTGAGAATATAATAACACAAAGTATATAGATTTTTCGATGGGCCCCTGAAAAATGAACTTTTTCATACATTAGAGCCAACTGCAGTGGTATGTGTGTATAGGTAAGAACGAGTTTTTACTTATTTTCCTGCTAATTTTTGCTTTTCTGAAAAGATAATATAATTTTGGCTTTAATTTTATCAACAATCAATTACCAAAGGAGGATTCGCTTCTTCCAAGCAGTGTTTCGCGAAAATTACACTTGTTTTAGATAGAAAAAAGTCATATTTCTAATCTCATATTTAACCAAGTTGATTTTGTGAAAAAAAGAAGCGTGGAAAGGTATAATTTTATGGTACTAATAAAAAGAGATACGCTTTTTGTCTGTAATTAACCAGAATATGAATAAAATTAAACGCCGTCATTTTGCAGAAGTACCACCTGTGGCTTTGAGAATTTTTGTCTATTTTACAACAGAGAGCAATGCAACTGGATGATTAAGGTTTCTTCAGCCCCGGGGATAATCCTGGGAATTTGGAAGAACACAAGTACGCCGTAACGAGGAGCATTGGAGAGATATTTGCCCTACTCCACTCCACGAGTATCATTCCGGGGCAGGGGCTCCACTCCTATTCCTCAATCTCCTCTCTTCTTCCGGTCCGCTCCGACTTCCGCTCGCCCCTCTGATTGTTTCTCTTTTCCCAGCACCAATGAAGTTGTTCGAGTCAATGAACCGGTTTAAAGTTAATTTCTGGGACGGTTAATTTTTCAGTGGCCCAACTGCGGTTTGATTCCCAAAATCTGGATAGAGTAATTTTATTTTACCAAAAATATTTCTAAGAGTTAGGGAAATATTCTTGTGACTTCATGGAGCAGTACAGAAAAAAAATTCGATGCAGGAAAAAATTCAAGTTGCTCAGCGTATGTTGCAGCCTCGTGTGCATCATAGCGTTGGTTCTCAAGGAAAGGAGTGGCTCATGAGATGTGTGAACGGATAAATGTAGGAAAAACAAGGATAGGAGCAGAAGTCTACGAGGAAGTTTCTGTTAAGGAAAGAATAAAGTGCGATTTGAAGAGGATTTGCAGATAGGAGAAGCAGAAGGGAGATATTTCGACATGTCAGCATGTTAGAGGCATGTGGAAAATGGAGACATTTCGCTTGGTGGGAATGATTTAAATCCAAATTTGATATTTTATACCACATGAACAGGCTCAAAACGGCATAATTCCACTTCTTCTGGTGGTACTGCAAATGAGAGTAAACATAATGTTTTAATTACTGCGAATGAAATTGACGCAGTTTAACATTAGTGGAAAGTTTAAGTGTGCAATCCTAAAACGCTATTGAGCATCATAGAAATGTAAGGAAATTCATCATCATTGGTCTTTAAATATTAAAATAGGTTGACTGCAACCCTCCACCCTTCCCTATCTAATGCTAGTCCCCTCACTTCCTGGTAGCTCGTTCTTTATGTACTTTCCTCTTCATTTGGTCCGTAAACTTATTCCTGGGTCTTCCTCTTGGGATTTTACCATCTATTTTTCCTTCTATTACCTATGTTCCTCTCAAACCCATTGTGTCTCAGGGTTTTTCCAATCCATCTGTTTCTTCTTTTCTGTATGGTGTTCCGTATGGTCCCATCTATTTTTCTCTTTTGTACACTTCATCATTTCTTATTTTGTCCGTCCATTTCATCTTCAGCATCCTTCTCCATGACCAGGTTTTGAAGGCTCCTAGTCTTTTCAGGTCAGCCTTTCCAATGGTCCTTGCTTCCGATCCACAGAGTGCCACGCTCCACACGAATTAATTTTTTCACATACTATTTCTTGGTTTGTAGTCCTCTACTCTTTGAGCACAGCAGTTGCCTTTTTACCCGTTGTCCGTTGTACTTCTTCCGCCCCACGTGTTGGTACTTCCGAGATAGGTGAAGTAATCCACTTGCTCTAATTTCTCTCCTCTGATTGTAACTCCTGTATTCAGCTACTCTGCTGGTTAAGGCTATTCCGCATACTAGAAATTTTTTCTTCGTCTCATTTGATTTAGTGTTTTATTCTAGAATTACTTGGTCCAAAGTAATTTGTGACCTTCAAAAATCATCGCGATTTCCATCTGCGATTGCGATATTGACTGCGAAGCGAAGCATGTTTATTTCTTCTCCTTTTATCTCCATTCCGCTCAGTCCAGTTTCCTGTGCTTCTCTTATGGCCTCCTCCAAGTGCATGTTGAACAGCGCTGGTGAGAGGTTGAATCCTTGTCTTACTCCTTTTTTTTAATTTAAGCTTATATCTGACTCCCGTCTCTCATTCGCATTGTGACGACTTGCTCCCTGAATATTTGGTAGATTATTCTTCTGTCGTCGTAATCCATTCCGAGTTTTTCCATCAGTCTGAACATCTTGTTCCATTCAAAATTGTCGAATGCTTTCTCCAGGTTCATGAACGAGAAATACAAAGTCTTGGTCACTTACATTGTTTTCTCCATCATTACTCTCGGGCATGGCATGGCCTCCCTGGTACCTTAGTTCTTCTTAAATCCAAATTGGTTTTCCGAGCGGTTGTTTTCAATTTTCCTCGCCATTCTTTGGATTATTATTCGTGTAATTAGTTTTAATGATTGTGGCACGAGACTGAAGGTTTAATGGTCCTCACATCTTTCAATACTGGTCTTTTTCGGTATGGAAATCATTTCACTCCATTGAAAGTCCTTTGAAAGTCTTCTGCTTTGGTAGCTATCTTTGATCTTTCCATTTTGGTCATCCTTAGTTTTACTTCCGAGCGCTTTGATAATTTCTCCGTTGATGTTTTCTGCTCCAGGCGCTTTGTTTTCTTGAGATCTTTTACCGCTCCGAATCGGATTTATCGAATTTGTTCCTCAGTCTGTGTTGACCCCGATCTTCTTCGCTCGCCCCGCTCTCGTGGCTCATGAGATTATCTCCTTGTGGCATCGGCCCTAAAAATTGTTCCTCGATGTATTGCTTCCATCCGTTCCCAATGTTTCACCCTATATCAGTCTATTACCGTTAATATCTCTGATGCTGTTGCTTTTCGTTTTCCTCTATCCGAAGTGTTTCTTCACTAACTTGCATTCTGTTTCAATTTCCCCCTTCTTTCTGTTTTCTTTTACTTCTTCGCAGCAGCTCTCTATCCAACTCTCCCGAGGCATCATGCATTATCGATTGACTTGGTTCCTAAGTTTCGAACAGAGAGTTGCCTCGCTTCTTCTCTGGGGTCCTTGTATTTTCTTATTTCTTCTATTATTTTCCCAATCTTCGTCTTTACCCTTGGTTTCTTCGTGTTGGTTCTCTTGCTCACCAGATTTCGCTTTTACCAGTTGTTCTTGTGCTGGAGAAATATAACGAATATTATCTCCACAGCCAGATGTGACATGGGTGAAATCTGGAGAATTGAAAAGATTTTATCTTCAATGCATGTAGATATTATTTCAGTATATTTCCCTCTAAAGATCCATGTGGTTGAATGAGATTCCTACATGGATGCTTACGAACCAATGTCATTTAGATCTACTGATAATCGATCTACATGTTACCCCAAAAGCCCCTTCTTAAGTGTTGGCAGGGATTGAGTTATCACCAACATGCACTATAGAGTAAATATAACTTTCACTAACAAGCACCACACTATAGTTTTGCTACCAATGCTACAGGAAATGCTTGATAGCCCTATGGTTGTCTTCGGTTGAGACTGCTTGAAGATTGGGCCGAAAAGCCTGATTAAGAGCAATGACTGAATGCCGGAAAATTATTGAAGAATCTCGATAGTGAAGATAAATATGCATTGGAAATAAAATTTATCGTAGTGATGTAGTTTCTTACCAAAAAAATTCGCACTTCTTTAAGATGTCGTACAAAGCACGATTTCAAGATGGTGGAAGGGAGAAAGATGGGTGGGATGATTTGTTATAATGGAAGTTGTTCGAATAAATTTTTTATTAAATCAAGGTGGAGGAAATATGGCTTGTGGGAGAGACGCGAATGAACCTGGAGAAGTGGTTGGAGGGGTGTAGTAATGAACGTTGGGAAGAGTAATGGAGAAGAGAACTTTTGTCATTTTATGTACTTTATTGAATGCATATGATACAAAATCTTGAACAATATAATGGATAGGTACCCTTTTAACATAGCATACTAAAAATCAAAAGAGACATACAAAAAGAAAAGTATAAACAAAATCAACTTGTTTCACATGTTGTAATGTATCCATAGAACTTTCATACTAAGAAATTTAGTAAAAAACAAAAGGATATTTTTCATAAAATAACTCCGTAAATAATATTTTAATCTACATAGACAGGTCTTAAAATATGCTTCCAATGGAATAGAATTTGATTCACTAATAACCAATATCATGGGGCGGTTGTATAAATAATTTGTACAGAAAAAAATTTCCTACAACATGAACTAGCATTAGGTATATGCATGGAAATATATAATTTGCCACACCTGAGGTGAATATATACTTATTTTTTATACAAGAACTGAATGTCTTTTTATATTGGCCTATAATTTAAAGAAATACGATTCTATGGAATGTTGGAGAAGTAGTGGACGAAGAGTGAGGATTTTGGACGCCGCAAAGGAGAAACTCGAATATTTTGTGAGCTTACTTAGTGTATTCTTGCGAGAATGATAGAATTAATGAATCATGTGTGCTCCTAACATTAATCACACACTAAGTTGATCGGTCTCAATGCTCTGGTGTCATTTTCCAGGGGAATGACAATTTTCCTCGTGGAGAGTCCATCCTTATTCTTAGTCGAGCATCAGAAAAAGGGAGGCTAGGAAAATGACTGCCAGGGTGAAGTGCGTACTAAAAATAGGGAAATTTTCAAAAAGTAGAAGATAAAACGCTGACTGAAGGTCAAATTTACGGAAAATATGTCAGATAGATGGAATAGACTTGTAATATAGCGGTGTAGATGGTATGATTCAGTTAGCAATTTTCACTCAATTCGCTGAGAACTCTTACTGGAGTGGATTTCGTACAACGAGCGCTTTCTTGGCATATCGTTCATCGACCGTTTTCTTTTTACTAATAAAGTGAGGCATTCATTATCTTATATGGCAAAACAGACAGTGCTATATGGCAAAGCAGACAAAAACCATGCTTCTTGCAAGAATGATAAAATAAATTTACTTTACGCATTGGGGGCTAGAATTAAATCTTAGTAAATGCACTACAGTACACTTCTTGCGAAAGTCATCACAAAAATGCCATTTATTCATTGTGGGTGGAGTCAACATAAAATCTTCAGATACAGTTAAATTTCTTGAAATTACCTTTACATCAGGTATATCGTGAGGAACACTTATACAAATAATATGCGTCACAGCATTAAAGTAACTAGGTTTTGTTAAGCGTGTAATAGGAAGGTCCTCGGATGAAAAAGTAAAAGAGGTGCTACTTCGCTCTAGTTAGACCAAACCTCGAATACGCCGCGAGCATTTGGGACCATGAACATTAAGATTTGACCAAAAAAATCGATAAAATACAAAGGAAGGCTGCGCGCTTCGTTAGAAACTTCTACGAGCGAATATACAGTGTTTCACAGCTGTAAGAGGGATTAAGATGGGAGCCCCTGGAGACTCGGAGGCTGCACGATAGCCTTATTTTGATTGAGAAATTCAGAAATGGTGTGTTTCAGAATGACACACTACATCTTAGGTCTGACAGAAGAGAAAAAATAAGCGGGATACATTGCCGAACAGATAGGAACAAAACCTCGTTCTTTCCGCTCACAAAAAGCGATCATAATGATAACTAAGCTCCACTCAATACTCTCCCGTAATACACGTCGGCATTACATCTACCAAAACCTTATTCCTTACATATTTACACGGGTGGTGTCCTAACACCCCCTGCTACAGTCCCATGTGGCGGCTAGTAGGGTAGTATGTAGATGTAGATATAAATGTAGATATCCTAAATGCCAAATTGCAGTTAGATGAGTGATTTTGGATCATCGAAGTCTTAAGTTATTATGTTATCGTCGTTCCAGTTACTATTTTTCTGGATGCATCGAATTTACCAAAAAAAATTGGATGGCGGAGGCATAGGCGTAGGTAATTTGGAGGTAGCTAGGGTTGGAAGTTGTCCAATATTTTGAAGGAACACATTTTCTTTGTGCTACAAACAAGGAAATAAAAACTTTAGAGGGACATTTGCCTTTTTTTTGCTTAATTTAGCGCGATGAAGGTATAAAATTCAATGGTTATGTAGAACATTATAGCGAAAATAGAAAATATCAACAATAATTCTGCGGTCGCAAATAGCTGCCAAAAGGCTTTAAAATATGCCTAACCTCCTGCACCCCCCTCCCACCAGTAATCTCTGCCCCCTCAATCAAAATTCTCAAATTGGCGATCAAGGTGATCGCCACCAAAAGTTTTAATGAAGGTTACGAAGGTTTTGAGAAGTGGCCTACGCGCCGCTATTAGGATTTAAAAAGCTCAGAGGGTTGGCAAGGCGTTTCTCATGTTCACAGTCGGTAGAAGGAATCAGAGCATGAAAATAATTGGGCGAAGTTGGAATAGGAACCAATGTCCACGAGTTTTCAACGAAAAATATTGGTGTACCGTCTTCCTTTCACTTTTAAGAGAAGGCAGAAAAAGATTAGCATTTTTTTCTGACTTATAGTGGATAGATCGCTTGTATTCAAGCTTGAAACTATTGTTTGATAGATTATGTTCCCTCAGTAATAATGTCATTAGGAAAAAAGGTGTGTACAGGAGATAAAAAAAACAAAAACTGTACCGGCTTAACCTCGGTTAACAGTAATTTTAATTTATCGGGAAACCGCAGAATCCTTTTCATAATTAATGCTGGTTATTTTGAGTGTAACAGGATAATTTTCTCTCCTCTCTTGAATGCATTATAGATGATTTCATCCTCGTCAGTTGAATTGGTAAGGGGATTCTCACCGTCAGGACTTAACTTGGCTGAAATGAGGACAAGAATTTGTGGTCTATTTGTTGACCGTTTTATATCTTTTATCATATTATGCAATAAAAATTCGCAGCAAAATTGTTTTGAGTAAAACTTATACTTTACATTATAGTATGCTTTTTTATTTTTACATATACAAGCAACTAAAAATAATTTTTTGTGGCAGCCATACTTAATGTTTTCAGCAGAACGGAGTAGTATTTGTTTTTTGAAAATTTTCTTTTGAATGAAAAATCCTTTAACAAAATTTATTTATAGAGAAATATTATTTTATTTTACTCTTTGTGGACATAGAAGAACTTAGTTAAAGTCTTCTATAAATTGTGTAAAAATTCTCTTTTCTTTCACTTTGCAACTCTTTACGAGGTGACTTTAGTTTACCATATACATATTAAAATATAATTAAGTATATTCCGGGATTTTGCGGATCCCGCGAAATCCCCACCCTCTCCCTCACTGTATCCTCCCCGTACATATATAATGCCATCACACCTGTACTTAACAAACGACCTCTGAAGATGATGTTTTAACATTGAAACTGGTTAGGTGTTTTAAAAAAGTGTGGAAAATTAATATCATTTGTATTTAACTATGGCTTAATTTCTCAAAGTAGAATCGTCTACAATCACATACATCAGTATCGCTTTGAAACACACCTGTTTAAAATTTTCCAAGCAAACTAAGCCTAGCGTTGTGCCTCCGAGTCTCTAGCGGCTCTCAACTTAATCCATCTAAAAGCTGAGGAACACTATATGTTCTCTAGTGGCAGTTTTTAACGAAACGCTCAGCTTTCATTGTATTTTATTTACTTCTTTGGTTAAATCTTTCTGTCCAGGGTCCCGAATACTCGCAGCGTATTTGATGAGTCTAACCAGAACAAAGTTGCTCCTCTCTTTTACTTATTTATCTGAAGACCTTTCTGTTATACCCATGATAAATCCAGTTTCTTTAAGGCTGTACCGCATATTTTACGTATGTGTGTTCCCACGATATATCTGAATTTAAGGTAATTCCAAAGTATTTGACTTTATCTGAAGACTTTATTTTTACTCCACGCGCAGTGAAGAAATTGCGTGGGTGTGATTGGTGTGATAATTTCCATAAGAAATGCAGTGTAGTGTATTTACTGTGGTTTAGTTCCTAGCAACGTGAATGAACGCTATTTTACTCCGATAATAAAACTTCTATGTCCGCGTCTTCACTAATTCCCCGGTAGATGACTGTATCGTCTGCAAACAATCCTAGTTTACTGCTAACTCGACAAATTATGTCATTCGTATAAAGAATGAATAAAAGAGGGCCGATCACGCTCCCTTGTGGAATACAGGATGTGACCCAAACCATATCAGAGATCCATCAATAGCTACTTTTTGTTAGCTATCACTGAGAAAGTCCCGCAACCAATTCACATTTTTTTCATTTACTCCGCATGATTTCAAGTTATGCGTTTATTGTGAAGAACCTTGTCCAATGCTTTCTTGAAATCAAGGAATATCGCGTCAATTTGCATTTCCGATTAACCTGATTTTAGGATGTCATGAAGGAAGCACGCAAGCTGTGTTTCGCAGGATTTATCCTTCCGAAAGCCATGCTGACTGTCATTAAATAAGATTTGATTATCCAGGAGGGCCATAATGTTGCTAACGACAATGTGTTCGAGATTCTAGCATAAAAGTGATGTTGACGATATAGGCTGGTGAGTTCCTGGGTTAGTCTTGTTTCCTTTTTTAAATATTGGTGTAACGTGGCTATTTTCCAATTTTGGCGTATCTGACCTTCGGATAATGATTTGCTAAATATGATTTCAAAGAACGGTTCTGTCTGTGGTGCTACATACTTCAGCACGCATGCAGGTATTCCTTCTGGACCTGGGGGTTTGTTACTTTTAATCTAATGCAGTTGCTTAGTTATTCAATCTAGTCGAATTAATGATATCAGCCATCGGCTCATTAATCTCTAAATGTCTGAATAATGTACTGTGCCATCCTGGGTCTATACACTTTTGAAGTCGTGATTTATTAAGTTTGTCTTTGTCGTTACTGTTAGTGATTGATACAGAATGATAATGAGATTCTTGATGCACTTAATGCAGACTATGCAATCATTGCTATAGAAAACCTGCGAGGCGAAGCAAAACGTAGGAGACCTGTCTCTTTAAGGAAAAAATTGAATAGAATCATAATAAAACATAATTTGTGCTCCACTCCTCTCGAAAAACATTCGGCAAGTTGTCTTAATGACATGAATTCTGTCTTCTCCCTCCAAATGCCCAATGAGCTAGTTTCAGTGCACTTTAACAACTTGCATTAGTAAATGCTTCATCTCAAAAGCGATGCAGATGCAGATAAAAATAAATTATTGATCGACAACGGAGGAAATTCTTTTGGAGTACAGATGGTTCTCAGTTGCTGAGAGGCATCATGAGTAGTGAGTCCCATCTCTCACAATACTCTTCATCTGCCGCTTGGTAGGCTGGTCGTTTCCAGAGCGGTCGTCGTCCTCTCCCAGCTCAATCTGTCTCTCCCATCTTCTGGCAGGTAGAGGACCCAAGTGGTGGTGGTACCTATCGAAATCTTTACTCTTCAAGTACTATTCGACGGAGAGGATTTTCAGACAGGTTTATCTTTTAGAGTGAACATAAAGATTATCTCGTTTGAACTATCGGTTGAAATTGCGGCCTTAGTGCTTCAATATTGTGAGACTCAGACAGTAACACCGAGATCATTTTTAGCCATATGTGAATAATATTTTCATAGATACCACTTCTGAAAAGTTTACCACGCACTGATGTAGCTTCTTCACTAATTTTACGGTGATGGAAAGTTCGGGTTTAGTCAAATATATCAGATAGTCTTTTTTTGGCTTAGGAGTTGACAATTGGAGAAAATATCAGCTTTGGTCGGCACAAAAGAGAATATTTGGCCAGAGATTATAAATCCGGGCCTAAGTAAACTATGTGGTGATTATATGTGATAAATTGCACTATCCAAGCGTCAGGATATCAATTTTTATTTCTCTCGACTAGTTTTTCGATGCTTTCGTCTTGTCGTCTCCCGTGGGATGCGCCTCCACGATCTGAGCGACTCTTTCCTTAGTGGCTCAATATCCTGCGATTTTCGCGAAAATGGCTTTGGATCTTTTGGGAGGATGAAGGGTTGGGGAAATGGTTTGGAAAGGGCGTAAGTGGAAGACCCGGGATGTCACACACGGCCGGTGGAACCCCGTCGATGCGACAAATCGACTCCCCCGTCGGAGTTGAGCAGCAGGCCCACGCTCCTCTCTGCGTTTCCACAAAGTTGAAGCCGGACGAGGACCGGGTGGGAGGAAGCCGAGGCGAAGAGATTAAATCCTCTTCCCTCGATTTCCTTCCTCTTGTTCTCGGAACTCTATTTGAAGTATGCGTAACGAGGAAAACGTTGCGTGACACCAGGCTCTTTCGTCGGAAAGCTGAAGGGCCATTTAAAACTGGTATTTTTTCTTTGTTCTTCAACCCTCTCAGGTAAGCACGTGGCAGCAGTAACTCGGCAAGCACAATGGAGGTCACGGAAGAATGTGGATTGGACTCCCCTGTAACTGAAGTAAATGAATGAAACCGAAAGTATGATTGGTTGGTTTGCCCATGGTGAGAGAATGGATGAGAATTGAATGGCAGAATAGATATATTTGCGAGTGGAGTGAATGCTGTTTTACGGTGCTTATTGAGATGGGAATAAATGAAGATCAGATTATTTAATAGGCTACTGTCGAGGGGGAAATGACAAATTATATGACTTAGGGTTCAGAACCTTAGTGCAATCGTTAGTACATTCGTCCTCTCTAATGGAAGCCTTTCCATCAAATTGATGGGTTTGTGCGCTTAGTGAGTTCTCATTCCTCACTCTAACACCACAGGTATTTTAATGCCACCGTTCCGTTACTGTCTGCGCAGTAATTGTTATAATTCAGTGATGCTTGCTTGCACTATATTTGTCATTGATGCAATATTTCCTCAATATTTGCTGTGAGTGGGAAAGGATTGATTGACGTTGATGATTGCCGCAGGTAAAAGATGTTCCCTTCTCTAGGAATTGAACCGTGGGCATACAGCTTTCTGTGAAAGTTGGTAATCCTGGATAGCATCGTGGTCTCCATATTGACCCTGGAAACCTAAGGCCAATGGTTTAATTCCGTAAGCCAATCCATCGGCGACGGCGGCGCACAGGTCTACCTCTATCTCTTCTGAAGCAACGGTTTTATGTGGAACCGAAATGAAATGTGGTGATGAACGGCTATAAAGCCATCAAAGAAAATATGGTAACGATCCTAATATACTGGCAGAAGTCTATCTCTACCAAAATTTGAAACTCTGTCATTTAAAGCCAAAACCCTAGCCTCATCACTAACTATATACCTCTTTGATATGAGCATGAAAAATACTCATATATTCTTATAGTTCTAAAGGTAAAGCGGCAAAAACTAGGCAAGGAGTTCAATACAAGCATCAAACATTCATCTTAAACTAATAGGGTAGCTCTGATATACTTCTACGCCTTCAAAATTGTTAAAGAGCAGTTCAAGAAACTGTACCTATCAATTATTTGATTGATTATACATAGTAAAATACCTTTGTTCTACACCATGTTTTAAAGTATAACGCGACTTTAATTCAGCCAAAGTTGAGGCTTGAGGGTACCGAGTGGAGACCGCAGAAGCTCTATATCTGCTTCGTGCTCATTAAGGGCCATGCGCCAGCGTGGGCCCTCATTTTGATTGTCTCCGAGCTAAGAGTTTTGGACCTTATCTCGTCCTCAGAACCTCTAGCTCGATCCCACCCATCAGGTGGGTGAAGGTATGGAACGAGCTAGAGCAATAGAAACTCCTGCACGCGGCTATGTTTCAGCATTGTATGTGACTTTTAAAAGTAATTTCTTTTTTAAGTATTCTACCGGTAAAAGATAGGTTCAGCTGACAGCCATAGAATCTCCTCCCGGTTTTCTACACTTTTAGGGTTATATCTCCCTCTAGTACTACCATTTCTGCCTCAGCATATAATATACCGTTCTCCATCCGTCCATGAAACCAATTCTCATTTTTTACCTTTCCCTGCTTGCCCAAAATTCTTCCCTCTGTCACGCTGTTGTGCAACTTACTTCCACAAGACATCTACTCTGCCTATCCCAGTTTTCATTCAGAAGTTTCCTTTCCTCGCCCACCGTCTTAAGAACTTCCTAGTTTGCCTCCCATTTCGTCCACCTCACTTTCTCCATATCTACATCTTAAATGCCTGTAGCATATTCTCGTCCTCTTTTCTGAGGTTCCACGTTTCTGCTCCATACAACGCTACGCTCCATATCAAGCTCATCACCAGACTCCACTTCATATCCTTGCCAAAGATTCCCGGCATCAGTCCAGTTACTAAACGCCTCCTTAGCTGACGCTATTCTCGTTCTTATGCCTTTTCTACTATGCCCATTTTCTTCAAGCGTGCTGCCCCAGTAATTAAAATGTTCTACTTGCTCGTGTTTGTACCCTCCAACTTAAGTGATCAGCCTCGCTTTCTTTATCCTAGATAATCCCATTACTTTTGTTTCTTGTGATATCTTCATTTCGAATTTCCGTACTGAATTTCTAAAGCATCTACTAAAGTTTGCAATCCCTTCGATGGTTGACTAATCATAGCCTGGTCGTCCGCGATCTTAAATAACTGTATTAGCTGCCTTCCTACCTTGATTCCCACATCTACGAAGTTTTTCACTTGCCTGTCCGACCATTTCCTCAGCATAAATGTTACAAAACAAAGGGCAGCCTTGGTCTACCCCAAAAACTATAGTTGCCTTCACTCTGCCAAAAACCTTTTGAAAATCTATAAAACATGAGGAAACATCCTGGTTTGACTCTGTTTCATTCAATAATTCTTCTCATCACCGCAATTCCATCCCGAGTTGACCTTCCTTTCCGGCACCCAAACTAGTCATCGCCAAATAGGAAATTTGCCTTACTCCCCAACCTTTTATTGATTATTCTAACAATAAGTGCAACTTTGG
The DNA here is from genome assembly GCA_963169105.1 of Ceriagrion tenellum. Classification (NCBI taxonomy): domain Eukaryota; kingdom Metazoa; phylum Arthropoda; class Insecta; order Odonata; family Coenagrionidae; genus Ceriagrion; species Ceriagrion tenellum. The sequence goes on along the minus strand of OY720635.1, from coordinate 140,762,541 downwards.
CTGCATACGAAATCAAACTGATTGCTCCATATTCCTCGCATTCTGGCGCTTTCTTCATTTTCGGGATAGGAATAAGCACTCTAGCCATACTCCTTCCTCGTAGATCCATCAAATTAGTTTAGAAAAAGCTTGCCTAACATTTTTACTTAAATTAATTAGCAACTCCAAAGGTTTGTTCTCCACTCCTACAGCTTTTCTTGCCTTCATCTCTTTCAATGCTTTCTCTCATTCACCGTAGAGTATCATTGGACCGAGGTTATCCTCATCTAGTGTTCCCTCATCCTTCACATCTAAATTAGTTTACCTACTATCGCTCTTCCACATATTGCTCGTCCCCGGTGGCGGCGGGGTAAAATCCTTGCATGCTAACCCGAGGGTCGCGGATTCGAGTCCCGTCTGAGTAGAAGGTATTTGTGTATGTACTGGGATGGGGGAAGAGGGGACGGTTCCGTCTCATCCAACCCAGGATAGATAAACAAAAATAATAAATAATAATAATACTTACCTTAAATATCTTCTTGCTCGATTATTTCCTACCTCTTCTGCTATTCATATTTGGTACCGTTTTCCCTCTCTCCCCGCCCGTTAGCAATTTTATTTTATCGCAAAACGCACCCTTTTCCCCATCTTATTGCAGCTTATCCATTTCCTCGCAATGCCTTTTCCACCAGTTTTCCTCCGCCCGATTGGTTATTCACTAGAGTTGATGATTATACTCATTGTTCTTCGTCTTACCTAGTTTTGTGTTGGCATTTTTTCACCTCCTTCTCTATTTTCCCAATCATTTCTTGCGTAGCCCACTGCTCCTTAACCCCCTCGTTTCCACTTATCCTTTCGTTTTTTCCGCCTCTCTTAATATGCCTGTATGTATATTCTCCCATGTTTTCTCCATTTCCTTTGCTTCACTTATGTTCCATTCCACTTGCTCTTGGTATTCCCTTCTTTTTTTCCCAACCAAAGCTTCAAACTTCCATCTGTTTATCCACCTACTTTTTTAAAACTGCGATCACACATCATCATAACTAAGTTAAAATTCAAGCCTGCATTCAAACAAAAATCAACTGCCACCTCGTCGCTATCATTTATCGTTTCTAATCCATACCCTCCCACTTCATACCCATCTCTCCCTTCCCCCACTACTGCGTTCCAGACACCCATTACCATTAGGTGTCTCTTGTCCGGGTACGGAACCCAAAGAGGAGGACAAGGGGGACCAACAGATTCCAGGCCAGACTTTCAAGCAATGATGGGAAAACTATAATTCCCTTTCCTTTACTCTGGTACCCCCCCTCCCTCTTCCACTCTCTTACCCCGTGACATACAGATACCTTGAGCAGTTACGAAGTATTCCAACATGATCTCGGGAGCCCAATTTCATCATATTTTAAAAATTATTAATTAAAGTTTATGTATTTATGTATTAACATAAGTTTATGTGAATACAATGATAGGTACTCAAACTATATCGTACTGTCTACCAAATTTTCTAGACCTTTCAGCAACAATTCTACCAAACTTGGTAGACAGTACGATATCGTTTGAGTATCATTGTTAAATATGCTGTTCTACAATATCTCGCCGGGGAAAGTGGAGTTTATAAGTTTATGTGACATGGAAAAAATTGTTTACAGAAATATGTTCTAGCTTAAGCTGCCATCTCCGGTTTGTGCCTTTGTATTTTACTCTCAAATAAAGGTTTGCTTTCTTTTCCCTTTTCATTACTTCTTCACTTTTGAATAACATGATTGCAAGTTGCTAATTGAAGCAGTTGCCCAATTTAAATCCTCCGTCATCATAATTCAGCAAGCATTTTGAGCTTTGCCACTAACATTCTTTTCCTTATAGCCTTTATGCCATATCTTCATTTAAACACCAGAGCGCATATTCAGTCGTCCGGTCTCCACTTTTCAAAACTTCGTACCCCGCGTAACAACAATTACATGCTGTAAAATGGTGTTTACACAACAGCTTACACAACAAAAAAATTACCAATTAATCAAATTCAGGTCTCAAGAAAACTCATCAACTCTTAAACTCATCTAGGCATGGATATATCACCAAGGTTAAAAACTAACCGAAACAATTTCTCTGGCATTGCTGATCTTGCACTTAACTCACAATCAACCAATGCAGGAGCATGTCTCATTAAATACGGCTTCACCTCATCCTCACGTCCGATATTCTTGCTCTCACCTATTCTCAACGTTGTCAACAACCTAAAAAGCGGGATAATCGTCAAAACTCACCTGACCAGTCCTCGTCTTTACTCCGCCCTCACAATCTCGCAAGAACTGTCCTAAAAACTCGCAAACGCACAAAAAATGTTTAAAATGAATCGGCAACAAAACTCGAAGAAAAACGCGACATTCTCATTCAAGTTCTAAGAGATTGTATTTTCACTTTTTAAAGCAAAACGAAAGTTAAAACAAACCGCTAATCGCCTTTCTTTAAATGAATAGTTTGTAAAAAGTCAAATTTCCTCGTTCTAACGTCTAAAAATCCTCGACTTTAAATCTCTATGCATAAATCAGGTGTTGCTAGATCTCGTTCGCCTGCAAAATTGTACGTGAAATTTCAAAAATCGTACATTCTACGACTCAAAACTAACACATCCATATAAAAATTACTATAAGCATCGACTCTTTCGCTGCATATCAAGTCTGCGCACAGCCAACGCCCAAATACTATAACGTGGATTTCGCTCGCATTTGCGATAAAAGGAAATTTCGCTCGCATTTGAGATAAAAGACACGGGCATAGTGATAGTTTTTATTAAAGCTGTTAAATACGTTATTTGTCTCAACGCTTGGAATTTTAAGACATTTTTGTCGCATGCGTATGTAGGAATTTGATTATATGTATGTTTTTACATGACATTATACAAATGAATGTATTTATTAATGAGAAAAAATTAATACTTTTTCCTATAATTTGCTTAAGTGCTACAATACTAGTGAACATATGAAGGCTAATATTTCGCCGCCGGTCACGCCGCCGCTACCGGTAAAAACCATCGCGCCGCCGGCCGCCGACCTATTTCCAGTCGGCGTCCGCCGCCGATAATTTTTCCATCGGCGCACAGGTCTAGATAGAGCGAGCTAGAAGGGGTGGGGTTGTTTGAATGTTAACAGATATGGTTTCAAAATTCTGGTCGAAAACAGTAACATGTTACAGGCAAAAAGTTATATAGAAGCACGTTTTGGAAAGTGGACTTATCCGTAATGAAAATCTCGATTTTTAACCGAGAAACGATCTGAGCGAAAGTTATATGAGCGAATGTCTAATATAACTTAGTAATTTTCACAATTATTTATTTTTAGACGATCATATATATCCTCAGGTGAGAGGTGTACCAGAAATTGGGATACCAGGATAAGGGCTGTCTGAAAACCTACAAATCAGCTTAGAGAATACTCCAATGAAATGACGCCGGAATATTTTGTGTTCATCCAAACTGAAATATTAGCTCCCCAGAATTGAAAGTAAGAGAGGGTTCGTGCTCTTTCCGAGTTGCTACAAAGTTATATTGGGATTGTCCCTACTAATTTCCGCCTCATCTGTGCGTGGAAGTCAGGATTTATCCATCAACCAATTTCAACTCCTTTGAGTTACCTTCTAATTAAATAATTAGGGTTGAGTAAGTGCTCACAAAGTTACTGGTTTTTGTTGTTATCATTTCAATTCAATGTACTATTCGCAGCACTGTCGTCTGCTGTGGTGTTCCTGCCTAATAATCCGACTATTCAAGCAGGACAGTAGTTATTTCTTTGCACAGCTATTGTATTTTGCCTAAAATTTCCAACCTTACGGAAGAAAAAATTTTTCCCTGGCCTTTAAAATTTCCAGATATTTTCCAATGGCTAGTATAAAGCTAATACAGAGTCATGATTTGTTGTCGCCTTAACCCACTGGCTGACCAACAACGTTTGACGTAGTTCGTTCTGAATCCTCTTTCTTGAGTCTCCAAATTCTCCGGCACCCAGGGCCTTCTGTGGAAGTCATATGTTTCTTGCGCCACCCCTCCACGTTCCCCTTCTTTCCCCGACCGCCAAATTCCTTCATCCGCAAGATGCCCGCCGGACGACTGGCATCTGAAGTGGTCGGACCCTAGCATTTCGCAATACCCCGAAGGCCCAGGGCGACCGCTGAACTAGGGTGCAGAATGAGAAAGGGCCAAAATACCAATGGATGAGGTTAGAATGCCTTCGTGTCATGGATAAAACCATCATCTTCTATTTAAGAAGCGCCTGTAGTAACGCAAGAGGCTTTAACTCGCGTTGCTTATATTAAACTTAAAATAAGACGTACGTGTATAATCGATTGCATCTTTAAGTTTTATTGGATAAAACACACTCGTGAATTGTGAGAAATTACGTACACTGACCACAAATCAATGAATATGAAATATTCTGCCAAGGAAAAGCAAACTGCAGTAAGAAAATAACACAGAATTATGGAGGAGAGAAATAAGATTTAAGGTACTTAATATTCAAACAACGAACGTTAGCGCTTGTCTTAACTGACAGATAATAGAATCTTCCTATTGGAACGATGTGTACCAAGAAGTCTCCAACATACTGAGTACAATGTGCTCTATTGTCGATGATTTGTGGAATTTTGTGAATATTTTTCAAATATCAAAATGGTTATAGGGTTTAGGCTTTTAGTTAAGACTGAATTTATCCCAGAAATTGCAAAATTCATTGTGAAATTTCGTAAATTTTTCCGCCATCGTACTTAAGGCTTCCGTATTAGTTCATCTCTTCTACACGATCGTGATAATGACGCTGATGAATCGTTCTGAGGATCAGATTAGATGTGCCCAGTGAAGATTGAAGTAGCAGGTGCGATTTTAAACACAATCTCACCTAAAAAAAAATAGTAACTGTTTTGCACAGAATCGTGATTTTCAAGCATCCTTTGCTTTAGTTACTAATTCGTAGTCAGCAAAATCGTAATCTTGATGCTGGATGAGAAAGACCTATCTTTCTCTTCCAGGATTTCGGTCGCTCTGTCGATTTTTAAGACAAAATTTCTCCTGCAATCCTGGAGTCGTCTTGAGTTCGAAGATGCTTAAGGTCTGGATCGCATTCGATCTAAAGACGCCTCGTGTATAGGAGTAAGGGACGCTGTCTCTAAAAATACAACCATAATAAGACAATCTTGAAAAAAGAAAATGTAAATATTATGAACATGTCGCGGAAACGTTGAAGATAAGCGTCTTGAGGTAGTTCGGACAAAAGAGAGAAGAGCTATCATTGGGAACAGTCTTCACAGTTAAACGCCAATTCACAGTTATAAAATACTGAATCGTTCAGATGGCGTAACGTGCCGGTCGGTTAGAACATTAAATGTGGAATTAAACCAAGTTACTGATTTAAATTATACGAATATCAAAGATTTCCTGTTGGTAACCCCGGAGACAGTGTTTATCCTGAGTCATTATCGCCAGCTGTCATCAACTCTTGCGACGTGTGTGGAGATAGAATGGGGGTGAGTTAACACAAAATATCCTCTGCGTTACAGGTGGAACGAGCTGTATGCTGCGGAGGCTATAGCAAAAAAAACCTTATCCCCTGACTTGCAGATTACATGCATTTGCAAACAACTAACAGGCATGAATTGCAAGTGACTTACTCCCTGACTATTTGCTTTAGTTGGGGAAATGGAAGGACTGTGGATGGCACTACTTCAAACGAAATAAGTTTATGGCGTTTTCCATGCCCACATCTGGATTGCGTGAAGGGCACATAAAGCTTTATAGTCTCGCACTAAGGCCAGCTGGGGTGGCATTGAAACCTTTACTTTACTGCCGTAGCTATAAACCAAATGGATACTCTCGTGACCAAATGGGTCGGTCATAGTGTGTAGAAGCCATTCGACTAGCCATTGGCCCTCGAATGGTTCCAACATCCGGCATGGGTAAGGGTATGGCGGAAACCCCGAGATATGATCAGTGCCCGACTCTTCAACAGTATGTATGTACTAAACCACATTCCACGGCCCTAGTTAATCATTTTCCTGCTTGCAGAGTGTGGTTAGAATTGGTGTCAGTGATGCTCCTCTTTTCATTGATTCATCCAATTTCTACAACTTGGAACGGCACAAAAACATTGTGGTTGAAGCTTTGTGGCCTTCAACACACTCTGTGATGCTTTCAGTATATTTCCCGGAGTTTGAGTGTGTTATTTTAATAATTCTAAGTCAAATTCAAAACCTTGATGTTTTTCGGCAGGTAAATGATTCGCGAATGAATTTATATTATGTATGAAAGAAAGACCGGGGATGGACGCTGACACCTACGCCAATAGAGTCCTATTATAAGTTATTACAAAAACATTTAATTTTCGTGTCTTTTATTCTTTTGAGGTCAAATTTGGATTAGCTAAGAATGAAATAATTAAGTATAAAAATATTTAATAAATCCAAACATAATTATTCTTCCTGCTGCATGCCTGTTTTTGGTCGCCCTCCTGTGACAATAAATGCAATCAAGGGTGGTTAATAGGATGGTGAGGAATGGAGGAGTCTGGAGGGAGAATTCCGCAGTCAGAATTACCTTGCTCTTAAAGGATGATGCCGATGAGTCTGTTACTTTACCTTTCATCATACAGACGGAGTAGTGATCATGATATGATCTCCATATAGCTTCTTCTGCGGCACCTGGATACCATAGAGAAACCTATAGCATTGCCGGGAATGTGAGGATCCACAGCCTCACTGAATGAAAAACCAGGAGTCTTGCCACCTCATCAATCCGATCTCCAGTTCTTAAGCTCTTTCATTCAGGAATCGGAATCAAATACACCCGTGGATATTTTGCTCATGCTTCAACACCATTCCTTCACTAACAAAGAAGGTGATCGAGATCAATGCCTAAGAAAGGAGAGCTCCATAAGTCACATCAATAGCGCCTTCCACCAGCGGAAGAAGCAAACCTCTTAGGAGAATACGTTCTCTCTCGCCGAGAGAAAATGTGCTACAATTGAACTTTAGGCACCATTCCCTCGTCGCTCGTGGGAACTCGCTTAAGAAAGCTGGGGATGATCTTGTTTCTTACTTAAGCATTTAGCCATTTCGTCTCATTTTTTTCCAGCGGCGCTGATATACTATCACACGTTTTCCCTTGAAGATATTAGACGTCTACTGCAATGCATTACTCCTTACTTATCGCTCTAATCCTTGGTCGAGTCGGGTCGAGGGTGCCAGAGGTCACGGCTGAGATGTGGCAGACGTTTTCTAACGAACGTCTTCATGTCCTATGGTCTCTTGAGTGTTGAAGTGAATTCCTTGGCCAGATTTCATGGGAAAAAATATTCATTCTCGATAATCGAACCCAAATTAATGTGGATAGAGACATATATCTGACTTCGATGAAGAGTAAAGGAGTAACATTTAATGATAGATGACATTATTACGATTAATATGCAGGGTTTAATAACAGAAGAGATGTCGCTAGGCGAGACTTGGGCAAGCCTCGTTTTCCGGACTTGAATGTCATATCGAGTCTCGTCTCGTGGACCTCAGTCTCGTCTTGATCTCGAGAGTTGTACAAGATTATTCTCGTCTCGTTTTCAGAGGAAAATTAAATCAACAATTTGTTGACGAAACTAAAGCTAGTTTTTGTCCTAGATGTAGTGACTTAAAAAAGAAGAACGGTGATTTTCTATCCCCATATGATTTAAGCATTAGGATGCAGTAAAAACTTTAAAACATTGACATTATGCCGGAAAAACTGATTAACATCTATCAATATTGAATTTAAATCGGAAAATAGAATTAACTTGAAATGAAGCAATGAAAAGAAATGGAGTGCAAAATCTTATAAAGAGGTTTTTTAAAAATAAAAAAATAAATTGATAATAAAATTTTATCTTATTTATATCTTTAGGAGCATTAAAGGCATAAATAAGCAGAATTTTGATCTTGGAGCTATATTGCATTAGCTTCTGAGTTCAGGTAATGCAAACTTCCTACATTGCCGTCATTTAACCAGTACGAACGCTATCCGTGAACGGTGTTTTTTGCAGAGAATGGCATCGGCGTAGGGATGGCATTATGTAACTGGAATTTGTTCCTACTATCTCATTACCGCACCAGTATCTTTAATCACTAAAGATAATAGTAGTTATAATTCATCGTCCCCTGCCCATCCTAGTTTGTTGATATTATCGAGTAAATAAGCAGTGATGTCAACGCCATTTGTAGTAACAGCCGAAGTACTCAATTTGACTGCAGTGAGTGCTATTACGGGATGTTTTTATTCAATGTGTTAAAGTTAGCACTGATAAGAACACATCACTGCACTTAGCGTATACGGACGACGATCACTCGATATAATAAGGTGAAACGTTTGATTATCTACGTCATACCCTGCGAGCCACCCAAAGGGTGTGGGGCAGGGGGTGCCTCCACACCAGGCTTGCATGAATGATACGGTAGAACACCGAAATTACAATGAAACCCGCGGACCACACATGCAACGCGCCCATTAAAATCTACTAACCAAGAAACATTCTATCGTCAATCGTTCCAACAATCAAGGGATACAAAGACTACTACTACAGATTCAAAATATCATGCATAAATAAGAACATCAACATTTACATCATGCATAAATAAGAAAGTAGAGAATATAATGAGAAAGATTTACTGTCTGCCTATTGTCACAATTCGAACTATTCATGACGACGATCACAGCTGTTATGGTCCCGAATGGTACGCGGAAAAAATGACATTTTATACCTATCGATCCTAAAATCTATCTCACTAATTTTATTGGCGCGATCTAATCTGCCGTAGTACGAAGGGGTTAATAGTATGTTTTTTACGTCGTCATAGAAATGTTTTTCCTGAAATTTAGTTAGGAGGTTAAGCCTATAATTTAATCTACGATGAGATAGCGATTCCCATCCCAATTCTTCTAACAATCCAGTCACACTAGCAAACTAATCATAGCATCATTTAACAAACCGAGCTGCTCTTCGCTGCACGTAATCTAATTCCGATATCAACCCCGCTTCACATGGATCCCATACACTGGCAGCATATTCCAGATGAGGCCTTACTATTGAAAAATAACAACTGTCTTTCACTTTCTCATCACATTTTCCGAGTAATCTCTTGATAAAGCCTTGCTTCCTGTTTGCTTGACCGCATATTTCCCGAATATGTCTTCCCCATTGTATGTCGTGAGTAATTGTGACCCCTAAGTACTTAACAGACTCTGCGTGAATAATTTCTGTATTATTAATTCTGTAAGTCCTTCCTGGCCTTTTTTTCCTTTTCCAAAAGCTGATTGCTACGCACTTTTTTATGTTCAGTTCCATCTGCCACTTTTCGCACCAAGCATGAATAGCAAATAGGTCGATTGTTAACGTGATATTTACGGATGAAGTACATGACAAAGAAATTACGAACCAGGTTAGAGATGTGATAGATGGATATCTTTAACCCAGCTTTTCCAAAGCTATTTTTTCCGGTTTTTAAGCTGTTTTTTTATATGTTGTTCTATTTGAACCATGTGTCACTGGAAAAACTGTTTAAAAATCTGTCCTTTGTATAATTGCTTACATTAATAATGAATACAATTGCATTTAAGTAATTTTTCCTTGTAAATTAAAAAGTTTTTTATGAGAGTAAAATTAAGAGGAATCCGTGTTTTTACATTTATTCTTTGTAAATCAGTTTAATACATTTTTCTAATTAGATTTTTAAATCATATGATATTCTTTGAAACACTCATTAGGATGAACACGAACTTTACACTTTTCATAGATAAACTTGGAGCTTTTACCAAATTAACCGCACCGTCGATGGATTTTTATTTAACATAACCAATGGTTATACTTATGGTATCTTCCATGTATAATTGCCTGTCTCATTGTTTTTGGTGTGAGTGATTTTGGCTGTGAATCGCCTGAAAATAAATTTGATTCTCTTAAAATCTCTCTTAAAAATCAATTTGATTGCTTTTGGGGCTATTGACACCGAAAATATGCCATATGTTGACATTACTGCTCTTCAGGCAGAATCTGAATAAAGGCCGGTACCACTTGTTGAACCTAATACTTACACGATACACAGCACGTTGTTTATCAAACAAATCCACTCCTTCCATGCCATGATTGTACATTTGTACAACTGGTGTTTGGGTTAATTTAAAAAAGTTTTTTGCAATTTTCAATCCAACAGGTTGACGCGCTCAGGCAGGAAACAGATTCTGATGCCATGTTAGTTGCAATTGTAACTTGCGAATTGTCATGTCAGCGAGTAGAGAAGTTGCACTGTTCTTATCAGTGATATTTTGCTCACATCTGCAACAGGAGCTTCGTCAACACGATCTTTTCATATGCTTCCTATACAGTTAATATTATTTTCTTTCAACTCCTTAGCGAGGTGAGTGATGTAAAAAAGTTATCAACGAACAAGTTTGAACCAGGAGGGAAAAATCAATACACATTGACTCTGTCACTGAGTCACCAAGAGAAACACCTTTAGGTCTATCGGTTTTTACCGTGTAAACCCTAAATTGAGAAGGTATATTCTCGAAGTGGCTACACACCATATTTTATAACCAAGACGGATAAGCTTTCCTCTAGTAAACTGTTTCATTGAATGTCGCCGAGAGTATGGTTTTATTGCTTCATCAAGAGAAAAATCACTGCCATAACACTCTATCATCTCGGTAAATTTTTTGTCCATGTGATCAACTACAGGTCTAATTTTGTAAATCTTATCACCTGTCTGTCTGTGTATTATCACTAAATTGAAGAAATTTGTGAATCAAATCAATTTTATTCCGGCTCATTGGACCAGCAACTAGTAGTTGGAATGTGTCCTGTTTGTTTCCTAATATATACATCTAAATGGCGCATTACAGTAGTCAGAAAGCAATGAGTAACAACATATTTGTATAAGTCATTCAAGGAAAAGTCTAAATTTGAGTACACTTTCTGAACAGCATACTTGGCTGTCTCTGCGCATATTATGCTTACAAAAGGTGCATCCCAAACCGTGAAAATATCTAGAGGACTTTCATCCATTAACTCTGGATTTGGTCGCATTTGAACAGGCTCAGAAGGTTGAATATATTTTGTCTTCAGTGTCAATTTTTCCCACGATCTTTCTTTCTTGTGATTACTACTATTTTTGGCATAAAATGGTCTGTTAGTGGTACAGCTTGAAGCCTTACCATCTAATGGTTTGCTTCAAATCACTAGAATTTGAAATTCTGAATGAAAAATGGGGTCTGGATGGATCCTTTTTATAGAGCGTCAACTCCTTAGGGTTGTGAATTACCGTTTAGCCTAGACTTCCAAAGTTAGTGAAAAACATTATAGCCTTACGACTGTATCATTCCCCCTTACATCAAGCTACAAAGAGGTTAAAACACATTGGAGCCCAAGAATGCTTATTTTTTTAACATTTGGAAGATACCTACGGCTATAAAGGCAATAATATACTCAGCGAGAGAATGATACGTAGATAGTCCCACCGTGTTAAAACACACGCAAATTTTACTCACTAACTGATTTGTTCCATTTGCCTCCGAGTGAAATATTTGGGGATTTTCATAATTATTGTACATTAGAATGCCTGAATCATAGTTAAATTTTAATTTTTTTATGAACTGTAGAAATAGAGATTAAGAATAAAACTTAAGATAATAAATACACAGATACAGTGATTTACATTTTTTACGATGATGACCAGCGTGGAGCGAGTTAGTGGCAATGTAAGAGATATTATGATGCCTTGTGAAATTCCAAAGAAATAAATTAATATTAAGAAAAAGTTTATCTGTTCAAGGAAACGTCGGGAGAATTTTTTTTAAATTTCGACTGGCTTAGCTTGTGTTTAAATGTGTGTTAATAGGATAATCTGGTAGTAATTAAAAGCGTGTGTTAAGTCGTTATATTATCACTAATGGAATTAATAATTTTCAGTTAAAAGAAACTATTCAAAATTATCCCATAATACTCAGATTACGAAGATTCTAAAAATTATACTTTCAAATATTACGCTCGTAGCCATCTCGGAAATTATTATATTTTACATTGTTTCTAGTTGTTACGCGTTATTGATGCTAAGGTTGGCAAGTAATCTATAGTTGAGACGCGTAGCATGTCGCTGTTATGATATTCCGATAGTTCTATTTCTGCGCTGTCTCCAGTCTTACTTTGTTGGTATAACATCAGGATACCGATTGTTTTCGCCGCTGCTGTGCAAGTATGTGAAAGGACAGCCATCAACGATACCCTGAGATGAGTCCCGATGAGTCCCTCAACCATGAGTGTGAACCGAAAGTCCACTCTCCACTTCATAGAAAATTATTTTAAAAATTGTCGGAATACCCTTAGAATTCGACTAAGATCTGCTTTTGACAATTATTTCGCACCAAAATTTCAGCATTTCTTGGGAAACTTTAAGATGCAATGAGAAATTTTTAGGGAACTAACAGGAGAAATCAAAGGTGGCCCTTTACAAATATTCCTGAAAGAAAATGGCATACATGTCACCGATGAGTCAGTGCTGGCTCATAAGTTTAATGAGTATTTTTTGAGTTCCTTCACGTGTTAGTCGAAGTTTACTTTTGGTATTCCTGACTCTATCAGAACTTGCAACTCTTCCAGTCAAGTAAAGTCTTTATATTTTGAACCTATTCATTCAGGTGAAATTGCAAATATAGTCAAAAGTCTTCCACAAAGAAAGTCGCCTGGGATGGATGTAATAAATAGTAAACTATTAAATCTTGTTATTTACAAAATTGCTCCCATTCCATCTAATTTATTCAATCTGAGTCTTGAAAAAGGTATCTTTCCTGATGCTTTAAAAGAGGCTGTGGTCAAACATCTTCTGAAATAAAGTGTGTAAAATATTAACAGTGCAACCCGACAGCCCCACATTGTGGGTCAGAAATGGAAACAATCTCTATTATCGTTAACTCAAAATGCCCACGTGGTGAGTATCAAAAATGGAAAATAAATGTGAGATAAATTAACCACGGTCTCCTCCTACCTTTTTCAATTGCCCCAGCCTTCTCTGCGGTAGATAACATGAGAAACACAAAACAACATGCGATACGTGATAACTAGCAATTTAATTTATCAGGCAAAATCAGATCATTGAATCAAGACACACAAAAACAAAGTATATAATATCTTTACCTTTAACTTAAGGTCATGACCCAGACAATTGTAATATTCTGCACCTCATACAGTTACTTCAAATGATTTACTTATCTTTAAACATTTTATGATAATCAACTTCTTTGAATTAAGCCATATATCTTCTTTAAACATTCATTACTCCAATGTAAATAAAACAAAACTAGCATCAACCTCTAATCCGGGTTGTACCCAACTGGGTAATATGGCTTATTTAAAATACAGAATTTAAGTCCATATTTACGCTCTTGTTGACAATACAGGTTGATACGTGGCTGGTGTCACTCTAGCTTTATAGCCTCCGGAACCCGTAGTCCTGGCGTAATGTGATCACAGCATCTGCACGAATGGTAGTCCTGTACCAGGGTCTCTCTCTCTCTGGCCCCCGTATCGCGGCTGAATGTCCGCTTCCTCCGGAATATGGCACAGAACCCCCATCACACGTCCGTTCCCTTCAAGAACTCTCCTGTCACTCCTCGCTAGTGCTTTTCTATTCGTCCCCTTCCCCAATTCTTCATTGTCGGCTTAGGCTCTGCCCTCCGTTTCCCTATTGTTTCACCTCGAAAAATTAAACATGGTGGGTGTTTAATTGTTATTTCTCCCACGCGGTGGGAAAAGAATATGGAGGCCCGCGTTGTGTTACAAGTGACAGTCATGATATCAATAATTATAGGCCCCTTTCTCTATTATCTGTAATCTCCAAAATCCTTGAGAAACTTGTTTAAGTTAGATTGGTAAGATTCTTTGAAGAAACAAACTTTTTTAGCTCAAGTCAATTTGGTTTTTTATCTGGTAAAAGCACAGAAGACGCTCTACAAAATTTTATGGGCAGTGTATACGACTCTATCAATCTTAACAAACGAACTTCTGGTCTCTTTAACGATATTTCTAAGGCTTTTGATTTTCTCGACCACAATATTCTATTGTTTAAATTGTTACTCTTCAGGAGTTTGTGGTACTCCTTTTGAGTGGTTCAAAAGTTATTTGGCAAATAGATCGCAATGCGTTGTTCTTAATCGTGCATAAGGCGATTTCAATTCAATTTCATCAGATGTGCCTCAGGGCTCTGTCCTAGGCCCAATACTATTTTTAGTGTTCATTAATGATTTGCGTAAATATAATTCCAAAGGCAAAGCTACTGCCTTTGCTGACGACTTTGCACTGTGTTACTCTGGTTCAACTTGGGATTCTCTATAAAAAGAAATGCAATATGATTTAAATTACAGGCGGTTGTGGTTTTACCATAATAAACTAAAAATGAGTGTACAGAAGACTAATTTCATGTGTTTTGATGTTTGCAATCGCTATAATATTGACTGGAATCTGCTTTATCATTAGGATCATTGTGATACCAATACATGTATAAACTGTGAAGCAGTGGACAGAGTTGATGTTTTAAGGTACTTTGGATTAACTTTAGAACATAACCTAAAGTGGTAGCATCATCTAGGCTTCGTCATTAAATATTTTCGTCACTGCATGACAAAATTTTATTTTATCCGAAATAAATGCAATTCAGTTACTCTTAAGTTATTCTATAATGCATTGGCCAATTCAAAGCTTAGCCATGGAGTAACTGTCTGGGGTGGTGCCTACTTTTACTTTATAAAGTCAGCCTTCTTTGCTCAAAAGAACATCATTAGAATTAGATATTTCGAAAAAAAGCTGATGCCATCCCAGTTTCCCCTTGTTTTGCGGTCTAAATTTGCTCCCTCTAAGGAATTTGTGTATTTACAAGATCCTTCGACATTCTTTATAAGAAATGGCTTTAAATCTGCCTTGTATGATAATCCGTATATTGGGGGTAGCCGTAGAAGGATGCAACATCGATTGAAAAAGGTTCAAAGCACTGTATACAAAAGATGTTTTGCACCTTGGCCCTAAAGGGCCCTCTCACGACATATCTTGGGGGAAACATATTCGGGAAATATATGGTCAAGCAAACAGGAAGCAAGGCTTTATCAAGAGAATACATGGAAAATGTGATGAGAGGGTGAAAGAACGTTATCTTTTAATAGTTAGGCCTCATCTGGAATATGCTGCCAGTGTATGGGATCCATGTGAAGCGGGGTCGATATCGGAATTAGATCGCGTGCAGCAAAGAGCAGCTGGGTTTGTAAACGATGCTACGATAAGTTTGCTAGTGTGTCTGCATTGTTAGAGGAATTGGGATGGGAATCGCTATCTCAGCGTAGATTAAATTATAGGCTTAACCTCCTAACTAAATTTCAGGAAAATCATTTCTATGACGACGTAAAAAACATACTATTAACCCCCTCGTACTACGGCAGATTAGATTGCGCCAATAAAATTAGTGAGATAGATTGTAGAACCGAAAGCTATAAAATGTCATTTTTTCCGCGTACCATTCGGGACCATAACAGCTGTGATCGTCGTCATGAATAGTTCGAATTATGACAATAGGCAGACAGTAAATCTTTCTCATTATATTCTCTACTTTCTTATTTATGCATGATGCAAATATTGATGTTCTTATTTATGCATGATATATTGAATATGTAGTAGCAGTCTTTGTATCCCTTGCATGTTGGAACGATTGACGATAGAATGTTTCTTGGTTATTAGATTTATAATATGCGCTTTGCATGTGTGGTACGCGGGTTTCAATGTAATTTCGGTGTTCTACCGTATCATTCATGCATGCCTGGTGTGGAAGCACCCCCTTCCTCACACCCTTTGGGTGGCTTGCAGGGTATGACGTAGATGTAGATATAGATGTAAAGTGTGTAATACCTTACCACCTGATGTAAAGAATCTCAATTGTGTATTCATTTTCTTGCAGGAAGTGAAGGTATGGCTTTTCTCTCTTTTGAAAGAGTGGAACTACTTTTACTGTATTAATAATTATTTTGTATTCGCCACTGACCTTATACAATATTTATATGCATAATATTGCTATCGGCCAAAAATTATTACAATTACTAAATAATTATTCTCAAAAACTAAATGTGTTGTCACATATTTTGCGTCACATTCGTGCACCGATGTTTTTTTATGGTAGCTCCAAACAGGGAAACCTTTAGAGCTACCAAAAGCTCACATGCAAAATTTATATATTTTATGTAACTGTATTTTATCTTTATCAAAGGCATATGAGCAGTAAATATCTATTTATCTATATAAAATAGGGATATAAACAGCAGGGTAAATGTCGTTTTTCCCGCGATCGGTAAGAGACCATAATGGCTGCCAGTGAGAATCTGATGTAGATTTGTTGACTGATAGTCGAGATAATTAGTTGGTTTGCTCCCTATTGTTTGTTTCTGAATCTGCCACGTAGTACTGTAATCGTAACTTGCATGATCCCTGCATGATTTTTTTATTTCGTTTACGTAGTTGCATTATACATTAATTCAATAGTTTCCGTAGCATTCTGCACCTTAAATGCAGTGAATGTTGGTGATATTTACTTGTTCATTACAATGAATATTGGAGGAAACCCTCACACTGACAAACACCCTCGAGGTTCCTGCAGGGTAGGTAAGTAGACATAGAGGCTCGAGATAACCGGACTGCCATGAAATTACATTACTGCGAAACAACGTGCATGTAACGTCATATGTCGCACCGAATCGCGCTCTACAAGGTTAAATCCACTCTCAAACAGTCGGAGCAAACGCTTAGGGCAAACTCAAACTTACAGCGCGACTAGCCGTCACAATAGCTTTAGCAAAGTGACTCTATGAGGAGGACAGGGGCCTTCGATATTCATCGAGGAAAAATCATCTTCGTGTAATGTCCGAAGTAAACCCCAATGAGTTTAAAAGTTGCTTAACCTGCTGGACTGCGCGGGAGTAGAATGCGACAGTTTTATTCCCATGCTTCGTGAGAATTGATGATTCTTTTTTTAAACACCTGCCGGAGGTTAGAGTTTGAGAAAAGGTCTTAGGAAGGACTGAAAATTTTCGTACCTTAAAAATATCGAGCTTGCCCGCTAACTATTCCAATAATCGACACATACTGCTAATTATTCCAATAATCGGCCCTGCTAATTATTCCATGATCGAGATTTTTGCAAAATTTGACGCCAAAATTATACCATTATCGAAATTTTTATATAGGGTTGAGCATTAATTTATTTCATTTTTGCAATTGAAAAATCACATCAAAAGAGAAATTATATCTGGAGTCTGTGTAATATTTAGAACGTCAATTTGATTATAAAACTCTACACTAGGATATATTAGGACACCGCACTAAACCGGCACACCGCACAGCTGGAATATGATTTTGATGTCAATTTGCCGTAAATACCTTGCTGTGTCACTTAATGTATCAACCTTCGGCATATTGTGTATTAAGATACTATTTATAAATAACTAGTTGGTCTTCAATTGTCTAATCTAGGAAAGTTTTATTTTTCCGACTTTTTTAGAATTTTAGTTTCCATGAATTTAACCGTGGAATATAATTGAAATTGGCCTCTCCGTAAACACGGATCACATTTCTTAAAGCAATTACCTGAAATCCTTGCGAAGTTACTCGCCATTTGCGTATTTGTGACAGTTCCGGCAGCTCCGTATTAAAAAATACGAGCAAATACTAGACGCGATACTGCCTACTAAATATGGTGATGTAACTACCAGGAGTGGTTAGTACTAGTCGTAGTTACTACTAGTAATTACATCACCAAATATGGCTGCCCGCTTTTTATTACACGTGGAATCTCAAGAGAGCTTTTATTTGGTGAGCGAAATATTTGGAAATTTTCTGGCGTACGAAATGTTTCACGCATTTGTAATTAGGCTTATCCTAGTTAATTGACGCTATATTTTACTTACAGCCTTGATGAAGAAAAAAATCAGACTCATTCACGACTCTATTCCGGGAGTAATGGTAAAGGGCGCTAATTAGATGAACTCTTTAATGAAATCTTCAAGATTCCGAAGGATATATGCTGGAACACAAGGCAATCTATAAAATGTTGTCTTTCTATTTAAATGTTTTAGACTGAGAAGACTAACATAAAATTCTTTCTGTTTGGTTCTTTTTGTTCAGTTAAGTGTTATTCCATATATATGGTACCTTTTGCGTCAGAAATAAAGCGCAAATTTTGGAAACTTTTATGCTTCCTCACAAATAGTTTTCAATCAGTTTTGTTAAAAAAATTCAAGGTTGATCAAACCTCGAATTTTTTCTAACGCAATGGCAAAATTTTCGATCAAAATTTTATGCCACACATGATCATGCCATGTATTATTACTTGCTTCTTTAAAAATTCGCTACTTCGTTTACCAATCCTCTTAACCGGTAAAGTATTTGCCTACTATACAATTATGATCGTGAGGCAAAGCATCGCGTATGATATTTCCGATTAGCTAAGGTATTTGGCTCAGTTTATAAATAATTCTACGCAGTGTGTCAGAAATATGACCGAGTGAATGGATTTAGAAAAAATGAAAACGCTTCAGCCTCTCGGTAGAATAGGTATTATATTTACGCGTTCAGTGTAGAGCATAACTGTCAGGATACATCGCCCAGAAAAGAGAGCTATTGAAGCTCATTCTTGCTTCCCATTGCTATGATTTCTAGCCGTTCGGAGAGGATTGCTGCGATAAATTAAACTAATTGATAAGCAGCATATAAAATTTTTAACGTAAATGTCATTTATATGAGACTTAAGCGTGTGAATACTCAGCTATACTTTTTTGAAAGAAACAAGTTTGAGCGTAACCCTTCGGATATAATAATAATTAAGGATAAATTTTTTATAAAATTTCTGTCGTAAAATTTATGCAAGTTAACGTTTTCGTCCCCTATAAGAGAGACCAAAAGCATTAAAAACCTAAGAACCCACCTATTTTAATGTATCGGTTATTACTACTTCAACTTTTTTTTAGAACAACGCCACGAAATTTATCGAAAAAACTTTCTTCCACATAGAGTTCAAGTGTTCGTTCAAGAATTCCGAGTCATGCAAACGTTTTACTTTTGTGACTATAGAAATCTATGCACTGTTTCACAAAATGCACTTCAAATTTCTAACAACAATGAAATGATTGGTCAGCAGTTGTTCTTTTTCTTCATTTTCTACTTTTGCCCACTGTGGACCGCGGGAAACAATTGTCTTGCTGTTCTCATTTCTCTTTTCTTCCCAAAATTCTTACATCTCGCTGTGGTTCCTCCTTCTCTATTCCAACATAGCTTTTCCGACCTTTCTACTTTGTTACTTTTCCAAGAACGTTTCATTCTATCAACTGTTCTTTGAATAATCTCTGATTTTCAGATTTTATGTCAACTAGATAGACGCCAACTTCACCCATTATTTTTTATTTCGATCGACCCATTTTGCTGGAGTCTAATATTATTGCATAGCTGAAAATTTATTTGTTCGTCTAAAATAACTCATTCTCTAGATGCTCCGGTAAAATTTGTCCTTTCTGCATGTTCTTTACGTGAAATATTCCACAATTTTCATAAAGATCTTCATTTTTCCCCGATCTACTATCCTTTCTTTTTACTGAACCAAGATCTTCCTATGAATTTCCTTTATTATATCTTTAAATGTTCCATCACTTTACTTGAGTATTCTACCAGTTGATGGGTAGGCTTCTAAATAGTTTTGATACTACTGGTCCGTCGTTCCTTTTTTGTTCCCTATGTATGACCCGCAATAAGATCCCTCATGAATTCCTCATATCGTCCCCTATTCTTATTTCGTCCGGAATTCCTATCCTCTTCCTCTCTTCCACATTGTCCTCCCTTATATTATTTTCTTGAACATTTTCTCTCACTTGAAAACGTCTAAGATCCATTTCTGCCTCCTCCAAACCTCCGCCGCTAGTTTCCTCTCCCCTTCCACCAAATGTAAAACCTCCTCGTTCTATTCCCTCTCTATCAAGCGCACCCTAGCCATCCTTCTTCACACTCTAATCTCTAACGCCTCGAGTCTACATACATCCTCCCTACCTAGTGATCAAAATTAATCAGAAACAAAGTACATGCATTTCTCAAGAACTCCAAAGGAAAATATAGGTTCCTTGCATATAGAGGGGCATGAATTTGAAAAAAAGTAGACTATTTCAAATACTTAGGAGTTATTATATCTAATGACAACAGAGAAGAACCAGAGATACAGAACATATTAAATCTAGCCAATAGATACTTACATACAAGCCTCAGACTCCTGTATTTGAAATCCTTGTCTTATGAAACATAAATATTATTGTACAAAACAATTATCCGCCCAATATTTCTTTATGGATCCGAGACATGGGAACACAATAAGAAGGAGGCAAAGAAATTAATAGTATTTGAAAGCAGAATGTTGCGAACGATCTGCGTGCCTGCAAACGAACAAAGAAGGTGGAGAAAGTACAATAAGGAAATAAGAGTCCTTTAAAAGAATACCGATATCAAAAGTGAGATAAAATTGAGAAGAATAAGATGACCAGGACACTTGTTAAGAAAAGAGGAGAGGTGTGTGATGAAGGAGGCTTTGAGAGGAAATACAGAAGGAAGACGACCCTGGAGAAGACCACGACAGAGATGATGGAACCAAGTAAAGATAGATTTTGAGAGGGTAGGAGCTGCGGAGGAGGATGCAATGGACCGAAAGAGATGGAGGGGATCTGTTAATGCGTCTAAGTATCAACTTGGATATAAAAGGTCCTGGAAGCAAGAGAGTAAGAGTATTTAGTGGTCCCAAATACTCGCGGCTTATTCGAGGTTTTGCCACACCAGAACGAAGTAGCATCTCTCTTTGACTTTTCACCCGAGGACCTTCCTATTATACGCCAAAAAAAGCCTAGTTTCTTTCATGCTGTGCTGCATTTGTTTTGTATGTGTGTTCCCTACGATATATGAGAATTTAAGGTAAGAGAGAGTAAGACTTTAAGGTCAAGATGTTTAACTGTATCTGAAGATTTTATGTTTACTTCACCCACAATATAGGTATGGAATTGGTGTGATGACTTTCGCAGGAAGTGAACTGTGGTGCATTTACTAAGATTTAATTCTAACCACCACTCCTGGCACCACGAATGAACGTTGTTAAGGTCCAAATGCATGACTTCTTATTACGCGTCTTCTCTAATTTCACGGCAGAGAACTGTATCGTTTGTAAATAATTCCAATTTACTGCTTAAGGTCATTAATATGAGTAATGAGTAATAGAGGGCTGATCACGATCAATTTCTACGAATCGTTTAACTTACATAACATAAATATATAAATCGCGCGGTGAATATGCGGTCGGAATCTCCCTGCGCACCGACAAACATGGGGAAATGCGCCGTATTTAATATTCTAAAATATACTTGGAATACAGCGTGAAACTATTAAAAATGTATCATGACATGAACAAAACATCTGCAGAACGAAAAGACGCCACACTGAAGTAAAACTAAGCACTCAACCGCCGAGAGCGCGTCGAGCATGCAGTTCAACATGCCCAGAACCTAAATATGAGTACCAGAATATAGTGTCATGAAGGAAGAGCACTAGCTGTTTCGCAGGACCTGCTCCTACGGAAGCGGTGCTGACTACTATGTAAGAAGTTACAATAATCCAGGAATCACATAACATTGCTAACGACGATTTTTTCGAGGACCATGAATAAAATTGATATTAACGATAGGTATAGAGCGGTAATTTCCTGGATTATTTATGTTTTCTGTTTTAAAATATCAGTGTAACTTTGGCTATTTTCCAGTCTTGAGGTACCTTGCCTTCGGATAATGATTTGTTAAATATAATTTCTAAGACCGGTACAATCTGTGGCGCCAACTCCTTGAGCTCGCGCGCAGGTATTCTGGGGGCTTGTTACTTTTTATCGAACGCAGTTGCTTAGTTATTTCATCACGTGGAATTGTTATGTCATCCATCGACTTGTAAAAGTCAGGAAGGTCTAAATTGTGAATTACATCATCCTTAGTGAATAAACTGTAGAAATACCCGTTTACTAAGTTGGCTTTGTCGATGCAGTTGGTGCATACTTTGCCGTTTGTGCCCTATAAAGTCTCTGCTGTTGAAGATTCGCCCTGGAGCTCTCTCGCGTAAGACCACAATGACTTGGGATTTCATCTAGTAATTCACCGAGGATTTTTTTCTTGAAGTTTCTTAGAGCATTGCTCATTATTTTTTTCGTTTTTGAGCGTTGAGCAACGTAAATTTCTCTCGCCTTAGGTTCCATTGTTTTGTTACCTGAGTTAATAGAATTGTTATGTAGGCCGTGTAATTTCCTTCGTCTCCTGAGCTCCCACCTTACTTCGTGGTTATATCGACGAGGCTCTTACCTCTCCCGTTTGAATTTGTGTGCAATATATTCATCGATTACTTTACATAATACTTCCAAAAAATATCTCCATGATACTTCGGTGCTCTCGTCTTTTATTGTAGCTATATATTCGTGAATGAAGCTTCTAAAGTCTCCACAAATTGTTTGTAATTGCAATTTTCATATACGCAGACTTTACGTTTAGGCTTTAGGGTGGACTCTGCTGTTGTTTTCAAAGTCGTAAAAATTATTTTATATTCATTAATCCCTTCGATGATATCGAAGTGTTCAATCATTGTAGGGTGACTAACAACTAACTCATCTAATATTTTTTACCTCTCCTATTTTCGTTACCTATTTGAGTAAAAGAGTGGTGTGAAAGTATATTAAGTAAGGCCTTGCTTATATCACGCTTCCTCTAACGCGTTGCAACGCTGTTGGTTTTCCAATTTATTGCCGGGAGGTTGAAATCTCCACCGATATTTATCACGCTATGATTATTCCACCGCCTAATACCTTTTAGATTTCCCATTTCCCCGGGAGCTTTGTCATTTCTTACCTCCTTGGCTACCTTTTCAGTTAGCATGAGGCACAAGAGTACTGGTTTCGAATATACCTTAGGCAGTTTATCGGAGTATTTTCTCGCCAGTGGTTCCTCTTAGTTTAGGAGGGTATCAAAATAAGCGAAAAATAGTTGTTTATCTTTTTTATTACAAACAGTTTGATTTTATTCAGTCCCTTTTAAAACAGAGCCTCCGATGCTGATATTGTTGTTTTTTTTTAAAGATTTACAAATTGCAAAATTATTATTTTTCTCGGAGTCTTCTAGATTTTTTGAACCCCTTTTCTCATACTTCCTCTTTTCGCCTCTGACAATCTTAGCTGCAGGTTGTTTATTTTTGACCGAAGTAATTCTCTCTATTTGACTGGAAGAGCATTTTTCCAGGCCTATAAATTCTCATCAAATTCGTAGTTACGTTGTCTGCCAGCAGTATGTCGGATTCATTTTTTCTTTCCTCGAAGTTCTCTGCTATTTTCATCAATAATTCCTTGACTTCTTTCCACTTATTCATCGCAGGATTTGCTAAGTTTCCTTGGCATAGTTCTTTGTTTCAATTGAGAACCTTAACATCAATCCTTGGTTCTATTTTGGATCAAATTTTGTCTACTCGACTAAACTTTTTCTTTAACGTGTCGGGACTTATTAACGATTTCTAAAATTAATATTGGTAGCCAACCAAACTGAAATGAATTTTAAGTAAATTCTTAAGCCCCGTTCACAACAACTGAACTTGACTTAACTTGGCTTAACTTGGCGCGACTTAGGAATTGAGTCCGTGAGAAAACAACACACTGGTTCACAACAACTTAAAGTGGCTTAACTCGACTCGGCGTAGTCTTGGAGTTGAGAATTTCTCATCTTTCTCTTAATTCTAGCCAATAGCAAGGCCTGGTTTACTATCGAAAAGGCTAGGGAAAAGGGGATAACGATAACGATAAGGCCCATCAATCGACTGTAATATCGACTTTGAAAGTGGCGTGCTATGATTGGTTGGAAATATCAGGCCCCGATTGGCACTCGGGAACAGCTGAAGCCTAGTTAAGTTGTTATGAACGGGGCTTTCTGGTCTCACTCAATTCCGGACTGTTTAATATTTCTTCACCTTATTTAATTTCAACTCGAAAACTTGTCTACCTGCTCTATTTCGGATTCATTAGCCTGCCATCCATAAATCTCATTATTATCTTCCCTTTCCCGGCTTTCCTGATATCCTCCCATCTGACCAGGACTTTAGCATCCCATTTTCGTTTGTAAACCTACCTAGGTTATTTCCCTGACGATCGCTCACCTCATCTACCATCCACGTCACTCAACATTTGATTGATACAAAGAGAAATGGCAATAAATATAGGAATGTTTCTCCATTTATTAAAACCTAATTACGTTCAATGTAAAAACTTGCCTACTGCGTAAAAATCGAAAATAATCCGTCACGTGTGACACTCGGGACAACTGAAATTGCTTTAAAAATATTTACATCCGCTCTATATCCTGCGAGCCATCTAGAGAGAGTGTGGCAAGGAATGAGTTATCGCCAATATCCATCACTTAACATCCTATTTGACTACTGCATCAGCAAATGCATCAGCAAACACCAACTAAATTTTGTCAGGAGGTGATATTTCATGGGCATGAGCTACTCTAAAGAAATGCTGCAAATGTAAATCTACGTGTGCTAATGTTACTTAAAACTTCTTTAATGCACAGAGATTCAAGAGTTACATCGCCAACATATACAGCATACTCTTAGTACTCGGCAGTTTATGAGGAGACAAAGTATCGGATAGATAATCAATTATTTAGCTACACTACCTATCAAAAACAAACTTAATTTCACTTAATCTGCGATAACTTAGAATACCACTGATTGAATACTATTTAAAAAAATACATTTCTGTCATGTACCCTAAAGTGCTATTGATTTGCGCTCATACGCAAAGTTAACTTAGACGCGACCTACCCTGTAATGCACAGTAATCAAATCTCAGACAGATGTGCGTGGAGAATGTGCAGGAATGCTGCTTATCCCGACGTGAATCTGTCAAAGGAACACACTCGGAATGTTAAACGAAACCGGAACCAACGTACAGTTTCGTTCCAGAACGAAACTATAGGCTTTATTTTTTTTTATATAGCTCCGGTTCCAATAAAACTTCGTGTCAAGCTGGAATTTAGCTTCGTTATCGGAACAAAAGGAGAAGTTCAATAATGTAACGTTCCGGGACCATTCCATGTCATGAACAATTTTATTTCAAGTGAAGTGGGAGATGGGCCTTCGGTTCGTAGACATGGATCAGTGCTAATCTCAGTGAATCTTCGCGGGCCTCGGAAACCCGAAGGAAATAGGGGCCTACCCTCTGCCACCACACCACCCCTCCTTTCCCTCTCTCAAGTTTGTGCCCAAGCGATCACATCTGTCCATCTAGAAAATCATAGACAGTGGTCATCGTCCTTTAAGCATATGCGGATAGAATCTTTGTAAACGACCTCAAGTAAAACAAAAGATAAAGAGAGAACAAACGGGGAAGGGAATATAAGTTTTCCTATTACTGCCTGATAATCCAGAATGGAATATAGTTGGCACCCATATTCTCCTTGGGAGCGGCATATCGGATTAACAAGTTGCTAGTGGTCAGAGTCTCTTCCACTTAGCGGCAGCTGAGGAGCGATCTCGAGAGGGGCTGGCCGCATCAGACGTATCCACAGGAATGCCTCCCGGCTAAGAGGGATGAGGCGCAAACATTTTCCTCTATTTATCCTTCATCTACATCTACGTAATACCACCACGAGGGTGTGTGGCAGAGGGTGAAGATCACCAAACATGCGCTATTGACATGCAACTAGGATATTTAATGGAGACATGCTAGATAATAGGGTCACATGCAGCTAGATGGTTAGTATCTACATTATAAGAAAGGGAATATTGGTTGCTGTTCATGCATCATGCACTACAGACTACTCTAACTATATTTCGCCTACCTATCCCTTTGCTACGCTGCCTATTGTTCTATCTTATGGTACGCGGGAAAAATGACATTTTAAATCTATCGGTACGACAATCTCTCTCTCTAATCTTGTTAATATGATCAAACCTAGCATTCCTAATATATATCTAACGTCATCTAAGAACAACTCTGTTTCGAATTTACTTAAAAGGTTTAACCTATATTTTAACCTGCGTTCTGATAATAATTCCCATCCTAGTTCTTCTATTAAACTCGTAACACTTATACAATTATCATAACGGCCTTCAACAAATCTAGCGGATCTCATTTGCACACGCTCTAATTCTTTTATCATACCATCCTCGTACGGATCCCATATACTAGCGGCATATTCTAAATGAGGCCTGACAAGTGTAAAATAGCTTCTTTCTCGTACTCTCTCATCGCATTTGCCTAGAACCCTTTTTACGAATCCTAATCTACGGTTTGCTACACTAGTTATTTCCGTGATGTGTTTCCCCCATGACATGTCTTCAGTGATGGTGACGCCTAAGTATTTAATAGAGTCTACGTTAGATATTTTATTTTCTTTGATGCAATAATTATTCCGGGGAAAGCCATTCTTTTTCCAAAAATTCATTATCGCGCATTTCTTCAAATTTAATTCTAGCTGCCAACATCCATCTCGTACTCTCTCATCGCATTTACCTAGAACCCTTTTTAGGAATCCTAATCTACTGTTTTCTACACTAGTTATTTCCCTGATGTGTTTCCCCCATGACATGTCTTTCATCCATCCCACCAATCATCAATCGCATCAAAATCCTTAGCTATAGACTGACTGTCCTCTTTATTTCTAATTTCCTTATACACCACTGCATCATCGGCAAAAAGACGGAGCTTGCTATGTCCTTCTTGTGGAGGAGTTCACATTCCCTATATAACCAGCATTTATACGTACAAAAATTATAGATAGGGTTTTTTGCAAATGATGTTCGAAAGAGAAACGCTCATATACAATTACACCGAAGGTTTATGTGATTTTTTAGCGACGGGAGTGAGTTATAGAGACCTGCAGGCGAGCAGCGAATCCAGACTACCCTCGCCCGGCTGTGTGCGAGAGACTCATTCTTCTCTCTCCGCCCTCTGAGCAGCGGAAAGGACAAAGAGGGAAGTAGCCCTTGAGCGGATCACTCAGAAAGTGGACGGGCAACCATCTCCTAGCCGATCGCCCGTCTTCCAAATTGCAGAAACAAACCCTTACTGTCAGTGCAGAAATTATGTGCACTCGAGTTTGGGTACGAATAAAAAAATAATGAAAACACATCTAGAAAATATAATGACGCCATTATTTTTCCAATTTAATTCTGCGTCATATATTGGTAAATTTAAATTATTTTAAACGCATTTTTATATTTTTTACTATGAGTGTAACGTAAGAAGTACCGGTTTTTGACGGTGCCCTGGCAAAGCTCCGACTTTGATACTTTGTAAATTTCTTCAATGACAACCATATATCTGTTAATGGTGGATACATACATTTGCTATGGATTGTGACAGTTTTAGCTTTGCATTTTTAACAGAAATACTTTATTATTAATTGTGTAAAATTATTGCATTTCAAAACTGGGGTATCGTACGATTTCGTTCTTGCTCTCGTTGCAATTCGCATCCCTTGAACGTTTCCGATATGAAATTGTCAAAAACATCAATAAGCGCATTTAATTGAGTGGTATGTATTATGTACGAAGTGAGTGGACCCGTTAGGCGAATCGCTTGGGCAAATTGGTGTAGTGTTCCCGCGTACACCCGCTTTGGCCGCCGGGAGCTTTGTGTTTGGAAAGGAAAGGGTTGCAGGCTTTAATTTGTGGAAGTTATACGTAAACGTTTCGCATAATCTATATATATATAAACGAATGTATGTCTGTGTGTCCTGTATGCATTACTACACCGTTGATCCGATCGCTATGAAACTTTAAGATGTTGTTGAGTACACTTCCGCGAAGGTTTCGAAGGTTTTAAGTATAAATTTTTTTTAAATTTCGCCCCCCAAGGCCCTCTCAATCTTTTGAATAGTTTTTGCGCAACAACGCCCGACGGGTAAGCTAATAATCCTTACCTCAGTTTTAATCCTATCGTGCTGAAATTTTGCCGAGTAATAGTTCAAGGCAGGAGGAAAGTTATCGGCTACTTTAAAATGATTTCAGGGTCCATAAAAGTCCCATGGCCCTTAGGTGGGCCCTTTAGGCGGGAGTCTCAGGGCCCGTAGGTGGTTCGCGGTACGTATCGGGTTTTGTGCAGTGGTTTCATTTTTTACTTTTTTAAATTATTTCCGCTCAAGATAGAGAGTTGGTATTTTTTTAATTAAATGTCTGAAAGAATGAAGTTTTTAATTCTTTCGATTAATTATCCTTTTCACTTCGTAATTGACGGAAAATTGCGTTTTTAATTGCAGAAACACATATTTTTCAGTGAAATCAACAATACCATATTCGCTTGACAACCAGATTTCGCTTGGAATTCATATTGCTTAGTTGAGCTGATTAGGAATTCTAAGCATTGGAATTTGTGCATCGGTTAATTATTTCGCTTTTTAAAACAACTTTAACTAAAGATAGAGAGTTGAAATTCATTTTATCGCATATCCGAAAGCATGATACTACTAAAATTAGTGGTATCATGCCCGAAAGAATGAAGTTTCTCTCTTTTTCAATCGATTTTCTTATAAGCATTTTCCTTGACAACCAAATAAATAAACAAAAATAAAATCTTAATTAACGAATCGCCAAGAAACTTTAAGAAGTTGTTGAGTACACTCTTGCGATTGTTTCGAAGGTTGAATGTATAAAAATTTTTTAAAGGCCCTCTTAATCTTTCGAATAATTTTCGTGCAACAACGCCCGACGGGTAAGCTAATAATCCTAACCTAATTTTTCAAATACTATTAAATTTAAAAATACGATCTTTATTTTAACCAATGAGAGAGGTTCTTATTTTAACCAATAGAAATTGAGAAACCATTGAATTGTAGTGCGCTCGCCCCTGAAGGTTTCTGAATTATTAAATCCATTTTACATTAGGTGGAGCACTGTTGGCACGCGAGCTTCGCAAAAAAGCGAGGCGTGGCAATCAAGCAAGCGAAGCAGATCGTTTACGAGTTGCTCAATCACGTGCATCAGAATCATATTAGTGAGACATAATTTGTTTTAAAAGGTGCGTAATTTATTTTTGCTTTATATATGTTTTGGTGCAGTGGTCTCTTTGTTTGATTATTTTTAATTCTTGCATTCGATTTTCGTACAACCCTCGCTTTTTCCTAAAATTGTACATTTTTGCTCGAAATTATTTAATGTTTGTACTGCTTCAGCAAAAGAATATTTTATTTACTTGGAAGCCCCAGCATAGGCATGGAATGGAAACTCATGGCATCGTTTGTACGTTACATATTTCTGTGTAGGTACGAGGAATTCATTGGACTGAGTCTAAAAGTCGTTTAGGGACCAATTTTGATCCCGGAAAAGATTTGTGGGTCAAACCATGAAAAGTATTAAAATCAGTGGGGAATTCAGGATGGAGTATTTTATTTTTCAAATTTAGAATATGATCATATGTACTGAAATCAATCAGGTTTTGAAGTAAATTATGGGCTATAAAAGTAGGCAATTGGAGGAATTTTGTACATGTCAATGTGTGTACTTTTTTCATGTTCATGGATCAGCATACTTTGTAAGTTTTACTCAGAATATTTATTGCACAACCGGTTCAGTTTACAAATTTAAGGCTAAAACTATTGAATTTGTTGAGTGTGTACTTTTTATGTGTGTGCCTGCTAAGAAAGAAAAAGAGGCAATGCAACGCATGCCGGGCACAGCTAGTCTATATATATAAAAACGAATGTATGTCTGTGTCTCCTGAATGCATTACTACACTGTTCATCCGATCGCCAAGAAACTTTGAGAAGTTGTTGAGTATACTCTTGCAAAGGTTTATGGTATAAATTTTTTTTAATTATCGCCCCCCTCCCCCCCCCCCCCCCAAGGCCTTCTTAATCTTTCGAATACTTTTCGCGCAACAACGCCCGACGGGTAAGCTAATAATCCTAACCTCAGTTTTAATCCTATCGTGCTGAAATTTTGCCGAGTAATAGTTCAAGGCAGGAGGAAAGTTATCGACTACTTTAAAATGATCTCAGGGCCCATAAAAGTCCCATGGCCCTTAGGTGGACCCTTTAGGTGGGAGTCTCAGGGCCCTTAGGTGGTTCGCGGTACGTATCGGGTTTTGTGCAGTGGTTTCATTTTTTACTTTTTTAAATTATTTCCGCTCAAGATAGAGAGTTGGAATTTTTTAATTAAATGTCTGAATGAATGAAGCTTTTAATTCTGTCAATTAATTATCCTTTTCACTTCGTACTTGACTGAAAATTGCGTTTTTAGCTACAGAAACACATATTTTTCAGTGAAATCAACAATACCATATTCGCTTGACAACCAGATTTCGGTCATTGCTGTTGGAATTCATATTGCTTAGTTGAGCCGATTAGGAATTTTAAGCATTGGAATTTGTGCATCGGTTAATTATTTCGCTTTTTAAACAACTTTAACTAAATATATAGAGTTGAAATTCATTTTATCTCATACCCGAAAGCATGATACTACTAAAATTAGTGGTATCATGCCCGAATGAATGAAGTTTCTCTCTTTTTCAATCGATTTTCTTTTACGCATTTTCCTTGACAACCAAATAAACAAACAAAAATAAACATCAAATCAAATCTTAATTAACGGATCGCCAAGAAACTTTAAGATGTTGTTGAGTACACTCTTGCGAAGGTTTCGAAGGTTGAAGGTATAAAAATTTTTTAAATATCGCCGCTCCCTTCCCCCCTCCCCCCCTCCAACGGCAGCTTTAAAAATGTTTTTTCCATGTTTTTATTGACAATTTTTTCAGTATATTTACAGTCAGAATAGTTTCAAAAGCAATTAATAGTCATCATCTGATAAAATGTGGTAATCCAAAGACTCCTGCTCCTCGTCCTCTTCACTATGAGAGGAGCTGTTCATAACAAAGACAAGGGGCAGGGCTTGATGCATATCTCAGGACAGTTGATCTTTTTCGCAGTAATGGTCTTCAATTTTCTTGCACGTTGAATGCACTTCTTCGACAAGTTATGCTAAAGCTTCGTCCTAGAGATCTCGAAGCACATTTTCCCAGTTTCCTTTCTCGTCAGAATTTGCTCGGTTGACTTTTGCCACTTTATTCTTAACATACGCCCATATTGACTCGATTGCGTTTAGCTCACGATGTGCAACCGGTAGCCACACCAATTCCACATCGGGCCACAACTCCTTCGTAATACGGCCAGGTTTTTTTGGGCGTTTTAAAGTAAGGTTTGGCGTGTTGGATGAGCGCGGCTTTGGTAAAAGATTCAAAGTTATCACTGTCTTCAGGAACAGGTATCTTTCTTTCAATCATCCACGAGATTGTGTTTGCTTTTAACCAGGCCATTGTTGGATTTTTTCGGGATCCAGCATTGTTTGATGAGGAGCCTGGTCAATGACAATCGCCGATATGTTCGGCATCATGGCCAAAACCCTCCTGAACCACTCTTCAAAAGGCTGGGAGTCCATCTCCTTATCATAAACCTCAAGAGACTGAGAAGAAAAGGACTGGAGATTATCATCCTGATGATCACGAGTCCCTTTCTTCCCAACAAAACATAACCCGCAACTTAGGGACGAGGACTTCGGTGTCTGCTTGGGTTATTCTCTGTCTGAGCTTGTTTGTTCCTGTTGGTTTGGTCCCGGTTGGTTTTGAAATCCTGATTATAAACCGAGAATTTCTATTGAGATCATATAGACATGCGAACCACGAGAGTCGTCCAGGTATAAAAATATTCATGCTACCGCAAGAAATATGCATTTATTTTTTACGATAAAATGTTTTTGTTGACTTTTAAGATGTTTTAGGACAAGATAAAATTATCTTGGAATTACCTTAACTTCTGATATATCGTGGGGATTACACATACAAAACATATGCGGCACAGCATTAAAGAAACTAGGTTTTGTTAAACGTATAATAGGAAGGTCCTCGGATGAAAATATCAAAGAGATATGCTACTTCGCTCTGGTTTGGCCATATGTCGCATACCCTGCTAGCATTTAGGACCCTGGTCATGAATATTTAAAAAAAAATTATTAAAATACAAAGAAACGCAGCACGCGTAAAAAAACTGCTACGAGCGAACATATAGCATCTCACATCTTTTAGAAGCATAAAAATGGGTGCTCCTAGATACTCGGAGGCTGCTCGCTAGGCTTAGGTTGCTTGAGAAATTCAGAACTGATGTGTTTCAGAGCATCACAGAGAATATTATCATGACACCATACTACATCTCTAGGTCTGACAGAAGAGATATAATAAGAGAGATACATTCCCGAACAGATAGGTACAAAAACTCGTTCTTTCCGTGCACAATAAGCCACCAAAATGAAAATTGAGCCCCACTAAATACACTCCTATAATACGTGTCACCATTTCATCTCCCAAAAACTTACATCTTTACACGGCTGGTGACCTAAAACCCCCTGACCGCACGCTTATGCGACGGCTCGTAGGGTATTATGTAGATGTTGATTATATTTCCGCATCACCCACACCTTCGAGTTTTCGGTGAATATGAATACATACACGCATGCATACATTATACTTTGGGAGATAATTTTATAATATTTAAAGGATTTGATGCAAAAAATTTACAAAGTAGTAGGAAAGGGATATACCCTCTCACCAGCTGTGTTCATCAAATACTAGGAGGAGTCAATGAGAGTAGCACAAGAAATTAGATTGGACAGAAAGGAGAAGAGATAAACATTCTCTGGTTATCACATGATATCGCAGTCATAATAGGAAATCGCGATGGCCTTCAAAGGTCACAAAACGCATTGGACCAAATTCTCCAAGAATGCAACATGAGAATAAAAAAGACCTGGGCTAAAATCCTTGTTGGAAGAGAGAGAGTGATTGTTTAAGGCAATCTGAGAGAAGTTAGAGCAAGTGGATTCCATCACCTATCTCGGAAGTACCATGACTTAGGACAGAAGAAGTACAACGGACATCAAGCGGAGAATAGCCCAAGCTAAGACGGCGTTCATCGGAAAAAGACAACTGCTGTGCTCAAAGAGGATAGGACTACAAACCAGAAAACAGTATGCGAAAACATTCGTGAGGATCGTGGCACTCTATGGATCTGAATCATGGACTACTGGATGAGCAGACCAGAACAGACTAGAGGCCTTCAAAACCTGGTGCTGAAGGAAGATGCTGAAGATAAAATGGACGGAAAAAATAATAAATGATGAAGTGTTCAGAATTGTAAAGAGAAAAGGACCATATAGAACACAATACAGACAATAAGAACCATGGCTAGCCACCTATCCTACCTCTTCCGACATGAAATATAAATACGTACACGCCAAAAAACGAATTGTATAGTCCCTTGAGAACGACACGGAAGTGTTGAAACCGGTCGGGCTCATACCATTAAAGTTTTGTGTGGATTATACAAAGTGTTCTTATTTGATCTCAATATGAAGAAGAACTAGATAGATTGGACACATTCTGAGCCTCTATGGATTTTTAAAGGACATATTTTAAGGTAAAATGGAGTGAAAAGTCCCTAGAAGAAGACTTAAGAATAACCATGTTCTTGGGGCAAATAAAGAGAAAGTACATATGAAGAGCTATCAGGAAGTAACGGAACTAGCATTAGATGGGCAATGATGAAAGGCTGTAGTCAGCCAATCTAAGAATCGCTCGACCAATCATGATGATCATAATAATTATTTATTATGCTATATTTATTGACGTTTAATTTCAAGATATGTTTTATATTTTCAGCTATTATATCAGGTCTTATGTTTCTGAGCCATAATAATGGTTCCACTTCTGGTATAGTCCCTCTTCGTCTGAAACCTCTAATCTCTTGAAGCTACCACCTACACTAGGTCCCGAGAGAAGGTTATAAATGATACTGTTTAGATAATAATCTCATCTCAAAATGTATCATAATGAAAATTACGTACACATCTGATAACTCCCCTGCTGCCTGCGCCAGCTTCTCATGCACCAAAATGGCGGTAAAGATCAGTGTCGTCGATATGAACGTCGAAAACACCAATTTTCGAAATCTCATCGGGGACCAGTTGGCCCAAGAGCGATTACACCATTTTTTTCTCTACGTCTGCAAAAAATCAATATCGGTTTATTGATTGGCGATGGAAACGAATCTCGGAGAAAATATCCCCAACGATTTATTGGCTAATCAAAAATGACAGTGCTTCGTAATCCTGTTCCCCAGGTATCGATCATGCGTCCCACAAAGTAATAAATGGACGAGCGCAGTTCCTTGACTTTTGTGGAGTGACTCCAAATGAATGAAGGACATTTATAACATAAGCGTATTCATACACCAAAAATTATAGCCATTTTACTGCGACGTACGATATTCCCAACATGTCAACATGAAGATGGAAATGAATGAAATCCAGAAACACCCATTTCGCCGTTCTGTTTCAGAATGCTTGTAGTGGAAAGATATTAATTCTCAGTGTAAGACCGATAAAAGTGTGCAATAAAAATTTCCTATACGCTGCCGTATTCCTTCATGCCTACCTCCTACGCTTCTGCCACAATTATGCATTGCTTTATAGACGCTTTCACGTTCTTAAAAGACCTTATGTCCCTTCTCTTAAGAGTATATTACAATTTATCACAGTACACCGAATTTTACATTAATACGTTCAATTTTATTTTTATTGACACTACATGAGAAAATTCTCGTGAACTAAATTTAATGAAAGCATTTATTGATTGACTAAAGCAATTATTTATCATTTACGGACAAAATTTACAGTCTACATCTACGTCATACCCTGAAAGCCACCCAAAGGGTGTGTGGCAGGGGGTGTTTCCACAACAAGCATGCATGAATGATGCGGTAGAACACCGAAATAACATTGAAACCCGCGTGCCACACATGCAACAAGCCAATTATAAATCTAATACCCAAGAAACATTCTATCGTCAATCGTTCCAACATGCAAGGGATACAAAGACTGCTACTACAGATTCAAAATATCATGCATAAATAAGAACATCAATATCTACATCATGCATAAATAAGAACGTAAAAAATATAAAGAAAAAGATCTACCGTTTACCTAATGTCACGAATCGCACTATTCATGACGACGACCACAGCTGTTATGGTCCCGAATGGTGCGCGGAAAAAATGACATTTTATACCTATCGGTTCTACAATCTAGCTCTCTAATTTTATTGGCGCGATCTAATCTGCCGTAGTACGAGGGGGTTAAAAGTATATTTTTGACGTCATCAGAGAAATGTTTTTCCTGAAATTTAGTTAGGAGGTTAAGCCTATAATTTAATCTACGCTGTAATAGCGATTCCCATCCTAATTCTTCTAACAGTCCAGACACACTAGCAAACTTATCGTAGCATCGTTTAACAAACCTAGCTCCTCTTCGCTGCACGCGATCTATCTCTGATATCAACCCCGCTTCGTATGGATCCCATACACTAACAGCATATTCCAGATGAGGCCTAACGATTGAAAAACAACAACGTTCTCTCACTTTCTCATCACATTTTCAGAGTAATCTCTTGATAAAGCCTAGCTTACTGTATGCTCGACCGCATATTTCCCGAATATGTTTTCCCCAAGATATGTCGCGAGTAATTGTGACCCCTAAGTACTTAACAGACTCGGCGTGAATAATTTCCGTATCATTAATTCTGTAGGCCCTGCCTGGCCTATTTTTCTTTTTCCAAAAGCTGACTGCTAAACACTTTTTTATGTTTAGTTCTATCTGCCACTTTTCGTACCAAGCATGAATAGCAAGTAGGTCGATTGTGAACGAGTCGCTATCTTCGGAATTGTTAATATCTCTATACACAACCGCGTCGTCTGCGAAGAGTCTAAGCTTACTTTTAACGACGTTGCTAATATCACTTATGTACAAGATAAATAAAGGTGGACCAATGACACTTCCCTGAGGAACACCCGATGTAACGCTAACTGTGTTTGACATGATACCGTCTATGATAACCCTTTGTTCCCGCCCATGTTAGAATTGATTAATCGAACTAATAATGTTTTTATCTATTCCATATGCTTCTAGTTTTGAGAGTAACTTAACGTGAGGTACCTTATCGAAAGCTTT
Organism: Ceriagrion tenellum; assembly: GCA_963169105.1. NCBI lineage: Eukaryota > Metazoa > Arthropoda > Insecta > Odonata > Coenagrionidae > Ceriagrion > Ceriagrion tenellum. Next base: position 140,726,383 of record OY720635.1, on the reverse strand, counting down.
CTTAAAATCGAGGAATATCGCGTCAACTTGATCATTATTTTCACCCGAGAGCAAGATGTCATGAACGAAGAGGGCCAATTGGGTTTCGCAAGATCTACCCTTTCGAAATCCGTGTTGGTTATTTATTAATAATTCCTCCCTATCTAAATGACTCATAATGGAGCTTACGATTATGTGTTCAAATACCTTACAGGAAATGGATGTGAGAGAAATTGGCCTATAGTTACTAGGGTCTTCCCTGTCGCCGCTTTTGAATATAGGTGTGACATTAACTACTCTCCAGTCCTTAGGCACTACGTGATTTACTAAAGATTTGGTAAATATTAATTCTAAGTAAGGCGCTATGCCTGATGCCAATGTTTTATATACGCGAGTAGGTATTTGATCTGGAACGGGGGACTTGTTGTGGTTGATATTTTTAGCTGATGTTCTATGCCGCGACAATTTATAATAATTTCAGGCATAAATGTTTGGGAACGAACAGGCTGCGGATCGAAAAGATGTGGTGTACAAGTATTGAAAATTCTTTTGAAGAATGAGTTTAACGAATTGGCTTTTTGTAGACTGTTGGTTAGCTTTTCGCCATTGATATTCTTAAGTGTGTGTACTGTTGATTTATTTCCTTGAGTGTCCCTAACATACGGCCAAAATGCCTTGGGATTATCGTTCAAGTGTTCTCCCAGTAATTTACTTTTGAAATCAGCTAACGCCCTTCGGCACGCTTTTTTTGCTAAGAGTTTAAATATTTTGTAATTTTCGTTGACTGTGTATAGTTCTTCGGAGGATTTGTTAATTTTTCCCCTTTTTAAACTAGCATGACATGTTCTCTGGTGCTTTAATGTTTTCCTATCCTCCGCGTTATACCACCTAACCTCTGCTTTGGCTCTTTTCCATTTACTTGGTATGTATTTGCTAACTACTGATCGTGTAACGCTGAGGAAAGTATTCCATAAAACCTCAGTATTACTGTTGATACTTATTTTTTGAAAATTAGTAAATGACTTTTGGAACTCTCGTTTCATACCTTCGTAGTCAGCCTTATTAAAAAAGTAGATTTTTCTTTGTGGATTATGTTTCTTGATCATGCTCGCGGCAAAATTAGCTTTAACTATCTTGTGGTCGCTTATTCCCTTATCCGTACCTATGTTTACAGCCATGTGTGGAATATTTGTCGCTAAAAGATCAAGTGCATTTTTCCCTCTAGTTGGAGCAGTGACTAATTGATGTAGTGAGTGAGATGTGAATGTATACAGAAGTGACTCACAAAGGTCTTTGTCTTTCCCCCCAGTGCTAAAACTGTACGTGTCCCAGTCTATGGACGGAAGATTGAAATCCCTACCGATTATTATATGACAGTCGTTTTTTTGAGTGGTTAACTTACTGAGTTGACTTTCGAGTCCTAATATTGAGCTTACATGGGTATCTGGTGGTCTGTAATATGCGCACACACAGATTGTTTTTGCTTTAGGATTTTGAATGGAGCACCATACGCTTTCTACCTGGTCGTCGCAAGATGACTCCCTCCTACTAATATAACAATCCTTCACTGCAATAAAAACTCCTCCCCCGGTTCTTTCGACTCTATCTTTTCTATAAACTGTGAAATTTTTCGGGAATACTTCATTATCTGCGATTTCGTTACACAACCAACTTTCCGTCCCTATAATTAAGTCTGCGGCAGTAGTTTCAATTAGATGGTAGAAGTCAGCTACTTTATTTCTTAAGCTACGGCAGTTTACTACCACGACAGAAAAGGATTTATCAATGAGCGTATTCCCGGAAAGTGTATTCTCATTACAACTAGCTTTCTTAGGCATATTCCAAGTTAAATTACTGCTATTTTTTTAAACTGGCCTCTTACTGTTCTCGTTAGACTTAACACTTTCTTGGATATTTTTTCCAGAAAAATTTTGTTCGCGATGGTACCCGATTCGATCCACTAGCTGACCTACTCTCTGTCCTACCCTCTATCCTAAAAAAGGTCTACAGTGATCGAGTATGCTACTCGCTACGCAGCTAGCTGCCTCGGCCGTGTAATGGACACCAGAACGGTTCAGAGGGGTGCGACATGATCGGATTGCCGGCCGAAGGTCGACGAAGGAGGCTCCAATGTCCGTGCAGAAGCGACGCAGCCTCTGGTTTATGCCCTCCACTCGGCTCCAAACCAGGGGTCCACGATCGATCCTCGGGACAAGAGTACAAGTTGCAAGCGTCATGTCAACCCCCTCGTCGCGACTTCAAGACGAGAAAGTCTCGATTCTCGCGGCAACACTAGACAAATAAATAAACTTCATTCTCTCAAAAGTCTAAAAAGTGCATGAGCGGGCGGATATGGCACATTCAATTTTTGCGTCTTAGTCTCGTTTTCGTCCTTTTAGTTACTGTTTTTCTGGATGCCTCGAACCTTATCAAGAAACATTGGAGGCCGGAGGCATAGGCGTACGAAATTCGGGGGTGGCGAGGAATGGCAGCAGCCCCCAATACTTTGAAGCGAAAAAATTTCACAATGTTACTAACTCGGGAATACCTAGTCTACAGCGAAATTTTTCGCACTCTGTTTGATTTATCTCAATGAAGTTATTAAATTAAAGTTATTAAAAAGAATATTTATGGGGAAATAGACTATAGCAAGATACATATAAGAAACAATTCTGCGGTCGCAAATTGCTCTCAAAAGACTTGGAAATCTACCTATCTACCTGAAACCCACGGTAAAATCTGCCCCGCTTCAAAATGCTCAAATTTCGCACGTGGACAGAGGATGAGGAATTCTCTGAGATCCTGAAAACTTTTTGGGGAAAATACGGGTGATCGCTTATTTATCAGATTTCAGAATTCAGATACAAAGGTTTAATGATAATTGAAATGGTTTTGAGAAATGGCCAGCCATTTTCTCTGAAAAATGTAATCAGCACTGGGGGTTGGTAAGATGTTTTCCAAGTGCATAGGCTTTCCAGGAGGTCTTCTAGCGTAAAACTAATGGGGTGAAGTTGAATTAGAAGCCAATGTATACAGCTTTTCTACGGAGGATGACTCAATGAAACGCTCACCCACGAGGTGGGGTGAAGATGGTGTAAATTTAACTCTTTTTCCTGAGCTAATAGTAATAAGGTTCCTTATATTCAAACATGAAGCGATCAGTTGATAGCTTAAGTTGCCTCTAGAAGAATTTCATTTAAACAATGAAACTTTAGTACTAGAGACCTAAAGAAATTCTACCAACTTCACACGAGTTTACGAAATGTTTTATAAACAATTAAGAAACTCTTTCACAGGTCCATCTGCGAAAATTTCTATGAGTACTTCATATTGAAGTAGGCATGCATGTCTGTCGAAAATGCCTTTGTATCCAGGATACCTGCTCACTCTAGATCATGATTATTCGGCAGCGATGAAATGCCCACCGCTCCTGGGAATTGGTGTTTAGTGACCCAATTAATCTCTTCACCGCAATTCAACCCCTGAAACAGCATGCACACGTGTTGTCCCACGAGGCTGCCACCCGACCTCCAAAATTGTACGTAACTTGAGCTGTTTGCAATGAGCTGGTGCCACACAAGGCTATTAAACCGGTCATACCTTTCCCCTAAACCACACCCAGCCGCTCCGAACCACTTCCGTCTTAACCGTCTTAACCAAAGTTGAGGTATTGACCCTGGGGACCGGATATTTCCGCATTATAAAAAAGCTTACCACCATGCGGCAAATAACCACGTGCACTCAGAATCACCGATGTTTAGTTCAGTATGCCACCTTTTTCTATTAAGTGAACGTTAAGGTAGTTTCAGTGTCATTAACAGAGATGATGGAGGCCATATGAAGTTTTAATTTTTTTAACTGTTCTGTAATTCTTAGTAATTAAACAAATATATCATCATAGGCCTTTTTTTCCCCTGCCAAACGCCATAGAGGTGACTTGCACGGTAATCTTGGCTCATATTTTCATGCCGAACACGGCTTCACAAGAGGTTTTTTGTGATTCTGTAAAAATTACTACGGTGAGCTCTTGATTGATCTAAAAAAATAGTGGAGAAAACTTCCAAACTACTCTTTGATAAATTTCTGACGATTGCTGGGCGCTAGAAACTTCTCATTTTTCAAATGGTCTCTCCAGTGCATGATTATACCATATCGTACGAAAATCGGCCTCTATTTTTTGTAATTATCTCAGGAAATAGGGCGTAAGTGGTTAATATTGAGGTATCTACAGAAATACGAGATGTCTTTCTTTAACAGGAGCCTAAATTAGTTGAATTCTTCTTGAAACGAAACGACTCTTAAGAGTCGTTTGGAGCATTTAAGACTTTGCGTATCCAAAAAGCTTGACGTTACCTGGAGCAAGATCGTAAGTCTACTTCTATCCATTTCTTTCGTTGATGATGATATGATTCAGCATCGTGGTTACGAATGCACTTCGCATATTTCCATCTGTAGAAATATCTTCTTACAATCGATTTAAAACTCAAATAGCGTAATCCAAAAGATTTCCAACGATGATAAACAAATAAGGAATAATTACTAAAGCACTTCCTCATCAATCCTATTTTATAGAGAAAAGCATTAGGAAAATGCATGAAAACCTAGTTAATTCTGGAAAGTCCCAATTTAGAGATCTATGACCAGGGTTAGGTATTACGGGCAATCATTTGCACTGGTGCGGATTGATTTATCCATGAATATATATTATGGATTGGGATCTCGTTGCCAAAAACTGTTGTCTAGAATTCCGTAAACAATTAACTTTTTGGAAAGTGGTGCCGCCCAGTAAGGAAAGACGGAAGTTCAAATGTAAATACAGTCGACAGATTGTAAATAAACTCGTCTTACCGGTTTTGCCATGAATATACATTTGTTTTTACTAACAGGTAATCATAATGCAGTGGATACAAACTGTAGTACTACACGCGGGACGTAATAATACACTTTTTAAATATCGTCCGGTCTACAGGTATATTTAACCAATCCAAATTTAATTACACAAATGCACAATTAACTTCTTAGCACTTAGTGAATATCGCTATACGGAAATTTGATAATAATGCGAGGTGACTTCATGAGTATTCCCAATGGCCATCATTGCAGTGTAGGTAAAAAGGAATGCACTTACCGCCGCCTTGAACAGATTCTTATTTTTCAATCCAAGTCTCGTATTTTGGATCCTCGTAGACGCATACCCTGTTTTGCAGCCTGGTACGAAGCAAGTTCTGTTCAAACAAGGCATTCTGAATTCTTTATTTAGGCAAAAAAGGGTTAATGCATTCCAATTATAATCGGATTCTGGCAAGCAACGTAGTCGGCACACGATGAACGTTTCATTAACCTCTTACTGATTTCCTGTAATAGATATTTCCTCTCTAGCATTTAAAAAGTAAATTTTAGATAACAAAAATAGCAAGATATATTATAAGCATCAATTAATTCATATCTCTTCGATCGTTATTGAATGTTCACCACAGTCTCACGTTAGCAACAATTAACTACGTCTATTTACAATAACAACAGAAAAGACTAATCGAAGTGGCGCCAAGGGCTGGGTGAACTAAAAGTGGAAATTTAGGCAACGCGTAGTCTAGGCAACAATGCCATAATATATATTCATGGTTTTATCCATAGCTCGTCGCCACATTCTCACGAGGCATCTGAGAGTCTCATGGCGGTGGTCTCGTCTCGTTGCGCTGAGTAGCGGTATCGCCTCTAGTCTTTTCTGGACTTCCCAACCTCTGTGTAATCCTGAGTCTTGTGGCAACACGAATTCAATCGATAGAGTGATACAATGTAAAAAAACGAATTAAAACTTGATTAGATCACTTCGTCGACGAGAAATAATAAGCCTCGACAGCCAAAAAGTGAAGGAGCGTAAAAATATTAAAGTTTGAATCCATAGAGGCTATTTTGACCGCTGTGATTCGTGGTACTTAGTTTGAAGAACATACGGCTGGATATATTCATATACCAGTGGGTGCACAAAAAATCAGGAAAGGTGAAAGCCAAATGGCGCACTGATGAATGGACCATCTGGATATCCTTATATCCTGGATATCCTTATCCTTAATGAGTATATCCAGATGGTCTGAAAATCCTTTGAGAACATATGAACTCCTGAGGAGTTTGATAGAAGGTCCTCGAGTGAACAAGGATGAAAACATAAGCCAGATAAAATGGGAGATGATACGTAAGAGCTATTACAGCAGCAAGGTTTACGAAAGCAGTCAAGGTTTGGAAAGGGTAGGACTGCGACGACTGAATCCTTAGAAGCTGGATTATGATATTGATTGATTTATGAAAGATTGTGGAGTATTAGCAGAAATAAAATGGCACAGTCAGTCTTTAGGTTCTGCTGTATAATTCCATTATCCCTAATTTTTATCGTTCCAACCAAAAGAGGCTGGACCTCGTAAAATATGCCGATCGTCTTCCGAGAGATAAACTGGATCGAACTGACTTAATAGATTCAAGGTATAAATTACCCTTCGACCTGGAGAAGAGATGCCGAGCCTACTTCCTCTTCATTAACAATCGGAAGTGGAGGACGATCGCTGGTAAGTAATTGGCCATTTTAAAGGGGGAGGGAGCAATGAAAACGATCACCGCGAGCTTCATACGTCTCGCGTTACGTCGATTCCGCACGTGTCGTCCCATAGCCCTGGCGACCTGTCCTTCGTATTTCCACAAACACCTCGCCCACCCGACCTCCCCCCTTCATCCGACGAAACCGCACGTGTCAGACCGCCGATGCGGTCGCCGCTCCTTCACAGTCCCGCCAAAATTTGGCACGTGGCGGTGTCACTCCCGCGCCAATCTCCCAAAATGAAAAAGGCTGTCAGCATTTCCCATAGCTATCTCAATAACTCTACATCTTCGTCTACACTATACCCTGCAGGCTACCTCAAGGGTCTGAGGCTGTGGGTGATTTTTCACAATGATGCATCTCTCAAAACCTAGAGAAGATGTATAATAAAGGCAATCAATTCATTCATTATATCCAGTCAATATCTTGTCAAGAAGGTTAAATTACACCAACATGCATTTCATTACATGCGACTAATACTATAGAAACCACGAGTACTCATTAGCAAGCGATTGCAAAAATGCGCAGGGGTACAAGTGATGCTCCACCCATGCGAAACGTTCTCTCAATACTTACTGCGTCGCAAATTGAGGCAAAAGTATTAGAAAGCTAACCAAATAATTAATTTCACAACCTATCAAAAACCCTAGTTATGAAGGTTTCGGAAAATGTTTATGAGCTAAAAGTTAAACAGCAGTAAAAGCGACCTTTCGGAAAGTGTTAACGAAATTCTAAAGTAAAGTATTAGATGAATGTTTGGGGGAGAACCTGAAGGCATTTTGGTCTAACGTGAAGGAGGTTCAAGGCAATAAATCTACGGTAACGTCACTGAAAAATAATGTAGGTGAAAGAGCCAGCAACAAATTAGAAAATCTAGTACCCTTTACTCCTCTTTTAAAGCGTCTGTACAACATTCTCTTCTAATAGCACCGCTACACTGCCAAGTCTATTTGAAAATCAAATGAAGTCTTTCAAAAATCTTGTCTCGGTATGGATAGTCATCTGATAGCCATCAGCTCCAATAAATCACCGACTCCCGATTAAATTTTTGCCAAAATTTATAGAGTAGAAGTAGCGCCTTTCTTAAAATAAATGTTTGAAAAATCCCCTGCAGAACATCGGGTCCCTTACGACTGGAAAGTCACGATCGTTACACTTATTTTGAAGAGCGGTGATAAGGAAGAGCCCAGTAACTCTAGACCTATTTTACTTACGTTTATTTTGAGCAAGATATTGGGGAATATAATCGTCGGTTCGATCATGGGGTATGTGGATTGTCAAAACTTGTTGATTCAAAATCATCAAGGATTCCGGAAGGCAGGTCCTGCGAAACCCAGTTGGCCCTCTTTCTTCACGATATTACATCCTCGGGAGAGAGGCTCGTCCAGGTAGACGCGATATGTTTAGATTTCAAAAAAGCTTTCGATGAAGTTCTGCATTAGAAATTACTTGTTAACCAGAAAGCCTGTGGAATACATCTCGACGTAATATGTTGTACTGAAGATATCTAAGACAACCGAGAAGAGAGGGTAGTTCTAGATGGCGTTAGGTCAGATACAACAAAAAGTAACATCAGATTTACCACAAGGAAGCGTCCTAGGTCCCTTATTATTCCTTTTGTATTTATAAATGATATTGACACCGTTGTTACCAGAAAAATCGCCTCTTTGCAGACGACGCAGTTTTGTACAGGCATATCAGAAATTAGTGATAATATTGCGTTGAAAAGACAACTAGAGTCTTTATTAAATGGCGCATTACTTTTCAGTTAGAATTAAATTTTTAAAAGTGCGTTGTTATGAATTTTTGGAAAAAGAATAACGCGCTCAACTAAGTGTATTTAATTAATCAAACCGAAATATCAAATGCAGGGTCAGTTTAATACTTAGGTGTGACACTTACACAGGATGTCTTGGGGAGAGAACATTCGGAAAATTTGCGGACTGGCCAATCTTAAATTTAGATATATTAAAAGAACACTAGGAAGATATGACGAGAAAGTTAAGGAACGATATTAATTTTCTTTAGTGACACCTCACTCACTTGTCGTATGGAGCCAGCATTTGGGACTCTTAGTCGCCTTAGTTTCAGAAATATATCGAATTCAGGAGAGTGCAGCGAGATTATTTAAAAGCTGTTAGGATAAATTTAGTTTTTATACTGAATGATTGAATAAATTAGAGTGGGAACCTCTAACTGATCGATGGGAGAAATATAGGTTTAATTTTTTTCGCAAGTTTGACGCTAAGTATTTTTTGCCGGACGTGCAACATATTTTGCCAGAGCCAAACTACTACGGAAGAAACGGTCGCAGCCCTATTATTTAGGAATTAGACCGCAGAACCGATAGATATAAAATGTCATCTTTTCCACGTACAATAAGAGTCCTTAGTAGTTGTTATAGATAAGTACTATGACACTCTGACCCTCATTAGGTAGACTTTGTTCAAGTGCTTAACCATCTATACCATCTATATTGACAACTTACACTGCTTGAAATGTCTAGCAAGATTTAGTTTTCTGCATGATTGACTATCTTGTAGTACACTTTGTTTATCTCCTTAATAATACTAACCCGTTGCTGTCTCTTAACCAGGGTACTGCATGTTGGCATGTGCGACTACACAGCTATCTGCACGTCCCTGGTTTGGTCGCGCATTGTTCCCATGATTGCTATTTGACCTGCACCTTGCGGCCGGGGGAACGTGTGAGGTTCTGACTCGGACTGGGACGAGTGCTGCATACCTAGCGTGGAATTACGTCGTGCCACCCATCCTAGAGGTGGCTTGTACGTACATCGTATATGTAGATGAATACCAAGCTAGAGCGTTCAGCGAAGATCGGCAAGGTATGTTGAAGGCCGTACCGATAATTTCATTAATGTTACAAGCCTACCGCTGGAACTAGGATAGTAATCGATGTCAGACCGTCGGTTAAGATTTAAAACTAATCTTTTAAGGAATTTCCAAGTCGATATCTTTCCCGACGACATAAAAAACATTTGACTATATCAAACCGCCTATCGTAGAACAAAGTTGATTTCGGAGCAATAGGTTCCAAATATAATTTTTTCCACGAACTATATGAAACTGTAATAGCTGGTATTGAGACTTGAGAATTATGCTTTTGGTTAGGCGGAATAGCTAATTATTTGATTTACTCAAAAATTATTATCCAAATTTTCAACGTTTAACTTCTACATAATAATATCTATCCCCCACGGGTTGATGTGGTTTTCGTAGAGCATTGTGGATGGTTGAGTGTGTGACCTGATGATACTGAAATATTAATTTTAGGTTACCTACTTTCCTCATTACCCTTTCCTCCCCAATCCTCTTGTCTATACCTATTTTTAGCAGCTATAGATACGTTCATCTTTACAACCTGATCCTCATTTTGAAAAAAAATCACACTAAGGGGAAATAAGGGGTCTTAAGACGGCTTTCTCAAAAAGAAGGCAGCAGAATACGCCGAGTTTTTCCCTTCACTCGCCAGTTGCCTGCATGTCCTCAGCGAAGTCACAAACCTCTTTAAAAGCGTCAAATCAATTAGCGGTTCATCGCCGCCCTGAAGAATCGACTAGCCACGTTAATATAGAACTGTTATAAGGAAAAAATGTGAACACTTCATTCCTATCATAGTGAATTTCAAATGACAAAACACATCAATGGAAGAGAAGTGAATGGTAGGAGAGGAAGGGGTTACAGGGTTGGTGAGGGTTCATGTTAAAGTGAGTAAATGTGGTGGAAGATACTCTTCTGTTGTTAAAAGAATATTTAAAGCAAGGGGGCGAGCATGAAACAATTTATCAGTTTAACTGAAAGAAGAGAGTCATTCAAGGGGAAGCTCCTAATGCAAAATCAACTTCGCGGGCATGTCACCGAGCCGGCACGGCTTGATGGTTGACTATTATAACTATTTTTTTAGCCAGTTAGCGCGTCCTTTTTTTATAAATGGCCCATTCGTCACATTCATGTTTTAAATCCTCCACGCACAACTTCTCGAATTAATTTCACCCCGTGCGTAATCCAACGGATTTGAAGAGTAAAGATTTCCATTCTCTTTGCTCACGGCCTCCTTTCCTTCAGCCCCAAGTGGCTTTTATGGCTTCGAGAGTCTGAAGCGAAATGGAACTTCCTTCGCTCGCCGTCTCCCGGATGTCCGTTATCTTGAGTGCAACGTCCACCGCCTCGAGCGGCGATCCTGGGATGTATCCACTCCGGGTCATCTCCCCGAGACGAGAGTAAGGGGAGAGTATAGTCCTAAGGTCACGCTAAGGCTTCCACTAAAAGAATAAAATATGATATAAATGATAAGGACTTTGGGCTGATTGAACCACCCATTCCAATCTTCGTTAGCTTTTGTCTCAGTTGATTCCCAAACCTTTGAGAGAAATAACAGCGGTGAATCAACTTTGAGGATTTACGTTGGGGGAGGGAGCAGACGTTTTGGCGACCCTCTCCATATACAACAATGTTTTTGAATTGTTAATTATCCTTTCAAAATTCTCATTTTTTTTTCAATTTCTACTCCGAATTAAGGCTTTCAGGTTAAGTTTTCGTATATGTTGTACCAAATGAACTCGCCTCCTTTTTAATACATTTTGGCGCCCTTTTGAGAGCTTCTTCGGCCATCTTCGCAAAGGATGAAATGACAAACTAGCTAGTGGTACTCCTGCCACTGCTAGTTTTTAAGCCGTTGAGAAAGATTATTTAGATTTGACGTGTGGCGGAAATCCATGGCGGTGTTTCCATGAGAGGTGTGACCCGACACGGAACTTAACGTTTTGTTCATTTCTAAGTTAAGTAATTCTTTCCACATGATAAATATTTAACTAAACCGTGGATATTATGGCATTTTTGTTGGGCTTAACTGCTATGTTATTTAGGATTCAATTGTTTGTTCTATGGTTTTTCTCTTTTGCTCTAATCATGTTGAAGATTATGGACTCAACAACCAGGGTTTTTTGCATTCTTTAGAGATTTTGCAAATGTGGCTATTATAATAGTTTGAGTTATGGTTAAATTTTACACTTTTTCCTCTTTTGCTCTCTTCTTGTCGGAGATTCTGAGCTCAACTAGCAGGATCAAACTGAGATCTTTTCTCAGGATGCCTCGTAATTCTATTCCGACGGCAGCATTACCATCCATGTGCGTATTTCCTACCCCTCTTTCACTCTCCTCTCCCGTCCTAACGCCCCGTATCTACCTCCCACACGCACACTATCTCGTCAAGCCAGCAAAAGTCCTTGTCACTCACCCTTTTCCCCGACTTCCGTTTTGTAGGCAGAGGCAAAGTGGCTGGCCTTTCTTTCTGAGATGACCACCCTGGTTTTTCGCCGCCTTCCGCCATTCACATTCCCAGAAGATGCCACTGTCTTTCGGCTCGCTTCTGCCATTGTCTCCCCATTCCTTTCCTCACACCCCAATAAGTTCCTCTTCTGCTTGTACTGTCGCCCTTCGAACGGTCCTTTTGCCTGCATCCTCCCGCCCTCGCCCTGGCTCTGATGACGTCGATTCGACCGTGGATATTTTTATGGTATGTTTCCTGGAGAACAGAATGGAATCCAAAGGGTTGGGACGCATGTGTAGGGTGGGTTCTTTGGGATTTTCCGTATTCAAGAACATTAATGCCAAGAATTTCCTCTCTTCCTCAATCTCCCCACCTGCGACAATTGCCCATCCGGCCGGGTTTCCCAGGCTCCACTAATCCTCCGCTCAAAGCGGCCACACAATGAAGAAAATTCCATGAACCCAAATGCACTGATTCCAGATTCCCGGAATCGAGGGTGAAGATCCGAAACAAGAAATCAGGTATGTGACCCTGTATGAGAAAGTACTTCAGGGTTCATCATTCATACGTGACTTTTTGGATCGTCTGTCATTTCGTGCCGTGCCTTTCCGGGCCATATAGAGTTTCGGACTTCACATTGCGTGCCTTTCCAGGGCCAGAGTCAGCTCCGCATCTACGTCAATGAGTCATTATCCCCACAAAATAGACGGCTATACGCAGCTGCTCGCGACTTGAAGAAGGAAGGAAAAATCCGTTATCTGTGGGTACGAAATGGACGTGTGTTTGCTCGTGTCGATGATGGCAGCGAGCGGCTTTCCATCGCTTCGGAAGAAGATCTAAACAAACTATATTAACATCAGGCCCCCCTGTTACTCCCAAAAGTCAAAAGGTCTCGTAAGGAAATAAATATTTGCCTTCTGAACTGCCAATCACTAATGTGGCATATTGATGAATTCCGACTGCACTTTGATTCAAATCCTACAGACGTAATCTGTTTGACTGAAACTTGGCTAAAACCAAGCATCACCGACGATATGGTCAAACTTCACAATCATGACCTTCATCGTCATGATAGAATCGGTAAAGTCGGTGGTGGGGTTGGAGCCTTTGTCCACAACCGCCTCAACTCAACAGTCCTTGCAACTTCGGGACCTACATATGAGTCGAGACTTGAATTCATTGTAATGGAAATAACAGGGGTTCATCTTTCAAAACTCTTATTGTTAGTTGTATATCGACCTCCAAAGGTCGGTCATATCTCAGATATTGAAAATGTATTTATTAAATTTAGTCCAACCTTTAATAACATAGTTATTGTCGGAGACTTTAATGCCGACATGTTCCGAGATAACTATTATAGTGCATTTCTACATGACTTTATATACTCAAACGATCTCTATTTGCTTCCCTTGGATGCCACTCATCATACTGAAAACAGCCACACGCTTCTCGATCTCTGTATCGTTGATTCGCAAGAAAAGATTTCCTATTTTTGTCAGTCCCCTGTTCCCTTTCTCTCGGCCCACGACAAGATCACCTTAACATACAAATTTACAGCACCTAAAATGATTCCATCCACCCTCGTCTTTCGATCAAATAAAAATTTCGATACCGATAGCTTTCAGAGAGAATTGTTTGAAACGGATTGGAAAAAAGTGCTTGAATCCACTAACGTTGATTTGAAAGTGGAACGCTTTAATCTAACATTCTTAAATTGCCTAGATCGTTACGCCCCAAAACGAAAAATCCAGCTTAATAGACCGATAGTTCCGTGGATTACACCTGAGTTAAAGGCACATATGAAAGAGAGGGATAGACTGAGAATCAACTCTATTCGAACCAAAAATAATGCCATATACCAACTATTCATAAGGCAACGCAATCTCGTTAAGCGATTAGTGATCAAGGCAAAACAACAGTATTATACAAGTACTCTCTCTAACCTCATGAATTCAAATGACCTTTGGCGTGAGCTAAGAAATCTCGGACTAGTAAAACAGACTAACAAAAGTTCAGTTCTCGGACTATCACTAAATGCCATGAATGAGTACTTTGCATCAATTGGCTCCCCCTTGCCAAATGGTAATGATGTCCTTACCCCTAACATCCAATCCATAGAACCTTTTGTTCCGTTCAACGACTCAAATTTTTACTTTAACCATATAACCCCTGATGTCTTGCAGAATGTCCTACGAAACGCTAAATCAAATTCTGTTGGAATTGATGAAATTTCGGTGAAATACCTGAAAGCCTCATCTGCATCTGTAATTCCAGCTCTACTTGATATTTTCAACTCGTCCCTCATATCTAGCACATTTCCTGAAGTTTGGAAATCATCCGGGATTTTTGATTCGACCGATCAGTAAAGTTAGAACTCCTACTTCTCCAGGAGATTATAGACCGATATCCATCCTCTGCACCGCCTCAAAATGTCTAGAAAAGGTAGTTTATACACAGGTAATTGATCATCTAACCGCTCATCAGTTATTAGACCCATTTCAGTCGGGTTTTCGTAAGAACTACTCGACACAGACAGCCTTAATTAAAGTCACTGAAGATATTAGGTACGCCATTGATAAAAAGATGGTGACACACGTAGCTGTATTAACCCATATAGTTAACCCATATCGTATTATTGATTCAACCAACGTAAAGTATATTATCATCTTGATCTTAGTAGAGACCAGTGTTCTAATTTTGTAAATTTGGTAGCAAACCCTCCTTAACCTGCTATTTACTTTTATGATGTGCATATCAAATTGAAAGTACTGATCAATTATAAAACAGTGGAATGTGGCTAATTCGAACTTCTTTAATTAGAAATCTTCTCTAATTCGAATTTTTTTCTCTGGTCCCTAGACATTTGAATATAAACAATGTGAAATAATCGTGGTTAATTCGAAATTTATCATGGATAATTCGAACTTTTTCTAAAATGATACAGGTACCATCGAACAACGTTGAGGAAGGAATTCATCATCCGCGACTTTAAACAAACAACTAGCTTGCTTCAAACTAACTACAAAAAAATAAATAAAACACTGTGCACACTTTAGCCGATGTTATTAGGTTGGCTAGTAGGATCCCGACCGTTTCCTTTCTCCACATTGTTTATCAAAACACTGACTTCCCGGAATCAGGTTGTGCAACGTTGGGATACGGCCAATGTCCGATGCCCGTGTAATACTACAATAATCCTCTGTGCAATTTTCAAAATGGCGAAATCAGTCCATTTATTGTAGAACTTGTTTTTTTCAATGAATTTTGTCGCAGTGTGGTTTAAATAAGTCCATATTGTGTAGAATTAAGGTATTACTTCACTAAAGTTTTTTTTTTAACTTATAACAGGTATTTTTTATATCCTTTGGTTCCTAAGGGTTCGAATTATCCAAGTTCCACTGTACACATATTTATACTGATTTGCTTGTTCCAATGGCACGCACATATAGGAAGACATAGAAGATAAAAGGCGTAGAAGTGGACTTATGACACTCCCCTGTGGGACATCCGAAGTGACTTAAGCATCATTTGAGATGGCTCCGTCTAATAAAAATCATCTTTTCGCGATCGCTTATAATTTTTCTCATCAATCCAGGACATTACATTTTTAGCCGTAGATTTTACATTTAATAATAACTTTCTGTGCGAAAAAATATCAAACTTTTTTAAAGTCGAGGAAAATCGCGTCTTCTGGTATGTTATCTTTAACGCAGACTAAAATCTCGCGGGAAAAGAGTGTTAATTGAGTTTCGCAACTCTGTTTTTAAGTCTACCTTCTATGAATCCCAAACACTGGCAGCGCATTCTAAATTTCTAAGTGGGGTCTAACAGCGGAGAAATGGCTTTATCATCGCAGTTACCAAGTACTTGTTAATGGAGTCATGTTGTCTTTCGTAGAGAGATCTACCACCGAGACATACTCTGCAAGCCACCACAAGTGAGTGTGGCACGAGACGATTACACGCGACGCATGCAGAACTGTTCCGTTCCACTTCAAATCAGAACCGCGCACTTTCTTTCGTACGGCTGCAGGGCGCAGATAAAAAATCAGTAAGAACAATGCGCGGGAAGATCAGGAACTAGGAGATGGCTAACATGTGAGGCAATCGTAAGATAATACTACTGTTAATATCATTAATGTTATTAATAAATTATATTACAAGGTACTAAATCATTCGGAAAACAAATCGTCGTGTCAGATATTTCTAGCGAAGGGAGCGGTAATGATGCTGTTTTATTACACACAAGTATAAAGTCTACACTGCCTAATGAGGGTCATAGTTTCATCGAATTGATCAATCGCCACTATTATGGTCCCTTATTGTGCATGGAAAGAATTACATTCTATATCTAATCGTTTCTGCAGACTATTTCCATTATCCTTTGTACATCGTGACCCAAAGCGGACATCTGGCCAGAGCGAACGAGGGTCTCAGAGGCCAGTGCACTCGCTCCAACGGCAGACGCGCCTTGATGAGCAGAACACGAGGGATCCCGAGAGTACATGTTAGCGATTAGGGGTGGGTGGAGACCAGTGGACGTACTCACAACAGCAGGTCAACGCAAATCGAGCTCAATTTGCCATCTAATCAACATCGCCGTCGATCCATCTCTGTCTACTGCCAAGTTGAGCGCGATTGCGCGATCCGAGAGAGGAGTTGTATTTACTTAGAGAGCAGATGCTGTGCTGACGAAAGGTTTAAGGGATAAAATTTTTTAAACCACTTTCACGTCGATCGTTTCATGTTTTAAGTGAGAGATATGCGTCACACTCTAGCGAAATGTGTCCCTGCGCTGCCAATTTGTTATATTCTTCCTATACGTTCTATGTTGTTTCACCACGACATATATGTCATATGCTGATGACCTTGAGATTTATTATCACTACCAATTGCATGACATGAATAATGGAGTTTTCAAAGTAAATCAGGAGGTTCAAGCCATTAATTCATGGGCAGTAGACAATAACTTTGAACTAAACTCAAGCAAAACTAAATCATTGTTACTTGGTACCTCAAAACTGCTCAGATGTGTTGACTTTAATGCTATGCCAAAGATTATTGTTGGTGATGCGGAAATACTATATACAAACTCCGTTAAAACCTTGGGGTAACAATGATCCCCAACTTGTCTTGGCAGAACTTTGTTCTAGCCATCTGCAATAAGATTAATATGTTAATGTTTCAGCTAAAAACTCATAAAAGCCTTTTGCTCCCTCATACCCGTAAACAACTTGTATCCTCGCTAATATTCCCCCATATCGATTATTGCTGTCTTGTTTATCATGACCTAACTGAAGAGATTAATATAATGATTCAATGGCAATAAAATATGTGTGTCAGGTCCATTTATGATCTAAAAAAGATGATCATATTTCCCCTTATCTTGCTAGATTAGGATGGCTTAAAGTTAAAACAAGGAGGGAGTACATGCTTGACTCTTTTTTATATAAACTTTTCAAAAGTAAATAGCTTGAATACATCATGCTATGTTTCCAGCCTAAGGAGAAAAAGAGAAATGTAGCAACCCGAATGTCACCAGATTATTTAATAATCCCTCTTCATCGAACCACTACCTTCAATAAATCTTTTTCTGTTGTAGAGGCAAGGATATGGAACAGTTCTCCTGAATCTATTAAATGTTCTAATTCGCTGATGGTTTTTAAAATCAGATTGTTTAATAAAATGCAGGAAAAAATAAAATTCGACTGACCTATATGCTTGTTTCTTGCTTTTCTTTGTTGCTATTATTATTTCATTTATTGCTTGTACCCACTTTTTCTGTAAATGTCTTTCTGTAGTTCTCATATTAATGTATACTTTTTGTATGTTCTTAGTAGACCAAGTGGTTCCAAAACAACAAATATTTCTTTATCATTGAATATCATCATTCATCGTTAATTCTTATGATTTGTTGACGGCAGACCACCATTATTCCCTATTTTATGTTTGTTTCATTACTTTCACTTAGCTCTTTCTATGTACCCTTCTCTTTATTAGGTCCAGTATTTAGGTCTAGGTCTTCCTTCCGGCTTTTCTCTCTATTTTTCCTTTAATTGTGTTCTTCACAAACCTATTCTGCCTCTGGGTGTTGTTTGCCCACGAAGTTTAAGAAGTCCGATAGTCTCTTGTTAGAGTCTTTTGATTTTCGATTTTAACCGGTAAAGTTACGAGCAATCCCAAGATCAGTGTAAACGGATCAGATTTGTATCTATTGTTCAACAATATTTGGACATTTGCCGGTCATTTTTTATTTCGGGTCATGAAGGAAAGAAATGTTTGTGGATATGGCATTATAAAATGTTTTGTTCAATCCTACAATTGCATTATGGGGTTTCTACTTAGCTACTCATAGCAATACGAATTTTACGAATACTTATCTACCTCTCCTAAAATTCTTGAATCTATTGTACCTTATTTACGTGAAAAAAATTCGCAGGGATAGTTATAATGGCAATAGTTGGCCGATCCGCTGCGACAGCTTAATTTGCCGATCTTTTTGAAGTAACCAACGTAACTACTTTATTACTTAGAGTTTTACAATCATCACATATTCATGCAAGTAATTTTTATGTTAAGAGTGTTCGTTTATATTAATGGAATGTATCAAGTGAGACCTTTCCGGCGGACTACAACCTATGCGTGGTGGAAGGGCTTGCGCGTTTCAATGACCCCTAGAGCTGGCCTGGCAGGAGAATTTTAATAATGCTCCCGGTAGGGCCACCCATGCTATATAGGTCGAAGGGTAGAGGCCAGACGAAAGGTGGTTCCGTGATGGTGTCACGTGAAATACACCGTTGGGAATTTGGGGTGGGAGTCCCTATGAACTATTTCACTACCCTGAAGGCCGCTTTACACGGTACATTTAATTGTACAAACGAATGTACGAATTCCTTCATGAAGGAAATTGTACCGTGTGAAGCGGAAAATTGTATGATTGTCTGAATGACTTAACAGGAAATACGATCTGCTCAAATTCCATTCAGTTTCTTGTACATTCTATGATACATTCCTTTGTACAATATAATGTACCGTGTAAAGCGGCCTGGAAAAATGGTTATCACTCAAAGAGAAATGAATCAGAGCCATGCAGGTAACATGCAAATCATTGTGTTAGCACTACTCGGCAGATTTAGAAACATGCATTAGGGGTTATATGAATCAATCAACTACACTACCTGTCAACTAATTTACTCTCAACGCGGTAAGTCTCAACGCGCCATTATGTTCTCTAATCGATCGCGGGAAAAACGATATTTTTAACCGATCTGTTCTACAATCTATTTCATTTATTTTATACTCATGATCTGATCTACCGTAGTGTGCTGGAATTTTGATATTATTATTGATAACTTCGTCGGAAAATTTGATTAATTCGACGATCTGAAAGCGAATTATTTTGCGAACAAGGTTGCCATTTATGGCTGTCCAATATTGCGACCGGTTTTCCAGAGCTACATTACGAAAATAGTGTTACTTAGCAGCCAGGCAAAATAATAATAAATCTTGTAAATAAAATTTGTCAAATTTCCACGGAAGAATTTTAATCTAATACGCGTTTCGACGCTAAGGCTTCATCTTAATTATATTGGATTATTATGGCTTAGCGTCGATACGCGAAACAAAGAAAAATTATTCAGTAGACATTATAAAGTTTTATTTACTTAATTTTACCATGATATTCTACCATATCTAGCCAGATATCGTCGAACATAAAAATAAAAATACTTCATTGATTCCACTCTTCATAATAATATATATTGTGTCTACATAAAGTCATGCATCCTTTATAACCTTTTTTACAAAAAATGAAGATTTTTAGAAAACTACAAAGGTTAATAACTGTGCTGGTTGAACCATATACTTCATCATTAATTACAAATGTAAATTTCATGCATTATTGCTGTTTCAGTATTTAGGTTGAAGCGGCATATCAAATTATATGGCTATTGTTTTTAAATGATAATTTTCCAATCGAATTATCATGTGTCACTCCAAATTCATCAACATCAAATGAGAATAGCTTTTTTGCTTCACTTAAGAAAACGTAGACTTTTTTCCGTTATGAAATGCGCGAGACGCGGTCGAATGGTTCAGGAGCAATATAAATAAAACATCCTTGGAATAAGGTAACTGAGCTTTGAGGGGTTAAAAATTTATCTATCTAGGAGCAATAATTAATCTTATTCTGTCTTGACAATATTCCTGCTAAGTTCAACTGTCACGAAAAAGTATGACAAACTTTGGACATTACTACGTACGTTAATTTCGAAGGTACGAGAGCGGAAATGATAAATGACCTCGAAAAACGTTAGCAGAATTCTTTGGAGAAGAAAATGCATTTTGACTAGGTATTAGCTGAGGACTTTCGCTATTGTCATTTTATTATTGAGGAATTCTATCGATTTCGACGCTATGGCCGCGTAATAATCAACAAATTTACTCGACGTTAGCTTTGCGTTGAAACCGGTCGAGGCAGTCGATAAAGTGTAGATTATACGAAGTAATGTAAGAGAAACAATTGCACTTTTCCACAAAATTGTTTTAATGCGTACAACGCGTTTCGGCTCACAGAGCCATCATCAGGTACAAGACTTGTTCACACATGACACAGGTCTTGTACCTGATGATGGCTCTGTGAGCCGAAACGCGTTGTACGCATTAAAACAATTTTGTGGAAAAGTGCAGTTGTTTCTCTTACATTATGAAGAACTTCCACGATATCTCGCCTGAATCTGTTGAATTTATTATACGAAGTATCATTATAATCCTTACAGTGAACCCGCCAAATACCACCCTCACAGCTCTTTGGGGTGCAAGCAATGTGACGGAGTTGGATATCCTTCCAGTCTCTTCCGCCACCTTCACTGACTCTTTTTGTGAAAGTGATACAGAGTCTGTAGAGCATGAAGAATCAGATAACAGTCTGGCATGCAACAGACTTTGTGTCAGAAGGCTATGTTATTTTTTTGATCGCGGAGGAAAATAAAATAAAAATGGGGCAATGCTTTTGTAGTTTTGAGAGTAAATATTACCCAGGAATCATCACCATAATTCGTAAATAATGTACTGCTGTGAATGTGATGGAGTGATTAGCCGACAATAGGAGATGGCCAAATGAGGAGGTCGAAATCTGATACCAAGACAAATGAGTCGTGTGCTGTAAGACAAATGAATAGTGAGTTGTGTGCTCCAACCAAAGTGGGAAACGAAACCCAAATTCTACCAAAATTATTCAGAATTAATTTTCTTTTGTCTTTCATAGTCCTAAAGTAACTAATTTGTGTTCAACTTTGTGACACCTGTCAAGGTGTTGATGGTATAGACAATAATAGATGAAAATCTGACTTTCTCGAAGTTGTTCTACATGTAGGGGTAGCTTTGTGACAGTTATCTATATCGTGAAATATTATCAATCCAAATAATGATTAGTCGTAAGATTCATCAGTAATTAAAAGATAAGTGACGATTCTGACCAATAATGAAACATTTTTTTTAACTGTTCGTGTATTCACCTATAAAACTGACGGAAACATAAATGTCTGTCACAAACTAGCCCTGGTTTACGGTAAGTAACATTCGCGGCGAGAGAATTCACCAGCAACGTATCTTTCATTTTATTTATGCAGGATGGATACCACTCTCATGCATCATGGAGCCTTTAATTAAAGTTCGGTCATGCTTACGCAGCTGCATCGCTCGTATACATGCCTGTGGAGTACATGCCTCGGTCAATATTACAGATTCATAATACATGAATAACTAAAGCTAACATATCATGCAGAAATGAAAGAAGTGATAAATTACGCATGCTATCTTTGCCATGTGTTTGTACGTTACACGCGGCTTCGAGCACTGCTATCGAGGTCCCCTATCGTGCGCGGAAAAAAAGCACATTATTGGTCGTACCGTTCCGTAATTTACCGCTTTGATTTTATGCCTGCTGTCGAGAGACTCGTAAAATGGGGTATGTACTGAAAATACCCATGAAACCGAGAACGAAAGGTCAATGCACTTGCGATGATCCTCGACAAACATCGGTCCAAACAAAGATCGGAATGAGTCACGGGTAGTGCATTGGCAGATGCATCTCGACGGAAGAGCAGAGGGAAGAACGGTTACGGACTTAAACCCGCATCCATCCGGAAGAGTGCATCTGGAGGGAGCATCCTTGAGATGTCATTCATTCTGCGTGCGTTACCAGGCTGCGGAGAACCATACATCCTAAGATTCGATACAGGAATATTCGGTAGATTGGCAGGATGGCTAAGGTTCAGCATTGGCGAGGGGAAGTAGAAGCGGCGTTATGATTATTCACGAAAAGGGAGGCTGGATAGTTAGCAAATAAAGAGTCGTGAGCTGGATCAAGAAATGAAGAAAATATTTCACGGGACATTCTCATGCCTATTTGTTAGTTTTCCCCACTCAGGAAAACTTATTTTGTTCATCTGCACACGCGTGGTATCCAGAGAGCCTCCTCCGCTGGCTAGTGGGATCCGACGTGGGATTCATTCAAAGTGGGTTTTATCCCTGAAGTTTTTTTTAGTACAGCGGTAAGCAGATAAATATGTTAAAAGGTGTAATCTTAGCAGTGTAACCGTTTTGTTACAGGAATCAGGGAGGGAATCTCTTTCTTATGGAAGGGAAAAATGTACGCAGAACGCTTTGCGAAGTAAGCAGACTATTTTTTTAAGATACATCTGTATTTCGAAATCCCTAAAGGTTCCGACGTAACTTTATGGATTTGGTTCATGTAACTAAAAGCGAACAGTAAAAGTATCTGTAAATTGTATATTCCATATTAACATTGTATATTCCAATTTTATTGTCATTATAATTGCCGTGATAACGACAAAGGTTATCGAAGTCATGACCGTAATAAAAAGTGTGGAATACATAAAAATGTGAATTCATTAAATGTTATTTTTTTAAACCTGCGTATTTCGGTAATAACGATCACAGACTCGAGATTAAGGGAATAAATCGAACGCAGAGTATTGCAGAGCAAATTGACATTAAATGCCATTTTTCGCCAAAAAAAATGGGGCTAAATGCTTCTTTGAACTGTAAACTTGACAGGAAAAGCTTGCGAAATTAAATAATACCTAAGTCTGATAAATTCTCCTGGAAGGTTAACCCCTGCTAGATGGGTTGATGGATAGGAGCCAGACGAAAGGTAATTCAAGTGATGGTTTTATATTGAAAGTCAGTGAAAAATGGCTTTAGGAAGTCCCTTAACTTAAACAGATTTCCTTGAGATACACAGCAATTGGATCCCGGCTAATGTGGAACTAAGCCCTGAAGGGCGAGTGATGTGCCCGGCAGAGGGTTTAGCAAGAATTCCATGGGCGTCACCTTCCGAAATTCTTGCTCAACATCATCAACTGCAGATATAAGGAATACAGAAGAGAATAAGAAGAAAACTGCTGTCAAGATTTGAATTTAGTGTTAGAACAAGAATGGGTGCCGGAGAAATAGAAAATATTGGACAGAAAATGGAGGAAGGGAAATTAGATGCTTTGGGGATGTAAGTTGACAAGAAGGGGTAAAAAGAGCTATTGAAGTGCTAGTTATAGAGTATTTATAGTGGAGGAGACGTGATTCAACGTGACGTAGGTACGGTAATGAATATACAATTGGAGAAGAGAACAGTGAACAGAGAACGTGATTGAAATCATAGTTCACCGGAGTTATTTCGCGGTGGTCCCAGTACACACGTCTAAAAGTGATAATATGTATGGATAGCGTGTGCGAGCCATTAGAGAATATATATCACAGAAGTCCCGGTTAGATAAATCTTATAGTAATGTGACTAGAAATGGGGGAAGGGAGGAATGGATATAAAGTGGGGCAGTATGGGCTGTGAACGTGAAGTGACCGCGGTGAGAAACTGTTGGATTTTGTACGATATACATTCAAAATGCTTTTGCAACATATAGATTTTAGTATAGTTCTGAGGGTCCTCAAAAATATGAACTAAAACAAATTGAGGAATGTAGCCTTCCCATTGTACATGCCGCGAACGCTTGCACGTCTAAAACCTTCCTACAAATAAAAGAGCGTAGTTTCAAGATAAACAAGGGCGAACTTTTCAGTAATTAATATGGCAAATATGTTTAAAATTCAATTCAAAACAAATAAAAATTTCATGAATGATAAGGTCCTGGGAAAAAAGCCAGAAATCCGAGTATGCTGGTTACATATGTTGAAAAAAATCGACAGAACCGAATGCCATTAAATGATGAGATGAATTTATTTACTTAATAAAAGCGGGAAAAAAACAATTGCATGAAATACGTGGCCATTGTTTGCCGATAAAAAAAAGTAAAATGGAATGGATTTCGCGAATTTTCGATTTCCAACTCCACGATAAAATGCCGCGTTGAAATGTTAAAGCATTATGGCATTAAAATATTCAAACCTCGGAGGAATATACGGGACACTATATGAAGCGTACAAGATAAAGAATGAGTGTGGAATGATAATGTTATTTGTAAAGCATGCAAGAAAGCATAAATGGAAAACGGGACGGAAAGAGAAGACGATATTAAAGGATTGTAGTGAGGCAATACCATTGGACCACTATACCCAGACTGATCAACGGTCGCATAACTCAATAACCAAGGCCACGGTTTTGAAGTTGCAATTGCTTCCAAATTCGCAAAAATCAAACTGTTTCAAACAAGAACCGTAAGGGAAGTCTTCGCAATCAGGAAACCAAATAATATTTCAACTGAGTCCTGGAGCAAAAGGTCAGTGAGGTCACCACCAGTCTTTCAAGAAAGAACTTTCTATTCTAAATCTGAACTGTGTTTTATAAGCTATTCCTAGCCTCCAAGATGTCCCGTAATCATAGTTGAGAAACTTGTAAATAAAAAATATTCTCCTGATTTTTGTGGGTTTTAATGAAACTTTTGGACATCATTAATTGATCATCCATTTTGTGTCCCTCAGACAATTTAAAGAAGGATGGCAGTCAACCAAGAAATCTTACTACTTAATGACAATTTGTAGAAAGCTTACGACAATGTTCTTCTCAGTCGAGTATGGAACAGCAGCATAATAGTTATATAAACGTTAACAAGAACCTTATCAGAGCTTTGAAAAAGTAATGCATAAACGCCACTGCAAAAATGAAAATGGAGAAACGCATATCAGAGGAGTTTACAATTTCACAGGGATTAAAACAGGGTTACTGCATCTTCCCTACATTATCCAAGTTGTACTTGGAACAAACCCTTAAAAATGGAAAATTAATTGTGAAGGAATGAGAATCCATTTGAATAGTGTAAACTTCTTATATTCCTAGTGGTTAGCGGATGATAAGATAGTGATGGCCCAGGACCACGATGACTCATCATGCCACGTAAGCTAATTGAAGAATAAAAAAATTTGGGTCTGGAAATAATTGTCAGAAAGACTCGAAATGTGTTCATTGGGTGAGCACAAGAGAAAATAGCGCTTTAATATGGACAAGAAATACAATACTGCCAAGAATATAACTATCTGGATGTTAAAATAACTCAAAATAGAATCCTGGATGCAATTTAAGGAAGAAACTTATCCGGAAAAGGGGCAATATCTATGTTCAATAGCATTTTATTGGATTATAGTATATTGAAAGCAAACAAAAAATATATAAGAAGATGTATCGCATATGAGAGTGAGACATGGCAAATGAAGGAGAAATAAATAAAATGCTTAATGTCACATTGATTACTTGTCACATTGAATTACTGGAGACGATCTGCGGGGATATCAAGGCAGGAAAGAATTACAAATGAGAACACTGAGAGAAGTCACCCACTCAATAGTCGACGGCTTAGAAGAAACAGCTTGTGTGGTATTGTCACAAACAACGTACGACGAACGAGAGATTACCAAAGTAAATTTAAACGTGCAGCTCATTGGGTAGAAAAAGAGAGGAAGAGGCCCAGAATAAGGTAGAGAAAAGAGATAGATATGGCACTCGGAGAAAAGTAGTAACTAGAAGGCCTATGGATGACCGGAGAGCAGTGGAGGTTAGGCATTAGATGACGTCGTAGGATGTTAAAAAACCCGTTACATGTATATTGATTGTTTTGCTTATGCTTTTTATCGAGCGTTTCATTTTGATAGGTCTTTTTTATATTAAATACTGTATTATTATGTAATATATAATTTACAGATCACTTTGCACGTCGAGTAGAAACGATGAAACGCTTAAAAAGGACACTCGCAGTTGTAAATTTCAAATTTTGACTCGGAAAGGCATGGTCTTATCGGAAGGGCTAAGAGTAACGGTGAGAATGAGTATGGATTGGAGAGGACGATAAGGAGAAGGCAAAGAACGCGATGGAGGTGATTGGAGTTAAGGTGGAAAGAAGTAGGGAAAATAGGGAAAGAAGGAGATAGTGGGCTCGTCTGATGCCAGAAAAGTATGATGCTTGAAACAGCCAGATACATGCCTGATCTAGCGTCTTCAGCTCAAGTGGAGAGGGAGGCAAGGAGACCTACATAAAAAGCATTGTTCAACTAAGTGTAGGCACGGGGAGAGAAGCATTGCGGGTGGAAGAGTTAAAAGAATACCTGCGGCCGTTCATCAGGATGCTGAGAGTACCATTAGTGAGACCAATATAAAAGGCGTTGCAGAGATGTTCTTCACAACAATATCAGTAATTCAAGATAAAGAAGAGACTAAGTGTAGAGGAAAAGCACGGAGCTTTAGGTGAAGGGTTTTGAAATGAGAAAAGGACGCATCTTGCATATGGAGCTATGGCATGGGTTGGGTGGGATTTTAGTATCGGTAGTGGATCTTGATTTAGAGAAGAGGTTGGTGGTCTTATGGATACTAGAAAGATTTGGAGGAGGACTTGGCTGTGAAGGAGGAACAATTGGGTAAGCTATCGGAGGTAGTGAGGTTGTTGGACAATAGAGGAAAAAGGCTTTTAGGGTTCATTTGATTGGATTGAATTGGACGCCTGGGATATAGTTAGTGCATAAGGTTCTAGTGATTATTACTAGGAGGTGATTTGGGAGAATTAAAATACTTAAGGATTTTCCTGTAAAGGAGAACTTCTGGATTGAGTCGTCGGAAAAGGGGAAGGTGTGCGCTGGATAGGAATTTGCGAAGTGAAACCGTTAAATGGCAGGCACGATGGCTCTGATGGATAGAGAGTAGGGAAGGGATCTTTTTCTATGAAAGGGTGGTAGCTATTGCAGTGTAACCATTGCTGTTTGCTAGTGGGTTACCATGATCTGAAGGAGAGAATTGGTGGTTGGGGAGAGAGATGTGGACATCAATTAAAGTTATAAGGGAAGGGAAGATGGGGGAGGTGAAGGAGACGGGAATTTGTTGAGGAGAAAACAGATGTTATTTAAGAAATGAAGTCGTGGGGCCAAATGAGAAAGGTATCGACGATATATCGGAGCCAGAGAAGAGGTTTGACGGCGTATGAGGACTAGAAATACTCCTCAAAAATGTCGAGGAACTGATTGGCATAAATTGGATGGCTGAGTCTATTTACCCGGGCGCAATCCCTGTTTTGGAGGAGTTAATGGTTGTTGGACATAAATCCGTTGTGGGTGAGGATAAACGGGTTAGGTAGATAAGGAAATCGAAGCTGGGTATAAGAGAATTTGAACTTTCGGAATGTGGAATAGATGTATTGGGGAGATGACATCTACGGTAGCCATTATGATGTCATTGCCTTTGGAAAGGGGCAATTAAGAGTTCATTGATGTAATTTTTGCAAGTTATTTTAACATAGGCCTCCTTTCTTCCCTCCCTCCTTCAGCTTCCCACTTACTGAAGAAACTGAAGAAACAAGAGCAGGAATTTAATACGCAGTTTAAATATTTCTATTTTCCTGGAATTTGTCGACCCCTTTGGCTCCTTCTTTCCTACTTTTTCGTACTACTTTCCCTTACCTTCCGTCCCCTTCCTCTCGTTTCTTACCTGCTTCTTATCGATCTTTCAATCCTCCTTTCTTGCAGTTGCTCTCAGATCTTCCTGAGGAAGACCAGCCCTTTCAAATCAAAATTTTGTAATATAATTATTGTTGGTGCCCTTTTTTGAGTTTTATGATTTCTACTTATCATATCTTGAATTCTAAGTTTTAAACATTTCGATAGTTTGTAGGTAGAGGAATGGGAGAATGGTGCGGTTTCTTGAACCTAGGCGGAAAGAAGACTTGAAAGACCCTAATACTGGCTATTTCCAGATCTTTGAGCTGGAGTGGAGATGAAGTAATGGAACGGAGGAGGGTGAACCAACCTTTGAAATATTATTAAAATTCAACTCGTGGAGAAAAAGGGGATGGCAACTGTGAGGTAAACCGAAAGGGAAGGAGGATTGTTGTAAGACGAACAGTGAGCATTCGGGGAACGCTGCGAGGAAAGCTCAATAACCCAATATAGACAGAAGGACATGAACAACACTTTACTTGGTGTAGAAGGTTGAGGACACGAGCGAGAGTGAATAAGCAAGAAACTTATCTGGCTATAATGAGATTTCGAAGAGGTTTTAAACCGCTTTCATTTGCACGTGTTTGGTAGGGATTTTGTGGGTTTGGGCGTTCTGGAAAGGTGACTGGCAGTTTTAAAGGGTTCGGATGGGCTGGGGAGCTTCTGAATGTGAGTGAGATGTATTGAGGAAAATTTAAGATACAGTGAAGTTGTCGGAGATGATAGAGAAGAAGTTTTTGAAGGCGCTCCTGGGAATCAACACCAGGGAAGAAGGTGATGCAGAGGGAGATTTTTTGTTAGGACTGCTAAGAATGGGGGGCATTTTGGAGAAGGGAGGCTTTTTTGAAGGTGCTGCTCCAGATATCCTCGGCGAAGGAGAAATAGGTGAAGGTTGGGGAGGGATATGTCAAGGAAGTCAGGAGTATCGCATTTTCGGAGGCCGCGTATGGAAAGAGAGAAGGGCCTTTTAGTGTTGGAGGGGGAGCAGGTGTTGAAGTTAAGGTAAGGGCCTTTTGTCGATGGACTTAATATGGATGGAGATGCTGAATTTGTGGCCAGACAGAGAAATGTTATCATCTAGAAAAGTGACGTTAAAGGCAGAGATATTGGAAATGAAAGAGACGAAATAATGCAGTTGTAGCAATATTGTAATTAGTGTATTTGGAACTAAAAAGTGTTGTAATGAGGGAAATATAACAAAAAAGTGGTATTTTCTCTCATCAGTGAAAAATGTTTATAGTTTATCAGGATTAAGGTTAATTAGATGTGCCTCATTTGGAAAATTGCTTTTAGTTTTCAGTTTGACAATTTTTGTTCATATCGGGTTGCTTCCTAAGAATGCCCTAGTTGTTGTTTTTACCACTTGATATACAGGTATTCAGGTTCTACATGTTAGTCAGTTTGTGCAAGATGTGAAACGCCATTTGTAATTCATCTTCTCTGTCTTGTGTAATAACTTGATCATCGACAAATTCCTTCTTACTTAAGTATTCATGAGGTCCCAATTCTAGGCTTGGTGTTATATTGCCCTCCTATTTTCTCATAAGATCATCTATATTTAGATTAAACCAAGTCGGTGACATATGGCAACCTTGAATAACACCTTGGCCAATGACAATTTCCTGTGTCAGCTGCTTACCTGTATCAGTCACCATTCTGATGCTTCTGTATAGGTTCTCAGAGGCTTTTGTCATATGTTTAAGAAGTCTATTATTCTTCATAATTGTCCAAAATATTACCCTTTTGACACAGTCGAATGCTTTTTCACAGTCAAAGCTAGATAAGTCGCAAGAATAAAATCTCTCAATTTTTTTCAGCTACAATTTCGACACGGGTTAAGTGTCGTGATGGCTACCTTCAGAATGCATAGCTAGCAGTCCACTCCAGATATGGGATACTGGCCCCAGATCAAGGTCAAACTCTGCACGCTCCCTTACCGTTGAGCACGGTCCTATAATTTACCAGGAGAAGTAAGTACGTCGAAGCCAGAAAATAAGAGTACCGTAGTTAGTGAACGAGCTAACATACAGTACACCAATTAAGCACTACCACTGATAAGTATTACTAACACTGCTAATTTCTGGAAACTTTGAGACTCTAATTTATGCGGAATAATCATTCAAAGAATCACAAAAGAGAAGAGATGTTTGCAATAGTGATGAGCAATTAAAGGCCGGTAAAACGTTTGTCAACTCAGAGAGGGTTGGAAATTAATGGCAGTGATCTGTTGCAACCTTTATGGTCTACTATTGTGCGCGGAAGAAATAACTTTTTCAATCTATCCGTCTGGCAATGCATTTCATTCATCTTCTGCTTTCGGTCATTTCTGCCATGAATTTCCTCGATTATTTTCTATTCGACTAGGAACGATTAATATAGTAGGCTGGATAGGAGACTTCTTACATGAACGCGTTCAAAGGGTGGTATTAGATGGTGTCAGCTCAGGCGAAGTAAAAGTTACATCGGGTGTTCCCCAGGGAAGCGTGATAGGCCCAATTTTATTTCTTCTCTATGTAAATGACTTTAATACGGCAGTAAAAAATAGCAAGCTCCGTCTTTTTGCCGATGATGCAGTAGTGTATAAGGATATTAGAAATGAAGAGGACAGTCAGTGTTTAGCTAAGGATTTAGATGCGATTGATGATTGGTATGATAGTTGGCAGCTAGAATTAAATTTGAAGAAATGCGCGATAATGAACTTTTGGAAAAAGAATGGCTTTCCCCGGAATAATTATTGCATCAAAGAAAACAAAATATCTAATGTAGAATCTATTAAATACTTAGGCGTCACCATCACTGAGGACATGTCATGGGGGAAACACATCACGGAAATAACTAGTGTAGCAAACCGTAGATTAGGATTCGTAAAAAGGGTTCTAGGCAAATGCGAAGAGAGAGTACGAGAAAGAAGCTATTTTACACTTGTCAGGCCTCATTTAGAATATGCCGCTAGTGTATGGGATCCGTACGAGGAAGGTATGATAAAAGAATTAGAGCGTGTGCAAAGGAGATCCGGTAGATTTGTTAAAGGCCGTTATGATAATTGTATAAGTGTTACGAATTTAATCGAAGAACTAGGATGGGAATTACTATCAGAACGCAGGTTAAATATAGGTTAAACCTTTTAAGTAAATTCGAAACCGATTTGTTCACAGATGATGTTAGATATATACTAAGCACCCCTGCGTAATTATGCTAGGTTTGATCAGATTAACAAGATTAGAGAGATAGATTGTCGTACCGATAGATTTTAAATTTCATTTTTCTCGCGTACCATAAGAGAGAACGATAGGCAGCGTAGCAAAGGGATAGGTAGGTGAAATATAGTTAGAGTAGTCTGTAGTGCATGGTGCATGTAATAACAACCAATAATCATTTTCTTATTATGTAGATACTAACCATCTAGCTGCATGTGACCCTATTATCTAGCATATCTCCATTGAATATACTAGTTGCATGTCAATAGTGCATGTTTGGTGATCTTCACCCCCTGCAACATACCCTCGTGGTGGCTCGCAGGGTGTTACGTAGATGTAGGTGTAGTTGCTTCCTAATTTCTGTAGCAATTCGAAGCAACAAGCAAATCGAATTACTCTTGCTTCTTTCCGAAGTATATAGTCCTTCGGAAGGGATTCATACGCGGGTATAGTATTCTAATAAATGTATTACCTGAAAAATATAATATAGCCAACCTCGATGATGCAATAAGAATAGGTTATTAGCTGGCCTGATGATTTCCTCAGGTGTTAACCCCAAAAGAGATCCTGAGTAAGGGTCACATAAAAGTTTTTTCACTAACTATATACTTGATAATTTGATGTATTCAACAGATGTAATGATTTCAGTACACGAAGTTATTCTTCTTTCAAAAATTCAAAACCTCGCATTTCTTAATGTAATTCTAACTTCCGAGTATTCACCATTTGTGTTTAGTATACAAGTTCATTTTCATCTCATTCCCTAGAGGTACATTGCCAACATCACTGAACATTTCTGCGCTGCATGCGAAGAGGTATATGTCGCATGTGACCCCTTAATATATATCATTTATATGCAAAAGAAATATTGAAATTCCGTGAGCACTTCCCCCGGCTATACCTTCCCTATGTGACTTAAATGGTATCCCAGCTAACGCTGTGTGAAAATACTCTCTGATTGCGTTCATCTAAGATATAAAATGTATTTGATTGAAACATATTGCATTATTGTGTAGCCCATATATGTCCACCTTCACTGTCAACCTCAGTTAAAGGACTTGATTCAAAATTTTTTTAAATCTAAAAATATCGCTTTGACCTGGGCGTACCTTTCTCTCACGGCAGAAATATCGTAAACAGAGAAAAGGCTACTTGTGCCAGGCAGCATTTTCAGAATCCATGCTTATGTTTAGTGATGACAATCTTAACTTTGAATTATGCACGAGATGTAAACAATACGATTCAAAATCTTTCCCGAGGTATGAGGGGAATAGGCCGAAAGTTGGCTCTTTTCGTAGTTGTCGAATATAGGTGCAACTTTCGTGATTTTGCAATATTAATTTCCGGGTAGGCGCCATGCATGGCACTTGTTCTGTAAAAATTTAGGCAAAATTTTGATGGAGACTAGGAGACTTGAGGTTAATAGCTTCCAGGTGACTTTCTACACTACGGATAGAAATATAAATATCAAGTGTCGGCTTCCGATATAGCCTTGGTAGGTCCGTGGTTTTATCCTGAGAGAATGTATTAAAGACGCTTTGATAAAAATACAAGCTAAGTTTTACTTTCTTCTTTCTCCTCGATCATTGTACACTACATAAGGTTGCCGATGGATTACTGAATCTCCCTCACGTGGGCCCTAAACGCTTCTCGGTTCTCTTCCGAGCATTTTCCCGATTTTTCAATGTTGAATTCCTCTAAAATGCTCTCCGAAAGGCCGTCTTTCCTTTTAAGAATTTTTATGCATTCATACAAATTCTTACTTTCCTTATTGGAGCTATCTTGATGCGCATTCTACGACTTCCCTGCCTGATATGTTGCTTCTTAAGAGCCCTAGAATATCTCCGCAAGAGAATTATCTGATAGGTGTAGCCGGAGTCACCACTTGTACGGTCACGTCTGATACCATTTTCTCTACTTAAAGGTATAACCGTGCCTAAGTCACCTTCAGGGGCTGTGACCCAGGTAATTTCAACACCATGTGTGCATAATGTAAGAGAAACAATTGCACTTTTCCACAAATTGCTTTAATGCGTACAACGCATTTCGGCTCACAGAGCCATCATCAGGTACAAGACTGTCTTGTCTGTCTTGTACCTGATGATGGCTCTGTGAGCCGAAATGCGTTGTACGCATTAAAGCAATTTGTTGAAAAGTGCAATTGTTTCTCTTACATTATGAAGAACTTCCACGATATCTCGCCTGAATCTATTGAATTTACCATGTGTGCAGTTGTCCTTGAAACATAATACCGGCCTCCGTTAATACATCAATGGTTTCAGCCACCAGTAGTGTTAATGAAGTGAACGCAAACGAAATATTTGTTTCCTACCTTTACACGCCTTGCATCGCAATAGATGAGTAACGGGACCTCGAGGCAATTCAAGATTGTTGCTATGTACTCGAAGGATATAATATAATTTGAAATAATGAGTTGTAATGAAGTTCTGGGAAAGGAACGACTATTATCATTACACCTTTTAAGTACAGCCTAGCCAATTTGAGACTGCACTGTTATTTTAAAGTTAGCACAGTTAAACTGTCATTTTTTTCTCTAACGATTAGATACCATGACAGCTGCCGACAAGACTTTTAACTAGTCATGTCTGTAGATTGTTGGGATATTCTGGATAAGTATTATTCGATATATCGACCGTTGAAAATCTCGATCTGTCACGATGTGAGTAGCAACATGCGCTGGATCGCTCTGCTAAGGAGGAGTAATCTTCCATGAGGAATAACGGAATTGGACAATAAAATAGGTCATTGCGATTGTCGCTATATTTTGGCCATCATAAATTTTTGCATCGCGATCTTCCACTCCCAGAGCAAAAATTGCATGAATTACACGAAATATGCATATGCATCCGTGAAGCGCATCAATTGAGAGAATGAGATAAAGATTAAAAAATATTTATTGTTCTTGGACCACTTGGTCCACTAAGAGCATACAAAAAGTATACATTAATATCAGAGCTCGAGTACATAGAGATATATACAGAAAAAGTGGGTACAAGCAAAATGAAGTAATAATGGCAACAAAGTAATAAAAAAGTATATATGTAAATCAAATTAAATTTTTTCCTGCGATAGCATTTTGTTAAACAATCTGTTTTTGAAAGCCATCAGCGACTTAGAATTTTTGATTGATTCAGGTATACTGTTCCATATCCTTGCCCCTACAGCAGAAAAAGATTTATTGAATGTAGTGGTTCGATGAAGTGGGACAATTAAAACGTCTGGTGACATTCGGGTTGCTACATGTCGGTTTTTCTCCTTAGGCTGGAAAAATTGCATAGTATATTCAAGCATTTATTCATTTATATATTTAGGCATTTGTATATTCAGGTTTACATTTCAAGAGTTTATATAAAAAAGAGGCAAGCATGTATTCCCTTCTTGTCCTTGTTTTGACTTTAAGCCATGCTAATCTAGAAAAATAAGGGGATATGTGATAATCTTTTTTTAGATTATAAATGAACCTGACGCATATAGCTGGATATATATTCATTGCTCATGAAGTCGCTGAGATTACTAAAACATGTATGAAAGCAAATGACATTTCGGCAGCTTTAAAGGAATCTCAATGAGGCGCTACCATTATGATGCGATGGTTAAAGAATACAGCATTAAAACAAAATAAATAAATAAGCAAACCATTGATTGAAGCGAGATTTGATCGATACACCATTTTCCAGAATTTTGGTTATGAAATGCTGTTAAAATATTTAGGACAAAAGTATAGCTTTTCCTAAAACATCCATACTTTCAAAATAATGCCGCCAATCCTCACCTGTTTTAGAATGTGAACAATTTTTTTTTCGGAGCGGGTCGTAATTTCCTATAAAATTTAGGCCCGAGTTTTGCAATAAATCTTTCAAATACAGACATGCAAACCTTCAGCAGAAGAAATAAAATAAGAATAAAGAATTTCCTTTGGTATTATACAAAGCAAGGATGTAAACAAGCTTTTCTTCGAGTAACCTCAAAAAACAAAATACACTTTCTGATAAAAATTAATGAATGAATTTCAAGCCACAATTCATCTTGCGGCAGTTTTTTCCTATGCTAACATTTTTATTGCCTTTTGCAGTCGTGTGATCAGGATTTTACTGAATGCAATGCGATTCTATCGCTGAATCGAAATGCAACTTGCGGGCGAAATATAAGCTTCAGCTAGTTCATTTTCCGTTAGTGCGTGTCGTGATCGGGAGCGCAACATTGAATGATATCTACCAACGCACTCCTTTGCTTACACATCAAAGTGCTATCTGCTAGCAACTTGACAAATTGAAGAAGTTAATGCCCAGTGTAAAGACGTCTTGATGCGATGGGGCCGCTGGTCTCGTAGAGTTCCACTTCGGTCATAATCTATAGACAAACACAATCTTTCAAGCGCAGTGTCGCTGCCTGTATACCGTTCCGTGAAGTACAATGACCCCTATTACTCCGGGACTGACGATGGCAGAGGCACTAAAGAGCGCCCTTTCAGAGCTCATTCGATGCGTCACAATTTTGTATCACCCACACTTAAAAAAAAAGTTCCTCCGTTTCTGTTCATCAATGTTCTTTTCATGACATTCGTTGTGCTATCAGGAAATGGTGCGCTCCATTTGATGATAGTCACAAAATCGTACCTTTACTCGTCTTCTAATTTTGATAAATTGAATTTGACTGATCTCAAGTCTGAATGTAAATGAGGATTAACAAAAATAGTATATAATGACAATTCATTTACTTCCACTTATTGTGCATCACTTATCTAATATATAAAAATGAATGTTTGTTTGTTCGTCTTTTATACGTTCCAATGCCATACATTAGATTACGATGAAACTTTGGTGAGTTGTTGTACGCACGCC
Organism: Ceriagrion tenellum; assembly: GCA_963169105.1. Classification (NCBI taxonomy): domain Eukaryota; kingdom Metazoa; phylum Arthropoda; class Insecta; order Odonata; family Coenagrionidae; genus Ceriagrion; species Ceriagrion tenellum. The sequence goes on along the minus strand of OY720635.1, from coordinate 140,690,520 downwards.
CGCGAAGTTTTCTGAATTATTAAATCCATTGTACAATAGGTGGAGCGCGAGTCGTTTCAACAAATGAGTGTTGGCACGCGAGCTTCTCAAACAAGCGAGGAAAGACAAGCACGCAACGAAGAAGATCGTTTACGAGCTGCACTATCACGTGCATCAGAATCGTATCACTGAGACATAATATCGCGTGCATTAAAATCGTATCAGTGAGACTAAATTTGTGTTAAAAGGTAGGTAATTTATTTTTACGTAGAATGAGATTATGTACAGTGGTCTCTTTCTTTGCTTTTTTTAATTCTTGCATTCGATTTACGTATACGCATCGCTTATTTCCTACAATTGGATTTTTTAGCGTGCATGCTCACGAGTGGGACAGCCGAAAAATTTATTTGTTTTTGCAGAGAGCGGCAAGACCAAACATATTTTATACCCCAAAGCACTTAAATATTTTTTTCAAATTTAATTTAATACACAAAAAATCAATATCTTTCATATATTTTGTACATGCAAATGTGTCTGCTGTGTATATGTGCGCCTACTTAGAAAGAAAAAGAGGCATTGCAACGAATGCAGGGCACAGCTAGTTTATCAATAAATTACATAGCAATTGAAGCTCATGACGTCCATGACCTGCGTTCAGTCCCTATAAAAAGTTAATAGATACGATTTACAATTTTATATGGGACACAGTATTTGACATTTTTATTTAATAATCACAGTCAAAAAAATCCAACATTCTCATAATGTAGAATACATTCCTTATCTATTAAAAAATGTTTAACCATTCTTTTTCATCTTTTATTTTTTAGGCTATAATTAGAACTTACAAGGCCCCATATTGAGGAATGTTTTTTATCAAGAGTATTTTTTTATTCGGAACAATATATTTCAGTGCCTTTCATAAGTTATGTTGACATTTGCCGTATACACCTTGTATACTTGCTCTTTTGGCATAAAATATTCGCCGAGCTTTGAAAACACACAAAAGACATCGCGGTAGTCATGAATATACATAGTGGTAGCATTCAGAAATGAACGAATAATTGACGAGTACCGAATAAAATCCATCTCATTCATACGTTATTTTCGCGAAAGAATTTATAAGTAAGGAAATTTTGTTGGAAAACCAGTGGTGATATGATTTAACAACCAATCACAAAAAATACAGAATATATGGAGAGCAAAACGCCTTAATTACGTAGGAATGACGCTGAGATCGGATCCTCGGGCTTGAAAACATGTTAATTATAAATATATGAATTCAACTACTCTGCATTTTTAAGCAATAAAAAAACGATAATTTGGCATGTAACGTTTGTTTTGCCGCACGCAGTTGTGTGGAAACTCGCAAAAAAAACTCTGCATTTTCCATGGCGCCGGCCGTACACAAAAAAAGGAAATACGAGGATCGCCAATCTGCGAGCGCAATTTCATTCGGCATCGAACGGTAAATATTGCCTTTGCTCTCGAGCATCAAATATTTATAAAAAAAGCTGAAATTCGCGCAGCGATCTGAAGTGGGGTACGGTTAGTGAATATTTTCATCCGACTGCTTCTGTCCACTTTTCCTCGTTTACAGGCGTATCTTTTTAACCGGTGACTTTCATTTACATCTACATAACGGCCTGCAAAAACACCGCTAAGTTGTTTGGCAGGGGGTTATTTTCCACCTGTATAAACTTCACGATATCTTACTGAAGTTCATGGAACTACGACTATTATTTCGTCTGTGAAAGCTAAATAATGTCTGTCGTAATGTAATATTATACCAATATACACTATATTCATCTTCGTATAAATCAGTACCCTGCAAGACCCTTTAGTGTGTGTGGCAGGGCATATGTTATGATCACAATGCACTTCACTGTACCCTAAAAAAGTTAATGAAGCCACTGACAAATACTAGCCAATACTTTTCAAGAGTTATAATTTCACCAAAATATTTGACGATCTAAGAATGCTTGGCGATGATTAAAAATTAATTATGACTGAGTGTGTAGCATCGAGCGCACAAATATGTTTTATAGACGTTCGGTATTAATGTATTTTTTTCTGCATTCGACTTGCACAAAATTACAAGAATAATGCCAAAACATGCTCGACGTGCAAATAGCCCTAAGCAGCAGATTACGGTACAAGCATGTGGGCGCAAATTAACAAATTAACTACTCTACATACGGAAAGGGCTTGTTAAAGTTCTCAAAAACTTCATGAATGATAAGCCAACAATGTTATTAAAACTGGACTACAGACATTCAGCGATACATTTTCCTGATGAGCACAGCGCTTGTCGCCCTTCCGCACCACCCATCAATTACGGCGATGATTAAAAATTAATTATGACTGAGTGTAGCATCGAGCGCACAAATGAAGGACGAACGTCGTCCTCCAATTAGCGAGCGCAATTTCATTCGGCAGTAAATATTGCCATTGCTCTCGAGCTTCGAATATTTAATCGGAAAAAAGAAGCTGAAACTCGCGCAGCAACCTGCAGTGGGGAGAGGATTGTGAAAATTTTCATCTGGATCCCCCCTCCCTCCGTTTCATTTCCCCTCCTCTCCCGGTTGACTGAACAAAAACATTCAGCAAGACAGCTTCAGCCTAGCATTTCAGCGATCGATACCTAACGGCCGTCCTACTCTCAGCAGGGGGGACAGGGGTACTGAAAGAGAGCCAGCGGGGGGGGGGGGCAAGTCGAGCATTTGAGACCCCTCCCCACTCGGCAGCGTAGTTTGTCTATGTATTCCCCCACCCCTTACTCTAAAATCCTCTCCCCCCTCCCTCCCTTCCAACCGCCCGACCAATCGTCATCTCTCACGTCACACTGCGTATGTCTGCTCCGAGGGAGAGTCAGCCGACAGCTCGAATGCTCGCGTGCAAATAAATATATATATATATATGTACGCATACATATATGAATCCCCTTTCTACATGAAAGACCCTCTCCCCGCAGGCATTTACTCCCCTTTCATCATTCAGCTCGCTGAATCCTTGCCTCCTCCCATTTCCTTTTGCATTCTCCCCTTTCCTCCCCTCGCCAAACGGCTCCGGAATCCTTTTCACCTGCCGACGCCAACCACCCATTGCTCCCCTCCTCTATTTACACAAACTCCTGCAATACAACCTTTCCAGTCTCACGTTTCCCTCGACTTCAAAGGCACAAGAGCTGCACAAGTGGGAGAGGCGAGTCTTTCACGAACGGATGGCCTCATCCCGGCTCAACTGCGGGGATTTAATGTATATCTGCGCGGGGAGTTCCGGTGTACAATACATAGACTTTTCCATGAGGGGGATTATTCCCCTCGTCTCCCGGTTTCGGATTTCGTAGTGTAGACTGCTCCCTGATGACTGACCCCCTATCCATTCTACGTAATTTAGTCCACATGGAACCTTAGATCCCCTACAACGCTGCTGTATCCAGGAGGGGATCATACGGAAACATTTATCCCATTGAACCGTTAACTCTTATCGACACGTTTTCATGATAACAGCCGCACTATTCGATTGAGAAATTTACCTATCTATTACTGACAGGTTTAAGAATTGTGACTATGAAACTGATCGAATATAAAAATCCTCACGTGTACATTAAAACAATGCGCAAGGAACTGCAACTTCTCGTAATTGTATAATTTCTACATGATTCCCTGCAAGCTACTTCAAGGATGTGCAGCTGGGGCAATTTAAATATGACCTTTGATACTCGCCATGATGACTATAATTAACCTTAGGAAATATTTATCGCAGTTCTAAGTAAACCGGGATGAGCATCATCGTAATCACTGAAGTAATAAAGACCCTGAAGTAGCGACTCCAGCCGCATAAAGAATGCAAATTGGCTGGACTAATCGTCAAGAGTATGTACAAGATGCCACTCAATGTATTTACAATCGATTTTCCTGTAAAGCTGAGCCTGCGCAGCAAACCGACTGTTATCTCGGATCGCTCACCTCCTATCCACCACAGTAGGGAGGTGCCCTCGCCCCTTCCCCTGTAGTTTCACAAGCTTCACAGCTGACGTCACGGAAATTTCCGCTCCAGCCGGCCCGATGCGGTTGTTGAGCTTCCCTGCGTTGCCAAATCTCTCCGGGTTACTCGTTGGCGGCGTCGCAAGATCGACCGGTGGGAACTGCGGGGAACATTCCCCATCCCCCCCTATTCGTTTTGCCAGGGAGCTTCAGAGGGAGGCATTCGCCCTTCGGCTAGATACATTCATAGTCGTAGTTAGAAAGTAGTACGCGAGAGACGACGGCGCAGAATAATTAGTGCCAAAGGAAAATAAAACGTGGAGATAAAAATGTATGCTCGATTCTCCGTACTGAATGCGGGACGAGCGGTTTGTGCCGGCAAGGCCACTGCATCAATCCCGCTCCTCCCCCTCCATGAATACATAAACTTAAGGGCGAATGGATGTGAATGCAATTACGCGAGCAAAAAACGACAAAAGAATAACAAAAAACATCGCGCGCTTGTGGCCTTTCATGAATCACCTACTCTCTGCCGTGCAACGAGATCTATTTATGACCCACTTTCAGGTGATGAGGAGTAATAAAGTATAAACCACCGCAGACGTATAATTGTACATATATATATCCTCATTCAAGCAGAGAGAAACGACCGTCGAGCGGAAATAAAATGAAATCGCTGACTCGCTTGCAATTTGTGAATTTCATTTCCCACGCCGCCCCATCTCCTCCCCCCCCCCTCGCTCTAGTCCCTTCCCATGTATTTCCATTCCATTTCCCCCCTAGCCCCTCTTCATGCTAAAATCCAGTTTTCGACCCCTCTTCAACTCCCCCCCTACATGGAATGCCATAAAAACTCCCCCATCCCAATGCCTCTCTCCCTCCCACACTCCAGCGAACGCGAATGCTGTGGCATTACACAAACTCCACCCCTTTCTCTGTCTCTGTGAACATGCGCCCTCTAATATCCCCCTCCCCCCCGTCCTCTCCAATAGGCCTCAGCGCAGTTTATATACTCCTGTCTAAGCTCCCCCTACCTCTCCCTCCCCTTAATCCTCACAGTTCACACCCCAATCTCTCCCCTCCCACATCCAGCAAACTTCACTCCCACAGGACTCTAATTTCAGCGTATAATTTATCTTTCTGCTGAGCTGGATGGGAGGAGAGTGGGGGGGGGGACCTTGAACACGTGTGGTGGGCGGGGGTAGGTTGTTAATAGGTGGGTGGAATTGGGGGAATGGGGAGGCAGTCGTGTTATATACCGAGCTCCGGTTTCATGGAGGTGAGCCGTTAGGCCGAAGGGAAGAGGCAAGGGTGAGAGGAAGTGGAGGGACGTAAGGGAGGGAAATATGTTTTTATCGCAGGTTTTTTTCATTACGCAAGGGAGTGAAGTTTGGACGGGTGGAGTGGGTGAAAAGATACGAAGCGTGCAATCAGGGCTCTCTTGAACTAGAGCGCTTTCGCGTGTTTGTTTGTTTTTAGCCGCCGGAGCTCTATTCTCGTCCAACAGAATTCCTTGCTCGCAGTGAACGGGCGTTCCAACGTGCTTTCCATTCCCTTCTCCCCCTTCTATGTACCAATTCGGAATGTACATATGTAAATACATGCTTGGTGCTTCCTAGCCTCTTCCCAAACGACCGTTATCGAGCCAGGCGTATGCGAGTGGAACACGTGTCACGAGAGTTCGCCACCTGGGTAGGGAGAGCGAAGAGAGGGCCAAAGAGGAGAGAGGAAGAGAGTGTGAGGGAGAGAGAGAGGGGTGGGAAGAGAAACTTGCATGCGAAGCGAGGACGACGACGAGCGAGCGAGACGAGGAGGCGACGCGGATAAAGGCACGGAGGGAGCCATCTATCGTGAGATATCGCAAGCATACCTCCCGCGGCGTTTTCAGAGGGCGATCTTCTCGTAGCGACGCGAAAGCGCTTTCCTCGGCCGACGGCAGGAAAACGGAATGGAAACCGATAAGCACCAGTAAGTAGTCGGATGGAAGGAGATGCGTTTATTTCCTGACGACATAAGATTGATCAGCTTGTGGGTACAACGAAAGAGAAAGAAAAATTTCGTCCTTCTGTAGAGCGAGGAAACGAACTTCGATGAACGCATACGACCTATGCTGAGTTATCATTCGGAGGTGTAAGAAACATAGTTATGTGTGTCATTCTATGCTTATCCGCCGTAAACTACATAATCACATCTGGAGTTGTAAAAATGATCGTCAAACTGGTTATGAAAGTTTAAAATGAGGATTAAAATATACACAAAAGGACGATATTTCTTATGTTATATATATTGATATGTAGACATAGAGTGGTGAAAAGGACATCGACATGAAGTTACAAGCTACAATAAATTATTATGCTTTGGTCTTAATAATATTGTGATGCATGTCATTTTTCTCTTGTTTCGCATAGCATAATATTTTGTCTTTCAAGTGATTGAAAAGTTCTCCAAACAGATTGAATATGTTTAAAGTAGTTTCATCATTTACAGGCATAACTCTGTGGTTCTCTATTATTCAGATGGAATGAAGGAAACTTGTCCATTCACATACCGGCAGTAAAAGTCAAACCAAAATAAATTTGATTGCAGTATAAAATTTTATGGTGGACTATACGAGGTAATTTTTGTTTCATCTGTTGGCATTCGGGGAGAAAGCAATATAAAAGTCGTCATTGGGAAAAGTCGGCGATAAAAAAATTGAGAAATACAGCGTTTGCAGGGAAATTGAAATCCAGAAAAGTGCCACGATGTTTCTGAGTCCGTACACGGATCGCAATTCGCAAAGTCTGAAAATTACCGTGGTATTTTACGAAATTTACTGCAGCCCCTGAAAATTATGGTAATTTTTGGTAATATTCGCCTCCGTCTCAGATATTTTTCATACCGATACATTCCAAACATATAATTTTAAGCTAAGTCTGTATACATTTCACACAATCTTAATTGTAAATTAAGGCACGTACAACGTATTTGTGGAATATTTGCGGGGCAATCGTTTGAAGGGATTGATCGAAAATTTCTCATGCCATACAAATGAACACCAAATCGTGTGTTGGCTGCCGTATTTGTATTTACATTTTCTTGATTACTTGTCAACCCCTTGCTATTGCCATTCCTATGAAATCCTCTTATGGTTATTAAATGCAGGAAATTTAAAATTGCCGAAAAATTACGGTAATTTTCGAAACTTTCCGGACTTTACCACGCTAATTTCCCTATCTCTACTCACAACAAAATTGCACCCGGTATTAGGCATGCTTTTGGGGCATGAATATTTCACGTGCAGTCGGAATGAGGAGTAAAATAATTTTAGTGTGATTAACAAATGAATAACCACTCCTTCACACTGTTCTGGAATAATCTTAAGTACCGTCAAATCAACACGGAATGCTTCCTCGCACTGCTCAGTTTATTACGAGCATTAGAAACCATTTCAAGCTTTAAGTGGAGCTAATTAGGAGCCAAATAAACGAGTGCTAATTTTTTTTGTGAACTTAAATATATTTTCTTTCGCATACATCTGCTCACTCATCCGGAGTGGGAATAGTGGAACAAAACTCGTTGTTCAAGGATTGACGTTAAAAATAAATAGAAGAAAAAAATTACCTGCAGCAAAAGGCAGTTCTAGCAGAGTTGCTATATAATTTAATTAACAAAAACAATGTTTTGCCGCAAAATCAATTATGAATTAGAAGTAATAAGAACTTATTTCATGATGTGATTAAAATTTAATAAAAAGAGTTGGCCCGGAAGAGAATGTTTCGCTGCTAAATTAATTTTTAGATTAAACTTGAGGGAATTTCAATTTTTGGTGGACGCGTCCTTGCGAGTTTATTTATCGCCGTTAAAAAATATGGTGATGCAATCAGCGCTTGGAAAGGGCCACAAATTTATTAACAAAGCACGAAACAAAAATCCTTTTTACTACCACAGCCTTTGAATAATTAATTTTATTTCGACGCGAGAAACGACAGACAATCGTAGCTCTCTATAAATTTTATAATTGGGTTTTTTGACTGGTTGTGTGTAACTATTTGATTTGCTATCAAATGATAATGCCTAAATGTTGCTACTTATTACTGACAGCACTAATCTCCTATCTCCCGTATAACTCTTATTTCTCTCAGCATGTATCCAATTGTTTGAAATTGACCAACTGACGCATGATCGCGGGGTGTTACTAAAGCATCAACACTATTAATTTCAATAACATTTGAAGGATATTTTACTTTATTTATTGTACTGTAGGATTTGAAGGATATTTTACTTTATTTATTGTACTGTAGGCGAAAACTATCCCAGCCTCCTTGGAAGTGGCTGGCAGGATACCGCGTACAATCAATTTTATTGTGCTTCATTTTTTTATGTCATAAAAATATTAAAATATCATGCAGTCAATATTTTAGTATCAAACGTAAACAAAAAAATATCATTTGTGGAAGCGTGTCTGAGGCCGTTTCCTCTACGCTCAGATGCTCTTTCGTTCGCCGTCTCGAATCAAGCGTGGAAAAATCAGCCCGATTCTACATCAATACAAGATGTATTGATACTAATAATTTAGCAAACAATGGTGAGATGCCTATAGTGCCATGCATGTTGATCTGAATGCTTACACATAATCTCCTGACAGCTTTTGGCAAGTATTTTCTCATTAACCAATAGCAGTGCTTACATAAACTTTATTAGGATTCGGCGTTGTACATGTTGGTGGTAACTCTCCGTCCGCCACACACTCTTGAGGTGATTTGCTAGGTATTATGTAGACGTGGGCGTATATTTGATGCTCTTGTGTTACGCCCGGAGCTTCGAAGAGGTGTAATTCAAGAACCCGACCTACTCCTGTGCCACTTCCTAGCAATGTGTGCGCAGTACACTCCTCGGTCGTCACCTCCCAACTTTCTCCGAATCGTACGGGACGGGCGAGAGTCGACGACGCTAGGCTATAACCGGATGTAAGGAAACGGCGTGGCGTGATGAGGGGCGCCACTACACGAACCCTTCACTCGGAATGCCACGTCCGGAACACCATTTATTGCGACGCAGAGGCCCTTCAACCCTCGCCAACTCGACACAAAAATCACTCCCGAGGCCCAGGGGCATTGCCCCCTGGGGGAGCGGGGGGAAGGGGGGTTGGCTGTTATCCCTTCCTGTCCTCCCTTCCCCTCGCTCTCAAGTATCGCAACCCTGCCTCGCCTACGCTTCCCGCTCCCCTTCCGAGCCCTTCCACACAGCCCGGAGAGCAGAAATTTCTATGGAACTTCTACCACACTGCAATGGGACATCCCCCACCATACTCCTTCCCTTCACGTTCCTCCCTCTACAACTTCGACCGCAAACTTCCCTTCTCTCTGACGTGGTATGTGCGTTCCTGCGACAGTGCGTGCGTGCGTGCAAGGGTGCGTTACTCCCCGAGCTTGCGCGGCTCGGCCATGATGGCGTCCGGACTGCCGGGAGGAAGAGATCGAAGAGATATAATCCTACACCCGCCTACATTTCTGATGTACGATGATACAAAATATATGAGTGCTGTGTGGCGGCCTCGGCGTTATTCAAAATGAAAGGCTCCGATCGACCATTCCCCGTGTTTATTTTATTAACTCGGTAAATAAGCGACGCGCCCATGAAACCGAGAGAAGCCGTCAGATTAATAAATGTTTACATAGACAGGAGGCGGAGAGTGAGGAGGGTTAAAAGATTGAAATCGATTGCCTTCCCCTTCTCCCGACTGACATTACATACATAAGCACGCGCGTATAAAAAGAAATCCTATAATAAGTGCGAGCATGTATGTAGTCATCTGTCTCTCTCCTCTCTCTCCACACAAACAGCGGAGGACCGTTTTCATTGGACGGGAAGGGGGTTCGGAACGGAAGGAGAGATCTTTCGAAACGAGTCCGGTTGCCATGGCAACCGAGCGCGAGCTAAAATGGGAGATTGTAGAGGGGCAGGACTTCCCGTAGTGATGTAGGGAGAGGGAGAGGAGGAGGCAATATCGGGGGAGAGAGGGAGAGAGAGAAAGGCATAAAGGTTTATGTTGTAGAGGGTGAGAGAGGGAGACGAAGTGGTGGTATTAGGGAGGGGAAGGAGGGGGGGGCCCTCCCCTCCCGGTGGCCTGGCTGGCATTCGACTAGGGAGGAGGAGGAGGATTACAAGAGGGGGGATGAGGAGGAATAGGGTGGGAAACTGGAGAGAAATATACATATATATCTGGGAGAGGTTTCGGGGAAAAAGGAAGGTCGTCCGGGCTTGGTAGCACATAGCCGATTGTATATATGTACGAGGCGAGCAGCAGTGCGGCTGTTATCCCTCCTCCGCTCTCTTTCGGAGGTGTGTGAGAGGAGGCAGGAGTGGGGGTGGTTTGAAGGGGGGGGCTCAGGGGAGGAAGACGAGGGAGTTTGTGCAGTGGGAGAGAGCGAGTGGTGAGGAAACTTGGGTGTATGTAGTGGGGGTCGTCTCCTGGGAGGGTTAGAGGGAAGAGGGGCTTGGGGGATTTGGCTGGCAGGGAGAGAAATGGTATGTGGCCGCTTGGGACTCGCTGATGATGAGGGAACTTTCGAGTCTAGTAAGCGGGATGAGGGCCAGCTGGAACGGAAGGAGGCCTAGATAGTGTGCGCTCTCGGAGAGAGACTCGCTCTCAGCCTGTGGCCCGGTGGAGTGGGATGAGGGAAAATAGGGCACCATCAAACAACTCCCTCCCGCCCCCCCTCTCCTGATGTCGACGGATAGGGGTAATTGACTTGAAATGCGGGCAAAGCGTGACGGGATTGGGGGGGGGGGACGAAGTGACTGCAGTGTGGGAAGGGCGGGAGTAATCTGAAACTTTGGGACTGGATAAAGTTCTCTATTTTTTTTTCATTCGGTAAGGGCCATGTTTCAGGACAGGTGGAGGGGACAGCTGAGGAGAGCTAGCCAAGGCGGAGGGGAGGTAATGGCGGGGAGGAAGGGTTGATCCCAGTTTCCGGTGGGGAGGGAATTAATGTGCGAGGGGCCGGGAGGATTTTTAAAGAGGTGGGAGGGAGGACTTGTGTGACGGGAGAACTACTGCGCAGGCAGATTATAAGTATTCCTCTCCCAGGCAGTTTCATTCCCCCCACTGCGAATGTTCGCCTACCCATTGTCCTCATATCTCTGAATCCTCCTTCCCCTTACAACTCTCTCTCCCCTTCCCCCACAGAATTTCCGCTCGACTCGACAGACTTCTTTTATTTTTACATCAGACCTCTTCTCTCCCCGACTCCCGTCTTTCAAAGCGTGGTACGGGAATGGGATAGTGCGAGTCAGTGGAATTTGTTCTTTTATTCAGCTCGTCTCGGTTTTAATTATCGTCATTTACCGTGAAAACTTTCGAGCTCGAGTTTATATCTTCCTCCCATTCCCCAGTTAACTTGTACGATTCTTCTCGCCAGTGGAAATGGGGGGGAGGGAGACAGGTTGGGACTCTTTTCGTATGGTAAAGACTTTTTTCATGCGATCCTACCCATCCAAACCTACCTACTGCATTTCTTTTTACATTCTCACATCTCTCCTAAAGGCCCCTCCCCGCCTTTTTCCATCTCTCAACTGCGAATACATTCACCAGAGGAATTTCAAAGAGGAAAGATCTGACGCGGAGTTAGTGTTTTTTCACCTCTCGAGTTTTTTTCAAATGAATCCGCAGTGAATGAAATGCGCACCCGTCCCGTATCGACGATTATTAACAAACAACCGTGGTGGGGGGAATGAAGCAGGCAAGGGCGTCCGTCGATGAAGAAAACTTGCCGCGGGGAGAGCGGTTTTCCCCAGCCAGACTTGAGCTGGCCGGCGAAGCTATCTGTCATGGCCGCCTCTTGGAGCCGGTTATATCTCGACCTTTTTTTTATGGATTTAACGGGTCGATAGCGAGGGTTTTATGGCCGCTGAGCTCCTGAAAGAACGAACGATCGCGGTAGATTTTTTTCGAGGTGGATGAAGTTTTGAGTGCTTGGGCGTAAAATGAACTTAACGAGGTCGTTCGAAAATCCTATTTCGTCGTAGAAGCCGCTCGAGGTCTACGGCACTTAGTTTCTCGGAGGTTGGAGGCGAGAGGCGGATGGTCGGACTAGGAGGTCGGAGAAAAGTTTTCCATCGTGTCTTGGACGATCGATCGGCAAGAACTCAACAATAAACTTTCTCTCAAGCTCGGGATTCTGTTGTGCGGGATGTCTGCCATGTAGGAGGCACCAATTTGATGACGTGACATTGAGTCGATAGCTCGTGGCGCTCGTGACTGGGCAACGTGACTGGAGGCACAATGAGCTTATCTCGAGCTTGATGTCAAAGCCAGAGAGAGGCGGGGTGAGAGACTGGCGAGTAAATGTAAGAGAATGACTCAGCAACCAGAGAGTCCTCGTTCACTGGACGAAAAAAAATCAGTTCCAGGAATGTTTTTTCATCATATTTCACTCCCGAGAACTTCTCGATTGCGTCAGCCTTTAGAAAACTATGACGCAGATATCTCATGGCTTGAGGCTGGTGTGCAACATTCAGCTGCAAACACCTTTCCCTTTTCGAAATACTTTGAGATTACCGATTTTATCCCTTACCAAAATTTACCAAATTAATTCGTCATCGATAGTTGAAAATTTAAATGATGTAAAATCGTGAGTTTTCGCATTCATCAATTTCGCTCTATCGTACAGTAAAAAAACTGGGTATTTTTCGAAAGGCCTTGATCTTGAGAGTATTATAGTGTAGCACGGAATGGGAGCTCCTTAGTTCATATATACAATGAGTCGGATCTATGACGGGTAATTTGTCGTAACATCCAAGGCAAGAGGAGTTTACAAAGAGTCGCTAAATGTCGCAACCTCATATCGGCTCACGAGTCTCCGACAGCAATAACGGCTGTAATATAATCGTGCTTCCAAGTTGTTTCTCAGAACAGTAACTCAAGGACAGCCGATATGTCACGGTGTTTGTTTTCCGACATGTATGCACGCCCGTAAATAAACAACTTTATGCTCTGCAGACTACGTGTATATCGCTATCGGGTATTTTCAAGGACGTAAATGAGGTAAACAGTGAGCGCTCAACGCGGTCTCTTTCTGCTGAGGCCCCTCGGCTACTCGGCACAACTGCTCCGTCATCTAGCGGTGAAATTTGAAATCTACTCGTGGGTCTTTCCGTACGCGCGAAATGCAAAGTTGAAAATGACTGAGCAAATTGAAGTTGGCATCGACGGTAAAATCTTCATATTCATATAAAGAAAATTATATAATTTGGAAATTATGAAAATTTTTTATTGACACTAAGAGTCAAAATTAAGTGAATTCTTCCCTCTTCTTACGTGACTCACACAAACAAATACATTCACTAAGAACACTGTTTGCAGTACATATGAAAATAAGCAAGCCCATGCATAAATTCATGGTTCACGGAAGTGCAAAAAAATTAAGTTTTAAATAAGCAAATCAAATAAAGGAAAGGCAAAAAAGAAATTTGGAATAAATAATGATCCATATGAACCAATACAAATAATCATAACCATCAAATAATAGTGGTCAGTTTGATTATGAAAAAATGAAGTGTTAAAAAACGATAATAGTGTATTCATAAAAGACATGGTATGTAAATAGCAGTCAAAGATAATAGGAGACTTATTCTTGGAAAAAGACCATGGTAATTTTTACTTACTGAAACTAAGCCTTATAAAATCAATTGGCCATCATCCATTAAGCTTAATTTATTTCATTTTGACCAATACCAAAGCCAGCCTTATGTCCTTTTCCTCAAAAATTACCTCATCAGCTGCCTGCGGCAGGTAGAAAATGAGGACTGATTTATCTACTAATTTCTTTGATAGCTAGTGGAAAGAACTATGAAGAAAGAAAAATTATTTACATATTTTAAAAATTATTTCACACATAAGGTACATATTTTTCCTTCAAGATTCACTGTAGTCACTATTTCTGGCCCCTGGTACAGGATTGGTCCTGTTTTCATAGAAAGAAATTAGTTAACTAATAATTATTAAGCCCATCAAAAATCATAACATTTATGCCAAAATCCTATGTAGGAGTACCCTTTCAGACAATCTCAAGTCATCTGATATCGTCTGAGGCTGATGGAATTATTCCATATAGCTTTGAGAGAATCAAAATCTTTCAGCCTGCCATCAGTTGAAGTTAATCATCATGGGCGTACCCAGTGAGGGGCAGGGGGGGGGGGGCAGCAGCCCCCCTCTAGATGCAAAAATAAAATATTAGTAGGTACATATGAGACATGTAACTAGAATAAAAATTAAATTATTTTTCAAGCAAATAATTGTAATAACTAATAAAGCACTGCTATAATTATATATAATTTTCTTAAAATTTTGGTTTCATTCGCCTTTTCCGTGCTAAAATGTTACAACCTGAACGACCATGGCTTGCCCCCCCCCTCCTAGTTTTGATCCTGGGTACTCCCTTGATCAGGCTGAAAACAAATTTAATTATAGTGCATCTTACAATGGTTAGTTTCAAAACTAAGCCTTGAATATGCCAACTACATGGGGATATGATTTATGGACACCTAACATCTGTATCAGCTTGACTATTCTTGATTCACAACGTATCGCCAGGGCAGATCTTCCCTGCCATTCAGGTTGGTGATTTGGATTGTTATATTAATTTTTGAAATGGAATGAATCTTTAAAAATATGATCATTTGAATAATATGAATCGGTTCCTAGGCATTCAGCATGCTGATCATAAAGAAAATTATTAACTCAAATATGTTATGAGATGTCAACGAGTGAAAGGGTAAGTTTTTTTAAATGTCAGATTTCGTGAAATTACTACTTTTATGCAAAAAATGTGTATAAAACTTAAAAGGAAATTTCGGGAAATGTAATGCTCAGAATCAAACATTTGGTTTAAAGTTAATTTTGTTTGATTCTGAGCATTACATTTCATATGGCTATTGCATATAAATTGATCAAATCAATCAATAGCTACCAGAATAATAGAGGTTATAGAACTTTCCTCACTGAGTGACTATTGATTTTCCCAGAGACCCAATCTTCACGGATTGAACCTAGAAATAATCATAAATTTATTGGTTTTAATTTATAGCAAATGATGGATACCTTATGAATCTACTCTTTATAGTCTTAAAAATCTCATCTAACTGTTAAAAGTCTATATCACTGTGTGCCAAGTGGTTTTCCCAGTGACCAAATCTACATGGATTAAGTGTGGAAATAATTATCAAGTAGGGATTTCAATTAATTATCAAGACGTGATGATATTTCAAAACTACTGCTTTAAGTCTTAAAAAAATTAGTGAACAGTGTTTTTATGATAATCCACCCAGTTTTTTCAAGTCACTACAACCCAGTGATTTTTGGGGTCTTTCAAGCAGGTGATTTGGGTTATAGAACTTTACTTACTCTTGGAGCACCATCAGGGTAGGAGGTACACATGGAAGATGCCAGGGGATATTGCCAGGTACCAAATAGACTACATACTAGTCAGATTTTGATACATATACCAAATTAAGCAGTTCAAGAGCTATCCCGGTGTCGATATAAATAGTGACCACAACCTAGTAGCCATGGACAGCCACCTGCACTACAAGAAAATGAAGATAAAATGAGAAGAAAGGTGAGACACAAAAATACTGACCGAAGAAGGAAACAGAGAAAGATTCACCTCAGCCATCAACAGGAAATTAGAAAATGATGCAGAAGTGGGAATCGAAGAAAAATGGGATGAGCTGATGAGAACAATCACAGAAGTAGCAGAGGAGTAACTGGTGAGTAAGACGGCCAACTCAAAGAAGCAAAGGATTACAATGGAGACAAGGAAACTAATAGAAGAAAGTACTAGAACCCCAGAAATGACGGAGAGGCAACCCTCTACAAGAAGCTAAGGAGCCCAGTCAATCAAGAATGAAAGAAGGCCAGGGAGAAATGGATTGAAAGCTACTGTGAGGAAATTAATGAAGACAAAGAAGGGAAACATTGAAACAGTACACAAGCTAGTGAAGAAACACTTCGGAGAGTGGAAAACGAAAAGCAAAATCAGAGACATGAATGGGAATATACTTATGGAGAATGAAGAAATTGGGAATAGATGAAAGCAATATATTGAAGAACTCTACCAAGGGCCCACGCTGCTGGAAGAAAAGCCAATAAATAACGAGAGCAAGATTGACGAGGAATATCGTGGCCCACTCATACTGAGGAGTGGATTCAATGGAGCAGGAGAAGACCTCAAGAAAAACAAAGTACCTGGAGTAGACAATATCAACAGGGGAATCATCAAACTGCTTGGAAGTAAAGCTGAGGATAACCTGTATGAGATAAAAAAAAATAGCTACCAAAGTGGAAGACTTACAGAGGATTTTCAAAGGAGCGCAATGATTGTGATACCGAAGAAGACAAGGACTGAGAGATGTAAGGAGAACAAAACCTTGAGTCTAGTGCATCAAAAATACTAACACAAATAATAAGCCCAAGAATGGAACGAACAATTCAAGAAAACCTCTTGAAAAACCAGTTGGGATTTAGGAAGAACAGGGGCTCGAGGGAGGCAATACTCTGCCTGATAATCATAGAGAAAACAATACATATGAACAAGTCATTTTATGTCACATTTGTGGATCTGGAGAAAGCCTTTGACATTTTGAGTGGAACATGATGTTTGCTCTGCTGGAAAAACTTCGAATGGATTATAACAACACAAGAATTATCTACACAGGAAGCAAGTTGTCACAACGTGAATGAGAGACGGAAGCCAGATAAAAGCTAAAATTAACGAAGGAGTAAGGCAAGGATGCAACCTCTCCCCAGCACTGTTCAACATGTACCTGGAGGAGGCCATATGAGAAGCACAAGAAATTGGACTGACTGGAATGAAGATCAACAGAGAAACATGCTTTGATTTCAATGGGTTGAGGTGAGATATCGTGAATGTTCATCGTATTATAACAAAAACAACATTTGCACAATCATATCCTGTGGATAAGTACAATTGATGCATTTGTAATAATATACATGCTCTGCTTCACAAATGATATCGCAGTCATAGCTGGAAATAGCAATGATCTTCAAAGGTCACTACATGTAATGGACCAAGTTCTCAAAGAATACAACATGAAAATAAGTAAGACGAAGACTAAAATCCTAGTATGCAGGAGAGAGAAGCTGAATGTAGAGGTCACCCTGAATGGAGAGAAATTAGATCAAGCGGATTCCTTCACCTATCACAGAAGTACCATCACTTGTGATAGAAGAAGTACAATGGACATCAAGCAGAGAATAGCCCAAGCTAAGAAGGCATTCATGGGAAAAAGACAAATACTGAGCTCAAAGAAGATGGGACTACAAACCAGGAAACAGTATGTGAAAACATTTGTGTGGAGGGTAGCACTCTATGGATCGAAATCATGGATCGTTGGAAAAGCTGACCATGATTAGAAGCCTTCAAAACTTGGTGCTGGAGGAGGATGCTAAAGATAAAATAAATGGACAAAATAGGAAATGATGAAGTGTTCAGAAGAGTAGAAGAAACAGGACCATATGGAACACCATACAGAAAAGATGTGCCAGATGGAGAGGACATACCCTGAGACAACAGGTTAGTGAAGAACATAATTGAAGGTAAAATAGAAGCTCATGGACCAAATAAAGAGGAGAGTATATACATAGAGATAGGAAGAGATACAAGGAGGTAAGGGAACTAGCATTGGACAGGAAAGGGAGGAGGGCTGCAGCCAACCTATCTCAGGATTAAGTGACTGCAGCCACCTCTTTGGGACCAATGAGTGAGGTATACTAATGAGCCTTTTTAGGCTTACAGGCTCCCTTAGTTATGCCTTATCCCTCCCCCTACTCTCCTGAAATGCAGTAATCCATCCCCCCTAAAACCATGACCTTAATCCACTGGAGGTTTCAACCTCCCTTCCCATTCAGAAGTTGACATGGATATTTCGCATAAGATTTATGTTGCACTATGTAAGCCTGTGGCTGAGTAAGCTTCCTGTATGAAATAAAATAACTCACTCCATTAGAATGGCTAAACAGGTAAATTTTCTGAAATTGCCACTGACAGCTGATAAGAAAAACATTAGATGACATGGAATAATCACACTAGTAGCGACTCATTTCATGACATGCGATAAGTAATGGATATCCGCACAGCTGACATGGTATTACAGGCATTTTTTTACATTGATAGATACCATTAGTGCTATAAATTTAAGCTTGAGTCTCTCATTGTACTCAAATCATATTACATATTATTAGGCTAAGAGCTTGGCTTGATGGTTAGATTCAGCCATGGCCTCTAACCTCTGCCAATAACACTGCATATGTTTATGGCCACCTCTTTAGGGCCTACATCCTTGGATTCGGAAAAATGACTTCACAAGTCATATCTCACCATCCATTCATTGCAGCTGGTCAAATACACAACGGTGTACTTTTTCAAAGGGTACCAAGAGAGAGTTTGTGTGAAGTTGGTTACAGAGTGAATGGGGATTACAGAATATTAGAAAGGGTTAATCAATTCCTAATATCCTTTTCTGCCATCTCAGTGACCAAGTGAACTTCATGCAAACAGTCAAAAATGTTTTTGTGACTTCTGAGAAACATAGCTCATATTTTGTATTTTACTGTATTTTGCAAACTCAAACCATTTCTCAATATTATTTTAGCTTATAAATACAAAATACTCTCACGAAATGTATTTCCAATACAAATTACAAAATACAGAAGTTTTTAAAATACACAATTTAAATGTGCACATTTTTCATACTGCCTATCTCTGAACATCACAGTCATCACAGGATCAGTCATGATGGTCTTTAAAAATTACCTAATGTAAGGAACAAAAGTCTCCAAGAATACAAAATGAAAAAGTAAATAAGATGAAGACAAAAATCCAATAATGGAGATGAGATCAGCCTCTATCGAAGAAGTCACACAAAATGAGAGAGTTCTTTACCGACCTTGGAAGTATCATCTAATGGAATGGAAGAAGTAAAATTGATATTAAACATTGAATAGCCCAAACTAGGTAATAAAACATGTTTATAGCAAAGGCAACAAAATACATTATAACCTGTATGCATGCTTAAGGAGTTAGTACCATAGATTGCACCATTCTAGAATGCATATTTTTCATATCATTATCCAAAGGCAAGGTGCCCCAAAACTGGATAATAGCCAACGTCACACCAATATTTAAAAAAATGACCGAGAAAATAACCAGTCTATATTTTTAACATTACTTTTATGCAAGACCCTCGAACATATTGTCGTTAGAAATATCATGATATTCCTGGATAATTGTAACTTCTTGCACAGCAGTCAGCATGGCTTCCATAAGGGCAGGCCCTGTGAAATGAAGCGTATGCACTTCCTTCATGGCATTCTAAAATCAAGTTAATCGAAAAAGCAAGTCAATGCGATATTCCTTGATTTCATGAAAGCATTTGACAAAGTTTCTCCCAAAAAACTCATATAAAAATTGCATTCATGCAAGTGTGAATTGTATAAACAGTAAATATGTAAGTAAAATAGTAAATAATAAAATAGTGAATTGGATAAGGGATTTTCTTAGTGATCGAAAACAAAAAGTAGTCTATGGTTTTAGCTCTGATGTGGTTGAAGTCACATCTGGTGTTCCTAAAGGAAGCATGATTGGCCCTCTTTTATTAATTATATTTATTAACCCTCGACTGCTATCGTTGTCTTTTTTGACCCAACGTAATTTGTAGTGGTAAAACGGATGCTTTCAGCAACCTTGGCTACAATGTAATCCTGGGGGAGGGAGGGAGTGAGCCAGTTGAACTTGAGGTGTGGGTGACGGTTGTTGTTTACAAGCAGTTCAAAAAATCTGGTCAAATAAGACCCGAGGATAGTGTGCACATGGCCTAAAACCACGATAGTAGTTAAGGGTTATCCTCATTATTTGACCTAAGTTCTCAAGTTAGCAGTAGATTAAGATTATTTGCAGACAGTTACCTATCGTGAAATAAGTGAAAAGACTGAGTAAAATGTTCTGTCATCATACCTTAACAACGTTCATCCGTGGTTCCAGGAGTGGGGGCTAGAATAAAATCTTAGTAAATGCACCAGTTCACTTCCTGCAAAAGTCATCTCACAAATGCCATACTTATACTGTGGATGAAGTAAACATAAAATCTTCAGATACAGTAAAATATCTTGGAATTACCTTAACTTCTGATATATCATGAGGAACACATATACAACACATATGCCGCACAGTGTTAAAAAATCTAGGTTTTGTCATGGGTACAATAGGAAGTACCTCAGATGAAAAAGTCCTAAAAAGATGCTACTTTGCTCTGGTTAGGCCACACATTGAATAAGCCGTGAGCATTTGGACCCTGGTCATAAAGATTTAACCAAAAAAATTAACAAAATACAAAGAAAAGCTGCACGCTTCATTAAAAACTGTTGTGAGCGAACATTCAGTCTCACAACTTTTAGAGGGATTCAGCTGGGAGCCCCTAGAGACTTGGAGACTACACACTATGCTTAGCTTACTTAAGAAATTCAGAAATGGTGGGTATCAGAATGACACAGAGAATATTATCATGATGCCATACTACATCTCTATGTGTGACAGAAGCGATAAAATATGAGAGATACAGTGCTGAACAAATGGGTACAAAAACTCATTCTTTCCGTGCAGAATTAGCGACCACAATAAGAATTGAGCTCCACTAAGTACACTTCCATAACACATGCCAATATTTCACCCCCCAAAACCTTATTCCTTACCCCTTTACAAGACCGGTGTCTGAACACCCCCTGCCACATGCCCATGTGGCGGCTTGCAGGGTAGAATATAGATGTAGATTACATAGGCTCAATTTTCATGTTCATGGTTGACTCCTGTGCATGTGCAGTTTCTCATTTGCCGGCTGCGTTCCTCTTCACCTCACAAACATAGAGATAATACCACCATAGTCTCAAAGAACCTTCTGGTAGTCCTTTCACCTCTCCAGAAATAAGCTGCATATGTTATGATTGGGATGCTGTTATGGAATCCCATTTTAGTTATTTGTAGTGATGATATTTGGTTGAAGTAAAGTAGACCTCATATGGGCTAGATGGCTTGATCATACGGAGTCTCTGTTTGGCCTTATTTACTTTCAAAACAGAAATATCCTGCAAAATATACATCTTTATTCTTTTTTTAGCAAAATACATTACAAAGAGGTTATTATTAGAAGAAAGGGCTGATTTTTCACTTCGTTAATCCAGAGTGTTTGTTTGGATGGAGTACATTCATTAAAGATTTTTACTGACACATTAAAATAGGAATTTGTCAGTACAATGGCCTTTGTTCACTCATTGGAGTTTTTTGTCCAGTGTAGTTTGTATGAAAAGGGTTTTACCGCTGCTCTATAGAAGAATTAACTTAGAGGAATGGATGAGAAATAATCTAAGTAAAAGCATGAAGATAAGATTAGCCCAGGCTCTTTTCAGGAGCATAGATTTTATGATTCTAGAACTTGATTGATGAAGAAAGAAGGTTGGCAAAGACTACTGGCATCTTAGATGTGGAAGAGACTGGGTTTGCATAGTGGCTAGAGTACTGGCTTGCCATCCAGAGGGTCTGAATTTTAATTCCAGGAGTGGCAGAGATATTTCAGTAGAATTGCTATTTGGTTATTACATGGAGTGTACATTCTTCAAGTATAGCACTCCTTTCATTAGACCTCACTATAAATTTATGGAGAGTAGGTTAATACCAACGCTCTCTGCCCAAGGACTACTACAACCTTGTTATGGTGGAAGAACTTGTGCACTCTGATGGCTCCACAAGCTGAACTGGTGGGAGCAATACTCCTGGAAGCACCACCCATGCCAGGTAGCTCAATGTTTAGGAGACAGATGAATGGTAGGCTGCACATCGTCTGTTCCTTAGTTAGGTGGCTGCAAAGGGCATCTGATATCAGTGAGACAGCCTATCATGCAATTGTGTCACATAAAAAACAGTATTGAGAATGCCATGGAATACTAACTTAATTTAAACAATACCTTTAAATTATGGACAATACTAATACAGAAATGAATCCTGGCAGCTATGGGACTTGGCCCCGAGGGACGGGTGTCATGCCTGGCAGCAGAGGGAGCATGACCCCTCTGGTTGTCATCACACAAAATCCTTGCCTGGAAGTAAAGTCAAATGCTGAATCAGAGGAGAGAAGGTGCAGAAGATGTACACCATCAGAATAGGCCCATTGAATATTAGGAATATGCAAAGGGCAGGCTAGTTCGATAAGATAAAGAAATAAACGGAGGTGGGTGTAGACATTATAGGTCTGAGCGAACTAAGATGGAAAGATAGTGGGTACTACTGGAGCAATGACTATGGAGTGTATGTAGCAGGGGAGAAGATGAAAGCCAGCATGGGGTTTCATTTGTCTTGAACAGGAAACTTGGTAGATAAGTAGTCAATGGAGAACAGTTGAGAGATAGGATAATAGTCACTGAGGCCGTCTCATCCTACAAACCTAGTCATAATCCAAGTTTATATGACCACTTAGAATTGTAGAGGGGAACAAGTAGATGGGGATTGGGTTAGTGTGGTGACTAGAGTACTGGCTAACCATACCGGCAGCCAGGGTTAAAATACCTTCAGAGGAGGATAGTTTTCAGAGGACACCTGATACCTACTTGAGTGTCTTGTGCAAAGATTATATACACAGGTCTTGTGGAAGGCACTTCAAGTGCACTACTCCATCTGTCGGATGAGATGTTAAGCTGTGGTCCCCTTGGTGCAGGCTAATGTCAACACCGGGTTTCTATCCACCCTTCCTCCCTTTCCTATCCCATACGGTGCAAATGACCTTAGCTGTCGGTTGCCTCCCCAAAATCCAATCCATCCAAAAAAGATGGGGTATACAACCAGCTCAGCCCATTGCCCGCAGCATTCTACACCGCAGCACAGCCATGGAGGTAATCCTTCCATGCTCACGAAGAGCCTTCTGGCAATCCTTTCGCTAAACCAGAATTTAAGCTGCGGACATTATTATTGCGTAATTGTTCAGGAATCTGTTTAAGTAATTTGTAACTACGAATCACAGGACGAACTATAGTTGACTATCCATGGGCCAGGCCGGCAGAGCTACAACTGTAGCGGCCACATTGTCTAGGTTGTTTGTGCTTACCGTTCTTCCGCGAGAGGCCGAACTGCGGCCGCTACGGAAAACGGCAGGTTGGCGGCAGTCTGTACTTATCACTACGCGCTGGAGTTAATAAATTGACGAGGAAAAAGGAGGCCGAGCAACCCAGCTACGCCGACATGATGGTACTTTTCTGTCGCCTAACGCCTTGCAATTGAGTCATGTGGAAAATCAATTGAGTTTAGAGGATTTCGCCTTCTCATTCGTTCAGGACCTCCTTAACAGGTGTCTCAGACGTGGTATAAAGCTTTTTGTGGACCAATTAATCGTGAGTAATTTTTACCACCACTTGGTCCTAAAGAATAGCCGCCGGTGTATTTAAATATTATTTTTATGTGTTTGTGTTAGGATGGGTGCCGAAAACAGTGCAGTTAACCGCGTTAGTGTGCGCGCCCCTTTTGGCCCGAGTTTGGTAAACAGAATGGTGACCTCCATTCCCGCTACTGAAGCTTCTAGCTTGACCCTAAACTCGTTAAAGGACTCCAAATGTGACCCGGTGATCTATAAAGAGATGGAGAAGCTTATAGATATGTGTCTCTCACAAAATTACTTTATTTACTACGGTTGTTTTTACCTACAAAATAGTGGACTTGCTATGGGATCACCTCCCTCCCCGATTCTAGCAGAAATATGGATAATTTGGAGTCTAAACTGTTTACCTCTGGTCACCCTCTTTTGACCAAGGTAGTCTACTGGTTTAGATATGTAGATGATATTTTATGTTTATGGACGGGCTCGTTACGCCAATTAAATAATTTTAACAATCTTTTAAACTCCATCCATGACAAGATAAAATTTACTGTTGAGTATGGCGGGGACAAAATCAATTTCTTGGATTTAAATGTTTCAATTACCAGAGGTAAACAATCTCTGTATATACAGAGAAGATACCTTCACAGATGTGATTATTCCTGTAGACTCATCTCACCACCATTCGCACAAGCTAGCCGCATTGAGGTGTATGATCAACCGTCTAGTGAACATTCCGATGACGATCCATAACTTTGATAAAGAACTAAAAGTAATAAAAACCATAGCAATTAGGAATGGCTTCAACATCAAGTGCTTAGACAAGATGCTTAACCGCTATCGCTCCAAAAGAACTACCAAATTGTTCACATCCCTGTGTATGGTCCCGAATAAAATTACCCGCTGGGTCAAATTACCTTATATTAGAAATATATCTTATAAACTACAGAATATTGTTCCCAAAAATAATTGTAAAATCTCATTTTATAACCCTTTGACGCTTGACAAGATTTTATTTAATTTTAAGTACAATTATGACCATATGGACAAAAGTTGAGTGTATAAATTAAAGTGTGAGGACTGTGGTATTTGTTATGTTGGACAGTCTGGTAGAAGTTTTAAATACAGAGTGAAGGAACATAGAAGAAGTTTTATACAAAATGATGGAAAATCTTGTTTTGCAAATCATTTATCCCGGTGTTATCATTTTAGCAACTTTGACATAGATATTTTACATTGTAATGACAAAGGGCTTAAATTGGATTTTATGGAAAAATTTGAAATTGTCAATAGCCCGGATGAAATTTGCAACGATGTTTTATTTTGTTCTGACTCACCTTTGTTAAAGCTAAGCATCCCTATTACAAAGCCCTGACCTTCACCCACACCCCACTTTGTCTCCGTTTTACGTCATCGGCCTTCATATGTTCACCCAAATTGTTCTTTCCCCCTCCTACTTCCCCCTCATTCCCCTCCCCCCCACGCCTCTTCCATATACCCCCTCCTCCTACCTTGGCTCTGGTATTAATACATGTGAGAGTGTCTGTCCCATCACCTTGATAATGACATAGTATGTCGAAACCATGGTCGGTGTTGAAGTAGTACATTAAAGTGTGGATATTACTATTGTTGTGTTATATTTTATCATGGACATAAATCATAGTCCAAGAATACGAAATCACAGATGCTAAAGAAAAGTAAATATTGACAAAAACAGAAACTAAGAATGGTTAAAGAAAATCAACATTCAACAATGCAAAAACTAGGGACGCCATGAAAATGAAATGGATATAAAGGAGTGAGGGGGACTGAAACCAGAGAAAAACATGTGGTGGAATAAAGCAACGTGAAAAGGCTGCGAAAATAGCGGCAGTGATTTTACAGCAGAACTCTATGTGAGGATGACAAAAGATTCTAGCTGACCGACGATGGAGGGAGCTAAGCCTGTTCATGCACGCAGATGACAGAGACCCGGATAATGATACGTGAAATTGTGAATAATAATATGGATCAGAAAAAAACTCTTATGCCCAAGTAGTTGTCCAGATCTATAAGAAAGGACTTGAAGGCAACGTTTCAATCGTATGAAATCCTGCACTGAGTACATTTTGTCTGTTGAAGAGAAGTCTATGGTGATTAACTGATCATTTTATTAGTCAAAGGGTAAAAGTTTACAT
Organism: Ceriagrion tenellum; assembly: GCA_963169105.1. Lineage (NCBI taxonomy): Eukaryota > Metazoa > Arthropoda > Insecta > Odonata > Coenagrionidae > Ceriagrion > Ceriagrion tenellum. The sequence continues at coordinate 140,664,965 of OY720635.1, read as the reverse complement.
GTTAAACTCAAATACTTTTACAATTGTATTGTAAATTGGGCCCAATACTATTCTGATAAACCATTGATTGCTTTGGTGTTTGAGTCTCTTGACAAAAAATGTGTTTTGCTTCAAGTTAATTATATGCCGAATGAAGTTACTTTGTATGTGACTGTCATAATATTAATGTGTTCCTTTTAGGAGGAGGTAAGTTGGTTAACATTAGCACCTCGACGCATGGGAAGTCAAAAAGATAAAGAAAGGGCAAGGGGGTTACATTAGTCGGTTACATTGGGAAAGGTATTACAGGCAGTATAGGAGAGATGGCTAAATAATGGGATTTTAAAGCATTTTGTTTTATCTTTGGGATGATCGGTTGACAAGAAATATATTTTTGAGGAGGTTGATTGGATTGATTTTTTATTTTAGATTTTGGTGATTACTGAGTCAATATATCTGTCATTTTGGGCTATTTCTTCAATGCTATTAAGCTTCAAGTTAAAATCTGAGTGTAATAGAGGTAGATTTATCAGGCAATGAATCATAGATATAACTCAGTGTACCTGAAGATGGTGTAACTGTGGAAAGTAGTTGTACATTCTATAATAAAATTGTGGAAGTTACAAAGTTTGACTTACTACAATAAAAAGCAACCATAATGACGCTCTCATTTTCAACTCTGTAGAAAACAAACAGTTCTCTACTAGGAGAAATGTATATAGCCCCTTGTTCCACTACCTTGTAACCATAGATAGCCTTAATTATGTGTCTTTTCCTCCTCCTTTCACCAAAACTTTCAGGGTGCCACCTTATTTACTTGACTGCATCAGCGGTGTTACTTCATCAACGAATTTTACATTAGTATCAATAATGAGGTGAAGTACTTTGTACTTTCTGCACACTTGTATTTGAATGATGCATTTCACCATTTTACAGCATCATCAGGAGCAAAGTTTAGTTGAATATTTAATTATAGTAATGATACATTTTAGCTTTTTTGACAGTAACAGGGGGCATGTGATTTTATGTCATTCGTCACTACCCTTTCTCACCACTGTTCTATGTTTACTGCTCTCTTCCCAAATTTTACATTCAATACCACCACTATCCAAACATTGACTTCCATCTCCCCTATAGTAGATTACCTTTAAACGATCCGTAGTCTCTACTATCAGTCCATCTTACTTTGAACAGACCCAAAACAGCTCTTCTTCTATTTTGAATTCCCCATTTAATATTTTATAGCTTCTCTGCTGTCATCATTATCCTAACCTATAGAGTTTATCACTTATTTTTACTTCTGCTTATCTCTTATCCATTTTGGTCATCTCCATAATTGCAGTTCTTGTGCAATCATAATGTCTTAATGCTGCTCTCCTTAGTCCTGGTATAATATTGTTGTTTTACCATGCAAGGATTTCATGAGATGATAACTGTAGAGGCCTTGCCTCTCCAGCTGCAGGGGATGTCACCTGTCTTTTTGGGTCAATCCTTCTACTTGCCAAAACTCATTGCTCTATGATTGCCCTCTGTGATCAGGGAAAAAGACTGCATGGTGGACTTCCTATTGTCATTCAAAACAGTAATTTTATTGATGTTTAACATGACACCATCATGTGGACCTTACCTTTTGTTTGGCCTTTACTGTTATTAGTTCTATCAGGACCAGGGGCAGATACAGACTAACATTTTGGGGTGTGGGGCATAACAAGAGAGCTGAAAAAATTTTTTAAACTTTATTTCAGAAATGGGTCTCTTGTCGTTTAAAAAATCATGACCATTTTTGATAAGTACACTCATCAAAGAGCAGTTTTAATTGCTATTTTGGAGGCTTTTTCGGTCATTTTTGACAAGCTGACTTAAAAATTGGACTTTTCATTCAAACCACTTTCCATAGCCTTACCTTACCAAAGGCTTCATTCTTAATGTACATTTGCTGCCAGAGAACAGTAAAACAACCCTCATGAACACTTATGTTGAACTGTTTGTTGTTTACTTCAGATGCTTCGCACAAGCCTCTGTTCAAATTCTTCAAAATGTTAGCACGCAGTATTTTTAGAATAAAGTATATGCAGAAATAACGCAAATGGGAAAATGCACAGTCATAAAGCAAAAGAGACAGGAAAATACACAAATTTCAGATGGTTGCATTACAAATATCTATTGAACGTTCATTAAACATTCAAAAACAAACTATAACCACGTTGAACATTCTGAACCTTTTCTGAATATCCAGCCAATATTATATGCTGTATGGGTGGCCCAGTACTCCACAAAGCTTGAGTGAAAAATAAGAGTTTGGTGCATCCCAAAAAGTTTTGTATCTGATACTTTTTATAGAAAAGTGAATGACTGTTTAGAGCAAATAATAATTGATGATTTCGAGAGGATGGCGTAAATGTTCTTTCTGGTGCTCCTCGGTGCATGAAAGGTCACAGGTCTAACGCATCATCTAATTTGAACCCGGGTGTTCAGTTGAAACGCCGAGAGCTCTTTACTCCAATCCGAGGCTTCCGGATCTGAGGGTCCGAGACGAGGCAAATCCAAGACTCCAATCTGAGGCTTTTTAGGTGGCATTTTTCATCAAATTAAGAACTATTTTGCTATGCTCTAGTAATGTCATTTTAACATGCTCAAATCTTGGGTATAGGACCTCAGAGGGGTCTGGTCGGGATGGGATAACCCCCAGTGCAGTTGGAGGAATGGGGGGTACTCCCAGGTAAAAAATCTTTTGGAATTCTAAACAAAATTGTGAGTTTTTAGACTGTCTTAGTATTATTTTAACTGCAAAACTATAGCAGATATTTACAAATTAGTGTTTTAAGCTTACCAAAAATACAAAAGAGTTATTATAACAATGTCCTTAGGCTTAATCAAATTTATCACTATTGAATAAAATAAATTTTGCAAATCTCTAATTGGAGGAAATATTTACTAAAAGGTAAAGTATTTCAGACAAGTTTCCCTGAAAAGGTTGATTATTTAAAAAGTAATCCAATCATTAGTTCTAAATACTACTTAGCAATAACAAAATTTGCTTGAAAAGCGATCTTAGAACATTTATTTTTTTAAAGTATTCTACTGGTACAAGGTAGGTTTAGTTGAAAATCAGAGAAACTCCTCCCAATTTTCTACACTGTCAGGGTCCTATCTCTATCTAGTATTTCCTTTTTCGCCTCAGAATATGACCTATTCTATTTCATACCATACACAAAACCTATTCTCTTTCATCCCCTTCCTCGATTACACAACTTCCTTCTTTCTATCATAATCTTGAGTACCCATTTGCCCTTACGACTTCTTACAGCCACCTACCCTCTTATTTTTAAGGTTAGTTGGTCATACGGCTACTCCATGAATTCATTCCACATATCTTGAATCTCTTTTTGCTTGATTGGGTTCCTACCTTTTCTGTCCTTTCTTTCTTTGGTAGGCACTGTTTGCCCTATCTTACCCCACAATAGCAATTTTATTTTGGGTATATTACACCAATTTCCTCTTCTTTCTGCAGCCTTTCCATTTCCTTGCACAAAAGTCTAATATTATCATTGTTTTAAATGAATAGGGCAACACGTTTTGTACAAGAGAGCAGTGAATCATTTGTTTTGAAATAGAATCTTTGGAGGTATTACGACTGACGGTGCCAATATTTTAGTCGTCTTGCACAAGGTTGTGTCATTTGGTCACAACCAGCTACATCTCCAAAAGTAATCTTGTCTGAAAAAAGTGAAACTCAACATTTAAAAAATTTCAAGAATCCGAGAAAGTCAAATGGTGAACCGTAGACCTCTTGACATGAAGTTCCCCATTCCATAAATAATGTAGATACTGAGTTGCGTCATGTATTTTTTTCTTGTGCCATGTGCTGATGACATTCAGTGTTCTCATGTTAGTAAACAAAAGTGATAAATAATCCGTGAGTGCTCTCAAATAAATAATTGTTTATACTGCATTGCTTTTAACTGTTTAAGAAACGTTTAATTGCCATTACTCTATGAATAATTTACGTATTTTTGTTACACGAAATAATCATCTAAGGTTTTGTGGATGTCGTAACCCCCCCCTCCCGTTCCACCCACTCTCTTTAGGGAGATCATGACCGTCATGACCTCCCTCCCCCCATCCCTCGCCGCAAGCCCTTCTACCTTGTCTAGGTTGGAGTTCAAGGTCCTCCTCAAATCCGAAAAAAATATATATGCCATAGATCGCACGCGCTACTTTGAGATCATAATTCGAGGCTCAAGATCGTGAACGAATGTACAGTAGTCCAAGAGGAGAAGTTCCTAGTGCAGTGATCATCACCTCCTGCGAGCCGCAAGTACTCATGGGGTTGAAATTTAACATAAATTCAACAGAAAAGCCATTTCGTAACATTGGTTGAGTGCATATTGTGTAGGAGAGACAAGATTATTAGCGAAAATTAACTAATTTGTAAATCTTATAGCCGAAGCAATCAGATTGATTGCAGAAAAGCCATTATATAATCGCGACTCTTCGCAATATCGGTATCTCGTTAAATACAGGAAAAAAAATAAAGTTACTAATATTAGGGAAAAGTAGGTGAGTTGATACCCTCTCGTAATTAATGGAGTGACAAATTGACGGGTGACATACACCTTAGTTTACCCATAATTCGCTTTTTCGTATCGGTTCTTTTTCATTTTCCGCGTTTCTGAGTAACGAAATTTCCCTTGACTGGATCCCGCTGTATTATGAAATAAGCCTTCGTTGTACTGATGCAAACCATCGGCCACTTGTAGAAAGCTATTTTATGGCGTAGTTTTCGAAGTAAAAGCCACCTGTAGCAACCCTTTAATTACCAAAACGTTTAATATAAAAAAATTGTTGGGCTTAAGCCACTTTTCTCTATAAGAGATAATAATGTTTTTGTCCCAAAAAAGGAGTCTGAGAGATTTACCATACTGGAAATATATGCGACCACTCTACTTGACCATTGTTGTGGAGAAGACTGGTGTTGAACCGCGCTGATATTGAGCGCGCCACCACATGGGCTATTGACGAAACATTCAGTCAGGTAGGATTCATTCATTCGAGGATGAAGGTTCGATTGGAGGCTATCCTATCATATCTGTAGGAAAATTATCTCTCAGAAGTTTGATACAGCTATTTTTGTTCTAATTATTTTTGTTTCCTCGCTGCTCTTCGAAAATATACCAAGAACGATATTTTATTTACGATATCACGTTGGCACATATCTTTATTAATTTTCCTCGTCTTCTCTTTCCTCCTGTGAGGTTAATGTTCTGACCTTGGCCCAATGCACTGGATAGGATGACTTTGTGACCAATTTGTGATTTGAACATGGGAGAAATATCCTTGATGATTTTCGGGAATTCTTCAGCGTTGGTGCACTCTTTAAGTTCGGAGAAGAGCGTTTCAGCTCGCTTCTTAAGGTCAGAACTGCAGTTGTGCGCTGGAACACTCCTCTCTGCCTACGTGGAAGCATTCCCGAAAAAACATTAAGGTTCAAGACCATTCCGCGGCATTTTTTCTCCAACGTAGGAGAAATATCATCTGAACCTTGTGGCCTAACCTTCATGTCTCTTTCCCGATTTTCAGGGAGTCCTAGTTGGAGAAGTAAAAACTGACATTTGTTATCCACCGTGTCCAGCGGAACGTTCTGGAGGAGAAACCAACATTTCAGCATGCCTTTGATGAATCTGTTAAGGAGGCAAGGTAGCGTAATATTTTAAGAGGTGCGTCAATTAGGAGACCACTCGTTTTGTAGCTCTACCTTGAGTCCTCATTATGGTCGTGTAACGTAAGTTGGAGACGATGCACTGTTTCTTACAAGAAGCATGGTACCATACGTAGCAATAAATATGCCTCTTTTTAGAATATTCTGAATTCCTATAGAATAGAATATTCGGCAAAATTAATATTTTCCACAGAAAAAATTAATTAATGACTTTGTAAGCTGCAACATTTGTCGGCAATATTTATGGGGGTGATGTGAAATTTACCTCGTTTTACTGAAAAAAGGAGTACCTCGAAGTGACGCCTAAAAAATCAAGTCTAAGTTTGCCATAATAGCTCGATAATCCTTTGTATGCCGATTTTCTGGGAGTCCCAGTTCTTCTTGTTCTAGTCTATTTTCTTCGATCTTAGGCCTAATATCATGAAACTAATGCTTCCTCATCTGGATTTTTTGTAATTTTTCCAATTATTATCGTCCAAGATAACTTCTACCACTGTTTGTAAACTTCATTTCATTCGTCCTCATAATTGCTCACCAGTGGCTTACTACTTATCTACATTAAAATTTATTTCCAACTGGCTCCAGCAATACATGGTCATGTTTTAGGTAATCAGAACCTGATTACAGAGATCGTTGCATGAATCTGTTTAAAACTATGTATTGGTTTAATTATTATGATCCGCCCCGGCTGGTGGGGCCTAAATTAGTTTCTCACATTCCTACCACGCATGAAGTTTCTTTCTTCGTGAGTAATGAAAACTACAGTCAAAGCTAACCGATGAAGGCATGATTAAAAAAATATCCTGGTTCACCTATCTCCGGACTCGGCGGTGTATTACGGAATCATATATTTTCTCGACCCTTTTAAAATGTCCGTGTCTTCACAGTTCTCTTCTTGCCCGTTACTTCCCTCCACTCTCACCTGACCCAAATGTTGAATCATTCCTCTTCCTTAGTTGTCTTCTTTTCCTAAAATCTAAAGTACACCTTGTCAGCTCTATAAAAGCGCTAGGGAGTAGAGGCACTGTATCACCATATTACCATCCCAAAGAGGGCCTTAAGAGGACAGGGGCCTAAATTTTATACAAAGATACTGAACTTAGTTTTAAGTAGATCTCTTTAAAATTTCTAGGGAGCTACTTCGAACTCCCCCACTTTGCAGACACGAGTTGGTCTGCGTTATTCGACTTGCTAAAGTGGTGAATGCCCTGCGGGATCGAGAAATTCTACTACCCCCTCTGCCAAATGGCAGTCCCGAGACCTCCACCCCACCACACTATTCACGTGCTAAGTGCCTCATCGTGTTTGGCTGCTTAGCAAATCAGACGATTCAATGTACTGCCGTCATATTCAAGGGATATCCTATTGATCAGTGACTATATTTCGCTTCCACTTCCGTAATCATAAAATGCAGAAAACTGTATACCTTACACGTATTTTTTCTTGAATGTTCTCTCAACGATGCATTTGTGATTCAGAAGAATGTTATACTTTCGTAGCACGCTAATTCAAGTTTAATTGGTTACCTTTGTAAGCACTGGAAAAAGGACTCAGATTTACTTTGTCACTTGATGAGGTAAGATAACTTTTCGAAGAAGATTCTTTAGAAGGTTCGCGCCGTCGTATTCGAACCTTGTAATTTCACGAAACTTTCTTAAGCGTTGAAATAGTTTATAGAAGCCTTCCTCATAAAAAAATTAAATATTCACTTCAAGGGTGCATGTGAAACAAATATTTGCATTTCAATACTCTTGAAGAACGCGTAAATAATGTCTAATACCAAGTGAGATTAAGAAAAAGTCATGGAAACCTACTCTTGTCCACGGCCATGGTGGAAATCGTGGTGGAAGATTGCGTGGAACCTTAGGGCTCCCTAGAACACAGTTTGAATACTGCTGGACAAGAGCTTTAGCCTAATGCCTCTCGATGAATTAAGCTAACGGTGATATACTCGTAATCGGGTATTGGGAATATATTTAAGTATTCTTTTTATTTCTGATCTGAGGGCCATTACCTCGTATACTTCTTCCGCGTTGGAAGGAATAGGGAAGACTGTTAAGGGCAAATACAGGCGAGTTTCGGAAAGGATGTCTGCACCACAAAGCATGTGGAACGGCCACTTTGGTATTTCCCCTTCGATCATCACCTTCAAACCAGCCGTTTGAACATGTTGCTCCTCATATAAGCTTTACTCGCTTCATGTTTCTGATATTGCCTAGTCCCGTTTGTCCTTATGCCTGCTGGCGAGTACCAATCACCTATTTTTCCGGGTTGTAAGCAGAAAAAAACACAATAAGTATTAGTGGATATTTTAAGAATGCTCTTCTTTTGTTGAGCTCATCGGTGTTACTGGTGCATCGCCTTGGGACGGGAATCATTTTCCTTTGATGGGCCGTGCTTGGAAAAGATTAAAAAGTATTTTTGAGAAACTTAATATCACGTAAATGCTACCGGAAACTAGCGAGGAATTCGGATGAATTTTTATTAAAGTCCGCCTTTTAAATTAAAGCCAATTTGACGAAAATCTATCATATAGTTGATCTAGTCTTCTGCCATTGTTCAGTAATCATAAACCTCATATTACAATTGCCTCGCGCTTGCTTTCCACCATTTTTGCACAGCCGATTGAGTTGTAGATAGTCAGCATTTTGTCGTTTGACTTTACGATAAAGCCCCAATCGTGTCTAAGAAAATGGATTACATTCAAGGTATCAACAAATTTGTTTAGGCGTTTTTCTTCCGAATCGAATCTAATGAACGCTCGTTTGCAAATATTTGCACCGCTGATAAATTGTATCCAGACTGTAAGACCAAACATTCCTGGAAGTCAACTACCGCTGAATCGTCTGTATCACATAAAATTACATAATACTTCTTGCATTAGTACAATATCTGAAAAGAGTGACGCTTGTGTCAAGACAAACATATGTAAGCTATGCTGTTTATTTTGTTATCACATGTTGAGCCTGCCTGTAGATTTTTGAGTCTTTTTATTTCAATTTCAATTACTGAAAACTCAGGACTTCCTCATTTGCCTTAACTACCTATAAAAAGAATTAACTATAGAAGTGAAACCGAGAGAGATTGTATCGTGCCACAATTATTATGTAGCTCTTATCCTATAAAAATGCTGATACATAACGATATATCTTTTTCAAAAGCGAGATAACTCACAGCGAAGGCAAAATGGACGTTTGTGTTATAAAATATAAATTGGCCCAAGGTGCTGAATTCGGGGTAGTTAAGATATAATAAAAGAGCCAATAAAGAGGATGCTAGGATTGGTTATTCTACACATAATGGTGATTGTAATGGTAGTATCATCCATGAGATATACTATATATCTTACCGGGAAATAGTCGAGTAGTGTAAAAGTACCCCTAACCCTTAATAACTTGGTGCGAGACAAAATTTCAGCTGGTTCATTAGGCTATGGAGAACTACTGAGCCCTCCCTGTGAAATGATGTGTCCACCCTCAGCCAGGCGTTTAGGCGAATGATAAGGCGGCAAATTTTTTTTTCAGCGATACGACCTCCTCAAGACCGCATTCAGCACTCCAGGAAATTGGGTTGTCCAGGACAGAGCTTGGATTACGCCGATTACTTGGGGCATTTGATTTCTACCGTAGTTTCTTCCCACATGATTCTGAACTTCAAGCTTCATTGTACAATGCTATCACAAGTCCGCTCCTTAAAGGTTCTGCACCGGTACCCTGGAGTCCAAACTCAAGAATCTTTCTAATACTGAAAGAATGGTCTATCGCGACACTCTTCGTCCACCCTCCTGTCGGAGCATCTCTTGGATTGTTCACCGCTCTTTCCTAATAATCTCTCAACAGCGGCCTCGTCGATTATTCTTGGTGACCACTCCCTTCATTTCCAAGAAGTTTTCACCTCAATAAATCTCTTGAGTTGCTTCCTATCCGTAAGCATTTTTCTTGCGAGCTTTGATAACCCTATCACTCTCTCACTACCGTGTGGTGAATACTGTAGGCTAAAGAAACATACTTCTTCAGTCCTCTTCATTTCACGCCATGTTCTAAGAATTTGGTCTGAACAGGCACTAATCGAAGCCCTACGCTTAGCGCAAGTGCTGCTTGTGACACGGTATGCGAAGCGCGTTCGGTGTGAACGCACCCTGAATTTCCCAAGCAAGCTAAGCGTAGCGTGTAGCCTCCGAGTCTCTAGAGGCTCCCACCTTAATCCCTCTAAAAGTTGTGAAACACTACCTGTTTGCTCGTTGCAGTTTTTAACGAAGCGTGCAGCTTCCCTTTGTATTTTAGTATTTTTTTGGAAAAATCTTTATGACCAGGATCCAAATGCTCGCGGCTTATTCGATGTGTGACCTAACCAGAGCGAAGTATCATCTCTCTTTTACTTTTTCATCTGCGGACCTTCCTATTATACGCTTAACAAAACATAGTTTCTTTAAAACTGTGCCGCATATGTTTTGTATATTTGTAGCAGATAAGTAAATAAGAGGATATAAGCTTTATTCTTCTTCGGTATAGGTGAGATGTTATTCTTTTCCTTCGTAAATCTGAGCTTGCCGTAAGCAACTGCTTTTCCCTTTTGAGGAGAAATTGGGGTGGAATCTCTATTGTTGTTTTTTCTAAAAGTACCTGCGTAGGTCAGTTCTCTTTTTGGCAAATCCTCAAGTAATTTCGTTAATTGAAACCAGTTTTCTGTTGTTTCTATGTTATCTCCTTTGAAAATGGATACATAGCGTTTCACACCCATCTGAGAAGGTTTTTTTTACAGATTTCGTTAGGTTGGAGTTTGACTGGTTCCTGCGGAATCTCTGCCACTGTAAATGTGCGCATCATAAGGATGATTTTTTCGACCATCTACGAAATACATCACTCGGGAACTCGCAAGAATCGGTCGGTGAATTTCGACCGCGTGGGGGGAATGGAGGCTTGTCACTGGTGACGCATGAGGCTTTGTTTAGGTGTTACGGGTGTTCTTTTTGGGGTGCTATTTATTATTGTTTGTGACGGTTCATATCCGGTGTGGATATAATACACGTGCATTGGCGTATTCTGAATAAAATTGTGATTTGATTGTGGAACTAAAACAGAGACAATTCAGTTCATTTCCATTTGAGTATAGAAACCAGCCATTATTCAGAGCGGTCGTCCGTGCCCCCCGCTAATGAAATTTACGTGTAAAGTCGCAGAAAAGACTAAGTCATGTAACAGGCACTTCACTGTTGCTAGCTATGAATTTTTCAGATGGCTGTGCGGGAGTGAAAATTTAATCCTACTATCCTACTATCTTATAAATCCTACTAATATTATAAATGTGAAAGTTTGTATGTTTGGCTGTTTGTTACTCAATCACGCAAAAACTATTGGACCGATTGAGCTGAAATTTAGCACGTTGATAGAAAATATATCTGTGGGTAATATAGGTTACATTAAAAAGCCCTCAGGGTCCCCTAAGGCCCCCTAAAGGCCCTTCTGGTGGTTCATGCTAATCATTGGGTTCGGTGCAATGGTTTTATTTTTTGCTTTTAAAAAATACTTTTACTCAAGATAGAGGGCTGGAATTTTTTTTATCGGATGGCTGAATAAATGAAAATTCTAATTATTTCAATCAATTTTCTATTACGTTTCGTATTCGTGTGAAAGTCATGTTTTTAGCTGAAAAATCGCAAATTTTCTCTGAAATCAATAATATCATATTTCCTTGGCAACCAAAGATTTGATCTTCAAAAGATATACGCCACAAGCATGTAAACAACATGTTTTCCTGCAGGACCATGATATCACGTTGAAAGTAAATCTGTATGAGAAGGGCCCAGAGTCCTAAGGGCCCCATGATGGATTGCTTACGTGGGTAATCGCTAAATTCAATGCATATTTACAATAAGTATACATTCAACGCTCCTGAGGGAAAGCCGTAAATATAAGGTTTGAGTTTATTTTCTAATGAGCTGATACCGATGCTCTAATGATGACCAGTGTTTATAAGCATTACACGAAAAAGTAAATAAAAAATCCTACGCAAAAGTACCAAAAAAGGATACATTTATCAAGAAAAATGGGAAACCTTCTCGTGGTGTTTCTCGGGTTACACTAACAATAAGAGCCGTACAAATCTCATCCTAACCCAACCACGGAAGGGTACCCAGGTATAAATCTGGTTCAAATATTGACCCGTCTGTTTTGAAAATTCAATGTTTTAAAATGGCGGAAACTATAATAACGTCACTACATTCATCTTACCCGAAAGAAGAACAGGGCATTCTGCTCAATGAACGCTATCCATGCATGAAAATCGACAATTGCCCTAAGAATCAATATATATTTTTGATTTAAGAAACGAGACCAATGATCATGGCTATCCTTTACGCCTAAGACGCAGTCCAGGTAATGGAGGATTAATTGGTCAAATAAACATGCATGCTGCTGCAAATGATTCGTTTGACATTTTCAACCGCTGGATTGTACCCCTTCTCTCCAATCCTGTTTGAAGATACTCAACGCCCATATCAAAAATGAATATTGCAACTGAAATAAGTCATTGAATACAAATACATGTATGTACATAAGGGAAGCGATTAAGTTCATTTATTCAGAAGACGAATCAAAGAAGACCGCTCAGTATTCTTCAGGTTTTGTGGCATTCGTAAATAATTAATTCAGTGTTTTTCACACCCGTTGAGTTTCAACGGGTACCTTTCGCTAGTAATATTATAATGTGAAAGTGTATGTTTGGATGTTTGTTACTCAATCTAGCAAAAACTACTGAACCAATTGAGCTGAAATTTGGCACGTTGATAGAAAATATATCTTTGGATAATATAGGCTATATTAAAAATCCCTCAGGGCCCCCCAAGGTCCCCCAAGTCCCCTTTGGTGGTCCATGCTAATCATTGGGTTCGGTGTAGTGTTTTTAATTTTTGCTTTTTAAAAGTACTTTCACTCAAGATAGAGGGCTGGAATTTTTTTATCGGATGGCTCAATAGATGAAAATTCTAATTCTTCCAATTGATTTTTTATTACGTTTTGTATTCCAGTGAAAGTCATGTTTTTAGCTGAAAAACCTCACATTTTCTCTGAAATCAACAATATCATATTTCCTTGGCAACCAGAGATTTAGATGCCTCTACCATTTGATATTATGTTTTCCTGCAGGCCCATGATAGCACGTAGAAAGAAAATCTTAAGAGAAGGGCCCGCAGTCCCAAGGGCCCCATGATAGATTACTCCGAGGGATAATCGATAAATTCTATGTATATTTACAAGTATACTCTTCAATGTCTATTCTCAAAGTACCTCTCATAGGGGCACTGAATGTATATGGAAGATCATCACGTAGTAAACGATACAAATAAAGTAATTAAATAGACTATACACGCGATAAAATGTGCAAGAATACCTACGCGCAGCGAATAGTAATAAAGGACATCCGCGCATGAAAATCGGCAATTGCTCTAAGAATCACCATAGATTTTTGATTCAGTAACAAAAACCAATGATTAGGTATGGCTACTCTTTACGCCGAAGGCGCCGTCCTGGTGACGTGGGTTTCATGGGCCAAATAAACATGGCTGCTGCAGCAAATACTCCTTTTGACGTTGTCAACCGCTGGATTGTACCCTACTCTCCGATCCTGATAAAAATACTCCACGCACATATGAACGTGAATAACGCAACTTAATTAGGTCATTGAATGCCATTATATGTATGTACACAAGGGAAGCGATCAAGCCGTCATTCACTCAGAAGATGGCTCAAGAGAACCGGGGAACGAGGTGACAATCTGGGCAAATGAACCTGGGTGCTATTTAAGTAGTAATGAGTCTGCATGGCCCATTTTTTGGTTTCCCGTGCATGAAAGAGGACCAGCAGTCACTCATCTCTGCGTGCACCTGAAAAACGGTCAGCGTGTCTACTACAACGAACACAACGTACAAGATATGTTACGAACTCCTCAAATGACCACGCTGACTGTATTCTTCAGGGTTTGTGGTTTTCTTATAAAATAAGTTCAATTTTTTTCACGCCCGTTGAATTTCAACGGGTACCTTCCGCTAGTAAAATTATAAATTCTGAAGATTCCAGCTATATCGAGTGGAATTTATGCATGATGCAGAAATAAATATTTTGCAATTACCCACAGAAGTAAATTTTACCTCGAACTAGGTTTCGATGATGATGTGAAAAAATCGACACCTAGGCCGCAGTAAAGTTTATTTTTGTGGATAATTCCAAAAATTTTCATTTCTATACTATCAAAATTATTTTTCTGGCCTTGTCTTTTAATTTCAAAATCCTCTAACTTACATCTTTTTGGAATTTCAGTCCAAGAAAAGAAATATCAGAAATTAGTTTTCATAGTGTAATGGATCTTTTTAATTTCGAAAAATAGAGTTGGCTAAGGTTTCAACAGCTCGCTAATTCTCAATAATACTTCGAAAAATCATATAGTAAAGAATGATCGGGTATTTTCAAGATTTTTAATAGATGGAACGCGCTTTATAGCAAATTGAGTACTTCCTTTTCGTGACCACAACGAAAAGAATGAATCGTTGAACAAAATAAAATGGCACAGAAACTTGATATCTCTTAAAGAGGTGGAATTCAGTGTTAAATTAGCGATTAGAATTATTTGTTTAACGTAGACATGAATGTAGACATTCGTCTCATTCTAACAAGAAAACATTCGCCATTCAAGAGTGTTTTGAAAAGTCGTTTCTCCCGCTAGGTGGTTACTACACCTCGGCCAGCTAACATTGCAGAGTAAAATATCGGATTCCTATCATCCATTTTTTCAGTATGCATGGAAATATTGTCATTGAGTGGAAAGTAGATGCCAGATGTGCGGCTTATGGCTTCATGAAGTTTAACAAAAGATATTTCTATACGTATTTCTCTTGAAATTTTTTCCCACTTTTTGAGCTAACGGATGTTATTCACAACGTTATAAAGTGGTTATTTTATGATTTACATTGTTTTATTTTAAGAATATTATACAAGACTTTGAAAACCAGCTGAAAATAAGCAGAAAATATTTTGTTCTTTCTACTGATTGCAGACAAAAACTAGCCACAAAGAATCACTGAAGATAGAAAATTGTAGTAAGCCCAAGATTTCTGGTTTTATGCCAGTTTGGGAAAAACCATTGAGGTAGATGGAGAGGTCACATGCTATGCTGGCCGATGCTAAAAGCTGACGCTATTCCGCCATCTTCATTAACCCTCATTTTCCTATGGCGCTTGCAGAAGAGCGCAGTAATTTACACAATTCGACAATTTTTTCCATCGATTACTTACCAGAAATCAGCTTGCATTTACTTCTTTAAAGTGCAATCTTCTTACCAATATTGTTTATTTATTTAAATAAATCTTTATCCGCATTCCCGATGAAAAAGTTTGTAAAATCGAGTAGAATTACTAGACCTAGGTAGCCAATACATGATTCTAGAGTTACATACATACATACCAATCACGCCGTTCCCTTCTGGGGTAGGCGCAGTCACAAAGTTTCTCTCATAAATACATATTTCTACGCCTAACTTTGCTCCAATAATTTCCTCCATACTGACCTATCCTTGCATACCTCTTTTGCCTCATTTACCACCATACACTGCTTCATACATGCCCTCCTGTTTTAAGACTCCTAATATTCATCCTATGAATTTCCTCTACCACATTCAACCACAACTTTCTCGGCCTACCTCTACCTCTCGCACCATTCATTTCACTCTGATATATCTGTTTCGTTATTCGACTCTCATCCATTCTCTCCACATGGCCAAACCATCGAAGCACACTTCTTTCATATATGTTCATTACTGGAGCATCTAACCCACATTCATTTATTACCCACTCATTCCTGACCCTATCCGTCCTACTTTTGCCGCAAACACTCCTCAGATAACTCATTCCCACGGCGTTTAGTCGATTCTTATGCCTATTCTGACATACTCATGTTCCTGCCTTAAATTTCAAACGGATGCTTGCTATGCATCCGCTATTTCGTCCATTCCGTCGTGCTATCCATAGAATAGTGAGGAGAGAGCAGGGTCAAACAATATGTTTATTATTTCGGTTGTCAGGCTTCAGTTTCATGACGCAGTGACCTCTCCATATACCTTTATGGAAAAGAACTGTCTCTATGGTGGAAGCCCCCCTCTATTTCCTGAAAATGTACTTTCGATGAAATTAAAAAGTTCCTACTCCAGAAACAAATAAAGAAATATTTACTTGTTTATTATCGATAACCTGTTGGATTACTTAAATGAACAATCCTCACCATTGGAGAAAATACAGTTTGTGCAACTTTGAAATCTAACAAAATTTGAAGCTTTTCTGAAGCATTAAATTTTCCTGTGAAACAGTTATGTGATGCCCAGAAGGTTCTAAAAAGGCTTTGATTTGTGTTTTCGGAGGAGCAATGACCTTTTCCTGCTTCGGCCGGCCCATCCTCTGTATCCACCACAACTTGGCTCAAACATTTAGTTTCGCCACTGACTCGGAGATATTCACTTACCAGACTCTCAAAACTAAAAAAAACAGCAGAAGAAATCAAATTAGACAGAAGCTACTGGAAGCTGGGCTTGTTTCCCCTCTTGATAAAAATGAGTATAATGTATTTTCTTTTTATAAAGTTTTACTTGCAAGGAGATGACGTAAAAATATCTTTTCTTGAATATTTTTATGCGTATTTAATTATTCAAACTAGTGTAGTAATTAGGATGCGGGTTTTTGAAGCAACTAAAGGCTTTTTAAATTTTAGCATTAGTGGCAGAATAGTATCGTTGATTTCACTAAAATTGTGGTCCATTGCTTACCTAATTCCTTGACGTCTCCACGTAAGTACTATAGAATTTTGTTTTCCTCTCTGACGCCCTGTCAATGCCTAATTTATTGCCGTATCAAAATTTAGTTTCATAATTAAATGTTTAGTAAATATCGCCGAGGGAGTTTTGAATCTCATTTGAAGATATTGCCGCTGCTGACGGAGTTCGCCGCGCCACCGCAGGAAATCTCATTTCGTTGAGCGCTAGCGTTACTTACGGAGGTAACCTGTACTAACAGCGCCAAGAAAATAGTCTTCATCAATGGAGAGCGAGGTTGTTGTCCGCGTGAGCTGTGATGCCCGGCTGATTCAAAACCTTATAATGCCTCGTATGTCCTACTAGCATTATATCTTGGTGGAAGGGTAAGAAAACCAGTATTCTAAATGTTCAGATAATCGAGTTTTCTGACGAATTGAATTTAGTCCGCATCAGTAATCGAGAAATTGATCTGGGGTAACGGCTCATGAATGGTACCTAATTCTTTTAATTTGGAAAGATTCTTCTGGAAATGCTGTCAAAAGCATAACTTGCTTCTTACAAAATCATCTACACCGAAGAAATACCGTGCAAGTCACCACTAGGTTGTGTGGTACAGGGTGATTCCACACCAAGCATGCAGCACTCATCCCAGATCAAATCAAAACCGCAAACTTTCCTACGGTCGCTAAGCGCAGGCCAAAAGCATTCAGGATAAAAATGCGCGGTCAGATCGGAAACTAGGTGAGTGCTACGAAGACGAACATACGGCCATGCAGTACACTTGTCATGATACAATTAATTATTTGTATTATTAATGCGACTGATAAAAACTCCTAAAAGGTACTAAGCCATGCGGAAAACTTAACCATTCCGTAAATTTGATGCGGAGTGAGTTGTTAATAATAAAGGTAAGATATTTAGCACATGTACAAAACCTACTTTACCTAGTGAGGGTCAAAGTTTCATAGAACTGATCTATTGCAACTATTATGTTCTCTTAGTGTACGTGGAAAGAATAACATTTGAAATATATATGTTCTGCCGGGAGGAAATTATGATGTTACATTCGTCTTGATGTCACTGTATGATGATTAAACAGCGAAAAGATATCCCTAATTATCCAGCGGGGTGCAGAGCGATGCTCCATTAGGCATTACGTTGACAGTTCACATTCCCCAGACGTTCATAATATCCGTATCTAGCTACTGCTCTAGAGCGTGGTGAATTTTTGAATGCTTGGAAACCTCAGCCGTAGAAGTTTATTCGGCGTGGTGAAGGAAACTGTCCCGCTGACCCTGAATACACGTGATTTCACGCGCCGATGGGCCTATAGGGCGGCGAGCCGTTTCCGCACCTGCCAGGACCACATCCGGGTTGACGAACGAACGCGCCACCGGAGAACTAATGAATAATCCTAGGGGTAAAGGCGGGCGGTCTTTATGCAGCCATTTCTACGTACCGTTTTCTTTCTCTACGTTGACTGAAGGGAGTACTTTTCCTTTCCTACGCATAAAATTAGTTTTCAAGTCGATGATTGGGGAGCGGCGACGATTTGGATCTCACTTCCCTATACTGAGAGAATCCTTCTTTATGTAGTCACCTGTCATGCCTTTATAAGGCAGATGAATATGAATATGATAACTTTGGGCATTTTTAAAAAGAGCAGCTGATGGGGTAGAATGAGGCATAAAGGTTCATTCACGATCCGGCGCATTAAAGATATTTTTCAACGAGCTATAATTTAAGGTAGCTAGAGTAAGATTTTTCCCTGGCCATATTCAAGTTTTATTTTTAAATTTAAGCAGTATTAAGAAGCATGGAGTAATTATTGCGACAATGATGATGAAAAAACTTTGTTCTAGCTTACTGGAACTGTCGGTAATAAACTAAAGATATGAAATTTGAAATGGGATCATGTTCTTCACCCCGTGCGCTGAAAACTTCCAAATCGAGAATTTTTGTGCGTTTATCAAAAAGTATTGATTAATTTTTAGAGGTAGCTTAAGAAACTTACAAAATACAAGGCGTAAAATTCTGGAGAGTTCGATGGATTTTTAATTGCTCATTTTTAAAATTAAGTCTCGCTTAAGTGCAATCCCATACCATATAAAATGGCTGGTGTTTTTTTGACAAATATCTTCAAATTTCTTTATACGTCGCTGGAATTTGTTATCGTATGGAATATGAGACCTTTTCTCCTCGCAATGAGGTGGAATTCATCGTTTTTATGTAAAAAGATACCTTCATTCAAACTACACTAGTGTGAAATTCAATATGATTGGCTTAGTTATAAAGAAAAATATCTCACATTTATAAGTGGCACCAAAATATTGAAATCAGTTGCGTAACACCGCTAATTTTCGAGAAACTTGCCAAAATATGGAATCTATTATCCGTTTAATACGACGCAGCTGTACTTTCACTTGGGAAATTATTAAAAAATTACGGACTTTATAACGTTTATATCGGGTAAGAAATTGTGCGCTGAGAAGCTCGCATGTTTTCTCAATATCTAAAATAATGAATTCATATCTCGCGGCAAAATGTTTTACGAAATCGCATGAATACCCGCGGTAGAGAGAACACTTTCAGCGTACGTTTAATGTGTCGAAAGTGTAGATTTATAGTTGATTACTGAGATATTTAGTCGTGTAAAATAATGGATTTGCGCTGGTAATAATACTCTATTGATTTAGTGAGTTTTACTGCTTCTTGCTTTACAAAATAGGGTTCGGGAATGAAGGGCTCGGGTAGGGGTGATGGCTAGAGTACTGACTAACCATACGGGCGGCCAGGGTTCAAATCCCTGCAGAGGTGGATGTTTTTCAGAGGAGACCCGATCTCTACTTGAGTGTCTTGTGGAGGTTACTTCAAGTACACTTCTCTGTAGGATGAGACGTTAAACCATGTTCTCCTTGGCACCTTTCGTTAAGAGCAGGCTAATGCCGACGCCGGGTTTCTATCCACCCTTCTTCCCTTACTATCCCCTATGGCGCAAATGACCTTATCAGTCGGTCGCCTCCCCAAAAATCCGATCCAATCGGGAATGGACACTGACTCTGGCGTTACTCGGTGGAACTCCTTCATTTGAGTGAAAAGTGATTGAAAAAAAGTACTCGGTTCTTGGTTATGATTCAACACTTTTATTTAAAACAGTACGACCAAGGTTTCGGCTTATCCTGACGGTGACATAATATGCCGAAACCTAGGTCGTGTTGCTTTGAATCAAGTGTGGAATCATTACCAAATATTTGTTTTTCGGTCGTTCGGAAATGGTAACCGTAAAGTCCGTTTTGCATCGGGCACGTACTTGCAAATTTTGACGTATGTGCGAACGTACACTCTAAATTTCGTCGTGTAAAGCTGGGAATGGCAAGAACTCATGGGCAAATGCACGAACGCGAGATGGCGAAATATTCGATGCTTGATCTATTTGATTGTTCGATTGAGAAAAACATGCAGTTGAAAATTGCGCAATTTCGTGCCTCGTGTAAAACGGGCTTCATTACTCAAGAAAATAACTTGCTCTCACTACCTATATTCGCAATTTTTGAAAAATCTAAATATTATACTTTCAATTTCGGAGGAAATGGTTATTGCGATAGTTTTAATTCTAGTTACCGGTCCCGAGGGCCACGGTTGAAACAACTCAGTGGCGGATATTGCAGTGAAGAATCAATAGGAAGTGCACAAAAGTGCTGCTATATGGAGAGCACCTCACGTGAGCTACTAACAATGAGTGTTGTGGAGTTTGCGTGTTGTAAGTCGGACACTGGCGTGAGAGTAATCTCCGTAAACCACTTACTGGTGTGTGTTCGACTAGAATTCCTCTTGAGCGAGGTTTTTGCTCCTCGTCAGAAAAATACTTGCCGGTGGAGAGAGAGCGAATACCATTTCGGTTTGTGTGGTTACATTTTTCTTATCAGTTGAGTGAATCACTGGCGTGGGTCAATCCCCAGTAAATCCTTCAACAATCTAACTTATTTACCCTTGTGGACTTGTGGTGAAAGGCATTTCCTTTTTTGTTGTAATTTTGAGGGATATTGCGCGTGTATGTACCCTTAACGGAGTCAGCAAGCGGATTTAACAAGCCCGTGAGTCTCTTGGTGTACTGGAGCGTGCGTGTTGTAAGTCTGTCACAGGCCTGAGAATAATTTTCGTGAACCACTTGCTCGTGTGTGTCCGACTAGCGTTTCTCTTCAACGAGGCTTCAGCTCCGCATCAGAAAAACATATTAGCCGTTTGAGTGAGTGAAAAACATTTTGGTTTGTGTAGTTGTTGGCTTCTTACTTGTTGAGTGGACTCCTGGCGCAAGTTCATTCCCCGTCCATCGCAAACAACCCAGTCCCCACTTTTTTGTCCCTGACATATTGTTTACGGCTTTTGGAGTCATTATCTTTATTATATAAATCAAACCGTAAGACTTGATTTTTAATGCCCAAACTTGATTCTTGTCAACTTGATATTTAATGCCCAAACTAACAAGAGATCGACTCGCATGGCTAAAACATTTTACATCCCCAAATACCGCTCAATAAAATATATAAATACTTTCCACATCTCATCTAGTAAGTTATCAAACTCGTTGCCTGATAGTATCAAATTTTCTAGGAACGTCTCACAATTTAAAAGGAGTATGGCTGATTTTTGTCTCCCTAACGTTCTCACTCCTTTATATGAAAAGACCAAATAGTATGAGATGATATTGTCACTTGTTTACTATAATCATTTGCTGTTTTTTCTCTCTTATAAAATATCTGTTCGTTTGATTTTTCATTATTTTTATTATTAATAAATATTACAGATTGTAAATTTTTGTTTTAACATAGTGTTTAGATTATTGCTATTGAGACTGTTTTTCATTTACTTCGCTCATTTTTAGTTTTTCTTTGCTGACTTGAAAGTTGTTTGTTTGTTTTCTTTTTTTTTGTAAGACTTAGTTTCCAAATAGCCACAGATTATGATATTTTTGATTAGTATTTTATTCATCATGAAGGCATGTAAATTGATTTAATGTTCTAAGGGACTTTCACCAGGAGAATTAAATTGTTTTCTATTCTATTCTAAGAGCTTACTTCTTTATTTTAATAGCACCTCTCATGCTCTCATTGTACTTCCGGCGGATGAGACGTAAAACGATGAACCAATTGGCGCCATTTTTTTAAAAGAGTAAGCTGGTGCCGTTACCGAGTTTCTTTATTCAACTGTTTTCCCCCTTCTACATTAACCTTTCGCCCCACTCTTTTATCTACCAAACCTTTCATGGAGCAAATGACCCAAGTTATCGGTCACGACCCCAAATAACCTATCAATCTTTTAATTTTTCTAAAGGTCGTTTAGCTAGATTTTTACTGACCAGTAGTTTTTCTTATGTATTAATTCCTTTTTCATTGGTCTATCTAAGTATTTATCACTTATCGTTCCTCTCGGCTCCCTCGATCTTCTCTCAATAATCACATAGTGCTCGCATTTCGACTGTTTCCCGACTCTTGGTGTTCGATGCTTCGTTTCTTCCTGACCGCAAAACACCTTTGACGATCATAAAATGAAAATCCAGTGAAATATAATATTTGTAGAGTGAAAGCAGCCGATGGTTTCAGGCGTGACTCAATGGAATCGATTCATGTTAGAATGAAGAACTGAAATTTTGTATCTTCGAAAAATTTTATTAATATATGACCCGGTTCGGATGCTCAACGTCATCTTTAGGATAAGCGTCGTGACCCGGGTTGTTTCCAAATAAAATAATGTGGAATCAGTAAATTGCAGTTTTTCAGTATGAGCACGCGAACTAAAACTTATAACGCAGTGATAGCAGAAGGCTGAAATTCATGTATTCTGCGGTTATATGCCGACTTGAAGTCCCACCTGAAAAAAACTAATGCTATACGAAAGGATAACACATACATCCATTGAGTGGTTTTTAATATGGCTTTATAGCGGAAAAAACAAAAGCCAATTTTTGATAATGAAATATGATTGTCCCCTAATGGCGTTCGTTATAAAGTTGCCGAATAACGCAAATTGAAACTCTGTGTTTTCGTAAATTATTTTCAATTCGCAAATTCACATGTTATTTTTGTAAGAATTAGGGCAATTTTACAGTGATTCAGCTATTTTCTTCGTTTGACCTTTATGATTTATCTTCTCAAAATGGCCGAGTTAATGCTATCAATGGCTGCAGCCTTCCTCTGTGCTTTTGTGACGTGTTGTCACTTCGTTGTTTAATGAATGCGTTTTCAAGCATTCACAGCGCCATCGATCGCCCGTGGAGGCAGATTTTAGTTCACGCTTAATATACCGTAGCGGAGCGGAACAATCGGTACGAAGCGGCTTATTGTCCAGCGCATCTACATCCGTTTACGCTATGCGCGAGTCGAAAATCGAACCACGATTATAGGCTTTTTAAATTCTCTCTTCACACGTATAGAGCGGCTCCGTTGTATTTGATTATCCCTTGGCAGACCGTGCAATGGATATATCCAATAAGAAATGATAAGCTGCGATGTTATGTCCATGATCATGACTGATGTTCCGGTTTGTGTTAATGAAAGTTGTTGTTGAATTGAATTTCATGGATAAAAATTAAATTTACACAAAAAAGATCATTCCGTCGATGACATCTGGGGTTAGATAGTTCGTCCTAATGTCCCTAGGAAACTCAAAGTTCGGTCACTACTCTGTCTGTTGTCGGAATTGTTATGATCGGCTGTAAATGGAAATATAGTCGTCATTTGGGCTAGGCACGTGAAATTCGGTAAATTTACTTGAAATTGATTTTTTGCGGTAAGTTTGAATATGAATATCTAGTTATTTGACATATATGTTGGCGTTTAAGATTGCATACTGCAGATTTTTGAGAGGGGTGCAGAGGGGTGCAGATTTTTGTTAATAGAAATTTTGAAATGTACATTTTAGTGATTAGTATTTCTAAGAAAGGAAATTTTCGCATTACCGTATTTCTCCAAATATAAGCCGCACTTTTTTTTCCCGATTTTGGGACCTCAAAATCGGGGTACGGCTTATATTCGAGGCGCGGCTTAAATTCGAAAACTTTCTTAAAAAATCGCAAAAATGACGGATTTGAGCAAACCAGCCATTCGGATTCCCGCGGACGCCAGCTAAACTTGCCTAAGCCACGGGGAAAGTAAGAAATAACGCTGAAAAAGGTCAAATTGGTGCACAATTTAGTCATATATTAAAGGATAATATAGGTAACATTGTGTCACCGTTACGTAGATAATGTAAAAACAGTTATAAAATTCTGGGGCTGCTTTCGGCCGTCTGCCATTCAGCCCAGCATGACGATCAATCGCATCTTCTCATAGCCGCACGTCTTCAGTAGAACTTGCTTGGTATCCGACGCCTCCAGTGTAATTCATTGGCATGTCGAGGCAAACAGGTGTCTCGTCGGTGTCACTGATTTGTCCGAGAAGGTACTCTTTTTGCATTCGGCGCTCGGTGAAGAACTTCTGGAAATCAGTCAGTTGAGTTTCGAAGTTGGCGGGTAGCTTTTGGCACACCGTCGTGCGACTAAGCCCAATGAAACGCGCCACCCAGCCAAGGCAAGCTTTAAATGTAGTCCTTGGTATGTCCTTAGATCTGGCCAAACGGTTTGCTTCAAGGCGCATCATGTCGTAGGCAACTGGCAGGGTATCCTTGCGACGGTCCTTCACATAGTGCGTACACACGTAGTGCCGGAGTCGGTCTGCAGTGGGTGGGCGTAGGAGAACGGGAGGGGGCAAGGTGGCAGTGTGTCTAGGGCGGCTCGCGGCGCAATCCGAATGGCCGTAAACAATTCGCAACACTGACGGCACGAGTAAGACCCTCTCATGCCGTCTTTTAGTTGCTTTTTACACTGTGACGGGATGCACTGAAAAGGGTGCGGCTTATATTCGCGTATTAACTTTTTTCCCTGTTTGAGACCCCAAAAAACGGGGTGCGGCTTACATTCGAGTGCGGCTTATATTCGGAGAAATACGGTATGACCACGTAAGTAAGATATTTACGTAATGATGTAACTGTTAGGCGTTTCCCTTTCGTATAGACAGTCACATGGGCTTACTTATTAGTATGAGGCTAAGAAAACCGGATCTATTGAACCATTTCGTTCATTATGCCCCATATTTGCCGATGATTCTGCCTTTATTTATTTTTA
Organism: Ceriagrion tenellum; assembly: GCA_963169105.1. Lineage (NCBI taxonomy): Eukaryota > Metazoa > Arthropoda > Insecta > Odonata > Coenagrionidae > Ceriagrion > Ceriagrion tenellum. The sequence continues at coordinate 140,640,318 of OY720635.1, read as the reverse complement.
TTTTATTTTCTTGAGTTTTCTGTATTTTATTTACTTATTGATTTTTATTTTGTTTGTTCATTTACGTCATTTTTTATTTTATTTATTTTTACCTTCTTATTATTTATTTACGTTTATTTTATTATTATTTATCATTTTCAACTTTGCAGTTATGAATAAATTACCCCTTTATTATTACGTATTATTATTTAATGTGTATTTCATGGATTGTCACATTAGCTTAATTTGTCTGTAGGTTTCCGCAGGTTTTTCACACTCCTCTTCATGTGTTTTCCTGCTCTGTGATTTTTCGTCAAGGTGAAGACTTCCTTATTTCCTTATGTTTTTCACGCAAATGTATATGTGGACCCCAGAAGTCAAGGGGTCTAAGTGACATTTAAAAAATACGAGTTATGTACAGGAATGGGACGTGAAAATATAAATATTTTAGGTGGTAAAGGGATCCAAGTGATTTTCTTGACAGCTGATGCTATCTAGGGTAATGCTTCTTAACTATTTAGTGGGTTTTACCAAACATTTTCAACTTTGACTCGTTTTCTCAAAACAACGATTTTGTTACTTAGACCCCTTGACTTCTGGGGTCCTCATATATCTTTCTTCACACTTACTTCTTCTATTTTTCTGACGAAGGTTTAGATGGAAGAAGGGACTGCCTCAGTCTCATTCTCGCCCAAATAAAAACCCCTTATTATTATTGCTACTCCTGCTGATACCTGTGCATTACTTAATAGGTAGTAACTCTCTTGCTCTTAAGACTCTTGATGCCCTTCGTATTTGTAGCCTATTCCTCCACATTCTCCCATAAATTCTTGTCTACCTTTACCATTCACACTATTCACTTATATATGAAAAGTCTATTTCGTTATCCGACTCACATTCATTCTTCCAACATGGCTAAACCATTAAAGCACGCTCCTCTTATTCATGCTCATTACCAGATCTCCCTTCCCACATTTTTTATTCCGACCCATTCCTAATCTTTTTCGTCCTGACCTTACGACAATCGTATCTCAGGTATCCCATACCCAATGTATTTAGCCTGCATCATCATCTTTCATCTTGGCACTGGCAGGTTCCGAAACCACATTATATGGAGTAAAGTAAACATTATTGCACAGCGCTTTTTGATTCCCTAATTAAACATTGATTCCTTCATATGATCTGTGTACCTCGTTTGCGACACGACTCTCCATTCAAAATTCGCCCTCAGTTTAAATTTCTAATCAATGATTTTTACTTCAATCATGTTTCACTAAATATGGTATGAATTTAAATTAAGTTATCCTTGTATGATAATTAAAATTTGTATCAATAAATTTTAGTATTATTATAAAAAAATGAAGGGATGATAATCCGAAAAAACTGAATTCATATATGTTGAAAAGCTGTCTGTGTAAAGTAGTTAAATATTGAAAACATTTTGGGAAAAGGTCGTAACATTTTCAAAATCAGGTCCTGTATGTCCACAAAAAGAGGTCGACAGTTGGAAAATTGTTAAATCCTAAATCTAAAATGCGGAGACTGTCATCTACAGAGCGTTTTAGAAAACATCACGTGCGGGAGAAACCAAAAGCCACAGCAAGTGTTTCTGACTGAAATATAATGCTTACTATAAGTAATAATCAGTCATCTCTCATTATTTGATTCAACGCTGACAATACTCATATTAAAAAAACTTAGGATACCATAAATTTCCTCTTTTATATGCTTGTGTTATTCATTTCCTCCGTTTATAGGAATGCGATTGTTTTGCAATTCATGATCGGAAGATAAGTAGAGCGCCTTTCTTCTTCGGGCATAATTCACTTTCTGTGAATGTCCCTACTCTGCGCCACCAATGCAGAGAGAATTGAATGGAATTCAATGGACGGGATCCGCCAATGGCACAGCGGAAATGAACGAGAGCGGTTTGTGGGTGGGGTGACCTGAAACGGGGGAGCGATTGTTGAGAGCCTCGTTCCCGCGGATTTCGGAACAAAAGCGAGTTGCAATTCAAATCCTTTGCTACCTTTGCTATTAATTTTATCTTTCTCTTCCGCGCAGCCTTCATCCTCCACTGTTTAAATAACCGTGAGATATGACATATTGTTCAGTTGACTGTTTCTTTGTTACATCATGAATTGCAATTTGTTTCCTCCGTTTTAATGCAATATTATAAATTTTCCAGCCACTTTAAGGTTGTTTGAGTGAGACAGTTCCCTAGTCATAATAGACTCCATATTCGAATAAGACTTATTATTTTCATAAGCTATAGAAAGCATGAATTAAATATTGAATCATTAATGGTTCAATAGTATACTTTTATATGACTGAAATTCTAAGTATGTAAATAATTATATCTATACCAGTCTTTAACTTGACTTATTTTTTTCGCGCGGTACGTTTTAAATTAAAACTTCTTCACAACGGAAGGTTTTTTTGCGATCCTAAAATATTACTGCGGTGAAAATATGATTTATTTTCAAAAATAGTTGAGAAAACATACAAGCTGCAAACTGTCAATTTTATGACGAGATTTTGGTGTTTGAAATTCCCCATTTTTTTAATATGCTCGTCCAAAACCTCGGAAATAGTGCGGTAAGGGGTTGAATTTTTGATGTCATTGGGAGGCTGAGATCTTAAAAATAAGACAAAATTCATTGACTTCCTAGTCAAATGATATTTCGCTACCTTAACTACCTTAAGGAACAAATTGTCCTTTTTTTATATGGATATCAGAAACCCTCCTGTTCACACAATTCCTTTCAGCTTAATTGAAATTGAAATGGAAATCACATGGTGTCGAATGCAAGAATGGGTGAGGAACGGGGAAAAAAGTGTTTTTCTATTTAATAGAAATGCCATTTTCGCGGAGATCTCCCTCAGAATCGATTATTCTCAGTTAATTGAAAGGCAATTAAATTTAGGAACCTGATCATCATATTGAATTATTCGTAAATTACTACAAAAAGTGTTGATTCAAGGGAAATGGCGCTGAAATCGGCTCCTACGACTGAAGAGTTTGAAGAGTCGTCAAAGAATAAAATAATATAATAAACTTGCCAACTAATAAATAAATATTATAACAAATAAATATTTCAACCAATAAATGTTTATTATTCAATTCGTCTGTGTCTTGTTCTTTAATTTTTTGAAATGAACAAGTCACGTCTTCAATATATGTAGTATTATTATACAGTGCAAGCGAAAATTTGGATATCATAATTTATTTTGACGCACGCATTCGCAGTCGAGCTCTCTTAAAAGGTTACCATAGGTCCTCAAAATTTATTTTTCTGCCGACCCTTTCACGAAATATTTAGACATTGTAGCCTCATATTTACCATACGGAAGTTGTAAAATAGCAAGCATAAAATATGCGTATAAGATTTTTATATTGTTCATTTCACACTGTAAATTAATCATCGAAAATTTTCTAATCCTTAAATATTGCATTTGAAAACGAAAAGGAGTGCAAGTGCGATGTGACGTCAATTAAAAATGACGACGGAGATGTATTTAGTCCAGCGACATTATAAATTGATACACGAAACGAGGAATTTTAGATTTTATAAGATGACATAGAAAAAGTTATTATTTCATTGAATTGATTAAATTTAATACAATTGATAACCTTTTTCCATTGGCCTCCAATTGGGGTTGCATCGATCGCTCCCAGTAAAATCGACATGGGGAAGTCCGCGTCTTCGCTAACTTCACGGTAGATGACCGAATCGTCTGCAAATAATCTTAGTTTACTGCTAACTCGAGAACTTAGGTGAGTCATATGAATAAAAGTCATCAAGTCATTCCGAAGTCATCAATGAGTTTACGTGGCAAAAGGGGGGCAATCTCGCTTCCTTGTGGAAGAGTACTATGGAAAAGTGTTCCATTGTATGAATGGATATAGGTGATTCATATAAATGATGAATAAAAGGGAGCCGATCACGCTTCCTTGTGGACGTGTACCATGGGAAAATGTTCTATTATAGGGACACATGTTTAGTATGCCTAAAAAGCATAATGTATTCATTTTTTACCTCTCCAGATGGAGAATGATTTGTTTTGGAAACGCTGTGATGCGTTCAATATTTCATTTTCGAAACATTATCAACTGAGGTCATTTTTTTCGGGTTTTTCCTGCGTTGATTCATGTTAACGGACAAGTTTCGCTAACGTTACAGCTAGCGTCGTCAGGTCCTGAGCTGCAGAGATTCATGTTCCTTTATATACCTAACGCCTGAGCTAGCCAGGCGCACGTTGATTGGTCGGCTGTTGTCCGTTAACATGAATAAACGCGGGAAAAACCCGAATAAACTACGGAACGACCGCGGAATAAATCACCGCAGAAGCCTCCGTACCACATTATCAACTGCATTTTTCTCATGCATTTTTGTTTCCTAAGACGAATTTTGTTTTCTTCACCGAAGTAACAGCTGTCCATTTACCCAGCTTTGTGCATGAGTTCACTTTCATGTTTTTACGGGGAGCTTTGAATTGCTGTTTGAAACTCAATTTTGGGATGGAGTCTTCATCGCCATCAACGTACGCTGAATTTACGTGGCTGCGATTTAATTCAATAGCCTCTTTGGCAAAGGAGTATCGGCTAAAAAAAGTAACTCCTTTCGCGTGAATGCCAAGTGGAAGACTGGAAAAGTAAACAATTCATTCCCATGGACCTCGTGTGCATAAAAAAGAAGGCAAATGAGGCAGCGTGGACTGAAGAGTGAACTGCTGTGATTAAATTCCCAGGCGGAGGGAAAACCGCGCTCCTAGCTGGAAGAGGCGTGTTTGCTTGCTTCATTTCTTTATTTTTTTCATTCTTCCTACGCTCCTTGAAATTACGTGCATTCCGCTTCAATCCAGTCGCGAACGCCCTTGAACCGGTGTGCAACTCGGAGCGCAGCCGAGGGGTTCAGTGGAAAACCGCAACCTCTCGAAAGGTCAAAAGTGTCACGGCTGAAATCACAGGGCATATGGAGAAGGAAGACTATTTGAAGGAGAACAGAAAAAGTCCTTACGTTGACGCTTTTGTTCAATCTGAGTCCTCAAGTGAATTCTGCGTCCCCGAAGTCATCAACCAACCAACAAATCAAAGTTTGTTTCAAAGTTGGTGGAGTTTTCCCCTAGAAACAAGCCCTTTTGCGTGCGAAGTCACCTATTCATTCATGAGGAGTAGTTCCTTCTCCTTGTAGCACCACCACTCTAGAATTCTTGCATAAATTTGTCTCGGAAATCACTAAGTCTGGTTTGTTAGGGGTGTTCAGAAATGTTAACCAGATGCTGAACCCGAAATCCTTCTGTCAACAACCACTTCGAGAAACTATCGTGACTCTCCTTCCTCCAACAAGAATTGAAATCATTCATTTATATTTTAATGAGGTTTATTATTACTAAAATGTATCAATATTCTGTCAAAGTGATGCATTATATGGAATTCCTCGGCATGTTATGTAATTATTTAATTGGATATATTTTATCAATACAGTCCTGAATATTTACATGTCTCCTATTGTAGCATTTAATGTTAACGAATTCTCTTTTGTATGAACCCTTCTTGAATGATCAGCCATTTAGGGAAATATGCATTACTGATTTAAAACAATCATACGTATGAATTGTATCCCAGAATCTTATTTCCTGCTTCGGATCGTCAACCCCTAAATCTGTTCTAATGTCTCTTCTTCCCCTAACCTTGGTTGTAGTTTTAATATTAATGCAAAATTACACTTATATGAAAGCGTGACCATATTCATAAAGACCAGCTGTACGCGTATGGTACGCTTATAACACGATTATTAGCATTACATTGTTACCAATTATTACCGTGACACGATCCTGATCAGTTAATTGAGTTAGCCCGGTTCGTGTTCTCATTATAGTTTCTAAGGTTGATAATTCGAATTGGGATTCCTTTGAAAGTGATTGATTTACCAGTTTAATGCCCGAAAGTGAAAGGAAATCACTCGTTTAATAATATTTTTTGTGCAGTTTTATAATTTGCGATGGATTTGATCTCCCAGCTAGTACGGAAATGCCATCGACCTTATGGCAAAATTGTCTTAGATAGTGGAAGCGACCGTCGGCTTAGGTTGTGAAATTGAGGAAAAGTGGATGAGTGGACACGAGAAGGAAATTTTGGAACACGGGAAGGATAAAGAGATTGATATCTGGCGTTGGAGCGTGCATAAGCAAAAATAAAGGGTGCGATGGTGGGCAAGTCCGTAATTTTTTTTCGCCGGTCGATAAACGTTTATCATCTCCCCTTTGGCATTCATCATGATTGGCGAGTCTATAACTCCCGATTTTTTATACATGAGAAATTTTTGGCGATTCCGACTATTAAATAAAAGCCTATGGACGCCTTTTTTTGTACAACCTTATATCCAAATCTAAAAATTGTCCTTAAATCGATAAAATTGTGGTTTGAGAGAGTGTGATAGAAGCGCGCAGACTTCTGAACGTAGGGGCGTAAGTTTTTTCTCGAAGTTCGAGGCTTTTTTGCGATCACCATCTCTCACTAGATTCATATAAAATGGGTCGTGCTTCACAGTTTTTAATATTTAAAAGATGCCAAACTTAACGTGCAAAGAATATTGTAAAACTGGGGTATTGCCTCAGTGGCGGTCGTCATGTTGTCGAAAATGAGGTTTACAGAATCATCGCCGTCTATTTAGGTCGCAGGGAAGACAATTGACGTCAGTCTGCTGGCAAAAGAAGTTACAGTCTCGCCCCCCAGAGCTCCTTTATATGCACCATCCGACGCAAAATCTTGATCCGACTCTATTCCGACACAATTTCACCCCCAAAACCTTATCCTTTTGTCCTAATACCTACTCTTGATGAGACGGAGCAATACGATGAAGCTCTCTCAAAGCTTATGGAAAACATAATTCAAAGAAGGCTACTTAATGTCTGAATCCAATTTGGACACATTGGACGAAGCAGGTGGAATATGCTCGAAGTTTTCATCCAATTGGATGAAACCAGCCTGCCAGAAAACATGAAGGCACAAAAAATGGCTATTAACATCGATATCCGTTCCATTGGAGGGCTGCGATCAAGGTTAATATCTTTTTAATCTCATAAAACTCTTAAATGAATGAAAATACCACAACAATCTGTATTCTAAATTTTTACTTATTCTGATATTGACTTTTATTTTCTTCACTTTTGAACAAATGTGAACAGCGGGAAATTATATGTCGTTTCAATAAAAAGTTGAAAAAAAACTGTATCCATGAGAAATTGGTGTACGAGAAGTTGTATTAACATTTCAATACGGGACACTGGTTCTAGCCTGGTGGAGGGTGTTACAATAATGTGGATATCGGAAATGACGAACTCTTGCCCAATGAAAGTCGAATTTGCAGTATAAATTAAAGAGGTTGGGACATTTCTCTCTGGGTTGTTTAAAATAAACGAAGTCTAACATTGATGCCTTGATTTATTTTACTTTGTAATCATTCAAAATGACTGATTTTCAGAAAATGCACTCATACCATACCAAAATTCTCCAATGCCCATCTGCCATGAGATCTATTCACATTTGGCAATAGCAGTACTTAACTTGAAGTACTCTCTATACAGAACTCATGTAAATGACGGGATTTTACGGAAACTAGCTATGCCAGATTTAAATTCCTGATGCCGAAATTAGGAAAATATTGTTATGCAAAACAGACACAGTCTCGGATTATATTGTTACTGCTCGTCCTTTGTTTAATAAAGATCAATGGTTTGGCTTAAGCCGTGAAAAATAATTCGATATGACCGGGATTCGAAAGAGGTCGATTGGGAGATCTAGTTCGATTGTAGGTCAAGTCAAGTGACTTTTTCGGGATAAATTTAATCCATTTTCCACCCATGAGGCGCGATTGCGTATGATGCCACTTTTGTCCTAAGCAATAATTTGTAAATTCTGTAACTTGCTGTAAAAGCTCTGCTGTAAATTCATGGAACTCAGACAACCACAGTTGATACTTGTCTTTCACGTTAGCGCCTCTGGTTACTGAGTGGATTCGAGAGTTAGATTGCATTTGATTTGACCAAAAAAAGAAAATAAACCAGAAGAGATGCTTCCGAGATGCGCACAGGAAGCTTATGCAATAAATACGTTCATGCCGTTCATCTGTAAATTAAGAGACCTTACGGATGGCTGTGAACGCTTCCATCCCTCATCCTCGTTTGTCATTCTGTGGACACGTACAACAAAGCAAATGTGTTTGACTTTGCTCCAATCCCCATCGGACTCATAATGTGACTCCAATATTTAGAGCTGACCCGACACGTGCCGATCCTCGTTCCTTTGCACGGAAAAAAACCCGCGCACACGTGTGGCTTGGAGCTTTGAAATGTCTCGCGGGCAAACAGATGGACTCTCGCGGGATGAGTGGAGCCACGCCGCAGTGGACAACTTTATTGGAACGCAAGGGGGGAAAACAACAATTGGACGGTTGAGGAAATGCGATATACTCATTGGCTGAATTGAGCGCGGACGGTCTCCGCGAAAACAGAGCAATGAAGCGGTCATTGGAGGCTATATTCCTCCCTCTCCACTTGAACGTCCTCGCCAAAGGGGTCGTCGTTTAGCTTGATTTCTCCATTCGCCGCAGCTCGCTCCACGTTTGAGAGACACGGCGTATATTTATTGTATACGCGTCCCTCTGTTCCATCTCGCCATCGCAGAGTGTACACCGATTGGCCGCCGATTCCCTCTCCCAACTGACCTTCGGTTGTTTGTTATCATTAGGTTCCAATAAGTCTCGGTTGTTTCATTTTTTTCTCTGCTGGTTCATTCCTTTCCAGTCGCGTCTTTTTGCATCCGTCGCACGTCTATACCGTTTCCTTCTCATGTAACAGTGGTGAGTCATGAGCCAACTTAAGTGTTAACAAACAACTATTTAAGATTGTAGCGTATAGTCGCTCTACAAATATTTGTTTTAGTCTTATACTTACTGTTGCTACTTTTATCTATATTAGAGAAATGAAGTCGTATTTGCATTTTCATTTGACCATGTTAGTTGCTAATGCACTGGTTTATTGACTGTAACGGGGTTGTCAAAAAAAAGGAACAAAGGGGATTTTTGGGGATTAGAGACAAAAAGAATGTGTCCTCAGGACTGCTTCTCGAAAACTGTCCTATATATTTAAACTTTCCGGAAATAATTATTCAGTAGAACTTGTTGGAGATAATTTGTTTTCATGGAGTTTTTGCATTTTTTTAAATTTTGAAAAGGGGTTTTGAAATATAAGAAATATGTGTGCTCGTGATTTTTACTCAGTAAGGAATTCACAGTCAAAAGAGGTTGCTCACGTGTCATCCGCGAAGTAAATGAAGCTATCATACGAAACGTGCTTCGGCTTACTCAGGCATCATCGAGTGTTAACACATGAAACACGTGTCGCGCAGAGTAGTTGACTCTGCTAAGTGGAATTGAGCTACTTTTCGACTTTCTTTCCATAGCGACGCCTGAAACTGTAAACAGTTCTTTGGTAGCCTAATTGATCACAGCTTTCGGCTTAAGTAATCCTGGCTAGTGAAGTTTTTCGCTTTGATTTAGCTTTCTCGTGTGTATCCTTTTATTCCCCGTCCAGGAAATATTTTATCAGCGAGATGATGCGAGTGCTTTCAGAGCTGATGCTCGACGGTCAAAGCCTGAGAATTCATTGAATTTTTTACTATATTTTAATTTCGTAATCATTGATTAATGGAGTTATACGTGATAGAAATTGGGGACTTCGGCCGTACTGTGATCGTGTGCATCTGTCGGTGCTACTTTCAAAATATTGGTATTTCATTCAACTTTTTCTGAATTAAAGTTTGACAGAAGTCTATATAATATCGGTATTTATAAACTATGATTTTTCCAGCCAATTTTTCTATCATACGTGATAGTTTTCACATTTTGACTAATGAATATGAGATATTTTTTCATAAAGTTGAATTTATGATAATAATCAGGGATGAATTGGCTGGTGAATGATTTGTAGAGGGACCGATAGCTGAGATCATCGACGTGAATGTAGGTAGATTGGCAAGGGAGGAGGATTGGAGAGAAACCCTACGTCGGCGTTGGGTCGTAACTTCAAAAATCATCGTCACCCTCAGGGATCGAACCTCCTCCCTCAGAATGAAAAGTCAGCCTGTAAAAAGTACATCAAAATGATACTTCCACAGGGCCATTAAAAACCCATAGATTCGGTTTAAAAAATCCAGCCTCAGTTAACCGAGAAGCATGAAAAGTTGAGCATGTATAGTTAGCATTCAGTTTCCATTTTATGGAATATATAACACAAATCCGGGATAATAAAATTACAAACTTGGCATTTCATGGGACACTGATTTTGCGTTGAGAACGTTTAACTAAGTAAAAGTCAATCGAACTAATGGAATTCTACATACTATATGTGGACCCCAGAAGTCAAGTGACATTAAAAAAAAAGTTAGGTACAGGAATGGGATGTAAAAATATAAATCTTTTAGGTGGTAAAGGGATCCAAGTGATTTTCTTGACAGGTGATGATATCTAGGGTAATGCCTCTTAACTACTTAGTGGGTTGTACCAAACCTACCAAACATTTTCAACTTTGACTTCAGTTTTCTCAAAACAACGAATTTGTTGCTTAGACCCCTTGACTTCTGGGTTCCTCATATGTAATCTGTGGTCATAGTGAGTGGGCTTACATCTTTTTATGTAGGAGTAAGCTTATGAGCCTTGATTGATATTATTTGCTCTTATGGCCAAATAATCGAAGTCAATGACTTATTGGACGAGAAAGTGCAGCACTCAAAACCTTTTGAGCAAGATAATATTCCCTCGGCAGTGCAAAAAATGTAATTTTTCTTCTTGTATTATAATTTGTTTCTACTGGTACCTTCTTTTCAAACTTTAACTGGCGATTTTTTTGTGGGAGTTTGAGTACTTTAGCTTTGCTCAGGGATTTTTTTAAAAGTTGTCACATTGACATTATTTTTACCATTTTTGTGTGAGTATATTCAATTTTAAACCGTTTGATTGTCTAACAAATTCAATTCATCACACGATTACTATATTAGCCCATCAAAGTATAATAGTTGCGCATAATTGTCTCATAATCTCCTTTTATCATCCCGTCAATCTATGTTTTTTATTATCCATTACAAATATATGCAAAAAACTATGCCACGTTAGTTGCGTAAGTTATGCACAAATAATTAAATTGTCCTCGTACAACTTATGGCGTCCCGAGCACGGATTGCAGACCTTTGGACTTCATCGCTATCCATAACAAATGTATCTAATTTGATTACTCTTTCATGGAAAATTAGCACACCCCAACCTCATTTGATATAGTTTTACTGGATACCGGTTGATATGCGGAATAAAAATATTGTACACGGCTTGTGACTTTGTACAATTTTTTTCGGTGAGATATTCCAGATATCTTTGAGTGACATTCATATGTAATAAGGGGCAATGGGTTAATCAATAATGCGATAGAGGAAAGGGTGTGGGCAGGCGGGGAAGAGGAAGAAAGAGAATAGGTATCATGGACAGGATGAAGAAGGGTAGATGGTATGCTGAGGCAAAAAAGGATATACCAGATGGAGATAGGCTCCTGAAAGTATTGAAAACCGGAAGGAAAATCTCTGACATTAAAAAAAATTTACCGGTAGAATACTTTAAAAATCCCGATCTTTACACTGGAAATCGTTAGCAAGTTTAAGTCTATTTCACCGTTTTCGTGAGGATTCACTCGAAATATAAGAACTAGGAATTTGGGGATTGAGGGCTGTACGATCGGATGGAATCTAGTGCCAACATTGTGTGTACCTTCCACGGCCGGAAGCACTCTGTCTAATCAAGACTGAGGTCACTATGCCATTACATGACAAAGCAACATTCACACCTGAGATACGGTTTGAGCTAAGAACTCAAGTTTCAGCCTATTACATACGATACTCGATTTACCATTGGACCCAGTGCGTATACTAGCCAGTTACTGGGATTGACTTGAGCCGACATCGGACATACGGAATGGAGGAATATATAGAGAAGGTTGTCGATAGTATAAATGTGCATTGCCGTTTGAGGAAGCTAGTGGCGAGATGCTTTGAGGTTTTAGTTTGCTCATCCGGCGGAGGAAAAGGTTACACAGTATGATTTATATTGAGTCCTGCATGATGCTCTCATTGGAGCAATGCAAGATGGAAGTTCGCTTTGCTTAAAGAGTTAATGACCAACCAAAGTAACGATGAGGATCGCGTTAATTGTCATTAATATTTAAGATTATGCGACTCTAGAGCCGAACAAGATTTCATTGTGTTAATTTTACAATTAAATCTTTCAATTGAAATGATAAATATTTACTCTTCCTAATGGAGTTCTATTGGTCCAGTTCATCCAAATTAAATGATCATTTTATTTCTTTTCATTGAAATAGCATATAAAAATCGGTCTGGTGTCGTTATAGAAATAAGGAAACATTAATAATTGGTTCTGCCAGTAGCTGCGTCATAAGAAAAAAGACAAGATTACAGCTTTGATGAGCCCTCAGCCATTAGATTGCTGTGAAGGGCAAGCTGCTTCGTGTTTATCTCCATATGAAGCAAAAATATAAACAATATGTGCATTTTAAGATAAATTTTTCAAACCACTTATATCATGTTGGAATGGGAGCCAAAAATTGGAAGACATTAAATTATTTATAGGGAAACTTTTTTAAGCCTCCAATGTCCGCCACAGATCAACAGCTAAGAATTCATCCCAAGAAACTTTCGACATTTTGTTCAAAAGACAGACTTATTCGTCGACGGCGGTGTATTCTCCACTTATGCATACTTTATTTCCGTTATAAAGTTTTCTATTCAGGTCACAAGGTACCGGGGAAATTTGTAGCGCGACTATATAGCTGAGCAGCAGATGTCTTCGAAGCTTTAAAAGTTGTCCTCGAGCCTTTTCGATGAGAGAGGAGGGGAGAGATTGATTTATTCAGGGCTTAGAGGAAGCAAATGAAAGGCTTCCGTCGAGGGAATGGAAGAGAGACATACGAGGCCGCATCGTCCGTATTTTCCCTGTCCGAGTCGAGATCGGGCGCTGTTTCCTCAGATTTCCTTAAGGTTTCATGCCCAGGTCAAGTAAGCAAAGCGGGCGGGAGACATGAAGGAAGAAGAATGGTTATCTTCCATTTACTGAAGTAGATATGTGCATTGGGAAGTGGGGATCGGGTTGATATACAGGCTAGGGTACTGGCTAATCATACGGGCTTCCCAGGTTCAAATCAGGGAAACCCGGCCTCATGGAGGGCACTTCAAGTACAGTACTCCGTCTGTCGGATGAGACGTTAAACCGTGGTCCCCTAGGCTCCTTTAGTTAAGAGCAGGCTAATGCCGACGCTGAGTTTCTATCCATCCTTCCTCCCTTACCAGTCCCCTCTAGCGCAAATGACCTTATAAAAAAATTATATATTTTTATAGCTGTCGCGCGCCTCCCTAAATATCTAATCCAATTCAGGATTGGGTAATGATCACGTCCATTGCTTTGCCTCTAGCGATTAATGATTCAGGTTTAACGTGGTTGAAAGAACCCATAGTAAAAGAGTGATTAAAATTTTCTAACGTAAAAACACTGTCATGCGACGCTTTTTGGCTTTCTAAGTCATCATGTAGGCACATCATTCAGCTATGCCAGTTTATACTAGGAACCATGCCGAAACGCAGTGTAAAGCTAAATACTTTAGCTGCGAAAATAAACGTCATCAAAGTTCATAATTTTCTTCCATAATCAGAAAGGTCTCAAGACTGCTTCTTTTCCATCACAGTAACTGTTTTTTGTATCGCCTAATATCATGAGAAATTTCTCTGAAAAGGAAGAAGAGAAAAGTAATAATGTTCACAAAAGTATTGTTGTGAGTTTTTATTTCGAGTCCCGTGGGATTTTTTAAAATCTAATTGAGAAAGATTTAATATCCATGATAAACGAAAAGGAAAGAGACTTATTCTGCTAAAATTCGAAGAAACCTGCAGTAAGTACCTAAGTATTATTAAATGCTCCATACAAAACAAAGGGGAGCCACCTAAGACTTAGTTATATGCGAGATCTGATTAGAATATAATTTATAAACATTACGATTTGACTCGGACAGCAATACTCTATGCAATAAAGTCAAAGTACTCTCACGAGATTTTGCAGGTAAGACCGAATTCGCAAAATAAGAAAAACTACTTATTTTAGATTATGTATCCGTTGTCTTTGCTTCATACCCGACCACCGCACAAACAAAGCTGATTACTCACATTATATTTTGAAAAAAATGTTCAACCCATCTCACTCATAAATCAATTTTCGCTCCCATTACTTCTTCCTCTTTCGTTCTCACTTTTTCCTGACATGTGACCTGACACCCCCCGCCACCAGCCCATGCGGTTCCTTGATGAGTACTCTACAATGTTGAACGATAATTCTGCAGTCGGTAGCATTGCAATCGGGGGTTAACCATACAGATCGTAAGTTGACGGTAATAAATTTTATCAAGGAATGGAGGCAGGACGAAAAATATGCCTTAAATTGGATAGAGTTCTAATAATGGCATTACTTATTTCCTGTTGAAAATGCCTCCACTCCTTGGGCTAATCTTAATTTGGGTCCCCGCCTGATATTCCTCAAATTATGATAGCAGGGTGACAATCGGGGTGATTGTAGGACATCTCTTTTAATTAAAACAGTTATAGTGAATACTGATTGGAATAGAGATTAGTGGGGAGAGAAACGAGTATTGTTTATTTACCCAGGGGCATAGCCATTACGGTATCTTCATGACTCTGTAACCATCTCCATGATAACTAATGGTGTTAATTCCCCTTATTTCTCAAAATAATGAACTTAAATTCCTTTTCCACGGTGACACTTACGATTGAATCAAGTTTCAAGGTATAATTCTTACATATAACACAGGCCTACGATCAATATTTCGCGATTCGCGGAAATCCTAAGAGATGTATACCGAAGGTCCATGATAGAAATAATGAGAAGAAACATGATTTACCCCACGGTCTTAAAATTTTCCCGAATACCATAGCATTTAATTTCGGAAGAGTGAGGACGTTGACCATTCTCTCATGAATGATTATTTTTCTAGTTTTATTAAATCTTTATCACAATTTCAACGTAAACCAAAATTGAAAATGTATCCCGGAACTACGACTAAGTTCCGATCTATTTGATGATTAGACACCCAGAGACACCTTGCTAAGGTATCCCTTTTCTTACTTTTAGAATGCTACGAACAATTCTTTATTTATTATGAATCAGGAATTCGCATTTTATAAATGTCTGTCATCAGTCGTTAATGGCCTTAATTTCGATGAACCTACTCTATCCGAGCAGTGGCGCAAGATAAAGAAATTCACCTATCTCAAAATACTTTCTGCACTTAACAGGATATGGCAGAGTGGTTTTACTTGTGCATGAGTTCATTTAAAAGAATTAGTCGGTTTCTGAGTGAATAATTTTTTAAAAACACCTTTCTCATATTCTCTTATGTCTCTTCACGAAGGATAAGCACAAAACCTTTAGGGAATAAAATGTAAAGTGGAAATAAGGGTTTTTGAATGAGATGTATACATTTAAAAAAATACAAAGTAAAAGAATATTACTCATCTTAAGTCACAATTCCTGACCATTCGCATTGTGAAACTAAACTTAACGATATAATTATAAAGTATCCCACAAATATACATTATATTGCTGGAAAACATTTGTATGTGCAAAATTGCCAATCACTTGATTTATGAATGCCTGTATTGTCTTGAAACGATCGGATTGGGGCTGCTAATAACGAAAATGCCTATACTTGATCTGAAATAATCTACTTGTAAGCACTAGTCTCTCCCTCGAACAGTATGTAATAATATCAATAACTTCCGACATATGCATCTTTTATTTATGAGAAATATTTCATCAAATTGTTACCCGTAGGATAAAAAAATTAGACATTGCTTTGTAGTTACCCTATCACCACTCTTAATAGGATTTTCTGTCGTCATTTGAGATCCCACTCCCGATAGCCATGAGTTACTTTTTATTCATCTCTATCTACATAGTATTCCCACCTTAAAAGGTGTGGCTGGGAGTGCTTTGATAGCTTATACGCAAGTTTTTTGCAAGTTTGTACCATTAGGCTCAAGGAGGTTTTCTATTGACGTTCGCTGCCACGAGAATTTGATATATCCGTTGCCGAACTAACGGCCTGTTCTTTCGCGTGCAGTGCTTATTGCCCACACTTGTACCGTTGCTGCAATTTTGGAAGCTGACAATAATAGAATGAAATGTACTTACTCACCCAGTGAGACTCATTGCCTCCATTTATCGTCCACTTTATGGCAGTTCCAAAGTTTGACTGCGGTGAACGGTAGCAGTTATCCACGGAGGGGCGCTCCACTTTTTCGGTCACGTGCACTAATAAGTGTCGAGTAATCAGGGGAATGAAGGGATGAAAGAGAGCGGTAAGGATGGAACCAAAGATGATTTTCGTAAACTATTTTTGAGATGCTTGTCGTGTTAATAGATTAATATCCCGTTGGTCGTAAACTGTTCGACATTTTGAGATCCGACAACAATTTCGCTCCGCTACCTTTCCGCTGCGAATGCCGTTTCTAAAACGGCGTGAATTATCAGAAGTAATGCTCGAAGGTCGTTCCAAAACAGCGTGAATTTTCCTGCGCAAGTGGACGACCGATGTTTTGAAACGGCACTGCGGTTAAGCCAGCCAAAAGGGTCCAAGGCCCCGCCACGCGAGAGGTCCCACCCTCCTCCCTCGGACTCCGGGTGAGGATTACCTCGACCCTTTGCCTCACTAAATTCTCCCCTCACGGTAGGTACCCACAGTCAATTGTTTGTTTACGCTGTGGAATAACAAAATAGTATTTTTTGCATTCCTTGAATAGTATAGCTGAACATTGAATTTTCTATTTTTCGACGTGCAGTTACCAATTGTAATGGGAATTCTAACGTTAACATTGACGGAGCTCATCTTCAAAGGAAATTTCGGACTAATTTTGTGGCTGTTAATCTGAAAAAAACCTAATGTTAACGATAGAACTTCGTTTAAAAACAGTTAACCCCCTGCAAAAGGAAATAAATACATTGGTGTTCTTACATTTTTGGTGAAAGCAACAGCTTTTCCTTTTAAATCACCCTATTAACAATAATTTGACCACCTAAATACACAGCAATGGGCTACCAAAAGGACGAGGATTATTTCCGATAGGTAGTCGAGAAAAGGGTAGGCCCTCCACTGGGCAAGGTCATGATGTGGGGGAAACGCCTATCTGGGCGATTCATGTCCGCGAATGAGCTCTGACGAAGTTCAAATAAGTTCTTGAGGTACTCGTACTGTCGGAATCATTTCCCAGAGGAAGAACTCCTGGCTCAAGGGATAGGGTCATGGTATCCGGTTCAACTGGTATCCTACTATTCACGAAATTGAACAAAATTTAGGTAATATTTTCTGGCATAGCATAGTAAAATTCCATCATGATGACGGTAAAGATAACTCTGTAATTCCACAAAATTATAAGTTTAGACGACCATAGTTTTTATATAGTGAATGACACTGTGGGACACTCGAAGATAACCCTCTGAATCGAAACCATAGTCATTAAAATATATATAATTTTGTGAAATTGTAGTGTTTTCTTCGCTAAAATCGTAATTAAACCAATAGCGTGTGACGTTGGACTTAGGACCGGACGGATGCATTACTGTTCTCACCGGTGAATCGAATCGATTTGGAGTCAACACGATTGAACGAGAACGATTTGGAGTCACTTGCTCGAACGAGAAAAGTGGTGAATGAGCTTGCCTTCCGAGAAAGATGTATTCGAGGTATTCTCAGGATTTCTCCTATTGTTATTTATCGGTGATTTAAGGACTTGGTGCGAAAAATGAGGATGGATGAAGAGGGGAGACTTTCCTAATGTGGAAGCGGAGAAGTACAATGGAGAGCGTTAGGAATTGAGACAAACAAGCAAGCTAAAGGTTGTTTTTCGGGGAAAGAAAGAATTTTACTAGTAGTCGGTGCAATTCGAGTAAAATGACCAGTCAGAAGGTGACGTCGCGTCGAGTTGATATTCAAGACGGCATGAAGTTTTGTAGAATATTTTTTTAAGGGACTAGGTGGCACTCGTTATGAGAAAAACGGAGTATGTAAAGATATGGAGAAGATTTTAAAAATCATTATTATTAGTAAAGGTTACGTTTTTTCTACTGCCTTCGTCACCTCATTTATTTTCCATTTCAAGCCATTTTTGGGGGTAGGGGTTCGGCATCATCCATTTTTCTGAATGACAATATACTCGAGGATCCGGGCGTCGGGTGCTGGAAGAGGGACGCCAAAGGGAAACGTGGGAAACAAGGTGAATAACACCTTCACCACGATTGAATGGAATTCAAAGTTGTTTACTTTCCTTTCTGTGATGGAAACCTATAATTCCAGTCGTATAAGTAATAAAAAAACGGTTCCTATTACTAAGGAGCTATTTTACACAATGGTGCAGCGTTGGAAGTATAAGTGTAGCCCCAATTGGGCTGATTGTAGGCACGTACGATCCAACAACCTAACGCAGATTGTAGAATTATAACGATGATGATCTTGACGATGATTTGTCATTATAAGCAGATTCCACTGTGAACTGCTTATAAATTTAAAAAATCGTTTCATGAACAAGACATTTTGTTAACATTTTGCAAAGGGAAGAGAAAAAAACATTAAGTGTATATCACCTTGAAGTTCATGAAATGGCCGACCATAGCCACAGCAGTGTATGTGATCATCTTATTACTGAAAATCTGAAGATGAAGTATGCTACGGAAACAGACGCTTATGACTTTACAAATTACACTTAATAAAATTAAAATAAGAGAACCTGGCCACGAACGTATGGAAATATCACGGTGACAACGTTTTGCAATTATGTTGGAGTTTTTATTGCCATATTTTGTTAAAGTTAGAAGTGACTTCTTAACACAATGCCGTACATTGAAAGAATTTAAAGAAGGAACTCGCTAGGCTCTATAATTTTCTCCGCTATTCTCATCCCAAAAGATTTCACGAAGTTTTGTCGGAATCAAAGAATCTAACTTAAAAAGAATACAAAATAACTTTTTCCGTGACTTTCCCTTCGGATTTAAGCTTTCCGACGCGGTTTACGCTTTCTTTTCTTTCATTGCCAATCATAGAAACCTTGATCATCCATTGGCTCAGAGCCACGGAGTAGATGGACTCGGGAATTCAAATCGCTGGATTGATTAACCCAGTAGAGAATATGCGGATACTTGGAAAATTGAGAGGGTAAACCATTGGTGTCTCCTGGATTGATGCCAACTTCTGAGTTCTGAATATGCCCGTCCAAAGCCTTTGGCATGTGTCCTCAGTGAAGCCTCCAACCAAACGAGGCGATGGATCGCACATGGCGTGTGATTCGTGTGGGGGTGCATTAGGCAGCAGGCCGCACAATTTTCCCCGACACTTCCCTTGCTGCGAGGGGAACCCGTTAAGGGAAACAGCAATTCTCCTCTCTCCCCCGACCGCCAATAACTCACAGACCACTCCCACCCCCGCCACCCCACAAACCTCCTTCCTCTCATATCTCCTACCCGCCTCTATCGTGACTCTGCCGTTAATCACGCCTCAGTGTGGTAGCAACTGACACTTCCCTTAAAGCTGCCAATACCCTTCCTGAACCCCCCTCATGCATTCCTATCCCTAAGTTTCCCATTCTCACCACCCCCAGGGGAGGCCAGACCCTCCCACCCGCCTAATTTGGTTGGTTTCTTTGTGGCATCGCGCCTTGGAAGCGTGGCACGCGGGAGACATTTTGGGGTTTTGGCCGCCGGAAGTGGATAAGGGTAAGAGGAGAGAAGGGAATACGAGAGGGAATTAGGGGGGGCATGTGTGGATTCGGCGGAGAGTTTGGAATGGGCATTTGTACCCTCCCACCACCCCTGGGGAGAGGCAGGGAGGGCAGATAAGAGTAAAACTTGGGCTTGGAATAAGAGTAGTGTGGGTGAAGGAAGAGATGACTCAGAGAGATCGCTGTCTTATGGCGAAGGGAATTGGTTCGTTCCCCTTTAAGGAAAGGTCTTCCTTACTAAACCTTAAGGACAAAGGTCAAACAACCCAACCCCTCGACTTGCCTCCGGTCAGTGGTGCAAGGAAGAGAACCGTCGGCGGAAAATTCCGCAAGAGGCCCTTCATGTCGGAGAAAATTGTTTCTGCCTTCAGGCGGACAGTTCCCAAATGTGACACACTCTCCTCCGCGTCATCATTTCGTTTGTCATCTGTTTTTCGGTCAGGGGCTTGACGTTTTTCTGATGGGAGCCTTCCGAGAGTTCGGTCTAGCGAATCAATTCACTGTCTGTTCCGGCCGTTGTTGATATTTTTCTTTTTGAAGGACCATTTTGGGGACTTCGCTTCACTTCCGAAGCCGCCTTTTGTGGAATGATGAAACTTTGAAAAGAAAAATTGATCGAGGACCCTTGAATGAAAGAATTTTCGCTCAGTGGTCCAAATTCCAGATTTGTGTATCTGCCTACGTTTATTCCATTTGACCTAACCTTGTGAATGAACTTTGTGAATGAACTGTGAATGAATCGCAAGTTTAATTAATAGCGTTTTACTTTAGGATGATTATTTATTACATCCCAATCGTGCCAAGTTTCCACGTATAAAGCATTTCCCCCCCCTTGAGTTGTTTTTATGAAGTAATGAAAAGTAGAAGTCACTCTTTGAAACCATACCATGGATGTCTGGAAAAGTAAGATATTTGTTGATGAATTACGTTCTTCTTCGTCAAGGCTTTCACTGGGTCAAATAATATTTTGTTATTAATGTGACTGAGTTACAATGACCACGCATCATGGGGCGATTTATTTCTTATCGGGGGATTGATCAGAAAAAATAACGATTTATAAATAAGCAAGCAATGAAAGTATGCATTAATGTTATGTACCGTCAGTAAATTAGAGATTTTTTTAGCAGTTATTGGTCTCCTTCTCATAGTCACCGTAACTGTTGTTTTACCTAGCTTTTAGATGAAAACTCTTAGACATTTCGTTTGGTATGGTTTCCTTTATCTTTAAATATAATTATCAGCATAAAAAAATTTACAAATAAGATGTGTGGAAGCAAGG
The DNA here is from genome assembly GCA_963169105.1 of Ceriagrion tenellum. NCBI lineage: Eukaryota > Metazoa > Arthropoda > Insecta > Odonata > Coenagrionidae > Ceriagrion > Ceriagrion tenellum. Next base: position 140,619,166 of record OY720635.1, on the reverse strand, counting down.
TTCTAATCTAGAACTACGCTAAACTATGAACTATGGCCTTGAAGCTACTTTTTCTATTAGGTTGTGTATTGGTTTGAACTCGAGTATATTTCATGCCTAGATATTCTTCCATGCACGAAATTCTTCCACAAAATAATTTCATAAGGCATTTTAGGAAGAGAACGGAGCCACTAATTACTTCTTCACCGTTTCACGCCAAGTGCTCACTAAGAGCCCGAAGCATAGCTGAAGCGTTAGCCCTGATGAGATTTCATTTTGGTGATGCTAGACTTCGTCGTAACATTTCCCCCTTTATATCACCCAACTGGACGATAGCGTGGCTATCGACCTGAAAAATTTTAGAGGCGAATTTTCAGCTCAGCGAATTGAGAGTAAAGGACAAGGACAGCCTTGGAACACAGTATCCCAGTCTCAAAAATTTGCCATTGTCTCAAGATTTTCCAGACTGAAATTTCCATCGAAATTTAAGTATTCTCGTAGGGTGAATCAAATTCTATAAGTATGCGACCTCAATCTTTAGATCAGCAGCGACAGAAATGTTGACAACCCCATTTATGCGAATGAAGTATTAACCCAAATAAACAGACAATTATTTGCCAGCGCCAGAGAGTCAAAACTCAAGTGTAATATTAAATATTAATCGGTTCTAATGTTCGCATTTGCGTCCATTAAACTGAAGGTATTGATAACACCGTATTGATATAAAAACCAAGGATGATTTTAAAAAGCTATATCGGGAAAGGGAAAATTGTTTATCTCCAATGTGTAAACAAGGTTGTACGGCTTTGTTTAACCACGAACATCCCAATAGTGATATTATGTACTGTAATTATAAGAACTGACTATTAAATCCCAGAACGTTAGGGGAAAAAGGTCAAAATGTTGTATTCTTAGCTTAAATTTACAAAAATTGGGAGAGTATGGTGTGTTATGCTTCAGCAAAACAAAGATAAATAACGCCATGACGCTCTATATTGTGTGTATAGGAAATACAATGTTTACTATAAGGACAGAAATCCAGTGACCTCTGACAAAAAATGTGTGGTGATGCTATGGTGAATGTTAATATGTATTCAATTCTCATCGAGCACAAGAACTGGTGGTGAAAATATGTAGCTTATCCTATATGCCGATAGAAATAAAGGGGTGTGCCTCTATGTTGTGTATTTCCAAACAGATACAAAAATGGCTGTATTTGATTATTTATTTGACAAGTTATCTTATCTTGAAATGGCTATACATAATGTACTATGATATAAATCAAAATGGTAGAATATTCGACTTAATGTTGAAAAATATTGTGATAATAATGTCAACCGAGTTCCAAAACTTTACTAATTTTTAACTAGGAATGCTATCGCCCGGAGAGGAAATATACTGTGACCTCTTGTGTGAGAAAAAATATATCCAAGTACCCCAGGGATTTATATCGTATAATATTAGACGAGAAAATTATTTGAAACTGTGCAAAAATGTTATTTTAGAGCCTGGGAATTGATAGAAAAATATAGTTGTAGAAGTTTTTACGACAATTTGATTAATGCCATGGAAATTGCTATTCCTGATTGAAAATTATCGAGGGTCAAATATTCCTCCTGGTGCAATACAAATCAACCAAAATAATAAAAAAAACTCATCGGCACGGAAAGTTATTTAAAAGAAATGGTACGCTACATTAAGTGCAGGTTCATCAATCTATGTACGTAATATTAAGATCCGACGCTAAACGCTTGATTGAGGATGCATGAAATGGTTATTTGAGAAATACGCAGCCAAATATGGAGGGAGGGAACACCAAAGTTTACTGGGACTTTGTTTAAAGCAAAAGATACCAAAGCGAGACTTTTGACGTTATGGAATATAATGGGTGTATAATTGGCTTCCTAAGAAATATATTATAATATAACCCATTAGAAAAAAGAAAATAATATAACCCATAAGAAATAGTGAATTTGTTTAAAGAGTATTTTATCTCAGTTTATGTCCCCCTTAAAAATTAATTGAGATAGCCATATTAAAAATGTTAACCTACCTAAAACATCATACCAGATTAAATTACGCTAGGTGAAGTCCTGGAAGCTATAAAACTCATCAAAACTACAATAATATCCTGGGCCCGATAATTTACCAATTTACATTGTTAAAGGCTGTAAGGACATTCTGGCTAAGTCCCATGCCATTTCTTTGTCAACTGAATGTGATGTATTTACTTCAAATTGAAAAATTGCAAAAGTTTGCTCAATTTTAAAAAAAGGGAAAATGTTGAATATAAAAATTCTCGACCTGTTAATTTACATCCGTATATTCCAAAATCTAGAGTCTATTATTTATAGACGCCTGACTTTTTGATTAAGAAAATGAAATAAGCGAGTTGCAATACATTTTAGATCAAATAGGAGCATTGTTAGTAATTTGGTTACTGTTACCAATTTGGTGACCGACAATCTTGACGACTGTGCACAGACTGATGTCGTATATCTATATTTTAAGAAAGCCATCAAGACAGTGAATCAATCCAAATTATTTTAAAAATTTGAGTTTTATGGTGTTTAATGTTATTTATATGAATTATATTTGGCTCATACTTATCAAGTAGAAAGTAGTATGCCGCTAATATTTCGTGCGTTTCGGATAAATACTTGGTGACTTCAGGAGTGCCACAAGGTTCAAATCTAGGACTTTCATTTTTTTAATTTTCATGACTGATTTTACAAACTTCTGTACAATGGTGAATTTTACTTGGAATTGATGTAAAGATCCTTAGAAAAGTGATAGCTCCAAAGGAGTCTGTCCAGCTTCAAAATTATACAGATATTCTAGTAAAAGTCTATTTGGTAGTAAACCCTACCCCAATCAAGAAAAATGCTACCATGTAACATATTATCGAAAGGAAGATAATATCGATTTCGTAAACAGATTAGATGGCCGCTTGATTTAAATATTTCATGAAGTAAGCATTAAGGGGAAACATTGATTACTTTAGTACATGATATATTGTATGTAACTTCTTCATCAAAAAAATATTAGGCTTCGCTCTACGACTACTCTGCGAATTCTTTACTAGTTCTTTATAATCTATGAATTTGAATATGCATCTATTGTCTTCCTTATCCAATCAAATCCTTATGCAACCAAACATGCACACTGTGTAGAAAGTATTAAGAGATTTCTATGTTACATGCACTATATTCAGAATAAAATTTATCCTTTGTCAGAAGATTATAAAAGTTATGCTGATTTAATGGAAATGTGTGGATTGAAAAGCTCAAAGAAGAGAAAAACGAATAAGGATTTATTGCATTTGTTGAATGTAATTAGAAAATATTAATGGTGTGAGTAAATTTGATGATTTAGTAACAAATGTTAATATAAAGCCTAAAAGGTCATTTTAATTGGGCAATCTGAGAAAATACATAATGCAAACTCGACATTATTCAGATCGTGCCAAACCTTCAACAAATATTGAAAGAAACTAAAAATAATAAAATAAAAGTGTTTCCAAAGAGATGCCTCCTCTATACTCAGCTAATCAAAATTACTCTATAAAACTGCGTAGTAAACGCCTCTATTTATATACGTATGAATATGTTTTCATTGATCGTGAGTAATATGTTAAATTGTTTGCCCTGTAATTTTTTTCTATCGGGCGAACTTAAGCAAAATAAATAATTGAAAATCAATTCGTAAAAAATAAAAATGAGGTAGACGAAGAAAAGAAGAAAAGAGAAAAATGAGTAATGAAATGGCAGTTAAAATTTCAGGGGCCTGTCCGTATTCGCCAAGAAGCCACGAGACATGACAAGAAAACGCACCTCATCGGAGAGGACGCTTAATCAGTCATCGATCAGTGTCACTGCGGATCGGGCGAGACGGTTGCTGTCACATCGGTAAGTTGACGCGCCGTAAACGACGGCTCAAGCCGTTAAATATTGTACTGCTTTAAGACGACTTAAATTTTAACGGGAAGAAGGCAAAAATATAATTTTTTGATAAGGGTTAAATACACACTCCAAAAATGATGTGTAAATTGCGTACACTACGAAGCAGTCCAAGTGGAGATAATAATAAGTACAATAAGTACATAGTGGAGAGGTTGGAGCGATAAATACTTGAACTGAATTTTTGATGAAATTATATCATATCTCATAAACTTAAGCCGTTAGTGCCTCTGATTTTTTGATACCCTTTCAAAGTACCTCCAGATGTTGCCGAGTAAATAAAAAAATTATTTTTGAAACATTAAAAAATTGACGAATGTGGAGCCATAAACTCAAATCATGGGTTGGAGCACCGCAAATACGAAAATTAAGCGCAAAAATGTAAATATCCTATACTAAGGTACACATCCTATACTATGGTATATCAAGATAAAAAGTAATTTAAAAAAGCAAAATTCAAGTCGGTGATAAAAATGGGACAGTATTTTGTTGGAAGAAAATTGCTATTAAGTCCATTATTTATAACACACATGTGCACTACGTGACTCCAGTCTTCTTGACATTTTCATGTGGTCATTGGATTCTAGGGAAATCGTTGTGAAAGGCATCTGTATAGTTTTGTGATAAACCGTTTAAGTCGACTCAAGTAATCTCGAACAATCATCGTTAAAATTCCGTCTCCAAGGGCCTTGAATGATTTTAAACTGTTCAAGGTATTTTGTTCAATGTTCCTTGTTCAAGACTTCTCGAGTTGTAAGAGACGGTCTTAACAAGGGGATTATTTGAATTCGATCACGGATTCTGTGTATGGCGTAATCCGTGAAACCATTTTGTCCTAGCATTTGGTGAAAAGCGAAGTACCTTTATTTTGATAATAAAAAACACTTGGTTGTTATTCCACACTTTATTGTAAGGAAACGAAGATGGCATGATATGCTGAAACCCGGGTCGTTTCCTTACAATAAAGTGTGGAATAACAACCAAGTGTTTTTTATTATCAAAATGAAGGAGTTCCACAGAGTAACGCCGGAGATAGTGCCTTATATTAAAAGTACCTTTATATTTCGTAGGGACGAAAGTATGTATGTGTACTACGTAATGAAGTATCGGTTTTTAAATGACGAGTGATTTTAAGCACTACTTTTATAGGACTAGTAGTACCGACGAAATGTTATCAGGTTACTGATATTTTTGACTATACATTTTTATCAATCTTTAGCAAATTAATATAAATATTTTATATATATTATTATATATACGTTCAGTGGACATATTCATAGCCTCTGCTATCTCTCTCACTTTAATTCGACGGTAGACGACTAGCACCATTTGGTGAACTTGAGCGATGTTATCTTCAGTGGTAAAAGCTTTTGGACGTCCCGAACGTTCAACGTCTCCCAAGTTGGTACGGCCGCGTTTAAATTCAGCTGCCCAAAATTTCACGGTGGTAAATGATGGTGCAGAGTCCCCGTAGACAGCATCTAATTCGTCTTTGATTTGAGAAGACGTATTGCCTTTCAAAAACAAATATTTAATGACAGCTCAATACTCGATTTTTCCATTTTCACAAAAACGCTCACATAGACTCATTCAAACGATTGTTAAACAACAGCTGCACGTCAAAAATGGCTGCAATTTTTTTGATTACCTTTCAAAAGATGCGTAAACACATTCCCTAGGTATTGTTGACGAATGCTGCCATCTTCATGTTCAGGTCGGAAACTTTTCAGATTTCCCTCGTACATACTACCCCGTGAGCCGCCGCATGGATGTGAGGCAGGGGGTGGAAGGTCACCAGCCGTGTAAAGAAGTAAAAGTTTTGGAGGTGTAATGGTGATATGTATTATGGGAATGTATTTAGAGGAGCTTAGTTTTTATTGTGGTCACTTATTGTGCGCGGAAAGAACCAGTTTTTGTACCGATCTGTTCGGCAGTGTATCTCTCTTATTTTATCGCATCTGTCAGACCTAGAATTGTAGTGAGGCGTCATGATAATATTCTCTGTGTCGCTCTGAAACAAAACCAGTTCTGAATTTCTCAAGCAGCCTAAGCCTAGCGTGCAGTCTCCGAGTCTCTAGGGGCTCCTACCTTAATCTCTCTAACAGTTGTGGAACACTAAATGTTCGTTCGTTCGGGCTTTTCTTTGTATTTTATTAATTTTTTGGTTAAATCTTTATGACCAGGGTCCCAAATGCGAGGTGTGGCCTAACCAGAGCGAAGTAGCATCTCTCTTTTACTTTTTTCATCCAATGGTACCCGGTAGTACCGAAGTAGAAAAAAATACTCGTTTCTATCGGATACCGGTGTTTTTTGCTCATCCCTAGAGGAGAAAGCTGGACGTGGACTTTTGATTTTTAAAATATTTTTTAAACGTACGTATACTTCCAATCTACAACCAGGGTGTATAATTATTTAAATTATGGGATCCAGGATCATCACCATGATTCTAAATATAGGTTTGCTGCAGCTGCTGCCTTTTTCATTCTCTTGCCGGCAATTATAAATCCAGAAAATCTATTCAATCTTTGCGATGCGTGGAAAATCCAATCTAATGCGTGGAAAATTGTTTCCATTTGTTTAACGATAACTTATAATTTAGTTTTTCCACATGTGTTTCCACCTTCAAAATCATCTTCATGTAAAGATTCACACAGAAACATCACATACATACATTCAGGTAGGGGTGGGAGGAGGGAAGGGTGGAGACGGTGGGTGGCTAGATGAGAGAAAGGATATTCATGGAGGAAAGGGTCGAAGGGTTTGAGGAGGATGCACTCCAAGGGTCTTCATCAACCCCTTTGACCCTTTCCTCCTTGCTTATCCTTTCTCTCTCTCTCATTCAACCACCCACCTTCCCCACCCTTCCTTCCTCCCCGCTCTTACCGGACTGTGTGAGTATATATAGTGATGTTTCTGTGTGAATCTTCGCCTGAAGATGACGTAGAACGTCGAAACGCTGGTCGTTCCAAATAAAAATATGTGGAAAAACAAAGTTATGATCCATCATCATTATGTTAACAAATTTCACAAAGTTACGTCTGATTTTACCATTTAAACCAATTTTCATTTGTATTTTAATTGAATAATACGGTAGAAATTAATGCTTAAGCCCCATACCGTGTCTGGTAATCGTATCAGCATACATATTTCTCAAGAAGGCCTTATATTGCCCGAGAGTAAGTGAAATGTGAGGTGTGGCAGCAAACTGAATCTAAAGAATGGTACATTTACCTTCCCTAACCAATTACTATACCAAACCCTCACCAATTACTATGCCAAACAAGGGTGGTATTTTCTCATAAAGTTCCAAGCCCGGCAGTACATGGGTTGTCCTAAATCAACGGATTTCGTTATTTTCTTGTTATTTAGCGCCGAGATCTGGTGTTTGGGAGAGAACTCATCTAGTTTACAGCAGCTTTGTTTTAAAAAACCTCACAAATATTGTAGCTCGGGACCCTAATTACATAATATTCCCTATATTCTCCAATATACTTTAATGTGTGGAAGTTGAGATCCTAGTTTTTGAATGGATTCCATGCTTTAATTTCCCCTCAATTAAAGAAGCGATGGAAAGTGAGTTCACATGGTTTTTCACAAGCTGTCGTGAATGAATTGCGCACTTGCACTGTAAGGAGCACCAACCGAAATAAACTGTGATGGTGCAGAAGTAAATGATATTTAACGACCCCGTTTTGGTACCCGGGTGGAACTTTGGTGATGGTGGCCCATCGTCTCCGTCTCCTGCACTCCGTGGGAACCTCATTCCCGCTTTATTAATCTCCGCGGTCGTTTTATATCGAATCTCCGTAAGCTCCCGAGTCACTTTCCCGCCTCGTTTGCTCGTCTCGTCATGAAATTAAGCCACCCGGCCCCAGGGCCTTGCCCCTTTCTCGCGTGATAATGAGAGGAGGCCGTTTAAAAGCGGCGAGTTTCGGGAGGACGGGACCTTAAAACTGACGCCACCTCTGATGGTGGTCTGTCCCTCTCTCAGATTAGCATCATCTCAGTCACGGGGTGTCGTGCTCGAAATATCAATGTCCTCTGGGGACGGCGGGAACACGCACGGATACATGTGTACACATGGCGATCCTGCAATTAAGTCAACTCGGTTTGTGGCGGAGCGGGAGCATCATCAGGGCACAACTTCCGTGTCCAGGAAGCCGGTTGAAACCTTGCCGAGCTCGCGTGCTTATCCTTATCCTGATTATCCTCTCCTGATTCGCTGACCCCTTAGCCAGTTGGGATGGTCTCATGGGGAAATTACTCCGGTCGGTTTTGGGGGCCTCGCTCGTCAAAGTTGTATGCTGGAAGTCACCTTTAGGACGTATTGCAAAGGGCTGGATCATCTTTGACCTTTTATGCGTTGCCGTGCGTAAAACAAGTGTCTTATTGATTTATAATTATATTTGATTTCTTTAAAACATAACGAGCCAACCCTGTGTGGTCCACAAACATTTTTGTACCAACATTCTCCTTTTGTACCAAATTTACCCAAAAAAAGGAACCAAGATTTTGACTTATGTTGCCATTATGTAATCTATTCGAAAGCCATCCAATTTGGTTGAGTCAAAAGCTATTTCAGCAAAATATTTTAAGAAAAATCTTGCAGTGAACTACACGAAACTTACCTCATTTCATGAAAAATATAGAATTAATCCATATCAGGTAGTAAAATAAACGATTCCTTTGGGAAAAACAATTTTCCAGCTCAAGAATAATAATTATGTCGACACAGTGGATTTATAAGAGACGTTACACTTACTGTGAGAGTAAAGTTACACTACGAGACGTGGCAGAGTAAGAAACTTTTTCACGAAAAAACTGATTTTTGCATTTCCTACATTCTGTATCTTTATGACCAGGCTCAAATTCCAACTTTGCACTGCAGATACTTATTTCAAATTCCTTTATTTTATGGTTATTTCAAAAAATTTTAAAACAATATTTGGCCTGGTAAGTAGAAAAATGTTGAAATACATACTTTCTTACTGCTCTGTAAAAAGAACCTAAGTTCCTGGTTTTGCATTATTTTGAACTGGAGTATTAGTGCATGGGTAATATCTTAAAAACATGAAGTGTTTGGCAAACTAACGTCTTCCTAAAAAAATTAAAAAATTATAGAAATGGTAATTTTTGCGATTCCAGTTCCTATTGTTGGTTATAACATTTGTAAAGAAGCATGGAGTAATAGAGTTTGATTGATACCTGAAATTATGGCCCCATTAGTATATAATTCTGCAGTTTTTATCTAATTATTTTAGGTTTAAGAATTACAGCTGATAAAGGGAAGTTAAGGTTTGAAGATGATGGAAACTCTTTGTGCCGTGATTGAAAAATGGGCTAACAATTGAAGCTAGAAAAACTAAATGTGACTTTCAACTGTGAATACATAAGGCTATTAATGGCACATATTTATTTTTCTTAAAATGGTCAAGCTATTAGCGTTCGAACACTTGTCAAAGATTGACCCTGTGCCGTAAAGTAAGCTGAGAAAATATCAAACCCATGAATGGAAACAAACCTTTTTTTCCCTGTTAATGCAATGGAATTGAAACAGGTGAGGGAAAAAAAGGCGTATTTTAATGAATGTAAAATGTATTCAAGAGGGTATGTATCAGTTTTCTTGCGTATTTCCTTTTCTTACCTGATAGGTGAACTCTTTAGATGTTGGAAATAACCCTAGCAATCATTCGCACCATTTGATTTGTAACAAGGGTCTCTACGTTTTTTTTAGCACTTTTCATTTCAATGGCTTTCCGCGCATTAGGAGGATTTTTCATCCTAGTCCTAGTATGGGACTCAGTAATACCATTCTTTTTTTTGGAAACAACGTTAACAAAATAGATGAATCCTTTCTCAAAATTTCTTTTTCCTCTAATCTTGACTTCCTTTGATGTGATAAAAAATGTTCGCATGTGGCCTATTTTAAAATTTGCTGATGGATGAGCTACTTGTTGTATCTTAAAGCGCGAGTGATGTTCGGGTCGAATATCCGTGTAGCAGATTTAAATATTTACCAGCGTGCCTCCACATCAGATTCCTCGATCCTTTGTAGTTGGATGTTGCGATTTTTATCGGGTAGTTACGCAATTAGGACCGAGAGACCTTGGAGTAGATTTTCGCAAGGACAGCCCGCTAGAGGCCACCTCGTCGTGAGGCGAAGGGTATTGCCAAGCAAGGAAATATTCATATTGTGAGGGGCGAATTTATCTTATAGCTACATTTTTAATTTTGCTGCAATTCATTTTCATGGTATTCTGCAGTTTTTGAGTGAAAATGGCCATTGCATTTATCAGTCCTGTTGTCCATTTTCCTTACATGATCAGGTTTAATGCTGTTGATGAGAGGGAGCCAATTAGTCGAATTTTTTCTTTCAGTTTAATTTGGTTCTTCAGCTAATTATCAATATCAATTGAAAGGTGTTACTTCACTTGTTATTTTTGTGCTAGGTTACCTAGACCTATAAGACCGAATTTTGTTCTTTTAAATTGTCATTTTATGTGTTATACTGATAATTATTGTGCAGCCTCGCTGTCCATTCCGAGTCATCGGTTATTTGTTTAAGTAATTGCAGTTTAATATTGAAATTAAAAGCTTTCTAATCTTTTTTTCACAAATTACTAAAAGTTCCTCAATGAATCCCCTACTTAAGCTCTTCACTTATCTCAAGCTCTCTCGCTCGCAAAAATTCCAATGCTTTCTCAGCTCTTCCCTCCATCCTCCTCATCAATAGTTCGTTACACGTTTCACTCCCCAAAGACTTTGGAATATCTCGTAACAATCTTCTTCCCTCCTCCACCATACTAAGTATCTCTTAATTCTTCTTCCACTCATCATAACTTACCCCATATCCTTCTCCAAAGTCACATCTCAAACCAGAGCCATACTACGCCATATTCCATTGAACAGATTTCAACACATACTTCCGCGTTTATACTCAGAGCACATCACATCAATTCCAATCTCTAGGTAGTCGTGCCTTTGACTAAAGCTATTCTCCTTCGGACGTCTGCCGTGAAGCATAATTTCCGAATAGATACTACCGAATAGATGATTTTTTTCCGTTGACTCTGATTTGTGTCTGCATCGATTACTGCATATGCTGCATATCACCTCAAGGATGTTGGGTATGGTATTTTTCACCATCACACGTTACATTATATCTTACAGAAGTTAATGGAAGAACGATTATTCATATTTCAGAAACATAAGTAAATAAGTCTCAGGAAGTGACATTTCTCCAACATGCACTGCACTGAATGCCACCGATGCTATTGTAACTATGAGTGTTTACGTATTTTGCTGTTAAATGAATGCGAAAAATAAACAGCGTAAATGGAAGCATAAAAAGTTCGTATGATTGGAAAATTAGAAGACAGGGTTCTAAGGTAAAATCAAATTGTTAATTACCCTCCCCATCGATAAATTATGAAGTTTCAGTGATAGGTATTATGATCTCTTACTGTTCGCGGCAAAATAAACTTACTCAATCTGCCCGTACTTTCGCTTATTTCCCAAATTTTATCCTCGTGATCTTATCTACCGTATTAAGTTGGAGTTCTTAGTGATGAAGAATGTTTTTTAGATTTTAGCTTAGATGTTTTTTACGTCTTCAGATATTAGCTCGCCTTTTAGCTTACTTAAAAGAACGAGTTATTAATTATGCCTACCATCTGTTTGCGATTACCATTCTATTTGTTGCAGTAAGTTTTTAATCTAGTGAAACTATCCTAACAACCTTGTACACATTTCGAAAATCATTGCCGTTCGCTTTCTATCTCGGTATTTGAACTTACTCAGGGAGTAACTTTAGTAATGTCAGCGATCAGTCATGTGAAATTCACACATTATGTGACCACTAGCCGGTGACTCCGTGAGTTTCTGCGTGGTCTGTCCCGTAGTTCTTTGAAAATATCAGCGTGTTTTAAATGAGGTCTTACAAGGGAGAAGTAGCCGAGGCCCATAAACCTTACATTTGAAGCCTAGCCTTTTTACCTTCATATTCCATTTTCTTGTGGTTCATATACATTGGGTCTTGATGGGTGATAGGTTAATGTACACTGATCTTGTACCGTCCTCACTGATGACTACATTCTCTTTCTCGTCAGGATTACAAGCGTTAGGTCGCAGTAAGTGCTTCCTTGGCTTAAGTCGTATTCCACTCTTTTCCTTACTGTTGAACTTGATGTCCCGCGAAGTCGGCTGAAATCTGGCCTGGTTTTCGCTCTTATCTGATTCCTCGACCCTTTTTTCGTCAGTCGACGTCGGAAAGTTACTCCGGTCGGTCTCGGGAGCCCCTACTGACCTCCAGTAAGATACGGCACCCCACGACCATTTTCCCTCCGAACGTGACGACGAGGATCAAGATGTAATTGAAGTCGGTGGAGCATGGTTTTGCTAGCGCCCCGGAGGAGGATATGCAGAGGAAGAGTAAAATTAAATAGTCCCTTAGAAGCGGATAAAATGGAAGGATAAAGCAAATCCGTTCGTTTCCCTTTTGATTTTGGCCAGTGGGTAACTTCCGGGAAGGCACGACTTGACATAAATATCGATTCACGCTCGGAAAAATTACTTCCTAGCAGATAGTGGTTCTTTGGACTTTGAGAAAGGGAGAGTCTTCATGCCTTATCACGCTATCCTTGATCTTGTGCAAGATCTGGGATGCTTCCTAGGTTTATACTTAGAATGAGGTCTAATATGGCTGGATGCTTCCTCGGAGAATTCACACGATCATCGGATTTGGAAGTATGTAGAGAATGTGCATAACCGAGAACTGATAGTGAAAGGTCGTGTTGCTTGCATAGAATGTATATGGTAGGGCGGCAGTGACTTAGGCCTGCATAGAGTAAACACCTACTGATTTATTCAAGTACCTAGTTGACTCATAAAATTAAGGGTTCTCAGCAGATGTAGCAGGTACGCACGATAGCATTAAGCATGCTGATGTTTTATTGCACGGAACTCATTAGATGTCGTTACCGGTTAGCTTGTGGTACAGGGTCATCCAACATTCGATCAGAGCAGATATATAAAACGGTCCAATAAATGGGAAATGTTCTTTTTCTTTTTGGAACGGAACTCTTAGAAAGAATGAATGAAGAGAAGAATACAAAACTCTTCGGGAATGGAGAGCGATAGGAAAAAGATACCAGGGACTTCCGTGCAAGAGATGAGAAGGCTTGGTCTATAGACGGTCGTAACAAGGTAATTGCCTAAGACGTGCAGTAGGAAGAAGGAAAAAATTAAATTATTTAGGGAAAATGAAATGGTATCCTTTCGGTCACAATATCCTCCTAAAAGTACCGTGTTCCAAGTTTAGATATTACATTTCTGATTAACTCTTTTCATTTTGCGATTGATGTGACAAGTACGCTTGGAAATATGTTTTTCGTTTCTTTTGCTTTCTGTTCTTACTGACGATGTTCTATAATTTTTAGCTAATGAGCAGTTCATTGGGTGTGAATTATATCGTAGTGAAACTCCACAATCACCCTGTGACTATAGCCATTTCTGTCTTTACGTTGAGCATCGCAGTAGTGTCCTTACGTGAATCTTCCACTTTTGAATTTAATCTTCCCCTCCAGTTAAGCTGACCACTAGTTTAATTGGTCGATGGTCAGTTATTTGGTTGGTGATGACAAAATTCATTGAAACACTGCGGTATGTCTTTCCTGCGATATTAATTTTTAAAAATCTTTGCGTTCGGGTGGGCACAAATGGTGAATAACATCATCATTCCGGTTGGGAAAAAAATCAAATTTTCAAACCTCTGGAAAGACTATGTAATTGCAGTTCAGCCTTTCGAATCCACTGCGTGATGGGTGTATCGATCTGTCGCTGTAAAGCAGTCGTGAAAATTCAGAAAGGGAAGGAGAGCTATCCATTAAGGCGGCTGTTTAGCATTATTCGCGATCCCTTCTCGCGGGCGCGCCTTTGGGATTCGAAATCGTGAAATTCTGTTTAACGAGCGCACCATCAAATTAACGCGGCCGGCATCTCTAAGCTCCTCAGCGTTTCATGCTGAACCCGATGCGACCGTAAAACGTGATAACCTGCGCATTTTGAATTTCCCAAGACTTTCAATTTAATTAAACTGGGATTTTTTTGCGTGGAAGTATTGCTATTCTGAATTTGCTCCGTGTTAACATGTATTATAGTACAATTTTTGCGCTTGCTAATTTAATAATGTTGTCCATTTTGGTGATTTATAACTCCCGAAGGCAAAAGGTTTTGGAATTTTAGTATGGATTGATGGAACAATAGCGTTAGGTTGGTTTTTTATTACTAGCATGAAATCTTAATTTTGCAAAACATGTAGATGCCATGAGTATATCATGGCTCTGAGCTTAGGAGTAACTTATCAATCATTTCAGTTGCCGTTGGTTTATACTTAATTATGTAATTCTGCTGACTCAATAAAGTTTAAAACATTAGACCACTGGTATCAACCATGATTTGTTGATTTGAGTTCCTGTTCTTCTTGGAGTTTCATGATTGATCAGATGGAAGAGAAGTTCATGAGTGAGAACGCTGAATTAACTCCAAGGAATTCTGCTTTTACTTTTGGTATTTAAACTCTACCATAATGTTGCATGTATATATTGCTGATTAGATCAAACAAGATGTACCCAAAGGCAGTGGAAACAATTCAATTTTTTGAAATTTTCTCTTGTTAATGTCGATCAAGTGTTTTCCTGCTGCCGTATAAGCAGTGAGAAGATAGAACAGCTTTACAGAAACGGTCCATTAAAACTTAGTCATGTTGTGCGCGCGGCTTGAGTTGCCGGGCAAAGGTTGCAATTGTATGCAACGAATAAATAAAATTTAAAAATCAGTACTGCAAACGGGAATAAGTACGACGCCAATTTTTCATCCGATTTTTGGATCCAACGAACAGCAAAGTAGAGATTGAGGAGCTGGAATATACCGAAATAATTTTCGGAGGTATTATTTGAACTGTATTCGAGAAAATGCACTCGTACTCAGGTGAAATCGGTTTACTGGAGCTTGCTTAGGATGCTATGTAAACAATATTGTACATACATACGGCAAGACAATGTAGCACGGTTTTTTTAGGCTGAGTGGTTCAGCAAATACTCAGACAGCGCCCCTGGGCTCCACGCCAACTTGCACCACGCCATATTTTCCGCCAATTTGCACCACGTATACTCATGCCCCAAGGTATCGAATTAATTTAAAAGTCTAAACCAACTCAATAACGAAAATTTTCGGCGTGTATTTCTACACTATCAGTGCTGGCCTAAGTGGTGAATAAAACAGTCTTTACTCTCTCGTTCAAGGTTGCTCGACATGTTAAGCAGCAATTAATTTAAAGATTCTTGTCCATGGCCTGATATTGCCAGAAAAAGAACCCTCAGGGAATTATTCTAAGGATTTTTTGGGGAAAGGTAATACTCGCAAGCACTTTTATCAATTTGGATGAGGGAGGAAACAGTGGCTTTAAAAGTAGGAGTTCGCAGCGAGGCAGAGTTGTTTCTCACCAAGGTTGAGGCAACTTCATGTGAGATACTCACCTTGTCGGCGCGTCCAAGGCTGAACGTGCTTGGTGCTACGAGATCACTCGACTTCCTAAAACTATCATAGGTTCTCCATGCCAGAATTATCCTCATCGGGATGGGTTTTGCGCTCTGAAGGACATATCAATCAGCCAAAACAAGTTCCTTGCAAATGGAACTTTTTGCATTATGGAACATATAAGTTTGTCAAAAAAGGGAAGTCTGAATAGGTAGGAGTAGGGAGGAAAGTGAACTCCATTAGAAAGGTGAATATTAGCGAGGAAGATTTACTATTGTGAAATTCAACTATTGTTGGTTGCTTGCTACTCTTTCTTTATTCCTGCTCACAGCAACAAAGTAATAGGAATATAAACGGAAAATAAGATGAAAGTATATATACATTGATGGCTAAAAGTATAGACTTTGCATTTATGGTCTAATGTCCATGGTCGGTTTTTCAGATAGAGCTGGAGAAAATTCATTCATAAGTGTTATAGTTGTCTGATAAAACATGTCTAATGCATTCATTTATGGGCATATTGAGTACTTGAGGTCTTAGTTAAGTTTTCCCCAACTTTGGAATTTTTCTTTGGCGTTAACCTAAAGTTTACTTAAGCGGACATACAGAGGTTATTCTATTGATTGCTATTCTATTGCAACTCCGATCAGTAAGTAGCACTAGTCTGGGGTGGATAGTAAATATATACATTCTCTCCCTCACCCCTCCTCCGAATCCACCAACCGTCTCGACGGCGTCACAGATAAGTAAATATATACTTTTGGTGGACATGCTGCTGAGAGGCAGGCATCCTATTTAAACGTTTCTAACGCCACGAGCAAGACTTTAATCGTCCACAACGGTGCCGGCCGCGACGCCGCCATTCGAGCCCTTTTAAAGAGGCTTCTTCCGGTCTTGCTCGCCGCCCGTTCTCGCTCGCAAAAACGAGGCGGACGGGGGACCTTCATTCAATTTCCTCGGACCCCTGCCGGACATGTGTCCGGCAGGGGTCCGTGTATTATGCATGGCGCGGCCCTTTGCGCGCGGTCTCGCGAGATAAGACACTATTTGCATTCCCAAGTGCTCTCCCACATCAAATACAATCCAAAGTGCTCCCTCTCTCCTACTGCCGCTTCCTAGCTCCCTACCCTAAACTCTGCGAGGGAAATCCCATTTACATGCGCGGTGCATCGCCGGCCCGTGACGTTTCATGAGCGGACGCACGCTAGTTACGTTCCTACTGCATCCCTCCCGTCAATCCACATCCATTAAGACTTCCATGCCAATCGGAAGTCATCTCGTCACTCTCTCCTCCGACTCCCTACAAAGACCAGAATCCAATCATTCATCTCGTATCACACCACCAGCACCAATCGACCCTTCTTTGTGAGGGCATCCTCAAGAGGGCAAAGTAAAGTGTTCTGTCGGGAAGGGAGGACGCATAGGAAATTCTTTTTAATCCTTCCCATTTGATACGGATGAGTCTTTCATGGTGGTTGGTCCGGGGTGAAATTCCCTGCTTATCAAGCCTTGAAAGCTTCCACCGCACCCCTCAAGGGATGAAGGGAGACGATTTTGGTATTGGGGATGGGGAGGGAACAATCGAGAGAATCATGCCGTTGCATGCGATGCGGCGATTGGTCTGAGAGGTGCGTGGCATTATCGGGGAGATGTTAGCGTCGATCGAGGAGGGGGGGCGAACCCCCATTGCGAGGGATAATCTGGCGTGGTCGATAGTATAGAGACATCGACGTGTGGAACACGCTGGGCGAATGCTTTTGCCCTCGTTCATTTTTCACGACATTTTTACCTCCACCGATGGGTTTGTTCGATGGCTTCCTTCAAACTCAACAAATAATACTTTCTTAGACGCTAAGCGTAAACATCCATTCTCGAGGAAAATATTGTCGCACAATGCTGACTTTTTATCTCCATGCACACACAGTTTGTGAAATAATTAAAATGCTGATATAAGAACTACCCTTCGTTTAAAACGACCATTTAGAACAAAGATCACCTATATTGTGGGGGGATTAAACATAAAATCTTCAGATACAGTAAAATATCTTGGAAATACCTTAACTTCTATTATATCGTGGGGGACACACATACAAATCATATGTGGCACAGCATTAAAGAAACTAGGTTTTGTTAAGCATGTATTAGCAAAGTCCTCGGATGAAAAAGTAAAAGAGAGATGGTACTTTGCTCTGGTTAGGCCACACCTCGAATACGCCCCGAGCATTTGGGACCCTGGTTATAAAGATTTAACCAAAGTAATAATTAAAATACAAAGAAAAGCAGCGAACTTCGTTAAAATCTGAGAGGAGCGAACACACAGAGTCTCAAAACTTTTAGAGGGATTAGGTGGGAGCCCCTAGAGACTCGTAGGCTACACTTTAGGCTTAGGTTGCTTGAGAAATTCAGACCTGGCGTTTTTTCAGAGCGACACAGAGTATATATTATCATGACGCCTCACTACATTTCTAGGTTTGACAGAAGCAATAAAATAAGAAACATACTCTGCTGAACAGATAAGTACAAAAGCTCATTCTTTCCGCGCACAACAAGCGACCACAATAAAAACTGAGCTCCAGCAAACACACTCCCATAATACACGTCACCATTTCTCCTCCTAAAACCTTATCCCTTACATCTTTACACGGCTGGTGACCTAGCAGCCCCTGCCAAACATTCATATGGTGGCTAGCAGGGTAGTATGTAGATGTAAATGTAGAGTGTAACAACTGATGGGAGAACTAGATAGGGAGCCGCTAGAGACTCAGTGGCTACACCCTCGGCTAAAATTACTTGTAGAATTTAGATCAGGTGAATTTCAGAATGACGGCGAAGGTATTATTTTGCCCGCAAGTTATGTCTGTAAAACTAACAGAAGCAAAAAAAAACAAGACTTAGACACCGCAGTTATGATAGGTACAGAAGCACTTCACATAAACAGAAAGACATTTTTCTACGCGCCATTAGTCATTACAAACAAAGCAGAATATGACATGAAGGTACTCTGTTAACATGCAATTCATCTTTTTCATCTATCCCTTCTTTTCTCAAATCTTTACACGGTGGTGTCCAAGTATTCACTACAAATTAAATAGAGGTATTCTTGTTTCCAACCTAACCTACTTAGTCAATTGAGAAATATTGTGTCTTTGATGAGAGTCTTTGTTAGTCGAGAGGAAGCGATGAAATCAAAATACTACCTAATCTTATTTATTTAAGCCAGATGAAAAATGCCACAGTGGAAAGTGATTGTCTTCGGGACGTCTGTTCTCAAAACTTAGGAATTTGACTAGTTGCATTAGGGTTTGGTTTGCCTTTTGCTTCCAAACTCAGCATCTCGAATTAATGAAAAATAGGATTTAATTCTATTTTGCGATGGCCAATTTTACGATTTAAGGCCATTTTAAAATAGGATCTTGATAATCTTAGTTGTTTTTCTGACATTGTGCAATTTATCTCGAAACCATCCAACGGTCTTTTCGAGGTTTTTAATGTCCTAATTATTGAATTAATATTAGAATTCACGAAAAAATTCACACATGCGTTATCATGTATGACTTTTTTCTGCTATTAGAACGGTCATTGTTGTAAAATCGATAGCATAGATGTGAGCGATGCCCAGTCGATTTCTTTTATCAAACATCAACGGGACTAGCTTCGATGTTTCATCGATTTCAAATATCAATGCTATTCTTCCGATGCCCATCCATATTCCACACCAACATTTCGGCTCCCATTGTCTCCTCTCCATTTAGGTAGTCCTAGTTTTGCACTCCCTGTATCCCCTACGAGGGTGCATATGCTTAGGAGACCCTCTAGGGATTTTAAGGGTGTGACGAAGAGGGTCGTGGTAATTCGGATCTCGGGGCGGTCTTGGAGCCATGGTTCGGTCTAATCCGCTGTGCGGGGAGGGAAGGTTGTTTGAGGGGGTTTGGTTTTGGTGATTCGCTTTATCTCTCAGCCATTCCCTCCCCCCCACGCCCTTCGGCCCCCACTCCACACCCCTAATCTTTTTTCATCGCCAATCACCCCCACCCCCATCTCACCCGCTCCCCTATTCTCGTCCCGAAACAAGCCGGACGCGCGCGGAATCGAAAATGGTTTCGGACCCGCATTTTCATTTGTTTTCAAGTCTTGTGTGTGTGTGCGCGCATTTCTTTGAGAGGATGTGCGGCGCGCAATACATGCGGGTAATGGGAAAAGTGGGAAGTTGCGGGAAGTGAGAGAAAGAGAAGAGAGGAAGGGATGAAGAGAAGAAAGGGGAGGAGGGGAAGAAGCCACTGGTGTGTGTGCCGGCTGGCGTGGTGGTATGAGGAGTTAGTGGTTCGGTGCTGGAGGCGTTCTTTGGGACGGACGGGGGTGTGGTGGGGGTTGAGTGGGGCACGAGACGATCATTTAATCAGAAAACAGATACATGAGAAACCGCGCTGCCTAGGAGAGACAGTGTCGTCAGAAGGGTATCTTCTCCTGCATCCGCCTCCGGAACAGGAATTCGATTCGGTGGAAACAATGTTGGAACTTGCCTCAAGGCTGATCGCATTGTTTGCAACTCCGGCATTAAATGTTTACCCGGCCGCGTAATGAAGAAGGAAGACAAGCTTCCTTAGGGTCATTAATATTTTCCTTGTAACTTATCCAAAGATAAATTGTCTCAATACATCGGCCTAATGCACAGGCCTTGAAGAGAGTCACATTAACGCCTTTAGGTTTTTTCCCCGGTTCGTCGCTGATAATCTTTTTTCGCTAATTAGTATCCGAAATCGCCTTCCGATTAGTTTTTTTGTATAAGGCTTAAATATTTTTATAGTGCGGGATAAGTTTCAGAGCAAAGTTCCGTAACCCCGTACATGGTATGGATGAGAGAAACAATCTTGAGAGTGGAGAAGGTTTCCTCCTGGCAAATATTAGTATTTTTATCCCCTTATGAATTCAAAATACTGCATCTAATTGAGTTATAATTTCTTTATTGGCAACATATTATTCCTACGATGAGAATCTTAAAATTTAAACAAGAATTTGACTTGGTGTCGGTAAATAGATTTTTTATTCTACTACGATATTTCCATCATCTTGTTTCAAAGAGGAAAATGCTAACATATAGTCGAGGATCCAGAAATATATAATTGAGACTATATCGTTATTTTAAAATCAAAATTATGGAAAATATAGTTTTTTAGCCATACGTGTGATCCTTCTTCTTAGGAGTGAAGGTGGAGATCGCTTGTGTTGGGACAGCAACAATCATTGTACTGTGGGAACGGTAAGGTATTTCACCTAAACGGCTGAAGTACTGTTAGTTGGAAGGTGACCGTACCTTAAATTCAAAACTTTCGTGGAGAATACGCAATCAAAATATATGGGGCACAGCTTTAGAGAAACCGTAATTAACCAAGCGTATTGTGGAAGGTCCTCGGATAAAAAAGTGAAATAGAGGTGCTACTTTGCTCTGATTAGGCCATACTGCGAAAAAGTCGCCAGCCATAGAGACCTTAAACGAAAAGATTAAATTCGAAAATTAAAAATTATACAAAAGACTGCTGCGCGATAGCTGCGCGTTTTGTTAAAAACGACTACGAACGAACGTATTATATTTCGGCTTTTAGAGGGAATAGTTTGGAAGCTGTCAGAGACCTTGAAACTGCACGCTGGGCCTAGATTGCTTGAAAAATTCGGAACAGCTGTATTTTAATATGACTCAGCAAATTTATTTTCACAACGTAATGCATCTCTCGGTCCCATAGGAGCGATAAAATATACATCCTTTGCCTAATTACGAGAGTATGAAAAAATGAGCTTTTCGTAAACTT
The DNA here is from genome assembly GCA_963169105.1 of Ceriagrion tenellum. NCBI lineage: Eukaryota > Metazoa > Arthropoda > Insecta > Odonata > Coenagrionidae > Ceriagrion > Ceriagrion tenellum. Next base: position 140,597,889 of record OY720635.1, on the reverse strand, counting down.
GTGTTTGGTTTTTCCTCGATATCTCCGGGCATAAAAGACTGACGTCAAATCACAATTGCTTATTTGAAAGAGACAACAAGAATGCTTAATTATTTTGCATCATTAATTCACGAATTTGCAGTTCTGTCTATAAATTTTTATTTCAAAAACTTCAAGCGCGTTTTTCTCGAAACACGTACTCCCCAGATTTTTCTCATTTCTTGGAATTTTTTGCTCAACACCTTAGTTAGCCAATATTAAAAAATTGCGATGGAAGAAAGAAATGAAACTTATGTGACCTCATTTTCGCTTCTTTATCCAAGTTTCTCGGCATAATAAGCTGTGGGGAGGGTGTTTTTATATCGGCGTGCGATCCACCACCTATTATTTACATTTAGAGGGCTGAGTTAGAGCAAAATCCCAAGAATTATAAAGTACTAAATCGCAACAATGCTGTTGTGGCCATTCCTCCATATCGACGAATCCCAAAATTTGTTCTCATCCTTTTGATTCTTAGTCTCTTGCACCCTCGTCTTTTTTCAGGCTTAACAGTTACGTGTTCTCCATTTGTTAGTAATTTAATAATAATAGTAGAAATAGGAAGTGCCAATGAGCAGAGTGCCGAAAGCTGTTTATGCGACTTCATTCACCATGAGTTTTGGCCTCCATGCAAAATGCCGTCGAGGCCGCTGCAAGTACCCCACATGAAATGACCGCTTTACAAAAGATGTAAATTATTTTTGATAATTCGATAGTAAATTATTTTTTGATGACTAGTGCTTTATCTTATTTTATTAATGAATCACCAAATGTATAAATTAAATTATGAAGGCTTTTAAGTGAAGAATTGGGAAGGAGTAAAGCGATTAGTTAAGAAATGGATGAAGTGGAGAGAGTAATAGCAATCCAATCTTCAGGTTGGAGACTTTTGGTGTCCATAAAAGTAACGTAATGGATCGCCATTTTCTGCAGTATTCTGGGCTCAGTTGTAGGTTTACCATTCAATCCATTGAATTTGTACGAAGAGCTCTTGAATATCTGCGACAAAAAACTCCATCACATATGTATGATTTAGTCGTTGTAGTAAATATATAAGTTTTATAAGGGTATTGAGATATTTTATCAGTTGGAAACCTAATGAAACAAAGTAGATTATCGTGAAACATGTTTCCCTTCATTTCTACTGAACATCGCCCACGAAAACCTACGCTATGATTTTGTCCTTTTCCATCACTTTCCTTTATAGAAATTATGTAGGGAAAAATTCGACTCGACCGAGAATCGAACGTTGTTGCTTGCTTATCGGGCTATTGCACAGGCCAAAACGCTACCCAGGCGTCCCAACTCCCGAGGTAATTGTGACAGGATTTAAGGAAACTTGATGATCAGTCTCCGCGATCGATCTAGGATGGCAATTGTAAGGGTGTATGGACTTTAAAGAAACCATCATCCTCGATGATGAATCCTCAAGCATCACCCTTGCTATGATTAGTTGCGTATGGTTTTCTCCCTAATGAATATAATAATTCTCCTTATCAAGTTAGCCCGGGTGGCGTGGTGACCTTCGCATTGGCCTGGCTAGACGAAGGTTTGTGGTCCGATTTCCAGTCATAGTGAATAATTTCCAGGGAAACTTCTACGAATTTAATCACCGATTTGGAAGAATTGGAAGTCTCTTCATATTTTTTTTCGCAATGAACCTCTTTGAATAACTTGAGATAATTCTCAATAATAAAACGCATAGAGAATAGATAACTAAGCCAAATTTCCGAGTATGTATGTACATTTCAATTTTCCTGGGAGATGCGACGGTTTGGTGCACTTCATCGGAATCCTTTTAGGAAACGCTTGCACGACACAAATCGTCTGTCCACATTCATTTCGGAGCTTGTAGGAATTCTTGTCTCCCCGACGACGAATTTTCGACGGCTAGACGTCCACAGCAGCAGCCGTCGCCCGAGTGAGGGGTGAATGAATGAACGAAAGCGAGAACGCCCTGAAAAGTGGTGGGTATGTGAGTGGTGGTGGAGAGATGGGTGGTTTTGGGAGAATGTTTTCATCGGATGGGGGGTTGGCTGAGAGGAATCGAAAGCGGTGGCGGACACGACAGGGGGGAAAGTAAAGCAGAAGCAGACGACGGGATGATCACGGGGGAATCCAAATCGTTGATCGTCTCAGAGCGATCAAGTGAGAAAGGAAGAGGGGGAGAGAGGGAAGTAGGGGGGGATGAGGGGGGAGGAGAAAGACGGGGGAGGGGAAACAATGCTGTCCCGATGGATTGGAATCCAAACAAAAGACCTCAAATTTCAGGTTTGAGCTCTCGTTCTTCGCCGCGGAAACTGGCGAAGTCGTATTTCCTTCCTTCCTTCCTGAGGACGAATGGATGTCTTTCGAGGAATCGATGAGATGCCGTCGACCATTTTTTTTTACTCCTATCGTTCGCTTCCTCCGTTAACGAGAGAGTGTTAAAAAAAAAGAAATCGCCTTCACTATTTTCCTCTGTAGCTCTCAAATCGACGGACCACCAGTTGTGTACTAGATGTAATGCAACATGTTAAAAAAACACAGCAATTAAATAAGATTAATCACGTGTGCCTTTCAATGTTCTGAACACGTGTCGTTAATGTAAATTTGCTTAAGTTTAGGAGCCTTTATTGATACCAGTTAAGCTTTAACCGAAGTATTTTAACATTGAATTTTTTGAAGCTGCATCCGGAGAGGGAAAGGGAATTTAAAGAATCAATAAATGAATGAATCTTTAGCATCCTCGGCTTCCGTGACATGTGAGACAATGATTGATGAGATTTTATAGATGAATGTTTGCTCTGTTTTCAGACCTGCATGAATTATCTTTTTTGATAAGATATTCATTAGGATTAACAGATAAGTGGTTTACATAATTCATTGACTTTTTTGGGACTGAAAATTGATTGATTGCTTTATTTCCTGGTCAAACCCTTTTTCATGGAAATGCAATCAACAGTTCTATGCGAAAGATTAAAAAAACGTAGTGAGCTATAGTTGACGACACCTAAAATTTTCTATGCAAACATAGAATTTTTGAGAGGAAATTCTTAAATTGTGATTGTGTATAATGTAAAAGACACCTAGAATAAATGGAATTAAAACAGAACGTAATATTGAATACAAACACGATGGAGCTTGTGCGCTAATGAAAAATATAACATTAGGCGCCATAAAACTTACGGAAAATTAGTTTTTTCTGATAAACTTTGTGGAAGTAATTCATGCCACTAAATAAAACCTTGAATTTAAAGCTATTGCCAGAAATTAATAGAGGAAAGAAAACAGTATCAATTCATTTGATAATCAATGTTGATAGTTACGCATTTAAATTTTTCGCGGTACTATCCAACATATCAAATAATAATACCACTTAATGCTACTTAAAAGTAATACTACTTAAGCAATGATAACTTTCTCGACCAATATAATATAGATAGCAATAACATTCTTGAATATTTGGTCATTAATATATTTAACTCACTGCCATCGTTTCGCCAAATATATTGGCATCCTCAGGGCTTTGCAACACAAAGCAAAGACACATACTGCCAGGTAATTATACTAGTATAAGTGCAAAAGTTGAGGAATCGAAAATTTAGATAAAGTTGTGAGTTATTAATTTTATCTCTATTTAGTTATTTTTTGCAAAATTTTAAATGGCTTATGTTAATTTGATTGTTGGTTGTTGACATATTTATTTACTGTATGGAATTTTTAATAACTTTGTTATTGTTCAATATTAAGCTAAGGCAGGTTAATTTTCGATTCCTCGTTTTTTTGTACTAATATTTGTATGTTTACCTGGTGTATGTCTCTTTGTTTTGTTTTGCAAAGCCATGAGTATACCAATGAATTTGGTGAAACGTTGGCTGAGTTAAATATATTCATCACCAAATATTCAAGAATCTTATTGCTATCATCTTAATAAGTTTATCTACAATGTGATATATTTTGGAAAGGTTATTAAGGAAACTAATTAATGTTCTCTGAAATTGAATTTTTTAGTTTCTGCATCAGTATGCTCGTGAACTCTCTGATAATATCAATAGCTGTGGCACTAAGACCCTTTCATCCCTCCAATTCCTCACATGAGCAATAACTATCATCTCTGCTTCGCACAAAGAAGTTCAATTGGTCACTGGAGTGTGGAACTATTTCCCTCAAGGTTGGAGTAAGAAACCTTGGCAAATTCTTTTGATGGGAATTTATGACCAAGATTCTCGAATAATGATTTAGGAAAAAGAGAAGTAAAGGATGACATTATTCCATGCGTATTATCCTGGAAAGTAAAGGATGGCATCCCTGCGTATTATCCTGGAAAAACTAGTTTCCAAACGAAGAGAATGGTTGTGTATGTTCGTGGGAAAATAATTATCTTTCGCCATATGAACAAGAAGGTAGCTTTAAAGGAAAGCAATTATCAGTACAAAGAGGGAAGGAATTCCGGAGCCGGAAACGGAAATAGACAAGATGGAACAAGAACGAAGACATGAAAAAATGTGAGGATGTTGAAAATGAGTGAGATGCTTGCTCATTAAAATAAGGAAATTTTTTGATTTATTTTCAGCTTGAGAACCATGAAACTGTCCACATATCGTATACATTGAGAATTTCCTTATGAATTCAAACTTTGAAATTGTGCGTAAAAATTTAACGTTCCTTTTCGTCGTGAAGTTGTACATTATTATAAGCACTTTAACATGGCTTTCGAAAATTCTCCATGAGTTACGTAACAATAGCCAACTACCCGTCAGGGCGGTGTTTTTGCTCGTTAAAGTTTTAAATGATAAACTACCTTGGACCTCTGGGAAAGCTGACCAGAAAAGGCTGGAAGCCTATGAAACGTGGTGGAGAAGGATTCTAAGGATAAATGGACGAACAAGATATGAAACGAAAAAGTTTACAGAAGAGTGGAAGAGGAAAGGACCGTATAGACCATAGAGAAAAGGAGAACCAGATGGATTGGACACACCATGAGACACAATGGGTTTGTGAAGAACATAATTAAAGGTAAAATAGAGGGATAAGTCCCCAGAGGAAGACCCAGAAATAAGTTCACGGACCAAATAAAGAGGAAAGTACATAGGAAGAGATACCAGGAGGTAAGGGAACTAGCATTGGAAATGGAATGGTGGAGGGCTGCAGTCAAACAATCTTAGGTTTGAGCGACCAATTATGGTCCCTTTATCCTCGAAAAATGGACAGGAATTACGCAACCCAGGGATATCCCAGAAGAAGAAATACAGCACCTTAACATTCACATCGAACCCTATTTAATTCCTCAATAGCGTAAACGGAGGCTGCAGATCAATCCATTACGCATGCACTTGTGACGATATGCAATGCATAATATGGGTTTGATTATGTCTTGGTGACGGGAAGAGGAAATAGCGAGAGAAGATGGCCGAAATTAAATTTTACAATAGTAAAAAGAGGAAACCAATTGACACGAGATTGCCAGAGCCGCACCACACCTCAAAGGTTTGACAAAGATGATTTTGAAGCCTTGAAAATGCTGAGAAAATTGCTGTAAGCAGGAACCAGTATATTCAGTGTTCCAATGAATAAAGTAAAATATAGATGAACACAGATATTTGGATCTTGAGTAGTAAACCTGGCATGCGAGACAAACCTACTGGGAGCCACTAGAGACTCGGAGGCTAGGCTTAGATCACAAAAAAAATTCAGACCCAGCGAGTTTCAGTACCAGGTTATTATATTGACCACACTCTATAATAGAACTGATAGGAGTGGAAAAATGAGAGGCACACCGACGAACTGTCAGCTGATATCGTAAGATTTAACATAAACAACGAGACATACTGTTAACGTACAATTCACCTCTATTCTCACCCCCTTCCTTTTCCCTATTCAATTCCTTGGCTGGCGTTCTAATTCCCCACCAAACACTTCTATGGTGGCTCACAGGGTGGTCTGTAAATATTGACATTGTACCTGACGATTATACTGAAGCGATACTGAATTCCCTCCGAACAATAATTTTTCATTTAATTCAAATATCATAAGAATCTATTATTGTTCACAGGAAGTGATATTTTGAATCATTAGTTTTGGCATGCTGATTTTAAAATCTTGTGGATTTTTATCAATCAGGAGTATTACGTCGGAGTTTGCAAATTATTTTGGATATTGACCTAAAATACAATAACTTCGGTCTTTTTTAAATTTAGTAGTTAATATTTAAGCCTACGGACCATAACCGTTTCTAATGGGGAATGAGATCTAGTCGACACCTGTGGTCTCATAGTTATCTAATTGAAAATTTTACAACAGCAATAACGTGATATGAAATTAAAACCGTGAATAACATGTTAGAGTAATGTATGGATAATTGAGAATGTGCAAAAGAATGATAGCGGGAGATTTGGTAAAAATTGTTATTTGTTTAAAACACCTACGTTCATTAATTGTAGTAGCTGTGTCCTTCTTGGTGCTGCATTGGACTGAGGGAAGAGCTCAGGTGAATTAAATGAGAGTGTCAAGGATACGAGCAAGTGGAGCCGCATGTTTTCGAAGCGTAATTCACTCCCCGAGATTCCTCCGGTCTCTTCTTCTCTCTTACACACCATCCCCCTCGTTGGTTTTTGTCCCCCTCTTGCAAGTCGAGGCAAAATTCCAGGCGCAGGAAATGAGAGAAATAGAGGAGGGTGGTCGTGTAAGGGGTTGGAAATGCGGACCGTCGGCTCTTTTTTATATCTCCCAGCGCAGTATTGTCCGAGACAACTCGTTTCCCGTGGTTCCCTCTTGCGGCAGACGAGAGAGTCAAAGGACGGAGGACGTGGAATCTTAATCAAACCGCGCCCCGTCGCACTCATCCCCCTTTTTAACAATTCATTTGTGCCCTCACTCCCCTCCACCCCTCCAATCACCCTCCACAGAATTAAACAAGAGGGGACTAAAATGAAGAAGTCGACGGCTGAATTGTTTCAGACCGCACGAGAAAGAAATTTAATACATGCCTGGCGGTTAAATGAGAAAATTCGAGTGCGCAACAGAATGCTTAATTGCGGGGACCCTCCCGGGTATACCCGAAGGACAGGGTGCATACCTACAGAGATGCCAAAAGTGACAATTATGGTAATATCTTTTTTGCAATCGTCCATATTCTTATAAAGTTCCATACTCTCCATTTGATAATCCATTCGATAGATAGAGAGATGGAAAAAAGATTGAGAAAATTACTTTGTTATTATAAGTAATATTCAAATAAAATTGTGCCCAACGTGTGCATAATATCTCATTCTGATGTTTTTAATCTAATCCACAAGTTATGGCCTCTAATATAAGTTTAGCGAAGTGATTAGCCGGGTGTTTGAAAAGGTGTGTCGGTATTAACTCGTGAAGTGGCTCTATAAAATTCCTTTATCGCAAACAATATCAATAAAATTATGCGTCGATTTAAAAATTCGTCGAATTTGCAGGGATTAAAGTGTTATTTTCAAATCGGAATGACTTCCTCCTCTTGCCCGTAGATAATTGCTTTTAGCTAGTTCTGCAGTCAAAATATCTCCAACACTAGCTGCCCCTCCTCTCCAAACATATCCAATACCTCCTCGTTCGTCCTCTTCGACACCCAGCTGAACTTCACCATCATCCTCCCTACCCCTATCTCAAATGCCTCAAGTCTATGTATATTCTCCCTTCACAATGACTACGGATTAGGTTGGATTTTTGGGGAGGCGACCGACTGCTAAGGTCATTTGCACCATAGGGGAGGAAGGGTGGATAGAAACCCAGCGTTGGCATCAGCCTGCTCTTAACGAAAGGCGCCAAGGGGACCAAAGTTTAATGTCTCTTCCGACAGACGGAGTACTGCACTTGAAGTGTTAGACCTCCACTAGACACTCAAGTAGAGATAGGGTGTCCTCTGAAAAACATCCTCCTCAACCGGGATTTGAACCCTGGCCGCCCGTACGGTTAGCCAGTACTCTAGCCACCACACCAACTCGATCCCCCAATGACTACGTCTCTGACCCATACTGCGCCACGCTCCATGTAAGATTTTTCACGATATTTTTCTTTGCGTCTCTACTCCGATTCCTCTCATCAATTCCCTCTTTAGCCATGACAAGTTTACATCTTTTGTCCCTATCACTAAACCCATTATCCGCCAGAGTAATACCCAGATACGTGAACTGCTCAACTTTCTCTAATTTGTGCTCTCTACCCTTATACTCAGACCCGCCTTCTTACTTACAGAGAATATCATCTCTTCCATGGTTTATTTTCATCTCATACCTCTCGCACTGGACCATTGACGCATTCATCATTGATTATAAACCCTTGAGTGACTGACGAATGCAAATCTGCAAATGTCAGTGACTACATCAGATCTCCTCGTACCTATATCCCTGACCCATCTCCCCCATACCCTCCTTACTTTTATTAACAACTTTTTTTAAATTTTTTTTATTTATTTAAAATTTTATTAACAACTATTCTGAGCACTCTATAAAAAGAATAGTGGGCGCTTCACTCCCCGTCCCACCACGACCCATCCTGATTCTCCATCGGCTACCCTAACCGGCACTCCCTGTTTTATATTACGATTTCGGAACCTTTATTTGAATCCGAAGACACAAATAAGGGTAGTGTATGGAGAATTGGGATTAGAAAAAGGTAAATAATGTTAATAGTTAGACAAATAGCTCGATTAAAAAAAACTAAAAATATATTCGTACAATAATTAGCATTGTGATTCCTTTGGCGAAGTTATTGTGGCAGCATTCTCTTAGTTTCATAAGATTTTCAATTTTCATCTTTCACGTGTCGCTTTTTCCTTTTTGTACATTTCCGAATGCTGAATACTACAAGGATAAACCATGAGTATTGACGGATGGAAAATGAAAATCATAGTTCGAAGGAGATAGAAGCTGAAGGCAGACATGACATACAATAAGACGTGGTTGAGAAAATTGAATCTGTCGCCGAACTCAGAGGCTGCATGAAAAGAGATTGTAGAAGTTCAACATACATTGAGCGAATATTAGCTTAGAATACCCAAAAAAGTATTTAAGATGAAAAAGCAACCGTTTTTTTAGAAGAAAATGGGATAACCAGTTTGGAAGAAGTACCAAATAGAAAACATTTGAGTGGAATGCTGCCCAATCTAAATCTATATCTACCTTTGGACGGCCGGAACAGAAGAGAATCGAGGTTTGCAAAACTTGGGTTAGTGTTGAAGGCAGATGGTGAAATGGACAGGTTGGCTCAGGAACGAGGTTGTTTTCCGAAGAATAGAATAGGAGAGAACTATATATATAACATTATTAGGAAGACATGGTCGTGAAGAATAGGTTCAATAAATTCGTAAGGAACAAAATGGAAAGGAAAATCCCAAGAGGAATAACAAGAGGGTAAAATGCACAGCTCAACTAGAATGAGACATGAAGCATCTACTGGGACATTTAGGAGTCAGTAGGGGCAAGATAGGATGGGGACTGTAGTTGGTTAATCTTAGGATTGAATGACTAATGACGATGGGGATATTTCCAAAGTAGAGTAGATAACATAGCGTAATTTTTTTGGCAAAAGTGATTGGAAAATGAAACGGGAGATCATTACGCGGACTGTCACGCTTAAAGGGTACCTCAAACAGAATCACTGAGGGAAAACCTTGTTTGACCTTTTTGCGTAGACCATAAAATTATTTTCGAGTCAATACAGCAACCGGGGTAGCCATCACGTCGGTTTTGAAGGTAATGCAACAAGAGTGGTTGGCAGACTGTTTTGAATATCGTTGCTGACACATTATCTCTTCATTAGGTGATGTGTTCTTTCATATAAAATGGAAAGTCCTCTCTTGATTGCGAGATTTGGCTTTACGGCACGTTGGGATTTTGGTTCATTAAACGCCAATTAGAATCATTGAGTGGCAGTTGATACTGGACTGTTGAATGTGACGCGCATTTTCAAAAATTTGTGTTTACTTTTCCATTATTCTCTCGTGCTTGCATGAAGCTTACATTCATTAAAAAAAACCAAAAGTCCTCTTCTTGTTTGACTGGTGCATTAGGTTTTACGACGTGTTCACTCTTAACACGGTTCATTAACCGCCAATTACAAGCTATACTTCGGGCTGTTGGTCCCGGGGACCGGAATTCCCCTTTTTTTGAAGATTTATTCATTCATTCCCCTTGGTCCGCACTCCGAAGCAGTTCCGCTCCGGGAAAAAACGATGCGGAACATTTCAAAACAAAAGAGGGACGCCGCGGCGAATGATCAAAATGCATGCCGGGACAATGGCCACCCACGTCTGATTCAAAAAATGTTCCGTGTATTTCGATTTCCTCGTCGTTAGCATATAAAAAAGGCACTCTTCTCTCGCCAAACGTGGATGAATTATTACTTAACTTACTCATCGGCATCAAGGCCGGTTTACTGAAAGAATTTATGCCAAAATTAACGTCGGTGTAGACTTAGCGTAAGTTGGCAATGCCTTTTCAGCAATGGCAACTTTCGTAAGACAAATTAGCGAGGAACCAGAACCAAATAACGAAAGAAATCAGAGTTGAGTTTAAACTACAATGAGTTTACTTGAAAGTTACGTGGGAGTGTAATATGATTAATATTTATCCAAACGCTTGTTATCAGTTATTTGTTGAATGCTTGCGTGCACCGCGGTTGAAAAACTGAAAGTGAGAGAATCAAAACTTAGGGTTGCTAATTGGTTGGATACTCAAACTAGCTTTCAAAGCAGTAGGGGTGGTGTTTACCTTGCATTTTTCCGGAGTGATTAAACGGAAGTGGATAGAATTCAGCTAGGGATGATTTTCCTTATGGACTTTTGCAAGTTGATAATTTAGTTTCTGGGTGTGAGAGCATTATTTTTTTGGAAGCCAGCTTCAACTCGAGGGAATCCGCTCACTGGCAAACTCCTGAAGCCCTGCGATTTTTTCCGCTAAAACTTAAACTGTCCGTGACGAGAAATTCCGAACAAAATTCGTGACCACGATGGCGACACTTTCCAGCTTCTTGGTTCACTAAGGCCACGATGGATTCTATTCTGCTGGCTCATTCGACTGAAACTAATTAACTACATGTTCACAGTTCGATTCCCCAGCGGAAATTGCTGTGGAAGTGATTAAACCAGTAACCAGCCGGAAGGTTCTATTTAAACATGTCCTCCTGTAAGTACTCTGTGTTTTACACATGTATGCACATAATTCTGTCTTGCCTTGCGAAAAATATTTTTCAAAAATTTTCGAGTTTTTTTCGGCGGTTGATTCTCACGCATGAATGCATACCATGGCGTTTATTTGTTTAATATATATCATTTTGAGAATATGAAAATTACCTGACCGTAAAGTGAACGCTAATAACGTTACTTACGTAGTTAGCCTCGCTCCTAGTGCACCGTAGTGTAACTCTCACCCATGTCGTCAGACGAAATACGTGAGGTACATACAGAAATATACTCATAGAATCATGCTGGCACGCATGCATGACTAATACCATTTGCCAAACGTTGATGATTGTCTCTGCACCTTCATTGGAATTACTTTCATATTGCTACAATTTGCATACATATTCTCAACTCCACGAAGAAGGGACGATCAAGCCAATAATCTGACATTTTCTCTGCGAGACGTATCCCGGAGTGTGATAGAGAATCGTGATTCATCCGAGAGGCCAATTTCTGGGGAGACGTGGGGCATACCCCAAGAGGTACTTCCTACACTGTCGGCCGAAATTTTGTTCGTACAGCTTGGATTAACATTTTAGAATATTGTGAAATTTAAATGGTGCTTATATTGAGTATTTATCATGAAGTAGTTAGTTTTGAATATTGAACGCTATATTCAATATTGATAATACGGCAGAACTCTACTGTTTGAATTTTAGGGAAAACGAATATGTGGGAGGTTTCAAATGGAATAGTTTCTGACGCAGCTATATATGCGCATCGTTGAAACTTATCTTTAAAACCTGAGCTATTCCGAAGAAACGTTGTGTTATTATTTTAACTGCTTCACGCGCATTGTTATTAGGCACTGATTGCAGTCGATATTAGTCGAAGTACTGTGCTTTAATCAATATGTCCGACATCAAGGTATTTCAAAGTACTTGGTTCTTATTGTACAATTTTGTAGAGAATTTCATCATTCTATAACAAGTTGTAGAGTATCCTTATTTCAACAAGAAATCATGAAATCCTAGGATCTCTCCATTAAAAACTCAAATCTCTATTTGAAGAATAAAATACTTCGTAATATTTCGCACTAATTAAATGTACATACCTTATCGGTATCGATGTTACAACATTATCGTTAGATATCGAAAGATAAGTGTCGTTAACACGGATTCTAACTCAAATGGTGATGTTGCAACATCGAAAATGGTCAATTATACTAGTGTATAGTGTGGAAAATCAAAAAGTTTTTAATTCTTCGATTATATTACGATTCCTCAAAGTTACTTCGCCCACCATGGCGTGTAACTCGATCCTTTATTCCGGACTGCTCCTCAGACAGATGTTTTCAATTGCTCTAACCTCACGATTCTGTGGACATAAAGGGATGAAAGAGGATACCTTTGAAAATGTGTCTCTAACAAATCATCATCTTTGAGTACAAATGTAGCTCTCGAATCACGGGGAAAGATGGTGGGGGATCATTACCGCTGCGCAACTTCCGGGAAGCGGTCAGCGTTCGCCTGTTTCTTCATTCGCGTCGAAATCTAAATGGCTACCGGGACGAAGGGTGACTGCGATCATCATATCTTTTCGTCCATCCCGGCCAAGTCGATTGACCCTCACGGGGTCCGCGTTTGTTCGCCGTCGCCTTCTTGGTCGGCCCTTCACGCGTCCTTCTCACTTCCTATCTATTATTATATCTGAATTTGGCATCGCCAACGTTGCATGCATGGCGGATACGCCTCTTTGATGGAGAGCATCTTATGCGCTCAAGATATGGATTTTCAAAAGGAAGGGCTAACGCCATGCGATGTGAGGAAATGCTAGCCTCTACCGTTTCCAGACGCAATGAATCTATTTGAACTACGTGAATTCCGCTCGTGCTTTGGATTGTGAATGTATTCGTAATGGTTTTAGCTTTTTTGGCGCTCAAACATGACATTATATGAATAATTATATCACATGGTATGACCTAATTCTCGGACAGACACGGCACCCATGCTCAAAGGGGATCCAAACCCAGGATTTAGGAGTTGCCAAGCCAGAACTAAAGAGTCTGCTCTGAGCCACCAAATTATTTGAACCGTTTCTTATTCTAAGGTAAATTTGTCCTCAGACTGGTTCCAATTGATCTACTCTCTCTATGCTCGTCTATCCTGTGCTGTCTCCCTCAGCTCTTCGTAACTCCATCCATTCATAGTATCCATCAACATATTATTTTTTCGTCTTCCTCTCCATCTCTTGCCCTCGATCTCTCCTTTTAATGTTGTTTTCAGGAGGCAATCTTTCCTAAGGACGTGTTCCATCCAGTTTGCCCTCTTCCTTATTTATCATGAAATATTCCTTTTGATCTGTATATTTCGATACATAATCCGTGATGATAATTATCACGGTGGACGTGCGTGATGATAAAGATCGAGCGTGATGAACATATATGTTTTACTCAGGGAAAATAATTTATTGTCTTAGAGCATACTTATGGTGCTGACTTGGCAACTCATAGATTGTTGGTTTGAATGATCATTACACGCGTCCATGGTGATGGTTGTATGTGATTGTATACAGAGTAAATAATTTGGTCTCTCAGTGGTCTCAATGATTATTACGCTCGTCCAGCGTGTTGTTTGGGGGTTAATTGGTCGAAAAGAATGAAATCCTCACCACGCAGACGTTAATATTTGAATGCAACTGAAGTACAACTTGAAATATCTACGTTTGTAATTATCACAAATGAAAAAACTGTGGAATAAATTCAGTTTAATCCAAAATGAAGGATCAAATCACGCTTAAGAAAATAAAATTACTACGATCCAAAGCGAACCTCATGATCAATTTCTCTGCCTTGCAGCTTAAAAGAATGCGCATAAACCCCGTCCTCCTTAGAGTCCAGAATATAAAAAAACTAATTGTTCACCTCTGAGATAATATTAGAGTTATTTTTTATGGAAAAAAGGTCATTGAAGCTATTAAAAGTGAGACAAATTGCATAAAAAGTATTTTAACCATGATCGCCTCTGGAGTTAAGCTTCCCTAAAGCTAAGCTTACCGCTTACAATGATTATCCCTGTGAAAGTCTCTATTACCGATTTGAATGTTTAATTGGTTCGAATTCCCCTCAAGTCAATTAAGAGGCAATACAATATTTTCTACAGGTGCATGGTGTATCATGTTTTTCAGGAAAATTTCAGGATATTCCCGCAAGTGGTAGAGCGTCAAAGTAACGTTATAATTTAATGCATCTTATCTTCACTTTTATAAAAGATTAACGATACATTGAACAAATCATAAAGAAAATCATGCATGCAATAATTTCGTTCTCTGGAAAATTTTTCGTTTTTCTGAAAACAAAATAAAGTTCCTGTGAAATGAGTTTTCGAATAAAAAAATAGAGAACTTTAGCTGCCATTTTGTACATTGAGAACACTTATCTTTTATAGCCTCGTAAAAAAGTTAAACATCTCCTTTGGCACTCAGACGGCTATCAGCTGTTTTGAATCAGGGAATGTTATTCGGCGTTTTCATGCTAACTGCGTAATCTGCTGGATGTAATGCTTACGTTGCCATAGCTCTGTAGGTAAGGAGTTTTGACCCAAAGTTTCCGTGCGAAAAATATAAAACAATCGTGACCTCCCTACCTTTTTGAGTGATACCCTATCTTTATAAATCATTCTTAATATTCCAGATTTGACTACCGTCCTTTTGAATATATATGAAAACAACTAGAAAATAAGGAAATTTTAACTAGTTAACCTTAAAAAGCGAGTACGAATAGAAAGAATTGATAAGGCACATGGTCGCGGAAAGGATAGTAAAAGTAGAACGACAAAAGCTACCGCTGAGAAAAAGAAGCTCTGGCAAAAAATGTCTCGAGATAAACTTACAGTCAAATAGATATAAAAGAAGGAAGAACGAAGAAAGATAGGGCATTCTGTCTAATACATATAATGAAGAAATAACTGCTTGTATTACCTTCCCTCGAAAAATGTGTTGCTTCAAGCCTGAAATCAGTTTTCGGCAACACACAGTATTTGACAACCTTGCTTAGATTTGATGTAAAATCTAGGTTTAGCCCATCCATGGCCTTTGGTTTGTACAGTTTGCCGCCGGGATGACTTGCCGCCGGGTTTTTATAAAGTTTATGGTAACTAAAATATTTGATAAATGGAAGTGTATGAGTGATCGCTCCCACCACGTTAAGAACTTGTTCTATGTAAATTCTACGAAAAAAATATGTGGGTACTATTTTCATTACATTTGACGATAAATTCTGCGGACGATGAAGATCAGGTTTGTGGAATTAAAGCCTGGCTAGTGCATCTTCCTGCAAAAGTGACAAGTTGCGAATTTTAACGAAGGTTCGAGAAACAAAATGCAACGGCCAAATGAGTGAGCGTGTAACCCCTTTTTCTTGGCGGATTATCGGTGTATGTTTCAAGAAATTACCTATTAGACGTTATCGCTTGGAGACGATCAATTAAGATGTATGGGATTAAAGCAAGTTGTTGGGCCTCGGAAGTTCTTGGAAGCAGGTGAGTTAGATAAAAATTGATGAATCTTCTCGCTTGTTCGCTTGGGGGAAACTAGCGTGGCAAATGTCTTTGACGTCCCTCGAAAATGAACTTTCGAAGCAATGTTTTCCTCTGTTCTGAGAATTTCCACGAGGAAGACGACTAGTCATCTGAGATGGAGGATATCTTATTCCTTTTTCCGGTCCTTCTGAGGCTGAGGAAATGGGCGCAGACATCTTTTTACACGTGAACGTCTCGATGTGATAACAGTCAAACTTTAATGCCCTCGATTTCGAGTTAAGTGGAAAGATCAGCGTTTCTCGAACTTTCCTCTCCGGAAAAACTTTTTCATTCATCCTGTGTTTGCCTTGCTGTAGTTCAATGCCGATGCTTCGCAATCCTTCAGATGACTGCCAGAGTCGTCGATGTGAGGTGGAATGAAGTGCCGGGTAATATGAGGTTTTCACTTGTATCTCGTTACTAACCGGAAAAAAATATGGCTCAAATGCTAAGTTATCCTGCAATTTTAAAGTTCTCATTCTCTTTCGTGTACTTTGCTCCTCTATTTAAGAAATCCTCTTATCGTTTATGGGTCACATAAAAGACTATCTATTTTGATTTTGGTACTATTACAATCTTTCCCAGAGCATTTCATTTCTAGTAAAAATGTTAATTAGAATACTCGTGTATGTATAAAAAAATATTATTGCTTATATTTTTAAGAGTAACCAATTTTTTCTTTTTACATATTTAAAATGTATTTCGGTTGCCAAAACCCGCGAAAAATATGTGATTCAACAATTTTCAAATAATTCTCGTGAAACTTATGGGAAAGTCCAAAAACCTTTTCCATGGAACCAATGAGCCAGTGAAAGAAAAGTACTGGTTCCACCCTATTCTATCGTTCCCAATATTAGCCAATTAATTTACAACCTGTAATACCGACCTAAAATACTCAGGAATTGTCCTTAACTTACCTATCCTGGTCTCGAGTTCTCCATGAGAATGCTTTTATCCTCCTCGGTTCTGGCGTATTGTATACAATACACAGACGTTTGAATTTTTTCCCCCTCAGCAACCCAAAATATTGGCAATGCCTCTTGCTGATAAGTGGCAGCATTATTAAGAAGCTTGAGTGGATGAGATATTGACTCTGCAAGCATGGCTTTCAACGCAAAAAGTAAGTGTGAAGAGTTTTCCCAAAATAATGCTGGATATGTCTCGGGACTGAGGAGGCTATGTTTGTGTATTTAATAATAAGACAATACGAGTTCTTGCTAGGATATTTGAGAAATACTATAGACAGAGACTATAGAGGCTGAGAAACTGAGCAAATTCCTTGCAAGCTCATGTATTTGGTGTCTCAAAAAATGATACGACGAACATAATTGCTTTGGTAGACATCCTAATTATTATAATTATAATAATTTAGATTGCGTATATCAAGGCAGAGGGAAATAACGTACTTTTTGGCCCGATATGATTGAAACTAAGAAAATATTTCCCAGCAATTTGTGGTTTCAGAGAGAGATCTCGGGTACCTTTCAATTGGCAAACTCCAATTTTTTGGGTAATACGTAGACCAACGTCAGAGCCAACTGTTGACACATGCAATGGCCTGAAACCATGTCAGTACACTTTAATTATCGATCAATCAAGAATCAAAAGATGGATGACGTCGGAAGCAGTTTCAAAAATTTTCTCGGATACGATAGAAAATTCGAGTTGATCTTCAGTCCTTGCCGTTCTCTTTGCTGCCACTTGATAAAATAGAAAGCGGGCTCAGTTTCTTGAAAGGCTTATCGTAATTAACGAAGATATTAGTCAATGAAGGTATTCAGCGCAAGACGCGTGGCTTTGGAATGTGACGTAGAAGGCAGTCGGGAAATCCGGTTAACGTCTCTAACACAGCGATATTGGCGGTCATTGCGAAGCGACTTGTGATTGCTGAGTGGTTCTCTCCTCTTCCTCGGATTGGCAGCGAACTTGGGAGGGATAATCTCTCTGCGTAATTGATAAGTGATCAGGCGGGTGCGGTATAGTAAGGGCGGTAAGTGCCGGCTTATCGGCGGGTACCCTACGCGTGGGAGTGAATGCTCAGGAGATATTGATCAGTGATACAATTGATGCAGTGAAAGGATTCATACCTAGATAAACTATGTCATTTATAAATCCACATGATGATGGTTTTTTTCTTTGGTAGTGTGCCGTGAAACATCATTCATGATTAATGAAAGAATAGATGAAATATCAAAGAATTACAGGACTTTTAATTTACCTAGGAAAAAAGCCAAAAATCCCTGGTTACGACAAGTCTTCATTAATATCATGTCTTTTTCAGTGAGCGTGAAAAAATATTTTACTAAATCAACCACTCCAAAATGTGCGAATACAGGGATATTGAAAAGAGAATTTCGACAAAATGACTATCAAATGTACAAAGAAACTAAAACTGACAAATATCTAGAAATGTATACGTAGACATTACGAATTTATGATAGTAGGTAAAAATAAACACCTAAAGTTACCCGGCGAATGCTAATTATTTTGGTGACAGCGATAATTGCCAAAATCACAAAGTAAATTATGCTAACCATTCAGTGTTTTCGACCTATAACTAAAATTTACAAAGGTGTAATTAGCCTTTTTGGAAAAATTTGATCGCGGAAATCCGTTATATCATTACAATTCCAAGATATTTTTCTGAAATTTATCATCGAACCAAACGTTTTCGTAATCATTTGTTTCTAAGGTTTAGACGAAAGCTGTTTTAGTGTGTCTATGTCTTGTTCGAATATGCTAAAGCATGCCGATTTCTATGTAATAGAAGGCCCATCAATAAATAAAAAAGGGTATATCAATTGTTCCAATCATAGATGTGGGATTTCGTCACCAGGAAAAGGCTTAATCTGATAAAAACAATTATACTGAATTTCCATTTTTTTAAATTATGTAATATGAGAAAAACTGAAAATATTTTACCACCGGGTGTCGCGACTGGTCATTGTGAACAGAGACCAGCTAGAAGTGTTCCTAACCCACACCCCCCACTCAAGTGTCCCTTTTGGACCTCTTCCCCGCAGGCTAGCAATTATCAATAATTTTATTTGGTGATCGAAATTTTATATATTACACATTACACACACATTATATTTGTGTCTTTTAAATGAAGTGAAAATGGTCTATATGATGCTTTTCTCGCCTATTTAAAAAAAGTCCAAAAAAAAGATATTCTACTTTTGAGGAATTTGTAACTGAAGCAGTGCGACCAACTGTAGTGGACTCGCGGATAAGAAATAACGTTCTTTCTCTATGGTGTTTGAGTGAATATGTATTTTAATTGGAATGTTTAAATTACTCTCCTTGCTGAAAAGGACAGTTTTCACCCTTGCTCCATAACTGGTGGCCTGGAATGGGGTCATAAACAACATGAAATACTGCCAAGTGCTCTTCTTGAAACGCTCGTTCTTGGTTAAACAGCCATGATCGGATAACCCAAGCTTATTTGGCCCACATGATCAAAATCAAGTAATTTATGTAATTCAGGTACGTTAGGGGCACCGACCCTACTTGCTCCTTCAGTTTCAATTCAGGGACAAGATTTCGTATGAATATATTCATCATCTAAAAGTTACAGATGTTGTTCGCAGGAAGGTATGAATACCAAAAAGGTATGCGGCAATCGTTCACTAAAATGAATGTCACATTATCACGTCCAAAAAGACGCTATATCACTCAGAAACCAATCCAAAAAAGTAATACTTTTGTATATCCTTGGTCATGCGAGGTAACATCTCGATAAAATTCAAAGCACTGCCTTGGTACATTCAAGGGGGCTGAAAAATATCTCAGGAGGTGAACAGTGGCTCCGTGTGGTACACGTCGCATGGTGGGGACCGTTGAGGTAGCTAGAGGCTCTTGGCTCCGCTAATGGTGACCAATTTTAGAAGCTGTGACGTGGGCGAGGCCTATTCGCCATCTCAGTTAACCCTGATTTTTCTTTAGCGTGTACAGGCCGACGCGCTTTTTCTCTATTTTAAAATTTTTTCCATCGATAACTTACTTGAAATTAGCATGGATTTGACTCTGTAATATGGATTCTACGTACATATTTTTTTCATTTATAAAAATTAATTTTGATCGGCATTCCCGGTGAAAACTATGGTAAAATTGAGTTTCATCCGTACACCTAAGTAGCCTCAATATGTTTCAAGAGTTACTTGTCTTAAATTTTGAAACATATGTTAGACATCCTAGCTTTACAACCGCTAATTGGTTCGTTCCCTCGTGCTATCCATAGCAAAGTAAGGAAAGAGCTGAGATAACCAATATGGTTGTTTTTTCGGTTGTCAGGCAACAGTTTGATGAAGTAATGCCTTCTCCATCTACGTACCCGAATGGCGGGGAAAATTTTCGATAAGATAGCCCAAGTATGAAACACCTATTTTATGATTTTGAAAATTGATAATAGGGATTATTTAGGCCGCTTGTCTTGAATCTTATCTCAAAAACATAATTAAAAGAGAAAAAACTTAGTGGTGGATTCAAAATGGCAGTAAAATAGGTAACCTAAATTTGGTATTATGAAAAAATACGTTTCTGGGGCATGATATGGTCATCGATAATGAATGATGGCCACCATTCTAAATAATATTGGTTAGAAAATGCTTAGAAAAATAATGAATATGAGTACAAAAAAGAAATTACTTATCCCGTAGATATTAAAGTTGCCAATAATGAAAATGAAATTTAACTAATTTGGACCAATGAAAGGTGACTAAAAGCGTGCAGTTGGATAAAGTTGTTGATTCGTAGATTCCCCAGGTTTTTCGTGAAATACCATGCAAACCATCTTGTGGAATGAAAAAAAGACTCATCACTTAATATCACTTACTTAATGAGTGCAGTAATTATAGGAAGCAGACACTTATATTTTATAAAGGATAATAATTTGAAAGTTACTGTTCAAAAGAACGCTAAAAATGAAAAAGTATTATTACCGTCGTCGACTGGTGAGCCCATTTTTTTCCGTAGAAGATACCGGCAAAATACTATCTATTCCAGGTTTGCCTAAAATTTTCGGCAGTAGCACCCAGTCGATTGCTTCAAATGTCAAAGATCTAAATATTTTAATGAACTCTGCTTGAATGTATCCGAAAATGCCAGCAAACTTATAGATATCTACAAGTTTAAAATTCTGCTTTTGGGGTATGAATACTCAAAATCTTCACAAAGCCATTTAACATATCCATGCAAGACTTGTGAGCGCGCTACTTGCAGGCGCTTAATATAAGATATTATTGACCAATTTCGCAGCATTTAGCTTTCCTTCATCTATGATCTTCATTAGCAAGGCAATGTTAGCCATTCTACTTAGGTTTTTCATTGAAACGGTTACGATTACTTGATGATTTTTAGCAAATTTTATTTATTACTCCTTACTCATTGCGTTACGTTACAACTAGGTAAGATGAAGAATTAACGCTTGAGAGAAATTTAATTTTCCTTAATACTTCCACGAAAAGTATCCATCTAAAAGTTAAAATAGCCATACTAAAAGCAAACTTCAATTAAAAGCTTCAGAATTCTAATGCGGCATGGCCGTTGTTCATAGTAGTCACTCGCAGTATTTGGCAGATTTGTGTTTATTTAATCAAAAATAATTTCGCTTTTTCAAGAAATATGATAACTTTGTGATTCATCATTATCGATTACAGTTTTGACTTAGTGACACAACATATTTTCTCTCTCTTCAGATACTAGGTTAATACATAATTTTTGTATCTTGCTAACAAAGTGTCATAATAATATTTTTGAAAGATACTCAAAATAAGCTGATAATAAACAACTGGTACGTAGGGTGTTTGAGCAAACTTACGGGGAATAACACGTTCAATTTATAGAGTCATTTTTGATATTTTAGACTTTGCTTTCAACTAAGAACTTTTATGGGATTTCAAGTTAATTGATTACCAATTTTCAATCTCCTTCCTAAGATGTATTCAACGCTTGTTCCCCTATGTGGGTGTGTGACCGATTATTTTCAATGGAAAACTTTGAAATTAGAACGCCCAACCTATAAAACGCAATATTTACCATACCCTAAAAATAGTTTCTAGTGATTGAGTTTTGAGGATCACTTTTTATTCGGCCCATTGCACAAACACGCAGACAGTGAAATGAATGTGAGGATTTCATATTAATAAATTATTTTAATTATTTTGGAACAATATTAATTTGTTTTGATAACATTAAGCTTTCAAGGATTTGAGTCTGCATTTGATACTGTAATTTTGGCTTACTCAAAAAAGACAATCGAATTTATTTATTTTTACTAAATGAGAAAATGAAACACTCTTTAGGGCCATATTTTGAGATTTTTCAGGCATCCAAATGTTTTCAATTAAGGTTTTAGCTGACATTTTGAGTAAGATATTATGATAAATAACTTTATTCACCGAATCACTGCGTACTTTTGAAAAAGCTTCCAAAAATGCTCCCATTTTCTGAGGCCGAGAGCTATTCGTCTGCTAGATGTAGAACTGAAACTAATACTTGGTGTAATACTGATTACGCGCTGGTGCAAACTTACGGGGAATAACACGTTCAATTTATGGAGGTTTTTGTTGATATTTTAGACTTTACTTTCGACTAAGAAATGAGTTTTTGCGCGCAGTGAAGCCACGGTTGCATAATTTGTGCAGCAGTTCTTTCCATTTGACATAACGTGTGTGAATAAAATGACTTTTCACTTCAGAACGGTTCAGGTTCGGTAGTATTTACGCCATATTATAGGTTAATCAGTATATTTGACTATGTATTTTTATTGATTATATGCAAATTAACGTGAATTTTACTTAATTAGCCTTCCAATTTCGGAATAGATATAAGTAGAATCCAGCAGAGCAGAAAATTATCAGTAGGTACAAGTAGTGCTTCAAAATACTGGGCAGGATAAAACCGGTTCATTTTTAGTAAAATCCCATTCTTAGGTGATAAAACTGATCAGTATTGCTAGTATATTTTACAAGCACATGGTTACTGCGAGAAATTAATTGAAGGAGAAATAAATCAACGGGAAGTTTCATGATTGACGAGGTGTGAGTAATTAAGATAAGTCATTAAACACGACTATGGACTCTAGTGTAGTCTAATAATAATGGATCGAGGGAGAAATTTCTTTCTTTCACTCTGAAGCTTGCCTGTATCGAAAAATATGGAAAATTAAGGCGATTCTCTTTCTTGACGCGTAGATATTTCATTTTCACGTTGAGCCTGTTGCGTTGAACTTTGTGACGTGCTGGATGACTTTCTGAGAAGCTTTGAAAGCCTTTTCTCACAAAAAGGTTCAATGTCTCCGAGACAATACCCGCGACTCCCCAAATGAATTTTTAATAAACTCTTCACGTGGTGCTCGTGCGCGACTTGCATAATTAATCCTAACCTGTCGAAGAGAAAGTGAAGGAGGAAAATTTTTTCCATCCAGTATTTAAAAAAATTAAATGGTCTTCATTAGCGACATATGCACATCTTGAACGTACGAGATGAGAATTTCCGTTCTCCCAAGAATAACTGCAGAGAGTCATTTCACGTTAGGTATTCTGAAGAGGTTGATTTGGAGGTTGGTGGCCCTAGGGACAAGCGCCCGGTCTTTCAAAAACAGCACTTAGTACGCGCTGTGTTATTCTGCATCAAAACTTCCTTCTTCCGGGCCCTTAACCTTTCTCAGTATTTATTTCTGGTTTCTACTTCTGGTCGCCCTGTTAATATCTTTCGCCTCCTCTAAATTTTTTTCGGGACTTCTAACGTCAACACACTGGTACGTAAACTTTTCTTTTGTTTAATGCACGACGGTTCGATGAATGTTCTCTACACACCTAGCAGTTTTCAATGAATATATACGTAGACAATTATTATGAGAAGGTCTGTGTCTTGTTGATTGTACGGCTGAAAAAGACTTAAAATTTAAATGGTGGATGATATGGCTTATAGAATATTATGCTTCCCAACTCTAGTTTCTTCGTAAAAAGACGCCATATTTCAAGTTTCTTAACAACATTTTCCTTTTATTACTAAAATTTTATTGAGTTTCACCTGTTTGTCTGGGTAAAACCTAGTAATTGAAACTAAACCTACTTTCTGATGACGCAGAGATTGGAATTTTTTCCATAGGCCCAATTACGGTGACTAAACAACAATCATTTTAATAACCACGCCTTTCCTTTAGGTTTTCTTGAGAATGAGCTGTTTTTCTGGGTCAAATTTTGTAATCTAAATTTAATATACTTCCTAAAAACGTAGGGTCTGAATTTCTTTCATTTCTATAAAATGCAATAATTATGCAATAATCAATTTAAATAATGACGATAATTTAATAATCACACTTTTTCCAAAAGTTTTCTTGAGAATGAGCTATTTGTCTGTGTCAAATCGTGCAATCAAAATTAAACCAACTTCTTGATAACGTAGATCTCTCAAACTTTGACCATGAAACATGACCCAGGTGAAAAGCAGCCCTGGCGCCATCTATTGGCCACTCTTGAGGGTCATGCCTTGGGGAGTGTTTGTTCCTATAACTGTGCTGTGCTGATTCCAGTGGATTCTTAGTAGACTGGGTAGCTTGGTGGTCTGAGCATTGGACAAAGCGAAATCCAAAGGTCCGTGGTTCCATTCCCGGTCCAGTCGAATTTTTCTGCTTGGAATCGCCCATCTTCACACCACCATTGTGTTTGTTTATTTTGTGTTCCCATCCACTTTCTTTCTACCTTTCTGTATGAACATTCATATGCGAGTTTTAATGTATACAAATATATATAATTCTCTCTTGATATGTAGGTTAATTTTTGTGTTTCTTTGCAAAGATTTTGTATCATTAAGCATATCTGTATATCTTTTAATAGATATATGAAACAGCTTGTAAAATTTATCTACAAACTTAAAAGCATGCATATAAGAAATGTCTACCACTGCGCCTTAATGAATGATTAAATGGGCACAGTGTTTTTGTCAAAAATCATGGCCACAGCTACATAGCTAAAAAAGTCATATGACGTCCCAGCTGAAACATATCAATTAGAACTTGGTATTTATATTTTTTTTTCAAAAATTATATTTTAAATAACGTTTAAACGAGTCGCCCAAAGATTTTATTTTGTGTTGGACGCAGAATGAGTGTTTGCTGAAAAATATTTTTGCTATTCAGAGCAATTTTAAAACAATAAAATCTGTTTTTAGCATGTGTTATTCAAGTTTGAAATTTAATGCAATAAAATATCCAACGAGTTCAATATCCAATATCGAATATTCAATAAGTTCATTTCATTGACATTAGCACCCAGGTAAACTATTCATATCCGTTATTTTTAAATTAAGTCATTTTGACTTGTATTTTATATATCCTGGGTTGGATGGGACAGAACCATCCCCTCTTCCCCCAACCCAGTTTACATACCCAGACATCCATGACCTGGGCAGATAATATTCTACCCGGGCGGGACTCGAATCCACGACCCTCGGGATAGCAGACGCGGACTTTACTTACCGGGGCCGAAGGGCTCTCGCTGCATCGCATTTTTTCGATTATTATGGCTTCCTTTTAGTTTATGAGTTTAACTCGTTTTCAAATATTTTAATTCGGCCAAACAAATTTCAAATTAAACTATTCAAATTAAATACCTATTTTAAAATGAACTCGTCAATATATTCGTGTGAGAAGTTACGTCCCTATTTATTATTTCCTTTCTTCCGAATGTTGGAGAATGATAATTATGAGGAAGAATTTCTTTTCCTCTGTCCCTCCAGCCCCAGATTATCTCGGCATTAGTCTGAATTTCTCCTTCTCCTCATTTCATGGTCGTTAGTATAGCAAATATCTTCCGTATCCCGTCGCATATAGTATCTCAGACGGCGTCTTCCTCGACACACTCCTCTTTCCGTCAGTCCCGGTTAAGTCGGCTTAATAAAGCTATAGTGACGTGGAATACGTCCCAGGTATGGTCATTTCTCTCACAACTATCAACAAGACATTGCATTTTCCCCTCACTTTGGTAATCTGAATTTATTTTAACCTTTTTTACCGATCTTAGGCACGATCATCAACTCTGTTCAAAGGGTCTCAACCTGCTTCTTTGTCAATTTTGTTCAGGTTTAAAGCCCACGCGAAGTAATTTGTATGCCAGTAGTTGTCTCTCCCTTGTATTTTTCTTCTGCAAATACGTATCTTTTGTTGAATCTTATCTCAGTATGGCTTATTCTTCTTCCCTTCACCTTCTTCCGTATACCATATTTATTCCTTATACTTTCCAGTTGTGTGCTTCATTTACCTCCTCAAATGTTTCCTCATTTACTATTACTTTATTGTTTAGTATTTTCTTGTCCTTATCAAGCTGTTTGTCAAGTTTTATTTCCACGAGTTTTCATAATGAATTCCTTCACAACAACGCCCTCTTAGGTTTTTTCTCTAGTCAAAAGATCATACTCACTCTCCACATCACTTTAAGGTCAACTGCGAATTGGATCATAATTACATCTCTGTCTCTCACTTTTTATCTCTCACTCTCAATATACATGTCTATCGTAACATTTCTTTCCCCTCTCAAAGGTGTTGCCCATTTGGCATTCTAAGTCAACGACGGAAGAGCGAACTTTTCAATTTCATTTTTACGTTCGCCCAAGTAATTCCGCTCTGCTCTTTCTCTCACTTATTCTTGCATCTTTGGGGGAATATCACGGATTTCAGTTCACTTTTACTCTCTTCATTAAAGTGCCTCCGATGAGTTGGTCGGGGGAAATATGAATCGTACGCGCGTTATGAAGCAAGCGCTTCGCACCAGGAGGCTAATCGTTTGCCACCTCTTCTGGCCGTGGGGTGGTTCCCTTAATCTCCCCTCGTAGTTTCGACTTCGCTGCCTCGGTAATGA
This sequence comes from Ceriagrion tenellum, assembly GCA_963169105.1. Lineage (NCBI taxonomy): Eukaryota > Metazoa > Arthropoda > Insecta > Odonata > Coenagrionidae > Ceriagrion > Ceriagrion tenellum. The sequence continues at coordinate 140,571,301 of OY720635.1, read as the reverse complement.
ACCAATCCCTAATTTGTTCAGGGACGATGGGAGGATGAAGAGGAGGGAGGCCGGATGAGGGGTGAATACGGAGGAATATGTATGCGTTGGGAGGACTTCCGACAGTCGGAGCAGGTGGAGGGTGGAAGTGTGTGTGCAGTTGGGGAGGGCATTCGTAGAGGGCGAATTGACGGGGTTGACGCAGAAGGGAACGCTGCACCCCTTCCAATCATTTCCTGAGCAGGAAGACATCATATTTGGCTTTGATAACCCCTCGGCGTTTCCATTAAAAAAAAAAGCTTTTACCAAGTAGGACACAGTGGCAAGCAAACTAGCTGCTAAGGGATTCGATATTACCAGCTTAATCAGGAAATACGGGGGATGAGGTTCCACTATGGGTAAAAAATTCACAAGCTACAAAATGGAAGATGATTAATGTAATCATACAGTATGATAGCATAGGGGATTAGTCAAGCCATTTCAAATGTGCAGTAGGTAGTGCTGTGCGAATCAGGGATTGTCATTTCGAATCGAACCGAATCGAATCTCCCAAAAGATAGTTCGAATCGAAACGAACTTTTTTTTTAAATTTTGGTAGCGAATCGAATCACCCAAAAACATTCGCTTGCGAATCGAATTTGAATCTAAATAAAATGCAAAAGCTTATGCGCAGTTAAAGTAATGAAGATTTTCACATTATTTTAGGGCCTTACATTAGCTTATATATCTATAGTTGCACAAAAAATAGCACAGAGTAACATGTGGTCTTTTAAACTTTCGTTTCGCATGAGAAAAACATCGTCTAAACGGACGGCGCACATTTTTGGAATGAGCGCCATGTTTGAATGCATGCAACGATTCGAAGACGAATCTATTAGGTTCGAATAATTCGAATCATTCGTTTTCGAAGCATCCCGATTTGCAGGCAAATTGAATCGAATCAAGCCTGATTCGAGTCGATTCGAATCGATTTCGAAGCATTCGCACAGTTCTAACAGTAGGCCATATCGAATGGAGAACTTGTGAGTTCGTATGTCGAAAACACAGATATCGTTCGCCAAAATTGCCACGGTACCGTTTTGATCTTGTGAGAAAATTGCTAAATGGAAAAAATTGAAGAACAGCTCTGCATTATTCATAAAAATGTTTGGAAAAATTGCGCGTGGTAGCAATTTTGGATGGATAATTTTTAGCACAAAATCAGCCGGAAATTCTACGCGCCAAGATGCTATCTACTCTCTTCTTTAATCTAAGTCAACTTGATCATTAATTTCCAAAATTTTAGCGTTTGAACTTTCTGTTGCAGTGCAGAAGGAGTCCATTAAGGTATCAGACTGTTACTACAGATGAACATCCAATGCGACAATTTTTGAACGCTTTTCCTTGTGCCTTTGTGAGAAAGCTCTGTTATGAGGCATAAAATCCTTTTTCACTTCCTCATTTATCCCCTCATCTAAGTATATTTTTTCATCACCTCGTACCCTATAACATGTCTAAATATCCTACGCCTTACTTATCCCAATCCATCTTCTGCTAGTAGACTGAAACATCCGGCTATCTCAAAATTCCTCATTTAGCTTCTTCATCTATCTATATTGTCTTACACCTCCCTTAGGCTTCCCTTCCCTACTTTAGTCAATACTTTTAAGGCTACGTTTGAGGAGAGGGTAAGTGAACGTAGTTTTCTCCACGAAAATTCTTATTCCCAGGCCCCGTGGAAATAGTCCACCCCCTAATTCAATGATTACCAACGCACTAAATATGCTGAGACACCAACCGATTTGTTTGATACCAACTTACAAAGAGAATTTAGTCGTTTTGTCCGTTCTCCCAAGGAGTTTGGAGCTAGCCGAAGGATTTGCAAGCCTTACTAAATCTGCGAAGCCCTTCAATCAAACCATGAATGCTTGTTGGGAAATATATAGGTCGGATTTTATTGTTGAGCCTTGCGGTATAGTTCACTTCTAGGTGTTCCTCTAGCTGGCGTATCCTTGATCGTGTACAATATCCAGGCCCTAAGGATTGGAATTGTTCCAAAAAAGTCAACTTTCGACTTCGACTTCAACTTCAACTCCGAATTTGAGCGTCGACTTTTTCCGACTCTACCCCAAATGTCGGAAAATAAATTAACACGCTTCTTTAAAGCAAAATAAAACTGAAACTGTGTTATTGTTTTGTATTTAATTAAAGTTGATTTTGCGATTATATTTGGATTAAAATATTTATAGTCAGTGTGAACAGCTAAAAAAATGCGCATGAAACAATAAAAAACATGGCATTCTAAAAAAACAATATACCGTCTAGACTCGATGCATATATCCCTGACTCAGTTAAAAAAAAACTGATAGAAATTGAAGTAACAAACAAATTTTTTACAAGCGCAAACAAAACCCCTTCGATTTTATTACAATATTGCCTTCTCCTCCATCAACCGACGAGGGTTGGACCCAATGAATGGCAGAATTTGAAATGTTTTACTCGAGTTGTTCTTAAATTCTCTATTACAAACCGTGCCCCTTACTTTTCCGTCTTTCAGTTTTCTAAAATATTCCCGTGTTCCCCCACTCTTGCGTGTCATTTTCTATGACAGATGCCACGCGACGGTTTCAGAAAACCATGTGCCGACGTTGAAACGCAGAAAGAAGCCTACACTTGCCCCCGGCATGCCTTCTCACGCTGAACCTGAAATAGATTGATATGCCTGAGACCTGTTGAGATTAACAAAAGTAGGTGATATGCCTTCATCCAATTTAATCGCCTTTTCCTCTAACCTTAACTTGGTTCTATATGCAAGATAAATGAACTCATCCAGATGATTCTCATGCACTGCTTTCTAACTGCTGCCTTGCTTTCACGCAATAAACATCCAGCCAGCCGTTACGCTGATTGGGCGCCTAAATATACTGTCACTACATAAAGTATTGCGACTCACAACGGTTCGTAGAAGTCGGTTGTCGAAGCTCAAAATTCGTTGGCTACCTTAGGGTATCTCTGGTGGCTATGAGAATTTGCGCACTCACACCTCAAGGTCCACGAGGCATTGCGGGTTCTATGGGACCCCATTCTGGGAGTGCTCGCGTTCAGGGTCGATGATAGACATCTAGAAGCGGTCTAGGCGATATTTAAGGGTGGAAAGAAGAGAATATGGAACGGAGTGAAGTGGGGATTGTGATGAAAAGGGAATACTGAATTGAGAACAAGAGCGAGTGAGTAAGCGAGCGGATGCACTGGAGGGTAAAACGAAGAAGAGCAGAATACAAGGGAAGACGAGCTCCTTTTGATGTACGACGGGGTGTGGGATATTGATACCGCCTAGACTCAACGAACCTTCGAGCCGTTCGCCTATCTCAGGCTGATGTTTTAAGCGGACTGTCTTTAACCCAGTGCCCTTACTGGTAACAGTTGATTGAAATTACGGTGGTCCTCAAATATTCTTGTCACACCCTTGCATTGCGGACTGGTGAGTTTTCTCGTATGAGGGCAAACCTCTTCACCGTCGGGAAATACACTGTTAATGTAGCGCTCTAGATTTTGCTGTAAGAGATAGATGTAACATTGCGTTTTCATTCTGGTTTTTACCCTGATAAAAAAATTCTTTGAGAAAAATTAGTATATTTTAGCCCCTATTTATGTCATTCCTAGTTTTATAATTTCGCCGCTTTTTCCGGCTACCTTCCATACTATCCTCCTTTATCAATGCATTTTAGATGTATGTAGTACTTTTCACAATTCCTGTTGAGTTCCGTTCTTCCTCATAACACTAACTAAATGCGTTCTTCGTCCGATACTCGTAAGGCTTCCATTATGATTTCGCGACGCTCGTCTCCTTTCAGTCGATTTCCATCGTTCCTCAGGTTCACCACACTTTGCTCTCTTGTCTTAAATATTCAGCCAATTTATTTCTATTATTCACTGTCTCACTAGCGTGTGTTTGTACTTTTTATAAATGAGTTCAATTTTAATTTTCTATAAATGGCATTACTCATAACCTTACGGGATATTTTTCGTTAGAATTAATTCACAGTTTGTTGGGGTATATCTGCTATACGTTCTCTATTTTTCTTCAATTCGTGATGTTTAGGCTTCCCCGGTAACTTATTCCGCAGTTGATAATCTTTACAACCTTCACCTGGATTTAATTTGTTTTCGAACATCTCTCACAAATTTCATACTCGCTTATTTTTAGGGATATCCCTTCAATATTTTTTCCCAAATGTCTACGATCTTTCAATATTCCAACGTAGCAAAAATAAATTTGTATTCTGTACACCGCTACGAGCTGATTATATATTCATGTATATAAATCTTAGTTATACCATTGACATTGATCTTTGCTTTTTATTATACTACTGATTTACTTAGTTCGACCGCAAAAATGTGAGGTAAATATGTTATAAAGGTGTAGGTGTTATAGGTATCACTTTATTTGGCCTTGCATTCTAAGAACAATTGGCATAAATCACCGGCCTTTGATAAAATTCTCTCTAAACTCTCTCATACTTGCTTTTATTTAAGAATTATCTGGTAAAAATGTTTTTATTCTTGTTAATATAAAGTAGGTAGAAAGGTCCTGAAATGCTTTCAAATTATTTCAAGCGAAAATATTTTTTATGCCAAAATATCCTCTGAGTAAGCAGTAAAGAAGAATGCGCATAGAAGGTATCGTTTAGTGAAGAACTACGCACAAATCGGTATTTTCATTCATTCATTTATGACAAGAACTACAGAGTTAAATATTGTGATGAAAATGAACACGTATTGCATGTGGGATAAGCAGCTTAGAGATCTGCGAAACAGAGGTAGCTTGTGTTCATATCTGAGGAAATCAAAAAAGCCTTTCCTGGAATTATTCAACGTTCCATTCAAATATTCACCCACCTCCCTTAGGGAAATATGCCTGTTTTACTTACTCGTGCACGTCTACCGTGCCTTTGGTTTCTGTTCAAACTATTTCGTGAACAGAAGCGTTTAATTTCGAAACAATGCGTGAAACACACGTGTATTCTTTGAAAAGGCTGAGAAAATATACAATTATTCAAGAATGTAGAGTGTGTACAATTCATTTGAAGCCTTTCCCGCCCGGCGACCTGTAAAATTCGGTGCCTTTTACAATCGCGTTTTTAAATTCGCCGACCTATTAATTTTTTTCTTTCTCTAGACGTCGGATCAAAAGAACCGGAAGAGAACCGCCGGCGTTGAGCCGAGAGCGAACGCTTTGCGCCTGTCCATTGTTTTCGGTCGACACCCTTTTGCTTCTCGCGGATTCCTCCCCATATTCATTCCCTCTCTCTTGCCTTCTTTCTCCAACCTAACTCTCAGCCAGCCATATTTATCCATAACAAGATGAATGGCGGCACTTGGAAAGCCTCTCGTTGGGGCCCTTCAGAGAGTAAATGGGATAAAGGATTCTTGTAAAAATTACGTCACCCTGATTTTCCTGAATTTTTGACCCACCCTTCCTCTCTACAATGCGGAGGGATGTTCCGTGTAAGTCATAATTTTTGGTGCTTATAACCAGTGTCACAGAAAAAAAGCTCTGAAAGTGCTTGAAGACTGGATGAGGTTAAATAAATTTGTTAATTAATTACACCTGAAAAATAACTTTAACTAGGGATATATTTCATACTGAAATACGTTCTAAAAATATTCATTTTACTCGATTAACAGTCTTCCGAATACGCTTGATGTTCCTTTAGCGCCTGAAAATTCAGTCATGAATTTAAAATTTAAGAAAATACAAGAGATATTTCGGCTGAACCTCCCAGGTATGAACCTGACGACTTCAGGCGTTATTTCATGTAAGGATCTCATATTCGAATCCATAATGAAAGTACTAAGCATCATTTCACTATGGACTCTCCCAGGTATGATCAGTATCAATTATTTTATGGTGCTACGTTTATATCGTAGCTCCTTAGTCGTTTAAATTACAGTATATAATCATTTTCAAGCACTGTTCAAATCTAATGGCTATTAGATATGAAAATAAATCTGTTTTTGTAATTGAAAAATGCCGAGAGGAAGTCAACTGGTGTCACTTAAATTAGCAGTTCGTGCAATGTATGTACTCAACGTTACTGGCTTTGCAAAAATAATTGCGAACGTATGCTGAAGACCCTATGTGAGAGAAAGTGTTGTATCGGCGGGGGAGGGTAAGAAACAGACTCTGTACGGGATGAAAAAGGTAGCGCGTAATCTGAAGTTAAGAAAGAAGTCATTTAAGGAGACAGGAGCTTGCGTCTGTAAAAGTCAAAGTTCATTTTACTCTCTTCCATTTACACTTATATATCTTAAATAGTTACACACCCAAGTAATTATATCGTACTTATTGAAATTTGCTGTTATAATTGCACCTGTGTTTTCAGAATCACTATAAATGACCATTGTCTGTGGCGGTTGGTCAAAATTCATTCCGAATACCTGTCACTAATTAATTTTCGATCATAGGGAGGAAAAGTTGACGGAATATGGGATAAGGGAAGGTTGTCAGCGAGAGAAGGACCATTGCCACGAGTGAATTATTATACCTATGCATGGGATTCAAATCCGACCCTAGGGAAATGATCTGCCGATATATTTTTTTCCTCTCGCCTCGCCAATCCCATGCTTTTGTTGTGATTGGATGCGAGTTGGCCAGGGATATAATATTATTTTCATATATGCCTTAAGGGTTCAATGGAAAGGACTCCTCTGTAAAAGGGGAAAAAATAGGCAAAAGGTGCTCCGTTCCCATCGATTCTTCTCCCAGGAGTTTATTTTTTTTCCTCTCTCTCGTCGCGCGGCCAATAATGAGTGGTTTCTGGCTTTGCTCCCCAGACGACATATCCGCCTCCCTCCCACACTCTCCCTCTCCGCCACAAGTAGTCCTCCGTCGCAGTTGGGAATTTTCGGGGGTCGTTCATCCCGGAATACCTTTTCCTATTTCCAGTCTCTGGGTCTCGACGCCCACCCCTAATCCCTCACTGCGTCCACTGGCTCCACTTTCCTTTTCCTCCTCTCACCCTTCATTTCTCTCGGGGCTTTCCTCTCTCTTGCTTCTCAATCAATTCCCCTTCTCTCTCTCACTAAAACCCCGACCTCCCCCCTCCCTTTGTTCCCCCTCACCCACCCACCCACCCACGCCGTCCTCCTCCGGCTCCCACGCTTCGCTTTCTCCGATTCGCCGGACAGTGTCGTCTCTCCTCCCCCGATGCTGATGATGAAGTGACAATAGCTTCCCGAATCTCGAAGAGCAGGTCCCTCCCAATAATCGAAAATATTTTCGAATTCGTGTTGTAGTTACGGTTCAGATGTTTCCGTCTCACGACCTCTATCAATTAATATTATTTTTTCGTCTGGTGATACAGCTTCAGTAATGAATGAATTATGGTACCTAGTCCTCTTCCGCCTACGTTTTGCATGATAAACTCGATGGTTTCAGGCTTCACTTTATGAAAATCCATTCTGATGAATTCAAAAAAGATATGGTACTTTTTTGAATTCATTACGTTTCGCATGTTTACCATGCTTTTGCAGGGATATTTTTGGATAAATTAAGCTCAGTATACTATGGCTCAAAGCTTCCAAATTTTAAGTAAATATTATAAAATGTCTTTCCTACGCTGATAGTTGGCTATTTTTTGTATGAATAATGGTCTCCGTTTTGATCCCAGACAAGTAAAAGCGTTTCCGTCAGAAATACATTAAAGTTTATTTTTATTGACTTAAGATCTTGTATCTTTTGGAGCAAATGGTCGTAGAAGGTAGCAGCAAAGACTATTGGAAATATATTTGACTAATAATTCTGATTCTTTCAATCAATTTTTGGTTTCCAACTAATTTGCTGTAAATTTTGAAAAAAATTCATGAAATTGCTAAAAATTCAGCTTTTCTGTTGAAGTGAACAATTACAGTAAAATAGCTTAATACTATGCACAGCTAAGCGATAAACGGGCCATGTCCAAATTTTGAGGACACCAAGACTGGCCACGATATTACCTTTACGGAGTTACCCGCAGGCACACACATTAATGGTAAAGTCTACTGAGGAAAAATAAGTTTCATTAGTCAATTTACACTTAATAAAAACTCCTAAAGTTATAAATGGAAATTCAGACTTTCTACTGCGGAAACAAAACAACCATAATATTTAATACTCTTATCCCTCCCGTTGAGAATCAATGGGTATTTCTGCTATTTATATCATTAAAAAATTCAGAAAGTTCTCTGAGGTTATGATAAAACATGTATATATATTGAAATTATGTGTCTTAAATTATAAACAAAAATATATAAATATATTTATATACAATTGTATAACAAAATAAACAAAAATAATATAAAGAAAAAATTAAAATATAAACAAAGTCTGGTTGAATTGGTATTGAGCGTGCAAAATGAATTCTAATTTAACCCTAAAGTTGTAATGTCGCGAAATGTTGACAAGAAAGGAATACCATGACTCATCCATAGTTTGACCTCTGTACTTAGATTATTCTTCCAGTCTATTAGTATGGTTTTGGACAGTTTTTATATTTGTCTCAAACTCTGGCACATCATTCCATTTTCCCCTCCTATGGACCCGCCCATAGAACCCTCTTAAATCCCTTATATTGTCTTCTTCGTATTTCGTCCAGAATTCTTATCCTCTTCCATCATCTTCCTCTCCTGTCTAGTGTTTTCCCCTATATTTCTCTCACCAACATTCTCTCTCTTATCAAAACGCCCTCTATCCATCTCTCCTGCTTCCTCTGAACAATCGCCATTAGTTTCCTCTCCTGCACAACCATATTCAATACCTTCTCGTTCGTCTTGTTCACTACCCGGGTTACTCTCATCCTTTTCCAATTCAAACGCCTCGAGTCTAATTATCATCCCTTCGCAATGTGGAGGTCACCGCCCCATAAAGTTCCACCCTCCATATCAAACTTTTTACCAGACTTTTCTTTACGTCTCCTCTCAGACTTTCTCTCTTAAATTCCATCCACTTTGAATATGCTTCATTAGCCATGGAAATTCAACATCTTATGTCCTTTCCACTAAACCCACTCTCCTCAAAATTACTTTCCAGGTACGTAAACTACTGGACTCGTTCCATTTTGTGCCCTCCTACCATTATATTCATCTCCGCCGTCTTGCTTCTAAAAAATCTCATCATTAAATTCTTCTAATGGTTTTCACTCATTCCATATCTCCAGCACTACACTCCTAACGCAGTCATCATTGACGGTACCGGCTGGCTAAAAAACCAATGTTGAAACATCTGAAAATCTTACTGACTTTATCACATCACTTCCTACCTTTATTCCGACCTCTGTCTCTCCCAACGTCTCCCTCGCGTTTTCTCAGTTTCCAATTTAAAAAGCAAAGGCGATAGTGCCTACCGCACTCCCCGTCCTACCACAGCCAATCCCGATTCTCCATCGGCTACCCTAGCTTGCGCTTACTGGTTCAGATAAAGATTTCGGATGAGACGTCTGTCCCTCCAGTCGACCCCTTATTTCTTCTTTGGTTACGACCAGTTTGGGTTTAGGAGAGGGACGGGAAATCGGGACGCTGTATGAATGATGAGAAAACTAGTGGAAAGAAACCTTGAATACGAGCAGGATACTTTGGCTTTCATTAATTTCGCCCAGTTCACCCTATCATTCGCCATTACGAAAGCTAGGATACACATCTTGCCCATACTCTCTAATTTTTTCATTCTCTCACTCTCCAATTCTCAATTCATACTCTCGGTTCTCTCTCTAGGCATCTCTCTAATTGCGTCGTCATCACTCCCTTAGTATCCCGTGTTCCAGTTCCTCTTCTAAATTCAAACTGGTCGTAATCATTAGCCTTGTACTCTAGTCTTCCACATAAAATTCGAGGGATTATTTTGGTCGCGTGGGATATTAAGCTCATTTTCCTACAGTCATCACAATTTTTGCCATGTTTTCTTCAGTATTAGAATAAGTGTTGTCTTCGTTAAGTCCTTCGGCCACACCACATCCTCATTAGTCGTACGAATTAGCGGAAAAGTTTTCCTCTTCCGTTCTTTCCCGTACTCTTCAGATACTCTGCCGGTATACTTTTCATGTCTGACAGTGCTCTTCAGAATTCAATATCAAGAATACCTGGTCCAATGCCATTTCTGTCGATGTTGTCCTCCCTTTCTATATCCAACCTACTGGACCTCATTAGCTTTCCATTGATCTCTTTGACGCATTCTTTCCACCACTCCAGGACCTATTATGGCTCTAAGATCATCTTTTCTGTCTTGTATGTTGTCACTGCAATTCCATTACCCTTACTACTGCCTGTCAATTGTCTTACTTTCCTATACAAAGCATCTGTTCTTCCCTCTTTTCGAAAAATTACCAATCGAACTGCTCTCACCACCATGCTTATTTTGCTTGCTTTGTTTCTCTTTACCTTCTCCATTTCTTTCTTCATATTCTCTAATTAGCCAGGACTTAGCGTAGTCCTAATATTTGACGTGCCTCTTCTGATAGCTGTATTCCTTTTTTGCATCTTATTTTCTTTTGATTCAGCATTTGCATATATTTCCACTCCAGGATTTCGTGTGATGACAACCGCAGGGGCCATGCTCCCTGTGCTGCCGGGTACGACACTTGCCCCACTGGGCCGAGTCCCGTAGTTGGCAGGATTCGATTCCGAAAGCACTGCCAGAGATTTTGAGGTTTTTTTTTAAATTAACTTTGTTTTTCGTTGCCTTCCCAACAGTGTTTTTTACGTGACTTCATCACTTTAGAGGCCGCCCCACCGGGACCAGACGCCTTTTACAGCTGCTGCACTGAGGAGCAGACACTGCGTGAACTACCATTCATCCGTCTCCTTAGTCCTTACCTTCTACATATCGGTATGACTAGCCCCACCAGGAGTGTTGCTCCCGCCAGTTAAGTTCAAGGGGTCAACGGAGTTTACAAGCCTCCTCGACTAGGTTTTCGTTCTTGGGAAGGAGGTTTGACCTTTAGCTCATGAAAAAGCTTTAGTTATTACGGTTGGCTAGTTATTTGAGAATGCGAGGCCAAGAATGAGACGTGGGTAAACGAGATATTCTTACTAACGAAGCAAGAGATAATTGGAGGAAGGATTGAGAGAAACTCGGCGTCGTAATTAGATTACTCTAGACGAAAGGCGACAAGTGTACGACTGTTTAACATTGGAGTACGGTAGTTGTGCTCTCCTCGCGGCACCCAAGTTGGAATCGAGGTAGCACAGAAAAATATTTCTTTTCTGCTCTCTCTTTATATGTGCGATTGTATTGGGAGCGTTTTATACCTGGTGAACCCCCTACACCTTCCCTTCATGCCTACCCCTTTCATACTTCCTTCTCCCGACGTTACGATTTGCGCGGGAATAGCGCGTTTTAGTTTAAAGTGAGCCGCAAACAAGAGCGAATGGAAAGCTCCCAATCATGATTCAAGCGTCAGGTTAAACAGTGTTCAATCATTCTCTTTGCACTATCAGCATATTATGAATGCATACACAAATTTGTGAATATTTAGAAAATATATTTGCTTATTTGTTGCCCAGTAACGGATAAACTAATGAACCGCTTACCGTCTAATTTTGCGAGTATATAGATGACAACATTAAAAGGGTATAGGCTATATAAGAAAGACTGCTGAGCCGCAATGAAACCGCCCAAAAAAGATTCGTCTGTTGTTTGCAAATTGTTGCTTATCTAGGAATTAGCAAACTGTTTTATACTTGCGCGTTAAACATTTAGTTATATGAAGTTATATGAAGGTCCAAATGACCAGTTACAAGGAGGTGGGCCCCTAATCTGCCTTGGGGTCCGTCAACAAATTTAAATTAATCACTGCCGTTGCCGTGAAAGTCTGTCACTGGGGTTGATTTTCCAAGACATATAATACAATATTTAGCTAAAAACTGAAACACGTTTAGTTCTAGGCAGACTCTTTTCCGAGTAAATGGACACAAAAACTTCGATGCTGGTTACTTTGGCTGGTATGTCTATAGTGAAAGTGGCGCTTTTTTCGACCATATTTATTGACTGGACCGCTTCGCCTCTGAATGATGAATTGGGAGCCGCTTTTCAAATCTCTACCAGGAGCCCCGAGTCCTCCTCACACCCACTCTCAGAACCTTTGGGACGGCACTTTTACAGCCCACCTAGGACCGAGAGCGTCATCACGATATATCTGCGGCCTGTCGATATTTGGTCGTTATCGACCCAGTTTTATTTCGCTGAGAATTGGGAAAATTCGATATATCGATTACCGTTAAGCATCTTGGATGCCTAAGGTGAGGAGACGGACATTTTTGTCATACCCATTATCCGATTCCAACTCATTGTCGAATGATACCAAGGTCATTGAATGTCTATGTCGGTATGGAGAATCGGAACCGGTACTGCGAAGAGAAAAAAATAACCTCGTCGCATTATCATATAAACGAAGACATGAAATTAATCTCTTATTACATCTGTATGCTTTCCTGCTCACCTCGTTAGCGAGACTTGATCTTACATGTGTCAGTTGTACGTGGCCATTTATCGCCAATACGCATTTGAAAATATACAGAATAAAATAACAGCCTCTCCTTAACAATTGATACTTGACTTATATTACAAGTAGACCTGGATAACTTCCCCATGCTTTTTTTAATTGAAAGAACGTGATAAGAAGTGGATGGGATGGTAAAATACCAATGAAATCTCTTTCCACTTCATCCACGATAGTGCATGCAAACTTGGGTATGAAAGAGTTTTGCCCCTTGAACAATCAGTAGTGACGATAACTATATGTGTAATAATTTATTACTTACGATGCTACCAAATATCTACAGTCTAAAATATTTCATATATAATTATTAGCTTATTTGGAGGTTCTTGGTCAAATTTAAAACGTTATATTTTCTTTTCCGATATATACGATTTCTTCCATCATCAGGGGTAGAATGTTAGCATACTGGACATGAAGGTCATTCTCAAAAATATTAATTCACATGCCAGTAAACTTTCACACAATTTCTCGCATCAATTGCCTCAGAAACAGACATTCATTAAATTAAATCAAATGGGTACATATTTTTGTGGACTCACTCAATGCCGCCATTTCACTTAATCAGCACTCTTCATACACGTATGTTTGAACCACAGTGACAATGCTAGTGATATATAGATATGTAAAAATAAACACATTTATTGGTCATATCAATGTAATGGCCCTAACTGTGATAAATGAATTAAATTATATTATGTTATACACTTTGCTTAGCTTTGCTGCGTCAGTTTTCTTATTGCACGTTTCATACAGGATTTCTAGATATGTGAATCATATTTTTAATTTTCCACTTTTTAATGAGAGTCAACAATTGTAGCTCTGCCAAATCAAAGCTATGCTTTTTATCAATGGAATGCTTTGTGAGAGCCCAGGTCACTGAGTTCAATGTAAGGAGCATTGTATTTTCATATATCTTGAGGTCAACAAAAAGATTATTTTATTATTTTATATGGCTTTGGATTGGCGATATTTGCCGGAAGCTGGTTTGTTTTAAAAAAGTCAAGCGTCAAGAAGTGTGTTGTATTTTCCAAAAAGATGAACGGAGTTATTGTGTATGTCGGGCAGAATAAGCTAATGTTATGGAGTTGTAGACTCCGATACAAGAGGTATACCCGTCTCTATAGACGAGCGTGTGACAGTTATTCTGTATCCATCCAATCTTATCACAAACGAAATATTTGTTCATAATTTCCGTAGTGTCCGTTATTCCATGTCCCTCATTATTTCAGAAATGTTTTCATCTGAAGGTATGCAGTAAACTATGTTGCATCATTTCGGGGAGGAAGCCCCGTGCAGTCTATTGTTGGGTCTCTACCGTGTTATCCCAAGCACAAGACTTTTCTTGTTCGTAATTTTGTGGGTGTCAACCCTGGTGAACATAATATTTTTCCATTATTTAAGTAAAAGTTTCCTTTTACAGAAATAAATGCTTTTTCTTACATGAATCATGAATTTAAACTTGTTGAATTTTTCATTTCTGGTTTATTGGACTGCACAAGTTGCAATATAGCTTCTCGTAGTGATTTTCTTTCGCTCTGCGGTCCATTATAATGTGAATTTTGCCGAAAGGGTCGACCTATCAAAGTGGTTTCATGATAAACTTCTAGTTTTCTCCGATTCAGTTATCGTTAATTGAATTATGAAATAGCATTTAATTCGGTTTCCATAATTTTCTTAGGTTATATTTTTGTTAGTAACCAGGATGATTTGAGCGACTTGCATATTAAAGGGTAATTATCTCGACTATGATACAAATATGGAGTTTTCATGTCGTGTGTCGAGTTTCTTTAAATGAAACAGAAGCGCAGCGATCATCATTGTTAGGGAAGGGTAACGCAAGAGTTAGTAGAAATATGCCTAGAATCATGAAATGTACAATCATGGAAATAGTTTACCAGTAATTAGTATTCTATGAATGAATTAGAGGAATAATTCAACCTTGATCGAAGTTTAAAATTCTTAAACGTATGCTGAGATTCTATTATATGAATAGCTACCTTCTAATAATAAATTTGGTTTTGGGGATTGGACGTCTGCTAAAGAGGTATTGCTGAATTTCCGCTCTTGTTTACTTGAAGGGCTTTACAAGATCGTATCAGTTCCCGGCATTTCGGTTGATATCTCAAATGCCTTTGACTCAATGAGAGCTACTTGGGTGAAAGGTCTCATTGTCAAAGGGTCAAAGGGTACTATAGATATTTCGTTTGAATCTCTTGCTTACGATATACCTTGGGGATCAGTCCTTGGACCTGTGCTATTTCTGTTTTATTTCATATTCTGGTGTACTCAATGGTAAATTGACCTGTTTAGTAGATGATGCTACCTTATGCAAATGTAAGTAAGATATCAGAATACCTGGTTAAATTGAAATTCTATTTTTCTGTTAGAAAACCTTACTGAATCGAAAAAAATGCATTCCTGTGTCTTAACTCGGCGAAAAACGCCAATTACTTTGGGCAGCTCTAGTTTAAATGGACTTAAAACTGCAAAACTACTTCACAAAATTTAGAAAATTTGTGCAGTATTTGTCTTAAGAATGAACACTGTAGTAAACAAGAGTACTCGTGACTTCATGCTGATGGAACCTTAATTGGAAAGATCATTATGATTAAAAATTGTTTGGTATCTATTATCGGAAAATTCTATTGTTTTAGATATATATTTATTGAAAAATATTTATCACCAGTTATTAATATAAGGCTCTAATATGGTCTTTATTGCCAGGGAGGAATGTATATTTCTAGCTTAAATTCAGTCACTAACCGAAGTCGATAGCGCAAAGATTATAGACAGACATAACAAAACATGCCATTTCTAATCCTTTTAATAAAATTTGAACTATTTAACTTTGAGTTACGATTTTTTTTTCATTTGTACTCCTGAACAGTAATACAACATTTTTCCTGCGGCTACTTCACAACAAATAGGAATCACGAGCAAGAACGAACACACCGGGGTTCACGCACTACGAAAATGGAGCCCACTGTGTGTGACGCACAATGCTGCATTAAACGACGAAAAAACGGATTCATGAGAACTTTATTTATGCGTCACCCGGTTTTACTCTTGTTATGATCGTTGCGAGTCATTGTGTTGTATTCATCCCGTCATTCTGTTGGACGTAAATGGCCTGTCGAACTTAAATATTCGTCCTGTTTTCGACGACACGAAGATAGATGAGATTAATACTTAACAGCATTGAAGACTCCCTCCCGACCCCTGTTACCCCATCTGAGAATCGATATGAACGTCAAATCTCGCAGTTCAATCGTGGAAATGGAATTGGGTATGAGTGGAGGAGAATGAGGAGGTTATGGGCTGGGGACGGCTGGTTAATTTTCTCCGTCCGTTCCTTGTCCTTCCTCCCTAATTTCTTCATCCCTCCCCTTCTGCAATTCCATCTCACCCCTAACTTACCCTCGCTCCAAATCGCTAAAGGATTAATGGGGGAGATCGGGGTTCAGACAGTCTCCCCAGACTAAGAGGAAAACTTTTTTTTGCGTTTTGGGGCCGAGTTTAATCCCTTTAATCCAGGTCTACTCCTTTTCATTCATCAGATCATTTCCTCTGGGAATGCCTTTGTTGATTCCCTATTTCCTTTCACTAGGAATCATCCTCGTGGGGTTAATCAATTGTTGATGCGGCATTCTCCTTCTTCGTATACCCTTTCATTTCGTTGCTGTTTTTGAGTGTTACAGACTCATCGTATTTTCACCTCTTCAATTCCTCTTGGACAGTCATTATTCGTACTTTTTATGGAGGAAAATAGAACATGTACGTTTATGAAAGACAGACGCCTTAAAAACAGCATTTTGGCCACCGAACGACTAACTTCAATACCGAAATAAATTCATGTATTTCTGTCATTAGTTTTTTCTTGTGTATTATTTGGAATCAAAGTAGCTCGAGGCTCTAAAATAACAAAAATGTACTCCAATTCTGCAAATGATCTTGCTTGGTGCCCGTCCCGTTCATACTTTTCAATATTGGTCGATTATTTTACACCCTGACTAAAGTAATGACGCGACTTTTCAATTTTGTAGTACTATAGATTTATTTTTAACCCTGAAAGTCATGTACGATATTTTACATTCACATTAGCTACGCCTGAGATTCCTGCGTTAAGAAAGCGTCAGAACTGTGCATTTTTTTGGTTTCTTAGAAAAAAGAACAGCATTTTTTATTTTCATGGAGGTTATATTGATAAAAGGAGCAGTTTGATTATAATTGAAAAATTCGGGGTCAGGCATTTTATGGATTATTGTAGCCGAGCTGCCGAGTATCCTTCAGAGAGGAAAACATTTATCATTACACATTACCTCAACATGCCTTGTTTCTCCTCCTATCAGTTGTCTGTATTTTCAGCTTCATAGCGCTAATGATATATTTGTTTATTATTTTATTTCAAATGATAGGTTACAACCGTTTGCAGCAATCGGCATAGTGTATATTAAGCACCTATATCACATTATTCATGCAAATTTGCTGCAGGCAAGCATTATAGTCATTTCATAATGTTTCATATTTGGAGGAATCGCTACTGATGTTTAAATTAAACTTATCATCAGTCTAATAAATTCAGGCTTCACTTTGTGGAACCTCTCCATATCGGAAATCAAAGCTTTCAAGTAATGGTCCACTAATATTTTTATTGTTTACGACCCGGGTTTCGTCACATAATGACATCTTCTGGTCTTCCTGAAGCCTGAAGATGAACCTAAAGATGTCATTATGTGACGAAACCCGGGTCGTAAATAATAAAAAAATTAGTGGACCATTACTTGAATGTTTTGATTTCCGTTGTCATCAGTCGTCATCGGTCTAAAGAAAGATTAGCTGCCAACCTCCATCCACTATCCTATCAGCCAATTTCTTCATTCCTACATATTTATTTACTTTTACCTCCACTTTAGTTTGCTTGTTCTCTTGCAATTCTTACCAGTAGTTTCTTCTTCCAGTCGTGTTTTCAAGAGGCTCTTAAATACCATAATATGCCCTACAAGTATGTTTCTATCTCCTTCCTATAAGAGTTTTCATTGAACGTCTATATTTGTCAACTTTCCGTAGGACACAATCAGGGGCAATTCTCTCCGTCCATTGGACCTTATGACTTTCGTAACACCACATTTTCATTGTTTGCAATTTTATTTGATTTGAAGCTCCTTCATTTCGAGCTTCACGGTCATTTAGAGGTATAATTCGTTCATATGTTTTTATCTAGTGCTTCAATTTTTACAATATCAAATTATTGAAACTTTCGGTGTCCATATATGTGAAGAACTTGTTTTTTGGGTAACCCGTGTCAGGAACTTTTCATGTCAACGTTTATTCTCTTTTTCCGGAGATCTCATCAGGGATGAATGACCTTATGCCTTTTTTGTCCATCAATTATATATCCTCACGTAGGTAAGAGGGGGGGATTGGGTGGAGGGTAGAGTCTACTGGAAATTACTGGTAACTACGGCTTAACTATCCTTTACTCATTGTCCCCGTTGAAATTGTTTTTATGTTTTTTGATACACATTAAAGGCTTAAAGATCATTCAGCCATGATGAGGTTTCCAGCAGAGCAGAAGAAACGTTGGCTCAGGAAATTCCTGACGCGAGTTTCCCAGAAAAATTCTAAAAATGTCCTTCGTAAGAAACACTTTCTGCGCCACTTATTCTGTTCTGTAGTTGCCAGTTCGTACTGGGAGCACACCAAGGAAAAATATTTCCATTACCGTTAAAATTTTAGCCATCACAGCTCAGAAGAAGTGCATGGTAGAACTTAAATTATTCTAAATTAGGCAGGCGTGTGGTAGCCCATGGGAAAACAAATTCCTCGCCATTGACCAGCCACAGGACTTAAAACACTTGAATCAACAATGGGATCCTTCCCTGCACTAAATGGGAGCCCGGTTTATCGTCCTGTGGTTGGTATAAGATCATCAAGGGCAATCGCAGATTACTATTTTAATGCGCTATAGTAGATGTCTGCACGGTTTCTTAGCAATTTTTAGTTTTTTCTTGAGGATCGTAATTTATTATTGTGAGATGCAATAATTGTGCCACGTCCTAAAATGTTTCTTTGCGCGTAAAATTTTAGTCATCTTGATGACCTGCTCGTTCCAGACTATGGGGTAAGGTTTAAATATTGGAGCTTCTTAAGCATTAGGAGTGTATTTCCAGTAGATGCCGTTTCAGAGGTGTAATACAGGTAATAATATGCCCATCATAATTGTATGCTGACTCCTGGAAAACTCCATGCAAGTAAGATAATCTCGAGTCCTTAAGGATGCATTTGACACTGCCCGAGCACATTGGACTCTGCCGTGGTGGACGCTTGTGGGCATGCTTAAGGGGGCTGTGTGCATTGGTAGAAAATTCCCATTTAGTTCTATCTTCTACCTCAGCTGTGGAAAGATCTTCCCCTTCTCCCCCATTACCCGCCGCGGACTACAGCGCCACAGATGGCACCGTGTGAAATACGCTGCAAGGGTTCACGAGAATGCTCAAAGTGACTTCGTTATAAGAAATTTTCAGAATTTTGATTATTCTCGATGGAATACCATGAAATTGTCATGAGAAAAATTGGCCTGAACCGGGAATCGATCCACTTACCTTTGGCTTTCCGGGCCAATGCGCAGACCACTACGCTACCCAGGCTTAGGAGTAGTGGTCTGCATATTGGCCCGGAAATCCAAAGGTTCGTGGTTCGATTCCCGGTCCAGACCGATTTTTGTCTTGGCAATCTCATGGTATTTCACCGTCGTATTTGCGGAATACTTTGTATTATCAAAGTTGGAGTCGTTGGAGTAAGTTCAATGAACTTTGGAAATATGCGTAGTACGCATCATATCAATCGCCTGATATTCGACAAATACACGTTTCTTCCGCGGACGAAATAATAATGTAAACAGAGAAATGTGAAAATATACAACACTTTTTGTAAATATTTATCTTTATACTTGAGCCTTATGTAAACAGCTGCCATTTAAGTTATAGAACAAAGCCGAAAAATTTAAGTGCATAGACGTATGCAAAAGCGTTTTTGGCCGTGGTATACAGCCCTCTTAAAGTTTGTCAACATTCCATATTTTGTGGAAAAAAAGCTTTAGTTTAGATTATCAGGCTTGAATTTTGACCTTGGCACAAACTGCTAGTGAATAGAAGCTAATTTTTCTTCATCGAAGTTCAAGGTTACGCATTCGATCTGGTGTGGTATGGGATGCCAGTGTTTTTGTTTCGAAAGGGATGAACGTTATGGGTGCGATCGTCCCCTTGGGTCATAACCCAGTTGACTCGGCAATGGACTCAACCTCCCCTCGGATGATTTTCCAGCCCATGACCTTTCATCGCCCTCCTGGGAGGAGTTGTCAGTAATCGACCCGTCCTCAAGCGAATCCACACCATATATTACCCGCCTGCCTCCCTTCCCTCATTCCCCTGAGGAATACCAAGCGTCGTTGTCCGCTGCATCGAGTGATGGAGTGTGCGTAGATCACAGTGCGTGCTTGTGTGTACCCACTTGTGCCTGCGACAGCTATGGTTGGATGGTTTCCATGGTGATACATTCGCAGCAATGTGTACATACCAAGAGTGTTTTCATAGAGACCAAATTGTGGGCTCCGTTTTGTACTGTATGTAGTGTTGCGCGGATACATAATACTCTTTGCTCATTAGCTCATCTAGTGCAAAACTGATATTAATTATTACCATATGCTCAGTGATTTTTGACGAATTTCATATGTTTGACGGAGAAATTAAAGGAAGGGGTAAATAGGTGGTTCAACCCTCATCTAAAGCAATGTTTAAGTAAAAGAAAGTCGGTTTCCGAAAAATATTTGCAAGTTTTGTGCACCGGCAGTTTCATAGAGTGACCAATAAAATTCTTGTTAATGCCTTTCTCACGTGAGGAAAATATTGCTAAACTATTTTATCAGTTAAAAATAGTCACGCATTTAACACCAAGAGATTCGCTTTTTCCTGTGTTAAACATGGGTTCGAGTCCGTAAATTTTAGATGAGACTAGAAAAAAAACAAAATGGTATAGTATGCTTATGCTGTGGTATATGACTAAACGATTTCCATTGACAAAAATACATTTAAATAAAAAATCTGGTGACTTATTTTTTAAGCATCAAACCGTTTTGGTGAATGAAACATTTAAAAAACAACAGTCGTCACCAAGTAATGCTTGAAATTGTCAAATTGTCAAAAAAATAATTGTCAAAAAAGTTGTTAACTTCGCACTTTTGTCATTTTTTGTTTGAAATAGAAGCCAGCTATAAATTTTATGACTGTATTTTTTTCAATGTAAATTTTCAAGGTATGTTCCGTAAACCTGTTATTGTTTTTTTGTTACAGTTGAGTAATTTTTGTTGGTATTTCCATTTTTCAAAATTAACCTTGAAAATGCTTAAATTCATCTAAGCGCAGGTTTAGGCTTATGAATTGAATATATTGACCAAATTTCTCAAAATAAAATAATATGTTATGAATTCAAGCGTGGAAGACGGCAAGATTGATTATGATGCTCACGTTGAAAATTATTTTAGGGGAATGTTTTTCTCACGAAAAGTCTTTACCTCTCACGGATCGTCGAGTAATTAAATATCGACTGGCCTGGGTGTAATTTGCCCAGAACATAGTGAACAATGGCGAAATTACTGGGGCCATCGTCCTTGTTGGTCTCTCTGTGTATCCACTGTCTGACGACACTCATTTGGCAATACCAGTTGTTCGACCTTTATTTGTCGAGGTGCAGCATGCAGTGATGCTTCCCATAGCTCGACTGTTTGCAAGTTTCCTCTCTTATCATTTCGTCAGTTCTGAAAATTCAATGTCCACAATTTAAGAAAAGCAATTTGCAAAGGCAGCCTTCAATAAAAATAGAGCAATGCATTGAAATGAATACAAGCTTTTATTTTTTTCACTCGATTCTGTGTATGAAGCCATAGTTGATTTCCTTTCCAAAGAAGCCTAATATAAATACAAAATCATAAATGAATGATTTTGTATGTATCCGTATTAATTGTACCTTTTTTAATATGTATTCTAATGGCATACTTGTTCTAAAATAGCATTTAGCTTTCATTGCGTATCCTGTGGCTTAACAGTCTACTGTGTCAGGGAGAGTCAGACCATGGACTGGGTACTGAACTTGCAATATAGCACCTCCTTCTGACCACGTGCTTATATTTACATCTACATTTACAAAATGCCGTGTAAGTCACCTCTAGGGTGTATCTCACGGATTTATTCCACACCAGGCATGCAGCACTCGTCCCAGTTCAAATCAGAACCGCGCACTTTCCCCCGACCGCTTGGCGCAGGCCAAAAGCAGTCGGGATAACATTGCGTGGCCAGTCCATAAGCTAGGAGAGGGCTACGTAAACTGACATGCTACAATACAACACTAGGTATGATACAAATAATGGTTAGTATTATTAATACGATTAATAAATGGTCCTACAAGGTACAAAGACATGCAGAAATTTAAATCATGTCGGAAATTTCATGCGAGGTGAGTTGTTAGTGATGGTGGTAAGATATTAAGCACATACACAAAATCTACTCCACGTAGTGAGGTTTGAAGTTTCATAAAACATATCTATCGCAATCATTATGGTCCCTCATGGTGCGTGGAAAAAATGAAACTCTAAATCTATGGGTGCAGCAGTCTATTTTCTTAATTTTATGCCTGTGATCGCTTCTTCTATACAGATTGCTTGGGGTTTCTGAAAGACAGATATGTGAGACAGTAATATTTGTTATACGACTCGGAATATCTTGTAGTTCGAAGACCTAACTGAATCGGAAGATGGCGGACTATCGAGTAAGCACTGTACTTTGTTGTGGAGCGCTTTCTTCATTCATTCCTTGTTGACAGACAACCACTTTCTACAGAACCTGGTTTCTCGAAAAGAAGAGATTTGAGATGAGAGATTAAACGAGTGATGTTGAGAGTATTTTTTCTTCTCTAATAAAGGAAGCAGTTTCGAGGGACACGAGGGAGTTAATTAGGACGTTAAGAATAAATTATCGAAAAGTCTAATTGTGTTCATGGAGAATCGCGAGGTTTAAGGGATTGGCCTTGCTAAAAGGATTGACTTTTCGGAGACGATGCTTTTGATTTGTGATTATGGGGAAAAATAAAGATTTGCTAGGTAGAGGCGGAAACATTGAGGAAGTGATAGGTAAGTTTTGGGAGGAAACGTAGCTAATGGGGTGAATTAAAAATAGTCAGCAAAATTGGATGGAGGTTATATTGAGATGATACGGCTGAAAATGAAAAAAAATGGAGAAAATGGAGGAGAGAATGTTTAGAATATGCAGAAAGCGAAGGGAACGTACATGGGTTTTAGACAGTATGAAGAGAGCAAAGAGATTCGAAGGTTATGAAAAGGCTCAAATATTGGATAAGTGGAATTGTGCTAAGACAATGATGAAGGATACACAGCGAAGGGGGCTTTAATGGGTTGTAATTAATATAGACCTACCATTGAATTTATAGAAATATTATTCTGATAATAGGAATCATTGTGTCAGTGCAGAGTGGTAAAGGACATTTTATATATTCTTCATAGTAATTTATGATAAGTTAGATATCTGGGAGTCAGAAAGCCGTTGATTAATGCAACGAATTTCTGTAGCATATTCCTCTGGTTGTTTGTTCAGATGAATTTTCCGACTAATGAGATGTACCCTAGTTTTGGCCATATACTTAAACATAAATGACCTTTCTATTGCCCTTCGATATTGCTGACATTGAGACAGAGATGTGATATTTTACCTGCTATCGAGTCAAATATGGAGGCATAGCGTGATTCGAGACGTTACCGTGCTTGTTTTTATATAGTTCTTATTGTAAGATTTGTATTAGGACAGAGTTCATTTAATTTGATACGGAAATAAGATTAGCGGTACATATTTCTTCCATAAATTGTAACTGTTGATAACAGTGAATACCATGTGTCATAAGATAAATCTAAATGAAAATTATTGCCTATTTCAACTATAAATAGCTCTTCGGAATTCAGTAAGCGGCACTACGTTAACAAAGCCCATTTCCGATGGCTTTAAGACAAAATCTAACCTTTACAATGCCCGCTTAAGGCGGGGGATGGTAATACATGAGTTTTCAGTTGAATTTAGAGCGTCTTAAAGGTTACAAATATGGTACTCAATGTTTGAGAGGAAGAAAACACCGAGGGTTGCACTTAGGCACTGACAACGATGAATAAATCTGCATTTATATTATACCCACAAAGCCACCTTATGGGTGCATGGCAGGGGATGAGTTTTGTCTAACATGCACTACATCCTACTAAAGCTTATAAAATGGCGACTAATTATGCTTTAAAAAACCTGCAAATACATGTCAACGAGTGATTTATCTCCATCACGCACAGTACTGTGACTATTCTGCCATCGCTAAAGAATCGATGAATTTTCATGTATTTTGTTCAACTACGTAAATGTGCAGTTAGGCAAGAAGCATTCGAGAAGTGATGTTAGGTCCTATGCCACTAATCAAGAAATAAGCTGGGAATCATTCCATATTCATTTGAAAAATTACATGCGAAAGTAATTTTTGGTTATGCCATCAATGATTTTAAGGAAAAATGGGATTAAGTATATATTTCAATTCTTGTTAATACAAATTAATGGAATTGGTTTTTCTTGAACTGAATGTTTAAATAGTTTCTGAATAAACTTCGCGTACTGCATGAACATTTTCTTAGAAAGATAGTCAAAGAGACGGATCGCTCCGGGCAGCCAGAACTAAAGCTACGACACAGCTCGATCCTCTCGCCTACGAGAGTGAGGAAGAAAAAAAAAACGTCGCCGCTAACGTGTTTACATCACAAAGTGGGTGGGCGTCGGTGGTAACCTTGGCAACCAACCACTAGAAACCAATTCCCCCCCTCCCCCCCCCAATGGAGCGCCCTTCCTATCTCTCTCAGTTCCGCCCTCATCTCCCCTTATAACCAACCCACCGACACCCTAAACCCACTCCTCCCGTTTCCTCGCATATACGTATATCCACTTTCCCTGTAGACCCTCCCGGCCCCTGCCCCCTTCGACCGCCCCCCCCCCCCAATTGCTCAGTCCACCTTCATTCTCTTCCAAGCCCTTGTATCCTACACAATTAGACCGCATTAACTAATATATACCCCGTTTCACTCAGCTACCATCGCTGTGCACGAATATGGTCAACAGACACGCGTTGTCACCCCCTATTATATTTGCCATGGTAACCCTGTGACAACGTTCCTAGTATTTGTACTGAACAATAAAAATAATCAGCTGGTTTATCAAAAAGGCCATTTAATTCCACTTATCCCAGTGAATTGCAATTTTGAGATAGGATTTTGAAAGCAAATAATAATTCTATCAACCTTTTTGACCAAAATAATAGTCTATTCATCTCTACTCTTTGCCATATTTCAGTGTTATTCTGCTATTTTTTTGCTAGAACAGTCTTGGGTAGTATGTGTAGCAAAAAAAATTATCTAAAACAACGATGATCACAGTAGGAACAGAAGTGTTACCACCCAGGCTTTTTATTAGTCCGTGAAACCTAGGTCTGCGTCGTTAGCCAAGATAAGCATAATGGTGGATTCAATGAAAGTGGGTATGAGTTATCTAAGAAGCGTTTGCGGCAAAAATGGGTTAAATAGGATTGGGACTGGGTTGGTCATGAAACAATGTAGATTAGATGCTCCAGTAATGGATTCATACCAAAGGAACCTTCTTTGTTGACCATGATATGTTAAGAGAATATTTGAAAGTCGAATAACGAAACAGATATTTGGTAGATAAGTGAATGGTGAAGTGAGTGATTTTGTGGAAGAGAATCCAAAGAGGGTGAGATTAGGAGAGTAGGAAATCTCGTTGGAAAAAATGCATGGATATAACAGAAGCGTAAAGATATGCAGGAGGGGACATCGTGGAAGGAACTCTTAAAAGAGCGGCAGTTTTCTAAGTCTGACAACAGTTCTTTGCATGAACATACTCAGTCGCAGATTGACGAGAAGCACTTGCGTGTATGCATCTTTTCCGGTTTGCTTTTGTGACGCGAACGCTTTCCGTGAAAAGCTGTCAGTGTTAGAAACTAAATGATACGATGCTAAGAAGGCGCCTTCACACTCCGTTTAGCGCTCATAACGACGCAAAGATATGTTGGGTGCGTTGGTGGAAGAAAAGCGTCATAGCTCCCATTCCCTCGACCTTCCGACGTCACCATGCCCCCTCCCCCTTATGGTGTATGAGTCCCACACCCATAGTCTCCCCGTAGATCCCTTTGTATTCCGTCGCGTTTTCCACCCTCTTCCGCCCTGATGCCATCCCCTCTTCCTAAACCACCCCTTTTGTCATCTCCTTCCTCCCCTTCTCGGATGCCCCTCTTGGCGTCCCTCTAATTTAGAGAGATCCTCGTGAAAACCCTTTATCCCCCTCCCATGCGGCTCCTACCCCAGTTCCCCTTATCCTCCCTTCCCACTCCCTCCCCCCGTGGCATTCCATAGGTCACCTTCCTACACCGTTTCTTCGAGGGCTTTTCGTCCATTGCAGTGTTCCGAACCAGATCCGTTCAATGAACGATGTTTTTAAAGGAAGCTATTTAAACGACGCTTACGGATTATGTCTCAGACCAGTGACTTGCAACTTTTTATGCCCCACAACCCTAATATGTTCTCGGACCCCTTTACTTGATATCCCACACGAATTAAAGTGTAAATTAATCTTAATAATAGATTCGTGAACGAAGATGGCATTTTATTGAAAACGAAAGAAAAATCTTCCGAACAGCCGTTTTATTCCAAATACTACAAATACTACTGGAGACGTCAACATAAATTTTAATCGAAAATTTGTGCTCTGTATTTATAAAATTTTGAAAAATTGTCCGCGATAAACGCATTTTTTTTCCAGTGCAATAGTATTCAGTACAATAATACTAAAATATACTCTTCAGTCGATGGGAAAATGAAAAAAGTTACGGTACCTACGAGAGGCTGAGATAGTTCAACGTTGTCTCCGAATAATTCGGTGCCTAAATCTAGAATTAACATCCATTTGCGATTACTATGTGTTCTTCTTTAATTATCTGATCCTGGATATGAAGTACTCTTCACTAGTAGGAGAGCCATGGCCATAACCTATTGTCAAAACAGGCATACACTTGGGTTATCAGCATTATATTTTTAAGCAAAATTTTGAATTTCAAAATGACGCGCATCATCGAATAGCTTTTTCTCTCTGTGACCTTGACAAAGAACATTTTATGCCATTGTTATAAAATATCGAGAGCGAGGAAAAGCGTATATTACGAGTCTCATTCGTCTCCTACTCTATATTTTCTGGTTAAAACAAAAGCATACCCTCAAAATCCATGTGAAATGAGTTCGAAATACCAAGAAAGAAAAATTATTAGCTTTTAAAGGGTCTTGAACCCGGGTCTCTCTATATCACGGCGAATGCTTATACGGCGATATATCGAGAGACCCGGGTTCGAGTCCCGGACGAGTTGACTGGCTTTTCTTCGGCGGAATCACGCAATTTTATGTTCCTTGGGGTGAATCCGATTATGTAATACAGTCCTTAGTCCGGGAATCCCCGAACTTTTGTCGTGCAAAATCAGCTTTAACTGTTGGAGGGACAACGGTGAAGTATCGCAGTGGGCTCATCGAGCTACGGATCAGATGTCCTGACTACCTTCAGGTGAGCCCTCTGGACATGCTCGGCCTAACCTTTAGTCATTATCGCCAGAAGTCGTTAATGCTAGTCCTTTGGTGCCCATGAAAATTCACCTTTCACTCTCTTTTAGCTTTTCCCTTTTCAGGAGTCGCTCTTCCGTATTTTATTTTTCCATTCTTTTCTGTCCCTAGAATCCTTCAAACTCAGTTTTTCCTCCCTCATGTCTTCAGTTATTCAATCCTTCCACTTTCTCCTCGGTATTTCTCTGAGTTTGCTTCCTTCCAACCCCAGGTCAAGAACCCTGTTTTAACTACGCCTCTCCTTCCTTCTATCCAGATACCCAAACCCGCGTAACCGACTTCCCTGAGCCTTCTTTGATGCCTCCACCACTCTAACCACCTCCAGGACGATTTCATTTCTAATTCAGTCCTTCCTTGTCTTTCCTAAAATCAATATTAGCATTATCATTTCTACCAATTCTAGTTTCTTCTCTAACACTTTCTTCATCGGCCAGATCTCACTGCCGTATATCATGGTTGGCCTCACCACTGTTTTAAAAGTCATTCCCTTTAGCCTTTTCTTTATGATTATATGTACTTATTGTTAGCAGTACAGCATATTGACACAATTTTTTGGTTCATCCATCCCGCTTGAATTCTTATTCCTAACCTTGACTTTCGGTGACATAGGAGCAGTGTTGTCAATTGGATAGTGCGACAGTTGCCACTCCATTGGACCCCGCGCCTTAGGGCCCCCGTTCGGGCCTGCCTTGCTCAAGCGGCACGATCAAACCCGCGTCAGCATTTAAGGCGTGGGTGCACCCGATCCCGCCCATTAAACATACGTTCTCCAAGGATGTTTCCAGCACCTTCTGAAAGAAGCCGATTGGAGTGGTCCAGTGCTTGCAGGCCCCGCTCTCCGAATGGGACCCGGCAAATGTTTTATAGTCATTCAGGGGCGCGGCTCTAGAGGTTTACTGAAGGAGAATGTAGGGAAAAACCCCTTCTTTCTACCAAAAGATAACCTCACCTTTTGTGGGCTAATAGTTGTATATGGTGAGTATATATATTGCGTATAGAAATATGGTGAGTGCATATACACGTAATTTGAAAAAAAAACATTAGTCAATTTGTTGGATAATTTTCATTCTTTCCGTGAAATATTCGCGGCAGATGGTACTACATACGCACAGTTGAACAGAGCCCCTCAATCCTGGAGGATGGCCCTGCATAGAAGGCAAGATATTTACACCCTCCTCAACCCTCCACCTAATTCTCTATCCCCGCTGCTCTGCCGTCTCCATCATACCACAGGTATTCCAACTTTTGTTTACTTTTCTTGAGTCCTCTATCCTCCACTTTCCCAATGTTTCTTCTACCTTAGCTCTTCCTTTCTCCCCTGTCACAATATCCCGTTGAAATTTACCTTCTTCTAGTCAATAAATAAGTTTTCTTAATGTGGAGGCGAAATGTATAAGATAAATCATTTTTCATAAATCTCACACACTCTACCGCCTTCCCTGTTCACAAAACACGCAAGAAACCCCTTTCCCTCCAGCGGCACACCCTCCGAACATTCTCGCCCACAAAGCCCTCTTCCTTCCATCCCTCCTTCCCCTCACGTGTAGCCCAAGGGCTTTCGGTGTCCTCCCTCCGGTCCCCCTCCCGCCCCACCCCCTCAAACCCACTCGATTCTCTTTCCTGAGAATAATGCCATCGGATGCCTCCTCATCCTCCTCCTACTGCTGCAACTCCTTTTCTTCCCCATCGGATCTCTCTTCATAATCCTTCTAACACTCCTCCCTTCACTTCCACCCTCCTCTCTCCTCCGACCAATCTCATTTCATCGCCGCCGCGACAACCCTCCCCCATACGACGACTGCAGAAAAATAAAATCCCACTCGTGCTTATACACACACAATCTCCCCCTTGACGCCATCCCTACCTCTCCACCTCCCCCCGTAAGCCATCTCGAGAGCTTCATCCCTCCCTCTCTCAATCATTGCATTAGAATTTATCGCGGTTTTCCGCTAGGAATTTGGGCCAGAAGTGTTCAAAAGTTTACGTGATAGGAGTGTTTGCGAGTTACAGTGTTAAGGAATTGTGTTCAGTCCCAAGAGAGGGGTGGATTTCGTTCCATTAGCCAAAAATGTAGGACCTAAAGTATGAATCTGTTGTATTGAGCGCCTGGGCGAACCATATTTGCATCAATTTCCCTCTTTTCAATGACATTTTTTCTACTTCTGTCATCGGTATTAATTTTTCTCATTGAGATATTGTGGGCTCCGGACGAAATAAGGTCTCTTGTGACCCCTGTTGAACTAAGTGGTGGGAAATACGCACTTTTTTCATCAAGGAAATGTAAGTTTCCTTAATGATCAAGAAAAAGTTTGTGACTTTCACAACTTACTCAAACGCTACCGACCTGTTTCGGCTGTCAGGTCATCATCAGGACTTGATGATGGCTTGACAGCCGAAACCGGTCGGTAACTTTGAAATTAATTGTGGAAGTCACACACTTTTTCTTGATCATTATGGCGTCCTTCCACCAAGTAAAAGCTTCTCTTTTCGATATTATGTAAGTGTCCTTGACAATTCTGTCACTTCACGGAGAACTTGAGTCATAAATGTATGTACATCCGCATAAATGGCCACATTACCACTACGTGACTTCACCATGTTTATCTATGTTTTTAAATTATCGTGTTCTTTTTATCAAGTTTAGCCATAAATTTTTGGAACTAAAGTAGTTTGATTAACGATGATTGTGTTTCGTTATAATCGACTTATTTCTCTGTGGAGACATGTTTTAAACCATCATCAGTGGTCCCGAAGATAAGTTTGTATTAACCCAAAGATATGTTTGGAGTAGTTCTCCACTCCATTCTCCTCTCTGCCTACCGCTCATTCCTACATATTTCGTGATTGATGCACTTTGATTTTTATTCACAATTTGTCTGATGTATTCCAATCTTGGCCTTCCTCTGTTATTCTTCCCATTTATTTTTCCATTCAGTATCGTTTTCATTGAGTTTTTTTCCGCAAAATGTGACCCACATGTATGGTTCTTATTCTTTGCAGTGTTTCCACGATGCTTTTCTCTCCAACTTTTCGGAAGACTTTCTCGTTAGCGCCTCCCTCTATCCATTTGCTCTTCAAAATTCTTCAATAATACCACATGACCATTCTTCAAATACCATTGGCTCTTCACTTGTTACTGTCCATGTTTCACTGACGTATAAGAATATAATACAAATGTATGTTCCAGTAAAATATTTCTAACTTCCCAGGTTTTTAACCATATTTTTCAGCAGACTCATCTTCGGGTGGAACGCTTTATCGCTGGGGCTATTCAACTCTCAATATCTTTCTTGACGAATGGAGTTAACTGTATATCCTTTTCTATTTTTACCACTCCTCATTTCTCGGTTTAAATTAATTCAGGTATCTTGAAGTAATGATGCGCCCCATTGCGAAATGAATTTCCGATAAAGCACCCCATACTGGTTACCCCCATGGTAACTCTAAAGTAGTAATACCTACTCCTTATTTCAGCTCTCTAAATCCACCTTCAGGTACTAGGATGAATGATAATATATTAAAAGTTTATAGTGAACAGTAAAATCTTTCATTTTAAAGCATCAGTATACTATTCCACTATATCTAGCCCTACAAAGCTTTTTGTTTTACGTGAAGAAGTATCATGCCTTCATCAAGCATCGGCAAGTTCGCATCAGCGATCTAAAAAACCTCTCCCTACACGGAATACCCTAGTTTTCCAAGTCTACAGAATCCGTCCCTCTTCCCGCAAGAAGGGTACAACCCTCCCTTAATCAATTTATTGGAATCTAGCGTAGCCAGCCCCAAGGAAGTTGGACCAGATTTGTCTGGAAGTTGATGGGTTAGGAGTGGTGGCCTAATCTTGTTAGCGCATTGTTTCCGTCACCCCTTTTTTTAATCCGTAAAGCCCATGGGGATGGCTGGATTTCACTCCATTAGCGAGAGATATATGTGTTTAAGGAGGAGTAAATTGAAATGAACGTCATGGCAACTCATCTTAGCATTAATTCTACCTCTCCCATCTCATTTCTGATTAATTTAGACTTACCTTGTAACATTGAACAAATTAGAAGTGATGCAGTGCGCCATCATCGCGCAACTGCAAGTTCTCTCTAGTGGTAATAAAATCTCTTTTGACACAGATCTCTGGATTTATAATACATTTAATCTACTCATCATGAAAGTAGAAAATAATTCTTGCATGAATAGAGTCTACCGAGAAAAATTTTACATGATAAAGGGTTAAAAGGATAAAAAGATTTTTGGAGGTTTATAATATTCGAAAATAATTGTTTACGGGGGAGAAGTTGGAGAAAACCCCACGATAAAGTAAAAAATAGTATAGGCTATTTAAAGATTTACTATTCCTTCATAGTCTATGATAGTTGTGAGTCGAGAATTCATAGTTTTGATCAAGAAATTCTATCGCTGAAATTTTTAGGAAATTCTTAACGATTATTTTTTCGACGATAAATTTTGAGTTTGATAGATATTCAATTAATTGGAATTTTATGAGAGAGCTCTCATATGAGAGTTGAATGGGTTATGCAGCGCTATTGTGAATGTATGACCGCTATTCTGCTAATTCTCAGGATGTAGTTGTCGCCAGTGACTTTTCCAAGGATAATAAATTGCACCCAGAACTCCGTCATTTTTAACATGCAAAAGTGAAGCACATACAAGCGCAGCGACGTGTACTGTTCTCTGTCATCCAATGTGGTGAGTGGGTTTGAATTAGTGTTGTGAATGGGAGGGGTGCGGTATTTAGATAAAGGAGATGAACTGAAGCAAAGAATGGGAGTGAAGTGCATGCCCGGAAGTTTTTTTTTTATATTTCACCAAGAGGATAGAAATCATATCTCGTCGCAATGCAGTAACTAAGCCATTCCAAGTACCCCTTCGTAGTATTGAGAGCATTATCGCACTAAACTTTGGCGAATTTCTTGTGACCAAGTTGTGAAATAAGTGTTTCATCTACGCCAGGTATGCCATCCAATACAATCCAATACTATATACCAATACTATACAATACTCCCTACCAATCGAAAGCATTTCAGGGAAAGCAATACAACTCTTCAGTTTTTTGTTTATGTTAATGCTCCTCATTGTTGGGTTAATGCAACATTTAACTTGTTGTGATATTTTTTTTCTTTTCCTTATGCTTCATTCCTGTACATAAATTAGCATTTGACTTAAGATTCATTTTGATCATCATAACTTTTATTCTTAAATAAATTATTACTTTAAGGTGTATGGTGCCGTATTAAACTTTTTAAGGGTGTGAGGCATGATAGATTTTGGTAATCACTGCTCTTAATATTTTACCATCCTGTTGTAAAGAAGTTTGTTGAAAGACATTCATTCATATCTCATTGAAGAATATTTTTTCTAGCAAAACCTCAAATTTCATTCTCGAGAGAACACTAGTAGCATACAACAATACTACAATGGATGATTTCTCGCTGTCACTAAGGCAAAAACGCTTTACGTCTCGACTCAATCTCTCTACGCGGTTAACGTGGGCGAAATAGAGAGGGTCATAAATTGCTTCGAGAGTCCCTTCGATTTTTTGCCGAAGTTCATACACGCATACAGAGGGATCTGTGGTGTTCTCTGTCATCCAGGTGGGTTTTTGGGGTCGAATCGGGGTTCGTGAACGTTGTGGATGCGGGGACACAGAGGGATGAACTAAAGCAGGGGAAAGGAGGGAAATACACATCCGGGTAGAATTACTCCATTTGCTCTCGGGACGAGATCCACCCCTCACGCATCCCCGCAAGCACGAGGACCCTACCCCTCTTCATCCCCCCTAACCCTCCCTCTAACGTAATCCTCCATCCTCTGCTCGCGCGCGCAAAATTACCACGCCGCCACACTCCAGAAAAAATATCATCCTCCCCCACAAAAATCCAGCCCGCCCCGGGCAAGTGAGGGAATTTTGGGAGGTTGGTTTGGTTTACCGTAGTGAGAAGAGGAAAATATAGCCGGGGGGAAGGAAGGGATATGATGGTGGGGAACCCTTATAAAATTTGAATTGATCCTAGTATGTGTCTGATCAGGAAAATATGAGTACAGAATTATGCATCGGAGTAGCTTGTGTGGCGGGAGAACCGTGTTTTAGTGCTCATAACACTTCTTTGTTTGTGTTTGAAAAATAAAATCCGGTTAGTTTTTGGAAGTGTTTTTTCAATGGCCCATTCAAATACACTACTGATCCTTCGGCCTGTCCCACCCTGCCTA
The DNA here is from genome assembly GCA_963169105.1 of Ceriagrion tenellum. Classification (NCBI taxonomy): domain Eukaryota; kingdom Metazoa; phylum Arthropoda; class Insecta; order Odonata; family Coenagrionidae; genus Ceriagrion; species Ceriagrion tenellum. The sequence goes on along the minus strand of OY720635.1, from coordinate 140,537,827 downwards.
ATAAGTTTTTTGGATTTTTCGGCCCAAGTACCTCATAAGTATTCTATGAAGCAAATAGAATATGCATACTGGCAGTCTATGACTATGTGAAGAATATATACGTTTCAAAATGCTGTAGTTTGACTTAGCATCACCCCTCGGGCATTTTGGGAACACCTGAGGGAGATAAAACTGAATATATCCTACTAACATAAGAACACTTTGAGTTGTTTTGGAGTGTATTAAGAGGAAAACGATCCAAATGTAAGATCTTGATATGTTTCCGGGAAAATGATAAACACATGACGTAAGAGGGAACTGTGGACTCGTCTGGAGGTGTATCAGGAATGCACTCCAATACCTCATTGACCTCTCTTATTTTTGGGATTCATGAGAATTTTATCTTGAACAGAATTGTCAAAAGATATTTTATTCGTGCATTCCAATGGGTGATAGCTTAGCGGGAGATCAGCTGGAGCTGGGAACAAACCTTGTATCGGTTCTAACATCGAACTCATATTTTCAGCGTTGACTCACCGCGGGTATCCAAACAACGCCCTCCTTTGAGTTCTAACCATAGTAATTTTTGTTTTGGTTTCTTAACCAAGCATGCGTAGAATTATTGTCTCTGTTGTTGGACTTGCTTTTTACGTAAAGTATGAGACCATTTTCCTAACCGCCGTAAAAATTAGCACGCAGATTGGCGACAAGGCGTTACTACTAGGCATAGATACCAGCCAAGTCGTTGGCTTTCAAGGTGGGCAGAGTCGAAGGATGTATTTTTGAAACTGGTTTGCATGGGAAACTAGATGATTTTCACTATTCAATTTCTGATACACTGGCATGGCTCTTATTGCTAATATTGCTTCTAATCTTTTTGCGTGCATGGCTTCATAATTATCTCCTCATGATTCTGATTCCTGAGACTTCTATTAACCATTTGGTAATCATAAAGAATCATGAATCTAATTAAAGTTCGTGTTGATACGAAAGATTAATCGCAAAATCAGTTAGCAGGACACATTTTAAGAATAATTACGAGGCATAGCTCAAGGATATGTTTAGATATTGTCGATAATTAAAGGATAAACAACGGAGGCCGTTAAAATTGTCGGCGGGGAAGTTGGAAAAATTCGGTATAGAAAACTAAGTTGTTGGGGGGTGCACTGAAGTTAAGTAAGTGAGTGATTAAGTGGAGAATGTTGTGTTATAAGGAAGAGTTAGGAAAGGAATAAGGATTATGGATAATCTATGAGGGTATGTATATGCAGTAAAAGTGTAAACAGGTGGTATAATAAGGCTATGCCTACCATGTACATTAATTGTGCCAGGATTGGACCGCAATCGATTTATGATTTGACTATTTTAGGGAGATAGGTGGGAAGTGTCCTACACTATGACTTTAGGATTGGACATTCATGGTGATCATTTTAATCAGCCTAAAGGGTCAATTCAGGTCAAATGACCAATTGGTGTTTGCATCACCATTTTTATTTCTGAAAATAAATAATTTTTTTCCATGCGCAAGCGTACTTGCATTGGGAGAAGAATGCAACAGTAAAAAATTATCCATCCTCGTTTACTCTCGGCAGCCATTGTCCAAGATATCGCATGCAAAATTTCGTCAATTATAATCTTTGTTCTAAACATCTTGATGGAAAATTAAGATTGAGGAGATGTACTAAAACCCATGCACTTTACGTATGTAATGGGAAGCATTTATTTTAAGGTTTTAAGTTTATTTAATGTTGAAAATGATTTTAAAAGTCAATTATTATTTCCATTTATAAGTTGTTTTCGAGTCGATAAAACTGTTCGGAGGAACTGTTTGGAATTGTATGAATTATGACAAAGTAGATTTGCTGAAAACATGCTATATAGCATAAACATGGATGGATTTATTTTTCTTTCTCTATGTCTTTACAGCTGAAGCTGGTTTAACAGTCAATATTAATTTCCTATAAGACATCGGTTTTTGACACGATAACACTCATCTAAGGAGAAATTGTCCTACTTGAGGACTTTTGTTCATAAATTAAGGAAATAGAAGAATAGTATTAGAAATGTTTATGTTTGTCGGACGAACTCTTTCTCTTCTCAATGGTAACAAATATGGCTTCACGATCAAAATCAGCCATTTTTGGTCTGAATATTCTCCGTTGCGTAAAAGTACGTGACATATTATCAAAGATGATCAAAGTACAGCATATAACTAAGACTTGGAGTTTGAGTCTACTAGTAAGAGAAATTTGGTCGTTATAAACTAGCTTGATGCTCAAGATCAGTCAGTTTTGGATTTAATTTTCATCACTGCGAAAACTGTAAGAAAGTTTTCAATTACAGAATAAAATGTCATGCAAAAGTATAACATATGGTTAAAACTTTGTAAATTCTACTCGCAATAGATTAATGGCAGATGCAAGAATGGGGAATTTAATGATGTCACTCCACATATGATTGTTCCCTTAGCATTCGGGTTCCCAAAGTAACACTGAAAGTAATGTGCCGTCCATATGATTTATATTCAATATCCTGCTACTTTTTAACTGCAGATAAACCAACTGGATTATCACTGTCAAGGTTCGAATATGCAGACTGACAGTAGTGGGGATTTTCGTTGGTACCTATCAGTTCTCACTTGAGTGTCCTCCACATTGTGAGCCATCTGATGCAAACTCCTGTGTTTTCTACGCCCTTATTCCACTCCCAAAGTAGTTGTGAATTCCTTAGCAGGAAGCCCATTGAGTCGGGCACACCTGAGGCACTTCACATTCCCAAGCGGAGGGTCGGCATGTAGTGGTGGCTACTGGGTCCGGGTTTGAATCCCGGCATTGGTAGATTTTTTCAGAGGAATTCCGGCTTGGACCTCACCTGTCTAATTTATCTCTCGGGTTGGGAGTTAAACTATGAACTCCTTGGTGTCTTTTTTGAGATGAGGCTAATGGCGACGCCGAGTTTCTCCCATTACCTATTCAATTCCCTAATAATCCTCCCCTTACCTATCTACCCACCTGTCCTTAATGGGGCAAATTACCTCAGTTGTCGTTCTCCTCCCCTCAATAGCCAGCAAACCAACCGTCTAAAACACATATTCCGTCATAGTAACGCTAACGACTTCATTTATAGGTCCTCGCTCATGCTATGGACAACTATTCTTACAAATTCGCAAGAACTACATTTTAAGCATTTGTTTTTTTAAATATCCATAGAATTTTCCCGATTTCTTTTTTTTCTCTAGTTCCCTTTTATTTCTCCTGCTATTTGGTTCCTAAGAAACTTTTGTACCTCGTTATTTTCCCAATGATCTTGTCTCTTCTGGTCTACTGACTTTCCTTTCGTCTCAACACTTCCTTAGACTTCTTCATTGGCTCAGAGGGCAAAATAGAGTAGATAACTTCCCAAGGACTTGGGTCTGGGGGGGGCAACCTTTATGTGGGTGGGTAGCAAAATCGGCAAAGTTTCTGACACAAATTTACCGCGTGCCAAACAAAATGTTTTGAGACCATGTTATTTGATATCATGACATTTTTTGTAACTGATTATTGGATTAATCGGATGAAAATGATCAAATGAAAAAAGTATAACAAGTATCTACAAAAAGTCTTTTTTGACGGCAAATTTTATTTCAACTGAAAGTATATCTGCAACTGCCTCATATATTTATTAAATTTGAATACACTTAAGAGGTACGCTCTTCTGGTGCCTGGTGCCCTCAATTGTTTTTATATCGTAACGCGAAATCGTCTTCATTTTTTCGGAAGTTGGCTGGCTTGTACACGTTGGGGCGGTCCCTACCGCTGGAAAAAGGCCCATAAAATTTGAAAATAAATCGCAAGACCTTGCTTAGCGTACCGGAAACGAGTCATCAACGTGTCACGTTTGGCCCGCGTGCCGATGGTTGGCCACTCTTGACCGAGGGACATTTAAATAGGCCAAGTAACGAGTCCTGTACGAAACAAGAGCAATATAGTAACGGATGGTGCGGAAGAGTTGGCATTAAAGGAGGAAGGAATAAGCTGCTGCAAACTAATCCAAAACTGATCACGGAGGATCGCTCGCTTCGCAGAGTGCGTGGTGCGTGCAGACTTCCCCAAACCGTTTCATCCCCCGTTTCACTCCCTTTAGAGAGTGAGAGAGAGGGGGGGGAGGTGGCTGGGGGAGAAATGGCACCCGCCCTCCCCCCGTACCATCGCACAGAGAGCACCAAATTATCGATTCACCGGACCCGAGCCGACATCCCCACGTACACAAGCGCCATCTCTCTGTGTTGCCTCTCTTGCCCGCTTCCCTCTCTCCGAATACACACAAAACACCGGCTCTCTCTCTCTCATCTCTACAAGCGCATTTCAGACTCCTCTCCTCAAATCCCTCCTAACTCCCTCCCTCCCTTGACTTTCATCCCTGCCTCTCGATGCACGTCGTAATTCTCCGCCGCCAAATCCTTTTCCTCCGACCCTTTCCTCGGAAAAGAGTTTCGGAATCCCGATGCGCGATGCGGGATGAGGTACAACGGGGCTGCATACCTCGGCCGAAAATGCCCTTTTAGTTCTGACCTCTGCCGCAGTCTAGGAGAGATTCTCGCCTTCCCCTCCATTCCCCACCTTGGGCAGCAGCACCACTGCTGGCACAGTGGAACATGCGTTTCCATTTCGAATAAGTGAAAAGATTTTTCAAGAAATATAGTCGCACGCGTCATCATCATCAGGCGATCATCTGCTTTCCAACAAACTTACGTTTCTTCCTCGGGGTAAATAATTATGTAGACAATATCTAGCGAAAAGTTAAAACACTTTCGCTCAATATTAAATCTTAGTGCAGAGGCCTGCGCAAACAGATTTGCTTTGAGTAGCGAAACAGAGTCGTAAAATAAGATCGCGTAAACGTCTGGAGAAGAGTTTTCGGCCGTGGTATACAGCCCCCTTAAAGGGACTTTTGGGGGTTTCTGATGCTTCGTACTTTTGACCTGCTGCATCCGTGAGTATTTCATGTTATTTATCACGATTAACTTCTGCTTTGTTTTCCTTCCCCCGATCGGGATGCATCGCCAGGCAAACTTATAGCGTGATCGAAACTCGAGCTAAGATTGTGCCTATGGCGGAAAAGTTGCGATGCTCGAAGAAAATTCGATTGCCAAATAGAGCCCATCACTCCGATAGTCCCCGCTATCTTTCCATCTTACTTTGATCAAACTCATGATGTCTACGCCCACATTCTCCATTTCTTACTTTGTATTCTCTAACTTGCCCTTCCATAGCGTAGTTCTAATATTCCACGTGCCTATTCTAACCGTTGCGTTATATGCTGTATCTTCCTTTCCCCTTCTTCTGCACTGCCGATTGAGGATTCCGTATGATGACGACCACAGGGTCCTTTGTCCATCCGCTACTGGGCACGACACCCGGCCCACTGATCCAGGTCTCGTAGTTGCCAGGATTAATTTAAATAAATGAACATTATTGATTTTACAATAAAAAAATTGAAATGGTATTCTGTTGCCTTGCTCCATAGTTAACATTATCACATCTGTCTTGAAGTATATTACCTTGATAATAGCAAGAGTTGCCGGAAGCTAGGTGTAATAAACTTTGGGTGGAAATTTAGAAAATATTTTTCGTTGTTTGCTATAATGTTATCGATTTTACATTTCCACAAGTCCTTTTTGTTGCATGTTTTAGACATTAGGCCTGTTGCGAACTTCTCTTGTCCTGATCTCTCCATCTCTTGCGTGGACGTCCCTGAGATCTTCTGCCTCTTGCTTTATATTGCCAAGTCAGTTATTATACTCTCTTCATACACTCTTACTGAGTCTTAGAGAAGATAGATTGCCACCAAAAGTTAGGGCGTAAAACTTTAAACTTTATTTCTCTTCGGTATTTTTTACGTGACGCCGATGTGTAAGAAGTCGCCTCATTGGTGCCAGATGTGTTTTGCAGCCGATTCACAAAAACAGAAGTAATACTACAGTCTAATATTACTGTGGGTTTACACTATAAAATTATTTTCGCAACTTTTGACAGAAATTGCAGGTGGAAAGGGCTCTGCAAGTCAGCCTGCAGGACTAAACAAAGTTTCGTCTCTTCGCTCACTGAAGCGTACAGTTGCGATCGGAGAGACCAACCAATTTGGCTCTGCACTCACTCGTGAAAAATGTTTCGTCTGAAAAAAGTCCTCTGCAAACTCTTGCGGAAGTAACGTGTCAGCGTAAACACACCTACACAGTCACAGCTAGTAAAGCAACAAACTTGCAGCTTGGCGCACAGAGGCACTGTGCCGAGGCGAAAGAATTAATGCTTACGGAAAACCACAGGCTATTTGCAGTCGTGTGTACTAAAAGTTGTTGCCTTTTCATTCTGAAGTGTTTTTACATGATAATCATTTACACACCCATGCAGTTCGAACAACTTATTTTCAGTAATGTGGTATTTTATTGTCTCACTGATATTTGTTAGGAATTCGAGTGTGTGGAGAAAGAAGTCGAAGAGAGATGTAAATAAATATTCCTATATTTACGGAATTTCATCTCTGAACTAGAATGAATTAATTTTGTGTACATTTTGTACATTTACCCGATTGTATTGTCTTTATATAGTTTGGAGGTGCATTTTTGTATACCAACCAGTTGGCGTAAATTGTCGCTTTCAATGATAGCAGCACGTCAGCTTTGGGGAATTAACAATGAGTGTCGTGACAGTATAATCCCTATAGCACTAGACCGTGATGATACTAATTAGGATAATCAGGGGACAGTGAGGAGTGTAGGACTGTTATACAACGTTTTGCCAAATTTACAATGGAATTACCCATACTTATTGGGCACGGGATTTATTTTACTGCGGCAACGGGAGTAATTTGCATTTAACCAGGTAGTGGAATGATTTCTTTTTCATTTCATGACACAATTGATGCAATGGAGTACTTTCATAGAATTTCGATCCACTTTACAACTGCAGGATAACGAGACTTTCTTTTCGTTAGTTCAGAGGCAGTTTAGTTTGAAAGCACTTCAAGCCATCACGAGTTAAATCCCCTCTTCTCATTGAATGGGAAGGTGCTTTCACATAGTTAATAATGATATCGGCGCTTGGTATCATTTATCGAATAGAGTAATGATTTCCTTAAAAAAGCATTCAGCCGACCGATTTGATTTCGCAAACCATTAACTCTCGGCATCGAATTCCAAGCAAAACCACTCGACACCACACCAAGATATTGATTGGAAAGAGAATCAATCGCAAATTCAGGTATGAACGAGATACTTGGTGAGGCACAGAAGCTTCTTTTGCATTCCGCATGCCACAAATCTTGTTGCATTGAGTCTGGGTTGATGTAGAATTATTTGTTTTCCCTTTTTCTCACCTCTACTTCTTTAGAATAATGAAGATTTTTCCTCAATCCTCCACTTATTCTAGCTATTTTAGACTCCATTGCGGATCATGGAGGTTTGTGTTTAATTTTCACGGCTTGGTTTAAGATGAAGGGTACTTAATGAAGTAACTTCTTATACACTATGTTTTTAAGCTTGTTTTCTTTCATGATAAAAATAGTTTTCAGGAGGCGAAAAGAATGGCCCAGGGTCAAATTCAGATATAAACGCCTTTTTCTCGATATTGTCGCTATTTTATGAATGCATTTATCTAAAAAAAATGCCGTTCCGTCGAAATTGCCTTAATTTGGAGTCACTCTGTTTTTCATAGATAATATTTTAAACGCTCATTTGAAACCTCAACTGTAATTTTACTAACCTCGAGGTTTGCCAATTAATGCATTTAAAACATGTATAAATGGAAAATGTATGGTGCTGCTGAAAGTCGAGCGTAGTGGGGGTGTTTACGCAATATCTGACTACTTCATAAGCTTGCATGATTTTGTGTTCATTATAATATTGAAAATGTGTAACTTTGAGGAGAATGAATAGAAGAATATATCTCTATGCATTTAGAAAAATTTCAACATTAATACCACTGTACTTTCAAGAACGTGCATGGCACAGAATATTCCCGCTGCCAAAGAATAATCTAGATTTCTAAAACACTCTAGGAGCAAATAGTCTTTGCATAGTGCTGATTGTGTTGATCATAGTTATAATACCAACACTGTGATTGATTTAAGAAAATGAATTTGCATTGACTAATGTAAATACATTAGATTTGAGGCTAAATATACGTTGTTATACAAAGAATTATCTCGAGCTGTCATTACGAATCATTTTAGCCTTATTTACATACATATAATTCACAATTAGTCATTAAAAGTCCCTATTGACAGCATAGCAATGCCAGACAATATGTCTAGATGGTAAAAGTGCAATATTGTCTTTTTTTAAAGAAAAATCAATAGCTATCTTTTCTAAAAATTGCATATATTGATTTAACTTAGTTAAAAATGTTACCCCGTTGCCGGTTTTATATGCCGCCTCCTTGATTATTTTATTGCCTCACAAAACACAGTCTTAAAAACATTGGATCAATATTGGTATGTAATTATTCTGTTTTGATGGCCGCTGTACTTCGTTATAAATTCAATAGTACTTGGATATACTATCAGACCCAATTCGATCGCTGGATATGAAACATTCAGTAGCATTAAAGTATCTTGGCTGTTACTCGGCAACCATTGTGCTTGCAGAATGAATTTGGATGACCTTAATCACTCTTATTTTCCAACATTTAATGTTGAAAATAGTGAGGACAGAGTACTCTGAAAAAATATTTAAAAACTTGAGGCTTTTTTTACCTCAAGCCAACTTTCGGTCCACCGAACTTCTAAATCTAATTTCGTTACTTTGCGGCAGTATCGTAGCAAACTATTGAAAGTTGACTCTCAGACTGTTATTGCATAGAGAGAATTATTTGACAATGTTCCAAAGACTCAACAGTCACTAACTCATAAAGAGTGTTGAAATTGTTTCGGAAACTTTGCTGACATTATGAAATGGACCCTAGAATAGTTTATTTATCATCTCTAATCTCAATAACATATCGTAAAACCCAAAGTTAGCTTCTATAGGTGTGTCAGAATAAACAAAAGACGCCGTTTTAACGCTGAAACCGAAGAAAATTCCCCGAGAAAATTCTCTGAACTGGGTTTACTCTACATAAGCTGAAACTGTTATTACTAAACTCAGCAGTTAGTGCAGTTCCATTCCTCCTAAATGTACTGGACAGTACTTAGGTTAAATTGTTAAGGATGATGTTTCAGAGCGATACAGAGAATATTATCATGACGCCTCACTATATCTCTAGGTCTGACAGGAGCGATAAAATAAGAGAGATACATTGCCGAACAGATAGGTACAAAACTCTTTCTTTCCGCGCACAATAATCGACCGCAATAAAAACTAAGCTCCACTGAATACACTCCCAAAATACATGTCAACATTTCACCTCCCAAAACCTTATCCCTTACATATTTACACGGCTGGTGTGCTTACACTCCCTGCCACACGCCCATTCGGCGGCTCGCAGGGTAGTATGTGGATGTGAATGATTTGAATGGGAAATGGAGCGTAGTGACAGAATTGCGGAGAGGGCTATACCGAAAATTAGCTGAATCAATGTGTAGGAACTGTACCATGGTCAATACTGTACTGAAACTGTGCTGTACTACAGTGCTGGAAGTTCACTGTTTCAGTAACTGTACTGCAAAAATGCTGTGCAATGTGGATAACCGTACTCTTTATTTCGATTTAAATGCGGTCATGGGCACGCTTCCTCTCCGGTTACATCACAGTGGGAGAACATATCCACCTTAGTTGTAGCACAATTGTTTTTCTCGGAGTGTACATGACTGAATGTGGATGAATGTAACCAAAGCGTTCAATACTCAAGAGGTGAGAAACAATCGATATTCTCCCGTCTGTTTGTTCATTTTTGGCGTTTACCACAAGAAGTTAGGGAAAAAATTAAAAATATAGCATAGGTAGTTGAAAACTAAATATTTTCGTGCGCTACAGTTTTATTCAGCGAGGGTATTCGTGTCATAAAATAGACTGGAATAATTAGTCTTTAAATTTTCATGATTTATCTCTAAAGCCCGGTAATTGACTAGGTGTTGTGACCATAAAATGCGTGTGTTATTGAAAATTATCGTTTTTATACCTATTTATGCAGCAAATTCCACGAAATTTCGCATGTAGCACAACAGCAAAATTTGATGTTTGCTGTTGTGCTACATGCGTTTGATGTTTGCTGTTGTGAGTAATGTCGCGCAGTGACTTATTTAGTGCTAATATAGTCTAGTAATATAATTACTTTGCTACTAGTGTATTACTGGACTGTGATGACACCTCGTCCCGCTGCATGCGAGGAAGTTGGATAACAAAACAGTGGACAAACTGACTAGCCGCAAAAGCGATCATTTTTAAATTGATCGCTGGGCTTTTTGTAACTGCCTGGCTGGTCTGTTTAGCAGCCTTAATTAACAGTCAGAGGACCTTTGATTTGACAAAATTTGAATCATGTAAAGGTAGTTCAGGACTCCTTACACTGCCATCTCTTACCACTGGGAATTTTCTCAAGGTCTCCATCAAAAAGGACACTCTTCTATTTTTTGGACGATAGCCAGTCTAGTCCAGAATGTTAGATTACGCTCGCCTAGGACCATAAGAACGCGCCATGACACGCATTAACTGTCGAAACCTTGCTATTTACGCTTACCTAAAATTCTTTGAGTGCAAAATAAAAGGTTTTCTTGCTTTCCGCTGGCACGCCCATCTCTTTCGTCCTCTCCAGATACCTGCGAACAGCTCGGATTGGGCAATAGCGCTGGTGAGTTTATGAGAGGGCGCGCAGATTGCCTCTCCCTCTGTGTCCTCAGAGGAGAACGGGAGAGGAGCGAGAGTGGAGGAGGAAAGGATATCCGAGCCCTTGGAGAAATGAGCCGAGGAAAGGGAGAGAGAGTGAGGTCAAGATGCACTGATATGGCCGGGCAGTAAAAGATACGGTAGAGCTTTTTAACACCCCGTGTCGAACGCCTGCCGTCGCCGTGAAATTCCTTTCTTTCCCACCAAGGCGTGAACAGCTAGGGTACCGTGTTTTCTCTCGGCGGATTCGGCAGATATAAGAAATATCCAAAGCTTTGGATGATAGATATGTGGAAGTAAATTTAAGGTTCACGGAAGGAGATTTTAATAAAATGAGACCAAAATTGGTCACTCCTATAATAAACTGCATATTCAGCAGCCATATTGGGTGGGATCATCCATGTTTTTGGTGTAAATCATCTTCTTTGTTATTGCGACGTGCTTTTAGTACTAGGTGGCAGATGCAGACATTATGGAACAAATCAACTCATTTGCTAATCTACCTTTAGACAAATAAAGTGACAAGTCTTCATCAAATAGTTTGATGACGCAAGAGAATAGCGATCAGTATGGTAGACTTCCGAGTACTGAGTTGATAAGTATTCCATTGTTTCCCCTCCTCACATGAACATCAAGGAAGTGGAGGCACCCATCCACATCGATTTCTTTCGTGACTGTAAAGGTGTATTCATGGATATGAAAATGCAATGGGAGCATAATCAAAATATCAAGAGACTTTTCAATTCATAGATCACCTTCCGGAGTTATGTATGGCCAAAAGATTTGTGATTTTTTAACACAACATGCTAATTAACGTCATGCAGTGATAGAAATGACACTACAAGGAAAACCAAATGATTAAAAACTAATTGAGTAAAACTAAGAAGGCATCCAGCTGTCTTGAAGTACCCCTCAACATGCATAGAATGTCATCCACGTATCGAAACCAGTAAAACACGTTTTTGGTAAGTGGGTGAGAGGATTCAAAAAGTTCCGATTCTAACTTATTCGTGAAAATTTCGGCTAGAATTGGTGATATTGGTGACCCCATAGCGAGGCCCGTCGTGTGTTGGTAAAACCTACCGTTGAAAAGGAAATAATTCTGGCTTAAGCATAAGTCTAAAAGCGACTTGAGGTCTTTCGTAACTTTCGAATCACTCGTAGTCTTAGTGACAAGATCAAGGGCAATGTTAGATGCTTCCATAGCAGGGACTGACGTAAAAAGGGTGTGGTGGAGTTTTTAGAAAATATGTACCTTGATAATGGCACTAGGTGCTGAAACCATGGTCGGTTGTTATTAAAATCTGTGTGGAAAGTTACCATTGTGTTTCATTTTGAAATGGATATCAATACCATGGTAAAGTACTAATTAGGCACTTGTGTGAACTTACGAGATATAATGCGTTCACTTTTTAGGATTGATAATTTAGCTTGCGACTTAGAAATGAGTTTGTGCGGGTAAAGAAGCAATTATTTCAGCATATCAGCTATTGTTATTTCCATTGGACATAACTGGAGTGTAAAGTAACTTGTCGCTAATTAGGGCGCAGCGACATGGCTTTACACTCGCAACATGAATTCAGCGAAGCACGAAACACTAGTATCACCAGGAATAATACATTTCATGGCCGTGATGATAAGTTATTTTCAAATTGTACCAGATCTCATCTCTACGGAAATTAAAAACAAACATTTACGTCTACATAATTTTCATAATAAGGTTAGTGTGGTAAGCCAGGTCCAGGTTGTGATCATTTTTTGGTAGAAATTTCGGATTATTCGATTGTATCGTCGCCGATTTACATCAACTAAGTAGCTATTAATTTATTATTAATGGAAGTATGATAACGCCATACCTGCACCTCACTACAATTGGATTTTCTCGAGATCCTTCATGTGCCCTAGCTTGCCATTATGGCAATGGATTACCCTGTACACTACTGCGTCGTCTGCACCTAATCAAAGCTTACTCTCAACTACTTCACCGATGTCGTAAATATAAATAAGGATCGAAAAATGGACCTCTGACACACCCTTATAGGAGCGAAAGAAGTCGACCATATTAACTCATCAGTGTGGGAGCACAACTATATCGAATTGATGATTTTTTGTGGTAAATACAAAATAGGTAAAACTGGAGGAATATTTGCGGTATCTCAGCCATTTATCTACAGTAATGCAAATAATTTTCGGAAAAGTTTTGCATCATTCTTAAAATTCATGGGAAATTTACGCTCGGTAGCCATGTTAAAACTATTTGTCTCCGTTTTTGCTATCTTTAGCCTTCTGCCCCTAGTCTTCCCCTGCTTCTTCGCCTGCATGCCCTCGTATATTCTCTTCCTCTTTCCTTTCTTCTCTTTAATTTTCACAAAAAAACCGGTTCCCCATTTGAAAAGGAGATATGAGAATGTAAAGTTTAAGTCAGTGCAGGATTATTTTATGTACACTTCGACATATCAGTATATTAAAATGCCATCAATGATTGGATGATGGATCCGGCTCAAAGTGTTGGCCGCTCTAGACTCTATGACATATTGCGAAGAATAAGAAAAAAAAATTTGTCAATATATTGGTGCCCTGGGGTGACGAATCGTTTGAGGGCTAACGGTGGGTGGACACAAGATTCGGTCACTTTTATGTGCGTGCCGCTGTCGTGTTCGGGAAACTTTATGCGCCTTGCAGCGAAGTTTGGATTTCTCTGTGAGGGCGGGTGGTCGGCTGATGGGAAGTGAAGGGGAAGTTGAACGAGCCTGCGGTGAGTGGTTACGGCGCTTCCTCCGCTAGTCTCCCCCTTCTCATCCTACCAGGTTCATGACTATATTACCAAACCCTTCTCTTCCTCCTCCTCCCCCTTCAGTCGAAACTCGGGACCACTCGTGCGAGAGAGAGGTGCCCACCCACCCCTAAAGGCTCTCATTTGGGGAGGGCGCGAGGGGGTGGGGTGGGCCTGCGGAGGTTTTTGAGAAGAGGGGTGGCGGTGGGGAATTCCGAAGAGCGGTGTCAACTCCACGCACACCTCGGTTCTTTTATGGGGGACAGCGGGCAGGGTGGGCGCGGAGATTTTGCGGCCGGGGTTACACGAACCGTCTCCCCACTCCTGCTCCTCTATACTCGCCATCCAGCCAACCAACCAGCCAACCCGCTTAGCCATTCGAAATAATAATCCGGATTATGCAGCGAGGGATCTTACTTTTTTTCCCCAAAGGGGACTAAGAGAACCAAAGGGGTGAAGTTTCAATGGGGTGAAACCGGAATATGTTATAGACTCTCCCGACACCAACGGCACGAATGAATACCTCGGATGGTGTAATATTCCGAGGGCTTCCACGGGGCGTCTGAATGAATGACTCACCTTCTTTCGGTTTAAGTCGGCTTGCCTGGTTTCTACAGACCGTTTACCTGTCTAGGGTATCTGCTGACCTGTCCATTGATTGGTCATCTCACCAGCTGATTGGTAGAATATTGGAAAGTCCTTACTCAAAATTTACCCAATCCTAGGATATCTTTTCACATTCCCTCATAATACTTTATCGCCGTCAGTTACTTCTCAACTTCTTTCCCTGTGCCACTTCGTATGTCGCCCAAAATTCCTGCCCTTTTTTTCTTCCGCGCTTGTGGAACGTTCTCCCCTCCATCACCCTCATCAACATGCCATTGCCTCTCAATATGTCTTACTGAACGAAGTCAAACTACTGCAACGTTAAGCCTCTCGATTTTATTGCTCAAATTTTACGTCGAATTAGGTTTTAGAATGAAAAAAATGGCCTTAGATTTCCACGATAACAGTCTCCAGAGCTTGGAGCGGGATAAGTCCTACCAAATGTAGGGTTGAAGAGGTTGTTCCAACCTGAAAACAAGAAATGTACCTTAAGAAGATGATAAAAATAACCCTATCATTTCCTTGACTCGTTCTAGTTACTTGCTCTTGAATTTTTTGTTCCACAATTCGCGATAAATATTTCGTTATTTAAGATGTGACATAATTTTGGAAATAGTGTGTGTCAATAATTTTGTGAGGAGTGCATTCCCATAAAATTCCGTGGAAATGATAATGGCTGAGTTGTCATGATATCAGATTCTGATTTTTTCCTTTTTATCCTTTAAATTTGTGCTAGTTTCCCATAAATTGTATAGTCACCTTGTTAATACACTACCAAACTTAAGGATGTTAGAGCGCAAAATACTCTCAACGTCAGGCGAAATATTTTAAGATAGCTGCGATAAAAAAGGGAAGGGAGTATTCAATTCCAATAAATTCTAACTATTCATCCAGCCTCATCATGAAATTAAGTCAATATTACGTATTTACGTTATCATTGGAGCATTATAGGCCCTTAATTGTGGTAACTCTGTTTTTATCCAATTGTAGCTATTGAATCATCAATTTTTCAATCCTCAATTTCTTGACTCGTTATCCGTAGCATCGAATACTTGGATAGGTATTGTCTTCGGAATGATGAGAAATGGTGGGGTAGAAACCTTGGATCCCAATTTCTCAACAAATTCCATTCGAATATTTTTGTTATATTCACAGAAAAGTTCTGAAATAGAAGTGTAAAATTCTCGAAACATTGGGTGTTATTTTGGAATTTAATTGAGAAAATCTTAATTTAATGGCAGGAATTGAAAACGTAGAAGCATATATTTTCGTAGAAATATTTAAAATATTGCGCCATGCGTAGATTTCCACAGGAGGGCGTCGCTTTATCCTATTTACCCGGCGAACGTAAAGTCACTTCAAACGTAGGAATCGGCCACGAGTAGTCAGTAGCTACTCAAAATCCAGACCAGCCACATCCTGACGTAGAATTTGTTCTTTTTTCATTTTTTTGGGGGGAATATATATTTTGTCTATTCATTTCAATGTTTTTGTTCATAGGTTTTTGTAGAAATATGGATTACAACTTTCAACCTTTTATTACTACCTGTAGGAGAAAGTAGAAGGCAGAACGAGACGTTGAGCTTTGTTTGAAAATTACTCCATGCAGCAGAAAAGCCCGAAAATAGCTGATGATGGAAATTTGCATTTTTATTGCCTGTTAAACGAATGACAAACTTCTTGTGATCCTCATAGTCCTTTGGAAAATGGTTGTGTTATTGTATCATGTAGTCTTTTCTCCACTAAATAAATTGATTATAGAAAAATGAGATATAAATTTCTCTTGGGTTCTTTCCTCGCTTCAGTGCCCTGAGAAAATCTCCTATTAGCGGATATAACTTCTCTCTTCCCTACTCTCAAAATTCAATCGCGGTCGTTCTCACGGAAGGCTATCGGAATTTCCCAATCGCGCTTTGAGGGAGAGGGAAATTCGACGAATGTTTCATTCGCCGGTCTCTCTCCACTGCTAGTTGCTACACCTCCGATTCGCAGTTTATGGAGTGGGCAAATTGTGCCGCTTAAAAAAAACATGGGAGTGCGACGGAGACGGCGGCGCAAAACTCGGTAAACCTTGATCTCTCTCTCTCTATTTTGAAAAGGAAGGAGTGACTGATGATACGCGCTCGCTCGCCCGTCCGCGGAAACACTCGAAGACCGTAATCCGGATTATATGGCTTGGATTGTTCCGCTGCAAACTGAGAACGGCTGCAAAACACCCACCCTCACCAACAAACCGCAGATTATACACTGTCTGAATGAATCTTTTGTTTGTTATTCAGTCGGATTCGGTGCGTTTTATTGGAGTTTTGACGGGGATTGTGGCTGAGCTCCTTCTGTGCTAAGCTTATATTTTTCGTTGAGGAGTCCGTGTCGTATTTGAAATCTTAGAAATTTTTTTGGCTATTCTTCCACGTTTTGTGACCATTCATCGAAAGCTTTTTTGGTCTTTTAACGCTGTGAAATTAGTTGTGCATCATAGCCGATAACATTGCCGGTTGTATGAGACGAAGTGAGGGAAATTACCCTGGTTTCCTGGTTCTCTTTAGCATGCCACTTGTTAACTAGTTTAACCAAATGATGCTAGAGAAATTTTTCTACAAGTTTCCGCCTTATCCATAATTCAAAGTAAAACGACTCTTCTTCATCGCTTGCGGTGGATATCAAAATGAAAATCACGAAGATATTTGCCAGAGAGTAGGCGCCTTGACCTACAAAATTGTTCTTTATTTTACGGAAGTGAAATATATTAATTTTTACATCTATTTTCTGGATGGAAGAAGTTTTGATGGACCTCTTCTTAGCTTTCTCATCTTCAAAATATATGCATTCACATTTTGTATGCAGTGCTCAGTTAACTTGTAACTCCCTCAAACCTGTAAAATGGTAAATTAAAAAAGTTAGAGGTGACTTTGCTCCTCTTACTTCTCGTTAACTATTATGATTTTTCAAATCAGTGAAACGGGAGTGATATGGAACCTGAAAATAAAGTAGAATTGTTACGACGAAGCGGCTTGTCTGTATCTTCAATTATTTTAGATGTACTGCAGTGATAGCGGAAAAATTTTAATGCCTTCGAGTGCGCTAGATAAGACATTGAATTTATCTCGTTGAGATTAGATAAATAATCGATAGAAATGTTTGTGGATTTTTCTCTAAAATCTTCAATGTTTGTGATGCTTAAAATTCATTTGTGTGAAAGATGAAATTCATCAAAATGAGAGAATTACATTTAAGTGACACGACGTATGTGATTGGCAAATTTCGGGAAGTGATCTCATTAACGTAATAGGCCTAATATTTAATTTTTAATCTCTGCATTTCCATGTTGTGCCTTTGTTGGTATTTGTTGGTTGTTGGTTGGAAAAATGTAAATTAACATTGAAAGCTATATATTAATGAACCAAGAAGTATTTGAAATCACATTTTAATGTGACAATAAGGATTGAGAAACAATGAATTGAGGTTACCTTGTACTTATCGACAAGCTGGAAAATATTTATGGGGTATAATATATATTCGTCTGGGGTAGAAGTGAGCTTTGTTAAGAATGAAAGGGGAGAGAAGGTAAAATTATTATCTAATCACTCTTACCCCCTCACAGAGTATGCGTACGCGACCCAAAATGAGATCTTGTCCAAGAAATATTTCATTGTTGTCATCAATTCGAACATTGGATAACAAATTTCGTCTAAGATTAAAGAAATGCTCATATTACTCCCGGAATGGCTTGTAAGTAAGTAGGTTTCATAGTGCGCAGATTTTTCCGTTAAGATATAGTTGGATATTTGTTGATTCGCATCGTTTAGGCCATTTGATATTAGCCCTATTCTAAGTTTATAGGCCTACGGCACGGCAGTTTATAGATTAGAGAACTTTTAAATGGAACTCCTTGGTGTCTACCATATGTTTCTCACCCCGTGTGAGCTGTCGTATGAGGGTGTGTGGTATAATTTTCATCAAACTGTCCTTTGACATGCGTGTAGATACGTTCATTAATATAAACGGCAAATGCTATGAATTTTATTGGGTATTAAGAACTTTAAATGTAGATCAATAGTTTAATTCCTAAATAAAATGCGGGAAGCAACTGTTATCAGTCATTCATGTAAGCAAAATAAATGCTGATTAAAGGGGGAGAAATTATCCTCTGTACCCAACCCATAACTGATCCCACGTAGCCGAAGGTGATTACCCACCATACTTGCACTTACCGTCAAACACAATGTCGTATCGATATTAGCTGTTTTACTGAATGTGATTTTAGGTTAGGTGACGTACGTGAATGGGATTTGACATGTAACACGGCTACTAACCATTGTCCTACTTATACGAAACAGACAATGCACTCACGAATCAAGTGAAACATTTATTGCCCTCCATGTCAATCTGAAACTCGTGTTAAATGAATTTTTAAATAACCTTAGCCAAGCTTGTCAATCCTTAATCTCAAATGACTGCGAGCTAAGTCTCTGCAGTAGCCGTGTTACATTTTGTGTGCGCACGTTATTTTTTTAAAGGATAGAAGGGGTAAAGAATATTTTTTCACATATTATTTCTCACGGCGCGTGAAATCATTAGATAATGAACTTATTCCCGAGAACCCGATGTATAGTGTACCCATCAGCAACTTCAGTTACACAGCAATCGTTTTCAATTAATATTCCGTTACTAAAAAAATATATAACTCAAAACGCGCATTTTTGTTAACTTTTTGGGCCAAATCGATGCGGATTACGTTTTAGCAAATTTATTTCAGAAATATGGTAATAAACAAGCCAATATTAATTTAATTGACAGTTTTTCTAGAATTTTCCACCTCCAATAATTCAATAGTATTCACTCCCACATTTTTGCTATATTGCTGTAGATTTTGAATTGTGTGGCTATTGAACAGTGTATCAAAAATGAAACAATGGTTTAGGTAATGGAAAAGTAAGTAAACAACAGATTTCTATA
This sequence comes from Ceriagrion tenellum, assembly GCA_963169105.1. Lineage (NCBI taxonomy): Eukaryota > Metazoa > Arthropoda > Insecta > Odonata > Coenagrionidae > Ceriagrion > Ceriagrion tenellum. Next base: position 140,518,712 of record OY720635.1, on the reverse strand, counting down.
TACTATGCCAAATTTTCTTTTTGAATCCAATTTTTTTTGGCAGATTACGGCTTAAAACTTATTCAACCCTCTGAAGCGTGTAACAAGAATACAACGGTGTTGTCGTTCGCTCAACTGATTTTGGACGTACCGCTGAATAGAATTTTTCCAAAATAAGAACGTTTGGATTCCATCGTCTTCCTCATTCATATATATTTCTCTCTGCGATGAGAATGGGATTTCCCTAAAAATATAATCGGATATACGAGTCTTTGATGCGTAATGCATCTGATGAAATCCGGGTATCACGTTGTCATAAATTGGTGAAAGGGACAGAAGAATTTACCCAATCCTTTTGAGTTTTACGCATAAGGAACACAGTGATCCGGAAATTCTTGGAATATATTTTTTGAGACTTCTCGCCGGGTACAGTGACTTTCTACACTTCGTTGAAAACTTATAAAGTCTTAAGACATGTTTTAGTATTTACATGAGCTTCTAGTTTATTACTAGCTGTCCTAAATTCACTACTATGACCCCGAAATTAAACAACTGTTATTGCTGTGCCCTTTTGCATAGTCCATCTGGCAGAGTTCCTTATTTTCTAAATATCGAGTCAAGTACTGTCACTTCCGGCCGTGCGGATGTATAAACTAGAAAAATAGTGTTTCCTATTTATCTTACCTTCATATTTCACATTAGATAAGCTGAAATATTTTAGGGGGTGTAGGTTATTCGGACTTCGCGAAGGCAGCCCTCAAAACGCGGAGTGTTTATAAAAATAACCTTTCCCCGGGACTCTTCAGGTCAATAACTTTTTCCAGGAAGAGTCGATTTGTTTTTCTCCAAACGCTGTATTTTTGTTAAGACCTCACCCGAAAAAGGTAGAAGCTTCGAAAAATATACTTCATTTCCAAATCAATCGCTTTGATGAACCTAGGTCATGACTTTCATTAGCCCAACTTCATATTCATTGTTTAGTTGTAAACTAGTAGGGGTCCCTTTGGAAATTCAACGGAAGAGGAAAAAATTAATATAGTTGCGTAGAATTTAAGGAACCCCCCCCCCTAATTTGACACGCAAATACATATCTTCTTGACATGCATTTGCATGTCAATTAGGGGCATGTCATGCTGTATTCTAGCATGAGGGCTAAATTTTTTCAAATATCATCATAGTGTATGGAGACTTCAACAACCTAATGCACCGGTAATCCCCTTTTAGTTTACACTACGGAAGGAAGGAATATTTCTACGATTAAAACTCGGATATTCGTTAACTGTGTGGTACTTCATCATAAATTTATCAACATCATTAATTGTATGGCCTGGGCAAACGGTTATACACCAGAGATTGTGAAAAAATGAATTAGAAAAAAGAAGAAGAAAAATTTTGTAAATCTTATATATTCTGGTGCTCTTTGTAAAACAAATCGTTAAACATGGTGTTTCTTAAGATACTATGGAAATGTGACGGAAACTATTGTTATGGCCTATTCCTCAAATCTCCTATTACTCCCTAAGTCAATATTTTTTAATCATACAAGTCGCTCAATACTCTGAAAAATATGCTGATTTATTGTAAATATATGGTGGACAATTTGAGCAGAATTGGTATTCATGAACTCTCGTGTGACGATTGTGAGGGGGTCACACTTCGTGAGACAGACATCGAGAAGATTCCGGACAAGGACAAAATAAGAACAATCATGACGAAAAGAGCAACTTTGCTAAACATCTTTTAACCTGAAACCACAGCAGTAATTTTAAAGTGAATTTGCTGCACAATCACAATGAGTTGGTAACCGAAAATTTAGCGAAATGCTTAATAACACCTCGAATTCTTAAAAAGATGTGGTGATCCAGATTCTAACCTTGTCAATGAATATTTATTTTCTGCCAATTCCCCTATCCTATCCACCATTGTTTAACCTTCTCCTTCTCCCGAATATGGCCTCTCTTCAATATGTTTTACCCCTCCTTCCTTCAACTGGTCATATACATATATATATATAAGTGAATGAGGTACCTGATAATGATTCATAGCCATCTAAACTCGGATCGTGGTGAAGTGTGAATTAATCTGAAGTCTGTAAATGCTACAATGTTAATAAAAAGGAATATTTCACCAACCATGGTAATGTTATAAGTTTCTGTTAATTCAAATCATATTAGGCATATAGCTGTATTGCTGCATGACAACAACGCATAATTACTGGCTGTGCAAGGCTTGAAAATGACGTGTTGAAAAGTTGTTGAAAACAACGCACAGAAGGGCAGCGTTGTGTGCTTTTAGTCGTCAGAAAAAGTAATAGCTCCGTGAGCTGGGAGTGGTAGCAAAAGTTTCTTAAGAGGGGAAGAATGTAATGAGTTTTTGGAAAGATTAATGATCACTTTAGAGCTTTCGGACCGAGAAAGTCGGCGCTTCGGAAGACACCATCTTCACGGATGGGGAAAGATACAGTCTCCTAGAATCCCCCGACTCCGGACCGTGCACAAGTACAAAGACGCGATGTTATACGTGTGAACAAGGGCAATAACTCAAGAGCAATCTGTATCGCATCTGAGTGCTGATTAATGCTAGCAAGATGCAGGAGTAGAAATTGGGTGATGGGAATTAAAAGTCTCTCTGGAAACAGTTGCTAATGAGGAATGGGTGTGAAGGCAAGGATAAATCACGTATGGCGATATATATATCGAACAGTTTCGGCCAAGAGACGATGCATTTCCGGAAAAATTGATATTATTTCACAAAGATTTCACAAAGACTATAGGAATTGCCTGATCTATCGATTGGGATATTCCACCTAATTTAGCCTAGTTCCACTTTTTTACCCACTGATCTCTTCAAACAATGCATCGAAAATTTATTCTTAAATCAAACTACTCATCTTAATGTTACATCAAAAGAATATCAGTTTCTGTCCTTGGAGTTAAACAGGTTTGCAGCTAAAAATTAAATTCATCAACTAGAAAAGTGCACCTGGTTTTAAAATCCGTTAATGTTTTGTCTTTTTTATTGTTTTTCGGTATGGTCCAATTATTTCGGTAACCATTAGCAACTCGATTCTCTAATTTTCTCATCTGGGTCTAGGGTTTAAAGCCCTCAATATTACCTCTAAGTACTCATCCGTCGCTATAAAGCTTGATCTTACGATTAGACTGGACAATCTTTGCACTTATGAGATTTTTTATTCATTTTTCTGTGCCTCATTGCCAGTAATGATGAGAATCAAATGTTATTACTGAATCTATTGCGCATAGGAGAAACGGTATTGCGGTTAAAGTTGCGTTGATTGTCTTTCAATAAGTAAACCATTTTCACGTATTTTCTTACAAGTGGTCTAACTGAAATAGGGATTAAATAGCTTTTCTTAGGCTCCCTGATTTGCTATTGATAGTCAGGTCTGGTAGTGATGCATATTACATCCGAGGATAGAAGTGGAAAGATAAGCCGCAATGCGTCAGCGACATTTTTGTTCGTGGATTAAAACAAATTTTGGGCTGCTCCTGGGCTAGCGTACTTCTTTTTTTATATTAGGAATGTATTGCTTTAATTCAATGCTAGGAATATTATAAATCATAACTTTATATAAAATGATCTATTTCAGCAAATGCTTGATATCTGTTCAATATTTATAAAACTAGCAAAAATTTAATTTTTGGCAACTATTTGATGTAACAAAATTAATTAAGTTAGGATGCTGAATATGGGGCTTGGAGTGGGCTTCGAAAGATGCTTCAGTTTTCATGCTGTAATTAGGAAAAAATATTTCAAAAACATTTTTCACGCTGTTGAAGTATGGAATTTACAGCAGAAACTATGAAAATCAAGCAGGCAATTTTAGAGTGGAAAATTTAATGTAATGTTAATTTCCTATGGAAATATAATAAGATCGATTATTGTTTGTCCTTAGGTGTCTCAGATTACCTCAATGATTTTAAAAGGTCTGTCATTAAATATTCGAATAAATTGAAACAACCTTAAGATTTCAAAAAATATTTTTTAATATGAAAAGTTGAAAATCAGCATCTAAATGAAAGCTTTTATTTTTGAGGCCCATCTACGGAAAGAATGGCCGATGTAAACAAGGTGTCTAACAACAAAAAAATGGAGAGACACCACCACTTATTATCACGTTTAAGTTGACCATCAAGAAAGCGTATTTCCTTCGTAGATATACGATAAAATATGATTACGCATTGAAAAATATCGTAGATGCTTTTGTTTATTTTTACATAAATAAGTTTTTAATAGCACATCGTAGGAAGACGCCTCTCATCCCTGGATTTAAGCGACTCGCCAAGATCCATCCTGCTGGCGTTATCAGGTCCGAAATGTCGATGCAGCTCATTGCCCGTCATTCATCGTTAAGTCCCAATGTTCCAATGGTTCGCTCTTATTGGCTGTCCGGTTTCCCTCACTTTCTGAGGTAAGGTCTCTATTTTCCAGGCGCTAGATGTCTACTTAATGGCGGATAAATTAATTTCAAATGTAGAATGCGAACGAACATTCAAACAAAGTGCTGAGTTGCAATGGGTGAGAAGATGAATTATTTGTAGTGATGATCTGACGGATAGTAATGACAGCGTCTTGGATTCAAAGCCTTTAATTATGATGGAACTTATGGATTATAGGGAGTTTCGGTTGGGTAGTATAACCGAGAGAGCCGATTGAAGGAGCATTTAAAATTGATGTATATTCATAGTCAGCTATTGTGTATTATTTTTCCCATGACAGGTTTACTCAAAAACCTCTTAGCAAGAATTATGTTGGTGCAGAGTGATGCAGTATCCTGTATTGTTTTCTAAGAACTCAAAAGACTGGGAGAAATGGCTCTTGGAAACTCCATATTCTTTAATATCATCCAAGAACAGGAGTAATGGCTCGTCATTTCTTGGAGGACCGGAAACTCTCCAGAAAGATAGACGGAGAGTTTCCTAATGAGTTTTTCTTAAGATGAATTGTCGCGCACGTCTTAAAGCATCGAGGTGTTTCTTTTAGGCTGGATAAATGCCCCTCTCTTAAAAGAAACATAGAAAGCTAATGTATTTCTAAAATAAAATTTTTGTTGTTTCGATGAACTTCCGGATATAATGCTGTCAATTTCTTTTGTGACTATGGGCAACTTATTACATTTCTTTCTTGTAAAATGATTCTTATTAAATATGTAAAGTGAAGAGTATCTAATAGGGCAACGGGTCGAGGAAAGTGGACAATATTAAATTTTTCTTTGAATTAAAAGATATTTTGTGGTTTTTACATGAATATTCTTATTATCTCTCAGGCTATTCTTCGAAATTATTTCTAAATAAAACTCTGTGTAACTCCAATCTTTTTCATAGAAGGTAATAATGATACGTGCTATGTTTACCTCTTCATCTGAATATATTAGGAATCATTTTAGCATTTGGTTACAGAGATTTTGACCTCCGTGAGGGACTCTAGGCGAGATATATTTTCTTTCAAAGTTAAAGATGAGAACTTGTAATGATAGGTATAAATAGTGACTTTCTGATCCCCTATTAATTTATTTAGAACTACCCGGGCTACGATGCTCATCTTTATCTACAGATGAGAACTTCCTGGAGAGAGAGAAATTCTATGACTAAAAATGAAAATATTTGAATCGGTGGAACTTCGCTTCTTTTCATTGGCGGAACCCAGGACGAAACAAATGCAGGGTTAATGGACAACATTCATATCCAGAGGATGGGAGGACCCTGGGAACACTGGTAGGTGTCCAACGCATTCATATATATGTTACCATATTTTTATTTATTTGTTTCGAGATTTAAAAGGAAGTCATTGAAATGTTACAATAAATCTATATACAAGGCGAAAAGTTGACTCAAAATGCAACTTTTGTGTCGCTTCATGGGTTCTGCCAATTCTGACAACATTCATATCCAGAGGATGGGAGGACCCTGGGAACACTGGTAGGTGTCCAACGCATTCATATATATGTTACCATATTTTTCTTTATTTGTTTCGAGATTTAAAAGGAAGTCATTGAAACGTTACAATAAATCTATATACAAGGCGAAAAGTTGACTTAAAATGCAACTTTTGTGTCGCTTCATGGGTTCTGCCAATCTGCTGGTTCCTTAGAAATCAATACATTTCTTACCTTCCACGTCTGAGAAATTTTTAGTTTGATAAGCCTCTATACAGTTATGGTTTTTAAATCCAGGAACATGAATCCACTCCGAATTTTCTCTCATCACTCAGATAAAAATCCTTAGTGATTTTCAAGACTGGATCTATGGGCAATCAGACCTCAATAAGCGGAGAAATTTTAAGAGATGAAAAATTTAGGTAAAAGTAGAGTGCATATTATCTTTAACTTTGAAAAGCTTCACCATTATCTTCTCAGTGACTAAGTTAGCAACCTAAAAAAGTTTTGTTGTTTTATTTCAACAAATTCATAACAGTTACCCCTACCCAAGCCCATGTTACCTCGGCGGTACTGCTCCTTGGAAAAATATAAACCTTATCTGAAACTGACAAAGAGCGAAATCTATACTTTCAAACTAGCAAAGATTCATCAGAATGTGAAATGCGTGGTCGTAATAGTCAACACTCTAGTGGTTCCTTGGACTTCGAAAACATCAGAAAATGGATAGGCCATGTTTTCTTTCTGTAATGGCCAGGTGGCCGGAGCATCGGTGAAATTAACACATAACTTCGTTCTTTCCACGCACAATAAGTGACCGTAATAAAAATATAGTTCCACCCAAAAACCTCCCTAAATATACTTCAACATTTCACCTCCCAAAACCTTTTCCTTTTTACCGTTTCACGGCTGGTGTTATAAAACTCCAGACCACGCTCATGGGGTGGCACACTAGACAGCATGTACATGACCTTAAGGATTATAGAGGTAAATTTTCACCGATTCAGACCATCAGAAATTGTTGTTCAATGGTAGATGTATTGATTCAATCACAAGGTGGCAATGGCATTCATTTTGAGGGAAGTCGACGGTTTAATCCCGCCATAGACCAATCGTAGGGAACTTTACCCTAATTAGGCAGTCCAACTTCGGCGCATTTTTTTCATCAGAATGTAGAGAGTTGCAATTGGAGATAGAGGAATAGTGGAGGAAGTGTGTAGAGCGAAGGGAGAGAGGACGTCGTGAAGTTTTTGTGGGAAAGACGAATCGTCCCCGTGCCATGGGAGAGCCACGGGGAGTCCGTTCGTGGAAGGAGCGGTAATTAGAGCGGAAGACTTTCGCAGGAGAGAAGTCCTACGCTCTGGGGGGGGGGGGGGGAGTGAGAAAGAAGTAAGAGGGGGAGAGGCGAAGGCACACAGGGTAGCGGAATCAAGAGAGGGGATTTATCGGAAGCAGGGACGTGGAGCCAACGATCGACTCGCGACACTGTATTTCTCCGAACCAGAGCTTCCCTGCGGTGCCACCTTGTCTGAGAAATCTCTCGTTTATATTTAGATGTAGGATCCAGCAGGTTTTTTTACCGGTAGTTCTCAGGTTCTTCCGCTGTTGATCAAGCAATAAGGTTGTGTCCAAGGGCCTAGCCTCGGGCGTAATTCCTGGAAACCTTTGCTGTACCGGAATGGATGTTTTGGTCCCTTCATAAATTCCGGCGTGAATTCGTCCTCTCGACTCTAGCTGTCGCTGAAGTTCTTTCAAAATATTATTCAGGAGAGGTAGAGAGCTGTTATTTTTTCCAGGAACGGGGGATGATGACAGGAAAATTAATGATGCAGGATTAGTGCATTTGGCGTGGCTCAGGATGAGGGGTTTGTCTCGTATTAGCATATTATTCTGATGTGCTCTTAAAAAAAGTGCTCTCTTATTTAAGGATTCTCAGTCGACTGTGATGAGAGCAAGTTGCTTAGTCATTTGAAAAAAATGGGGTAGACACGGGCAGAAAAATTGAAATGTAATGCAGAACTCAGAGTTGTTTCTCTTAAAACATTTTCACAAGATGTGCTGTCAGTTGAGTGGTGACTTGTTGGAAAGTCATCAGTCATGATGTTGGCATTGCCGAATTATTTTGCATTTTAGGGTATGCAATTGAGGATCTGTTTTTATATTATCTATTTTTGTGAAAGGAAACTGTTTTCTATGACTTAATGATTTTTTTATGGATGATGAATTGAGTGGTTTTTTTCATTTTTACTGCATTACTTTGTGACTTGAGCAACGATTGTGTACACTTGATAGCAATGATTCATTCATTTTAAGGAAAATGGTTTTTAAAAAATGTCTAGGTAGTGACATTAATGATTGGTGAATTTTCCCCTCATTTCATCCTCAGTCCGAATTAAAGAAATATTTTATTAAAAATATTTGTCGAAAGATTTTATGTGGGTGAAATTATTGGAAAACACGGGAATAAAAACATTCACTATCATTTATCCCCAACCTAAGAAAAACGGACTTCCTAACAAGCTTCAAATTGGTGGTTTTGAGTGAATATGCACGAAAATTATGAGAGCATCCGTTGTTTTTAAATAGCTCAAATATGTTTTAAAGATGTAAAATTGACGGTGAAATTGAATTATAATGTAAAATTCGAGGTCTGACATCATTATAGCGCGAAAAAACTAGCAGATTCAATCTTTCCTGGTGACTGCGTTGTACAGTAAAACGTATCATGCTATCTTGCTCTACTGTAATATTTCCCTTGAATAAACTGGAGGATTTGTAAGCTTGCTAATTTTCTGTTCTTCATTGCTTAATTTTTCTCTTTTATATATGTTGTCATAGCTTCCAATTTTTATTTTCTAAATTTCTCTAAAAAGCTGGAGTGCGAATCGACATTTCTGATTAAATTTTTATTGCTTGGTAATTGAAAGTAATACTCTCTCATTTCACTATATTGTTGTTGTATATTTCCCAATTTTTATTTTGTATTTTGCTTCATTTACAATGTTGCGTAGATCAGAGCCATGTCGTCTCAGTGTTTCATCTAGCTTTTCTATTTGTGCTAAATCTTTTTATTCAAATTTACATTCGCGGATGTAAATAATTCTAAACATTAAAAAACCAATGAACGTCAGAAATTCTGATAGATTTAATTCACTTCACATTTGGACGGCGATAAAACTATCTACATTACACAGCCCTGAGGAATCGAACAAAAAACTCTCAGTTAAATTCTCTCTTAAATTTTACACTCAGATAGTTATAATCTCTCCCAGAGCAAGGGCAACTGCGGGAGATGAATGATATACATTTCCTGTATTTGGAGAAGGATTATCATAGGGCAAAAATCTAGATTTTATACCCATCAGGCCACCCCTCAGATATCACTGAGGGTCCTCAGTAAAGTCTCCCCAGTGTTTACGCCCCATTTTGACTCGAGATGCCTCATGATCTCTAGTAACCATTCCAGGGTGGGCTCCCAAGATCAAGATATAGCCCCCAAACTTCTGGGCGAGTAACTGTCTTCCCTTTCCATTTCCGAATCGATGATTTATTGTTGCTTTTAAAGGCCTTCCACTTTGCTCACGCGACCCCCCGACGGAGCGACTTAGGGGACACCACCGGAGCATTCTCCCATCAGTTCCATGTGGTAGAAATACTGCACTCAAGAGAAGAAAGTAAGTGATTTAACCATAAGGGAAAGCACTCCATTCCGACGTGGAAATAGGTTTCATGCACGCATCACAAATTTGTTTCGGCGTTTTACTTACTGATTGGTGGGTATTTGGACGGAACCAACCCTAATTTACTCCATATCAGGTTCGTCCTTAACCCTCTGTGGAGGATAAACCATTTTCCCCGTCATGTCTCTCTCAAGGTCCTCTTCCTCTCCTAATGCCTTCCAAAACTCCAAATCGCCCTCTCACTCCACCGAACTCGCTCCATATTATCCCTCACTTTGCCCTCTTCAACATGCTCTTACTACTTCAACACACCCACCCTCCAGGATTGCAGTTCCTCAGAATCTCCACCTCCAACTCACTTAAAAATGAAATTGTCTTAGTGTTAGGGAAGAACAATATAAAACCAATACAATCCAACGCAATGGAGTAAAGAAGGGCGGAGTTTCCATTGAAACATGCACTTCAACACATCCGACATAAAGTTTACCATACACTTCTTCACGAGTTTTGATTGTACGTACGTCAAATTTAATCGAAAGTGGCTCTAAAGATTTTGATGAGACAACATCTAGCAAGCATTTGTATAAAAACTATCAGCAATCATTATTCAGAGCCTGAACTTCGGAACAATTAGTTAATGGACAGAATTCGAGACCCGAAAGTATTTTCATGCCATTTTATGAAAATCTTGGAAACCTTTACGGTTATTATGGCATGGTATTTTATTTTAAGGCTTCAAAATATAATCAAATTATAATTACTATTATTTTCCTCTGAAGTTTGGGTCTGGAGTTTTAAGGAAATGGTGTTAATTAAATAACATAGACCTGTAATTAAAAACAGACTCCACCAAAATGGCATTGAAATATTAGTAGTTTAATGACATTTAAATATTGATAGTTACAAGAATCTCAAATTGGTAATAATATATCAAACAATGAATAACTACTAAATTAACGTTCTTTGGTGAAAATACACAGGAAATACTTTCAGAGGTACTTTTAAAATAATCTGTAAATATTTTGAACTATTTCTGTACTTTTGTTTCCAAATTAAAAAAACTATCATGTAAACCTGAATTGGTAGAAGGGTTTAATAATATGGTAAATTAATATTTTAAATAGCCATGGAGATTATTTTATTAATTAATAAAACTGTGAAAATCTGGCAAATGAGATTAAAGTAGTTATTCAAGCTAAATCCTGGGGAAATAAATCATTATTTAAGAGGACATAAAAAAGAATCATCTGTATATAATAATATATAAAAGTGACTGATAATTGGATACAATAATGCATAGATACATAACATTTATTTTTATGGCGTTTCATCTGGACTCTTTGGCACTATAGGTATTGAGATAAAAACAATAAGTCGTTGTTTTCATCGCCTTTTTCAAGATTAGCACCATGGTTACAGCCGTTGGTGTTTATTTGCGGGGAAGCCGGAGAATTCAGCGATTGGCGGACTGGTGACGAGTGTTTTAGGATATTTAAAATAATTAATTTGCTCAGCTGATGTGATTTATTCAAGAATTTGCTTCAAGAAAATCGCGTCTCTGATCCGAGAGAAGATTGGCCTCCATATATTGCCTGATTAACCAGAGACTTGAGTTGTTGCGGTGGCTAAAGCACTGGTTTCCCGTCCTGAGAGCCAGCGTTCGAACCCCAATAGCGGTGGAGGTTTTTCAGTAGAATTCCGACCCATACTCTAGGGGCCATGTAGTGAGTATTTCGGGCGTATTATTTCGTCCGTCGTAAGGAAAGTTAAGGAGGTTGGTCCGGAAACTAAAGTCCATGTCATTTTCTCCATATTCACAAGAATTATAGAGTAAAAGGCCCTCTATCGATTGGCTTAATTAGAAATACACCTCTCCGTCCTGGCTTTTCCAATAATCGCATTTGAAAATAGCTACATTTACATTACTTAGTACAGTAGGAGAGGATCCTCGGTACATAAAATATAGATTTAGAGTGTTGAAACCGATGTCGTTTTTACAAAAAACGGATATGACATAAACAAGGATTAAAGAAACTGATTAGTTCAAAAATGACGGTAGGTCACTGACTTAGTTTTTGAGAAATTAAATGATTATTATCGAAATTTTATCCGAGACACTGATTAGCTGATCGGGGCGCTGGGGTTAGTCATACATGTGGCAGCGATGGAAGTGAACTTATCCATACCGTGGGAATTCAAACAGAGAGGCACATTTCAGAAGCTGTAAATTGTTTGTTTGAAAATATAGTACCACCTCAATCAATAACAAACATCGGTCAAAAAACGAAGGGTTTCATATAACCCATACAGGCCCGGTAAATATTCCTAAAACATTTTGTTGACATAATAATAATTAACATCACTTAAAAACGACTGATAAATGCGGCAATTAGAGCTAAAATGAACGCTTGATATTATAAATATTTCTGAATAATACAAAGTAGTTGTTTTTAAATCCTAATGTATACCTTTGTGATTTTGAATTCATGTCTGTTCATCGTCTTAGGCAGAAGTAGGCATATATACTTGAATTATGACCATAGGTAACATTCCTATTCTTAATGCCACTAGCCCATCATCTATATATATTACTTTCTTTACTCTTTTTTCCATATCATTTCTCACAATTTTAGCTCTAGCGTCTGAACGGTGGATCTGATCAAAATTCTGTGTCGACTTTTTGTAGGCAACAAAACGTTCGTTCAAAAGTTCAATTTTTATCATTTTGGGGGGGAAAATATTTTTAAAGCGAGTTACGATGATAAAAACAAAATTTTTAAAAGATGTTAGTGAAAAAAATATGAAAAAAGAAGAGAAATATATTCCTCTTCAGAGAAACGAACCTCACATCTTCCACTTTACAACCCTCTACCTTTCCTCTCGTCCACCGCTAGGTTGGAACTAAAGATAGTGTAGCAGCAATTAAATTATACAAAAACAATGTATAAAGTGAGTTATAGTACTGATCTCCACAATTAATTAAACTAAAAAGTAGGAAAGCACTTCAGTTCACGCACATCAAACACCAGTCACTAAGGACATCAACAAAGTTCAGTACGGCGTTGCCAAAGTTTTTAGAAATTAATAAACCTTGAAATAAATGTAAATGTAGGGTTTACTTGAGAAAATATTGAAATATAACAATCACATGAATTTTTAGATATTTCTGGTGATATATATATTGTTGAAAAGGTTTCATAAATCTAATTACTTATTTAGGCATAGTCGCTGCACGACTCCATTCTCGGTATTCGTTTAAAAAGTATTTTCGTAGACTGGTCTTCCTAGTATTAATTTTTAATGCGATATATCAGCTTTCCTTTAAATTAGACATGTTTCAAATCAAAGCAGTATTCTTTTAAAGGCTCCTGTGCATAATTAAAACAATCGGGATGCCGCTAGCATTATGACTCATTGAGTCGCGAACCAACCTCCTTAAATCGTGGACCCCTTGGCGCCATCCATAAAGAGTAAGCTAATGTTAACGCTCGGTTACTCTCCAACCAACGTCCTATTCAAATTAAGAACCAATCCACATATCCGTAATGGCACAAATGATCTCAGCTGTTGTTCATTTGACTACCAGCCTAAATAACCAACCTAACCGATAACTACCAATTGTTTTTAGATCAAACTAAGGTATAAAAACAGGAAATACGTGAGTGTAGCAGGGATGTGATATAATCTGTACGGTAAGAATATTAGTAAAAATAGCTTTTGTGAGAAATTTACTGGTTTTCCTGCCAATCGAACGGCTTGTTAGTTCTTAGTCTTTTTGCCAGGTAATAATGTCTGTCATCGTTGCGGAACAACGTTATATTCCAAACCTGTGCATTTGTCAGTCTCTAATTGTACACTCGTGATGTAATAGAATGTAGTAAGAGAGGATTCGTAAAAGCCTTTTGACGTCAGAAAATAGATCGAATCTGAACTTAATTGAAAGTTTCAGTCATTAGTTCAATCGGCGCGTCGGTCTGATAACAATCCTAGTTGTTGCGGTAGCTTCGTTGCAAAAATAAAATTAACGAAAAGAGTTTTCACTTATCTTGCCGCTGTCTGCTGCACACGTTCTAGTTCTAAATCACTGATATAATTCGACGGTAGCCGAAGTGAAAAAAAAAGTTGTCGACTCCGCAATTCTACAAGGCTAGAGTAAAAAAGGCTGCCGTGAAGTGCTTTATTTTTATTTTGATTTTTCCTGCTGACGATATCCTTTTGATCTCTCTTGCTCTCAACAACTCCCTCTACACGTATCGCGCCCTAAATTAAATTCGCGGTAATTCGATTCTGTGAATTTAATTATTCCTCTCCTCAAAGGGAATGAAAGAAAGACGAACCGTAGATGGGATTTTTTGTTATATCTTTTTTTTGTCCATTGAATTACCGGCGTGTGTGCGGAGGTGGAATTTATCGGAATTCAGGGGAGCGTCAGATCATATTTCCATCTCTCACCATCTCTCTTTTGTTGCCTTTTGTTGTTTCCTTTCTTGTCTTTTCCTTCTTGGAGGGGGAGCAAAAAAAAAGAACGCCAGGGTGTCACCCTTTATTCTGTTTTGGGGGAGTAAGTTTGGGGGAAGATCATGGTGATCAAACCCTTCCCTTTTTACTCCAGATTTTTTGGTCTCCTTGCCAGGAGCGACTAAGACTCATTTGTCAATTTTTTATCGTTCGGAATTAAAACTTAACCCTTAGTTCACGATACATGAGCAATTGAAAAACTTGCTATAAGACATCATCTTTCTCTTTTTTTATTAAATGATCGGGTAGTCCATGATTCAATATATCTGAATTTCTTATTTCATCGTCAAAGCAATCAATATAGGTAATTTTATCCTGGGTTGTCGTGCAATTTGCAACATCACAGCCATGGCAAACTGTAGGCACACGAACTTAATTGTTAGAAGGGAGAAGTTAGCGGGGTACTGGCACCCCTCCCAGCTCCCTCTGGAGTTTAATTAGATTACGCCGGCTGTTCACATGAAGAACGTAATTATGTCTTCGATGAAAATGTTTTCGACCAGTACAAAATACTTTGTATCCCTGTTGCAAGCAAGAAGAGAGTGTAACTCAGCTCGAGAATCGGGGGGGGGGGGAAGGGGGATTGCAAGGCTTACATTATTAGAAATATTCAGATCTCGCTTGTTTCAGAGCCGCATGAAGACAATTATTTTATCCCCGCAAAAGAACTAAAGAAATTACGGGGATGAGGAAATACACGAGATTCACTGTCAGAAAAATTTCTCCTTCCCACACACTATGATGGAACATAGCGAAAATTGATCGAGACGCTAATCAGCCGCGATGTATTTGTTTTAATTCTATCATCGAATAACCTTTTCTACTCCCTCCTTTCATCATGAATGATGACCTTATGCGGTCTCCTACACGCTCAGCATAAGCTTTCAGCGTATTTTGCGTTAATGTAGATGAAACACTTCTATGGTCAAATGTCGCTGCTTTATTGACATCAATGACTAACATTGATATTATATATTTGCTAACAACTGATTAATTTCTTTGGCCGCTTTAGGCGGCTTCTGATTGGATACGATATATATCTGTGAGCGCATAATAGCTGTAATACAACTAGAGCTATATTAATGCTCATTTGGGATGATACAACTGTGTCAATGGAATTGACAATAACTGGAAAAACAGTTTAGCAAGAGCAAGAAGAGTCCTTCTATCTCAGACGTACCATTACGTGGGGCAGTAGAGATACCACGGTCATCAAGCGGAGAATTCCCCTAGCTAAGAAAGCGTTCATGGTGAAAAGACAACTGCTGTGTTCAAGGAAGGTAGGTCTACAAACTAGGAGACAGTACTTGGAAAAATCGAGTAGAATGTGACACTTGATGGATCGGAGGCATGGACCATTGGAAAAATTTATCAGAAAAGACTAGAAGCTTTCAAAACCTGGTGCTGGAGGATGATGCTGAAGATTAAATGGACGTAAAAAAAGAAATGATGAAGTAAACTGAAGAATAGGGGAGGAAACGACCATATGGAACACTCTACAGAAAAGAAGAACCAGATAGGATACGCCCATTAGCACAATGGGTTTGTAAAATTGGTAGTTGAAGGAAAAATAGAGGGATAAGCCACCGAAAGGAGACCCAGGAATAAAAAAATTGACCAATTGAAGAGAAAAGTACATAGGAAGAGCTATCAGGAAGTAAGGGAACAAGCTTCGGATGGGAAGGATGGAGGGCTGAAATCTACCAATCTTGGGATTTGAACACGGATGATGGACTAGAAACACTGGCCTACCACCGTGAAATGATTTCAATACCATTTAATTCACATTACGGAAAATTGTGACAAACGTGTCCTCTAAATGACGTTAGCAACTCCTTTTCTATACAACCTTTTCACGCTTTTTATTAAACAAAGTTAAATTTATATTATGTTATGCCACATGCGAGGACTGGGGAAATCTGGAGAAAAGTAGAACTTTTCTATCAAATAGAAATTATTTTTTAGGGAAAAAGTTAAACGGCAAACAAATTGCATTATAAAAATGAAAAAAAATCAAATAATTTATTCATTTTGATATTTGAATCAGTTTGAAATTAATACAGTACCAGAAGTCATCATGCGTTTGTTCAATGAAAATGGCCCTGAAGTTGGCTCCAAAGACTGGATAAAAGTGTTCATAAAAATATCCTATTATAACCTGTATACATATTTTGTATTTTAGCCCTGGTTGATAATTTATAGGGCTTGTCATCATTGAAGGCATATATTCAAACAACACAAACGAAATGCCGAAATGCGGTATTTGTTTCAAGTACAAAGCCAAATGAAAACTGCTTTTAAATGTATTTAAACTCATTCATACTCTGTTTCAGAAAGATTTCTCGAAGTCACCGCCAATTAACAGTAGAAATGGACAACTTGAAAATAACGGAACGTTTTAAAAGTTTAGAAACTTTCGGAAAGAACGTGATGAAAGCGTTTTTTCGTTACTTTAAGCGGTGGCATTCATCATGGTATGTTCGAATAATTTAATATCACGATTGGTTCCTAATTACCAATCATCTCCCTAGAGGATAATATCATAGGTTTTTTCTTCAAATTTTCAGACAATTCTGAAATATACAATTGTGTTCGTTTATGTTGGCTTAGACGATGCTCTGATTATCCATTGGGAAGTTAGGTCTATTACTTCCCAGCTGTAATATTACCTATAATGCCAAAATGTTGTGCATTGCATATCTTTGATAATTGTATTTTGCATGTTTTACTGCATATAAGCCATCATCGAAATACTGGAAAAGAAATTAAATACATTCCGTTGCTACATAAAATGACTTTTACAAATTTGAATGATGTTTCCGCCATCAGGCAGGTAAGTAGTTTTGTAAAAGAAAGAATTTGTCTTTATCTCGACGAGATCTTCGTAGAATTCATCGAAAAAAGATTAATACACAGTTCATATGATACCCTTTGAAAGCTGCTGTAAAACACTGGAGGAAGCAGTCGGTGTTGACTGAAGTTAGTAACTAAAAATTGAATGTAACTTACATTAATTAACTCTTGCAAAATTAACTACATCCATCCACTTTTCTTTATTAGGATTTGGGAATTGTGCCTGTCACCAAGTTGATTTTTCTAGATTTTTCTACATTTGTAGCAATAATATATGACAACAATTTGCAACCGACCAGTTGAACAATTTACTTGTTTAAGCCACCGAGAGTTCACATGTGATTTTCAGCGTGTCTTTTCCCTCATTATATATAACTTCGTCTCCTAACGAAGTACATAATTTATTTTATTTAGAGCGTACATTATTTATTTCTATTTATGCGTTTAAAGACGTGTACTTGGAACTGATATTGTATCCGTTCGTATTGGCATTGGATAGTACAGAGATAAATGATTGAAAAACCTGCATTTACATGAAAAAATAAAACATCAAATGAGTAAAATATGAAAATCAATATGTTATTGAACGTTTTAATACGTTCGCGTGAAGAGCATTTTTTCCCACCATTAGGTTAGAGGCTCTCATTATTCCAACGTTTCTAAGAACAATTTGTTATTTATCTTTACGGCTTCCGGATAAGAAAGTTCTAAAAATGAAGAACAAGTCGGTCATCGAAACGTCGGACTAAATGGAGCCTCTTACCTAATAGAATATTCGATAAAACTTTTCTCTATTAGATTCGCCGAGAAAACCCTTAGATTTTTATTTTCATATTCTGTCTATTGGAAACGACTATTGGAAGTAGTAGCGACATCGATTAAAGTTATGGCCCAGTGACGGTCGCGGAATACTCATATACTACATTAGTACCCATGAAATGAATATTGCCTTTACCTTATGGACATCATAGATTATTTTAATCGTTTCTGTAGCATTTGTAGCATAACCATTACGCGGTGCATGTTGGTGAAAGTAAATTTCTTCACTGCAGGTCATGTTGGTGATAAGCCATCCCCTGCCAAACATCCTTGTGGTGGCTTGCAGGGTAAAAAGTAGAAAAATAAGTATATGTTGACCTATTTGCCGCTCAGCCTCATTACTCTACTCCTCTCTGTACACTTCTTTTTCGGGTGTAGGGCTGGAAAGCTTCGCCCGAGAGGGAAGAAGGAGCAATGGCAGGAGATGGAGGCTTTAACTCCTGTGGGGGATGGAGATGGATGAATGTTTTCGAGGACATAATATCTGGAGGTGGAGAGGAGGAGTGTGTCGCTGCTGGATCAGTGGAGCGAGAAGCCGGGCGGCTCGCATGCGTCGGCGCGGCGTCGCCTGTGTCGCCAGCTGGCTGCTCGCTGCTGCCCTGGAGATCCCTTTTACGCGGACGTACGACGCTCGCTAGGGAGGAAGCAGGAAGTAGGATGGGAAACGTATAAAGGAAGAATAGGGACGATAGAATCGTAACAACCGTTATATGTAGACCTGAACATCCGAATTTCGATCGTCGTCTATTTAATTAAAAAAAAATGTACTCTACCGGTAAAGGTAGGTTTTGTCGAATGTCAGAGAATCTCCTCCCGGTTTTCAACATATTCAGGGGCCTATTTCCCTCTATTATATCTTTTTTCGTCTCTGCAAACTATCTACCTTTCTTCATCCCGTCCATGAAACCCATTCTCTTTCTTCCCCTTCCCCGCTTGCCCAACATCCTTCCCTCTATCACACTTCAGCAACCCATCATCTTTATTACATCCTTCAGCCATCTACCCTGCATATCCCGGATTTCATTTATTCAAAAATAGTGACCCTAAAATGCTTTAGAGGAATATTTTAAGATCAATGGGAAAGAGGAAGGCTAACTGGATGGGTCACGTCCTGAGGAAAGATTGCCTTAGAAAAGAATATTAGAAGGCAAGATCGAGGGAAAGAAAGGGAGACGAAGACGAAGGAATAATATGTTGACGGATACTATGAATGTAAGGAGCTGCCAAGAGCTGAGGGAGGCAGCACGGGATAGACGAGCATGGAGGGAGCAGTTCAATTGAAACCGGTCTGAGGACAGATTCACCTTAGAAAAAGAAGAAAATGCTTTATATTCTTACCGGAAAAATGGAAAATTGTACTCCAACTGAAGGTTATTATGACCACTTACACTTGTACGGTACCGTAAATTTTCTTTATTAAGAAAATGAATAGTTACTGATAACTGTACAAATTCTTTAACCGCTGGGATGCTCTGTTACCGTAGTTAATGAGCTAATAATTGAAGTACACCTATTCTAGACGAAAAGATTTTCTTTTATTATTCACGCCACCAATAACGCGTTCCACGTCTTCCGTGTTGTTCAGAAAACCCCATTAATGCCTTCTAGCTTTGAATTTTCCATGTGCCTCGCCTATCTCTGTGATCGTTACAGACCAACGTTCTATCCTAAAATGCAAAACGTGAGTGATTGATTAATTTCATTATTTTTACATTATCTGCTTGATTTTCGAAGAAATATGGTACATAGTTGAAACTTTATTATCTACTGCTTTACTCATATTTAATTCGATCAGTTCCACTAGTCAGACTTGCGGACTTAATTCCTGATGAGTAAAATGGGTTGAATCAGCTTAAAAAAGGGTATTCGTAGAATGACATATTACTGGAGATTACGAAGTGCAACGAAACAACTCGAAATAAATGCAGCTAATGAAGTGGTTGCTATGTTTTTAAGTGCAATATTACTAAGGACACGGTATTGGCCGTGAAAAATCATCATTTGATCTGACCGGGATTCGAACCCGGAATCCCCCAATTTTTGCGTATGTAACTAAATTACACTCGACCGGCAATTAGGTGATCCGGGTTCGACTACCGGTCGAGTCAGATGCTTTTTATTTCATCGCGAATATCATATCTTTGGTGTATAACTTTGCGCCCGTCCACGCGACTGCATACCACATGATTTGGAAAACTAATTGGAAAATGCAATATTCCTCTCGGACACCGGAATTACGCAAAGTATCAAACGCATCTATCGACTAAATCAAGTCAGTCACTTGCTATTCACTCCTTCGTTGCGAAGGTCTGAGTTTGGATAGAGCAGCACTGGGTAAGTATTGCAGCTCTGAAGCGTAGAGCGAATGCATGTCGATTGGTAGCGTTGGTACGTAACGATGGTCGTGTGTTTACGGGGCTTGGAAATGGTCGCGAGAAACGACAAGAGGAGGAGGGTGTGGGTGCGAGTAATCGGGGGGCTTAGAGCAGAAGAAGGGATGGATCTCCCTACTTCCCCTCTCCACGTTGTCCTGGAGCGGAGGGGGTTTTGTTATGGTGGAAGGGCGGCGGTAGCGGCACAGGCGGAAGAAGGAGCGGGGGAACAAGAGGGGGGCGGTAAGGGGGTGGGAGAGAAGGGGCGGGCTCAGCGCGCGTGCGGAATGTTTTCCGTCAGTCTCGCAGAGGAGGCGCTGGAGTTCGGTTCGTCGGACGAATAGGGCCGCGCACCTCTTTCATGCGTCTTGCCGTCTTCGTCGGCGAAAGAAATCCCATGCCCGCTGAAATGAGTCCCATGCCCGACGCCTGCGTCGCCAAATAATCTACGTGTCCTGTGTGTTTTCTCGGTTCACCTGTGCCCCGGAAGTGTTGTTGTCGCGTGATTGTGTTGTCGTATTTGTGTGTGTCGCGAAAAATGCATCGCTGCGCGGGCGGACTGTAAACATTACGGCCGTTTGTTGTTTGTGCGTGTGTCTCTCTCCTCTCTTGTAGAGGCGTTATTCCATTGTCTATCTCTCTCACTCTCGTAAGTTCCAACCGTGGGAAAACAACAGTTTTGAGCCGGATCTTCACAGTTCGGTCATTGTATTTTTCTTTCGGATGTCCTCGGAACTGCTCCCTTTGAAAGTTCTCCTCGCTCCGTTGAGTGTGAGTTCTCGTAACCTGCATTTTCAGGTGCACTGAAGTGCTTGTCTTACACGCCCCTTTCAGGAGCGTTTTACCTCGTTGACATTCAGTCTGTGTGCTCCTCGGAATGAGGTGAAATACCTTGGTGAACATACGAGCTGAGGAAAATCTACCGTCAAACGTCTCCGTTCTACTTTTGAACTTGAGATATTGATTCGTGTCCGAGAGTTTTTCTCTCGCGGATCAGAATCACTCCGTGAAGCTGAATTGAGTGAGAAGTAAACAGGGGAAACTTGTCGCATTCATATAGAGGCAGTCGTCTCTCGAGCACCAGCTGTGGAATCGGCGAGCGGTGTTGTCATCTTTGTGTTCATGAGTTTTGTCTCATTTTCATGTGTGCTTGACAGTTAATTTCAATCGAGAGTTAGGCGATGACGACTTTTCTGGTGTTCGTTCCTAGCATCCTCCCCGTTTGTGATAGTTTTGTAATCCACTCGCAAATTGTGTGAGCGACGCGAAAAATATCGAACAATTGCCTTGCGCAGCCGCGTCAACGTGTCCTCAGTGCCGCCACCTCCACCTACCTCTTCCTCCCAGCTGCGATTTTTTTTCTCGTTTTATCCATTCCTCCTCGAGCAGACGAGTCACCTCCTCTCAACCTGTCTCTCCTCTCTGTGTCGTCTCCCATCCGCAACCTACCTCACTTGTGCACCCATCCCACCCACCTCCCCCTTGTCTGCTCTCCGCCCCCGCACCACGACCTGAAGACAGTCAGTCCATCACCGCCGCTAGACCCGAGATAATACAGTCATCATCCCTCCCATCTTTCTCATCTGCTTCTCTTCATTCGCGGGATATCACCAACCGTCTTGTAACATCATCGGGAGAAGATTTTGAAATAATTCTTGGAAGCGAGGAATAAAAAGAGGGTCTGTTTGTGTCCCTCAACCGTTAACGGATCGAAGTTTTCCCGCCGATTCCGCCTGGAAGTGGAGCTGTTATCTCCTGACGATAATATAACAGGAGGTCAAGAGAGGGTGAATACCCCCTACTCGAGGAAGCGCTTCCGAAAACGTGTCGGGATGCTAAGTTTGAGGACGGTCGGAAGACGTTGAGATGTGCGGAGTGGAGTTACGAAGTCGACGAACCAGTGTAGTCTTCATCTGAGCGAGCGAAAACGAGGAACACTTTTTTTCATCGGCCTTTTTCGTCTCGTCTCTTCTCTCTTTTCCTCGCCGAGCTGGTTCTCGCGAGCGGGGGGAAAAAGAGTTTTTCGAAAAGTTTCGTCCGGTTCGTCTCGTGGGTCGTGTCGCCGTTAAGGGGCGAAGAAGCGGCATCAGCGGCGGAGGACGCGGTCGGGAGCGCCGCCGGTTTACACTCACCACCGGTGGAACGGAAGGACGTCATTCCGATCGTCGGTTTCGGGAGCGGTAGAGAGGCAGCCGTCGTTCCCGAGTTCCTGCTCCGCAAAGCCAGGTGAGGCGAGTCGGTTAATTATCTCCGCTTCCCGCCTTTGCTCGTGCTTGACCTTTTTTGATGCCTTCAGAAAGAATACTTGGGCGTTCGTGTCCAGATGTGCCATGCATTCGGATGGTCGGTTATTCCTGTATGGCTAGCATATGGTTGTTTGAGCGGTATCACAACGCTTAAAATTCAAAGAATTTTGCCACTTTATAATGAAAAATATACCTTCCCAACTTCCAATGATTCGGTTAGGTATTTGTATTTGTAGGCTATTTGGGGAGACGAGTGACAGCTGATATAATGTTAGCCGTTGAGGGCAGACGGGTGAATTGGTCACGGACGCAGAGTCGAAAGGGGGTGGATAGAAACCCATTGTCGTCATCGGCATTCTCTTTTAGCGGTATAAACGGAAGGGTAGGGTTAGGAATGAGTGTGTATGTGTTGGAATCATCTCTTTCGGCCTCAGTAACATCTTAGCTCTCTCCTTACCATTATAACGAATGTTTTGATCAATCACTAATTGTAAGTGACCTAACCTCTGGATATATCTTCTGCGTATTAATCGTGATCATTTTACCAATGTCTTAGCCGAGTTTTAGAAAAATAATAACCACGCTGACTTTCAATATTGTATTTCATTGGCTATAAACAGTGTCCAACTATCGTTATCCAACCATTGTTATCGTAAGAGCAATAGTAGGTACTAAAAAACGGCTGTCATTTGTCATTCTTCTCGTTTGTGTCCTTTTTTGAGATCATGTTGCTAAAGACTGAGTAATATTTTGATTGAGGAATTAGATGTCTCATACTTGCCTGTGCCAAGTTATAGCGCCTATGATGATCAGATAAATATGTAATAAAATTGAGAATTTTGTATGGTGTTACTTGATTTGCGTTCTGAGATAAAGTGCTCCTTAGCTCATACGTTCATTTACTTGGAAGGTGAAAATCGATTGCTTTATCCATCTGCGAGTTGAACCTTTGACCCTAGGGATAATGGTCGGTATAAATGCTAAATTCACTGGATGAAAACCCCCCTCTGTTCTGGATGAAATTCACCTCTCTGTCTGAAAAGTATTTACACATTTGAGGAAATTGTGGACGATAATTGAAATCAGGTAGCGTTATTAGAGAATCACTCTCCGATGCTTACTCCAAAATGCTCCGGATGATACCCTGAGAGAATACGGGATATTCCTGCATTAAAAATGGTCAATATTTTTTATCTTTATGATTTTAATACTACCAATATGCATCTGCATGTAATATCTACTTATCCAGTTGTGGCATGTGTCGAATGGCAGTTTTATCTTAAAAATATTCACTGATAATAGCTTACCATCAAATCTTTGTCGAAGTCCATATCAAAGGTTTAAATAGCTAACTGATATATATATATACCCGAGTAAAGATATCGGAATGGATGTATATGAAGTTTCGAAAACTCATCAATCCCCTCAAAAAAGTGATTCTCCCGCGGTGGCGATCGATAGGGCTGATTGGATCCCCGATCTCCGATGATATCGACTATGGGTAATAAGGGCGCAATGGATGTCTTTGTTCTGGATATATCTCATACGTATTCACCGAGATCATTTTACACATGTCGTAGCCTTGTTTTTAAAAGTAATGATCAAGCTAACGCTTCATGTAGTATTTGACTGGCAAATTACAGTGTCCAATTAATGTCATTGTTAGAGCAATAGCGCTCAGTCTAATGGCAGTCATTTAAGTTTCACTGATTCAGGCATAATGCAGTGGAAGTTCGTCCTTATGAGAATAATAATCGCACTTT
Organism: Ceriagrion tenellum; assembly: GCA_963169105.1. NCBI lineage: Eukaryota > Metazoa > Arthropoda > Insecta > Odonata > Coenagrionidae > Ceriagrion > Ceriagrion tenellum. Next base: position 140,494,586 of record OY720635.1, on the reverse strand, counting down.
TTCACAATTTTTATTGTCAGTACTACGTGTCTCGACTCAGAGAGTCATCATCAGGTACAAGGCAATGAGAAACAATAGATATCCCATTTATACAGTTGAAGGGAGGGGTTGGTATAGGATAGAAGGTAGGGGGAGTTTGGACGGGAAAACCAAAAACTTCAGAACCAAAGAGAGGACAAGGGAACATGGGAGAACAAAGAGACGGGAAATAAGGGATGAACAGTAAGAATAAGTACCTTATTTCCCGTCTCGTTTCCTACCTCTCTCTTCAACTAGATAAATGCGATGTCTACTGTTTCTCATTGTCTCATACCTGATGATGACTCGGTGAGTCGAGACGGGTAGTATTGGTAATTAAAGAATTGCGGAAAAGTGCGATTGCTGTTCTCATAATGGCACTCATTTTTCATTCTTCTCGTTTAAGTCATAGTTTGAGATTTATTTCTTTGGAAGTGTATTGAATAAAACTCAATCCTTGGTTAAAATAAGGCTAGATAAATGTCAAACTCCTCTTTTGACGTGTTTGGAAAATCCGTATGTGTTATTTGCGTTTGTGAACGAGATGAGGCGTATTTTCCGTGAATTTCACGCGTCTAAACTGATTATATTTATAAACCTGACGGCAGTTTCCCTGAAAGTTCTTGGTCGAACGCTCAATGAAAAACATGTTTCGATCAATGCACCCACAAATGGGCAATGTTCAAAAACAGTCATATGTGGCAGAGTAATTTTTCTTCGAACTTTTTGAAATAACATGAATTCATGAAATTTCATGTCGGTTAACGGAAGTTGCTCTGTTTACCTAAAACATACCGCAATAAGCTGAAGAGCTCTCGGTAAATTAATGAGAATGAGAATGATGAGTTGCTCAAAAAATGAAAGAACGACGCTCTGAGTGCAATACCCGGGCGGATTCGTTACAACAGCGCAAATATTTCGGAGAATTCGGACATTTCATGACTGCTTTCCCACTGGAGAATGAAATCTGTTGGACAATACGTATGTGCTCGGAATGGCCTTTCTTGATCTTACCATAACAGTGCTTACATTATTTTCTTATCTTGTGGCATAGTCCTCAATTATCACGGAGTGCGGAATGCTTTTCCTTATTTTCTTTGATGATGTCTCTGAATAACTGTACCCCACCTCTTTCTCCGGAGCTAGCAATAGCTGGTCAATTGAAACTGAAATGTAGTCATCGGTATCGAGGAGTCATTTTTTAAGAAAAGAAGTGCTCATTTCGTACGTTCTTTCCCTCATGTAGTTCAATTGGTATATGACGTTTCCCTCGAAGCAGATCCGTAGCTTGAAGGTTGGTAGGACAAATCAAACTGAATTTTTCCCCTCGTTGCATGCAGCTGTAGTCAAGGGGGTTTTCACAGTTCCTGTTTTCCTATGAGTAATTGCCATTTCGTCCCTGAGTTTGCTGGGTAGAATCTACACATTTCGCCGATCCCAAATTTAATTTCTCGAATACCTCTGTTATATTCTTTCGCAACTATTTCCTCAACTTCCAACTTTTTCTGTATCACATTTTCATCTTTCCCCGTCTGCAAGAGCGAAGAATTCCTCTGAGATGAGACTTTTTGTATAATACATCCCTTGCTAATTCTTTGCTGGTGCAATAATTATCACTAACTTCGGTTTGACTTGAATTTTCTGACGATTCTGATACATCGACTGTTTTCGTTTTTACTAAAAATCTCGTATACTGCTCTCAATCATATTATATTTTCATGTTCCATGATACCCTTCATCAGAACAAAACATGATACGTACTGGTGCAGTTTTTTTAGAACATATTGATTCATTCGAAGACGTATGCTGAAAGGTACTAAAGTATCATCCACTCATTATAACTCCCCTGAAGCAAATTATTTTTGTCATTTTCCAATGGGAGAATTGATCTGGGGCTTGTTTTACTCAATCACTGTAATGACAAGTCACGCAACCGACTACGAATGAACACTGTAAATAGGGAGAATGGTGACGGTGTGTGCCGATTATTCATCTTGACACTCAGGTGCACGGACGAGCATGAATAGGAGGTATGTACTCAAAGTCTTTCTCTTTGAAAATCTCAAAATCGGAAGATTTCTCAAAAAAGGGTGGATAAGTTATCTATAACTAGCCACGTTTTGAAGGAGAAGCTAATTGAGTCATGGAACTGTTGCAGCAGACGTGGTCCGCGAACCCAATATTGTTAGCAATGGAAAAACTCTCGCTCTCATATTTCGATTACTACGTAAAGTTAATATTGCGTGCGACCTAAAAGTCGAAGGAAACAAGGTTTAGGAAGCAGGGGGGGCAGCGGTGAAAGGGCATAGTGTCGACAAGGTGACGTAAATGACACTTGAGACATTTATGAATAAGGAAAAGGACCTACAAATTTTAAAAATGTAAGTGGCTCATTGGGAAGAATATCGAATTAATGAAAGCCAGCCAACAAGAAAATAATGCAATGTCATGGACAACTATTGTGAACGTGTTTACCCTGGCAAAAGAGGACAATCGGTTACTATGGTTGCCTCATGGGAACTGTCTTCAGTAATAAATGGAACTAGCGTTAGAATTGGCAATATATGTTTACCCGGGAGAGGGCGGGCGAGACGGCGCCCCATTGGCACCTCAAGGTAAATTATTTTTAATTTTGCCTGGGGAGAATATTTTAAGGTAATTTCCTTTTTGTAATGTATAGTTTCTTAAGAATTCCTTAAGATTAATTATTATCATATAATCATGCATTTAATTTGATGTATGGAGAATTTTCCATGAGAAGTAGTTTCTTCGGCTAATTTGGCATTAATAAAAGTATTAAATAAAATCTTTCCAACCCTTGTTCGATGAGACATGATCTGTTTCTATTTTCGCTTTTAGAGATGACGTGCTGAATTACACGTTACGTGCTTTTAATTTCCATTCTCCAACCTCATCAAAATGCAAAAATTTCGCGATAAAAAATGCAGAAAAAGAAATTCAGATAATATAATATAAAGAATGCTATATATTTTAAACATAAGAAATTCTACCCAAAAACTATTTTAAAATATTGTTTGTAGTTGACGGTGACATTTATTTCCATATTATAGAGACAGGAAAACGGCGCAGAGGCAGACCCGCCGATTCCTATGTAAAACGTGGATCGGCCTCCAGGATGTTAGTAACACCTCTGAACACTTTGACTCATTCCAATTTCGAAGCCAAATGAAATTTTGTCACTCTGCTAGATAGATTAGTCAGAATATTAGTAATTCAAAGGTACACACATTGCTCGCCCTCACAGGTTACAGGTTAACATTATACTCGGTAATAAAAGTTGAAAATAATTTTGGGCCCTTCGAGCATGCGATAAAATTCATGTTGGCGCTTAGCGTGATATTATTGCTTATGACTGATGCTAGGCCAATGCCGTATGTAATTTATTATGACTACCCTGGTCTATTTTATAGAAGTTTCTTTTTGGCGTAACTGTCTCTTATTTCCTTTTAAACAGACGTTACTTTTCTGCATCTTAGACTCACTCAAGGCCGCTACAGCCCTTATCAACCCTGTAAAGTTTTCCTCTATATCTCGTAAGTTACTTCATTAATAGTATCTAATTCGTTGAGTCGCGGGCGTTTAATCCACTTGTATCAAATAAAAACATTCAAGAGAGAAGAATTTTTTTATTGCTGCATACAAGATAAGTATCATAACTAAACGCAATTTTGAAAAAAGCTCCAAATATTATTATTCGGTTGGATCATAAATATTTAACGAACTTCGCTTCACGTGATCATTTGACGGACATTTGTTCACAAGGCTATCGATCGGTTTAGTGAGAAGACCGTTAAAACCAGCTCCTTATAAGTGCATTTCATGTTATCCATCATCCCTCTCCCCAAAAAAAAGGCGTCTTCGCGAATTGTGGTATCATTCGAAGTGAGGACATTTTCGCTCCGCGCGCGGAGCAAATAGCTTGGGAAATTCTCAGATTCGGAATGCTTCCTGTGCACTTCCAGATGAAAGATCCCCCTGGGTTGAGAATCGATGGGAGTCGATTCTTATGGGATTCACCGTCTGTCTCCCCAATGGGGCTGAGGGAATGTTACGACCTTCCAAACATCCTCCCCCCCCCAACCCGTTCCCCTCTTCGCCGACGTCCTTTATGTCAGATAAGGCGCCACTCGTCCGACTTGAGATCGGCGTTAAGTCCAGTTTCCCAATAGTTGAGCGCCGTGGTTTTCTTGTCCGATTCCGTCTTCTCTCTCTCTATCTCTACCTTTATTTTCCCTCTTTTTGTTTTTCCTCTCCTAATACCTTCCCAGTTCATACGGATTTTCAGGAAAACAATAATTCTCTCCGCCAATTTAATAGGAATTTTCGTTCGCGTATTATTTTTCCTTGCCGGTGAGGACGGGTCTTTATTTCTGTCGTTCGTCTGAGTTTTGTGTAGGTTTTTTATTTGGTGTGCTTGCCAGTACCCTTGAAATATACAGAATCATTTTTATACATTATGTTGCTTTTGTATTATGCTCCACTGAAGGGTTATCCCATCATTTTCCTGGAAAGAATTCCATTAATTTTATATTTTATTATTCTCATCATTTTCATTTACAATCCGTTTAACGCCCTGCCAAAACTACTTGGGTGCAGTGTGGAAAATCGTCCGCCCATCTACTTGGATACCTCTGCTCTCCGAAAATTTCTAAAGAATAAATGTTATGCTTTCATTGTAATAATCACGTATGTTTATATTTCTCAGGGCATGGTCATCTGTCAGAATGAAATCCATTGTTTCTAAGAACGTTCAGTTCAATAGCAGGTCAGTGACGCGCACACCCATGCACGGATACCATATTGGAATATTATAATGTCGTTTACATGCTATTTTCCTCGTTCATTATCAGGAAAAATTAGAATTAAAATATCTTTGGATTACCCATACTTTAAGTAGCCTCCCCCACAATTATCCGAGTTGTCTAACATTTTTATCTCGCGCAACACACCCATTAACCTTTATCAAACTCTTTCTGGTACTCTTTATGTCATTCTACTTTCCGCATCAAGAAGTCAATATTCCTGTCTTTTCTCTTTTTTTTCTTCTTACTCAACGTTCTCGTCTACCATCTGCCAATGTCGCTGTTTCTCCTCCACTATTCAAGCTACTGGCTTGTTTTCTTCCTCGAAAAATTCTCTATGGCATCCTCTCTTCTGCGGATCCACTGGTATATTCTGTAAAAGTTTTTTCACTAATTTTTCACTATGTCAGTGGTCGGGAAGTAGCTCTTATGAATTCCATCTTTGTAAATCATTCCTTACCAAGCGTAGTTCATCTCCCAGTGTCTTCGATGCTCCACCATTACTCGTTAATGTTTACCCTCTGCGTAACCTGTTCCTCCTGCTCTAGTTTTTGCGGCCTCATCATGGATGTAAGATTACTTCTTATTTCTATCTTTCGATCTACATATATTGATAAAAAATCCTGGTCAAAAATGATGTACCACTCCGATCTGTCTTACCATAGGAATGAGTAAAGAGAAACATTCCCACTTCCCTCCATATAGATGTGGTATTAACTTGTGTTTACCAGCGAGTGAAGAGTGAAGAGCAGCGAGATAGCGGTATCAATCGAACGGCGTGCTTCATGCATTTCCCGCGAAGTCTACCGCAATGTTTTTATGACGAGCCTCTTTGATGGTTTCTTTTAAGGTAGTTAGAGCGATTTTTGTTTACGTAACAAACGTTCGTGGAACAGCAATCGCGTTCTCATTAGTTATATCTGTAGATAATAGTGAAATGAATTCATTTTAACGATTTGATTCTTTGGCCATTCAAAGGCGTTTTAATACGTAGCCTTATTGCATTTGACTCGTATTTTATTATGATTCGAGGACATATGTCAAGATTTTCTACTTTATACTAAATTAATGGCACAATGCTACGTCAAGGAATCCAATGTTCGAAATTTTCGTCAAAAGTATATTTCAATTCAATTGTGTGTTAATTTCGATCATTGCGCCGAAAACTCAAGTCAAAAAGTGCTTTGATTGAGGACAAATATTAAAAATAAAATTCTTGGGCCATTTTACTTCTGCTGCCGGGATGAGTTCCAACGCATCAACATATGCACCAAAATAAGATAAGGCCCAAGAGTTTTTTTCGATTTCCAAAATTATCAAAATTCGACCTCAATGGCATAAAATTACTGCCCTTGCGGCCTTAAATGTTATTGTTTTGTGCCGTACGTGGTATTTTGTCATTGCTGATTACGGTTAACAAGGTTTCACCCCGGAGTCCAATGAATCAAAAAAACATATCAATGGAATTCCGTCTAAATTTCGCATTCTGTACCGTAAATTCAACTCATAAAACGATATACCTATCATTGTATATAAATGTAAAATATAATACTTAGTACCATTTCCACTACTGTCGGAATGTAGAGTCCTAACGTTTAAACTTGCATTAAAATGAAATGTGGTCCAAGAATTTTTCGGCATTTTTAAAATACTGCAATGTGCAATCAAAAACTCAACTGCAATTACCATATATTACCGCAAAACACTGCAATATATAAAATATTAATTTTTTGCGTCGTCAACAGAATTTGGCGATTTCCACATGCGACTGCACCGTACAATCATGCGATTGAGAGCAGGCGAGGCAGTCCTCCCTTCACGCCCGCCCACACCCGAATGAGCTCTTGCCGTTCCCGCCATAAACACATTCATGCAGCTCACAATGGTCTAAGGTTTATGCTCAGCCGATTTGGGAGGCGAAGATGACGAGAAAAATGCTTTGGGGCCATCGCTGTGCATTTGTGGATTCCGCAGTCTGTCGCCATATAATTTTGCTGGTTTGGTGAATGGAATTTACTTGTCACTCTCAGTGCCATTGATCGGAAGCATTGAACCGAATTAAATCGGCCATACGAATATGCTGTCATTTATTGTTTATTATCATTGCAAAATGTCCGTTTTCGAAACATTACAAACACTCGCTCTGAGTAGAAGTGGTTGGTGACATACATTGGGTATGCCAAGTCTCGAGTTAGGTTTACCGGTTTTGCAATTATTATGGATGGACAGCGTGATGCGGAATAAGAAAAGGTTGGTTAAGTAAGATTGCAATGACTGACATGGATTATCTCAGCAATAAATTTAGTAGGTACAATTTACTCTGAGGAAGCCATGCGATTTTGCGAGAACTTTGAGAGGGACATAGCTGGGGTTAGGTAAAACTCAAGAATATACAGTAGACTCCGATAGTTCCATATTCTTTCTTACAATTCTTCTGGAGAAATGGGCTTGTAATAATGAATTTAACCAGCTCTTTCCAACGTTTTGCGGTTTTTATTTCAGCATTATCACAACTCAAGACAAATATAGACCTAGTCAGAGCTGGTCGAGTGTAATGTCATGACACTCTGGCCTTGAACTCACGTCAATAGTTAATCTCAAGCCGTGGCATCTTTTTGATTTAGTGTACCAACTTGAGGAGTGTTTGTTCATATAAACTCCCCGCCGATTCCATTGGTTTCTTAGTAGACTGGGTAACTTGGTGGTCTGAGCATCCAACGCGATATAGGAAGGTCCGTGGTTCCATATCCGGTCCAGTCAAATTTTTCCACTTGGAGTCGGTCATCTTTCCATCTTCACACTACCATTGAGATCCTCCATTAATGTGTTCCTATCTACTTTCTTTTTCTCTCTCTCTGTTTGATATATTTATACGTATGTACAAAATTGATCATAAGGTACTCACGCGGAATAATTTTTAATTCAGTCGAATGAGACATTGAGACATAGCCATGGATTGATGGCCTCTCATACCAAGGTTTCTAGTTGGAACTCCCTCTGGGGTGCAGCTTTTTTAAAAACTTTCCTTGCCCTAATGGGGCTGCCTAGACAGCCTAGTGTTGTTCGTTACCGAATTCTAGACTTGGAGAACTGGGAACGAGAGAAATTCGCTGGCGTTTGGGATGCGGGCGTGTAGGAGATTAGAGAAAGTTCGATGGATAGAAAGAAAGACGATCAAAGAAGTACTTGGTACGGTTGGAGAGGAGAGGAAATCCTGGGAAAGTATAAGAGGAGGCAGATCAAATGGTTAGAATAGATAATTAAAGGCCAAGGGATGCTGAAGGCTGAGATGAAGGGGAGGATGTTCGGTAGGCAGGCAAAGGGATAAATGGAACTGGCTTGATTGATGGGATTGAGGAAGGTAGGGTAGTGCTGAGGTGAGGAAAGTTTTCCTCTTCCCCATTCAAAACTATCTCAGTTACTATAGGGTTGGTCTCGCAAATGTTCCAGGCGCTGCGCTTTGGAGGATTTTGGGGAACTTGCATTCAGTAGAACTTAGGATTATTACACAGAGTTCTTCGAAATCGGGGAAGAGGATTGCTCAGTATGGAGCCCTTCTAATTACTGCCAACCTATATGCGTTTCGAGAATTGGTTTGACTCACAGCTTCCAACCGTCCAATTTTGATTGGCCTCACAATGAAACCTCAAGATAGGGACCCTGCAGTCAACGGCGATGGGTGATTTGGATTATTTTCCTAATAGCTTTGCGTTCTTCCTGATTTCGCGAAGTTGTTCGGCTCCTCTGCCTCACTCTCTCTCTTATTGCGTCCCTCTCTCCCCTACGTCCTTTCTCTTCACCCCCTCCACTTCTCCCTCCCCTCCTTGTTGTTCAGGTCTTCGCCATAAAATTTTGCGGAAGCTATATCTATGCTTGAGTGTCGTGAGGGGAATAATTCAAGTCGAATGCTCAGTTCGTCAAATGGGACCTCGACGCTTTGTCGCCTTCCGTTTAAATTAGGAAGACGTCGACGCCGATATCGTCGCCCTGACGCAGCCCTTACCATTTAATCAACCTTTGCTCAATGACGCATGTTATTGGAGTGGACAGACTGCTCGTCAAGTTAACGAGCCATCGAGTGATATAGAATCCATTGTCGTCATCATGTAACATATTTTTTGGCGGAGGATACAATTGTCCGAGGTGCAAAGTTGACATAGCTGACTTAGAGCTAAAAGAGAACACGCAGATAAGAAATGGGAGGAAATCTGAGTGCTGTGTGAGTGGTTCCCCTGAATCATTTATGAGCGGCTCGCTGACCGTGATTATATTTCTTTGCAACCCGACTTTTTTAAGCGAAAAAAGCAGTTGCTACTTTTCCAACCAAGCTATCTGTTTTTTGTTTCTGGGTTTCGGACTGTAAAGCCTAGTTCCATGGGAACCTGATTATGCATTCGATGACATTTGAATATGAAGCTGTGAAAGCAACCAACTGCCCTGACCAACTTAAGGCATTATAGCTTTGCATATTAGGGAAGCCGCAAATACGGAATTTTGTCGTTGTGCTCATCGTCAAGGATGTATGTACGTCCATAGCGTCACTCAGGGGCCTTAATTGTTATTAGTTGATTCAAGCAGGCTATCGTAATCAGATATTGCTTTTGGTTTAAAATATAGATTCTATGCTTGACTCTAATGCTGCGCGTTTTTCCTTATAATGGTGAGTGTGCTTGTGGAAATGAGTCACTCAAAAAAGGAAGTTGATTGTGATAATCGATTGTCATTTTTGTTCGGAAAAACTTTACTTGTGGTATTTTAACTTCCTTTTGGACATACCAGGAAAACTAGTAATATTCCTAGAATGTATGATAAGCGCTACTTAAGATTTCACGGCCCACTTCTTCCACTTTAGGATGTAGGTTGTAGGTAGGTTGTATGGGCGTCTTTGAATTGGCTGAAAACGGCGTCTCAATATTAGTCCGAAAGGTGGCCAGGATAAATTGTGTCGATGCAGTTGTGTATTTTTCTTCTCCTCAAATCACCTGTCAATAAAAATGTTCTATGTGCATTTGCTGCCTGCGTGTAAGACCCAGAAGCCAAAATTCAAGAACAATTGAAGTTTTAAATTACAAAATGAATACCACGATGCCAGCAAGTTGTTCTGACTAATTTATTAATGATCCTCAATTCTTTCGGGGAAATTTATTAAATTATTACTCATAAAGCAGCGGAAGAACATCTTTGATTATCGTTTTGTCAGTGTAATATGTATACATTAGCATGCACGAATGACATTAATCAGGCAGTGTCACGGGAAATTATTGCAGTGAAACGAAATTCTTTTCCTCTGCAAGAGTTGAGTAATGCCTCATAAGACTTAACGGGTGGATGATTTTGGTTTTATTGCCTGCGTCTCTTGCTTATGAAGCGAAGCGTGAACGTTTTTTATGTAGATACGGGCAGAACTTTCGCTATCAGTAAAGTTATTGTCTCTGTATTAAATGAACTGAAAATTATATATTTCCTGAGATAAATTTCGCAATAAACGAAACTGCATGACTCATAGATGTGACATACATTACAGAATCCGGGAAACATTTCCTCATCTGGGTTATGTTTTATGTTAGTTACTGGGATTCTCGTGTCTTTCCGTCTCATCTCTGCTTAATTTTATTCCTGTTAAACTGCAAATGATTTTGAGCGTTTCTCATGTATGTGGCAGTATGAGTATTTATGAGAGTGCAGTTGGTATACTTAGGCTCATTATGCTCGCTCAAGGCCAATCAGGAAACGATTTCCGTTAGCGCGTTAAATTTTTGCTGGGCAATTACTCATGCGAAAAAATATTTGCATATTGGATGACTCAAATATGTGCAGATAGTATACATCAGAGTATTTGATAATTTTCACGCTGTTATTGGCGGTATTACATCACTGGCCTGATGGAGATTTACTACAGAAACGAAATTCCGCATCAGCCCTCGCTATTAATTACTATTACTTACTATTAACCCAAGGTAGTTGGACGAAACTCATTTATTTAAGGGAGCGGGCTATTGTACTGCTGTTTTAGCTGGATTACTAGCTTATTCGATCCCCTGTATATGGGATGGAGTCATCCAGTGTGATGACGACCCTTACTTGGGTGCCCTGTGGAGGGATATTCAACTGCGAGGGGTCCATCAAAGGGCCAATTTTCACAGTACATTTTATTGTGTAAACGAATGTATCAATCATAGAATGTAGGAGAATATGAACTACATTAGGACAGGAGCTATTTCTCGTTCAGACATTGAGACAATCATACAATTTTCCACGTTACACAACTAAGTTTTCCTCATGACTGAGCTCATATTTTGTCATTTCATCATGCACTCATTCGTGAAGTAAAATGCACCGTGAAAAGCGGCCTTAACGGTTGGGATCTAAATTTTATTGATCTTTTCAAGATTTTTACCCATGCGGATCTTACGTTTAGTGCAGGCTACCTGTATTCACCAGAATCGCATGAAAGCCTTAGGAAAATATCATATTGAGGATTATTTCTTGTGGAAGTGATTTATCTTATATTTAAAGGTTTGTTTTATGTGATGGTTTGAGTAATACCGTCCTTTTACTAAATTCAGTTCACACCCAGGGTGCGAGGAAGATTTTTTTAGGTGAATCTTGTCCCTTATGTATATGGACAGTACTTCAAGTAGAGTACTCTCATCAGTCCAACCATTACGCCGAAGAGTGGACCCCTTCATTAAGAGTATGCTAATTCCGACACCGGATTATTCTCTACACTACCTCCAATCTGCGAGTTTTCATACGCTTTACCAACCTACCTACCTGTCGTGTTAAGGTGCCAATGACCTCAGCTCACGGTCGCTTAACTACTCACCACCACTGCCACTTATTTAAGATTGTTCGAAATCGTTGCCTAGCAACCACCGAGGAGTTTTGCGGTCACATCCTTCCTCATAAAACGACGAATTTAACGCCAATTTAACGCGGTAAAACTTTAGCGGAAACTCCTTCACGCCTCGGAGACGTGGAAAGCGTTTTCGCTGCGAATTAAAATGTTCTTGGACATCCTCCACGGTAACGTCTAGTTGGTAATACCACGCGTAACAGAATCGAACGTCTCGTGGAGCGTACGAACGTTCTTCTTTTATTTCATTATTGTCATTCGCTGAGCGCACGACGTGGACACAGCGGGCAATGTTTGTTTGGCCAATTAGCGTGCGGCAAATCCCGTCTCAAGGGAAGCGAAGTGTGCTCAGCGAAGGGAGCGCTCTGCGATCGTCACCGCATTCACAACGTAAACTCGCAACAATGCGCTCACACCGGTGGCGTGCATAGGTACTACCCCACCCAAGAACTGCGTCGCTCAGCGCCGTTCGATTCTATTTTAATTTTTTCATCTCAAAGAAAAAATAAATAAAAAAGGATACGAACCGTATGGCAAAACGAAACAATGGAGTCTTCCTGGCTTCCTCCAATTGCATTCGTCACCTGTCGGAGATGACTCGACGCGGGCGCCACGGGGGAAAACAACGGAAAGGGCGGACAACGGACTGGGAGAGCATACGAAAGACTGAACGTGTGAGTGGTTGATAGCGAAAAACTGTTTAGCCTGGTGCGAGTCTGTTTGCGAATGATGAGCGAGTGTATGCTTGTGGAAAATTCCTTTCGAATTAATCTGGACGCGAAATAGATAAAAAGGAGAGTGAGTCGTCGAGTCCGGGCAGCTTTTCATTAACTCGACGCCCCGCTCCAAACTTCATATTCGGAGAGAATTCATCCAGAATACACTGTGATAGTGCTCATGGTTAATTATTTGGAAGCACCTAGGGGAGTTTGTCAACAGCAGCCACCTGTTTGTTCCTTCGTGCAACACTTTATGTTCTTATTTTATCCGTTTTAACTAAAATTGAAACTCCGTATCCCCACAAATAAGAGTTTCTGCATCTATTGAGCTCGGTGGATTTGACTTAACGTGCGCGCATAATATTATAATACATTACCTTACCCATTGACATTACGGCCCTAAAAGAGCCCTCCTCTCTAGGTCTCTCGCTCCAAAGCAAGAGGTAGCCATCTATTCACACCCATTTTCTGCAGGTCCTCTTCCACATCATCCATCCACCTTTTGCGCGGTCGCCCCGGAAGTCTTCTACCCTCTGGCCTCTGGCTGAACGTTCTCCGCACTGCCCTATTTGCAGGCATTCTTTCTAGATGACCGAGCCACCTCAGTCTGGCACACTTGACTTCTCATATCAGACTAGGTTTATCATATAGTCTATATAGCTCGACATTGGTGCGGATACGCCAAACGTTGGTTTCGTTAGTTGATCCATAGATTCTTCGCAGGATCTTCCTCTCCCACGAGTTCAGCAGCAGCTCATCCCGGCTTTTCATAACCAAGGTTTCGTAGGCATATAGGACCACGGGTCGAAGAACTGTTCGATATAATCTTTCTTTGGTTTTCCGACTCAATAAGCGTGACTCAAATAGGCGCTGGAGGCCAAAGTAGGCTTTATTCCCCGCATTCACTCTTTCTTTGATTTCCAGGCTGTTATCACTATTTTATGACATCATTGAGCCTAAATATTTAAAGGTAGGCACACTCTCAAATTGGTATCCACCTACTGCGAAATGTGCTGGAGGTTCATTTCCAGTCCTTTTCATGACCATAACCTTAGTTTTTTCCTCATTTACGATAAAGCCGGCCCTTTCTGATTCTTCATTCATTTGCTGAAAGGCTTCTCCCAGTCCCCGCTCATTCCTGCTGATAAAATTAAAAATAAAGTAATATTGTAATACGCACCTCATAACTGCTATAGTTGGTGCATAATTTCCTCTCTCATCATGGTGCCCGTTGGCAAGAAGGAGCCCAGTGACTCTTGTTTATTTCTTTTAACAAGGGATGTTCATGCATCCACAATAATTAAAGAATTCTTTTTAGCAAGAGAAATTGTAGCTATATTTTGAGTGAATATTGAACGAAATGAGTAAATTGATGATAAGTTTGCACACACTTATGATGATAAGCTGTAGTTTCTCTTCGCAAAACCTAAGTCATCAGAGCAATGGATGGATTTTGCGGCATGTATGAGATTCAAAATTGCATTGGAAAAATTTCCTCTCAAACCGAGTCCGTCAAAGATAATACCGCAGGTTAAGTATATTCATTTGACATAGAAATAAATAGAAAGTATTCAATTTATTCTCGGCAGTTTGATTTAAAACAGACCACCATAATGGATTCTTCGGTCACGTGATACCCTTCCACAAATAACATCGGGTGTTTACAAATCGACTGCATTACTGTCAACTTCATTATTATCTTGAACTCTAGGTTGTTCTTACGTTTCTTTTCCCAAGGAGATCCCATATAATTTATTCATCGTTTATCCATTGATTTGTCAACGGATTGCCTATTGTTTCATTGAGTGTATATTATGGTGGTTTTATCATTGTATCCGGCCAGAGTGGAGCTTATGACTCGTGAGCTTGTTTAATCAGACGAAGGAAGGATTTGTAAAACGATTGAATATTGCGCCATTGAAAGGAGTTACCGACATCAGCCGAAAATAACAAAATACGCGCGATCGGAATTCTCAATGATTTCTGACGCTATAGCCCAGCTAAGGTCTTATGTAGCGGCGTTTTTAATAAAATGTGTAACGATTGAGGTGGGTATACAAATGTTGGTAAAAGTGTACTTAAAGATTTATTCGTCGAATAAACTTTGTTTCTATTCAGTTTTCTAAAAGCTAAAGCTGTACTGTAATAAGTGGAAGTATTGTTTTTTGAACAACGTAAACGCCAAAGTGGACTTTTCTAATTGTTCGGATTTTGTCCTCATGGAAACTCCGTAACCGCTGTCCCTCGTCCTTGCTCTAATGGATCCAGTTCCGGCGTATCCCTTCCGCTATCCCCCTTAGTTCACCCTCTGTCCATCCTCTGATCAACTCCTGTACACTGAACATGCATGTTTGGATAGTCAAACACGCCTCGGGATCGGAAATGAGCATTTCCCGATTTCCCGTTCCCTCGCGTCCGACGTTCGATTCGGACGTAATGGAAATTCCTATCTTTTTGCCTTTCTTAAATCACTCTCGCAATTTCGATCTTGCCTCTTTTTTGTGCGACCTGCCTCCGACGGGAATCGTTAACTCGCATCTGCAGTCTCCCGACGCCGTTTGCGCTCAAACGCTCCAACTAGACCTTCAATCCGGTAAAATTATTGTCAGTTCATTCGAAGGCCGCTCGAGGTGGATTTCCCCCTCTCGGTAATGGCATTGGCCCACAGCACAGGTGAGGACAACAGACATTCTTCACTGAGTGGGTCTGGAAGTGTTATTTAACAATGCGCGCGCGTGATGTAATACAAATATATGCCTCTTCATAAAACGGAGGACGATTGCGTAAGTGGGCAATACAATATATTCATTCTCGTTACCCGAGCCATAGAGTCCAAAACGGGAAGGTCTTCTTTCTTCTATGAGTCCTGATGAAACCTTACCATCCCATTGTCACTGGTGGGTTCTTCATTGTTTTCATTCGGAAAAATAGTGGTCATTATGACAAGAAGCCTCTTGATCCTCTCGTATGGCGTGACCCTCAACGGGAATCTGTAAAAATTCACCTCTCTTCACATATCGCCATATAAAATGGAACAATCGAGCTTGGTGGGCCACAAATGAACCCAAGTATGTTGCTGCTCATACTAAGAAGTGTGTGCAAATCGTAACAGTGGTTTTTTCGTTTATTAATACACAAAGGCGGAATAGAGTATCATACATTCTAGTGTTTATTTTTGAACCCGTTCCTGTGACTCGTGGAGTGACTATTAAAATTAATTTTACTCGCCGAAAACTTATTTCTGTGCCATCTGGTGAGTCCATGGAAGCACAAGTGTAGTTTTTGCCATTTATAATTTACTTCTTAAGAAAATAGTTTGTTCTGGAGAGAGAAATGAATCCCGCCTTGGAGTGAAAAATTTCGATTTATATAACTTTGTTACTTCTTTATAATAGTTGAAGATGAATTTTGCCGTAGCTTCTTAAAGAAATACATTAATTATATAGATGGAGTGTCAATTTCCTTGAATTGGTCTTGGGGCGAGTTCCCATTAAATCCTAAAAGAATATGAACGGAACAGACAAACTGTTATTCGGGTGAATTATCGACCCGGTAATATCCATAAATAAGTTGGAGACGGAGTACCACTCTAAGTATATGCGTAACTGTTTATTTTTTCATTGTTATCATATCCATTTCATACAACACTAATAACGTTGCTCATCCCACAAAACAATTTGGAGCTAACGGATCTATTTTCTTTAATTCACGCTAATAGTAAGAGAAACAGGTATAATCGTTGGAAACCCTGGTGTAGACTTCGATTTGTAGGTTTCTTTCTAATTTTCACTAGCGTCATTAATGAGAATGTTTGACACCCAAGTATTAATTGAGGATTGCGGCCGGGAATATAATGTCCCTCTCTAGTCTACTTAATATTCTAACCTCTATCAAACAATACTGGTGGGTGGGGCCTGCAAATTTAATTTCAGTTTGCTTTGAGGAATAATTTGTTTAAAATAACGTAAGTTTTAAATTTTGTTTGGAAAACTGTTCCATTTACATTTGAAGGCGATCAGCCTGAAGATAAAGCATTATATTTGTGAAAGATGATTTTCAAGGTTTTTGTATTGTATACTGTCGCTATTATTAAAAAAATACTTCAACCTTTGACTAAAGCAGTCATTTTTGAAGTAGTTAACTCTAGTTATTCAAACCGGTATCTATACGGTAAGTGTTTTGACGTACTTAATTTTGATGATTCATTTCGAATGAAGCATGATTTCGGCGATCAGTTTGTCTACTTCTTTTGAATCGTTTGCTCTTTTTATTACTAATTTTTACTTGTCGTAACCTGATAGAGAAGCGTTGTTTTGAGTGCTGTTGTGGTATAGAACTGTTAAAATAGCATTATTTTTTGCTGATGCTCTTTAATTTAGTTGCCGAAGCATAATGATAGTAATTAGAACTTTAGGGGGGGAATTTACTTTGCTGGGATTTTTGTTTTACTCGATAGTTTGGGTTCGGGATGATGAAGACCACGAAATTTGCCGACAAAAAGGGTTAAGCAAGGGTGCCGTTTATACATGGCGTTACTGAGTTGTCTCCTTGGTCACTCCGGCACGTTCCTTTTCTGTGGTTTGGAAAGGGTTCGCTCTTGTGTGACTAGAAATAAACTGCGGATCCCTGGTAAAGTGCCTATGGGGTAGCTTTTAGTCAGTTCTCGCCTCGCCGCTTTCAGTGAGTCTTTTATTTTCGATTGTGGTGGAAATGATCGGAATAAAATCCCGTGAAACAAAGCGATTCCCCTATTTTGGGCGGTATATTGATGAAGAAGTAAAAAGGGACCTCCTTTTAGAGACGAATGCTTCATCAACTACCACTCATTCTCAATCACCTGCTGATCCACCATGGATCGCAGGAAATATAGTTGAAATACAGGAAAATGATTGCTGTGTTTCTCAATTATGTAAACGCTCTGCATCCTGGAACAGAAATAATACGACCAGTAATTAATCAAGATTGATACTCATTAAGTCCAGTTACTCTCAGAAGCGAAGGTGTTTTTCCATTATTTGCTCCAGAAGAAATGCAAAATGTGACTGTGAAGTAATATATGTTCCCTTATTTATTGGATTATTCTACTTTAAAACTGAATGACTGTTTCGGGACCCTAAAACTACGACACGTAACTGTCTCTTCAACAGGGACATGAGATCACTCTTATTGCTTGAGTGTGGCAATTTTGCTCAGGTTTCAGCTTAGCCTAGGGAGATTAGAATGAGGATTTTGATGACCCTTGTCGGCTTTGTAGTAAAATAGCAGGGAAAGGAAGACTTTAAGTTGCGTCCATGTGGGGTGAGAGGAGAAAAAGCACCATAAAATGGCTTCCAACGACCAAAAGAAGGGGAAAGATTACTTCAGCAAACTCCAACGGGATATTATTCCCTAAGGAATATTTCATCACTGCAATTTTTTGCACGTTAACTCGGTTTATGCTAAAATATATGGATGCCTTATGCACAACTTAGACCAGCTCTAGTCAGGAACTTTACGGTGAGAATTGAAATGAGTGTTGGCATGACGCCAGGTGGAAGAATTCATGTCTCGTCACCTATCGCGGATTTTCCCTCTTAGGTCTAAAGGGGCGAATTAAAATTTTGAGTTTGCCTCAGATGTCAGCAATAATTTCATGCAAAATATACGATAATTATAGATTATTTCTTTCCCTATTTTAGAATTGTCAGTTAACCTTTTCGTGAAAATCGTGTATACTTTTATCACGTGGTCGGTCGTGACCTCAATATGCTCCGTTTCATTGAGTCAGAATAGAATAAGATTTGTTGAACATGTTTTCCTCTTATCATGTGCGTGAAAAATGCGCAGTGGTGAATGTGGAGAACCGAAGACGCCAATGAGTGAGAGGAGATGAATGACGCGTTGTACTCTGTGATTGAAGTAACGATTACTTTGCCTCACAAAGTGGCTCCTGAGGTGCCTACTGATTCATTGTATTATGGAATTAATTTAATTATTCAAAGTTCCTGGATTAGAATCAGCAACTGATCCCAATCAGTTTGGTTCTTTGAAGCGTCTTTATTGATTCAGGTTACGAATTTGATTCATGGCCCATATAGGAATGTAATATTTGCTGTTGCATGACGTAAATGCTGTTCTTTACTTGATGATTCTATCATACCTGGTTGATCCCTTTCTGATCAAAACTGCACTTTACTTGTTCGACCTTTATATTTATTCACTACTGACTATTACATCCATATTTGTATGATATCATATCCTTGCAATTAGGTGGTCTAAAATCTGAACAGTGAATTTAAGCCGCATTTTTCCAACCTTTAAAAAAATGTTGTGCACAGTGTTGTTTTTTTGTTTCGGAATTTTCGCGTAATCA
Source organism: Ceriagrion tenellum (assembly GCA_963169105.1). NCBI lineage: Eukaryota > Metazoa > Arthropoda > Insecta > Odonata > Coenagrionidae > Ceriagrion > Ceriagrion tenellum. Next base: position 140,475,818 of record OY720635.1, on the reverse strand, counting down.
TTTGTAGTTAACGATTTTCAATCTGCATTAATTCAACAATGGGTCTTTATAAATCCAAACCTGCAGAGAATCAATTTAGTCTCTTCCTGAAGAGTTGTGAAAACGTCGACACGCGTCGAATGTTAAAATAAATTTGTGGGGAATGACCGAGACTGGTTGATTATATGATGAGTTTCCGTTATCTCTCACCTAAATCACGTCAATAAATTGCATAAATTTAACGAAAATTATTTCATTTAATCGATGATATATAATTGGGTTTCCCTGTGTAGTCTTTGCTTAGGTATGAATGCCCAATTACAACGATCAGGCATTCATTTATGTGGCCACAATCTCTTTGCTCCCTAATGATCAATCAGCGTTACTTCTTAGCTTCATTAAGCGTTTTTTTACTTGCAAGGGCATGCTTGCGATTATTCTAAAAGCTGTCTTTTATTCCTCTTCGCTGGAAAGATGACATCACGGTGCTCTTGAAAAGCGCACCTTGCGGATCACGTGAGGATATAGACTCTAGTACCGCGGGCAGTCTGGCGATGAGTGTTCTTTCACCGGAAATAATCTTTGAGGAGCCATTTGCCACGCTCTGCCAACCGTTTTGATTCTCCCTTTTCAATGAGCTTTACCAGTGACCTCGGCTCAAAAAAATTCACCTGCGGCGCTTTCTTTCGTTCGAATGATGCATTTTTTTAACCGTGGAAGACATTTTTAATTAGGTACACTCTTCAATTAATGATAGACCTCATAATCCATACTCTGATAATAGTTTGCGGTTTATCGAATGTACTGTACTGGCAAAGCGCTTCAATAAATTCAAATTATTAACTTTGTGTTGTTGTTCAATTTACAAGAACGTTTATCACCTTGGAGATAGGATTACCTTGGAAAAACTTTTCATTTCTCTGGCTATAGTAGGCGTTTCATTATTGGTTCGAAGCGAAGACAAAGGTAAAAACTGGCCATGGCTTGACCAATTGTGGAAGTTAAAGTTGTAAAAAGGAGTGTAACAGCAAAAATATGGCTAATTTTTCATTTTCTCAATGTATGTAAATTGCTTTCCCCATTGGCTGGAAATATCTGTTGTTTTCCTGGTGCGGAAGTGTGCTCATTATTAAAATTATTAATTTTCCCTGTAAATGATGGGGATTCAGTATTTTGAACGCAAATGAAATTATACCAATCATCCTCTCCGTAATCATCCTATAGACGAACTATAATTACTTCGTTGAATTTTTGTCTTTGAAATTAATGCGGTACGTGTCATTGTAGGCCATTGAAACGGCAATGGGTTGCGAATTTATGTTTCTCACGTACTATACCTTTGCCAATTCAGTACAGGTGGAAGACTAAAACAAGACACTTTCTAGCATTATCATTATTAACATGTGATATAGTAATAATTACTAATGCTGCGCCATATATTTCCTTAGGAGGAAATATAACCCGGACAAAAGCTGTAATTACCTAGAAATGATGTGTAATTATTTTCGGAGAACGAGGATTTTATAACCGGGTTATATATATATTGTTTCACGTTTTTCCTTTTTAGCAAATTTTTCGTATATTTAAGATAAACAAGAAAATTATTGGTGTTCAAGCTGTCGCTCCCCTGAATATATACCTTTTAGCTACAATAGCGTGTTTCATCATGTATTAGACCCACATCGTCTTCGAAGAAAATGTTTATTACCTCCTACGTGACCATTTTCTTCGTTAATTTGTATTGTCTTTCTTCATTTATTGTCATTCTTGAAGTTTCGCAAGACTGTGTGAACCATTGTCGCCACCTATCGCTACGAGAAATAATTTTAATCCATCCTTTCGATCAATCAAGCACTTTTTTCATGTCAATCATAAATTTTACAAGATCGTAAGAGTGTGTATCCACCTGATGTAACTATTTGTAAAGGATCCTCAATGTGCCAAATTTCATTTATCGACGGTGGAGTACTCATCTTGCCAATTCAACTGAAGGGGAACTAAGTAGTTATTGATAAAAATATCCGTGGATGGGTTTCTTCCCGGTATGCGAGCTGGAATATCTCTCTCTTAGCATGTTAACCTCACCTGTCTAAGAATTTTATTGGATTTGTAATTCTCTCCCGAATACAATTTATTCTCGACGTTCGAACTTAATCCTTCCCTAGAATCGGTCAATTTGTCCTCTTTTAATTTTTTGTACGTCAGATTGGTATCGGTTGTCGGAGGAATCTAAAGCCCACCGTCTTTTCAAGAAACATTTGTTTAAAACTCAGAATCGTACTAGTTCTCTTACTGTTTTTGCCGCAGTCTTTTAATCTTTGCTTAGGGTTAGGGGTTGATGGTGTAAAGACTAGCGTGTTATTATGGTGATGAATAACGTGGGAGAGGAGCTGAATTATTTAGGAGCTGTTGGCAGGGCAGTCGTTGAGGGAGGTGGTGAGAAGGAGAGATGGATATGAGATGAGAAGTGAGAAGAATGAGTGCGGGAAGAGAGAAAAACGATTAAAAAATGCGTATGGTCATCGTAGCTCGGTGCGGTACGATAATGAGAGACTTGACTTTCACCCACTAAACCTGAAGCGCGAGTAGCGAGGCATGGGAAGCACTACTCCGCTTGTCTGAAGGTCGCAGAGGGGAGACTTCTAAAAAAATATCGGCCACATAATAAGAATGCGTCTTGTAACCATCAAGCGTAGAATGTAAAATTGGATCGCATGAGCACGGTTAGGAAAATTTTCGATCGTGTCAAAATTCTGTGGCTCCATTTTTGAGTAGTGGATGTTTAGTCCATATTCTCTGGTTTTCTGTAATTGTAATGAGACTTAAGCCATGGTTTTGTGATAGCACCGGTAAAATTTAAATGCAGGTTAATATTTTCATGCATTGAACTGTATTTTTTCTATTGTCAGGCTTGATAATTTTTTCATGCAACATAACTTACCTCCGGTTGGATCAATTTAAAACTTATATGAGGCTTCAAATTGAAATGATAATCAAGACCAACTTGGTTGAAGTGAAGAACGGTTAGTATAGTAATCATTGTTTGTTAACTGATCAATCTGAGGGAACAATCACAAAATTTTATTACGTCGATAATTAATGCCTTTCATTCAGGGCAGATTAATAAGAAATCAGCTCAGACTTAGTGGATAGTTGAGGAAAGAACCATCAACGCCATCATGGTTGAAGTAAAAAACTCTCTCGACGGTTACAATTTTTTGCAGTGACTAATTTAGCTGAGAAAACAAAACTACACAAGAGGGAGAATTAATTCTGAATATCGTCGCAAAAGAAGGTTCTCAACATAAACCGAATTATTTTACAAGATACAAGATTTACAAGGTATTTTGCAGCACCATTATCAATTATTTGGCACTGTTATTGATTGTAATTGTTTATAGTAATGTGGATAAGTATTTCTCGTTACAAGTATGATTTGGCGAGGAAGGAATGTACTACAAATTATTTACTTTTCTTAATTTGAGTGAGCGCCATACAAGCAAATTATGAATATTGAAAGAGAAAAAACATTATTTGCTATAATCAAGATTTCTAGGCAATGCGCGGATGGATTAATTTATTGAATGAGGATTTTTTTATCATCTCGCCCTTCGTGAGCGGAGAAAAAAGTCGGGGCTAGTTCTTACATGCATGCCGACAAGCGTAATCGGGGGATGGAGTGGCGGGGTGCCCGCGTTAATTGAGCACGATTTGTGTGGACACAGTCCTTGGTGAAAGAGTTCTTCTGTCGCGGCTAGTCGTTCTACAGTGTGTGATAATTTGACGCGAATATCCGGTCCTTCCGCCAGCTCGTCCCGTCATTCTAAGAGGAAGTGCGAGGGAAACTCAGGAGAAAGGGAGAAAGAAAGGAGGCGAGGGGTGTAAAGGAGGAGGGGAAAGTGAAAATGGGAGTAGAAAGGAATTAAGTTGGGACGAGAGACATCGCAGTCTTTGTGGGAGGAATCGATTGGAACGGATCTTGGAAGAGAGAAAAAAAATTAACATGAAGTGGGAGTATGAATGGGGAATTTAGTCGCAGGCCCTCCTTTGGAGACGAAAATGAAGTTGAAGAGGGGGAGGGGAGAGTGAATGAAACTTCGCAGCCGGGAGATGGAAGTTTTCGGGAGGCTGGCTGAGAAGTGTTGGCGAGAGTGGGAGTGGGGAAATTTCTTAAGGTCGAAGGGGTGAATGAAGGTTGTAGGCACAAGAGGTTGGGGCACGGTTAAAGAAGGGAAGGGAATGGAGTTGGAGGGTCAAAGTTGGCCCTGGAGTTTGAAGGAGTTCAAGTTAAATTCGATGAATTTCCAATCAATTAATGCTGCTGGTCCTCACTTAATCTTTGCCCCGTCAGGCTTAAAAAAAGTGCTCATTCTTTGCTTATTTTGTCCAAAAATAAAATAATGCGGTGGAAATAATGCATTTCTCGTGACGTTGGGGAATTATTTGCTGTTTTATACACTTCACTGTGCATTTTTTATCTTTCAGTCGAATTAATTTTCTCATTTAGTTTAGGTAAAAAGTTATTCCATGAACAGAGAAGGTATATCGAAATTTCAACTACCTGGAAAGATTTTTCAGCGATTGATTTTTTGCTTACACCATGAAGTCAGTCTTTTCATATTGATTTTTTTGGCCGCATACATCATTATAATTTTGCATTACATCGTGTGTATTCATTTCATGATTATTTGGAAGTATGTGTTTTGTAAGGGAGCTTTCAAGAAATAAATTGACTTAAATTACCAGGAGCTGTTTTTCGGCATTAAATAGCCCTTAGAATGGAGCCCATTCCTATTTCGCGCTTCACTCAAGGTCAGGTAGTATTCGGGCGATAAATTTGCATTGGGGTGGTGGTTATCCCTAGCTGTTCGGGAAATTAGGAATAGGTGCATACAAGGACACAATATCAACTAAAGATAATTGAAAATCAAAATGAAGCAGTGGCAATTAAACTTGATTAAAAATATTAAAATAAAAAAAATGGCCTTTAACTAAAATAAATAAAAATGAGATTTGAAACTAAGCATAAATATATTTTGAGAATATGAGGCGTAGTATTAATGATCCATCACAACAACGAAAGATGCTAATCAAATGAATAAACCAAGACATTCAATAAAATATTTGTGGTGAGAAGAGAATCATAATAACATACAGGCGGTAGTGAAAGTCAGAAAATTAGGAATATATGTTTCCAAGAACATAATGCCATCTACAGATTTGAAGATTGACTCTTGGCGGCAAAAATGATCGTTAAACTAAAAAAATAAAAAAATGAGTTGCATAAATATGTTTCTTTAATGAGGAACACATTCAAGCATGCATCATGATTACAGGACCATATGAAAAGAATGACCAAAGACATGTCGTTAAACATGTTATAAAGCATTGGCGATTAGTAGAGAATAATGGGCCGACCCATGCAAAGAGGGAGGGGAAAAGGAAAGACGTTGTATGATGCAAGCTCTACCCTTGAAATTTGAAGAGGAAAAGTGTCAATGGGAAGAATGGACGACAGGAGGCCTCCAATAAACCATGAACGGTTCGCAAAAAGAGCTGATTCTTTAAAAAGCAGGACCTTTCATTTTGTGAAATTGGGCTTTGTTTTCCTCCATTAAAAAAGGCCAGGAAGCCATGAGGATTCGACCGTTTTGGTATTGCCGGATCTTTTTATTTCCGGAATAGGGAGTGACTGGGAAGTTTTTTTTTCTTGAGGAGCATTTTAGAAATAAGAACTTAGGCGGGAGAAAATGTCTGCAAGAAACGAGGAGAGAGGGCAGAGGAATGGAGAGGAGGGTTGTGTGGCTGAGGGTTGAATTGAAACCGAGCGAATAAGTGGAGAGAGAGAGAGGGGTTTTACAGAATGTCCGGCGCTGTGGAGGAGGACTTAGCAGCGCCAGCCAAACAGCCAGCCACCCCTTATCCACCCACTCTCCTCCAACCTCCCGAAATCCGAAGGCCCTTCTCGACTCCGAGAGGACTTGAATCCATGCCAACGCAGTCCGAAGGAAATGTCTCTGGGAAATAAAACGCGCGGGGAGGGAGATCGATTTTTTTTAACCCCCGGTGTTAGGCGAAGTAGTCAGGGAGACGACGAGAACTCGAAAGAAAGGAATCACAGGAGTGGAGGGAGTGAGGGAGAGAAGTGCGAAGCTGGATTCCGTTCATATTTTATTCTTCTTTTTCTTCTTCCTCTAAATTGCAAAGCAGTGCAGCACAATGACGCTCCAACCGAAAGACTGCTGAAAGTTTTCTTTTTTTTTTCTTCGTTTTGCGCGCAAAAGAGCTCTTAGACGCGTGGCGAAATTGGTGCAGTTCAAGGACGTCTGTCTCTAGAGAAATAAAAAGAAATAGGAACGTGGCTGGGGTACTCTGGGCGAAGAGAAAAATGTTTTGTCAACATTATTAGCATCGCAGGCATTAAGAAAATTATTTTTTATCTTTGCTGGAATTTTAATTGACTGTGTAACGATTTCGCTGCTTCGACCAGTGAATGGGAACGCGGTTTATGGGAAAGATTTTCTCTCAATCATGATCTAAAAGTAACGCGTCGTCACTCGTTTTTAACTTCAATTCGCACTCGAGTTTTAGGCTTAATTAGAGTTGTTTGCACCTGATGTGCGCTTGATCTCGAAGGTTACGTAGCCACTGAAATTTTTATTGTTTTTCAAGGTTACCCAGTGATAAACTGCCTTTTCAAATTTAAGTATTATTTTATTTAGTGGACTTTATTAGCATTTAACTTATTTCGTATTTTTTACTATGATTGGAAATGCATTTATCCAAACTATAATCTCCCGAAAAAATTGAGAATCGTCATCGTTAGTTTTTATAGATTCTCTCAGATAAGGCATACTGCATGCCGGATTGGGAAGAGGATTAAATGCAGGAATTGTAGAAAAGAATTCTGGGCTACTAAAGAGGAGGAAGCACTTGACGGAAGGTGATATTTTTTTTACATATCTTACTTTTCTGGGGAATATGGTATTACGGAAATAGGTAGAATTAATCCGTAAGCATAAATCTCTCGTTGCCTGATGCTATGGTTATTTTTTAAATAACTTTTGCAAATAATGAATTGAATGCTCCTTCAGAGAAATAAGCCGGTATTGATCTCTCAGGGCATACTAGTCGCGTAGTTGGATAGCAAAAGTTTGGAGAACACGCTCGCAGTCCTCAGCTATTAAATGTTTTCCTGTAGTTTTCAGTACAAATACCTGTGAAACAAATACCAGCGAACACGCGATGATGCAAAGCCTCGGAAAATAGTTTTTTTCGGTGACACCTGCGAATGTTAAGTGGCCCTGCTTATTATGATATCATGTGGAACAGAGCAATACGCAACTTAAAATCGGCACTTAAACTTACGTGCCGCATAGAATTCTCCTGCACAACCTGCATTATTCGACATCTGCAGCAGCGAAGGGCACGTGAGGGTAGAGCATTTATCTACTTCGGCGCCAAAATGGCGCGCGAAGATCGTCAAATGGAATGCTCGAAGAGTAATGAATGACCAGGCGGAGACTGAGCCAACGATGACACGACCATGTCGACGGCGATTGCAAACAGAGGGCCGAAATGCTAATAAACCTGAGGAAGACGGAACACGCCCAGTGAACGTCGCTATGGGCGGAATAGGAATGGGATTTCTTATAAGCGAGCGGTGAGACGGCGGCGAGGGGAAGGCTGGGATGGAAGGGGAATCTAATTTGGGCTCTGATTGGTTCACTGGATTCCCACCCCGAGGGTCGGGGCTCGGGGTCTGCTTGTGGTCAATGCAGTTGGGAATTTTGCAGGGGATGTGTGATGGTGAAGATTAGTCCTGAGATTGACGGAGGGGCGCTACCTATGGGTATCTCGCTACGCCTGTGGCTAACGTATGAACGTGTAAAGAGGGCGTGCCGCGTCTGGCATTCATAGGTTGTATTGTAAACCCCAGACTAACTCTGTAATATACGGGGAAAACTAGGGAATCCATTGCTAAAATCATGTTACCAGCCTCTGCTTGTTTATCCGCTTTATACTTAGTTATCCTTGAGCCTGATGACTTTTACCCTGTAGTTAGAGGTTCGTTTCGATGTCAGTAAATTTTATTTCACTGTCACCCCAGTTTTGAGGGATCCTGGTTTTTATCCCCTTGATTTATCTCTGCCTCTAAAATCTGATTTTTATTTCCGAGTTGTGATTTTTGCCTCCGCTAAAAATACCAGGTTTAAACTTTGAAGGCTTTATTTGCTTTTGACAAGTTGCCGTATTATATGCACCATAAAATGTAGCAATATATAAAAAAGCTAACTTCGTGTACATCAAGGCTGCCAAAAGGGTGCTGATTCTGTTCATATTCTTTGATATTTGAGCAATTGAGGTCTCGGATTATCGTATTTAAGGCTAGATTGTTTATAGTATATTAATATGGGCCTTGTTCTGTGTTGGTAATGTTATTCACTTGCCTAGAAATTATATCGAATGTGTTTCCGAATCGTTTCGAGGAAGGAAAACGTTCCATCGGGAAAACCTATTCCGAGAAATAGAGTTTGCCAGCACAGCATTAAAGACACTAGGAATTATCAAGCGTATAATTGGAAGTTCCCCGGATAAAATGGTAAAAGAAAGGTGCTACTTTGTCGTGGTTAGGCCACGACTCGAATACGCCGCGAGTATTTGGGACCCTGGACGGAAAGATTTAACCAGAGAAATAAAATTCAAAGAAATACTGCGCGCTTTGTTAAAGACTGATACAATTGAACACATGGTATTTTTCAACTTTTAGAGTGATTAAATTGTGAGTCACTAGAGGCTGCGCGATAGACTTAGATTTAGCTTGAGAAATTCAGAACAGGTGTGTTTATGGGCGACACAGAGAATATCATTTTGACGCCACACTACATCTCTAGGTCCCACAGATGCGATAAAACATAAGGGATACTATGCTTTCCAGATAGGTACAAAAATTCGTTCTTTCCACGCACAATAAGTGACTATAATAGAACCGAGGCTCCACCTAAAACACTACGTCAGTACACGTCAATATTTCACCTCCTAAAACTGCCTATTTTACACCTTGAAACGGCTGGTGTCCTAACACGCCGTTGCAGCGGCTCATAGTGTAGTATGTAGATGTAACTTACGTGTTATTTCTTTGTATGCTCTAAATGGTGAAGATTTTGAGACGGATTAAAGCGTAAGAGAAGGGCAAGAGAAGAGGAGCCGGCAGAGAAAATCATTATATCGTATGCGTGTCACCAAAATATTGATATTTTTTGGTAAGGAAAGAATAAAAAAACTGTGCATTCGTGCAATACTAACATAAGTCCAAGCATCATACTTCTGCAAAAGCTTTCATTGAAACGTTTCAAGTGATTCCTTTTTTGGAAATTGTGATTTGCTCTCGTTCGACTGCATTGAAGTTGAAACAATTGCCTGTTCCACCGTGATCACTGAAAGTAATACGTACTTTTGAGGATGCGGATACTAAATAAGAAGACGCATATTATTTCCAGCAAAAGATTTCCTAAAAAGTTGTGCGGACAGCTATTTATTACGGTTCGTGGCTTGGACATCGCGTCACGTGAGAGCTCACGTTTGTTTGGTTCTTCCCTTGCCACAGCATATCAATGTGGCGCATATTATTTCCAGCAAAAGATTGCCTAAAAAGTTGTGCGGACAGCTATTTCTTACGGTTCGTGGCTTGGACTTAGCGTCACGTGAGAGCTCATGTATGTTTGGTTCTTCCCTTGCCTGAGCATATCAATGTCATGGTGACGGTATAATTATTTCCTCATATGGTGAATTATATCATGTGGTTCATATTGTTACCTCATAGTGTTATGATTACATTTGATCGGTTATGCTGATATTGCCCTGGAATTTCTGACGGAGCGATGAGGCATGATTGAGATGAAGGAGGGATCAGGTGGGCTGGCGCTTGTGTTTATGTAGAACAAGGGTGGGTGTTGGCGGGGGAATGCTCTGGTTTTGACGCGAGGCGGTGTTCGACACGCGAGAGACGAATCACTTAAAGCGCTTCGGTCGATAAACTCTCGTGTAACCCCGGAAGTGGCGTCAGTAAAAGCCTCGGGTTACCCAAAATATCTTGCGCTCCACGAAAAGCTATCGACGGTGAGGATGAGAGGACGGATATCGTGTGGTTAACTAGGTCGCGGATTGTGCGGACGGGGAACACATCTGGAAATGGTTATGAACCACGTGATATCCTTATTGTTGTCTTTATCTTAATATTCGTTGCTCCAGTCCCTCTGGCACCTTATCTGCGACCCTGTTAGTGAACATGATTGGTGAATTATGCTAACCCAAATAAATGTCATAGTCCGTTAAATTAGATCCTGATAATACAGCTTCCTGAAATTTAGCGGAAACTAGAGTTTCATTTGCCGTCGGGTAGATTTCTCTGCTAGGTTGGCCGAAGATTAAAAAATCCCATATTGGAACCGATGTTGATTTATGCTTTATCTTTATGCTTTGGTTTATTTTTCTACTCTGGATTATTCGAGAATGCTTTTTGTTTGGATTTCATTCGTGCATTCCTAATATAGAGGTTTATTTAATTAGGCGCCTGGTGCTCCTCTTATTAACACCGCTTTCTGCGACATTCGTCTTCGATTTTCGTAGTTTAAGGTAGTTAAAGCGAGATATCTCCCTAGTCATAATTGAGACCATATTCGAATTTTACTTTTTAATTTCAGCAGATCTAGGATTAAATATAACATCATTAATGGTGAATAAATATACGTTTGCATGATTGGAATTTAAGTAATTTAATAGAAATATCTATATAAGTCTTTCAATTGACTCATTTTATTCTCGCGGCATCTTTAAAACTCCTCCAGCTGTAGGATTTTTATGATCCCGAAAAAATTACTTTGGTAACTGTTTATACTACTTTATTTCAAAAAATAGCTAAAAAACATACTATCTACAAATTTTTAATTTTTTTGGCGAGATCTAGGTGTTAATAATTCCTCATTGTCCATATAAGGTCTCTCTGGAGTGCATCCATATAACATTTCCCATGTATAAATCTCTCGTCAATTACTCGGAAAGTAGTTTGATAATTGGCTGATTTTTTTAAAATTTTTGAAAGGGTGAGACTTTTTTATATCCAGTTAATCCATATTAATTGATTTCTAGATGAAATAAAATTTCGCTGAAACTACCTTAATCTTTTGTGTAGCATTATTTGCTCATCATTCATGACATGGGACTCGCTAATGAAAAATCTGTTTTAAACTCACTGTCGTACACTAAAATAAACCTAATAGTTCCTTGCGTCTAAAGTTTTGTGAGATTAACTTATTGTTAGACGTTTAGTAAGCCATTGAGGATACATTAAATTTCTGCCATGGTTTTGAGACGATTCATGTAGTTTTTAGTTAAATAATAAATCGATATACATCTTCAGAGAATGATAAGTTTACTTGAAAATATTTTTTGCGGAAGATCGATTTATAATTTTTTTATGGACGCCTGGAGTTCTCCGACAATTTGACATTCCTCGTGATTTTCTGGGGATTTGTGAGGTAGGAATAGGAATAAACGGCCCCGAGAAACGGATAATTTAATTTTTCAGAAGAACGTCATCATTTGGATTAGATTTAAACGGTAGGGTCAGTGCAACCAGCGAAAAACGCAACGAGGGGTGAAATTCATACAATTCAGAGGACCAGGGACCAATTTCTTCGCCTAATTATGCAAGGATAAGGTAAAAAAGTTTGTTTATGCTATAGTAGATCTTGTCGAAACTTATTTCATGAGGCCTTGATATATTCACTCAGAGGAAGGTTGTGAGGGTGAATTCTTATTGTTCTTATAAATAAAAAAACTGTCTAATAAGTATGTGGAAACTGCATCACGTTCTTGAATATTACTGCTTAAAACACGTGACCTAAATTTAATGGTTGTCCTACGTTGCGTTTCACTACTTTCGAAATTCACCGCTTTGGATTGCTTGTGCATAAGCAGTGAAGCAACGATGTACAAATTATTAGCGATCGCTGAAAACTTAAGAACAATAGTCATACGTTGGATAACCAAGCTGATTACTGTGAGAAAATTGATATCATAAGGGAGCACATTTCGTGAGAAAACATCTAATTTCTGTGTCTAAGTGACATATCCACTGGCTGGTAATTTTTGCACTGACATATTTGACGTATGATGATACCATTTTTCGTGTAGTATTACACTCTCCATAATCCTCTATAAAATCGGTCTTGTGGGAATAGTTGTATCCTTCTGAAGCTCGAATGGTCACTCCTCCTAAGCGGTGATGCCCGTTAAAAAAATTCAAATTCGAAAAAAATCATCGCCGTTGAAAAATCGATGGCGAGATAATGCATCGCTTCATAAACCGCCAGTCGGCATGGGACGTTGGTCATTATTACTCTTCTTTTCATTTCCTCTGCGTCCATTAAACGCGAACTCATGATGGCGTTTCGGCGCCGCCGCCGCCGCGACGTCCGCCATTCCACCGCCGCCGGCCGTTTCGATCCGTCATTGTTTTGTTTTCCCGTTCGCTCGTCTTTTTTTTTCTTCTCCCCAGTACGAACGTTTCGAATCGAAACGGCCTGAACCATCTGGACGGGGGGAACGAGAGCATCGCATCCCTCTGGCGGCGGGGAAAGGAAATAAAAAGTACGCTGTGTTCGAACGATGGCGTTCGCTCGCCTCGGGCAGTGTGATCGATGATGACGTGTCTGTGTGTTCTCCTTTCCCATTTCCTTTTCTTCCTCCTCCCATGAATTATCATTCCTTTCGCCCCTCTATCTTTTGTTGCGGTTTCTCTACGCTCCCTCTCCGTTTCTCTCTCTCTACTCCAATATTTATTTTTTCTAACTCTGACCCATTTTCCGAACAGAGGGCCGGAAGGGTGGTGTGAGAAGGGGCTTCGGAAATGTTGCTAGTCCCAGAGTTTTGAGATGGATAGATGCTTTTTTTGTGTGCGGAAGAACAAAATTGAGACTGGAGAGATTCCTCCTCCAACTCACCGCAGTGATTCTCGTATAAAAATTCGACTGACGCGTCATTTACTCATCAAAATGTTCTTAGACCTTCCCCTTAGTGGTTTTCATAGAAAACCTGTAGCTAGCTGTATGGAATGAAGAATTATGTGATTAAATGGAAGGACCACTGAGAGACCAGACGTGTAGAGAGTTTTCTTTTTTAATTTGTTGTAAGTGTAGCTATTGCAGTTAGGTTCTTTATCTATGGTAGCTACTTAAAGAGACCCCAAAAGACAGTTCTTCAGTCCTAATCACAATATTTTCTCACAAAAATTTTGATTTGATTGCTGGAAATTATTTACAACGCCTTTAGAAATAGACCTGATACCGCAATGGGTGGCAATTTTCATCATGACGTAAATGTATCGTCGTTATGCTTAGAAACTTGTATGTTACCCTTTTTCCACGTATGCTTTGTCCTCAGATTTACTGTTTTTCAATATCCTTTTAGATATCATACTTATTGTATGTTAATATCCTTGAAATTAGGTTTTTGATTTCAAAATCTGGTTTTATCTATGCGTATCATCGCTTATGAGGTTAGTTAATCATATCGCTAATAACTTTTGAAAATATTTCCAATCCAAGGTCACAAAGGTGTAATTTTCAAGAATATTTGTGAGGACTGAATGCCCCATCGATTTCTCTTGGGATCAGGCTTGATTTGTTGTATTATTTGTTTTGGATGGCGACCGGCATCTGAAGCCATATCTGATATTCAGATTATCTGGGTCTGTTAGTAATGAATGAGTTGTTTTGGGTGTTGATGAACAGTGGACATTTGTACGTCCACGCTCGTCCGTTAGTACTAAACTGCTTTCAGAATGGCCCTCATTGGGAATCGGAATTTGATTTAAAACTCACAGCCAGTGCCGGGATTAGAACTCAAGGCCTGCAGCTGGGAGGCTAGAACTAGCTCCGCACTATTTTGATTCCCTCGCAGTTTCGGTCCGAAGCCTTCGTATTGCATTTACGATGAAAACACCCGTTTCTGCTGGAACAGTAAGATGGAACATCTTTCGGCTGAGTTGGAAATTCGAAGTGATCCTCCTACTCTTCCGAGTGTCTTGTCTGCAAGTGGTAGACAGTAAGTGCGAACTGAATTTATCCGTAGAAGCACGAAAGACCAAATTGATTCTGTAAATAATCTTTTGAAATATGACATCGGTTGTCAAGCTCCAAATACAACTGGTAGCACGTTCAACCGTTTAACTCTCATTCGTTGGAATAATTTTCATTGTCCTAGTTGGAAAAACCGGGCGGAATATCCTGATTAACGAAGAATTAATTAGATAAGATTCATGTTTACAGAATTAACCTTGTGCACTCCAGTATTTTCGCCACCATATTGAACCGATCCAGGAGTGCGTAATGAATGAATGAATGGTTTGAATGAATGAATGGTTTATTGATGCTCTGGGAAACCCATAAGAGCGAAAAAGAAAAAAAACATAAGTATAGAAAACATTCTGCTCAAAATACAGTAATTATGAAGTAAGCATAGCATAAACACAAGAGCAATTGAAAACAAAGGTTCTAACAAAAATGAAATTAATCAACACAAAGATTCTTACATTTCAAAACAACAGTGCTACTGTTTTAAATATTCGTACAATTTCCTCTTAAAAGATTCCGTAGTGGAGGAGCATTTTATTGAGGGGTGTAATAAATTCCAAAACTTGGATGCTATAATCGGTAAGGAATTTAGGTATTGGTTGGTACGGGCTTGGGGTATGTGGAGAAGGTTTAGGTCTGCCCGAGTTCTTCTGACGGAAACAGTAGTTCTGAGGGTAAATAGGTTTTAGAGGTATTCAGGCATATGAGTATGAAAGGAATGAGGAGTGTTGGAATACTTAATGCCGTGAAAGAGGGTAGGTTGTGTGATAATTGGACTATGGTAGTCTGAGCTTTGAACCGACAAGCCAAAGGTGTGTAGTGCGATTTCGGTTCGTGGCCCATTTTTTATCGTGGTGATCTCCATCCAATTGAGGTGGCTGGAGCAGTAACCGTGGAACATAGTGTGGACATTTTTATAAATTTGTAAGTCGGAAAATAATTCGTAGGCCACATTTCACTCAAATGCATCCGTGCAGTTTTTTTAGAACTTGCTAAACCGGCAGAATTAAAAATGATACCAGAATTATATTTTGTATATTTTCCCTTTGTTAAAGCATGATATTACTCGTGTTTTCGGTGGTGGTGCTATTTGAAATTTAGAAGATATTACGTGGAAACATATTGCTTTTGATCACTGGACTCGGCGTGACACCCTAATATTTGTTAGCCACGATTATCATAACGAGTACTGCATTATTTTTGCATTTATAGGATAAGCTGTAGATATGCAAGAGAATTATGACAAAATTCATTCCAAGTTCGATAAGGATACGTATTATAGGATCGAGGTGCCAATAAATCTAATGGGTTAGATGACATTTTTTTTTCAATTTTAATTTTTAGATTTCACACACAAGAGGACACGCATGTAAAGTTATATTCACACCTGGACATACACAAAAATCGCTCCAACAACCTCAACCTGTTCATCATCTTTAATCATTGCTTCAGTACCCTATTTACTAAACCGAACGCAATTCCATTATCCCATGCTAGTGACGGGAGAACGGGTTAAATTCGGAAGGAGTACAAGATTACCTTCTGGATCAAACAACTGGAAACGTCCGTGATAGAGAGAAAGAGAGAGCGTGATGAATGCATCATGATCGCTGTCGCTATTTATTTCTGTCTCGTCTGCAGTTTCCCATATTCTGTCGCAACTTTTCATAGTCGTAAGATGTATCACCACGCAAGCACCTCGTCCACGGGAACCCTCGGCGATCGGTCGTGTCGTCGCCGGAAGAGAAGTCCGCTTGCGAGTGAGTTGGAGGAGGTGGATGGCGAAGATGAGAAGAAAAAAACTAGAACTCCCTCAAGACATGCGATCGGAAAAAAACGTGTATCGGAAATTCGTGCGTGTTTGTCTGTTTGTTTTTTGTGTCGTGGAAGTGTTTTGTTTCTTTTTTATTCGGATGACGGAAATGTGTCGGTGGTTCACATCGGGGTCAATTCTTCTTCTTGTTGCTTTCGGAAGGAGATAAGCTTTTTTGGGGCGATAGAGAGGAAAATCGTCGATGGATGTCATGTCTTCCTTCCGAGCCGGATGCGTCGAGAGTTCGTGTCGGTAGTGACTAATTGACTGTGAATAGTTGACCGTGATGGTCGCGGTTTGTGGGGAGGAAGTGGCCAGCGAAGCCATCATGCGCTTGTTTTTAGCGTCAATTCAACCATTAAAATGGTTCTCGAGGTACTTGATTGGTCGTTCAATCCTATGATTGGTTGACTGCAGCCCTCCACCTTTCCCTATCTCATGCTAGATCCCTTACCTCTTGGCATCTCTTCCTATGTACTTTCCTCTTTATTTGGTCCATAAACCTATTTCTTGGTCTCCCTCTGGGGACTTTTCCCTCTATTTTGCCTTCAAATATATTATTAAAAAATCCATTGTGTCTCATAGTGTGTCCAATTCAGCTTGTTCTTATTTTCTGTATGCTGTTCCATATGGTCCTTTCCTCTTCTACTCTTCTGTAAACTTCATCATTTCTTATTTTGTCCGTCCATTTCATCTTCAGCATCCTCCTCAGCACCAGGTTTCGAAGGTTTTCGTGTCAACTTTTCTAATGGTCCATGCCTCCGATCCAAAGAGTGCCACGCTCCACACGAATGTTTTCACATACTGTTTCCTGGTTTGTTGTCCAATCTTCTTTGAGCACTGCAGTTCATCTACATCTACAAAATACCGTGCTAGCCCTCACTAGGGTGTGTGGTTCGGGGGATTCCACACCAGGCATGCAACAAAATATCCCAGTTTTAATTAGAACCACGTAGGCTCCTTGGTTAGTTGTGTCAGTCAGAGATATGATTAAGTAAATTGTTGAGGAAAATTCAATGGTGGCAGAAATGGTAAGCGTATGGCCTGTTTAGTGTTAAGAGGATTTCGAAGTTGGCAGTTGGTAGGAGAATTGAAGATAAGCGGATTAGAGGAATGTTATTACAATAGGGCATTTCGTAGAGCATGAAGGGATGTAGAAGTTGGGTAATATTACGAAGTGTGTTGTTAAATGATAATGGGGCCAGGGAAATGTGGGTAAAGGATATCGAAAAACTACTTATATTGTATGAAAGAGTTTCAGGAGTAAGTTTGGGGATATATTATATATCCGTGATGGTAAGAGTTATGTAATAATAGTGATTTCCACACTGTTTGTAATGAAAACTGACCATGGTTACATCACTTCATGTCATTATCATGATGTGATTAGGAGAGGGAGGAGTGAAGAGGAGTTTTGAATTGAGTACTTGAATTTATAGTCTATTGATACATGTAACTACTAACCTCTCATGTTTTAATCCCTGAACGATGAAGGCGACTTTTTGGGCAGCCGGCATGGCCTAGCAAGGCTTTCAGATATTTTTCTTTACAAAAATTCAAAGCTAGCGCAACGTAATGCAGTACTGATCTACACCTTCCTCCTTTACGAATGTGAGGAAGTATTTGAACGGAGATTCTCCGATCGCATTCCTACCAAGTGTTTAAGGTGCAAATCTTGTAGACAAGGTGTCGGCTTGATAAACATTCTACCGATCTGTGAGGTAAAAGGACCCTTATTTCTGCGCAATATTAGTGATTATAAGGAAAAGAACATGGCTCCAAACTAAGATAATCACACCGTTAACATGCAATTCACCAATGCCATATCTCCATACTTTTTCTTTATCCTCCCCGTTTGATGGTGGTTGTCCTGTCGCACGTCCCCACGGCAAATCGCTGGGTAGAATGTAGGTGTATATTTATTTAAGTCGAAATTCACTTTCACCGTTAAATTAATAGACATTTTTAAGTTACGAGAAGTTCCTACTTGGTACCGTGCCTACAATGCCGCGTTACTCTACAACCTACGGTGCAAAATCGAGGTTCCAGGTTTCGGATTACGAACGAAGCAGATGATTGATTCAGCAATGATTCATATGGTAAAACAACGTGAGTCATTGTCATATTGCGGTACGTATGAACATCCTTTCCCTCTTTTTGTTTTCATTTTAATATTGAAGCCCTCGCCCCTACGGTCTACCTACGTGCGAATTCATCCCCAGACCAACCTTCATCCGGCCCTTGGGTAAACTTAGTTTCGCATTCGAGACGAAAGAAGTTGCGATCGAGATATATGCAAACGGCTCGTGATTAACGTTCTATTTACGGCTCAGGAATATGTTACGTCACGAGGGGGAGCGTGAGATGAAGAGAATTTTCGTTTGGACGAGGAGAAAGAGTGGGAGGAAAGTCCCTGAGAGAGGTAAAGTGACAGACAGGACCTTAATTCTCGCGTCCCCGCACTCCGCGGCTCAGACGTGACACGGAGCAAAGTAGTTTCTTTTTGGACGACCAGTCGCGTATGCTATCCCTCCTTATTTTTATCTGTCGACAAAAGATTCTTCTCCTCTTTCCACCGTCCCTTGGTCTCCACTTTACCCTCAGCCCTCCAGTAGGTTCCTCTTCTCCTCACTCTCCCTCCACATCTTCTACATTTCAATCGTCCTTTTAAACCCGCAGAACCTTTTATTAGGAAGTGAACAGCTCTTTGAATTGGAGTAATTTATCATCAGTTTTAATATCACAGTTATTCTCTTCTTGGAAAGTCTGTATCCATCCCTTTGTATACAATTATATTTATAATTCACTTTTGCGGCTAATAGACATGGTATTATGCCGTGCTCAATCGTGAATTTTCGTAAAATGTGTCCGTATTCTACTCTGCGCATTAAAATATTTGCGTTAAGTTGTTCCTCCGCGAAGTGTATAACTTACATAATTCGAAGTTTGAAGCAGATTTTTGGAGTTTTTCCCAGTTCTTTTTTATATGCAGAGCGTCTGTCACCTTCAATTCAGGGTTCTAAATATGGAAAGACCTCCCGGAAAAAAGGATTTGGATCGTTGGAGCGAAGAGGTCAGGAGTGACGACAAATAGAAGCAGTTACTTTTTTTGAAGGTTGGTAATATTTTTCCATCTGTTTGTCCTGTCATGAGGATATGCAGGTATATATATCTCCCACTTGGCCTACGGTTTTTTTATTTGTTCTTGGTCGTTGTATTTTCAATTGCATTGAATATATATGCGTTCTCATAGATGCTATATTATTGTTTATTAAGGACCTATTTATGAACCCTGTGATTTTGGGTTTTATTCAGATTTTCTCCTCTGCATAAATTGGCCCTCTTTCTATATCTCCTCAATAAGTGAATTTTACTTCATAGTTAATACAGTTTCAGACCTCCTCCCCGGTATATGGCAGTCATTTGGTAACCCTCGCAAGGCAATATAAGAGCCTAACAAAGTGAAACAAATTTTCTGTCGTCACCTGGCTTTCTACCGTAAAAACATGTCGTACATTGAAGTTTATAGAAGAGGATATCCTTTCATCATTTCATACCAATAAGCCCCTCAATCTTATATTGTCTTTTTTATCAGTTTTCCAACAAAGTCTCATTGGGATTGTAGGAGAAATTGTCTGATTAGATAGTGGTCGGCGTTTGTGATACCCTTAAAGACATTTTACCTCTTTCCATTTATAGCTTTCTTAACCAGTAGGTTTTTCATTATAGTAGTAATTTTTACTAACAATCCTTGTAACCATATCTACTAGACACCTTTCCTGAAACCTTTCCTCTTATGGTGTACTAATGATTAGCTAATCTTATGAAATCGTACTTGAAATACACGTGAGATCAAATGCATACACACCTATACTTACTTCACCTCAGTTACTGACTGGGTAAGCACATTCAAAGAACTTACAGTTATTTGTCGTTGTCGAGCTTTGGAAAGTGCCTCTCTGTTGCATTTTCCATGCACGATTTCCTATTTTCCCAATCTCCTCCTTTTAAGAGTCTTTTTAGCCTCATTTACTGGCTATTTTCTCGATCCACCCATCCCTAATACACCATTTACTCCTTTAGCAAATATATGCTTAGTTACTCGACTCATCCATTTTCTCGACAAGGAGTTACCTTCACAATATATTCACAGTATTTACTGGAGCATCCATTCCACATTTTTTCACGACCCTTATATTCCTGACCCTATCCACCCTACTTTTACCGCAAACACTCCTCTTGTACCCCATTCCTCCTTCTATTTCGGATGATATTACGGAGTGTAAAATAGTCTCGTATGAGGACAAAAAAGTGTTGAAATGAAAAAGTATCGGACTAAATAATTCTAATGCAAATACGTGATCTAGCCCTCTCTGCCAGCTACTACTCCGAAAACATCCCAAAAATTACCCCTCCTTTATCCACTCGCCGCTCACTAATCTCTCCGTGAAGTTGGCAGCTCCATATGTGCCATCTGTTGAACACATTCCCATTCGGTCTTCTCATCTTCCCATTTGGGTCCCAAACTAATGGATACCCTGTTCACAAACAATTTATCCCTGACGTTGGATTCGCTCTATAAGACTTCTTAGAATGGGGAAGGGCTTTTCTACGTCACAATAATTCCAGGAAAACCAAGCTTGGTGCATAAGCTGTCGCAAAAATCTTTGAAGTATATTTTCCAGGCCTTCTCTGCAAAATATGACGTTGTCCCGACGTAAAAGCTCTGTTATATTTTCCATTTGATTCTGTCGTTCATCATCTAAATCGATTGTGTACACTGAAGCGTGGTGTACATTACTTTGGTCCTTTATCCAATCAAATCGTGTTCTCAGAAAGCTTTACCGGGACAAAATTAGTACTTTTTGGCTTACCTACCTGGAGATAACAGAGTTTCATGATTCAACTAACTTCATATATCTCTATTATTTTTTTGACGCCGGCCTCACCGTTCATTAGTTTCACTGAGATTAAAGCCTGAGAAATTATGTGCAAACGGTGGAGCGGTGAGCGGTATGCTAAATTTTAGTTTATATCACAGAATTTTAAAATAAATTTATGCCTTTAGTGCGTTTTGACTATCATTATTGCGATTTGTTTTGAGCCCTTTCATCGAATCATGTAGAGGCAATTGTAGTTGTTGTTAGAAGCTGTCGATGATTCATCTTGTCACAGGTCTTCGAACTCTATTTAAGCGTCAAGACTCGGTCGTCTTTTTTTTCAATACCCATGCTACTTCAAAAGAGTGGAGCGCAGTTTTTTTGTGTCGCTTGTGTAGCTTGATAGGCGGCCGTCGCGACGGAGCGTCTACGGTTTATCGCCGATCTTAACGACAGACAAAACTCCTCGCGCCCCTCTTTAGAGCGTATAGAACAGCTACCCTTCCACTTACAGGTCGACTTCTTTCGTTTTTGTCCGGTACTAGGTGTTTTATGGGGCAATATGAGCGGAAAACGTTTTAGACTGTCTGAATCGATGAACGTATAAGAGTTAGTGGCACGGAATTCAGTGCCTGTTGCTGATGGATTCCAGCGTTGTCTGCGCTCTTTATTTCCTCGAAAATGGAAGTCTGGAGGAGAGAGATTTACTCAAATGAGTGTGTACTAGCAGGTAAACATGAGCTAGATCCTTTTATTTTACTTCTTTTAAATGACAATTCACTTCATATGTAATGATTTTGAAGTAGCGCCATTAATATCTATTTAGGAATGAGAGGGAAATGGTCTTTCAGTTTCAATGGAGTTTCAGTTCAGTTTTGTGATGAATTGTGTACAACATGTCACTCAGGTATGATGTATATACTTTCCAGTTTTGCTAAGGATAAAATAAGGAAGTCTAGGAATACTAGTGTGGTTAGGAGAAACATCTTAGTTGCCTCCTCGCTGTATTACTCCATACGTGTGAATTTAACTCGCGGGAATAACCGTAATTTATTTATTTATTTATAGAGTTTAACGTTTGCCCAACAAAATAATTATAGGGCAAACAAAACAAAAAAGAAGAAGATACAAAACATATTGGAATCAATTGAATTTTACAGAAATTTCGAAACATATCAAGAAACTATATCATTTATCAATTTCCAAAAGAGACTTCTTTTTTGACATAAATCAATTATATCACAGTACATGTTAAAAGATCGGCACATTCTATTCAGTGGTGAATTTTCACAGTAGTTTGACTTTACCATACTCAACTTAAATTACCTTGATAACCTCACATTGATACTAGGCACTTCAAAATTAATTTTTCTAATTAAGTCACTATTTTATCCAGTATTAAGTAAATTATATAAGTAAGATAGATCACACATGATTCTTCTTTTTTGCAAATATTGAAAATCAAACACTTTTACCAAAGTTTCGTAGCTAACATAATTTTCATACATTGGATAAACATATTGGGTATAATATAGATAACGTAAAAACCTTTTTTGTACCCTCTCCAATATTTGAACATGTTTCTTACTGTGAGGATTCCATACTACAGAAGCATACTCCAACTTACATCTTACAAAGGAGAAGTACAACATTTTGAGAGATTTCTCAGACTTAAAGTACCTTGACATTCGGTTTACAAAACCCAATAATCTTTGAGCTGAGAGAGCTATGTCAAAGATATGTTGAGCAAAAGACATTGAAGAATCAAATATAACCCCTAGGTCTTTTATTTGATGTACCTGCTTTAATGATAGATTTTCCATTCTATATTCATAATTAACATTAATCTTCTTCGTAGAGTATGTCAATCGGAAATATTTCTCTACATTAAAGTAAATTTTGTTTTCATAAGACCATTTAACCAGATTGTCCAAATCTTCTTGCAATTTTAAACAACCATCAACTCCACTCACTTTTTTGAACACCTTAATATCATCGGCAAACATTAAGCATTGTGAGTGTTGTAACGATAGGGGTAAATCATTCACAAAAATTAAGAATAAGAGAGGTCCTAAATTAGATCCTTGTGGAACCGCTGATGTTACAGAATACTCTTCAGATTTACATTTGTTATAGGTTATATATTGTTTTCGATCAGATAAGTATGACGATAGCCAATTTAACAAAGTACCAGTTATACCAATGTAGTGGAGTTTCCTGACCAAAATACTATGATTAACAGTGTCAAAGGCTCTCTTGAAATCAAGATAGATGACATCAGTCTGGGCATGAATGTTCATATTATTCATAATATACTCAGTAAAAGTAACTAAGTTACAAGTTGTACTTCTATTTAACCTGAAACCATATTGTAATTCACTGATTTGGTTTTTCACTCGAAAGTGTATATGTTTATAGATAATGGACTCAAATATCTTTGAACATAATGAGAGTATACTTATAGGTCTATAATTTTCCACCTTTTGTTTATTACCCTTCTTGAAAATTGGACATACCTTTGCTGTTTTCCATTTGGTAGGGAACACCCCACTTCGCAAAGAGAGATTAAATACATGGCATAGCTCAGAAGCAATAAAGTTCGCACAACCCTTTACAATATACATTGGAATATTATCAGGTCCCATCGATTTTTTCATTTTAGTCACCTTAATAGTTTCTAGGACCTCATCTAGTGTAATCTGGTTCAGTGAAAAGTTAATTGATGAATTATATTTTGATACATAAGTGTTTAGACTATTACAATCTTCAGGGACATAAACAGAGACAAAATATTGTTTGAATGCATTTACAATGTCACATGGGTTATCAAATTTGTGTCCATTATGTTCGATAACGTTCTCAGTATTGCTATTGGATATTTGAATCTTCACAAAAACCCAAAAAGTATTAGGATTGCCACCCTCAACATTCAGTTTGACACTTTCCGTATACTCAGTAAAAGCTTTCTCAATTAAAAGCTTAATCTCAGATTTTAACGTTACATACATATTATAATGATAATCTGATCCGTTTTGTTTAAGAAGTTTTCTGTGACGATTCTTTTTCTTGATTTTTTTATTATGTCAAAGCTATACCACGAGGGATATTTATATTTTGATGTTTTGCATTTTGGGATAGATTGGTCCATTGACTGATACAAAAATTCATAAAAATATCCAAACTTTGATCAACGTTGTTTGTTTTGGTGACTAAATCCCAATCTTTACCTTGTAACTCCTCGTATAATTTTGGGTAATCTCCCCTTTTGAAATTATATGAGGAACCTGATATTTCAATTTTTTTTCTCAAGACTTTAGCGGATAATTTTACTTTGAATTCTAGAGCTGGATGATGACTGTCTTCTTTTAAAATAAGGAAACTCTTATTTACGGGATCAACGCTAGCACAGTGAAAATTGGTCAGTACTAAATCTAATAAATAATCTAGTCTAACTAACTAATCTAGTAATCTCATATTATGCATATTGCTCAGCCTTCCGAGTCGTCTGTTGCTGATATTTCTCTTTTTTATGTGATTTGCTCTCCCTAACCGAAACTTCCAAATAAAAACACCTAAATTGATTCTCAGAAACCAGTGTGTATCAAGCTATTGTTGGCGCTGGGAATATTGTCCAACCTATATTAATTGCTGAGCGTTTTACGTAGAGCTCGAGAGATTTTTCTAAAAATAATGAAGTGGACTAATGTCAAAACCCTTTTGTAGAATAAATAAATATTATTTTAAGTTTGGACATGCAGATATACATTTCCATTCCTGAATATATTTTTCTCTGCTAATATTCACATATTTTCGTAAGAAAGGTGTCTAATTTTATAGTGAAATTCACTCAAATGGAATTAACCAGAATTTATGCCCTAATTGGTAGATTTTATGTTTAGATCAGATGGAGAAATCGTGCTTCGGATAATTTCCGATGTCAGTAGATGCGTTAAAATTATGTTGTCACGTACTGAGTCTTACAGAGTGTTATTCTGGTCGCGATCGAAGATCTACTCAAGTGTATCGTAGCACATAGAAAACCTTAGAACATCATTATTACTGGATTAATCTACCGGTTAAGGTAGGTTTAAATGGAAGTTAGTAAAAATCCTCATAACTTTTACCGGAACCGCAATATCTCTACACGATTTCTTTCTAAATCTCAGCATGAGTCCTATCTCTCTTCATTCCGTCCCTGAGGTCTATTCCCTTTCTCCCGTCCTTCGCTTACCCAACATTCTCACCTATATTTTGGCAGTCAGCATCCCTTAACTCCTCATTACCTCTTCCACCCACTAGTTTTATCTCGTTCGAATCTCCTCCAGAAGTTTTCTATCCTCTCCCGCCGTAAGCAGCACTTCCTCGTTCGCCTTCCTTTTCGTCCACCTATTCTCTAGCCTCCTTGCACCCACATCTCGAACACTTGCAGCTGATTCTCGGCCTTTTTTACACTGTAAATGTCTACACCTTATAACGGTGCGTTTAGCATCAAACCTGTTTATATAACTTTTCTTTATAATTTAATTCAACGTTCTCATCATCAGCTCCTTCCAATAGCTGAGCCCTAATATTCTCGTGAAAATTTCCTTCTAATATCCTTGTTACTACACCCATTTTTCTCCCGCGTCATTCTACTCAATTACTACAAATTTAAGGTCTCAGGAGTCGTGAAAAGCGACGAGTTTCATCATGTACGATTTCTGACAAAACACGTATTTTGTATATTTTTGACTTTTGTATTTTGCAGTTTCATTTGCGAGATTCCCAGAGCATTTTTGAATTAACCACCCGCTCACCGGTTTTATTTTTCCACAGATCTTTCCTCGCCGTGCTTACAACAGCGTCCGACATATTGCTTCGTTCCTGTTGTCTGAGTAAAACATAAAAAAATAATGGAAACAAGTTAATTGTTTATGTTAGACTTCAAAAATAACTTTAGTATTTTTTCTCCGTAGCGGAATAAAACGTTCGCTGCACGCGTGTTGTTGTCGTCAGTGTCTTTCATTGCACGATGAATAAAGCTTGCAAAACAAACAAGGATTTTCATCATGGAACTGATGTAATTCTGGAGGTAACTGGGCTAGCTTTTATATTATGTCGGGAGAACAAACGTGTTTCCGAGCTGTTCAACTGAGGCGACGTTGGATGAACAACTTTTAAAAAATAGATTCGGCTCTGGTGAGGAATTTTTCCTTTGTAACGCCCCAGCTAGAAACTAGTGATTCATTCGTACTCTTTTTCCATTGATAAACAATGCTAAATCTTTACCAATTGGTTGAAATGAATTATTTGAAAAAGTGGAATAAAATATCTTTTGGCCGTTAAATAACAAATAAAAACTTAACTTAATAAATTAAAATTTTCATGCAATCAATAATCACCAAGGATTAAATAAGTTTATCAACAACATACAAAATGAATTTGTATGGAGTAGGTACTCATCATTTTTCATTTTCCTGTAGAGTACATACTGTGAGATATATAATTTAATTTTAGTAGTTGAGCAACGGCCCAAATCTGTGATTTGTGAAATTTAAGATGTTACGATGGAAATGTTGAGTTTCAATGACGGAATGGAAGACGTTTAGAGGTCGTACATTGTGACGTGAGTCTGGTTTTTGACAATTAACTGTTTCAAATGGACGGTATTAAATATTTTATTTGAATTTTCCACACAATGTTCTTACATATTTCGCATGACACGATTGATTTTTCGGCTAGGTTTGTTGGAATTATCATTGACTTCTATGTGTATTGGCTTTTATGAGAACCCATTTGTCTGATAAACTCTCTTGTCACAAACTATTTTACCCTCTTTGGTTACGCTATGGGGTTATTTGGTGACAAGTTCTTGTTAGAAAGTCAAATTGATACATACATTTCTTTCAAGTGGGTTAGCTCTATATTTTCTCTAAGTACCGAGCAATATGACTCCTTGCGGTTAATTTTAATGGTTTACATCAAAACTCTCTTCCTTCTACCGGAGCAGCACTATTTCAGTTGCTGTGATGGCATTTAGATGACTATTGCCGATCTCGTTACGACGCGACGTCGGAACATACTCTTTTGGCTGGTTGTTTTGTTACTTGGGGAGGCGACCAAAAGCTTAAGTCATTACTCCGTGAAGTGTAGGTAGTTTGTTGGGGAAATTAATCATGGGGACGGAGTAAAGGTGGAGAGAAACATTAGCCTACTACTAAAGTAATGCGCCTAGGGGATTGCTGCTTAACGTCCCGTCCGACGGACGAACTATTGAAATTGAAGTTCTCTCCTCGTATTACCTAATTAGAGATCGGGATTTGAACCCAGGCGCTCGGAATGGGAAGGCATTATTCTATCCACCTCACCAAACCAATCCCTTTGACTACTTCCGGCTGAGCGAATTAGGCCGGGAACTCAGACCCAAGGTAAATTCTATGGTATAGGATTTATTATCCTCTCTTTCATTCCCTACGCTTACCTCTGAGTCTCCTTCCTTTCACTTGCGATAGGAGTGAAGAAGTAATAAGCCATGATGATAACGTTCTTCCGCACGGGCACTTTGCATTCGCCATCAATGGACTGCATTGTCGCCTTCGAACTTCTCGACGCCTTTCTCTTCGCCTCGACCGGTATTTCGTCGCCCTGAAGGGTGGACTCCAGTCGGAAAAATAGTGGGGGAGGGTTGAGAGGGGCTGGGAGTGCCCCTACAACTGGAGACGCGGTGGAATGCGCCGGTTATTTGTCGTCCGTCTCCGACTGCTGGGTCGAAGTAGCAGCGGCTCCTCCAATCTCTTTAAAGAACCCTTACCACCCCTACTTGGTCTGAGGGCGTCGTCTACCAGGAACTCGTCTTGTATGTATATACCTCGGTCAGGAAAGCTTCCAAACAAATCCACCCAAAGGACCGAAATAGGATATGATCCTCTGCACAACCGTTGGTGTTTAATGCGGGTAACATCTTGTTGTAAATCCAGGATGTGTGGGAGTGGAAATAGCCGAATAAATGTCAAATTAATTAAATAAATACCTGGTTTGTTTGTAGTGTTGTGGTAGGTGCTGACTTTCGGTGTCGTTGGTAGGTAGGTGTCGTTTCTATTGCTCCCTAAGTTTTTCAAGCGTTCCTTGGATTCTGGTCTTCTAAGATTCCGAATACTATGCTTTTTAATCCATGTACCTGTCTCTCTAAGCATTTAAATTCGTACTTTGAAGATATTTTAGCATTTCTCAGTATGCTACAAAATTTTCAATATTTTCCAAGTAAAATATCTCAATTTTTGAAAGATAGAGCAAGATATCATTGCGCATAATAGTGTATACGATACACTTCGTTTTATTATTAGGCTGACGATCTCATTTTTCCAATGATGATTAAATGTCAGTCACTTACCATCACGCTTTTCACATATTTTCTTCGTAAAATATCAGCTTGTTTTTATTGGAAAGTCTGAACTGCAGAGAGACTTTATTTTAAAAACGGGGAACTTATGACGCTCATATATCTTCAGAAATTTCGCCGTGTGTAGTTTGCATTAATTGTCAATTATTAAAAAATATCCGCTGTGATTTTTTAATTAGTCGCTAGAAGCGTTCGGTTGTGGAGGGGTTTTGAGCGCACGGCGTGAAAATAGTTTAGTGAAGAGTTTATATTTATACACTCAATTGACTACTTAGAATTTCTGTAAATTAAGACGATATTTGACGTCATTAATGCTAAAATATTTACTTTACATATCTTCCATTTGTTTGAATATAATAATGATATGTGAGTAGTGCCTTTCATTTGAAAAAGGAAAAATCTAGGTCAAATTACCTTTACGCCCTCACGAAATCTTGTTTAAAGCTACACTAACTTTATGTTGTTGACGACATGATTTTATGCCATTTGTTCGACGGCAATCGGCGGTAAATGATGAAAAATACTCCTTAAATGTTGAATGCGTGATATCTTATTCAAATTGAAGTTTTTGTCGATATCTATCGATCTTTAATCCTTGATTTAGAGCTGCGTTTGGCAGTTAGTTTGCAGCGGCAGTTGCGGCTTAAAGCAGAATATACTATGATTCGTAAACAGATTTTATAATTTTGCTGTCCTTATTTTTCTGAGACAAAAGATATACTATCGCTTTTAGAGAAGATAATATTTTTTCTATGGTGTGGTTCTCTCAGAATAACTGTCGTTGTGTTTCCGTTGCGGACAGGAAGTAGGGTCATGGAAAATTGTTTTCACTCATGAGAGGTCCATCTCTGTGGAGGCGGCCTCAGTCGTGACAGTTGTCGTTTTCTATTTTATACCACCGTTAGCTATTGTTTCGCCATTACTTTTGGCCTTTTCTGTGGAAACACACCGCTTGTTTTTTGGAATTTTCCGTCGCCAATTTAGAGGTAGAGTTTATGGAAAGCACGGTCGTGTGTGGCCTTAGTGCCCTACGATATTTCTACTCTTATTAACCTTTTCGCGTGGCCATTACCTTTCACACTTGAGGCACTACGTCCCACTAATTCACAGTGTTGTGAAGGGTGTCGTTATACCCGACATTCGGTTCGTGATTCTGATGGTCTTATTATTATGGATTGTTATTTAACGAATTTATGGAACGTCTGCGAATGTAGGAGTTTTTAAATAGTAATCATCAGAGTATTTGCTGTGTGTTGTATTCCTAGGATTTTAATCGAGGATTTTACCCTGATACTAAGTGACTGGAACGTGCTTGCCATTGATCAATAATTTATTTCGTGTTGCATGTTTTTTATCTAGATACTGAAAATATTTAAATTTCCCTCCAAATTTCAATTATTCACTTCTATTCAAATCCACTAAAAATCATTTTCGGTGAAGATTATCGACTTTTGACTTGATAAATTATGCAGAAACAATCAATATAATGCATAGAAGACACACTGGTTCCTATCTTGGTGACAATGAAGATATCGTGAGGAATTTTTTTATTTCATCTCATTATTTTCTAAAAATATTTTTAAAAATGTTTAGGTTGTTCTCTTTTTTCATCTATGACGGCTCATGCGCTTTAATCAAAATATGGATCAGTAAAAAGAATATGTCCTTAAAGTGATAGGGTTAGTGAAGGAATATGAGTATGATGAAATTTTATTGCGGTATGCTGAGAACTCGAGCGGTCCGATGACCCTGCGAAGATGATGCATGGATGAGGTGCATTGCATCATAGGAAAATATCATTCAAGAGACTTGATTATGACTTTATAACTTTAAAACACAATCATGGAATAGAACGAAGATCGCGTCTTGAAATTCCGTAACGACGTAAACTCTACTGATGGAATCAAAGACGCTGACGAAGAATGAGCATATTTTATATGCTTTCTGACACTCGTCTCACATTATCGTAATTTGTAATTTTGTTGTTTTTACCTGTTCATAACAAAGCTTTCTATGGAGAAAAATTAGATCGGAGTCAAGGTCATTCCATAAATCGATGCCCCTCGAGTTCACGTAACTGGTTTTATCCCCTCTCAGTGTCTCCATCTTCCCCTCTTTTATTCCCTCTCAGTGTCTTCATTACGTTTTACCTCTGAACTCCTTGTTGTGTGTACGTTGTCAGTATGGTTCCTGACTGTGGAATATGCATTGCTTTCCCGCTCTTGCGAGAATGATATTCTCATGTATGATACCAGTCTTCCTTGGTGAACCATGGTGGTAGATAAACGGGATAGGGCGACACCCATCCGTTATGTTATCTGTTAACAGTTGGGCTGCCGAAGGAAATAGCTTCCATTCCTCCCGAGTGATAGCGTGGGTCAGAGGTTGAGGTGCACTACTCGATGCATAGAATAGCCCAGATGGATCTTATGAAAGAGAATTCATTGCTCTGCATCCCATTCATCACACTTCCTCTATATCTGAACGTGATTTCACGATAAATCAGCTGGAATTATCAATCATTTTCACTTGATTCATCTGACGAGCGCAAGTTTTTTTGGTTGGTGTTTACTACTGCATTCCTGCTTAATTTCATGCTGAAGTATTTATTACTGAATAAGATATTTATGAAATGAATATTTTGTAGTGTAGTGGAGTCAAGTTCAATTATTGTTGCAAAAATCAAAGTTTCTATTTCTGTCTGTCCGTAAATTCACTTCTCAATGGAAAACACATGTATTGAGTTTATTTTTATCCGCTTGCAGTCTTCTGCTGTCTTAAGTGAAGGTAATTCCAAGGTATTTGACTTTATCTGAATATTATGTTTACTCTACGCAAAGTATAGACATGGCATTTGTGTGATAACTTTCGCAAGAAGTTCCGCTCGATAAACCCTAGTTCTTATAATGTCGTGCCGCGCAAGTTTTGTATATGTGTAATCCACGTTATATCAGAAGTAAAGGCAATTCCAAGGAATATGACTTTTTCTGAGGACTTCATGTTTACTCCACCCACAGTGTAGACATGACGTTGGTGTGATGACTTCTGCAAGAAGTATACTGTTGTGCCATTACTAATATTTAGTTTTAACCCCCATCCCTGGCACCACGAATGAACGTTGCTTAGGTCCGGTGATGGAACTTCTAAGTCCGCGTCATCGAAAATTTCCCAGTAGATGACCGTATCGCCTACAAATAATCTTAGTTTGCTGCTAACACGGTCATTTATATAAATAGTAAATAAGAGAGGGCCGATCACACTTCCTTGTGGAACGCTGGATGCGGCTGTGGCCATATCAGACCTAATACCATCAGTAACTACTTTTTGTTTGCGATCACTGAGAAAACCCCTCATCCAGTTCACTATTTTTTCATTTATTTTGCTTGATTGTACTTTGTATATGAGTTTTTTCCCGAGGAACCTTCTCCAATGCTTTCTTGAAATCAACAAATATGTGTCAACTTGCTTTTTCAATTCACTTTATTTTATGATGTCATGAAGGAAGAGCGCAAGCTGTGTTACGGAGGATCTACACTTCCAGAAGCCGTGCTGACTACCATGTTAGAAGCTACGATTATCGAGGAATGTCATAATAATTCGAATAGCTATGTATTCGAGGATCGTGCAAAAAAGTGATGTTAACGATATTGGCTGGTAATTTCGTGGGTCATGTCTGTTTCTTTTTTTAAATATTGGTGTGGCGTTGGCTGTTTTCCAGCTTTGGGTCTCCTTGCCTTCGGATAATGATTAGGTAAAATCAAATTCTAAGAATGGTGAAATCTGTGGCCTACTCCTTGTGAAAGCAGGCAGGTATACCTTCTGGACAAGGGGAATTGTTACTTTTAGTCAAACGCAGTTAGTTTTTCCATCACGTTGAATAGTTATGTCAGCAATCGGCTCGTTAAAGTCGGCAATGTCTAAATTTTGTAGTATGTCATCCTAGGTGTATACTTTCGAAGTAATGGTTTAACAACTGCTGTACTAATGTAGGTAATGAAGTAACAGGGAAAATCAATATGATGGATAGGTCGGCTGTCCGGTAACAGTTTGATGGCGTCATGGCCTCTCCATCTACCCCCGAATACCTATCCGTCAAGCATGACGTATTGGGTTTTAATTTTTCTCCATTTATTACATTTATGAAAAATCACAGTTAGTGCCTCACGGAAATCCTAAGGGATTTATGGCGAAGATTAGCAGGTTAAGGTGTCATGGCGTAATTTAAGTCCTTGATCCATGCTTGGGAGTACTGCTATCACTCTCATTAGAATTGGGTGTTTTTCAATAGTGTGACTTTATCATACACCAATTAGTGTGGCCGGAAATGATTCACCTTTACTATCGTTTAAAAAGATTCTCCATGATTATGCAAGCAAATGCAGAATCAATGCTATCAATGCTAAAACTTCTTATTTTTCTTTCCAGGTTAGCTTTTTGATGTGTTCAAGAAAAGTATTTATCCTGCCTCTGTCATGTGAGTAAAATATTAATTTATCTTGGCAGTTTGTCTAAGCGAACAGTGTTGTGTTAAAGTGCAATTTTTGAGAAACTTATCAATCTTCATTGAAAAAATGCAATATGCGTAGTGAGAACTTATAAAGCTGTAAATTTATGCTGAGATATTTTCTTTTCTTTGGCATATATTTATTCTTTCCCCAATTTGATGTGTTGGTGATTCAGTTTTCACTAGCTTTTTGCTTTCGCAAATTTTCTCGGCTTTTATTTTTGGAATTTTTCTTTCTTTTGCCATTTTTTTCTTCATTCTCGTTCCAATTTAAGATTGCGCTTGTAAACGTCGTTATATTTGCCAGATATATAATATCAGCGAACCGAATTCGTCCGACAAATGAAATCTTCAGATAAGACTGTAGGAGATATTTTATGACTTTTTCATCCATTATTGTTGCGGAACATGGTGAGCATCACTCAGTTCTTAAAATCAGGGGATGGCTCTCGTATTTGCATTCGTGAAATAACCCATCCATTTTGGACATCGAATGTCCTCATGACCATTTTACGAGATATTGTACGATACCTGCAGGGCTTTGAACTTGTATTTCAGGTCGAAGGATTCATTTATTCTGTCGCTTCACTCTCTTCTCGTCCATTTTTACGTCTGGCTATCCTAACTTAAAAATTCTTATTTTTTTCTCCCGTGAATTCGAGTTGATTTACCGCTGAGAAATTCCCGCGTTGGTCGTCGACCAGAAGTTGAACGATCTTCGGAGAGAACAAAGACCTTGAAGCTCTTGCTACAATGCTAGATACCTGTCAGTAAATGTATTCTTTGGTTGGTTCCACTAGCATCCTCTTTTATGCAATCCACGTATATATCTCTATGGTTTTCCCTTAGGAATTTCAGTTTTTCCCTCGTTGCCAAATATTTTAATTCATTAGTTATTGATGACTCAGGCGATACCTTGTGGTTATTGGTTTCAGATATTATGATCTCAAAATGACAGAACTTTGCCATATTTCCATACGATTTCCAACAAAAAAGTATCAACCTTGAAATTGACATAGTATTGTCGAAACTCCGATCAGTGTGTGATAAAAATTGTGTAACAAAATAACAAAATTTTGTCATTTTGAGGTCATTTTAACTGTTTTTCTTAGGAGCATTATTTCTAAAAATATTAAATGATTCCATAAAACCAGTTTTAGTACAACTAAATGTATAAAAACTTCTCTCGGTAAAAACTTTTCTTCAAGTCTGTTTTTGTGAGTAATTTTATTAAAGGGGGTTCAGTCTATCCTTGTGAATCCTTGGCATAAAATTTTGGTAAAATAATTTACAAAAAGTTTACAAAAAGTGTTGTCTTGTGCCCTTGGCATTGGTTCATTTCGAGTGCCTCCAAAGAATAGCTGCTGGACTCATCGTTCCATACAGTTGAATTCATTTAAACGAGCTATTAGGAAGCAGATTGCAGTACTCTCTCTCTCGTCACATAAGAATTATGAAGTGACTTATTACAGTTTTCTCAAGTGGAGGCTGGTTTAAGGAATATGCAGTGGGATTACAGCCAGGAATCGCAGTGGGTTGATGTAGACTACCACACTTCTTTTTTCCCTACTTTCGCAACAAGTGGTTATGATTTATCGTTTACAAAAACCTCGTAATGTGGCGGGAAATTTTCTCCCCCTGAGCGGCACTTGCCATTTCTGGATTGTCTTTCGTTGCCCATACTCTCTAATTCACAATATTTTGCGTCAAGCTAAGCCGCTTTTGTGACGCATTTTTTTCCGAGAAACTTTGATTGTCGCGGTTCTTTGTATCAGTGGCTAGCCATTTATGAAGCGGAGTTGGTAAAAATGAAGAAATATATTAATATCTTATTGCATGAAATTTGTTCCGGATGCGAGCAACATCTTCGAACTCCTTATCTGAAAGTAAAACTGTTTCAACCAATTAGCTACCGTGAAAGCGTAGGTGTGTTAGACGAACGCCAGATCATAACGTTCTGGTTGTCTATCCAGATTCCCATATCCCGATACTTTTCTGCTTACTAATTTGCGGCACTAGCTTGAGGGCTATCGTTTTCATTATTCAGGTTGGAAATGGTTTTGGTATCTACTCACCACATCTTAGAACTTGGCATCAGTTTTCTATTAATCACTGAAAGGTTATAGGTTATTGAAAATTTTATTCTAGAAATTATCAAATGAAAATAATACCATATATCGCCGGTTCATAAGATAAGCCGGCGCTTGCTATATATTCCAAAAATAGCATCCACTAATCAGAACTGTGTTAATGTTTCTTTTATAGAATATAAAGGTATATTGGTTGGAGATATTGACTTATATACCATGAGCGTAGCCAGGATTCATCTTGGTGGGGGGGAGGGGACAGAACATCATCCTGACCGGCTTCGTATAGCAGATTTGGTATGAAAAGTCTCATTCAGGGCGGGGGAATGCCCCCTACCGACCTTTTGCTGCTATGTACGTCAGTATCGTTGTCAGAATTTGGTTTGGTCAGTGGGGGAGGGAAGGTCCGTGCTGATTAAAAGCGCTGGGGGGCTGTGAGGAGGGTGGGGTGAAATCATTTTTTAA
Organism: Ceriagrion tenellum; assembly: GCA_963169105.1. Classification (NCBI taxonomy): domain Eukaryota; kingdom Metazoa; phylum Arthropoda; class Insecta; order Odonata; family Coenagrionidae; genus Ceriagrion; species Ceriagrion tenellum. The sequence goes on along the minus strand of OY720635.1, from coordinate 140,440,577 downwards.
TCAGGGGCTGGAGATCTATTTAGGCAAAAAAGATTGCTGTTGTGACTGAATTGAATCAGCCGATATTTTTATTATTGCTCTTTAAATTTCTTTTTCAAAAACGGTTTTTTGGGATTGAAAATTTCAAACATATTACGTGAATAAGTTGTCCAAAATTAAGAAAAAATGAAATCAACGTTAAAAGTTAAACAAATACCAATACAAGCATTGCTATACTGGCCAAATTTTTCCTAGAGCGCCGTTTTTGAAAAATAAATTCAAAATTGAAAGGATGTCCGAACCACATGAACCCCCTCAACCCGGGCTGCACATCACTTTTCATAGATGTTTGTATTCACTCTGTCCTCGGCATCTTAAAAATCACCGTCAAAATTTATGTTAAAATAATGTGATTTAAGGATACATGTTTTCAACTCCTCTTACGGCGTTTTTCCTAATTACACTGAGTTTTTCACTAATTTAGAAATTTATTATCGATGAAAATTACTATCAAAATCAATATTGTTAGACCTCTCATTATAAATACGTATGTAGGCAGCATTAGTACTCATATTTCAAATATTTAATCCTTGATGATAAATATCTCTTCACTCCTCGGTTCTGAGTTCAACGTGATAATTTTGTTAAAGAGAAATTTTTAAAGTTGAAGCCTTCTGAACATACGTCTCTTTAATACATTTTTTTATCTTAGGAACAAATTTAGGATTTCTGAGAATATCGCTCCATTTTTGACTTAAATGAGGGAAGCAGCTCAGTCTGAGGTACCCATTGACGAAATGTTTATGCATTGATATCAAGCTGAGAGAAGTCTTTGATTGCCTGCGCGTGAAATTCAGCTCTAAAGTAAACAAAAACGAGGATATTTTCCGAATTTAAATTATTATCACACTGGTCATTAAAAAATCCGAAAAGATTACAGTCCATATTTTTATCTGATATCCTCATTTGACAAGATTAAATGACATTAGCGTAGAAGGAAATGATATTGGAGTAGATAAGAGGTTAACCAAAATTATTACAAAAGATTTCGTGGCAAAACCTACCTAGTAATGGCTATCAGTGTTTTGAATTTTTTGAGTCGGTTATCGGTAATAGGTGATTGTAATCACTCGTAAAATATTTTGTTTGGTTTTACTTAGGCCTTGATCGTAGTTATCGAATTTTTGGTGTCTAGTTTAGGTTTATTGTCTCACTTTGCTTTCCACGCCAATGGTAGCTGCAACCCTCACTAATAGCGATGGAATATTTATTAGGGACGATCGTGAACGCTCCGGCATCCAATATGTCTGTTGGGATAATCGGGGTTTCGGCAATCGTACGTGCCTAACAGGCACTCAGGTTGAGGGGTAGAAAGTGGTCTCGGAAAGAGCACCTGCCCACCGCAAATATCTTTTAAGTCATTCGCCTAAATCTAGTCGCTTTTGCTTTCATATGACGCGCACCTCTGGCGAAAACATGATTGCTTTAAATTTACCTCTGCTTACACTTTGGCTGGTAATGGTCGTCTCTTTTTTCCTCTTTTAAGAGGGAAACAGTTGGAAAGGACAAAGATTTGCGACGCTAGGGTTTGAGCTTGGAACCTTTTTTTTCCTTCGGATATGGGAGTTCTGAATTATGGAGCATATATCGGTAGGTGAGGCAAACCTTTAAAGACCCGAGGGTTGCAATATAGATAATGAATATGGAAGTGGGAGAACCTCGAGTGCCTTCCAGGACGCCTCTCTCTGCTTCTGCGATAAGGGGCCAAGAGCACTCTGTTTCCCTGCCCCCACTCTTCTGTCTCCCCGACCCCCCCTCACAGCCTCCCCATCATCCAGCCCTCCCCACTCATACCCCCTCCTCCTGCATCCCCATTACCTCCATTTCTTCACTCACTCATTTTCGCTCTCGAGGAATATTTATAAGAATATCCACTTTTTTATAGGTACTCCTCGGAGATGTGAATAGAAGATAGTCTTTTTCTCCTTTTCTCTCGGCATATTACGAAAAAGAAGAGTGTTTTCAATGTGTGTCGTTAGCTCTCTCCGGTAAATGTTAACGAGAAAGGCGTTCTATTTTCAGTTAATAAAAAATATAATAAACAATGCAGTTGCACACAATTTTAATTTTTTGGAATCTTGACTTTGTTTCCGCTGGATCTTGAATCTTGGTGTTGTTCCAGCGATGCCAAATGAGTCTCTATTGTAATCTTGGCTCCTTCGACTTGCACGAGGAAGGTGATCCGGCTCTTTATAGTTATTATTTTCTCTTAAATTTGTAATTTAGAGACTATACACAAAATCATATCTAGTGTTGACATTGAATCATTAAGCTCTTAATTTTTATTTATTTTTGTTTTATGGAATTGACTCTATCCCGGAAGAGGATAAAAAAGCGTTTCACCAGCATCTAAAAGTACTTAATTAATAGTGGTTTAATTAACATTTCTGATACCTTACAGAATTCTAATTGCTTTATTTGATTTACATAACCTTCATTTTGACTGTAATCGCGTGCCGTGTTGGCTCTAACGTTTGAAACATTACTTTCTTTCATGACCTAATAGGTATTTGGGGTGCCAGATTTTTGTCTGATTGATATTTCCTCAAACCTTGCATAATAATTTCATGAGCATAAAAATTTCTACCAGGGAATTAATTCGCGGTGGTAATCTGGGCTTTGCCAAAAGAATAATATCATATGGAAACTAATACTTAAAAACGCATGAAGCGGTAAAAGTATCTTGCGTGTCAGTAAAATATTCAGTCAATATTTGATAAAAGAAGTTTAATAATTTGTTATCTTACTCGCCAAATATCACGAGTAGGTGCGAAAATATGAAAGGCTCAGAGTGGCTCTGCATTTCCTGCCGATATATTTCTGCTTTAATTTTCTCAAATGTCCTCGAACTTAAAGGTAGCTCTTCTTTTCCATGTACTGCACGTGATTTTTAGTAGTACACAAGTGGGGTATTTCAAGAACCTACCTAACCTAGGGTGGAATTATTTCAGCTGCCGGCCACATTCTAGCTAATTAATTGACTGTTTTGCATAGTCTAGTTACTATGCTTTTCTGACGGAGATTTCTCTCTCACAAGAAAGAGTCGTGTCTCAATATTAAGGTGCATAGAAATTCGCCTTCGCTCTCCTCTGTTGGCAGTATTACGAACGAGAACCGCTCGCACGTTTTCAATCGTCCAGGAATCGCGACGTGGACATAGCAAAATAATTTCTTTTGAATATGGATGATTTTATTGGAGTAATATTGTAATTGTCGTATTAGTTCACTGAAAAATGATGTCGAGTATGATGGTGTACTACATAAAAATCGCAACAAACAATAGCCAAAGATATGACGCGGAAAAACATTGTCTGCGCTGGACGTAACCATTGATATCCTTTCTGAATTACGCTCTACCATAAGTGACGCTCTGCCGTCAAAACGACATGAAAAGCATTAAAGATGCCGCAGCTGTTAATACATGCTCACATGTCGAATGAATGTGCTACCAATGTAAAATATTCACGAATTTCATCACCATCTCTCGTGATTCATATGAGAAATGTGTCTTTTCACAAGGTATCCCTCCACTTTTTTTAAAGTAAATATAAGATGGCTGGATAATCTATCCATACTGTACTTTCCCACCAATTAGGGTGTTGCCATCGTCTTATGGAGGCTTTCGGAGTTGCCTTCACAGTCATACGTATTTAAAAAAATAATGATGCTCTGATTTTTATCTTTTCACTTGCCTGATTTTTTTCTTTTCTCTTGAACTCGATATTACTTGGGGTCGTCGCGGAAATGCGTGAGAAATCGTCGTAAATCTGTAGCGAAGTAGACACCGCGGCAGAGATGCACTTAAGCAAGCTGGGATTCACGTGGCCCATCTCGAAGCGTCGCACGGCGAGGAATTCCGTTCATTTGCCTTTTTATTTCATCGTCGAGTCGTGTGGAGTAGAGCTGCCACGGACGCATACCTGTGCAGGGAAACAGTTTTTAGAGGCCTGCTTCTCCTTTTTCCGTTCACGATTTTTCATTATTTTTTATCATCCTCCACCCCGGAAAGGAAGAAAGATAGCAGCGCACCTTTAGCTGATTTCAACGTACGTACAAGAAGAGAGAAAAAAACACCTTTTAAGGAAGAGCTGAACAGATAGAGATAGAGAGAGATAGAGTTAAGAGAGGTGGAGTGAAGGCTGCTACCATGAGGAAGTGGGGATATAGAGGGGGTTCCTTGGATCCTTTTGTGTCATTTCCATGCGCCTAACAGATGTTCATCTTTTTTTCCCATCCCGTTTCCGCGCCCGCTTTCCCGAAGCGCCAAGCTCTTTTCGCGCTCACTCACCGCGACTTATCTTTCTTCCGACGCCCTCCCCACCCCTGTTCCCCTTCCGTTCCCCTCTCCACCCAACCCTCCCCCCCTCCTGAACAGCCTCCCCTTTCCATTAATTCACTCTTCCTTCAAACTCGAGGAGTGTGCCTTCTCCTCATCTCCTTCCTTGCATAACCGAGGTTGGAAGCGGGAGGCGTGGGGGGTGGGGGAGGGGCTGGGGGTAAGGGAAGGATTCGTGAGTTCACGTTAACGCACGCGTGGGAAGGAAGGCGAGGGTGGGAGGGGGTGTGGAATGCTCCTCTTTCTTTCGCCGGAGACAGATGTTCAATCGCACCGTCACGTTTTTATTTTGGAGGAAAATGAGCCACCAAGCTGTCTTCTTTTAGCACTTTTAGGGAGTGAAATTGTTTTATGTCAATATCGGGAAACGCTTGCTACTATTCCATGTGACCACATGTATTGCCTCAACCTTATCTAGTCATTACAAAATCTCAGCTGTTCCCTCTTTAGGATTAACCAATGATGTGGGTTTAGTGCGCGGTTGTTGTTGAAAGTTTGGTCTAATATTCGGTGACTGAAAAATCTATCAATTTACATCTCTAATGATCATAATAATGATTATGATAATTGATCACAGTGGATCTCTAATGGCTCTTTGTCTTTCCATCCGTATTTTCGGCATTATCTTTTTATTCACGATCAATGAACGGAATAAAACTTTTATGCGTTATTTTGATACTTCGCTTATTATTTTATACTATACTATTTTTTTAAAACATTGGAACTTAAGTCTTATTCTTCCTGAGGGATGCAATTTCTTTTAGTGAAATTTCTATTAATTGAAATTAGAAAAACTGGAAAAGGAGGCAGTTTGCTATCTGGCTATAAGTTTTGATTTACGGGGAAGAAAATAATTTATTTTTTCTGGGTGTCAGATGATATTTTGCTGCAATTCTTGGTGAATTTACTGTGCGAGTCTAATTATAATGGATCATTGAAAAATTTCTGGAATAATAGGTGGGGAACTTGCTAAGGTTTGAAGCTGATTGGTTGTTTTTTATATTGGTACATGTCCTTTTAAAAATAAGTGCCAAATCACCATCTGTAGTCGCCGATGACCGTCCATTTTACTCAGACGCAACGAGATAAAATGGAGAACAAATCCCAGACTGCGTTTACAATTAGATTCAATGATAAGGGGGGATGTGAATCGGATTTACTTCTTAATCTGAGCGTCAAGTTTTCCAGATTTTTTCACTCTACCTAATCCTCTTCGCCGTATTTCAATCCGTCCGTAAGGCTTCGCTCACATCCGAGAATTTCCAAATTTGGCTTATATATCCCGAGCTTTCTTCCACTTTCCGCTCCTCTCGCCCCTTTCCACTTACCCCATCTCGTTCCTCCCCTTCCTCCTCTCGGCCCATTCCTCGGGGAAAGGTATCATTTGGGATTGCGTGCGGGTGGAGTCCTCAGACTTCCCTCCCGCAGACCACTCAGCCCTTTCATCGCTGACCAAAGTGGAAGAGCGAATAGCTCCGACTTACGTCCGCTACGACACACGGCCGTCTTAAAAGCAAAAGGGAAACTGCCTTCTTTCTATCTCTCTCCGGTTTTTTAAAGGTTTGCGTGGGATTGGTTTTCTGGCCGATCCTTTTGACTTGATGGATGGAACTTAATGGCTGTTTTGACGATGGAATGGTTCCTTACTATGCCCTCTGCTGCGCTTCTGGGAAAACAGGAAACTGTTTCCGTATCGTGGCGAATGTCCCGAGGAATCCGTCTGCGGTTTTTATTTCCTCGTGATATTTACATCAATCAAGCGAACCCATGACAGATAGTTGTGATAATTGATTAAAATATTATTCTTTTGTAATTCGCTTGAGAGGATATTAAATATTTGAATAGATAAATTATGCCATGAAAGAATCTGAAACATGGGTTCAATAGAAGTCGTGTTTTTAATGAGTAATAGGATCCAGAATAGATAAAAATGGGTAGAAGAGTGGTAGATTCATGTACAAAAAAGTGCATATAAATATATGTATAGGTAGTTCTGCAAGCCATTCTTTTATGCTTCCTTCTAGTACCTCTGCCAACATCTATCACTAATTCCGATAACTAGAGATAGAAGTTTTTTTCATTGACGAAGGATTTTTCGAGCTCATATTGTGGAATGGCCTAAGTTATAGGTATAGTAAATTTTAAGTTGTTTACTTGAAAAAATTTTTAAATGGAGAGAATAGATTTATTTCGAGCGGTTTTCATAATCATGATCCAGATTTATTTCATCATTGCCTATAAAATTTTAAAACTTTGCGCACTGTATTTTAATTTTTAATAACTGAATTACGTTCCGTAACACCGAGCTAATTAGAGCCCATGATGCCATGATTTGGTGAATTGTTGGGAAGGTGAATCCGCCCTTTGTAAAATGAAGAGAGTGCCAGCGTATCCAGAAGTGAGTGCTTCGCGTATTTTGCAAAACCCTCTCTCCCTCCCCTTTCCGGTCTCCTTGCCTCCCGCGTAAATTTCACTTTTTGCCCCCGGCGGAAATAATGGGGAGGACAATGGATTGTTAGCTGGAGCGAGGAGAGCTTGAAGAGGATGCTAAACGGTTGGAGAGGGAATAAAAGCGTGAGAAGAAATCGGAATATCTTCGCTTACTTTCTTACTGAAATTATACGCCCCTCAGTTTACGAGATCATAGTGACATCTCATTGCAGTTAAATCGTATATTTTCATGGAAACGAGCGACTCGCAGATACGATCACCTGGAATATTGAGGTATAGTCACAAATGTAATCAATTTCTCGGTATGATGCCGGCCATATATTTAGTAAATAATATATACCTACTATCCTTGTAAAATAATTTTGCCACCAACTTTTGTTAAAATTGCTCTATGACGAATCTCTTCTCTCATATTTCCGAGCACATTGTGCTCTTTCATCCTTCGGTAAAATTTATTTTCATGCTCTTTATTTGTTGTAATATTACAATCACTATGTTCAATTTCAATACTTGTTATAGTTTTGATCATAATCAACAATAAAAAGCTAAGTTTCTCTGTCCGTCAGTCTGTCTGTTCGCAAATTATATTCTAGCTAGGATATACACGCAGTGAGTTAAATTTAATCGCTTGCGGTCTACTTTTCTTTTGCATATTTGAGCTGGAAATACTGAGCCTGCCCAGTCTACATGAACACCAAACTAATGAATGTACAGGATAAAGATTATTATTAATTCGTGAAATATTTGGCTTCCTTTAGAATTTTGAAATTTTGAAAAAAAAAAGAATTCGTTAGTGCTCAAAAGTACGCGTTTTTTAGTAAACCGTGCCCTTAACAACCGACAGTTCTGTTGAAGCGGATTCTCATATCGATATTTAGGCGGAATGGAATCGATTGGAAATGTTAAGTAGCTTTTATCATAAGGGATGCATTATGTTTAGCATGCCTCTGAAATGGAGATAAAGAATTAAGTCAGATGGAATATTACCAAACAAGCAGTTAGACGGTGGCATTTCATAGGTTAAGATTAAAATATTTGTGATTACAGACTACTCAGGATTCTTCACTGTGGACTTGAAATTATGAATGACCCTATTTTATCATAGGAAAATTGGTCGTAAGGCTTTAGACCGCACGATTTGTAGAAAATTAGATTCTCAGGAAAATGTCCGCATTGGAGGTACGAGAATTTTAAAATTGGTTTCAACTCTAGGGAATTTAATATTTTTCTGTGCTTAAGCATTATTGACCATGAAATCTCTAAACTTACTAATTTTTCTCATTAAAAATCATGTCTATAATGAAATGATAGGTGTATTTCTGTACATCAATTCAAGCTCCGTCTTTGTTTACGGCGGTTACTCCAGTAAATGAAATGCAAAAATTGAGGCTATTGATAAATCTTATTGGGAAGAAAGATTATGAATCATGAGACTTCATTGCAATTTTGAGAATTCCACTCAACAGCACGTACCCACTCATTGGAGAATTAGGCTGTGAATACGTATGATTTTCGCCCTTATGGATTAATTAGCCTATTCGTCGCATCTATGTTTTCCAGTTACTTGAGACCCTACCACCTCTATTCATTGTTGTGTGGAAGAAAGAAGATTGTGTGTAGAGACACGCTGCAAAGAATATTTTCTCGGATGGAGGAAATTTGTCCGTAGTTACAATTTTGTTGGACCAGGTCTTAGAAAGGCCTAAGAAAGTTCGTTTGCCCCTTCTATTAAACAGATATAATGGCCTATGCCTCTGCTTCTTAATCAGGAACAAAGATAAACCTCACAGGATGCTGGTTTTATATTTCTGGTGAAGCCGAATATTAAATTTAAATTTCTATGACTCAATCCTTTCTTTTATCAATATTAAGGTGAACCTTCTAACCCCTGCTGTGATTTGTTTTATATGAATACGGCTGGCCCTATGTTTCACTTCAAGCACTTGAAAAATCCTTATCATGGGGTTTAGTGTGATGTTGATCATATAAACGACCGACAAAGATCCCCCTGGTTCTAAAATTGAGTGATTTTTTTTAGGGAACCTAATGAGGTTAGAGAAACTTCGGCATTTATATTTATCAAAGAAGGTAGAGTGACAATGAAGTCAGTCAGGGACGGGGAGACATGACGGAAATATCAGTGAAATGAATCGCTGCTACAAAGTGGGTCTCCTATAGAGCGGAGGAAGGTTTTAGGGAGGAGGGTTGGGAGAGAGGAAGGAAGAGGAGACGACCCCTAGGGGTTCTTAGCGGAAAGTTCGCCAACTTTTGATCCTTCCACCCACTTAGAGGTGCTCTTTTTTATTTCATTGGGCCGAAAGTAAAAATTGAATTGGCCTGTGCCTTGGTTTTTGCGGGGAGGTCATTTTTTTATCGTCCTTTCCGTGACAGTCGCATCCCTTTCATCCTCCTTTCCTTGTCTCTGAAAATCCGATTCCTTACGAGAAAAGGAATGTTGCCGGCCCCGACGAATTTTTCCATCGACCTCTTACGCCGTCGCAGTCTTTCATTTTCAGCACGCTGATGGCTTCTCAAGCGATGACAACGCATTTCTAACTGAAAGAGATTGTGTCCAAGCGAATAGTGACTCTGTTGCGTATATTTTTTTATAGAGCTGATTCTTTGATTTATCATTTCATCTTCCAACTTGCTTTAACCGAGGAATTCATCGCTGGCGTACCTTTCTCGTTAAGGAATCGGCCTTTCCGCAAAATGTCTCCTGAGTGATAAAAAGGACTCGAGCTTAATTTGCCGTAATGAGGTTGTCTCGAAACATTTCCCTTACTAGTACCGATAGGCTACTGATAATATCCTAAGCTTGGTTTGGTAATGTTTTAGCGTATCAGTTATTCCTTAGTGGTTGGCTTACAGTGCAATATCAGACGCATTCCATAGCATTTATAGGTCATCATAGGTTAGCTTCAGCGATACTTTCATGAAGACCATAGTTTTTAAGATATATCTTTTTTGTGTAGTTTCCCTTGTCTCAGACGTTTGCTACAAGAAATTTTCGAATATAGGAGAAAAACATCTCTATTAAAATCGCCAAGTATTCCTCATTTCCCACACCTTTCTATGTGCTGTAAAAAATAATTACCGCTTTTTTCCATTTAATATCATAATTAATGACTGCCGCTATATTGATTGTACTTCTCAGGCATTATGACTGATCGGAGGAGTTATTTAAAATCCATTCTTAGCTAACTGTGATTTCAACAAGCGTGGGCATCATCTTGAGGTCGATCTGTCCGAAATGGCATCCGTATGTTTTTCGTACGGATGCCAATTCGTATTGCGAATTCCTCCTTTCCTCCCTGCTGTCCAGAATCGCTACTGCTTCACATCACATGATTACTTTATCTCATACGCATCACTGGATGATAAATGTATACATGTTGGCTGGCATTATGACCCTACACGCATCCTTTTCTTCTGTGGTTTTGACGGGTTTATGTGCCAAAATGATGGCTCTATGCGTTCCCGTAAAAAGATCGCTTTCTTCAGAGCTAGTAACTGCTCGTGGTTGACGTTTCGGAGGTTCGCATGAAGAAGATTTGTGGCGAATTTGGTGGAACGTGGAAATCGAGGGCAGATGAGTCGGCGAAACTCTTTCCGCTGTAATTTACGACCACAGTTTTCATGACCTATGCAGGAAGAGTTTGAATTGTTCGGAGCGGCCCCCGAGGTCCGGATGGCGAGCAGTTGTGCGAACGGCCATAAAAATGCCTACCTTGGCTGAATCTGCGGCCCCCATTCTTTTGGGAGAAGTTTTTTTCCATTTTCTCCGTGTTCTGCAGCACTGAAACATCTTACCAAGCGTTATTGGACTCTTTTCTACGTCATTTAAACGGTACTAAATACCATTAGAGACTTCAGAAATCGGTACTCAATAATCATCTTTCCTCATAGCATTTACCCATGCACTTGAATAAAAGGAACTGTAATTTAGTGTTTTACTTCTCTTGATGGTTTAAAAAAAATGTTTCATAGCGTTCCTCGGTGAGCAAAAATGATGTGCAGATATTGCTCTGAAATTGAAGTGACTAATAAATCTCATTAACGGAAGACCAAAATAACTTTGTTAATTTCACTTGAGAGAATTAATTATCACGACCCGGATAGTGACACTTTGTGTCATCTTCAGGTCACCAAGTGTAATGGATAACTTCCTCAAAGTATAGCCGACAACCATTCCCTTTGTGAGTCTCATTGAACATTTAAATTGAAGTAATTGCTTAATGAAATCCGAAAGTGGGAGAAAGACCCCTTACGCAAGAATATACTCGAACCAAATGGTCATTCTTTGAGGATAGCAAGTGTTTTCAAAATGCCCAATCATGATACTTTTTAATTTCTGTCATATTAAATTATTTCTGAAGTAGCAGATTTATGGTAAGTCAATAAACATTGAATTTAATGTGTAAAATTTAATTGCATACAAATTTTAAATTATAATCCAGTAAATAATTACTTCTTTCACATTTTACCGCTTTTGGAAACACCAGGTCCTCTCAAGAATTCTCTTCTCGGTGTTATGCTGTTTCAAGATAGTTTCCATATATGTCCACGTTCAAATCGATGTCTAACCCTATTCATAAGGTAGGAGATGGCAATCAATCATGGAACTATTGCGTGATTTTTTTCCACTTTACTAGCGTTGACATTTAAATAAAGATACACCTACTTCACTGCTACTTCTCGCTCGTTATGCCCTTGGAAATTACTCACTGGTATTGATTGGCGGAGAAGGTTCGCGGAGATGCACGTGGCTGGAGCACTACATTGTTTCGTGGCATCATTTTATGCCTCATTGTCATTTTGCTAAGTCAAGTGAGTTCTTTGTTCCAGTCTGCTCTTGAATAGGCCTTTTTAAAGTCAAGGGGGGGAGAGGGCCAAACACGATCGCTAGACAGTGTCATGGCCTTGTAAAATGAGACGCGTGACAGATGGAGGTTTTTGAGTTTTTGCTTCATTTTTCTCTGCTCTCAGAGTTGTCGCTCCACTTTTCATTGACCTCTGAGGTATAAAGAAGATAGCATTTGTCATAGAGATGTCAACACCACCGCCATGTCCCACGAGTGTTAACTGCAGCGTCCTTTGGACGGACAAAAAAAATAAGGCGAGCAGTACCTACTCGATTCGAGTGGTTGGCTTCACGTCATTTGAAGATGGTGACAACGGTTGAGACAATTTTATTTAGAGAATTTATCGGCTTTCTTGAATTGAAGAAAATTTCTCTCCTCTCTTACTCTAGACTAGGAAGGTATTTAATTGGAGTCTTTCCAAATTGTTTTTCCCGTAGTAAATTTCTAATTCCACCCACGCACTCTATGAGGAATGAAATGATAGCTCAGTCTTATTACGGCTTAGAAACTTTGATTGCATCGTTTTAAAACCAATTTATCTATTCGTAGACATCTGTCTTACGTACTGTTTGAAGAATGAAATGATAGCTTAGTCCTATTACGGCTTAGAAACTTTGATGTCATCGTTTTAAAACCAATTTTTCAATTCGTTGAAATCCGTCCGCCATTTGCTATTCGCGAAATGAGGATTTGTTTTCTTTGAGCACAACTAATTTCTGCATCCAAGTATGAGCAACAGTTATTCTTATTTATGAAGTTCAACCATTCATTGCACCAGTCATACTTCTGTTAGCCTCATCATCGCATTATTGTCGTATAAAATGATTAATTACTTTTTTAACTCCTTGGTGTATCAATATGTGTAGCACATGATTTTTCCTTTTCATTCTTTCAAGAAATCGGAGGGGGAGATGTTTAAGTAACTTCTGGTAGTTACGTCTAAAAACCTGTACATATTGGTAGAATCTAGAATTTGCGTTTCCTTCTTAGACGCTCTATGTCTAGAGAGGGATTTTTTTCTTTGTTTCGGACTTTGAGAATTTATCAGAACCTCCATATTACGGAGTATTTACCCGTATATTAGGAATGAAATTCAGTCTGTCGAGTCAATAAGTAGTTTCGTACTGAGAAGGTTATTTTCATTGGAAGGATGGTAACTAACGATCATTAAAATGAAAATAAAGTAATTGGTTAATAACCAAATTACATATTTTTGAAACACCACTTCTTTTTCGCATGCAATAGCCATTAGACTTTGGATCCCATAGTTAGATGTCCGCGGTTATTCTAATGGAACTTAGTTCCTTTCATGTTTGTTCACGCGTGACATTGGTTAAAAAAATGACTGAATGCCAAGCATTCCGAGATGCATCCATCTGTGGACTACATCCATCGCCCAGATCTTCGATAGATGGAGATTCTCCGGATGCAAAAGGAAGGAACGAGGAATGACAGACGAGCCCTCGCACACACAGATTTCTCAGCCGATTTAACGAGCCGCGTTTCTTTCAAGAAGCCGTAGCCTTCAAAAGAGCAGTGTGCTTGAGAGAGAGAGAGAGGGGGGGGGGGAGAGAAGGAAAAAAAGTGACGCTGGAGCATAATCTCTCTTTTCTCTTTTTTTTGGTTCCGTACCCTCCTCGGCGACTCCTCTTACATACTACTACACGGCCGTTCTCCTCCTTGTGAGCCTCTTTGACGCAGTCTTTTTCGACGGAAATAAACAAAGGAAGACGGAAGTGCGCTCGTTCGGGGCCGCTCGTTGGGATGCGTTCGCGGTTGTGTGCGCGTCGGGGGAGAAGGGTTGTGAGGCCGAGTCAAGGAGGGTTTCGGGAAAGAGGGACACGTGAAAGGGTATCTTCCCCACGCATCGCGAGCCGAATTTTGACAACGAGGCAGGCACGGCGTCCGACGTCCCTCTTCTCTCGCTTTTCACGCGCCGTGGATTTCATTTTGACTCTCTCTCTTTTCTCTCTGAGCATCCGGCTTTGATCTTTCCCTTATGTTGCGCCCCGCAAGCCAAAAGCGCCTCCACCCGTGCTCCCCGGCTCCTCTCCTCCCCTGCATCTCTCCCCAGCCTCCCCTTTTCCAGCGCAGGGTGTTGTTTCTGATATCTGAAGGCGCCTTAGTAGCCAGGTTACGACTTTGCTCTTGGATTGGATTTTTGGGGAGGCGACCGATTGCTGAGGTCATTTGGGCCATAGGGGATAGGTATGGGAAGAAGGGTGGATAGAAACCCGGTGTCGGCATTAGCCTACTCTTAACGAAAGACGCCACGGGGACCACGGTTTAACGTCTCATCCGACAGACGGAGTACTGTACTTGAAGTGCCTTACACAAGAAACTTAAGTAGAGATCGGGTTTTCACTGAAAAACATCCTCTTCTGCAGGGATTTGAACCCTGGATGCCCGTATGGTTAGCCAGTACTCTAGCCACCACACCAACTCGATCCTGACTTTGTTCTTTCGACCTCTTATCGATATTATCGATTATTTAATATTATGAGAAGTTTTCGGCGGATGGGATCGGGTTGGTGTGGTGTCAAGAGTACTGGCTAACCATACGGATGTCCAGGGTTCAAATTTCTGCAAGGGAGGATGTTTTTCAGAGGAAACCCGATCCCGACTTGAATGTCTTGTGGAGGACAAGTCAAGTACTCCGTCTTTCGGATGAGACGTTAAAATGTAGTCTCTTTGGCGCCTTTCGTTAAGATAAGGCTAATTCCGACGTCGGATTTCTCTCCACCCTTCCGCCCTTGCCATCCCCTACGGTGCAAATGACCTTAGTTGCCGGGCGCCTCCCCAAATATCCAATCCAATCGTTTTCGGCGGAATTAATGACACGATACTCGATAACTATCATCTGTATTCGGCCTTTCACAATGATAACTCGACTCCTCGTTACATGATGAGTACTTCTGAACCCTCCGACATATGGGCGAAAATGATCGATATTTTTGCAGTTAGTCAAACTTTGTGATTTAATTTATGATATAATGTACCACTAGATTCGGCAATTATGCCATCTTTAGGTACAGTGAGTCATTTCGGTTACCAGGCTATATTTATTTAAGTCTCAGGGGAATTGGGTGGGTGAAAATAGGTTGAGGGGGGAGGGTAGAAGGAGTACTATTCAGAGAATTTCCCAGCTCAGATTTAAATAAATAAATACATCCTGATAAATGATGTAACTCAGTGTACTTGGAGATGGCATAACTGCCGAAACTAGTTTTTCATTCTATAATGAATTATTGGAAGTCACAAAGTTTGACTTACTACAATGTCGACCTTCCACCAATTGAAATCTTCAACTTTTGAATCAATATTTTTATTTATTTGAAATTATCCTGAATGCTGCCTCGAGGGGATTTTACTTTGGGCATTGAAAAGGGCACCAGAGGACAAGAATATCCATACTTTGGAAGGTGAAAATTCTACCCAGACGAGATTCAAACCCTTGAGGCTTTATCCCTTTACCCCAGCTGTGACTTTGCCCAAGATACTGTGGCCGGTGTTTGTTTGGGTGTTAATTATCGACATCTGGTTATGGATTGGTGTGTGATCATTTACACACGGCATATCGGTGGTTCTTTAAGTATGCGCCACTCTAGGCCGGTACCAATAATGCGTTTGGTATGGACGATATGATGATTCAAACATTGTAAATTGATGTCGCTCGGTTCAATTGATTTGCAATAATGACACTTTTCTAAGCGTATTACACAGCCATCTCTTGGTAAAAATTGTACCTGAAGGCTATGTAACGCGCCGAAACATGAGTCGTTAACGTAATTACAGTGAGCAGTACCATATTTATTGATTTACGTTTTGGAACAATTCTGCTCCTCCTCATCCCGCAGCACAATGATGACCCCAATGTAATTGATTTTGCCGGTTTGGCTCTCGGCACTCCATGTGGCCGATATATCGTTGCCATTCCGATTTGGTTTGAAACGAGCGTCGATGTTGAAAATCGAGCATAGAACGGAGCCGTGCTCGGAGCCCCACGAGTTGACGGACGGGCGCACTAATGTCACGCGTGACTGCATGAAAGGATTCCAAGCTCTTATGCATACCTTCTTCCTCAGCCCCTCCGTCGTCCTCAGCGCTCCTCTCGTTTCGTCGACCCCACCCCCCTTGGATGTGCAGCGGCAGCGCAGCTTGTTTACCTCCTAAAGGGGGAGCATAGAGATGGGGGGTCCAGCGGTGAAAATTAAATTTTTATGCCGCCCCGGTTCTTATCTCTCTCTCCCTCTCTTCTTTCACGTTTTTTCCATCACCTCTTCAGCCTCCTCCTCATCGGCTCGAATCGCACCCGCGTTCGCCTGTTCATCTGTCTTGTCTGGCTTTCACGCCGCACCCTCTAGCACTCATCACACTTCCGGTTTCACGGATTCAAATTTCAAATGGGTGCTTGACCCATCAGGGGGCGTTGCTTTGCGGGGCGAGATGAGTCGAGCAGTCTGCCACGGGTGTTCGCTCGAAGGTAAATGCACGGGTGAATCATTCAGATGGAACTTAAAGAGATTGAGAAAGGGAACGGAAGGGAGTCATTTACTCCTCTTATCCGCGTTCCTAGATTTAACTGGTAATGGTGTCGGTTTCCACGGCACCCATCTTTGCTATGCTAAACAAGCCTAGCCAAACACTTCCGAGGATTACTCACTTGCTTGTGTTTAATATATGCTATCTTACCCAATGAAGTGTTCCTTTCGCTCCTTCAAAATTTTTTATGTCAACATAGTCATTTTTTGAGTAAGTTCCATCGTGACTGCTTAATTCGACAAATTACGTTCCACCTTATCGTTTGCATTGGTTAAAAAATGCAGCTTTCAATTGTGACATGTAGCAGGTATTGAAAAACAAAATTAAGATACAAAAATGCACATTATTTGTCGAATCTATTTTTAATGAACACTTAAATGTGCCATAGGTGCTCCGTAAAGCGCCTACTTGAATAAACTAGCGTAGTTTGGCTCCAGTTTCAGTCTGTAATAGCCTAATAACACCTAAACTAAGTTGGATTGAGGCGATAAATCTATTTTTGTTCAGTTTGGTAAGAGAATTTGATGCTTATAATCAGCTGTGCCGTGAAAATTTCCTTTTAATTACTAAAAAAACTTGTGAAGATACTGTCGTTTCCCGTATTTCATCGAGTTTTGATTTAACATCAGGTAATTTTTAGTTCAATATGCAATAGAAATGGCGGAAATAGGAAAAATATCTTTTATCATATCAGAGGGAGGACACATTTTTCAATAATTATGATTTGAATTGAAAGACACTCAATATATTATAATACAAAATTATCTTAGCGTGACATATGGTGATTTTTATGGAAGGTCATCGGATTGTTTTATTCCTACATTATCTGATATTCTTGATGCGAGATCCATATATATTCCAGATTTCATTCCCTCTCTTTTAAGTGATGTCAGGTTGTGTTGCTCAAAATCGTCGCATTGGGGATTGCTTGGACGCTCGGAAAGCAACGTGTAATACTTCCTTGGCTTGTGCATTCTAATTGGGCGTAATAACTTATTGTATTTCGGTGGAGGTGATTATAAGGAGGTCTATTTATACCAAGATATTTTTGACTTTCCTGAGCAGTTGCGGAATAAGGATCGCCTCTTCATGAAACTAGCTAATCTCAATAGAAATTGATCAAGGTGGCATCAAAACTCTTATAAGTAGCTCTTACTTGCAAGATGTTTGGAGGCAGCTCTCTCTTATACATTTTTCCCTATTCCGTTCCCTAAAGCATTAATGCTTTTTCCGTTTCCCGTTTGGTGCCCGCTTGAGTCAGCATCTCTTGTTAAATTCCTAAAATATCCTGCGAGCGTAAATGGATGCCTATTCTCTTTGCCCTGAACTACTCTTTTTCAATCGCTGTGATGTCGAGATGGAGGAGTTTTATGCTCGTCACTTAAAGGATCAGAATGATTGGAAAGAAATCCGATTGGGAATGAAGGAAGTGGATCTTCAGTGAAATACTACAACCTAACTGTTGGTATATTCTGAGAAGATCGTGAAACTAGCTCTCGTCATAATTGTAACCAATGTTTACGAGACATCGCCTGATTCGTTAAACTTTATCCAATGCTTCTGCTATATTTTTCAGGAAAAATATTCCCATCTGTAAGTAATCTATGTCCATTGTATTATAACAACATCGTCAGCGTATCGATGCAGCTGTTGAAAATAACTGATTTACATGAATGATTTTATACCATAAAATTCGAACTAATACCTGATTCATTTATTTGGCGCGTATACAAAACATTTCTGTAGTTTATTCTCCGTACATTGGCGGCGCTTGAGATCTAGTGTAGCAAGCAGGGACTTCGTTCTTCTAGGATGTCGCGCTCTTCTAGGATGGGAATCGCTGTTACCTAGAAATATCTCCGTGATGCTTGTTCATAAAGTTGGACGGGTACTGCTTCAAGAAAGCCGCCTAGGTAATCCTAAATGTTGCTCTGATGGTTCCACTCTCCATAACGGGTCGTCGAGTTCAAGGAGCTGTCAGTTCACAGAACTTACCACTTAGCTCTCCCAGTCGTACGGTATCGCCTCTGGGCTGCAGTAACGTTTCCAAATTTATCGCTACTGCCTTCGAGCATTTTCCATCCCTGGCGCTCAAGCCTACCTTTGATGTCTATTTCCCACATGTGCAGCCGATGCCTTTCGGTGTTTCCCTTCGTCTGAGTGTTTAAGCATTGTGATCTCGTCCAATTCTGCGAGTGCACTGAACGCCAAAGCTCTGCCTTGGACGTGAAAGGGCCTTTGCGGAACGTCGATAAGCTTCATGAACAGATTTCACTCCATTGTATGGTCCTATTTATCGCGTTCTACGTTCTCACGTGAGTAGGCCGGCATTTTCGAAGCGTGTATTCGAACTCCGAATGATGAAAGCTCAGCGCAAACTCCCGTGTACTAAATGAAGGAAGTCGAAAGAGATTTATCTTTTTTTTGCGTCAGCTAAAAAAATGTTGTCGCTTCGAAATTGATGTCCCTCACGTGGGACTAGGCCTTCGGGGAAATGGCAGGAGCTGGGACGAAATGGAGAGAGTGAGAAGGGGATATGGTAGGTCGCGTGGGCATTGAAAAAAATGAGAAAAGAAAGACCTGTAGAAAAAAATGAATCCAGTTGAGCGAAATATTTTTAATTTTTGTGCCTCTCCGCCGCCCCTCTTGGAAACGTGCGGAAGAGGACTTTCATGAGCGCGATGCTCATTCGAACACGTGAATTATTTAGCCCTCGCGTTTGTGCTCGCGAAAGCGGCCGTATACAGCTTCCGCTTACCAAAAAACCCAGTCGTCATTTGCATAGCAGTGAGTAAGGGACAGTGAACATCAGTGCGGGACTCCTCCTGTAAACCTACCTACCCATCCTTTGAAGGCCCTCGTGGAAGCGTTCTCCATCGCCGTTTTGTTTCGTAATCCGTTTCCGCTGTCCAACTGAGAGACAGCGTTCGGACGACGAATGAAAAAATTGTGATGTTGGGATTGGCGGGGATTGGCGAGATACGCTTACTCTGCAGCTTGAATAATATTAAGTTTCCCCGTTTGGAGAAGGGCTGGCTCGTTGATTGGTCGAGTGACGCCAAATCCCTCAGCCGCGGCGAATATTTCGGAGCATCTGGGACAAAAGGACTGCGTAATATGGGGCGCTACGAATTCCTCTTTGAGATTTTCCTCAAAAATGTCGGCTCAAACACTGGGATATGCTGCCGTTGGTGGATAGCCTCTCGAGCATCTATGCTTGCCAAGCTAATGCAGTCCGAAATTTCGGATATGTATTTGAATGGGGCCTGGAAAGAACCTCTGTGCTTCAGAACGATGTTGGTATGAATATCTGTTAGTTTTTTTATCTGCTTACTCGGGGAGTGGTAGAACGAAACCTTTTTTAGTTTAGTCCAGCTAAGTTAGACAAATATGTGACTGAAATCCCATAGCAATCTCATATGCAGTGAATGCGGCTCTTCGTGAGGCGTCTTTGATTTTTGAATCTACGTGATTTGTGGTTTGCACATATTGCCAAAAATCATTTTAAGGGTCACGAGGTACATGATTGGAGTGTGGCTTTGAAAAGATAATGTTTCATCGATTGAAGATTATTTTTCTTATATTTTTTCCTCAATTTTTGAATTCTAATATTCTAAATTTTAAAACCTGCAAGCCAAACGACCCATTGACTTTTTAAATCAGGGCCAGCCAAGTCCATTCCCTCTGTCGCCGGAATGATGCTGAAAATTACATAGCTTGTGTTCAGCTGGGCGTATCCTTCGAGACTAAGGCCATATTTTCAACATTTTCGAGTCATAGCCGTTAAAATACAACTTCTCGTGCATCTTTTTTACTTGTTAGCAAAGAAAGGTTAAATATGATGCCAATAGTGAGGTTATTAGCATGGAATCTTATTTTCCATTTTAGAACGGCTCTATCCTTGGGTATCACGTGAAGTGAGACCCTCTGATTATCACTTATTGTTCCTTGCTGACTTCACGCAGAGGTTAAACTTTACTGTTAAAGATTATCAAAAAGTACTGGCTAATTTAATGAACTATGAATGAGAAATCAACTGGAGGAGTTAGCCTTCGTTGAAGGAACTAATTTGGCCAAATTAGCATCCACATGAATGGATCATGTATTCCCTTAATTGATTCATCGAAAATTATCCCCCATGTTTTATAATGCAAATGGAACTTCTGCGCGAATTGAGCTGATTATCCATGCGATAATGTCGTAGTTGAAGGTCATGCAACCACCGGTAATCTCAGCGGTCGTTAAAAACCTAAGTGAAATTACCTTAGTGGTAAAGCAAGTTTTTTATGAAGCTGTACGATTCTTGTTTCCATTTTTATAGTTTATCATTTTATGTCACCATGCATTCCTAGTCCCGATTATTTTAATGCATTTTCTTAGAATAAATGACGGAAGAGGCATTGGAAGACCTTCAGGTGGGAATGAAAGTGGGGAAAGTATAAAGGCAGGATGAGTTATTTCACGAATGATCAACCTTAAATTGCATCCTGAAAGAAGGGATTGTACCAGTTATGTATAGCAAATTTCAGAATCTGTGTGAGGGGCATGTTAGGGAAGGAATATCAGCTAAGAGTGTAAAAGATTCGTTGGGCGGGAAAGAACTTGCTGAGTTGCTGGAAGAAATAAGTAGGCAGAGCAGGTGGGTAGAAGAATTGATATTAGGCTACGGATTTAAAGTCCTTGATAGCAGTAAGGACGTTTGGTGAATAAGGAAAATTAAGGAAAGTATTAACGTTGTCAATGTCTCTAAATGAGGAAGCAAATAATACGATCTTAGGAATGAATCATTACTAATCTTACGCTTGTGTCACGCATGTCTTGTGATTTGAGAATAGTTTTTGTGTACGACCCAAATCAACTCCTTACGGAAGGATACGTTCAGTGAAAATCAACTTCTTCATCTAATTAATTTTCTGAATGTTTTAGTATTCCTTGATCATTTATTTCTTTTTTATTTAATTAAATCTGGAAGCCATTATATTTCTGTCGAGAATGTCTCTCTATGCCTCTGGTCGGAGGAGCCATATCTAACATGCTTCCTAGGTCCTTATAGCCAGGTCATGACACGATACCAAAACGCACTCAGATTTCTTCATTATGGGTCGGGCTCGGAGTTCCGTAGCACTGCCTTTCTTCATTGAGTTACCAATAGTGTTTAGCCTTGTTCAATGTAAAAAAATATCGTTTTACATGAAGCTGATTTTGAACATTCAAATATGAAGGGAGGAGGTAAGCTCTAAGAGGTATGTTTTGGTCTAAATTAAGGATAAAATATTACTAACGACAAAATGAGAACCATCTCTCACTTCGTATATTGTGATAACCCTCCTCGGTGTATTTTGGCGCGCAGTAATCATGTATGCAAGTCAATAAATCACAAAAAATGTGCTTAATCATAATTAAGCGTCAGTTGTTGGCAAATGAAGAACTTAACCGACAAAATTTCACTCACAAATTTACCAGGCAAGAAGGGGACACCGTCCTTTAATATTTGAGATAATTTACGATATCTGATCTAGTTCCCTCCCAAAATATGGAGCCAAAATGGATATATGTAAATAATAATTGTTATTGTGTACAAATGGCATCATTAAAAGGAACATATAGGTGCTTTTTCATAAAAAAACGGACAACAACAAACTTGGAATGAAGAGCAAGGATATTTGAACCTTGCATGCTTCCCGGCTGAGAGATTCCCAAGTTTCTATGTGAGATGCGGGTCCTTGTGAAGACGCAAGAAATTTGGAATCGGATTTATCTAAGTGGCTTCCATCAACCAGAGACTCGTAGAGATTTCAGTGGTTTGAATAATTAAAAGCGTGCCTTTTCCCCAAACCATCTGCCAAGGCACCCTGTTGCATTTTGCCTTGGCTGGAGCGCACGGATTCACTTGTACTCGCTCTCACTGGGCGACTACAAGTGAGTAGCTCACGCTGCCAAATCATTGCTTTGGTGGAATCTTGGCTAGAGAAAACAGTCAAATGAAATACCAAACTCGTGAAAACATTATTCACCCAGCTATCCCTCGGCAGATGAAAGGTTTTCAACTTTTATAAATGGGCTTGAAAAATGTTTGTAATGGTAACTTTTCATCGGAATCTTGTGAGTATCTTGCTAAATTATAAATAAGTTCGAAAAGCGTAGTTTATTCCTTCGTGTCGAACCCATTCATTTAATTCATTTACTTAGATATCCAGGAGAAAAAGTGCTTAGAGTCTAGCTATGAGGTGGATAAAAATATTAAAAAAGAGTCGTAAAGTTATGTAGATTTGGTTCGACTTATTGATATTTTGATTATAATTCTTATCGCTCCATCGCTTTTGTCTCATCACCTAAATACACCAGTGGGGTCAACTGGCTGATTATGAGGAGTTCTCAATGCCAGTCATTCATCTATTCTTCAGAGAGCGTTTAATGAATTTCTTTTCAGACAGAAAGTGGTATATGCTGCCTTTATCGTGTAGGAAACGAGCAGAGGGATAGAAAATTGCCTAAAAGATCATTTTTAACGAACAACAGTGTGGAGCACTAAACTGTGAATCCTTTCACTGTTTTTGCGCTCGATTGAGACGGGGTTGGTTTCTTTGGAAAATAAAGAGCTCAGAGTAGCATTAAGTTGCTTTCAGCTGTTACTAGTCTGATGGGTAAGCTTTAAACTCATCCATACCTAACTGGTTTTTTAGTCAATATTCAGCGTCGTGACGAAAATATGTTTCCTCGTAACATTGTCCACGCATCTCTGCTGATGCTTGTTTCCTATCTAGAATAAGTATTGATTACTGGCGTGTTTTAGCTAGCGTATTATAGCGCATTTACGCAAAAGTCTGAGTCACTCCAACGCCATTCAGCGCGAGATGCGAACTGCTTGCACGTTGTTTACTCATTGCTTCCCTCCCTCACTGCTTAATTAGCGAGGATGAACACAAGGGGGAAGTGAATGTCACACTGCTCTTATCCTGAGCGTAGCTCTCGTGCAGGCCGAGGAATTAGCTCTAATTCACTTCAACATGGAAATTTTTTAATTTTTAATTCCATTGCTTATGCGTCGTGGAAAATGATGGCCCGTGAGGTGGCTTTTCGCATAGAAGGTGACGTTAATGGGAGAGCGTATACCTCGATCTGTATCCCTGGTATTTCCGGGGCATTCTGATTTAGATTTTTTCCCTTAAAGATGAATGACAGAAGTAAATCATGGATATGGCAATTCGACTAATTTGAACAAAAAATGACGTACATTGCTTTCTTTGAGTCCCACAGGTATTCGTGGGATTTGGAAGTTTATTTAAGTTATATAAAGTGCTCACATGAATCTGTAAAGCATATGAATGTTGAGAATTGTTTTATTTTGCATTACATTTTCAATGAAAAAGTCAATTTTCTTTCTTTGAACTAACCTCTGAGGGAGGAGAACATCACCAAGATAAAAAAATATGTATGCATATAAAATTGTAGCAATAGGTCCTGCTAATAAACTAGTTTGAGAGATTTACAATCACCAATATTAGCCGGATAATTTCAGGATTTTGCCGTTTTTTATGAGATGTAGTTACAAAGTAGGAAAGCTTCTTGCAGGAAAAATATATTCTACTCTAGTTTCCATGCAAATGCGAACCATGGTTGATTGTAAAAATAATGGTTACACCTCTGTAGACCCCTCAAACCAAAGAAGTGTGAGCTTCTTCATCGAAATATTGCTTGCACGTGCATTAAAGGCTACTGCTAGAAGTACACGCACGAATATGACTACTTTTAGGCTTCCTTTGATTTTGTTGATGGAGAAATCGATTCGATTTCTTTCGACGCAAAGTGAAAATGTCCAGCTTATTCGATGGTGTAGGGACCTATGAAGCGGTGTCTGATTCGATGTTGCATGGAGACAAACACACCCGGAATGGAGTAAGTTTTATGAGTGAATAGTTACCATTATGAATCACTAATCCATTTTCTTTTATTTTTATTGCAATTGAGTTTGGTCGATACAAGACTTTTTTATTCGTTCCGATTCACTAAACAGTTTATTTCTGCTCCTGGTGTTTCCGCATGGCGTGACGTATTCTCGTAATGTTAACTATGAAGACTTAACTATCCGCTCGTCCCGTCTTAATTGCGCTAGAAAGAGTTTGAGCGTTGATTTGAGACATGGCAGCGATGGTGCAATTTTTTTCTTTTCCGCTGATTCTGTTGGCATGTACGTGTATAATATCTCTCAAGAAATAACTGATTCTTATTGACTATTGGCTTAAATATTTGTTCCAATTGAGGTTGTGTAAATTGATGATTGCCAAAATTTAAGGCGTAGAACTACGTGAGACAACGTGGAGAATATTACATTTTTTATATTTCTGATCTTTCAATAGTAGGTATAAATTACTTTTTTCAAAATAAAAAAAGTGATTATGTGAAAAAAAAGATGTAATACCGATTGCATGTAAATTGTCTACCAATATCATATAGGATCTCTTAGTGGAAAAATGACGGCTTGTTTAATTTTTCTCATAACTCTGAAAATTTTCTCACTCCTAAAACTCTGTTTACCTAATGTAATTTTCTATCCAATTTACCAATGCTTCATTGCTGATCATTCAATATTGATGGAGGCTGGTCCCGTACTTTCTTCGT
This sequence comes from Ceriagrion tenellum, assembly GCA_963169105.1. Classification (NCBI taxonomy): domain Eukaryota; kingdom Metazoa; phylum Arthropoda; class Insecta; order Odonata; family Coenagrionidae; genus Ceriagrion; species Ceriagrion tenellum. The sequence continues at coordinate 140,415,725 of OY720635.1, read as the reverse complement.
GGGAAACTATGAAGTTCCTGGTATGTTAATAAATTCGTTTATCGATGGAAGTTAAAAGCAGGAGAAATGTCATCGTACCTTGTATACTTGCGTACATAATAGTAATGCCTTCGCATACCCAAGATGTGCTTTACAAATAAAACTCTAGTGTTTGCCCTTTTTCAGTCTTCTATGCTGAAATATTTATGAAGTAAACGAGAAGAATCTACTTTGCCCTGCGCTGTACGGCAGGTAACTCAGGTGATGATAGAATGAAATGTTTACTTGTTTTCGCCATGCTTTCAAACTTTTCGCGAAGGCATTCTCGCAGCCAAATGATTGCTCGTAAATAGTATTTCTGACCTGCATCACTGCATTGCACTCTAATTATTTCGATAGTTAGTTTTTTTTATTGACAGTTTTTTTACTCTCATGCAGCATTTGAAATCTTATCTTGTGCCCTGTCCTGTTCTGGTTGGTATATCAGCGGGAGAATTTGTTTCATCGTATTCTGTGAAACTTGGTCCCAGTAGAGATTGAATTCTTCCTCATATGGGGTAGTAAACAATTATCCCCAACGCATAAAATTATTCCCACCGTATGAGGAAAAGGGGACCTTTGTTAATGTGGAATATACACACTGAACCGGGAATCGTCAAGCACAGCTGCTTTGCCTCCGTTATGCGTTTTTTTGTAAAAAGCTTGTCTTAAAAATAAAAAAGCAAGTTTGCACTTCTTGTCTCTCCGTTGCTAGAGTCGTTGTGTGCCCTTCCACAGCCCTATCCTCTGTGGATACTCACCCGGTAAACGCAACTCGTGAACCTACATCACTTTTTCTGCAAGTTGGATAAAGGTGTTTGTGAGGTCAATACGAAGGTTAGATCCGGCTTTATTTTTTTCGTATCATCATCCGAAGAAAAACCTTCTTTGCACACATCCTCAAGTGTTAGTATACGTGCTTAAACAGCTCCTTTCACCCGAAAATTCTGCTTTCTAAGCTAAACTCCTGAAAGATAGCTTTGTTTGCATTGCTCAGTGGCGCTGTTTTCTCATGGAATCTGTTTACTTTTATTATTACATATTCGGTACTATTGGGTAAATGTTTTTTAGGCTACTCGTTATGTATTTGAGAAAATTATTTAAAGATAATTCTTCTACTATTCTGATTATTCATCGTATTCGGCCATCTTCAAGCCTGCGATTGATTTATCGAACTCACCACTCCAGTCTCTCTTTAACCACCGCTATATTCTTTCTGACTCTTTAATGATAACACCCTCCCTACCCTACTCGTTGAGCTATATTCTAGATTTCCTTCCGTAATGATTTTCCTGAATTTTTTACATAATAGTTGTGCGGAACATGTCGGTTTGCTTATAATTGCCTTTCTGACTGACGTACTAAGGGTAAATATATCGCTTGTTTTTTTGGAACTGACTCTCACCTGCAACCTTCCGGAATGTTCAACTTGTACAATGAGTGCAGAAATCTCCTTACCACGTAAAACTCCTCGTAAACTTGGAAACTAGAGTCAATTCCACCTTGGAGGATAAATATGGAATAGGGAAGGAGCTGCGGAGAAACCCCGGGATTTTAATTGAGTTTACTTGTATTCTTTATTAACTTGAGCTAATTTGCATGAATCATAAGCAGCTTCATTGGAATTACGCATTCTCTATAGATTAATTTAATAGGCCGTATCATTTTGCTAATATTCTTGATACATTGTTTATGCAACAAATGTACTCTATTTGTAGGCTGTAGAATTCGTTCTAATTACAAGTAGAATGCGATGCTTGCAGTACTCATCTCATAATCTAGTTATAGGGTAAAGAAAACGTCTCACAAATTCTCATTAGTAATCTTAAAAGGGAAATTGACTCCCCAGTGAATGACGAGCGATGTGTAACATGGCTCTCTCGTGACTGCCACTTGGTACACACAAGTCTTTCTTGCATATTTGGAAAAATTCACCTCGCTTGTGCATGTGTGCGAGCGGTGGTCGTCCCTTCCCACAGTTCACCCCGGCCGCTCCTTTCATTCAATGTTGACTCTCGCTCCGGAGTTCTTATTCAAGCGGTTGGCTGTTCCCGGCCGAGGTGTCAAACCCCCTCTGCTGTGGCAACGCCGCTGCCGGGACCTTCCTCTCCTTCGGTTGGTATTGAGTGTGGGAAGAGAGTTCTGTGGGGTGCGGAGGGAGTGGGTGGGGATGGGGTGAAAGTAATCGCTCCTTCCCCCACCCGACCCACCCTCTTCCACCCGGAGGACGAAATGTCACTCGGTGTATAACGGGTTTAATATCGGTCGCCAGCCTGTTAAGTCGCCACTCTTCCTCCCTTTCAAGTATGCTGGCTCTCGCCGGAGGGACTACAGCGACCGTGCTTACTGCAGCCTGCGTGTCTGAAAACTAAGGTTAGACGACTTTATACATGACTAGCTGTGCCCGGCATGCGTCGCAATACTTTATGCTGCGGTTTCCAAGTGAATAAAATATTCAATTTAAGATTTTCGAGCTTAAAAATCGAATTATAAGTAAAAGCGAAGCGTATACGAAAATCTAATGTGAGAATTTAAAATAAAAGCAAACAAAGAGACCACTTGCACCAAATGTTATTCTACGCACAAATAAATTACGTACAATTGCACACGAGTTATTTATCACTGATATGATTCTGATGCACGCGATTGAGCAACTCGTAAACGATCTGCTTCGTAACTTGCTTTTCGTTCCTTGCCTGTTTGAGAACTCAATGAGAAGCTCGCGTGCCAACACTCATTTTTTGAAACGACTCGCGCTTTACCTATTGTACAATGGATTTAATAATTCAGAAACCTTCAGGGGCGCGCGCAAAACAACTCACCAAAGTTTCATCGTAATCTGATGAATGGTATTGGAACGCAAAGGACACGAGCAAACAAACATTCATTTTTATATATTAGATTGTTGGTATCTTCCCATTTTCTCTCGTGCGCCGTTAACTTTGTAACACTTCTACGTATTTACTCTCCGTTTGTATCAGATCCTACGAACTATGCGGCGCGCTTAAAAACAGATCGGAAGCGGAGTTGATTTTTACTGCACGATCGATCGTGACATCCGCTATTGTGGATTTTGAGCTGATTTTTATAAATGGTGGTTTCCAGCGTAACTTTATGGAATCGGTTCATGTTTGAATGAGAAACTGTTCCTTTGTGATTCCACGTTATTTATTTAGATATAACTCGGATTTCGACGTTAAATTACATCCTCAAGTCTGAAAGTGATGCTAAACGTCGAAACCTCGTGTTGTATGCGTATAAATAATGTGGAATAACAATTTTACAGCTGTTGATTTTCATCAAGGCATCAAAAATGGATAATGACAAATTTTCAATTACTCTTCGGTAAAAAGTTTGCTTTTAAATAGGTATTTCGAACGAATTCGATTATTACTAACAAATTTTGACCGCGACTGCTTTGAACTCAACAAATTGCTATAAACAGTCCGATTACCGAACGTTCCGCCCGCGCACTTCGTTCTATCCATCATCTTTCGTGTGTGCTAAAGTTCGCTGTTCTGATCTGTACTAAATAGAAAGCTCCGATCATTAGTTGGCTCTCTACTTTAAGTGAAGGACTTTCATGGATCCTTCAACTTTCTTTTAACTCGAGCTAGGTTTGTATCTACTGCTCACACGCATCTCTTAGTTCAATGCAGCATCATTTTGATTACTTTCCATACAGCCAGTAATATCTATCCACCTCTCCCCTCTTCCCTTTTTGCACAGTAATCTATCTTCCAAAATGGTCGCAAGTGTCCCACCTCCCTTCATAACTTGGTTTATTGGGACTCTTTTTGATTTCCTCCGGCTAATTCCCACCTTCCCATAATTACCATACTAAACACTACTTTAATTGTCTTTCTTATCATCGTTAGCAATTTCTTTATTGCCCTCTGTAAGTTTCCCAATGTCCCCATTCTCCTTGTCCTCTCTCACCTGGATCCAAATGTTGCCACCACGTGCAGCTCAATACCAATCTTATCTTACATGATATTACATCTGGTTCCTGTCACCTCGTATTTCCCATTAATGAACGCCTGGGAGATGTGAGCTATTGCCACCTGATGTCGCTACGGATCCTCATTTGCTTTTGCCGGTGCCAGAGGAAATGACCCCATACGAAATCCTACCGTGTGGCATAGGTTCGATTGTTTTTTTGCCTGCATTTAATGATTTAAGTCTACAGTGAGAAGAAAAACCGGTCTCGTCCGTGAAATATTCGCTAAATCATTATGCATCCGAGTAAGTATTTTGAACTAAATTTTGGAGACAGGGCCGTTAAGTACGGTGTATTGCATTTCTCTGTGTATCGTGTGCTTGTTTCCATTTGTTGTTTCAATGGCCACTTGCTGTTAATCAGTAATGCAATAGTACTCAACAGTTATTGAGGTTCATAAATGGTAAATGAGAAAGATTTCAGAATTTCGGACTATCGGAAGTTTTTTTTTGCCTTATTCTCATATTAGGGTTAATTAAAGTGGCCTCCGAGGCACGCGACTCAGTCAAGGTTAAAGATGAAGGCTCAAATTGTTTTTAACTGGCATCTTACAATGCAAAAATATCTTACAATACTATTAATTGCGTTAAGATGATTTTTGCCGAGTTCATATTGATCTGCCACATATCTTTCGCTACTGAATTTAACGTTACAAAATGAAAATGGTGGTGTCATGCTCAAATGACGATGAAGGGTGTCAGTCACTTCACAGGGAAATTATCGTTTTCTGAGCACTCCTGGAGGATAGTCTGATAGTTTCGAATGGGTTGAACGGGTTTTGGAATTGTGGAGAATAACACGGCATCGGCCGAAGGTTTCTTTAACCGACATTAGTAGGTGGATAGTCACTGTCGTTTGGGCTTCATGATGATTGTTTGTAGGAGAAATAGGGGCTAAATAACCCTGTATTTAACGGAAAGCCGAAAGGAGTCCAAAATGTCACGTTCCATCTAAAAAAAACGGAGAACTGCACTTAAAGTGAACTACACCTTGCATCCAACTTAGGACCATCGTCATTGATAGTTAAATCTTATGACCGGTGGAATGCAGCCCTTCATCCTTCCTTATCTAATGCCCTGCAGTACTGAAGTGCTTCCTTCTTCATGTTTTCATATGTACTCTTTGGCCATCTTCTTGAGACTTTCAGTTCTCTTTATCTCTCAATTATATTCTTTACCAATCTATTATGCTTCGGAGTGTGCCCAACCCGCCTGGTTTTTCGTTTCTGGATAGTGCTCCATATGAACTTTTTCCCTTTTACTCTTCTGTAAACTTCTTTATTTCTTACTTTATCCGTTTATTTGATCCTCAACACTCACCTCCGATAGCATGTTTCGAATTCTACTGATTTTTTATGGTCTGATTTCCTAATAATTTTCAGAGCGACACAGAGAATATTATCATGACTCCTCACTACATCTCTAGATCTGAAAGATGCAATAAGATAAGAGAGATACACTGCATAGTATATAGGTACAAAAACTCGTTCTTTCCGCGCACAATAAGTAACCACAATAAAAATTTAGCTCCACTAAATACACTCCTATAATACATGCCACCATTTCATCTCCCCAAAACTTCCATCTGTACGCGGCTGGTGACCTAACACCCCCTGCCACACGTCCATGCAACGGCTCGCAGTGTATTATGTAGATGTAGATGTATAATGTCCATTCTAACAACCAATAGAATAGTCATGAGGACTTTATACACTGATAGTCCTTCCCTATATTGGGGCACGAATCCCGTGACCTGGGGATGGGAAGCCAGTTCTCTAGCTCCCTCACCATATGGTTATAGTGCTCGGCGCATTGTACACCCTCTTCAAACAGCGGTGGCGACTCGCGTTTCGCAACTTCACATCTCCCAGCGCTCGGAGGGAAGCGTTGCCGTGAGTACACTCAACACACCTTGCTTGCTTTGCCGACGCAGCAACGATCCGAGCGCACCGTACAGTGTGGCATTTGGATCTTTTATGGGTAAACACGCAGTGACTATTGTGAGGATTGAAATTTTTGAGGTGAAGAATAAAGCATTACGTAGATGATGCAATGTAGAATCTCGGGAAAATCAGGTGACTTTCTTATATTAAACTTTTAACTTTGAAATTGATCCCCAAAACTTCACTTTAGGAACAATGTTTTATATATGTTTTTTATCTCTTGGATAGTGATACGTATTTGTCATAACATAATGTAAACTACAGTTTATTCCTCGTTTTGCCATAAAGTAAATTGATGATTACATTTACCCCTTTATTTAAATTAATTTTTTACTTGACAGTTCTCCCAACCAACACCAACCGTTCCAACAACGATCACCAACCGTTAGAGTTATCGTTCTGTCCTGCTACTTAAAATCCTCGAAAAAAGTGTATTTGACCTTCGCATAACCTTTAAGGGAAAATAGAGCGCACAAGTTATTTATACTGTCGAATGGAGAAATAACTGTGGTTTTCATTGCCGCCATGAAAAATGCGCACCCCTATGCTTGAAATAAAAAAAACTTATTAATACTCAATTTCCAAAACTCAATGATTAACATTCAATGATATCAGGCTCAACTATGTGGAAGTTGATATTCACAAATGAAAAAACGACTTCGTTTTCTTCCACTGATTTATTTTTCGGTACGATATGTTTCGACACATAGAGGTCATTTTCAAGTACAAAAATTTTTGAATTTCAAGAAAATATAACCAAGCAAATTAGCCGCCACGCTAATTTCAAGCAAATTAACCGCCACCCCTTACCTCTCTCCGGGGTTGCCCCCCCTCCTAACACCCACTTCTTCCACCCCTCTCCAACCTCCCCAAGTCCCTTCCAGGTATTTATATTTACTTGAAATTCAAACATTTTCGTACTTGAAAATGACCTCTATGTGTCGAAACATGTCGTACCGAAAACATAAATCAGTGGAAGAAAACGAAGTCGTTTTTTCTTTTGTCTCAATGATTAAGCTTACATTTTCAAGGTTAAAAGTAAAATATTAGCTAGTCACTTTATTTTCACGAGATTAAATTTTACACCTTTTAATAATGCTTTCTGAGTCATCTCCCTCTATTTTATTCAATAACAGTTATATCTTTAAAGGATTATGGCGTTACCTTGTCGAACGAGGAGATGTATATCATGATGAAAACCTGGTCATCTCTACTTTACTGCGTTTTAATCATGATATATGATAACAGTGGTTCGAATATATAATACATTTTCAGGCTTCACTTTGTGGAACAACATTGCGATGATTTGTAAATGAATTCACTTTGTAATAATCCACAATGGTTTTTATTACTCCGACCTAGGTTTCGACTCAAGTTAAGTCATTATCAAGGTGACAATATTTCACCATGAGCCACTTATATACATTGACAGGGTGTAGGGGAGGGGAAGTGGGAGAGGTGAAGTACAGGATGGGAAAGCAGCTAATTGGTGGAGAGTGTGGATGACTGGTCCGAATAAGGTGGGGGGGAAGAAAGGATTGAGTATTGTTAAAGGATTTACGTCATGGGAGGGGAGGGGGTGGTAAAGGTAAGGTCAGGAAAGGAGAGTGGGAAGGGAACATTTCATTTAACACACACAAATTTTGATTTTTCGAATGTATAACTATTTCGAGATTTCCTAAATAATCCAATTTGTGCCCCTTACATTGTATGTGAAGGACTTCCGGGATGAAGTCACTTCAGTGATCCTCTTCAATTAGATGTTTGGCAAATTGAGGGCAAATATTTCCGTTTACTAAACAATGTCGGTGTTCTTTGACTCTGGTCCGGATAGCGCGTCCACTTTGACCGATGTAAACATTAGAGCAATTAAGACCTTTACATTTTAACAAATGTACACCACATTTATCTAACACATCAAATTTATATTTAGAGTTAACAGAAGTTTATCCAAGCGATTAGGATTATAAAATGAGACATTAAATTTATCTCTAGGTATACATTTTACTATTTGATAAGACAATTTGCCAAGGAGAGGAATTTAACATCTTTTTCCTATGTCATGCTGAGTTAAAGATGAATTGATAACTAATTGGAGGGCCATCTTCACTTATTGACGTTGTGCAATTTTATCAACAGAGTTACTATTGTAGCCATTAGTTTCGGCAATACGTTTTATCCTGTTTAATTATATTTTTAAGTTATTACCCTCCCCTACACCCTGTCAATGTATATAAGTGGCTCGTGGTGAAATATTGTCTCCTTGATAATGACTTAACTTGAGTCGAAACCTAGGTCGGAGTAATAAAAACCATTGTGGAATATTAAAAAGTGAATTCATTTACTAATAACAGTGATTCGGTTATGAAGCAACAAAGATCCAAAGTCAGCGCTGTGCGCCGGCCCGCGGAGGTTGTTTCACTCAGCCTTCCTAAAAGCTTGTCCAAATTCTCGAAGAGCACGAAGGCCCCCAGCCGCACGGACGAGATTGTGAGTGCCGATGGGAGTATAAATATTTACGGCGGCACGAACCAGGATAGGGTGGGAAAAATAGACGTGGCGTCCCTCAAGTGTGTCGACCCCCGCAATGGTTTTCCTTCGGGGGTAGACACTCTTGTATCAACTGCGGGCATGGAAAATGTTTAGAAAGGGAATTTGCTGGCTTACGGGATGCCCGTTTGATTTTGGAAACGTTTGTTTTCGGTCACGCCCCTCGCCCTGCTCTTGAGGTAACAAAGTGTGCTGGGGCATGTTTATGGCATGCCTCGAGTTCTGGCCCAAACCTTCAAATGTTGACCCAGAGGAAGGCGTTGAAATCCTTCGCAGTATGCACAAGAAAGGTGCATCGCCCGTCACTGTCTCGTAGGGGGTCCAAATGCATTTGGATAGTATCGATAACCAGAATCAAAACAATAGTTTGGAGAATTATTGAATGGGATGCATTAAAAAAAAACTCCGAGTACTGATGATAAAAACAATGTTTTCTGTAAAAAAATTACGGAAAGAGCTTTTCTTAATTTCGAGAACGTCATTTACTATTCTAGTTGTCGGAAGAGGAAAAATAAAATTTTAAGTCTTTTTTTTTGGTTTCCTGTTATTGTTCTTTTATTATGTGACGTGAAATGTTTGGTCTGCGAAGTTTCGGGAAGTGATGAAGTCATACATTGCACTAACGAAGGCCTCAACTTGTTAAAATGGTGCATTTTAGAGGCAGGGCTGGTTGTCAATACATTCTCTTCAGCTTTTTTCCATCTTTTTCTACAATTGAAAAAGATGGAAAGCTATAAGTAAGTTAATGTGTTTCCTATCGTAAATTAATTTTGAAATTTTGAAATGTTTTGCTGACAAAAAATAAACCTTAATACCAGGATTAATCTTCTTAGAGACCCTTTTCGACTCTTTGTCGCCCTTAGCACAAATGCTGGTATAGTCATAGGTTACCCAACAATCCATTATATGCATCATGGAAAACACCATATGATTCCTTTCAGGACGTTAGCCTAAATCTCTAGTGTGGTAGAAAAACTTGAACTTATATACGTTGGTTCTTCATGTTTTGTGATGTGGGCATTCACGTGGGCTTTTTTGCCTCTTTCAACAATTTAGATAATCTTTGTAATAAACGTTTTCTCACAAATATTTCTGGAAAGGGAAGGTTTATTTTGTTTCCGAATATAGAATAAGGAAAAAAATAACCTTAACTTGCTCGTGGAATTTCATCATGCTTGTGGACCCAGGTAGATTCTTTTAACATTAAATGTCCATAATTTACGCGTCATAGAAAGAAATTTGTTCCTACAAATACAAACACGTTTGTATCGTCACAGCGAAGTATATGTTTAAGATATTTTTGGTAATTTGCGCATATGTAACCGTGCTTTAAAACAATTACACTGCTGGTTATCAATCTTGGTGGATGCCGCATGCGAAGGTCATTTGTCAGAGAAAGTCTCGGCCAGCCCCTATTGTGTCAACTATAATTACCCCTTGGGTTAAACCTCTTGATTGTCCCCCGTCACTTGACACATTAATCACGACAGCGATTGGGAAATCTCCGGCATCATGTTATAACCGTGTCTTAGAGGGACTCTAGAGGGACAACAAAGCGGTCAATTGAGAGATCAGGCTATCAATCTGCATCTATTGGGTTCTGATGCTGCAACTACTATCATGAACATTATTTCCGTTCTTGCACTAATTTATTTAATCTGATGTGCTAGATTTCCTAGTTTGAACCTTATTTCTCGATTGAAGTTTCGCATTTTGATATTATAATGCATCTGGGACTAATCAACGAAGATGACTTTAAGAATATATAATTTAGGAGTAAATTTATGGTAAATCTTTGAAGTGTACGTGAAAATGAGGTAGTGGATCTTATGATCGGTTAAATTTAGTGGTTTTCTCATCAGGAACTCATTTCGTAACAATTTAATCGTTATATTTGATTTGATCATTTATACTTAGTTTCCTTTCTCATTGCATTTTCATTGATTTCCATTCAAGAGGAGCGTGAAGAAGTTTTCCTCTTCGTTCATGATGTAATAGTTTTAAGTACCCTACGAGCAAATCGAAATAAAAATGTCAGTGTAACGATCAGTGCTTCTGGCTATTATTCCTCGTTCATTTACTTCAACCTCAAGCATGCGTTGAAGAGTGAAAACATTTCATCACCGCCTTACCCTTCCTGTTACATACTACGGAATATTGTTTCTCCTAATAAAATTCATAAAAGCCCTCCCCCCCATTTGTTGCCGGATAGCGATTTCTCCATTGTGGCTTAAAAAGCATTCTCCGAATTTGGTATCATTACCCCTCGGAAAGAAGGGTTTTAATATTCCATTCCCGTGACCGAGTATCCGTCATTGTACCATATGAGGACCCCTTTGTTTGCGAGAGTGTCGATGAAGGAAATCTTAAAAGGGCGTTTGAGGTAAAAGTGGTGTGTGGGTGTAATAAGCGCTTGCATTGTTTACCGCTTAGTGCGAAGGAGATATTACCCGTCGTTTATGCAATTACACTTTCAGTTGCGGCATCACTTTGCCCCACCATCATTGTTCCTTATATGCCCGTTCTTTCTCCTTCGTGGCTTCATTCGATTGCCCATTCTTGAGGAGATATATTATTATTGCCTTGCGTCAGCCTTGTGTATGAAAACGTAGAAAAGACATTTCACCCTGTCTTATAGATGTAGTTTCATTACTATATTATTATTATTGCTTGTGGAGAAGATTGAAAGCTGTTCTGAATACATTTGAAACTGTTTACATGTATGTTTATATTTACAAACGAAATAAATTTATAATCGCGAACGAAATATATTTATAACTGGCAAATAGTTGGAAGGAAGATTTATAGAGTTCCTCCCAAGGTCTCGGGGTTGATTGCCACGAACGATTCGAAAGCTCAAACAGCTATGGTCTTCTTTCTCTCCCATACGGGTAACCCAGAGACTCAAGAGAAAACATCCTGCGATGTATTTTTCGGGAAAACCGGAAAACCCGAATTATTAATTAGTTTCTTTCAGTCTGAAGTTCTTCACCTGTGAGTCAATTAATGTGTATATTCATATTCACATGTTCACCGATCGCATTTTTTCATCCTCTTCCCCTCTCGACAAGCAATTCACATTAAATCGTAGCATTCAGAATGTTGTCAATTTTTATAACATCATCAATTTTTGCTCACCTGGCAGGGGTATATTCAAACTTCTCCCTCCCAAGCGAAGCACTTCAATACTACGTTGAGTTTGTTTCTGTATTTTTTTCCGTGAATAGGTCTTCATTTATATTACATTAATATATTTACATAGAGAAAAAACTACTAATTTCATTTTGTTGTTACTTATTTTTCGAACTCAGTTTGAACCTTGTTATTACGAACATACCCAAAATCGAGGAAGTCAATGCGGGTTTTCCACCGGGTCAGGTTGTCCATGTCTGCCGACGTTTCGATGACCGAGTTGCTCATCGTCTTCAGGGCATGTGACCGCATTGACTTCCTCGATACCATACGCCGGGAAAGCCTTCGATCTTTCTATACCCAAAATATTTAAGCCGCTGTTTTATGTGCTATCTTATCTGGAGTGGAGTTTGCCCTTTCATTAACGATGAAATATTGAATTTATTCCGTTTTTTATTGTTGCATTGCATTATTTGTCGTTCAATAATACTTTGTTTCACACAACATGGGATGCATTCCCTTGGCTGACCCAGCAAAATAAAATTTATCTGTTCTCCTTTCAGTAATCCCTGGCCTGCCCCAAGCCTTTAGCATTACTTCTGTTTCCTTTGTTTATGTCTAGGTTTAACAAGCGATAAAACATTATTTCCTATGCTTTGAGTCCACAGTAGTTTTGGTGGCTTAATTTTTATGGGTTGCTACGAATGTTTCATTTTGTCTTCAATAAAGTACTATATTAATTTTTAGGCATAGAAATTATTTGAGCATAAAATTTGGTTTATATGATTTACTATACTCACGTAGGTATCCATTCAAATATAGTTTCACAACTTTGTGAATTCAATGCTTTAAAGTATTGTGAGGATGAGTACGTTGATGTTACATCAAATTTGAGAAAAGGTGCCTTTTTAGTTGAAAACAATGCCAAGTAGCATCATAGAACATTCTACTGCTCTCCGAGTCCAAAAGCGACGGTATCTTTAGGTAATGAAACCTCCGACTGTTTTCAGAGAGAGAATCAACTACTTAGGGCTATTGGGATAAAGGTTACAGGTACAATACGACACGCAGCCTTAGATTCAATCGTCGAGCGCATTAAAAACTAGACGGAGACACCTGGAATTCTTGAATCAACAGTGACAGCAGTGCTGCCGCGATAAATGCCACTATTACCTCTTATGGATGATTATGGTCGTAAATCCAGGAATGGTCATCGAACAATGAGGCTTGTTATTGCCGTGTGCGCATCGTAGAGGAGCCAGAGGTCTTGGTCTTTCATCTCTGCCTACTCTCTTGCACACTGACGTTTTCCAATGGTTGCTTTGTGGATCACGAGTTGCTTGACTTAATGTTTACATGGGTTCGCTTCCGAGAGAAGTTAGTCTCTGCTGAGATTATGTGGGTCCCAGCACGTAAACAACCACGTCCAACTCGAGCCGAGTGCATATCACTTACGGTCTCATTATTTCATCATCCTACATTTGTGTGCACGTCATGACTGATCAAAAAGAAATTTTTACTCTCGCACGGTCCGTGTACTGTTCGCCTTAAGCTCAAGTATGGCTGAAGATCTTCCTGGAATAATTGCATTGCCACCAGGTGTCATATTGGTGTAGAGGGTTCTGCTCTGTTGTAAATTTTTATCTGCACATGCATTTTTAGGCATACTCTGTGGTTGGGTGTGCTCAGTTTAAGAAAGGAGAATGGGCCATGTTAGAACACTGCATGGGCTCCAAGGGCACATCCAACCCATACATTGTTTCTTTGGCGTGAAAATCTATTTTGTTGTATTTTTATTCGAAAAAGGTTACAAATGGGTAACAAAATATAACTCTTGCATAGTAAGAAAATATGATGCGAACTTGAGACATGAAGATAATTTTGGGGCCAAGTGTGCGGTTAGGATGACAGTATTGAGTAACCAAAATGTGTGATATCTCAACATCAATAGCTGAACTGAAGCCCCCGTGGAGATTCTGAGTGTAATTCGCTTACTTTATGCCTATCACGGGCTTTCTAAAATCTTTTTGACCTCATCAGGGAAAATGATCTTCTTTGATGAATAAAAATTGAGACGCGGATTTATAATGTCTGGACAAATATTCCCTCGGCATGAAGACTAATGCTAATATCCTCTTCCATTATTAAGATCTCGGAAACTAGCAATTCATAATATAAGAAGAGTTAATCTCCAAAAGCCGCAAACAAAATGTTTTGTTCACGGCTTTTGGAGATTTACCCTTCATATATTATTCAAGCTGTTAGAGCTCACTCTTTATTTTTAGCAAGTTATAAACTCGTGTTATCATACGTGACACCAAAACTCTCTGTTAGCTTCATGTTAACATGAAGGCCATGTTATCATGCGGTCAATACTAACTATACATTATAAAACCGGCAATGTTTCTAATTTTTTTAGCCCTATCTCCGTTAAAGATTCCAATTCTAATGGTTATAAATGGAAAGTCTCGCTAAAATAAAACAATCGTAATATCCTTTCACAAATATTTGGGATCTTCAATGCTCGCGTCAAGAGATTTCCTCCGGAGGGAGAGAGAGTATTCATGAGGACGATCCTCGTGGCGAAAGTTTTGCAAGCGGAGGGAGACGACGAGCGCCTCTCGTTGAGTGCATAGCGTGTGCGGCGACGGGACCCGATCTCCTCACCACAACAGGTGCCGGCTGTTGCCCTTTCCCGGCGCCCGAAAAGCGTGTGGGAGGGACCCGCTTCGTCTTGCGGAATGCGGAGGGGCCTCCTCACCTCTCTCCCGCCCTCTCCCGCCCTCTCCCGCTCACCTTCTCGTCCGCTTTCCCTCCCTCCATCCCTCTCTCTTTCGCTCTTGTATATACGAAGGTAAGGAAGGTGAGGGTTGGGTGGGCAAAGCCACCCCCTTCGAGAAATCGAGAGGAGCACCCCACTCCAACGGCGTAGGAGGTCGTCTTACTTTGTGCGGTGCCTCTCCCCAATATAAATATTTTTTGCGTGCTCTTCAATCGCACTGTGGGCAGGACGGACGCAAATCCATCCCATTCTGTCCATTTTTTGCAGTCTAGATGATTTACCTTGAGGTGGAAATATCATTCAAGTTCTGGCAAGTAGTTCTCAGAGCTCTATATTTCGATAATCCGTGGTGAAGATATGTCCGACTCTGAACTATGAAAGGTTGTACAAGATTAGACAAATTATAGGAATACATCTATAAGAAAAGAACTAGGTGTTCAGTCTACATCGTATAAATACTAGAGTACAAAAATGGGTGGAAAAAGCATGTACAGTAAGTTCTCGATTTACGTCAGAGATGCATGTTCAAGAAGAGCGACATAAGTCGAAAACGAATCCATATATTCGTGACCGTTTTAATCCCAAGATAGATCAAGTCGTTAATTTTTAAAATTCGTTTTTTTCCTACATCTAGGAAAAATAGATATTTCAGATAGGATGATTATGTCTCAATTATTTGAAATCGCATGCATATGCATATTTGGTCTATGTTATTAGAATTAAACAGGGAGAAATTTTCCGACGACTCTTGTCAGCATGGACGTAACATCGAGTCAGACGTAAATCGAAACGACGCATACAGAGGACTTACTGTACTACGAATGCCTACGGAAAGATATCCAAATCAGGCTTAGAATTGTAAGCCATTGGGAAGAAAAAATGTCGGAAGACCAAGTATGAGGTGGTGAAGTGGAGCCGGAACAGGCTTAAAGCCTAAACCAAGAAGGATTTGTTTGGAATACTACCGGATCCTCGCTGAAAAAATAAAATTGTTTGGTCTGGTATATACGCAATGGGACCAGAGTTTTGTCCTTATTTCGTTATTATTGTTTTAAGCTCTGTATTGGCTAGCCTTGCATTGTTTGATGAAGGCTTCCGCGGGGCTTTGATGGAGGTTGATTCCTTCTTTCGGGTTTTCCGCCGCGTTGGTTCATGTTGAGGACAATATTTCGCCGGCTGTCCTGCTGGCTTCCTCAGGTCCATGTTACCTGAGAGTTCGTCACCCGTAGTTGTTTAATTTTCCTCGTCAATTCAGTTAAACAAAGCAAGGAGGTTGATTCCTTCTTTCGGGTTTTCCGCCGCGTTGGTTCATGTTGAGGACAATATTTCGCCGGCTGTCCTGCTGGCTTCCTCAGGTCCATGTTACCTGAGAGTTCGTCACCAGTAGTTGTTTAATTTTCCTCGTCAATTCAGTTAAACAAAGCAAGGAGGTCGATTCCTTCTTTCGGGTTTTCCGTCGCGTTGGTTCATGTTGAGGACAATATTTCGCCAGCAGGACAGCCGGCGAAATATTGTCCTCAACATGAACCAACGCGGCGGAAAACCCGAAAGAAGGAATCAACCTCCTTGCTTTGTTTAACTGAATTGACGAGGAAAATTAAACAACTACGGGTGACGAACTCTCAGGTTCAGCCATAGGCTTAGTCTTAGTTGGTATTCTGCCTTCATCCCTCTATGTAATTTAACATATATGTTTTTTCCTAACCTCTTTTCCTCATTGCGTGTATTCTATCTCCTACAACGAACGACACCAGTAGCATCCTCATAGAATTACGGAATAGACGATTATGGATTTATGATATTGTCAATATATATGGGTAATTCAATAACTCACTTCCATATTGCTCTGTGTAAACATCTTATTATTTCAGTGCGTTATTTAAGAATGAGACCTCAGTAACTCGCTGTAACATGTTTTCGAAATATAAAAAGGATGAAAAGGAATCAATGGAATATAGATGCAGCAACGTGACTAAAATATAAAAATGATAATTTAAACTAACCTATGAGGATGATTAAATGTTTGTAATTATTTTACCATCTACTGTTATTTGTGTAAGAATATAATCGTCAATATTTGAGACGCATTTAAATTAGTTAAAACCTCCTCAACGCTACCTACGTAAAAACGCCTCTCTTAGAAAAGTTCAATACCTTTTGATGGAGAAAAGCAACATAATGGGAGGGCAAGAGAGGCTTATGCCCAAAGCAGAACCGGAATGTGAATGGAAGCTGTATTAGATGACGCTGACGAATACCTTTTGACTGGCACGTAAAATGGACGCTTGAACCGAAAGGGTTGAGCGAAGATAAGGGGTGGGATTAAGGGTCCGCGCCCATTGTCCTGGTTACCTGACCGGTTGAACCTATTGCTAATAGGTAAAAGAAACATCTTGTCTGGGCAGCCATCGGATAGGGTTGGAGTGAAAAAAATCCGCCCTACCCTCGCCCCAGCCCTTCTTCTCCTTGTTATGCCTCGCGAGGGGAGCATCCAACGGCTCGGATGAGTCTGGAGAGTAATTTTTTTCCACACTCGCCATCCCTTCTCCGATGGGAAAAAAATGTTGCGTCAGATACACTCTTACCATTCCTCCCCTTTCCATCCCTTCCTCCCCCCCCCCCCCCGAATACCGCTACTTCGAAGCCATATGTTGTGCTTTTGAGGGAGTGGAGTCGGAGTTGAGCGAAGTAGGGAAGACCAGCCGACTCTTCATCCGTCTGAGAAGGATGAAGAAGGCCCACGAAACCTTCATTTTGTTCCGCGTTTTCGCGTCTCCTGTTGCGTGGGATCGTTCGTTGATAAAAGGAGCTCGGTTTTTGATTGTACACGTAGGTATATTTTTTTCTTGGAGATTGCTTCCAGTGGGTGGGAGAGATTGGGTAAGAAACGGTAAAGATGCCGTTCTTTTGCCGAGGCACGGTGACCCAATGGCCCGAAGCAGCACTCCTGTTGCCCTATTATGGCTGGCTGTCTCTGTTATCAGGCCCTCATCATCTCTAGCTAGATTTATTCTAAGAAGATAGCATTTTATTATCGGTACGAATATCAGAAGAATGGGCTCCGTAAAAAAATGAAACTGAGTTTTATGGTTTCGATCCTTGAAGAACTCTATCCCGTGGATCAAATATGAAACTATATCATTACTCAATTCTACTGTGACTCAAGACTTAAGGAGGAACTGGAAATGGCATTGCGGAACATTTTACCAAGTTGGTCGTTATGATGAAGTTGCGGGAAGTAAATAGATAAGGAAGCATCCCGACCTCGCTTCCCTAATGGCGTGTCTTAAAGGGTTGTACTCGTGCATTCTTATGGGTTCATTTGCAGTCGTTCTTCCCTGTAACAATTGCATTTATTGCTGTATTGTCCGACGGGGTAAGGGACCTTCGGTAAAGGCTTCCATCTCTTCGTTGAACATCAGCTTAACAAGATCTCTCTCCCATAACCATGTCTCCTCCTTATCCTTAGTACCCGTGTCTGATCATATAAAACTTACAGGTGTGGCTTCGTTAAAGTGTAGCCATAGATAGAGAAGTTTATTGCAAAAGTGGGGCATCTTCATATTGATTTTTAGCTTTCTAATTTGATCATGTGATCCCTAGAAGCACCATGAAATGGGCAAACTTGTCTCATTTCTGTCGTACGTGGATTAAACCCGGTGCGGTTTTTCTGAAACTTATCGATGTATTCTAATAATCATTTTGTGCCGCATTATTTTCTTTCCTTCTTATCCCATGCAAGCTCACCTCAACCTATACCAAAGCGAACAGAAGTATTCATAGAAAAATGCACTACAGTGAGATTAATTTTTTCACATTATTGGTAAAAAGGTTAAATAGCTTTTCACTTGATATAGAGGAAATAAAACACTTGTATGCACAACTTATACGCTCTTCAGACTAAATAAACGAACTTTTTAATTAACTGTGTTGTATATACGCAAAACAATACAACACATGGTCAGTTTGAAATAAATTTGTTTGGTAAATCACAGATTTTGATTTTTGGCATGCGGAAGTCATGGGTGCATCATATTGAGAATTAATTTTAGTACTAATCTAACCCTCAAAGTTTACTCGTTTCACTGACATAAAAATGGAATCAAAACTGTTTAAGTTTTGCTTGTGTTCATAATTGCTACATACGCAAATATAAATCAATTTTTATACCACATTAGCACCAGTTAATTCTTCAGAGAAAATATACAGCAATACCAACCTATATTTTTATATTCTTGTCCATCCCTTCACAACGGGTTGACGTAGTTGGTGCATGTGTGGTCTCATTCACCATTGTTCTCGAAAGAAATCACGCACCTCCGTGTTCACCCTTTGAAGCACTCGCATTATCGCCGAAACGTGCCTTCCACGAAAGTAGGCTTCGCGCCCAAAAGTTCCCGCCGTGGCGAGGAAGATTGTGATGATGATGATGACTGAAGCCTACGATGGAGGGGAAAGATGAGAGATGATGCGATGATGTGCTTTTTTGCCGGATGATTAAACCCGTCGGCGGTTCCAGAACCCAGCCTCACCCCCGCGGGGCCGTCTGTCCGCCCGCCCGCGCCGCCGTCGTCGTGACCGACCCGGTCTGACCCGCCCAGCCCACGTAACCCGCTGCGGGGTCACCTCGTAACATTCCCCCATCGCGGCTCCCACAGCACGCACGTATGCGTATTATATATATGTATGTATGTATGTGTGGATACCTGTTCCGTCTCCCAGCTCTGCCTTGCTGCTTGTGTTGATCTCCCTCCCTCAAGCAGTCGGCCACTTCTTCAAGCGATACCGTTGTTCCGCCTCCCTTCTCTCGGCGACGAAGGAATGGGAGGGGGACGACTTGGGTTTGAAGGGGAGGGACGACTTGGGTTTCCCCTCTCCTTTCCCCAGCAACCTTTCCTCTTTCCCTGACTGGCTCTAAATCCTCCCTCTCTTCACTCTTCCCGCCTCGAATCAACCCTCTAAACTTTTGCCCTATTAAGCCACATCTTAAATTTTTTTTGCGAGCCGATCGTTTCTCGGTCCTGTTCGAGATGCTGCGTTGTTGTTGCTCGGGCGTCAACTGGATTGAGCGATGGTCGCCGTAATCCATGGTTATTGTTCTCGTCTGTTCGAGTGGGAAGGAACACGAGGTCATTTGGTTGGGGATGATTGTACAGCACTTGCGGTTTCCAAGTGTTGTTTTTCTAAGCAGGTGTTTGAAATAAAAAAAATCACGAAGTTATCGTCATCCTGATATACATGCAAGGGTCTTCTTATGGTGGATTTATTTTCTGCTCAGTTAACTTGAAAATTTAAAATTTTAGCCTCATGCTCATTTTTTTACATCATTTCCACTATTTAATCTACAGACCGATCATATTTCTCCTTTCATGCGTAGAAATATTCCAAAAAAATTCCGCTCGGTCGTGCGTTCATTAACTTTTTGCTCTCTCACTTGCGTGCAGTTGTATTTCGGATTACATTTTGCAGCCCATTTGTTAAAATTAGGTGTTAAGCAGCACTTCCATCAGTTTCTCCCTTACTCTGGATTATTGCTCGCTACGAGGCGGGAAATTGAATTTTTTTCATTAGGTTGGAGAATCCATTCTGACTCTATTTTGTGTAGAAATATCTATTTATTAGGACGGTTCCGGGGAATTGTTATTTATACAATCCTTCGTATTTGTTTGAAGAGAGAATAACTGTTCTACCCTGCAAGCGTTCCAAATATTTCCCGCTTATTCGTGAATGAGGCTTACGCAGTGATTTAATTTTCCTAGTCCATGTATATCAGTGACGCTAAAAACTTTTTTTCACCATAGGTAATGAGAGGAATTGAATTTTGTTTGTGGAGTTATAACGCTATCTAATATGTGAATGTATTAATTATGATCACCAAAATGTATAGATTGATTAAAATTAAATTCCCTGCACTAATTTGTTGATTCAATGAATCGATATGTTGATTAATTTATGTTGTGAATTTTAATTCATTTTCCTTACTCTATTTTAATTAATTATACTGTGTACTGTTGCTATGTTGATTGAAAATTGCTTCTTTTTGTTATGACGTGGTAAAGTTAGCCAAATTGATGGATAAATTGGTAATGAACTAGTATATATCACCGTAAATTGCTATAGTATCTTGTAGTATAGTGCATGCTTCCGGCGAGACGTGCGGTACGCCGAGTAACAATTATTGGAAACATTTTCTCTTGCCCGGTGGTACTTATTAAGAATTTTTATAAAACTTTTAATTATTGAAATGTATAAACTCGGGTGATTAATTGACTTCTTTTACTTCATAATTGAGCTAGCTCAGGTCGTCAAGAGCAGCAAAATGTGCTACGCAAATTAAACAATCTTGAGGGCGATAAAAATGTTGTTACTTTTAACTCAATAAAGGAATATGTAAAAGTATCAATTTTTTTAAATTATTCCATATATAAGTGAGTACAAATGCCTCCCTAAAACATTTTTCCTTACCGAGAGCCTGTTTTCCGCCTTCAAAGCAGGAACTTCTTTTTGTCATATCAGTTGCGTTCTCTGTAAACATTCTTTTTACCAGAGATTGCGAAGGATTTTCTCCGACTACCTAAGCTGAGCTTTCAGAACTCGGCTGCGCCTTTTTCAAATTGTGTAAAATAGTATAATCCTTTGATCGTAATATCTATTCATTTCTTCCTTTGCAGGTAAATCATCTACTACTGGAACACCATCGTGCTTTTGGAAAGATAACCTTATCTGCTATGTCTCCTGCACCTTCCTTCCCATGTATGTATGACGTGTTTGCTATAATTACGCTTTAGCTAGTCTTATTCGTAGTCATATTAATAGTTAAGGCTTGGGCCGAGAAAATGAAAGAGTTTGGCTATGGAAACCATGTGCTAGGGATATCTGTCTCTCTTCGGATTGGAAGCTACAAGCTCCTAATAAAAAACATCCATTATTATTGTTTATAGCTATATAACTTGTGTATTTTATTTAAATAGGGGCAAGTTTCACGAAATATATTTTGCCATGAATTGACTGAAAATGATGATTTACCTCAGTATTCTCACCAATCTAACGTTGAATCATGGTAGAGGTTTATTTTTCCTTCGGTTTCTAAGCCAAAAATATGGGCGTATAACTTGATTATGATACAAATTCTCTTGTTCAACCGAAATGTATTACAATTTTACGATACTTGCCTTGTGAGTTCATTCAAATTTTCTTGCGTCTGATGTCTATTCTGTTCTTTAAGTCAGTATTTATCCGTCTCCTTTTTCTCCTCTTTTTCTACAAAGGGTTCATTGTCTCATTGGGTCATATATTCAAGCCCTATTGTCCTCTCGCATTTAGTGTTAAAATTTTATATACTGGATTGCCTGAAGATAATTATAAGTATGTTTAGAGTAATCAAGTATAATTTTAAATATATTTTGCTTTAATCAAAATTGAAAAAAAAAGAAAAAAAAAGTTGAAAAATAATTAGCTTAGCTAGTGACATGTCTTATTTTGTCGATGTATTGGAAATTAGTATGTATATTGAGATCATAACTTTGGTGACGCTGTAAAAGTATTTGTGGTTAATATCAGAGCATAGATTTCATTCTTATTTTCTGAAATGTATGTTAGGGTATCTTGTACTTGTCTTTATAATAAAAATGAGAATCAGCAAAACCTTCTCATACTTCTTGTTGTCGCGTAATCATCTTCTTGTCAATTACGTGCATTACATTGCCGTGTACTTAGCGAGTTCACTGGTGCGTTGAGTTGGAGTCACACGTTATGATTTCGACGCACATCGTTCCGATTGCGCAACGAATAGAGCGGAGGCAGACGGAATGGCGTTCAAGTCCACGGAATCGGATCACGGTCCGAGTAACCCAGTAGTCGACGAGTCGTTGATTGTCGTGCGGTGCATGTGCGTATAGAAAGGAGCTGTCTAGCTATGTGTTATCTCCTCGCAGTAGAACGTCCTTCGGCACACGATTGTGATCGAGCGTGGGGAGTGTCTCTTTCTGAGCGAAATAAGTACTTACATACCTGTCGGTAATTCGTTTGGGTGACCCAGTACCAATCAGGGGCCGGTGTTGGTGGGAGAATACCGTTGTAGCGGGTGGCTCCTTACTTGGGTATACGACCAGCTCCGTCCCTTTTTCCTCTCCCTCCCCCGACCGACACTCTTCCCCCTTCCGCCCATTCCCGGCCCTGTCGCGATCAATCAGTCGGTCGATGGCCGCGCCGATCACCGGGCGGGACGTTTTATATACCGCGGCCGGTTGGGAAGACTGGATTGGGACTCGGGCGAGGCGGGCGGCGCGTAACTTGTGGGAGGCAGATGCGGCGGGCTGCAGCCAGCTAATTGGCGAATCTCCCGCCATAGTCAGCTCCCCGCGGGATATCACTCATTACGGATGGCCTCATTAATACGTGATGGGTGTGGCACAGTTCTCTGAGCTCTATCCGGAGATTATTTTCAACATGAGTGCGTTTTTAAATCCAATAATTCATTAACATTATTGAACAAATCTGAGGTTGAGAAAATTATTGGCATGGACAATAGAAATTAAAAAAGACGTTAAAAGATTAAGTTCAACAGTTGAAATGCAAATGAATAGCCGTTTGATTTAGCAATGTGAATGGTTTCAACAATGGAAAAAAAATATTATTAAAAAATCTGGTGAAAAAATTATTGAGTTCGTGGTGGGATTAATCCGATGTGACTTAAGTGAAGATACTGTGAGTTAGTTCTCAGGTTTTTTTCTTTTTTTTTGTTTCCATTTCAGAGAACTGACGTCGATTCCCGAGTTCTCGATTTATCAAAAATATTTACAAAAATAAATAATATGTGTAGTAAAATTTTATGTCAGTAGAAACTATTATATGTTTACTTAGAAAGCATTACTTTGAAAAAATATTACAAATGAAACATTTTACGTTTATAAAATACGTATGAAAAGTCCATTGGCTTCGTGTTTACTCACTAACAGCTGTACACTAAAGCTCAGATTTTCGATTCCGGCGCCACCTCCGAATTGAAGTTTGTATATAGCTGTGATGAATTAATGCACTCCACATTACGGATGTGAGGACTCATATCCGGCGTGAACAAGTACGTGAGTGGATCCCTTTCGAGGGGCAAGCGGTGATTCGGATGATGACGAGAGGGATTGGGGGCGTTGGCCCGAGAGGAAGGAAGGAGCCCGGGTTGAGAGGGGCCGAGTCACTCGTCCCACTCCGCATTTTTCCCCCGCTACCTTCTCTTTCGGTGGTTCATGGTACATATTGCTGCGTGTTTGAATCTCTACCATCTTGTCGGGCGACCGGTGACGTTTTACACCTGATTCTCCTCCATTTTCCATGTAGCGACCCCGTAACTGTATTGCGTCAAGGACCCCATTGAATTAAAAAAATAATCTTTATTACTTGGATGTTATGTTGTATGGAAATGGGCGTAAATATAATGATAATACAAGAAGAACATAACTAGCAAAGAAAGTTCATGAATGGAACTAAGTTACGGAAGGAGAGAACTTGTCAATATTCAAAGAAAAGACTGAAGAGTCTGAAATGGAGTGAAGCGTCGCATGGTGCAGAAACGTAGACGAAGAAAAATGATAACAATAGAAATCGTAGAAAGGCCTGTTGTAGCCAATGTTCATCACTCCTGTAATTTTTAGTATTTTTTTTACTTAGATTTGAATTTCCTCCATCGCCAACGTTAAAATTACCCGCGAAATAACGCCATCACTATTTGAGACTTCAATCATAGAGTTTCCTCTGGTCCAATGGAGTTCCATGCTAGGATAGAATGTTTTCACTCTATTTGTTGTATAGATCGTTATAATTTCTTAATGTCTACATCATCGTGTTATGGCATAGAGAAAGTATTCTATGATCTAATAAACTTGTTTCGACTATTTTGTGACTGAGGGTGATCTCAAACGCTTCCGGCTGATTACAGAAGTGAATTTGCTTAACAGTGCGATAAGTGTGCAGTTACACATGAATAGGGGTATATGATTGGAAAAAATTGTTAGCTGTGATATGTCTATTTATGGCATGTTAAGGTCATCTTTTATCGCTAAATATAATTACACTTCACCAAGTGGTTGTTCGTGGACGATTAGATAATAATATTATGCCTTTTGTGGATGTTTCCTGGCTATTTTTGAAGGTTTTGCCTTATTTTAACTCACATTTTTACTTTTTTTATATTTCCGTCTCTGCATGGATCAACCTTATACATGAAGACGGCTTGGGTTCTCTACCAGGTAAAACTCATCTCTGCCGACGTTTTGATGTGATGTTTCTGCCAATGTTTTACATATACATCGAAATGCCAGAAGAGATGAAGAGTTTGACTCTTTGGAGAACCCGAACTGTCTAGACGACCGTCTTAGGTCGGGAAAGCATCGTATCTTTCTTCAGTCTTTTATAGCTTGCGCCGCCCAGTTTGGCTTCGGCCGTCTGAGTATATGCTTTGACTTTTCTTCGTAATTTTCGATGGAGTATGCAAGATGAACGTCTTGTATATTACCAGTCATAAGAGCAGCTATCCCTGATCACGGTTGCGGAAATCTATTGGTGAATTTTTGCACATTGTTGCCCGTATGCCGCGAGAGGAACCAAAACCCTTGGCCCGCCTTCTATCTTCTACTCGAGTTAGTATCCATTTAAATGGATGGCCTGGAGAACCAGCTTGGAGTTTAAAGATTAGGAAAGCGTATGAAGCAGTGTATGTGTGCAAGAGAAGCGAAAGCGGTGAGCAAGAATAGGGCATTATGAAAGTCGCTACAGAATGGAAGACTATTTTCTGGGGCTAACGGCTATGATTAAAGTTTTTCACTTTGCCTACTCCAAAAGGGAATAGCGTGATGCGCATGTATGCATGTAAATGAGTGATTGCTAGTTATCTCAAATAATTCGGTGTGTATTCAATTCGCCTTAGTCCTTGTTGTAATATTGATTGCCCCTCTTTTTATCACTGCTCCCCTTGCACCCATAAAATTCTCTCCGTCGAAGTGATTTTTCCCTAATACCATGAAATTGTGCGATTGATCGACGGTCATTTTAGGGACGCCGTAATTCAGGGTGAGGGTCGGCGGAGAAAAAGAGTCAGCAACGTAAATCCCGCCCATAAACGGTCCTTCCCTGGCGTGCGAGAGACCATTCCAACGATGGCGAAGAATTATGTGTTTATCTTTATTACCGAAGGTCAGCAGGAAAAAAAACAGTGTAATCCCTTCCTCCTCCCTTCCACGAAACGTTAAGGTTAAGGTCCTTGGAAAATCACTGAAATTAATCCGCTCCAATTTCCCTAAAATTTACGTTTACGAATATGGTCTTAAAACTTTTACCGACATGATTTCGATAAATTACCCCCGTTACCTCTGAAATACGCGCGTATGCACGAGTATTTCAGTCGCATTTTGTAAATATCTTTACTGGTGTTAGTTAATGGTTGGAGATAATCGAAAAATGCGGCTTTAAATTTCCTGACTGGGCAGGCATATTTTTCATACCATTAACGATTTTATACTTTTTTTCTCTGATGCTTGTATTTCAAATTTTGTATGACAGTTTATTTTTATGTGCAGGAAACCGGACTTACTAGAAGTAGCAATGTGTTGCAAGTTTCCGCATTAGACAAGATCGGATGTAATTTTAAGTTTTTGAAGGACTGACACCGAACATGGGGGTGGATGAAGGAAAATGTATGCCTAATATACTAATAAGAGCGTGCCATAGAAAAATAGTTAATCTGGAATACCTTTCCATTACCTCTCTGTAACCACCGGGACCTCTCACTCGGTGTTCGAAAGGTATACTTTTATTAATAAAGGCCATGAAAAATTGAGTTCCCAATTGGTTGAATTGTAGACACAAAAATCCCAGAATAACGGATGTAAACAATTTCTAACAAGTATCAAAATAAAAATTGCATTAATTTGGCTCGGTATTTCGGGTCAATAACGAATGGGAGATGCTTGAGAGCAGGATTCACTATCCAAAGCTCCGGGATCGAATCGTATTAGTGGCTGAGATTGCCGTACCGGTCCGTGTACCACGCGCCCCTTTCATCCCAGAAATCGTCGTTGGAAAGCGTCTTACACAAGTTCCTTATCTCACTGCCTTTCCTGGAAACCCCTACGGTAGCTGGTAGAAACTCGAAATTGGAAGTTTATGTCTGAACCCGTACTCACAAACATAAAATCGTAGGGCTAGTTTCATTTGATTGATGAGCGATTACTTTTCTCAATTTATCGTGAAGAAACAAACGTGGGGACGCTAATGGAAAGCTTTGGTACGAGCAGGTACTACTAGTAACTCCCAAAAACTTGGAGAATGAAGGAAGCTGCCGACTTTTTTCCGACGGTTATGAATGCGAGGTGCGCGTCTCACATGGGTGCACGGGGCGCACGGGTCTAAACGGTAATTTCAGTGGACTGACTCTTTTGGGTGCTACGCGGAAGAGAGGTGGATAGAGTTATGAGCGAGTTTCATTGCTCTGTCCGCCAAATGGTATTGGCGATATTTGATCAGAGTCTGATTATGCCGACGACTGGTTTCTTTCCACCCTAACGTATTCCCATAATAATCCCACTCATACCAACCCATTCGTATAGCATTTATGATACAATTGGCTTCAGCTTTCGGTCACCCATATGTCTAATGGCTAATGCCTGTAGAAATAGAGTTCTCCAAAATCGTAATCCCTGGCTTAATGACGACTTCATACGCTTGAGGCAGTTTGAGGGGATTTTTCGTCGTCCAAAGCGGTAGTGGAAAAAGTACTTAGTGTCATAATTGAAAATGAATTAAAAATAAAGATAAATTACGAAGCAATTTACTTTGTTTTATGTCTTGAGTTTGTGCCAGACCGGTATTTGCGAGTCGATTCTTGCTGGCTGTCTCAGGCAGAATCCATAAAATTGGAGATGCGTCTCTCAATTACCGTTTCCAGGCTCTAATTTCTGTTATTTGTGAATTTTTTTATGTGGGGCCTAAATGTTTGGGCAACCCCCGTGCTTAGATGAAACGTGGTTCTGGAATGATTTTCCGCTTAAAGAATAATTAAAAATTTCTCTCGACGACCCACGATTACGGTTTCAGCTACCTTAGTCGTAGCAAAAAGCATTCAGGTGGCCCAACCCGTGCCAATTGTACAAAAATAGCCGCATAGTCTCGAACGACTAATATCCATCATCCAAATGGAACAGTTTTGGTGGGCACGACATCTTTTCATAGGTTAAAGGGAGAAGAGTCAGAATTTGGTTACGGGGGATTTTGGATCGTTGAGAGTGTGGACTTGCGAGGAAAAAGATTTCGCTCGGCATGAGCTCGGGGATTTTTTAAAGAGCCAGATCGACGCGAGTTGACGGAAAATGGAGTTTTCGGGTCCACAGCCGCGGTATGAGATGTGAGGTGAAGGAGGTGAGATGAATCGGAGTGAACTCGGACCGTTATAGTCTGTGGACGAGAGATCCCTCCGCCCCTCGCGTTGCATTAGTCCGGCGATTCCTCTCGTTCCGGCTTGTTTTCGGCTGAGCCGCCCGTGGCCCTCACCTTGGGCCAGTTTTGCTCCAGATGGGAGATGGGCGAGTAAAAAAAATGAGAAAAACGGGTGGGCTGCTATCTACCCCTCACGGCGCTCACGGCTTGATGGGGAAATTATGGAGACGAATTTTGCGTGCATTAAGAAGCGAAGAGGCAAATTGCTCTCGAGTGCGTGTGGCAGGCCTTCGCTGCGATGACGACTGGCTTTTTTCACGTAGCAACGTGAGCCTCATTCTTTATCGATGTTTTGTTTCTGTTCAACACCTCCCCCATCCCCGAGGTGATGCTCGTGTGCTCCAAATTCTTGTTGTGCATTCAAACTTCTACAGAGTGGATGCTGACTAAAATTGCTGCAGCTGTCATCCATGGAATGGAAAATGTGTCACCAAACATCAGTTGATTTCATTTTGTGATTACAGTCAACATATTTACATTTCAAATGTTTCTGTTTAGATTGAACGTTGCTGGAAATATAGCACACGTTTGAGAACTCGGAATTGAGTCCTCTGCTACTGACCTCCGTGGATGAGGCTTATAATCCATTCTGTTCATGCGTATTACATATGAATTAAAGTATTGTTTTCTAGTCTCGAATTTTTATATTTCCTATATTTTTAGAGTTTCAAGTTGGCTTGCTAAGCATAATAATGGGTAACATTTTAAACGATGAATTTTTAGAACATTAATTCTTCGAAACGCTCTCAACTTGGGTGAATAAGTAGCTCCTGCAGGTGCCCACTCAGTTTATTTCTGTTCATGACTATCCATAAGTTTTACCTACAACCGATTGAAAATATTTTGTGTAATTTATCATTAGATTTCGGAAAATTATCTCTGAAAGCGCCAGTTAGCCGAATTTCGTCTTAAATATACATGTGAAAATATTTAAAGGCCTGAATCACTCATATTAATGTCACAATATGTTTAATTTCAATTCCCTCTTTTGTCAAAACGATCCTTCATTCTTATTCGCTCCCAAGTTCCATTCCTGTGTGTTCGTCTCTTTTCCCAGCATCGCTTCAATAGGCGTCTTCCGCAGTAGTACGTTGCAGGCGATAAAATCTCCTTTCCGAGCGAAATTAAATTCCTCCGCGTTATCCCATCTCCTGGGCGACCAATATTACGGGTAGAAAGCCGCGCTGACAGCGTCCTTGGGACCTTCCACGTTCAGTTTGCCGAGCGCTAACGAATTTATCGTCGCTCGTTCGACCACCGAAGGAAAACCAGCGGAACGGGTGTAATCGACTTCCCTCGGCGAGTCTTCCTGGTCTATCTCCCTCGCTCTCTCTCGCTCTCTGGGGATGGAAATGGGGAGTGCCTTCCTGATAACGCCATCTCCCTTCACAAGTGCATGCATTCCCGCTCGCTGATCGTGACGCTTTCGTTTGCAAGGCCGATTACCGATCGGATTAACTCCGCTTCGGCATAAAATTTTTGTAATAGAATTTTGAAAAACGCTATATAATCGTAGAATTCGTGGGAGGAAGTCATGAATAGGCTGCAGGCGTTTAAGATTCTGGTGCATCGAGAGCACGGAGGGGAAAGGATGACAAACGAGGAAGTACTTGGCACGGTGGGTGATAAAGGGAAATATTTGAAGGAGAGTTGGAGGGGGCACAGTTGGTGATTACCAGGAAATTAGGGGTGAAGGGTTGCGGGTGGTTGTAATTGAGCGGAGGATGTTGGGCAAGCGGGGAAGGTCATACAAAAATCTTGAGAACATTTACCTTCATCCTTTTTAATCTACCTTAACGGGTGAGCTACCATAATGATAACTATGCACCCGCGGAGACCTCGAAGGAAAGATAAGATGGATATTATGCATTAACCTTAATTAGAATTTCAAGGAACCTTTCTTCAATGTTTACGTTGTGTCATGTGATGACATCAGATCAATGACTGCTATTAGTGAGGTTGTTTGATTGGGGTTGCATTATAAGGGTTTATCAAACTATACCATAAGCCATACGTCTGAGACTCATGGCATTAGTCATTGAGGTATATGGAGAGGGCGCTTGCAATTTTGGCCAATGCTGGAATCTGTAACATGGGCGTGGCCAGTCCGCAATCATTGTTAATCCCCTTTTTCCATTAGCGCGTACGGGCTGACCTGTGAATTTTGCTATTTTACGATGTTTTCCATCGATAAATTTGCATTCACTTCTTTAACATGGATTTTCCGTACATTTATTATTTTAATGATAAAAATATACAAGTTGGTCAATTCCTCACTAATTTATTAAATTAAAACCGACCCGGGTTTCAGAAGCTGAGTGCCATTTTCAAGGTACAACTGACTTGAGTGGCTGAGTATATATATAAATATAGGTCAAGGCGGAGGGAGAGGGAGGAAAAGATGGGAGATGAGAAGGGGAGGGAGGCGTGGTGGTATACTGGTAGAGGTGACGTAAAGGCGGCTGAAAGGATGATTACAATTGGGTGAAAACTGAGTAATTTGTAGGTAAACAAGAACAGATTTAATAAATTTTAATTTAATAAATTAGTGTGGAACTAACAAAGTTTTATCTTTTCATCATGAATATCCAAAACTTCCACAAAGTAACGCCTGAAACAGTTTCGTTTGTTTATATATTATTTATTTAAATTGATAATAATCCGCATTCTTGGTAAAAGCTATGGAAGAATCGAGTATAATCCATATCACCACGTAGCAATATATGTTCAAAGAGGTAATTGCCTTAAATTTCAGAGAGATGATGGATATTTTTGCTATACATCCGTTAATTCGTCCATTCCGTCGTGCTATCTAAAGGAAAATAAGGATGGAGTAACCAATATGGTTGTTAATATTGCTGTTTTCAGGTATTCTCGTCGCGTGTTTAGTTTTTTTGACTACAGTTTCTCCCCTCTTCCTGAGGGCGTCTTCAGGTCCGTTGGACATTTTGTTACAAAATGTCCAACGGACCTGAAGACGCCCTCAGGAAGAGGGGAGAAACTGTAGTCAAAAAAACTAAACACGCGACGAGAATACCTGAAAACAGCAATATTAACAAGTATATGAGTCGCGGAAGCCTTCAAAGAATTTTCAATATGGTTGTTATTTCGATTGCCAGGTTACAGTTTGATGACGTAGTGCCCTCTCCGTCTACCTCATTGGTATGAGAACTATTGGTACGGAGGCTTCCGCGGTGACTTATTGAGGTCAGTTTATTCGGGTTTTTCCCTTGTTGATTCATGTTAACGGACAACAGTTTCGCTAACGTTACAGCTAGCGTCGTCAAGTCCTGAATGTCAGGTCAAGTTCAGGACCTGACGACGCTAGCTGTCATGTTAGCGAAACTGTTGTCCGTTAACATGAATCAACGCGGGAAAAACCCGAATAAACTGACCTCAATGAGAACTATTGGCTAGGCGTAAGTAAAATGAGAACTCCTTGCGGGGACAAATACTGGACAACCTGTCCGAATACGACGAGACTACAAAGTGTTTGAACCCTCCGAAAGAACAACCACCTTGGTCCCTCAGGGAAGAGAGGGTCTCTCGCGCAATTAAAATCTGTGAAAAAATAAATAATTTACAAAGATTCCACGTATGTTTGTTCATGACAGGGAGAGACGGACTGACGGAGGGAACCCTTAATAGAGGGACTGGGAGGAAGTGTTGTAGGAAAGACGGTGGCGACGAGACAGAGATCCCATTGCATGCTAATGGCTCGGAGAGGAAGCAACGGGAGACGGGTGGGGGGCGGAGGCGTAGGGATGAGGGCAGTAGCAGTTTGAGGATGGAAAAAGGGTGGTTCCGAGGGAGGCCATTTTACCTACCCGGTGGGCGTCGCCTGTGCAGGAGAGAGGGTTTGGAAAGGAGTTAGAACGGGGAGGTGGGCCGTTTTTAATTTTTCCACCCTTTAGCGAGAGGTTTGTCGGAAGTGCTCGCATGAGTCTACGTTTTTTTTCCCTGACGACGAGGAAAAGGGCGCGTAATTGAGGGAAAGGACGGGAGAGGGTGCGTTGGGAGGGGGTAGGTCGAGGAGGAAGGGGTGGGTACGTAAGTAACGAGGAGGGAAAAGGGTGGGGGAGGCCGAAAAGGCAGGGGTAGAGGCCGTATAAAGGGATGGAGAGCGGAAGGAGGGGTCTTGATGGAGAGACTGAGTAAATTAATTCATTAGCTCCGGGACAGGATCCTCCTGTTGTAGGAGTGACGCCGACTAAAATTCACATCTCATCATGTAAAATTAATGCTGGAAAAATATTATTTTTTACATCACACCAACATGTACTTTCATTATTAAATAAAAAGTACAAACTTTGAATAATTAATTATTGAAATCTCCGACTAGGAAAAAAACTGGCTCCAGGAATTTTTCAGAGAGTTTTTCTGACCTGCTCAAGGGATTTCTAGGAAAGGTTGATGATTTTCATTAACAAAGAGAAGTAGCATAGTTTTGGGTCTATGAAGAAAGAGCCTTTAACTGTTCATGATCTGTATCAACTGTCGTAATAAAAGAGTACTGTATAATTGTAAAACACTAATACACTCAGTGTTGCTTTCATTGCGTTTTTTATCGTCTTCGAAGAGAATTTCTGGTTAGGCGTTGCACATCATTTAGCGACCGTCCATTCATTCACTAGGGTAAGCCCTTCTTTCCTTCTTGAAACTCATCTCAAGAATTGCTACAATAACGTGGGACCTGCGGAATCACAATTGAAAAGAAAGAACAATATTATTTTCCTGATCAATTAATCAGGAAATTGTGGTGTTGGAATCGTGACGATGGGTCTAGATACAGATAGATACTTTATTTCTCATAAGTTGATTAGAAGGATGAGTTATGATTTAATTCACAAAAACAGGGGAATTATATATGAATAGAAGCCATTTATATTAATTTATCGTTGACTTTGCTCTTCGTGTCTCAAAACTTGTTATATGCCACTCGATCATCTGAGGCTCTTAGCTATCCAGCTTCGTAGGCATATAAAATAAATCTCTGAGAAAATACACAAAAATCGGGGAATTATATATGAATGGAAGCCGTGGGGCCCGACGTACGTAATCGGAATCGTCTTACTCCGAAATGATGGAAGAAAGACTTTAGAAAGCACCCGAGTCGGTTTAAGAACGCGGAAAAAGTGTTTTTTATTACATTTTATGCGTTCTGTGAAGTATTTCTTCGTGTACCATTTATATTTTCATCCAAATCAACTTTCTACTCGTTTATCTGCTGTTAAATAGTGACTGTGAGGATTCTGTTTTTGTTTGTCAAATTCTACAGCGAATTTCTTCACACCCATTCGTAGGTTTATGTTAATTTTATTTAAGAACTGTCTGCCACTGTTGACGAAGCACCATCTGTCATAGGATAACTTTTTTTTAACGAGCCAGTGGGACCGTACGTAATGTTACTCAAACATGGGCTAAGTGTCTTACCGATCTTCAGCCTTTCTTTGTAAATCTTGCTAAAAGCAACCACTTAATTTATCGTTGGCTTAGCTCTTTGTGTTTTCAAAATTTGTTAGATGCCACTCGATCACCTGTCGCTCTCAGCTATCCAATTTCTTAGGCACATAAAATATATCTCTGAGAAAATAAAACTAGTTGTGCATCTGTTAGTCTTCATTCCATTTCGTATTCTCATCTGCTGAAAAGGAGTTTTGTTTGTGATGATAAAGAAAATCTAAATATGTGAAAATTTTTTATTGCCTGATGAATTGTCATCCGTTACCAGAGCACGTGCCGAAGTATGTCTTAAACTGCTTTGGAAATAACGACAAACTGATAGAATCACATTGAAGGATAGAGTGAGAAGCCAACAAAAAAGTAAATACGATGTTCATATCTATGATATGAAAATTAATTACAAAGGTTAAGACGATCATAAGAGGTTTCTTGCAATCTCCCCAATATGGCATGTATTCAGCAGTCCTCCTACTGCTTAGTTGTAGATAAACTCTTATAGCCTTTGGGGAGCAGTTGGGAACCAATGTTCTGAATGAGGATGCATGCTTGACAAAAAGAGACTTAAGTTTTCTGAGAAACAAAATCTGAAAAGTTGTTGGAGATACTTGAGAGAAAACATTGCACGTTGATGTTTACAGGCAGGGACTTTTTATGTATGATGGGCAACCATTAATGTTTTCGTACGAAGAAAAAAGTTCAATATCATCTCCTTCGATGTGGAAGAATAACCAAAAATAACCTCAGGAGGATCTCTGATTTTCTGGCGACTGAATGAATATGTTTCTGGTTTTCCTCGTTAAAGGTGTTTTTCAGCACCCGACATTTGTGGACCCAGTATGATCGGCTAGGCCCTCGAAACGTCAATGCTGAACAAAAAACTACCCTTTGGGAAAACCGAATTGTATCTCCTCCGCCATAAAAATCAGGCGCATGCATACTGGGTAACGATATAATTATCGAAGAAAACTGTAGAAAAGATTTAAAAAAATCGTTTTAACTCTTTTTACTTAAGTTTTACTTTGTTAGTTAGTGCAATGTTTTGCTTTTATTTTAAAATAATTTCTATGATCTTTTCCCATTCTCAGTAAAAGATTCAAATGGTGCAGAACTATCATTACTGGAACGAGTTTGATTTTTAATTAGTTGCGGTTCGTTGTGAGTCGATCTCTTATTATTTACTTTCTTTCAATTAGCGCATTAGAATTCAGGATAAATATTGGCATGTTAATGAAGACAGCATTGCCGCAGACAATTAATACGATTGGTTAAAATAAAACTGGCTTTATTTGAGGGAATATTGAATTGATGATCCTCAAGGTGGTTGTTATTCGGCTTGTCATAAAACTAAATCCAACTATTTGCGTAAACTTCTTTGGTATTTTAATTCGACGACATTGTCGCAGAGTAATCATAGTAACTAAAGGAGCTTGAAGCTTCTTCCCAGAATCGTGCTACTATGTGTACTGAGAGCGTATGCCATGTCGATGAACTAAAAATTAGAAGATTGTTGAGAGTTGAAAGTCTGATATTATTTTTATCCGAGAATACAAT
Source organism: Ceriagrion tenellum (assembly GCA_963169105.1). NCBI lineage: Eukaryota > Metazoa > Arthropoda > Insecta > Odonata > Coenagrionidae > Ceriagrion > Ceriagrion tenellum. The sequence continues at coordinate 140,380,805 of OY720635.1, read as the reverse complement.
GTGTTAATATAACTGCGCTAAGCTTTAGATTGTATACTTATGTGTAACGGTGAGTTGCTACAGACTTGAACTAAAATATGAACGAATTTTGGAATGGGAAGAAAGGGAGACATTTTAGTACAGGACAGGGAAAATTTTGCTTGTCTTCTCTAAAACAGATAATTTCCTCTTTCCTTGCACCGTCATTGGCTGTAACTAAGATATAGCGGGACAATAAGGCCGTCCGTTGACATAAAATTAACGTTTGTCTTCTGCCTCCTTATTTTCTCTGTCCCCTCCCCTTTACATGTCTGTCGTCCTAGCATCCCTTACCATAAGCCCCTGCGAGGGCTTGCAGGGTGGTACGTATATGTAAAGGTAAACGTAGATATAAGAGAAAACTCTGGAAAGAAAACAAAATTAAAACTTTAGGAACCAGACTGAGTGAAATTTCCGGGGAAATTTTTTGTCTTTTTCCTTACAGGGCCGGAAAAAAATAATCAGCTTATCGTCAATGTGTCTTTGTTTGGAGTGAAAAATGAAGTCTGGGGTCTGAGAAAGTTTGAGCGTCGATGAGGGAGGGCTTTGAAGGGTGAGAGGCAGGAGGTCTGGCAAGGGTTGTAGATGCAGTGAGATGACGCGTCGACGCGTTGCCGTGAGGAGACGGGTTCGTTCGTTAAAGGTCGCGGCTCAAAGACTCGACGCCGGCTGTGTTTGTGCTTTTTTTCACTCCTCGAGAGGCGAGGTTCGGCTGTCGCGGTTAGGGATGGAAACGATCCAACTCTGCGGAAATAATTCAGAAGCGCGTGCATTTTAATTGCGGTAGCGGCGGGGAGACACGGGGGATAATCGTAGAAGTCTGTCTGCGACAAGTGTGCACGGGCAAGCATTCGCTATATTCGAGCGTGTGCTGAAGTGCATTTTGTCGGTTAATAAAAAACTTCTGAAAGTCTGCTGGATATATAAATGCGTTTTTCCGGGCAAGATTGAGGCATTAGTTTCTCCTATTCAAGCTAACCCCTTGTCACAGTGATGGAAAAAGAACTAATTTTTTTAACTTTTACTTGTAAGTTTTTTATTCACGACCCGGGTTTCGACAGTTTATGTCATCTTCAGGTGCTATATAAACATGAATTTTAAAACATAAGCTAGCCAGTATAATATAAATTATGATTATCATCATTATATGACTTTCGTAGTTTCAATAACATAATAACACGTTGCGTGGCATGTTGGTGAAAACAAATCGATAACCACTCACCAATGAGAAGGCTTAATGGGTACTTCGTTGGTTTAGATTATCTCTAGACCAATCTTATTGTTAAAGAGAATATGATGCAATGTATCAATAAAACTGCATAGGTAATCGAATATGCAATTATCTGACGTATAAGTAAGTATATACCGACTATATTATCCGTTGAAAAAGCAGTTTTATATTATCGTAACTATGGTAAAATAAGTTATAAAATACACTTAACAAAGATTTAGATGCCTTTGGAACTTTTTTGGCATGAATCATAATAAAAAATTACTCGTGAGGCGTTTGTACAATGATAAGAAATATTAGAAATTTAAAAAAATGGGTTACAATTTATCAGAAAAAGAAAAGAGTTGATATTTCGGCGTTATTTTATCCAATTTCGTCTTGAGAAACGATATCGCCGAAACTGAGGCCAACTTCATCAAATATTGCGCACAAACTAAGTTCTTCTTCCTCATATAAGAGTAAATTCCGCTTACAATTTCGTAGTAGCCGTTATTCTAACACAACGGAGAGGCTAAATGCGCATGGGTATTAGAAAAATCTCAGAAATATTCAAAGATTCGATGGTTTGAACGATCCTGGAAGCATAAAAATATTACACAAAAAGAAACAAACTGCAAAAGCCTTTTCCATGTGAAATGATTTTCCTCGTTGATTCCATCAGCAATTTGACGGAAAAAATTGTAAAACTGGGCTCAAGTGGGTGATTTCTACCCTGCAGTAAACGTGAGGGGTGAATAATTGAAGGAAGTCAGGCGTCTAAATTACCTTTTCGTAATTCTGAGAAAATTTACACTAAAATGGTTATGGGGCTGCGAGTTCCTGGAAAAAGTTTTGCTGCTTAAAAAAATTATAATCCTTCCCATATCTTATCCTTAAGTCATTTTTATGGAATTTGACTCTTATTTTTGAGTGCCTATTTTTTTTGCATATTTTTAATGCCACTCAAGCAGTCCAAAACTGAAAAAAATTAAAAATGATAGATGGAATGAATACCAGCCCCAGTGGTATATCTAATCTTTTGTACGTCCCCTCCCCTTCCCCAACTCATTATAGTGTAACTTCATAGACACGCTTTCTTAGGTGATTTGTTTTAGGCGATTGTGTCGAAAGATGACTTTATTAACCGTGACCATATAAATTATGGCTCTATGCCGTTCTTTTGATTCATGTGGTCTAATAACAGGTTAAGATCAAGTGATAACCATATCGCAGAATGGATAAACTCATGGGTTTTGAGAGTGCTACGACGTATTTACTTATCAGCGTCTGGATGCGTAAAAAAAGGATTAAAAACTGTATTCTAAAACAAAAATTAGCAATGGACATTTTTAAAGCTAACTTACGTTTGCATGTTCATTGAAATAAGTCAATACATACCGATACTGCCCGATGCCGTAGCTCAATTATTACCGATTATCACCAATGTTCTTGTACCCTTGCATCACAGTGATAATCATCCCCTTTGTCAAATTTGACCACTTACTACTTTTTATGCCTACATAACGAGTGTCTTAATTATTAGCGCCCATATGTCGGACTGTTTCTGATACTATGCACAGCAACAACGATCCACTTCAGATGATAAGAAAATCATACTTTCTAAAGCACGATGAACTCATAGGTGCTGTGGAAATGAACACGTGTGGATGAATTCATAAATGTTCCATGCCATGTCTAAAACAATTCGTCCTGCCTATCATTTTAACCGATATTTGAATTGCTGTTTGATCCTCCAGTGACTCATAACTGGCATAATTTATCCTGAGAATATTTCATCTTTGACGTACTGAGTTTACGTTGAAAGGTTAAACGCTCTGCACTTAAACTTTCAATAGTCAAAGCCGAATGAGAGGTTTAGTTTCCCGGCGGAACTCTGTTTAAACCAGGACAAAGTGACGCCTCCTGAACTCGGCTTTTTATGAATACAGCTGTTTTAGTTTTAGGTGTATGAAAGTCTTTTAGTTGCGGTTAGCTGCAAAACGTGAGTTGTTGGGGAAGGTGAGGGATGAGGAGTTTCGAGGTGTTGCTGGCGGTGGTGCTTGGCGGAATAAATCCTGGCGGAGAGACGGGGATGAGCGTTTTGGAAGTTTTAATGAAACTCCCACTCGTTTTGGCCGCGCCTTCATCGGAGGTGGGGCGGGGCGGGGAGGGGGGTTGGGGCTGAAATTTATGGGCGCTCAGGTGTACCGCTGAAGGGAAAGGATGGGTCGGAGAAAGTGCTTTTCATATCCGCGACCTCTCTCTTCTCCTTCCCTGTGTTATCTGCATTTAAAGAGGTTCACGTTCGTCTTTCATTCCTTTGCATTTCTTCCGCTCGCCGAGTTGACGGTTCCAACTTCAGCGAGGTGGGCAAAAAATTCCACCCCCCCAGGCCTTCTATGATAGGAAAGGAAAAAATATATATTAATGATCGGCGTTCGCAGTACATGTCTAGTCTTTTCAGCGAATGGAAGGTTTTTTTTAGTTTGCACACATTGAGCGATGTGGATCAAAGATATTTCCACTCAGGGTTTCAGTTTTGAAATCTACACACCTAAAATGTTGGCTAATTTGCTTGGGTTACGCCGCATCAAGCCGCAGGCGATATCGCTTATTTCTTTCACGTATCTGTACAGTATGGTGGCACTTCCATGTATACTTAAAATTCGAGAGGCGTTGAAATTTGTTCGTTAAAATTGATCGAATTGGTGAGGAAACACTTTTCTCAATTTGCTGGCTGTGGTACCTACCATAGCCGTGCAGCAGGTGTTATTGGCCAGCTTGTTCAAGATATAATTTTTTCCTGGGAAATACGCAAGTCCTTATGGTAATTACGACATTTTAAAGTCCCAGCGGGAATTCCCATTTAATTAACTTTATTTGAATTGTTCAAAAATCCGTCAAAATGCACGGAAATATATTCATTCGTTGGTTTTTCAATCCTAAGTTTGGTTGATTGCAGCCCTCCACTGTTCCCTATCTAATGCTAGTTCCCTTACCTCCTGGTATCTCTTTCTATGTACTTTCCTCTTTATTTGGTCCATGAACTTATTCCTGGGTCTTCCTCTGGGGACTTTTCCCTCTACTTTACCTTGAATTATGCTCCTCACAAACCCATTGTGCCTCAAGGTATGTCCAATTCATCTCGTTCTTCTTTTCTGTATGGTGTTCCATATGGTCCTCTCCTCTTCTACTCTTCTGTATACTTCATCATTTTTCCTTTCTCTGTACTCCCAGTATATCTACTCCTAGCTTCTTCATCTCTATCTTCACGTTCTCTAGCCTCCCGCTCACCACTAGATATCTCACATTCCATGTTCCTTTCTGCACTTGTCCTTATTGGCTGATGTACCCCTCCCAGTAGTCCCCATCCGGAGATCCGATTGGGGACTATTTTACCTCCGGAATATTTTACTAGGAGGAGTGCCATCACGTATCATATATAGCTAAAATGCAGGGCTGCATCATCTAGGGAGATTAATGTGGTGGTTTCCACGTTGCCTACTACATTGCAGTACTTCGGCCGATTCCGTGAACTTCAATCTCACCCGATCCTGTGGCTTTGATGCCGGTCCGATCTCCTTGATCTGCGCCATCAATGCCTTTTGCTGAGACTGCTGCCTCTCAGTAGTGGGATAAAATTCGAGTAGCATGCAAAAGTTAGTTTGGCAAGATAGGAAAATATCATTTTTGTCCCGTTGCTCGGTCTCGAACCTGCGACCCTCGGATTGAGAGTCGAACACGCTATCATTGGTCTAAACCGGACCCTCACGAATAGACAATGACCAAAAATTTGACCATGTATGTTCAGCAGTTGGTGACAGTAGGTTCGTTTTCATTAGTTAAGTGGTAAATATTCGAAATTGCGATGCCACGAAATGATTCAGTTAGACTGGCAAATGAGAATTTAAGCTATAAGTAGAGGCATTCCAGGACTGAAAGCACTCTTGAAATAGTGTAGAGTAAGCCATGAATATATTCAGATTTAAGATAATTGGATAGCAGATAGTATTTACCTGCTGTAAGATAACGAGTTGGATGTAGATGCAGGTGTCAGAGGGAGAGGTTCGAGATTGTACAGAGCCTCAAAATAAGTGAATAAAAATATTTAAGAAAAAAATATCCTTAGACTTCATTATATTCTTCAGTTTTTTATTACTGACACTACTAGTCCATCATAAGGTCTGACAAGACCGGGGCACATCCCACAATAAAGCGGAGTTTGTGTCAGTGCCACTGACATATTGGGGGAAAGCGGTTTTGTAAGTTTTCGATAACAGTGTGCATGTAGTCACCCCGTACTTAACTCGTCCCCTTCGCCATAAATCACGGACTTCACCCCGTCATCTGTCAGTCATTTCCTGCTCCGCCCTCCACCATCTCCTCACAAAGATGCGCACGTACAGTCTTTTTTTTAAGTTTTAGAAATTATTTTCGGCTCCAGGCCCGTTTTGAATAGCATGCCTTGTTTTCGTTAATTTTTTTAAATGCGTGTTCCGTCGGAAATGTTGGAAATACATACCTCGACGGCGCACACATGGGCGGTTCACACCCCTGCTCGGGAGACCACTCCTTTTTCGTGTCTCTGCGGGCGTTCCCTCTTCTTTCGGCTTTGACTCAACGAACAAACACACGACCCCCCTCCACCACTTCTCCGACGCTTTATATGCTCCTCGGAATCGTATCGTGCTTTTTTCCCCGCCCTGTCTTCTTCTGTTCCCCCGCACTCTCTTCTTCAGAAACCCTAGGCCGTCGCGGGTTTTCATTCCCCGTATCTCAGCCGTCGCAGGCGGTGATTAAGGGGACCGTGGAAGAACTTAACTCGGCGCGCGAGAGACTAAAAATGGAGTTCCATCTTAATAACCCGCCGCCCTTCTCGTTCACTCCTTCCCCTTATTCGTCTTTGCTTCTTCTCTCATTCTCTGGAAATACTCTCCGTTATAGTTGTCCTAATCTTCAAGGAGGCCTAGCCCCATATAGGACGAAAATACCCACAAAAAAGTTCGGTCCCTTGAAATATACACTCAAAATGCTACCGTAGATCACGTGGAAACCAGATAACACGGTACAATCCACAGCGGTCAAAAAAATAAGTGCAACCATCCGGATATCAGCACTATCACATCAGTATTACGTGTGTGGCTGACGTTGTGAAAGTTTATATTTTTTGAGTAATAAAATGTAACCTTACAAAGTAAACCAGAATCTTATGTCATTTAGCTACCGAAGATTTTTTCCGCTCTTTGTGTGTTTATTTTCATGCGCGTTCTTGGTAGGGTTCCGAATATCCTTGTTGAATCCTCACTAGTGGCTGCAAGGTACGATAACAGGAGTAGGTACTTTGGTTTAGTGAATTGTTCTCAACACAGTCCGAAATGGGTATCTAACGTTCAGAAAGACATGGAAAAAGGAGGTAGTATGTGAGGGTTTCCAGGGTTAGGAAATAGTGGAGAATGTGCTGGGATTATAGTAGTTATTTGGATTACAATCGCTCTTGCCTTCGTTTCAGATTTGTCTAAACTAAAAAAATCGCCTCATACACATTTACTTCAGGTAAGCCAAATTGCTCAAGTAGCAGTGTACTCAAAAAATTTTATTATGAATTTATTTCCAATAATGGAGTTGGTAATTGCGATTTTATGGAACGATTAAATGCTTTATAAACTCGTATTCACGTGATTCTGAAGCTACCAATATTTTAACGTTGAATAGCAAAATCTAGTGCCGCAACATTCGCTGAAACATATATCATTTTGGGCCAGGAAAACCGAGTGATGCGGAATATTTTTCTTCTCAGTTATTAGGCGCCTTGATGGAGTGAGAGTTCCAAGATGAATGCGTATTTTGAATGCTCTTCTTTAATATTTATGATAACCTTGCGTTTTAATATCTGAGACGCATAATTTAGAAAGAGCATTTCATCACTGCAGGAAGTTATTATTGTAATGCTGTGGACATATATTCTACCTACATATTTTGAATTGTGGTGTTTTTCTAATGCTGACGTTACTTTTTGTATTCGAGTTTTACCTTTTTTTGCCGCACGTATTTTGGAAAGCACGTAAACTCCTGCCGCATACGCCTGCTCGTCTCCATTTTCTGTTTATCATGTGCAACAATTTTTTTAATAACCTTGTCCTCGATTCTCTCGCCGCCTTTGCTAGGAAATGCCTTCCGGATATTTTCCCGTGCGAATTTGACACTTGTGATTTTTTTCTCACGAGAGCTGCTCGTGCGTTTCGCGTTACAATATCCTTTGAAATTATACTCACATTCTTATTTCTCCGCCATAATGTTAACCCACCTTAGTATTTAGTTCACATTTTCCTACCTCTGTCTTGAAAATCGGTAATTTTCTTTGTTCTACCCACTGAGGGAGTATCTATGCATGTGCGATGAATATCTTGCCAAATTCGCGACCTTTCCTATAGCACCATTTGGTTCTCCTTACGGGGTTAATTTGATCAAGTGGTATCGAGACATCTTATGATGCCTTGACTCCTGTAATGAAGCACTATCGAGTTAATTAAAGTAATATAAAATTTAAGCTGGTTCATTTAGACCTTGTTAATTGTCAGATTACTCCCTATTTGGTATTTGCATAAAAGAGTTAAATTGTCAGTCTCTTTGTATTATATATTGTCGAATAATTCCCTTTATACTGCCTTCATTAGAAATAAAATATAACGATCATGTTGTGAAAACCGTTGACCTTTCGGTGCGGACAGTATCTACCACACTATATGGGCCGACTTGGCTGGTTTTTCGTAACTATTATCGTGTTATTCTCATCTCGGATAAGATGGAAGAAAACTCCGTCATCATCTCTGTCCCATTCCAACAAAAGAAGAGTATCACTTGTTGTTATTTTCTCCATTATCGCAGTTATGTCTCAAAAAACTCGAGAAAATTTAGTTCGGAGGAGGTTTTGTGCTCATAATAACTCTTGGGCCATGAAAATGCTTTTTAAATAATAAATTCTATGAAGCATTATGTCATCAAAGCTACTAAGATTGAGCCATGAAAAGCTAGCTGAATTGTGGAATAGTGCCGTAAGGTGTTCTTATATAACTAAGAAATTCAATGGATGGCCTCCTAATACTTCTTATCGCAAGTACATAACGTTATAAGAAGCTCTTTAGCGCGATAACTCCTATTTAAAGCCGTTAATAACGAAGTGATTCGCATGCTATTATAAAACTTGAAAATAAATGCGAATTGGGAAACTTCTTACTCAGTACTAATTCAAAGATTATAGTTTTGGCCGATTAAATTACCCCTCCGATTGTCCTCCATATTTGAGGTTTTCATGGATTGAATTGAATCTCAGAACTGAACAAAAATAGCTCGATAAAACAATGAAAATATTCCGAGTACATTTTGCCTCGAATTTTAACACTGCCTGTGGTAGAAAGAAAATGGAAATAGCACGCCATAGGATAGAAAATGTACCATTTTATGCCGGTGAGCCAATCGTAAAGCAGATATTAGGGCTTGAGATTATTGGTATAATTAAGCAAATGGCTAATTTGGGCGTCGATCTATTTGTTTTTAAATTCGCGAATGAAAATTCAATGAGAGGGTAATAGATTGGAGTTGGTGCTAAAATTGAAATAGAGGTTTTGTCTTACGATAGCCGTTGGTAATGTTGAACCTGCTATTGGTAATAATTAAAAAATGATACAAATTTAACCTGCCGTTTCGAGTAATCATGAATAAAAATATATAGTTGAAATAGATGGTAAAGTATTGGAGATGCACAGCATTTATTGAGTAACAACTTACATACATATATATTGATAGAGAAAATAGACCTGTCAATGATTTGGAAAGTTGGGTACTCATCCGGCCTAATTTGTCCCACAGGCACCTCCCTATGAGATTCATCGAGCCTAGGACACAGTGCGTGAGTGGGTTGCTCCGAAATTTATCGTCGGTAGATTTTTATTCCTTTTTAGCAACGTCATCTTTGTGACCAAAAGGAAAAATTTCGTGTGAAATCCCTCCTTGGGTACGGTTTTCATCCGAAATAAAGTCATTTCCTTACCTTCCTGCCTTCATCCTTGACTTGCTCTTCATCTTCTGCCTTTTCCCCTGCGTCTCTCAGGATCAACTTCGCTCAATACCTCTCCTTTGTTCTCTCCTCGTTCCTTTCGTGTTTGTCTTCCTCTCTACCCATCCACCTGCCTCCTCATCCTCGCCTTATGCATTCCCATCGCCACCCAAGGTGCTCAGAAAAAAAGCCGAGCATCTCTTTCTCTCGCTGGCTCCTTACCCATTCTATCTTGTTCCCCACCTTCTCTCGCCCTCTATCTCTCTTTCTGCTCCGAAACCCTTTCGTCTTCCTGTTTCCCTCTTCTCCCTCCCTCTCTTTCTCTCATTTCCCAGCTCTCCTTCCTGCTTCCCTCCAACCTCTCACCCACGCTGACAGAAACAGACGCCGGTCTTTGGTTGTGTCTGCTCTCACAGAGGTTCTCTTTTAAGGTCAAAGGGCTGGAGCTTATGTGGTTCCCTTTGGCGGGAAGTGGGAGATGGTGGGCTCAGGGTGCTGTTTCAGGGTGTGTTCCCTCTCCCTAACCCTAAGGGTCCGAAGGAGTGGTGTCCAGACCCCGCTTTGACTGCGGAGTGTGAATTGGAGGGAATTTGTGTGGTTACCTGCGGTCTTCTCTTGCTGGAAAGAATCGGAAAGTCAGGAAAATGCTGCGAGAACGAGGAAAATCGTTATCAAAAGAAGAATGGTAAAAGAAATCATTCTTCTTATCGTGTCTTGCACTAGTCAGGACCTTGGGCACTTCCATAACAGATTTCCAACCCCGATTACGTACGGTCCTTCACTTCCGTCCCCTAACTGTCGTATTTCTGAGGTCCTCAGCGGGATTATTCACTTCGTTTTACCTTTCACCGGCTCATTTTTTTCCAACTCTTACGTGGTAATTTTTTGAGGTCATTATTTTTGCTTTACCAGCATCATCATCCTACTCTTGAAAGATATTCGCAGGTGTTTTATTCTGCTTTTCTCTTCTTTTGCGCATCTTTTTTCTCTCAATTACGTGTATCCGTCACTTGTATCATTTTTCTCCATTCCTCAGTTGTATTCGATTGCTTTGTGGGGTGTCCTTTTACCAAAGCTGTAATGCCACAGGTCTTTGCATTGAAATCAATTAGTTTTTTAATAACTTGTTCCTGAATGAATCCAAATGGGCGGTGACGTTTCTCTCCGTCATAAAACGTGCCGAAGTTGCTAAGAAAATGCTTATCGTGTGTTATGACGTGGCATGTGTCAAGTTGCCGTTATCTGCCGCCACTTGCAATGCTCCGGCGAATTAGCGTTTAATATTCGAACTTATAAATCTACTGGAAACAGTATGGAAGCGAAAAATCACGGATTCAATCCTACCAGTCTTTCTCTTTTTCTTGGCGCAACCGAAAAACGCATAGGCCACGGCCTACCGTGGCTGAATCGCGATCCCCGCTCAGTCATTAGAGTTAAGCATCGTAGGGCTTAGCTTGAATTCGAATAACAGGGTCCATATTAGCTCGGTTAATCGTGGCTCTACTGTGATACCCTTTCTGAAGCATTACAAGAGTCTCAGCAGTTACGCATTAGGGAATATTCCTCACTGAAGATAACGCCCGGGTTATTTCATAGCCGTCGAGAAGGAAAGGGTCTTGTGGAAGAGTTTAGGAGCGAGAAAAAAAGGAAGAGGTGCCTATTCCAGTACCCTTATTCCTCTTAGCGCTAAGAATATATTTCTCAACAACACATGGAAAACATAGGTCCTAGAGTATTTATAGATGGGTGAGGGATGAGACAAGAGACACCTGACTACGTTGACATGTGGCTCCTCCGAATGCAGACGCTTTCATTCGTTTCCTTGTGGCGAGGTCCCATCAACAAAAAAAGAAACAGCGACCTCCCCAATGGAGTTACGCAGCCAGCTTGACGTCTAAAGTGCATGAAAACAATTAAGCCGCTTATTTCAGTCTCTTCATATGATTTGTTTTTCCGATGTGTCAAAAGATTGAAGGGCTAGGAAATACTCTGCTGCCTTGAATTAGGGACTAGTTTTAGGGAAAAATGAAAGGAGACATATCCTCGTTTAGTGAGGCTTTTTGGGCTATGTTCAAGTATGGAGATTATTGGCGGTACAGTTGTATCATTTTAAATATATTATTTCAATTGTAATATCATTGGTTCAATTTGAAAATCTCATTCTTGCGGCACAATAGAAATATCATATCATCGCTACAATCCAAAATTCATGTCATCATCATAGAAGAAATCACATCAATCTACAACATGATTATGACAATATGAATTAACATAAATGTGATAATGGCGATATAATAACATATTATACCACAAAATGCAATATTATACCAAAAATAGCGATGGATATAAAGTGACAATATTGATTATAGGTTATTATTATAAAGTAAATAGCTCTGTATATTGGCTCATTACCGGTGATATTTATAATTGCCAGTTCTTACAATAAAGTTAAGGGTTAATAATCGGGTTTATTATGGCTGCAGTCTTTAATTGATAATCCTTTAAAGTGTGTGATTCATATTTTAAACGTTGAGGATAAACTTGACGATCCGGGTTGCAATTAAGATAATTCCGAACGAGCGATTAGAAGAGCAGGGAAATTAATAAAAAATATTTAAATGGATGAACAAGTTAGATGAAGATTTATATGACCTATGCAATGTGCTACTTAAAAGGAAGACGAAAAAAAAGTTAGGTCCCACCGAGATTTGAACTCGGATCGCTGGATTCAGAGTCCAGAGTGCTAACCATTACACCATGGGACCCAGTGAACGTAGGGGCTGAGATGTACCGTGTTTCAATATGCCCGCGGATTTCGTCGCGGGTTTCAATCGATTTTACAGTTTCTTTAATTATTATAGGTTATGCAGCGTAAAGATACGTTTATTTTGACATTTTGTGTCGTTATATGTTAAGGTTGGTTATTTGTAATGCTTGTGTATCGAAAATTTGTTCAGAATTAGAATTTGATGCGAGGTGGACGGGAGGAATTAATATTTTTCAAGTGACGATAATTTCGATAAATGTTAATAATTACTGCGTACCTAACTTGACAACGAGAACAGACCTTACATATTCATCCTTTCTTTGCCCTATAAATACGTCCATATATGTATGAATTCAAAATTCTATTTTTTAGTAAAAGCGTCATTTAGACAATTGATTTTGAATTCTTTCTGTTGTGTGTGATGATGAAAGGTGCATATGTATAATTATCGGGTTCATTATGAACTAATGTTTAATAATTTAATGTCTTGTACCTCATAATAGCTTCCCCTTCCTATTCGGCATAAAAATGCATTCGTAGGTAATCGACTTCCCCGAGTTTCTGGAAGATCCGATTACCTGTGACTTCCTAACCTGTCAATGATGTATTTTCAAACATATGTCAAAATATATATAAATATTTGTAATTGTATTTACGCATGTATTTAATGTTTACAATAAACTTGTCATTTAAATGATGCCCTTTGCCCACAGAACCGGTGATTTGAATGTCAAAAATTATTATTTCCTTTATGTTTTCTGAGCTTTACGTTTTATCTTGGCCTTTGTTTTCAATGTTGTAATTTTTAATACTTATAGAAAAATATGTTTTTATTGCATACATTTTTTTGTTGGTAAAGAAGGTCATAGCTGAGCAATCTCAGCTGCAAGTTTCTCTGCCGCTCTACTATCTCTATGCTACCGTGGCTAAATAATAGGTGTGATCTAATCTTGGTATAGGTTAATAGTTCGTTGCTGTTTATATACTTTGCAAGCTGTTTTTGATCTATTTAGAATTAAAAAATTACCGTAAACACTTCAACATGTAATTGTATGTTGCAGACATTTTTATAGTCTGGTATGTGAGTAGGTAACATGAGTGTCGCCTCAGGAAGAGAGAGCCTCAGGAAGCTGCGAAAATTGTTGACTCCCTGTTCGTAAAAAAGTTCTGGGTTCCGTAAATCTACAACCCTACAGTAGTCTTGTTATACCATTTGAAGAGTTTGGTACGCATCACACACCATTGATGGCGATATTTTATGAATTTTAAATAACTTTAAGCAATATTTGAATAACATAATGATCCAAATTATAAAATTATAATAGATATAACAAGTAAAAGTGCTTATCACTCATTGAAAGCAATATTCAATTTTGTCCAACATCCTCATCCGATTGAGTACTATAATGTAGCCAGTGTTATCATAGCTGCAGAGCACGGTGTGATGGAGTGATTATATCTGCCCTGGGCACCACCAACTGTGGTAATGCCACTGTATTAATGTTGAGCGTCCTCCGGAATCATTTAAGTGCGTCTTACAATTAGATCAACGGATGGATATAATTGAAATGCTATTGTACCCACAGTTTCGGGAGGCATCGCAAATCCCTGGATGTTGCTGTGGCCTTGAAGAAGCCGGAGTTTTATTCAGAGTCATCCTCTGTGGCATAATTGTAGTTCGCCTGTGGCAGAGTTTTTACGTCGTCAGCTGCGCTAGATTATACCCATCGTTGACCTTATTTGGTGTGAGTTGGAGCCATTTTATAACCCATACTTTGAGGAGGCGCTCGCAAATATTTTCTGTCCCTCAACTTTCTCGGACGAAAAACGGAGAGATGGCCTCGGAAACTACGTGACTTTCGCGTCTAGCCGAGAGATTTAGATTCAGTAACGACACTCAGAATGTGTTCGTAGAATAGGGGGAACAAAGTTTTCCTATCGCTCATTTTTATGGGCGCAATGCATATTTTTATAGAGATTTTCAGCGAGGTCTCCATCTATCGTGGGAAATAAAAGGTTTTTGGTCTAACGGTTTGTGCTCGTCAAATGGTGTTGTGGTGGCAGGGATTTGAACGTAACCATTCATTCCGTTTATCAAGTACGCGATAATCTTTTTAAGTATTCAAATTAAACTTCTTCGATTAAAATATAATTGTCTTTTTAGTATTAGCCTCTCCTGACAGAAATTAGTTTCCTCTTGTTTCGGCTTCACCAGCATTGAATGAATTGCAATTCTTCAAAATAAATATTCGACGCAGCTGATCTCTGTTGAATGACTTGCAGTTAATTTATGTTAAAACAATGCGTTTTAATGTGCTTAAGACTAAGTTCCGTTATATTTTCAGTAGAATAGTCCAGTTATGCATCAGTAAACCAAATCAATTGTTAATTAATTTAGCCACCGGTAGAATGCGAACTTAGCACTAAGTTTGTATTTATGTAATATAAATCCTACGATTGCGAGAATTTAGTACTCTTGATTCGGTATTATTCTCAAAATAGAGAAAATAAATTTCATTTTTGTGAAAGCTTCAATGTTCTTGGGTTGCAAACTTTCAGGCCATTATTTTTCATTTGAAATAAATTTATTTTATTTCGATATCGGCTCATGAAAAAGCCCGGCATCGTTAATTAGATTTCTAACGAGGAAACGACATCGTGAAGGTTTACTACTTTCTTTCATGACCGCGTCATTAATATTTTACGGGGTGATTTAGTTGTAGGAGGTTTTAGAAGTGTGTCCTGTGCTACGGGAAGCTATGTTTTGCACGTCTGTTGTAATTTCCGTTTTAATTTCACGTAGCACATAGTAATAATTTTCTCCAAGAAAGTTTTCCGGGTCAGTTAATGAAACAATCACTCTTTGTCCTTGAATATCATAATCACAAAACGCTGCATAAATATTATTGCAAAATTGTGAATTCATTCAGTTTATACGGGAGTGTAATTTTTAATTTTCGTCTATTTGGTTGTTGAACGCGAAGGGTGTTTTATTCTGAAACCATTCATTCCCATGTAGTAGAGATAACAATTGAAAATACGCTCGTGCCTGAAGTTGTCGGGCATTGTACGCAGTAACGGCAGTTGACTCGTTCAGATTACTTTTCCGCATGGCTTATAATAAAATGGGATTTTTAGCGGTTCTCGAGGGCCTTCTGTTGGATAATAATTTGAAAAAATTATCAACTTTGGAGGAAATGAATCACATGCTTACTGATAGCTGACTGGTGTTCTAAATTTCATGTTACACAACCACGCAGGAATCAACTTGGGAACACGTTCTAAAAGAAGTTGATATATTTGTCATTATAGGCAGTATTACTGCTTAAAATTGTATAGTTTTTAATCTTCCCCTTATCGTGTTTAGTCGCCAGTCTCACCAAATGCATTCGCCCGCGGCATTATTGTTTCCTGACCATTGGCTTTAGCCTTGCTTAACTTGTTTCGTCTTGCCTTCCAAGTTCAAACCGGATGACTGATCGACAATGGATCTTGTTCTCAGGTGAAGGACAAGGGGTGAAAAAATTAGCCCTGATGGTGAGTGTGTTTTGAGAATGAAGGGAGTAGAATGGGGCATTGGGAAGCCACTGTCAACATGATTGTCTCCGTCGCGTCACCAACTGTCGTGTTTTGAAGAATTCTTGCGTAACAAGTTTCTGAGTGGAATTCGCACCAGTTCGACTTGATTTTATGCCCTTCGAGAGAGAGTAAAAAAAGGAATGCGAAGTGGAAAGTTGTCACAAGTCCTTGAGTTTAGTGGCTCGCATCTGGTTTAAAGAAGGTTTCAAAGAGAACCTAAACCGCTCAACTTTTCAGGAAATACGCCAGCTGCCCAACCTTTTTTAAAGTATTAGCAGAAATATTTCAGCTTATCACGTATTTTGTCGGCTGAGAAAATTTTCCCCTAACTGGTATCTTTTGCTGACAGGCTCCCAGGCACAGGGACATTCATCAGCACACAGGTTGAGGAGATCTGTCTTTAATTGTGACAACGACGAGTTTATACATGTCCCTCTTTACATCGGTAAATTAGACCGTTCTAATGAAATATGGCCGCTGAACCTCTTAATTGATTCATAAAAATACTCATTATCTCGAGACTGATGTACAGTTGGATTTTAATTTTCCCTTGAGCGAGCTTGGTGTGGTAGGTGAGGAAAGTAAGATTTTGAATTTAAATCAGTAGGAGGCAGGGTAGGTGGCTGGAAGGGGTTATGAGGGGCGATGGGCTGCTCAAGGCCGTGATGGAGGGAAGTTTTTTGGGACTGCGAGGAAACGGAAGATAGAAAATAGGTTTTATGGGCGGGATGAAGAAGAGAACGTACGCGGAGATGAAGAAATAATTATTAGAGGGAGACAAGGCCCTTTCACGGGTGAAAATGTGGAGAACTTTCTCCGACTTTCAACGAAACCTTCGTTAAATCAGTAGAGTACTTGAGTAATAAATATGGAAAATACTCTGCCCTAATGTCACCATCTATGCATTTTTGAATTCGGCCGGGAAAACTGTTTTTGGCTGTCTAGTAGGCCCTTCTCGAGGTTTCTCGAAGATCAGGCCTCGGTTGCGCAGTGAAATCCTCTTACCGAAAATCCGCTAGATATAATGTCTCGTTGAGATTGTTTGTGCTGTGTTCGAAATACATTTCACATTTAAAAAACGAATGCTCAATGAACAAGAATCAGTGTATCGTTTACCTCTGTACATTTTGAGGCTATGTAAGAGTGAAGGCGATGGGCAAGTACAAAGCCGATATAATTAAAATTACAAACAGGAAATATTTTCATTCACTATCACTCAAAGAATAGCTTGCGTTCTAACTACCCGCATCACATCGATTGTACGGTTTCGCGTGAGGCAATTCAGCGAGGATTCTGATCATTCGTCAAAGTTCGAGTCATTCCCAACGTCGCTTGATCTACGTCGATTGATCCCGGGTTTTCATCAAGGGACAATCCTTGAATAATTAAATGAATGATGTTGGTGTCGTATGAGCCCTCCAACATTCCCTACCTAATGCCAGTTCTCCTATTTCCGGGTAGCTCTTCTTTTGAACTCTTCTCTTTATTAGGTCCGTGAACTTACTCCTGGGTCTTTTTTTTTGGGAATTGTCCTTCTATTTTACCTTCAATTATGTTCTTCAAAAACCAATTTCACCTCATGGTGTTTCCAATCTATATGGCTCATCTATTCCGTAGATGGTTACGTATGGTCCTTTCCTCTTCCATTCTTATGTAAACTTCATCATTTCTTATTTTGATTGTTCATTTTATCTTCCGCATCCATCTTATGTACGTTTTCTGGCAAATGCCTTAACCTCTTGGCCTTTTTCTGGGAAATTCAGCGTCTTTATTCCTCGAATTACTTTTCTTCTCAAACTAAATGTTCCTTTGTTTGCGCCCAATGCATTTGGATCCTATTTTCTGTGTAGTGATCCATATGGTCCTTTCCTGTTTTACTCTTGCATGCATACTTCCTCATCTTTTATTAAATTTTACGGGGACTAGGCATGGCATTACCTCTGTGGAGTCGTCTACCAAAGCAGTTGAATTGGCAGTGTTCGTTCCGAGTGATTCAGGATAATGTTTCAAATCAAATACCTCCGATCACATGGTTGGGTTGGGTCGAATCGCTTGTTAGAATTCCTGTTCTTCTTAAGGTTAATGCCCTGGCGTACTCTTTTGATGTTAGTTTCTCCCTCCTTGCTCTAGTTACGAGTCGGCCGCTGAACGTAATCTCAAAGCAATGCCCGGTATTTTCGCCTGCGCCCGTAGCGAGGTAAAGTGACGTGAATGTAATTGGCGAAACATGCGGCGATCAAAACGCTGGGCTGAATCCGGGGCATGCTGGCGATCTGTCATGTCTCATTTGCTCGTTGAGCTTGCCTGCGAATTCATTCGGCCCGTATCACGTTCTGCATCGGCACCCTCTGCGTGTATGCATCTATCTCCAGTGGCTAACAAAAGATTGGCTGGAATTCTCTAGTCATACTCAAGAGTGCTAGCGTAATCTTGGTAAATTGAGCAATGTCCCGAATTTCAACATCAGAGACTTAACGTATTTCCTCATTTGAATTCGCTTGACGCATGAGTAAATCTTGTATTTTTTCACTGTTCTATGCCATAAACATTTTTCAGTGAAAGTAAAATACAACTATGTTTATAAATGCCGAAATTTGAAAAAATAAGAATAATTTTATATGATTCTAAGGTTTCACCAAATTTGGGACATAAATGGAAAAAAAGCATCGAGTATCCCTCATGGGGCTATCAGTTTGGGGTTACCATTAGTTAAACCAAGTGAATATTTTAGTATAATTGAAGAAAAAACAGTGAAAATTATAAAAAATAGCAAAAACGTGTTTTGGCAAAAAAATGAAGCTTCTTTTATAAAGAATACTTGAGATTCACCAATTGGTAGTTAGGTACCATACAGATAACGTGTATGTGTCTTAGTAAACACACTCATACGTACAATGCATTTCCCACAAATGTAAATTACATGATAGATTACATTTAGAATTACACATTTTTACACGAAGCGCATTAAAATACTGTGAAATATACGAAAATTTATAATTGTCATTCAAATCTTAACAAATAGTTTCAATAACGTATTTCTTTGGTGCGAGCTTGGGCTCTTGCGAATATTTCATGGAATCGGGTGTGTATATTTAATGTTCGTTGATGAATTAGATAAGGCAATCAGTTTATAATTAGGGGTTTGAGTCCAAACCATTTATACTGTAAAAATTACGATATTTAAATCACCGCTAGGATTTGAATATGCGACTTAGAACCCTTCGACCTGCGGCGTGCCGATAAGTTCAGTGCTGATCCTATTTTAATAATCTGCATCTTGAAATATAAGTATGCATATAATTGGACGAAGAGCATTTGTCTTATTTGGCAGCTGAAGTTCATCAATTACTCTCTCTACCTGCGTTCCGGCGGAAATCCATCAGTAGATAGGTATTGTCTCCGTTTTGAGTGTTCGAGATTAATTTTTACTTGAGCATTATGAAGGGAAATAGTCTAATTTTTCAGCCCTTTTCATTGAGGGGATCGCCAACTGTTGCGAGTGATGTTTTTACAGCATGCCTTCAGATTTAGAATGTTGACAGAGTAAGTGCACTTTCTTAAATGGTGGTGCATTAGTATTACATCAAGCCCAAAACAAGGAAAACGACGCGATCGTAATATTCTAGATATGGAGACGTATAGCGTGTGTGACTCCACTTTCGTGGGTGCCGCATGCGCCATATATATATGCATCTCGTTGAAGCGGCATCTCCTTCTGAAGCTCTTGCTTAGGGAAACGCTGGGACCTAAAACGGAAAGATTAGATTCCTAAGTAAACATTCCAAATATATATCAAGAGTGGGATTTAATGCCTCTCTCTTGAGTTCAAGGTAAAAGTAGAATTAAATTAACCGTGCGACGAGACTTGTGGTTGAATTACATTGTTTATGTAGTTTTGATCTCAAAAATTAAATTGTTACGACAATTTGTATTTAACCATTTCATAAAAATGCTTATCATTTGAAATTTCTGCAAGAGTTGATGAAATATAGATGTGTTGATGAGAGATAGATGATAGAATTAATATGGAGATGTTCGTATTAATTGTGATAAATAAAGTAATGAAGCTGATTGACTAAAGTATTCACCCAAAATATTGTCGCCAAAACGCCACGTCTCCTTATGGACGCCAAAATTCTAATTTATTCTCTAGTTTTGATTTTGTGTTTTAAAAATGGGATTGGTTATTAGTATCTTTGAGGGTGAAAAGTAAGACGGCGAGCTTTGTGAAATCCAAGGCTTTCCTTTGCGGTTGATCATAAATCTAAAAATGTGCAATGACAGAAATGTCTTTGCAGCGCGTCCAGTGCGTTTTTCCATAAAAGAGGAAACTTGCGAAGGCCATTGGTTATGGGCGTAATATAACTTACCAATGGATAAAATGAAAACTCGAAGCTTTCACGTGGTGGAAGAACGTCATGATAATCAAGACAAAATTTGTGACTTCCACAATTTATTGATAACTTTCGACCGGTTTCAGCTGTGACGCCATCATCAGGTAACGACGGTAACGGCCTGATGATGGCGTGACAGCCGAAACCGGTCGAAAGTTATCAATAAATTGTGGAAGTCACAAATTTTGTCTTGATTATCATTACCAATGGATAATGGTAATTCTGTCAAATATTCAGGAAAATGAGTACAGTTTGTGCATGAACTTATATTGAATATCTCTCCGTCTAGGGAGCGTTAGATTACGATCGGCATTATCCAGCGTGATGGAAACGGAAAATTCGGAGACTCATGATGATAATGACGTACAAGAACCGACCAATGCGATTGCCGTACGTTGACGACACCATCATTGGATGATGAGCAAATCTTGTTAAAGTCAAACTATCCCGGTATCCAAACTGTCATGCTACGTCAGCCCTAACCAAACAGAGATGAGAGAGTTTTTTCAATATTTACGAATTTTTTTTGCAGATTGCCCACTCTTTAGTGTTTAAATGAATAAATTAACCTTCTTTAAGCAATATTAATAAATTTGCGGATTATTTATATGGTTATTGTATAATATGAAAACAGACTGCTACTTCGCAACAGCTTAAAACTAATTTTTCCAAAACGGCATTCGAATGGGTGCTGATACTCCAGTCAATAGTAATTAGTTCCTCCATCGTCGGTAACGACGGATAAGCGTCAATCTTAATCTCACCCTAAGCATTGACCAGCAACGCATTGACGAGTCACCTGCGCTTATTGGAAGAAGCTCTTTAAGTTGAATGGAGTCCATGGGCGCATCCAGGAGGAGTACCGCTCAGTGATCGCTCGGTGAGCGAACCACCGCTCTCCCCCTGGATGCGACCGCTCACCAACTGATCACCGGTGAGCGGCCGCCATTTTTCTGAGCGTACTCGAGGGTCGCTCCTTCTCCCCCGGAATCTGTGATCGGCGCGAGTTCAACGTGGCTTGGGAAGAAGTGGTTACGCTGGTTTCTCATACGCTGCGATAAGATGACTCTTACTTCCCTTGGTACCCTTTGTACCCTTTGTACCTTGGAAAAAGAGAAAGAGGTCTTTTGCAAACAGATCCCTCTGGAGTACAGTCGTGAGTTGAAAATCTTCTTTCAGCATGAAGTACTCTAGTGCTGCTTACGATATGGACGGCGTTTTTTACACTGTGAGCATCTATAAAGCAAGGTCACCTTAATTCAAGATATTAAATTTTTTCCATGCCTTGCGTGGGCTCTACAAGTGACAAATTTTCATAACACAAGGACAGTTCCAACTTTTTGTGTTGCCAACTTGCTTGGTCTGCTTGCTTGCTTGCTCTCATTGAGCCTCGCCCTCATAAGCACGAAGTAAGAACCACGTAATTTCTTTTACGTTAGCAAATTGCAAGTCAGCTTACGAGTTATTTACAGAAGCATCAAGTATGTGTTTTTACCCGTTCTCCATTACGAGTATCTTACGCAGAATTTACGTAAAAATTCCTACTACGAGATTTTGTTAACATATGCATACGCACCTCTAGTTTTCACGGATTTTACATAAATATGATATTGTGTGCTGCCTGGGTAGTAGAAAGCTACAAAGTCATTGTGCTAACGAATTCGCGAAATATTGGTACTATCACCGTGAGATTTTGGAGATGATATTGTTGTTCGATTTTCGCCGGTAACGTGCATTTGTGAACGAGTTTTATGAAATTTTGTGGGGTCGGTTTTGGCCGCACCGCGCATTCTTTACACGGTGCAATACTTTCCTTTTTCTTGTAATATTGGTATAGAATTGATGTCTGCATGTAACGATGTAATTCACAGGGTGATAACCACGCGAGTAGATGCAAGAATTAATGCGTGGATTGAGGTAATGAGTGGAGACAGTAACCGCCAAAGTTGGATGTTAATTCAGTTATTCAGTTGGATGTTAACATTTTATCATTCTTCCAATCAGTTTCATCATTGCCTAATTATCAATATATTCAGTCGCATGCCTTATGTTCATTAATGAACCTTCTCAGATATTTTTATTTTCATGTGCCTACGATTGACTTGCAATGCATTCATAAACACGACTTCAAATATCCCACCGAAGTGCTCACCTCAAGTTTCCATTCAGGGGGAAACTTATCACTCAGTGAGCAGTGAGCGATCACTCCCCCTGCATGTGCCCCATGTGTAATAACGAGCGGAAGGATACCTATCCGATCGTTTACTGAAGTGTTCGTCCGCCTTGGACGTATAATTGTGGAGGACTATTTGATGCCTGCTCATGTATATATATATTCTTCTACTTGCGATATCGCCACGGCAGGCGTTGCCCCGCATTGACTCAAGAAACGTGTGATCAGGCGCTTTCGCCATATTCTGTTAAATATGCTAGCTTCCCGAAATGCCTGTGTACTATCTTCATTATAGTCGATGCTCCGAGAATTTACCCTGTCTTCCAAAATGGTCGTTTAACTGAGCTCGGAGTCCAATTGAGTTCCTTGGGTGACGTCGAGCGGAGGGATACCCATCCGATCGTCGACTATCATGTTCGTCCGCTTGGAACGTCTTAATTATGAAGAAATATATGACGGCAGTGTCTGAAAATATGGCCATCTTTATATATCGCCGCTGTAGATGTCCCGAGTTGACACGGATAACTTGTGACCGAGCAATACATATTGCTATTTTCTCTTAGACACATACATTTTCTTGAAAAGGCTGAGTTTTTATTAGGCTTTCGCCAAGTTCCAGACGTTACGATGTTGTCGATTTTGTGATATGGGCTACTGAACTTTTGGAATCCTTCAAAGCGGGGTGAAAATCCGAGGTCGTTTCGGACGGAACCTTTCTTACTGCTGTCAGCATAAGCGTCTCGAGAATATGGAATACTCACAATTACCTGCCCTGCCGTGTTGTCTTATCTTACAGTGAGACCTCAAGATTGTGCCTCTAGCCATGGCCTCTAGTATGGTCATGGCGATGGGTGATTTTAACTACTTGTCGATAATCCTTATGTTCTACCTTATATCGCGAAATAGTGATTCCCCTGCCTCCATTCTCCCCACTTCTTCATCATTTCTCTTCCACCCCTCCAATTCTACCCCCCTTGCCACCCAGGTCTGCGCCAGGAACTTATGCGGGATCTATAGCCATCCAATTGTCAAATATTGTCTTCGTCTTCTTGGGACGTCTAATTGTGAAGGATTATTTGACACCAGTTCATGTATGAATGGCCATATCGCGATCTCACCAGATCAGGCGACGTGTGACCAGTCTATATCACTGTTCTCTTTTAAATACTTAATTTTCTTAGGAATGGCTAAGTTTTCTCGTCCTCACCCCTCCTTTTCTCGTCCTCGTCAACGTTAAGACACCTCGATTCCTCTCACACGCGTGGGCCGTTCTGGTGTTCCAAACATTCGGTCTCCCCGGCGACAACGCTTTCTTTTCTTCCCTGTTCGAGGAACGTGGGCGATCGACCGCCTTCCCCTAGTTCTCTCGCCCTAACCCCTTCTTCTCCCCTCATCAACAACAGACCTCACACACATCCCCGCTCCCTCCTTCCTTCTCTTTGGCGCCACATCACCTCGGAACCACGCCGAGTATTATCAGAGCCCACCCCCTGACGGCCTCATATACATGACGCCTCGCTTCACCTGCCAAACTACACTTCATCCTTGCTACCTTGCTCCATTCAGCCCTTATCCGATCGTACTACTGATTCGGGTGTATGTCAGCTCACTCTTGGGATACCTATTGGTCGGTAAACTGCATAGATTCTGGCCTACAGCGACCTAAGAGACATACGCTGCTATTTTGTATTTTCCTTAGTAAATATATCATGCGTTTTCATTTGTAATTGTTTTGAAAATGTGATGTTCATTATCATCATCAGCTGATGGTATCGTCTATGAGACGAAACCATTGGAGCATCACATTTACCTGTGAAGCAATACACAGATTAGACTGTGAATTTTCTCGAAGTTGACTCCGGTTCAATAGAATACTTTTTTCCACATTACCCCTTCTTCATTATTATTCCAATTCGTCCGTATTCCATTCACTCACCCTTGCGGTGTCTCCCTAGATAGCAGTCATATGATGATAAAATTTAACTTTCCATTTAATATTAATAATTTAATAAATACATACATATGTCGTAAATTTTATTTTTTGCCTAATTACGTAAATCTAAGAAATTTAATGGTGATTGAATAATTGAACCTGCCTGGATAGCGGAATCTCCACTCAGACGGACCTTGAACCCACCTACGATTAGAGTTGAACTATAACCGAGTCAAAAGAAGCATACATATTAGTCCACACATTGCTGATAACTATGTCTAAATGAGGCATGACTTCCTTTCTAAACCACGGAATATTTACCAACTCTTCTCTGTTATGTGGCAGTGTTTACCAGATTTTTTCCCATCTTTCTTTGATCCTCTCAAGTTCCAGCAACCCCTCCTGATGTCAAGAATCGGTTTTGTTACTCGAAAGAATTCTTTTCCCAGCTAATGAGCGCTCACTTGGTCATCACGACCCTCTCCATCTCTCCTCCCCTCTCAGCGTCACACCCCTCTACTTTTGGAACCTTCCTCGTTTCCTTCTTACATTTCCCGTTTTCCCAAAACAAGCCTATCAATTATTCCCTAGTTGTATCTTTCATTTAAGAAGTCTAATTAACCAAATCCTTCGTCTGCTCCATCCACTTTTCTCCGATTGAGTTTATTGTTCAGGTCCATAAAATGGTACGATCCATACACAGTTTCTTTGGCGTCTTGGGCTCGTGAGATTATCGGCAATACTTATCGATTTCCTCTTCCTTGTTAACTTTTCCTCTCCCACGTAGACATCTATGTATTCTCTCTCTCTCCTCCTCTATGAAAGGCCTCTCAACTCTCTCTTTGCCATCCAAATTACGGCCCACGTACCTAAGCTTCGTAAGTTCCTTAAGAGATATGTTATGCTCTGCAATCGAGTGTTTTATTTTTATATGGTATGCTGCTACTCGTGAAAACAATACTTGAAAAAGATACCGAATGTAACTTAAATGAAGATGAGTCGTTAACCTGTTAAAAATATAGCTGTATGTGTAAGGAAAACGTTTCGGATTTGAACACAGCCATAGCGGAAAACATGCTGTCAAAGGAAAACGGCCTATACTAAAAGCTTACTACTTAATCTGTGATGAGAGATTTTCAGGACTGTGAAATACATCCTTTAATTTTCAATAAGCATGTTCGAATGTATACAGATAACTTCATCAAATTTCAATTAGCACTATTTAGTGTTACTATTTTGTCTTGCTAAAATAAATAAAAATTTATAGAACAATGTAAGTACCACGAAGCTGATGCCAAACAATATTCGCACTAACGGATTGGAAATGCAAGCTTTAAGGAAATATGCCATCATCAAACATCATGCTAAATCAAGGGTTATGATTTAGCCATATCAATCGGTGTTGACGTTTATATAGGTAGTTTATGAATGATCGCATGCAGATTGTTCATCAAATCCAGAAATAAGGCGGGATAATGCTCTTGAATCTCTTCAATCCCAGATCAGAATTCCATAATTTTGAGCTATTAATATAGAGAAATGTTGTAAAATTTCATTTTTCGCAAACTTATTACAATGTCTTGTACTAGCAGATGATTATACATAAGTATGAAATCAGGAATATGTAGCAGAAAATGGGATTCTCAGATGAGGGTTGTCCAAAAACCTACCTATCGGCCGGTAGAATACTCGAACCGAGGGCTACGTTGGTGTGAGTATATTAGAATCCCCTTAACTCGACGCCACTCGTAATAGATGCTATTGAATCAAGGTTCCGGGTACGTTGCACTCTGTTTTATAGATCCAACCGTAATGCATGTGATTTGTCTGAGACTCGTGGAAAAAAATTTTCCCATGACAGTTTAAGGGTGACTCGGAGAAAATTGTTTCAACCATGCGCCACATCTCTAAAACTGACGGACGCGGTGAATTGAGAGAGCTACACTGTCGAATCGGTCATTATATCTTCGGTTTGAGGTAGGCATTGTTGAAAGTCATAGAAAATCCTCCAAATATTTACACGTGCAGGGCTTTACTTACCTCTACTATCTGTCTTTACCTTCGCGTACGTCCTACCCTTTTTCATCTCGTCTATTATCTTTCTTTCCCTTCCCCGCTTGCCATTATTTCCTTTCTATTTGAAGGGCCTTTAGGAAACCATTGTCCCTCAAACCTCTTTTATCTCCCTACCCGGCCTCCCCATTATCTCATCCAGCAGTTACTTTCCTTACACACCATACCAAGCACTTCCTTGTTTGGCGCAAACAAGAATTCCTTTTTTGCTCCCACCGTTATTGATAACAGCGGAAATTGAGCGTGGAGTAAATTCTCCAAACACTTTGCTTTTAGTCCTTTCCTTCTATCCCAATTCCTTTTCCCCTATTCCCTCCCATCCTCATGGCTGTTGTCCTCTTACTCTCTGCTACTCACCCATGAGAAGGTCTTATAGAGTAGGGAGTATGTAGGTGTGGAATGTAATGTAAATATATTTTTGGAGAATTTGAGCGCGTGTTGGAGAGTGCCGACTGGAACTTGTGTGAGGCGAGTATGGCGAATAATACTTTTTCCTCAAAGGGAAGAGTGGGCGAGGTGAGTTCGGGAGAGTGGAGAGGAGTTTTTATGACGGGAGGGAGAGGACGGAGATTTTAACGGCCGCCGCGTCGGTTGGATGCCGTTTGTGTGAGGGGCCGAGAAGTCGGCGGTGGACTCTTAAAAAAAGATGTTTTTCCGATGGGGAGGGGGCGAGAAAGGGGTTGAAAGAAAACCTGGGGTGGGTGGGTGGGGCCGTCGAAGGAGTGAGGGGTTGGGGGAGAGGGGAATTTGTACGGAATGGTGAGGAAGCAGTGGGGATTGGGAGTTACAAGTCGTTCAGTTCGACAGCTAGAGTTGAGGGGGTTGTAAGAAATGAGGACGCAGTGGGGGAAGAAGTAGAGAAAGTTTTTGGCTGGAAGATGAATACAAAGAGTAGGAAAACAAGTGGTTGGACCATAATAAAGTCAGATAGTTGATTGCGACTCGATTTACATATATGAAACGTGTTTTTGTGTGACAATGAAGTGCAGATTTTTTTTTCGTACAGCACTATCGATCGGGCATCGGTTCTTTCATGTAGCGAAATATAGAAAGACAAATCATTTATTTTCTAATTCGTCCATGATATATTGTACAGTATCGGTGACATAGGTGAACCGTAAGCAAGTTCCTGTGTTTCTGTTTAAATACGGCAATTAAAGTAGAAGTAATTTGGAATTATGCAAGTTGAATCAATTGATGCAATTGTTCACAAGACTGTCCATTTGGAACATACTTCTCTTGTTTCTGGTTAATTTTAGTGTTACACCCAGCCCTTTTAAATAAACTGCCGCTATATAGCGTATGTTTCCGAGCGATTCTTTTTAGAGCGAAAAACCAACTCCCTCGAGTACTTTTTCATGTACTTTTTGTTTCCAATTCAATGGGTACCATAGATTTTTTTATCGCTGTCCCTTCTTTTGTAGAACTCATTTTTAATTGAGTGCTTAGACTACGTGCTAAGAGTTAATTTAGTGTATGATTACATGAAGCATTAACAGATGGCGCCTAGTCAACGGTAATTGTTTTTGTAATCACACTCGAGTTTTAACTTTCAAATAACATTCACTCCTTCCGTTAGCGGACCATAACGTGTCCCATTTATTGAAAATAATTGTAACTTTCATAAGAGAAGGTATTTTCAAGAATAAGTTAGTGAATGAAAGTAACCCTACATTAGAATGCTTTCAAGAATTAGAGTAATTTTTACTTTTTATTATTTATCAATGTGTCGTTTCTTCATCTTGTTGCTAAGATTCAAATGCATTTTAACCATATAAGCCTTGACTCATAAACAAGGATTTTGGATAAAGAGTAATATTATCATCGTATAGCACTTTTGTAAGGAGTCAATGTGATGAGGATCATTGAAAAATAACTTTAATTAGTAAGCGTAAGTGAACCAGTAGGTGATAAAGTTCTGCCTTTTTACACTATTTTTCTCCCATCTCTTGTCTATTTATGCGTTGCCATCTTCTCTCAACGTGACATTGATACCAATAAATTTCCTCTCTTCCTTGCGGTTATTCTCCTGCGCATTGCATTTCATTCAGAAAATTTTTCAGTTTTTTTTCCTGAAATTCGTGCGTGTATTTCCATAGCGTTTGTGTACCCAATGTATTTGGTGCGGAGAAAAATCAGGAGATTCTTCGCGATGCCCTTGAACCAATGAATTGCATTTAATGGCCGGAAGACGATATTGCAAAAAATACCTCTGTGATGGATACGTAAGTGTGCAGAGGTAGATTAAATTCTGTCACTTTGTGACGGCTATGTGGGGAAGTGCGAGGGGCAGAAGGAACGACAGGAGGAGAAGGGAGGGAATGCGGTTTGGGGGCGGGGGGAGGAGGGTCGGATGAGAGGGGTGTAATGAGAGTGTTGTCTGTTGGCGGCGGGTGGAGAGGAGGAGCAAAAAAGGAACGGGAGTCGAGGGAATTTCCTCCGGACTCCGCCGGCCGGCTTGGGCTGTGGGAATGTTTTGGCGGGGGCGTGTGGGGCCCGGGGAGAGAGGGGCGTTGGGCGGCGGCGGCGGCGGCGAGCACTGTCCCCGGGGGCACTGCAATTGTGGGAGCGGGTGGCACCAACCTGCTGAACCACTTTGCCGATCGAAATCCCACACTTGAGCCTCCGGCAAAATTGTATATACATACCTAAAACCTTTCGAGCTTATCGTCCACATATATTAGTTTTTACGATGGTTCCTAGTAGTTATCAATGCAATTATTCAAAAAAAGTTTATCAGTCATCTATTTCATTGAAAAAATATTTGAAATATAGTCATAATTTTCATGCTTCTGGTGCAGACCGCTGCTTTGAGATCGGTGACGCGATGGCTGGGCAACATGGAGGTAATGGGTTTGAATCATACCTCTACCTACATGTTGTGTTTGTGTTAGTAGAGATATCTTTTGTTAAATTTTGTGAAACAGTTGTTTGAGAATCAAAATCCTAGTAATTAAAGTTAGAATTTTGTGTATTAGTCTTGTTTCTTAGAGGCCAATAATGAGCAAATGCTGTCATGAGCACAGCAATAATATGATCATAGTTTTACCGAGTGTGATAGGTATTCAGGGTTGATATTTTCTTGTGGACGAACAAACGCTCTACCCCAAAATGTGATTTTTAGCGGGCCAAAATGCACCATATTTCTCCAAATCGACACCACAACTTGTTTATCAACATTCATAAAAACGTACATTATTTCGGAGGGTAATTTTTTTTCAAATGTATTTGTTCATTTATAAAATTTCAATGCCGAGCAAGATCGTATCCGAATTTTGCTGATATCTTAAGCGTACATCAATAGAAAGGCATCTTCCGTTTTCATCTATTCGCAACGACGCTTATCCTTGTATGAAAATAGTGAGACTAGCTCCTGGGGCGTACTTCCGCTGATTTCACTTCAACTTGAAAACGACAGTTGCCGGATGCTAGCGCGCGCGCGGTACTCGAGTTGAGTAACGGTCTTATTCGAATTTAAAAGTGACCAAGGTGATTCCGGTCATGGCATCTGGGCGAGAGGGGGCGCGCTTGAGGGGGGGGGGAAGGGGAGAGTCGAAGCGACTTCGTTGAGGGACGTATTCCGCTGAGAATCGCGTAACGAGTGACTAATATGCGTCCACAACGCATTTTTAATTGACCGAGGAAGCGGAATGAGGGCATGTTTTCCTTCGTTTCCGTCGTAGGAACCGGTGTCCTTTTGTTCCTTGAAGCAAACCGTTTGCATTCGTTCTCCAGTCTTCTAAATTCCCATTGTTGTACTTCCGAAACCTCTACTTTTCCCATCATTCGAGGAATTCAAAGATTTGGCCTTATTCTTCAGCACCACCGTCTTCATAATAATTAAACGGAATGCAGTTATTTCTTCTTGCCGAACCAGGAAAAACTAAAATGACGATTAGTTCATATAGCCATTGCATTAGAGAGGGCATGTAAAGGAGTATCAAAAAGAGAACCCTGAGGAAGCGGGGAAGAGAATCGGGAATCTGAAATAAACGAGGAGTGTGAACAAAAGAATGAATTTTAGAGGGATTTAATGGTGGGAAACCTATCGGGGGAAAATGGGAGGATATCCGAGAAATTGGGATGTTACTACAGAACTGATCAAAAATTTCCAATCAGCTGGTAGAATTCGAAAATAAAGCAGAATACTAATTTTAAAAATTATCGAAATTCTGTCACTTATAAATGCCATTTCCACTATTTGGTCGATTTCGGAACTCATTTTCTCTGAGATAAAAGAGTATTACTGCTAGAGATTCAACTAGACGATTTTAAGAGGACCATTTTAACTATTCTGGAGGAAATTAATTTCTTGTGGTGTGTATGAGGAGAGAATAGAAGTTGTTGTGATATTTTCTCAGTGTGCTACATTGAAACCTATCAAATTTGTCTTTTATTTCATTCAGTATTCTGGATATTTATGCTTTTCTCTGAATGGTACGTGCATGTGGAGCCTTTCCTCTGAATTATATAGGCATGTCTTCAGGCGCAACGTCAGTTCAGTGACAATAATGCTCAGGCAAATGACATATTTTCTTTTGTCTGCTAAGGTATTGAACTCGAATATACTCCAAGGAATGATAACTCCTTGTGGTGTTTGGATTCGCGAAGGCACAGGTTTGTGGTTTTCCATCGAGTGTTTACTGGATAAAAAGGTCGAAAGTGTTTGAACACTTTGAATACGATGCAATTTGAGTGACAATATTTCCTACCGGCACTATTTGTGGAATCCATTTCTTCACTTCAAAAGCACACTAATTTGGGTTTGGAACATTTTTGTGACGGATTGGATGAGAAAATTCTGGAGAAACCATATTTTCTTCAAAATATACCTCTATATAATAAGTCAAAAACCGTATATTTCTCCTTTCAGTACCACAAAATTATAAAGCATAGAGGATTACGAAGGAAATTACCTGGTTAAGCGGGAACCTTCTCCTACCTTAGAGGCTGTATGACATAGGATGGAAAAATTCAAACGGAGCTGAAACGATAGAGAGCATAAGCCAAGAAAACCACCATGGTTTTAAAAACTTTTTGTTTAAAGAAGACACGATTACTAATTTGAAATTAACACCAGAAAACCTACGAGAAGAGAGTTGCACTATATGGCTCAGAAACATGGACCTTAGGAAATTTGGAACAGAAGAGATTGAGCGTCGGAGCAGTGGAGCAGATGGAGCATCTCACCCGGACGGAAACCCGAGAAGAATGTATTGCAGAAGAGATAGAGGTTTCAGAAACTTGGTGCTGCAGGAAGTTGCTGAAGATAAATTTGACGGAAGTGATCAGAAACTAAGAACTGAAGAGAAGAAGAGAATAGAAGGAAAATATATGGTATCCGGAAGAAAAGGTCTAGATGGATAGACCACTTTGAGAGACTGTAGAAATTGGTAAGGAAACTTCAGAAGAGTAAATAGAAGGGAAAATCACAGCCTGCGGGAGGATGAGGGACACACAGATTGGCCACCAAAAACGGAATGTGAAGCAGATGAGCAACAAGAATATTCAGGAGTTATCAGGCTAGAGGCTATGATGGAGGGCTGCAGTCAGCCAACTTTCAGATTGAATGGCGCGGGGCGATGACAGCAATAATGTAACAATAACAACTATCAAGTTTTAGAGGAAGGTCGTGTTCCATGTCTTCGTTTAGCAGACTTTGTTACTCTTTACGTGTCGCTTTATCAACTCGTACAGCAAATAATCTTTTAAGCGATTGTAATCCAGTATCACATTTTTTTTGGGGCCTGGTATTGGTCCAAAGGGACTGAGAATAAAAAAAACCTTCACAAACCACCAATTCAATAGGTTACAATACAGTGAAACCTCGCTTAATTGATCCGCGCTAAACGGAAACTAATCTAAGCTATTTAAAAACGGATACTGTGATAGGAAGGTAAGGCTGCTTGCAATCGTTGCGAAGAAAAAGTGCAGAAGAAAATTTTCGATTATTTCAAGAAATAGTAAATTCTTTCAGTACAGTTATTTTTTTTAACAATTTAATTAAAGGGAGGTAAAAAAAAAGTTGTTATCTTCACCGTATTAACCCATGGTTATCAGCAACCATCGATTTTCCGAAGAAACGAGTTTTTCGAGACGGTTCTGCCCCATTAATTTCGATTAAGCGAGGTGATGCTGTATATAAGTGGCACAAATATACTTTTCATTGTGAAAGTTAATACTAATCTTCAGAGATATAGTTTCTACGTCGATTTATTTACAAAGTAGCGAATAACCATGATCACCTCATGCGCACACAGCGCCGTCTACTTCGTGCGGGGGCCGTGGCTACTAGAGGCGAGCGGAAAGGAGGCTGCCGGGCGAAGCAGGCGATATTTTCGCTCCTCGGCCCCGCATCCGATGTGAGAGAAGAGAGCCCTCCCGTGTTCTGCGGAGGAGCAGTGGAATATCCACGTCTTTCCCAAGGTCGCGAGGACATCAAACTCATTAAGCATGCGAGAATGGCGCCCTCCTCCGTCTCCTCTCTCTCTCTCGCAGGTGGAGGCGGTGAAGAGGGCGCGCTACCATGGTGATGGTGGTGAAGGAAGATCTTGCCGCCGAGAAAACCCGTTCGCGTCAATGTATATATAACCCCCGCATTCATATTATAACGACGGCCGCGAAAAATTTTCCTCCCCGTTTTCGCCCTTTTCCTGCTCGCTCGTCTCTCATGCGCCCACCGTTCCCGCTAAGTCGCTCCCTCTCACATTCCGTTACGCCAAACAGCTTATTTTGATGCTCATATTTTCTCACTCTCTCTCGCCCCCGTGCAGATTTATGGTCGACAGAGTTCGACAAGAACTTCAAGCGAACTGCTATCTCGCTCTCGTTTTGGTCGCATTTCGAATACTCTGCGAGCATTTGGACCCAGAACAGAAATATTGGACTAGCGAGACAAATGATACTAAGGAAAGCCGCACGCTGCTTTAAAGACTGCTTCTAGCAAACAGAGATGGTAACACAGTTAATGTTAAAGGCCAGGTTGGGAAACGTCAAAGACTCAGACGTTGCGCGCTAAGCGTGTCATATTTGAAAAATTCAAACCTGGCGAATTTCAGTATGGTACTGAGGATATTATTTTGACCACGAGGCATATCTTAAGAATTAATTAAAGCGACTAAATAAGGGAGATATACGGTGGAAACTTATAGGTGCCAAAGTTCCTGCCATTTAATTAATCACCACTACAAGTGGCCATAGCGGAAACAGGCCGTGACACCGAGATACATTAACATGTAATTCACCTTTCTGTCTCTTCTTCCCTATTCCTTTTTTTAAATGGCTGGGGTTCTAACGCCCCCCGCTGCACGACCCAAAGGCGGGTATTTTGTAGCCAGAGAGGCGAATTTGCGCCACTATGCTCAGTTTTCGTCGAATTTTGTAGGAAAATTTAAGTCCGTCGAAATGTCGTGGGAAGGCCTTGGCTTTTTCAGAGTGGTTATGGGACGTGATTCCCGAAGAATATATCCCCAAACAAGGAGAGGTGGAAACGGATTGCGAATTCGTCTTATCAGTGTGTCTTCTTCCGTTTCGTGACTTGCGTTTTTAATTCGAGCTCTGTTCTCGAAATGTTTGATTACACTTCTCAAAGCACGTCTCTCTGGATTTCATCTTTCGGCGCCAGCTGTCCGGAGGAATGTGTGTACATCACCACACGTTCGCCAGATCCAGATTGACGAGGTTCCACCCAGTCAGGTAGTCCGATTTTGCGATGATATTCCGTCACGAGACTTTTTCGAATGACGAGCATAAACCATTGACGCAATTTTTGAGTAAAACTTTATGAATACATGACTACTCTTCAAATGGGTTGCAAAAATAACTGGAAATGAGGGGTGTATATCTACGTATCTCTTTATTGAGTTTAAGGGTTAGTTATTGCCTCCATTTAAAGTGAATCCATCGCGAAAATAATAGCATACCTAATCTCTGCAATGAACGTATGTTCAATAGTCAGGAGTATCTGGCTATGAAAGGCTTCTTTTTGATGTGGGTACGTGAATGAACATCAGCCTTGCCAGAAACTCAGAAAAAATGGATTCATTGTAATCGATTGAGTACGTAAGAAATTTTGACTTCTTTAATTCAATTTATTACATAATTTTTCGTTGTACAGTTAGTTGTATGTGGTCGTTTTTGTTTATTTTGCTAATTGCCCTATGAACTAATAATTTAGGTTATTTGTAATTTATAACTGAAACTGTTAATAATGTGTGGGGCAGCTTTACACGGTAGTATTTTTACTATCTCTAATATTGTCTATTTAATTGTAGATGAAATTCTTATGCCAATAGTCTGCCTGGCAATACTTATCTCCCCAAGTATTGGCTGCATTTAGCTATTTTGATATAAATTGCTATAAAGCAATTGGTTTGCGTTATTATTTCAATTTCTTTACCGGGTAGTCTTATGAAAATGATGAAAAAATTACCAGTTTTATCCTGGTCAAGTGAAAAAGAAATGATGACTGGCTAATACAACTGGATTGCTATGAGGAGATTCATGATTTAAACTGAGCGGAAGTCGCGTTTTTATGATGAATTTTCACTCTTTGTTGTCTCCATCACTTTATAGCATACTATGCGTACATCATTTAAGACATGATGTTTTGTTTTGTGGTGGTTTAAAATCGAAATTCATCTTTTTACAGTCGAAGTCGATTTAGGCCCTTAGTTCTTTTAGTTGTATTTTCCTATTTGTTAAAGAATTTATATTTGGATGAAGGGCAGATCAACTCACAGTGAAACGTTTCACCGTCTCGAGACATGTATTATTAAGTAATACAAAATTATAGCTCGTTCGCTGTCCCTCCATACTTCTTTCCCACGCCCGACGGAGACTTTAACGGGCGTGGATTCGGGGGGAGGAGGGTAGGAAGGGGGAAGGAGGAGGGTGCGCCGAATCGGTGACTCACGTGCTCCTCAAACGGCAACAGATTACGACCTTGTACACGAGCGATTTTGGATAGCAGAGTTGTCCTCCCACACGGTGATAAACACTGAGAGAGCTTTTAGGATACATATCCTTGTTGTGACCGCCCCTTTGAAACAACTTTTGAAGAGATACTATTGGTTAGTAAACGAGACTGTGAGTAACTTGTTCGCGGAAGAAAAATTGTAGTTTTGTCTCTGGATTTAATATGAATGTTCTATAACCCGTATTAATCTTAATTGGTGATCTTGATGGTTACAGGTATTGGAGGTTATTTATTTTTAGCGTAAATTATTTTTATTCAATCCTCGAAATCTATAAATCCTAGTCAGCCGAATACGCGTCAGAAGGGATTAGATACTTGTTTATTCTAGGATATTGGGGATAACAACATAGTTGAGGCCAAGGGCTAATTCGAGGAAGATAATCACAAGCACGACTCTAGAACTGAACACAAATGGAAAGTCTTTTTTTCCGGGAATATTAGGTTAAGCGTGGTTATAATCTCAGATATCTTTCCCCTACAGTAATTCTCATACAAAATTTACTGAACCTTAAAAGCAGGTGGGAGAAGCTTAATAATCTCGTCTTATGGGGTTGAATTAAGTAGTAATTGGATTGTTTTGTTTCTCGTACAGTCGGGTGATTGGAGTTAATCGGCCTAATAATAATTATGAGAGTCTATAAAGACGAATTAATGACAAGCATCCTTACTTTAAACCCTTTTGTCATGAAGTTCGTGTGTCCCCGAAAGAATATATTCATCCAGAGACCCACATTACCTCACGAGCTCAAAAAATAGCTCCTATTGCAGCGGGAATCGCGCATATCCCCAAAGGTATTGTATTTTTAGTCCTATATTTTCTACAATGCAGCATTGGTTTGGAAGTATTTTGCAGTTCCTACCCAATATGGTGTTGATAGCTTGAGTAATAAGTAATAGCGTAAGTACTGTGTACAAAGGAGATAGGGCTGCAAACGAGGAAACAGTGCGTGAAAACGTTTGTGTGGAATGTGGCACACTATGGATTGGAAGCATATTAAGAAAACGGACCTGAAAAGACAAGAAACTTTCTAAGCATTCCGCTGGAGGTGGATAGTGAAGATAATGGATGGACATTCGTAAGAAATTGTGAAGTTTAGTGGAAAGTATCAGAGGAAAGGACCATGTGGAATTATGCACAGAAAAAAGAATCAGGTGGATTGGAAACACCACAGACCCAGAAGGCTTGTGGAGAATATAATTACAGAACCAACAGAGTGAAAAGTTCCCAGGGGAAGGCCCATAAATAAGTACATACACCAGATTAAGAGAAGAGTACATAGGACGAGCTACCAGGAAGTAAGGGAACTAACATTTGATAGGGAAGGGTGGAGGGCTGCTGGCAACTAGTGTAGGATTGAATGACCAATGATGGTTAATAAATAAGAGTAAGTAAGTTAGGAAATTTTTTTACGATCAAATGAGTTAAACTAAGGCCTTGAACATATTCACTGATTGGCTGCACTTTTAAGTGTCAACTGCGCTATTATCTTGGATAAACGCTTTTATTTACCGCTGAAATGGTGAACATATTGTTGTTGACATATGACATGTGTTTATGAGTGAGAATAGTTATTACATAACGCACTGAAAGTGTTAAGAATATGTTTTTGAATAGAAGGTCTGCTGTGAGCCAATCTTTGGAATGGCAAAAAATATAATTGATGGCCTGCCGCGACCGCTTCCCATCAAAAAGTAGTGTTTGCACGAATCGGATAGAGTTATTGGAGTTGACGATTCCTATGCTTAGTGGGCGGAGGCCGTGTGGGAGTGAGAAGGATTCGGTTCGGGCCTCGCATGTATGAGAGCGCAAGAGATGGCCGGCTTCCGAGAAATGCCGTCCGGTTGGATTGTTGCGGCGGCGCGGAGAGTGGTGGTGGTGTCCCTTGTGGGCGGTTGGCTGGGTGGGCGGCCGGGCCGTCGGTTCCACTCCTCCTCCCCGGTGGGAAAGGCGGCACCACCACCATACTCTGTGCCACCACTCACTTGAGACCTCCGCTGTCTCCTCCTTGCCGTTTCTGAGAACGCGCTGACCTGGCAGGTTGGCGATGTATGGATCGGCGACTACGAATAAGAATTAGTTAATTGAAAAATAACGATGTTTTCTGGCTGGAGTTTACCTTGGAAAAAAATCTCAATATTTCTATATTGAGTAATCGGAACCTTGGATATCTTACAGTTTTAATCTTAGTTTATTATTTATGGAGTCTTAAAATTATTTATAAATTTAAATTATGACCATAACAAATGAATTCATCATTCCAAAGCTTCCAAATATTTTAAGTTCCACGTCAGTGCATTTATATAATTACTCCCCCGAACAAAGAAACTCAGATTTCACTATCCAAGATTTCGCTCACTTAATTATGCATGATTTCGCAGATTCATTGATATGATGATTGTGTATTATAGGTACATCGAATCTCTCCAGTCATATAATAAGATGCTTTCTCATCGTGGTGGTAAGCTTGGTTTGATGGCTGTCTTGCCCTAATCTCCATCAAAGGGCTTGCGTTTGAGTATCGGAAGTGGTGTAGAAGTTTCAGTGGAATTCTGGTACCCATTTCTCTATTGTGACGCGAAGTGGAGACCATGTGGTGTGCAGTTCTCCCTTTCGTGGGACGCGAGGCCAAACCTTGAAGTCTCAGTTGCTTTGACGCTGTATGTCTCTTTATTTCCCCTCCGTACAAACCATTCTCTTCAATTAGCTAGTGGGTTTGATCGATATCGGTGAAACTCAGCAGGTACGAAGCTAATTAACGTGTGAAAGTCACTCGTCAGAGTCGGAGGTCTACGGGCTACAGGTAGGAATAGATCCCTGCTAAGTCTGTGGTTTCTCAGAAAGATCTATCCAGAAAAACCGCACGACTTTGGTTTAGATGGTGGTTTCCAAGACCCTTTCCCGGTTTCAAACCGGGGATCTCTGTATCTCAACGCTCCAACAACTGGCTCGACAACCACCCCGTCACTCATCCTCCATTTCCAAGCTAATGGCTTCTGTATCAATGTCACCGACATTGTCTTTCTTGAAAAAATAATCAATTAAGTTTGTCGCAACCCAAGTAGAGGTTAAGTATTTTACTTGGGGAACTGCGGGTTCTGTCATCATGGAATGGCGCATTGGCGGAGTGAAAGGGCACGCAACCCTTAGTGGTCCCTAGTGCTGAACTGTGCCATGTACAGGACCTGGGTTTGAATACCAGAAGCGGCAGACTATTTATTGAAATCCTGAAGCCTTCTTGCGTGCCGAGCGCAGAACACCTCTGCTGTCGGATGAGACGTAGACCCCTTTGAAGCTTCGTTCCAGTGTGGCCTAGTTTCAAAGCTGAGCTTCTCTCCACCCTCCCTCCGTTCCCGAAAGAAAGGTGATGTTTGTGCTAAACTATCCATTGAAAATTTCTGGTAAAAATGATCCCTGGTATTGTAAGCCTCCCTCAGGAACTACTACTTCATCTTTACTCATGTAGCTCGAATAATTAAATACATGGAATCTTATTAATATAGATGGAATGCAATTAAAAGCCAAAGCTTAGTTGAAAACTGTTGCAAGCAAGGAGAGAGTGTTACACAGCTGATGATAGGACTAGATTGGGAGCCCCTAAAGACTCGGAGGCTTTGACGAACATGATTACTTGATTGAATTTGATGAAGCTAGCTTTAGTTTGAGATGAAGGATATTATTTTTATGCTGAACAATATCTTTAGTGCTGATAGCATTGCAAAATTTAGATAGATACCCTGCCGAACCGAGCGGTACAAAAATCTTATTTCCTGGAAGTATTTGCAATTTTAGCAAAGGACAGAGCGAGGCACTAAATCACTTAACATGCAATTTATCATTGTCTATTCTGATTCCTTTGCCGTATTACCTTCCCTGTCATAAACTGGTGTCCTAATACTTCCTGCCATACGCCTATGCAGAGTTTCGGAAGATAATCTTTAGATATGGATATATTCTACCATTCGGTGTTAACCTGCCTTTAAAGGGTCAGAAGGCGCACAAATCTTGACCAAAGCACACGGCTCTACATCTCCCTAATGTTTTTATTCAAGCAAGGCGAAAAAAATTCGCCGGTTGGGTGGGCTCGCTCTTTGCCGGCGACTATTTTCTCCGCCCCTCATTCTCCCTCGATCCCTCTCCGCCTTCTGAACCCTCCCCTCCCGACACACTCAAGAGCATGTCTCAACCTGCTCAGAGGGTGGATGTCTCCGCTCGTAAAGTGGATATTGTCGCTGGTCTCCGAATCTCCCCGAAAGTCTACGGCAGAATTCCATGGGTTTCAAGAATGAAGCGATTGAACTCTGCAATCTTGTTGCGTGGTCGCTACTGTAGAGATAAAATTACCCTCAACATGCATGCATGGGAACCATAATTTCTCGATGAGTCGATCAACTGGGAAGAGTGTATCGAACCGATGATCTAATGGCTGGCGGGGTGTGTCTAATGGATTGACTAGGGGCTGTTTTCTCTAATGATAATTTCCTTTTGATATTCAAGTGTCTTGAATATTAGAAGTAAGTAGCTTGCCAGCCCCTCCTGCCACGGAGGGCAATGCGCACAGCGAGAAGTTGGATGTAAGTCAATTTGGTATTGTTTGGACCTAGCTGATGTAAGAATTCAACCGGTGATCTATCTTTCCTCCATTCCCGTCAGTAGTTCTCCAGTATATCTTCCGCACATTTCTTTTTCCTGCACTTCAGCCATTAGCATCACACTTACGATGTGGTCATGTTTTCCTGATTACCTAACAGTTGTTTATTATGTTTCCACTTAGAAATGAAAAAAGAGTAATAATGATGTTTTCGATCTTTATACAGCGCTATTATATTTTTACGGTTTCACACTGCATTCATTTAGATGAGTTAAGATTTACCATGTTTGCAAAATATTTCAAATGGGTACCTTGAACTGAATTGTGCCGGTTATTCAATGCTGAATTGAAATGAGCGCGTCTTAAATGTTCAATTGCATTTGTTTTTTTTACAGAGCTGGCTGCTCTAGCCTTAAGTCGTTGCAATACAGTGTTATTACCGCATATGGTAAATATCTTAGCACACTAAATGATGAGACTGATCAAGTAATCATTTCAAAATACCTATATTCAAAGGCTTGATTATGTTATACAGATAATGAGCTGCAGTTCACATTCGAGTGTTGCTGTCCTGTTTAACTTGATGGAAAGCATACTTATCGAAATTTATTTTAAGTTAAGGTTCCTACTGGAGGGTTTGGGAAACGTTTCATTGCGGAAGCTATGGAAGGTTAGAAATGGGATTTTAAACTTATGTTCATTAGATTTCCCTAGACTATAACCACAACACTCGTAACCACCTCAAATCCGGATCTCATGTTTCTCCACGTTTATTATTGACTGCGCTGCACTTCATGTCATTAGCTCTGAAAATGCTGTCATCAAGCACAAAGATAACTTCTCTGAATTATACCTTCTTGTGATATCAAATGAATAAGTGCAAGACGGTATTTTTTGGTCGTTATTAACTTTAAAGACTGAAATGTAAACCATGAAAAAGTGTCTCATGTTTAACTGTGTATAACAGGCTGATATTCAATTTTAGAGTCAATTGCTATAGGCTGACTAGTTCATAACCAGAATATTTGCATTTTCTCGGTCGTTGGAAATAATTTTTTCGCCAGTCTTTGTGTTTAGGAAACAGATACCTACTTTCTATAGACTCGGGAATTGCTGAGTAATTTTCATCGCTGTGTGATATTTTTCTCTTTTGAAAAAGCTCAGATTTTCGTCCATAACTTCTGTTTTTGCGAGAGGCCTAAAATACTCTTCTTGAACAATTATGAGTGCTCGCCATGCCGTCTTCTACCATTCCCGAGGGTGCTAATTACGGAGTATAAACGACTCACCCCTGAAGCCTTGGGTTCCAGCCGACTCGTCGGATTCGCCGCTCCGTCTTCATTCAAACCTCTCTTCTCCTTTCCCACGCACCTCTTATGATAGTTCCTTCTCCTTTCGTCTCCCGCAGTTTTTTTGTCCGCTCTCACCTCTCTTCCTCCCCGCCCTTCATTCCCTGCTCCACTTGTCGTTTCTTTCGGTGGATTTTTTTCCGCGAGAGAGAGCCCGCCGGCAGGCCTCAAAAGATGTTCATTATGTCCATGGCGCAGTCGGAGCGAAAAACAAAAATATCCGCGCGGTGTGTGCTGAAAATGCGAAGCAATTGGAGAGCGTTCCAAGAGTTTCACGACACTTAACACGAACAAAGTTGCTAAAAACTTTTGATATCAGAAGTCCTGGCGTGTGTGGAAAAAAAATTATGAGACGGCTGGCTGGATATTATAGTGCCGAAGCAAGAACTTGTCTGCGTCTCGCCCGAATTTTAATTTTCCCCTTTGCTAAAATGCGATTCGTTTTACTTTAACTTTGGTGGGGGAGATGTGAACACGCTGTAGTTAACCCGAAAATTCGATTGAACGCATGCTAACCATTTAATTTAAAACTCGCCTTTCCCTTACAGGTAAAATTTCATAATGTAAACCCTCAAATTTTGTCTGAGCTTATAGATTAGACTTTCACCAATGATTTTGCATTACCTGCAAACTCAAATAATTACTATAATGGATATTTCTGACTCCGCAGTTTGCGGATTACTGTTGCTTCTGTTCCTAGTTAGGGTCTGACCACTTTAGATTGTCAGTGTGACTCGTTGATTTTGGTAATTTAGTCCAACAGAATTGATGCTTTTGATGCATTTTTTGCCATATAGATAGTGGAAAGTGTTGTCACCTTTATCCTTTACGCTTATCGTATCATTATTATCATAGAATTATATGCATTAATCATTGCAAAGTTTCTGATTCTCTAGCAATGTAAAGGCCCCTAAATTTATGAGCATGCATGAAATCTTAATATTTAGCCTTATGATTCTGTTTTTAATACAATATTAACTTGTGTAGTAATGTTTTCATGAAATCTTTCATATGTATACGTATGAATTCATTTTGTTTCCGGAATTCAGTGGATAGCGTATGTGTCGTTGACTGCTTAATGCTACTTCGGAGAATACAAAATTCGTGAAATACGAGGAAATTAAAAGTATGCCTATTATTTCGGAAAATTTCCGGAATTCACTCCTCTCTTTACCCTTAACTGAAATTTGTGGACACCTCATATCTAATGAAGCACGAGTAAAGGACGATTAAAATAATGAATGATTATTTACTTATATCTGAATGATTATTTACTTTTGCTTTCTATTGCTCCTCAGTCGCAATCGTCGTTTAAACCATTAAAATAATCTCCTGAGTAGTTTCTCAGATGGAATGGATCGGGGAAAGAATTAATATTTCAAATCCGGTGAGGTAATGTGGGTCAAGAAAGGAAATGTGATTACTTAGTGCTATAAAATAATGCCATTAAAGACAAAACGGAATAATGTAGCTGTGAGAATTGCTGGTTGCTTTATAATTTCT
Organism: Ceriagrion tenellum; assembly: GCA_963169105.1. Classification (NCBI taxonomy): domain Eukaryota; kingdom Metazoa; phylum Arthropoda; class Insecta; order Odonata; family Coenagrionidae; genus Ceriagrion; species Ceriagrion tenellum. Next base: position 140,338,187 of record OY720635.1, on the reverse strand, counting down.
TCACTCATGAAAAAAATTGCTATTTGAAAAAGCTTTGCATCAAACTTATCTAGTTTTTGTGGTTTCCTAATGAAGGAAATACAAAGTATTTGATCTCTCTCCTTATTAAATCCTTTAAATTTGCATTGCGTGCTAGAATGAACCTTTGTCACCATTAGGGAATTTTTAATGGAAAAATGTGAAACACAAAAATATTAAGTTAGCTATCAGTAATTTTCGAGAAGAGTAATGAATATCGGGAGACATTATGGGACTGTATCACCCCTGACATATTGAGATTGTTTTCTCCCGTAAACTCGTGGAATTCCAATTTCACTTTCCCTGTCAACATTGCGCGGTTAGATATCATCTATCTGGCTGGTATGAAAGGTGGAGAGAAACCAGATAGCTTCGAGTGACAAATCGCTTTCAATTCGCCGAATTCACATATGCGGCGTAGGCATTTAAAGAAGTATTCAAAGGGAAGTGTTTATGTGGTCGGCATCGACAGAAGCAGACAAAGAGAAATGCCTTCCCTCGGGAATATTCTCCTTTATACTGACTAGATGAATAGCGGATACTTGATTTTCTTCGTAAAAAATAAGTTGGGGAACTGAAGAGATATTCAATTTCCCAACTGAGAGTGAGAGCCGTTGCCATGGACATTAACGCCTTGATGTGAACAAATCCTTTTCTAGCCTGGGCAGTCCTGCATCTGATATCCCTCTCACGGAGCCCTACCTCCTCCAGAATGCTAGATATACATGAATCCATACATACATGAAATACTCAACCTGTTCAGTTTTGTTCCCTCCCGCCTTAATTTCTACCCCACCTTCTTACTCGTAGAAAAACTCTTCACTTACGTCTTATGATCTCTCTTCATCTCATACCTTACTCACTGTACCTCTAACCCATTCATCATTGACTGTAACCCCTTGTGTGACGGACAAACCATGAATCCTTCATCATCTGCATATCTCACCGACTTAACTGGATCCTCTCCTACTTTATTACGATCTCCATCACCTACCATACCTCCCTCACCCTTTCTTTAGAATACACGTTAAAAAGCAACGGCGATATTGGGTACCCATGCTGCACTCGTGCTTCTATGGCCCAACTCAATACTCCATGGGCTACCCTAAACTGCATCGTCTAGTAAAATGACACGTAGCTAGTAAAAACACCCAGCCAATATTCTAGGCTTCTTTTTACCAGCGTAATAATGACTTATGGCTTCCTATTCTGTGGAATTGCGGAAATATTTATGAGTAATTTCGATCCCTATGTGGGTGTAGGATGGGAATCGTGCAGGACTTAGTTACCCATGCAGCCTTTCTTTAAGAGAAGACTAATGCCGACTCCGGGTTTCTATTCGCTCTTCTTCCTATTCCCCAATCAATGTGCATTCCTCCATACTTATCCCCCCTATCTTTCATTGAGAAAGTGGACTTACGCTGTCAGTAGTCTGCCTTCAAATATTAACCATTTATGAAACCCAAGATATGAAATCGGGCAATGAGGAAGACTTATTCAAGTCTGCGGGACCGTTCTTTTCAGGCTGATCTTGGGGAGGAGTAGATGGCGTTAAAATTTGATGCCATTTGTGTGATCTAATGATAAAGCTTTATATTTATTCCTCCTTCATTTTCATAGCCTCGGGATAATGGTAAAATTCTCTTGTTTCCATATTGTAGCATGTCATACAATGCAATTCAGATATAATGCAATGAATGCCAAACAAGCTTCATTGATTTTATATCAATGAGCCTCAGATAGTACTATACACTTGAGAAGCTCTTTTTTTGTTTAATAATTACATTTTGGTCTGCTATTAATATCTCAGCTATACTTGCGCCCACTTTTTTATGATTTCATTAAAGCTGAGGTGCTGGATGAATGTGGACAACCAGAGATACTATTCGAAGAATATCCTCACGCTTCCTGATTTCCCAGCTTTGCGTGTGTTATCGGCGTCTTATCATTCTTCCTTTCTTTCCGTGTGACCGGATAACTCCCTCTCAAGACCCATAGAATGAGCGTGGAAACTTTTCGACGTTTATATTTCTTTCGGTTGATGTTTTGATATCCTCACCGGAGGAGTGATAGATGATGAATTTCTTCCGGACCTCCGGAATAAGGCGGGCGCGCGGGCGGGGAAACGTAACCGGATTTGGCACGGGCGTCGGGGTGGAGAATGGAAGAACTTACTTCCTCGTAAGAATTTCTTCGTCTTATTATTTTTGGATGCCTTTCACATTTTTTCACGATGGATTTGGTTCCTTCCTGAGACCTCTGTTTGAGGGAAGATTTTTCTGCGAATTCTTGTGGCGGATAAAGTCAGGTATGATGAAACTGAAGGATGATTGTAATGAGAGGAGGGTAAGGGAATCTTAGACACATAGTACGAAAATACTAAAGCTCATCCTGAGAGTAAATTTTTCTTATAGTATGACTGCATAGAATTGAAATGCTTGATTCATACGTTTAAGTATTCTACCAGCTGATTGGTTGGTTATTGGACAGTGCTTACTCTAATCCGTTTTCACTTCTATGGATGACCCGTCATTAGACCCCGCTTGAATTCCTCATATCGTCTCCTGCTTTTCATTTCGTCCAGAATTCCTATTCTATTCCTTCCTCTACCACGCTTCCCCAGTGTTCTCCCCTCAATTGGCCTCCTGAGAATTCCCTCTCCTTTCAATGCTTCTTCCATCCATATTTTCTGTCTCCTCCGAGCCCCCTCTACTACTTTCCTCTCCTCTCAAACCATATCCAATAACTCCTCGTTTGTCCCTCTCGCCTCCCAGCTCACCCTCTTCATCGTTCTCCGCACTCACATCTCGATCGCCTCAACGGACCCTAGATAGTCAAATGATTTGAGAGCGTTTCCAATGAAGTTGATTTTCGGCGAATTCTTTTTGTGGAAGTTAACGAGGTTCATGATGATTAAAACACAAAGTACAATTCCACAATTTAATTTTCATCCACCGCAACTGATTTCGAGATTGTAGAAAAATGTCCAAACAGTTTGTAGTGGAACAAAATAAAAATGTGGACAAGTAAATACTGTTTTAATTACCATGTATCTGAAGGGGTCATATGCCAAAGACTTATTTTCAATTTTGATGCATGTTTCTTTAGTTTATTCGGGACTGAGACAGTGACCTGAGTGAATTACCAGTAAACATATTGCCGAAGTGAGCACATCTGCTGAAACACACGCCCTGTTTGCTATAAAAATTACGATTATTATCAAGGACCAGGCGAATTATTTAAAATAAATCCGAAATTTCCAAATTCAGATGGCTTTTCACTGGCCGCAAGAATAATTCTTATAATGAAGGCTGTGCTGAAGAAATCTCTTGCTTCTACTAAACGAAAAGAATAATAGTAAAAATTCTCAGCTGTAAAAACTCACAATCTCACATTCTTTTCGTCAGAAGCTTACAAATTCCAATGGCTAAAGTGCCCATAAATGTTTGTTTTTTTAAATCAGGTGTTCTGTCTGTAAAAAAATCAGACATGGCAAAAATATTCGCTTCTCTATTTTTAGATAAAGTTTTTAGTCAAAAATTTGAAAAAATATTAGAATTTGCTCTATACATATCAAATAAGCAAAATGGGCCTGAGCTGAGAGTGAAATTAGGCTGTGAAATACTGAAAGAGTATTTTTTTGAACTGGCTTGAATTTGGCTGAAAAAATTGCCTTTACAATCTAATTGTGTTGCCATCAGCGTCTTTAGTCACCCCGACTAGCCTCCAATACCTGTTTTCAACTACCCAAACCATTTAGGGGAATTTTCATTGAATAGAAATAATTCACTCTTCATTTTATGATGGCAGTTTAGCTTTGCGTAATTAAATTCTCAGTGAGTCATGACGATCGCCGAAACAGAACAGTGTACCTCATTTTCATCTTCATGAAGCTACTGAAATACACCTTGTTGCGGTCAAAAATGACGTATTGTTGCAAGTACCTCACTCGAGTATTCTCATCTTGAAGAAAGGCCGCATAAATGAATAATGTGCGCTTTTGACTCAATTGATGGTATGGGGAAACCTGTTTGCAAGTCTAAGGCGGTTTCTCTCAAAAGAATACTCCAGACGCTTCATCTCATCTTTTCAGGGGGTCTTTTTCTTGCAGTTTCCGGTCTTAAATGATGATGAACGGCGGGAATAAAAAAACTTAAAGGACTTTTTTGTTCGTCCGTTGCATAAGTGTGGCAATAAAAAGATTCCTCTTGCAGCCTTAAGAGACTGGAGCAATTTCTCAAACTATTCTCGCAGAGAAGACGGTATGAGCGTCACTTACAAAGCCCTGCATCGGCGTTGAATTATCAAAAGTGAGTTAATACGCTAGATATGACTATTTAATTCCACCTGCGATCATTTAGTTCAAATTAAAAGGCTTTCTGTCCTTATTACTTGGATATACTAACTCAATTGGCACCATTATAATTCTTCTGAATGCAATTTAAATTTTTCTGAAATATTAGCTTAAATCACATGAAAATTAATAGGTAGTTTTCCACTCGTCTTTGGAACAGAAAAAAACTTGTAACATCCAATGCTACATATTTTGTTATCTGAGAGTTTTATACTAATGCCATTGACATAAGGTAACAAATGACGTAACTATATATGACACTTACATATTTTGTTTTGTTGAATTGGCTTGTTGGGGTAAGATGAAGTCAGCTAAAATTCCTCGTATCCTCTCCAATACCATTGAAAAAAGTCAGTGATGAGGTTAAAATTATTCTTGATTTTACGCTAACCATGGAGACAAGTTTAGGATATGTTGTATGTTATTTTTATATCCATAGTTTACGTTTTAATCCAAAAGAAATTATCACTCTCCGCAAATTATTCTAGCCAGCAATATAAGACGTAGACAGTGAGACTAATGCCGCGGAGATAGCTTTCTCTGTTGATGGCGTGTCTAGCCAGTACATTATCTAAGTCCAAGAATTTGTTTGCCAGAATGAGAAATCTCGCTGCATTATGACTGATTCAGGGCTTTCTAGACGCTGTCACGGCAATGAATTTCTCTCTCTGAAATATTTCACTCAAGGCTGCTGACTTAATATCTGATTGACTGATTTAGTGATCGGACGAAATGCGTCCTCTTTTCCCTCGAACAGGTTTGGTCGGTGATGTGAAACGATGCATGCAGCTCTCATTTGAATGATTCCTCATAAAAAGTAGAAGCATTCGCATAACAATTTTATTTATCACCGCAATCCTGAAGCTATGGTAACAGTTGCTTTTATTTTGAGGACTCTATGTCCCGTGTCACCACGTATGCAAGGGATGATAGTCGTCATAGGTGAGTTCTTATGCCTCATTGCATTGCAAAAGGCGTGTCTATAAGTTCACTGTTTTCCTTAAAATCTCATTGTGCAATGTTTTTTAGTAATATTACTTGAGGTCATTTTGGCCCGGTTTTTTACAGTATTGATAACGTTACCTGTAAAATGATGTAGTCTTTCCGTTATGTTGGTGTTACCTTAGAGTTCACGTATCAAAAGAAATTATTTGTTAGGTCAGGTGAGTTTTATCACTTGGAGAGCGTAATTACATAAGTATTTATACCTACAAAATATTTATCCACAAATAGTTGTCCTTTGCCTTGAGAAGGGTATATGGCAACCTACAGCTTTTAATATCTACTTCGGATGTGTTGCCGAACACATACTTGGGAATTCCTACTATGCACCACTTGCACCAGCCATGCATATTGTCATAATCAGGATGCGATTCAAATATGTACCCGGTGTGATAATCCTAAAGGCTGGTGTCGACAGTGCGAAAACATTTCATCCGTAGCTGAGCTCGTTGGCTCGTTCACCTGCAAAATTTAAACGCTTATGGAGGGTGGTAAGTCACCATCACCTTTCTTTGCTGCGATCTCCTTCCAAATTCTAAAATCATGAAAAGTACCATTGGTCAGAATTTTAAATGTGTCTAAGGGCACCAGTCGGCTTTGAATCAGGAGCAGTAAGGCGTTTAGCCCATACCTGCTATCTTGTTATTTGCTTGCTAACTTGTTTATTTGTTTGGATGTTGTCGGCTTAAATTGTGTACATTACTCGGAAAATTTATTGACTGACTTGAATCGTCGATGAATTAACATTGTGGAGTTTTGGATATGTAAAGGAACGTACACATTTAATATATCTTCCAATCTATTTTATTGGAAATCTCGTTACGCGTATCTGCGCTGTTATCGAGTGGACGTTACTTTTGATGCGGGTTGCATATATTTTGAATCAGCGAGTGCGTTCGAAGTCGTAAAATGGATTGATTCGTTTTTACTTCTTAATGCGCATGCAGTCCGTTTTAATTAAATTTCCGGCGCGTCATTCAGTCTTCAATCACGGGACAGAGTGATGATAATGCATTCGCTTTTTTTCAGACCGATGAACTCATTCTTCACTACTCCCCCTTCCCCCTGTCACTTCTACCTGCCCAGAGTTAATTTACATCACAATGGCGTCAACTGTTTCAATGGTTGCCGCCTATCTTTCCCTTTCTCCCTCATATCTTCACCCCTCCCCTCGCTCACTCCCCTCTCCCGACACTCTGTGGCTAACTAAAATCGATCATCCTATCTCACTCATCAAAAGGCACGTTGCGCCCCCTCCTCCCATTGGCCTGCAGAGACACTTGGTCCCATCGACTTTAAAATTTAGTCCTCTAATTACTCCTCGGGGATTTCCAATCCAGTGCTGTCCGACTAAATTCTCATTTTTAGCCAGATGTACAAAATATCTCGGCGAAATTGAAGAATAATTTTAACGTAATGAGATGTATATCTAGAATGTACAGTTATTTCGTAGTGAAAAGTTTTTAAATAGAGAGAGAGAGCGAGTATAATTTCTGAATAGAAGAGGACTAAAACTTGGAAAGGCGAAGAAGTATTAATAAAATGTAAAGAAAACTTTGGAAAGCAGTAATATTGGTACGGGGAAGATATATTTTAGCAACTCTCGTCTAAAATTTATTATCTTGAGACTTTTACAGACCACAGAATATTTACAACTTCTACACGACCCGCGTTACGATGGCTAAGCATCATCTTCAGGTATGATGAAGCACCCGAATAAGATGCTTAGCCGTCTAAACCCGGGTTATGTTGAAGTTTGAAATATTCTGTGGTCTGTAAAAGTTTCAAGTTAATAAATTTGTGATTGAGTACCACATAGTTAACGCGGATCAAGTTGTATTCTCATCTTTATTGTTATCGTAATCCTACTCATAGAAATAATTGTTTGTTAAAAATTTTTATTGTTTTTGGAAAATCATCTTAGATTTACTTACTTCCTTCCTCTCTCTTTTTACCTTGGGATACATGTGAAGTAATGAATTATAGCCTTATCACTCAAACAAAAGTATACTGGTACTTCATTAGCATGGAATCTCAAACAGATAAAACAACTGTTGTAGGTACGAATTCCGTTAGGAAAATCACTCGCTTGATGTTTTCTCACCTCTCGCCTCTCCCTTCGCATGTAAATGGATATTTGTATTTTTAAAATTTCACATCCCTTCCTCTACCATTCTTTTCTGTACCATCAACGAAGATGGGCGATGTCCTGTCCTGGACGCAATCTATGCACCTGGTAAGATCAAGCGTTTGTTTTCGGTCTTATTTCTGATTTCCCTACTCCAGTACTTCCATTCACTCCCTGGTTATACTTCCTTTCACATCTTGCTAACGTCTTCTAAGCACTCGACACGTTGGCGCTAATTCCATCAGCGGAAGTTGAATCATTCATGTAGATCTAAAAAAACTAAAGAATCGCCGGAAAGGAATTGTGCTTCCTATCTTTGTATGATACGTGATGAATTTTATCGGAATATATTTTTACCTATTTAGGAGAGTTTCTGGGCGCAATGGAATTCCAATGAAGGCCTAACGCACTAGATTTAAATGACGCAAGCAGCTCACGTATTCCAAAAATTTGATAATCTACAGAAATCAGCGAGTTATTTCTCGAATGGTTTTGAGGAATTTTGAAGGATAAAGTGGTTACTACGTGGTTCGCGAAAAAAATTGTTCACAACCCCAGTTCCCTTCATTAAAGTAACATGCTTATCGCCGGAAAATAGATCCATCTTCTTCAAATATATTTGCTCGATTTCCTGCTGAAGGTGGTTAAGTCTATTTTTCAGTGCTTATGGATTTATTTAAAATTTGGCAGCTCTATTTCCAAAAAAATTTGCTATGCACGTAAAAAAGTTTAAAAGTGTTTCCATCTTGGTTGAAAACATTGATTGAAGTTTCAAGATAGCTAACATGCATAGGATATACAAATCGAAATCCAAACGCTTACGGCCGGATCAAAATGATAATATTCGTGTCGAACTGAAAGTCGGCTTAACTGAATTTCTCAAGTAATATAAGTTAGAGCGTTGCTTTCGAGTTCAAACTGCTTTTAACCTAGTACTTCCTTCAGCTGTATAGAATATTGTTCACATCAATCTAGCCAGATATCAAACATCCAACTAAAATTCAGCAGATATACGTGACATTGAACGAGGGAGCAAGTTTAAGCTTTTATTTAAAACTGTTCATTAAGAGGGAGAAGTCCTAAGACACTGAATTAAAATAATTGAAGAACCTTAACGTCAATTGCTCAAAGTCGCTAGCAAATTTCCTTATCTACGTACTAGCAAGTTACCGTTATTGTTGTCGAAGTGCGGTTCGTTCATTCCTTCATTGGTCGTTCAATCCTTAGATTGGTTGACCGCAGCCCTTCATCCTTCCCTATCTAATGGTAGTTTGCTTACTTGCTGTTAGCTCTTCTTATGTACTTGCTTCCTCATTTATCAGATTTATTTACCCCTTGGCCTTCTTCTTGGGATTGTTCCCCCTAGTTCTTTATCAGTTAATTCTTCACGAACCCATTGGGCTTCAGGATGTGTCCCATCCATATCGTTCTTCTTTTCCGTATCATGTTCCATATGGTCATTTCCTCCTCTCCCCACTGTATACTTCATCATTTCTAATTTTCTCCCTCCGTTTGTTCTTCAGCATCCTCCTTCAGTAACAGATTTCGAAATCTTCTAGTGTTTTCGGATCCACTTGCTCAAATGGTCCATACTTTCGATCCGTAGACTTCCACGCGAAAGCTTTCACATACTGTTTACTAGTTTGTAGTCCTATCTTCTTTGAACAAAGCAATTATCTCTTTACTATTAAGTCTTTATTAGCTTTGACTATTCTTCTTTTTATATTCGTTGTATGTCTTCCGTTACGTCCACTTGATGGTACTTCCGAGGTGGGTGAAGGTATTAATCCACTTGTTCTAATTTCTCTCCTCTCTGTACGACTTCTGCAGTCAGCTTTTTTCTTCAACTTACTTGGATTTTAGTGTTCCTCTTATTTATTTTCATGCTGTATTCGTGAAGAACTTGGTCCATTGTGTATTGTGACCTTTGAAGATCATCGCGATTTCCTGCTGACTGCGATATCGTCGGCGAGGCGGAGCATGTTTATTTCTTCTCCGGTGATCTTGATTCCGTTCAATCCGATTTATTATGCTTCTCTTTCCTCCAAGTATATGTTGAACAGAAATCCTTGCCTTACTCCTTTGTATATTTTAGCCTCTATTTGTGTTATGTTTCTCTTCCGCATAGTGACGATTTGGCGGTATTACGTCAGTTCCGCGCTAATGGCGTTGCAATCATCTCCTAAGGCTGGTCAAATGTTGCCATGAAAAACATATCGGTGGCATGATATGCAAATTTTATGCCTTAATTTTCGTTTTCAGCAGGTAACCCGTTTCATCAGCCAAAGCAGGATTTTGAAAACAAAATAAATTAACATGTTTCATTTAGCATGTGTTTTGATTCACGTTAGCCAGAGACACCTTAAACTCCGCTTACTGCGTGAATAGCTCACAAGTTCTTCCGGCCTAAGCGCTGCTGTGCAAACTTCTCCCCGGCACTCGGAAGAATGCGATTGTTCCCTCGCAAGTCGGAATTCTTCTATCTCGGCGTCTTGCTCGTCGTAGCGGGAGGAGGAAGAAGAAATTTCGAGAGCACATTATTCATTCCTGTCGTGTCTTGAGAGTGTAAGGGCTGTGGAGGGGGAAGGGGTATCTTTCTCTCTTCGGTTGATTTTTTTCGAAGTTTTTCGAACCCCCGACCCCACGCCCTTCCTCTCCTTTCCTTTCGTAGTTCCGGACATCCCCCGAGTTCGGTGCGATTGAATCGACGTAGCCGGCCGAAGCGGGAGCGACGAGAAACCGGTCACGTTGTCAAAGACTCTCATCTTCCCACGGTCCCAGATAAGGGAGAATGCGCGGGAAAGAGGAGGAACTGAGAGAGTGGGCGGGAGTAGGGTGGGGGGGGGGGGTAGTTTGAGGGGGCGGTGTCGGAGGTGAAGACAATCTGCGATAGGGACCCGAAAGGTAAGAAGGTTCGTCGAGAGATTAAGGAATAGGGCCGCAGCTAACGAGGCGCCGAAGGTACACACAGACTATATGTGTCTTCCCCTTATTTACTATAAAAGTACTGAAGACATCTTACGTTAAATTGCCAATGCTACTCGCCCTAACATTATTTTTTCTCAACCAGCCAATATGCCAACTCAGTTAGGGAAATGAGAGACCTAACTTATGTAACTGAAAAGAAGTGAAGCATCATTTAAGGTATTTAACACAAACTAAGGACTTGTCTTTGTGCTACGTAAAAGGTGACAAGTCAATTAAAGTGTATGTGGATGCCAATTGGGCTAAGAATAAAGAATCTCTTGTCAGTGCGTCGACTTGAGAAATCAGGGTTTTGTTTCAATATTAATAATGGACTTTTCCGGGGATATGATAAATTGAATGGGGATGAGGAAGTGTTGTGTGCTCGAATTGTGGAGGATGACATGTATGCTTTGGACTGTGACTGGTACGAGATGAGCAAAGCTGAGTGCAGTGATCCAAGTTTTTCATCTCATCCGTCATTAGCGACATTAGGTGACAACACAAGATGCCGTCGTGGGTGAAGACAAGGGCGCTACCTTCTTCAGTGAAGTTGTTTGCGCGGCCTTTTATTTTTAACGAAAAAGCTTTTGCATCCTCTCAACCCCGTGTAATCAAGTGGTATACTGCGTGTTATTTCTCTGAAAGGCGATGATTGGAGAGAAGACGAGCCAGTAGTATATACATGCCGTAAAGGTATCATTTTAATGAATACTCAAAGGGCATGTGTGTATTCTCTTTTGAATGCTGACCTTCTATGTAGAGGTGTGAATGATGCGAGATCACTAAAACCTTCGGCGTCATTATCCCAAAACATCTTCCTGTTTCTGATTAATTTTCATTGAATTAATTTTCTTTGAGGTTCGAGTAAATTTGCACATGAATGTGATGCGCCATTTCTTGTCGTCGCCAAGGCGAAAGATAATTGGACCTGTGCATATGGCGTTTGGCGACGACTTAGGAGCGCATTCATATTAATTCTTATTTAGATTTATAATTTTTCCTTAAACTTAAAGTCCAAGGTTCCCTAAATTTCCCGAATAAATAACTTGAAATTTGCTCAGTAGTATCGAAAATGTATTGAATACATGGATAACTCGCTGAAAGTTTATATTTTTTTGTTCTCCTTTTTATCGCGCTCCGTTTCCCATTCTTGGTGTTTCTCAGTTGAGTCGTTAAAGGAAGTAACGGGACGTTATAGACAGAGAGACGTCATGATCGCGACTCCAAGGAAGGGATCCGATAACGTTTCCAAATATTGAACTACGTATGTCATCACCAAGAATAGCACTAGGCGGAAATCGTGTGGTGTATATCTTCACTCTCATTCGTCCAAAATGGAAATCAGTCCGTATTTTGTTTCCAACTCGACACTGACTTCCGTTGCTCTTTTTGTTGGAACACAGCATTCAAACTTAGAATAATTATAAACAGCTTTCTTTCAATTTTCTGCTTATGCCAAAGAATGCACTTGGTCATTATTCAGAGTAATACTTATTTTTATTGCACTAGAGTCACCTCACCATAAATTGTTTCTCCTGGTAGAAATATCCTATTTCGGTCGCCTACTATTACAATTTTTACGGTGGAGTTTCAGTGGAAAGACATTTATGTTTCTATCTAGAGGGAATTGAATAAACTCTCTTCCTGAGCGTTTATTATTGTTATTATAATTTATTTATCCTGGGTTGGATGAGATGGACCGTCCCCTCTTCCCCCAACCCAGTACATACAGGAACACCCATGTCCTGGGCAGATAATATTCTACCCAGGCGGGACTCGAACCCGCGACACTCGGGATCGCAGGCGAGGACTTTACCCCGCCGCCAGCGGGGCCGACCCGGTAGCGGCGGTACCCAGTTTAGGTAGGAAAATGGGGAAATACGGGAAAATCCCCATGGGGATAATTCCCATGAGGGAAAATTCCTATGGGGAAAATAATTGCGTACATATGGAGGCATAATTAATGTATAACTGTGAAGTTACTGTGATATTTAATGGTTTCTTTCATATTTTTGAGAGAAGATTTAAAAAATATCCCCTGAAGTAGCGAAAGATAAAAGCTTTATATTTTTTAACACAAAAAAGCCACGTACATGCTTTATACATGTAGAGTGGTATGGGTGATTTTATTCCTTTTGATTTTCAGAAGGTATTTTGTGCTTGATGACACAAATGATAATTATGGGACTTTTTTATTTTGGATAAATTTTAATTGATAAAATATGTGGATAGCTATGATAATCCGTGTCCTTCCCAAAATAAAAATAGACTATTTAGCGTAGCAATGTATAGTTGCAGCTGCATTAACATAATTAGGTATTTTGCCGCTCTTAACTTTATAACGCAGTATGATCAGCTATCCAGAGGGACTTGTGAAGGGAATGCCAAAAAAAGGATAATCTAGTTGAAATGTACGTACCTCCTGACATTAGTTCAATTACACATTTGGGTTCTATGGCTTGGAATGAAACAATCAGCCATAATGCACGAAAAACTATAATTTTGGAAATGACGGCATCGGTGATTCTGTGATGGAAGCGTGAGTGGAATAAATTACTATATTTTTTTAATTTTCTTACTTCTGAGTATTCAGCCGATGACCGAGTCGTTGGCTTATGTGGCCGTTAAATGCATGTTGATAGTGGGTTGCCTTCACCAATCATTGTTTTTTGATCTCTTGATCTCCACTCCAAGCTGTACCATTACCGAAGTTAAATTGTCATTATCCTGCTAATGTATATTTTTTGTGATTTTACAACTCTCATGACTCTCATTATACTGGCCTCTCATATATTGGATAGCTCGCTCATGTTTGTTTTACCTAATAATGTATATTCTTAGATTCATATGTTTTGCTTTAGAAAATGTATCTGAACGCCTTTTTCCTCCTTGTCATAACATGTGGAACTCATGACATGTGTTATCTTTTATTCTTTTAGATGAAGATAAAATTCTTGCCTCACGTTAATGTGTTTGTGAGGGTTTATTTATACCACTATTCGCGTTACTGGTAGTTGTTTGGGATGATTAAATTACTTTTGAATTAACCTTATAATACCGTAATAGGTGCCTTATTTTGCTTTATATGGGACATGTAACGCTTGTTTACATAGAAAATGTGTAAGACCTGAAAGCGTTAAAACATTATTTATTTTTTATACCTTTAACGTATTTTAGGAATCTAGTAGATCAAATGTATGAGATTACTACATCCCTCTTCCGGAAATAAAAGTGTTGAATACCAACAAAATCTGTTAACAGCTTCATTGTGGCATCTTTAGATATTCCTGGTACTCATTATTTTGTTATGATATTATAACTGCAGTATTTTGGAGTAAATTGGAGTAAATTGGTAAAAAATTCAGCTCTTGAAAGGCGAATGAAATAAAATATGATATCTTTTTTTTTTGTAATAGCCCAGTGGGGTCCAAGATTATTAGAGTATTTCAGAAATTCTTTTCCCTTTGTATTATAGGTTGATTTTAGCTGGAAAATAGATATTTTACATATAATTTCGCAACTTAGTAAGTTCCTGGTGACAATTACTCAGGGAAATTTGATTCCAAAGTCCACAAGCCAATCTATGTCTAATTAAGAGTGAATATCTTGTTCACATCATTGGTTGTTCAATCCTAAGATTGGTTGACTGCAGCCCTCAATCCTACCCTATCCAATGCTAGATCCATTACCTCTTGGTATCACTTCCTATGTATTCTTTCCTCTTTATTTGATCCATGAACTTATTTATGGGTCATCCTCCAAGGACTTTTCCCTCTATTTTGTCTTCAATTATGCTCTTCACAAACCTATTGTGCCTCAGAGTGTGTACAGTCCATCTTGTTGTTCTTTTCTGTATGGTGTTCCATATAGCCCTATCCTCTTCTCTCTTCTATACACTTCAACATTTGTTCAGAATCCTTCTCCAGCACTAGTTTTAGAAGGCTTCTAGTCTTTCCTGGTCACATAAAGTTAAATTTTGAAATCCAAGAATTTTTTTGGGACCTACGCGTAGGTAACGGACAAAGTTTTGAAACAAATTGCTATGGGTTTGAATGCCTTGAAGGAGGACAACGACGTCAGCGCTGTATCACCTTTCTCGAGATCTCCCATACATCTGTTCCCGTCGTTTCGCAAGGGAAAATTGTCTGCGGTCGCGGCGCGCACGTCGTGTTGCTTCATTTTGTGGGGAGGAGATTCCCATCGTGCAAACTTTCGTGGTCGACTTGACCCTGACTTCGAAACCGTCCAACGGACGACCGAAACGATTCTTTCCATTTGAAATTTCGAACGCGGACTGCTCTCACTGTCTCGTCGGGCGGGTAAGAGACTGAGCGACTTCCGAGGCCATTAATACATATTTTCATCCAGTGATCGACCAACCTTTCGAAAGTGAACCTTTTCTTTTTTTGCCGAAACTCCCATTCCCGCAAGTTTTGAAATAGTCCCAAACAAGCTGCGACCAGCTTAAGTAATGGCAATAAAATCGGAATTGTAAATTTATTGTACGTACACGATATCCGTAGCTGATAATCCTTGACGGGGAAAATACTCATTCAAGTAAATCTCATGAGTGTAGATACTTTGGTTACATGCTTTGTGTTGGCTATTAATGGACTGCTAAAGAATGGCATAACGAACATGGGCTTTTTCAAATTAATATGAAGTCATTGACAGGAGGACAATATTTTGAAAGCAATGTAGCTACGGCGTTAGCAGTAAGTTGTCTAACAAATGTCTGTCTATCATAATCTGATATCATAGTTTGGGGCCGTTGCAAATGTTGGCAAAATATAAGGATCACTGCTTAAATGCCACGTTTTTGACGTATGCTACACGGCTGCTACTGTTAGTCTAACTAACTAACGGCTAACATAGGAGCTCTGAGTTCGAGTTAAGTTTGCAATATGTATGGATCGTAAATGGAAATTTGATATACATGTCATGCTGTACGAAATAAGTGGCAACAAAGCCAGCCAAATCGTTTCAGCCATTCTACCCATCATTGGCATCGCCCGTTCGGTTTCATTTCTATTATATGTCAAGTATTTTAAAAAATCCACCATATTGTGTGTTGAATACTATTTGTGTTTTTTGTGCCGAAATAAAAACGTAGTTTTTAACCTTTATAGAATGGTAGTAAATTTACCGCTATGGATGTAGTACCTCCGTGAATGAACTTGATCTCTGCAGTAGAGGGAAAATATATCTTGAGCCCGTGGAATTAAGTGGAATTCCACAGTCAGCGAATGAAAACATTCCATCGGATACATGCGAACTTCGCTGCAAAAGATTCGAGTCGCCGATGAAGTGCGGTATGTAAGTAAAAGCGTTTCGGAGGAAAGTTTTCCGTGATAATTTTTTTATTTTTTTGGTGATATATCTCGGGTTTTATGATGGAGTGGAGCCAGTTTGGCAATGGAATAGAGAAGGGAGATTGCATAAGAAAGTTGCTCCGCAGGTAAACTGTGGACTGTGATATGAGAATATTGCGTGCTTATAGGAGTACTGAAAAACCTTTTCCCTGGTCATGTAACAGGTATATATCTTGCGTGCCAGCTTTCATGAAAGGTTGATTTATTTCTTTTGTAAAGCATTTATTTCATGACTCATGCACATTACAGCATTATCAAGTGTGCTTTAAATTCGAAAAGAGAAAGTGAAAAACGAGATATGTTCTGTGTTTGGTCCGCATGCAGAATTTTGTTAACAAAAGTAATTAGCATTACTTGCTATGCATGGACATCAAATGCGTAAAGTTAGATTTTTTCTTCTGAACTTTTTTCACTCCACCATGATATTACAAATAGGCAGTGCATTTAATAAACAAAGGCCCTCCTCAACAACTAACGTTTTCATCATTTCGTGTGATTATTCACATTGTAGGTAGCTAGTCAATTATCTCCCTTGTACGTCTCTTACTTTTTCTTTAATTAATTATAAGAGTCTCAACTGTAGAAATTTTCTTGCCGTCACCTTTGGCCAAGCGACTTATTCGTTGTAATTTTTCTCTTGTTTGCTAGTAGGTTGACAAACTGTCCGTCCCTCGTCACGAACAGTTCGCTATCTATTTTAAACATTTCGTGTGATTATTCTTTTTTTAGGTAGCTAAACAATAATTTATCTTCTACCGCACTTATTTTCATTTGCTAATTAATTTAAAGATGCTGAATGGCAGAAATTTCCGAGCTATCATGTCGGCCTAAGCGATTTATTTGTACTAGGTAATTCGAGGAAGAGCCTGAGATGGTGGGCGAGGAAAGGAAACTTTTGAATAAAATTCGAGATCAGCAGAGTAGCTTGATGGAAAATGTGATAAAAGACAAGGGGATGCTCAAGAATACGATAGAGGAAAGGATGCTGGGCAAGCGGGGAAGGGGAAGAAGGAGGATAGGTTTCATAGTCGGGATGAAGAATGGCTGATCGTATACTGAGGCGAAAAAGGATATACTAGAGATAGATGGACCACGGAAAGTGTGGAAAACCAGGAGGTGATTCTCTAACATTAATAAAAACCTACCTTAACCGGTAGAATTCATGATAAATATTCTTGTTTGTCTTTCACGGACTTAATAATAAGTAGGAATGAGTCGATTCCACTTTTTTTCGATTCCAATTCCGATTCTTTCAAATCGATTCCCGATTCTAGATTCCGATTCCATCGATTCTTATTCCTAATAACAGGTGGGCTATTGATATAACAGTAGCGTACGACTATTACTTATATTCAAGTATTGGCTGAAATAAAATAACAAAAACAATTAAGTCGCTCAAAAAGTATATTTAGGTATTAACAAATAGCAAATATATCCTCAGTTTACTGAAGTGGATAAAAAGTACAAATTGATAGTCTAAACCCAAAATTACTGAGACAAATATGATGAGATAAATGAAATTTTATTTGAATATTTATTCATCTGGAATCGACGGAATCGGAATCGACTTTAGGCGATCGATTCTCGATACCGATTATAATCCTGAGGATCGGTGGAATCGATATTCGACATTTGGATTCAACTCATCCTTACTGCTGAACTTTCTGGATGACTGCCTGCCCCACCAAAATTTGTCACTCCATCACACCATCCCTTACTTTGAAGGCATTTTATGCCATGAATCATTCAATCAGAGGAAAAGCCTGCTGACAGCTAGCAATACAAGATTGGATGCAATGAGAAATTTCATCAGAATACATGTACAGAGAAAAAAATATACTTGTGAAGCTTAGATGATACCAAATGCCAAACTAAGGAGTTTTACGGTCAGGAAATGTAATGTTATTGAAGAATGATAGGGCCAAATGGCAAAGGTTATTCATCAATGAAGAAATGAAAAAAATGACTCGAGAATCGACATTTGGATTCGACTCATCCTTAATACTTAGTTTACAAACAGTCCGAAAACAAGGAAGTCAATGCGGGTTTTCCACCGGGTCAGGTTGTCCATGTCTGCCGACGTTTCGATGACCGAGTTGCTCATCGTCTTCAGGGCATGCCCTGAAGACGATGAGCAACTCGGTCATCGAAACGTCGGCAGACATGGACAACCTGACCCGGTGGAAAACCATCATTGACTTCCTTGATACCATACGCCGGGAAAGCCTTCGATCTTTCTAGTCCGAAAACAGTCCGCAGTTCGTTGCGAACGGAAGCGACGGAGAGTAGCGCAGAGTGAGTTACAGTGGAGGTAAGGGGGGGGGGGGAAGTCGGGGGATGTGAATGCAGTGCGCCCTTAGTCCGTTCACTCCCTGAGTGGGAGGCTGGAGGGTGGAGGGGGGGGCGGGGCGGGGGATCCTTCGAACTCTTTCAAACTCCCTCTCCATTCAAGAGCGACTTCTCTTCCCACGATGGGCTCTCCTCCTCTCGCGGGCGATTGTTGGGGGGGGGGGAAGCGATGGAAACCCCACCTCCCCAGACGTGCCGCTCTCATTTCGGGGGCGTCCGTCACGGTGCTCCCGTGCATTGGATCCATTCACGAACTCCACGGATCGGAACGGAAGGCGAGGAAGACGGAGATGGGGCTAATAAAATGGTGAAGGGAGAAATCCGTGGCGACGATGAATGGGAAAAAAAGAGTGTGTGCGCGCCACGAACGGATGAAAAAGATCAGTGTTGCCACGATGTTCAAATGAATGCGAATCCCACTCGCTACTCTTGGGACGCGAGTCAGTCAGGGAATTTAGTGCGAGACGCGCGGAAAATGTCTGGTTTTTTTGAAGAAAACTTTCAGTGCAGTGATTTTATTCCTCAAAGGTGTTTATGGTAACTTTACTTTATCCTCGCATTTGATTTAAAGAGCTAGAATCCATCCTCATTTTTTTAAACAAAAAAGGAAATACTACATCAGGTGAAATTCCAGAATCAGTACTCGATAGGTTTGACTTGAAATTTTGGTTTCCCCGTGCAAAAGTGCCGGTATCCGAATCTAGACATCCTATTTCCGGCTTATTTGTTCTCATTCGCCGATATGAGTTATTCTCTTGATCCTGACATCATAGTTTCTACCTCCTCTCATGGAAACTATTGTTTAAACTGACTTTCTTTTTTCCATCTTCTACCTCTTGTTCCTACATGAAGTATGCCAATATTGTCCTGTTGCTTATAAATAAGACACTAGAACTTTGTGTAAGGAACGCGACGTGAAATAAAACTTTTCTGTGTAAGATACCATTTTGAAATGTAATATTTTTTCTCTCTCCGTCAATGTATCGGTTTATTTTATTCTGAAAAATATTTTCAATTTCAGCAGAGTATTGACAATTGAATTATATGTTTCGAATACTCGGTTATCTTTTTTAATGGATTTACCTCGAATATTATTATTTACCAATACCATTCGGAGACATGCTACATTTTTTTCCGATATTGTACGTTCGGATCTCCCGAGTCGTACTTCCTTGTTCCAGTCGATGGATGAATGAGCGTTGAGATCCCCTCAGCCTCCATCCACTAGCCGAGCTCATTTTTTTCTCCACACCTTTCCCCGACAGGCTTCTCTCCGCTCCGCTGGAGTGGCGACCGAAAGTCTGTAATCTTTGTGCTCTCTTATTTGTGCCGTTTACTTCCCTCCATCTGGGTGGCAGTCGACTTGTGGGCGAGGGTTATTTCCGAGAGGATGTGGCGACGAAGCCAATTGCGTGGAGCTAGAAGATAAATGGTTGGAAGGTCGCGGAGGCCATATAAACCGGGAGATAGATTCAACTTTCAACTAGACTTGCTTGTTTTCGTCGGGACCTGTCTCTCTTGGACAGATTTCAGAAAAATAGTCTTCGTTTCGTAAATATGACTCCACCGTCTTCTTCACTGCTATCTTAGAGTGGAACTTTGGATAACCAGTGGTCTTCTTGAGATTTTCAAACATTTTTCTTAAAGCCAGCCGTCAAAAGTTTAAAATGGAACTTTGTGATGCAAGTTGAAATGGATGTAAACAAGATATTTTGTATTTTTACATTTTGTGACAGTGATACAAAGTGTAGCGATGGAGTCTAATATATCGTCATGCCTAATAATCACTCGTTTTTTAATAATCGAGTTTTCTGGGTAAAATACCCTAATAGTATTTTAAACCCACCGTAGCAAAAATTTCGATGCCCTTCATCAATTAAGGCAGGTTGGTATGCTTCTCTCGAATTTTCGAATGGTAGGACGTATCGATGGACCCATAAATCCACGAGCAAACCGCTATTCAATGCCTCCCATAATAGACTTTGCAGATGAAGGGCAGTTTTGCAGCACGCGTGATGATAACATTTCCCGCTGTTGACAGTATGATGGACTCGAGCTTATTGGTAGTTTATCTTACGTAATATGCTCATGTATGCGCACCCAAGATAAGCGTTGAGGCGATAAGTGTATATGCATATGTCTAATAGTTTAACGGAAGGTTCGATGCATTGATCATGTGATCTGTTCGCTGCATATCTCTCACTTAGTTTGGCAAACTCGTGTGAGACAAACCCCTCGCTATCCCGCTTACCACCACATGTCTTAGTTTGATAAATTTGTAAAAAGTTTCAAGTAAATTTCATATTAGGTATAACGAAATTTATTGCTTAAAATAGACGAGTTATTGGAATAAGAAATAGGTTTAAAATGAGTCAAAATGATGTTGAATTGCTTCCGAGTGAGAGCAGTGATGGCAGGAAAAATTATTCAGTGAAATCGAGAAAAGAGACGGAGTGAAAGAGCAATTTTAGCTCCATAAAATATTAGTGGACCATTACTTAAAAGTTTCTGATTTCCGATATGGAGAGGTTCCACAAAGTGAAGCCTGAATTTATTAGTTATATTCCATAAATTATGTTTTTCAAAGCAAAGGGAGATGAGTAGAGAAGTAACGACGCATATTAATTCACCTCCCGTTAATTTTTTTTAACATAATAAGAATTAATCTGTTAGGGGCCATTCTCCAAAACCGGAATTATCAATTTGAATAAGTTAATTAAATTTTTGATTTCTTTCAGTAGCGATGGTTCGCCGAAAGTATTCTACCAAACTATATCACCTGTAAAAGAAATGAGCCATATTTGTTGAGGCTTTCTTGATATAAATTTCATTCTCGTAATAAAATTTTGGCCTTAGGTATGTAGATATGCAGTCGAAATTCGAATAATCGAACTTCTATAAGTCGAATATTTTCGATATATCTCGATAATTGGAAATTAACTTGAATATTTCTCCTTGCATTGTGCGTAAGTAGATTTTCTGTAGCTGAAATTATTAATTCTGTAGCTGAAAAGTATTTTTCAGCTCCGTAGGAAGTTCCTAAGTTCATTTTCAATTTTAGTAGAGCTTTGTCATTTGCCACGCGCATTTCGAAGCAATCCTTTGTTATTCTCTTGCCATCTGTGAAGAAAAATCTTAGATTGATTTTTTTTACTAATCAGAAACATTGATGGCTCGAGATGGCGTATGTGTGAGGTGCGAACGCAAGTCACATTTTCAGTGGGATCATCATCATCGTAATTGCCACTCAACGCATCTCCCGCACACGAGCATTGCATCGCTCTCCTCTCTCCGGTGTCGGAAATCTCCAATTTTCTCGCCGTACGAGAAGCGGATCACTTCTACTATGTGAGTAATGAATTTTTTCGTCGAGGGATCGAATTCAATCCACCGCTGCGGCGGTATCCTTCTCATCAATTGCTCTCATTAAGATACCTCTTTTCAAACTGCGTCCCTGGCTTTCTTTCCTTAGATTGCATCCGAACCGCGACTCAGTAGTGCAAGTCTTTCGGGCTTCAGCATCATGTAACGCCGAATTAACGAATATTTGTGACCGGAAACACCATTATCTTTTAGGATTTAACAACTGGCGATGGTTACATATGTCCCTGCGAAATTTTGGTTCTTGCTTTGCCTTATAATTGATTCATGTGCAATTCACGCATTACTTTTTTGTTGTTGTTACATTAGCTTTATCTGTCTGTAGGTTTCCGCAGGTATTTCACACTCAGCTTTCATGTGTGGATATTTTCCTGCAGTGGATTTTTTCGTCAAGGATATCACATCCTTATTTTCTTACGTTTTTCCCATATTTATCTTTCTTCACACTTATTTCATGTCTTTTTATGACGAGGGATTAGGTGGAAGAAGGGTCTGCCTTAGTCTCAATCTCACCCCGATAAAGACGCCTAATAATAATTATTATTGGGTTATCACATGTATCGGAGGCATCTCAAGGAATCGCTTAGAAGTGGGCTTCCAATCCTCGGTTACTCTACAAAATAGGAATTTTAACGATGTTGAATGGAAAAACAACTACGCCATCGAGCGAAGGTAGCTTACAACCATTTAACTGAAATAGTTTCAGATATCAAAAGAGCATTTTGCGGCCCAGAACTTTGAAACGCATACTTTGCAGGTTGTATCCGCCCTTGCTAATGTTACAATTTATACCCATGGTGATATTAATTAATATAACATGTGTAAGTGTGTGATTGCGTTAATATTACGGCTACTATGTGACAAATACTTTATTATGAGTTTAAGGTTTTCATAGATTTTCTATTTATACCAGCAAAAGTGTTGGATATTATCCCATTTCATACCTACAAACAATTTTCCCTATGGAAATCGTGTACAATAACTTAAAGAATAGTAATTTTCATCAACAAGTCGATTCGGTGATAGCAATAAATAATTTGTCGCTAGCATGTCTAGACGATCTACAGAATAGCGCAACGGCGACGCTTCAGTGATCGTATCAAGGTCTGATGTCGTTTCCTTTCGGAAAATCATGACCGACGATTTCATATTTTTCATCGCGCTGCAAATGGAACCGAATGGGAAACTTGCTGTGAAATGGGGTTCGTCTTCGGGGACATTGTTGCGGGGGACGACCGTAGCTAATGACTCGATCACTGAGGATTGGGGAAGAGAGAGAGTGTGGCGGATAGGAAAATAGATAGTCAGTCGCAGGGGAAGGAATGAAGGAATCCTTGTGAATAATAGAGAGTTAGAGAAAGAATGTAAGAGGACGATGTGGAGACGGAGGGAAAAGGACCTCGGTAGAGATCAAATAGTCGGTCGACACGCCGAACGTTGGCGGGAAATGGGTGGAGTCCAAGGTGCAATGAAATGATATTAGCCAGCCAGGAAATAAATTTTTTCCCTGTCTTAGGATGATTTAGATATTAAAAAAGACCAACAAGGATGCAAAAAATATTATCAATTGGTGGTTTAAGATGAATCAACGGACATTTTTGGCGGAAGTAAAAAGAAGAGTGCCAAAGCAACCTGTCCATCGTACTAGAGTCTGTTGTTAAGTAAGCATCAACTTTAAAATAGAGAATTGTTGGATGACCAGCGTCCAGAAGCTGTTAGTTTGTTTGGCTTTATAATAAGCAGGATACATCAGGGTCATTTTATTATTTATGCTTATCGCTTTAAAGGTTGAAAATGGCACTTAAAATATCCAGATCTTTTCCGGTGAGGAATAAAAATCAGTATAAAACTGGGATTTACGTCAAAAAATGATGATTTGATGAACATTTTATTTTGAAAGCCACTGCTGAGTCGTTTTCTTGTATCAGTGCATAGTTTATTTTTGAATTTCAATATCAATCATTACCTATGCCGAATCCAATGAGCATCAAGTGTCAAACGTGATGAATGTTGACTTTGTGGCGCGGGGGTGCTCTCATGCTAGGGACTCTGTTCTATCGGAGAAATCAGTAATGATTACCATAAAGCTGTGTTTTTAGCTTCCATTGCCAAAAATTCTTTTCCTCTCCTACTCAGATGGCAGTTAGAATCTTATTAATCGTGTATTACTGTCAGCCAAAGAATAATTCCTTTAAAGAAATATCTTTATCAATAAGAAATATCCTTAATTGAAAATTAAAGACACTCTACATATGAGGGTAATGATGTGTAGGGTTTGGAAAATCTTTTTTCCTACGGGCAGTTTACTCTTATTACCTCCTCTTGCGTCTTTGACTGGAAGATAGGGACGAGTAGGACAAAGGAGTTAACTAAATCTTGCGCTCCAGGCGTTTGAGGATGGAGAAATTCTCGTGAATCGTGGTATGGGGTTGCAATCAATCCGGATGGAGAATTTGGAGTGGTATTAGATTGTAAAAGGGTCGGTTGGTTAAGTGGCGTTTGGCGGTAGGAGATGGAATGGAAAAAGAAGCAAATGTTACGGATTGGAGTGGTCGTTTCCGGTAAAGGCGCCACTTAATCAGATTCCGGAGAGAGCCTTTCTTCTGATCCCCCTAGGGTGCGCTGATATTTAGGTTTCAGTCCGGAGCAATCGGTACATTTTCGAATTTTCAACGCGAATCTCACGAGGCAAGGATTGAGCTGTAGATTTGCTACTCTTTCCCTCCCTGTAACGTTGAAGAAAATTTAAGACCTAATCAATGAGGTAGAATTGCCACAAACGAGATTGAGTGCTCAAAACGTGTCGAAAAAAACGAAAGAAGTCGAGAAACAAATGACGTCCCTTTGAAGACAATGGACAATTGAGAGAATTCATAAGTTACCGTGAAAGTCTGAGAGATTCAGAGAACATAGTTACTAATGAGTACACCTTTCTCGTGATGCTGCCGAAATTTATATTCTGTTAATAATTTCTGTATGGAACTGCATATCGCATCTTGTTTTTGACTAAAAAATGCCCCGAAAATCACGTAAAATCTTTTCCGTTTGTGATTGGTTCTTTTCAATGAAATAGAGTTCATAATTAAAGAACCTTTTAGGTTGGAATAATATATCTTGATTAAAATAGCTTATCGCGCAGGAACGCACTGATGAGTCAACTGAGACAATATGGTTGTCATAATATAATCTAACCGGTGAGCACTTATGAAATCCTACTTTTTAGTTACTTCGTGCTCGTATCTTATCCTCTTTGAGCATATCTGCTAATTTACATGGTTAGGTCGTATAAATAAACAAGTAATCACATGTTCTTGTATTGATAATTTGTTTGTTCCTTCTCTCCTGCTGAGATTTTCATGCTGCCTATATCCCTTGCACTTTGTGAACTTTTGGTAATCTCCGGTGTATAAGAAAATTTCCCAACTATTCCTATTGGTTCTTGATTTACACCTCGTAGGGAAAGTTAGATCATCTCCCGAATGCAAAGAATGTAATGTTTACCCTTCGGTTATGGAGACATATGCCTTTTTACTGAGCTAATTCAAATTTTAAGGTTATCGCTTGTTTTATTACTAAAATGTTGTAACACTGGCGCACTTTTCTTGAAAAAGATCAAATTTTTATTTGATCATCGGTTGTGTGAGAGGAAGATCGTTCTCATTTCATGACGGATATTTTGGAATGGCAAATTTTCAGTGCCATTTCTTGAGGGCCCAATTTTTAAATCCGGTTCACAACTTACGATCCTCGACCTATGGGGTTATTACGAAATTTTCCGATTCGAATTCGAAAATTCGACTTGGGAGATAAGCGATGTGACTTAAAATTTCTGGCGGAACCCGAGATTTAACAACCCATAGTAAGTTAAAATCATTGCTTCTTTTCTAAAATATGCTCGATGGTAACGTAGGGTTTGATTTTTAACAACCAAGAGTTAATCGGTTACGAAAGCTACGTATTTATCTCCCGCAAAGCCTCGATTAGCTGAGGAGTAGGGGATTTTTAAATGTATTAACTTACGATTTTGTATTCGAAAACGAACGTTTCATCCTATCATCCGAAGGAGCATCTATAAAACTGAGCAATTAGGGAACGACATAAGAAAGCACTCTCAAAATCAGCGGAGGAACTGCGAGCAGCTACTCGAAGTAGTAAATGTGAAAGGGATGGAGACAAAAGCGGAAACGGTACCAAAGCTGGCGAAATATTCGGCGACCATAAAAATGTAGTTTAATGCTCGGTATATTTAAAAAGGCTTAAAGGCTTAAAAGCTTTCCCTTCGAGATGAAAAGAAGTCAAAAACTCATCTTTTAGTTGGGATCAGCTCGAGAGGTTAACGTTAGGTTAACAGTCTCATGAAATGCTGTCATAAAACGGACGGTTCCCTCGCGGCACCATACGACATTAAATAGTCGGCTCCTAAGGGTTTACAAGTTATTTAAATGACAAGTTTTTTGTGAATAGCAATGAAGTAAATGTTTTTCTGCAATTCCACGGGTAATGTGAATAAATTTTGATTCTTTCTGCCATGAATTTCTTATCTGTTTGCATCCGAGCATGAAAAATTTAAAGTAATTGCCATCACTAGTTATAATATTCCTTATTAATGAGTTCAAATATGTTGATAATTTTCTTTGGCCTTAAAGTAAAATACACAAAAATCCAAGAAAAAAAGTGGATACAGTTCCCCCCTCCCCCAAGTGTAAGTTATTTTCTTGCGCAGATGTATGCAATTGATACGGGCCATTGCCATATTTCTAAAGCGCTTCGGGTTCGATTAGCAAGCAGATTCCAATGGTTACCCATGCCATGATTTCGGCTAAAGTGAGGAGCATCTCCAATTTATGTGTCAACAATGAGACGAAAAAAATCGATACGCGCTAGAAAAATTAATACTTTCACATGAACGTGCGTGTTTTCACGGAGTCACCATATTCCACGATTTCAGTGCTAGCTAACCCTCGTGTTTGCGATCGTCTCTTTTAAATAAGCAGTTATTTTTAAATTTTTAATTAATAAGACGTTTTGGCTCATCAGCATGCTAAATATTTGATTTACTGATGCTACAGTTTTGATGAATTTATACATTTTCTAATGCAGAATATTTTTCACTTAACTCACTCTGAAGTTAATAAACAACCCTGCGCAAAATATTTAGAACTTTTCGGAAGCACTTCTAGTAAGGATCGTGTTTCATTAGGGATTGTGTATACTTTTTTTCAATATCGAAACAAATTTATTCCTGCAAGTATGTAAGTTTAGTATCACACGAAGCTGTGAAATTTTCACATCGAGAGCTCCCTTTTGGGCTAGATACAATAAAATATAAAATGTTTTTGCCCAATTTTTCCTCAAAACCGCTTCCCCGGTGACACGCTAAGAAGGGCACCTATGTGATGCACGAGCCATGAAATGCGCGCCTTTGAGATTTATCCGTGGAAACCTTTCGATCCAAAGTAGTATACGTGCACGTATGAATTCCCATTGTGGCCCCATGAATTCCTCTTCACCGCTTTTCTTTCGGAACCTTAATCCTCATTCTATCCTTCGAGAAAAACCTCACCCGATCTCCTACGCCCTTTTATTTCGAGCCGAAATTGAACTAATGCCTTCTTGTTCTTCTATAGCAGGTAAGGAAGAGGAGGAGGATTGGTAATGGGAGTCGGATTAGGGAGAAGGTGAGCCAGCCGACGCTCCAGTCCCTCGAGGCAATGCCATCCGAGGGCGCTGCAAGAGAGGAGAATGAAGGCGGAAGGGGTGAAGAGGGAGGAGACCGAAGAAAATGAGAGGAAAGGCTGAGGAGTGGAAGAAGAATCGGTGGGAAAGGTTGGAGGAATGGAGAGGAAGGCAAAGAGTGAAGGAGGTTTGAGCTCGCATGGGATCGCTCTTAACCCGAGGCCGCACTGCAAAATAGTAGCGAGTAGCTGGGGGGTCGCGGATGGATATAGCCTGATTGCACTGCGCGGTGGAAGTTACTCGAATTTTCACTTCGTACGCTTTTTCCAAAAATATGCAATTCGATATAAATGAGGTAGGTGGTCACTTAAGCATTATGGGAATATCTTATTTGCTGTGGTTCTTCAGAGAGGGTGATATCCGTTTTAACCTCGTAACGCGATCATGCATGATACCCGAGTAAGTTAGGTTTATAAATTGAAAAGTATACCAGTAGGTTCTTAAGTTAAAAACTTGAAACTCCGCAGAAGTGATAATTAAGCTATGATTCACATTGTATTACAATTTGGTTTTCAAGTGCTCCGATTCGCAGTTATTAGATGTCAAAGTTGTGAATGGCGCAGTAACGCAAAAAATGGGATCTTTTTTACTCAAGCGCCAAAAAGGGTTTAAAATGTTGTTTGCAAAAACAATTTTACGACAATATAAAATTGGAAACAAAATTAACCCAATAATGACATACACAATATTGAAATCCAATGGACCGTCTCGGAGTTATAAAGGTTTAAACTCGAGCCTAGAAGAAGGGAGGAGTCGAGCGATGTGTGTTGGAGAGCTGTACCGACTTAATGCCCATGGGTTTTATTTTGTGTGTGCGGGATTATGAGATGGCCATGGGGAAGGGGAATGGTGGTGTTGGAGAGTTGGAGGAAATTCTCTCTCCGGAACTGAATAACCTCTCGAGTCCATTGGTTCTCCATCTTACTCATGAGATGGGTCCCTTAGGTTTGGGAACACGAGTCCCAGTGAGCCTTTAATGAGCTCGCAAAGATTTTAATATCTTGGACTGAAAGCTGGCTGCATAAGAACTGGAAAAGATGGGATTAGATTAAAAAAAGGTATCAAAATGTATGAGGCTAAAAATGCATGAGTATGAAGGTAGTTTACGCATATTTGAAATACATATGCACACACTCTCCTTGCGATTTTTTGTTATAATTGTCGCAAAAATTATATTGCTCTCTACAAGATTTCAGTACTTCGGCTTAAATATTTTTTGCCGACCTAATAATTCTCTATTTTGTGAACGAAATTTAGAAAACATATTTGATTGTACTTTATAATGCTTTCATAGTATTGAATAAGCTTTAAAATTTGCAAAGAAATTTTGCACTAAAATGCGTCAATGCTGAAGTACTTTTCTCTTTTGGCGAATCCAATAGAGTTCAAGTTTGATTAATATAGTGATATAGAAAATTTTATAGCCTTAAAGAAAGTATAATAAAGTTCATTGTCAATGCGAATGTCAAATGTAGTAGATTTATCTCTTGACCTGACTGATAAACTTGATTAGTTTTGAAATGCTCAAATTGAGGGGAAATTGTCAAGAGGGTTTCTGACACATGTAGTCGCTGAAAACCACTTTACTGCGAGCAGAAGACAAATAGAGTTTAAAATGAACTCTCGCCAATGATTGTTTTTATAATTTGAGAAATACTCAGGTGTCACCGTCATCTCGGGAAAAACTGGGGCAAACATGTACGACGTTCTCTCGTGAAGTAACTTGGAAATCCCTTTTTTTTCAAATTGGAAAGTAGATGGATGAAAAAATGCAGGAAACGTGCTCTTTCCAATTTTTGCATCTCTTAATATTCTGTGAGTGCTTGGTGTGTAACTTGGAAGATATCGATTCAAAATCTAAACCATAAGACATCGATTCAAAATATAAACCATAAGACATCGAATCAAAATCTAAACCATAAGACATCGATTCAAAATTTAAACCATCTTCCACACTCACATGTGCATGCTATCTGATGAACCACTCATGGACGTGTGGCGGGAGCTCTGAATGTGTCTATTGTTAAGAAATGTTGTATTTCAGTTACATGACTAAAAGAATAGGTAATAGGGATGGATATAATTCTGTGTTGTTTTTTGATCTGATATGGTAATCGTAAGTTTCCATTTTTCTGCTAGTTAGGGTCTCGGATGATGTGGTGGAAGAATTATACTTTGTGTTCAGATCCATTACGGACTAGTTCTTTTTATCTTCAGTTGACCTTGATGGAAATAAATATTTTGCCTTCTACAGTGTATTTGGTTTTCACTTGTGTATCTGGAATACCATTCAAATGTATTTCGTTGTAAAATGTTTCTGTTTATTTAAATCGGGAAGAGGTTATCTCGGCAAACGCAATGACCTCACTAGCAGTATAAAGAGCAGAGGTAGATGGTGTAAATCCATTGTCGTCGTAGCTCTTTTACATTTCAAATACTCATGCGCCCTTTTCAAGCCGGAGAGTCAAGTCACATTGAGCACACACTTTTGAACGCCTAAGATGTTTTCCTCATTTTCTTAAAGTTTCAAAACTGGTGATGGCTTTCCTGACCAAACTGCGTTGCTTTATCTCTGCCCAAGTTAGTTAGTAAATAAAGTTCATTTCAAAACAAGCTGGTATTTTGAAATCGTGTCATATCAAGGATGGTGGACCGCCCATAAGCTGCTTACAATTTCTAACGCAAAAGATAGGTTTTCTTCACAGCTGTCATCTCTTTTTGTAACATACATACATACCAATCACGCCGTTCCCTTCCGGGGTAGGCAAAGTCACAAAGTTACACTCATAAATACATATTTGTACACCTAACTCTTCCTCAATAATTTCCTTCATACTGACCTATCCTTGCAAACCTCTTTTGCCTTATTTACTCCGATATACTGCTTCATACACGCCCTCCTGTTTTTAAGACTCCTAATATTCCTCCTCCTAAGAATTTACTCTACCACATTCAACCACAACTCTCTCGGCCTACCTCTACCTCTCACACCATTCATTTCCCTCTCATATATCTGTTTCTTTACATAGTCATATAATATATTATGAGTGTTTTTCCGTTGAATATTAAGAATTGTATTATACGCAATTATTCAATTTGTAGTCTATTTGTCCATTCCATACAAATCCATTTACAATCTAGATTTTTAAAGGTCTCTACTAATGTTGACTAGAAACTTGTCCTATGTTACTCTGGTATACAGTAATCGTATGTGGCGAGCTTGTATGTAATCCAGGAAATGCGTCATGCTTCACGAATGTAAAAGCGCAAAGTGCAATGGAAACCGTCATTCCTTTAAGTTCATTCGCCCATTCCACGGCGAATGTAACTTCCCTAAATTCCCAGAGATGGTTTCTTCCTTGAATACATTTCGAGTTAATTTAATGGACTCAGCAAGTGGAGTGGATTTTCGTGCTGCTGCTGGCCGAAAAAGTTCTCGCTATAGTGCCATTGTTAAATGGGTATAAAATGAGGATTGAGTGTAATTTCGACAGAACAGTGAGAGCTTCCAAGCTCTCGCTATTAAAAAGGACTTCCAAAAATCTTAGGCGCACGGGGTATATGATGGGGGTTGGAAATGGAGTTAGAATCCTTAGGCCTGGAGAGGTTGAAAAGTAAAATAAATAAAGCGGAGAATGCAGGGTTTTGAGTTTCTCTTTAAAAGGGTCGAGGAGTTGGTGTGTATTTTTTTTGAGGATTTCGGGAGGTTTTGAGGGACCAAGGGCCTCTATAATGTGATTGCCTCTCCTCAGGAGGAAGCGTAGATGGGCGTATGTGTCTACTTGCTCCTTGAGAGTAAGCTCAGTGGGACTGCCGGGCGGCCCCTTCAAATCTCTCGCAACGATTCCTCTACCTCATCCGTTACTCGTGAGATCCCCTGGCGTCCCAGACTGCGGAAATTTCACTCGGGGAGAACTCATTTCTTAGCCTAGGACATGGGAAGACTTGGGGAAGTAAGCATCCCGCGGATAAGAACTTTAAAAATTACCGCTTGAACTTGAGGAGTGTGTATTCATTAATATTTTACTCCAACGCGTGGAGCCAACGCTCATGCTGGCCTGGCTGCGAGTAATTCATCAAAAGGAATGGAGTATATCAATCTTGTCGGTCCGAAAAATGGAGTCAGATGCATTATTCGGGAGATAAAGTCGCCGTAATGGAGTCATCACAACGTGCAATTTCTTCTTTATTTATGGCTTGCAGTCTTCAGTGACTAACACAAAGGATTTCTTACGGAAGCATAGTTTTTGCTCTTTCCTGAAGATATTCGTAAGAGAGCAAACTTTTTTCGCCTGAATGGTGATGAATGGTCAAGAGAGGAAAGAGCCATTGAAGTGTCATAATTGTCGTTATTTAATTATAATAATCACATAATGTGAAGCGTATAAGTAAGCTTTTCATGATCATGCGCTATTGAATTCTTTTATCTTAAATTTCAACAAAGGCCAAGATTTCTTAATATTAATTTTGAAATAAAATCGCTTAGTAATTTTTAAATAATGGTTTAAAATCGTTTTATAATCGTAGAAAAGTTCAATAATCGAAATGTTTGATGCTTCAGAGTGGTAAAATGATGTCATAGTTGATAATGTGGCACCTTTTGACTAGCACACATTTTACTTTTTCGACTAGTTTCGGCTGTTAAGCCATCTTCAGGTCATATTAATTTTTCATGGATTTTTTTCTCATTTACCATTTTTGTCAATAAATTTTTTAAAAATTTTATTTGTAGGAAAAAATATGTATAAAGCTCTTCTTTGACGATTCAAAGATCTCCAGCCTTACGTGAGAACAATTCGAAGTCAAATGCAAAGTAATCGACCGGACATGAATGCGTGTCGGTGCAGATCAAGGGGGCGTGGAAGCAGAACGGTCAGAGCGTGATGCGAACAGATGAGAGTAACCATCTTGAGCGAATTATGCGGAGATAAATCTGTGCCCTTGGTTTTTCTGTTGGGGGGGAGGGGAAATCGCATGGGGTGGAAGGAAAGAGGGAGCAGAAGAAGAAAGGATAATCCACGGTTCGACGAGAAATGAGCCTCGAGACCGTTCGCGGCGGATTGGAATGTTCACGAGGAGGAGGGCTCTTGGTCGCCGGGCGGGAAATAGTGGGCGTCGGGCAAAGGTGGCTTAGAGAGAGAGAGAGAGAGAGAGGTAGAGGGAGTGAAATAATATATAGTCGGTGATTAAGGCGAGATTCGGGCCCATGAGTAGATGGAGGGCGTGTATGGTCGAATGGGTGAAGGGTTTTGTGTGGGAAAGTAGAAGTAGTACAAGCGAGCGACGAAGGCACGTACCGGAACGTGAAAATGCGAGCTTAATTTTTAAACTTGGGACTAATCTGAGATGTATGGCTCCTCTATCTTTCGTGTTCTCCTCGTGGAAAAAGGAGAGAAATACCATCGGGGTAGAAATGCTAGATTATTTGGTAGAGGCAAACGCATTCAACATTCACAGTTGATTACCAACTTATTCTCGTAACGTCTAAAACAAATAGTGGTTCAAATTAGGCTGAGGGGAGTGCCTTACGATTGCCACCAATTTTCATCAACATTGTGTGTGGCTAGAGGTGAATCTTCATCAAAAGTATGGAGCACTTAGCTACGTGCTGATTAAGTAATGCATCATCGGTTTCAGCAAGTGCACGCATGCTGTGCAGTATTGGACATGCTTGAAAGATGAACGCAGTAGATTGGGCTTTGAACCCAGATACACTATGTACTTTAAGCGTTCCTGGAGAGAAAATTCCTATGATAACGCCATTTGTATTTGGTTATGTCATAATTTACGATGAATGTAAACCACTACTTCTGTGAAAATGTGTTGATTTTTATCCGTAAACCAGCCATCTCAACGGCCAAGTTGGTTGTATGGCAGGTGGCTCTTTGGAAAACCGAGCGACAGCTGAAATGATTTGCTCCATCGCAGATATGTGAATTGATTGGCAATAAAGGGATAATGTGAAAAGTTTGAGGATGTGTGGAGAGAAATTTGGCTTCCGCATCTGCTTCCACTTAATGGAAGTTGCCCCGGGGAACAAGATATATTATGTCATCTGTCTGGCTGAATACTACAGTTAAATTATTTCAGCTGAGCATTTAAGCAGTGCTCCATTGTTTTGCTAGAGACCTGTGAACGATCAAGTAATCCGTGCTTGGGTGAGAAATAATGTATCTCAGTTGAACCTTGAGGTTTCTAAATTCAAACATGGCGGGTGAATTTTTTGGAGAAACTTCCATGAGAAAAATTCGGCCTGGACCGAGAATCGAACCACGGACCTTTGGTTTGCCGGACCAATGCGCAGACCACTACGCTACCCAGGCTTCACTCAAATATGTTTCAATTTCAAATGGCTAAGCAGCGCATAAGTGCTGGTGAAGGATACTGACTGTTGGTTGTGGCTTCTTTGAAGTCCTCTTCTCCCTTGAGTTGCCATCTTTGATGGACCGCAAGTGCATAAGATTTAGTTGCCTTGTATCCACCAAAAATTGTCATGGGAATTAGGAAGCCTGGGTAGCGTAGTGGTCTGCGCATTGGCCCGGCAAACCAAAGGTCCGTGGTTCGATTCCCGGTCCAGGCCGAATTTTTCTCATGGAAATTTCTTGAGGTTTCTGGTAAAGGGATAAAGAATATATTTTCTGAGGGATAATGGTGTCATTCTATTACGAGTGGTGGGATATTAGACTCCAGGATGCAGCAATATTTTAGAATAACTCCCATAATATTCGCAATTAAATGGAAGTTGATGAAATGAACCAGCTGCCCAAAAAGAAACAATATTCATGAGGTAATTTAAATGTGAACAAGATTATGTGAAATCAGTATGAAGGTTTCCGCGGCGTTTCAGCATTTGGACATGAGTTCTCGACACGCGGAAGGAAACCCGAGAACTGATCTCCAAGATTATGTGAAATAACTCTGTTGCTATAAATTATTTAAAATGCTTACTGTGTTTGACACAAACCTAAAACTTAGTCAATTTCGAATGAGGTATCACGTAGGTGGGAATGAGTCTGCTCAGGGGATTTTTAATTTTTTTACCTCGTGAGAGCATGCTCCTGACACTCTGTTCGGCTTCGTATCACCGCCAGAATTTTGCAAGAAGACTCGTAAGTAGGTGATTCATCCTTACGGAGTTAAAGCGGAAGGAAGGATCATCTCTACAGTACTCTTGAAGTATGTTCGCCACATCGTGTTTTTATTTTTTGGACACTTATTCCTTATCGGATTTAATTGCGGACAGGTGCATTGTACCCTTGTTTTTGTTCCAATATTTTTTGCGTTTGTAAAATAAAAAAATGGTTCCCAATAACGAACAGTGACAAAACATTATTCTCATATGTCTCATTACACATTGATCATTTAAAAGGGTTGGAAATAATACATTTCTCAATTGCTAAAAATATTACTACCCAATTGCGGACCTTTATTACAGCGTACGTACAGACGAAAGTAAGACAGCTTTTCATTGCATTGAAATCGATTTGTCCGGGAAAATATCTGTGCCGCGGAGGGCGGTAAACTAACTCAATCCGTTGGGATGAGAAGCCAGTGCTCTACAGCTACCACACCTTATAAGATTCCGGGATGGGTTTTCTTGCGGCAGAGAGTAGAGGAGGAACAAAGGGACACGAAAACGTGAACTTAATTTTTAAACTTGGGGCGAGCCGAGATGTTATGTGCACAGCCCGTGTTTTTCCTCGCGGAGAACGAAGTGAAACATCGCCCAGAGTCGGGTTTCGGAGAGAATAGTTCTCGTTTTTATGAAAGGAATGGGGGAGGCTGGCGGAGAAGTGGGGAGTTGGGTCAGGTGGGTGGTAAAACTTGCGACTTTCAATCGCGGTGGAGGGGGGAGTGAGGGAGGGGGGGAATGGAGGGGGAGAGGGGTTCGTGAGAGTCCTCCGGCGTTGCCAAGTTTCCCTCGCCCATTCGCCTCACCTTTGGATGGGTGGTGGAGAGGGGAGGGGCACGCGTACTCCTCCCACCCCTGTCATCCCATCCCCTGAGGATATACACTTGTGCTCAGGGATGTAACAATGCCTCCAGTTCATCGAACAGACCATGCATTCGAGATTATTAGCCAGTTGCTCCCTTTTCCGGGGTTGGTGAATGTATTGGAAAAAATAATGTTGGTCTTCAAACACTCCGCTTTTTTAAATTTGGACGCTCTATAAATAAAAACATTGAATTTTAACGATTAAAATTCATGAAAATTTTACAAGAGCTGAAGAAAAGTAGAATTAAAAATGTCTTTATTAAAAAAGAATATTTTAACCTAATCGTAGCCTTATTCATTCAGGAGTAAGCATACTCATACAGCACTATGAAGGAATGACCAATGACTTTTGCTGCAAGTTCTTACCTTTTTTTTTTGCTAACAATTAACCGCAACATGCTTCAGACGTAATGGATCAATGTCCACAGAGTGGTAAATTTAACTTCTATGGCCTACGAACTTAGGTTATTTCCTTCATCATTTGCTCGAACCAGAAAAGTTATTTTCCAAATAATCCCTGCTACGTCGAAATCAAATAGTAGTACGAAGTGTGCTGAGATTAGTACCTCATCAGTGCGTTTAGGGTGGAAAACCAGGGTTTGTAGCAATGGGGGATCACCGAACGAGTTGAGCACTTGGCTGCTTGTTGAGAAGGTGTTGCAACATCAGGTTGAGCAAAAAAATAATGTGCAATATTTGATTTACGCAACAGATAATCTGTATAGTATAGGCATTTTTACCCTTGGAAACAATAAATTTATAAGTATTTATACAAGTGTTCCGATTGGGAAAGTTCCTTGAGGACGAGGAAGTGCCCCGAGGAAGGCGGTGGAGGGAATACTTGAGAGTAGAAAAGAGGAATCAAGGGCCTGAATTTGATTTTTTGAAAAAAAAAGAATCTCTTACTTCACATCTTTAAAAAGATTAGAGCAACTTTGGCTGGCCAGATTTGCGTGAAAGTCCGTGTACTTGTTCTGATTAATGATGCCTATGCATAATAGTTAAAATAAATCACTACTTCGATTTGGCCTTATGGCAAGTCAATGGTGTTTTACCTCGTATTCAATGTTTTGCTAGAAAATATAAAAATGGAGAGTAATTGCCGAAAATTTCTGTGTTCTGGCTATTCACTGTTATTCACTGGCTATTCACTCAGCACAATATTGAAAACCTCTTTAAAAACAATGTATGAAAGGTTGCCGTACTTGTATTAATTTTTTATTGCATTGATTGTTTTGTATATCCTTATATAACACTTCCAAGGTTATTGTTGACTTCACTGGTTTATAAGTCGGGGTTTCAAGGTTAATTTCTTTGACCAATGCATATTTTTAGTTTTACTCTTTTCGAAAGCAATGTGTTTTTTTGTTTAAGAAGGTAATCTTTAAACTGGTGCATCAAAATTCAAGTTGTTGCCAATATTTTGTACCGTTGTTGGATGCAATAAATATCTATATCTATCTATCTATCTATATCTATATCGTAGCAATAAATATCTATATAAATATCTATCTAAATCGTAGCCTTATGGCAGATGAGATACATTTCGTTATAATTCATTTCCCTTTTCACAGATTTTCTCCTCAAAGTAATTAAATGTGTACAAAATGACCCACGATTGCAGTTGCTCCAGCCACCTTAAGGCACTCGTTTCCTATTGCTCATATCCTCCGTAAGATCACCTAAAACCTTGACTTCCGCGATGCATCGACGGGGATGCTTCATCCATACCTGCTGTACAGTTCCCTTCCCACCCGCTGGCACTTACACGTGGGGAAAAAGAGGTGATTTGACGATCGCGAGTGCGAGGTCCACGGCGGAGGCCGGGCGACCCCTCTCTTCATCTCCCGGTCTCTCCCACCTCTCCTGCCGCGTTCCTTTCTCTCCCTCACCCAACCCACTGCGCCGTCTCAACTCACTCGCTCGCCTCCCTTAACCCTCTGCGCGGTCGGTTCGCAACGCCCACTCACGATCCGCCTTCACCCCCTCTCACCCCTCCCTCTTCCCTCCCCCACCCGTTCCTCCCCATTCACGTCTCTCTCTCTCTCGCTCTTCCCTTCCTTTTTTGGTCTTCTCTTCCAAATTTCTTCTCCCATTCGCCGTCTTCCGCGCGAGTTTGGCCGAAACGACTTAAGTTGGCTTTGGTCGGACTGTGGTTGTCAAAGCTAGCACTAAATTACATATTTTTTAAATTATTAGGTTTGACTATATCCTGCTTTTGCTGATGAAATTGACTGCCTAGTAAACATCAAAAGTAAGACACAAAATTTGAAGATTATTCCATGAATATATTTTTAATGATCATATTTGTGCTTCAACTTCGGTAGTAATTCCCTAATAACAAAAAAACAATGGCGGGAAGATTGGTATTTTTATTATTATTCAATCCCAAGACTTATTCCTTCATACGAACAATTTTTATTAAAATTTCATGTCTTCTTTCTCGTGTAAATTACCGTTTTTTTTTGCTGTAATCTGAGCTATTTCCATAGGAATCCATGTTAAAATCTCCGCTTTTCCATGCTGAGTTACAGTTAAACCAGTCGGGGAAAATATATTTATTTTTCATCTCAGTTAATAAAACGAACCTCAAAGATGCTTTTTTGAAGTTCACAGAATATCTGGAATAATTGACCCCGAGGGCTGAGCAACCTCAAACAAGGGGGCCACGTTAGCCCCTGAGTGGCTCAATCTTGAGTCAATTTCATTTTTGGATGAAGCATGATCATGAGAAAGATTTTGTTTTTAAACTCTCTTCTCGTTTCATGAATCTTTTTCAGATCTTTCAAACTTTTTAAAATGGATGCCTGCGTGCGAGTTCCTCGGTATAAAAATCCTCAAGTTCTTTTATATTAAGAGAGTTTAGTTAGAAGTTTAAGCAAACAAATTATCACCTTGGAAATAAGTGCCTTGTCATGTAAATATTTGATTCCATGCACAGTGGTATTCTGCAGGGTAGGATGATGTCTCCCGCGTGATATATATAGTCTCAGATGCTTTCTGAGTGCGCCATTACTTGATAAGATAAATTCTATCATACCCGCAGTATGTTTTCGTTCCCTATACGTTAATACTAACAACTTGGGGTAAGATATTTGCTTCCTTATTATGTTCATGATGAAAAATTACATTAACATTTTTATTTTCTCAGTGCTGACTCTTTTGAGAGGAATAAATGGCATCAAGCTTAATTTTAGGCGAATCAATGGCTCCGGAAGACTCGGAAGCATAAACACTGTTTTTAGTGCTATTCTTACTAAACACAATGTGCGTGTACTCTGAATATTGGCTTATGCCCCACATGAGATGCATGCCTTCATGTGGTCCATTTGCAAAAAAGTCTCCGCTCACATATTTTAATTTCTTTCCTCGGAGTCAGTCGGAATCCCTTCGTTTAATATAATGCACCACAGCAGTGTTTTCATCATCGATGAAGAAAAATCTTTAAAAAGTGTGCCCCTCATCTCTTAATGGCGCGTTCTAGGGAAACTAGGTTTGAGGGATGTGTTCTAGTTACGAGCGATGTGTTTTCTATGTAGTTTTATCGTCTCCTACCAAACTAAACTGCATGTACGTAAATTGGATGGGGACTACCGCTTCATCATATTTATGCACTTACTGCCACCTTAAAAATGTCATTGGCTTCTACCATTCATCGTTTTCCCTTCCTTCTTCCTTCATGGACCATGACCATCGTTTCAATGGTGATAGTTTATTATACTGCCTTTAGGGAGAAGTGTAGTCAACGCCCATTTTTTTATAGGAATTTTTCTCTTTTATTATTATTTTTCCTCCATAAAAATCGTCACTTTGTATAAAAGTGTCTTACGATTAGGAGAGCGCATATGAAGCAAATCATAAATGTGACTGAAGAAAGGATAGGGCAGAATAGAGGAAACTGTTCAAATCGGAACAAGTTTTACGTGTCTGTTACCGAGAATCTAGCAATTTTTAAAATGCCCACTCAAAAGGGGAACTGCGTAATAGGTGTATTTGTATATAGTTGCTCATTGAGAAACTCCCAAACCGGAAACGAACCTTAAAGAAGTGGATAGAAGGTATTATTTACGATGAAATGACCACATATTCCTGGTATTTTACCACTCATTCAATGCATGACATTATACCGCATTGCATATGGAAGAACCGTTATCAATTCTATTTCCCGTTGTTCAAATCTTAAAAAAAAATATATTTTGCTCAGCTCTCATGGCATCTATGCTGGACTACCTCGTGGAGATTTAAAACCAATTCTTGGGGCTTCAATCGGTGATGGATTTCTCAGGATGAGGAATATGACGAAGAACTCGCGATTAATGGAGGGAGATAAAAAGAAGCTCGTGGTATTCCAGTTGCTTTCCCCGAACATCTCGGGGAAGCGTTCACTTTCATTATTATTATGACCGATCCGGTCGTGTCGGAGATATTTACTCTCTCGCCTGCATCCAAGGAGTTATACGGCCGGGAAGGGAGGCTGCGGAGGTCGGGTTGGTCCCGGGCTTCATTTTTTATCATCCCTCTTTCTCCTTCCTCTCTCCACTTCCCCCTCCCCTTTCTCTCTCCACCCTCGCACTGCCTCCGACACACCTCTCCGCTTTCTTTCAGATTGTTGAGCACGATGTCCAGATGTATATGCCCCCCAATGTGGGCGTATAGTGTTTATCCAAGGTTCGAAAATATAGTGCTTTTCCTAAATAAATAAATTGAGGTTTACTTATCACAAGTCAACACACTTATCTATATTGAAGGATTAAATCGAAAGGATGCCTTTATATCCGTAAGGAAACTTCTTCAAACCACAGAAAACAAAACATCACCACTGCCCTGGTTTCGATGAATGGGCATCTTCATCAGGTGATTTAAAAGTACTCAATAGATCCCTGATGCATCAAGAGTGAGTGGAAGTGGGTGTGGGGACAAAGTTGAGGATGAGTAGGGGAATGCTAATGTAAAAATAGCGCAAAGGATGGAGAAATTGGCGATATCAGAGGAGATGAACTCCAGGGTCGCGGTAAATCTGTTGAAATTTCAAGCTGTTCTAAAAATTGGGCACACGTCGATCACTGGTAAGATAGAGCAATTACAAGGTGGTCGCGAAAAAGATGTTCAAGAGATGATTATGAATATTTTTAAATATACTGGAGAGTTTCTTTATTCTGATGTTCAAATTAATTGAAGTCTATCCCAAGTAGATCCGATATAGTCTTTATTGGATATTTCATTTATTCTACATTTATACACCGGATTCGTCTCATTTTTACAATATACTAGCATGTTTTTTAGGGTCTAAGGTGACTTATAAGACATACTGTGGTTTGCAAAAGGTTCCTCACAGTAATAAATGTAGCTGCTCGGCACATTATCACGGTATGCAAGCTTCTGTCTCACTCAATGCTTTTTCCTCTGTCGAGTTAGATGAAGTCAAATATCTGGGAAGCGCCGTAATGTTACACCCATCGTGGGGAAACACGTTCCGAAACATTAGCGGCCCTGAATTTTGTAAGTGTTTTATGGTGTTTTTTATGGACGGCCCTCGGAGGAAATATTAACCAAGAGATGTTACATCGCTGTTCCTAGGCCACATCTCCAGTGCACCATAAGCCTTTGGGAACTTGCAGAAAAAGAATTAATGAGCAAAATAAACAAAATAAAACGTAAATCAGGACGCATGCCTAAAAACTTCTGCTACGTGCAGTTAATTATGCTCCTTTAGGGATTCATTTGGAAGTCAGGATCAAGTCAATTGAATATTTAAGCTCTAGGAGGTTTCGAGAAAATATTTTAACCCTGAACTCAACTCTAGGCTCTCGCAGAAGCGGCTGTGAGAGAAAGGGTTTACAGTCGGTCAGAAAAGTACATACAGTAATGCCTTCTTCCCTCGCATTGTAATTCGCTGCGACGGAAACATACCAAGTCACTAAATCCTATGAGCCGTAATCATTAGGCCGTCGAAGAGCCGATGGATTTCAATGGTTAATTATGCACTTAATAATTAATGGTAAATTCTCCCGCTCCACTTCCTGTATTTCCTCCAATCACTAGACTCTTTTGCTTTCCTATGATTGGGCTATGGATAAAAAAACTCAACGAAAAACAAATATCCTACTGACTTCTGTTCGCATTACTGATAATCAGTTTCTGGTCTTTCATCGGATACGATGAAACATTTAGCAAGTTACGATTATAAATATACTAATTTCAATTCCAGAGATGCCCTTAAGTGAGAATTCTGTAGAAGACACTTCGATAAATACTTTATCCGAACTTAAATCGCTTTATGTTCTTTCCCTCTCACAAATTCCCTCCCACCTCGCTCCCTCCCTCTTGTCCTCTCCTTGCTCAAAGCCCGTATCCCCTGCCACCCTACCTTGCCCAATACCGTTGAGGTATGAGCTCCAGATCTACATCTACATACTACCCTGCGAGGGTCCTCTTGGTCTTGCAGCAGAGAGTGTTAGGACACCAGCCGTGTAAAACTGTTAAGTAGAGGGTTATTGGGAGGTGAAGTGATGTAGTGGATTTTTGGAGTGTTGATTGTTTTTTGTGGTTTTCATTATGGTCACT
Source organism: Ceriagrion tenellum (assembly GCA_963169105.1). Classification (NCBI taxonomy): domain Eukaryota; kingdom Metazoa; phylum Arthropoda; class Insecta; order Odonata; family Coenagrionidae; genus Ceriagrion; species Ceriagrion tenellum. The sequence continues at coordinate 140,296,320 of OY720635.1, read as the reverse complement.
TATCGTGCGAGGTAAGAACGAATTTTGAACCTGTCTACTCGGAAATGTATTTTCTTTTTTTGTCGCTTCCATTTGTCCTGGAGACGTATGGCGACGTCAAAATGATATTCTCTATGTCATACTGAAGCACTCCTATTCTGATTTGTTCAAGCAATCGAAGCTTAGCGTGCAGAATTCGAGTCTCTAACTACTCCCAACCTCTAACCCCTCTAAAAGATGTGGAACACTATTCGTTCGCTCGCAGGAGTTTTTAACAATGCTTTCCTTTGTGTTTTATTTATTTTTCGGATTAAATCTTTCTGCGCAGGGTCCCAAATGCTCGCAGCGTATTTGAGGTGTGGCCTAACCAGAGCGAAGTAGCGCTTTTCTTTCACTTTTTCATCCGAGAGCCTTTCTACAACCAAACCCTTGATAAATTCCAGTTTCTTTGAGGCTGTCGCTTCGTATCTGAGTTCTCCACAATAGGTCTGAACTAAAATAACTGGTGAGATGCACGTGGGAGTGTTGAGTTTATCCACGCGGATGAGGAGCCGCATCGGGACTCGCCCCGCGGGATGCCGTCGCCGCAGAGCAGGGCGCGGTCGCGGTTGGATGTGGGCGGGGTGTGTCCTCAACTCTTTGAAGACGCGGGCGATTCCGGCTGGAATCACTCGATAATAGCGCAGTAATTGGATTCCCGTTTTTGTACGAGGAGATAAATCAACTTTGTGGAGGAAAAAAAGAACCATCGCATCGACCCAGAGGGCATCTAATTGGTTGAAATCAATCTATTGGGGGGTCTTGATAAATCACCGCTCAAATTTGATGGCTGGATATTCGGTGCCGTAAATATTAAGTAGGTATTGCTTCATGATTTATTCGTATTCCTAAGCCATTTTTGTTAATGGTTAAATATATCTATGCCATGATGTCCTATTGTGGTGAGAGAAATTTATGTATCTCTGCCCTGCTCCGATAATGGGTTCCCATTATGTGATGATGGCGAGTTATTAAATCTGCACGTGATTTAAACATTACAGAATGTTTATATTCGGTGATTTCGGTCGCATAAGGGTTTATTGCTTTGGCAAGGAAAATTGATTTCCGTCACCAGCAATACCTATTCAGTCTACTGTCTTTGTGGTGCCATGCCGTTTAGGGCACATTGTTCATCATAGGGATATCCGGTGCTCGTTTGATGCTGATTTTGTAACATCTGATGTTAAATTACTATAAATAATGATATTCTCTTAAGTTTGATGATATGCATCTCTTTGTTTGCAAAAATAAATACCGAAACCTATTGCTTGCTCTTTGGCTGCCCATCGAAATACAATTGATAAAGAGTTAATTTTTCTTCGTCGTGAATCATTCATTCTTTGGTGGTTTTATTTTTTCTGGAAAGCCATTTTTAAACGCTAAGCTGTGGTCTTGCACGCAACTTAAAGATTTTTATTGCTTAAAAGGAGGCCAGTAATAATTTGCAAACTGATTGGTGATTCGAAATCATTATCTCAACCGTATAGAATACACTATTTGATGAGTTACATACAAAATTAGAACTTCATAGGTTGATAGGTACTGCAATGAAACGCGGCGTAAGTACGGCGGTAAAAAATGGAAATCTATAATACACAAAGCTACGTCACTAAGACTTTAACTTCGTTAATATCAGTTTCCGGGAAAATGTTAATGAAGCATGTATATTTTTAAAAATTATCTTTTCATTGCCTATGAATTATGGCAATGTGTGCTCTAAACACACAGTAGCTAAAATTAGAAGAAAAACCAAACTGAAACAAGAGAAAGATGGCCACAAGTAACTTCATCTTTGCTAACCCATCGCTCTTCTCAATTTTGCGGCATTACCTCTCATTTTAAAAATAGAATTCTGATCAGCTGACTCGAAGTACAACTCTCTGATCTCGGTTATTTCGTCGAATGGAATCACGAAATTTGATGCGAACCTGTGTCACGAAATGTGGAATTTCCCTTCAATCTCTCATTTCCTGAGTCCAATTTGGTGCCGAAAAAGAGAAAATCCCTTCGGTTTCTCCACGTCCGAACTGTGTTGTGATATTTCGATATCTCTCTCGTGGGTTTCCCGAGCATATGCCTCCCCCATCCTCCTATTTACCCCTTGGGAAGAGAGCCCGGATGGAGTTCGGATGCTACTGAAGGTTCTACCGACGCACATCTTCAAAAATTGAAGACGCCACTTCCTCCTCCTCATTCCTTTTGAAGACTCTAAAAACTGCCTCGAGCCTTCGTAGCTTGTGTCGTGGTATGTGGCACCGGATCAATCGGGCTCACGGAAACTTTCCTCCTCTGAAATGTGCCGCGATATTTGTCCTGAGGCAAAAAAGTTGGTCGAGAGATGGGCTTTGATTTAATTTCATCAAATGTTGTGCGATGTTTGTGAATGGCACGTGCAATTAGCATAATCTTATAGTGGTAGGAACTATTGTTGATTGTAAGCTGACAAATTTGCGTGAAACTTTGCATACGTTGATGAAGTTATCTCGGGTTTCCCTTCGGGTCAGAAAGGATATTGCTTCCAACTTTTCGATGGCTGTCTATGCCGTCATCTCCCTGGCTCGTCAGCCTTTCCGACCAGGAGGAAACCCGATAAGACTCCATCACCCTTATTTGCCGGGAAAACACCAACTCCTACATGCGTGTTCGCTTTTGCTATATTTATGGATAAATGAGAAAAACTTACCGATTTGGTTTTATTGTTAATTCAATGCTATTTCAACACGTGATACACATGTAATGGCACACGAGTTAAATTTTATTATAATTCTGTTACATATGTACATATTTTCTTCTAAAAGCAAAATGATACAATTTTAATCACTTCAATTTCTGCCTACAAATATCCCAGATGATTAGTGAAAAGAATACTTTGTTTAAATAGAATAGTTTTGCGTTTTAATAAAATTGCCTTTTGAGACTATGGAATAAAACGTGTAGAAACTTTTTTTATCGCTATCATCAAGTTTCCTCTAATTTACTTCAGGATCCGGGGTGAGATACCAGTGGATCAAAGAGAAACCAATGAGTACATAGGCATTTTCCCTCATCCATTACTACAATAATGCATGCGGTCAATTAATGAAGGTTATCATGGATCTCATGTCCATAAGAAGGCATGGAATTAGAAATAAGTACCTTAAAAATGCTCCCTGTGAAGTGATACGTCGGCGTGATATTTGCTGATAATTGATGTGGCTGGCTAAGTTACGTTCCTCTCATGAGCCATGGGTGTGCTCATAGCATGCAAAATGTCCTCATCGATCAATGAGCACTTATTAATGTCATAATCTAGACAATAACTTATAATTTTCTTGCGCAGTTGTGTATTGCTGGTTAAATTATATTAAAATCTCGGATTGCGAGCATATTACGTACCGAAAAGAAGTTATTGCAATTCAAAGTACTCACATATCAAAGTGGATTTCTCCATTATAAATGATGAAATCTCAGCTTTTTCGTTCCACAATTCAAATATTTTCGTAGAAAATCGGTGAAAAATGTAAAAATCCAAGGGATAATTGGAAGACCACCTGATAAGGTAAATAATAATTATAATTCTTGGTCTCATGTATTTAATTTTGGCTCCTTAGATGAGGTTTCTTCATATTATCGAGCAAAAATTAGTCTGAGTCTACACGAATCCATCTGAAACGGCCTGAATCCACAACTTGAACTTCTGTTCGTTCCATTTCGGAACATAACCAGCGCATCAAGCCTATAACGGAGATGGCTCCTCCTGCAGCAAATCAGCTGCAGGAAGCGTACGAAGCATAAACGTACGTCTCTCATTACAAAACCTCGCTCATTTATCAAGTTATAGTTGAAAAGATATTTTTGCACGTCTAGTGAAATAATCACAGATCGAGGTTTCACTGTGTTGGGGAATTGGGGATACTCCTCGGAAGTTTCGTGCGAATTTTCTGCGGTTCCTTCTGTCATAGCATAACACTAGTGAGGGAGGTAAATGGCGGTAATGCCGTTGTGTGGAAAATGACGAAGGATGGGCGAAGTAATTGCGTCCTAACTCTCTCGCGAATGTACGTACGTTCAGCGGCAGCCACTCGCGCATACCTACGCGAACATATGCCGCGAGGAATTGAGCTCTCCATCAATGTCTCTTTCACGAGAGCGGCAGTTTTGGGGGAATTAATCGTTTTGAAATATTCACGTGAGAGACCCCTCGGATACTAATTGCTTTCCAGCACGGGCGGTTGACGGGGCAGAGGGGGTGGGGGCGTTAGGAGGGGCGAAGGGGGGGGGGCAAACTTGCTAAGGAGGAAGGCATCCCGAAGTGGTGGCGAAGGGGGTGAAACAGACGTTCGGGAATTATTGCCCACCCCTCTTCAACCCTCCCCCTCTTTCCTCTCCCCTCTCGAGATCCAAGACGTTCGAAACTCCTTCGAGCCGTTCTCCGGAACTTGCGGTGACTTGGATGTTCATTCAAGGGTGGGTTCTCAGAATGGAGCCTTCCGCTGAAATTGAATGATTTTAATTTGCCAGGTTCTATCGATCCGGAAATCTCCTGTATCTTCATTTAAATCTCATGCCTCTTGCAGGGAATTTATATTGCGGTGGCCATATTTTGTGCACTTGAGGTGTATCGGCATATGTATCTCTTTTCATTTTGTAAGACTAGCATAGCTCCTCTTTCAATTCTATGACATCCTTTCATTTCTCTTAAGCCGCAAAAGAGACCGTTTACAATTTTTTATTTTATATTATGCCATGAAAATTTTATTTTATTACACTCCAGCTACTGTTAGAAGCATGTAGTATATAGTGTTACTTACACTAATAATAAAAAGTTTTTTTGCGTAACTAATGTAACGTAATTTGTTACGTAACGTAATTCTCAGTAGTTGACTAAATATGCGCGTTAAAGCCTTTAACTGGACGTATTTCTTTCACGCCATGTGCTGAAAACGTCATAAAAAACGCAAATTTTTGCATAAATTTGTTGTTAAACATACTGCGACAAGCAATCGATTTATTTTTAGAAATAGTATAGAAAGCGTAGAAACTACTCACTGTTAAATTTCTCACGAGATCTATGCGTTAGATACTCCTCCCTTTTTCAAAAACATTCTCGATCTCGAACGTCGATCTTTAGTACTTACCATTACCATTTCCCAATGAAAGACACTGCATATTTTGTCGAAACTCTGAGGGAATATTTATTGATTTTCATGAGATTGTTATCTCGCTCTAACTATTTCAAGTAAAAGTAAACATTAAGGATCATTATTTTTGTTATTCTTGGCAACCAGAAGCAATGGGAAGATGATTTCCCTTCATGGAATACATAATTTGATGAATCAAATCTTATCAGAACGTTGTTGCTATCAGGTGAAGCAGAATATCTATAAACAAATTTGTGGATCAAAGCTTATGTAATGGGTATGGTGTGTTATTGTCATTGATTGGCAACCTTGTTAATTCGCTTTATAACCCTCTCTTTAGTTTTCTTTCCCGCTAAAATAGTCACTACAAAATAGACTTAACTGTTGCTCTAATATCAGGAGGAATTTTTTTCCAGTGCATTAATGAGCCTGTAGACCATTTAATAGCTTCCGACGGCGGAAAATGAAGTTTCTTTCGGGGCTAGGTGGAAGTTTCGGAGTGTTTCGATGTGTTTCCGTTCCTGTTTTCGAATGAATACTCGCGCGTTCAGATGCGTAATCTCTGCACTTCAGCACACTTATAAATCCGAGTTATGCTTTTTAAAATGATATTCTAGCCTTTAAATGGAAGTTTCCAATTAAGACTTGATATAAGTTTTTGTTCAGAATCAGGGAAGATTAATTTAAAATTTCAGTCGGCATTTTTAATGTGACTTATGCGAATTTACAGGAGATGAGGATTAATTGTAACGAAGTTAATTTGCAATACATTTTATAAGTAATGCAGTTCAAATTTACAAATGCCCAAATGAGCATTTAACGTTGCCATTGCACAGGACCGCGAAACTACATCAATCTGATTAAGACCGCAAGAAAAGATCTTCTTACATGACCATGATTCAACGCGGTTTCCCAACCGTCAGTTAAGTATGTCCACTATGTATGCAACTGAAGAAGTTGTTTAAAAATTTTCGCTGCATAAGTCAACATTTTCGAGGACATGGATTTGACGCTGAACGTCAAGAGTGATGAGCATCTAAAACCATATTTTCGAAAAAATATATTTGAAAGATGAAGCAATGATTTATTATTCATTTTTGAGGAATTCTGTGAAATGAATAGTAAAAACGTAATTGAGAGTTAGGAATGTCCTACTGTGAGCACTGATATTTTTTATGCCATTAACTTTGCATTCCATCCGTTTTAACCTTATGTAACAGTGATTGGTTTTCCTATTTTATAGTCTCTAACTTAGGAGGTCCAAAACGGCCTTCTATATACCCGTAATAGCACAGTAATCATATAAAGACAAGTTAAAAACGTGATCATAAAATTCGCTCCGTATAGTTATCCATTATCCTTGCTCCTCTAACCTCTAGGTAATTGGGATAAATTATAATGGCGTATAAGTTTCCACCAGTTTCAGTAGGCCTCAATGAACCTTTTATAATCTCCTTTTCCGTTTGTCAACTTCCTCACGCTCTTCTTCTCAGTTCCTGAGTTCATACATCTGATTACCTTCACCGCGTGTAACTAGCCATCCTTTTCTTTCCACTTCCTTGATTTCCTGTCATTCTACCCCTTAGTTGCGTGGTGCTAATTTCTAATGCAAAATCACCATGACACTTCTCACCGTTATTTCATGGGAAGGACTTCGTTTAGAATCTCAGGAAACACTTCCATTTTCGACCTACCTAACGTGTGACCGGGTCCGCTGTTCTGAACTCGAAGGAAGAGCCTTCTGGCCAAGTCTTGGATCTTATCTTAGCTGCCATCCGAGAGAAGAAGAAGGGGAAGAGGCTGTTGTGAATGACCCGATTTTGATGCGGGTGCCGGAGGAAGGAAGATGGAGGAGGCTCGTCTTCCTTTCTCACGAACCAAACAACTTCTCATCCGAACTCTTCCTGCTGCACTGGCTTATTCACCTCTCCGCCTTTTGCGAGCGTCTCTTGGAGCCTTCGGAAGCAAAAAAAAAACGAGAAGATCCGGCCTTACAGCGTTGCCATTAAACTTCCCTCCGCATTTTTTTAATGCCCGAAAGTCCTTCCATTTTATGTGACGTGGAGTATTTCTGCTGTTAGAAGGTTAGAAGTGTTCAATTGTTTTGCGCTCAGTTGCCTCGAATCAGTGATGGCATTTTGAAAATGCCACTGTTGTATTAATCCGGCAATTAATGTGTGGTTTTGTGAATTTTACGCGCAGTGAAGATATTTCGCCGTAATTAGGGCGCAAAACGTATATACGTAGGTATGAATCATGCTCATATGTTGTTCTGAATCTCGGAAAATTATCTGAAGTAGAGGGTAGACCTGAATCAATGGAAACCAATCCTTTCGGAGGATTACGAACTTTTATTGGATAAAGACAGTCACTTACAGGGTAGTCCAACTAATAGGTAGGAGTACTTGCGAGATAGATGAACATACTAAGCACACCTTCTGGAAAACAATAATAATGGAAGGAGAAAAAGGAAGAATAGTGCAAAAGAAATGAATCGTAAAATATAAAATACAAATGATTTGGAGTGGTGAAATAAGGAACGGCTCTTCAAATCAACCTCCGTTTTGTTGACTGGTGATGGTGAAGAAATTTTCCGTATTAAAATTTTGCTGGAATGGTGTTACTCGTTGATATATTGCGTTACTTTTGAGATAAATGAGAAAATATTTTTGAAGAAATGCTTCCTTGTAGAAATGGCTCATGCTTTAGGTGTCATGGTCATTTAAAATCGTAATCATGATGTAGACTTTGGGTTTAGTATTGTCGTGTTATTATGAGAGACTAAACTAGTATACTTAATGCATTTAACAGCAAATGAATTTAAATGAAATCCATGAGTACAGAATAATTTTTTTCAACTGGGTACATTGGGCTGAAAATTTTCGCGATCCTCAACTATTCTCATCAATTTGGGAAACCGCGGTCTTCTCCATCCTTTATAATTTTTCATTCCCTACGTGCAGTATCTGGCGCATGGAGCGTGTACAGCCAGTCAGAATTTTCTGTTTTATAGCCAAAACCAGTGGAGAGGACACATTACTCGTAAAATTCACGGTCATGTATAATGTTGAAATTTTACATCACATAAATGACCAATTTAATGGCATAATTAAAGGCACAAAACCTTTAGTACTAAAATCAGATTCAGCGATTTTTTGTGGCTCTTTTTATCCTTTCATAGATAATTGGTGTTAATGCACCCGTGCATAATACTTTGAAAATCGGGCTTTGATTTGCGCGATTTTCTTTAGGCTCTATAGTTCATGGGTGAAAATTATCGGCCCAATTAGGTCACGTTCGGATAAAACTATAAATTCAAACAATTTATTTTTATCGTCAAACTCGTATTTGGGAACGCAATCGTTAACTGTAAAGTCGAGGACAGAGTATGGTGTTCACCGAATTGGCTAATTAAAGGATAATACATGTGACTGAGTATTGAACTAGATAGAGCAGAGAAAAAATAGTTCATTTTATTGGGAAAATAATTCAGTTTATTGACTGGCTTGGTCACATTGATATCAACATTAGCGTATAAGTATCAACATTAGGATATATGTATTGTAGTGTGCATTGTGGTAAAATAAACGATTTCATTTATATTTGACAATTTTTTCGCCGAAATGTGCCGTATAAAAGCAATATGGTTGAGGAGACATACAAGCACATTAAAAGCAAGCATGCCATTTGGTGGTTTCTTTATGATACGCAAGGCATTCCCTTAATGCAAGTGCTGAAGTATTATGTGGTGATACGACTTGCGAGAGCATCCATGTCTTCTTCCCTGATGAAATTATATCCACAGCTCATCTTCCTTTCCGCCATCCATTTTTTGCTTCAGTTTTAATGAAAAGATACACAAGAAAGCTTTTAATTTGATGAAAACTCAAAAAAATATACTTCTGCATTATCGCAAAATGCAGCCTTTGTTCCCTTTGCAATATCCTTTTTTTTCTAGATGGGGAGGAACCATCATCGCCTTGCATTCTTGCGTGCCCATAAGCTTTCAGGAAAAAAAATGAACACCTTACCCGAGCAGCTTGACCTAAATTCCTTGTTTCCACAACTGCAGTGGTATCGCATCGGTGATACCGGCTTCGTGTCCGCCGCTTCAATTAGTGCCTTCCCTCGAACCGCTCGCTCAATCCCGTCGCTGCAGAAACCGGAAGATGCGCTCTCCCTCCCTCCATTCGATCCGTCGTATCTGCCTCATTCCTCTCTTACCTTCATCTGCGCATTCTTGAACGCGCAGCCGCCGTCGGACTGGATCTTCGTCGATCAATCGACACTTTTGATAGATACAGCGCTAATTGTGAGCCATTGAGTGCACATTATGATAACTTTTCAAATGGTCGAAAAAAATTTCGCGGGCCACACTTTAATTAAGTTTATCTCTTTTAACGATGGAAATAGTCACGCATGTAGTAATGCATTAGGTGCAAGAATCATGCTTTAAAATGTTCATGCTAATCAAAGGAAGGTATAACTTAGATGCGTTAGGCGCATTACTTAGGCGTCTTCTTTAGAATTAATAAATGGCCTTACGTAATTTTTTACTCAGCATGATACCTTGATACCTTGATTTTTTGGTCGCCATTATAATAGTTTAAAACGTATTATTTCAAATGTAGGAGAAAATCTATACATACTTCATTGAATTATTTTGAAATATATGAAAAATGCCTCAGGGCTTCGTGTTGAAGTAGCATTTAATTACTAATAAACCAAATCAGTAACGTAAAATTTTTCATTTTTATTCATACATATTACTAATAATTACACCTATGAAAAGTTTCACGCCAATCTACGCATTATCAACAAACGATCTAACCACCATAAAGCGTGCGATTAATGCTGATCTGTATTTATTAGATAATGAAATTGTAATAAGTCTCAGTAATAGTATCCCTTCTATCGTCGTAATGCTTGTCCAGCGTAGATTAGTTCATTTTAGAGAGGAAGAATTATCAGGCTAGACGTGCTGGAGCAGTGTGTAGTATGTAGCCCGTCAACATAAAACGAAAATAAGTCATTTGTACATGAGATTTAAATGTTTAAATTGTAACTTTAGACGCGTACTCACCCTCATGAAGTACATTTATAAATGGGATTAATTATGTTTCATTGCATGTTAAATATTACGACGATGACCAAGTATGGTACTGACGCATATGTGCAGAAACGAGACGTTTTCTATGAAAGCCATTAATTTTAGTATGAATATTCTCGCAGCCTCTCATATCTATAAAAGTTATTTTCGGGATTAGTTGCGTGTAATTCATTCTTTCCACTCCACGTTTCGTTCCATGTACCGCGAGTGTCGTCAGGTGAATCTCATCTCAACTCATTATTTCGCAACACCACCCATCGTTCAATATAAGTTTTAGGCCGTTTTCAGGAAATAAAACGGAGATTTTTATGCTGTGTTATTCCCATTGTCTTTTACATTTCTTGTCAAGTGTAACTCTTGACATGAGTCACTCTTCGCTTCCCTTATTTTGCTTTTAAACTCCTTTTTAATAAGTGCTGTACTAATGTTTTTACGGAGAATTTAGATGGATTTTACTGAAACATCAATAAATAATGAAAAGAAGAAGGGGTGATTTTTATTTCATTTTAAATATTTTTATCATTCATAGTCACACGAAATTCTACGAGTTGATGAACGAATTGAAAATTTTCTAGCAGCCTAATTAAAGAGACTGACTTATAATTGTAAGAATATTCGTTTCAATTCGACAATCATCTCCTCACGTTGTTTCTGTGATGACTGCTTCAAGCATTACAGCATACATGGATTGTTTAACTGTTTTCATTCAAATTGGTTCTACCGCGGCATAGTATTTTATTTCATTGATAGTGTTCTTCTGAAATAATCATCAGTATGCTCGGAAGTATTTATGCTAAGGCGCATTCTTTAAAGACATTGATAGGTTTTCTTTTGGAATAAAAAAATATTCTCTCTTTTGACTATATTGTCCATAAAAATAGTAGAATGAAATGGGATTTATCCAAGCGTAGATAGTTTTTTTCCGAATCGGCTTTTTTCTCGGGCTATGGATATGACTCGACCACGTATCTTAAATTACAACGCGAGCCAACTTTGGCTTTTTATGATGGGTTTTTCCTAAAAAATCAACCTTCGCTCACTTAGATAATGAGTCAATATACTAAGATACGGGTCTTTTATTGGTGGAGGAAGGGCTTGTAACAATTGCCTTGTCATTTCTCTTTCTACCTCTTAGAGTATGACCATGATTCAAAGCCAGTAAAGAATAACTGTTAAGTGTGGCTGTGAAACATCCATGAGTAAGAGACCAGATCACTTTCGAATGGCCCTGAGGCCTCAACTAAGTAATGCATATTTACTCGGACTGTTATTTGTTTGACACTCCCTTTTGCCAGAGTCTACTTTCCCTAGCTCTCTCCTTATCTTCGATCTCGTTATTCTTTGTATATCACTTGTTGCCCTGTCTTCAGTCCGCATACATGTCTGCTTTCACCATAGGAACAATAAAGAAGCATTGGAGCAATGTGTATTTATTTTTAAATAAATAGGTAAGCATTTTTCCTTCAGATACTAATGATGAACACTTCAAATTTTTGTTCGTTAGAGGCCTATCAAAGGACAGAGCGAGGGAAATAGGATTTGAACGAGTTTTGCTTTGTCATTCGCAGCAGGAAGCAGGTATCTGTTGCTCAGCAACCCACTCTGATTCCAACTGTATTCTCATGCATCTCACGGGAAAGTCGAGCCGAAGGAACTTTATATCGATAAAAATTGGGACGCTTGATGATGCATGGAAACTCCGGTTGGAATGAATGCATGTGCCTGTCCGGATCTCGGGGTGCGTGTGAAATTTTTGCTCTCTCATGTTTTCAACCCTCCTCCCACTTGCGAACATATTAAATCGTCATGGGTCGGGAAAGTTCTTGCTTCAACTTCCGCCTTGAGTATAATTCGAACCGTATTTTAAGTTCTCAACCTGTTCTCCGAGGAAATAACTCACTCGATTCGTTCCCGAACATCTCTCACGTGCACTGTGCTTGAAATCGGGGTTAGTACTGGATGAAAAATCACACCGCGGAAGTCTTGGGTGAGTCTTTCTTGGAGATATTTTTTTCTTCATTCCATGTGATGTGTACGACTATGTATCTGTCATGGTACTAAAAGTACCTTTTGCTGTGAATAAATTGTTAGGGTAATGTACCGGTTAGGTTCGTTTTAAATGGAGGAGAGTAAAAATATTCGAGATTTTCACATCCCCTGGGCATTAAATTTTACTCCCATTTACTCACATAATGTCTGTGTTTCTCTCAGAATTGGTACTACCTCTATTCATTCCGTCCATGAAGGCAATTTTTTACCGTGCAGGCTTTCGCAGCTGTTGAAAGATGGTGGCAAGGTTTTCGAGTTACTCTGCGTCTCGAGCATTTTAGCCCCATCATTTAGCCCGCGTTGAATCAAGCGTCTTCATGAGGGAATTTACTGGGGTGAAGACGCAGAGTAACTTGAAAACCTCGCCAACAAGGCTAATTTCTTCTTCGCTTTCTTTACTTGTCCAACACCCTCCCGTCGATCTCAGCGTCCTTTGCCCTCATCACCTTTTCCCAATACCTACTCTGTCTTTGAGGAACATTTGTATAAGGTTTTTGTTATTACGTAATCAATGTCTTTCTGTGCTCTAAACATATTTTGCGGATGAGATCTTATTTGGCGGCTTCCTGCCAAATTAATAAATTAATCGTGAGGACATGTGTAGCCCTGTAGAGAGCGATGGAAATATCCTCAGAAATGGCCCAGTTTGATGAATAAAGAGCAACCAACATTGAAAAATTAACCCTGGACCAATCACCTCGCTGAGCAATGTGAACAATAGTTCTCATAAAAAATGCTCGGGGCACTATCATCAGTGGCTAATTTTACTTTTTCCTGGCGCAGACCTCCTTCGGTTGCAATATCTGAATCAATGTGGTATGGCCAAACAATAAGTTCCTAAAGAGTTATTAGTATTGCCGGATACTAAGCAGTAACATGGACTGATGGTTGTGAACCCAACCCTTTGTAAATTATTAAAAAATGATCGTGAAATACAAGTAGTGGTTTTGTGAGAACGTAATGGGAACTAAAAGAGTGATGGAGACGTAGCTCTTTAAGATATTTACTTCCTGTGGTGCGCACGTTCCAGCGGTATTTCTTCAGTCGAGGCATCCATTATAATTGCCTCCTTTGGCGCTATATCTTCTTTCGGCGATCGCCATTTTGATTGATTATAGCTCTATCGCGCCGGCTAAAGCGATGCTTTCAACCCGTTTGCACGTTCGAAACCCGCGGGAATATATCACGACGGGAATGGTGCGTTGGGTGAGTTCGTATTTCGGCTCCGAGTGGAAAGGTAAAGGGGTGGAAATATGCGGGGGAGAGGAGAGGGAGTGCAGCGGGAAGAAGACTTGTGTTCTCGCCTAGGGGAGATCGTGACGGCGGTCTTAGTTAATGGGCTGACAAGGCCGTTTCCTTAGAAATCGAGATCCGATCGTGGGAATGGAAAATTCGGAACTTTGGAAGGAAGCGGCGACAGGGGGGCAGGGTAAAGGCAAAAAAGCCAGTTCATCTTGTACGTGAGAATATGGCTGAAAGAGTGTAACCCTAAGAAGGTTGGATATTTTTTTCCTGGTACAACCTTTAATTAGTAACATAAATACGGTAACCATTGAATTGCATTGGGAAAAAGATAAAATAATATTGCTGCATGGGACTGAATAATATATATATATATATATATATATATATATATATATATATATATATATATATATATATATATATATATATATATAAATACGTTGATGGATTGGAGTCAGCCATGCGGCGATGAACACACGATGTGGATAGGATGGAGGAGATAGACACACAAAAAAAGAGACGATCACACTTACATAGCTAGCTTTCGGAACTAGTCCGTCTTCAAGGCGTATCACGGAACAAAAAAAAAAAAAAAAAATATATATATATATATATATATATATATATATATATATATATGAAATCCTATGAATTTGATCTGATTAATAAGTGCCTCGGGGATAAGTCCCCATTTAGGAGCGTATGCTGTGTTTGCTAAGTAAATAAAATATTCAGCTTTTGAAAAAGAGCGAAAATTGACAATTTTGTACCAAAAAAAAACTGAAATTTTTGGCAAAAACTACGTGGCTTCAACAATGGCATACACGAATTGAAAACTCAATTCTTTCAGTTTACCGGTAGAAAAAATTTGAAGTCTTAATTTTTGATAGAGGATTAATGTCTTGCTCAAACATAATATGTATAACGCTGTATGAGTGCCTACACATGTTGTGAATAGATAGAAATATTCTCATACATATATGGATCTTCATTCACTATTGTCTGACGACACTATTCATTCACTATTGCAGAATGGTCTGCGAAATATAGCGATGTATAAAATCTGTGTGTCGTCGAAATTAAGATTTGGATAAAACATGCATTAATATTTCTTGATATAGTTTTAAGGGCAAATTTTGATCTTTCTTCTCATTGTTTTACTGACACCTTTTACTTATTTAAGTAACTAATATGCAGCTCGTTTCATCACTAAAGCCTACGTCTTCCGCTGGCGGGTTTGAACAAATTTAGCTCACGCGGTCCCTTGGACAAGTAGGACTCCTCAGATGGATAAATTGTCTATTGTAGAAAGTTCATAAATTCCAAAAAAATCCTGTGGTTGTAGATTACTCTCTTGAGAATAGCAATGAATTTGAGGCACAGGTATTTTATTTTTTTTAAATTATGTGGACTAAAGATAAGGGCTTGGGATTTATAGTTTTTGATGACTGAAAGAATGAAGTTGTGCCAGAATTCGTTTATTATGCCCTCATCTACTTTTTGCTTTTGCCTAAAATTTGAGGGCTTGGCTCCAAAACAGATCATTTTTCCACTTCTTCAACAATAGCAATTTTAATTTTTTGGCAACGGCTGCACATGTTGTAAATGGCAACTGATGCCCGGGACACATTGGGCTTGCTGCGATACCATATTTTTTTAATTTTTCACTCCAACCTCTCCATATTTGGTTAGTGATTATTATATATTATGTTCTTGCATGCTGATTATGACGTAGGCATAAAACATTTATAATTATCTTCATCATTCTAGATTTCTCTACTTCTTCCCAAATTGATTTAATGGTCAATAGGAACATCTAGTATGCAGAAATATTTTACAAAAAATTAAGAAAACATAAAGGAAAGCTCCGCGCATCGATAAAAGCTGATCGAACAAACATTTAGTGTTCTTCAGCTTTTAGAAAGATTAGGCTAGGAGCCACTACGGATTCTGACGCTAAACAGTAGGCTCAGTTTGCTTAAGAAATTCAGAACAGGTATGTTTCAAAGCGACGCAGAGAATATCATTTGACGCCTCACTACATTTATAGGCCCGATAGAGGCGAAAGAATAGGAGAAATTCATTAGCAAACGGGTAGATACAGAAATTCGTTCTTTTCACGCACAGCAAGTGACCATAATGCAAACTGAGCCCCACTCAAAACACACTCTTAATACGCTTCTCTACTTTAACTCACAAAGCCTTATCCTTTAAATGGCAGGGGTCCTAATACCTCCTATCACGCGACCATTTGGGGGCACGCTGGGTAGTATGTGGATGTTGTAAATAAATCAACGTCATTGGTCAACTGGAAGATAAATATCATGATCTCAGAAAAAACGTTGAAAATGACATAGCTCATGTAGAAACCAGGTCGGAAATAAAATTATTTCTGTGGAAAGTGAACAAAAACCTTTTAATTTCTGAGATCATGATATCTGTAGTGCATTTCCACAAAATATCGTCGAATACTCTAAACTTAATGGAAGATAAAGGCACGTATTCTCTTTGGCAAGCTTGAAGAAGCGATGGATACCAACTGAGTTAAGTTACGTGTTGTCTCAAAATGACACTCAATATGAAACAGTCTCTAACTTCCACGAGGAGTAGGAGTCGGGGGAGGAAGTGAGGGGAGGGAGAAAGTGGAGGTGGGAGTGAAAGGTGGGGAGGGGAGGCGGAACAGTAGGCGGAGGTGAGGAGAAAGTTCTAGGGTGAACAAATGAGCTCTTTGATTGCGTCTCGGGGCCAAGTCCCCAAACGGAGGAAAAACAGGGAAGCGAGTTATATAATTCAGTCGGTAAAAAAAGGGTACGTGTCCCCTTTTAATCTCACTTCAGCGGCTTTTTACCGGACACTGAAAGCAATTTGAAACAATGCGCACTCTTTCGTAAATGAATCCGAAGCGAGTAGGTTTCTTGATTGCTGAACGGGAGAATGACCGAATGTGTGTGGTGAAAATTTGCTCATTAAGTCGGACTGTTATGGGATAGGAGGATGCGTGAAACCCGAAAAGGCTGAGACAGTTACATTTTTGTGTTAATTTTTTTTAAGTTGAGGAAACTGGAAAGTTCAGCAACCTACGAGAAAGTTCTTGGTGTGTTAAGATTGGAATCTTTAAAAAATCTTCAAGGTCAAACATTCTATTAATTTTGCAGTGTTGATTTTAGTAAGTGAAGCTTAAGGAATAAGAAGCGGCGCGGCATGACTTTAAACAAAAAATTCAGGATTGAAATTAAAATTAATGTTCTCCCAAGCACAAGACATGTTTGAAAATGGGAACGGGGTTCATTTTTATAATTGAGGTCTAAGGTTGCATAAAACTTTTCTATGTATCCATGCATTTTTTGTTCATTTCCAGTGAATATAAACTTACTCCACTCCTGGTTAACTATGAAATGGCAAAGTGTGGCGAAACTTGCACTTTTACTTAGCACTTGTTTTTTATTGTAACAGGTGCTACTGAGTAATCAGTTATCAGGTACCAATCAAGCTCAGTCACCAGGCTCAGGCAACCTACACTGAACATTCAACATGAAGTAAGGTGTTTATTGAATAAACAGATTTTACTCCCTTCCTTGCCATATCGTATCCAAAATCCAAACGGGATTCCTTATTTGAATCTATCCCCCACTCCCTTCCTCAGATTTTGTCTTCATCGTAACAACAATGCAAGGAACTTTTTCAACTCCTTCACCCCACCCGCTCTCTGAGGTATAAATATTCCGGTCATCATCAAAATTGATCATGGCCGTTAATGCTTGGTTCGGTTAAAGTTATACGATCTTTAATGATGACATTGGGCAATTTGTTAAAAAATTGGATGGATGTAAAAAAACGTGGTGTTGTATATCATCAATAAACTTGATCTAGCAATTTATGTTTTGCTAATTTTTTGTTATTTTTCCTAAATTTAGGTATAAAATCGTTTTCTGCAATTTTTAACTTACATGAAAAATAGCAATATGTATTTTAAAAATTAATTAAATTTTCATCCGGCCAACGTAATTAAGATTTGGAATAACTTTTTTTCGAGGTTGTTTCTTCAGGTGTGTATCATTTTCAAGCCAATGATATTAATTGTATCAGAAGTATAGGTCTAATGTATTATTGAGAATCCAAGGAGGAGTGTAGAAAATTGGAGTAATCCGGTCCATTTTAAGTTCGTGGGCAGCGATTGTTCCGGGTTTCCATCCGCGTGTATCCATTCTATCGGACAATATTTCGCCAACGTTCCAGTTGGCTTCCTCAGGTCCACTGAAGTGACGATGCAGGAATTGGTCCTCTTAATATACACGTAGTTTGGCGCCAAATTTGTGGAGGTGTGCTCTCATTGGTTGGACTCTCTGAAGACCCGTTTCCACGCGCTGGCGAGGGTGTAGCCGTCTTCGCGGTTGAAATTCGCAGGTGTTTTTGCGATTTCAATTGCTTCCCTGATGACTCTTGGGTAATAGCGGCCTTCTTTATTCAATAATGAGGCGTTGTCAAAGTCAATGCTGTGGGTCGGTCCACTCCATTGATGTTCAGCCAAAAAAAAAAAAAAAAAAAAAAAAAACAGGCAATTCAGCCAGTCAGCGGTGGCTGAACATCAATGGAGTGGACCGACCCACAGCATTGACTTTGACAACGCCTCATTATTGAATAAAGAAGGCCGCTATTACCCAAGAGTCATCAGGGAAGCAATTGAAATCGCAAAAACACCTGCGAATTTCAACCGCGAAGACGGCTACACCCTCGCCAGCGCGTGGAAACGGGTCTTCAGAGAGTCCAACCAATGAGAGCACACCTCCACAAATTTGGCGCCAAACTACGTGTATATTAAGAGGACCAATTCCTGCATCGTCACTTCAGTGGACCTGAGGAAGCCAACTGGAACGTTGGCGAAATATTGTCCGAAATAATGGATACACGCGGATGGAAACCCGGAACAATCGCTGCCCACAGTCAGAATCTCCGCGGAAGCCTACTGGGAAACCATTTTAAGTTCGTTTTGATTGCCTTAAATGCCAATGCAAATCGCATTGACAATTCTGTCATAAAACAATCGTTTTCCCATTACCTGAATACTTCCTTGCTATTTTTCCATTGTATAGTAGTAAATGTTCCATTTAAAAAGTTATGAATGCGGGAACGAGGAAAATGTTCACCAGGGTGTTATTCAATAAGGCTCAGTTGAGCCAACTTGATGGCTTGGTGAATTATCCTCAGGATTGTGTGTTGGATAGAGTACTGGATTCCTATGCCTTGGAGCCCAGATTTGAATTTGGGAGTAGAATTTACTTTAGAATGCCGAATCTACCAGAGTGCTTTGTTTAAAACACTTCAAGGACAGTAGGTACCATTTCCCTATCGTAGGATGTGAAGCTGACAACCTCTCGGGGACTTTCGCTGAGAATTTGCCAATTTAGGCCAAAACCAAAATAGTATTTTTTCTTGGCAAATATATCGGGTGATCCGGTGTGTCAGTACACCGCATATACCTCCTAGTGGTGGGTCGCGGGCAACAGTATGCTGGCTCTCAAGGTAGTCCTTTCTCAAGGGATCCAAGCTTAAGCAGAATAGGGAAAGCGGGCCTAGGGTATTACTATGCTTTGGTTTCTCTTGGGGCATACTGGCGAAAATGTGCCAAAACTGACCGGTAGAGCGCCGTAACCGTTAGCAGGGAAAGCTGCTCGTGGTGCGGGTACTGCGAAGGCTGGTAACCTTGCATACTCTATTACAACTTACTGCTAAACGTCAAAATGTTGCCTCGGACAGCCGAATCCACGATGGGCGGCGGAAGCTGAATGAGGTTGGCCCATCAAGATGCGGAATGGAAACGAACTGGACACTCGGTACTTGGAATGTGAGAGAAGTGTATGGAAAGGAGCATGAGTTGCTGAATAAATTCGTTAAACTCATTCTTCAAAAGCATTTTCAGTACTTATACACCACATCTTTTCGATCCGCAGCCAGTTCGTTCCCAAACATGTATGCCTGAAATTATTATAAATTGTCGCGGCATAGAACAGCAGCTAAAAAATATTAACCCCAACAAATCCCCCGGTCCAGATCAAATACCTGCTCGCGTATATAAAACAATGGCATCAGACATAGCGCCTTACTTAGAATTAATATTTACCAAATCTTTAGTAGATCATGTAGTGCCTAAGGACTGGAGAGTAGCAAATGTCACACCTATATTCAAAAGCGGCGACAGGGAAGACCCTAGTAACTATAGGCCTATTTCACTCACATCCATTTCCTGTAAGGTATTTGAACACATAATCGTAAGCTCCATTATGAGTCATTTAGATAGGGAGGAATTGTTAATAAATAACCAACACGGATTTCGAAAGGGTAGATCTTGCGAAACCCCATTGGCCCTCTTCGTTCATGACATCTTGCTCTCGGGTTAAAATAATGTCCAAGTTGACGCGATATTCCTCGATTTTAGGAAAGCTTTTGATAAGGTACCTCACGTTAAGTTGCTCTCAAAACTAGAAGCATATGGAATAGATAAAAACATTATTAGTTGGATTAATCAATTCTTACATGGGCGGGAACAAAGGGTTGTCATAGACGGTATCATGTCAAACACAGTTAGCGTTACATCGGGTGTTCCTCAGGGAAGTGTAATTGGTCCACTTTTATTTCTCTTGTACATTAATGATATTAGTAACGTCGTTAAAAGTAAGCTTAGACTCTTCGCAGACGACGCGGTTGTGTATAGGGATATTAACAATTCCGAAGATAGCGACTCGTTAACAATCGACCTACTTGCTATTCATGCTTGGTGCGAAAAGTGGCAGATGGAACTAAACATAAAAAAGTGCGTAGCAGTCAGCTTTTGGAAAAAGAAAAATTGGCCAGTTAGGGCTTACAGAATTAATAATACGGAAATTATTCACGCCGAGTCTGTTAAGTACTTAGGAGTCACAATTAGTCACGACCTATCTTGGGGAAAACATATTAGGGAAATATGCGGTCAAGCATATAGGAAGCTAAGCTTTATCAAGAGAGTACTCGGAAAATGTGATGAGAAAGTGAAAGAACGTTGTTATTTTTCAATCGTTAGGCCTCATCTGGAATATGCTGTTAGTGTATGGGATCCATACGAAACGGGGTTGATATCAGAGTTAGATCGCGTCCAGCGAAGAGGAGCTAGGTTTATGAAACGATGCTACGATAAGTTGGCTAGTGTGTCTGGACTGTTAGAAGAATTAGGATGGGAATCGCTATCACAGCGTAGATTAAATTATAGGCTTAACCTCCTAAATAAATTTCAGGAAAATCATTGTACTGACGACGTAAAAAACATACTATTAACCCCTTCGTACTACGGCAGATTAGATCGCGCCAATAAAATTAGAGAGCTAGATTGTAGAACCGATAGGTATAAAATGTCATTTTTTCCGCGTACCATTTGGGACCATAACAGCTGTGATCGTCGTCATGAATAGTTCGAGTATTGACAATAGGCAGGCAGTTAATCTTTCTCATTATATTCTCCTCTTTCTAATTTATGCATGATGTAAATAATGATGTTCTTATTTATGCATGATATTTTGAATCTGTAGTAGTAGTCTTTGTATCCCTTGCATGTTAGAACGATTGGAGGTAGAATGTTTCTTGGGTATTAGATTTGTAATTGGCGCTTTGCATGTGTGGTACGCGGTTTTTAATGTAATGTCGGTGTTCTACCATATAATTCATGCATGCCTGGTGCGAAAGCACCCCCTGCCACACACCCTTTGGGTGGCTTGCAGGGTATGACGTAGATGTAGATGTAGATGTGTAGATGATGTAGATGAAATGAAAGTGAGACGAATGGATGTTTTGTGTGTATGTGAAACTAAGCGTAATGGGCGGGATGCTGTTACATTAGATGGCGGTAGTCTGGCATTGTGGTCAGGAGTTGAAGATAATGTACACGGCAGTCAAGATGTAGGACTCATTCTTAATGGAAGAGCTAATATGCTAGTAAGGAAGTACGAGTTAATATCCCCTAGATTACTCTGGGTTCGCATGAGAGTAGGTATTAGGAGAGTTGTGATTGTGGCGTGCTATGCACCAGTGGATGGAGAGAGTGACAGTGTGAAAGATGAGTTTTGGGAAAAACTGAGAGAGGTTTTGAATGAATGTGATCCTGGTGAGAGAATAATTTTACTAGGTGACATGAATGGGTGGGTTGGTGTGAGGTGGGATGCATCTGAGAGAGTGGTTGGGCCTTTTGGTGATCCCCGGGTGAATGATAACGGTGAAACCTTGGTGAATGTGTGCTTGGAAAAAGAATTGTTTGAGTCGAATACATGGTTTAAACATAAGAGAATACATATGTATACTTGGCAAAAGGGTGATTGTAAAAGCATGATTGATGTTATTGTGTATGATGAGAGATTGAAAGAGTTAGTGTGGGACACGCGAGTGATGAGGGGTGCTGAATGTGGAACAGACCACTATTTGGTACTCTCCAAAGTGAATCTGGGCAGAAAGAGGGTACCAAGGAAGAATGTGGCGCGTTATCAGTTGAGAGTAAAAGTGGAAAGGTTGCTAGACAGCGAGGTAAAAATGCGGTATGGTTGCATGCTTGAGGATGCTCTCTATCCTTGAAGCAGCGAAAATGGGACGAGTATATCAGAAACGAGAATGTGAATGATGCGTGGGAGTGTTTAAAAGGAGTGATTGTGGAATGTTCTGAAAGTGTATGTGGAAAAGGAGTGGCACTAGAAAAGGGTGGAAGAATGAAAGGTGATGCTTGGTAGAATGAAGAAGTGAAAATTGCTGTCGGAGAAAAGAAAGAGGCGCACAAGAATATGATTGCTGCCAAATCTGAGGAAGAGCGTGCTAAGGCACGTGAGATTTACAGAAAGGAAAAGAATGAAGGCAAAATCGTTGTGAAAGAGAGCAAAGAAAGATGCGTGCGGATGAAGCTAACAAAATGCAGAGTGATTTTGAAGGTAATAAAAAGCTGTTTTGGGAGTGGGTAAAAAGGGCTAAGATTGGTGAAGGTAGGGGAATGAATGCGGTGAAGAACAAAAGTGGAGAGATCTTGTGGGACGAGAGCAATATTTGGGACTGCTCGAGGGAGTATTTTGAAGAATTGTACAATAGTATTGCAGGCGTTGAGGATGAGCCTTGTGAAGTGGTATGTGAGAATGTGATGATGGAAAAGGATATCAGTGAGAAGGAGGTCACAACGGCTGTGAGAATATTGAAAAATGGGAAGGCTGCAGGCATAGATGGGATATCCAGTGAAATGTTGAAGTGTGGGTGCAAATTACTAATTTGTAGGCTGTGTGAACTGTACAATTTATGCTTACAGGTTTCTGTTGTTCCAGCGGATTGGAAGAATGCTATCATCGTTCCGTTGTACAAAGGGAAGGGAGGAAAAACCGAATGTAATAATAATCGGGCCATTACTTTATTGAGTATCCCGGCAAAAGTTCAGTAAAATGTTAATCGAAAGAGTGAGGAATATTACTTCCGACAGAATATGGGGTGTGCAGTGTGAGTTTATGCCTGGGAGAGGATGTAGTGACCAGCTTTTTGCACTTCAGGAAATGATAGAAAAATGTATGAGTGTCCGAAAGAAAGTATACTGTGCGGTTGCCTATTTAGAGAAGGCATATGACAGAGTAAATAGAAAAAAGTTGTGGAAGGTTTTGAGAGACTATGGAGTGAATGGGCAGTTATTGAATGTTATGGTGGCGATGTATGACAATAGTAAGGCAAGTGAAAGAGTTAACGGAGCTCTGAGTGATTGGTTTGTAATAAATCGGGGTGTAAAGCAAGGATGCGTAATGTCTCCATGGCTGTTTAACGTATTTATGGATAAATGTGTTAGAGACGCATGTGGTGAAAACGACGGTGTTTTGATTGGAAATGTAAACTTGCGAGTTCTTCTATATGCGGATGATGCTGATTTGATCTCAGACACAAAACAGGGATTACAGAAGCTCCTAGATAAGTTTTGTCAATCAACGGAGAGAATGGAATTGAAGGTAAATGCGTGCAAGACTATAGTAGTAGTTTTTGATAAGGAGAATGGGGAGAATAACTGTAGGATGAGGGCGAATAGTGAATTAATTGAACAGGTGGATGATTTTATGTACTTAGGTAAGATTTATGCGAAAGATGGAAGAATAGATGAGGAGATAAAGAGACGTGCGAATGCTGGAAGGAAAGTGATAGGTAGCATGTGGAGCATATGAAGGAATGAGTGCTTGTCTAAGGAAGCGAAAATCGCCGAGTACAAATGTCTACTTTTCCTCACTTTGTTGTATGGTAGTGAAACATGGGTAAGTCAGGATAAACATAGGAGAAGACTAAACGCCGTGGGTATGAGTTATCTGAGGAGTATTTGCGGCATAAGTAGGATGGGTAGGGTCAGGAATGAGTGGGCCATGAATGAATGTGGATTAAATGCTCCAGTAATGGACGTGTATGAAAGGAGTGTGCTCCGTTGGTTTGGCCAATTGGAGAGAATGTATGAGAGTAGAATAACGAAACAGATATATGAGGGTAGAATGAATGGTGTGAGAGGTAGAGGTAGGCCGAGAAAAGTGTGGTTGTATGTGGTTGAGGAATTTCTTAGGAGTAGGAATATAAGGAGTCTTAAAAACAGGAGGGTGTGCATGAAACCGTGTATGGGGGTAAATGAGGCAAAAGAGGTTTGCAAGGATAGGTCAGTATGGAGGAAATAATTGAAGTAGAGTTAGGTGTACAATTATGTATTAATGAGTGAAACATTTTGACTGTGCCTACCCCGAAAGGCGTGATGTTTGTATGTAATATTTCTGGGTAACCACAAGTCGCAAATTGAAAGAAAGTGAACCCTGGAACTTGGAGAATGAAGTGATATTAATCCATTTGTCTTCGGGGTGGATCACCTAGACATTAATTATTTGTTATCGTCAATCAAACCATCTTCGGGGTTTTGCTTTGGTTTTTCAGGGTTTTGCTTCGGGGTTTTTGGTATGAAAACTAGGCAGTTCCGAAGAGTGTTCAGAGGATCACTCATTTCTAACTCTGCGAGGTATAAATCACTGTAGCTACAGCACTTCATCCCTTGTATGCGTTCTAAACATGACGAAACTTTCGTTCTTACTCCTTTCGTTAAGTGCTGGCTAGAGCCGGCGTCGGGTTTCTCTCTATTTTTGTACTCCTCTATAAATCCTTTCCTTGAAAACCTACATAGCTTTCCTAGTGATACAAATTGTCGCAGCTATTTGTCACTTTCCTAGATGAACCATCAACAGAGGATGAAGTGGAGTTTTAAGACAAGTGGGAGATCTGTGGGGAGATGTTGGCGCCTTGGGGTTGTGTGCTCTTGTTGGCGCCAGTTTCTTGACAAACGGGTGGGAGGACCGGCGGGTGAGTGCATTGGGGACATCGTAGAGGTTTCGCCCTGAAAGTTAGAGCCAAGGCTCCATTTTAAGCTGAAAGAGTGCGTGAGAGGAAGCCGCAGGGATCATGAGGCTGAGGACCAAAGGTTTCCATAGCTAACTGGTTGGTGAATCCATTGGAGAAAGTGATTTTTTCCGAGTTCAGAATGACGGGGAAAGTTTTATCTTCTCAGGTACCAGAATCGTTGTTTCGTGGGTGATGGGATTTTCACCTGATGCTCACAAGTCCTGCTTCAACTTCTGAAGACAACCTAATTCAATATCTAATGCGCTATAGATACAAGCTTATCGAAACTATTTTTCTGGTGATATTTTTAGAATAAAGTCCTTTTAAAATATAAGTGAGTAACTCTGCGTTCATGCGAGGGAATTATGTAGAATGATTCACTTTTACTTATATCAAAGGGAATCAAATAATTTTGCAGTTTTTTTGGCCTAAAAGAAAACAGAGATAGAGCCTCGGTGAATTCAGGCATGACTTAGTGCTATTCATTTTCAGTGACGAAAAGAACACTAGGCATTTTTCCACAAAGGTTTTTATGATACAATACTAGTTTCAACGCATTGGCGTCACCTTCAGAAAGAAACTGGTTGCAAATAAAAAATTATGTGGAAAAATGCACTGTTGTCTTTTCATTATTGATTTGTAATTAAGCCTTTTGATCTACTGAGAGTATTCGTATGAAATTCTGTTTATTTGATGTGTTTTGGTGAACAAATTTATCAAATATAAAGTAAATAGAAAAGTTATCAAAGCTGCAGCGTAAATTAAATGTGAAAAATAAGAGAAATTTAATTACGTGATAAACTTGCCGATAATTGTCGATACAATTCAATATAAAAGGTAAATTTAATTGGATTAATGCTATTGATTAGTTTCTGATAGTTTTCACTGATAAAATAAACATTTTTCTGTATGTGCTCCTCTTGGGGCAATCCAATAGTATTTACAGAAAAGCAAGCAAAAGAAGGGACATTGGTGTAGCCACTTTCAACCCTTTATAAATAATTACACTAGTCAAACAGCCTTAAATCGGATTGTTTGTCATAAAACATTTTTTTCCTACTTCCAAGGCATACTTTTGCATGAACTTGAAAGAAATTGAAAAATCGACTTTCGTCGCGCTACATCGACATTTGTACATACTGTGCCATACCATTACGATAGCGGTCATGAATCACGTTTTCAGTGATGTTCAGCTGAGGTATCATCGAGGAAAGCAATATCCCAAAGAGGCTTTTAAGGCTGAGAAATAATTCCGTTGCCTTCTGAGGTCTCGATATCGCTTCAGTTACCTCCTATATAATCATAAAATTACTGCTTTCCAATACTCTAGTGTGCTGTATCCGATGTTCCAAACTCTTTGAGTGAATTTGCATATAAATAATGTTCTGGAATAACTAATTTTAGTTGGTTACCTTATATTTATTTTAATAAAATCAATTCTCTTTTTTTCCAGGTGAGTGGTTGAAATTTAAAGCCTGTCCAGTAAATGTGAGTGGATAAAACGTACTCTTAAGCTATAAAATTTAGAATGCATTTATGGCGGTGTCTCAGGTATTACAGTTATTAAGTTAACTTTTAGAACCTTCTAGTGGCTTTTGCGCGCTCATCCATCTTTAGTTTTCACTTCAGTCACTTTCATTGTATATACTTGAGGATTTAGCCAGTCACACTCAGTTTTAACATGTATGTATATGTAAAAATAGTCATGGCTATGTAAAAATAGTCATTTGATTCTTGCGTACGTAAAAATTTCTATTCAGTTGATTTCCCTTCAATTTCTCGCTTTAGTTTCCAATTATTTTTATTGTAATTGACGACAGTTTCAACAGGTTGAGGTCTAAGTACATACATTCACATCGTTTCTCATTTTACTATTGCCTTTGTTTTATCGAAACTGTGGCTCGTTAGAATAAAAATGTGTGGAAATTGCAATGGTAGACGTTATCTATTGGGATTTAGTGCTACTATGTAAAGATCTAAACGTTATCTGGTATTCTTTGCGTAAATTACTGTCTAATGTTCTTTTTCATTTTCCCCGAAAATTGTTCCTAAAATCATACATTTACTTCATGAAATCCAATCGAGTGATCAATTTTACCAATACCAAAACAGTGCATCTCTATGGACACAAAGAGACCAGCATTTAGGGATGTAGTTTTGAATACGCTACTATGAAGAACAGTGATATCAAGAAATATATTTGATTTTTCCTCGAGTACAATTTGGATGTCCAATCCGTTTGATTTGTGATTATTTTTAGGTACTTATACGTATGCTTCCGTGATTCTGTGTGTACTCTCTGTTCCCTGCACAGGAATAGGGCCTTTAACTACAAATATCAAACTATTATAAATTATTTTGAAGGCAGTGGTTGTCAGCCAATTATTCGTCTTACAATTGGTAGAATAGGTGTGTGGTTGAGGGAGAGCATCGTTTGGAATCGTGTATCGCGAGAGTTGTCGTGTCGCTGACAAGGTGAGATTTATTCGTCGAGCATGTAAATTGTTCCCCGGGATTATTCTATTGTTTTTGAATGGCGCGTTGAAGTCCGCGGCCGGTCGTTGGACTCGTGTGAGGGTATTGATGGCTGGCGACGTCGCGGAGACTGAGCGAACGCTTCGCATTTATTCCTATCCGGACCGTCATTTCCATTGGCCTGGCGAACTCGCGTTGATTTCTCGTGTTCATCAACGATGTGTGAACATGCATCACGGTCGTTGACATGCCGCCCGTTTTCCCCGTGTTGGCGGCGGTAGAAAAAAATCTCAGAAATAATGGACGCATTCATCGTCCCTATCGCCTTGAATGCTACCCTGGGATAGTTTGTGTTCAAAACTCTAATCTATCAGCGTTAGATACTTACATATTTATCTATGTTGACAACTAACCTGCCTCCCTTCCATCGCTGTTTCCTAAGAAGTTACTGCTAAGTACTTCTACGGTATGGCTCTTGAAATTTATCCAGTCTAAAGTGCACTCAAATAAATGAATGAGTTTGTGTGAGTTCTACCTGGAAATAATAAACTTTCTTAGATTTGAAAAATCAATGCTATATCCTTAGATAAAATTTTTGATAAAATTATTGTTAATTTATTTTTAATTCGTATCCTGCGAATTCAATTTAAGTTGAGTGAGACATTCAATACTCGGTGATGTATTCATCCAGAGTTTTTGTTTCCGAGTCCTCATCTTTTATAAATTCAATCCCCTTAATTATTTCGTGATGGATTTAATACATAGGTAGTAAACAAATTCGCGGTTAAGTTGCCCCGAGTGTTTTTATTATTGTTTTTAATCCTACCTATTTTTTCTGCTCCCCGTGGAAGGCCCTCGGCTCCGGACCGTGGTTTCATTTTCGCAACCATCCCCTGTAATCCATCATGGCCCGCACAAGAAATTTATACACTGCCTCGATAGATCGAAGGAGACGTCGACAGCGGTCCATCCAGTGGGAAACAAATGAGGGTCGATACGCGCGGGGCTCATCGAAAAGTAATTTGTCGGCAATTCCGTGGTCGAGGGAACATCTCTCGTCTCACTCCCACGCCCCCGGGTCGGAACATCTGCCGTTTTTTGTTATTTTTTTACTTTTCTTCAGCTCCGTAAACCCTCCCACGCCAAGGAGCGTCTGTACGTGAAAACCTTGGCTGCCCGCTGTGCGATTCTTCATCATTCCCTGTCCCCTCGTCACCCCTGATCTCATCCCACGCGGTGGACAATTCTCTTTTGACCACGGAGAAAATAATCCATCCCTTGCAGCGGGGATGCATCGCCATCCATTGTGCTCGATATGAATGACCGAAGAGATAGGAGTGGGCACTAGAGCGGTGTGCTGGGGGGATCGGGTGCCGATCTGGTGTGTGTGTGTGTAGAAGGGGGACGGAGCAGTTGCGTCGACTACCCTCCCCGTCCTTTCTATTCTCACTCCCTTCCTCTTTCCACTCCCTCTGGGCGTTGTCCTTCTCCCCTTCCCCCTTCTTACAAGCGCATGCCTTTAGACCGCTCGTTAGACCTTCGGAATCGTGTGTTTTGTGTGTGACCGGGTGCATCTGCAGCTGTTCCAGATCCCGTCGACCACTTCGTCTGCACGTTCCGTGTCCAACTGGTCAGATACCTCACGCTCCTCCCCACCTACCTCTCCTAATTCCTTTCAGCTATCGTCAAAACACACACTTCCTCCCTTGTGTGACGAGGCCTTTGCCGTGGAGACAACGGAAAGATCGGGTGAAGACACACAGGAAGCAGTTGTCAGTTCTAAAGTGTGTGCACTAAAAGGTCAATGAAGGAATAATGTACAACAGCTAGGACTATTGGCACCTCAAATGATAAGATACATTTTATGTAGTTCCGCATTTGTTTAACCGATTGATTTCAACGCTATAATTATCGAGGTAAATTGTACCCCTATCATGGTACAATGAGGTGTTACGAAAATAAGATATCATGGAATGTTAACGCATGCAATGAAATCAATCGGTCTAACAAATGCGGAACTACATAAAATGTATCTTCTCTTTTGACATATTAAACACTGTGTTGGTGCATTGCCAATGATCCTAGCTGTTGTAGATTAGTCCTTCATTGGCTTTTTAGCAAACTAGGGGTTCCCGAAGGCTTTTACTCGCAATCTCGATACTATTGGTGACGATCACTCTCGACCCATAGATAGACACTGTAGCAATAAGTCTTCTTCTTGTTCTTAGCTTTAATCCCAATTATTTGGGGTCAGCTTTTTGGACTTCCAGCTTCCAGCGTGCTCTATTCAAAGCTATGTCCTCTTTGGCACCAATCTCCGGCATATCCTTCTTCACACACTCCATCCATGTTTTCCTTGGCCTTCCTCTGCTCTTCCTTCTCTCCACCTTCAGGTTCATTACTCTTTTCCCCAGATATTCACCGTCTCGTCTAACAATATGGCCATATAACCTCAACCTGCACCCTTTCACCTTTTCTGTTATAGGTGCAATTCGCAAACTCCCTCTAATGTGGTCATTCCTAATCCTGTCAGCTCTGGTAAACCCACTCATCCATCTCAGCATGTGCATTTCACTTGCATGTAATATAGCAATAACAGTATTAAACGATAATTTCTCTATCCCTCGCAACACGTCGAACCTCTTTTAAGTGGAGATAGACCCCTGGGTTTGGGACCCCTGCTTTCGACGTTGGAGTCGATCAGTCGGTGAAATAAGTTTGAAATTTTATTTCTTTATAATTATCATCATGATGAGAATAGTTAAGATTCGCGTATTATGCTTGAGACCGTCAATTTAATTTTACTCAGAAATTACACGGTGATGGTAGAAGCAATTTGGAGAGCAAACGGGCGACTGAGATCATGTCCGTCAGTGCAAGTTCATTAAGATATGATTATATTTGGGAATGAAGGAAGGCTGGAGAGAAGCCCGAGGTCAGCATTACCCTTCACTTAATAAAAGGTGCCCAGATGTCTCGAGTTTTATGTTCATGCTTGAAAAGCTCTCCTCATGCTATGAAAGATTAAAACACTTCAGAATAGTTTTCATCACTTCCGAGAGTATATCCCGTACTCTTGGGTTGGAAGTTAGAACTCTGGCTATAACGCTAAACTGGTATCATTCAAGTTGATTATGCTAGATGAGGACACTTAGAAAATACCGGTGATGGTTATTCTTCAATTACGATGCGCAAGGAATTCAGCATTTAACGCCAAGTTCGTGGGGTCACTTACTATCCCTGTGCCGCCTGTGGGTCCCCAACTATGTCTGGTACTCAAACAAAATCTGTTTACTGTTGGCCGAACTTGTTTCCAGGGTACCCGAAGACTCTCCAATCACTAGGCAAACATCCAAGCCTTGGGTCTACCATGCCATCCGGAAAGAAATGAACTTTAATCGACGTTTCGCATCGATTGACCGAAGTCCACCGTGATAAGGAGTAAAAAAAAGGTTGAGACTAGAGTCCCAAGGTCAGTTTTCCGATCAACTTTGCCCAATAAGACACGAATTGAGTAACTTAGGACCACTGCGTATGTACCTGCTTCTGTACTTCTAAGGTATATATGCACCATTCGCAGAGAGCAAAGGTCGACCTTGTCAGCCCTTCGGAGTGGACAAAGTGAAGTTGGGACGGCCATACATTTGGTCAAGGGCCCTAATGTGATTGAGCTGCCTTCCGCTGCCTACTCAAGCAATTCAATGATTTAATTAATATCCCCCCGAGACGTTGATATTCGATATATACACCCCTTTTGCGGTCCGTGAAAAATCGGAACCCTTTGTTCATACCTTTCTAGACTATTGATCAGCATTGTTGCTATATTTAAGGTATAAGTTCGATTCTTGAAAGTGGTGGATTTTTTGGTATTGGCCCCTCGTTTCATGTGGCAACTTATGGTCTGTAAAGAGTGTTTCCGTTGGAAAATACATGGCGATGAAAAGTTTTCTTGACTCTAGCGGTTCAAACACAACCACCCAGTACTTAAAATGCGGACTTTATGACTCCCATACCCATTCGTGAATCCTTACCCTCCCAACGATCACCATGTAATGGGTAACGTTTATTATTTATGCTATGTAGTGTCAATATCCAAGAATGATGACAAATCATTCGATGTCAACTGAGGTTCAAGCTTCGCCCACGATTGGCGTGAATGTTGTAACGTCAGCCGTGAATTGGATTCACGTTGTAGAATTTTGATTGCTCTGGCAGTGTTCACGTTGTCGAACGTCAGTTCGTTCTGCGAGATGTGCATCAGCAATCACCATCCATCATTGCTGACAGTCGTCTGCACAGCCTGAGGTACTCCCCCTACGCGCTCTGTAAATTCACCGTCTGTGACCACGGTGCCATAGTTCGTACCATATGGCGCTAACAAAAAAAACTTCTATCTCGTTACGTAAAAAATATGAGATGACACGCCCATAACACTTAAACAGCCGGATGACGATAATCCATGCTGAACAAGACTAATGATAATGTGCACGCATGCTTAGCTTGATGGCGTCAGTCGTAAACTTGAAACGTGGAATGAAATTTGAAAGCGACGATAACGGTGAACGCCAGTTTAGGACCGTGAGCGCATCTTCTTATCGAAATTTCAATGTTGATCTAGTATTAGATTTGAAGTTTATGTTTAATTCAACGCTGTACGAACTTCAGGTTGCCGTACGCCGTGAATTACACTTGATTAAATATAGCGGGGTTGAATCCTACCATAGATTAAGATTTTTGTCATTTCCAATAGTTTTTTCCTCAAAGAAACTCCAAGGTGCCCTACGCAAGAGAGGATCTCAACATTCTGCTCCACTCGGAGACCCCTGGGATAAAAAATGCAAGGGAAAGAATATAATTCAGGTGTAAAGGAAATGTTGCTCAGCATTGACCCCTGGGGATGGAGGATACATATTAGAGAGTTTTTTTGTGCGGCTGAAATTCCCTTGAAAATGATACGGGCAAAATCTATTGTTGGAGGATAATGCTGATTGTATAATTAGCGGAATTGTTCCAATACGAGGAGTAATAGAGAAGAATATTAGTGGAGAAAGCGCTATAAAACTTTGAGTGGAAACGAAATTGGAGCACACCGCGTTGAGGAAGATCCTGGTGGATTAGCCTCATCCAGAGAATCTGTGAACTCATGAGAAATTGGATGCCAGGAAAAAGGTAGGGGAATTTCTCTTGAGGAAGACAGAGGGGATACGAGTTACGTGAGCTAGATAAAACCTAACAAAACGGACACACTATCCTATAGACATTACGAAATGAATAGCTGACAGGATAGAGTAAGAGTGAGTGCTGCATTCAACCTATCTTGAGTATAGCATGACTTATGAAGGCGGTGGTAATGGAATATTAATGTGTGAGCCGCATCCACTTCCGGATCATACTAGTTCCCCGTGGTACTCATAATCTGCAGTTCAGTTAATCTTTCCTTTCTTTTTAACGGCATCCAGTTGCTTCCCTTGACTTATCGTATTTACTCCGCACTCTGCCTTCTCAGTCATTCCACTCGTCGCTCGTCACGTCTTCTCACCCTCTGAAGCAGCCGTCAAACACCCAAATAACCCCACCCACCCTCGCCTGCGAAAACTTCTCGAGAGACCCATCGGGACATTATCCTCGTCCGGTTTGGGGTTCGGCGAGTCACACCGGGGCGACCACCGACCGACCGTACGACCAAAGCAACCAGCCATCCATCCATCCCGCTCCCCCCCGAGACGGAGGAAGAGGGCAGAAACCAACCGACCAACCCCACACGCAGCCCCCCAGTCCGTGGCGGGTGCAATGCTCCTCCACTTCCACCCTTCGCGGGAGCATCCGCCTCTCCCTTGCCTTTCCGCTTCGGGAACTCCCTTCCCCGCTGACGGAGCGGGGTCGCACTTGACTGCCGCTGAGACCCATCCCCTCGCGCTCGCTTCCGTCACCGACCCACCTTCCACCCTCCCGTGACGTCTTTTCCTCTAAAACATCATTCCCCGCTCTCCCGCATCCCCATTCTCTCCCTTGACTCCTTTCATTTCTCCTGCTTTCCTCATCGAATACCATTCAGTTTCGCTTAACCTTGGGAGGTAGAGGTTGAATCAGGGCAGGGCAAGTATTAAATTGTGAATTTACACCACCGCGTCAAGGCGGCTGGAGTGGTAATCGTGGATCATTGAGAGCATAAATTATTTTATAAGTATGTTGAAAAAAATTCTTGGACCTCAAATCACTTGAGAGCAACCGTTACTGCGTTGAAACACTTAGAAAAGAGAAATGGAAATTATACAAGACTTATCTACATCTAAATAATACCCCGCGAGCCACCGCTTAGGCGTGTGGCAGGGGTGATAGGTCACCAGCCGTGTAAAGATGTAAAAGTTTTGGAGGTGAAATGGTGACGTGTCGTATGAGTGTGTATTTGGAGGAGCTCAGTTTCTATTGTGGTCGCTTATTGTGTGCGGAAAGAACGAGTTTTTGTACCTATCTGTTCGGCAGAGTATCTCTCTTATTTAATCGCATCTGCCAGACCTAGAAATGTAGTGAGGCGTCATGATAATATTCTATGCTCTGTGTCGCTCTGAAAAAATATCAGTTCAGAATTTATATTTCTTTTTAATTTTAATTTTAAGCCAGGTAATCGTATTGTTCTTCCGTTACATTTATGGCTCTCCCGCGAGGGGCTAGGTTCTTCAACGTTGTCATATCGCTGTCTACTTGCGACTAAGAAATTTGGTGGCTACTAGGTGTTAAGATTTTTTAAACAGTAATTTACCTCGACTTACCATTTATACGCCCAACTTTGTACGCTCCGCTTTTGTTCCCGTCTTCGTCCTAAACGATTTTTCTCTTCGATTACGTGAGTTAAGACCTCTAAGCATCGGCTTACAACCGCATTGAGCCTGACGCATGGTTTTTTCCTTTATTGGTAAAATTAAAAGAAGTAAAAGCAGCCAACCCTCCGCTTCCCCTTCTACCACCTTCAAAAACCCAAGTCTTATTTATTTACCCTCACGCTACTTGAAATCGATTTTCAATCTTTTTTCCCCAGCCATGTTAATGGAACTGTGAACGAACCTTTTGGGTCTCAATTTCCACTGAATATTATCGTGTCTCCCTCTCGCGATTAAATCTTTCCTTCATTTCTCCGTATCTCAGAACCTGAAATTTCAAGGTGGGACTCGCCAAAAAAATTAATCGATTCGTTTTGGATTTTAACGGCTTTCAATCATTCGCATTTCATATCTTTTTTTTTGCTAATTATTGGAGTTTTAATCTACGCGTATGAGTCAGGGGTTGTGTGTTGCGTGACTTGAACGAGATTGACGGTTTCTGCGTTTGTTAAGTGGGGGAGAGGAATTCAAAGGAGCCGTGTTGCGTGAGACTTCCACTTTCGCCATTTGCTGCTGCATTGCATGCACCTCAGTGCAGTTTATTTTTCGCTTCTTCTTATTTACTGCCGTTGCTGTGGGGAATTTACCTTCCTTTGAGAAAATTTGGATGGTTGGTCGTCGGTTGCTAATACGTCGTTGAGATACAAGAATGTATTGACGAAGCATTTTATTAGCCTGAAAATATACATTTTTAATGATACAACATGGCCTAAAATACCTGAAATGGTTGATACCACCATATTCCCTCGCAATAATATGGCACCATACTTTTAATTTCCCATTCTTGGAGTACCAAAATACCAACTTACGGAATTTTTACTTTTGGTTGTAGGTTAATCTTATGTTGATTCATAGTACGCTATTCTTTCACTTGCCAGATGAAGTTAACGTGACAGATTAAGTCAACAGGCAACCACTGACTCGTAGGTTTAGATTAAAACTCCAATAATTAACAGAAAAGAACTGAAATGCGAATGATTGAAGCAGTAAAGATCCAAAACCTTGACAGATTAAGGTGATTGGTTCGGTCACATGTTTGAAGATGAGGATATCACTGATTGATTTCATTCATGCACTAGTGAGCGATGTTGGTGAAATCGTTTCCGGTAGTATTTCTCATTAACTCTTAGGCATTACGATAGCTTTTAAGCATGTTCGTAATGCATGAATTGTCATTCACAATCCATTCTGTCTAACAAGGCTAATATCGGGTTTGTTACATAGAGGGATAATATTACAGTTAACGGTTTTTCGTATTCAAAATCATCACGTTTCTTTAATGCATTGAATGCCTGGATTTACTCACTACTAAGTGTATAGGTCCATGTCCTTTCCTCTCATGCCGATCAAGTAATTTTTTTATGCCCCTTAACATGTCATCTCATTGAATTTTTTCCTAACTGGATGGCTAATGGGAGTGGTGTGAGACAAGGGTTCGAGAGCGCTTTGCGGGATCGCCGTCACTTGCGATTTGGATCCGCGCGGGCGATGCCGTCACCCTGTCGTGTTTTCTTTTCCTCTCCTCTGCCTCCGTGTCAGTCTCTTCAGCCGCGCATTCCAAAACCCACTCACCCCCTACCAACTCCCCGCCCCCTTTTACCCCTTCCCCTCTCCCGTCCACTCTCTGCATCTCCTCCACCTCCTACTCTTCGTCCCATCCCCCCTCTTACCCCACACTCCTCTGCCACTCCCACGCCTATATCCCTTCACTCACAGCCCGGCGACGACGACCACCGGAGACGTGTCTTATTTTTCTCTCATTTCCTCGTATTCATGTACTACTGTCGCTCACCTCTGTATCGCGTGGCCCCACAGTCTTTGTGCATCAGACGAACGGATTCGTGTCCAGGAGTCGTTGGTGGGCGACGAAATATTTCCTCTCCCTGTGTTGATTATTTTTAATGGCCCCGAATCCATCTTTTTCCCCATCCAAAGAAAGTCCCTCTCTCGATTTAGTCTCTTTAAAACGTGAATTTTGGCATGTATTGCTGAAAATATTAGCTAAAATCACGGGATTCGAATCTGGGCGTAACTACTCTATGACCAATTTTGATGTCAAAGTAAGTAAACAAATCTTGGGTATTTACGGACAAGAATCGCGACCCCCAAACGATTTCCTTCACAATCTCAGCTAACATTTTACCTATTTTATTCCAATCATAAAGCTTATTCTATCCCATTGTTATCTCTATAAAACCTTTTTATCCTATTTAAAAATGTTGAAGCAGTAAGGAATTGAATGGTGGTTTCGTAAATTTGAGATTGAAGAAGCGGGGAAACACAAATATATTTTTCTTACGCAACTGTAGCTGTAACGAATCATGCTTCAAACTTATCTTTAGGTGAGACCTTGATTCGATAAAATTCGCTCCGTTGATGATGAGAGATTCCCAGAACGTAATGGAATTTCTGTGTGAAGTATTTAAAAAGAACTTTTAAGTTTTGATCCTCAAGTTTTTATCGTGCTCCATTGTAGCAGCATTGGTTCATGCTTCTCTCATGTTCGATTCACCCAAGCGAAGTATGCAGCTGAGAGTTGAAGAGTTTAATGCGCCCTTTCCATTTCTCTCTCCCGGGCGGAACTCGGCACGACGCCCGCCAACATTCCAGTCGTCTCCCGCGTCTGCACGCCACGTCCCTCGCCTCGCCATGAATCACTAGGCGGCCACTTTCCGATTCCACTTCCCTCCCGCCTGTTTTGTCTCACGCATATGGAAACCCGAGAATGCTTTCCATGAGTTCTGTCGTCTCTCTATCTGATGGTTTATAGTCCAAACCTCCTCGCATTAAGGCCAATTCGGTATGGTGCCATAAATTTTACTATGCTTTCAAAATTAATTATGAAGAATGAGTGGATGGAAACTATATATTGGTTAGATGCTCTCTTAATGCTGTTATGCTTAATGCTAAGAAAGTAGTGTGCTCTGCTGATTTGGCTTTATTGAAGTATTTGACTCGGGAGATATATTTGCTAAGTACAATTGTAGGTTGCTGAGCTAATTTCTGGAAATGTGCGAGAATTGGCTCACAAATAATCTCTGAGGAGCGTCCAGATCTAAAATTTTTATATTTTTTATCAAGTGACTGGTTTAAATTATGTAACCATTATTTCCATAAGGCATTCCAGTTTTATGGGAAATTAAATTCCAGTTGGCGAAACATTTATGAATATGTTACATTTTTAAAATTTTCGAGCATGAACAAACAAGTGTACTGATACACAGTATGCTGTACATTCGCCATCAAACATACCAGGCCTTGGATATGCATGCGCAAAATAAATTATTTACATGATATAAAATGGGCACACAGGATTGGGTAAAGCGTTCTGTGGAGTTAGAGTTATATGCCGGTTTTATACAATGCAATACTTGTTTTAACGACTTATCAAATTAGCCTTCAAGGAGGCTTATATTTCCACTCAGGATCACGTATCATTTTTCCCTCCGCGCATTTTTGCATCCATAACCTCTCGCGATTCAGCTCGAGGGGAGCAAGCGTTATTTTACTGAAACTCATTCTTTCCCCGCTCTTTCCTCTCAAGAGGAGGGGCCTTCGTATTATCCTTCTCCCTCCCCTTGGAGTCATCCCACCCCCATCTCCCATTTCAATCATATCCGCGTCACGTAATAGACGAACAGCGCTCACCGCAGGATTGGCACATTAGGCACGTATTCGGCGGAACCTTGCATGCGTCCGACATTTTTTTTTGTTTTGGTATTTCATTCCCTCCCTCCTCCCAAATACATACCCAGTCAGCCACATTGCATCCTGCGGTTTGGCGTAATGCGTGAGATTGATGTCTGATGGAGGAATCATAGTCCGTGGGGAGAAGAGGGGGATGAGCTATCGATAGTTGGGCGATTTCAGGGGTCGATCGGCCCTCGAGTGGCGACCCCTTCCTCGCTTAAAACCCTGTCTTTCTTTCTCTCTCGGAGGAAATCAGGCGATGGAAACACCCCGGTATGGCTAATTTACTCTGGCTCTTCGTCGTTTCTCCCTCCTCTTTCCTCCAACTCCCTCGATAAAACTTCTTCCGATCAGTGAGTACCTGAAGTTATACGAAGCATGGAAATCCAGAGTCTCCAATAGATTGATCTATGAACTGACCTGTGAAGCGTAAAAGTTATTTTTGCTAATTTACTTGGAACTCCACAAAATTGATCCGAGTTTTAGCACATTTCTTCCGATCCTCACAACTTTGCTGCTCTCAAAATCCAAGCTATGCATTATTATTATGTTGCTCATCATCACAATCATCAGTTTTTCAACCCTAAGGTTGGTTTAATACAGCCTTCCATTCTTCCCTCTCGAGTTAAAGTTCCCTTGCTCCCGAGTAGATCTTCTTATTAACTTTCTTCCTTTCTTGGTTTATGTATTTTCCTTGGTCTTGCTTATGGAACTTTTGTTTATATTTACCCTTCAATTATATTCTTCACGAACCCATTGTCTTTGGGTTTGTCGAATCCATCTGGTCCTTTTTTTCTGTAAAGTGATGCATATAGTCCTTTATTCTAATCTTCTGTAAGCTCCTTCATTTTTTCTTTTGCCCATCCATTTGATCATCAACATCCTCCATCTCGAGGGTTTGAAATTTGTGTCTTTTCTGGTCTGCTTTTCCGATGGTTCGTGCTTCCAGTCCATGGAACGACAAGACTCTCATATTTTCACATGC
This sequence comes from Ceriagrion tenellum, assembly GCA_963169105.1. Lineage (NCBI taxonomy): Eukaryota > Metazoa > Arthropoda > Insecta > Odonata > Coenagrionidae > Ceriagrion > Ceriagrion tenellum. The sequence goes on along the minus strand of OY720635.1, from coordinate 140,257,359 downwards.
GGTTTCGACGTTTGTAGTCCTATCTTTCTTCACGTTAGCTCTTTTCACCACGAACACTTTTGTAGTTCTGGCTATTCTAAGCTGGATACCCGTTGTACTTCTTCCGTCCCTCGTTATGTTGCTTTTTTATATATTTCTTCAGCGTAGGTTGGGTAATCTTGTACTCATTCATTTCATCAAACTCTCTACTACAACTTCAAAAATATATGTGGATTTTAAAAAGCTAGATAATACAGAAAGAGTTTAGAAAATATTTTTTATGTTGTAAAATTCTCTATACTCTGAGAAACCAATGTTGAGGACCCAGCAATTGTCGAAAGTTGTTGAGTGCCATCACTTATCATCATTGACCATCACCGTCCAAACATTGGTACTATAGAAGCTCGATTATGCCAGCTAATGTGGACCAGAATGACTTTGGATAACCAAAATCTCGGGTGATACAGACTTTCTGGGCAGCACAATACTCTACGCGCGGTAAATTTTTTTATAATTAAAGACCTAAGTGGTGAAGTAAAATTATGAGGTCAGTCAATACGATTAATGGCTCGAAGAATAAAATCTCACAGTCAACAGTGCTGGTTACCCTGCACCAACCGCGTCGCCTTGCCCTCAGCTCGCCACACGCGCGGCCTAATTTATGCCTTGCAAAGCGATCGCCGCGTAGCTGTTATTTTTTTCAGACATAAATACCTTGGTTGGTCCGGAAAGTCAATGCTCAGGTAACCGCAATCCTGTGTGCTAATGCCTTGAGTTGGAGTATGAGGAAGTGAGGTGAAAAAAGAAGAACGATCGAGTAAATTGTGTGGCAATTTTTTGGACGTAAAACTCGCAAAAGACGTTTGGGCGTAAAGAGAAAATGATGATGAAAATACTCAAAATACAAAATAAATCGTGAATTTTCTTTTATAACTCCTCCGCAATCATGTAACTGACCTCCCCGTAGCCACTCTCGCAGATATCAGTTCATTGCCAAGGAGTGAATATCTCATTCCCCGTGAGTGATGCGGTTAAAGTGTTACCCCTGAGCTCCACCCAGAGGCAAGTCTTTTAAGTGTGTTAATTGATACTAATTAAAAATTCGAACGAAGATTGACGTTGCCATACATCCTATTTCAGTAGCCTAACAGTATGATGTTGAATGCATGCGGCTTTAATGCTTTGGCCGGTAATTGAATTCTGTGGTGTCACTCAATATCTGGAAACTCGTTGGCAGCCGAGTTTTCTTTTTTCATTGTTTTCCATTTTTCTAGCATTAAACAAAGAGGGACATTTAAGTAGCATTTTCAAAATTTTACGCCGCCATTGTAAGTGACGGGGATAAGCGAGTTTCGTCACTTGAATTAGCATGAGTAGCAGGGTGTTGAGGCGTGAGAAAATATATTGGGTTAGGAAGACATTTTTTTACTCTCCATAACTTCTTAAGACTAATTTATTAATAAATTCTTAATATACATAGGTATAATCGTCCCCGCAGCATAGTTGTTCTCATTTAAGTAATATTCTTTCGGCTATATTTATAAGTAATATTTTATCGGCGATTTTATTTGTCACTTCTTTTTGTGCTCTACTTTCCTGCTGCATATGAATGCTTAGCTGAATACAGTGTCACTACTCTATGCTATAGTTTAGTTTCTTACCCAATCAAAAACGTGTCTATGACCAGATTTTTGTACCTACACTCAATAATTTTAATTGAACGATGGTAATATGGTTTCAGAAGTTGATTATGAATTCTCTATAAGTTTTATCATTTTATGCATCGTCAAAACTCATTCGTTTACTCATGCATTTTCCATGTAGTTATTTTCTACTCCTTGAAAGAATCATCTTCCTTTGCTTGATATTTATTTTAATCCTATGCCCTCTGTAGAACGAAATTTTAATTACATGCCGGTGAGCCTGTCATTGATCTGTTAGTATACTTAGGATAATATCAAACTCTTGAAATTGTACTCCATTAATCAGCAAATACTTTTCATATTCATTGAATTCCATGACACTGGTCGGTTATTTATTTTGATTGTCTTTTCGGCCGCTCATTTGATGTAGTTTGCTTGATGTTTCCCAATTATATTTTAATCGGTGCCTTGTCACATCTTATACATTTAAATAAGGCGTCGAAAATTAGTTACGGTGGCTATTAAAAGCTGTGAACAGAAAGGAATTGCTTGATCCACCACTGACAACATTGACGCCGCACATAAGGCATTCGGTATTTAATGCAATGTACATCGAAGGGAAACAAGCATCTCGTGAATGGGTGAGTTCTCCGTCCAAAGGTCTCGCTCCTAACGAAGTCCTCTGATGTTGGCCGGCATGTTTGAATGTGAGATGTTTGCGATCACGAGGGTTCGTGTCCGTCGCTGTTGTTATCCCAGCTGGACGGCTCCTTGCGTTCCGAACACAATCCCTGACATCCTCTCGTTCCATTCGCACGGGCAGCAAGCAGATACTTGCACGACTACAAGGCTAACACGGTGAGTCGGCGGTGGCGCCTCCTGGTCGGTAGGCGGCTGGACTCGTCAATTTTCGGATACAGGTCACGAACGGATTGTTTCCTCTTGGAGACGCCGTCACGTGTCTCGGAGCATCTTCGATCTCTTCCGAACCCCTTCTCTTTCTCTCTCAGCACTGGAAAGATTGAGGAACTCCTCCCCTTGTCTTATTCATCTCGTTTTCCAACCTTTCTTTTTCCTATACCTTGCCAAAAAATGTACTCCCTCTGATTCTCGGAAGTTTTGTTCTCGTCTTATTGGTTGAATTCGCTTCAGATTGACAATCGATGAATCCAACTGTAGCTACATCAAAGAGTCGCGGCAAATATTTGCTCCAGATGAGAATTTGGAAGCATTTTTTTCGTTCCTTCCCATTTACTCAGGTTTATGAAAAGAATTGAACTGGAAAGTATTTAGGAAGGCATCCATATCATTCGGAACATTTACCTTATGTGTTGCTCTCGTAGTTTTAGAAAAGATATTTTATCTCTATATGGTGCACTTGAGTCACTCCTTGTTTGGACTTCCATCGGAAGATTTTCCAGGAATGCCGAGAAAATTATGGATACAGCAAACGTTAGTTAGGGAGTCTGGGATAAATATTTCACATGATGAATATGAAGGTATGAAATAATTTCTCGCAGTGCGCTGTGTAAATACTGCACTTTTTATCGTTGCCCACCATTATTTCGTCGTAACTGCTGTTGTATTTTGGATTTTATGATGACTTACTTTCTTCAGTGAATTAATTTTTACTCTTTCAAAGTTCTTGAGTAACCACATTTAAGTTCAACTTCGTGACACATGTCAGAGCAGAGACGATATTTGAGGAATACCTGGCTGTCAGTAGGTTGTTCTTTAGAAATGAGGTAACTTTTAGACAATGATTTAGTGAAATATTATCTGCCAAAATAGTAATTAGCTGTAAGACTCACCGATAATTAAAAGATAGGCGATAATTATAACTTATAACAAATTATCTTCCCAAAATATTAAAATATTCACCTAAAAACTGTATAAAAACATAAAAAATTGCCCTGATTACGGTAGGAAATGAGTTGTAATGAACGAGACTGAATTTGCTTTGCAGTATTCAGTCATAAATCAGTTATTTATGACAAGTTTCTTATTAAAACTGGAAAGGCAAACATTATCCGTGAAAGAATGTCCGGTGATAATGCCACATTCAGCGAATATACCTACGAACGAATATAAGAACCTACTGATAACGTTAGTTCATCCACCAAGTTTTTGTCTTCTTACCCCGGAATGCCATTCGTTCCTGCTGGATTTTTCTCTTTACCCTAACGTGCAAGCTACTGAATAGGATTTTCTCATGGGTCTGGAAGGCATTCATAGACGCTCCTGTATTAATCCAAATGCACCTTCTGTAAACGCAATAAGTAAGACTTCCTCCAATTTCCTCGTGGCACGCCTATGTGGTAATTTCAAAGATATTTTGGTGGAAGACACAGCTATTACTTACTAACTTACGTTAGTTCAATATATTGTATCGTGGTTTAGTATCCCATTATTAAAGTCTCGACCAGAAAGTAGACGACTAGCACTGCCCGAGGGCTATTAACCATTTAGCAAGCACTTTTAAGTTTTTAATAGATTTAAAAGTTTTCCACAATTTGTAAAACGATGTCTACACCATACGCTTATCTTTCACCACTATTTTTCCCTCTTGTAGATGAAAATATCAATGCATGCAGCGTTGGCCTAGCCCTTGGATCTTAATATTTTATTTCATTTATTTAATAATATTTATTTGACGTTCGCTCCCTCACAAAACAAAAAAAAATGAAATCCATGCGTTTGAAATCCTGGCGTGCATGTCGGACACTTCCAGGGTACTTGGACGTATGGGTCCACGTTGGCAAACCCTTGTATGATACAGATTCGGTGGGAAAGGGAGAATTATCGCATAACATGCGACCTCGCGTGCTGATGTATACGCGTATATATGCCGTGGCTATCTCTCGGAATCGGCGAAGCTGACGTATTAACCGGCCCAGACTTAATGCAGGTTGATGCAATGGCGGGGACCTCTTTTCATTTCCTACTTTTGTTTTGCATTCCATTCCACTTAGCAAACTTCCTGGATCGAACCCTATTCGCGGCAATTTACGTCAAAACGAATCTTTATTCGAACCACAATTGTGTATCGAACGAGGAAGTAATGAATAGTCTGGGGTATGCGGACGCCCGGGAAAACGACCGTTAATTCCGGCACAAAAGTTATCCGAATTCCAGCAGGGGAAATTTTTTTGTTGCGGAAACTCTAGCGATAAACGAGCGGAAATTAGTGTTCTACGGTAAAATCGCGCTGCGGATGAATATGTAATAGCGGACGGCATCCTGTGTTTGGGCGAGGTTATTCGTGAGCGACGGAATGCCAAGAGTCACCAAAGGGAGCATAACAGGGGATAATATTGTGGTCCTATAATTAATTTTCATAAATACGGAACCACTATTGTTGTGTCTATATCGTATGTTGTCTAAACTATTTATGATGAGTAAAGATCAATTCTATGGTTGAAAACAATTTTCGTTGCCATACAGCGGTTTGTAGGGCCTTAAAAATTATGTGAAGCATCGCGACGAAATTTGGGATAAATTTCGGTGAAAACTGCTCTTTATGCAACATTGGTGAAAAGATCCAACCTATGAATCTGAGAAATTTCTACGTTTGCCTTCTTTGCTTGAAACACAATACTAGAATTACTACACGAAAGACATGCACAATACTAGAATGAAAATTCGTATTTTTTAATTTCTATGTATTTCGTGTACTTGAAGACATGCTGCAGAGATTACGTGAATGAAACTGCAATGAATTGAATGACAAAAAATTAATGTTTAGTTTCTAGTCGTTAAATTTGGAATACCGCTAGAATCCTTGGATGTGACTAAGTAGATGCATAAATCGTTGCCAAGGTTCAAAATAAAAAAGATTTTCCTTGTATTTCATTTTAGCTTCACGAGCATAAAAGTCCCTTGTGAGAAAATCGTGGTCTGTAGCTCTAATATTAATTTTTTGAATGATATATAATTCAAATCTACTAAATAGGGAGTAATCTCTGCTAAAGGCAATCCCGGCGTTCAGATGCTGCTATTAACAGTATCTTCAGCTATGAACTATTCCGACTTGGAATTTTTTAACTTGCCCTACACCCTGGAATAATGTACGCTCTGGAAAGTACAAAATTTTTATCAGTCGAGAGTACCGTGATTTTTTCTATGCCTATTTTGCGTGCGTTATATGGACGACCTGTAGGCAAGTAGGGATGAGTATTGGGGAAATTAGTGATTTATGTTGATGAAAACTCATGGAGGTCTCTCTTATGCGTTTTGCTCAAGATTATCGTTTCTGCTATTGCATTTCCAAGCATCCGTTTTAGTAAATATGGTTATATTCTATGACTAAAAGAAAAATGATGAATACGACATATTTTGCTATTACTAATTTGCTGCCCATATAAGTGATATAACGACAAAACTGAAAGAAGTTTTAGGTATTAATAAAATACCTATAAATCGTGTCGATTGGTTCATTTGATTATCTCAGAAAACTTTTTCTATACCTTCATATATTAAAGACGCTTATTAAATGATAAGCTTGATGAGATCACTTCAACATCGGAAAAAATTTCTTCCAGAAAAAGGTTGATTTAAAAAAGTCATTACCATATCTCAATCTAGAAGCGAGGTGCAAACAAAGCTCCAAGCTGCTATCAATCTTTCCACTGGAGTTACTTGAAGTGGCCGAAAACGTATTCAGGTTTAGTACACTGTTTTGACAGCTTCAATTATTTTAACGAAAGATTCATAGGAGCTGGAAAAGTTCTTCAAAGTTTGAAATTAAAATCCTGTGAAAGTCTTATTATTTAAGTTACCATTTCTAGGGATTGGAAAACGGAACTTTCGCTTTTAAGGGAAGTCACGTATAATGAGGTATCTTAAATCTTTCAGTTCAGTTCAGTCAATAAACTTTATAGTTAACAAATTACATCATTTGAGTAAGTATGCTCTTTCTCCCTTTATTGTTTCACAGTCTAGATATCGTTTGTTGAGGACATATGTTAATTAGAACTTTAGAACTTATCTTCTCCTGCAAACATTTTTGTCCTATGTTTTGGTCTTAACAATTCCTTGGCCCTTATCACTTGAAGCTTTAAAACCACTAACTCCAGCAAAAAAACTGAAAAAATTAGGTATTATACGTAATGTATTCGTCAAAAATCGTGTAATCATTTTCAACTCCGGATGTTTTTGGCAAATCGTGTGTGATAACAAAAAAATAATGCTTTTTTATGGTATAGCGCACCAATATCCTAGCTTTATCAGCATAGGTATGTAATGACACTTTCTGTTACGGAAAAATGTTTCGGTGAATTTTTAACCGAGAATTTTCCTGGGGTTTAGGTAAATTCTTCCAAACTCTGAATGTTACACTGTGCACTCTATATATGATGCACTGCTTAATGATTGCGCCATGTATTTTACATAACCCCTGCATTAAATGTGCGTTTGTGGTTTTGATTCATCCCTCCATTCGTTTCTGAAATTGCTATTAATTCATAACACTAATCATACCGCATTCGTAACTATTCCCAGTAGCTTATGGGCCTGTGGGGTGAGATACATGAATGCTTTTCTGACTTAAAAACATTAGGAAGTAAAATGTCTCCACAGAACGGTAATGATTCTGTTTCCTCCTAACGGATTAGGCACAGTTAAAAATGTTTGAATTTAGGCATCTAGAAAGAAAATTTATGTATTCACCGGCGGATCACACGTGTTCATTCGGCCGAATACAGCTGTCACCCGGTGGCGGAGAATGTCCTTCTCTACCGGGGAGATTCCTCGGACGGACGCTCTACGAGAGAAGAGGACATCCTCATTTCTCTCCCTTTCTCTCATTTCCGCCTCCTCCATCCAACCGTCCATCCACGCACATCTTCGACCCAAGCCCTCTTCCTCTTTGGTGGACACTCGCTCGACAAGGTCGTCCAAGGTCGCTCATTATATTTCGGGGAACGAGTTCCATCGGGGACAAAAGTCACTTCGCCTTCGAAAGCGCTCTCCTTCCGTCCCACTCCTCTCGCCCGCCCACTCAACGACCAAAACACTTTCTCCTCGCCTCCACCACGTGCACGAGTGTCCAGCCATCACCATCAATTCACTCAATCCATCTCGGACACCACGGCTCAGTTCCCTCCCCCTCCTCCATCTCGTTTTCTGTGCTGCATGGTGATTATTTACGCATTTGTTTTATTACCACAGTCAAGGCACTGTCTCCGATGTTTCGGATTTATCTAAAAGGCCATTGTTTGAAGGATACACCATATTGACAACTTTTATTCTCAAAACTTTTACAATTCCACGTAAATTAAACAGACACGACCCGGGTTTCCACGAATGATCGTCATCATCGGGTGATACTTTTTTTATTTAAAAGGGAAAAAAAATCCTTAGAAAACCCTACCAACCAAAATCAACTTCTTGTCCAAAGTACAACAATATTTCTATTTGCACCACTTTCTTCCCAGGCGTACAGTCCCTAAAACATCTCCTCAAAGAATTATTCCCTATACTTTCCAGCAATCCTGCCACTACTAATTTATTCCCTAAATGTCCCTCTGTTGTCTTCAAACGTCCCCCGAACCTGTCTGTTATATTTAGAGCCACTAACCCCCTCCATAAATCTTTGAATCTATCTAAAGCTCCAGCCACCCGTTGTAACCGGCCAAGATGCAAAACTTGTTTAATTCTAATTACAGACCGACTACCCAAAGAATTCGTTAACCGTTATCTTCCTTCTGTTTCCTCCCATTCTTGTACCACATCTAATATAGTATAATATGTACAACGCGATATCGTGCAAAGTACCCTGCTAAAAATTCCTTAGAAGCTGTTCTGTAGAACGTAAGGAATTCTACAGAAATTGACTCTTTTTCTTCAGAACTAATTCCTTTTCTAAGGATCTGTACGGAGCATGAGAGCCTGACTCTACAGAAAATACGTTCTGTAGAGTTATTTTCTGCAGAGAAAAATAACTTTTTACAAACTGTTCTGTAGAACTTCAGCAACTCTACGGAAATATGAGGTTTCCGTTGACCCAGTTCCTTTTCTAAGTACCTATATGGAGAGTCGTAGGGAATTTTACAGAACGTCCTAAGGAATTCTGCTGAACGTCCTAAGGTATTCCGCAAAACATCCTAAGATATTCTGCAGAACGTCGTAGGGAATTCCATAAATGGCGTTTTAATACTTTAAGGAATATCTACAGGACTTTTTAAGAAATTCTGTTGAAGTATTATAAGGAAACTATACAGAATTTTGTAGCAGGGTACTCTCTGTGAATTTTAATTGAAAAATCAAAGGATAAACTGTTCGTTATAATTAGAACTTTATAAATCAAAATAATTTGTCCGCACATTATAATTTTGTAGCAAGAGGAAGATTTTGGAACCCGAGATCAAAGTGAATGACAATGATAAAACATGCCTCATTTCCCCTGATTTCTCCTAAAATTGCCACGATAATAAGAAAGCCTGGGGCAGTGGTCTGCGCCTTAATAATAAGAAAGCCTGGGGCAATGGTCTGCGCCTTAGTGTGGTAAGCGAAATGACGATTGTTCTAGTTTTCTGGTGGCAATTACGAAGACAGCATTTTTATTTCTTTCTTGTCGTGGTACATTATCCATATTTTATTGTTCTGGGTGTATGCTCGAGGGTAGTATTCGGACTGCCGGACAGGAAGCAGGGTTCTCGAGCGAACTGGCACAATATTTCAAACGCATTCTCAGGTATGGCTCGCATCTGATTTTAATGCTAACAGGTACTGAGTAAAAAACAGGTACGCGGTACACGTGACGCAGTACTTCATTACTTTTAACGTTTAATCAACTCCAAATGGAGGTAAAATTTACATTTTTTATATGGGAAATTTATTCCTGAAAAATCGGCCGCTAATAGAGATGTCGCTCAATTGAGGTGGCCGCCGAGGCAGGTTTCACTGAATAATACAGTATGAATGACTGGATTACTGAACTCACGCACATTTTAATAGAATATTTTACTTGCAATAACGTTTTTATTACTCATCGTGTGAAGAATTTTCTATTAATTTCTTATACTGAGTCATATTTTTAGCAATTTTTCCTTCGTTAATTTTGTCATAAAATTGCACAGGTTCACACGTCTTCGCTCCCCCCGCTGTCGCTTTCATTCTACATTTTCCCGTTTCAATGAAATTACGCATTGAAATACGAAAGTATGCGTCTAAATATGGAGAACTCAGCCTGTCATTTTGAAGCATATCGGGACATGACGTAAATTATAAGAGTACATAATTGATAGCCGACTTTGCCCGACATTGAAAGGAGAGGCTGTGGGGATGAGGAAAAATACCACCAGAACATTGGACACAACGCGAGAAAAAGTCATTTTGGAATCAACCAATCATGTTCGAGAAAGCTCTAGAACAGACGTAATTAGAATGGCCGAAATTAAAGTCTTGTCAACGTCGACCTGAATCATGGAGTGATACTAGCGAAAAATTTGACGGACCAGCTAACGGATGCAGCAGAATATCCCGAAAAATGCCAAGATTCACAAATAAACTCCGTTAAAATCTACGGGGAGAATATTTGACTGAGATTCGTTTTCCATCGGCTCCGAATCCAAATGAATTTTAGCCGAATTTTGGCAAGTCGGTCGGTACCGGAAGTAGCTTTTGTAATCAATTAAGCGGCCGGATATCATGCCTACTGAATGACGTATGAAATTAGCAGTTCGGTAATGAGTCCAATTTGTGTGGTCTCGTTTGCGATCAATGGCCTTAATTTTGATTTGTTTGTTTGTTTATTAAAACCTCGATTAAGCGGCATAATTTCGTGAGCAAATTTGTGAATGTGCTTCGTTGGGATTTGAATTTTATTTCGTGCGTTCCTTCATTTTCACCGCTCACATCGTATCCATACCAGAGTTCATGCAATTGATTTGACCCCTGAAATGACTAAATCCACACTGGACACACCCCAGAATATTGCCCGTGATGTGATCCACTGTCTAAGGTTTGTTATGGAAATCACTTAGCCAATTCGACTAAGCCTAAGTGCCAAACTGGAATGGCTTATTAATTACTGTCGAAACGGGCCATTGTTTCAGTTTGAGTGAATTATGGTTTACTGTGCGCTCGAAGTAGGTATATGGCCACCAAATTGATTATGACTACCAAATTGATTGTATGAGAGCAGTGAGTGAGCGTGATTGAAAAGGAATGAATCGACCAATGGTGAAAGGGTTGACATATTAGGTGGAGAGAGGTTTGGCCTTTGTGGAAATAAAATGACAGATCATACGAGGACAAATACTTCCGAAATAACATTAAAAAATTATCGATTAGCCACTATAAACCATGTTCGAAGAGACCCCAAAAAATTCTGATGGCTAAATTTTGCTCTGATGTTAAAATTCCGTTGCATACCCTTTCCAATAGACGGTGCTGAGAATCGTCCGCCTCTTGTTACTTTACCATGTTCCTTTGTCTTCCTCTCGGACCATTGCTCTTATGACTGAGATTTTGATGCCTGGTTAACTCAAACCCTAGCCTTTACATAAATACGATGCTAACGGAAAGTTTGAATTTTCCACATTCTCCCAACTGTCGGTCTGTTGAATCTAACGTTAGCGCTTCGGAGAAAAATATTGACCACAAATGCCGAGTTAGGACATGCTGTTAATTTTTGCCAATTATGGTTTTAAAAATAAAAAATCGTTAAACCTATGGATAGCAAATTCTGTTTGCAAATCTTAAAACCGGCTCTAAAAATGCATAAGTATGTTGATGTTTGAAGCGCTCTACTTACATGTCCCAATTGCCCATTACCATTCTGAGTGACGTGTCCTGAGAGAATCCACTGTAGAGAGAAGCTCTCAAGCTCCCCATTCTTTCTTTATCTGGAATGGTCGCCGTTCTCTGGAATACTCACACTTCGTTGAATTCCACCGAGATAGTTACTTCCGTTTAAATTCTCCTCCATTATCTTTTTTTGACAGGGTTGTGCGGAAAGCAGAAGCGTCCCCTGTCTATAACACGCGCGGTTGAATGTTTTCCCTGTCCGATCTCGGGATTCCGAATGCGTTCCCGTTAGACGATGCAAACAGGGCCGCGGAGGAGGACGTTGGACCCTGGAAGAGTCGACTTTTTTGGTTTCGTATACCCCCTTTCCACGTCACAGAGTTGCCAGCTAAAAATGGATGACGGGCATGCTTTGTTTTATTAACGCCATGTAAGAGAGGCGATTGTTTTAAATGCGGCTTGGCAAAAGGTGAAGTTTTGAAGCGGCGGATGATTTATTGCCGCGCAATCTTCAATCTCTCAGCAAAAGGAATATGGGAAAATATCTAGTTGTTTGTTTGAGAATAAATGCAGCACACACCGGAAATAATCATTTTAATCATTGTTAATAATGGTTCCTCTTATTAATTTTATTAGAGGACATGGTTCACTGCCTTTTATATTCTGGGAGCTCTCATTGGGGGCCGGAAAACTATCCCTTTCATCTCCCTTCAATAGATACGAGTATCTTTATATAAGCTCCTACGTATTACGTGCATATGTCAAGTAGCAGTGACTTTTTCGTTTTTTAATGAGAGATTTTGTTGTTAGCAGTATAAATCACACATTCATTAAATGAATTGAAGGTATAGTGTTACGCCGTGCTGCGTGGTGCTTATTAGGACAGTTGATACACAATTTTCTTGATTTAGTTTATTTTTCCAGACTGAGAAGAAATCTCAGTACTCACGTTCGGACTCGTTAGGCGTCTCTACCTCTTTTTTTAACAATCAATCCCCATCAAAACAAATACTTAACGACGTCGAAACAAATAAATTAAAACAATAAAATCATGAAAATTATTTAAACAAGGAATCATGTTCGTTTTACGCAACCAACTAATTCATAATATAATTAAACACTTAAAACTAACACAAACATGATTAACAGAACTAAAATAAACAGGACCAAGGCGTACAAAATGTAGTAATTCTTCATTAAATATATTTCATTGCTCAAAATGCTGTAAGAAGTGCCCTCTTGCTGCATAACCCGGGAAACCCTCACGCTTACTGTACTTGGAAACCAAACTGTACTTACGATGAATGCTTTAGACAGCTAGCCTTAAATCTTTTAAAAGAAAGGAAAAAGTGTTTTTCTGACCAACTAATTACGTGGAAAAAATATGAGGAATATGGCAATCATGCGGTCTTTTATCGGCATCGTTCTTATTGCTTGTTGATGTCATGTGCCTTATAGCTGGTGAAAGTCTCAAGATATTAATCAGTGTTTCATTACTTTGTTTTCGGAACTGGATGTAAGTCGACGAAACTCTAAGAAATCAATTTATGTCAAGAAGACTGAGAGTCCCTTAGACAAGGAACTTTCTCTTTCTAAATTAAGTTTCGTAGTCTGTGGTGGTTATTAGATTCTTCTGATTCGTTTTGACACCAAGCATACGAAGAAGATGTTTTCGAACTTTGGCGTAATCTTTTTGTTTTTCCTAGGCGGCGTAGAATAACTCACGATTTTGTTTCAATGCTAGTGAACTTTTATTGTTCCCGTCAATTTATGCGTGTAAGCGGTCACAAAGTCGGCATTTTTGCTTAGACCACTTTACATGGATAAATCTGATCATGATTGCCATTGAGGTAATGTATTATACCATTTATACAGGGGAAAACTATGTGGAGGTTCCTTTTGAAATCAGTATTTCATGTTGGTACTTCATATTTAGTCGTTTTAATGATTCTGGTGCAGGTACATGTGAGAACTCGGCCGTGTGCATATACTATCTCTCCCAGTAATATAGGGCGCTAATGTTCTGATCAGCGGCGTCTACCGCTTGAAGTACTTATTTCCTTCGAGTTTGAATTTTTGTTTTGAAAAAATAATTTTCGATTGACGTCAGTGTTGTAGTTACATTATAAGGAAGAATTTGACCAATTGTCGCGCAAAAAAATCGAAAATTTAATTTAATTGAGATAAATATGCACAGGAATTGGACTAACGTAATTGGAATTCTCATATTGTCCATGTATCAGTTTACGATTTGGTTGATGATATGTGTCACGGACTGGTATCAGTTTTTGCATGCGTAACAGGTACGAGCTCTCTTTAGTACTTTGAAGGCCAATATACTTGTATAAATCAATTTTGTAACCCTAATATCTTAGGACTAATGGAAGTCGTAGGATCATCACAAAACCCATTGTTATGTCTTCGTCCAAAGGTCGTGATTTTCCCTATTAGGAGATGCTTTCTGATTCTCCCCATGCTTTAAATGCCATTTGGGAGGAAGTTCATGGAAAACACAGTTTACTTCCTCGAATATGCAAGGCTTCGTGGTGTTGATGTCGCCTTCGGTGAGTAGATCTATATCGTTCCCACAGCCATTTCCTGCACTTACATGGCTTTGTTCTTGACCTCTATGTTATATTGATTCCATTCACAGCGCCGTTAAGTGTGGTGTAAAAAAGTGGGTATTATCACAAATTGTTAGATTATTGTTTCTTTTTTTGGTCGTAGATATCTCAATTTATTGACTTGACTATATTTAAAAAAATAGCTTCGGAGTGACTTCATTTTATGCTGAACACACCCAACTTGCTCAATTCACAGCTTTCAATTGCAATGGGTTTCCCCTTCATCGAAGAATTCATCGTTCTCGTATCCGAACGACTGCAGCCTTGAGGCCAAAAAGTAGTGGAACTCTAGGAATTGTACTAGTTCTTAGAGTTCAACATATTTTCTTGCCAATTACATCAATATACAAATTAATTTCGCGTCGCGAAATGAATACATTGATGAAATTAAGACATGCCGAGAATACAAGAAGGTTCTGTTTGTGATGGTAATAATCAATTTTAAATGAAACCTATGACTTGGAAGATGTGAGGTAGAATGAACTATATTATTGGTCACCATCCGATATATAAAATCCTCTTGAAAACCTTCAACGAGTTGGAAAGAAATGGGCGGCAATAAATGGAAAAAATTGTGGAATAAGATGGGGAAGGTAGTTCATCAAATTTATTAGAAGAGCTCAAGCTGCTAACCAAAGAAATGATGCCCAATTATGGCGGAGTTGATCTAAAGATTAAGGATTGAAGAACTGTGGCAAACTGTTCGCCTGACTGATTGAGGTGCAATAAGTATAATATTATTGTCCGGTATTTTCTAGCACTCTATTGAGAAATGGAATTTAACCTGCCAATTGTACACTGTAGTAGGGATTGTGAGATTGCCCCCTCAGTAACTTAATTCTTGGCACGTCTAACTCCTTGAAATAATATCGGATACTTATTTTTCCATCTATCAGTGCTCGTTAGCACCTCATTAGGAAAGAATCGAATGCTTAAAATGTGCACATTTACCCTTTAATGAGTGTATCTATAGGCAAGAGCTTAACTTACGTGTCCATAGATTTTTCCCAATATCGCCATTAACCACTTGGGAGTGAGGAACCATTTTACTGCTAAGAACCGTGAGAAATCGTCGGGAAAAATGTGAAGTAAGTAAGGTACAGGAGTCTTTGGACATTGTGCTAAGAGCATTATTGCGTAATGAGCGACGGAGAGCCGCGTGTGAGAGAGGCTTTGAAACGCAATACTTCGTCACATCATCTTCTCGGATTTCACGGCTCCATGTGTTGTTTTAACGAGGCCCTAACGCTAACTGCGCCCCCGCATGGGCAGCTGTCGCAACCTAGGGGGCGCGAAGATTACATCGGGAAGCGTCGTAAATTTCCAGTTGTTTTGGTCGAGGGAAGGTTATAAAAAGGAGGCTAGAATATGAACGGTCTCGGGGGAGGGAGGCGGGATATCGGTCGGCGAGTCGTGCGTCCCGCATATGACTCCAACCGCCGCTGTCGCCGACGGACATCCCCCCCCCTCCCACGCCTCCTCTGCGAGCCACAAAAAATATATAAATAAATACATTTTTCTTTAGTCGCACTTATTTACGGCGCCGCAGACACGGGTGCCACGCTGATGTCCTGGGGTATATTTTTTCGCATATGCACGTCTCTTTATTAAATAAAAAATAATAACAACTTGCGGCTTCGATCGCTGTAGCTTGATTTATGTCAGGAGATATTATTCCACAGTAATCTGGCCTTCAATTTTCCGTCATTCGATCCCCTTGTCAAGCCGTAAAACTTCACCGGGATACACGTTAACCTTATTTGAGGCATATTGAAGCGAACCGTGAGGAAAAAAATAATTATTTATCTGTCGTTCGATTCAACGTTATAGTGGAGTTTTCAGTATTCCTCGAAGTTTATAAAATTTTTTTGGCGTCGTGTCATAGTCAAAAGCAAGCAATTTGTTACAAAAATCCATAAACTCCAACGAATATTGCCTCTGTTGGAAAATCATCAGTCCACATCAATATTTTAGCTTGTAATTCGCCTGAAAGCGATTGGTAAAAATTTAGACTTCATTTGGTTGTTTTTGAGGAGTTTTCTACCTTAAAGTTACGGCATGCATTTTTATATCTTAATGGGTGAAAGATCTTGTGCAGAAGGCCCTCTTCTTATTTTTGCTAGAGGCCCTCTTCTTTTTTTTGCTGAAAACTTTCTCTGGATCCAGAGACTTTTCATCATCGGTTTAGTTAAAATAAGTTGGTCAGTAAAAATGCCGTTCTGTGTGGAAATGGCTCTTGGAATACTTAGACTATGAGTGACTGCAGTTGAAGTAATTTTTCTTGTTGGATAATATTTACCATTTTTACCAACTTGAGAATTTCCAGTAGCTTACATGGACATACTGCAATGATGTCTTATATCTTTGCTTTACCAGGATAACCTTCCGTTTTTTTGTGAACTTTGAATTGTTTTAGTTGCAATATTTAGACTGGATACATCATGATTTGTCTGTGTGCGAGAAAACTTCCTCTTCGTTGTCATTTGAAATTTATGCCTGTAAAAGTTTTACGTTAAAGTGGGCATATAATCCGTACCTCATTGCCTTGTTATTGTTGTTGAGTGCGTAAACAGTGACATTATATTTTGTTCCGGGATAATAACAGCTGAAAGCATTAGTTTCGCCCATATTTGGAAAAGAAGTTTCGCAAACAGGCGGGGCTTTTTAAGAAATGGAAACAATTACTCAAGGTGTGCAACCTGTTGTCATACATGAGAATGAATTATTGGTAGAAGTTTGGTGTAAAAAGTGCTTTAGCTGAAGTAACTCTGCTATTTAAATATGCATTTATGAATGTAAAATATATGCAAAGCAGCAGTGTAATGGTTAAACTCTCAACTATTAATGAATGATTAATGAGTTTTAATTTAATAGCCATGAGTGGTGGGCAAAGCGTAAATTCTGTATAAAATATTAATTGGAACCAGATTTAATTATTTTGGCGAATATTTCGATACAATACCGCGTAAGGAGCTAATGTTAATCTCCGACTAAAGGATTGTTTTTTTTTGTACCTGTATATTATGTAATCGAAATGTAATAATGGGAAATCCCTGGAAAAAAAAGAAAGATCAGTTAACGCACTCTCATGTGTGCCTTACACTTGTCTTTAAATGTTACATTGAGTTACCTCGAC
The DNA here is from genome assembly GCA_963169105.1 of Ceriagrion tenellum. NCBI lineage: Eukaryota > Metazoa > Arthropoda > Insecta > Odonata > Coenagrionidae > Ceriagrion > Ceriagrion tenellum. Next base: position 140,240,227 of record OY720635.1, on the reverse strand, counting down.
CCTCACAGGCCTTAACGAAGTTTGATGATTCTAGTTAGTATATTCATGGGTATATGAAAGTTATGGTGGCCAGAGTTCTGGCTTCCCTTCACGATGGCTCAAGTTCCAACTCTGGGCCACAATTTTTAAGTGGTATATTGGCCCCTGCTTTAAGAAGAGCATTTCGATAGCAGTACTCCGGTCGTGGAGTGGTACATAAAACTGCGGACTCGTTTGAGTCTTTCGTTAGGAACCGGCTAATTTCGACGTCGGGTTCCTCTCCATTCTTTCCCCAATCCTCACCTAGTGAAAACCATTGTAATCCTCTGTACCATGTCCTCATTGATGGAAATGGTCTCATCTGTCGGCCGCTTCCCAGGAAAATCAAACTAGCCTGTTTTCTGGCGTCACACTGTGATACTCCACTTCTGATAAGAACATATCCGTTTCAAGGCGACGTTGACAAATATGCAGCCAATTTGAGAAACAAATCCAATTCAGTTGCAGGAATGGATTCACTTGACCGTAGAATTTATGGTGGTGGCCTTTGTATAAGTTATGCGGTCGTGAAAAAATTGTTTAGTTTTCAAGTATTCCATATCCAAATCAGATCAGTATGTTTCATTGAATTAAGATATTTAATAGTCAGCAATTGGGCATATTTTTGATCCACAGCGCCATAATAATGCTGTTGTGATGTTTTGAAACATTTGATTTTGTTTGAACAATATACAATGATGAACAACACACAATTTACCACATAATTAAACTTGGATTTTATCTCGTCTCTCATAATTTCATAATGAGATACCATAAGATAGAATGCCATAGAATTTAGGACGGGCTTTAAAATGAGGTTAACTTAATATCGTCCACAATTATATTTTCCCAGCCAACACTTCGTCTTATTCATCGATTGATATGACTCAAGAACAAGTAAGAACCTCGGTTGACCATTTAAATTTAATGTATTATTGCGGGGACACAACGTTAATCTTATTTATATATATAACCAACCAACCAACGTATTTTATCGTACCGTTTACCTCCGCCACCACCCTTGTCCGTCCATCTCCTCATTCCATTCGAGTCTCTCACTCCCCCTCTCGTGTTTATCTCCACTCTTCCACCCCCAAAACTCACCCTCCCGCACTCAGCCCCCGCCTTCTCCCACTTCCCTCACCCCGTCCGCACCCTTTGCCACCCACGGCTCCTGTCGTCCTCAACATTAATTTTTTCTCTCCATCTTTCCTCCCCCCCCAGCGCAGAGAGCTCAGAGTAGTGAGGGAGGGGGTGGGAGATTTTGAGGCTGTTGGCTGGTGGGGCGGTGGGGAAGAGATGAGGTGGGCAGGGCGATGGGAGGACTTGTCGGGGGTGTGAGAGGCGTAATGTGGAGTGCTCGCGAGAGGAAACGAGAAAACCTGGTCGACCCCCAACTAGCGGAGGGCTAAAAAAAAGTTGGTATTTTATTTTTATTTTATTTTCGAGGAAAAAAATCTATTTTCACTCAATGGAACGTTTCTCTATTTGTAGTTTTTCGCCACGTGTTGTCTCCAGGACTGTTATCGCAGATAATCAACCTGAGGCCTTATATACATTCCTCAAAATATCGTTTTTGGAACATTTAAATTAAATAAGGGCATAGTTAACCTTACTTAGGGTTTACTTAACGCTTGCGATCATCAATATCACTTAATTAATCAAATTTTTACTAAATATGTTATAAAACTTACTGTAGTTTATGACGAGGATAACTTTTGCAGTCTGAGCAGGACGGTTTGTTTAGATTTTGCATGGTATTTCTCGACTATAAAAAAACTCATTCATTGTTTTAAGAAAAATATTTCATCGTTACCTGATCACCTTCAGATATTAATCTGAATATTTTTTTAAGAACTCTTCACTCCATTTTCTTCTCCGCTTATTGCTTGATGCTTTCAGAGTTCCCCGTTTTGACATCCCTCATAATTTGTTTGAAGCATTATGCTATTGTTCTTTGTTAGCAATTCCTGGTTGTGCAATACATTTTAGTTTTCAGCAGACCATTACTATGCTTTAGGGGTTCTTATGATGGAAAGCGGGCTAACACATGAATTTAAAAACATGTCTGGCAAACAATTTACAATTTATTGAAGACTTGCAGGAGCTATAAGCCTTAGGTCTCTGAAACAAAACTAAGTTGATAAAGAGGAAAGAATGAATGTTAGCTTTTTATGTATAAATCCAGGATATTTTGTTGAATTAATTTAAAAAAATCAGGAAGATAATAAAAAAATATGCATTTTTGTGGGATAACGGTTACAGTTACCAGTTAAAGTTACAGCTATCAGTTAGACTGACGGAATAATACACGTAATAGAGATATTTATAGCCTCATTAGTGGTATTGATTAGCAGGCTACAACTCAATTTTTCATAATTTAAATAATAATGGTACAATAATTTCTCCTAGAAACTGGCCAAATATTTCTTAATGATGGAAAAAATGCCAAGAGTAACTAACTCTGATGATTAGATCCAAAAATAAGGAAAGACTTTAGGTGTACATATATCCGAGGAATGCGACACGGGAAATAGGTTTTGGGATGAGAAGTTAGTACTTAAGCTCCTACGGGGCACTGATACCTGTGGTAGACGTTATATGAAGTCCTACCGAGAGAAAACGAGGAAAACTCAGTCCTTGTCTGTCGACTCCTAATACTCCACCTCTCTCATTCTGCATTCTCTCTCACCCAGTCAGGCGCTTGCAGCACACTCCCTCTTCACTCAGGGCTGGGACGGCGACAACTGCTCCCGACCATAAAGGCGACGATTTATTTCAGCCACCGTGTCTCCCCCTTCCATTTTCATACCCTTCCAGACACACCTTCTCCCTCCATAAACACCACACGGCCGCGTGCGTGCCATGTCGGCCCCGGGCGGAAAAAAGCGTGCATCTGCGTGTTGTCTTTCCGCAAGGATCGCTCCGAACGGAAGGCGCTCTTCTAAAAGCCTTTGGTGTGCTTTCTGGAGTCCTGTGCGATACCATTTTATTGTCACGGCAATGTGCTGCGGAAGGATTGCGTCATTGTCAAATATTTCTGTCACGGTTCCACTTCTCTGCCACGACAGTCGCTATAAACGTCATGATGATCGCATACTGAAGTCAAGTGGCGAAGTTGTAAAAAGTCTTTTTTTTGACCCGTGACTGGAGTTCGCGCCGAAGATGTCATGGCAAGTTTCAAACGGAATAGATAATGTGGAAAGTCTGTTTTTCATTATGAATGGGTTACATTCATGACACGGCGCATGATATCATAGTAAAATATGAGTGCGAGGCTTTTCCCAACCTCTAGAGATATCTTTGGAGTAGTTGTTTTTACTAAATATATTTGACTGCTCTCCAATACAGAATTGGTTTCAGCTCAGTATTACTCTGATACATTTATCACTTCATCCACTTTGCAAAGGAAGGTGATATGCGAGATTAAAGGAAAGCTATTAAAGTCTGTAGTGAGGCCTGCTATGCTATACGGTGTGGAAACATGGCCGATTACAAAGATCTAGGTAAGGAGGCTATAAGTATCAGAAATGAGGGTGCGACGTTGAAATTGCGGAGTAACGAGAAAATATGAGATAAAAAAATGAGTATATTTGAGGAACGGTGAAAGTAGGATCCATGGGAAAGAAGGTACAAGACAGTAGACCACGGTGGTGTGGTCATGTGTAGAGAAGGATAGAGGATTATGCCGGGAAAAGAGTTGAGAAAATGGAAGTTGGTAAGGAAAGGATGAAGGGAAGACCAAAGATGAGATGGGAGGACAAAGTGGTAGAAGACATAAAAAGAAAGGCTGGAAAAAAGAGGAGGCAGAAATATGTGGAGGGGAAAGTAATAAGGGAGACCGCCGACCCCGTTGAAAGGAGATAAGGCAGAGAAAGAAGTCATCACTTGATTGGCCTGTTAGGTTTGATAGCTCATGTCCGACTCCAATGCTACTGGCATCAATTTCAGGCCGTTGATTACCTCACATGTTAGAAAACAAGTGTTTAGAGCAGACATCCAGAAATACCAAAATGTAGTTGATACCTCTTTTCTTGCAGATTGTTACTGCAGATAATGTGGAATTACTCGGAATTAGACTCTTAACTCTGAATTATTACTACCTCTCAATAGATATAGGTATTTTCTTTCCCTATGACTGAGGTACTTGTTCCGCGTTTTGTATGTCATAATCAGAACATATGTTAAACATTCCTGAGTTTTGGCCTGATTAGATTTGATCATTTTTTTATCATCGCATAACGTATGACAAATCGATGGATTGTTTAGATTTTGGTTCTTAGAATTTTTTACACTAATACACTGAACCTAAATTAGGCTAACTATAAAATATATTTGTATGCATTTAAATATTTTTTCCATTCGCAATTTCATCCGCAAGAGCTTTGTTTTATCTGCTTGACCTCAATTCATCGTGGTAAATATGGTGGTACTCTGAGTGAACCAGAGAGAAATGATGAAGAGAAAATATTATTAAATAATCCCAAGGTGACACTAGTTATTTTGACGATCACACTCACTCGAATTTTGTAAGCTTAATTTTTCGGCTAAATAATCAATGTTACGCGCAGGTCAATGATTAATTTTTCACGTTTTGCTCAGGTCATTATTTCGATTTCCAGGTTGTGAAATAAAATTATTTTTTTCCCGTGTCATTTCGGTGCCAAATCGCTTTCCCTCTATCAGTCCACCGAAATTGGATGAGAGACATTATGTTCCCGATCCGGGCGTGCTCTCGCCTGATCCAGGGGGAGAATACGCTGGGTCGAATGATGGCGGTGTCATGAGCTTTAAATTGCATCATTGGCTGCATCACCACTGGAAAAGCACCAATTTAAATGCCTGGCGTCTGCGTTCAGTCCCCGAAACCCCAGCAAGTAATTTTGTTCGGTCGGAGCGGGACATTAACTATGAAGGTGACTGGAATTCGAAAGAAGTCGTTGATGTAGGAATTTGCCCTGTGCGACTGAGTGTTTCAGGAATAATGGGCGCTTGTTTGTTTTATGGGCCACTGGAGGGGTTGCATGGATACTATCATTAATTCCCTGTGGATCTATGGTGGACAAATTTAAACGATTAGGTGCATTCGATCACTGTATTCCAGGGATTCTATTGAGGACGCTAAGGCTATATAATGGCGATTTAAATCAAATAATGCATCTTTTGCATCCTAGAACATTTATTTTCAGCAAATGTGGTGGATTTTCGTGATACAAAATACAAGAACTTCACTAGAAAGCTCTAAATCTTCATTCAAAATATATTCATTGCTTCTGCATCTGTCTTTAACTGACATTGAATTCATACAATATTTCTTAATTACAGAGCATAGGTGAAGGGCAAAATTTTTCAGTGGCTTCATAAAATATTATCGACACTTCACGCTCTTTCAATTTTATTACGGCCACAAGAGAATACGCCTGCTACACACCTTTGAGGCGGCCTGCTCGGTAATGTGTCGATGTATGTAGAATATAAATAAACCTCTTTATCCCAGTTGTAAGATATATGTATTCCCTTGAATAATTTCCTGGTCTAAATGTTGGAATGTGCCACTTTGAATTGATTTATGGTGGTCATTTATGAATTGAGACGTCATTTTCTCAATGTACACTTTTAAGTGATGTTAAAGTTCATCCAATGGAGGAAATGTACCTTATGTCATAATGTAAAACATGATAGTATAAAATGTTCCAAAGTGCACGTCGTGTCCAGTGCAGTTCCAAGTGTCGTCTATAGGGACACTCGGGAAACTGCGCTTGAATTAACAAATGTAGTTTTGTTAAACACGTTCTAAAAACTGCTTTTTCTCGATAAAATTAGTAAAAAAATGACGAAATAAATAAAATACCAAAGATCATTTAAAAAAATATGTTTCAATTGCTCGGAAACCCTCGTATCATCACTATCCTCCACTGGAATGATATATTACAATTTACATTAAATTTAGCCGGGGAAAAGAAAATGCATAGGATATATGGTCTACTGAGTACGATCCCGAGGTTAGAATTTATCGTGGTGGGATTTTTTGGTGCGTGTCGGAGTTGGTTAACATCGGATTGCGAATCAGGTTGGAATAAGGGAGGGATTTGGAAAGTAAGTCAATTGGAACCAATGGAGTTGAGCTGACAGGTAGTGCCACTTTCGAACTCATTCATAATGACTATGTTTATAATAATAATAATAAGTTTATTACTTCCCAAAAAAACAAACATCACAAATAAATTACAGGTTTTTTTCCATACAAGGGGAAGCTTTAGGTAGCCTCTAAGAAATATCTGTGATGAGGCTACCATCCCAGAATATATAGCTGCTTATTGCTTTAACTGAACAATACAAATCAATTATATATACAATGTAGTTTTACAATAGATTTCAGAATGAACCAAATGGAATACAATAAATATAAAAAGAAAAAAAAGAACTTCATACAATAATATTAAAGAAATTTTCTACACTTTGCTGAGTTAGAATCCATTCCGCTATTAGTTTGAGAAGTTTATTTTTAGTATAAATTCCGACTTTTTAAGTCCACTGGTAGCAAGTTGTAAACCTTGGGTCCCATGTACAAGAATGATCTCTTAAAGAGCGATTTTTTTGGCTTGACTGGATGAGCGTAAAATTTATTTCTGAGATTATGTTTCGTTCTTTTTAATTGTTTGTTCCTACTTCTTAGGTAAAATAATTTAAGGACTTTATAGACATATGTGTCTCAACGGTAGCAGGTTTGTCGGTTATGCATCTTTCTTAAAAGATCGTGAGCAAATATTGCTAATCTGAGTATTATTTTCAACGAATATTATTCATTAAAACTTCTGGTAGAAAGAGACAGTTTGCATTGAACCGTCACATGGGAGCAAGAAATAAGGCTAGGCTGATTTTCTCCTTGTATTCAGCTTCTTGTAAGCGTTGGAAAATTTCTGTCTCCTCTCAAGATTCTCAAAACATGTTAAAGCTTCGTCCCTGAGAACCTTATTACGCGAATATAAGCACTGAATTTCGTTAAGTAGAGTTACATAATTGCTTTGTAGATAATAGAGGTTCGCCGCTAGCGAGAATTTTCGCTGCCGGTCTAAAAACGACGAGTTCATATGCATGTATAAATTACCGTGCTAGCCACCTCCACGGTTTGCGGCACGAGGTAATTTTACTCCTAGCACGCGTAACTTGTTACAATCCAAGGCCTGCACAATCCCTTGGCCTCAAGCGGCGAGCCAAAAGCAGTTAGGAGCACGATTCTCAACTATACTAGAAACTAGGCGAGTGCTACGTCGGAGAACCCGCTAATATGTAGCCTCAGTACCATGATATTACTACAAATCAGTCTTAACATTGCATGCATGCGATGAGATATCTATTTATGTAGGAAACAAAACCTAGCGGGGAGTGGTTTTAGTAATAATGATGGGTTTAAGACACGAGCATATAGTCTAATCTACTCAGTGCTAGCGGGAGAGAATTTCACTTCTGTGGCCTGCTGAGTGGTTTGTGGGGGACAGTGAAAATGAACCGCGTGAGAAGCAATCAATGAACTCTCACACTCTGCCATGTGGGGTTAGGCGTCGTCGCCGGGACTCGAAGCGTGGCCTCCTGCCTCCCGTCTGCCACGCTAAGTAAAATACCCGCGACTCGGACAGCCTTTTGTTCGCGAAGGGTTGCGACGGGGGATCGACGCCGGGCCGCCTCGTCTCGCTGCTTTTCCCACACGAGGAGTTCAAAAGCTCCTTTCTTCTCATCTCCCTGATTTCACATATAAAACGCGTTCTGACTGGTGAGTCATCCTCTCAACTGGACTGGGCTCGCGTTTCAATCTCCTTTATGGCCATTAATATATTTTTTTATCCTTAACTAGCAGCGCGCTTTTTTCCCATCTGCTTACCCACCTTATAGATCTCGTCAATCTCCATTCTTAGGGTTTGCGGGTGGCAGCGGATGGCGAAGGCGAAATGCACTCAGATTTTCCACCATCATCACTCATCTATTCTTAAGGCCTGTTTGACGCACCTGTCGACCCAGCTCTTTCACCTGTTAACCTCTTCAATGCCTTTCATCTATTTTTCTTTTCAACTCTTCCTATTACACCTCCGTGCCCCGCGTATTCTGCACCGTTTCCCGTGCAGTTTTTCCCGTTTAGTTCCCCGCTAATGTCCTCAACAGGATATTTTCCCTCAACAATTGACTTATATCTCCTACACAGTAAATATTCTAATTTCACTCATCCGTAGTTCTCGTCAATATTTGTACTTTCAACTATACTTAAATTGCGCATGCGTCTTGCATAAAGAAATGTTAGATTTACTAGTTCAGACGAACTAGTCACTCATTCGCCATGGCACGGACATTGTTGAAAAGTGTGACCTAGTTTATCGGCGTTTGTTTCTCGTTTACAAATTAGCCCGTCCCAGTATTTACTCACGATGACATTTATACTTTAAATGAGAAAGCTAACGACAAACTTCATGAAATTTATGTGGAATAATAGTGAGATGCTGAAAGTAAAGCGCTAATATGTGACAAGGAGGGAGTTGAGAGCTGGAAAACAGTTTTTGATAGATGACTGCTGATATTTAGTCAATATTTTCCACCAAGTGTATATAGCTTGCATCAATGAGGACTCATTTTTTTCAAGCATCGGTGTCGTTCTTGTCACCTTTACTACGTGTTTGTTAAGATTTTAAATGAATTCCCTTTGTAATATTCCACAAGGTATTTATTACTCCGACCTAGTTTTCGACTTAAGTAAGTTGTTATCAAGCCGGAAAATTTATTATGTATACGTGTTTGTTCATTGAATCTCAGGTATTTTTATAGCAATGAGCAATATTGTGATCAGTTTGTCCGATTCAAGTGAAGGTGAGTCTGGGCTCACATTATTATTTGAACGTGATGCCGCACTCCATTTTCCAAGCGAGTGCAGGCGGACAATGGAAAATCTTAAGGAGGCCAGGAATTTCCGCTCTAATGAAAACCTCTCTGGCTCACTTAATAAAATAAATAAGTGAGCCCTTTTGCTGCTCTAATTGTTCTTTTTTTTCCGCAGCCGAACTCAGGATTTTAATTACATAGCCCCACTTCTCTCCCCTTACCCCTCTCACTCCTTTCACACTTCCCGAAATCTTTCTCTAGAAAGTGCGTTTTTTGGTGAAAGCTCCGTGGTGGTTGTGCCTTGCCAAATTAATGAGGCTAATGGGTTGTTTTTACTTTTATTCCGAACGAACCGTCACATTTTCACACTTTTGTGAACGCTTAATTCCTGAAATGGTTTCATCGCGTTGTTCCTCGATAAAAGAAGTTTCTCTTTCTCACCGAACATCATCTTTGTTTTCTCTTGTATATGAGTGCGTGTTGGTGTAAATGTGTTGTTAATTTGAGTGCAAGCGGCAGCTTCCTCGCACCATTTAGTCCAATGATTAATCTGCGTTAATAGAAAGTCGGGGCAGCAGATTGTGAGGAGCAGCAGCGAGCGATATGAATTAATGGCCGTGGCACGCAGTCATAAAGCCTCTCTCGACGGAGGTCATTAAAGTGGAGACGGTTCACAGGAAACAGAAGAAGGGGGCACTTCACTCACACACAGACGCGGAGGGGTGGTTCTTGCACCGCGGAGTTCACGGGTTGGCGGCGGCACTGGTGGCGGGGCACGTTTTTGTAAAAATCCCCTTGTGTACCTTCTTCTCTTGGATGTGGGACGCGGCAGTTGAAATCAAAGTTGCACGCTAACTGTTAAATCGGAACGGCGGCTGAAACTCGACGTCATCTCTGGCCTTAATCATTCCTCATCTTGTTCAAATAATCTTCAAAATTAAGAGCTAAGGCTCAAGAGGAACAAACTATCCGAGTAATTGTTTGCTTTTTGAATAGTATTTTCAGCAGTTCGCATTGGAAACCAAAGAACGAAGGTCTTTAGAATTGGAGATCTTTGTTCGGTATTTCATCAGGAATTCTCTTCTGCTAAACTTTTCTTGGTTTAGGCTATTTATTTTGTAAGAGAGTCCATTGAGATCTTAGTAATTTAAAATTACGACTCCTAGAGTTATTTGACCTACTCTTAAACTCTGCCTGGAAACATTTTTATTTCATTTCGTCGCTGAAATCCATGAGAGTTGAATTCCGGTGAAAAACTGATGGAAATAATTTTTAGATATGAAGAATACAAATAAGGAGGAAAAAAGATTGATTTTTCTGTAAAATTTAAGAAATGCGTAGTTCAAGCGGAAAAATACAGGTTTATAAACTCCATGGGGCATCCTCTCTTGAATCCTTTGAATTAATAATCTGGAATTTTGAAAGTGGTGTTATTCTTCTAATTATAACATCAGGGGGCTAAAAATCCTCTCTGCGTGTTACCTACGATGGAATATAATTTTACATACTCTTATTTTGTCTTTTAATTACTGCAAATATCAGGATAATCATAAGGCTCACATTAACAATTTTGTCATAGTGTTTAAAGCTATTACGCCGAAACGAACTGGTGCAAAATTAATTTTTTTTCTGCTTGCCATCGGAAAAGGTTTCCGGCAAAAGGTTTTCTCTTGTCGTAATTTAATCATATGATCAAAACTGATTTTACCGTTAGACTGAAGTAATTGGATATTGATAGTGACCTGTGGAATTTTATCTACAAGAGAATCTTAATATTTCCAGGATGCTGCTCTTTTTTAAGTTTTATGAAGCCACCTCAGTTTATTTAAATTCGTCTTAGTATGTTTCTCTAAATTTTATGTTCCACGAGAAATTAAAAAAATAATCTTTAATTTCAGTTTACTCAGAACCAATACGGTTTAGCACGAATCAGGTAATGTTAATGAGGTTCATTTGCATTTGCCTCGAATGATACAACCGAAAGCCACAGAGTTGCTGTTATAAATTTTTCTTCCTCATGCAGATCACCCCCATGCAATGGCAAAGATGCAAATAGCGTATTTTACGGACAAAATGATAAAATTTTGCACATATTTGGCCCATAATGTGGATCGTTTGGATAGGGGAAAGAATGTTGGCGGCTCGAGGGAGAATTATTGCCGTGCGCTGGAGTTTACGGAAGGGCCCTGGAAGTGCAGCCTCGCTGTTAATGTGGCGTTAAAGTCCGCCCTGTTTACTTCACGTTCCATTTACCGATTCTCAGTCGCTCTCCTGAAGCGTCTCTTCTTCGCTTGCCGTAGCTATCTTTCATGGCCGCACGGGAGACTTCACTCCTTTTGTTCCGCTCTTGGGCTCGTTTCATCGATGGCCCTTTTTTCCATGGAGGCGATTGACTCGCCTTGCTCGTGAGCCCGGCCCGGTCAATCCCCGTCCGTCCCGTGCATTCCTTGTTTACAACGCATAGCATCTGGGGCAATTTGGTGAATTGGACCATAGTCTCCTCGTTACCTGCATGCCTTTTCCTTCCCCATTGTGAATACTCGCTGGATTTGTTTTTCGGCGAAAGAATATGAAAGGCATCGTATGAAGAGGTGAACTAATATCCTCATGATTTTTTCTCATTACGCATTTAAGACTATTCTTTTTATTAAAAAAAACAGATAATATTCCTTTAGGATAACTCCCGTTAAGTATTGTTTCAAGGCAAACTATTTAATGGTTGGCATAGAAAATTGCGAACATTTTAAAGGGTCCTGGGTATTCGGAGAAATTTTACGACCGGAGTAGGATGGATTGAAACAAAGAAGAATGAGCATGGTCACGAAATTTAGCATCATGAAAAAATTCTGTTCGTAGAGAAAGTAGATAAAAGTTGAAAAAAGTAGCATGATACGTGATTGATGCCGTATACCATTCTTAGTAAGATTATAGAATGCTGCGGAATCAAGGCACGCACTCAGTGGACTGAGTGCACAAGTTAAGAGTGGATGTGGAGGAAGAGACTCCGAGAATAAGAGGACATATTAGTGACGAAATAAGAAATGCATGAAAATGACCGGAGTAAAGTGTGCAGTGATGGGGTAATATGAGATATATTGGCAAAAGAAAGGACTGAAGTTTTTGCCTTGAGCTGAGGAAGAAAACTTCTAACCTATAAAGTTAAAGCTTGAAATGTATGCTTGTACCTTGGGTATAAAATTAAGCCCTCAGTTCTTTATCTGTACTGAAAATTCTCTGGGGTAAAATAAAAAATGCTTAAAACTATGAAGTTCCGTTGATGATGCTTTTCCGTTCATCGTTCAAAGGAAGTGTTTGTTAGTTTCTCCGTATCGCCCACTTGTCCATCTGAGTGGCATTGACTACGTGAATCGGCAATTAAACAGAGATACCGTTATCAATGGGCGAACCATCTCGTCATTAGCATGCAAGGATGTGTCCTCGTATCTACAAGACGAATCGTTGCGTGGGGTTTTAACACGCGACTTAGCTGGATCCACGCAGGGTATTAGGCCTAAGAAGTCACGTGATGGGTTTCGGGGGGAGGGGAGGAGAAGGAAGTGAGGACGTCGTGAATATAGTTTTCGTCTCCCTAAGATCTCCCTAAGATTCGACCCATAACTCTCCTCGACTCCTTAGGGGCTAGTTCCAGTCAGCTGATTCATAGCAATAGTGAATGTGACACTCATGTGATGTTTTGGAGTTGTATGTTTTTATTGTGAATGGAAATTTTTGTGCTTATTTATAAAAAGAGATACCCATTCTCAATTTGACTCCAGTAATAACGACAAAGAAAAGTTGTTTCACACCTAAGATAGAAATAGGCGCTTCGAAATTCTCTTCTATCGGTCATTCAGTAAAACCTGCCTCCGCAGCCACCTCAATTTACCGTTCATCTTATGAGCGACTGATTGTTTTGGGAATAGAATGCTTACATATGGGTAATGTTAACTTTTCCGTCTCTTCAGCAGTCGTCTCCTTAAGCGGTCATTATTTCAGGGGTCCGGTGGTAGCCGCTCAATGTTGGTATCAAAGTAGTCGTTTACAGGCATTTTCCGTTTATGAAGACGAAAAGTTTTCCGTTAGAAATTCCGGGAGGCCAAGTTGTAAGCGATTGATTAAAATTACCGTAGACTTTGAGCTCCTCATTTTTGTGCAGCATTAATGTCCAAGTTCACCACACCTGATGAATATCTATTTTATCATCATCAGTATTCAATTCAAATATTGGTTTGCTGCAAATCTTCGCTAACCGTTTCATTCGCTTATAGTTCTTAATTTTGACGTCCTGATATCCCATTCTAGGTCTTATTCTGTAATCCTTGGGATTTTTTGCCGAGAAGTAAGTTCAAATTTGCCTCTTCATCTTCTAATTGCTTTCATTGAACTACTTTTCTCTCCGACTCTTCATTGGAATTCTTCCTTCGTAATTCACACTGTCAATTTGATCTACATAATCATTGGGCTTTTCCACTCCTCTGATCACTCAAGCATCTTAAATAAAGTTTGTTCAATAGCGGTAGTCTCCCGAAGAATCCCGGGGCAGTTGGCGACCTCACTAGCAGGCTCGAGGCGAAGGCAGCCGTTAGGGAAGTCGACGCCTGGGACGGATGCATTACTTCCGGCCCTCTCGTCCCAACTCCTCACGGGGACTTCAATCGGTGGGTGGGGATGAGGTAGCGACGGCGACACGCGACAGAGTTGGAATAGGTCAGCAGCAACGGCACTATCTCTGGGGATGGAAGACACGAAGGGGAGGGAAACCACAGGGCCCCCATGCAAGGGAGGAAGTCGCCAGAGACCCCCATCCTCCACCCGCGGTCCTTTTATGGGAGGCAATGGGAATCGATAATCGATCAGACTTCGTAATCATGGAAGTAATGGCCAGAGCCACTCATGGGAGAGATAGTCCTAATAGTGACGGGAAGTAGAGACAGTCAACCTTACATTTCTTTTTAGTTTTTTCAAAGGAGACTGAATGTGCTTCATAGAGTAGCAGGTCGGTTTATTTCGCTCAATTTTCTTCACACGTAGTGGGCTAAAGTACTAGTCCTGGTGTTGTCAGAAAAGTTTCGAAACTTGCACGACTTAAGAATGGCTGCAAGCACTTGAGGTTAAAGAAGGCAAAAATTTGTGGTCTTCTTGGCTTCATTTGTAAATAATAGGCCTATGGAGGTGTCATTCCTACCTTCATTAATCCGATCGTTAATTTATCTATTGTCCTCATGTCGTGTTTATTAAGAATGTAATTTTATGAATTCCCTGTACGTAAATTTTCCACTGACGAAGTTTAAATAGCTAACCTCAACTCCTTATTCTGTTATGGCGAAAACAATCTTTTGGTTGCCTTGGCATTTAATTATGTGTACATTATGCTTTAATTTCTTTGGTGGATCCTCATCTCCAATGAGACAAGGGGTTATTGGGAAGACGAAGAAAACCTAATTGTTATATCGCCCAACAGAGTAAAATCATGTATTTATCTGCACCAATTCTGAAACCTATTACTACCAATCCGAAGAAAATTATCATGCAAAATAGTTCCTATTAAATCACAGTTTTGTGGTAAGTTCTTGTTGCGGAACATTTTCCATTACCGAGGGCATAGGTAATTTTTACCTGTGCGGATAAGCGATTAGTTGCAAGTTTTGAAATAAATTTCGATGCTCAGGAAAACGGATATTGCTGTTGGTTTTCTACTCTGGTGTACCTTCCGATTAGATGATTACAAGTTACTGTGCCCTCTGATTGGATAACTTGTTTAAGTTCTCCTATTAAATCATCATTACAATTAGAGCAGACTTTGTGTTACGCCGACTAATGTCATGGCTTTCAATCGAGAGTAATTGCAGTCATCGTAGTGCTTGATTGATACTTAAGTAGACATTGGATTGAAGAAATGATGAAAAAAATTGACAACTTTTCATATAGACTATCACCACGGTATATACTTGAAGTTTAAGCAAAAACCCATTGCTGTTTGAATTATGAGGCCGTGGACACGTTCTTTAATTGTCAAGGACAACAATGAAGTTGGCATAGTTTTATGCTGGCCTTTGTATTTAAAGAAGTGTTGGTAGATTGATGGCATGTATATATCTCGGAAGTTTTCGTGGTCATCTTGATGGGAGTGTCGCGCATGCATCTACCGTCGCGGCCTTTGTTGTAGGCAGCACGTCGTCAAGTATGATCTTCGAATGCTCTGAGTCGGGAGGAGGGACGATAACGGCGAACGAGAGGAAGGGAAGAGTCACGGGAGGTTACATGGAAGCGGAAGGTAAGGAGCAGGGGAAGAAGCGAAGACCGAAAATGGGAGTGGCTCCCCGGGGAAGAGTCGTGGGCGCGCGGGAGGGGGACAGATGACGATCGCGAAGCGTCCGTCCGTCTGGCCGGGAGGCGAGTGGAGTAGAAGGCTCGCTGTCGAGGCGGGGGCGTACCCACTTCACCGCTCCCTCTCCCTGCGGGTGGAGGCGATGGAACGAGGATATCCTCGCTCTGTGGCGGCGGCCCAAGGGTCTCTCCATTCTCTCTCTCCCATCCTTCCCATTCAAGGCACCCACGCACGCGTAGAGAGTTGGCTAGCTCTATCTCTCCCACGGTCGTAGTGAGCGAGTAAATGGAGAAGGGAGAGAGGTGGAGAGTATTGTGTTGCTGCCGCATCTCCGAACAAAGGGGAGGAGGACGCTCCCCGAAGACCGGACAAACTGCTTTCTAAAATTACTCCAACCATTCCAACACCTTTACTCCCGACAGGGCGGAGTCGCTCAATGATTTACTCCTGCCGTGGGTGTTCTACGCTTTAAGGATATGTTTATATCCATTAAACTCCCTCTTATTCGACCAAAATTGGTCCTAACTCTAAGGCAGGTTGGTCTAATGGTTGGTTGGTCCAAAAACACGTTTAAGTAGTAATGGATGCCTCTAAATGGAAAGAAATTACCCTGTGATAATTATTGACTCAATAGTACGTATGAAACACAATACTTAAAAGAACCGGATGGATTGGACACACCCTGAGGCACAGTGGGTTAGTGAAGAAAATAATCGACAGAAAAATAGCGGAAAAAGTCCAAAGAGGTAGACCAAGCGCTAAATACATAGAAAAATAAAGACGAAAGTACGTAAGAATAATTACCAGGGAGTAAAGGAACTGAAATTAGATAGGTAAGGAAGGAGAGCCGCAGCCAACTAATCTTAGATTTGAACGACCAATGTTGGTGGTATCGATGCTAAGTATCCAAGAGATCAAAGGCAATACCTTACGTTCAAAATTGCAGGAAATACATTGATCGAACGTGTCATCGTGCCGTTTGACCGACAGAATTTCAAGGAAATGTAATTTGAATAAGTCATCAATCGATCATATTCTCAGAATAAAGTTACATAATCTTCCTATTATATCGATTACACGATAATCAAGTCAGGTCGATCAAATTATTGGCCAAGCTTTCATGGTGAGGTTTTGCCTTTCGGATTTGTTAACTAATTTTATGATAACACTGAAAGCATTGGAAAACAAAAATATTCAAACTTGGCGTTTGAATTTTTTGAAGATATTGCCATGAGAAAAATTCGGCCTGGACCGGGAATTTTTTCTCATGGCAATTTCTTAGTTAGAAAACAAATTTAGATTATTTTAAATTGTTCTCTCATGTTTTTCATCGCTCAGCATTGCACTGGAAAATTTTAAAGATTGACTAAATGGAGAAACGAAGATCGAATATTGAGGCGACGGATGAAGCAGAACGACGAGAGCGGGAGATTAACGAAAACATTTATAATCTGTGTGAAGATGGAAATATACATTTTGATAGAACATTGGGAAAATGAGCTTATCAGGAGCCAATCAATAAAGATTCGATACCGACCCGGAAATGAAAATTTTGACCTAAAATGTTATTGGAGTGATAATAAACTTTTTTAGCATATGTGACGATGAGATTGATTACGTTTTGCTATCCACTACTTACTATATGACTTGTCTTTGTTATTGTCACACTTATGTGATCTATGCTGCCAATGTTTGGGATCCTCATGAGGTAGGCTTTGAAACAGAGTTAGAACGCGTGCAGAGAAGATCAGCAAAATACGTGAAAGGCCGTTATGATAGTGTTGTTAGTGTTGCTGGTCTCTTACAGCAACTGGAATGGAAATCGCTTTACATCCCAGTGCTGCGTTGCAATCGCGTTGGTAATAAGTCACCCCCTGCCAAACGCCCTTGAGGAGGCTTGCTGGGTAATGTGTAGATGGGCCATTCAGTTGAGATTGTTTCCAGCCAGCGCACGCGGAGGTGGAAATGATGCCAGTCTCATGTGATTCACCCAAGAGATCAATGTGATTCTCATTAGCTCCGAGTATGCTTAACAGCTAGCTTATAAATTGCATTCTAATTTCCCCCATGAGTGCTCAAAGGGAAAGGTGGACAATGTGGCAGAGTGAACATGGCTCGACCTATTACGACACGTTTGCTATTTTCTCTTGTGGAAAATGATTACCTGAACACTCAGAAAGAATAATGTTCATGGCATCAGTGGGCACGGAATGTAAAAAATGCTTAATTTCAATATTTTCTTTGACGTTAAACTCTATCCTCATAATTCCAATGCTCCAATGAGCTTGCTCTTTGAAAAATTCAACTCAAGTGGGTCGCTCATTGCCGTTATTTTCCTCCAACCATGTCGTCACAAGATTGATGACGAGATCGCTTCCTCGTGTCCGATAATCTCTGATAAATTTATAGTGAAGCATTCCGATATTTGTCTCTCGGTTGAGAATACTCACTAAGTTCTGCAATTTTTTTCTATCCACGGCTTGAGTTTAAGGATTCTGCCTCTGATTCTGCCCCTGATTTGCCCCACGCCTTTTGGACACATGCGGGTTTCTGGATAGTTTTGCTTTTTTTGTAACCCACTGTTTTCTTTTATGGCGCGAGAATAAGTATCCTTTACACTACTGAAGTCAATCGATCCCTTAGCCGCCAGTCAGTTGAAGTGAGACCTCTTGTTCATTTGACTTTAACCCTCTCTTGTTGATCAATCCATAGGCTATATTTCAGCCTGGAAATTGATTTTTCTCCATCCTATTGAACGGATTTTCTTAAATTTATATATATTTCTCATGCCATACTTTTCCTTCTTAATTATTGACACTTATTTCATTAAACATTCTAAATTGTGCGAACAGCTATTGTCATGTACGAACATTGTTTTTTTATCATATTTTCGAACAATTTCATTATATTTTTTCCGGGTATCCTCACGCGAAGGATATCAAATTTAATTTCTTTAAATTTATTGGAGACGAATTCAAGTTATTGCTTTATTTACCTTTACCCAGTGTTTCCCAAAAAGTATTTCCTAAAAATGCCTACGTACTGAAAAATATACTGTATTTTCAGGTGAGAGGATTTATTTTTCCTTTTTGGTTAACAATCTCTCAAAAAGGATTGCGATTAAAATTTTCTCCTGATTCGAGGTAGTAAATTTTTTCTATTCATAATTTTTGCCCGAATTCTTGCCCTATCAGTGCTTCAAAGGACTTTGGCTAGACTAGTAGAATGCTCAAAATTTTAAACGTTTAGTTTGAACACAATTTTTTCTCCCTTGGAAGTTCTATTTTTTCTCGTGATAGGAAATGCACCCTAAGTTCTAGACAGGAGACTCGTACGTCCGCAAGCCCTTTCCCGACCATTATCATTAGGAATGCTGGCGGAGCGTGATAAAGTGCGCTGCATCGACTTCACTGCTTCCGAGTGGACCCACTTTCTCACCCTCCCTTGACCCATCCACTCATCCGCCTGGAGGAGGAGTGTCTCATCAAGAATTCGGTGGGGTGACCGACCAGCCTTCGGAAAAATGCGAGTTGTCGGCGGCAAACCTGGGGGCGCTCTGACTTCGTCCGAAGTCTCCTGCGGAAAATTTTCCGAGCCTCCCGATGGGTACGTCCTGCTGTTGGTGCAAAAATTATGTAGACTCGAGTTTGGGTGCCGGTTAAAAATGGCACTACCTTCAAGAATTTAATTTACGTCATACTTAAGCTTATTTTATTCTGCGTTGTACCATTTTAGATGATTGTTTTTACTATACACCGCCGTTTTACTATCGCGATAAGAATAAAAAAATGCTGGTTTTTTGACGTATTCAAACGGACGCTCTCTTCACATCAAAGAGAAGAAACTTGACTTTCAATCGCCAGTGAAGTCTTGTACAATGCAGAAACATTATTTTTGTCTTAGTAACTTTCCAATTGTAATTTTCCAATCGAAACTCTTTAAAAAAAAGTTTTTATTCACAAAAAAGTTATGAATTTTATGAAATAAATGTTTCTTAGGAATACAGGTCTCAACAAAACGTTCTTGCTATTGTTTTAACGCTCTTTTCAGCATTATTTTAAAAAATTCCACTATAATCCACTTTAGGAACTGGACTTTAAACTATTCAGTAAACAACGGGGTATTTGTGCGTGCTGTGCGCTGCGTTGAGCCGGCGATCTTCACCGATCGCGTGGTGAAAGTCGGTGCGGCATTGCCTTTTGGGGGTTGTAGGCGTACCTTTTAATTCATCCCCTAACCGCGGATCGGTCTCACACTTCTCGATCATTCTCCTGAGCATGAGGGCATTTAAATACGTTACTTCTTCCTAGAAATCGTTATCAGTGCATTTGAAATTTTCACTTTTCACTATTTCTGAATCAAAATTTTTAATGTTGGGAAAGGATTTTTTCGTCGATATCATTAAGTAATGGAAGGTACAGAAAGAATTTAAATGACTATGTTCATTAATTTTGAGCATACCAAATTTGGCCTGTGTTAAGTAGCATAATAGAACTTATGTTTCGTTAACTAGCTGATATCACTGCCAAGGCACATGTAGCGTAAATTAGTAATCTGTTGAGGAAGCTTCAGTGGCATGTGGCATGGAATTGATACGCATGGAATTAGATTGTTAAAAAGGACATGAAGAATTTTACTATTGCCTAAATTACTACAGTGAAGTTTGAGGAAATTGGTGAAATGAAAAAATAATAACCCTTCGATTTTTTTTCATGGCTATTTCTACCCCATTAATTAGGGTGTGAAAATGGACACCGCATTTTCCTCTTGAATTGTATCGGGCTAGCACGACCTCGGAACCTACGTCATTAATTAAAGGAAATTAAATGCATGAGAACACCCATTTTTCAATAACTTCTGTGGATCGTTATCGAAAAGTGATAAAAATAGCAACCATCCAGTAATATTTTATGTTGGAGTATTTGAGTTGGAACATTGAACCTGCTAGTAGACTGATTTGAAATATGTCTGATTTTCCGTGTGCTAAAAGGAATCGAAATACTATAATTAGTGCTATTTTTATTTGTTTTTTGAAAGGTACCTTTATTAGACCCGTCTCCATATTTTTCTTCATTTTCTTTCGCTAATCACTACTGACTGAATGTCACGCAAACCAGATTCACTTTAGTAATTGTAAACATATCAGTGCAATTAGTAGCATGCGTTATCTACAACTTCAACTGAACTTTTTAAGATGATCTTCTAGCCTTCATTACTCGTTATGAGGTGGGTGTTTGGTGAAAGTTCACTTTTATTCCCACACCCTGGAGGTGTTAGCTGGGTGGAACATTCGTTGAGGTATATTTTCTTCAACCCTCTTCGTAGACGTGAAACATTGTTCGGTCGCTGGCGATGAAAACGTTGGAAAAAGTGGGAATCAGAAAGAAAGGAATCAGTGGGAAAAGGAAATCATGGACTGCAAGTGTTGAGGAAATTAATGATAAAAAACCCATAGGGGAGGCCAAGCGACTTGGGGACATCAGCGGGGAGACTTTTCTCTGTTCTACGGGTTGCAACATCTGAAAGTAATCGACCATACAGTTGAATGCAGTCGATAGCAGTACAAATCATTGAATCGAAGATTATTGAATACAAATATATCAACTATTAAGTTAACTCAGTAGTTCCAGCTGAATTACATACTTTTCAAACGGTATGTAAGGTTTATAAATGTTTCTTTAGGAAAATCAGTGGATACTAATCAGTTAATTCTTGGTCCATTTTCGTCTCCCTCGTCCTCCCCGAAGTAGCTTTTACTCTATCCCTCCCGTGTTTTCGTCTCCCTCGTGCCCCTCTGTTGCGAGCGAATCCTTCCGCGCACACATTTACTCCTTTGCGACCTTCTCCCCCTCGGCCGCAGGGGTTTCAATGTTCAATTGGCGGCGGACGGGGGAAGAGATGGACCGAGTGGCGGAGTCTGAGGAGTCCCGGAGTCCGGCACGTGCTCTCGTCCTCCTTCCTCAAGATGAGTCGTGGTGCGCGCGGATAGAGAAGCAGGGGGCGGGGAGGGGGGCGGGGCAATTTCGTCTCGCCCGTCTTCATCTTGGCTACTCGCCACTTCAAACCATTTGAAGAGAAGCAGCGCAGCGTCGCCATCGGATGTTTTTATTTATACTCCCTACCCTCACCTTCCCCACTTTCCCATCCCCTTCCCCTCACGTCACGTCGATTCTCTTGGAACCCCTTGATTATTGCGGTGGTCGTCTTCCCTCCTCGTGTCTGAGCCCCGGTCAAGTTTCTCGACTTTATTTCCTGCTACACAATTATCCCGTCGAGTACTTCAGTTTTACTCCACGTGTGCGACTCGTGTGGCTCCGTGGAAGAATATTGATCGAAAACTCATTCTTATTTTCTAAAGCTGGTGTAGGAAAATTTTGCGGCCAACTGGCTTTCAAATAAAGAGCAAAGTTTTGTTAATTCTCTAAAAATAATGATATTTTAGCAACTCACCCTAAAGGGGCTAGATTTATACACAGCAGTTCTTTCTACGTCCGACCTCTTTGCGGATGTTCCCCCCTAATAGAGCACTTTTATAGAAATAAAAATTTGCACCTCTTTTTTGCAAAAAGAGATGCAAAGGGATAGGGATAAATGTGAGCAAATATGATACTTGAAAAATGTGAGAAATATATGCTCAAATGTAAAAAAACGCGTTTGGATGCTGGGTTGGCATCTAATCCGAAGAAAAACCCACTGGGAGGGCTCGAAACCCACTCGTGTGTGAAAAACATGCGAATTATAGAAAGAGGTGGCCAGTGCAAGCAGATTGAGTGGTAGAATAAGTTTAGGCCTTAAAGAAAAGAAAAATGGAAAATTAACCACACGCAGTTGAGAAAAATATGCAATTTTATAATAGTTTTTGAGTTTCATAACTGAAAATTAGGAAAATAACAGCTTTATCCAATTTCTTGAATAAAATGGGCCTGGAGTTTAAAGTAACGAAATGCCATTTCTCTCATTTAATTTCCATAGTCCATTATAGCCTCATTGTACGTGCGCTAGTTTTCTTTGGCATAAATTTAACTTTCTTTGTTGCTCTGAGAATGAAAGTTACTGGCGCAATTTCATATCGTGTTCCCTGAGGTCCTTAGGAAGCTGGGAAAATCTAATATGATTTTTAATTTATGACACCCGAGATGTGTTAATGAATATTCAAAGGCTAGATCTTCCGCTCCCCACCTCTGATGCACGTCTTCTATTCACCCGAAGGGTGGCAAGGTTCTTCGTATTAATTCTCTCCTCTCCTTTTGCGATGTCATTAGGAGAATAGTTAACAATTAATTCACCCCGTGAGCCCGTCTAGATTCGGCACTAATGAAGAGACCCCTTGGCGCCTGTCGTTAGATCTGAATTGATCCCTTACAGCCATCTCTATCACTCTCTCTGTCTTTAATTACTACTTTGCTGATTTAAGCACCCATAAATTCATGATGGTATCATAAAGTTCAGGAGGTAATCTTGGGGGACGAAAATGCCCTCAAGTATCAATAAATTCTTGGTCAAGGATTTTTAGCGTTTCATCCTCAAGATATGAGTAGAATTTTAGGAAAGCAGGAAGAAAAGAAGATACGTTTTATATTGAATTAAGAGATGTTGGTAGAATTAGGATCTGAATAACTGATAAAAATATAAATTCCCAGTTTCCCAGTAAAACAGATAAACAATATAAATTCCCATAAAATATAAATTCCCAGTTTCTGCGGGGTATGTGGATGTGGAAGTGCTCAGTCTATCATAGGTTTCCTGAATCCGTGGAAAACTTTGGTAGAAAAAAATAACATTAATTATTCCATTAATTCCAGAGGAAGGTCTGAAAGGTATAACAAATGTGTGCACTGGTTTTCTGAAATTGAGCCTAGTTATCATTCGAGTTTCTGTAAATGGTAAAGTTTTTAGTCAGCCTCTGCACTTCATTTCTGAGAATCGGCGCTTTTTCAGCATTTCCGATTTTCCGGGAATCCATCAATCCCATACGCTCCCTCCTTTAACCCTCGTGGGTCGAAAGGGGATTACGAACTGTTCCCTTTGATTCCTTAAATAAGTAGCATTCGGATCCGAAATCGAACTTGAAAGCTTAGGGGTTTTACATCAATGTCATTGATTGTAAGCTTTTTCCCCTGTCGGGTAATGATTGATGATATCATTTAAATAGCGCGAATGTCTCTGATTTATTCTTACTTACTGCCGAAATATAATTTTATGGAAAAGCTCGTGGTTATTGTTAGCTTTAGTCCCACCAGCTTAAAACCATTGTGACAAAAGTCAAGGTTACTCTAGGAAATCAAAGCCATGTAAATGTAAATCTCATGACTTTTTCATGGCTTAAATTTTAGAGATATAGACGCTGCAAATCACTAATTTTGGGAAACAAGTCGGTAGTTTTCTTTGCAATGTTGTGTGGCTTTCGGAAGAACCAGTCGTGGAAAATGACTGATTCAACGTAATTGTTTCCATAACAAATCAAGTTACAATTCCAGCTCGCTCGGGGTTGTCAAACTCGTCGTCCAGAATTGGCTGGGCAATGAGCACATGAGAACTTTTATGTATCATCCTCTAGTCCTGCTGTTATGAGAAGTTAATATAATTATTTACAATCTTAATATAGATTTTCACAAGATAAAATATCCTTTCACCTTTTTGCTCCAATGGCGCCATGTGTTATTAGTTCCGTTTTTATAATAATTTGGCAGTTTTTTATATCCTTTACCTGTACCGGACGTAAGCGTAGTCGAGTTTTCTTATTGTGGTAAACTTATTCTAATTTGATTCTGTTTCCCTGCCATGGGCAGGATAATCGACCTATTGTAGCGTCGGGAAACTGTAAATTAGAATTATCCCATAAGTTTCAGTTAATTGGTCTGAAGTTCAGTCCTGTCACCACCTTAGCAGTCCCCCTTTTGCATACTTCAATACCCCCGTATAACTAGTGAACACAGCCACAGGCACTAGCAAAACTCTGTTAAAAATTCGAAAATGATTTTTTCAGATACAAATGCATATATTGAAATAAAAGCTCGAATTATTTATTATATAATGAAAAATGCATACTGGATGTATATCAAATATACAACCACGAGTATGCTTTGTACTAGCCAACAGCTTTACTAATTATGGTCTAATAAGGAGGCGATTTACCTCCCCCTCACAAACTAGCAGAATTATATTATTTTACCTATTCAAACTTTAGACTTTATTCTTTGCCAATAGCATTGTTAATTACACACCTTTGTAAGAAAATATTTCGAAAAGTACTCTTGAATTCTTTTCATTAGAAATTTCTTCACAAATTCTTGGTAATTACAGAGTTCAATTTGATGCAAATGATCGCCATTCCTTCGCGAGGACGGACACAGCATCCCGCCCTCCGAGACGCGTCTCAAGATGGACTCATCTTTCGGAGTTTGATGCTCCCGCGAGGGTGCGCCTTAATTGACTCTCCATTCCCCCGTCGTAACCACTTCTCCCACTCAAGAGGGCAAGAGAGTCTTACTGACTGGCTTAGCTTCCCAACGGTTTCCGTCGTAAATCGTGTACAACCGACCCCTCCTCGTCGCTACCCCCTCTCTTCGGCACGGTTTCCTCCTCCGCCGCCCTCTTCCCCATCCAATTGCAATGCTGACGGCGTATCACAACCCAATTGAGAGTGGGTGCGGACGGACCCCGGGATAAGTGCTGCCAATGAGAGACTGGAACAGCCAGCCGTCCCTCGGGGTTGGAGAGAGAGGGAGGGAGACCGTTATTTAATTCGAGGGTGCTTGTCCATCCTGAAGGCTTTTCCCGTTTCGTTTGCTCCGAATTGGAATTTCGCTCAATTTAACATCGTGTTGCGCAAAGATAAGCGGAAATCCGCGGGGAGGGAGGAAATTTTATAAGATATATGGTGCTATTACACCAGTCACTAAATTTGCTACTTACGAGTGGCTTAAAAACGCCCGGTGCACTTTCAATTTCAGAAAAGGTAGTGGTTTTACTTTTATCCATCCCACGGTTGACATAGTCAAACTCTTCTTGGGAATAATAGTAACCGGATAGAAATTTATGCTTTTGTATGCTTCTTTGTGTATAAATGTGTGTATAAAAATATCAAGTTGTCGGGTTTTGCTAATTTAATTTTATATTTATTCCGGTGCCATTAAAAAATTTCAGTGATATGAAGCTTGAAATTCATGTATACTTGCATATATGTATTTCCTCTAAAACCAAATAAAAGAGGAACATATCGTAATGCTAATAAAAAAATTCGTCTAAAAACTCATAACTGTGTCACAATCATAACAAGCTTTACTCGCCTTTAAAATTTTCTAAGATAATTACTCATTAAAATTCTGGGCTGTATTTTCAAACTTCTTATGACTACAAGCAATTTTTTGCACCACTAGGCACCTTCATGTTCTAGAATATTTTCCATATATTTTCTACGGATAAAAGTTAGTGAAGAGCTCTTGAATAGCGATGGAATGATGAAATTTCCCTATATTAATCTCTACAGTGTCTAAAGTACATTTTGTTAGCCTCGCACTAAGTTGCTGCGAAAATCTTGTGGATGTTTCGCACTTCATGGTGACATAGTCGTATATGTAGACAAGATTCAATGGTTACACGCGGCTTAAATTACTGGAGTATCTTGTCCTTGATAAATTTTGCTGAAAGTAACTATACCAATCAAGACGGATGGGAGTGAGATGAAGGCGTTAACTCTCGGCTGTGCCCGGCGTGGATTTCCAAGTGGACCTAGAGGAGTCACTGCACTCCCCTATTAAAGGGTTCATTTAGCTTTTGGCCGCCAGTCTGCTTAGTGGGACCAACTACAAGGCACCGCGGGGGAGTAATTAGAAAGTTCAGCTTCCTCTCGCTTCATTAAAAGCCTCTCTCCTCTGCTGTGTCGCTACAGCCGCTTCTGTGTCATCACTCCTTTGGTGACGAGGCCATTAATTCAGGAATTGGTTCACGGCCGCCCAAGGACCGTATGATAATTGAGGCCCTCGCACTCTAATTTACAGACGCTCTTTGATTTTCAACGCGCGCCTAATCCCTTCGATCAGTCATCAGTTTCATCTCTTGTTTGTACTACTGTCTTTCATAAGCTAGTTGACTCAATAGTGATTATCTGATGTAAATATAATGTTTCCGGCTTAATTAGGATAATTATAAACTTAATATATTCTTATTCCTTTCTGACATAGTCAATTGACATCCATGGTTTTGAGAAAAATGTAATGAGATGTTCTGTATATGGTTTGTTATCTTGATTATTAACTTTCTTTACGAAAATAAAAATGATCGGAAATAAAAGTGTGAAAGATATAAGGTGCAAAATGATTGTGCGGGATAAATAGCTAATTGGGAATTCTTGCTGAAGATTAGAAGAATTAGAACTGCATAAATATCATTTGTTCACTTTTTCCGTGGTAGGTATAAAAAAATCAACCCTATCATTGCTTGGAAAGATGAATATTTATAAAAAGAAGAGACCAAGAGGCAAGAGCGAAAAAGTATTGCTTATTAAGCGAATAACACTTGTTCCCCTTTACATCCTAAGGTGTTATATATATACGTCTAAATGAATGTTTTACATGAGCGCAACCTCCATTTTTCAATGCGACCTCAAGTGCTGACCTTTGGATCATTTCTCAAGAATGTCGTAGTGTAGAGCGTATCCGTACAGTGATACCATTTGCTGCAGCTCTTATTGCTTCTTGTTGTGTTGAAGTACTTTTTAGCGTAAAGTCCTCAATGTCATAGATGAATGAATAGTGGAATGGTGAGGTGGAGTGAATGCATTTAATAAAATATCCGCATGTTGGTACTGCAGTCTTGAGAGATGCAATTCGTTGAGAGAATATCATTACAAAAGATAAACTCATGGGAAGATGTTTCAGTTGAGTATTAAGGCCACGAGGCCATTATGAAATATTTAAACTAGTCCTCTTTAATTTTATCTTGTTTGAAATTTATATAAATGTACAGATGAATATACTGGAATTGAATGTTTGGCTTGTGATGTGAAAATTGAAATTTTATGAATCGTGTTTTTGGAACCCTACAGCAGGTCAATGTTAGAGATTATCAAAAACAGCATCATTCTTTGCTATCATTTTCCATTTTTTTGATTAATTATCTATCCATCTGCCTATTGAATTGCCTTTGAAGTACCTAAACCATCGTCATGTCATATTTTAAATGAGCTCATTGTTCTTCCATTCCATTGCCAACGAATATAAACTTATGCTGATATGGTTTCTCTTATTGTCACACTATCCGTGCCTTTGATATTGTTGTTCTATCCGTACATTTTCATCCATTTGCTGCAATTCAAATGCTTGCGTATGCGATTTCTTGCTCCTTGAGCTGCGTTCGGCGTGCTGTTATGATTCGATCCATCTCGCTGTAAGGAGTGAATTGGAAGTACAGAAACCGAAGGGGAGGGGCTGGCATGATTGCTTGACCTGCGTGGTAGAGAGGCATCGCTTGCGATGAACTGAAGCGACCGTAACGATTGCGGGTTGATTGGGAGGGTGATTGGTGAAGCCGTTTCATGGTGTAGCTATTAAATAATTGAATGCGATGGTCGTCCCATCTCTCAGACACACGCGTTGAATGCACCAGAAATGAGACCGTAGCATTAGGCAATGCAACCCAGCTGGTTTATGAAAGGAGATTAGAAAAAGATACGATTCTTGAAGCCAATTCCTCCATTGCAGTTGAGACAATGTAAAACTTATATTCTGGCTTACATTCTTAGTGGTCGCCTTTGATTTACGTCGATTTTCCGGAAACACCCTCGAGCAGTGTGATATTCTGTGCCTGGTGGGCCTCGCCTACTCGGTGAAAAACCATTTGCATGTAATGAGATGAAATAAAATCACTTTGTATAATCCACACAAACTTTAATTGGTAAAACCCGGTTTCAACACGTTCGTGCCATTCTCAAGGGGAATAATATGACAATGGGTGTAAGGGGGGGTATTATCTCCTTTGAGAATGACACGAAAGTGCTGAAACCGGTCGGGTTTTACCAATTAAAGTTTGTGTGGATTATACAAAGTGATTTTAGTTCATCTCATCATGTCAAAATTCCAAAAAGTACACTCGAAAACCATTGAAGATATTTTCATGTACTCTCGAACTTGATTCACTTTTACTCATGAGCTCTTTTGGCCGTGTTCCCTTCATTTTCTTTAACCTCCTTGGGTCCACCCACTCGCTACTGTCTTCACACACTTCTCAAGTCGTATCGTCTCACTTTCCGTCTTCCCTCCTCTCGCTATTCTTCGCCCTCTTCCTTCAGCTGGTCGCTCGTTGCGTGCGTCACGACTCTTTATGCGACCCGTTTAAGATTCACGAGCCGTAATTTTTCAGTGTCGCTCTCGTTCGTTATCATCAGAGCCTCACGCTAACTGCCCCTTATTCTAGCGTACATATTAAGTAACGACTTCAATCATTCTTTCCTCCTTCCTTCGTATTGTTTTTATGCCTTTTATGCCGTCTGCGGACTATTATTTCTGCTCGCAGATTGCATCCAATTTTCTGTATGATGATGACACAACGTTTTATTTTTTATACTCTCTATTACATTATTTATATTTGCACGATGTGACAACCGTTTATTTTCAACACACAGCTCAATGCAAAGCCTCTAGTTGGTTGTTTTACCTCCCGTGCTGCAAATTAATTTTTGCGTTTATTGTTTCTGAGTGCTTCAACTTGAACAATTGATATTAATGAATACACATCTCGAGAAGCTTAATACAGGAATTTGGCTAATTTTCTCGGACTTTGTTTAGTATACATCGGCAAAAATTATCATTTTTCTTCAATTTGCAGGTAGCTTAAATTGAGTTTTCAACATTATATGATGAGTTACGACTGGTATTAAATCAGGATCTGTTTGAAATACTTTAAGGCCCCTAGGAATATTGAAAATAGTTTACCGAGAGCGGAAGCACTAATGTTGATCTAAAATTGTGAAACTAAATGCTTTACTGGTGTCTTCTTCTGTAACTTCATCGTAAATTCTCTGATGATAACCGGATTTAATTCCCCTTTAAAGTAAAATAGTGAATCAGAAAAAAAGAAATCAGTGGAAATAGGAGATCATGAATTGTGTGTTGAGGATAATAATGAATAAAAATCCAAAGGGGAGACCAAGCGACTTGGGAACAACCACATGAACGGTGAGTTTTTCAATTTACAAATATATTTCTTCCACGAAAATAATTTTTTCTTTGAAATCACGGCTGTTTTCCATAAAATTTCTTAGTAATTGACCGCTTGTGAAGGATATAATGATTACCAAAATTGATTTATTTCCTGGGCTTCCATTATACGGCTGGACTATTACGTTCAGTTTTGTTATCTGCGGTTGTTACGCTTCTTCAAATCGTTGGCACTTGCTGGAGTGAAAGTACCGTTGAATTGCGTGGAATCGCTGGCAGAGCAAGACACATCCCTCGGGCCGTAGTCACGTGTCTCTAGATAATGTTCGAGGAACTTCCAATTGTTCCCGAGTGTCTCTGGAGTGCGCTTCGAGTGCAAGGCGCGGCGGGAGAAGGAGCATTTACCCCCGCAGGAAGCTCACCGCGCCCTCATCAGCGGAGCAATGAAAACAGCCGAGATTAAATGGCGGAGATAAAGAGGCCTCTCTCCCCTGCACGGCTCACAAAAGATTTGAACTCGCGACCCTCGGAGCAAAGTGATTGAAGTGCCCTGTTCACGCGATCCCTGAAACCCACTCACTTTCCACTGCCGACTGAGAGGTCTTGGCGCGCTCCACTTTGTGGGTCCCGGGCACAACCCCCCATCTCTCTCTTCGCTCTCCCGTAACATCTCCACCGCCTTCGCCAACACATTCCCTCTCGCGCCCGGGCGGCGTGAAAGCCATCTGGAGAGGAACGGAGCAATTATAGGAGGAGAGGTCCCAATTCCTTCTCTTGGCACCCATCCCCCGCCCTCCCTCCTCTCGCCACCCTTAATGGAGGGGGTGGCAGAGTGGCGACTACACCCACTCGAATCTTGAACCCTCTTTCCCTTTCTTTCACCCTCATTCTCGTTGCACATGTAAGTCACGCACTCTTTATAATCTTTTTTCCTCTCTCCGAATCCGACTTCCCTATCTTTCATTCTCCCCCCTCCCATCGCCCTTAATCCTCCCACTCTTTTGCCTTCTTTGCCTCCTTGGGCCCTCTTCCCACTCTTTTGCCTTTCTTTTTCTCTACATCTACATCATACCATGCGAGCCGCTGCATGGGCGTGTGGCAGGGGGTTTTAGGTCACCAGCCGTGTAAAGATCTAAGTTTTTGGGAGATGAAATGGTAACATGTATTATAGAAGTGTGTAGGAGTAGAGCTCAGTGTTTATTGTGGTGGCTTATTGTGCACGGAAAGAACGAGTTTTCGTACCTATCTGTTCGGCGGTGTATCTCTCTTATTTTATCGCTTCTGTCAGACCTAGAGATGTAGTGAGGAGTCATTATAATATTCTCTATGTCGCTCTGAAAAATATCAGTTCGGAATTTATCAAGCAACCTAAGCCTAGCGTGTAGTCTCCGAGTCTCTAGAGGCTCCCACCTTAATCTATCTAGAAGTTGTGAGACACTATATGTACGCTCTTGGCAGTTTGTAATTTATTCTCTATTTATCTTATTATATACTCTAATAACTAAGACTCTATTTATCTCATCATTCATTGTATCTCTTCTCTGCCATTCCTTTACCCTCTCTGGTATTCGACACGCCTCAACTGCCACAACATCGAATTGTTCATACACTTTTCATTGGAAAAGTGAACGTGCCGGTAGGTGATTTATATTTCAGGCATGATCTGGTGAACTTTCCACATTTTTGTGATGAAAATTTTGTATTTTTTCGCTCAATACAATTGCCTGTGAGGCTTTAGGCTGTACTTTGTGGAATGGATTCTTGTTTATTGTTGAATTATTTATATCCCCACATAAAGTCTTTATTGCACTTCCTAGATTACCACCGTGCCATATTAGGCGTAAGTCAACTAATTATTTTGATTCGGTACATTTGGAATAAAACCTTAATACAGCTCTTTCTTAGTTTGAAATATATAGAAGTATACATGACAATTTTGACGCCGATTGTTAAACCTGTTAAACTGTATATCATTAGTATTTTGCCGAATCATAGAGTTTGGTGTTAGCTCAATATTTATGTCATCATACCCTATGTTTTGAAAGAAAGTCCGATCATAATATTTAAATGCATTAGTATTTTTACTACCCTGCATAAACACCCTGCTGCTGAAGCGATTGCTTTGTGCTCTGCGGTTTTGCTCAGTGCATTGGGTGAAGTGTGTCGACATTCTGAAATGCCGGCATCTTCTCATTAATTTAAAATAGAGATTCAGGTGGGATGTGGTGGAACCAATCCAAAATGGCTGAAAAAGCTTTGCCTCTGTCGTTCTCATTAATTCTTGAATGAACTGTCAATATTCTCTGACCGACCATTACAATTCCATCGATTGTTGTAATTGACCGTGGATAGTCCATTATAATGAGTAGAGGGGCGTCGTCTGTCACCAATCAACGGTCAGCGTTAACTCTCGTCCCCAGAAGCACCCTTGGGAGCGTCATGCGGCAATGGAGACCGGCCAATGACTCGTTAAGTGCCTCACCTAATCCAACTGCCTTGATTCCCAGAAAACGTTTTCATGTCCTAAACACCTGCGAGCCGAGTAGCCTAATATTCATTCTGTAATGGAGCGTCTGAGAATGAGGATATTTTTCTTCTGGGTTTGCACGCAATGTTAGTCGAAATTCAGGAATCTAGTTTGTTATTAGCTTATTTTCAGAAATCTAACGAATTTGATATGCTATGATTCCCTTCGCGCAATTGATTTTAACGTTTGGTGAATTGCAGTGAAAATAATTTATTGCATGATGCTGAAAACAGCTCTCTTCTATTTATATTTAATCCAATTTTCTCGTCTCTAGCATATCCATTTATTCCTCCGTTAAACTTCAATGCTTCTCAATTACGTTTAGCGTACCATTCCTGTTATTTGTGTTTTAGAGTCTCCATTAACTCGTTTTTTCTTCTTTTTTGATTATTTTCTGTCACACATATTCCATTGCATTGCCTGAATTGTTTTATCATCATGAAAAAACGGACATATGCTACTTTTTCTTCCCTGACCCTTTAATTAACACTTCTACATTTACATAAATTTTTAACCACTGGTTTAGCATAAGTGATATTAGGTGAGTGAAATTCATCCCATAAAATTCGAGAACTGCGCGAAATCGAGTTAATGCGAATTCATAGACTTTGCAAATTAATGAGGGATGAATCGAACGCTCCTGATACTGAACGTACTCTAGGAAACTAAAAATATTGTAAACTATGCTCCTCACCAGGCTGTGAGTGGGGATGGACGAACAAAGGTGACAGGAGAACACAGGATTAGACGTCAAATGTAAGTAAAAATAACTTGTATTACTTTAAAATTAAGGGAATGAAAAATGTCAGTGATCATACGCCACATTCTTGTTTGATACACCCGTAGGATCACTCTGCAGCCACCTCATTAGATGCTAGAATCGATATTACCTCTGAAACGAGTATAGGGATTGTG
Organism: Ceriagrion tenellum; assembly: GCA_963169105.1. Lineage (NCBI taxonomy): Eukaryota > Metazoa > Arthropoda > Insecta > Odonata > Coenagrionidae > Ceriagrion > Ceriagrion tenellum. The sequence continues at coordinate 140,207,418 of OY720635.1, read as the reverse complement.
CTCAACTGTCTGCGATATTAACCTGTTTCCAATGAAGTGACCCTGAATTTTTTTTACGATCGTGAAATGTTTTAGAGCCCTTGGCTTGCTTTGACGTGACCCAGGTTCCAGGAAAGTAATTCTTTCGTTTTATTTTCCAATTTTCTTTCTCTTTCTCCCCCTTTCATCCCTTCATGCACTTCCCGCCGCCGAAGAATAATCAGCAACCCTGACCCCCGCGTCATCTGCGATGTATTGCACGCACTGCCATTGCCACTACCCCTTTCTTCCCCTCACGTCGTTCCTTCCCCTCTCTTCCCTCTTCTTACCCCCCACCCTCCTCCATTTAACCATCCGGCCGCTACGACCTCCAGCACGAGCATTAACACACCACAGAGTGGTGTCGTTCCCTCTCCTCTCCTCAGAGGCGACTTACTCCCTCTTCACCCCCCTCTCAAATTATCCTCCATCTCTCCTCGCCCCTTCACCCTCTCTTATTTTATCCCCGCTCTCTTATTCTCTGAGCCTGGTACTTCATCGTTATTCTCTCTCTCATTCTCATTACCTTCCTTAGGAAAAAAATTCTACTAGTCTGCTTTTGGAGTGAGCAAAGAAATGTTCCATATATACTTTTAATTGCTCTCAGGTTTTTTTGGAACAATTACTATGGAAATATAATCGTGATTTTAGCACTATTTAAGTGATAGTAAAAAACTCTCATGTGATTATGAGACTATTGCCATGGTGATTTTGCAGCCATGACTATGGATATAGTGACTTACAAATTCTATAGTGATATGAAGTTTCCATTTTACCAATAAAAATTTCCATAGTCACTGTGTACAGAGGCTTATTGTTTAAAAATCATTTCTTTCGTGGCATCATAATCACTTAAGAGATTTTTCTTACCACTTTATGTTATAATAACCATAAAATTTTCACATTATCGGTTCCAAATAATTATAGTAATATATTTATTGTTCTTGAAGAGAGTCTATAATCAATGGTCTCGTAGTTTCTTTTACAAGGGGCTGTTATTATTTTCTCCTCACTCATCACTTTTGAAATTTATTTAATGAAGTTAACTATAATTTAAATGATCCCATGTGTCTTCAATCCGATTTATCTCGACTTTAAATGAAGTTATGTTTTCATGTCTGCATGCATTTTATTCCGTCCGTTTGCCTTCCTTTTTAAGTCTGTTCCTCATGGGGTTCCGTATTTGAGCGCGTAATCTTTTTCAGTGATATTTTGTGTGCCTCAATGTGTAGTACTTGGTCACGTAGACTTACGTAACGAGTGCTTCAGTTCCATTTACTATTCATTATTAATAACCGTTTTTAGTTTCATAGTGTGTGACTGAGTTTTTTCCTAAGACTCTTTTATTCATTGCTAATTTTATCAAATTTTGCTTAACAGAACTCTTTATGTGTAAACTGTACCTTTCTTTAATGGTCAACCCCAGAGCTCAATGAGCGTTCACATGACCTATAGTGCATCACACTTAGTCTCAATCTACCCTTCTCTCTTCTATATCAATGCCATACATGGCGGTCTCATTATGGAATTGTCCCCGCCTTCTTTCCTGAGTTCGTGGTTTCGAATCCTACTGGAGAAGTTTTTTTAACCTGCCTGGGCTTGGTATTTATGTCACTGTATTAGTATTGAATCAACCGTCATCAACGATACCTGCCTTATGTGAGTAATTTAAACTTTTCTGTTTAATTCTCACATCTCTCTTTCTCTTTTTTCTTCAACCAAGGATAGGAGTTTGTGGAGGACTCCATACCCTTGTACTTATCAAGAATGAAGTCGTTATATTATTATTCTCCTACTCTTGTCCTCTCTTTCTTTCGCTGTCTCGCTTTGACACCATCTTTCATTTGTTTTTTTTTCGTTACCTCAGCCTAAGGTCATAGGTAATGTAGGGATTTAAAATTCTGAGAGAACGTCATGAGTTTGCTATAATTAGAATTACATTATAAAAAATGATAAGGTTTCTCGTGTAAGTTTATAGAACTAGTACACTCGACTGAACGAATTAGTAATTTGTATGTTCTACATTTTTTATTTCCGATCATGGTTTCGACAATTATTGTGACTGAAATTGGTAAGGAAAGTGACTGTCGACACCACAGTCAGATAATGGAGAAGTTCCAAATATTATGGTGGTTTCAGGCGTAACTCTGAGGAGTTTGTTGGCATAAAAATTATCCCCCCTGGTAACTTTGTGATACCCCATAAAGATATTTAGATATAAATATATAAGAAATTAAAAAGTTGCCAGTGATCATTATTAAGTGCGGAATGAGCAAACTACAGTGAGCAAAGTAAAAGTGAAATTCATTGCATTGTTGTCATTCTCTCATTCTCATCATCTTTCTCTTCTTTCTGTGATTCGGTCCTCTTCCTTTACCCACTCTTTTTCTCTGCTCTCCCCCTCCTTCCCCCTTCCCATCCACATCTGTCTCGACGCCCACGTCGCATCGATCCCCTCTTCCAACCCCTTCCTTCCTCCTGCCCGCCCACATTTCTTTTGTGCCCACCGACCCTCAAGGCGTCTGCCCTTTTCCAAAAGACATCCTCCCCAATCCGGCGGCGGCGGCTCAAGGGTGGTGGCGCGCCCTGGGACCCTAGAGGAGGAGGAAGACAGGGAGACCGAAATACAAAAAAGAAAGTCCTCTCCTCATTCACTCCTCTCCTCGGAATTCTCTGTGTATTTTTGGCTCTCTCCCTTCTCTCTACTTCTCTCTCTTCGTTCCGTTATCTCCCACACCTATTCCGCCCGTTTCCCCACCTTCTCTTCTTTCAATCCATATATACGCTCATAAATCCGTTCCTTCCTTCGCCCCAATGGATATAAAAAAAGGACAACAGTACTCTCTGGGAAATTTTTCCCTCGTCGTCTCTCATATATATATATATATTTTTTTTTCGTTGTCGTGGAAGCAGCAAGAGGGGTGTTCTATAGAAGAGGTGTTGTGGGTGGTGCTGGCGGTGGGGTGGGGGGCTAAAGATCGGTTCCAGTCGTCTCTCTATTGTTACATCAACAAGGCACTCCGACAGGGGGGAGGGCGATGTGCTGCTGAGCTCTTGTAAAAAATAAAGGTTCTCCAGTTCGATTGTCGAGCGCAGACTGTGAATCGCCACTCGTTAGGCATGGACTGGCCATTTGTTTGACGATTGTCCTCGGGAAAAGATGGGACTCGGGTTTCCAACACTTTGCCGTTTCCATTAACTATTTACGTCACGTCTTTTTCTACCGCACCCCTCGGACATTCATGAGGTGTTATGTATCGCAGAAGCATTTTTTCTCTCATTTTATCGCCTCAACGGAAAATTTTATTTTGCTAGCCAGTTACAAATTGTATCATGAAAAAAATCTATTGAGTATTTAAACATATGCTCAATACCGATCGTAGCAAAACCATAAATTAATGAATTTTGAAAGAAAAACACTGTGGAGGACGGATGATTCCACAATTGATTGGCAGTTCCATTGACTTTGGCTCAAAATGCAAACAAAATTATAGTAGTTTCCTTTAAAAAACTAGATGTTACAGGTTTTTTGCAATGAAATTTGAGAGTAAATTCTACCTATTGGAGATAATCACCAGTTCTGTTTAGCTATTACATCAAAATTTACCCGAAAAACAATGAAATTTTGACTAAAAGCACCCATCTCAAATACGAACCCTCGTATTTGAGATGGGTCGAGTGCTGCGCGCCTTGTGTGGATTCATCCCGTTCCACACACTATAGTGATGGCTTGTATGGTAATTACTTTATGTAGATTTAGATTTAACTGATATAATTCAAATAATTTCTGAAAAAAATATTACTCGAAATATGACGGATGTAGCAGGGTTGAGAAAACTTTTTCAATTGAATTTTTAGCTTCGGGAGAGTCGTTAACGGCAGTTTAAATTCATTTACTGCATGTTTAGCATCAGGAAGCTATACTTTCACCAGTTTTGCCACTTTTTGTCGTATTTTAAAGAAATGTGGACATCCTGACAGCAATCTACTGACTTATTGATATATGGATTTGATTAATGACAATATGTAACGTTTATTGACGACGCCTTCCTAGCCTACTGATAATTTTTAAAAACAGTCTAACGTTTTACCAGGTCAAAAAATTTATGTGAAGAAGGAAAGAAAGGAAAATTTGAATAAAATTAAGTGAAGAAAAGGTAAATTAACTTAGCCTTTGAGTTACTGTGCTAACTCTTAGTCGTTGCAAATTCCTAGATTCGTTCTATATTCATTGATAATACTTTAAATACGTATTTTAAAATTTCTACCTATAGTCTGATCGAAAGTGAAACACACAACTTTTTAAATATGAAATTAAGATCTGACAATTCAGCAAATCATATAAACATTAGTGATATTTATTTGTACTCTAGTTACATAGACATCGGTTAGTAAACATATCACGAGCTACATTTTCTCAAGATAATTAAATTCTGACTTTATCAACAAGATTTTGTAGAACACCACAATTTAATGTAGGTTAGCGCTCTTTTTTTTGTAATTCCAAGACACCTCCGTGAAGAATTGTAATGTCCTCCCAAAGTAGACGTCTCCCGCTTTCCTTAAATCTCGCGTGGGAAGAAAAGCGATCGCGTCGTCCTTACCAAGTTCTTTCCTCCGAAGAGGTGCGGCGTAGGGAGGTGGTTGGGAAAATAGAAGTGCCGAGGGTTAAGAGGGAATCTTGCGGGGCCGACCTCCGCAGGGAACCGGAGAGGCACATTTGGGAACCTCGTTAATCTCATTAAATCCTAAACACGCGAGGAGGATGCACAAAAAGGGACTTAAGGAGAAGGGAGGAGGAGTGTGCCACGTCTCCGCTGATTCACTTTGTAACACTGCACAAGGTGTGTGCTGTCGGTGGGCGGTTTTAATGGAAAGGTTAGTGGGCGAATTTGGGGCAGTTTCATTGATTAATCACCTCAAGTACCGAGTAATTCATCGACTCATCGTGACTTGCGCTGTAATTAGCGTTCCGTTACGACCTGGGAATGGGGTTGGTGGCAGTCTTCTTCATCCTGGTGTTATTTTTTTCTTATTCTTGGGAATCGGAACTCTCTCATTAATTCTTCTCGCTTAAAGAAAACTACAGGTATATTTAATTTAAATAGGGAATTTTAATTCCGCTTTTTATGATTTTTTAGGTTTTTTTATATGTTAATATTGCCAGAAACAACTGGGCATAAAAATATTTACTCCAAAGGTATCATCAATCGTTATAATTATTTCCGTAAATTCTCTGAATATCGCTCTTTGGATATAATTTATGATAAGCGCTTATTAGGCTGTCCAGTGAATTAAAAGCGCGTTTGCACTCGCATCTTTTAGATGGCAATATAATCTGTGAATTTATCGGTACAATTGACTGCAATAATGGAAAATAAACTTTTCAAACATTATAGAGTCTATAGAAAGTATATCAAATGCATGATATCTAAAACTTTGAGCAATTTAAATTTTGATTACTCTTAAAAATTTTAATACCCTTTTTAATATTGAGGGGTAATGTATTACAGCCATGAAAACAAAAGGGAAATTACATTAGCCCGTATTAACCTAGCATTACATATTTGGCTTTATCGTTCATATTTAACCATTTTTTTAAATCAAGAATTATGTGCATGTTAGTGTTTTAAACAATAAGATGGGCATTTTCGTCAGTCTAGTTCAAGTTAGGATAATTCTTTAGTAATTCTGTCTTGACAATAATGTTTATATGTGAATAAAAATTCAGATGAATTTTTTAAAATAATGAAGTAGGCTTCGTTAAGGGTGGTTATTTGTCTGAAAATTACTTCCATCTCGGGATCCATATTCAATTATAATGCATCCTACGCTGCACGTACCGCATACGAGTTTTTACGTCACGTTGCTCGACCATTTCATCCCCAACTCCCTCATCCCCTCCCCCTCAAACCGTCTCACCCTCCCACCCCCTCACACCCCTCGCCTCTTTTGATCAGGACTTTTTTTTCTGCCGTCCACGATGTCGTCCTTTTCGCCTCGAATTTTTCATGAGGTGGAAAGGGAAGTAGATGATGCAGACGTATTCAAGAGACACCGCCGCCGCAAAAGGCCGACTCGTCTCCGAAGGCGGAAGGGCTTCTTCTTCTCAGTGCTAGGCGGGAGGGAGGAGGGGGGGCGGTTTGAGATGGTTGGGTGGGAGGGAAGGGATAGGGTGGATCTTGAAGGGGAGGACTCCTTAAGGGGAAAGGAGGTGAACAGGGGACAGAAAGGGGGGTAAGAGAAGAAAGAACCATGGATTACCAATAGAGAATATGTGAATGATGGGGCAGTCATATATATCTATATATATGTATGTAAAATTGCATATAATGTACTCTCTACTTGGATCACTTGAGTGTGCGAAGACGAAGGGTTGACCGAGGAAACGGTAAAGTTTTTTGTGAGTGTCCTCGTTATTTTGTGTATTTATTTCTGAGTTTCGAACGATACAGTTTGTGAATTGATCGGTGATGGAGTTTTCTTATGAGATTTATCATCACTCACTAAAAGTAAGTTTTTATACAGATGAAAAATAGAATTTTTATTTCATTTTAATATTCAAAGATAACATAATACTGTTTTGAAAACAAAACAGGGTACATTTTATCCCGCATGATTGCATGATTTATTTATATTAAATGATAGACACTTACTTACACATTAGGTAGATTTTTTGGGTCAATTTTTATTTCTCATAGTTAAAGCATGAGTTTAATAGCAGACAAATTATTTTGCTTGACTCTAAAATGTATTGCATACTTTCAAAGGACCTAAAAAGTTATCTTTAATACATTTTTATCTATCATTTAATTTCAAGGGTTTTCATTCTCCTAAATTTTAAAAGTTTACCGGAGGAGAGAAAATCAATGATTGATGCTTAATCGATGTACTTGATCAATCGACCTTTCTTAAGCGTTAGAATTTATTATTTTAGCTTAATAATACAGATCTATCGGTAAGGCATTTTTTCGCTTTGCTTCGCATTTCGCTAATCGCTTTGATGAATGAGAGAAAAAAATCGCATACGCTTTCACTAGTGCAGGACCCAACTCCTACGTTATTTCTTTGTTAATCTCGGCACACTTCCTAACTAATTTCATTCTGTAGAATTGAACAAGTTGTAGAATAACATGATCGTAGGAATACCAATAAACTACATTCTTTAGTACAGTTTTGATTGTAGTTGTTAAAGTAAGTAGTCACGAAATTCGTAAAAAAAACACGTGCGCCCATGTATATTTCAAAATTTTCAGCCGATAGGAAGCCGGCCTTTTTCGAAGTCGGAGGTGAAGAGAGGTGAGAGAAGAGGAAAGGATTTGATGTGAGGAGGTTGGTAGAGGGATAGTATATATGTAATTGGTTCCTTTATCCCCTCCCTCTTTGCTACAGGACGTGATAAGCAGTTCGATCAGGATTGATGTGATCGACGATGGTTTTGCGCGGTCTGAATCACCTTCGCTCTCGGCCGGGGAACTAAAAGGGAAAGATGGAAGTCGGCCCCTTATCCCTCGCAGCTTCTTCATTTTTTCCCTCCTTCGCCTCTCCGAGACTTGGCTCCGAAAGTGAAATTCGTTTAACGGCTCTCTCTTGAGTCCCTTTTTTTTCTATCGCTGCGCGCCCGGAGTCGGGAATTTTTGCCGATTGACGGGAGATTACCGCGGTGGGGAAAATCGAATGAAGAAAAAAGAGAAGTATGCACTGCGTTCGGAAGCTGGCAGCCACATTGATCAACTCAGCGTCAATGCAGGTAGAAATGTTGATGTCATCGGAGGGTAGTTCGATAAATGAGCTCATTTAATTCGGGTCGTTAATTGACGATTAAAAGTTGCCATAAGGTCTTAGAATTTTAATTAACAATTTCGTTGCACTAACCATTCATGGTTTACAAAATGGCGAGGAGTATTACATGTGTAGAATACATCTTATGCAGTGGTAGCTTAGCTATTGTGACGTCTTTCATTGAGACAGCTGGAATTACCGAAGGCCTGCAGCAAATACGACGATGAGATACGCAGCATTTGCCTATGGAGAATATCGGGCTTGAGAATCAAGCTATGAAACTTTGACTTGCCGGATCAATGCACAAACCTTCGCCCTTTCCAGGTTACCTAATTGCCTTGGGAAGTTCAGAGGGTACAAGAGATCGAAGTGTTTAGCCCTTGCGGTCCATCAAGGGGCAACGATAGGGATGAGATGACTTCAAAGAGGCCACCATCCATACTGTGTATCCTAAACCAGCACTTCTACCGTACTTGGCTATATGTGAACGTAGTCAAGACAGCTGCAAGCACGACAGAATAGTCATTTTGGCACGGGTAATAAATGTTTAGCATAAAAACTACCAATAAAGTCAAAGTTTTGTGGTTCAATTCCCGTTGTGATCCAATGTTTCGTAGTAATTTCTATGCAACTGGAATTAGTTGCAGGATAATTAATGCGGTGTTATTTTAATAAAAAACAATAATAAAAATAATTTTTAAATATAATATTTATTTATTTTGCACTCTGATCAATATCTAAACAGTTATTAGCATTGTAGCACTTTTAGAATGACTTCAAATAGTCGAAATGAAAGCGTTGAGTAATATAGCTTCGTCTTTTCTTACGACGAGTTGAATTGTACGAGTGACGCATAATTATTCGAGTCATAGCTGAAGTGAAAAAAAAATTTCAAAACCAGAGCGTGAAAAGTGCGAAGTAATTGGGAGGTCATTGAACTTGAAATTTTCATTTTACCCTATTTTGCCAAAAGTATGTACTTATTTAGAATCTTCGCGGAAATCACGTTGTAACCTTTACTTCCGGCGCCGGTTTTCCGTCATTTATTTCTCCTCGACAGCCCTTTTGCATGAATGTCACGTATATAAGAGATCTTCAAAAGGTTTCGCAACGCGCATCGCGGCAACAATGAGTGTGTCCACCGATGGCGCTCCTCGACTGAACCGCCCGCTTTCCGTGCCGACCGCGAACCGCTCAAGTGGCGCTGCTGTCGAAAGGTCGGCGGCGGTGAAATATGCCACGTTTAAGAAATGACCTTTACAGCTGGGCAGAGGAAGATCCCTCAAAACCCCTGACTACCCCTGACATTTGCCATATTTTTTTTCGAGCTGTTCGCTGGGAAGTGTAGATATTATATAGTGGATGCATTCCTGTCTCTGGATTCTCGCTGCATAACTTCATTATTCCCAGTGTCGAAGTCCTCGTCCTGTTCTCTCGCCGCCTGTCACTTTGGGACCATTACTCTGGCGAAGGAACCGTCTCTCATCTTTTTTCATTCCACCCTCCCGGTGACAAATTATCTCTAGTGCTTCACTCCATTTAGATACGGCTTGGTGGCAAGAGTAGTCAGACGCATTGTTCGTAACGACAATTTAGCTAACTGCGGTGAGAATATAAACTCCGTGAATATCTCTTTGAAAATGCTTGGAAAGAATATCTTATGAGTAAAAAAAATAGAACATAGGTTTACGCACTTGGCTAAGTAATGGGCAAAGTACTCTTGCCTTAAAGATTTTCCTTTCCCTGTTTTTCCCATTTTCTGCTCCTGGGTCTTGTAATGAATTCATTATTACTTGAAAGTATACGCCTTATCCAGAGAGCCTATGCAGGGGTGTGGTTGGACACAATACAATTTCTTGTTTCGTGAGCGAATTTTTCTATTCTACTTGAGTCTACCAGCTGATTGGGAGGTTTTTGGACGTATCCCAGCGTCCAAATGTCTAGCATGTCGTTCCGTTTTCCCTCTTACAGGTGATTAGCCATTAGATCCCTCTTAAATTCCTCTTTTCGTCTCTCTCTTCTTATTTAATTCAGAATTCTTATCCTTTTCCACGCTTCGCCCGTATTCTCCCTCATGTATTGCCCTCATCGATACTACCTCTCTTTTCAAAACGGCCTCCACTCATCTCTTCTTCATCCTCCATACCTCTGCCACTTGCTAAAGGATAAAAGATGATACTGGAAAAAATTATTATGAATAAATAGCGTTTAAATTTGCAAGTGATTTGCCATAATTTGGTATTTACCCGCAGAAATTGTGGTTTGGGAAGTGAATCAGTCATGCCTATTGGTCCTATTGTCTTGTGTTCCATACTTTATGGCAGTGGTGAAATCCATATGACATAGGGAGAGGTAGGGTCTAGCTTTCTTATCGGTGTAAAGGTTATGCATATTTAGAAAACTTACTCCAAGTTTTATAAATCATGTATGGAGGAATCTTAGTTTAATGTACGACTTAGATACTCTTCTTTCTCTCATTTCACTTTAAAATGTTTTGATAAACCTTTGTCATAAAAAAAGAAGACGGTCGAATTGTAAGCAAGTAAATGATCATTCCGTACTTCAGCTTTAAACATGTAATTTAATTAGTTCTTGAATTTTTTTGACTTTGCAGTTCAAAGTTTTCTAGAGCGTAACAAATGAGATTAGCTCATGAAAATTGAAGTTATTTTTTATGCTTTTCCTTGAAAACCATTCTCTAAATACGGTTTAGTGTAATTTTCTGAACTGCACTCGGTTTAATTCAATTTTTGGTACTAATACTTTCTCTTATGTTTCAGGTGAGTGGAAATAGCTGATGCTTTGTGATGGAAACTGCGTATGGGAAGTGTGCACGATGGGGTGGGTGAGTTAATATTTACCTCTAATTAGTGGGATAAATTATTTTAACTTTGTTTACATCTGATTTTGCATTCATTCTCATATAAGTTTCTTGCTAATAACTCTCACTGGTGAGTGGCTGTGATTAGTTACAGATTTGACGTGCTCCTGGTTTAAAACAAAATATCATTTTCAGAAACTATTTTATTTGGAGATCTGTTCTATTTAAGGTCAGAATGGATGGAATTTGGTGGTATTGCTTCACAATGCCTGTCATCACCGTTAATAGGCGGAGCATGCTGCCTATTCCGTTCTTCCTTCATGCGCTGGCGTCATATGTTTTTCCTTCGAACAACACAGCCAGCGAGCGCGCTAGTCTTTAAGAAACATCCGCCTTAATGTCAGCGCGAGGAATGGTTGATGCGAGGTTTGGTTAATTGGCACCTTTGCTTTCGACGACAGACCCTTTCGAAGCCACTCCCGGAGATCTCAGTTCACGCCGGACGCGTTTCCTTTGTTTCCCGAACCATGCGATGCCACGCCGCATACAGCCTCGCGCCTCCTTGTGGAGGGTCATTTATGTGCGAGTAGATGAGCCATCCATCAATCGACCCCATAGAGAGCATAGCGAGAGACGGCCGTCTCGAGAGGTTGACGATTAATTACGTGACGCTCGTTGAGTGGGGGGAATCGGATCAACTGTGACGCCGAAGAGAGTGTACGTGATGGGCGGCCACTGACTTGTGTACAGCACTTATAGTCCTCTTTGATGGGCATGTCGGCAGCAGACTCATAGTTTCCAATGGTTATAACTTTCTTTTAATTTATTGAGGAAGCCCGTTTGTTAGTAGTGGCACAGCTATTAACTATATTGTGCAATTGTGCCCTCAGTCTGAAAGGTTTAAGGTGCAGAGGAATCCTGTTGATGGGGCTTATGTACAATGTACTCTAATGCTTTCCCCCTGATGGCATTTGGCGGATGCCAAAAATTTGCTAGTAGTTATATACTTGGTTATATGGTATATATAGTTAAATACTTGATATTCTGGCCGTTGGCATAAAGTTTAATGGCATAACGTTTAGTGGCAGTAGGCAATGTCACACTAAATACGGGATTTTAACCCTGTTTGAAAAGTATGAGTAATAAATTTTCGATTTAGTGAGATCGGACTCCAAAAAGTGAAAACAATTTTGTGTTCAGTATGTAGCCTATACAAGTAAGATGCGCAATTAGCAGTACTAGTTATATCGCGTATGAGATTTATAACTCATTCTATAATCGTGATTGGAAGGAATGAGGATCCTCATACAAGGGTTAGAAAAGAATACCATATGGATGAATAAAAATATTAAGCGATTGAACTTCGTGAGAGGAGAAAATGGAGGCTGAGAGGTCTTTGGACGATGACATAATTTTGGGAGGGCAGCCTGTACTATTTCAACTGGTATTATCGAATTTTATATATTATTATACGTTTGAGTTGCCGTATTTACGAAAATTATCATATGTACTATTTTCATCCTGATATTTGTCAGTGTCTAACTCGAATGAATAGTTGAGACTGGTTTAGTTTTTTTTAAAATGTGACTTCAGGATGGAAAATGGAAATATAACCTCTTCCTAATCAATATTTTGCTCTGCCACCGAGTGCTTACAACTAATAGTTTCATCATTTTCTATGGTTTATTATGGGCTCTATCGTGGTCCGCTAGTAGATCAGGAAAAATGTATATCAAGAATAAAGCCTGCCAGTTATGAATGCTTTGTGATCGATAGAACCCAATATTTACGCTCAAGGCTGATGGACATGTTTTCACCGTATGATTCTGGTCCTTTTTTCCTTCATCAAAGTTATTTTACGTAATTATTATCAGGGGTATTTCTTTATTTTCAGAGGTTGAGAAGCGGAGGTAGCTCTGAAGTAGTCTTTAGGCCGTAGCGATGTGGCTAATGACGACGAGCATGTTTGGACCATTGAAAGGATGATGGCAATGCACTGTCGTGGCAATCCAAAGGTTTCGAGTGCAAATCTCACTTTCGATTTCAATGTTAAGACAATGTTCTGAGTTACATTGACGGTACTCGAATACCTAGTACACCGAAAACCAAAGTCACCTTATATCAGCACGAGTAACGTCACTAGAATCGGGCAGGAAAAAACAACCGGGGAAGTAAGTAGTGGTCGAGTAAGTTAATGGGAATTGTGGACGTGTTTGGAGCTTGAAGAGATGAGAGTGGAGGCGATAAAGAGAGAGCATTTCTTGTGTGCGGGTGAGGCGGAGGTGGGACGGGCATTGGTGAGGGATGGGTGTGAGGGAGGGGGAGGAAAAGGGTGCGCCCGGGTGCCTTTGGAATGCGGGTCACGTCACCTCTAGGTGTCCCTTGAAATCCGTGCCCTCCCACCCAGGCCCTCCGCAGGACGAAGTGGCGCCGCGTGTCAAAGCGGACGAGAAGAGAAGAGAGCTAGGAAGCTGGCCCCTGAGCACTCAAACGCACACACGCTCACAGATATACAGGTTGGGAAGAAACGGACGTCCTCCACTCCCACGCCTCACCGTTTGATCAAAGCGGGGGGTGGGAAAGGTGGGAGGGATGATGGGAGAGAGGCTCAAGAGGAGGATCCCATCGAGGATAGAGATATCTCACGGCAGCCATCAGCCTGGAGAGAGTTCTCATGAGGTCGAGGTGATTCGTCCCGGCGCCCCGAAACGACGACTCCGACGAAGGAGGGTTGGGAGGAAAGGGATCGAGATGAAACGGTCCATTGGACGCAGTACGGGCGACGCTTAAGTCGTGGGGGTCAACTTCCTGTGTAAAATTTGCCATCGGCCTTCACAGTTTTCATTTTTGAAGCATTACATTTGATTTCCTAGCCTTGGTAAATCTGCTTACTGTATCCTATAGTAATTGTGGCCAATAATTTGGAAATGATATTTGTGTGTCTAGTAGATGCAATCAATCCGCATTTCAAGTATGCTTCCTATTCATTTGTTCTATGCTAACCTTCTCGTTTTGAAACTGGAGAAATTAACATACTCCGTCTGCTTAAAGCTGAAAATAAAATAAAAAAATAAATTCCAATGTACTTAAAAATATACATTTCAAGTATTTATTCTGTCCGAATACTTAAAGCTTAACCATTAAAAATAATATTAAAATAGATTTACAATTAGTAAGAATAAATGTATGAGAAGTCTACTAAGAAAGAAACCTGGTGTAATTATCCCTAAACCAAGTAATGAAGTATTCAAACAGATATACTTGTACATTGCTCCAAAGATTTTCTGTACCATCCCAGATAAATTGTCAAACATAGTCTTCGTTCCTCAGTTTTTGAGTAGTATAAGAAAATGCCTATTCACTAAAGAGAAAATTGAAGACCTAATAAAAGATCTTGGGTAATCTCTGTTCATCAATGTATTGTACTGATGTATTTTTTTTGTATCCAAAGGTATATTTATTATAAATATGTACAAATGTAAAGAAGTTAATGCTGTTGTACACATAGGTTTAAATACTAAATGTAAAATCTGTTATACTTTGTGAGTTTTGTTTTTCCAGCCGCTGCCTCAGTTATAATGTGAAAGATGATAACCCCAAAACAGGTTAACCTATGGGGAACCTATATTCCACTAATGTATTCCCTATGTTTTATTTATGTTTGTATACTCTCTAAGGAGTGGAATAAATTATTATCATTATTAAAAAGTCTTGCTCTAAATTAATTTAAAGAGCATCTCCGTCGCAAATAATTTAGAGTAAATACTATATGAAGTTGAACACAGAAACAAAGTTTCCAATGCTTTCCCAAAAGAAAAATTAAATGTATCATTCAATAACCCTAAAACTATAGGTAAAATTTTATTTAACTCCAAAGATAAGTTTAACAAGTGCGAACGGATTGGGGTTTGAATACTAAAGTGCAACACTCCCAATTGTTCATCGAAATATATTTGAAAAATTGGTCGGGCAATTAATACTCGTGTACAGAAACATAAGTGCTGGTTGACAGCGGACACAAGATCAAGTTTCACCAAACAACTCATTGAGAATGAGTTTGGGAGTGGTTTTACTGCTGAAGTACTCCACACGGGGGAAAAGGAGGGATGTTAGACGTCCTTGAACAATTGTAGAAAATAGATGTATCAAATGACCATAGTGTAAACCTTTTTAACGAATTTGTTTTTCCGTCTCATTCCTCATTGCTCTCCATACCTTTCCCTCTTCCCAAAGAACCCTGTCCATGACAGTAACAATTAGTTCTTCCTGACCAGTATTCTTTTAACTCCCTGCCCTCCTTCCACATCTCCCCCCCTATATCCCTCCTTCCCCGCAAATATCACACACCCCCAAAATTTTTCCCATATATAAGAGCTTGCTATTTGTCATTTTTCACCCTTAATGATGTCTACAGTGTAGATGAAACCCGGGTCAGTGTATTAAAAATTTTTTGTGGACTATACAAAGTTTATTTATTTTCATCAAAATGCAGTTCCACCTGTTACGCCTGAAGCTGTTCAGTTTCTAAAAACTTTAACATTGGCTTTTAAATTCCTGTGCAAGATTTGTCGTTGACCTTCGTAAAGATGAAAATATCTACCCGTATTCCACGATTAAACCAAAGTCAGTCTTGGATTTTAGACCCACTTTGATTCCTCTCCTTCGATACCTCGAACTACTTCGGACAAATACTTACTAAAAATCTTTTTAAAACTCTTGATCAAACCTTTGGAATTCCTTGTCGTTCCTGATAATTTTTTCCTTTCTGTCCATTTTAAAGGAGAAACTATGAAATTATTATTATAATGAATATACGTAAATTTGTATCTTGTTATAGTATCTTCTGTATTTATATAATGATCTGTGGAATAATTGTGCTGATCTTATCTTTCTCTGATTGATGTCACATATTTCATTTTAGCGTTTTGTATTTTGCTCTTATAGGGAAACCTAGAGCACAGTAAAACGTAATTATATTCTTTTCTATAGAAAAGTGTAAGTAGAGTTTACATAATTAAAAGTCTTACCCCGAATCTTTCCCTAAGTATGGGATGTTGTGCTAGCTTTACTTTTCCTTGTAATTCAGGACTCATTTTGACAGACCTGTAGCTTCTCCTTTCGGATGCAATACAGGTATCCTCGGCTAATGTCAACGATCATT
The DNA here is from genome assembly GCA_963169105.1 of Ceriagrion tenellum. Classification (NCBI taxonomy): domain Eukaryota; kingdom Metazoa; phylum Arthropoda; class Insecta; order Odonata; family Coenagrionidae; genus Ceriagrion; species Ceriagrion tenellum. Next base: position 140,191,636 of record OY720635.1, on the reverse strand, counting down.
ATTTTCATGATGAATTTGGATGACTATCATTATTAAATTCATTGGGATTTTAGCTGATAAGTAGGAGTTTAATTCTAATTTAATGATTAAAAATATTTGAGTTCCTAATTTAATAAAAAATTGTGATGGCTATCTAAGAGAAGTCGACATAGTTTGAATTTGTTGTCTTCAGTAGTTTGAATCTTTTTTTCTCATTTTTATATTGAAATGAGTTGAAAAAAAATCTAACGGATGTTATGAAAATGGCCAGCTTTAGAGATGACATTAGTAATACACTATAGTTTCAGGCGTTACTTCATGAAAGTTAATAGTATCCATACTTAAAGAATACAATTTGGTACTTTTCCACAGCATTTTATTTTGTGTGGTACAACGCGTTTCACCGACTTGCGGCATCATCAGGTACTTAGGTACCTGATGTTCTTATAAAATTGTATTCTTAATGGGAAATAGAACCTGCTCTAATTCCATTCAGTTTCTTGTATATACATTCTATGATACATTCGTTTCTACAATAAAATATACCTATGTACCTGATGATGCCGCAAGTCGGTGAAACGCATTGTACCGCACTATATAAAATTCTGTAGAAAAGTAGAAAATTGTATTCTGTAAGTATAGATGACATTAAGTCTCAATTACGAGGGAGCAAAGTAAGTACTGTGTCATGAATTTTTCGTGGGAGAGGTGTCAATCGTCGCTGTAATACAGTAGTCTTTTGCGAAAGTTTTCTGTGGGAGCATGAAGCACTTCTTGTTGATTCAGCGGTGTGCCTCCCCGCGAATGAAACGGTGCTGAGAATGTTGTGAAAATTCCTCTTGTTTCGCAATAAAATCGTCATATCTCAAGAGAACCTTAAGGTTGCCAAGGACTCATAAAGGGTGAGGTCATGTCGTTGTTTCCAAATGAATTCATTAGCCTCAGTTGCCGTCGGCGTGTTGAGGTTGAACTTCGTACTCATAAAAATATCTACATCTTATCTGCGGAGTACTTCTTTGATCAACCATGAAGATTGTTTTACAAGGCCATAAGATCCCTCGCTGCACTAGTGTTTCTCATTTCCCTTCGTGCCATACGTGCCGTTGGACGTCATTGTTTTCGATTGTCAGTGTGGAGGCCTTCTTATCTTCACCTCCTCTATTCTCTCCTGCTATGAAGTCACGAACACACTCACTTGTTCCGGAGGAAATCACGGAAGCGTGACGTAGAATGAAACCGTGTACACTGCTCTTGAAACTCTGCTGGCACTTCATTTAGCAATGAATGATCGAAAAATGCGTGCTAACGGTGTCATATTCTTGCTGCTTCTGGGAAACATTCGTTTATTAAAAATACGCTCGGAAAATCCTCCTCAGGACAAACATATCAGCGTCCAACTCTTGTCTTCAGCGGGAATGCGCGTACTGAGTCTCTCTTTCTTCCTTTTGTGTGAATAATGTGTGTAAGAGGGGTATTTATTTCCTAACTTCTCCTGACGGAGAATAGAATTTTTTCATTAAGACCCAAGCTTCTGAAAGTTACTTCTCCTGTAAGTATAATACAATAACTTTTTTTACTTCATAGAGGGTTCTTTAGCCTATTTATTCAAGGACAGCCTTTTTAAAGCGCAGGTTGCTCCATCAGATTGAATGAATGAATTTTTATTTCCAGCTATATCCAACTTTTCTTGGCCGACCGACGTTTCTATTTCCTGCGGGCAGTTTATCTCTTGCGATACTTACTAATCTTTACATTTTTATTATGCGCTATTTTCGTTCCATTATTGTTTTGTTTAGGTACTCAAGTTGCTCATATATTCTGTTTTTGTTTCCTATTATTTTCCATATTTTGCCAGCAACCCTACGTTGTATTTTAATCTCTTTTGAATCTTAGTATTGGATATATGTGGCCTCGTGCCTGATGTACGCATCATATTTTTCCTAACATTTGATTATTAATTGTGGATTATTTTTTTGTCCTGGGAATTTATTTCCCCAGTTTTAACTTTCAGGCACCCATGTTAGGTTATGCATTGAGATTTTCGAATGACAATACCATGTTGCCGATAAAAATAATGTATCGATTTGGGAAAACACTATGTAAAACATACTCTTGAACTACCATTCGAGCAATGTTTAATTTTAAGTGTTATAGCTTAAGAATTTAATTCGTTCAGTACATCCTCTAAAGTGTGGGTGCATCGATTTCGGCCCAAGATTGAATGGCGCCCGTGCCGTCAAGTAATGCCTAGGTAATCTAGACTACGAAATCATGATGAATTTTTTAGGCAAAAATGAACTTAAAAAGCATGTAAAGCGTGTGTGGTTCTTAAGCTATGAGCACTACGTATGTTACTACTACTCCGCAGGAAACGATTTAAATCTTACTCGTAAAATGTTCGAAATAATGCTACAAGTCAAAATACGTCTTCTTCAAATTCTGCAGAGCATCATAATTGGCTCTCAGAGAGCACCAAATAACTCGTGACACCTCGAATATTCCTGGACGAGTATATTGATGTATAATCAGTAATAAAAGGATATTTTTATTTTATACAATGCAGAAAATACTTTAAGAGAGTCCTCGAATATTATACATTAACTACATTCATAGCTCAAGCGAGTGAACCTTGGTAGAACCAAAAAGAATCCATCTTACAAAAATTTTGATTTACCTCCAAGTTATACTCGGAAATAGAAAAATATATCGCTTATTAAATGATTCTTAGCTGCTTTAGTTATGCGATATTTACATTGATGGTTAAACTATATTTGTTTACTTTCGTTTTTCTCACAATGGATATTTTATATTTGACTTGGATGGTGATAATTGCCATCCTTAAAAGATTATATTGGATGAATCCTCAGAGACTTGGTTTCGTACACAAAATTGACTTGGTCTTTGCGAGTAGTATTAAATGGGTGTTGTTCATACTTGGCTTACCTGGTTAATTTTAGGTTGTCATGGTTTATATACTGAAAAAAATGTGTCCCAGACAGCATCCATGTGGATTGAATTGCTATTTAACATTGATGGTTTTGAGATGGGTGGTCTTTTTATTGGTAATTGAAAGTCGGGATATGATTTTAATAAGTCTTACCTCAATGAATTGAAAAAAAAACATGGATCGGTCGTCCGCAATGAAAGAGACGAAGGTACTAACTCACCTTATTACCCCGGAGGGTTTTAAAGGTGGCCGACCGAAAAAGACTCCGCGGAATGGAGCTACTCATTAGGTTGTTTGCTTCTCGCGCTCTCCAATGGGCGCATCCCCTGAATAGCTGTAACCGCACAAAAAATTCCCCGAGACTCGGTTCAATTAAGCGCTTCCTTCAATTCCACCTCGGGAAAGAGGACGGCGCTCCTCCGATGACTTCCACACAACGGCGCTGCCACCGCCGTCTGGCGAGTGAGCGAGCAAGTGGGGTGATGATGGCGATTGGCCGAATGGTTTGATTGTGCAAAAAAAACACCTCTTTACCTGACGGGTAATGGGGGTCGAGAAACCCTGAGATGTGGCCTTGCCTCTCCGCAAGTTGGCTGAAAATTACCCGCGTCAATTTTCTATGCGGACTTTATGACCCCTATTTTCATTCCCTAAAGGATGACTTTACGGCTTTTTCAACTAGAAGATGTGATTGCGTTGCCTCCATGAATTGATCTTTGCAATGAGCGAGTATTATTACAATGAAAGAGAGTCAGAAATTCATTTTTGGATTATCTCTGATGAGATGAGATAACTCATCGCATCCTAACAACATCTCATTCAAATAATGCGTGATACAAAATGTGTTTGATACCTACCTAAAACCTTGAAATAATCAGAATCTGCTGATTGCCTGTTTCTTCTTTCTTATTTTTCCAATCTCTAAACACCATGACTATTAACTTTACACCAATCATAAACACCGCAGAAGGAATTATATTCACTCATCTGTCCTCCAGAATTATTTCCGCGCAAAATTTTATATACACAATTGGCTCTGGTGGCGACGGAATACAGTCCTCGCCTGCTAATCCAATGGTCGCGGGATTGAGTCCCGCCTGGGTGGATTTTTAACCACTCAGGACATAGGTGTATGCGTTTGTCTATTGTTAATACACCCAATGTAAAAGGCCAACTGCTGTTATCTGGTTAGTGGAAATAAATGAATAAATAAAAAAATAATCATATCCTAAGCAAGAGAACCGCCTCGAGTAATGTGACCATATTATAATCTTCATGTAGCTTACGTATTTCAAGTACGTTTTATAACCAAATATAAGAATTCACGTGATATTGTACGGAGATAAAATATCATTGAGAAATTACAAAATCTTGCAAATGCTACTCTTAAGGTAATATCTTAAATCATTAAGTAATGCTGTAATAAGTGAAATCTAGGTCGTAATAAATTTCTTACTTGAGGAATTTGCCCCTTTTTGTGATTTCTCAGTAACTTTTATGAGTCTCTTTGCTGTAAAACAATGTCTGAAGCTTAGTTCAATCTGGAGCTGGAAAAGAACTGCAATGTTTTAACGATTGCGCCGTAGTGAAACGATGCCATATCATTAAAAATTAATTTTCTTTTCGGTCGTCCATCTTGTTGCAATCACGCGTGATGATTGGGATTGCTTTGAAGGCAAACGAGTCTGCTCGGTTGTATTGATAATGGTGAGGGTGTGTGAAGAACCTTAACGGGGAGTGAACGTAGCGGGGTGTTGGAAGAGGGATATATCGGGAGACCACGGGCTGATCTCTTGCCTCGCCCTACAGACATGCTCGGCCCTCGAGAGAGGGAGTGAGAGGAAAGGCGACCCGGTGAGGTTCGGGAGAAGGGAGGAACGGGAAGGGAAGAACCCCTAAGGTTAACCAACTAAACCTCCCCCTTAACTCCTCTTCACCACTCCTTAAACTCCGTTAGAACTGAGTTTAGGCGAGGGGGAATGGCATTTGACTAAAATCAGGAAGAATTAATCTTGCTCCTGACTATAGGCCGTTCAAATTTAGTCGACAGCATGGACTTACATGGAGTTACAGTTGTGGTATATATCTCCATAACACCAGAAGTAGAGTGTTGCTGTTAGCCAAAGAAATGCCTCCAACTATTTGCGGAGTCTTCCAACATACACGTATCCTGCCCTAAAGTAAATTGTCAGCTAATTTTCGCGCGGATTTGAATATGGTTACCTCTGTGGACTGTGCGCGCGCAGAAAGTCAGTTTTCTAAGTATTCCCCATAAGTTATTCATTCTGTCAACTATATGCGGTACGCTCTATAGTTTAGCCATCTTTCTTTGGGAATCATTCATCGGGATCTTTGCATTCAAGGCGTTGAAGCTAGCGCAGTTTGGAAATTAATCGGCGCACTTCGGCGTACACTGCTATCACCATTAGAGACATGCTTACGAACTAACAGGGTGTTAAGTTGGCTGGAGCGGAAATCGTGGGTCATTGAGTGCGGACGAACGGAAAAATTGTACTATTGTGATGCAAAATTATCAGCGCAGCCGAGGTAATGGAAAGCTCACACAATGTTCTTAAAATATACAGCAAGTATTTCGGATTGAAAAAAGAGATATCACTGAAGAAAGTTGAACTATATATAGTAAAGAAGGGCCAAGTTAGCAATAAGCTGTTAGGGAAAAAATGTAGTGGGACTCCCTTAAAACGCGAAGAAGCGGATCAGTGCTCAAAGAAATTTAAGAAGCACAGAGGTCCTGAACTTCCTCGTGACGCCGACAAAATAATCGTGCTCCCTCGCTACTTCCACAGATCTGAGCACCCAGTTGCAATGAGGGATAAAGTTTTGGAAACAAAGTATTAATATATTTATTGCTCATTTTTTCCTTGGCAATGTTCGCTTCAGTTGCTGGTGTTCCATATACCCTCGCCGTGATGAAATGATTGCTGAAGATAAACCGGTGGGGGAAGAGGGTGTTTTTGATTGAGGGGAAGGAGAGTGCGGTCACCCGGCACAGGACTTGTGTGGCCAGGTTGTTTGGAGCAGGCATAATCTCAGTATCACCGTCGCATCCACTGAAGCGGGAGACGGCGGCGTTGCCGAAGCCGACACGTCTCCCACCCCTCCCGCCCCGTTCGCCCTCTTTCTCGTCACCGCTTCGGTAACGTGTACTTGAGTGGCCTCGACCGCCGCGGTGGGAAAGGTGCAGCGGCGGGGAGTTGTATGTGTACTTTTGGGTTCTCGGCGCGGCGGACACTGCCTCCCCCCTCTCAAATGACCCCCCTCTCTGGAGTAAAGAGGGACGGCGCGGCGGAGGGAAATTAACGGGGAAGATTGGTGTGTGCAGCGTGTGTGCGTTCTCCGGACATTTCTGATTTTTTTTTCCTTTCGAAATTCCATCCCTTGGCACTGAACCCCAGGTAGGAAAGCAGAGACTCGCCTTCCAAAGTGCTCACACGAGGAGTCAGAAGTTTATTTTTTTAAATAAAAAAGGTGGAGAGAGAAAAACGACGTGTAAACAATACAGGGACGGGGAAAAATCAACAGCACATGTTATATCACTCTTTTTCTTCGTATTATTTTCACTTATAGCGGTTTAAGGTTCAATTATCGCGCGTCCTTACCCTTTAAAAGTGGAATTTTATGAGTGGTGTGCAAAGAGAATTACCGCCTGCATTCCTCGGTTTTGCTTCAGTGTGTTTTTTTTTAAATATTTTCTATTTCTCTCCTCCCTCACCCTGGTCAGGATATTGACCCTTGATCTTAATAGAGCGTGTAGAGGGAAAGGGTTTGAGGGATTTTTAGAGAGTAGCCGGGAGAAAATCGATGCGAACGCGAGAATTGCGTCTGAGTCGACTGACGAGAGTCGCGTCCTCTAATGAAGGCTTGTCTCAGGCACTCTTCGGGTATTCGCACGTGAGTAAACTCCTTGCGTCTGGCCGCTGCAAACTCTCAAACGGTCTTTCGAGTCTGGCGCACGACTGGAGTCTCTGGGGCATGCGTGGATTCGCGTGGAGTGCTCCTCCGTGGTTGCTTAATGATGTTTCTCGTTTGGAAGGATTTCAACCGTGACATTCGACTCGTCATTGTCGAGTTCATTCACGAGTGGCAAAGGCAGAAACAAGTCGTAGTCATAGACCTTAACTTTATCCGTCTCATAAATGCATTTTTGAATTCGTCTCGCCATTTTCTCTTGTCAAAAGTTTTATGCTTTCCATAAGTTCATTTTGCTCATTGTTTTAAAAAAAATTGATATGGGTTTCTCAACGTCATGAGATTTGGATCAAAAACTTGTTTATTCCTATCACGGGGTGTAAATAAGATGACAATCTCGCGGTGTCGTGGATAAAATACAGTGTTGTATTACTCCCGATACTTATAAAATATTGACCTGCACCTATCAATGCCGAGTTAATTCGTCATAAAGTCCGTTGAAAAAGTATTGATACCAATACTTAGTTCTTAGAAATATTGAATGTAGAATAAATATTGCCATAAACGATACATATTCCACGTTCCTACAGAGAATTTTACCATACCTCCATTCAATTGAACATAGCTTCCAAAACAATAATCACGATGCATCTTTACATGTGAGTTTTCGATCTTAAGGTGTTGTCTCTATGTATTTTTATTAAAGAACTTTAATTTTAGATATTTTTAGTCGCGCTTTTAGCGTAGAAATGTTGTGTTTTAATAACATCAATGAAAAGTCACTGTAACACACTATTGAGATGTTGTTCTTGGTTGACATGAAAATGTAACTGCTATAGCACTGCGGGTCTAGTGGGAATAATTTAAGCATACGTCGGAATGGTGATGAGGTGGCATTGCTATCAAGGAATAATCGTCAGCAAAAGTTTTAGGCGTTTTTTATCTAGAAGTTTACCGGTTTAGCTAGGTTTTTTGAAAGTCAAAGAAACTCCTGCTTTTATTCAATTTTTGGGTCCTATTTGCCTCTATTATTTCCTTTTTCGCGTCAGCATACGATATACTCTTCATATCCCATCCGTAAAACCCATTCTCTTTCTTCCCCTTCCCTGCTGTCCAACATTTTCCCTTTTTTAGCGTAACTTTTAGGAAAACTTTTTCATCAAATATTGTGCAATAATATATCACTTTGTAATCCAAACTTTCTGTGTGGAGTAAAACGAAGTGTATTACTAAACAGCATGTTTAAGGAAAAAACTATCTGAGGTAAAATGATGAGAATTTTTTAATTTTTTTAGGGAATACCTACGTGGAATGAATTCATAGTGTCAAAAAATGACATTAAAAGTCGACGGTAAGGCCTAAGATAACGCTGCTTTATTTTGAGGTACTATGAAAAAGTTGAAGCTGAGTAATGTAAGCGGGAAAAAATCATGGCTTTTCGGGATAGAGCTCGAGGCATTGGCACTGGTCATTCAGTTACAGAAGAAGTGCTTTTGTGTAATGTCAACATGGGCGGAAGATCAACAGTAATGGAAATACTTTGAAATCATTTCGATCCAAATTAAAACAAAAAGTAACCTAGAGAGAAAAATTAGGAATGCTTCCGATTGTTTAAAAATAAACAAATTCGTCGTAGCAGTTCTCTTTTTTCTACGAATGTGAGGTTTGGTAGGAGTGTGGTAATTAGACCAACCAGAATGATGGGAACGAAATATGAGATCGTACTTTATGGAAGACAAAAAATTGTATGGTAAACTGACTAATTTGATTTATAAAATATTCGACTTATAAGTATACTAAGCAATGGAAAGCACTGGGATCAATAGTAAGAGTAGTCCATAGGGCCTTTTAGTGCCGGTGGCAAATGTCTGGTTACTACTCTAGTTACGGCTTGACTCGTGGATGTACGTTTCTTTACCTGGGTAGAGCGGTAAATGTAGATGTATAGCGAACGGCAAAATTGGAGATAAATCTCTCTATGAGCAAATAGATGCGGTGGAGAAGAATAGCGTTGCACAATATTGATAGCCTTTTGAAGAAAACTCTGAAGAGCTGATTTAGACTTGGGTTGAATTACCATTGATGATATTTAAGCAAAAATGCATGATACATTGATTCCCTTTTCGTGGTAATTGATGTGAATGCGCAAACTGGTGTTAATTCCTTTGTTTTATGTTTGTATCGAATATTGTTTTTTACTTCCGTCTCATTATGTAAAATAAATTCGAATAACGCTCTAGCGGTTGTGCAAAAGATATTATCTGCTACATCGACGGGAGTTAACCGATTATAGGTCTGAGAAAGAAGCAGTTTGTAGCTTGATTACCGCATTAGGAAAGGAGAGACCGAAGAATAGGTCATACTTCTGCTTCCGCTGAAGTATAGAAGAGCCCATACAGTGTTCATAAACTTCAATCTCATGTAAAAAGTTACTATCGGTAGGAATTTTTCCGGAGGGCATTAATAATGTTAAGGAAATATATGAGTAGGCATAATTTCAGAGCTTGCCTCTCACAAAAGTAAACATTCCTAGGACATGTGAAAAGTATAAAAATAACTTATTCTCTGCCATAATCAAGAAGCGCTCAGAAGTTGAGAAAGACAATGCAAATTAGACTGGGAGTTACGCTTAAAATATTTTCAGAAAAATTTATTTTGGTTATACGATTTTTTGCAATTTTATGGTGTATTTTTGGAAGTATAATTACATATACCATTCCCAGATTTCTGCATTGTACTTTCGAGCAGTTTACGAGTATTTCAGTCAACGTCTCAGTTACCATTTTCTTTAGCTTAACCCAAACATTCTATTTATAAATACCTCGTCTCCTTTGTATTTTGTCCCTCCGAGGCCACCATAATTTTAACCCTTTTGAAGTGGCATCGTCTTCCTCTCGGTGTCGCTATTTATCACGGCGACTGGGCGACTTCCGTCGCTTTATTTGTTCCCGGTTGACGTCACGAGTCCACTCCAACACAGTAGCTCTAAAGGCACACCAGGGAAGTGTGATATAGGATTTGAATTTATTTAGAACTGAGTTTTACTACACTATGCTCAAATTCCTTTATCAAGTTCCCTATTGACAAACCATATACTTAGTCTTGTACTCTACGAGAAGATAATGTATTCCGTGTTTATTCAAAATAAGTCATTATCCATATTTCTGTTCAATCATAATTGACGTAAAATTCATGCTCAATAGGTAAAATATTATATTTCCATATATGTCGTGTGAAAAAAAAACACCCCATATTGTACCTCTGCCAGGACTTGTATCCAAATGGTACATAATGACGATAGTAAACTGAGAAACGATTGTCTTCTCTATAATATATAATAGTAATAATTCTCTATAACAATAAATAAAGTGAGTAATAAAGTTCGCGACTTTAAATAGCTGTATAAGATTAGAACCCAATTAGCTTATTCTAATGAGCCGAATTCAAACGCAATCCATCATTTTAATGCTTCTGCGTGGCTGGGTAAGTTAGGCGTGGAATGCAGGTACAGGAATTGGGTGTTTTTTATATGAAGGAATTGAATATGGAAACGTATCGGAAGTAAACCATCGGCATTTGACGCGTATGATTAGTCGCAGCGACACCATCGATATGTAGGTGGTATAACCATCGAATCCGCTGCAAAAAGATAGGGAAGAGCCATTCCATAAAGTCAGTTAGGAAGACGTAATGTATGGTTGAAGTTGCGGTCCAACTTTGGATACTTTATGTGCAGCATTAAAGAATCTTGATTGGCAATTATCTTAGAATAATCTCAAAATTTGGGGGGTATTTTTGGTCGTGTTACTAAAAGATTGTTAATCAGAAAGCGTTGAAATTGGTTTTTTTCCCGTTTTCGACTAAATGAAATGATCAATCGAACCTTGTTTATTATGAATATTTATTATAATTTATATTTTTTTCCACAAAGAGAAGGTTTTACACCATATATGTAAATGAGAAATGTTAGTGGGAGAAAACAGAAACTTTCGCGGGAGAGAGGAATAGGGCTTGGCTTCTGCCTCCGCTGCTCTTCTCTCTACGCGATTTCATTCATGCATTTCATTAGTTCCTTTTTTCTACCGACTCCTTCACCTACCTCTTTCCCCTCTTCCCTTTTCGGTCACTGATCTCTCCACTTCCGCTCCGCCTTCCCCTCTTTCATTTCCACTTCTCCCTCTCCTCTTTCCATATCCCCCTCCAATTCCCCCCCTTACCCGACTCCCCTCGGACTGCCGGCCGGCGTCCGACACCCTCGGCGGCCGCCGGCGCGGTGGCCGTGAGCGCCCGACGGACGCAAGGCCAAAGTAAAGAGGAGACGAGCTCTGGCGATAGCCCCGCCACCTTCCTGCTTACGGAGGAAACACTCGCGCCGGACGGGCTGACCCATGAGCACGTAATCACGCGCGCCTCCCTCTCCCTCCCCCCCTCGGTTCAGGCATGCACGCACGCGGTCACCACCTCCCGTGATAGCGTAATAATTCTCGTGATGTGTTTGGTGAGCTGGTTACTCTTGCATCCGCACGGGAGGTGAATGGCAAGGACTTTTTCCCTCCTCCCTCTCTGCTGTGGACGAGGCAGCGGTGTTAGCGATTCCCGGCATCATCCATGAGAGCCGTCTTTTATTTCGTCCTCTGCCAAGATTTGCTCCATCCTCTCGTAAAAGTCAACGTTCCCCATAGCGGTGTATTATAACATCATCTTAGACGCTTTTACATGGAGAGGTTGTTTTTCTGACAGTCCTTCTCACAAATACAGGCACTACCAGGGAATGTCATTTCAGTATTCACCCGCTGTATTCTGAGAAAGTCTTAAACACAAACTAAAAACAGAAATGTTAATTCCTAAACTTGATAATAGCGACCGTGATTCCGTTCACTGCAAACCCCGAAGATGTTAAAACACAATGAAAGCATGGTCTCGATTGACAGCATTACGCGTGGTAATCAATATTTTTATGGGCCTGGTGTATTTTGAGCTTTTCCCTTAATGTAACTATTGTACTAACTGCAATTTCCTAAACCCTCTATCAAGCTGAGTGACCTAGAGGTAACATATAGACGAGTTCTTCTGCTGCCCCTGATTAGGTTTCTTTACGTCTATATGCCTTTGTGACATCAATTTTACAGCTTAGCAATGAAAATATCTCTCATTTTACGTAACTTATAGTTCCAATTCTCCCGCGAGTGGGGTAACATATGAAAAGACTGCACATTGTGGACAAAAAAATCGGTTTATAGACGGTTAAATCCCTTTTCTTCAACAAATATCTTATTAGTTGTTCGTATTAGACTTTTAATGATTTGCTGGATAGGTATTTGACATTAGGTCACATCAGTTAAGTGAGGAAAGCGCCTTTATATGTCTTCAAAGTTCTTTTTTCTCGCCCCATTACCTTCTAACTTCCCTCTTCCCCTCTTCCCTCCAGCGGAACCGCCCTCCTCTCCCATCGATGGGTAACCTACCTATGATTCTCTCACCTCATCCCTTCAATGCGAGAGCCATGGGGATTGGGCTGTTGTGGTGACGAGTCTTAGTCGAACCTGAACGGAAAGTCCGTTTTTCCACCGTTTTGCTAGTGGAAAGTGGCACTTTTCCTCTGTGTTGTATGCTGCCGTGCTAAGCTGAAAGACAGTAACTGCATCATTGTTGCTTCTGAGTTAATGCATGTTAATATTTTCATCTTCAAGTCTTCATATCGTTATCTAGTTCGTCTTCGAAGAGTTTACAAGCTTTAGGTAATGCTTACTTCGTTAGTGCGGGAAATACCTTCGTTTGAAGATAAATTAGGGAACAAAAGTGAAGAGATGCTTAGGGAGAATTACTTGTAGTTACTGTTATCAGGCCTTTATACTGTGGATACGAACTGACGTGTACAATGTAGATACGGTGAAAGAAGAACGTTACATCAGGCAAGCCGCTACGGATACGGTGTTTTTGCTTAGTTTTTTGAAATCTGAAATGTAATGAAAATTTAAAAAAATGGCAAAATCAACTCTAACCTCAGAATGTGTAACGTCAGCTACTGTCTTTTGGCTTAGCAGAGTAGTATTCACGTAACATCGTGTTTATTTAACCTATCAACGACTTATTTACCCGAATTAAAATCAATTTAGAATTATTCATGAAGAGAACATGAATTATTCATGGGTTTATCGGAAGACTCGAGAGATGACGGTGGCAAATTGTGAATTCTTAGTACTGATTTGGTACTAAAGCTCGAAATATTACAGAATATTTGTTGCTTGAAAAGTTAGTTTGTAGATACAAAAGGCAAAATAAAAAGTCATCAATGGTCATACTTTAGGAAACAACTGAAAAGTCCATTGCAAAAAAATGCCGTATCTGTAAAAAACACTGCCGAATTTTGCTTTCATCGTGCGGGAGGTATTGACCGAGTAAATAATAATACATAACAGTGACAAACGAAAAATATTCTTATGAACTTTCCATTTCGATGCGGCCAAAACCGTATACTTTACCAGGAAAAGAAGTTGGACCGCGGGACCCGCGTTTTAGCTGTATCACGCGGATTTCTAACTCCCTCCCTAGGTAGGTAATACTCTCTTTAATCGTCTAAACTAGGACATCCAGGATTGAATCTGGGCTGTGATGAGTTTCTAAGAGTTTCATCATAGGCAAAGCTGAGGAATTAATTTTGTGCACCTCTTCAATTTTTCTCGTCCTTTGTGTGAGCCTAATTTATCTACCATTTTCCCTTGCATCAACTTTTTTCGTCTTCTAAGTCCGCCCAAGGTAGTAGCGCAGTGAAAAAATGCCGACTTTGTTTAGAAATAAGCGAGAAGTAGACAATTCTAAAGCGATGATTTAAACAATGAACGTCGTGGACTTTTCGGTCACCTGTTTCCTTTCCTCAAACTTCAGTCGACCAGTTTGCAAATTGGCTGCACCTCAATCAAAGACGCTATTATTTTTGGCACACTTTATCTGATGAATCAGCCAACAATATATATCTTACCATATTTATCTCTTGCTTGAAAGTGTGTATTAATGTGTCAAATCTTTATAATTATCCAATGCTTCTATGCCTTACTCTTTTCATTGATCTCCGCTGGTACAATTCTTCTTCTCCTCTTTTCTAAGCATTCCCTCTGGCTTTTCCGTCCATAAAGTTGTTCTCCATCATCATCTTCTTCCGCTCAACTGCTTGTATTAGCATAGTAATTAAGAGGATCACTCCGAATCCTCTTATCGTTTGAGTTATATACAGAGAAAATTGGCGGACTAGTATGCGAGGGGCATGAAGGGTGAGAAATTGATTGATTCATTCGGAAGGGGAGCGGCTGAAATGTTTACGACTGTCTTCGCCCCTCACAAATTGCGAATTTTTTTGTTGATTAGGAATCAAGACTGATTAAATAACTCCATTTTAAACCCTTTTCCGTGTCATTGACGACCGTTTCCTCTCTCGTCCAAATTAATCGTATTTCCTCGCGCTAGCGCCTTAAATTTTCCGGAGTTAGGCATAATTGATGGTTTTTCTGTTTTTTTCTCCTTCTGTTGTATATATCTTCTTTCCGGGAATTCATCTGCTCTGAATTATGTTCAACTTGAATGAATTATTTTGCATTTAGTATCCTATATGTACCTTCCTTAGTCTCTTTAGATATTTTCTCTCTTCTCTTTTACTTATCCATGTTATTATTCTCTTCATTCTTCGATATTGGCTCATTACTGTAATGAAACTTCTCTAGCATCACATTTTGAAGAACTCGCGTGCATTTGGATACCGTTTCCTCTTCAGGTTCCAAAGAGTTTATACGTTTGGCCGCAATAAAACAGGACTTAAAGATACTTGTGCGAAGTCACGACAAAAATCTTCGCCTCAATCATGATAGTGTTAGTTTTGTAGTGAAAGCTTTACTTATCTATTTGAATTCACTTCACGACCGTGATCCTTCATTCCTTCTCATTTTTCTTCCTTTCCCGTTAGGCGTACTAATCGACGTAACTCATTCAAATTTGATATTTCCCTGCTGCAAATCGTAGTCTTCTATTTTTTAAACTCCTGTCTTTACCTTATAAATCTTTTTTGTGTTTATTTTAGTCCTATAATTTATTTTTATGGAACAATGGGTTTTCCACACCACAGCCTGAAAGAAATATCCAGAACAGTGGCCATTCCGGATCATTTACGCTTGATTTTTATGGAGGACTTATGTTCATGGAGAATTACTTTTCCTGAGTTAACTTCATCACAAGATGTTTATTTTACCGGCAATTCAAATACCTCTCCCCTCTATCTTCTGGTCTCACTTTCACCGATGCTTGAGGGCTAACGTTCAAATCTCAATTTCGTCTGCGAAAATATTATTCATTCTTTGAAGATATCATTAAAGCCATATTAATCTCGATCACGAGACTACTTTTCGCTGGATGCTTGTTTACTTACAAATTTAATAAGGAATAAACTCTTTTGTCCCAATACCAGTAAAATTGTTTTTCACAGTTGAACAATGATCTCAAAACTTAAATTACCCAAGAGAAATTCATCAACTTTCTTTTTAAAGGACAAATAAAAACGAGATAACGTTATATAAAGAAGTTCATTCTTCTTAATTAATACTGAATTGTTAAAGATTCTTGCTATATGTATTTTAATATTACTTGAATCACACCAACATTTTTGAGCTGTATTGGTGAAAATTGTCAACACATCTATACTATTACCTTTTATATTTAACAGGTTGGGGGTATTTTTCATCAGGCTCATTCAGAAAACACTTTAATCCGCGTAATCTTCTCCCTCGTAAGAAGAGATCAGACTTTAAACAGCTTTTTTCATGGTGACCCAAGTAATTGATGACTTTTAAACGTACTCCACTCCCTTAATTGAGGCTGTTTTTTTATAGATCCGCTTTCCAGCGGAAATGTTAAGTATGATTGATTATTGCCGTAAAATCGATGATGGCAATGCGAAATGCAAACAGGATCCACAATTTCGCTTCGCTTATTCCGTGACATGCGTATGACTCATGTGAATTCTTCTCGAAAAAGAAAGGGAGAGGCGGAGGACGTGAAAGGCGGCTTTTGGCACTCCCTGGAACTCTGGCTACACCGACAGGCTTCGAGCAGAGTTCACGCAGGTATGTCGCTTTGCTATGTGCTGCTAAGAAAAAGGATCGACTATTGTTGAAGCATGATAGGTTTTCTGATTGCCACTGTGTCGTGACGATTGCCATTGAATTGATAGATAGTAACATTCCAATGAATCTTAAGAATGTATCGTTATCTCCTAGGTTGCTTAAGAAATTCAGGGCTGATTTTTTAAGAGCGGCACAGAGTATATTATCAAGACACCTCACTACATCTGTATGTCTGACAGATGCGATAAAATAAGAGAGATACCCTGCCGAAAAGATAGGTACAAAGACTCGTCCTTTCCGCGCACAATAAGTGACCACAATAAAAACTGAGCTCCACTAAATACACTCCTATAATGCGTGTTACCATTTCGCCCTTGCGGTGGATTGCAGGGTATTATGTAGATGTAGATGTACATCTTTTATCTAATGTGTTTGCAAAATTTTGTGGGAATAATTATATTTTTTATGACAAATTTTAAGCTATCCGGGACTAGCCACGGAGTTTCACTTTTACGGAGTCACCCGCAATGCACAAATGTGCGAATTTTTTCTCTGTGGAAATTCGTATATTTTTTATGTTTAATGGTGTCGTGTGCATGGTAAACTTGGAAGGGAAGAAATTATACAAAAAACTTCACTAAAACAATACCTATAAAATACCAAAACTTTGGTGCATTTTTTTCTGTTCAGTTCGAGAAATTAAAGCCCTCGATTCACAGTATTTTCATAAAGAAAAAAACTATTGATGATGATATTAAAATGAACGAAATATTTGTAAATGCGCAGTTTTTATATTATCTTTAATATTTACTTAGCTATCGCCACAATACGTTCAAATAATTTCGCTCTTTGTTTATTCGGCCGCATATTAACTGATCTTTGCTGATCTTCAAACACCCACCCCCCCCAGGATCACGTGACCTGTGAAGGTGCGTTTCTGCCAGTGATAAGAGTATTTTGTGAATGAGAGCACATGATTTTTTCACCATGTAAGGCAAATTTAAATTTTGGAGCTGTAATGACACTGCCACTCTCCGTTTCAAAAGAAGCCAATTCTGCTTCTTACATAGGCAGCTTTGTCCTAAAAATTGACTTCAATGCTGTGGGAGTGTTAAGTCCAAGAAACTAACTTTCGTCATTTCTCGGGATACCACCAGGAGGGACGAAAACTGGATGGGGAAAAAGACGATGAGTGCCTGTCAGAAGGCATTTTAATCCCTTGAGGCTCTTAAAATTTAGAGGGAAATACATAGGAACCTAAGTAAATGGTGTTTTTATTCATTTTTATTTCATCTCTTCTTCTAAAGGTTTTCGCGGGGAACTTCATTTGAATTTGAAAGAAGAAAACGTGACTATATAATCTTCAAAAACTTTTCTGTGCGAATATCTTATCTGTTTTCCCACAGGTCGTTTTATCCTTCATCATCGCTAGAATTTGGCTCGCGAAAATTTCTCTAGAGTCATTTTATTCGGTGCCATTGGATTCGCTTGAGGTGTTGGAGTTGGGAATAGAATGTGAAAGGCCCGGTCGGACGGAAAGAAGAACTTACGAATATGGACAGTGGCTTCGGGTTTAGCATGAGGAAGATGGCGAAAGAGTTTATAAGGAAAGGAGAGAAATAGTGAATGGAGCAGGCAATAATGGGTGATGGGATGCTGTTCAGCGTGATTGAAGGGAGGATATTGAGTAAAAGGGTAACGGGGATGAAAAAAGTCCTTTAACGTAATAGCTGTAGAGAGATAGGATGTACGAAGGGATAAAGAAAAAAAACGTCCGGAGAGACAGGGTCCAGTGGTTTTGGACCAAATAGCAGTACTTCTACATCCAAATAACTAACTTACGCGTTAAAGGAAAGAAATCGACCTTTCTATCACCTGGTGACCAGTAAATTTAAATGTATAATGTTGTCCTTTTTTTGAGCAAGTTAAATGTGCCTCTGGTGGGAAAAGGTTTTTCTGCTATATAATTCAAAATAGTGTCCTGAAACTAACTTCTACGGTGCATGGAATGCGATTAATTTTTTTAAAAACCACTTGTAAGTATTAATATTATTGGTAGAATAGCCCTCAATGATGTATGTGAATGGCACTGGTTGATGTGATTTGAGGGGTACGACTGTTAGGTCACCATTGGCATTGTGAGACGTCTGACCAGCTCAGGTCACACGATTGTGTGATCACTAGCGGATAACTTCGTTGAAGTAGCTGCGCGGCTAGTTACATGGTTCTTTGAAAATGTCCAAAGTAAACATCTTAGTGTTAAAAGTTGGGCTTTGCCCCGTGGACTGAGGCGCTTAGCGCTCGCATATGGGTACCTCTGGCATCATATGCACGGTACCTGTGAGGACAACTTGCTCCTTAAAGCATGATCTGACTGTGCTGAAAACAGCTGTGTGATGATACTCTCAGTGGAAGAGGACGCCTGGGTAGCTTAATTGGTTAGAGCACTCGGCGCGAAATCGAGGAATCTGGGTTCGACTCCCAGTCCAGGCGAATAATCCCTCCACTATGGATTTCACACCGTTGTGTGATCTCTAGCGGGGGCCTCAACGATTTATTGAATGGCGCCCTGTAAACTTATTGATGCCCCGGTTGCTGTTCTTTTTTACATATCATTTTAGCTAGCCTGCGCATATGTCCTTCTGGTCGTCTTCGCTGTCCGTTCGACCTTCCCTACGTAGTGAGCCGATTCCCGAATTTAATCTTCATCTTCTAATCCACTATACTGTTCCGGGATTTACTTAGTCTTTGTGATTGCGTCAGAAAATAGACTTTATTCAATATGACTTCAGAGCTTAAGTATATGTGATAACCTACGACATGAGAGTAATAACCAATCTATTTGCTAAAGCAATCGTTGGGAATTGGTAAAGTTATCCTCACGGTCATTGTTTTGCATTCCCACCTTACTTTAATGTTGACCACAGAGGGAATGCATGATATAGTATTCCCCTCTGTTGAACGATGGACAGTTTTTTTCTTCTGTGCGAGTGAGAGGGTAGAACGTCTTGGGCAGCAGTCGAGCAGTTACCTCGAAGGAGGGACAACACAAGGTGCCGTCTTGTCGACCGGCATAGAGAAGCTAGTCAGCCCAATTTCATCCTGGGTGAGTTCAGGCATTACCTTTGTGGCGAACCTTTCTATATTTTTGCATTGCTTTCATATACTCCACCATTTTGCACTAATGTATCTATTCGTAACAGTCATTTGCATGCCTTGTCCGTCTTTGGTGAGTTCGTTGTAACTCCGCGTGTTCATATCTGAGCCTATTTTGAGAGGTTTGTAGTAGGCAAAGAGTGGCGTCCAATGAGAACTGATTTGGGATGATATCATCCTGGATTGTTGTCACCCTAGAAAAGTATTCATTTAATAATTCAATACCATATTAGCTTGAACAGTCGATTCACAAGTGTGTTTACCTTGTTGCAATGTAGATATCAGACATCTTGATGCACATTCAATTGTAAATCCAGGTTAAACTGAGACGCACTTAACTCGAAACTTCCGCCCAGTCTCTTTGTCTCCCTCCCAACCCTCTTCCCTCCAAGCAATATCTCCCCATTTCCCTTCTACCTTTCTTTTTTCTTTGCTCTTTTTATTTTCGTCCAATTCGTGAACGTCTCTTATAGGAAAAACTACTGCGTGCACGCATACCAACGAGGAATGATTTGGGATAAGTAGTACAGCCTCCTTACATTATCACCACAATTACCAAGTATTCATTTAATAAATTAAAATTTGATATTAGCTTGACCAGCCATATCCCAAACGTGTTGAAGTTGTAGCCATGACCACATGGAACATCTAAATGGAAATTATCCAGGTTTAACCGTGACGCACGTAGCTTGAGAACTTCGTCCATACTTCTCGTCTCCTTTTTCCTTTCTTTTTGCTCTTTTTCTTTTCGTTCTTTGCACGATCTTCTCTTCTCGGAAAAACGACCGCGCATGCACGCTTGCTCATACATACACACTTACATGCCAACACCTCAGTCAGCCATTCGCGCCCTAACGCCACCTCCTCCAATCCTCGCTCTTTTCCTCCTCTGCCAGCAAACCTCCCCCAATGGCCCCTCCTCCTCGCCCCCTCCCCGATCAATCGAAGTGCTCGCCCGCTACGGTCTGAATTATTCCACGGCGCGGCGAGCAGGAGACGAGGCGCGGGTGGCTTACCGATGTGCCAACTTGATCTCTCGGCAAACATCCCCCTCCTCATCCTCCTCCTCCTCCCCGTCTCTCACCCCTTCTCTCTCCACCGAACACCCTTAAGCCTCGTCCAACATCCTGGATGCAGATTTCCCAGTGACTGCGGGCATTTCATCCTTGTTAGTTTTTTTTCTCGGAAGGCATGTTTTCCTTTGCTACGTCTAAAGCTTGAAGTAATCACGTTGATGGAATAGTGTGAGAATTCGTATCGAAACTCTTCTGAGGCATTTATTTTAACCGTGAATCCACCGTGAAGATGGCGTGTTTCTTGCCGAGAAAGGTTACCTTAGGTTTCACCCTAAGAATGGTTGATTTCACAATGATAAAAAGGACGAAGTTATTGTTATATCACAACTTTTAATGTGCGTGTGGTGTCTGATGGAATTTTTTTTGCTGAAGTAACCGTTAGAATCTATGAACCTCAAGTCAAGTTGGAAAAATCACTTAGAAGCATATTAGTGGTAATAATCAAAGATTGTACATACAAGTTTCACGGCCTGCAGAGCAGTATTGGGTCTGTGCTCCTTTTAGCTTGGTATTTAAAAAAAATGTATCCCTAAATGATTTCGGGGAGAGAATCGACTGATTTGAAAATGGTAGCTTAACTTGAAGATAACTAATAAAACTATACCTAACTTGGAAATGGTATCATCCATTTATGCAAATTTTAAAGACGTTTCCGATTTGTCTCATTTTTCTTGCTGTAAATAATACCAGAATAGTCTACGCTAGACGCTGATTTATTACATTCTCTCTCCTTCCTCTGATATGTTATGGTTTTTTACCGAATTTGGCATTGCTTCAAATTGATTGTGGGATTGATATACATTATTAAAATTACGTAGGGATGGACAACTCTAAATTTTGATGCATTTTAGTACTTACGTTCAACGACGTAGTTTTTTCCAGGGAAAATGAAGATGTGTATTTAAGAGTGAAAAAATACTCTTCGTCGGAAGAAAAGGGGAGAAGGTGCTTAAATTCTGCCACTATGGGTGGTGTTACTTTTCCTCTGAACAACGTTGTTGTACTGTGAATGCGGTATATTTACTGGCTCATATGCCTCGAGTGTGGAAAGTAGTTTCCATTTTACTGAGTGCTCCTCAGGATTCCTGGAAATCGTTCTGTCGTTTTTTAATCTTTCGATTCGATTTCTTTCTATAATTTAGCTCATTTACTTTCTCACATTCTCTATCGCCATCCTTTTTCCCTTTCTCTTCTTCACTCCACATTCATCCACTCGTCATGAAGAGTGGTCACGTCACCGTAGAAATGGGCGCTACTTTTTGAGGAAAATTGAAAGTCGGCGTTGACGTGTACTTAATATTTTTCAAAGTTATTCTTTCACATCCAGTATCGAGAAAGAATAAAGTTGCGATGATAACCGTGAGCCTTATTGTCGTGGCCAGAAAATTCCGATGCGGGAACTATTATCAAATATTTTACAAAACTCATGAAAAATTGCGACGTGGAATGATTTTTCTACAATTCATGTCGTCTTGGAGCTCTTAAGAGTTTAACACAATGCTATTAGTTTTATTGCTCGTTTTTCATGGCATGGATTATCATTTTATTCATTCAAATTATTCGCGGAGATAAACGCTTTTCTGTGTAAAATTGTAGTATGTAAGCATCATGAAAATTAAAATAAACGTCTCAGTTCTTCATGAACTTTTAGTGTGGCTCCAGCGGTTTCTTGTATTGCAGCATATTCAGTTGCTGCACGTCATTTTCATACGTATATTCTTCGTGAATTTTGCTGTATGCAGTGATAAAAAAAGAGAAAATATTGAACGCACATGTGTTTCGGTAGTATCTCATGATAAAATTTGTGGTCGCACCAAATAGTTGATATGATGGATGGAATATTGGGTCACCAAATAGTTGATATGATGGATGGAGTACTGGATCCTCGCCTCAAGAGACTTCGAATTCTGGCAGTAGCCGAGATTTTCAGAGTATTCCCGTGCCCGACGTGGGTGCCATGTGGAGGAGGGCTTTACTCCGCCCGTCAGATGGGAATCTTAACCCATGGACACCTTGGCGCATTTCATTAAGAGCAGACTGACTACAGATTTCTCTCTCATTTTTTCCCCCCACTCATTATATATAATTCCTTTCTAATTCGTTGAAATATATCAAATAACAGAATCATCAAATTAAATAAAACCTCTGGGATCACAAAGTTATTTTCATTAATATTGTTTCGATCTAGTAGAATATGCGAGTAAGGGAAGTAACTTAGTAACTAGTGATTACGTAGACTTTTATTGCTATACTAGCTGTGCCCGCCATGCGTTGCAATGCCTCTTTTTCTTTCTGAGTAGGCACTTATTTAAAAAATAGACACGTTTACATGTAGGTACAAAATAAATGAAAGACATAGTTTATTTTAGTCCAATGGATTCCTCGTACCTACACAGGACTTCATAACGTACAAATGATGGCATGAGTTTCCATTCCCAGCCTATGTACCGTTTCCATGCAAATAAAATGTTATATTGTTGAAATAGTGCGAAAATTTTCGATTTTCGAGCTTATAATTCCAATTTTAGGAAAAAAACCAAGCGTATACGAAAATCGAATGCAAGAATTAAAACAAGCAAACAATGAGACCGCTGCACCAAATCTTATTCTACGTACGAATGAATTACGTGCCTCTTCACACGAATTTTATCTCACTAATACGATTCTGATGAGCGTGATTGAGCAACTCGTAAACTATCTGCTTCGTTGCTTGCTTGTCGTTCCTCGCTTGTTTGAGAAGCTCGCGTGCCAAAACGCATTTGTTGAAACGACTCGCGCTCCACCTATTGTACAAAGGATTTAATAATTAAGAAACCTTCGCGGGCGCGTGCACAACTCACCAAATTTTCAACGTAATCTGATGAATGGTATTGGAACGCATAAAAGACGAACAAAATAACATTCATTTTTATGTATTAGATTGGCATTAGACCGATTTCAACTTAGAGAGACGCCACTACTGATTATATGTGGAATTCATCGTCATTAGTCGTCTGCTTTCGCAGGCCCTTGGTGCCTCCATCTCTCTCTGTCCTCTGCTCTCCTCTTCAACTCTCTTTAACTCCCTCCATCATCCATCATCAATCATCTTTCTTTTCTTTCTTCCTCTTCTGCGATTTTCATCCACCATTCTTTCCAGTACATCTCGTAGCAAGCATTTCCTTCTCAGCACATATCCCATCCAGTTCTTCCTATTATCATCAATGGTCTTTAAGAGCTTTCTTTCTTCTTTTATTCTCTCCATCACCTCTTCATTCCTAACCCCATCAGACCACTTGATGTTAAGCACTTTCCTCCAAATCCATATTTCTAAACTCTCTCTCCTTTTTCTATCATTTTCTGTCATTGTCCACGTTTCCCCACCATACAAATATACACTCCAAACAAAACACTTGCCGATTCTATTCTTTAATTCCAGCTCCATTTTACTATTTAGTATAGTCTTTTTCTTCCTAAATACCTCCTTAGCCATACCAATTCTTGTTTTATCTCCATTTCATTCTTCCAATCCTCCATCACTTCGGTTCCCACGTACTTGAATCGTTTTACTTGCTCCAGATGTTCTCCATCCACATTAATATTCATCTCTTGCTTCATCCCCACTTTCATTATTTTAGTTTTCTTTTTATTGACTTTGAGTCGATATTTCTCCTTTCTTAGTGCTAGGTGATCACGCATTTTATTCAAATCGTCTTCATTTTCTGCGAATAATATTATATGATCTGCAAATCGATTTGTTCTTATTTTTTGTCCACCTATGCTTACTCCTTTATCTTCTTTCCAATACTTATCAACCATTTTCTCTATATAGATGGTAAAAAGTGTAGGAGATAAACTACATCCTTGCCTCACACCTCTTCCAACTATAAACCACTCCATTCTGCTGTTCGCTACTCTCATAGCTGCTTGCTATTCTATTATTGCTTTGGAATTCAAACGCCATTTAAATTATTTACTTCCAATGCAGTAGTATTTCAGTAACGGTTAAGTCCAGCATGGGATTTGAAATTAAATAACGGAGAACTGGGGATTTGAAGTTCACTTACGATGTGCTTAGGTTCCATGCTACGCCTGAAATTTTATTGGAAAATAAAGAACTGTAAATTTGTTGAATTGCATTATTCCACAGATTTTTTTATCAACGTATGCTGTGATTTCAGATTTGATCCCTAGTAGAATTATACCTTGGTCTTTCATGTTTAAAATTAGTTTAATGCATCCATAGTGCGTTGTCTGTTAGGTTGAATGCATGAAATGTTTATAGTTGGGAGATTTTCAAAATTACTCGTCCTTTTAGGTGTGACTCTCGCCTTTTAAACGCACGCATAATTGTGCGCAACTTCCTAAGATTTGCAGCACGTTTAGTCAAGAAAGTCTCCATTTCCGCTTCGAATAGAGTTACCTAATATTGTTAAACAGCCAACTTGAAGTAATCTGCCAACTAATCCTAATGGCAAATATGAAGAAACACCCTCATGTGAAGCGTATCCACATAAGATAAATGATCATCAGTAAGAAGCTGGTAAAAGCCACTATCCGGTGATATCTTATTTATTGAGATACGCTTCGTAATAGTCGAGAAAAAGGAATGTTGACAACTCAAATAATGCATATAATGTAGTGGATAGCGATGTAAATATTAGTAATGTGGCGGATGCAATGAATGTCTAGATAGCAAAGAATGATGGTTCTGCCGTTCCTCGTATCTGGCCATCTGATCGATGCGTCGGAGCGATACCTGCCTATCTAGATGGCATCGCTATCGATTGTGGGCAGTCTCTGCTGGCAATGCAGATTATAGCCCAGTGGTGGCTCGCTGACAGGATAGATTGGAATCTACACCTCCAAGCGGCCTGCGATTCTCGGTATCTAACGGCATTTGTAAACGAAAGTCAATTCAGATAATATTCCTTTGGTATCGTGAAAGGAAAGGATATTAATTTTGCATTATTAATTCTAAGATAAATAAAAATGTATATATTTTTTGCCCTGGTTAAATATTTTGTTATAAGAGATTGGTGTAATTAATAAGTATATATGTTTAAGAAAAGTGAGGATTATATATAAGACATTGATTTTCCGAACGGTTAAGCTTCGAATATATATTTGGTTCATGAAAAGTTAAGTTCACGTCTGTGAAACTGATTAAATGGTGTCAGGTGGAGGCCAGTAGCTTGAGTATTGACACCACACCATTGAGTCGTTGCCATCCAAGATTGTCCCAGAGAGAACTCATGATACTAGATGTTATGGATACAGATCTTATGCATAGTGTTTTGTTAAACGACGTCTTGCGTAAGGGAATACTTCTGTTCCTCGACGGCCAAATTTTCGCAATGATCTCATCTCGTATAGGGTTACTTAATTGAATTAATGGTATTGGCAGTAACTTGGTGGAATTCCTTCATAATAAAATGATGAGTTACTTAGTTGTCCACAAAAGATTAATTTTGTTCTTACGACCCGGGTTTTATCGCCGACATCGTCAGGTACAGACATGGTAAAGCTCATTCCTTAAATAGTAAAAAATGTGATGGGGGACGGTAGTCTTCCTCTAATGATGTCGCGCAGCGAGGGCTTGAGGCACCGAATCATTTTTCATTATTTAAGCAATGTGTTTTACTATGTCTGTACCTGATGATGCCGTGCAGTGATGAAACCCGGGTCGTAAGAACGCAATAAATATTTTGAAGAAAACTAAGAAATTCATAATTTCATCGTCTTGGGTTGTTCTTCCGCGTGGAAAGTTAACCCATGGTTGACCTCCATGCCTGTCTTGTGCTAGTCGCTTACTTTCTCTATACTTTCCTCCAATCTGAACGTCCAAGGTTGAAATTTCCAACATCATATAGCTCTTTCTTCCTCGTCCTCTATTTCTCTTAATCACTCCGTTTAACACAGTCTTCAGCAAGCGCTCATTACTCATACAATATCCTAACCAATTCATCTTTCTTGCCTTGATTTACTTAACCAATTGTCTCTCTTCTCCAATCCTTCGCAACATCTCCTTATTCTTCACTTGATATTCCCAACGAATACTTTCCATCCGCCTCTAGATGATCACAATCGGAGGCCTCTATTCTTTATACTTCATATTTCCGCTATGATAAATCAAGGTAATTGCCATGAGATCTCATTTTAGCTTTTGAAGTTAATTACTGGACACATGCTGTGGGTTTTAAAACTTAACTATTAATGATTGGACGCCATTAAATAGCCAGTAACTCTCGTTCTAGCGAGATCTACATTTCATAACTTACTAGATACTC
Organism: Ceriagrion tenellum; assembly: GCA_963169105.1. NCBI lineage: Eukaryota > Metazoa > Arthropoda > Insecta > Odonata > Coenagrionidae > Ceriagrion > Ceriagrion tenellum. The sequence continues at coordinate 140,165,172 of OY720635.1, read as the reverse complement.
CTCACGTGACTAACCTAGGAATTAGCTATTCCTTACTAGCTTGAGTGCTACTATGGACCAGAGTCTTATTACCAATCTTTTAAGGTAAAGAAGGTTATTTTCAAATTTATGGTTTGATGAATTTTACCTTCAAATTATATAAGTAATGGTAACAGACGTAAATATGTCGGGAAAGACAAAAGTGGTTAATCCCTTGCCCAGGAAACCTTTATCACGCCATTGGCTTTTACAACTTAATGCTTCCCTTAAAAAGTAAGCATACACGTCTCTCCTTCAGTATAATTTCTACAGAATTAGCGCCTAACACTATTCTTGAAAGCATGATGGTGTATGTCATTACGACATAAACGTGATAGTTGGCATTTTCATCTCAACTAACTCTGCCAAAATTGTTCTCTTTCACCTTTTAAATGTCTTTACTCTTGTCTGTACATGAGGAACTCTTGCATCATGTTAAAAAAAATACCGGCATCGGGAAAACCTCCTTTCCTGTATTAAAGGGATTTTTCAAAGGTTCATGGGTAAACGTTATAAGTACTGCTTGTATTTTTGTATCAGTTATGCAGTTGTAAGTATTCTTACTGGTTGCTAAACTAAATGACGCGGTGGGTACCACTAGAGACTAGCTTATCCTGGAATTTTTTCTCTTCGTTCACATCATTCGTTGGAGTAGGGAACCGTAAATATTAAATATGTACTTTCTTCCTCTCCTGCCGAAGCGCAGCCGAGCGTCGACGTCAAAGGCTACTCCTTACTGCCTTAAAGGAAGCGAGCGGCTCTGGAACTCCGGCGCAGCTCTTGGCGTAATGAAAATGTCAAACAGGGCTCAAGGCGGGCAAGGAGACCTGAGGGAATGGGTAAACATTCTCTTTCTTTCTTTCTCTCTCATGTCTCACACAGCGCGTCCTCTTTCTGTGCGGCCTTCGTGCACTAACTCCTCATGGAACACTTGGCTGAGCGTTATAGATTGGTCATGTCGCGAAAAATGTCGATTCATTGACATAGCGATATGCTTTTCATTTGCTTCAATATTACATTTGCGATCAAACAATTGCCTTGCCAGGGCTCTGCAATTTTGCGCACTGTGCGTTGCTGATTTGCACACCTGGCCCATCCTCGGGCAGATGACATCGATATGCAATGCTGACGAAACTGCGTTATCGGCATGTGCTGCATCTCGTATCGGTTAATTATAGGGAATTTTAAGGGAAAAACTGTGTGAATGCACTTAAACTTTATCATTTTAACTAGTGTCCCTACACTGTTTGAATCTTAAAAAAAAAAGTGTTGTGAAAATAGTGGAAACAAATAATGAAAGTCATTGGAGTCGCAAAGGTTTTCAAACGAAGTTCTCGAAATTTCGCAAAAGCATTACTCTAAGCCTTGGCCTCAATCATAGTTCGCGTCATCTCTTTCATTCTAGACTTGTTTAATTTTCATGTTATTTGAGGATTATTATATTTGATGGGACATCTTTACTGATTGATTTGTTCCGCCATAGGCTATCTATTATTCTTTCCCTGCATTACTACCCTTGGTACTTTATCCCACGTTTGGGAAAACAACATATAAGAGGAAAATTAATGCTATAATGTCATCAATAAAAATACCGAATCTTTGTCATACTAGCAGTGGATATAGTGGAATATTCATTCCTTGGATTCTATTGTCAGGGTCGTTTTGGATGGACATTTTAACTACGTCAGCCCTCTCTAAAACACCTTTTTCCAGCACCCGCTCTATTATCTTAATAGTTTCCACTGCTTAAATTTCCATGTGTAGTAGAATTTGGAATGGAAATAATCTTTTTGCGATATTGATGGCGTTTATTAAAATTATATTATTCTTGAAGCTTTTCGGATCGAAATCACTATCTTTTAAACTTGTCACAGGAGTCAAATGCGAACATATTTTTTGGTGGATACGGGTGACTAATTCCGTGGTCAAAGGTGAGTGGTCTACGGAGTGCCCTCATTCCTTGACCTTTTTACTTCTACCACTCTTCTCCCCTCTCCGTCATCTTTTAGCTCCTTTTTCCGCGCGACTTCTTATTTTCCCCCCGTCTGAGACGGAATCTCGCCCCCAATGCGGGTGGCTTCTTTTTTTAGAAGAAACTTCTCGGTAAAAAAAGATCTTTTTCGAGGCTCTCGTTCACATCGCTGACTCCAGCGGGTTTATTTTATAATTATTCGAGCCGAAGGTAGCCCTAGACTACATTTAATCGGATTGTTAGAGACTTTTCACCTTATTTTCGTTACTATTCCCATGACGGCCGGTGAAACTTTCTTCGGCTTGTAACTTTAGTTCTTTCATATATGAAATGACAGAACCTTTCCGTCACAATTTCAAAATTCTTGCGAAAGGTTGATGACCTGAAACGCACGAGAACTTACTCCAAATATAAAATTCATTGCATTCTAAATGGTCTGTCGAGCTTGTTTTAGCTTGTTAGACAGCTATTCTTTTGGGACCCTGCTAAAAATTGCGGAATTGCTTAAGGACTTGGAGTTATTCATGGAGTAAAAATGTTTTCCAAGCGTTATCCTTGTATATATTTTGAATTAGGAAGTAAAGAAGAGAACGCCTATAGATCCTTTAGTACTGGCTTTTTGCTCGTTGTCTTTTTAAATTGGATTGAGAAGAATTATTTTTTTCTTCGTTATCAGATGTTATAAAAAATAGATGAAATCTAAGAAAATGTGTGCCTACCCAAAATAATGCTTATTGTTATTCCAATTAGAGTATACTTATGCGCAGAGGTCTTTTGAAGGACATAATTTTTAAGATTTTGGCCGAAAAGTATTGAGATCAAAATATTTATACATACTTAATTTAACAATGGGAGCGTATTTACTCCTGTAGTTGTACAGATAAAATTTTTCTCTTAATGCTTGATCGTGCAAAGGGGTAATGATAGTTGAGATGGAAGGAAATATAGTAGAACTTCATGAAGGAGAGCACGAAGCAAAAGTACGTCTTTCGGTCATAGCTTAACAAAAAATTTCTATTTAGATTTTTAATTAGCATTAAAGAAAATTTACTTGTAAATGAGGTAAACGCCACGAAAAATACTTTGAAATTGATATATACTTTGTTAAAACAATTATTTTCCATTAATTGACGTGTATTGCTTACTGTACAGGAATTATTTCTCGAAAAAAAGATTGCTGCGTTCTTTGATATTCTCCCATATGAAAGAGTATCGGCACCAGCTTTGTGGAAACGACACGTGTCAATCTTCTATCTGATTTCTATCTATTTTTTCGTCATGTTGATAGAGTACTCTCAACACAAGCGCTTGGGTTCGTATCACGGGAAAGGCTAAGGTTTTGAGAGGAAGATCGATAGCTGCACACATTTCTGGTAGAAAATACTTTGAAATTCATATATACTTTGTTAAAACAATTATGTATCCACTAATTGACGTGTATTGCTTGCTGTACAGGAGTTATTTTTCGAAAAAAAGGTTGCTGCGTTCTTTGATAGAAGTTTCGTGTGATTATATTGGTCTTATAATTCTGATAGGTTAATATGAATGTTTGCCGGATAGTCCTCAAGTCTTAGAATAAAATTCTCGAACAGTTTCAACGCCATTTATTCGTTCTAATTATTTTCATTGCAAAAAGGAATTTATTCATATCTTGGGATAATCAATTAATTATATTTCTTCAAGAAGTAGAAGGAATATCAGCGGTCTTCATGATAATAATATACATAATGTATTCACTCTATTAGTGTCCCCAAAATTCTTTCATTTCATTCTCATTTACTTCAACTTGTGTTTTTAATAAAGAAAATTGGAAACATGTTCTTTTGGTCATAGAAATCCAGGACTCCAAACCTGTAGGGATCCATTTGGACATATTTTTATCGCAGAAATCGCCGCGTGAAAAAATCGGTCTGGACCGGGAATCGGATGCATACCTTTGGCTTGTTGGAAAAATGCCCAGATTACCCTAACCCTTTTTGTAATTTTTGAGAATATAGGGATGTATCTCTAGTGTTTGGTTGAGTGAAAGGACCGTTAGGTGGTGCTGTTAAGAAATCACCAGCTTCTGTTCTAAAAACGATCAAATTCCCTTCCCTCAGACTTCACTGTTTCCCCTTTACCTCCTCCCACTATTCCCCGTCCCCAACCCAGCCATCTCTTTAATCCTCCCCCGCCTTGTTTAACCTTTTTCACTCCCAATTTCTACATCCGCAAACCACTCTTCCGACTCCCAATGCTCCCAACCACTCCCCGCTACCCGGAATCTCCAACGGCGCATGCGCAACTGGAGTGGCGAGACAGATACAGAGAGACGCGTGTGGGAGTGATAGAGAGAGAGAGGAGGGGCTATTGAACCCCGTTTACGTAATCTGCTCACAGCAGCCGCACCACACGATGCAGTTCGCGTGGTGCCTCCACAACCCCTCCCTGGTAGCCACGCCACGGCCTCCACCTCTCCTATCCCTCGTAGATCATCCCCCTTTCAGCTGACCCCTTTCCCCTCCGCTTCATGTCGTGGTCACCCCTTCAACCCCCTCTGCCCTCCTCTCTCACGGCGCACCCTGCCGCAAACCCTTTATAGATAGCAGTCCTCCTCTTCTTCCTTTTCCCTACTAAACCCTCCTCTCGGTCGCCGACCACTCGTCTTCGGACGATGCATTTTTATTTCTTGCCCGTATAACTGGGTCGCCCCGCGCCCAAGTGCTCTCCTCTTCGTCTTCCAGTCGAATTCTACTCACCCTTCCTCCCACCCCACTTCTGTACTCCCCCCCCTCCGCCAGCGTAAAACTTAATTACCTACGCCTCCGTCACTGGCGGAATGGAGTAGACGTTGTATGCCACGCGGGTGTTGTTCCAAAGTTGACGTCTCCTCTTCAATCACTCTCTGATGATTTCGGCCTTCCAACATCTCTCCTATAGCAGCCACCTCTTCACCATCTGATCTACGGAGGTTTTAGCGTTATTGAAAGTATGTTGGCGACTGTTTAAATACACTACTTGTAAGAAGAACGAAGATATACTACTTTGATGATGTATTCACCTCTCTTGGTATTCAGCCCTATATTCTTTTTTTATCTTTTTCAGTGTTGTTATGTATTTGCTGATGATCAATAAGTGCCTTCATTATTTGATACGAAATTATTCTTAATATTTACAACACGATATCCTTATTCAAAGCATAATGCAATGTATATCTATCGGTAAACGTATAAAAGTTCTTCGTATTGGAGCACTACAGTGTATGAAGTCGAATCATAACGCTTATTTTCCACTTAGAATTTCCTGTTCTTTCCTTTTGTTGACCAGAACTACCTACAATTGAATCAAATTCAATTAATTTAAAGATTTATTACTTATGATAAAATAAAAACTAATGGGGAAACTTATTAATGGTACAAGAAACTTGTGAAATTAGGAGTTAATAACAAAATTCGGAAAAATATGTTGCAAATTGTAATCGAATTGATTTATATGGCACTCCTTGACAGAGTGGTCTTTTCTGGTCATCTGAAATACTTATTTTATTTTTTAAACTTTTCAGAATTGATTCTAATATATTTCGAGACCTGAGGTTGCGTATTGCGTTACTCAAATCTTTGTTAAAAAAGTTGAGTACACTTTATCCCTGTAATCACTTGAACTTTGCAATTCATTAGCCTCGGATTTACTTCAACTATGAAAAAGTCTTAAGTAAGCAATTTTTTGTATACGATGAGCTAATAATCCCTAAAATAAGGATTTTCCGGATCAACATTTTGTCCGCGCTTTCACATCTCACTGTCAGGTAATTAGTACACGAAGTATTTAAAAATAACCCAGTATCCCGTGCGACTTTCTGAGCATAAAACAACAAAGAATAGATTTTTCGCACATCTCTCTATTCCCTTACAAGGATGCTATAGACGATTAGGAGACCATGAAGTAGAGTAGTTTACTCAGATACTCATGTTTCCGGCATTCGCCGGTCGAAGCCGGGCGCAAAGCGGATGTTTATTATTAGCTGATTGGGAACGTGATGGGTTCACCTAGAGAAGCTTTCTTTAGTGTTACTTCTAACAAAGAATGCACATTGAACGGACTAGGGGATGAGTAAAGACTTTTTCTGGCGTTTCATTATCTTTAAAGCAAGCTGAAACACTACGCTAGGGTGTTAATCTCATCTTTGGTAGATAGAGAATTTATTTATTATATTCAATTTTCATCATTGAGACTTGAGATTAATGGACTGTAGCTCTCCACCCGTGTCTATCTAATACAAGGTCGCTCGCTTCCCGATAGCTCCTCCTGTGTTCTTCCATCTTTATTTGGTCAATTCGCTTTTTCCTGGGTCTTCCTCTGGAGGCTTTTCCTCGTATTTTACCTTCAATTGTGTTATTCAAAACCCATCGTGCCTCAGGGTGTGTCTAACTAATCAAGTTCCTCTTTTCTGCATAGTGTTCCATATAGTCATTTCCTCTTCAACTCCTCTGTAAGCTTCATCATTTCTTATTTTCTCCGTCCATTTTATCTACAGCATTCTCCTCCAGCCTCTGGCTTTGAAGGATTCTAGTCTGTTCTTCCGATGGTCTTTGCTTCCGGTTCATAGTGTGCCACGAACCATACGAGTATTTTTACATACAGTATCCTATTTTTTAGTCCTATTTTATCTGAACACAGGATTTGCCTTTTTACCATGAACGTTTCTTAGCTCGGCCTATTCTTTGTTTGATGTCCGCTGTTCTGCTTTTTTTACCACTTTAAAAATATGTCCAAATGAATCCCTACAGGTTTGGAGTCCTGGATTTCTGTGACTAAAATGACTCGTTTCCAATTTTCTTTATTAAAAACACAAGTTGAAGTAAATGAGAATGAAATGAAAGAATTTTGGGGACACTAATAGAGTGAATACATTATGTATATTATTATCATGAAGACCGCTGATATTCCATCTACTTCTTGAAGAAATATAATTAATTGATTATCCCAAGATATGAATAAATTCCTTTTTGCAATGAAAATAATTAGAACGAATAAATGGCGTTGAAACTGTTCGAGAATTTTATTCTAAGACTTGAGGACTATCCGGCAAACATTCATATTAACCTATCAGAATTATAAGACCAATATAATCACACGAAACTTCTATCAAAGAACGCAGCAACCTTTTTTTCGAAAAATAACTCCTGTACAGCAAGCAATACACGTCAATTAGTGGATACATAATTGTTTTAACAAAGTATATATGAATTTCAAAGTATTTTCTACCAGAAATGTGTGCAGCTATCGATCTTCCTCTCAAAACCTTAGCCTTTCCCGTGATACGAACCCAAGCGCTTGTGTTGAGAGTACTCTATCTACATGACGAAAAAATAGATAGAAATCAGGTAGAAGATTGAGATGTGTCGTTCCCACAAAACTGGTGCCGATACTCTTTCATATGGGAGCTGTGCTCATGGTATGTAATAAATGCTAATTGCTAGTGGAGGCCACTGCCATGGTATTATCGCTATATTCTAATATTTGAAGATGAGGTTTCCAATTGTTTAATGTTAACGATTTTATTTAGTTCATAAATTTTTGTTGATGGGTACTCAGCTATTTTGTAATGGGCTGGGAGTCAGTTACATTTACTTTGCAAACAGTATTTAGTAATTTCTCGTTATAGGCGCAACGTATTTAATAAACTGTGTCTATATTGCTTAGGCAATGCTTAAATGGCTTCTTCGATCCAAAATATGACGTCAATTACGTAGATAGCTGTGTGACTGCCATCTGTATTCTATCACTGTGTTTATTTGGGAATACAGTTCTTTCCCAGTTTTGCTCGTGTCGGTTTGTGAAACCTTCTGGAGTAAATCACTGAGGAGGCACTTCAGTAATCCAATTTTACCTCTTGGAGGAAGACTCAAGAGAAATTGATATCCAGACTATGGATGCTAAAAAATAAGCCGATGTCTGATTGGTGAAATCTTGCAGTGTGTCTTTTGCTTATTCAACTATTCTCGATATTGCTGAAGAATATAGGTATGCACGAAGTCAACTTCATTTCAACTTCGCTGATTGCCCTTTTCCTTGTTTATTTTGGAATTCTCAAGAGCTCAGCTCAGAGTTACAACGGTAACTTAAAAAGTAGTTTGATGAATTACGATTGGTTACGTATGTACGTAACTCAGGAGTGCAAGCTGGGAATCAGACTTATTTGATTAATGTTAATTGGAGACTTTCGTAAAGATTCGTGTAAGGCTATAGGAAGCTTCAAGTGCTGAGCTGCGTCGTTCAGTCCTAAGATTGGTTGACTTAAGCTCTCCACCCTGCCCTATCAAATGCTAGTTCCCTTACCTCCTGGTATATCATCCTATATTCTGTCCTCTTTATTTGGCCCATGAACTTATTCCTTGGTCTTCCTCTAGGGGCATATCCCTCTATTTTAACTTCAATTATGTTCTTCAAAAACCTATTGTGTGTCATGGTGTGTCAAATCCATCTTGTTGTTCTTTTCTGTATGGTGTTTCATATGGTCGGTTTCTCTTCTGTGCACTTCATCATTTCTTATTTTCTCCATCCATTTTATCATCAGCATCCTCCTCTAGCACCAAATTTCAAAGGCTTCTAGTCTGTTCTGGTTAGCTTTACCAATGGTCCTTGCTTCCGATCCAAAGAGTGCTACGCTCCACACGAATGTTTTCAAATACTGTTTCCTGGTTTGTAGTCCTATCTTCTTTGAGCACAGCAGTTGTCTTTTTCCTAAGAATGTCTTCTTAGCTTGGGCGAGTATTCGCTTGATGTCCGTTGTACTTCTCCATCCCACGTAATGGTACCTCCGAGATAGGTGAGGGCTTGCTCACCTATCTCGGAGGCTATGCTCACTTGCTCTAATGTCTTTCCTTCATGGTGACTTCTACGTTCAGCTTCTCTCTTTCGCATACTAGAGTTTTAGTCTTCGTCTTACAGCGCTGCGAAGTGAACATTTTAAGGTTCACCATGCTTTACTCCGCGTTGCACTGAAGCTTCTTTGTAAGCGAAGTCAATTTGCTGTTGTTTTCTCTTCCTTAAATTCTCAGCGACTTTTTTCTTTAATTATTGTGGAGTCAGTAACCGGAGGTTTATGTTTTTCAGCTTCCCCCACCACTTGACGCCGTCAGCCATGGATCTAGCTATAGAGCTGGCGGGTGATCTGAGTCTTTCTTATATAAGGTAATACGTAACCGCCATCCCGGTTTATCATATTTGGGTGATAGATTTTTTAATCACCTCTCGAATCAGCCATGTGTAGTATAATTCTTTCCTTGACGGGATCTATATTTTGTGTGAAAATTCACTCTTGTTCCGCGGCTACATCATTCGACAAGCGTAGTAACTAGTGTAACTAGTCCGGAGATAGCGTACTCCGTTTGCACTCTTATCGACCACACTGGTGGGAACATTAATGGATGCACCCCAGAGCGGGAGTAATTTGGACGAGCTGCTATGAGATACGCTTGCATCCAAGCGTGTGAATGCAGATTTGAGCATTTCGCCCGAAAAAGCACTGAAACGCGAGAAGAGATTCGCCGGATGACGATAGTAACGCCATTCTAAGAACCCTGTAGTCGCGCGACGTTATCGCGCCGGGACAATGGCGACAAAGCTCACACTCGTCTTTCTGTACCATTGCACTTCTCTGCGATAGACTACGGTCTTATGGTGGGGGAGTTAATCCCAGCGGAAAGAATTGTTGCGAGGATTATTTGGGGACCAAGCGGAAGAGTAAAATTGCCGTGAAATCATGCTCCCTATCATAAGGTTATGACAGAGAGGATGTGTTCGCATTATTATTATTATTGGAAGTGAGTGAAAGATTGAAGAAATAATTAAGTATGACAATGGATTTGAAGAGTTAATTTAGTCGGTTAAAAGTCAGAAAGAGTATAAAAATTGTTTCCGTGAGTCTAAATTACGAATAATTATGAGTTATTTCATCAGGAGACAATTTTTTGAGCAAATGGAGCTGTGGAGAATGGTTAAGAACGTAAGACTTGGGAGGTTATCCTTTTAATAGAAGCCCATTTCTTTTCCAGCATTTGTTGAAGGAGATACACTTCGGATATATGAGCTAGCGCAGTATATTTGCTTTTTCCTATAACTCAAGTATATCTGTTGTGAGCAAAATTCAAGGCTACTTTTTCTAAGCAGGTATATTATATTTTTGTTTTTTTTTTAAGTGCTCTGTCCATTCAAGGGAAGTTAATTGGTTAAGGAATATGATATTGAAATTTTGAATTAAGAAAACTCCTTTGTTTACATGATTTGATGAAAGGTGTATAAAAACTTGAGGAAAAGCGATCTTGCACTCTGTATCATGTGAAAGAGGTTAATATTAGTTTCTCTAGTTTCAGTGGAAGACAGCGAGACAAAAATGAGGGTATCGGAAACAGCTTTACAAAAATGACGCTGGTTTTAGGCGTTTTCCTTCCATTAATGCTTTCATTTACCCAAACTCCTTAAGCAAAATGGTAGTTTTTGAAATGGAAGAAAAGTTTCTTATTCATTAGATCAAATTCGATGACCGTTTACTCATATAAGTGCCGTTATATTTAGAAATATCACCTGGAAGCTTTACTGTATGTGAAGTTTTTCCTTTAAATATGGTTTTAAAGTTATTCAGCTCTCCTAATTTATATCCTAAACAAATTTAAGTTCCCATTTACATAAAATACATTTTAGATCAATGCTGGCTTTTCCTATGTAAAATGATTAGAATAAAATGCCCTTCAATTAGATCCCATAATATGATCCGCAGCAGTTGACAATATTTAATTACATTTGAGATACCCTGCCTAGATCCAAATGTGCCACTGGAAATGGGATGCGCTCTGGCTGCTGAACTAGCGCCGCTTGCAACGAGAATATTTCAGTATTGTTCAGTCTTTTATGATTTATTTTCTCGTACGCATTTTGTTTTACGTCTGGGCGGTGCGCTTGGCGTATTGCATTTTGGTCAATGCACTTCCTCCCCCATTACATGTATCCGAAGGAAGGGAGGTGGGGCGATAAACTGCCTGGCTTCTGGTTTTAGTCGGTCGCGACGATTTTTATCGAGAATTTCAGTTGGGAATAAAATCAGGTCCCTCCCGGTTGCGGAGTTACAAACCAGTTTCTTCTTTTTAAATGTCTGCAAAGGATTAACTGGAAAATGAGATATTCCTCGTCACAACAGAGATTTATATACTGGGGTCAGTTTATATACATGTAATCCCCCGAATATTTCCTTCTTCTGCATTCATCGAGCTCTTTTCCATGGCTTCTGTTTGTATTTGTGGCATCGGGGTTTCCTCCCGCTGGTGCTTTGAAATGCAGATTTCCATTGATATTTATATATTCATTTTTTCCTCTTGTTCCGAGCTGAAGTCCAAAGGGAAATCTTTAATCTGGCTTAGATACGTTACGAGCGGAATTTTCTGGTATTCTGTTTGAGTAAATATATTATTTTCTTTTCGTGAAGATAAATAAATGATTCAATTATTCCCCTAATCCTGAATGCGCATTATGGTAAGCAAATGCAGCAATGCATATTTTTCAAAGTAAAATATCATCAAAGGTATTCATCCGGAGTTCATTTGCAAACAAAATATTTTCAGGAATCATGGTTGTTTTGCGAAAAAATTACAGCGAGTCTGTTTAATTTCCAACAAATTAATAATTCCAAATTTTTGCTGATAATGTGGATTCTAAAAAATTTGTGCCCACTGTGTCCAATTTTTCTCAGTCTCCATTTTTGTACCAACTACCTCTTACTTTTTCTTGATCATTAATTTATTGTATTAGCGTCTCTAGCTAAGGCTAGGAGAAAATAATGGAAACACATGGGAAATTTTAAGGAAAAATGTGCTATTACTTTTAAAATGTCTGGGTAAGTGATGAAGGTGAAGGAAAAGGATAAGTATTCCTGACGAAAAAAAGAAGGAGACGATGTGAAAATTTTAAGGATCTAATCGCGTTCCCAATATAGGCGGGAAAATGGAACGATATACATACTAGAAATTAGTATATGCAGAGATAAGTACTGTCCCAAAGCCTAACAATCAGCTGGTAGAATACTCAACTGAATGAATAAGTGTTAAAACAATGAACGCACTACACATCATTGAGAAAATTACTGGGTGATAACTCAATATAACCTATAAATCCTTGCGTTGACCATAAAATGGTATTTTTATTGATAAACATCGAAATATTTTCGTCCCCATGGCTAATGTAGTGCGTTGCCATATGTGAAATAACTAATGCAAGGCACTTCTACTTTTTCAGTTCTCTTGTTAGCACCTCAAGTAGTCGTTGCCAATTTTGAATTGAGGCTTATTGCGTTGACACCTAGGTACCCGCCACTTCTTCTTCTTCCTGGACAATACTTCCCAAATTGGATGAACAACAGACCCACGTTAGGGTATCGGGGGCTATCGCTAAACTTCTCCTCAGTGATCACATATTCGTTCATAATATTCACTAAATAAACTGTTTTGGCGGATGGAACCTAGAGAGCTAATCATTGTAAAGTCTTACATCTACTGATTGTAACTGCTTGAAGATGGCAGCCACACATGGTTGTTGTTCAAGGCTGAATCATGAGCGCTACCCTTTGTAATACGATTAGAACCACAATTATTGCTGAATATCATAGGCAAAGTAGTCTTTTTGCCAGCGACTTCGCGTATGAGGGCGTGCCTATGTATTTGCCATTCCTTCCAGGACGATGAATGCCATGGGAAAGATTTTACTGCCTATATGTAACTTTCCATACTACTTGCTTGCCTGTTATTTTATCTGGTGAAATGGTTGGGAAAACTAGTATGCATTAAAAACAAAATAATACATGGCGTGAAAGCCTAAAGAAAAAAATATTCTTTTGAGCTGAAAGACGACTTTGGTAAAATAAACATTTCGTTTTTCTGCGGCCGGAATATGCTTTTATTTAGCTGAAGTAATCCTTATAAATTTACTGCACTTCTTTCTTTCAACCAATTATTTTACGTAGTCTACTGAGCCTAACACTTTATGTAACAAAGTATGTGTCGTTATAATGAAGTGCCTGGCAAAATAGAGAGAAACGGTATGGACAGCTACTTCATCTCTCGGATTGCACATTCTACACTGAGCTATGCTGAATGTGTGACAGAACGATGGTAGTTTCAGCATCGAAAAGATGTGCTAAACGAATGATTTCGCTCTCAGTTGGCCTTCAATATGAATTTCGCCAAGGTAGATGGCACTGTGTAGCTAATTGGATGCTAACCTATATTAATTCTGCTTTACACCTCTCAGGAGTAATAATTATCAGAGTTCCCTGGGATGCAAGCAAAGTCACAAAAAGATGTCTGCCGACTGGAAAAGTGATGAAAGTAAAGGTGAGACCAAGATCACAGGCGCTACTTATGAAGAAATTTACTTTCAAAACAAAATCCACCCTCAACATGTTATTTAAAAAATCATATCCGTTCGTGAACCTGTATACATCTATTTCTTTCAGAATTTATCTTTGTTACCTGTCGTTCCATTACCTTCTTGTCTCACCGAAGCGCTCATTAAGATCGGATGGGTGGCGTTCTCAAAAAAAAACAAGAGAAGTTGGGGTAAGAGTGGCTTCGCTGAAGGTATGGAGTCTTTAAGCCCCTCGCGCCGTCTTCCCTGCGCGCTCCTTCATCCCTTCCCCTTTCGCCCGACACCTTCTATCTCATCGCAATATCTCGCCCGGGACGACTTCATCATTAAAATCCTCATTGTTTCCTTTCGCCTCGCGTTCCTCGGAGTCCCTCTCGGCACCGGAAGTGGGCCTCTAATTAGGCCCCGCCCCTATCAACCTCTCCCGCCCGCCCGCCCACCAGCCCACCTCCACACTCCTCAGACTCTTTCGTGGTCCGTTTCTGGAAGTACGCATTTTTTTCCGTGACGTCCTCGTGTACCTTGAGCCATTGTTTCTCGGTCATGCTTTGGCCTCAGTCCACTCTCCTCGTCTCCAAGGTGTCCTTTCGAACCCCCTGGGGGAGACGGGGGGGATAGGGTGGTGGAGGGCGGGCAAGGAAGGTGCCGACACGAATCTCCGCCTCTTTCCTTCTTTCTCATCGTCGATTTCCCTCAAGCCTGTTGGACGTGATTCCTCCTCTAAGGGGCGAAGGGCATCTTAACATAGGGCCAAGGCTGTTCCGCTTCCCACTCCCCGGTCTCAGTCTCCGTTATAACCTTTTCAGTCCCTGCTACGGTATGATAGTGATTTTTCTCTATCCCTATATCCTGGAGTTGTTCACAGCTCAAGTATCCCAGTTCATAGATCTCCAATACCCTATGGCATGAAACTGCTCATACGGCATCCTACACTTCTTGTACTGTATACGTACTGCTTGCACTGTTGTACGTATAGATAACGCAACTATTCAGTTTAATTGACAAAGAAAAGAAGGGCGTGTTTATATGCAGTCTGCGCAAATATGCACTTTTCCCCATTAATCAAAGGAGTATTATTTAGCATTTAGAGACCAAGCTGTTATTTGATTAGAAGGAAAATTATTTCGTATTTAAAATTTATTTTTATCATTTTTATATACAATTTATATAACAGTTACAATAATACATAAATGAAATCAACAGACATCATTTCACTAGTAAAATACAGTGATAGAAATTAAAATTTTAAGATAATATACGAAAATAAAATACAGTCATATGCACTCATGGCAGTGAAAAGTGAGTTTAAAAAAATGTTTCATCATTCAGTATGGCATGAATTGTTATTTCGCGCTCCTTTGGCTTTGCTAGGTCATACACTTACCACCAGGTGCTTCCTATATGCAAACTAAGCATAACTGTTCCCAATTGGAAATAATTCCTATTCACAACCCAGCAAAAGCCTTTTACATTGTATTTTAACCTCACTTAGAGTTTGCTACTTTATATGGGTAATTCATAGGTAATTAAAAATTGTAGGTACCATTTCTTCATGTTCTTCGAATCGAATGAAGATAATAACTGAGTAAAATATCTCTGAAATATTTGCGAATAAGCCCAGTCCCTTTCTTGAACATATTCAACTCAGTCTCTGTTTCGCAAAATGTCGGGACTAATTCAGCGTTCTTGCCGCAGCATGCGTCTTGTAATAATTGTTTTTAATTGATAAGATTAGTCTCAGAAGTTGAGTGTTATGTGTTCAACTAGATTCAAATATCTACCAATGAAAGCTTGCAGTGAAAAGAGATGCTACAATCCTGATAGGACGTGCTAATTAAAATTAAAGTCATTAGTGCTGATGTATTTCCCCAAAAGTACTCAACGTACTCCTAATGCTTCTGGAAGGATTCAGGTTTTAATACCTTCGAGGTCTGGAGCGTGAATTTTCTTCGTGATATTCTTTAAAATTTGTATTTATTTGCCGTTGCGTGGAGGATAACTTAAGCTATCCCGAGCATAGTATAGGAATGAGAGTTTTATTTACAAACTTACGGAATATAGGTCACATTCTTGCATTTTTATAAATTATATGATGTAGTGTGAATTCCAGATTTCGTATTTTTTGGGGAGGGGTTTTATATACTTCACCTCGCTAAAGTTTGTATGATTTCATTTTTCTAAATTTCAACTATTTTTCTTGCGTTGCTAGAAATTTTATGAATCAGCGGAACAAAACTCTCCGATTTCGAGCTTTGCACGGATTCAGAGGAATGTGTGTTTATGTTCTGCGATACGTTGATGATAAAATCAAAACCACTGGATATCGGAATATCTGTTGACTATAATTGGAGGTGAACCAGGAACTTAAGCCCTGCGCGATTCAGAGATCTCAAATACCTCTCAACATCCTGGAGAGCCATCATTAGTTCCACATTCTCTGTCGTCAGTGACATCCTAGTCTAACAGCCGAATGAAACCACCAGGGCAACGGCGTATCTCTCGGCTGCTTCTTCAGTTTGCGTTAATATTGAAATGTGCCCCTATATTATGTAGATTTCCAGAATTCCGACAAGATATACCCGCCGTAGGATACCATCACCTCAATCTATCGAATATTTCGTTCTAACATTCAGATGAATACTTTTCGAAAAAAAACTGCGTTAACACCAAGAGATTCTCTTTCCTCATCTGTAGCAATTGCTCAGCTGTGTGAGTTATGAAAATTATATCGTGACTTAGATGATTCAAAATTTCATTTCCAGTCGTCAGTCATGTTTTGCGTGATATTTCTGCAATCATTCCTTTGTTCTCATCCGTTCCTCAAAATTCGGTAGCATAGAGAAGAGCCCCTTAATATGCGCTCTGCCTGGCATATGGTAGGGTGGGAATTTTCTGAGAAATAATCCCATAATGCAGCTGGAAAGTTCAGTTAATTCCCTCAAACGCCTTGGACTAGAAATGGAACTGCAAAAAACACACAGGGAGCGAAATAAAGAGGTAGATCGGGCACTGCTCTAGGCAGCCTGGGATCATCGGCAAAGTTTTCCATTTAAAGTTCCTCCTGCCTATTCTCTAATCGAATGGAGCTATAATTTACCGAGACGAGCGCGTGCTTTGTGAAATTCGTATTCAGCTATTTGAGGAATGTTATTTTGCTTATATGCATTGACTCGTGCGATGGAGATACCTCTTTTGTATTGTGGCTTCTGTGGGTGGTGATGGATTGTAAATCGTGGAGTTTTATTGGACTGCCTGATGTTAATGTTACATGTGGCGTATTTTGTGGTGTCTAATTTCATATATATTATATCATATATGTGAAATTAGACACATGCATTTAAAATATTATAATATACACATACATTATATAAATGTTATAATATATGTTATATGCATGTTCGCTCGGATTCTGGGGACATTAAAAAAAATCGATTCGCTAATGCTGAGTTATACAAAGAGCGTGTCCGTTTGAACATTTAAAATATGGTATTTGAGTGAAATACCGAAACAAAAAAAGACTATGGGATTTTTTTGATATCGTGCCCCATGTTCCAATCAATAGAATCTTCTCTTCAGGAATTACTTTAAAGGGAATTGTTGCTCACATAACAGAAGAATAAACGAAAAGAGATTATTCAAAATGAATTCGCTTCTCCATATTGTCCACCTTTAAATTGTAATAGAGGAAAATTTGTTTTTTTCGTGTGTTTAGTTTAATTTTGAAGCACATTTAAAATGTAATAAATCACCGTGTTAGAACATACATAATATATATTAATGAAACCCTGTTCACTGCAGTGGGTGTTGATGATGTATTTTCAATGTTGGAATGATCTTGGTCGAGTAAATATTGGACTTTCCTTTTTTCTGAATTCCTCTTTTCTTCTGAGATCATCACTTGCGCATTTTGGCAGTTTCATGTTTCTAGATGATTATTTGCTACAAACTATCCTCTTGCGACGCTGGTTAGCCGTTGTTTGCTGGAGAATATTAGCTTCTTGCTCGATGTTTGCTGATGCTGCTCTTCCGGAAAAGGAACACCAACTGGGGAGCCTCAGGGAAGGGTATCTTGTTTCCGACGGCCACGCTCAAACCACCCCGATAGAGGAAAGTCCAGTCCAAAGGATTCTCCTATTTCGAAGTTCATCCTCTCCTAAAGGAGCCATTTCCGTTGTTAATATCACATGGTCTCCCAAATATCCAATAGGAGTGTATTTAGCTGATTTTTTTAGGTAACAACAAAGTTTCGTCGTTTTTCTACACTTGCTAATATGAAATATCCCCTAAAATACTTTCCTCGGCACGAGATCGGTATCGGTATCATTTCTCGTAGACCAAGCCGTATTTTATTTTTGTCACACTTTGCTGAATCTTAGAATGATGCATTTGGGATTTTGTGTAGGTTATGAAGTGTCTCTAATGTGTAAGAAAAAATTCATTATCACTCCATTTTGGTCTTGATTCTCTGTTAATGAAACGTTGTTCAAATGCGTATATATACTCACAATGCGTTTTTTCCGTGACGACCGAAATATCCACTAAGGCCTTTTACATCCGAGTATTCAACGAATAACAAATGACGAGGTTCATCACATTCACAGGTTGATGAAGGATCCATCCAGGTGAAGTTCTCGGCCCAAGAGTTAGCAGTTGCATCTTCCTACTGTGATGATAATTTGATATACATGGTTTATCTATTCCTCGGTATTCAAATTGGATGCAGCGTAAAAACTGGACCTATCGTCTTCAAAATTGAGAACTTGAACGGTTTTACTCGCGAGTAGGATTCTGAATATGAGCGCCCTACTGTATGGAGCGAATTTACGTGCTACTTTTAGAGTACACAGAAAATACAGCATCAAAATTGCGGGGAGTTGCCCCATAATTATTAATGATAATTCCCTACTCTATGCTGGAATTCGGTTCACGCAATTTGCATCTGTTCCTGCATCTCGATGCGCCGTTATGTGCTTCTCTCACGGTTGGACGATCGGATTATGTTTCGCCATTGCCCGGGATTCTTGCAAACCGTACCGACCCAGTTACGAATTGAATGTTAGCCTGCGAAAAGGTCTTGACACAAAGGAGATGCATCATTAGAGCATACAATTGCAACTTGGCCCTACGTTTTGGTAATACTTGGACGATAATGGCCAAGTAATAGAGAAGACTAAAAGCATTGAACGTATGATATTATCGTAGAAAGGTTAAGTTCGATGGGCTGGTAAAATCATCAATGCAGAAGTCCATCAATTGAAAGGAGGAAAGATTAATAAAATAAACTACAAATAGAATTAGACTTACTCATTGTAGTTAACAAAATTGAAATAAGGTAGCCTAATAGAAACAATAAGAAATAGTTGTTTATTACCAAAGATCAAAGATGAAATGTGACAAAAAATAAAAGCAATTTTAAAGTTAGATATTAAAAAGGAAAAAAATCGACGAGCTGCAAAGAGAATTGAGCAAAGAATTAGAGTGAATAGAGAAATGGGAAATCAGTTAATTGTTCAAGAGAAGCAAGGGCTCAAAATATGAAGAAAAATCTTTACTATCCAACATGCAACGATATTCTTGTGTAATCAATTTGAAATATATCACGTCTTTAAAGTCACTTTAAAGTCATCAATTCATATTTCCAGAAATGCAGTTAAATCTGCCGCTGGACGCTAAAACATATTTTGCCGACGAAGACTTATGAAGTTGCTACGTCTTGTGAAAAATTCACCATCTTGGCAACAACGAGTGTATCGCCTTATTCAATGCACGGAGTATTGTGAGGGTGGTCACTCAACCATAAAACCATGAATTTGTTTCATTTTAGAAGGTCGCAAAGATTTAAAAAGCGTCTGAGTCGACAAGTTTTCAGCTATCGTCCAGTTCGTTGCGATTTGAATAGTCTAACGATTGCATCAGGTATAAAATGAAATCGTGCTTAAAAATTTCAATTCTAATATTGTCTTTTAATATTATTACCATTGTGTTAAAATAATGGAGTCTTTTTAGGGCGTGAGTGATTTATCCATTGTATATTTCCTTCAAAAGTGTTGCTTCGCAAAAATGTGATTTTTTGCTACTTCGCAAATAGCTGTAGCTCAATCGTGAAAATGGCGATCTTTGACCATAAAAATCCACGATAATCGTGAATTTGTCTAGAATGAATGAGTGATTACCCTGATTGTACTATGGAGCAGCACTCCAATTACAATTAGCGTCCAATTAGGGATCGAGATTCCGCTGGATAATATATATGTATGCGCTATCGCCAGGGTTCAACACCTGGCCCTCAGGATGAGTAGGCGGTACTCCTGCCCGCGTCCCGACCCGATCCGTGTAGAAATCGGATTAAAACCCATGCTGAGGACATTTAGGCCGATAATTAACGTGGAATTCACTGCCAAGGGATCGTGATAGTCGTGAGCATTCACGCTGAGGTGGCGGTACATGCATCTCAACTCCCATTACGGAGCAGTGCGCTCCAAGCAGTCTCCTTCACGGGAGATAGATGCTTGCAGCCGGCAAGCATGGATTGCCCCGAGCCACCAGGCTGAGGGTTCAGACCCGCAGTGGGTCGGTGGCCCGTGCACCGTACCCTTATTACCCTCCGATGAATCTCCCGTGACGCTCTCGGATTCCCCGCCGGCCTCTTCTGTTTCCCCCTTTCTCGGAATGAGCCAAACTATTCTATAAACCTTTGCATGTGCTCGTTGTATTAAAAGTTTCTTGACATCGATCTGTTCGGCAATTTCTTTCGGTAACAGAAGATAGCCCTGTGATTTACGCGATACGGAGGTATTTTAAAAGATACTGTAAAAAATACGTTAAATAACAGCTCAATAATCGCGCAAAGATATTAATCGTGAATCGCTTGGAATATTTCTAAGCTGTGTTTTTTCGGTTGGTAATTTTTTATCCCAAGTGGACTGCCATTTTCCGCTTTTAACATAGACACCTTTTTAGCTGAAGTGTTTAATTATTTTTCGATTTAAAAATGATGGAATTTTTACCGCAAAGTTTTTGTATGATGAGTCGCTAATTTTGGCCCACTTTTTTACATTAGTTGTCGTATTAATAGCAATTTTTTTATGTGAAATAACATGAATCATGTTATTTCCGCCTTTACTGATGGTAAAATAAAACAAAATTGTATTGATTTTTCGTAGTATATAGCTTAGGTCTTACCAGTCCAGCCTCTTGCTGGATCGATGAAATTATATTTCTTACCACGTGACAATAGTATAGATATGGTGGCCAAAATTTCTGTTCGATATTTACATATTTTATATATTTACAATGGCTTGACTAGCATGTTCGAAATTCACTGCTAGTTAAATTTTTCCGACTGCGACAAAAGAAAAACCAATAGAAATGTGAAATTTTGAAAGTAGTTTAATCATAGAAAAATAATTACGCATACCTCCGCTCTGCATTCAGGTTCCCGATAGAACTAAGCTGATTTTGGCAGAAACTGCAGATTCCATCGCCGCGTCCTACTTGCCGCCCACCCTCCGAATTTCCCCTTGCTCGTTTTCCCTCTCTTTTCTACTCTGTTTTTTTCTGCTCTTCCGCTACTTTCATGCCTTGCCCGTTCACTTATTCCCTTTTACCTATCTCTCGAATATCGGAAATCCGATAGAACCCAAAAATGTGTAGCTCGCGTCCTCCACCATAATCCCCTCTTCACGTCCAAATCCTACCTCTCCTCCGCCCACCCTCTCTTCTACTATCCACAGCTGAGGGAGCTTTTCCTTTCCCTCCTCCTATTCCTCCAGTTCAGCCTGCCCACCCATATTTCGATTATGGACTGGCGCGTTAGGGCGAAGGTGAATTTAGTGAGCCTCTCGCACATTCGGCTCCCACCCGCGGCTGTCCCGCTTTCAACTATCTCTCGCCCTAGCCTCCCCTTGAGGTGGCTATCGTGAGTCAATGACCACAGATTTTGATATATCTTTTCATCCAAGTCGAAATAAATTATTGGTTCAGTATTTTCTTAAGTAAGTTCGTTAATACAGTGAAAATCATCATGCATGTAACCATCTAAAATATACGAGAATTTTATGATAAAAAGCACGCCTTAAGGAAGTTGCACGGCAACTTAAATTCCACTTTTTTTTAAAGGGTTGAAAAAAATTCTTCTTTCACTGTTGGTATATCTCAATTATCAAAAATGATTAAACCGCAAAAAATGCCAACTATTCCACGAAGAGATTTTTAATGAACTCTTTTTTATACTGACTTCAGCGCCATTGCTATGAAATTATCTCATTTTGACCTGATATTTGCAGTAATCAGCTAATTACTCAAAAATTGAGGCAGTAAGATGCATCTGTTTTATTTTTTATACATTTTCTGAAACATTTTCCGCATTAAAAAGGCTCTACTTGCATATATAGTAGATAGAAAAATACTTTCTGCGTGTTTTTTCCCTTCTCCCATTGAACACTGTAATTTCAAGCTCCGATTTGCGAGTTCAACTGGGCGGGAAGGTAATATTTTGTTGTTCATATCAGATGAAGGGCATGTTTTTTATGTGTATCCGTAATATGAATAAAATGACATTGATCTCGGTGGAACCACCTTAATCAAAGCATTGTTATGACTTGTGCTAACGGCGTGACATTGGAAATTTAAGCGAAAAGCGTACTTGTTTATTTAATCCGCATGCGTCCTTGATCCTTTTTAGCCACCATTTTCAACGTGAAACGTATTATTTCGTGTTCTGATGCGAAACAGTTCATAGGTAATAGAATAATTTCGAAATATATTTCCATTACCCTTAGGCAACGTGTAAAATCATCCATATATTATTTCTCAAAGGTGTTTTTTGTCGCAACGCTATAACTCCCATATTTCTTCATCAAAGTTAATGATTCAAACATCGTTTTAAAGCTTATGTTCCCCGCTATTGATAAAAAATAGACATATGGTTTAAAATTAAAGTTTTTGTAGAAAAAAATATACAGTGCCATCTGTTGCCAATTAACTAATATGTTGGCTATGGTCACGTGCTTAAAAGACTGTAGGAGGCGCCATCTATTAGCACATCGTTTAGTTAGATAGTTTACATTCTACATGTAATCAGTATGAGCATTTACCGTTTACGTTATGTATCTTAAACACAAACATAAATAACATATAATTGTCCATGGGAAGAAACAGGTAGAAGAACAGGAAGAAAGAAGAAAGAAACAGGAAGAAGCTGCATACTATGCGAAATATTCGACAGAAAGAAAGAGGGAAGAAACAGGAAGAAGCTGCATACTGTGCGAAATATTCGACAGGTACAAGAATAGGAAGAAAGAAGGAAGAAACAGGAAGGAGCTGCATACTGTGCGAAATATTCGCACGGGTCAGCTAGTTAGCATGAAAATGGCAATAAACTAAATAGATTACGTGCAATCATATTTTTACTTTAATCTATGGATTTTACTGATAAGTTCGTTAATGCAAGTTATTACGCAAACCAATGCAAGAACGCTCCTGCCACCTTAATTGTGTCCGCCCTCCTCTTATCTACCCATCCACCTCCGGGGCGACATTCGTTTCGATTCCCGTGCTATTTAATTTTATTTCCCTTCAGCGCTGCTCCCTCTCCCAGATTCCAAACTCATTCCATTTTCTCCATAGTCCTCTCGCCGCCGCACCTTATCCGTTCCCTCCGCTAAATTCCGCCCTCTTGCGTACTTTTTTTCCATCCCGTCTGCAGAGGGCCTCCCCGCAGCTGGGAGAGTGGGGGAGAAATGTGAGATAAGCCTGAATTAAGGGAATGAAAAACCCTGTGGCCCCCTTTCCTGCCAAGTCAGGCAGTCACTCTTTTTCCCCGTATGCTGCTGCACTTCCGCTCGCTTTTTTTTTCGTCCATTTCCATTCTCCGTGGCAATCGCCCCCTCACGGTGAAACCGACGTCGCTGGCGCATGTCGAGTCCGGAGAGAGAGAGAGAGAGAGGTTTTCGTGGGACTGTGTATCCCTTTCTTTTTATTTTCCCCGTCGTGTTCATCCGGGGCTATCCTATCTCACTGAGACTCTCGTTCTCTGGGTCAAGGTGAAGTGGGCTGAGTTGATGGAATTACTTTTTGGGAATTCTCTGAAATTTTAAAGGTTATTGTATAGAGGAATCGATTTTTAGTGCATAAAAGATAAATTTACTTCACTCCAGCCTATATTTCAATTTTAGTGCGGCTAACTTTTCCATAATCTTGTCTCCGAAACTTGAAAATTAGGTAAAGTGAAAAAAACTCAGTGGGTACAACTAAACCTATGATAAATTTGCTGCGCTCTTGACCCACATGTCAGTCATATTGGTGCCCCTAATTCTTATTCAAAAGGTAAAAAGTAAATTTACTTTTCTCCGATCTACATTTGAATTATGGTGCGGCAAACTGTTCCATAAGATCGACCCCGAAACTTTACAATTAGGTATATTTAACAGATATAACCCGAGGGTGCAACTAAGCCTATGGTATATTTCCTGCGCTCCAGCGCACGTGTCTGTTTTGGTGCCTCTAATTGTCACATTAGTTTTAATTCATCACTAATAAATAATTTTTCGGACATCCATTATGGTGTATTTTCAGAGGTGAATTTGAGAAAATTGCGCCGTAATGAAAATTCCATGCGCACTCGTCCTTTTTCCATTTGCCTTTGCCTCTCAAATTTCATGCACTGAGGCACTAAAAATCGTCCTCTATATTTTTGTTGTCCTTTTATTTCGTTTTATGATGAGTTAAAATTAATTTCCTCCCTTTAAATTGAATTCTCGTTTCAGTGCACAAGACTACTCTGTTACTTGAAATTCTGGGCCAGTGATTTTTAATTTAATCAGCCATGCGCGTATATTCTGCGTAACTTGTTTTTCATGAGTTCCTGTTGTAGACAGCTTTCATAGAATGGAATATTAATTATGGCTCACAGTGTATTTTAAAGTAGGAAATAATACCAGTTGAACACTTATTCCTATCCTCTGTGGGCCTTGATTTTCTAAATCACATCATAAATCAGTGAGACTGTGGTACTTCATGGAATTTAAATTGATTTTATGTAATTGAAAGGGGCTCAGTGAGCTCATGCAGAATTCTGAAACTTACATTTTGAAATTTTATTGCTCTGGTGATAGCAGAAATTTCATTTATGAGGTAGAATGAATTATAACTTGAAAGCAAATCTTTAGAAAAATTTAGGTGGTCGCATTATTAAAAGCACCTGGGGACCGAGCTTTGCTCGGTAGACAATATGTATAATTTTCTTTTGAATAATATGGGCATCTACATTATGTAATATAATTTTTTATGTATTTCATCATAAATTTACAAAACCTCATTAATATCACCGACATAGGTTTGCTTAAAAACATAACAGTTTCAGAACGATTATTTAATTGTGAATGTTTGCTAAAATTATGGTCGTGCCGAATCAGAGTTCTTACACGGAGCATTTGAAGAAGCAAAATACACGAATAAATAAATAAAGCGTGGCTGCGGAGCCAAGCAAAAGTAATCAATGTCTCTGTCTATGCGCTTCGTATGGGAAGTTGGGCTCTCATTTCTGCGTAAAACAGATTTTTTTTGGTAATGGAACCTACCCCTATCGAAATATCATACCGAAAAATCGTAAAATGCCAACATTCGGGTAGATCGGATATCCAGTTTTGATGAAATAATTACATAGCGCATGCTTATATACAAATACAGCTCAATTTACAGTGTAAGAGATTAACCTCATGGGAGTAAGGTAGGGGGGGATTAGGGCACCAGTCATGTTAAACGCTGGTTTCATTTTCATAATTGCTTTCATAACAGCCCGTGGTCATAATATTCTCGCTGTAATACTAATAGTTTTGTTTTCATAATAATACTGAAAGTGTTCGTCGCCATTGGATCTCTTCGTGATTTCTAAGCCAAGAGAGCGATTTTACGATAATTAACTTGGTCCAATTGATTCCTCGTACCACAAAGATATCCACTCTCAGGAGAATAGGTTTGGTAGTTATCGAGGAAATGTTTGCATAGTCATACGCCCAATTCAAAAGATCCTATCAAAAGATGTGATTCATCGATATTTCATTTATTCGTAACTATTGCTGGCAAGACAATAAATAAAAACTTCTTCAATTTAATTTCCGTTGGAGATAATATCTTCTGGAATTTCTATCTCTTCTAACGCATTAACCGACAAATCTCCATTCCCAAGTCTTATCAAACAATCTGCAAAATCTCCTTCTTCTTCTTGACCAACTCGCGTATTTTCCGACAGTGAAAAGAACTTAATGTTGTCCCATCGTGCACTTTTTCAATTGATAGGTCTAAAAGCTCACTATCGTTGGCTCTAGCTAACGAAAAGAAAGTCCCACGACCGATCGGAGATGTGCGTGACCCAAAAAGTATCCTCGTAATTCAAAATTAGAAAATACTCGGCCCGTGACAATCCTTCCGCCTGTGAGTTTTTCCGGGCAAGGCATAGAATTCCAGGATTGTCTACAACACTTGTCCCAAAGGTTCAGTTGAAAATCCAAGAAATAGGTTAAAAAGCCAAAAAGGTATAGTTACTATTTTACACGTGCGGGGTAAGGCATCTTTCGTCGTTTATTAATCATGTTCTACCGAAAAAAATAATCACTGTAGAATCTCGAACACACGTCATTGGATCCACATTTGATAACTGCGAGCGTGTTCACGACCGCGACCATGAAGCACTTAAAAAAATGTTCTAAGTTTGTAACGTAAATTATTAGATCGGGACGTAATAATGTTATGGAAATTTTCTCACGAACCGGGGACTAAGGGGCAGAATTTTATGGAAAAACGAAGTGTAAAGAAATATCGATTGCAAGAATTAAATACTTTATTCTCTCTACCATCCGATAGTGACAATTTAAACCCTTCATCTTGATTGCAAATTTTAAATTGAAAAAAAACCTCTGCATTCATTCCAAGTAAATTTGGAACCCATTTTTAGGGTCTATATGCTCGTTTAATATTATGCGATCCTACACGGTTATATGCGTAATAGTTCAATTTCGGCGATTCAATGAAAATAAAAAAAACAGTTATTATTTACAGGTAAGAATTACCATGTACCATTACCAATACCTTATCGAAGTGTTATATTCATGTCAATATATTTCTTACTTTATGAAGACTTGAGGAGAAAAACCTCCACGTTAGTAGGATTCTTTCGTGCAAAGCGCTGGTACCATTATTAGGCTTGTTCACATAACAGTCTGTTGCCATAATTGTCTGGTTGTGATAATGGCCCCACTGTAGTGTTAATAGCTTCTATGTATTCTTTGCTAATGAATCCCTACGTAATAAGTAATTTCTAAGCTAACTTTTACGGCAGTAAAACTTGGTCCAATAGAGTTCTCGTACCCTTATACCCCGGAGTATTCACTCTTAGATTCCGTACTTTTCCCTCATGTATTAGATAAGGCAAAATACGACCGGGACGAACTTCCCGTTTAAAGCCATTGCGCAGGTTGCCAGGGAAATATGCTAGTGTTGAAATTGGAGAAAAATTTGCAATATTTTCATTGGAAACGTAATTTGTAAACAAAAACGAGGTGTATGGGAAAATCGATCGCAAAAATTAAATACCTCATTCTTTGTACCATCCGATAGTGAAAATTTAAATCATTTATCTTAATTGAAAGTAATTTAAAAAAGCAATAAATAAACCTCTGCATGGATTCTGCGTAAATTGGGGCCTTTTTGGAGGTCTTGAGGCCTTTGCAAGCTTATGGCCTTTAGTTCAATGAATTCTTCGTACCCGAAAACCCTTGTATACTGACTTTTGGGAGAATCGGCTCGAACATGATTTAAATTGTCGTCCAACGGCTTTTTAAAAGGAATGGACTCAAGATATGGTCTTTGCAGTGTATCTATATAATTTGAAATTTTCAGTTTTTTTTTGCAAGAATGAGACCTAGCGCATTGGATTCCGCGCATCAAAAAGCCTTTGTATACAAAATTTAACAAAAATCGTTAGAGCCGTTTTGGATAGGGAAAAATCAAACATGTAAACATAAAAAAAGATTGATCGTTTAATATTATAGGATAGCAACGTAAGTGCCGACCCGGAGCACTATACTGGACGATTCCTAAGAATTCCTGCTGATTAGGTTTTATAAGAAATGATTCTATCTCTGCGACAAATAGGAGAAAGAGCTTTGCTGAAAAAATAATGAGAAAGTAGAGATGGACTTCGATATTTTTACCCAAAGTATTTCCCTTAAGTCACTCAAGCACCTAGCATAGAAGCATGTAGGGAATTTTGTGTTTCAATACTTGTAACAAAATAACGTTCTCTCGTTCTTTATTGATGATAAATTGTGGCATGTCTCTAAAATAAACCTGGGCGTATGTAGGGTAAGATCAGGGGCTCAGGTACTACCTCCTTGTAAAGAATTTATTTCTACGCCATTTTTTGCCCAACCTACTTGAAGTACAGCAAATGGCACTTAATCTCGCAGAGTATATTAATGATAAATTATGATTCCTCTTGCTTGAGTCGGTTTTTTCTTCTCTTAATACTATAAGAAGACGAAAGTGATGAGGTTATGTAGAAGCAAGAAGGCGGGGCTGAATATAATGGTGAAAGGACAAAAAATCGCTCAGGTTGAGCTGTTTACGTATTTGGGTATTATATTGGAGGAGAATGGGTTTAGTGGTTGGGGTATAAGACTAGAATTGCCTCAGCTAGAGAAATATTTTCAAAGAGAAAAGAATTGATGAGGGGAGGAGGTTTTTGTTTAGAATCAAAGAAAAGGCTGTTGAAAACTCTGATATGGAACGTGGCGCTTTATGAGTCGGAGAATCACTTGGCCATTGCGAAGGGAGGATGCACGTAAACTAGGCATTTTAGATGTGGGAGTGGAGAAGGATGGAGAGGATGAGTTGGGTGTCGATGATGTCAAACGAGGAGCTATTGAGTGTGGTTGGAGAGGAGAGGAAGCTGGTGGCGGAGGTTTGGAGGAGGCAGAGGAGATGGATGGAGGAAACGTTTTGGAAAGAGGGGGAATGTTGAAGAGGGTAATAGATGGGAGAAAACTGAGAAAGAGTGGAAGAGGAAGGGAGGGGATAGAAATTCTGGACGAAATCAGAAGAGGGAGACGGTATAAAGAATTTTAGATGGATCTAATAGCAGATCACCTTTAGGAGTGAAAATGGAACGATATGCCAGAAATTTGGACGTTAGAATAAGTACCGTCCAAAATCATAGTAATTAGCTGGTAGAGTACCCGAATTAATGCAACAGTTATCCCTTCATTTTCTCCTTTATCCATCTCCTCTTGTTGTCTTTACAGTTGCCGAAGAGTGTTGTTTTTAATCAGGCTCGGTGGACTTATTGATATCTGCGAGGCAAATTTCTATTCGCACGCTACCCCTGTCTTTAGTTCTCATAACTTAGAAGAGGAATGATGAAAATAGTTGAAATATATTATGAGCTAAGGATTTGAAGTGTTCAGGCTTTGAATGGGATGAGAAAAAGGAAATATTTCGAGGAAGGAAGAGAAAATAGAAGTGCAAGGTATTTTTTTTTATTCCTGAAGACAAATAGAAATGTTAATAAGATGAAGCGTGATCAAATGGAATAGTACAGGGAAAACTGAACGAGATATTATGTGACTCCCCGAGGTAGTACGGTAGTATTAAATTCAGCTATAACAAAGAGTTGCATGATTAAAAATAATTAGGCATGCTCGGATTTTTACATCAAGATAAAATTTCTGTAAAAACTCAAAGCAATGAGAGGGCGCATCATTGTTGGATTCTTACAAAAAATTTGGAGAGAAATTAAAACCTATAATAGAAAGAAGCAATATTTGTGGACTTTTGCAAATGAATAATTTCTATTTAATGTGTTAAATTTAGCCAAGATTGGTACACATCAGTGTAGTCAAACGCCCAAGAACAACTATTAATGGCATTATGATGTGCGCTGGCGAAACGTTCGCGAACTTGCCAAAAGGTAGCATTCTGCAGGTACATAATATGTAGTCTCAAGTAAATGTATCATCATCAGTTCTAGAATTCGTTTAAAGAAAATGCATACTTAAAAATGTCAGATTTGCCCACTGAATTATTAAAAACTTGGCATTATTCGGGCTAGACGCCTAAGAAGTAAATCGTCGCGTCAATAGAATCCGCAGATATGGTTATCGTAATCCTTTTGCTGCTTAGCGCATGCCAGCTCTTCTATCTATCTGCTTTTATGCGCCCATCCCGAGTGCACAGGGTTTATTTGATGCGAATGGAAAAAATTGCTATCGTGTAGTTAAGTGGGCTTCGGCTAATGGAAAGATTCCAAAGTAATGCTAGAATACAGAAATCGTCATATTTCATGGGAACTTCGTGAGGTCAACCATCAACCAACACACCTTGTCGTCCATGAGAAAATTGTTCGAAGGCAGACCACATAAAGAGTCCGCCCGCAGAGGGAGGCGGGGAGAGGACCGAAGCGATGATAGCCAGCTTGATCGCCGGCTCTTGTGTCTGGCGGATATAGCACCGAAGAAGAAGAGGTTCGTCTGTCCGGCGGTTTCCGGATGAGCGGAGATTCTAACCCTCGGCGTTTTAACGGCCGAGTAAGTGCCACCCGTGTCTCTCTGCCTGCAAGGGAAAACTTCAAAAGACCATTAACCTCCCTCGACTTCGCGCTCTTTAACGGCCATTCATTCCGGAAAGGAAGGGTTAAAATATAAAAAAATGCATATCTACGAATGTGCTCGCGGCTTAAGATAATGGAATCGAGATACGCGCCGTGCCTGCTGGCCCCGTATCAATTCCACCGTTCCAGAGGGTTCTGGAGCTGGAGGGAAATGTATATACGGAGATAAGAGTGGTTGTGGGTCGTTTTTTGGCTTACTTCCACGATATCCACCACCCCTCTTCACTCTCTCTCACTCGTTTCCCTCATGACTCGAAGGAACAATTCACGATTATAACTAAAAGCTTTTGGTGGCATTTTAGCTCGCGAAGAGGTCAAGGAGTTTGCCTTCCCATCCCGTGTAAAGAAGAGGAACTGTGAGGAGGAAAGCGGGAGAATAATGTCACTCTGCTTCTTAGCCACTCTGTTGGGAGCCATCTAAGTAATCTTGTTTATTACGCCCGTCCTCCAAATATTCTCTCCCTACATCAACCCACCCCACTCCCTGCATCTGAGACCAGGCATTTCAACGTTTCCTCCGACTTATTCTTCGTCTTTTCGTCTCCCTATCTGAGACCAACGCTTGAGGTACTGGAAGATCTTCCATCCTGACCCAGAGATTATCATCCATCCTCCACATTGGTCCCTCCCAAATCAGTGCTAAATGTTTGTCTTCCTCTTGTACCTAGCGATGAAAGCTTTAAGCTTTATTTTAAAAATGCTGTCCCTTTTAATTTTTCATAATGCTGTTGATTATTGTGTTCTTTTCTTGAGGCGAAAGAAGACTTAAGGACCTCCCCGAGCGATATCCCTTCAGTCCTTCAACTCAGTCTCTCCCCATTTAGCTCCCATGTGTAAAAGTACTTTCAATTTAAAAAGTTTTATTTTGTGATTAGCTTTGTTTAGAAATGAAGTTGAAATTTTATTTTTGAAGCCTTAAATATTATTTACAATCTGTACAAATTATAAAACCCGGTCTCCAGGGGATTGGGAGTGAATGCCAATATTGGAAAACAATCTCAAGCAATTTAATTGGTTATAACCGGTTTATTTTCTATTTATGCGTACAGAATTACGTATGTAACGGGAAGAATGGCCAAATTTTCATTTTGAACCGTGATAATTAATGAAATACACGCCTTAACTCAAATTTATATGCTCATATTAAACTTTGATGTCAGTAGCAACCACTTAGCTGCCTTCAACATCGGTGCGTTATATCACAGAGGTTTACTTTTGTAAACATTCGTATGGCTTCCGAACATCATACTATTTATAGTGAGGTAACAAAAAGGTGTAATAAAACATAAATTTATGCAAATTAATTTTTCATGACCAGGTTATTGTTCGTCATTAATGTCCGGTAAATGTCAGCGAAGTAATAATCAAACAACTACAAAATTATCCGTACCAAATTCCAGGAGAAATCCTCACTCCAAAAGAAATGAGCACCCTCTGTGCGACTTATAAATGTCTTTCGATGTATTTTTGTAAACTGTTGCATTTTGTGTGACCAGCTTATTCAGAATAAATTATAAGCGACCTCTAAGAAAGCGATACAAACTCGGGAAACGTCAGTGAATGGGAGAATACTCTCCGAAATAACTCCCCTAATTTTTTTGGATTACTCATGCCTGGGGACCTTTTTAAAAGAGCCCATTTTAAATATATTAAGCGTAATAGCCCAACTTACAGATTTTAATGTACCATTAAATTTAGGTCCAGCACGGTAAATAAAGTTACCATTTGGAAGAAAGTTGACCTAGATTTTTGCGAGGTGACCCGTATAATGTAGAGCCTGTTTAAATTTGGCGTCATTGTTTAAATAATTTATTTATCTTTTGCACAATTATTACAAACCAATTCTGAAATATTTAGAGTAGATCACTGTTAGTAACCAAATAATTATTTAGTTAATCTCGCTTATTTGTTTGCATAGAGAATAATTTACATAGGATATTCTTTCAGATGGAATCGTTATTAATAGAATGTTTTTGAGATAACGTGCACAGTTTCTTCTCTGCAGTACTTCAAAAAACAACTACAACAAAAACTATTCATGGTCATCAAGACCACTGAATTTTTTCCCGTTAAATGCTAAAGCTAATTTTTGACAGAAGCATTTTGCCAGAAGCCACTCGTGTATTTTTCATGCGAAACGAATAACGTCTTCCAAAATCAGCATCGTTCACAAATCCAACTTAAATGAAAGTCTACTTAATGTCTAATAAACTATCTAAAATAACGAAGGAGTAGATTCTTTTTCCCTTCAGGAGATTTTTTGAATTTGCTACGTTATCGTCGGTCTCCATTTCTTTTCCCTGGAGCCGTTGTTGTTATATCTGCTCCTAGTAAATTTTTAATTTGGTGCCATTATTACCCTTAAAATGGGGCGTGTAAATATGGGATTAAATACGTTGTCCTAATATGGCTTAAAACATTATGGATATGATCACAGGTGAATGTTCCTCTTTACTTATTATTATATAGCCAGGAGATTCTTTTTATAAATATTACCAGATATTTATGATTTTACCTTTTGTACTGAGTGGGTGTGTACTCTGTCGTTTTATTTTGACCTATTTACACAAATCAAGGTTCTAATATGCTCTTTTTGGGCAGAATCCTTGTCATACCTAATATCTTAACTATAATTTAAAGTATTCATCGTGGCCGTAACCATACAAAAATCGCCCCGGTAAACTATCACAAAAGATCATATCTAACAAAAATATCGAAATATCACTATGCTAGAGTCCATTGAATATTTGAATATTCCGAAATCTAGCATACCATCGTAGTGATGACGTCACTAAAAAGTATTTGCTCATTAAAAACATCATTGAAATACCAGCGAAGTGAGAGCAAGGTCTTTCTCGTCGTTAAGTTTTAATCGTTGCTTAGTGTCCAGGTAATTATTGGTAACGGTAGTGCTGATGCTGACCGATTGAGAGACTAGAGACGTCGTGTTTCTCGTCCACTTGCCTTTTCTCTGACTTGTTAAGGTAGGTGGAGTCAATGAGTTATTGAGTGTACATTTTTATAACATCTCTAGTTAGTCGAAAGACATTCAGTGACCATATTTTACGTTATTTCATTAAAGCATTTTTATGACTTGAGTTCACGCCGTGGAGTTCGACATTCAAGCAAAAATCATATTTAACCACGTGCTTTTGCTGGAAATTTATACCTTGACATGTGTTATCCACCATATTAGTTATATGAAACGTATTTTTTCGCGCATGAGAGAAAGTCTCCTCATGCGTATTCACTTATTTTTGAAATTCATGTCAAGTGCTTTCAGGCTACGCGTTCAAATGTCGGTAAATTGCCAAGAAACCAATCGGTATTATGAAATTGTTCCACTTTGCTCCATACATATTTCTAATATGTCCACGTTTGCCAAGTTTTTCGCATATATGGTCACGAATAAAATTGACCTCGCAGATTTGTAGCGTGTCCACCACGCTAATATTCGAGGAATGCCAATGGCGCTGAACTCATTCAGGAATTTTTGCGACAAATGGGCTGGAATTTGATTACAAAATTCCTTATTGACGTCTGCCTCGGAGAAGAATATAAATTTTGAGCCGATTTCTCGAATTTTTCATTCAATACGTGAATGAAATGTTTAATTTTACCCCTGGTATTTTATTTTAGAACCCTGTATGTTTTACGATCCATGATGAATTTAAATACTCTGTACCATTATTATTTTTTCTTAAAATCCCAGTTATTTTCAGGCTGTAGATTTTACGTGAATATATTTCGTTAGCACAAAGGAACCTTCTACTAAGGTAAAGCTTTTCAATTAACTTTTGTGTTATGAAGTCTAAGAAAAAAGTACCGGGAATTTCAATTTTAACTGGTTCGCTACGAAAGCTCATCACGAGATTCCTTCCGTGGACTTCTCAGTCGCATTCCTTTTTCCATTACATTTAAATTGAACAACCGTTTTTTTAATATTTATCAAGATGCAGTCGTATCTTAAGCGTTTTACATTTAATTTAATGCTACTATGAATTCTGCGGAAAAATAAAATAAAATTATTTTAGCGACTTTTGGTAATAATAGAATTCGACGAGTGTCTGACTAGCTGTACGAAATGGGATAGAAAGAAAGGTGATGTCGTTCAGCATTTTTGTGGTTTCCCAAAATAATCTCAGGTACTTCATAGAAATACTTAAATTTATCAGCTGTGATATTTTTGTGAGTGAACGAAAAATATGAGATGCAGTTATTGAGCAAGCATGCAGCAAAGTAACCGTATTTAAGGAATTTCGAAATTAAAATGATCTCAAGGTAGGCACTTTAACATTTTTTTTTGGAGAAAATCACCTTGAATATCAGTACCCTTGCTAATAAATATTAGGATAATTCATCCATTCGAGTAACGTAAATTACCAGTAAATTATGGAAAAATTACATTCTAAGTCCTAAGGGAAAAATATATACCATTGATTTTATTTATTCGTGAAATGAAATTTGTGGCTGATATATTACCCGGAATTGAGAAGTACGCTTGTTTGGTTGTTAAGGGAAACGACCGGTAACTTAGATCATTTAAGGTGATGATTCTACATTAGAAAGGATTACTTGGTGAAGGGATTCCTGCAAAAACACAGGCACTGTTAAAGTTCTATTATTCAAGTTGATTTTAGATCCAGTTAGTCAATCATGAAGCATGAGCTACTGCGATAAAACTTCATCTTCATTTACTTACTGCCTCATGTGAAACTCCATAGAGTCGTTGTGACATATGAATTCAAGATGAAGTCTTGAAGGTCATGTCGCGGACCTTAGCTTTGTTATTTCAAAGAAGATTAGCGAATTTTCGTGAGTGGGCGCAAACGCCCGCGATGAGCTGTTATTGGTGAGGTCCCGTGCCTCATGTTGAGTCTTCCCTGAAAGGTTTCGCGACATATTCATCCCTATAGTGACGGCTCTTTAAGGCACGGCGGCGCCTTTCCCGTGTTGTCGTCCCTGTCGGCGGCTTGGTATTTCTCGATGAGGAATGCTCCCGTCACCCTCCCTACATCCAAATCCTACCCCGACTAAGTGTTCTCCCCTCTCCCCGTTCCCGCTGGAAGAGACACGTAAATGGGAAATCTTCCAAGACAAGAATTTTCCGGCGCTAGTTTTCTGCGATTATCTGGCTGTGGATATTGCCGTCTTCCTTTTAGCGCATATATTCAGAGAGAGGAGTCTGTGCTCACAGTTCCAAAATTCAGACCAGGCGCACTTACATGACCGCGATCCTTAGTATCGACAAACTACGTGAGTACTCTGCTTGAGGTGTTTTGTATATAGAGGGTTTGCAGATGGATGATTAAAGCATACCACCTGGGTTTATTCAAAGAACTGCGCGTTGGCCGCGCAAAGACTTAAACGGAGTCACCCGCTAGTGGTCACACAATTGTGTGAAATTCACAGAGAAGAAATCACTCGCCTGAACTGAAATTCGATCCATGACCCTCGATTTTGCACCGAGCACTCAAACTAATTAAGCTACCTTGGCATGTTCTTCCACTGTAAATCTCGTACGAGCTTTGAGGAGCGACGCGTCCTAACAGTTGTGTAAATAATGCCAGGAGGACCCGTGTGCGAGCGCTAAACGTTACAGCTCACGGGGTAAAGTAGTGTCACTTAGAATACACTAGCACTCTGGTGAATCCCAATTCGCGTCGCGCAATTCATCTGGGTTTAGTTTATGTACGCTACGAGACATTTGTACGCAATTTTAGTTTATTTACTGAGTTCTTTTGACAGCAAATATAAGAAGCCATTATCTTTTCTAGATTTTACTGGTTATTTAGATAGAGCTTGAATACCTGATTTAGGCTTGAGACGTAAGATGCGTCTAGCTGTATTAGATACTCAGCTTCTGCTATTAGCTTGTGCATATTATTAATTGATTTAAAGAATCATCAAAAAAGCATTGATATACTAATATCTTAACAATTAGGGCAGGTTATACTTATTTGAATTTGATTGCCTTGCTTCATTATAAAATTTTACCCCTGCTTGAAAACTTACAAGTAAGGTCAAATCTATATTCTGATTTACAGCCAACGAAATTCATCTGGAAAATGAACTTATAGTTGGAGACTGATACAAAAAAACACCGATTATTATTTTGATAGAATAAAAATACTGATATAGCAACATTTTGCGTTGTTTCTTGAAATTGGAATACACCACCAATTTTTCTGTTAATCATGAACTCAAGCATTGCTATCTCCAATAATCTGAATGATTGTTGAATATAAGGGTTTATGTATGTGTTTTATTTCTTAAAAAATTTAGACCTAAAACTTTGCGTATTTTACGATATGAATGCTCTTAAAACTTTGTCATATAATCTGCGTTGTAAGTAGGTGTTCTTCGGGTAGAAAAAAATCGGTTACAAATTTTTGTTTTGCACGGTAATATTCCACAGTGTGCACAATGAGTATACAGTTTTTAATATTTATAATTGAGTATTCGTGTAGTACATTTAGCCACACATGTGATGAGTTCACGATCTTTGAGCCCTCCTCTCCTTGTTGTGGACCCTTTTAT
This sequence comes from Ceriagrion tenellum, assembly GCA_963169105.1. Taxonomy (NCBI): domain Eukaryota; kingdom Metazoa; phylum Arthropoda; class Insecta; order Odonata; family Coenagrionidae; genus Ceriagrion; species Ceriagrion tenellum. Next base: position 140,128,585 of record OY720635.1, on the reverse strand, counting down.
GTTGAGCACCTCGTGCTCGAGTCCACATTCTGAGGCGAGAAATAACGCCTGTGCGTGGAGACGCGCTCAAGCCGAGTCTGACGCGAAGGAGTTGTTGAGTGGAGAGTTGTTTAGTTCCGTGTGTGAGCGAGTGAGGGAGGTGGAGTTTACCTCTCGGAGGTGCCTTACGCCGAGTGAGTCCGAGGCGGCTGTCACGCCCGTGGGTCTGCGTGTTAAAGAGGCGGCCGTTGGACACGGTACCACTTACAAACACGCGCGGAGCACAGACCCCTTTCAACGGCAGCGAGTAGGGTTGAAATGTACTCGCCGGAGGCGTTATCTGCGCTATATACATGTGTGGCATCTTGATTTTTTTCTTCCGTTCTCCCCCTTTAAACTTGATTCCCTTCCTCAAATATACCTCATCAGCAGTCATCAGTCAGAAGATTGGCTTGCCGTCGATTCTCCACTACTCAACCCTAACAGCTGTCAGCTTCATTCACAAATACGTCTTCATTTTAACATCTCTCACCTTCAATCTTCTGATATTTTTTTCATGTTTCTTCTCCAAGCATTGTTTTGGAGAGGGCATTAGAACGAAAAATGTGCTTCATTAGTTCGTCTCCGAGTTTCCATTATTCGTATTATTCTTCTTCTTTTCTTTCCTGTTCTATAGTAAAGCACTGGCCTAATACTTGAGTACCTCTCTAGCATTCTGCCGTATTCGTCTTGGAAAAATAGCAGTATTAAGCAATACATGATTGCGATCATAGATCGATAGTTACCAATTTAATTTGATAAATAAAACTTCTGGATAATATGCGAATGAGGCAAAATAGATGACCGGAGGTGGTAATGTGGGGCGAGGGGTTGCTCAAGGCCGCGATAGGGGTAAATGATGATGATGAGCAATTGGAGAAGGGTAGAAATTACGATGCGATGATGAATGGAACACTTTACGTTAATAGTAAATTAAGTCCATTAGTAAAAATTCAGAGGAATTTTACAGACTTACACTTAACCCTACACTTACCAGCAGATTTCTCAATCTTGGATTATTGTAATTTATGCAATATATGACCTGTAATGCGAAAAGTCGCGCCTATTGCGATGCAAACTTTGAATCACGATGCAATGCCAAAATTTGAACGTCGCTCAGAACTTTGCTCCCTATACCAATGCGCGTCAACCCTCTCTGTATGAGATCCCTCCACCGGAACGACGGAAAAGAAACCGGTCTACTCTTCTCTCTTCTTCCGAGTCCTCTCGTATCCATCCCCTCCCTCTTCTCTCACCCGATGCTCTTTTTTCTTACTTGCGCTCCCCTCCCTCTCTGTGCCAGCCCCCTCCCGCCTCACCTCGACACCTCAACATCGACACAAAGGCATCGGAAAGGAGAGACGGAGGGGAAGTCGCCGCACAAAAGCGCTGATGCCCGCCTCTTTTGCATTTATATATATTCATCCCGTTTCACAATCTTTCTCCCTCTTGACACGGCGGCGGCTCCCACCGAACGAGGCGGTTGAACACTGTCTTCTTCTTCGGGACCGCCGCGGCGGAGGTTGGGAGCCGAGGGAACGGATCACAGCTCCTTCCTCGGTACCATTTATATCTCCCCGCCCATCCCCTTGTGCCACCTCTCTCCCTCCTCGTGCATGAACTTCCCAATCTTCCCCGTGGTGTCGTTCTTTCTTTCCTTTCCTACCGCCGGGCATCAAGCGCTTTCTGGTACTTCTCTCCGACACTTCGAGCTGTGTAGTTCCACAACCACCAACTCGGCTCGTCTCCCGACTTGTCCCGGCTCAGGTAAAACATGAAAGGAGTGTGTTCGTTACCTCTTTTGCAGATCATATTTGTCAAAGTACCTCTTAGGTGATCTCGTGATCCATCCACCGTGGAAGTCTCCAGGGCCAAATGCAGTAATGCCTGTCGTTCATTCGTAAATCACTTTGTAGTATTTGCGGTGGAACTTCTAATTTTATGAATTTGTGCCAGGCCAAGTTAGAAACTCTTTATGAAAAATAGCAGGATTTTCCATCATATTTTTTGGTTGGATTCTTCTTGGTCTTCCATGCGTATTAAAGCCTGCATTACGGCCCACCTTTCTGTGAATGATTAAGGGCTTTCGCTACTCCATCAAAGGCCTGATAAAGATGGGAATGTCTTCCACCGGAACGTCAATCATCATCCAAAATATTATCTAGTGACAATCTCTAGAAGAATTGGAATTGGATTTTGGAACTTTAACTGGTTTTATGATATTTTAACAGGTGCCATTCAGTGGAATTTTTTCTTGATACTAGGTTGCTACTTATGGTGGAATCGTATAGTAATATATTTCCTTATTCACTAAGGAACATAAGAGCTTATTTCTCGACATTGCTTCAGAGCAGATGTCCTATTTGAACAAATTGGTTGAAAATTTTAGCCGAAAAATTTCCATGCAGCTATATTACGGATGGATTTACTGTGACCATCGGGTAAAAGAATTTAAACATTTCGAACGCTGACAATGGATAAATTTTGAAGTCGACATCAAGGCCACTCTCGTCATGCTATTCAGTGGCATTATAACCACGAAATTATTCAAGTTTAAGAAGTTTACGTTCATACAGAATCGGCCCTTAGGGGAATTCAATGAAATTTACGAGCTGGGATTTAGGATTCCGATTCACTGAATAAACGATTGCGTTGCAAATGTTTTATGTGGACAAATCTGCTCTTGTGGGCGAAAACTACACATATTTCCCCGTTCAAACGACCGTGTTTATTAAACTTGTGATAAATACAAGATCCTCTACCCGCTATATTTTGTTCCATACCGATTTGAACTTTCACTGTGAGTGTGTCAGCTTTAAATATAAATTATATAATCTTTCTTGAGTGCCTATTTATCTTTTCTATTTTATAAACTCGAGTTGCCGTTTCTCCTTATTTTCTCTGCGCTCTATCATTAATTTTCATTCATGTTGCCGAAAAGGTCACGAAGTTTAGTGATGGCGACTTGTACCGTACATAATGGTTTTTGTCAGTTCAAAAAGACTTTCTCTGTTATAGATTACTCTCGAGCTGTATTTATCGCTCCCTTACTCATCGCAATTATCATTTCACATCAAGCAAAAGTTTTCCCTTAAAGATTGCAACGACATTTAGTGAAAACAGTAACATCTAGCAATAGTGTTTTAAATCTATTATCTTTTTTGTCTAAATTTTCCCTTAAAATAAATCCGACAGTTTTTTAAGCAATTCTTTTACCAATAATTTTTCTCATTGATCCGATGCGTATTGTTACATCTTTTAACTTTCTGTGAGTAAAAGTTTTAGAAATATACTAATTTTTCTTGTTTTTTTTTATTTTGCCAACATGCTCGCTACCGTATGGCCCTCATATTTTTTGCAAATCTCAGAGCATCCAAACGGCTCGCAGATTTCACTTGTGAGCCTGTTGTGCATGCGACGTCCTTTTATATTACTCTTATCGATATTTCGGATGATAAAGCTTTATAAACTACTGACATTTTTGTTTCATTAGAACGGAGCCGTTTTGGATATTGAATAAGTGATATTTGTCGATAAAGTTCTTGGATCTATTTATGCTTACTCGACTTCATGAATACTATGCTCCTCAAACGATAAGAAACGTTGTAGCATGAAAAATAGTCTTTAAATACCAGTGGTAGGGAATTTGCTTAACTTAAATGTAATTGCATCGACTAATATCACCAATGCCAATTTTTGAAATCTGTGCTTTTGCCTTATTAATGATGATTCCTTCTCTCTGCATTGCCTCTATCCGGAAATAGATGTTATGTCGCCTGCAAGAAATACTGTGTCTCTAGAAACATAACATATCTGATATGAGGTGGCAGAATTTCTTCACTTTAATGTGTGTACTTCAACTTGAATTAATGGTTACTTCTCATTGGGAGGCAGTACTAATTTGTTTGATGGCAGAGAGAACTGTGCTATTATTAAAGTCTTCGTTCCCCTCGATTTATCATTATTGTTATCTCGTGTTAATGATGTTTCCTTTCCTCTTGTATTAGGAGTGACCGGAGTGCATAACTCGTCCCCTTTGAAGAGCGGCGTAAACCGCGCGGAGACCCACCCGGGTGCCGCGCTTGCCGTTCTGGGTGATGGGCAAGCCCCGTCGCCGTTGGCACTCCGGGAGCGGCGGCGGTGGGTGCGGCGACCGAGGCGGCGCCTCCTGAGCTTGGGCCGTCCCGATGGCAGCCACGACCACCACGCAGTCCCCCACCCCCGGGGGTTCGCTGCACTGGCCCATCGGCCACGGGGGTGGACACCACCACCAGCAGATCTCCGCCGCACCGCACCACCACCACCGCTTCACCATCGCTGCTCAGCCACGCGGACTCTCCCCTCCTTCCTCGCCTTTGGTGTCCAGCGTGCCTTCGCCCGGATCGCGCACCAAGGCACCACTGAGGACCATCAATAGAGGCCCGAGCTTCCTGAGGTCCAGCGGGAGGGCTGCCAACGGTGAGTCGCTTCTCCTCGAGGGCGAAAGTGTGGCTGACGGGGACGGGACAGCCGTTTAATTATCGAGCCCGTCTTCTTCACTATGTAGGGAAAGATTTATTCCTTTTCTCATTTGCCTCTCTGCAAATTTGCCAAAACACGCGACCTCTCCATCATCATGGGTGGGTAGCTCGCTCTCTTCATCACTTGCTAATAACCCACCGGTACGTCCGTATTCATTTGTGAAGGAGTTAATATCATAATTGGCTCAAGCGAGCTGGAAAGGGGATTGCGTAAAATAACCTCGCTTACAAGGCAAGGCTGAGGCTCATCGTTTGGAGTGCTGTGCAATAACATTTCCTCGGCATCGTCAGCACTGAGCAATTACGCCGTTTTTCTAAACTTTATCTACATGTACGTTGCGTCCTGCAAGCCCCCTCAACTCGATGTGTGGCGTGGTTCGAGTTTTTACTCAAGTGCAACATTCTACATGCTATTGAATGCTTTAGAATCTCGGAACATTGATGAATTAAGTGACTGTAGTTATGCGCAGAGAAAAAAAATTACCGGAATGATGTGAGATGTGCTAATGAAATTGATAAGGTAATAGTGAAAGAACCATTTGAAGGAAATCAAATGATCATCTATACCATCCATCGAATGCCCTAATTTTATCAGTGGCTGTTAATATGGTATCTTACCGTTCACGGGGAAAAATAACGCTTTGAACCTGTCCCTCAGGAACTTTTGCTTAATTCATACACCTTGCCATCCCTTGTAAATATATTCAACCAATATTTCCACTCTCGCCTCTCCAACTACTTCCGCAAACACTTCGTGACCCTCATCCATCTGCCGCGACGAACGACTGTGGATTCCGCGCCGAAAAACATCCGGCATTCCCATCATTTTCGTACTTAGTCATAGTTCAGATCATTGATGGAGGATCTATATTACGAGTGTCAAAGGCGACACGCCAAGATATTTTGGGTGACAACATATGTTTTAGGGGGGAGGGGGGGTCATCGCCCAGATAAAATTAACACGGGCTGAGATATTTTTTGGTGTAGTAAAAAAATCATATTTTGAATAGTTTTTGCTGAAGCTATCAAATAGTGATAAAATTCCGCCCTATTACATAACGCGTATTATATTCCTCCCAATCTTGGAGCCCTATCATTGAGTGCCATCCGTTTCTGTTTTGACAGAGGAGAGGAAGGGGTTGAAGAAACGTTGGTAGCCCTTGCATGGGCTTGCAGTGTGCGAAATACCAACCTTTAACTGAAACCTTAGCAAATTTAATCCAGTTGCAAATAAATTAATTACGTAACGAATTATTTATTTTTGCTCTTTTAATAAAAAATATAGAACAATTGTAACTTTTTTTACTATCGATGCATATGTCATTTTATTATATAGACATTTATAGATACGACGCTGCACTCAAGTTATAATTTTTAAAACGATTTTTGACACAATTAGGACATAAGGTGTGCCTTCAAAAATTTAGGACTTTCATGAAAGGCCCCGGCGCGAACCGATGCACGTGAGGCGGTCATTGACCTAAGACATTATTTTGCAGTCATGTGGCTTTGAGTTATCACCTCGACACGGCGTTAGGATTTATTTTCGACATTTTTCCATACCTCATGACTTCCGATTAATTTGACAACGTGACCTCACTATGATTCGTAAAAATTGGTGCAATGAAGCATCCGCGTTTTGAATAAGCGGCGAATTTTTAGGACTGGTTTAAAACTTTTATTCCGAACAAAGCGTCTGAATTCCGAAGTACTGGAGCAAATATTTTTTTATCCGAGTTAAAATCTTTTCCAAACTCTCCAGGAATTTATATGTTGCATTTAACAATACCGAGGCAGGAATAAACGGCCCTTGGATGGAATGTCAATAAAATTACGACATTAAAAAGATACCCCCTCTAAAATATTGTTTACAAAATTTTAGTGGTTTCGTAATCTCAAACATATATATTTTTGAATTAATTGATGTGTTATTAACCTTTTAAATTTATTATGATTGTTAGCTGATTAAATCGTCAAATGAAAAGCTTTGTAAAATTTAATTAGGACAAATTGGAGGATTAAAAGAGGAATCGTTTGCCAAAGGCAGGAAATATAATATGACTTTAGTGTTTCCTCATTAAAGAGAGATTATACTATTGTTAAAACATGTCTGCAGGCATAATTAGCCTTTATGCAAAGATTAATGATAGAAGCTATTGTTGAAGCGTCATTTTGCGTGTAATTTAAATGCTGTTTTGCTTGCTCTCCAAGAGCAATTTAGTATGTTATTTGTTGTGAGGTTAAAAATGAGCTGATAATGGTACGCGATGTAATCTCCAAATTAGAGCCGTGCTTTCATTTCTGTTTATAAAAGTTACTTTTGAGTTTCGCATCCAACGGTGAGTGTTGGTTTTGCAAGGTTAATGATCTGGAAAAGACCCTGAAGTACTTGAAGTATAATGAAAATGAATGGAGAGGTAAAGTTAATGCTGAATTTAATCCTAATTTGGCGATATTATCGTAATTTATGTGTTTAATAACCAAATTGACGTGCGACCGATAAGCAGACTATGGCTAACAAGGTGTCACACGTACATAATAGCGTTAAAATCACAGTTGAATGCAATTGAAAAACCTCTTCTTATGACAAATAAAATATAATTGTGTCATATGGGTATAAAGCAAAGTATCAGTCATGAAGTCTGAAAGTTTTACAACAGTAGAAGCAGTGAAAACGTCTAAAAACAGTCAAACAAGCAAACGGTCAATTCACCACTCGCGGTCGTAGTAGGAGAAACACGTGATATCTGATGATCTCTGTCATGAAAAAATGGACTGACTTAATTTTTTCCTTATTTTATTCAAAAAGAATATTTGTCAGAAACTCCCAATCTCCTAATTCCAGTTGGAAAAAATTTACACGCCAAAGAAAAACGCAAACGGTCAATTGACCGCTATCGGTCTTTCTAGTGTTCAGGAAATAGCTAAATATCCTGTCTTTCTATTTCATACGATTTTCTTCCTTGGATTTTCGAACTTGATATTGATTTTAATGGAATGAAATGAATCAAACAGGAGATGTTAGAGTGATCTCTTTCCACTTGTTTATTTAAATGCAATTAAATGCTTTGAATTTTATATTCCAAAACAAAACATAGACTTTAGTCTGGGGAGTGATTGTTTGAAAAATATTTGAATATATTGTTGAAGACGAATTTAATTGTCTCCCTATATATACCTAATGATTGATTGATACTTAATATATTCCTCATTGTGACAATAATTGACTTCGAGCAAAAACAATCTGACATAATTATAAGAAGACATGTTTCAATTTGCCGCTTTTTTTCTCATGTTGCTTTTCTGATGACTGCTTCAAGTATACACAGCCTGGATTATTAAATTTTCTCGTGTAAACTGTTTCTACCGCGGCGTCGTATTATTTTTCATTGGTGATAATCTTCTGAAATCAACAATATGCTGGGAAGTAATCATGCTAAGGCGCATTCTTGATAGAAATTGATAAGTATTTCCATTGGGACAAGAAAAATTATCTCGAGTAATGTTTTTTCCTCCCAATAACTGTGTCTGTAGATAAAAGTGTATAAAAACCAGTAACGAGAAGGGGAATTATTTCTAGCGCAAATAGCTCTTTCGAATATTTCTTTTTTCTCGAGCCATGGATGTGACTCAACCGCGTATCTTTTAATGCTATGCGAGCCAGCTTTGGTTTTTTGTGAAGTGTTTTTCCAAAAAAATCGGTTAAAATGAAAAGTTGAGCAAAAAATTATCCAAACTCACATTCTGTTATATTTTTTAGGAGTAGTATTTTTCCCAGCCGAATGAATTTTCCTTAAATTAAATTATGGCTGCTGTAATAAACTAACTTTATGTGGTACTTAAAAATTGTGCGCGCGCATTAGGATCGTAATTCATTTTTATAAGAGCGTGTAAGAATACTCGTGGGAAAATTTGCTTTTTTCTTATCTTCATTTGCTGATATGTGTATTTATTTATAAAATTAAATAATTAGGATAAGTCAAAGTTACTTACTAAAGCAGTCAAATTACAGTACGTACCTGCAGATCGCAGTTCTTAACTCTGGATGAAATTACTAACTCAATGACCTTTCTTATCCTTTGAAAATATGTGACCACTGGTTAGTTAAAGATAGTATAACTCCTTCTGATTGACTGGATCTATAAAATTAATGTAAAATACTTCAGATACTGTGTTTGACCCCGAATTTATGAGGTTACACTTAAACCTGGCTGAAGTATGAATTTGATTTGGACTTAAAGAAATGGGCTCCACCAAAATCATCAGCTTCGAAACCACCAAGTCATAGATCTAAAATGAATCCGCACTTAAGCATCTGGAACTAACGCGCCAGCCCGAGATAACTCCGTAAATAAGCGGTAGAATGAAGTACCGAGCAAAATTCATCGTTTCTAGTGAGAAAGTTGTTTTAAAAGGCCATTTGCCTTGTAAACGGAGATAGATTACCTATGATCGTGACGAGTCTTCATGCCGAAGACTTTTTAATTATTTATTACTGTTTATTTTCTACGCCAGGACAACTTTTGCACTCCCTTGAACGTGCTTCCCTTTTCACAGATCTCTAACTGCTAGAGTTAGGAATTATTTCCTCAGTCTTTTTATTTGGGGAGTTTCCCGTCCATTCTCTCATTCAATATATCTCCAACGACTTCGTTTCATCCTTCGCAGTGCTCTCTCCACCGTGTTTTCGTTATTGCTTTTGCTCCTTAGAGTTCTTTCTTCTTCAGCTGTTCTGTAATATCTCCTTGTTTCTCACCTTGTTTGTAAGACAAGATAAAGCATACTAAGCAATTTATAAACTCTTCTCGGGCTCTGCACCAGTAGATTGGCTTCATGTTTGGCAAACATGAAGCCAATCAACTGGTGCAGAGCCCGAGAAGAGTTTATAAATGTAATTCACCAGGAGAAACTTAAATCTATTATACTAATCAATGACAAAAAAAAGAACAACAGGCATACAAAAAAGGGGCACCTAAAAAAACTGGTCTAGTCTCGGGCCACCAGCCATTATTCGGATGGAGAGGACATTAATTCTGATTAATATAAGAATTATTTTTTATGTGATTGTGTTCTTTAAACGGCATTGTTTATTTTTCTTGTATGTTAAATCATATGAAGTCATATGTGATTGCAGTGGTAGACACTCTTGGGATAAGCAATATTTGTAGTCTTTCACAAGATATGTATAGGGCTTATACAAACCTTATTTTTTTACGCTGTGCGCCGAGAGAAAACCTCAAAAACAGAAGTTTCTTTGTTATTTTTTGAATCGTATCACCGAAAGTCATTCATTTATTTTTAAAGTTCGTTAAGAAAGCACACAAAGTCAATATTTTGAAATTTCTAACATAATCTATATGCCTAAGTCACCCCATTATTTCGATTGAGTCTCTAGAGAGCATACTCGCACCATATTTTTTGGCTGGTAGTATTGTGATGAAGCTAAAAAGTAGTTGGGCAAGTGCCTAAAATATTGGTACCCTATGAAAGGTCAGATATGTTCATCGTAAGAAGAAAAATTCATCGAATGTTATGGGGAGTGATGTCTTAAAATAATTATCAGAAAAAGAGCGTCTCCTTTGTTATTTAGTCTTATATAAAAACCATCTCTCCAGGATAGTAGGGAAAAACTGGTGAAATCCAGAAATCAGAACCGTTTCATCCCCTATTATCCGTCTTTCACCAGCCCCGAGGGACCGTATTGGATGCGTCTTATTTGCATGCCTCAACACGTGCCTCCCCTTTCTCTCCCTCCCCCAGCGCCACAGTCCCCAATCCAACGACCTCTCCGCATCGGGCACTCTCAGCATTTGCTGACCCTCGCGTCTGGCAACTCTTACGCTCTCTTTCTCACTTCCCTCTTCCTCATTCACTTGTCCAGGAAAGCGAAAAGAAGGACTCGTACTATTTTTTTCTCCCTCGCTAGAATCGATGCGGTCAGTATGCCTAACAGTGGAGGGGATTTGAGGAGGGGAAAATGTGGGATCATTAACAATGGTGACGATTCCTATGCAAGACATTCCGCGCACTTTTCCGCCAATCCGGTGGGCGTCCGGGACATCACGCCACCCGCCCGCGAATCCCTCTACCCCTCCTTCTCTTCTCCCCGCCCTCTCACCACTAAGCAGAATGGCGAGAGTACATCGCCCTCAGCTTTTTTTATTACATGACATGTCCAAGAGAAATTAATCGAAAAATAAGAAAGTACGCGCGTGTCGCAGGAGAGACGGAAGAATACAGCTTGCGCGTTCATACTTAAATATAAAGAGATAAAACTTTTTTTTTGAGGATCTGAGGTTAATTTGAGGCAAAATTAAAATATTCGTGTAATTTAGATTAATGACCTCTGTGAAAGACAAGAGGTTTATTCGCAGTCCTTCGATGCGAATTCAAAATGAACAATTATATGAGTGGGAGAAATGAATAACTGGTGATCTCCATCACGCACCTTGCGCTATTTAAGTGAAATTGTTGTGTGCTACTGAGAATTAAATTTTCTTAAACATGGCTTCATATTATAGAAGACGCACGATCTCCCGAGGACATCATACTAGAACGTTGCATTTTAACAAGAGTTTAACAGATTTGTCAATCTCCTACTTTCTAATATAAACATCACGTTAATGTTACTTCGTGAAAAATGATGCTTTTCCACGATTTCGATATGTTTGAAATTGCTGTTTAAAGCAGTGATTGTAGTTTGGAGCATGAATGGCATTGATTAAGACTGGGGATAATTTTTTTCTGTTACTATGTAGTATTTTGGTTAATTGACACGATTTTTCAATGCCACTACTGTGCTAATTAAAGTAAAATGAACAAGAATGAATTCAAATAACTTTATGCTTGAAGACGTTTCCCCAAAAATGAACTTTTGGAGTACTAATTTTGACTCTAAATTTCAGGAAAAGAGTCAACTTCAATTCCTTGGAATTTATGATTTGTTAATGGATGTACAAGTTTTCTACCCTTTTCTCTTCGATCTATTCAAAAGGAATTGAAAGGAATAACTATTTATAGCTCCCTTTATACGTAGCTAAAATATTTTTAGAAAGATGTTCATCAATTTCGCGGGGTCAAATTTGCTGGATTGAATACATTTTTGTGTGGCTATTAGACTGCTAATTGTTCGCCAGATTTGAATTGAACTGTTAGTGTCTATCATAGTAATTATACATAGATATGATTTACATGAAATCGTATTTTATGCATATTTTTCCAATAATCATGTCTATCCATCTGCTTTTTCATCATGTTTATAAATAAGGCGATCTCGAGGGTAAAATAATATTTCTTAAAATTTATAATCTAATTGAGATAACTGTTGGAAAAAACTGTGATAATTTCAGTTTCTCGTTTAAACATGTTCAGCGACCATGCATTCAGCTCAGAAAAATATCGTTATCATCTTTCCTTATTTTGTAGTTTTTTTCTTCCGAAGTGCGTGCCTAATATTCCCTTTTCTTAACTTTCCTAAAATCATTTTGTGTAAAACTGCTCTATGTATTTTTCGATTCCTCGTATTCTCTTCATCCAAATTTTTATTTCATTCAATCGTCTCAAAAAACCATCAATATACATCCGTTTTATTTTAACCTATTAACATTTTTTCCCTTTTTTTCCACCTAGTTTAATTTTACCTTATTAATTTTTAATTATTTTGCTAAGGTAGTCATTATGCGTCAATTGCTTTCATTTTCCGACCCTGTTTCTACATCCCATGATTTTATATATGCCATGTGAGGGAAGTATTTAATTTCTCCTTAATTAAATTTTTTGGCCAAAAGCTGTTCATAACCTACAAATTTTTCGAAATGTAGCATGAAAAATATTAATTTTTAATAATTTTTTAACTATCTGGGCACTGTGAGTAATGGCTTGGCCAAATTTGCAGTTTTAAAGTCGCGTGAAATTGCAGACCTAGTCTCATACCGGGAGTAATTAAAGAATGTTATTCAAAATATTGGCTCCGTAATAATAGTTTATCCCACTTCGTAATCGTATCAAATTTTTAAATTTTAGTTGACCAGACTCTGCGAGTGCTTTCTGATAAAACTGGAAAATGGAATCGATAATCTAAAAACTAAAGTTAGCGAAGAATAAACGATGGTTGGCGAATAAAATGCAGTTTTTGCCTTCAAAACTTTTTTATGCGCACCAACTACGAAAATTATATGCCAATTCATATTTCAACGATTCATTCTACAAAATGGCAAATAAGCACTACTTCCTATAAGTTACGTTAACAATATATTTTGACTCGGAATAAAACGATCGTGCTGTCCCACCTTCGTTTTGAGTTAAGTTTCTATGAATCGTGATAATGAGTTAGACTTTTATTTCATTTTAATGATAGAAACCCTACAGGTTGGTCAGTTCAACTCATGAAAAAGGCGCTCGTAATACATTCATAGCAATGAGGGATAGTAAATCCTGGAAAGCAGTGAAACATTCTGTAAATATATTCTTATTCATATTTATGAGGACAAGCTCATACACGAAAGAGGTCATGCTAACAATGTGAAGAAGAATTACAGAAAAAGGAGTGAAAATCAGTCCGAATAAAACATTTGCTGGATCGTTTCATGAATAAGAGATACGGAGTACTCCAAAGCGCACACCGATTTCGCTTCCAGCGCTTGTTTACATCTCTGAGACACTTGTTCGAGTCAGATGATGGCTTGACTTGAACGCGTTTTGTTTTTTTATGTATTCCATCGACCGCATTTTTTGAGGTCACTGCATGTGATATGAATTTGAATTGAATGCAAAACCGAATATTAGCATTGCATAATGGGAATGGGCCGCATAATTATTCGATCAAGCAGACAATTTTTTCAGGTCTGTACTATTCAGATAATTGGAAATGCTTGTTTGTCTCGTCTATCAAAGTTGTGTAGTCGCAAGAGACAATGATATGCTGATATTTGCTGCTATTATACCCTGGCGCCCTCATTGTATTCATGCCATTTGAATAAGTTTAAATGGTTTTTGATTTTGAAAATTATACATTATTTATAGACCAAATAGAACAGGGTTTTTGCTAATTTGAGGCCTTTCATTTATCTATTCTTAATTTTTTCATATACATTCAGCCATTTCCACATACGCGTGTTTTCAGAAATTAACTTTACTTTGAATTTTAAAATGAATATCACTTGTGTGAAATAAAATTTTATTCTGCAAGTTGTTACTCCTAATCGGATCTTACACTGAATTTTGAAATGGAGACATTTCATTTGAAATGTTCTTTTCTGAAGATTTAATTATATTCTTTCCTAGGAAACATGATTGTGAACGGTGGTATTTGGAACTGTGGTGAACTGATGGACTCTCTCGCTGTAAAATGAACAACTTTACCTATTCGTCGATTAATACCCCGACTTACGAAAGCAACGCCACAATTTAATTCGAAATTCGGCGAATGATGATTGAATACTAACGTTATTAGCTCCCAAGAATGCTAGGTGAAAATGTTTGTATCACAGTCATGTAGCAACCCCGTAATGTAACTTTCTGAAATATTTTATGTGAATTTCTCCAGTTATAGTATCATACATCACCAAGAATCGGAAATGTTCCCTAAAATTCAGCATTTTTAATTTTTTACGTGATGAAGGGTATTGAAAAGTTGACTGTGATAAAGTGGCTCTTTGCTTCTTTTGTACCAGAAAAGGCTGTTTATTCATTTTTTTCAGCTCTTCTAAGCTGTGGCATACGTTTTATCAGTGTCTGCCAATAGATCTCCGAGACTGATTTCCAATTTCATAGTACTCTGGATGTAGTAGTGTAGATATCGGCCAATTTCATAAACTCATGCATTTTGATACCTGTAAGTAAAAATTAATTTTATCACCCTGTAGTTTTGGAAGTACTTGTCCTTCAAAATTATGTAATTTCATAACGTTTCATTCATGTTTCAAACATGGAGGGTGAGTTTGATTATTTATTTTCAATTACCTATCTGGTACGATTATCTTATCCTTTTGTATTTGTTTCTGGACGTTTGCTCTTAGTACACGATCTTCGCTGCCGGAGGAACGTCGGTTATGAATTCCAAATACAATTACACATTTAGCTAATGATTTGTAGAGGCGAAAAATATAAACATGCAAGGGTGTATGAGTTGATTGCACTTCACATAGACTCAAGTGTGAAATCTCTTCGTCATTCCCGATGAAGCCCCAAAGAATACTGTGGGGGAAAAATCCGTTTCTCTAATATCAAATAAATCTCATATGCATTTTGTTTGCCTGAAAAATGTGTGACATAGTCGCAATGATGTAATTAAAAACTAAAATACTGGATGAGATTAATCATTGATTCGTGACGCTCGGTATCTTTTAGGACTTTTATGATGCTGGATTTTGTCGTGATTAAACAAAAAACTTGTAGCCTTCATAACTTTCATCAGTTTCTTTTACAAGACACTGTTGGCAATCATTCCATTCACTAATTGGAATGGCGTATATTCCCGTCATAAGTTGCTATTGAAAAATCAACAAAAGGCCTTCTCCGCCCTAAAGTCAATGAGACAAAACTTAACAAATTACCAAACTGCTTATTATCGTGGAGCAAGTGCGTTGGAGAAAAGAAATAATGATAAAGTTGACGGTTCAAAGTTTATCAGGGCATCGGAGGGCAACACTTAAGTTTCAAATCGTGTCTTGATAATTTGAACACCTACTGAGATAAATGAGTATGTAAAAGACCTGCTCAAGTCATGCATTAATGAAACGATGTAGCACTCAACGCTCAGGCTATCGTGATGTTGTTATCAGCTCTCCCTTGCCACACAGACCTCTGACAGTGGTTGAAAAATGACTTCCTTAAGAGCAGTTAGCGGGATATATCGATGGAAATTGGGAGTAAAGAATGAATTTTCCAGTGGTCATTTAGGCTGATTACCATTTGGGCATGCAATAGTCGCATTACTCAGGATTGGTAAGGAGGTTGTTTCCGACGTAGCTTCGTGGAAATACTGAAATTTCAGAACACTTTCTAAACTTCCGGTTTTATACGACAAGAGATAAATAATTCCTTATATCACGAAATTAAAAACGTAGTAGTGTCCACATGAGGTTTATTGCTGAGTAGAACATACTGCTATTGCTGAGCGAGCGTAGTTTCGCCATTCTCAAGCCCCATTGCAAGAAATATCTTAGAAAGTGAAATGGAAGCCTGGCCTACAAATCGATAGAAATTCTGTGAAACATGTAGGGTTTTATTGTTTTGCAACGAAAATTTTTATCGTGTGTGAAGAATGATTCTTTGCAGCTATTTAATTAAGGAAAATATGTTCTTTTTTTAAAAATCTCGTTCAAAGCTAGTGGACAGTTGTTGGAGCGGAATCCAAGGTGATGGTATCTATTTCATTATTTTTGTTTTATTTTAACCATCGTTGGCAAATACAATTATCAATGTGTCTTTTAACATCCGGATTGTGTTAATATCCTTGGAAAAAATTGAATAATTTTTTGTCTTTGAAAAAGTTAAGGTATAAATGTGTTTTCCAGCACTCACTGTGAAAAATCCAACATAATTGCTATTTAATCACATCTTGTGTGATTTACGTTCCTTAAACTCATCACTTAGGTATTGTATTATAATGGATTCTGATTAGCTGTAGATGCAGTGCGTTAAATATGAAATTTTTACACGAAAGCTTCGTAAATTTTATATTCAATTTATTATTGGCCCGCAATTCTATTAGTAGTGGAATTCGGAAATATCAATTCAAACAATTGGCTTTCAAACGTTTCAGACTGTACTTAGGTGAAATTGAACAATTTTCATGATTAAACGACTTTGTAGTACCTCTTACAACAGCAGTTCTCAATCTTTTTCGCCTCTTTAATCCCTTAGTAGTCAATGTACACTTAGTTCTTGGTATCCTAATCAGTTGAATCTATTTCGGTAAGATAATATTCTATTCTGACTTACGCCATTGCCCAGCTCCTCTTGCTTGCCCTGTTTGCGTAAGAGCACGCGGTCTACACGCTTAAATTCGCTTTTTGGCCTTTTTTTAAGCTATTTTTTCGAATGATTTCATTTCTTTCTCAATTTCTGATACCACGATTGCCTGAAACTGCTGTAAACTCAAAAGAGGGTCGTGTGGGAAGAGTGAAGCGATTTATTTTGAAAAAATAAACGATTCATTAGATACTGGCTCCTCTAGTTAAACATCATGGTTGTTATCATAAATAATACAATTTTAGCTTCACATACTTTCTATTTAAAACAATGGATCCGTCGAATAATCTATACCTACATGAGCAGTCTACAACGTTAGGTGTCGAATCGGCGAAATCATGACTAAGAGATCTAATCGCGTCGACCGTTCATTTGAAATGAAATCGGTCGATCTAGATAGACATTTTGCTATTTACTACAATTTACCAATGAAAACTGAAGTAGGTCGAAGGAAAACAAAAAATGTCTGCTTCAACTCTGTATTTTCAATGAAAATCTTAATATAATGATGAAGAATTATAACTTGGTGCTATTTTTACGCAAATATTTCGACCCAGGTTTCGACATACTAATTTCATTATCATAGTCACCCAAAGGTAATTAGTGCAATTATCGAGGTAAATGACTCATGCATATATGTTGAAAACCTAGTTGGAAAATAAAACAAGAGTGTAAATGTTGCAAATATATTGTTATATATGTTCATCGTGAACGTTGAAAATTTCCAAAAATGACGCCTCAAGTTACTTTTTACAGAAAGTCTAAGCCCTTTAATCCCAAGAGGACGCCTCGGAAGCTTAACTGGCTAAATCACTCGGCCGGAAATCGAGGGATCCGGGCTCAAATCCCGGTCAAGGTGGATGATTTTTTCTCTGTGGAATTTCGTAAATTGTGCATTGCGGGCGAGTCCGTTAAAGTTGAACTCCGTGGCTAGTCCCGGATAGCTTAAAGTCTGTCCTATAATCCCGTTGGTCCTCACTGGTAACCGCTAGAATATCAATACCAGTAGCTGGTTGTATTTATCAAGGATATTGTTTACACCTTTGTTTTAATGTTTGTAATCACTAAACGTAAACTGGAATGTGGTATATCACTCTTCGGAGTGTACACCAATTGCCTGCAAAAAATGTATAACAATAGAACGGGTTACTGACTTTAAGTGTTTGGGGATTCACCTGGATCAACATTTGAAATGGGAACAACGTATAAACACAATAAGAAAGACTAAATTGTTGTAAAACTAAACTATACCGTATTCGCAACAAGTGTCCAATACATTTTTTAAAAACTACCGGTTATGCACTAGCATACTCTAAAATGAACTATGGATTAGTATGTTGGGGAGGAGCCTATTAAAATTCTCTAAAAAGAGCGGACAATGTATTTAAGGGTATTGTCCGAGTGATAGCCCAAAAAGGTCGTTTTGAACCGTCCTTCCCCATTTTCAAAGCATTAGGACTTTTACCGCTCAGGCACCACGTTATATTCAAGGTCTTGAAATTATTTATTATTCGAAGTGGCAATTTGCCGAAAATATCTCAGAAACCACATTCCTATTCACTTAGAAATAATTCTCATTATGTTTTGCCGAAGCAATCTTAACTCTCTATAAACGATCTTTCATTTATATAGGGCCAAAGGCATTCAATATGTTACCTTCTCATGTCAAGAATGCAAAGATGTTAAGTGGATTTTTAAATGGACTAAAAACTTGGCTATTAAATGTAGAAAATTTATGTTTCATATTTTGTTAACTAAGTTCTTGATTCTACTGGATAATGAATACTGAAATACATTTGTGTGGTTCTTAAGTTGTCTAGAAACATGGCCATGGTATATAGAAAATGATTGATTCTTTTTTCATAATTAAATTCTTGATCGTACTGGCCATTGAATACTGAAATATATATGTGTGATTCGTAAGTTGTTTAGATGTGAGTTATTATTTGTAAAGTATTGCATTATTTCATTGTGATGGTATCCCCACCCACTGGCTGATTGCCTTAGAGGACACCTAGCTCCATTTTGTTTTGTATGCCCTTGAGAATATGTATATTTTTCCACGGAGTTACAATACATTTCAATTTCAATATTAAAGAATAAAAGGATCGAATTTTTCGTTTGTGATTAAAAATGTGGAGGGTCTTGCAGATGGCAGGGTCTTGTCTCAAGTGAAAATATTATGCTAAATGTGGCTTTATGCTCCAGAGGATATGGGTGTCTTCCCCCTCTTCCCCTTGGCCCATCGTATCTCTCGACGAGAGACCATCCTCCCTTTCCCTCGGCCAACCGCCATCTCCCTTCCCCCCCTCCCTCGGCTGCTTCCCCTAGGGACGGAATATCTGTCTGCGTGTGGACTCTGGAGGTACACGTGCGTGAGAACTTTATTAAACCTCCTCCCCCGATTCGCCGGGCCCTACAAACCCTCTCTCTCTCTCTCTCTCTCTCTCGGCGACACACCCTCTCTCCCTCTCTCTATTCCTCGTGTCTGTGTGTGAGTGGGGCCTCATATCGAAACCCCTTGGGTATGAGTGTATAGATATTGAATAGTCACGAAGACCTTGGGAAGGAGACCTTATGTGTGCGCTTTATTTTTAGACTTTTCCATTTCCCGGCAAAAAAGACATTTCCCTCAACTTGAAGCTTGATCTTCGAAGGTTGCTTCCTGCGATAGAGGGAAAACCTAAGTATCCATTAAGAGGAATATGAGAGAGCGGAGAGTATAGATCCATAGAAAAAAATTTCGAGGAATTTAGCTCATGGCGTGTGAACTAATGTTAACGGCAGAAATAATTAATTTTGAAATATTTGGACTGTTTTAGTTAAATTGTTTTGTTTTTTTGCCTATACATTGAAGAAAACTAATAAAATGAGAGTTTGGGGGAGGGATTAGTAAAAAAAATCTGAATTTTTTTGAAAACATCTGAAAGATGGGGTGATGGGATGCTTGGGAATCCAAATTTGACACTGGGTTATTTACTTTCCTACTCAATTGAAAAGCATTTAATCATTTTTAATAGTGTTTTTATGGCGTATAAATGTAATATAGTTTCATTAGAGGTTGATTAATAAAAGCACGAAGAGTGTGTTATTCTATTCATTTTAAAGCACCTTTAATTTGTGGAGCAGCATTAAATCATGCATAGCATAAATTCACAAACATAAGTATTTGTGACAGAACAAGTATCCTGTCCCTGTGCTTGCATTTTCTCAATGAAAAAAGTTCAAAAATATTCGGAAACTCTCAAATCTGTTGAAGTAGAACATAAAAACGAATATAAAAATGGGCTACATAAGCTGACACTGCCAAAAGTATACAAACATTTCAATTTATCAGTTTTTATTGATCAATGTTACCATGCTCTGAATACAATTTCCTGCATGCTAGAAAATAAATTATCACATCTCAATCATGGTGTAATTATGGTCAATTTGCACTTCCTTGGTTTTTACATCTCATTTCAAATTATATTGCATTTGATTTGTAAAATCCCTCGTCAATGATGATGCTATCGCTTGTGCAAAACTCAATCCTTTTTACATCTGTTTTTGTAACTGACTATTATTTTAGTGATTCGTCCTTGCCATTGACTGAGTTTATAGAGCACTGCAGTCTAATGGAGTTTGGACCGGAAAAGCAAAGAGGGTTTTTCCTAGGTAGATGTAACACGTACTTCGTGAACGCTCATATACGATTCAGCTCCTTTCGGAAGGAAGGGATCGTAGTCAGTTCACACCCTGCGCTCATTACTCAATATCTGGCCTCAGGATACCTATCCGCTTCCTGCTCGGTGATCGAATGAAAAAATTAACTTTCATAATTTAATCCACCGTCCCTCGCCATAATTGACCCGAATCGCTGTGATAACAATTACAGAGACTCGGAGTCATTCTTCGTGTCTTGCCGTTTGGGGTGTAGTCTTTTTTCGCCAGATTCTCAATACCTCTAAATATCCTTTCCACAAAAACTTTTTCATCTCGTTAAACTTACTAGAAAAATTCAAATGGACTCTTAAGTCAAAAGCCTTTGAGCTAGAGATTTCTGTAAGATTGTTTCGCCATTCGTGGATACCTGCCATCTTTGCTCAGTTCTCCTCGAACTCTTCGCTAATCCTCAAGCTTAATTAACTATCCAATGATTTCACCGTTTAAGCGTTATTTTTCATTCTACGGCCATTTTTAAAGCTCTGGCAAATCGCATATCACAATATATTGAGTTAGTCTATTCGTTACTGAATTTAGTATAGAGAGGTTCTTCTTCTTGAAGATTTCACGCTGCCCTCTCGTGGATACAATTTCTGTATTTAAAAAAAAATATTAATGAACTCTTGAGGTCGTTGTCAGGTATTAATTATCAAATATATTCTGGGCATTAACTCAATAGGGCATCCTAATTTAGATTGGTAACTACATTCTCATAACATAGGTTTGATATTGCTATCGTAGCATTGCACTTAGTAGTACTTAAACTCAATCTCATTAAGTTGATCAGCATTGCAATCAAATCTAATAAAATGTAAATAAGCATGGAAGCATGAAAGCATGAATGCCATAGGTCCAACTGTATTGTCTAACTCGAAAATATAGCCCTTAACTACTCTTACACCCCTATAATGACTAACCTTGAGAAAATTTTGGGCATTTAATTATGAAGAAAATTTGAGTATGTAACTTTTCAGCCTCACATTGACTCAGGGATTTCAAGGAGAAATCTATTTTTCTTCCTGAAAGAATTTTTATAGCTTTGAATGATTGCAGCCTTAAATAAAGTATCTCTAAATTGTATTTTAACGATGTTAAATAGGTACGTATTTGGGTGCATTTCCATATTTGAAGATCCCAAAAGAATTCTTGCAGGAAAATATGCTCTTTTTCTAACGCCAATTCATTTTAATATGTATTTAACTCCAAGGAATTTTCTCCTCTCTGAACTCCAAGGAAGACCTCACGGAGGACTTGTGATACCGAGAAACAGATAGATTGGGCGCGTAGGGGGAAATGGTACTACCTAGAATACACGGGTTCAGATAATGAATATTCACCTCTCTTGTTTTCGCTAGCATTTCGGAAGCATTATGAATCAATACAAATATCCATACGTTAAACTATTTAATTACAGATTTTAACTCTTGATGAAATTTCGTATTTAATGATCTTTTTAACCCTTTACGAATTACTGTCCACTGATAAGTACAAATCTGTGAATCCAACTGACTGACTAAATCTAGCAAATTAAAGAAACAGATTTGTATCCATTCTTACGATGATGTTTTGAAGCCATGCGAGAAATTATAGCAATTACACGGAAACATTTGGACAAAGATGAAAGGTTTTCCTTATTAATTGGCGTCGAGTATTGATAATTCTTTATTTAGAGATAATGGGTTATTTAGCATCTTTCTGTCGGTTAAACATTTTTCAATGATGTGCAAAAGACGTAGGTCATTTTAAAAACTGCAACTTCAACGGTAAAAATGTCGGCTTACCCTTCATTTTAATTTTCGCAATCATAATTTTCATCAGAGGAAGGGTTTGATGCAGAAAGAAAGAAGGATTTTGAAGGGAAACGTTATGCAAAAGAAAAATGCGGTGGAATAATATTTAATAGAGGAAATGCGATATTATGACCTCGATTCATGGGAGGATGTAGTGTAAATGAATAAAGAGACTATTTAATGAAACAAGGTGAGAATTATATTTAGCTGAAGAAGTATGTTCCATAAAATTGTGTTCTATAGCAGTTTATTTTAGTCATAAATAGACGTCCATAGCCTTTCTTTCACATATCGCCTGCATTGAGCAGTGACATAACTTTTTCTTGAATGGGATCTCACAAAATACTCCTGGGTGTTCGCTGGTAGGTATTTAAATATTTCGTCTCCAAGTATGCATGTTTCCGCGAAAGTTTCCGTGCTCTCGCGAAAGACCTCACGGAGGACTTGTGATACCGAGAAACAGAAAGATTGGGCGCGTAGGGGGAAACGGTACTACCTTGAATACACGGGTGCAGATAATGAATATTCACCTCTCTTGTTTTCGCTAGGATGTGTTTTTTTTTCTCTTCCGGAGAAAGGAGCGTCGACGACTCTTGAATGGGCTCCTTGCCGCGCGGAGCTATTCGCGTTCATTTGTTTACTTTTCCCGCGACGCGTTCCCCTAGTCTTCCGTTCACTCCAGAATATCCCATCCCTCCCCTCTCTCCATCCCCCTCCCACCGTTGCCTTCCTCTCGCACATGCGACGGGGAGTGGGGCGAGGTAGAGTATCGATTGGCGGTCCGCTGGTGCATCTAGCCTTTCCTTCACCCAACATCTGCGTTCAGCCTACTTTCGGAGAGAAATCAATTATTCAGGGGGACGGAGGCAAAGTCCTCTTTACCTCTCCTTCATCCTCTTTGTTGCCCCCGTGCCTTGTTCCTTTTACCCTTCGCAACAATCCACTCCCCCTCCCACCCATCACCACTCCCCTTTCGACTCGATTCAGTGGATGCGTAATTTTAGGTTCATCGCATTTATAACCCCTTTTCGTTCACCCATCTACACATTATCTCGGGCTTCATGGTTTTAGCCTTTTGGTGTGACGATAACTTTGGAGATTGCTCTGTGAATGTAATTTGGGTCATATCTGAAAGGTTTGAGGGTTAGTTGACTTATGTGTTAATTGAGAGCCATTTGCGACTTGAAATCACGTTATTCTGAACACAGTAAAACAGGTGGAGACAGAAAATCACCCTCTAGAGATATTTCTATATAGCCAAGGAGTTTTTAGCGGTCCAGAACAAATATAGCTCATGTACGATTAAACCTAGTGAACCATGAATTTGAAGGAGGTTCTCAGTAATTCAACCGATACAAATAACCGTAAATTCCTGTACCTTGAAATCGCCTTATTGTTTACATATTATGATAAGCGGTGTCAGAAAATTGCTTTCTTTAGTTTTCAATATGTCCTAGAATTATTAGCGGTCAGAACTGAAGGAAATACATGCACAATGTAGGAGGAGGTTGGTCATAGTGCAACGTAAACAAGTAGCAGCGTTCTAGAAGCTGCAATGCATAAAAATATTGACTAGAATACCAAATCAATCTAATTATATCTAAAGGTTATGAGGAATGTATGAAAAATAATTTTCTCAGGTGAAAAAACCCTTATCTACCTCTATCTCACGAAATAATTTTTTTCGTCAAACCATCCGTTAAGTTAGCTTGACTTAACTTATTTCCAAATCAGGAAATGGTGATATGAATTTTACTGGGTTACTTTCTGTCAATTAGTTTGAATAAAGGCATTCATAGGTGTTAGGTCAACTTGATGATATCTTTGTCTTCCCAATGTGCACACTTTTTCCATATCTATTCATGATTTCCAGCAATTTGAAACTTTCGATAGAACTGTTTTAAGTTTGTAAACAATTTTTAAGTTAAATTAAATCGGAATTACCCTGATGAAAAGTTTTCGGCCTGATAGTTCTTTTACAGACGTTGTTTATAAGCGCCACCCTTTGCCTATACCATGTGCATCAAACTCATTCGTGTGATAATAACTCGAATATACATTTTAATTGAACTCTCTTTACTGTAATAGTCGGATAATATTAGCCTCAGAGTAAAAGTAAATATTTTTTCCATCTTCCCTTGCTTTCGTAACTTTGGAAAATTGGTAGTGATTTTCCTGTTCTGTTACAATTTTCATTAAGCTCTTCATGGAATAATGAACGCGTAGCATTTGAAATTTTTATCCCTAATATCATTTTCTACTTTCTTTCGATCATATATTCTTGATTTTTTGGTGTTGTCCGTTTAGAATTAATTGTAAATCAATTGCTGAGTTAAATTTATTTTGAATTACTTAGACTCGGAGTGGATTTTGTGGAATCGATCGCTCCGTAATCTTGTTAAAAAAACTAGGGTAGAGGTATTACGTTCACGGCCGGGTTCCCGGTTATCCTGCTGCCGACGTGTATCGAAACAGAAGTGCTTTGATGTCAAGATTCAACTCGGCTGCAGCAAAGCTGTTTAGTTCCGAGGCATAATCCCATTCCGTATTCGCGCGACCCCTTCTTTCCCCCTCGTTGATAAGAACTCCCTTTCTTTCTTTGTGCTCCCCTTTCGTTTTGTATTCCGTCTCTCTTCCCTTTATCCTTTCTTTTGCATCTTTCTCTTTCTGACGCGCGCTTAAAAACCCTTGTTGTATTTTTCTCATTCCGTTCCCTAAAAAATGGAACTTTCCACAGACCGGCTAGAGAGTTAGTATTTACAAAACTTCTTCTAGGGAAGAGTCCTCCCTAAGTAATCGCAAGTATGGTGTAAATTCAGGAAAAGTATTAAAATCCAGATTCTTTGGACGGAGGCAAATCATTTTGTAAACGTATTTTTTATTCTTCATTTTTCTCCTTATGTAGGGTGTCGGACGGTCACTTAGATGATAATTCATGACTAAATTTTGTTTAAAATTTTTACTTTTTTACAAATTTTCACCAAATATTGTCAGTAATATAATTGTTCTGTAATCCTACTCCTGAGTAATTGCTAGGTTCTTGACCTGATCCTGCCATTATGTACACGACGTCCTTTTCTATCTGCATGTTCTTTGGCATCTGTTACCATACAGGCATTCAGAGCCTGTGACGATCTTCTTTTGCTCTAGTCTTTTCATCTCATGCGTGGACGTCCCTGGGTTCTTGTACCTCTCGCTCTGTATTTCCAAATTGGTTTTAGTATACTCTCTTCCGTCATTCTTTGCGGGTGTTCTTTCCATCTGCTTCTCTAATCTCGTATCATTTCGTTGATACTTTTCTCGCCGAGTTCTTCCCTTCCATCTGCATATTGTTTTCGACCTGTTCGTGTGTAGCCGACTGTTTTTTTTGAAGGATTTTATTTATGACGTTTTTAATCTTTGGGTATTCGCAATTGTGAGTTTCCATTTCTCACCACCATATATTGCACAGGGAACTGCCATTATTTCATAAAAAGTTCATTACAGTGTCTTGTCTTATTGAAGATCGTTACAAAGTGATGCTGGCAATTTTCTTGTGGATGTCTCTTTCATTACAATATGATAAAGTGGTTCAGAGAAAGTTAAAGGATGTGACTCGTTCTACTAATTGATAATGAAAAATTATTTTGGTCTTACTATTTCGTTGTCTTTGATAGCCATTACTTTGGTTTTATTGGTCGAAATCTGGACGTTTCATTCATTTGTCGCCTTAAGGAGCCTGTCGTTCCACCCAACTGCCCTCTTTACCGGACCCAAGCCTGGATATAGGAGAAGGGTTCTGCATCAGGCTAATAACGTGATTAGGTAATTAACCATCATACTAACAAATCTTGAAGTGTAGCCTCGGGTAGGATGGATTACACTTATATCGACAAGTGCAGACGGAAAAAGGACGAACGATCATGTATTGCGGAACGTATAACGATTGCAAAAAGGAGCATTCGTGGAATAAGCCAACAAAACTTAGAACTACCGTCGGTTATTCTCGATAGAGAAATAAACTCAGTACTTATAACGGAAACAAAAAGAAAATGAATTCTGCATGTGACATGGGCAAATATTTAATGATATATACATCACTAAAGGTTCATGTTTAAAATTTGCTCACGAAAATGCGTACTAACCGTGTAATTTATTTCTAAATTTTTGTTCGTTTTTTAAATTCGTAGTTTTATCTTGCTATTTACATAGCTTAAAAAATCATTAACCTAGTTAGTAGGTGCACAGATAGATAGATGATATCTTCATCCATCGTCAGGAATTGATGACATGCCATGAATAAATTTCATTGCTTCAGGCATGAGACTTCGCGAGGGAGACGCATATTTATTGTAATAAGAGTACTTAGTATTTTTTGATTTTAGTAGTAATTAAAAAACTATAAAAACTGTGTAATTTTGTTTTAACGGTGGCCTTTCTATGGGTTTTGGAGGAGGATGCAATTTATGGTGTGATTTCAGTTAGACTGTTAGACTGGTCGAGAAGAGTTTGCCATGAATAATTGAATAATAAAGTATCTTGAAATACTCTTACCTTCAATCCTAAAATTAATTTCCGTCCTTCATCTATCTCTCTCGCTCTCTATGCTGCGGTGGTGGAAAAGTGCCTTTAGGAAGTGAGCAAGTTCTGATCTCTGTTCCCATTGACATTTGTCCTACGATGATGATCCTCTTTTCTCCAGCTCAGAGCAGAGTTGTCTTCGGCAACCAGCCCTTCCCCAACCTTCCCCCTTTTGCAACCGCCGACCTTTGCCCTTCCTCACGTAAGGTAGGTAGGAATATACCCGCTGTCTCCCAAGCTGCTATTTTTTCGCCGACCCCTTCCCGGGATAAATCCCCTCTTTCCCTCTCACCCTGCCACACCCATTCTCTCAGTCACCCCCCTCCTCCTCCCTTCAGCCATTAGGTGCCCGTGGAAAGGTTGTGGTCGGGGGGGGGGGGGGGGGGGGGGGGGGGAATGGAGTTTTTCCTTTCTCAGAGCGCTGGAGTTTAGCGTTTGCCGTCAGAGTATCAAATTTGTTCCCGGCCGCGTTTAGAGGCTAGGGGGGTACGGGGGAAGGAATGGGTGGCCTTTAATAAAAGATGCCACTTGCGCGTGGCTCCATTTAGGTTTTTGAGGGTGAATGGAAGGGGCTGGGTGGGTTGGGAAAACCTTCAAGTCTTCTCTTTCCTTTATCCAAGGACCGTACGTTTCCCGAACTTATACACGTATTGTTGGAATTAAATAAATATCTGAATAGAGCCCACGTATTGAAGTTGAACTTTGATTATACCTACCCATCACATTTTTGGAAGGTACTGGCATTCGGGTTTTTTAATGAATAATGGCAGGAAATGTGCAAGCAACCTACCCTGTTCAGTCATTATTCATTATATTTCATGACCAGTTTAGTCACAGCGAATAATTTTATAGCATTCCCATTTTTGATTACCGTTTGTAGCTAATACGTACATAGCTTTTTTCTCGGAAATTCCCACTTGCTTTGCATTTTTTCGATCATCAGCAAGGTATATGTGGAGAGCTCAGAGGTAAATTGGGACAAGTCTATGGAAGCGAAGTTTTAGGATAACACATTTAAAGTTTCTTACATTTCTCCCTTAAGTTAGCTATACTTATTGCTCTCGAGAACTGCTGCCATGCGGAGGTAAACATTTGACAAGGTTCTCTCTCGAACAAATTACGATACACCGCTAACCTTTTTTAGCTAAGGAACAAACGGACTCAACCCACTTTCACGCTAAGCCTTCCATATGTTATTCTATTGACCGTTGTTTTAGGGAGAGTTACCTTTGGCACATTCAAGTATTTACTATTTTCTTCTGTGTGACAGAGATATAGTTCAAATCAGTAATTTTTTTTCGATCAAGAGTCAAACCTTTGTAGCGTGCTCATATTCTGGTTATAGACATGTTGAACTGCATGTTCGACGCGTTCTCGGCGGTTGGGTGCTTTGTTTTACTCCAATGTGGCGTGTTTTCGTTCTGCGGATGTTTTGTTTATGTCATGATACGTATATTTTTAATATTTTCATGATTTATTCCAAGTATATAGAAATTCCGACCGCGTATACACCCGCTTGATTAATTTATTTATGTTATGTAAGTTTAACAATACGTAGAAGTCTCGAATAAAAGAAATTTCCAAAGGGATAACAATAGATCGCATTAAGTAAGTTTAAAAACAGGGGCGGACGAGCCGATGGCTTTTGCATTGTTTAGACGGTTTGCAACGAGTAACCACGCTGAGCTAGGAATTGGACGGGGGGCATTGTGTCGATCGCCTACCACGAATAACCACGCTAATCCGAATATTGGAGAACGATTATTTACGGAAAGTGTTTTTTTATGAGTTATTTGTGGCAGGTAATAGTGAAGGGGGAACAGCATCGACTGGTCTACGGTCGCGAGAGTAAGCAGGGATCACGGAGTACCGCCACGACGCACGGGGTGCCGTGTAGCAAAGAAGGTCCGGACGAGTAAGAGGAGAGGAGGTGCATGCACGGAGCCGTGCACGTTGCATTCACCACGAGCAGGTTTGCTGGTCGTAAAGATGCTAGGTGGAATGATTGTTTTAACCTGAAAGACTGGGGTTTGTGGTTGTTCACATTTCTTGAGGGGTGTTGATTTATGTGAATTTCTGTGATGTGTGGAAGTGATGCGCATTGTGTGTCGCAGGATAGTTGATGAATGTTGATGCAAATGGTGTCTATTTATGTTCTGTTTGGGTAATTTAGAGTGTTATTTTTGTGGTGTGTGGTAAAATACTTAGAAGTGAAACATGTAACAAGTTTCATTATTAATTGCACTATTGTATGTACCGTCTGTCTGTGAGATCTGTGAGATAGTGTCCAGCAAAAGAGTACGTGTCACTCCATTTTTTCAGTAAACCTTTCTCGTATTAATTTAATGTAAAAATTTATTCTTTATGGACTAGTTTTCTGTATTTGATGCCATTCAAATTTAAGCTTGTATGAGTATGTACAGCTATAGGACTACTGATTGATTTAGCTTCAAATACTTCTACTAATTTTCTCTCACTCCTTCCACGTCACTCTTTTCTTGCACGTAATTTTAGCTACTGTCACATCAATGCTCTATCATTTCACGTACACAACACTGATCGCCTTTTGAGAGAGATCTCAGTTACGTTCAACCCCGTTTCATTAAGTCTGCTCCCTCCCTCTCGCGTTCCACCCTCGTTCACCATCCCTATTTCCGGGATTAAGACTTCAAAAATGAGTGCTTTTCCGCTTGGTCTATCCCTCACGCGCCTAAACCAGAGCAGATTTTATGTGTTTCCAACACCTCACTCAGATCCCAGTTTTCGTCGCCTCTGCTGGTTATTCCATGGTCCGCTAATTCAAACTCCAAGCGCTCCACATCTCCAGTATCTCGAATTTCCTATCTCTGGGTCCACTTCTCCCGGGTTCCTCTTCCTGAGACTCGACTCACGGCAGAGACCCTGAAAGACCATCCCCTTTACCACATCCATCGACGCGATACGTCTAAATAAGGCACACCTATCAACCACTCCAGACACCCGTTGCCCAGGAAATCTCTTTAAGGTATTTTGAATGCGATTTTTTTACACATATTAGAAACGGTAGTAAAATTGATATTTAATTTTAAGCAGCGGTTAGAAGAATAAAGTATATATTGAAATACTTTCGAGATAACGACTCATTAACGACACTGCAATTCATAGTAAGTAATATTATCCATATTCATTAAAATGTTAATAATCTCCTCGTATGTATTGAAAAAAGTTTCCACTCGACTCCAAAAGTCTCGTAACTACTTTGTCTCATGCCGTGCACTGAAAACGTTTTTACAACCAAAGGAGTTTTTTTGTGATTTTGTAAATAGTATGAGTAATAATAGTGAGTGATAACGGTTACTTTTAAATAGCTGACAAAGATTACGAGCAACCCAAAGTTAATTTGTAATTTAAAAACATGCAATATCTCCGGAGTGCACTACAGTATCATATAAAATTGAAAACGGCTTGTATTTTACAGTCTATCTCAAATATAACTAAAACGTATCTCAAAAAGTAGTTTGATTAGAGGACTATGATTTTTGCCTCTGAAAGATGAAATCCTTTTCATCACAGTGAGGCCAAAGTCAATGAGTTTGATTGCAAGTAATATCTGCCTGAAGCTAGCATAGCCATATCCTAACAGTTCCAGTGGTCAATTGGCAGCTGGGCTTTGGCCATTGCGAATTCGGTCCCCTCGATTTTCCGTTTGGTTTTCTTCTTGAATACGTATGGGCTTCATCCATTGCCATTCGTCTCGTATGCTTACCTTCTCTCAACAGTTTGAGCCAACTCGGGCATATTGCCGAGATCAGAGGTTCAGACGATGAATAGATCCCTGAACCTTGCTCTCTAATGCTAGGGAAGTCTCAATGAAATATCTTAATACAATGAATTTGTGAGACTGCCAGCAAGTTAGGTCATTCTCTCGGAAATAAAAATTCCTCTGATTGCCACTGCCAACATATTAAAGCTCCTAATAAACGATAATCAGTTGTCCTGGTTCTTATTCGTGCACTCGTAAATTCGTACCCTTGAACATGAAGCTGATTTCCGACCGCCGCTTTTAAAACTTGATAACTCTGGTAAAATTAATATATTTGATTTAATCCCTGCAATATGAAATTGATTCAGGGGCTAGCCTAGATTGATTGGTTTTAGTCAAGACATCTTGCTTAATAATTATGATTGATAAACCATTGAAACTAATTTTGTGTATGCGTAAAAGCTATAAATTAACAATTTATCCTAATGCAAAAGAAAATTAGTTTTTCATGAAGAAAAACTCTATAAGAGCCTAGTAATTGATATTTAATTTGTAAATTAGTATTGTATTAAAGTCAAAATGAGCATCATGCCATTCTGTGTAAACATCAAAATCTGGAAAAAATTTATCAGCTTTACATAAAAATGTTATGAAGATCGGAATATTTCTCCCGTCTTTTACCGAAAGATGTATATTAAAGTGCGTCGATCATTGTCAGTTCAGGTTTTTTAAAAGAATTTTAACAGTATGGGATGAATCAAAACGCTGAGAAAACTATTTCTACCCAAATTAAAAACTTAACTAAATTTAGCGAGCCACTTAGAGTTCTCTGTCTTGGGTTACTTTAGATTTCCATTCCAGATTATCCATGTAAGTATGTTTTTAGAATGGCAATTTGAAGTCTGATTGGGAGTCTTAAGCATAGAACTTTTTCGTGCGATTATTTTTGTTGATGGAAATCTGATCTTCAGACAGTTGTGACATCCAGTATGAATGGAATGCTTACCGGATTATATGTCTTCACTATTTTCCTGCCGCCCTGTTTTCGCTAACTAAATACATATTCATACAATCCAAGGTCGATTTATATCTGCGTGGCCATTTTTGTTTTACCCTTCCAGTTTTAACGATAGAAAAAAATATTCTTTTGACACGTCTGCGTTATACCTTTACTTTCACTTTAGTCAGCACATAGATGTGGGAAGTTTATGTTATTATTTTTGAAAGCCTGCGCATAGTTTGGAAGAGGTTTTATTTACCCGAAATTTTCCTCTTTCGGTGAGTCAGATGGAATGGAGCGCTTACTCTGTTACCAATAACCGATACTTTTTTTTTTCAGTGACCTTTCCATAAATATGTCAAACATTTTGATAATATCCCCCATTTGCGAAATTCGGGGAAAAGATATTTGAAATATTCTCTATGGAATCCCATTTGCATGATCGGGAAACGATGGGTACATTATTCCTCAAAGTTTTTCCCTAGAAAGAATTCACTGAATAAGAAGGGATATTTTAACAGTCCCTTTAACTTTCTCAGTTTTGCCATGATGACAGTTTCTTAGGTAATTTTTGCATTATTGATTAGGTATTTTTGCACGATTCTCTTTAAATCCTAATGTTTTAGGTATTAGCTTGGGAATTATATCCTAAAATTATAAAGAGTGCCTTTAATAGTTCTGATTTCCGTGTACAGCTATATGGATTTGTATTTAAATGGATCCTGTTTCCGTTTTCCATGAGTCCATAGTTAATCTCAATGCATCATAGCCATGTGTATGAATTGAAGTTGACAGTCGGGGCATACCGCAATTCATGTAATGCCTACAATGATTGGGAGACACTATTTTGTAGTAATGCTGACTTAGCAAGTCCTTGAACACGTTTCCTCTATTTATTCTTTGGGGACGGCGTTCCCGAGTCTACCTCAGTCGTACATTTGGAATTCACCGCAAAAAGTTCGGCCCTCCCTCGCGACTAACTCGGCGTGTCCCTTCGTTCTTTTTGCAAGACTCCAAAGTTCCTTCACCCTTAATTTCTCAGACATTTCTTATTTTTAGCCCTCTCTCCACTCGCCCGTGTTTTATTTCCCATTCGTTCTCCTTTCCTCTCACTTGAACTTAATTTCCTGCCTTTCCTTTTCCTCATGTTCCTCCTCTGTTTGTTTTGCCGTCTTTTTAGCGCGCTTCATCTCTTTGCCCACCATTTGTATTTGCGTACTCCTTTGTCAGTAAAGTGGATCAATGTAAAGTTGGGAATTAATTAAATTGTACTCTTCCTAGCAAATGAAGCTCCACTAGTTACTTGCTCATAGAGCCATCCAAACCTACCGAGGTTGAACCTCCCCATTAACGGTATAAATAATTTGATATTATTTGACGACATTGAAATAGATGAGCCCAGAATAGGATAATTTCGGGGTAGAATAACTTCCGAGGTAAATTAATAATCTCCTGAACTTGAGTCACTCAGATATTCAAACAGCAAGTTTCATTACCTTTTATATTCTCATTGCATTTTTCAACATTGATCCAAACTGTCAAATGACTTTTCAGAGAACCCTATTTGTTATCTGTTCAATCATAGATTTCAGGAAAAATATCATATATTTTCCCTCATTTGTGAGCAAAAATTTTAAATGCATACTTTTTAAAGTTTTTTTTATCGCGTCAACAAAATAAGATGGAAAAAGTTGAAGAAATATTGGAGAAGATAGCTAATGGGAGGTGGGCGAAATATTCATCATATGTGCTGAGATTCTGGGGAAACATGGAGGGAAGTCGCAAGTAGGATATCGCGTTTCTGTGCATAAATGCAACTTAACATTAAAAATTAATAACTCAAAACAAAACATGTTGAGTGATAATCGGAGTTGGACTTTTTTCAAGGAAATACAGAGTTAGACTTCGACATTGGAATGTTTAAGCAATATTTTATATATTTTTTTCGTTAAAAGCAGAATTTGATATGTATTTTCTTTTTTGCTCTTATGGGGAAACCCAGGGTATCTTAAAACTTATTCTGTTCCATCCTATTGTACC
The DNA here is from genome assembly GCA_963169105.1 of Ceriagrion tenellum. Lineage (NCBI taxonomy): Eukaryota > Metazoa > Arthropoda > Insecta > Odonata > Coenagrionidae > Ceriagrion > Ceriagrion tenellum. The sequence continues at coordinate 140,095,237 of OY720635.1, read as the reverse complement.
GTATACGCTTGAAGTGCTTTAGATTATTCTTACAAGTAAATTGAGTGAAAATAATTTAGTGTGGTGTCTTCATGTTAGAGCTTCTTCATGATAAGGTTGCTTAAAAGATAAAAACATGATCCCAGTGCTCAGGGTGTTTCCTCCCTGAGGGTCTTTTTTCCCAAATTAATGGAACCTTCTTGTCGTGCATCTTGAGATCGAGCACTTTTTCTTATTACGGCCTTATCCCACCTGCACATTGCCCTTCAAGTCTCCCCAGTCCCCCCTGCCCGTATAACGTATATCTCGGCCATCTCCCATTAGCTGTCTTCTCCCATATTTCCTCGACTTTTCCCATCTCATTTCGTCGGCCCCCTCGCCCAATTTCCCTTTTCCTCCCGCCCCCGCTCCGCCACACCTCCATCCCCCGCGGCCCCCTCAAAAAATCCCACCCCCCACTCTCGCCTCCTTCCATACTTCACCCACCCGAACCAGAAACCCCCACCCTCGCAGACCTCCTCCGTGACCCTACCCTTTTCCATATTCCACCCACCCACCCCTGTGCGATGGACGTCCAGGAATCCTTAAATGGCCGGGGTCGAAATCAATACCCTGTGTGTGCTTGCCCACACGAGTGTATTTTGCGTAAAATTTTCGTCATCGTCAGCGGTCATCAATTCAAAGATTGGTTTTGCCGCTGTTCTCCAGCTCATTCTCTCCTCTCAGTTTATAGTTTCATTGCATTATTGGTGTATAATTTAACATCCATATCCATTTGTTTGATATAATTCGGACTTCTATTACTTTTGTTAATCCGATAAAAATATAAATCTTCATATTCTTCTATTTTACATCCTTGGTGTTTCATTTCACTTGCTTTTCCTTCCATTATTGTTTCAAGAGGAATTTATTTTGCGAATGTGTACGTTTCGCTTGCCTCTTCGATTTCTAAGAGTTTTCATTAAGTATTACGACTTCCGCTTCCGCGAAATTAAAGCTTCCTATAGTGTAAAACAGTAAGGTATGTGAGCTATCCTTATGAGTAGGCTAATTTATTTTGTATCAAGTAAAATAGCGGAAAATTTGTAAACTTTTTTGCGTCGGTTGGTGTATTCCTGGTGTGGAATCACCCGTGTTTTTCCACTTCACGTGGCTTGAAAGGTTACTGCTGGATGCATCTTTCTCCCCAACCCTTCGTAACCCTGCTTCATTCTTCTTCCCATCTGCGCATATTTTCTTCATTTTTCGTTAACATGGCCTATTTATCGTCTCCGATGTACTCTACAGGATTTTTACTTTGCTCCAGTATTCGTTCAAGCTTCACTGCTTGAAAAATAAGCACATTACATTAGTTTCATCTTGTGAAGTGCTTTATTACATATGAATTTGTCTTGCTGGCTGATGTTTCACTCTTTGTAATTGATTGTCACTCTACTCTCTATTTGTAATTCTTATGTCTTCCATTTAGTGTACCTACTTGCCCATTTACAAAACTTTTTACTTATTCGTGGTTTTTCACTGTGCAAATCTGATGGTGATTTTATCGTCTTCATTAATCCGCAAGCCATACCATTTTTTGTAGTGATGGTAAAATTATTTTTCTTCTATGTTTTTTGTCACAGGCCGACACCCTTTCCGTATCCCATTATTTGTAATTTACACCCAGAAAAATTTTGATGGTGGAGCATGGTATATCGAAATCAATTCCAGTTTTAGCGTGTATTTTTAGGTGTGGTATACATACATATCTACCCATCACGCCGTTCCCTTCCGGGGTAGGAACAGTCAAAATGTTTCACTCATTATTAATATTAATTAATATATACAAAGCTACAAAACGACTGACTGACTGACTGACTCATCAAAACTCCTGGGGCATTTCTAAACAAGCTAGGTTGGTGAAATTTTCAGGGTAGAGTTAGAATTATGTGACGAGTTGGGAAAAAATCGGAAAAGTTAAAAAAGTTGATTTGGCTTCGATTTATTGCAATCAATAGCTTGTAATGGCAGTATATGGGAAAAATGAAAAATTTAAGTGTGGACCTGTTTTCTTTCGTTCATTAAAATATGAAATAATTGAGCTACAAGGCTGATTCTTTCACAAATATGAGGCTGAATGTTTGAAAAATATTATTCTTGCAATCGATTCTTTCCTAGCTACCGTAAAACTGATATTTTTAAACTTTTATTTGGGATTTTAGACATTTTTTCACTTTCGTTGTTGTGGATATATTTCTCCATTGTCGCCGGGCCGAGTGTCGATTCGAGGTTTGGAACTCAGCGAGGCGGGCCAGTTTCAGGGAAGGGTTAGATTTATTTGTCGATATTGTGTAAAAGTTAAAAAAAATCGATTAGGCTTAGAGTTATTGCAATCGATAGCTTTACATATATGAGTTTGGTACACTAAGTGCATGTTATTTAGTCTTCTTTATACTATTTTTTGCACTGCTAAGTACTGAGTGTAATTCCTTCAACTTTTTCCTGGCCTCTACCGTAGCTTTGATGACCAATTTCAACCAACCAAGCTTCATGATATTGTAGTTTTCATTAACAATAACATGCAGTCCATGTAGAAGAGTGGAAGAGAAAAATTGAATATGAAAATTAGTATATTAAAAATCTCGATTCCGATCGAATTTATATAGTAAAAATCTTTATGTGAGCTCTTAATAAGTATGCTGTACTGAAATGAAACATCTAACGTAGAAGAGCGTCTTATATGCCGTCAAATGAAGTTATGATGAACTTCCAGTGGTTCCACGTTCGTTTTGGTATATTTACTGATTATAGTATTTTGAAAAGTCGTTAATAACCGGATGATATACAATATAAGTTTGTATTAGAACTGTCTGGTATCCATATCTCATGGGACGCGTATTTCATTTTCGAGAATTATACTTATCTTTGTTTGCATGTAGTACCGAGACTTGAGAGCTTTCATTTTTTATTTTCCTTATTTAAAGAGTATCATCATATAACACTTTCCCCCCTGCTTGAAAATTGCAAGCACCCATTTACTCGTTAATACATAATTGTACACCTAACTCTGCTTCAATAATTTCCTCCATACTAACCTATCCTTGCAAACCTCTTTTGCCTCATTTAGGTGTGGTATCAATCAAAAATTAAAGTTCAAATACAATTTAACCAGTGGATACGAAGAACTTATGAATTCGACATAGCAGAAACTGAGGCGTGCACGTGCAAAGCGGTTCTCTTAACTATTCCCTTTCGTAAATGGGATAGACGCGTCATAGAGTTAATCCTCTTTGTGAAGAGACAGTTACTGGGAAAACGCCGACGGAACGCTGTTAAACTGTGGCGACGAACCGATTCCATTAGCGAATCTCGCAGATTTTTATTTTTTCGAAAATTCCGGATCACGCTGTGAAAATCGCGCCGAGGGCCGACGCTTGGAGCGCCGCCGATGTAGAATGGCTTATTGACGGAAAACTGGTCGCGCAAATCGCGTATTTTGCAAATTTGTTCTTTGACGAGGTCACATCTGCTTCAGAATTTGTCCCACATATCGGTGTTTGCCAGAAATTCATTGCACTAGTAATTGGTATCTAGTTAAGATTGAATTTTGTAGTTCTCTCGAAAATTAATACGTACCTTGAAAACGGGTGGGGTGTGGATAGATACGTGAGATGTATACAATGAGACTGCAGGCAACGCTTTGGAAGTGAATGTTCAAAGCAACGCAAACTTTTAGTTAATATATCTATGGCTAATGATTCGTAATTTTAATTTTTGGAGTTTGCTGATGTTATGACTATAAAATTGTGAATAGATTCTCAGGATTAAAATTTTTGGCTGGTTGGAAATAAAATTTCGGCAGAAAATTCCTAGCTCTCATCTTGGGATAAGTAATTGATTCATCGTAATTAACCTTCTTTTTAGCCTTTGATTTTGTTCTCAAACTCAATTTTGTGATTTAATGACTAAGCAATTATAATGTTTGTATACTGCACAGCGGTAGTTATTATGTGGTGTTCTACCGATAGGGGTAGCTCCTAAATGAATTATTGTTTTATATTATTCAGGGTTGCTATGTTTGTACACCAGATTTCTTCCTTCAGTTCATTATACTTTCCAATAATCGCTTTTATTTGCAAATACCCAACCCTCTCATCCATATTATCATTTCCTCAACATTTTTCTCTCAAGTTGGCATTCAAAATTACTTATTTATTTTTACCTGCTCCATACTCCTACTTTTGCACCTCTGACAATTTTTTTCAGTAATTTAGCAATTTTATTTTCTTCCCGAAATGTCTGGCAATCTTTTCTCCTCCTTTCCTATTGTCCTCCATTTCTTTTAGCTTCCATTTGGTTCCCTAATTCTATCTTAGTCGCGAAGTTTTAGCACTTCGTCAACCATCGTAGAGTGAACATTTTGGTCGATGAAATTTCTGCAAAACGGTTTCCCACAACCCCATTCGTCTCCTCCTTCATATCCTCCGTAATGTATTTTGTCATGTCCATCTCTAAAAATGATCACTAAAATCAAGCTTTTGAGGGCATCACAACGTTTCAGTAATCTGAGATGCTATGCAATCCGTCCGACTCGTCTGATTTCTCTTCACTCAGACCCTCTAAAGTCATCCTGATCCCATTTCAGCCAAACCAAAAGGCCTGGTGATATGAAAGTTGGATGAGATGGGTGTTTGGTTTCACTTTAGCGAAATGCACGAAATAAACCCGAAATGGGAACTGTGGTTCGTGGAAGCGTGAGAGAGGACATGGGGCACATCCCCGGCTTCGTTCGGCCCCTCAATCCGCCACTTTCCAACTGGAAACCCCTTTCCCTCCTCACCACATAAGACCCTGCGTTCACTCAAACCAATGTGTGCCGCCGCCGCGGATTACATTTTCCAAGAACGCATCATGAGTGAGGAGTAAAAAAAATATCCACATTCCCTTGCATCCTCCTCTTTAATGTTGCGCTTCGCCTCATCCGCTCCCCGGGAAAAAATAAAAAAAATTAAGCCTTGAAAGCAAAATAAATGAAAAAGGTAAATATATGAAGGTATCCTTCCTTCATGTTCCATGCGCCACGTCACCGACCTTCCCCTTCGCTTTCTGTTTTATCTCTCTCGCTCTCCTTTCCACCCTCACCCCTTGCCATGCATCTCTCTCATCCCTCTACCCCCTCCCCTATTCTTCTTTCAACCGCGTCCCACTCCAAGGTGCCACGCCAGCCTCCAGGATTTCTCTCGAGTGAACAGTAGGTTTTTGTGGAAGTCGTGGGGTCGATGATTTGTGACCTACTGCACTTCGAGTGCCCCACCTCGAATAAATACGATGATTTATTTTTTTGGTGATATTGTTTTTGGTCTGCTTTTGTGATATTGAAAAATGAAGCTCTGTTAAAGCTTTTTATAGTTATTTTTGGCATTTTTTGACATCTGCTCTTTAGAAAAAATTTAAAATTCTCTTGGAGCCGGAAATTCCGGGTCCAATCGTTACGCACTGTTAGTATGTCTACATTTAGTTTCTGGCTACGTGCATTTATGAGTGTAAAAAGCAGTAATAGGTGACTTATGGTAGCGTTACGTGTTGAATTTATTCCTAACCGTCATTGCGTGTATGAATTGACATTGGAATTCAGGGGCTAACGTTAGTTTCTTGAATGAATCCATTGATTCCGAAGTAAAAACATATTTCGCCGTCACGTACCTTTAGTGAGTTTCGAAACACGTTCCCTCTATTTATTTCCCGAAGTCGGAGCGTTCGAGACAACCTTAGGGTGTAAATTCCGGATTCACCTCTCTTATTTCGGCCTTCTCTCGCAAATGACTCGGCAATTTCCTCGTTCTTCTTTCGGAGAATTGTGGGATAAAAATTCTGTCTTGCTGTGAGAGTCGATGCTTTTTGACCTAATGTACCTTGCCTAGAATAGGTACGATATTATTTCCATTAATTTTTGTATTTAAATATTATTTCATACCACATATAATATTATACCTATAATAATATCATACCATATAAAATTAATCATGCCATGCATAATAATACCAACTGAGTGAAGCTCCGGCACGGTGTTGTTACAATTTCCCATTAACTAGTGCGCCACATCCTCCTACGCATACACCCGAAGTGTAACTGCCTTTACAAATCAATGGAATTTCAAAAATACCGAATCAGTCTCACTAAATAGCGTTGTTATAGGTTACTTATCAGTGCTCTCCCGTGCTTTGGTATGGCTAAACGACGGGATTTTTTTAGTGGCTTTCATTGGAGGAGAGCTTTATGATATTCACTTCACTCGGACGAAACGATTGTCACTTCGGAGAACTGGCGTTTCGTCTTCGTAGCTCTCTTATATTTCGTGTCATTATCATCTCTGTGAGGAAAAGTTGAATTGCATCCGTCACGTGAAAATAATATTTATCTACTGCCTGTTTTTTTTCTCGCCTTACATATTTGAGTCGCTTGTAAATTTAGTGGATATGCCGTCCCGTCTTTTAATTGTCTTATGGGAAATATTTCAGGTGCTCTCCTAGTAGCTAGCAGAAAATACATTATGCGGAGATGTCTACTCAGGTTGTAGGGAGGAGGGCCCGGTTGTCCAGGATTCTTACGTTCTCGGAAACGGAGAAACTTCTGCTCAATCCCTAAACTTCACACAAGTTCCAGGAACTTCATCCAGCGCGAGCCAAGGCTCATGTATCACAGTTCTTTCGTTTCAAACTAAAAAATTGCATCCCTGGAGCAACTTCTCTCTCGGTGGCAGCGGGTAAAAAGTTATACCCACCGTTCAGACGTGTGTGCTTTGACGGACTGCATAATATTACAAATTTCCATTCTCTCTATTTTTTATGCTCTCTTGATCCTGTACCTATAAACTCGTAACTTCCTTCTTGGAGACTGGTGACCCACATACGTAACGGAACTCTCCATAATCCATATTTATTTTTCCAATGTCTCTGAAATCCATGAATTTTGCTCCCGAAATTTAATATTATAAAGTTTGCATTGTTACGCTTGCTTGAAACGAGCCGCATTATCTAAAACGATCATTCTCCGAGTTATAATGCGGCGACTGGATGCGTAATATTTGTATGCCGGTGTATGTAAACTTCTGTAGCCCAACTCCTGTGCCTCCCAGGTCACATGCAGCTCCGGTTTTTATGTAATTGGATGCTAATGAGTGCATTATCATTCTGAGAAGGTATTAATGCATATTCAGATGCTCAACCAAGCTGAAAAACATGGAAATCAGTACTTAGACGTTACCCGTTATGAAATTTTGAATAGGATAGTGAATCATAGGCCCTGATCAACAATATGCCTCATTAATCTCATTTCCATGATCCCATTTCTTTTAGCCTTTTAACACTAGGACGCCCGTGCTTTTCAGCATCATTCAACGCCCTAAGCGGGTCATTTTGACCCATCGTAATTAATGAAGTAATTCCTCAATTTGCACGATAAAGTTTCCATTTTAACAGTTTTTCTACAAACTACAATTCTTTTTATTTCCATAAATTGATATTTTTAAATTAGAACACTAATAATTTTGACAATACTGATGATTTATTGATATATCTACTTACGGCATTAGTATCAGTTAATAATTTTTTCAATTTTTTTTATTTTCCTTTCATGAAATGGCATAGTTCAATAAATTACGAAGACCTTTCACATTATTTTATACTTATCTATAACTTTTCAAAGTTTGGTTGCTATTAATAAGCAAAGTTCACTGCAGTGCAAACATATGTCTGGATCAAAACGACCCGTATGGGCGTTCAAGGTAAATTCTAAAAAAAAAAAATAATTAATGGATTATTCCAGGGAGGTGAAAATTTGTGGACATAAAAGAATGTTGAAATGAATGAAAGTCACGGAAGGCAATCCTGCTCTCATTCAAAATGGAATGAAGAAATGAATTTAAATTCATGTTTGGGTCAAAATGACCCACCGTGGGCGTTCTAGTGTTAAATCAAGCAGAAGGAATATGTTATTTTGACATCTGTAAAAAAATTGAGAAATTAACAAAGAGATTGGGAATTTAAATTCCATTCTAGTTCAATGTTTATTACATAAATTTCAACCCCGTTTTTTATTGGCCTTATAGTGATCCCACTTTCAATGGTCAGGAGCTTCTAAATCACAATAGCAATTTTTTATAAAGAAGAGAAAATTAGTGGATGAATCTAACAAAATTCAGAGTGATTTTGAAGGTAATAAAAAGCTGTTGTGGAAGTGGGTAAAAAGGGCTAAGATTGGTGAAGGTAGGGGAATGAATGCGGTAAAGAACAAAAGTGGAGAGATCATGTGGGACGAGAGCAATATCAGGGACTACTGGAGGGAGTATTTTGAAGAATTTTACAATAATATTGCAGGCGTTGAGGATGAGCCTTGTGAAGTTGTACGTGAGAATGTGAGGATGGAAAAGGATATCAGTGAGAAGGAGGTCACAATGGCTGTAAGAATATTGAAAAATGGGAAGGTTGTATGTATAGATGGGATATTCAGTGGAATGTTGAAGTGTGGGTGTAAAATACTAATTTGTAAGCTGCGTGAACTATACCATTTGAGGAAATTCTTGGGAGGAGGAATATGAGGAGTATTAAAAACAGGAGGGCGTGTATGAAAGAGTGTATGGGGGTAAATAAGGCAGAAGAGATTTGCAAGGATAGGTCAGTATGGAGGAAATTATTGAAGCAGAGATTGGTGTACAATTATGTATTAATGAGTGAAACATTTTGACTGTGCCTACCCCGGAAGGGAACGGCGTGATGGGTTTGTATGTTTGTAGAGAAAATTAAATCCGTTTACAAAGCCGTATGTTCTTGTATATATTAAGTTTATACATGAATACCGAATAATATGGAGAGATTTGATTTGCTCACAGGTATATTGGTGATGCATAACCAAAGTAGAATTTAGTAAAATACCCAGACTTAATGATAGAATATTTATTCTTTATTTTCAGATGTATTAGGAAAAAATCATAATAATAGTGGAGTACAAATAGAAACAAATAAACGTCAAAAATTTCCAAATATCAATTAAATGTACTGCATTAGTAACGGCAGTCATCGTTAGAATATTTTTCTAGGCATAATATTTCCTGCATGACGAACAGTCTGCCCTTAATTATTGAAAATATATAAGGCACCATTTTTTGCTAGAATGCCGCTCAAAGCCATATTACGCCTACAGTATTCGGGAATCAACTACAGATTTAATTAGTGAACGGAATACCGCAGGGAATGCCGCGATGGAAACGTATGCGCGGTCACGTGCTGACTGCACTCAAGATAGCAAGGTTTCTTCATGGCTAAGGGTTTTTACGCGCTACAGTTTTCGCTCAGTGAAAAAAATTACATCCTTTACTACAAATAATGTGAAGTTTATTCTTTATTTATCTGTCGTAAGCTTGGAGCTCAAATTTGTGAAAGCACTTCAAGCCGAGAGATTGTTTTTGGCCTGGTTTGATTTGATGCTTCGCATTTAAAAAATGCCTCTTCTCCGGTTGAGATCTCTGTTTAATAGCGCTCGGGAATTTTGCCCTCATTTGGTAAATGTGGACATTTCCATTGGAAAGCAAGCGTTGCATTCCTACGCCGTTTCCCCCACTAGTTATTTCCCATCGCATCAATCATGCATTCAAGTCGTCATCGGGTATTCATGTCGCGGTGCAGATCTTACTTATCATTTATCAAATCTCTCAATGCTCCCAAAAGAGCCGAGACGGTTTTTTCACTCGATCGTCGCCATCAATGCAGATGTGCATCCAATGAATATCTCGCGAATATCGGAATAGAAAGCAACTAAGAGAAGAGTCGTCAAGTCGATACAATTTTGCGGTTGTTCTTAAACGCATCCCTTTTCCAACTCATCCCCTTTTTGTCTCGCTAACTCCGATGCAGAGAGACAAATTGGAGAATAAAACTCCTTCTTCAGGCGCATAAATGTGAAGTAATTTGTCACGCTCATATCAAAGTGTGGAAATTCACTGTCACCAGTACACGTTGCGTGATACTTATTTCGTATTCGTGATTGGTACTTGGCTTAGCCAATTTGAGATCAGATTTGTTTGCCAATTTCACCACAGGAATTATTAATATTATTAATTATTTTTATTTCATCAATTTTACTTAGTGACTAAATCCGTCTTTTTTACTTCATTTGAAATGCTGTGTACTTATTTATTTATCGGTTGTGAAGGAATTCTTGAGAGGGAAAAAGGTGGGTTGTTAAAGAGTTTCGCAGGGTTAATGAGATATTGTTGGCAGAACGTCGCCCGTCAAGAATCTTCAAGTGGAATCTTTCATATGCCTCACCAGGAACATTGTTTGGAAAGAAAGTATTCAAGTCGTCACTTGAAATGGCAATAGAGTAATTAAAATAAATAGTTTATTATCATAGAATACAATTTGCTATTACTATGCGTTAAAGCCCAAGGTTTACCCCAAGTGCAAAAAAAAACAAATCACTTGGTTATAATGTTAAATTGTATATAATTATATGCAAAAATATAAAATTTCATACACTCATGATATTCAGTTACTTTCTGAAATTATTTCCTAATACATGCTTACATGATACACAATTACTCACAAACATTACATGCATTCATAATATACAATTATATAAGTTATTAGCATGCAATAGCATATTAGCGGAAATCCTGGCACTATGCAATTATTCTATATTTTATATTTGATGTTCTCTAGTGAATCCATTTGTATTATATATTATGAAATTTTGTTGCACTTTTTGTGGAAGATTTGGAGTAGAATTTGAATAGTAAAAGACGAAAGAACCGTATTTTCTCTGCTGTTGTTAGCAACTAGATGGGCGGGGCACATTCTGGCATGCAACACATTTGTGAGAAATATAACAGATTTTTCTAAAGGAGGGAGCTCCGCGGGAAATATCAAGAAACAGAACGTGGACTGAATCGAGAATAATACAAAAAAGGAACTCTATCCCCGGTTTGAACAACTAAAGACTCTCACCTCTTGCAGTCTTTTTGCGATGGACTGGAAATTCATCAGTGGCATTGGTCAAGCCATCTCGTCTCCTCCATTCGTCATCCTCGCCTTTATTCCTTTCTCCCGTATTCCATCGCCACCAACATCCGTTATTCACGTCTCTGCCTCCCTCTCGATGGGAGGCACCTACCTTTCCTTGACTGAATCCATATCTTCTCTTTTTTTCTTATCCTCCGATCGCCCGTTATTCCCTCGCTCCCCTGGATTTCAATGGGGGTCTCCGTGCGAGAGCCTTTGCTCGAGATTATTCAATGAAGTAGGAGATGTTGAACATCTTCCCTGCTATCGTGATGGTTCATGTTCCAGAAGACGAGGTCACCATCTTCTTCCGTGTTCCGAAAACAGAAGTTGAAGGACTGAAAAAAGCACCATAAAAAGCAGGATGTAAGGCTTGGTGGCCAGACATGAAAGCTATTTTTTTGCAGTGGATACTTCTCATCTTTCAACTGTGGAAAGTGGGTTCTTGAACCCTAAAAAGGGCAAGTTTAAACGATAAGTAGTCTTTCATTCTCTGTATATCATTAATTCATTCTCTGTATATGGGACTTGGAGTGGAATATTTGGTCAATGGGTGTAAGTTTTTCGTAATTCACGTGTCTACGTGCTGTTTTTCAGTGCAGGAAATGGATTTAATTAAATTTTTCTTATTTTTTAGTCGAGTATTCATGAATTTAATATCTGATGTTAGCACTTCCTTTACTATTAGGGGAATTTTGTTATAAAAGACGCTTGTATTGACCGGAGAGAAGTAATGTCAAACCTGGACCTAGGTGATGAGGGTAAGAATTAGATGGAGGCTTTGGAAATGTGATAGTGAAGGAGGATAGAGATAGCTCGGTGGAGGAAAGAACGATAAAAGAGGAAGTATTTGGGGGAAAGGAAGTTGTCTTCAGGAATGAAGAGGTTGGGAGGGAATCTAATGCTGCTAGCTAATGCTAGTAGCGACGACAGGGTACTAAGTTTATACTTGGACCGTATTTAAAGGGAAAATGCTGAAGAGTCGAGGAACAAAATTTCAATTTCCGACAGTATCAAGTGATCTACTCTGGGATTTAGGAGAAGAACGATGGTTAATACAAACCCCATCCTGACCGGTAGATCCCCCTGCAATAAACAATTTGGCCGAATATTACCCTTCCATTTTGGTATTCAATTCCTTCGTCTTATTAAGAACTCATTATTTTCTCATATTTCAGAAAACAAATTCGCCGTACTTTTTGCTGCATACAATCCTTATTGACTGAAAGAAAATCACCTTATCGCTAGGATATTTCCATTTAGTTATCGAAGGTGGACCCATGGAGGGCTTTATCGAATCACCTGCGTCTTGATTTTACTACTGATCACATTTCCTCCTGAGGCGGTGAAATTGAAGCGGCGAGGAATGCGTACTTTATGGACGTGTACCCATCATATCTATCACAGGACGATGCGCCTTTTCCCCGTAGCTACCTTGGATCTTCCTCCGGCCTGTGCATCCTCTACCAGATCCCTTTTCATCCCATATCGTAGATATTCCTCGCTCGGTGGAGCGGGGATATCCAAACAAACTGCCGAATCGCGCTCAAAGTAGGTAGTCGTTCAGACTCTTCCTCTCCCCATCCCCGCTAGGCCTCCTCCCTCTCCAAGACCCCTCTCCTCCTCTTCAACCCTGCCTGCCCCCCTTTCAAGTTCTCCTTTACTCACGCCCTGCCACTCTCCGATCTACGTCATCTCCCCCCCCCCACACCCTCCTACCATCCGCATATATCCCCACTTCACAGCTCACCCCATCACTCCTCCGAACCCTCTCCAGTCCCCTCTTTATCTCTCCCTTCAGTTCCCCCCTTCCACACCACACATCCGCTCATTTCCAATCTGTCGCCTGAAGAGAGAGACTTCTCCCTCCTTACCCTCCTCCCTCACGCCCTTTCAATTCTCCTTATCCTATCCCCCCCACTCCTCCACCCTCCAGTAACGATTTTTCCGAAAGAATTGCCGGCCTTTTCCATCCCTGCTTGGTGGAGTTTATTTGTCACCGGGGAGACGTTTCGAAAAGTTAGACCGCCTCGCGTAATATTGATGGGAAATGTTCATCAGCTTCCTTATTAAAGAAGAGTTTTCGCGGACGAGATTTTCCAACAAAAAGTCGAGGAAGTATTCGACTGAAGTTGTTCTGCAAAATGTTCTCCGCCTCTAGTTTTCCCCAGTTTTGAAGTGGTGGAGTCACTTATCTGAAATTGTGGTGAACGACTTATGTGGTCCTCCGTTGAAGAAATCACTTAATTCGAAATCTTGTGAATTACAAGCTTTCCCGTGATGAGGTATGTCATGTTGGATTGATTTATATACTTTTTAATTATTAACCAAGCTCATGACAACGTGCAGTAACGAAAGATGCTGGGTTTCCCAACTATGATGCAGTTAATTCAGAGTTTATCGCTTACGTGTGGAATTTTTCTATTCAAATTTTAGTGGCAGCTCACGCATTTATTCACCGTAGCGCAAATCCTATTTATACAACGAACTGCTGTTTTTCCTTTCTCAAACTTGGGCATTCGTAATTGGAAATTGATATCACATGGAGTGATTGGTTTAAAAAATTTCTGACGAGTTATTTGAGTTCCGAATTAATTACACTAATGGTGTTACTATACAGGGCTAATATTTGGTAGATTATATATTCAGGCATGACCTTGATACCTGCTGCATAATGCTGTTTCAATTCAATTTATACAGAATCCGTCCACACCTTCGATCACAAAAAATGAAATATCCACATGATGTTAATGTGGCCATTGCCAAAAGAAAAGAATTTTTTTCAACCCTTCTGTGGCTTCAACCATATGGCTGTGAATGTGACCTGCCTCTGGCATTTTGGCTTGTACTCTTAGAAATAAACTTAATGTTACTTCAAAATTTTAAAATATGGTCTTTGTTAAATAGAAAATGCCTGAATGTAGGAATTATTAAAATTTTGTCATTAATATTTCTTCATAGCCAAGCAAGATACTGGTGTATTCCTTAGGAGGAGCTCATCAGTTTATTTTTTCAGCTCTCAAGTGCAAAGAGGGAATTCAAAATTAGCAGCAAACAATAAAAGTTTATAGTGTTATTGATGTTGATCCTGATGATAAGTTAGCGTCATTGTTTATAATGTGAAAAAACTGTCGGCACGGAGTTTAGAGTTGTGCAATCTGGGGAACTGTTATCCCTCTGTCCTTCCAAATGGAAGACCCCTGTCTTTAAACCTTTTTTCGACCACGTGAGCAAACCAGAGGCCAATTGCCATCGCCCTCCGACCGACCGTTGATGGCCCTTCTCCTTCCTCCGCCTCCATCCTCATCCGCGCCCGCCATATGTTCGGGTGCACCCCCCCGTGTTTGCTGTTTGGAGAGATTTCGTCCGTCGCTGATGTGTTTGCCAACCTTCTCAGGCGTTTGGTAAATGCTCTTGTGTCTATCGAAGGCTTGCGGAAGTTGCCCTAAGTGTCGCGTCGTACGGGAATGCCATTTCCTCCCTTCACGAAGTCCTCTTCCTGAGATTATACGCGGCCGCTGATTAAGGCGTGCTTTTTCCAGCCTGTTGTGATGCGCATAAAGTTTTATCGACTGGTGACCATTTCAGTCTCCTATGGTGGGGAGTTTTTCTCTCCAGTAGATATGATGGAATACATAACCTTAAAATTTTGCTTGCTTAGCTTCATTTCGTGAGTTTATTTTATCAGCACCGCTACCATTGCTGCCAAAGAGTGAGAGATATTATTCCAGTATCTATCGTGATGCTATTCTAACATAGTAGCATGAAAATTGATTAGGACTCCACCTAATGGATAACATAAAGCCGCATGGGTTATGAGTGAGGCATATTTACTTTATAGGTAAAAATTACATCAACCGGACTATTGATCATATGTTGGCCAAATCAGAGGAACAAAAAATGGTTTGGTAATATTTATTATAAGGCTTCAGGGAAATTAAAACTGGGTAAGAGTAAGTATGATTTTTTCTTGACTGATTAGTGCAACTTTGTTAAATGTTGAATCAAATCAATCTGAACAGAGAATGATGCACCAGTTGTATTTTGATTAGATATTAATAAGATTGATATTGTAATAGAACTGGTGGAAAGATTGTAAGAAAAGAAAATTGTTCCTAAAATCGCGTAAGCAACTCTCTGAAGTTTAAAGGAAATATTTTTTTCCTCTCTAACTGGTTATCGTCCGCATACAGAATTAATGTTCAAAACACCGCACTGCTAGATGCTATAGCAGCGTGGGATTTTAAGTTTCAACCTTTTGAGAAACGTAATGCGTTAACGTTCTGCTCGGGTGAAACAGGAAACTTCGCGTCGCGGATAAATTCTAGACTCGTTCACACCTACTTGATCTCGTCTCTTTTCCTTTTCACTCACTGCTCTTCTAATCCCATCGCTTTTCCACGGGAAACCCTTCCCATCGCCACCCGCGGCGGCGTTGTCGTCGGCATCTTGTTCCCACCGCTTCTTCAATCCATGAGCGCGTGCCAACGCAATTCTCCTCCCTAATCCCCGCACGCTTCCTCTCTTCATCCTCAACGATCTGAGCGTCATTTTCCTCGAACTCTTGATACAAATAGAAAAAATGTTCTCTCTCTGGTATGAGCTACCTAATGTTGCCTTTCCACGATGTTTCTCGTAAAAATTGTACTTGAAATTACATTGTCTTCAATGGGAGAGTGGGAAAAATACTGAGAACAATATAATTTTTCCATCTTATATGAACTCCATTCTCTCAATTCCCGGTCCGGGTGGGTAATTTCACTTGATAACCAGGAATCGTCCATTCCAAGAGTTGAAATTTCCGCAAGTTTAAAGTTTGGAGCGCAATTGAAACTTCTGCAAAGCGAGTTATCTCCATACTCGAGGGGAATACATGTGCAACTCGATTATAATTGAATCTCCTATCCGTTTACCTGGTACAAAATAAAAGTATTACAATGTCACCGGACCTTTTTGGATTAAAGACATGATTAATGGTCGTGAATAATTTTGGCCTCGAGGGTACTGTAGATTACTGCAGATATTTCTTGCATAGCAGTTTTGTGAAATAACCCGTTTTTGTTAGAGAAGGAATTTTATTACTGTTTAAGTTATATCCTCAGGAGATAAGTGTATTGTAACCAATACCTACGAAGGCTTTCTTTCTTAAAGCTCGTGACTAGCGGGAGGATTAAATGCAATGTTACGGGGTAGTTTAGTACCTGAGTATATCTCCAGAGTTTCTTCCAAGTATTACGATTTTAAAAATTAGCATTCTAACACGCGGCGCATAAGATGATAGCTACCCTGAGTCTAAATGGGAGGAAAACTTCACAATCCGAGAAGCATGAGGTTAGAAAAATTGCCTTTTCTAGTCCCAGTGTTTCCCGTAGACCCTGATAGAGTTTGCCGCCTCATTTATACTACAACTTGAGGGTCTGTGGTGAACAATTAGTTGTTTGCTAAGCATCCATCATCATCGTTTTTTTCACTCTCAAGTTTAGTTCCATGAAGGCACCTTTTCTTCCCTTTCCATGCTTTCTTTCACCTAGAGAGATTTTGCTTCCCATATCCATCTCTACTGAAATAATGCCAGTTCCCTCTCAATTATATTTCCCGCGAGTAATTTTCTCATTGGGTGATCTATCCGAGTACTTCTTTTTAGTACAGTTTTTCATGTTATCTTCTACGGATCTCACCCAAAAATATATCTCCTTTCGTATTTTACCCGTCTCAACGATGCCAACCACAGTCAGAGCCAAATTCGAATTCTGTCCTTCTTTCTTCTCTTTGCTTGCCGGTACGTTTCTATAATGTAAATGAAGCCACGGCCGGCACGAATTTTACCAGTTGATTTATCTCCTGGTTGCATTCTGTTTGAACGTACTCTTTTCTTTGCTTTCGTATGGGAGAGAGTTAAAATAGTATGGTAAACTCTGAGTAGAACGGTAGTGACTCCTAAACTATTAATGGTTAGCCCACGTGCTTTGGGAAAACGAGTGACGCAGATAAGGAAATGATGAAAGATCTAAAAATGAAAAAAATGTAGATCTTTAAAAGAGAAATACTCTCTTGGAACTATTAAAATTTTATAGATTATCTCAGTAGAGATAATCTATTAAATTTTAATAGTTCTAAGAGGGTATTCCTCTTTTAAAGATATATATTTTTTCTTTCTGTTTCACCCGATGGCGCTATTCACTCGGAAATAAGCAAAGTAATATCTTGCTTTGCTGTACACTTGCAAAATAGTTATATAATGAGATTCGGGGTGTAATGTGGATGTAGAAAGGCCTTCATATGTGTGTTAACGTGAATTTATTTGCAAAATGAATAACACTAAATCTTGTTTATAGTTGATTTTGATCAACGACCTATATAACAGTAACTTTAACATGATTTGGAAAATTATTAGCTTTCTATGGATAGAATTGAGATGTGAAAGTTTTTTCAGTTAGCCATATTTGTGTGAAGATGCATATAACTCTTTTAAATGCTTTTAACCAGTATAAATGGTTGCTAGGACGTTGGTTTTACGAAAAAAATATGACGTGGGATCCTCGTTTCCGTAAACATGAAATTTCTCGTCTTACTAATCTCCACACCGCCATCTTACTCTCTCTTTACGGAGAAGAGATAGTATTTTTTAATCTCGAATATTCTCGAGAGTTCAAGGAAAGTAAACAACCGTTAAGGTCTCGAGTGTCGCAGGTTACGAGGCAGAAAGAAAATCTATTGCACTCGGGCATTTCCTTGTTTACCTCTCTTTATTGGAGAGAGGGGCGCGAAGGCAAAAAAATATTCTTCCTGGGAAAATTTCGCATTCGTCCTCACGTCTTTCTCGCACCCGTCCTTAACTTCCTTTTTTGTGTGTGCATGTTGAGGAGGTGTTCTGTCGCCTTGGATATATATTTTTCTTTTCGTTTGACCTCCTCCTCACCTCTCTCGCTGTTTTCGTCGGGATATAAGGGAAGGCGGTCCATTCCTTTCTCCAAAAACGCCTCCTTCCTCTCGCCCACCCAACCTTTTGGAGTGGAGGGAAGAGGAACAGAGAAGAGGCAGAGAAAGAGGGATAGAAGATGCACACACTCGTGAATATTCATCGTCGCGAGCTTATGGAAGGAAGGAGGTCGTCGCTTTTCCGGGAGAAAATTTAATTCCCGCGGATATTCGTGGCAACAGCTGCTTTTGCCTTCTGCCTCAAGTATGTGTGTGAGTGTATAGTGTTTTTCCTCTCTCTCTCTCACTTACTCATTCTCTTCCATTCTTGTAGCCAATCGATTTGAGGGCCTGCTTTATAGCGTCCCCCCCACTTTAACGTTCTGTTCCGTCCCGAGAATATATTATCGAGCCCGTTATCTTGCATTAGATCCCGCATCGGAATGGGGTTTTTTTCCCAACCCTCTCTGTTTACTCGGTTGATTAATGTTATGCGTGGGCCTCGGACTTCTCTCACCTCAACGTTGGAATCCGTTGCTCTTCAGTCTTGGCGTACTTTCCTTGTTTCTGTGAGGATGGGAAAATATTGTTTTATCTTTTAGTATAAAGCAAGTTTCGAAAAGTTGAAAAAATATTTATGGTAGTATCGCCATTTTGGAAAAGATAAGGCACCAGTGTATTTTTTTCCGTGGCTTCTCATTTCTTTCAACTTTTTTATGCCCAGTTTGCGAAAAAATTAGGGTTAAGGGTTTATTATAATCCTTTCTATATAAATTTATTTTTATAAGTGGTAATAGGTATAATAAATATTATTTTATTTTAAACACTTTTCACCGTGGACTCCTAGCTTTCAATCCCTATCGCTATACGTGAATGAATAAATTATTACCTCTGATGCCAATATTTTTTTACCTACTTAAGGCTGAACAAATAAGGAGCCTATGAAATTTAGAATTTAAAGTGGTTTATTGAATAGTGTGCTCGAAGAGGCACAACCTTTTCTAGTCTTCCAGTCACCTACCCGTTTTTTAGTTCTTGGATTATATGCTAGAGCTCCGATTTGCTCATGTACCTCTCTTCTTTTGCTGTGTGCTTAGAAGGACAACTGGTGAGAACATGAAACACTTATCTTTGGGCCATATGTTCCGAGGTAAATTGACTTTTAGGTAATTACTATCATTACATGGGGTTACCTAGTTGGATGTCACGCAGCTAAACATGTTTCATATATGATACTCAATATATTTGAAATACCGATTTGGTTAGAGCCCGATGGTGCTTAAATGGGAATATCTATCCTATAATGAGTAGCATATAATTGCAAGTTAGTAACATTCTCACCTTAAATAAGGCAAATTAAAAAAAAATGGTTGGAAATATTTGGAATCTAAACATACCTTCCTTTTATTCTAAATTAGTATTTATTTTGATTTTTGAAAATAATTTTGTAAGCAGTATATTTATTACATTATATCCCAAATATATCAAAAAGTCTTTCTCAACGATACCGTAATACCTCCACTCAGTCTTCGATGAAAATATTCCGACTATCATGATAGTTATATTACGCTCATCTCGTCTGCTAGAATTCTCAGAAATTGGTTGGATTGGAAAATTTTTCATTTAATTATTTTTTCATTTTTCCACAATTACCGTCTACTTCAACTATTGTATAAGTTTTGTCGTTAATTAATCCGATTTATTGAAAATTAACGTCTGGTGTTATTCACCTGTCAAAACACGTCAAATTACTTTTTTCCTATTCCATTGCTCAAAAAAGTCACTCAGAAAAAGGATTTAACGACGGATCTTAAAGAAATAATAAAGAAGCATCGGAGGGAAAAAAGGCAAAAGAAATTTCCGAAAGGACGTTTATCAAAATGAAATATAATTTCCTCCCTCCCCCGGAAAACCATTTGGCGGCGCTTCGTAAACCCGTTAAGCGATTATGGGGGAAAACAGCTCCACGGAAGCGAAAGAGGATTACGTAGGTGGTTGGCGCGCCATTGAAAGAGGCTGGGATTAGGAATTATTTTCCGGTGGGGGAAGGAACGGAGGGGAAAATGTTTTAAAAGTCCTGATTTTTATTATTGGATGTCGCACATTAACTCTGTATAAGGGCAGAAACGGGGAATCTGTGTAAGGAGGATGAGAATGGGCAGCAAGACGTTCGAGAAATGGATGTGAAGGTAATGGAGAAGTTACGTTAGACGGAGAGGAACACGAATGAGGAAGTCCTCGGTGGACAAGGGAAAGAAACTTCCGAATGAGATCCGGCCGGGTGGAGTAGGTTGCTACAGGAGGTAATAAGCTGGATGAGAGATGGGTTGCTCCAGTCCGTGGCAGAGATGTGGATTTTGGGCAAGTGGGGATGGGGAAGTAAGAGAATAGGTGTAATGGAAGGGGTGGAGAATGGTAGATCATATGCAGATATGAAGAAGGAAATACTGGAGGTGGAAAAGCTCATATAAGTATACGAAGCGGTCCATATTTAGTTTACCCGGAAGTAAGGGAACTATTCTTATAGGGAAGGGTGGAGGACTGCAGTCAACCAATCTAAGGATTGAACGACCAATAATGATAGGGAGACTCGTACACGGCAATAGTACTAAGTTACATTTCCTGCTGCCATCGGCAGCATCGTAACTGGCCTATTGAATATTAGCACATATAAAAAATGTGGTGAATTTTCTCCGAGTTTAAAAAAACCTGCCTTTAACCTGTAGGGTTATTTTATGAATATTTTGAAGCGGAGTGTAGAAGAAGGACGCTATAATATCCCGCGCCCAACCTATACTCTAGGAAACTTCCGTACCCACATGCCAAAAGGCGTGTCTTCGTAATTATCGCCGTTTTCCGTTCGAGGGAGAGCTGTGTGAGAAGAATTTTCCTCCTCAGCCCCTCCCTCTCTTCTCAGTCTTCTTCCTCCTTCTGAACTTTCCGGCCTTCTCCAATTCTCCCCGTATCCATCCCGAGCACCGCATGTTTCTCTAGCCCGCAGCGCCCACCCATTCAAGATATCCGTTCATCCGAGCCCTTAAAAAACTCAGCCTCCCCCTTTCCCTTCCCCCAAGTCAAATACGTTCCCTCCGCCCGCTCTCCGAATGTGGGCGTTCCATTGTCCTCCCCCGCCACCCGTATCACCTACCCCCACGAACCCTTCCCATCGCGCAGAGCGCGCGCCGCCGCACCCAACCCAGGCCGTCAAGCCCGCCTGACCCCTAGGCCCCATTCTCAGGGAGCATCGCCCTATTTCTCCCGTAGCCTAGTACCCCTCCTAGACTTGAAGTCTCCTCCAGAAACCACCCCTCTCCCGCCGTGGCTTCAACGTGTTCACCGCCGCCGCAGGAAAAGGATAGGGTTGGCCGGGAGCGGGGAGAGGGGAGGGCTCCAGTCACTAACCCCTTCGATCCCGGCGGCACCCCCAGTTCCGGGATATACCGACTCCTGGAGTCCTCCCCTTCCCCAACGCCATCGCCCGTAGCCTAGTTTCGTTCGCAGCGGCGGCGGCGTCGTCGGGACCGCGCCCCCTCCCGCCGCCTTCCATCTCTTTCCGCCTCCTCCCGCCCATTCGCCCACCGACGGTTACGCGGGTCCCCGTTCTCGCTTCCCCTCACTCCCTCCTCATCTTCCTCTCGCCTCCATTCGGCCTATCTTCCCCATCCGAGAATATCTACCAGCTATATATGTGCGATCCTCAAGGTGGATGGAGCAGCAATTGTGAATCATTGAGTGCTCACATAATCGTTTTCATTAGCTATTTTTAAATAAGTCAAAATAAATCTTTGGATCACATTTCAATTGGGTGCATCTGTTTATGAGTTGGAACTCACTATACAGGCGATGCAATGGCAATGATACATGAATTAAATTTTTACACTCAATCATAGCTTGTTTTGACTAGTTTTCGGCGTGGCATTCGATATTTTGGAAAAATTACATGGAAATACGTTATTTTTTCAATATTGAACCAGGAGTGACACCTTAGTATCTGTTAGCAAAAATTAAGGTAATACGAAATGTATTATTTTGCCTTTAAAAGAAAATCTGTACATATGCATTCGAATTATATCCAAGTATATTATGTCATGTGGTCTTAGGCGACGTTTGAAATTAGCATTGAATTTCCAAAAAAATAAATCTTTAAGATGCAATTTTTTATCAAATTCATCGTTGATGTCGCTAATGAGAACACGTGAGGAAATGTTCATACAAATCTGAGCATGAAAATCGCTTCAAGCACCTTAAATATATATGATTCCCTTAAAGCGCATGTTTTCGGCATAAGGTAGTTTGAGCAAGATGTAGTTTCAATAAAGTTTTACGAATTTGGTCTCACTGATAAGAAAAATATCTCATCTTTCCAATCATAGCAAACTATTAGTCACTCATACTATTCGAGATATTTGCAGAAAAAAACTTAAACAAGATGAGGAATTTGTATGACATAATTCTCGTCAAAAAATTAACAGAGCATAGTTTGTATGCTTTCTCATCTACTTGCCTTACTAATGATTCTATAGTTATCTCATCCTTGTAACGATTATATTAATTTGACAATTAAAATCGAATATGGTTACAAAGAAGGTGGAAAATCTCACTTAAATTCCCCTATCCTTTTGGCATTCCTCTAAAAACACTCGTTTAAAGAATTAATTCTATTTATTTCCCAAGCCTTTATTTCCGGTCATGGCTTCGATGGCACCTTCATTACAAGTGTGCCAAATAGTGGTTGTTGTTTTAATATTGTTGTAGCAAAATATTTTACTCAAAAGGTTTACAGGAGTAAGAAAATTTCCGTTCAAAATTAGAGGAAGCTCACGAAGGAAGGATTGTTTTGATGTCGAAACACTGGTGAGTAGGATTTTACATTACGTGTAAGCCCTTCGCCTATGTTTTGTATATTAAAGAGTCTACGTTAAAAGAACTTTGGTGCAATATAGTTCATTATCTCAGTGAGTACTTAATAAAAAGCTATTATTCGGCTGTGCTACTTCCTAACTCAACGAAAAATATGGCGATAAGTACCTTAGATAAGGACTCCCAAAAAAGGAATATAAAAGTAGGATGCAATTTTTATAAATAGTTAGCATTATTCATTTTCACTCACTCTCTAAGCCTTCCAAGTTCTATATTTCTTACTCGTGTACTGTTGATACTTATTTTTTCGTGAACATTTACACTTAACGTTGAAAATGCACAGCTTGATTTCTTTCGTGCAAGACATGATGAACTTCCTCAATCCCATGATTTCACTTAACAGTAATTATAGAAAAGAATACTTTTCGCTTGTTTCAATTAATTATTTTCAAAAAGGTATCGCTTAGATGACAGTTGGTTTTAAGGCACAAACAATATATGGGATATTGTGTTTTTCCTTGGTTTTGATTATTTGAAGACTGTAGCAATGGAATATGAACCTAGTCGAGCATAGAGTCGGCTGTATCTATTCCTTATGTTTCCCCGCCGGCCGAACCTGTCCGTTTAGCTACATTATTAAGTCCAATTTGAGCCAATTATTGCGGCAAAAAGTCTTTTTTCCTGTCGGACGTCATCGCTTTGTCCCAAGTATGAATCGGTTTTAATGCCTTGGCTTCTACGATCAGCGTGCGTGTACATATTTATATTGATATGTTTGATCTCTCTCTCTCTGTAGATAGCCACCCACAGTTTGTTGCAAGTCTCCATATTTTTCTGTCTTAGGCCGTTTAATTTCTGCTTAGTTGGGACTGGGTTTCAATATTACTTCTATGCGCGGAAGACTGCTATTCCATTGGTGCTTTTTTCTCCCCAAAATATTGTTCGGAATTGTCTGCTGCCTCAGATCCTAACCTACCGGTGTATCTTTGCATTACGTTTAGGCCTTCCTAATATTCCGCTCTTTGCCCATTTGTTGCAGTACTTCTCCGTTGGTCATTTTATGAGTCCACTGTATCTTAAGTAATCTTCCGTGATACCACTTGTAGAAAACTTCTAATTTTCCTCTTTCCGCTACCCCAATCTTAGGACTTTCACTTCCGCATGGCACTGCAATGCATACATACGTCTATCGGAACTATTTTCTTGAGCTCAAGCTTATTTTGTGGACGTAGAGGAGTTTTTTCTTCTATTTGAATGCTGTCTTAGCCTGAGCGATCCTCACGGTGATGTGCATGCATATGTGTGACATACATTGAATTCTATGCGTAGATAGAGATACGTGCTCCGGTTCGCATACGGAAGGGACTCCGGTGTGCGAATGCGTGTGAGGCCCACATTCCCGAAATTGCCGCTCTTTTCTCCTTCCCTCCCCCTCGAACCTTCCACTCCACCGAGTCCCCCCCCCCACGCGCCCTCCTCACATCCTCATGACCCCTCCCACTCTTCCTCCTCACCCCACTTCCACCCGCGCCCTACCTTACTCTACCTTTGCCAGCTCCCTTTTCCGTCCGTCCTTCAGGGCACCCACACTGCCCAAAACGACCGCGTCCAACTCCCCCACACTCCTTGACCTCCCCCTTCTAACTGGAGCTTCCTCGCCGCTCGCTACACCCTCCCCGCCCTCTCCCGCGCCTCAGCTGCTATCAAATGGAAGCCTCTAAAGCGTATTGATCCCTTTCCCTCGGCCCTGGTTGGCGCGGTAGAGAGCAGGGGTGCAAGGAGGGTGGGGGGGGCGGAGAGAAAGGGCCTGGGGGAGGAGAGGAGTGAGGAGGCCTCTGTATGTGAGTCCGGGAGGAGGGGTGGGGTGAGGGCGGCGGGGAAGTGGGACGGGGAGGGGATGGGAGTGGTTGTGACGTAGGATCTGGAGCTGGAGGCTGCGCGAGGGGAGGGAGGTGGAGCGGATTGGGGAGGAGGGGACGGAGCGAGGCTTTGAGAGGGAAGGATTCCGGGGAATGAATGAAAATATGAGAGGAATAGGATCGTAGGGAGGGAGCGAATTGTAGCTTTGATGCCTCCGATTAAAAAAATAAATTCTCTAATAATGACACATGCTGCCAGACGTGTCATGATTTGGTTGAACATTTTGAAATGCGCGCTAGGGAAAAACCATATGTTAAAATTCAAGACGCCGCCCTATAACAACCGAGTTAAACCGACATGAGTGTGAGGAAAAATTTGTTAAAAATCAATTGAAAACTGTAAGAAAATTCTTTCTCCATGATAAGTTCCACCACAGCACCCTCTGAGACAACATCATTTGAATGGCCTCAACTTGAATAGGTCAATAAATAAATTCTTTAATAATGGCACATGTTTCAAATGTTCAGAAATGACAATTTTCTTACAGTTTTCAATAGGTTTTTCCCAAATTTTTCCTGACACTCATGTCGGTTTAACTCAGTGTTATAGGCTCCTTGAATTTTCACACATGGTCATTCCTAAGCGCGGATTTGTAAATTGTCTACCAAATCATGACACGTCTGGCGGCATGTGTCATTATTAGAGAATTTATTTATTGAGCTATTAAAGTTGAGGCCATTCAAATGATGTTGTCTCAGAGGGTACTGTGGTGGAACTTACCATGGAGAAAGAATTTTCTTACGCTTTTCCACTTTTCAAATTATATTTTAATACGCGACCGGTTTCAATGAGTCAAAATCATTGTTAGGCTTGACAATGATGGAATTGGTTGCGCGTTTAAAAACTGGCTAACATAAAAAGTGGAAACATGCTAATAATATTTTCTTATACATTGAGGGATTTTTTTCTCTTGCATGAGGTGAACAAATGGATCTCTTTGGTGGCACATTTAAAATCAAGATGCCCACACCCTTATTATCAATGAAGTGATCTCGTTTCTTTACCTTTATCTCGTAAAATCGTGTATTTATTTCCTAAACTTGGAATGTGGGTCACGTACTGGAGTCGATCATGCCTCGAGTGTTCTAACGCGCCGAACGGGCATGGAGGCATATATCTAATGAGAGAAGGGAGCATATTTGGTTATTTCATACATAGGATGGGAAATTTTATTTGAGAATCAATCTTATAATTATGTCGATGTGCGTTTGCAGTTGTTAATAATTTGTGTACCTTCTACATAGCCTCAGACAGGCTGTAAATATAGCAGAGTTGTCTCAAGGACTTCTACGAGGCTAAACTTGCCAGAGTTAACTTTTGTAGTAGATGATATTACATAAAACTCATTGAAAGGGATTCGTATCACAGCTGTTTTGTTATTCTACCTAGTTGTTTGCTGTGGTGAAAAGAGTGGCATCCAATGGTTGTTAAACTCGCCATTCTAAAACTGTTCAATGGCTTGCAATTGCTTTTTTGGAAAGTCAGGCTCTAAAGAAAGGTACGCGTATGAGAGTATGATTAGGGGAAGAAGTTTGTAGGAGCCAGAATATTGGAATAATAAGATATTTTTATCCCGTTTCTGTTCGAAAAATGTTGACAATGGCTGGAGATCAAATGCTAAAGAATCGGGCGAAACGCATGGAATTTATGTTTTGAGGGGGTTTTACTCAACTGATGGGTTGAACGGTGCTAAGGAACTTGCTTATTGCACATTTATACATGTAACATGCACAACTAGGTGTTTAGATTTTTTTCTTAGTTATCACAGCTTATATGCAATGGATAAATTAGTATATATGAAATTTTAAACCGACGGATGGCTGTTTGCGTTGGGGTTGTCGAGGTAACCGTGATGTATTTGAAGGTCCTGCGTATTATATCTTCATGGGTGACCGCTTGTGGCAGAAAGATATGATCTGTGCCACCCATTTACTCCATAATTTGAATTTCAAATGCCTTTGGGATTACTTTTTGGCAAGTTTTAATCTCGCCGACAAACCCTACATTAAAGTTTTATGCATCACTGCAATCAGAGCGAAAACATTCTTGGTCAATCTCGCTGCTCTCCCCGGAAAGAAGAGCAATTCAGGATGTATTGAGCATATAAGTATTGAACAAGCTATTCGTGAAGCATAGGAATTAACAGATAGCAAAGTGAAATACACGAAGAAATGATAGCTCCACGTAAACATAGCACCGTCAAGAACCTGAGATTTGATTTTGTTTTCGGAGCTAACCTTGTTTTCACACTCTTTTCCTCCACGAAATCAGCTGTGGGGTTCTCTCCTGTTCCACGGTTCTCGAGACTCCTTGCGACACACTAAAGTCAGGACGGAGTGGAAAGGAAAGAAGATGATCGGAGGGAAGAGGTGAGAGGGAGGAAGAAGGGACCTTCAAAAGGAAGAGGGTGAGTGTGATGACGAAGGAAGGGAGAGAATGAATTGAGGAGACGGAAGAGTGGAAGTGGAGGCTGAGGGTGGGATTGGGGGGTTGGTAGTGGGGGTGCGGAGAAGGGTTGGAGGGAGAAGAGGGGATGTTGAGGGCGGGCAAGGACGAGGATGTCGTGTCCTCCCTTCTTGAAAGGCGAAGGGACTCGCCGGGATGAAGGAGGACGATAAGAATTGAGGACCCAGCAAAGGGAGACGACATTGAGATTGGGGGCTGGAAAGAGTTGAGCATCGGGGTGAGCGTAAAGAAAATGCCTTTCATCCGGGAAACTTCCAGTCGAGAGGGAAAGACTATGCGCGGACATGGATTGGGTTGTCTCTATGATATCTTTTAGATTGCGGTTCGTTCCATCGCCCCCAGTTTGTGTCCACTCCGAGAAATTGAGTTGTTTTTTTTACTTTGCGTTGATTCCGTCAGGCCGCTGGCGTGAAGCTAACCTCATTTTCTGGTGATGTTATTTTCATTAATTATTTTCAGTTTACCTATAAACGGATTCGGATCGCCTGCATGGTTTCATAGGGTAAGAAGGTATAATGGACTTTGAGGTATCCATTACGATTTACCGTGACTACCAAACCCGTATTAGTCAATAAATGTGCTGCTCGCCATGCTATCAGTGCTAGCAAATTGGCATCAAAAGTTATAAATATTTATAGGCAACGTTGTGGTTATTTCAAAATATGGCTCATATGTTTAAGTGCTATCCTGCTGGAAATATGAAAATTGATAATAAATACCGTATCATCTCTTCCCCGTGGAAACCATTTTCAGGAAGGATAAACGCTTGGACGCTGGCAAACAAAGTCAGATTTAGTTTTTCCGAGCTGTAATAATAAATATTTTCCCTAAACCCGATTTTATTTAGTATGCACATAGTCACTGAAACAGTAATATCGATCTTTAAAGATAAAATGCAATTGCATAAAATAAATAAATAAAAGATTGCAATAAAAGTTAAGAGTGAGTGAAGAGTTGAAAAGTTTTTTCTTCAATTTGTGGCTGATTTGTATTGAGCTTACTTAGGAAAGACTTGTGGCAATAAATTTACGCTTTAAATATGTTTAAACTCCGTTTTTGTTAGAATTTTGGAAAAAGTGTAAGTTATATTTTTCCAAATTCTTACAGAACACTTTCACCTATTTAACTAAGGTTGGAATGCTTATTTCTGTGTATATCAATAATGAATTATTTATGTTATTTATCGTGAGGACTCTGCTGTTCCTAGAAAGTATCCTGGATCAGCAGTATATTCAGCCACCTTCTTGATGTGGTTGAAGGGCTTGCGCGTTCCAATGACCCCTAGAGCTGGACTGGCGGGAGCAATTTATATTGCCTCGGGTAGAGCCACCCATGCCAGATAGGTCGAAGGATAGCAGCCAGACGAAAGGTAATCCCGTAATTGTGTCACGTGAAATACACTGTTGGGGAGTGGGGGTGGGAGTCCCCTCTCGACTATTATACTACCCAGAAATATGAATGTCGCACAATGAGAATTGAATCCTGGCAACTACGGGACGCCGCCCAATTTGGCGGGTGTCGGGCCCGGCACCGGGGGCGACATGGCCCCCGAGGTCGTCATCACACGAATTCCTTGCACAACACAGTCATCACAGGATACAAGGACCAAGGAAGATAAGAAGAAAAGGAAGAAGAGAAGGAAAGCACCGATAAAAATAGGAACTTGGAACGTTAGGACAATGATGAGGGCTGGGAAGCTGGAAAATATTAAACGGAAATGGTTAGAGGGAGAATGGATGCCTTGGGGTTGTGCGAGGTGAGATGGAAGGACAACGGGGACTACTGGAGTGATAGTTACAGGGTAGTCTATTGTGTGGGGTTGAGAGTCAACGTGGGGTTGCCATAATATTGAACGCAAAATTGGGGAGGAGGATAGTACATATTGAACAGGTGAGCGACAGGATACTAGTGGTAGAAATAAAAGCACGCCCTACAAATTTCGTATTGGTCCAGGTGTACATGCCTACAAGCAATCATAGGGAGGAAGAGGTGGATGGGGCGTATGAACTGATAGAGAAGATAATCAGAGATGTGTCGGGCAAGAAAAATCTAATAGTAATGGGCGACTGGAACGCAGTAGTGGGGGAAGGGATATATGGGTATGAAGTGGGAGGGTTTGGCTTAGAAACGCGAAATGATCGCGGAGAGAAGACAGTTGAATTACGTAGGACAAATAAATTTGCAGTTAAAAACTCTTGGTTTAAACACCATCGGAGGAAGAGGTACACATGGAAAATGCCGGCAGACACCTAATAATACCAAATTGACCATTTTTTGGCAAAGATTTTGGAATAGTGTGAAGAACTTGCGGAGCTATGGGGCTGATGCAGACTCGGATCATAATTTAGTAATGTTGAATTGTGAGGTTAGATTCAAAAAGCTAAATGAAAGTATGGGGATGAAGAAGCATTGGAAGCGTTTTCAGGGGACTTCGTTAAAACAGTCTCGATTTCTATTCCGAAAAAGAAGAATGCATCAAAATGCGAGAACTACAGAACAATTAGTTAGATTTCATACGCAGCCAAAGCTTTACTTCGAATAATCAATAAAAGGTTGGAGAGCAAGGCAAATTGCTATTTAGGCGATGACCAGTTTGGGTTCCGGAAGGGAGGGTCAACTCGGGATGCGATAGCGGGGATGAGAACGCTAATAGAGAGAAACATAGAGTATAACCAGGACGTTTTCGCATGCTTTATTTGAAAAATCTTTTGACTGGGTAAATTGGAATAAAATAACAGAAATACTCGATGAAATGGGGATAGACTGGCGTGACAGGAGGCTAATCCAAAATTTATGTGGCTCAAAGGGCGCAGGTGATGATGGCTGATCGTGAATAGGGGTGGGAAACCCTAGGTTGCGGAGTAAGGTAAGGGTGCCCGTTGTCTCCATTGCTTTTCAATATTTATACTGAGGAAATGGTAAGACAGGCATGGGAAGAACTTGAGGTTGGAGTCAAAGTGGGAGGGCATCTTATGAAATCCGTTAGATTCGCAGACGATCAGGCGTTGGTGAGTGGATCTTCGAAGGGACTGCAAGCTTAGGTAGACGCTCTGGAGATGCAGTGCGGGATATTCGAAATGAAGATGTATCATAAGAAAACAAAAGTAATGAGATTCTCTAGGACAAAGAAAGCAGGCTTGCGCAATGAAATGCGGGATAGGCAGGGTAGATGGCTGAAGGCTATGTTAAAGGGTGATGGGTTGCTGAAGAGTGTGATAGAGGGAAGGATGTTGGGCAAGTGGGGAAGAGAAAGAAAGAGAATAGATTTAATGGACAAGATGAAGAAGGGTAGATCGTATGCAGAGGTGAAGAAAGATATAATAGAGGGAAATAGGCCCCTGAATATATAGAAAACCAGGAGGAGATTCTCTGGCATTTGACGGAACCTACCTTTACGGGTAGAATAAATTACATTGCAGGTGGTTGTATCCTGTACCATGGACCAATGGAACTGGATTGAAACACTTTCTATTATTGATTTACAAAGATTTAAGCCAGGATTTTAACGGAAACCAAAATGTAAGCTTCTTACAATTTTTTGTAAGTCTACAGCAAGTTAATCACCTCAGAATGGTCTGATGAATTAGCGATCTAAATACCCATAATTATATAGTGAAACATAATGAAAAACATATATGATTGAATGTCGGCATTAATAATGTACACAATAGAATTATGGCTGATATTCCAGTGGATTATCGTTTCTTTTGCTCTTTTTAACTGAAATTTCAATTTGTTATATAAAATAGTTGAAGATTTGGCGGCTTATTTTTCCATTTTTCTGTAGCTCTCTATCATCGATTTCACCTCCAATGTTATAACCTCGAATGGTCAGCAATTATAATCTGGATCATTTTACCGTGGGTAAATACGTAGGTTGAATGGTTTTATGCGTGGCTAAATAAAATTCATTTTTTTAAGCTTAGCATTTTCATCGTTCAATCCATACTTAGTAGATTACGATGTCAACGCCGCCGATTATTTTTGTGATTTCCGTGGTGAACAGTATATTGCGGTAAGTGACCTTTTTCCTCATATTTGGTAATTTACCTTTTGTGCATTATGAATTGCAATTTAACAATATTTTTACCACCGATGTGTATTGATATTCGTATACTCGTCCGACTCCAGCATGTGCTGGCTATTGATAATATGGATTTTCTTTATTTACCGAAGCTTCTGTGATAAAATCGTTTAAATATTTTATGACTTCCCAGTATAATTGGTTCTATCAGTACATATGGGTACTAGATACGTTTGCGTATTAAATCTGGGTTTTGAAAAACTGGCAAAAGTCTTTATATGTTTTCATGTGGCTAATCTTTTATGAAACGATTCTGTGAAATATCTTTCCATTACGTGTGGGGAACTATTTTTAGCTGTTATTAGTTTTACTTGAATGCCCCCAATGTCCATTGACTATTTATTAGCGGTATCTTTTCAGGTAATATTAATTTTAGTATGTCCCTTTTTAACTTCTTAGTAAAGATAGAAAGCACTGTTTTTTTGGATAGCATTAGTATACTCATGATCAAGGCTCTACTCTCATGATTTCATGTATCGTTCGGTGTGAATTCGGCTGAATATTTTCCAACCCCTGAGAATGGTCCAAAATTTTTCTCCTGACTGATTCCGAGACGTTCATTCATTTGGTCTTTTAATCCTAGGATTGGTTGTCTGCTGCCCTCCACCCTTCCCTATCTAATGCTAGTTCCTTTACCTCATGGTCAATGGACCTTATTCTTACTTAGAAAGGAACTTATTCCTGGGTCTTCCTATGGGGGCTTTTCCCCTTATTCTTCCTTCAATTATGTTCTTCATAAATCCATTGTGTCTCAGGGTGTGTCCAATTTATCTTGTTCTTCTTTTCTGTATGGTGTCCCATATGCTCCTTTCCTCTTCTATTCTTCTGTACACTTCTACTCTTCATCATTTCTTATTTTGTCCGTTCATTTATCTTCAGCATCATCCTCTAGCACCAGGTTTCGAAGGCTTCTATTCTTTTCTAGTTAGCTTTTCCGATTCCGAGACGTTATTGGAGTTGTATTTCGCGTGAGTGAGACGTGGACGCATGGACAGAGTTCCCTCCCCTCCGACCTCCCTCTCCTCCATTCCACTCCTCCCCTCCCTACCCACTGGACCGATTTCTGATCGGTCCGATTGGAGAGTGGTCGATGATGGGTGCATGATGAATAATGGAATCGAACGTCCACTTCTCAGCACACGGGGGAGGGACAACGAGGGGCGGGGGGACTCTCAGCTTGGGCGATTTTGACAGGGTGGACTTGGGTGACCTCTCTTTTCCTTCTCGAGACCTCCTCAGTGTCTCTTTTCTCGTTAGTTTATCTTCCTCTATTCGTCTGTAGGGAAGCTACGCAGTTGTTTCTTTACAGAAGAGTTTTGTTGCGTGACTATTTAATCAACTTTTATGGTGGACCGCGTTTTTTAGTTGTCTTATTCGCCTCCATTATGACACTTAATGAACTAATGTAGATCGGGTTGAAATCGGTTACCTCGCTGAAGAAGATACAAATACAAAAATTTCAAATGTAGAAGGAATTGGTGGAGTAACGGTGGAGGTTGGATGATGACTGCGGCTGGTCCGTGTACTAGACACGAGTTGGCATTATCACACAGGGCTTAAACTACAATTCCAAGTTTCACATCTGATTGATTACATTATCTTTGTCTGCAGTGCTATCACGTTATCACTTTAACATTGCCAAACCTCAGTTGTTGTGCCATCCTGGTTAATAATACCGACAAGTTAAAACTTATTTCGCTCATGGAGTTATCTGAGGGAACTAATGCATTGATGAAATGGAAGTATATGTTTTACAGCATTTTTATTCTCTAAAAATGCCTACAAAGGTCTGCGGGGTGAATGTGGTATATCGAAGATTTATGGCTGTAACACTTTTGCTGTATTTTCTAATCACATTAGTTCAAGGCGCTATTTCTACGAATGCTACGGGAATACCAAAGTAAATGAAGTTTTGCGTAGTAGCTGATAATTTGTGGAAATGAAGTATTAATAACCTTATCATAAAATGAAATGTGCTTGGTCAATTTCCTCACCGCTTATACTTCAACTCGTGCTGTCTATAAGTTATAGCCCACAGAAGTGAAACTTTTAGCCTCGATTTTGTAATAATGTTATTTTTTACCTCAAGGTGATGTGAGCTTTTGGGCATTTGATATGAACTGAGAATCTAATCGTCATCCGGCTGTCACTTAGTAGAAGTGAGTATAACGAATGAGAGCCCAAGCAGCATCGGATTTAATGACGAGAGAATAGTTTACCATAGATGATAAAACCTACCCTTAATACGCATGGGTCCCTATGGTTTACTTTTTCAATTACCTGAACCCGTCAATTTTGATGATTTTATGCCTAATTAATACATTTCAACCGTAAATCGGCTATCAGCCGAGTTGAAAAATCTCTCATTTATACCAGTTTCATGTGCAATAGAATTTTTTTATTGTGATGTGAGAACTCAATACCTTTATTGACTTTCTGAGAGCGATCTGCTGGTCAAACTTTGAATCCAAACTTTCATTTTGAAAAACCCTCTCCGGGAATTTATTTTTCTAATTTCTGCCCTTAATGAAGCCATAAATTCAAAACTCAATATAAACTTGATTTATTGGTTTTTCGGGCTGTGGCCTTTGAATATTGAGGTGCTTTCAATGAATTCTGTTCCCCTTATCTCATTCCCTCTGTTATTTCAGCATTAACGTGTCTTCGAATGAATAAAACAATCCTGGAGCTTTCATTGGAGTACAGGATTCTTGATTCCAGTAGTTTTTAGTTGCTGTATTCTATGTTGATAAGCAATATCGTGTGATCAATGTTGTCCTTCCATCTTGCTTCATCTCAAGAGTTACTGAATGTATTCGCAGTTTGAAGTTATTAGCTGCTTTAATCGCAAGTTTCTTCGGACAAGGATTAATTATGAATATAATGGTATTATCAAAGCTCTGTTTGTTATTTTTATCTTTTCACCTTTTTGCTTCTTAAGTTTTTAATATATTTAGTAATTTTTTCCTACATGTACTTGTCGAATCAGACTGACGTTTCTCCTCGAGTAGTCTTCACCTGGAGATCCAATTGGGAGACTATGAAAACTCCGGAATATTTTACCGAGAGAAATACCATTACTTTATATGTTCATTAATTGATGCCTGCATCTTCTAGGGAGGCGAATGCGGTGTTTTTACACTTCTTTTATACCGCAGAAATCAGGCTAATTCCGTGTACTTCACTGTCACTCGAAACTATGGCGATTGGTACCAAACCGGTCTTCTTGATCTGCGCCATCGGCTCCAAGTTTTTTCCAATAATATATTTTTCCGAAACCATAATAATCCAAAATTTCGAACCTGCGGTTGTCAGAATGGTAGTCAAACACGCTGCTCCTGGGCCTCCCTGCCTCTGCAGTCCTTATCCAATAGAAAGCGAAGAAGCAAATCTTATTGGTTAAAAATGGAAGTTGATCCTAATTTAATGTTATAAAATATATATTTCTCTGAAACTTTATTTACCAAAATAGGAAGAGGAAACTTCGAATGCATGATATTGAAATTAATATTTTTGCACCCAGTTACATCAAAATATCCGTGCGGTTTAATCCTAATTCGTTTATAAACTACCGGGAAAGATTATCACTGTGCTTAAACTGCATATTCACTTATTTCAACTGATTACTCGTTATTTTTATGGAGACCAAGTTGTACACCAATAAGGGTTCGATTTTTCTAGTGAAATCGATATTCTGCTGAATGATAAATTAAATACTGACGAGTCAACTCATACTTTATCTGACTCTACTTTTATCTCCGCTCTAGAGCCTTGCTTTAGATTTACTATGCTTACATTTTTCTAGTGAAATCGATATTCTGCTGAATGATTTACTATGCTTACATTTAATAAAACAATTGTCATACCAAAAATATGCAATAAATCCGTTTATAAGGTCGTTCTATCCATTTCAAATCTTCATCTCTGTGAATGCTACGCCGTTTTTTTAGACTCCTCATAAATTACATTTTGCTCCGGTGAGTTTTTTGTCCCTCAACTCTTGTTTAATTCGGCATTACGTTTTATTTCAAATTAAGCATAAACTGAGTTTTTTTTCGCAAAAGTACGAATTCATTTAACCAGCAATTTTAACCCATATGGTTTTTTCTTTAACATGATTCTTTAATGAAAGCATATCTTATATGTTGATACTAACATCACATTTCCTTCCTCGTGAGTGTTTATGTATCCACATTTTACGGTTGCTAAGTGCTCGTCAAAGTAATAAATGTTTGTGAAAATGTGATAGATGACAGAAGTCTTATGATGCAACAATTCGTGAAAAAGTGTGTCTTTAAATTAATTAACATTATGGAGTAGGTGGGAAAAAATGTGCAACTACCCGCCTCTCGGCCGCTGTTTGTACAGGTGTTTCATTTCCCTGAATTGCCTCCCTCTCCTAAGGAATCTTGCTTTGAATTCCCCCGTGCAGAGGCATCTTTCCATTCAGCTGCCCTTGGCCCCGACCCACTCGCTCTCTCTGTACTCATATCTCATTCCTCTCGAAAATTACTACCTTCATTACTCAGTCTTTGCTTCGCAAACTTTTCAGTTATTTCTTTCCTAAATTAGCATTCAGTTATAGGCTGTGCGGGATATATTATTTTTCCTTTCAAATGAAGTTTTTTTCATAGACAGACTACGCAGCAAGAGTGTCCACAGAAAATGACGAGAGTCCTTGACTTAATGCATTAAAAAAATATTGATGGGCGTTTTGATTGTTTGCGTTGTGCCTCACTCTCTCGTAACCCAGACGCTAAAGATAATTGCGAAAGGCGTTTGAGATGTGTGATTGGAGTCAAACATATCCATATACAGTAATATAAATGAACCAATTAACTAGGAATAGAAGGAAATCGTATATTTGTCAAAAATAAGGAGGTTAGTTGCTGGACGGAGTAGGTAATTAAAGACTATGAGTGTCCACATAAGAAGTAAAGTGAAATGAAATCAGGCAAGCGGGAGATGTGGAATCTGCTTCCTAAGATGAATATTTTTTTCTGGAAATTCACCGGGGCTGTAATAAACCGAAAGAGCTTTAGCAGATTTATTCTGGATGTCATTAAGTCGGAATTTTTCAGAAAAAGTCAACATTAACGGTAGAGAAGTGATTTAGTCTATAACTATAAAATTATACTCGGATTCTTGAAAGAAGAATGTGATAATATAATATCCGTGGAAGTCGTCATCCAATGAGATTTTCTTTGTGGCAGCATGAATATTGAATGGATAAAACAGATAAAATTAAGTAAATTTTACTAGGGAATGTCTCTAATGAGTTAAATGAGGGGGAAGAAATACTTAAATATCCACCCAACATATATATTTTAGCAATACATGAAGATATTATCAAAAATGATAAATACTACTGCCTTTTCATTTTCCATCGAAACCGTTTGCGAGTGGTGGCCTCCTTCTGTTTCTCTCAGGCAGTCGGGAGTCATGTCAGGTGACCATGTTGCACAAGCGCTTTTGAGAAGAGTGTGGGAGGGTCTGGATGATATCGGGGTGGGACATGTGCGGATCCTGTACCGCACGTGCAGCAGAACAAGGAAGACAAGGCCGAGGGCGTCTCACATCTGGGTCCGTCCGACCATTCTGGGGTGGGGGGAGGGCAATGTAGGAGAGGTTAGCTCTCAGACAAAAGGTCCGGTCCACTTCCACGCGATAAAACGAAAGGGTATTAAGGAGAGGGTTAGAGGGGAGGAGGAATGGGTAAAGCATAACAAGAGTCGCTAGGGAAGACTCCGGAGGAGAAGGTTGCCGTGTTGCCTGGTCGGTCGGTGGGTGGTGTAGGGAACGGGCTATAGGGCGTAAATTGGCACTCCAACGTAATATAACAGGAAGGGTCACGTGGGAGGGCGGCTTAATGTCCTCCCGTCGGAAAAGGACGGTTCTGATGGCTTGCTCCATGCCCAAGCAAACACGGGTGAGGTTAGTGGGGGAGGGATGAGAACAAAAAACAAAGTTAACGCCCCTCCATACCGTTAAAACCTTCCCCTCTCCCCAGCCAAGCCTAAAGTTGGCTGGCTGGATGTTTTGGAACAGACGCTTTTGATGGCCGGAGGATATTTAACAGATATTATTAGCTCCAAATTACGATTCTCACCACCCCACTCGACCTGAATGAGAAGATCTGGGTACACCCAGTTCTCGTTGGATGCCCGTAATGGGAGTGGACGGACCCTTGATATAAGCCTGAGGGAGATCGATCGAATAAAAATGCTTCGCATGATTGATTGAAATTTAATGGGCACCACCCGATTCGGTGAGTTCCCCCCTTTTGCGAAACCGTATTAGTTAGCAGCCCCCATTACCCCCACAAAAGTGGACACCGTAATTGATTAGCCC
This sequence comes from Ceriagrion tenellum, assembly GCA_963169105.1. Classification (NCBI taxonomy): domain Eukaryota; kingdom Metazoa; phylum Arthropoda; class Insecta; order Odonata; family Coenagrionidae; genus Ceriagrion; species Ceriagrion tenellum. The sequence continues at coordinate 140,057,626 of OY720635.1, read as the reverse complement.
ATATCACTCCGCCGTGAAAATTTTACTTCCATTAGCGGAAATTATATAGTTTAGAATCTACGAGGGTTGAGTGTTTTTTTGTCCTGAAGTTAACGCTGCTACCGAATTTTTGTTGCTTACTGAAAAAAATTAATTTTTACATTGATTAATTTTTTTACGGTGTGAGACCGGCCGCCGCCGCCGCTGGCAAGTCATTTCGGAAGGCATTAAATATCCCGAGGTCGCAATTCTCGCCACCCCTAAGTATCCGATTAAACTCCTGCTTTTCTCGTAAACCTAGTATTTAATTAAGCGTTACATTTTCTAGGTCAAATATTTTTGAAGCGCGATACCTTTTGTTCTTCGCTGGGGAAACGTAATGGTTGCTCCTGAAGATTATGCCGCATGTGGTACTTCCTTCGGTATCCGTAGGCCTGCATAACCGCCGATGCTTTCGCGGCGAAAATGAGCGACATTATGGAAATTCTTGGACTTTTGAAGCTTAACATTGATTTGGATTCCACTTATTGGGTTACAGGAATGCGCAAACCCCGAAGTTTTGCCTCAGACATCCCAGGATTTCCACAACCTTATTTCTATTCGAGTGTTCTCCTGGATTTGGATTTATTCAACAAGGATGTTAGCCTGATCACCCTTAAATTTTTCCTGTATATATGCATATTTCTTTTACACTTTCTGGTGATATTTTGTCCCATTAAAATTTGGGTGCTATATTGTGATTGTGTGACAGCTCCTCTGTTCCACCTAAAAGTTAATTCACACCTACATATATTTTTAATTTCATGGATGCATTGATCAGGGATTAGATAGTATCAATATCGCTCCCATTAAGGAAAAATAATTCCCCAAACGATTTCAGAGTAAATTTGGGTTGGTGAGATAGTATTAATAGAGACTTCCCACCACATCATTTTCAATTCCGGTGGTGTAGTATTAGTGGTGATCCTTATGTAGTATCGCTGTTAGTTTAGTTCTGTGTCCATGAGTTCGGCAGTAAAATTGGCACCCTTTGGTAAATTTAGTTTAGAACAGGCCTAAGCATAAGGGAACACATATGCACCGCCGTGTTAACTTTAATATATTCCCTAAATGAGAAATTTGAGATTTCTAGGAAATTAATGGATATTGAAATAGGAATAACTAATTAATGTCGAAAAGAAATGTGTAGATCATTTGAACGACGTGGTTAAATTATGATTCTGAACACTGTTTTCCATAGAAGAGTTCGCCCTCTTCCTCTTAGAAGTTGAGTATCGTTTCGCCATTTTTTAAACTCTTTGGCGCAGATGGTTCCAATCATCGACTTGAATGTGGGAGGGCGTGTTCCCATCTGCTACTATGTGCGCTAATCTGCGCAAGGTGATTGGAAAGCTCTAGTCGATTCTCGAACCTTTTTCCCATCTTCCAATTCCATTTCCAAAAATTTCCCCCTCCTCACTGCACTACCCTTCTGTCATTGATGACGAAAATATTCAGTCATTGGTCCCCTTCCTTTATTACTGACCTACATTTTCACATTTCCTTTCTTTTTGCCTCGTCATACTCAACAAAATCACGTGAAAGGTTTTAGTTTCTGGTATTTTTTGGTATTTTACCATTATTTTAAAGCATTGGTTTTTAATTTTTTTTGCTGTTTATGGAATCTTTATGAGTACTTCAATATTTTGTGTTGCCCTTTCAAGTATGTGAAGATTACCAAATATTTTATGACACACGTGGAGAAATATTTTTATTTCAGTGTTTTCGGAAAGCGCGTAAATAATGAAAAGTGGAAAGTAATGTAAACAAACGTTCGTGACTGCGTGAAAGAGCTGCTTGAAATTTTAGGGTACTGGGGAGCACAGGTTGAATTCCACCGAATTATAGATAAGCTCCTTTCGGCTTCCCCATGGACTTCAACTCGTCCAAAGGTGACTTCGGATTCTGTGGAAAAGTTCGCGTTTACGGAATGCGGTGCCCATTATGTGTTACTGCGGAAGGAGGGGGAGTAAGGAGAGAGAGAAATCTGAAAAGGAATGGAGGCTTAGGAGGAATTAACTGGAAGAATGAGGACCTGAAATGGATGGGAGAACGTCCGAAAGGAACTGTGAGATTGAGAGTTAGTAAGAGGTTCAGAGGAAGGTTAAGAAAATAAAGCATAGTAAAAATGGGAAAAGGCTCGTTCCTAGAGGAAGGTGGAAACCAAAGGTTTCTCTTGATTAGCGGGAAAGTTTCTTTTTTTCTCATTGTTTTATTCTCCTTTATCCTTCTCTTCTGCGCTCTTTTCTCTTTCTGCCCATGTCCTCCGTTTCCTTATTGCTGTTGAACTACGTGGAAAAGAGGATGTGGAGATTTCGGAGAGGACATAGGACGAATTTCAAGGTAGAGGGAGAAGGCATGTGGGGATAGCATGAGAAAAATTTATGTTCACACGTATGCCCCGGCACACACGATTTCAGCATTTGTGGAGAGGGTGGGAAATATATTCCTTCCCTCCGCGAGCACCAAATGGCTGGAAATCTTAAAGGTGGCTCATTTCAAGCACCCTGTCGGCTCGAATGGGTCGGAAGAGATCGCAAGAGCGGAGGGTACGCGAAGGAGGCTTTGGGTGGAAGATATGTGACGACGGGCAGAAAGCGGGACGAAGAGCAGATTTATTTTTTCTGCAAAAGAGGACAGAGGAAATAATAATGTGTTAGGAGGAAAGAGCGGCTGAAATGGTGTGGCGAAGGAAAACGAGTTCATTCCTGAGCATCGTAACCCCAAAGTCCATGTCTGTCCACTGTGGAAAAGGGCGAAGTATCTTGTTCTTCATGGTTCTTCTAACTCATCGGTTGAGTTCTGTTACTGTATGAGGATCTGACACATTTGGCAACCATGCAGTCATATTTAATCAATTAATAAGAACACGCTATTATTAGCATACCTGTTATTTTTCCTATTATATGTCACTCGATTCATCTCTTTCAAGACTAGGTATTTTACAAGATCATCTATCATACAGTGGTGGCATAACTATTTTATCCGACTTTCTGAGATCTTGAATTTTTTTATATAATGCGGTAAAAATTACGTTTAAATTTAAGTTTATAATTACGTTTAATTTATTTATTTAGGGGTAAATTACGGTTAAATATTACGATAAAATTCCAAAAATTAAAACAAAATACCTCTGTAACTAATTATAGCCGTTTAGACAGGAGAATATTTAGGGAAAACCGAAGAAAAAGTTCGTTAGAGAAACAATTGATGAATCCGAGTTGTTCTTTACTCACCTATTTTGTGCGTAAATTTTCAATAATTTCTTTTCAATTTCTATGACGGAGTTTATAGTGCCCTATAACTTCTACATTGAAGTCTAAATCACTAAACCTCTAATCCCTAAAAACGGCCTCTTCTTGTTGGGGTAAATAGCGCTGAAGGCAAAGTATCTTTATGCCATTATTTTTTCTAACTTGTTCCAATTTTGTCAGTCGGTTCTTGTCTTTCTCTATCGGTGCAACTGATCCCTAGTTTATTTCGCTTCAAAGCCAAATATTTCCGCGGAGCATAAGTTTCATGACAGGTCGAGCAGAGCGGGCACTTATTTCGATAATATTTTCAATTATCGGGTTGCATTCTCTCTCTTTCACCGTTTTTTGTTCTTCGTTCAACTCTTGGTTCATCTTGAAGGAAAAGTTAGAGAAATTAAACCATTGAATACCATTGAAATATCATATTATACTTCAAAATACAACTGTGGCTTTGAGGAGATAGAATAGCATCACCTGGTGGTCGTGTATTGCGGTAGCGGCACATGGTGCCAGTTATTCAGAGGACCGTTTTAAGTGGAAGGGTCAGTTACCTATCAACTTTCTCCTATTAAGCGATTTACATAGTCCTGGTTCTTGATTAAATATTCCTAAAATTTTCAAAATTCTGTTACAATCTGCTGAATCGTTTCGCTAAATCCTCAATTTTGTGTTCACATTTACGAAAATTCTCTGAGTAGCTCTTGATCCAGTTTTTTATTGAGCAATCCCTAGGGGTTTCGAGCATTACCGTTTAATTTAGGCTAAGCTTTGATTGAATCGTTAATAATACCATGTTTTGCGTTGCCAAAACTTCCCTTCCCCCTCATGCAAAATGCGTTGAGGTTGGGAGGTTACCATATGCTCTCCTGTTTCTGCTTCGCCTCTGCCGTTTTCTTTCACAGACCTTTTTCCCTTGGTTGGCGTCACTCCTCAAATACGTCAGCCAGAAGATGACTACCACCAGATTTTGCCACCACTTCAATCCTTGTTTGGTACAAAATGGAAGTGCTTTTATTCCTCTTTGTTCATTCATGATGGAAGAGTAGTACCAAGTCCTCTTTGAAACGATTTCTTATCTATCTTTTCCTCTTTTCTCATTCTTCTCCTCTCGCGAAATTGGAGCTGCTGAAAATGAATCTCCTCACAATCAGAGGTCCACCCGCGACGCTTCGCTCGTCCGTCTTTAGTCTCGCGAATTTATTATGGAGATTGGAAAGCGGGAGAGCCCTTTTTGGGGACGTGGGGGTGAAGAACCCATCCCGCGGCCACTAAATAACCAACCCCTACTCGTGGCTACCACCGTTCCCTTGGCTGCCGCCTCTAACCCCTTTTGGTTTATCATATTGCACCCCGTACATCACGGAGGGTTTTTGTATTCCCCACCTTCTCAATAACTTACTGCGAAGGCGGAGGATCGATAATCTCCTTGAGGTGGTACTCGAGGGGAGAGGGAAGTTAAGGGGAGTTGCGGGGAAGATGGAGGAAGGCAGGAAGGAAGGAAAAAGGAAAGTTCCTTTTTCTCTTTTATTTTATTCCTCGAGAACGCGAGAGGAGGATGACGGAGATAGAGAGAGAGAGAGAGAGAGAGAGAGAGAGAGAGAGAGAGAGAGAGAGAAGGAAATACGGGAGGGAGGGCGTGTAGAGAGGGAACGTTTAGGGCAGAGAGAAAGGGTTGGTGACGTCAGAGGGGTGGAAGTGGGGCGATGTGGGAAGGGGGAAGAGGAAGGTGTGGGGACGGGTGTGGATGCGGAAGGATTTATACATTAAGGGCTCCAAAGTAAATATGGCGGTAGTTGGCAGAAGGGAGGAGAAGGACACTGCTGTTATATCTCTGATAAGACAAATTTTCATTCCAGTCACCGTGTGTTTAAGCCTTGGTCTCGACGTTGGGTGAGCGGAGAGGAAGAAATTATGGAATAGATTTTATGTACGGGATGATGGGTAGGGAGTATGTAGGGATAAAAATACCGTAGATAAAGGAATTGAGTAATGTAGACATATAGAGACGTTTCTGAGTTCCATCCATCTACCTTGATCGGTATATCTCCTAGTTATAATAATAACTATTATTGTCCTTGATAATTATGGCTCCCGATGTTATTTTTTCACAAACCATAAGTTAGTTTTCCGTATCCTTGCCTCAATTTAGTGTCAATATTTAATGCACTTTCAGAGGGAGAGTGTTTTATTTTCTCTCGTGTGCTTTCATCTTCTCAGAGTATCAGCGCTCTTGCTATTCTTTCGTTGAGGACCCTGCCGGTATTTTTAGAAGTTGGCGAGCGTCACACCAACTTCTAAAAAGATCGGCAGTGGAGTTAATGAACGCAAGGCAATAAAAGAGCTCCGGTAATTACAGTCGCGATTGTATTTGTACCAATGGCTTTCAGTGGAAGCACCAATCATAGATAATGTAAAGTTTTAAATTACTCTGTGTATAATTATTTTCATGCTGTATTCTTGAAGAACTTAGTCCATTGTGTTTCATGACCTTTGGAGATCATTGCGGTTTCCAGCTATGACTGCAATATCATCTGCGAAACGGATCTGTTTAATTCTTCTCTGCTAATTCTGTTGAGTCTTTTACTTATGTAGAACGTCCATTAATAAAGTCTAAATACTTCTTTATCAGAACGAATTCGATAACTAAACTCAAAACTATCGACCGTGAATATTGTAAATGTAATGGAAATGCATCCAATCGAAAATTCTGCTCGAAAATATCGTGTTATATATTCTCTTATTATTTTTTTGATGAAACATTTTCACGACCTTACGTATTAGACTGTGAAATGTGATTGTTTCACCTTTGGATGAGCAAAACAAAGAGGACTCACAAAGTCCTTCAAGGTGACAAGTATGTCTGGTAGGATAGTGAGGGAATCCTTCTTGGCAGAGTTGCTGAAATGTCTTGCAATTCTATAGAGGGGATTGGGTATATGTTCTTAGGGACGTAAGCATTAGCTCTTGAGGACTTGGATGTGGGGAGTGAGCTGAGGACAGGATGAGTGAAGAGGGGGAGAGAAGAGGGATGTGCAGAAGAGGGCGAAAGGGAAGGTGTTGGTGAACAGGGGTAGGGGCGGGAGAGAGGAGTGACATGCGCTTCGGGCCCGCCTCCTCTCCGTAAGGGGTTCGACTAATTTCCTTTCGCCTTCTGTACTTAATGCGCTCCTGCTCTTCACCACCAACTTCTTTTGAGAAGCGAGCTTGTCTCACGACCCCTCTCAACTCTAAGAGATACCCGCCATTCCTCCAACCTCAGAGCAATTGCAAGGGCGCTACTCAAGATGGATAGGAAACTTCATTATTTTCGCTAGAATATCACACCATCCTCTGTGATGCTCAAAACATATTTTGCTTCTTATCGAATGAGGTAATGGCAGATTTTAAGCTATCGGGACTAGCCACGGAGTTCCACTTTTACGGAATCACCCGCAATGAGACAATGGCGATTCACCTCTTTTTGGAGGTTGATTTACAAAGAGTTACTATTAACTTTTAGACAATGTATAATGTTGTAGATGAATGAATATCATTGTTTTTGAATTTGAATATAATGCGTCACTACGAAAAGCGTCGTTATATTAACTTTAAACATCAGAAATATTCCTTCTCATTATTAAAAATGTAAATCAGCCAACACCAAATGCGTCACTTGCAAGAATAACTTTATCTTCATAGTATGGATTAAATTCTCTGAGATATTTTAAAATTGAAAAGTTTCGTGGAGAGAAAAGGATGAAGGAATTGTGGGTAAGATTAGTTTTTCAGTTGACTTGGCCCATATAAAATTATGTTCAGCTCATAGCATTTGAGACTTATAGAGCCAATTACTCGAAGAGACTCTTGGGACCTGTCCAATTTTCTCTATTATTTCCGGATGACTCTTCGTATCGCTTGATGGCAGCGAGTCAATAGAATAAATCATCGAAAACATGAGTCTCTAAACACCAATAAGCTGATACATTAAAAGTGTGGGTTTCGTAGAGAAATTGAGAGCAACGTAGATTAATCTACATAATATATACTGAACTTTTCAGCCCTGGCTTAATTTACTCTAAAAGTCATAATTGCAAGTAAAAACTTGGTTGAAAACTTTCAAATAACCACGGAACTATCCGCGCAGTTACTTCAACGGAGTCACCCGCTACTGATCACACAACTGTGTGAAATTTACAGCGGAAAAATCATTCGCCTGGACTGGGAATCGAGGGATCTGGGTTCCCTCGCGAAATCGAGGGATCTGGGTTTGATTCCCAGTCCAGGCAAATGATTTTTCCACTGTGAATTTCACACAATTGGTCGACAAGTTTGGTAAATTTTTTTGTGAACTTAGCTCAGTTAACCTCATTTTTGTATTGTGGTGTGGCGCAAAGTGGCTCCTGAAAACATTTAGTTACATTATCATTGCCTTCAATACAAACATAATACCTATGTAATTATGGAGAAAGTACTGCGGCATTTTTACGACCTTATCATTTATGTTGCACCTGAATTTTTATCCTTGATGCAATAAAATTACTTTTTACGATTTGGGGCTTTTAATTACCACTTATTTTGAAACGAAGCGTTTCAGCGTAATATAGTAATATTTTCAATGACCTATGGATAATTTAGGGCTCTGTATTACCAATGTGGAGCGTGTAAAATACCATTTAAAACTTTTTATCAAGGTGAATTCGAGTCTTAATGATCGAGGTTTTCACGAAGTTAGGATTCAATGAAAACTTAGCTTTCTCCAGCACACTTAGGGAATTTTTTCCTAGTATTTGATAAATATAAGCTAAAATTTCCTTTGTGAGTAAGATAGCGAATGGCTCCCATAGCCGTTTCTAATCAGGGTAACATGAATAGAGGTGCCATATCATCTCGACTTGGCGGAGCAATTACCATATAGCTTGGACCACTGGAATTCCTTTCCCTCCCCGGTTTCACCACGTTAGCCTCTCTTCACTCTTCTGCACCGCAATTCAGCCAATTTGGGAATGCCTCTCACGCTTCCATCTTTGCTTATTGGCCCTTTGTCCCGTCTCACCTTCTCCTCTTCCCCATCGGAATGCGTCATAGAGTTCTGTGAGTTCGTAGATGTCGCTTTTATTGCCTCCACCGGGTTAAACTTCAGCTCTAATGGAAAAAGTTTTAATTATTTCGCTGTTATATTTAATAGATGATAATGATAATAAGTAAAATTAAAATTTGAGTTTTGTTCTCGTAAAATAATCCCGTTGATTACGGTATATTATCCAGTAAGATGTGACTGATTTCAATAATGCAGTAGGAGGAATCTCTCGACCTAGTGAAGTAAAGCTGATGATGAATTGGACGTTTTCGGGTTACACTTAATGGGAACAGTGCATAATAATCATAAACACTAGCCTTTCCTCACCCAATTTCTTTCTTTAAGCAATAACGTTTCGATTTATCGCCTGAAGATAACTGTATATGTTGAAAATCTGTGCTATAAAGAAATGTAATGAGAAGAATTAAATTTTCATCTCATTACTGTTTTTTGAAATGTTTTTATGTTAATTTGAGTACACTACCTGTTGAATGGTAGTTTTTTTGACAGAGCTTATGCTAACTTCAAATTTTTAGATTGATTGTCCCTCCTATAGATGTGTATATATCAGACCCTTGTAATACTACTTATATTGTATATCATTAAAACATTCTTTAGTATCTGAGTGATACAAAAATATTACTTTTGCTGTAGATGGTCTCAATCTCAACTGCTTCGTCTTATACATGTGTAGGCTTGCCGTCAGGTTTTCTTTCTTTAGCTAGAAATGGTTTCCATGCCTTGTCTCTCCTTCCATACCGGTGGTAAGCACAGAAAATTGCGGTTAACACAATCATTAGAAAATTCCTCTACCAATTGCCGCCTACCATGATTATTGATTTCTAACCCTCCATTTTTCTCTTTATTTACAATTATCTGTGGAAATGTACACTTTAAAGCAGTGTACATTAAAATGAATTTGCTTTTTCTTATTGAGAATTAATGTTAATTAGACAGTATGAAACCCTCTTCTTCAGAATAGATGACTTTTGAACGATATCGCTTCGAATGATGCTGTAAGAAATTTTTGACTCCTCTGTGTGATAAACCCTGTTGAATCAAGTGGCTCCATCTTCCCCCATAACATTCCATGTATGATGGAGAGAAAATTCCAAACCGTAAGAGCTGCAGATTACAGCTGCGGGGTGCAATTTAACTGCTAAACGATTTTTAGGTGCAATCGTTATTTCCTCTTGGAAGGCATAACACTTTGTCGTTCGAAGAGAGAAATTTGCTTAAAATTTGATTAAAATTTCCTACATTTGACGTGAAATATATCTTTTTGCTTGCTTCCTCAAGCGCAAGAATGTTTTCTTTAAGCGTTCAATTTTTTTTATGGGATGCACTCGAAGCAATTTGGCTCTTTACGACTCGCAGCCACAACCTATCTCGTCCTCTTACTCGTCGTAACTCATTCCTCAGCGATTAAGAGTCTCGTGGAAGATGAGGCTGACGGGAATCTCTTTAAAGGGCGAATTAAACGAGCCCCACCAGGGAAGGTAGAGGGAGAGTCGAGGAATGGTTTGTGGGGCGATGGGGGAGGGGTGAGTGGTGGGTTGTGGAGCGAACCCCTCTCTGGCCCCCAGGGGGACGCGCGCGTGGGGGTAGTATTCGATTCAACCGCGAGATGCCGCGGATGGCAAGGGGGGTAAAAATGGAGGAGGGAGGGGGCGAGAGAGCGATGGGTTTTTCGGGGTTGCCGCAATAAATCGCTCTCCACTCCGTTCGCCCACGCTCTTGATGCGTGTTGCCGCGAGGGCGAGCCCCAAGTGGCCCTTACACCAATCTCTCTTTCCCTCCCTCAGTTATCTTATGTCGTTTCGCATTGCAGGCCTCTACCACGCTACTGCCCATCACACCTACCTCTCCATCCATTCCACATTGGTTTGCCAACGTGACCGCCAGTCATGGCAACCCCTTATATTTATCATTAATTTTTTTGAAAATCTTCACAAATGTACCAGAGCCGTGTAATGAGTATTTTCGGGAAATGTGTAGCGAAGAATTATAGTATCCTTTTTTAACGTAGTGGCAAAAAAAGTAAGCTTTTTTCTGTTCCTAACAAATACATTTCGCTGAACGATTTCAAAGTTAAATATGTAACTTTCAAGGTGATGCAACTGATCCCTTCAAGGTAATACAGATTTTGTGTGTGAGCGATATTGATGGTATGAGTGAAAATTTACTTCACCGAGTTGGTAGCAGTACCTTGAAAATGGCGTTTTAAAAGATGACATCGATTGATGAAATAAATTCAAATAGAAATTAACGTTTTTTTCCACCAATATGGTCTACACAACTTGCTTCCTCATAGTTTTGCTTGATTCAGCCATGTCTTCTGACACCTATTTAATTTCATCGTGTCTGGATGTAAGCAACAAAGCGAAATGTTGTGAAACTGACTTTTATCTGTGGCAAAATATTCCTCTATGTTTAAGCTCACGTTATTTGCTAGTAGCCGACCATGGTCCCTACACTTTAGCTGGTTTTGTTTGTTTGGCTAACATGGACCGTAGGATGATATGCCTTGTACGTTAAGTAGGTTTTTACTTCGAGTTTAGTTTATGTGTATCATCATTGTATGCATCGTCAGTCTGTGGGGAATTGACTTGAATGTTTTTAATGGGAGAGCGTCGTGTCATCGGTATTCATTACGAGAAAATATTTTACCGGATCGGAAGTGCCATCAACCAGGTGATGGCAACCTAGATGATACAAGGTGTCAGAACCTTTGCCGGTGGTATATGCATTATGTAAAATTTTACAAAGCGATTTTATGCCAGCACTGGTCAATGATCAGTTTACTCCGTTTTGTTTGAAAGTCAATTGATTTTCTTTGTGAAAATAGTATTTTAGAATATCTAATTAATCTTTTTCTCAGAAAAGCCAGCTAAGTGCTAAAGGGCTGAAGGTAAAATGATTACGCACTGAACGAGGAGGTAAAGCGATTGACAATTTTGGAATCCCGTCCCGAATCACCCGGAAAAGTCGGTGGATGATTTCAAATTTCGATCCAGCGGGTACCATGACGAGGAAAGAAATACGAGGTTGCGGGGGAGATTTTAATTGGTGGTCGGAAGGTCGGGCACCACGCAGTTTTTCCCCTGAAACCGCCTTTGGTGCCCGGAGGACCTTTTCATTTCCAATGCTGCGCGCAGAGCGACCGTTGTGTTCCGTTTTGGGTTCAAACGCGCTTGTTTGGCGATGGCGGCATGAAAGCGAACTTCCGTCGTTGCCTCTCCGGCGTCTGATGGATAAAAACTCTTTGTTTTGTGGATTGCTGAATCCTTTGGCGGATGCCTTTACTCACGACCAATCGACGCACAATCGCCCCAAGTTCCATGGATTTCCCTCCTTCTTTTGCGTTTGCCGTTTGATGCGATGGATTTGTTCTCTCCCCCCGTTTCTCGCCTTCCTTGTTATACGGCATATTAGATGAACGCATTTTTTAGCTGACAAACGCTGGTCACCTGTAATCTCTCCTTTCAAGTATAACTTTGATATATTAGTTTGTTTGTTTTCGTTTAAAAACTTAACATTTGGGTGAGTTCGTGATCATGGCGTTAATTTATACTAAAATGCAAGTGATTGTCTCCTATTTCGTCAATTTATCTTTAAAAATACTTGCTTAAGTTGAGAAATATAATGTTTTAAGATTTTTTTATAGCCGATATCGTTTTAAAATTGAAGAATGAGATGAAGGAAAGGAAGCTAATAGTAGTAAAATTTATTTTCAAATGATATTTTACTTCCATGTGGAATAACTAAGATGAGTAGGAAATACTTCGAAGAATAGAATTTCATGTAAATATTTCGAAAAGATTTTTAAGCATCATTTGAACTATCACGGAACCCGTTGATTGCCTGATACAATCCGGTCATTAACGAAAAATAACTCTTAGATAAAAAATTTATTCTATCTTGACACTTGATAGATAATATAAAAACACATGATGTTGTAGTATTATACTCTATTCATGGAGAATCTCGGTTGTTTGGCCCAAATTTGAAGAATTAGCGCTGTATTTCTCTTTTATCATTTTTATTATAAATACTGTTAATTACTCTATCTCAGTACTCACTTTTATAAGTGACGGTAATGGCTGTGATGTAATAAAAAACGGAAGTGGCATTAGTCAGCCTTCTTCTCAGCTTTGTTTTTAGTTGGAAATATAGCCTTTTAATTATTTTTTCGGGTTATTATTCCAATGGAGGTTTCATTGCGAGCTAAATATGACAAAAACCAAGTAATTTCGTGTCCGAAACCACGATATCTCCATCTCCACTAACGCTTTAGGCTATTCTTCTTCGCCTTCTCTCGCTACTTTTGTACTGAGCGGCATACCCACTCCTTCTGAGGCCTCCTTCCTGTTGTCTCGCGTGTTTTCCATCGCCCGCCCCCCCTCTAGCGGGACTGTGGTTAAGCGGCGCATTTCAATGAGAAGGTCAATGGCGTGTCATCTTCGCTGCACGCACCCGCCCTTTTGATCGTCAATCCTCACGAACCTCTTCTTCCTTCCTGACCTCCCCTCCCGCTTCGGCTCTTCCCGTTGTGAATTGTTTCCTGGATGGCCTCTCTGCAGTACGCGCCGAGGAGAAATCGGAGGGATAGAGGGTTATCTGGAATAATATTTGATGAGGTGGCAGTGTTCCGTGGCATCCGTTTGCCATTTCTCGTTCACCTAACCCTCGTTGCTGCTAAATGTGCTGTATCCGAGTTTACACGGTGAAATTAATGTCATTCAGATTTCAAAATGAGTCATCCTGATGGAATCGACTCATTTTGAAAGGAAGTAAAAATTACTTTGTAACATTCTACAAATGTTGAATCACATAGTGCAACAGGTTCATTGGATTACAGCTAGGAAAACCTCTTTCCGCAAAACTCTTTATTAACGTAGGGTAATTTAGTGATTTCACTTCCAAATCTCTCCAAATATATGCAAGGTAATGACAGAAAAACGATCACCTTGGATCAAATAGAAATTCTCCTCTATTTTGATTCTCTTAATACAGGTTACAAAAACATCTTTCACTTCTAATCGCCAATTTTGGATCTCCCCTGCATTTTTGTCCCTCCCCCATTCCCCACATATTCACCATTAAATTACCACAACTCTGCACCACTTTGTCCCTCAATGTAATATTTCTATCCTCCTCTCATCTTTTCCTATCTCCCAATTTACTACACCTCCCCCGTGCTCGTGAGTTGCATACATGCATTTCTTCTCAGAAGATGAAAAATATTTGAAAACCTCATGATGACTTAATAGATGAAATGCGTTTTACTGGGTGATTAAACTGTTGTGATATATAAATATTTTCTTTGCCTTATATCAAGTGCTTATATCACTGCCGGACACCACTCTATGTACTCGTACGCACTACACTATGAAGTTTTGGGAGATTATGTAGCAGAGGGTGTTAGGACACCAGCCATGAAAAGAAAGGATCTAGGAAAGAGAACTGGAAGACAGAAAGCTTTTTTTTACAACTGTAATCCTTAGCGATCCGCGGGATTGAAGAATTCGTGTATGATTTTGTGACAGTAGATTTTTCTTATGCTCCAGTTTTCCTTCTCCTAATCTTCAGTGTCATGGTAAAAGAATTTCCATCTTATTTACCTGAAACTCGCGAGATACGAATTTTTCTCTCTTAGTCTCTTGCGCACCCTTCGAGCCCTTATAGCCACTTTGAACAAACTCTTTATGTGCGTTCCAAGTGGCATTGTTTGACAAGTCGCGCGGTGTATATGTATTTTTATTTTGAGCGCTTGGGCACGTGATCTGTCCTCCAATTTCTCCTCGTTGCTTCTTATTTTGGGTTCTCCGAGACTTTCTCTGTGCTCCTGCCTTTGTGTTCTCCTGACGTCTACAGATGTGAGCTAGTTTCTCGGACATCTCAACCAGGTTTCCTGGGACTGAATAATGAGAGTAATGATTAAGTTTTCATTTCAAAGAATCAGGCCTGGTATATACTCGCCTTTTTCGTCTTCGTTATATCCCTGGAGAAACTGTTGGCCCAAGATAGCTAAAGTAAACACGGAGGAATCTCTAAAACCATGAATCATTGATCTGAGGACCGCCATGACTTGTAAAGCTTCACATTCAAATGGGTATTTTTGTGTAGAGTCAACTTTGGCACAACATATGAAATACCCAATCAACCCTATAAATCGGTTTTTTGAAGCAATTTATTTCTATATCATGAGGTATTAGTTACTGGCAAACATTTTATTCCTAATGGCGAGACCTCGTTAATCATTGGCATTCGTTGTCACCAGTTGATCTAGTAGGAGTGCATTCCATCTCTCGGGGTGCACATTGGAAGATCTCAGATATGCCTGCCAAAACTCTTCAATTCAAAGCACAGAGTTCCATTTTGAGATAGAGCTTATTCAGACATTTGAATTTTTAGTCTCTAGAACTGATCCTCTTGCACTAGAAGTAAAATTTAGTTGATGGGTAGAGTCTATCTTTACCAATGCTCGGTGGGATCTCGTGGCATTGATAGTAAATGTTAACATTTCATCCAAGCTTCTAAGTGGCAGAACTGAATCCCCTACTCTTGGTATTTCATGATTTGCCTTGGATCTATGAACAAAGATACGGAAAGTTTAATTACGATTTCCAGGAAAATTAATGAAGCTAAACTATTACCAACAAAGAGCAAAGATGAAAATGACGCATTTCACTTAACTTCGTCGGATTTGGATTCACATGGCTGGATCTGTGAGAACAATATCACGGATACCTGAGCTAAAACGGCCTTAATTGTGTTGCCACCCGAGCGCGTAGCTAAAGGATTGAGATTCCGAGCGGAGGGAATGGTGAATGTGAGATTGCGAGTCACATTCGGTTCTTGCATTCTCCATGGAACGAGTTCCGAGGATTGTAATGAATCGAGCCTTTGGCTTTCACGTTTCTATGACCGGCCGAATACTGTCGGCGGTGAACCGAGGGATTCGTTTGCAACAACCTGACTCCCTCTGTGGAGAGTTTAGTACACTTCGGCGTGGTGATTTTTTTTATTTCGTACGTCAGTAATATCAGTGCCAAGATTAATTTTACACTTACAATTCTTGTCGACGACACGGTTGTAATCCGAGAAGTTTTTCCGGAAAAATACCGTCTTATCAGCAAAGGATAGATGGAATTTAGCAAAACAATATGCCTTAAAATTTGAATTTTTTATCTGGAGATTGTAAAGAAGAGGGTAGACGTGCTCTGCCAATTTCCCCGTCACTTTATTGTGTTAATGATTAATTTAAATTAATTTTCACCCAGTTGCCGCCAAAAGAGTTATTGAGCTCCAAGCATCATATAGCACCCTCGTTTCCAAAATACGTCCTATCCTCTCTTCCTCCTTACTTTCTTCCCACCGGTAGAGATTAAGTGAGGAAGGGAATAAAATGAACGCTCTCAAGTCGTCGGTTTTGTTCGTTCCTCCAAGGACGGCAGTCGTTTGTTTTTCATGGAGTACGATTGTTTGTCGCTTTTCTTTTCATTTACACGCTCTTCATCGATGGAGAGAACGCAGCCGGTTGCGGTTGCGTCTGTCTCGCGAGGTTTGAAAGAAGAAAGCGAAAAGAGGACATTCTTTATCGGCTCTTCTTGCCGTCGAATCATAAAAACGTAGTTTTTTTGTAAGCATCTATTTCTATGGATCTTCGACTTGAGATTTGTTTTGCCTTTTTTCACCGGTTCTCTCGTAAACTACTTCAGTCCTTTCTTTCTTTCTCAATCTTGGAAATCAAGGGTATAGAATTTTGCATTCCTTCCTCATCAATTTACGTTTATTTTTTCTGCTTATTCCTCTCTCGTGGTACCGAATATCTAACTCCGCTGCTAAATATATTGCACCGTTCAGTAAATTATTTATTTTAAAATCAAGGGAGATGAATTTTTTTAAAATATTTGTGCTTTCAAATGCTTACGAAAGTATATCCTGAATCCCTGGTTTGCGAAGAATAAGAATCATGTTTTCCCGTAAAAGTGATCTCTAAAACGAAGTCTTTCTTCATCCTGTATATCTTTGTTTTGCATTACATATTGGTCATTTTTAAATAACATCCACCGTGGCGAATAGATATTCTCTCTTTCACAGTTAGTCACAGTTCCTCCACAGTTCCACAGGCGACCCTCACACTGGCACTTCTGTTTCCATTTCCTGAGAAATTCTCACAAGTTTTTCCTTAAATTAACTGTGACTAAACCATGGCTTATAGTCTAAACTATGTTTGATAATATGCTGAATTTGAACGAAATAGAGCAATAAAAATGTGAGATTTAATGCGTCCACAAAAATGCAGTCAGATATTACATCTCTTCGCAGAGCCATTTATACTCTGTAACAAATATTGGAGAACCAGGTATGCTAAATATATGTCTCTGAGATTAACTTTATTTTCATCTCGTTGATATTTGTGTGTAAATAATGCTTTAAAATTAAAAATAATTATATGTTTTGACTGGCTCATTTTACAGTTTTAATGCCATTGGCGCGCTTAATCTCTTTTATTATATGAATGTAAGTACCTCGCCATTATTCAAATTTCCGCATTCAACCCATTTATCCCGTCTTTAAGAAGTTCAGAGTTACTTGATCCTATATGGAGGGTTCCAAATTGGTTCTATATTGGTAAAAGGCATGGTTTCTAACACCGCCATTGCTGATAGCTCGTATTCTGCAAACTCAAAATTCTGTTATCCGAGCGACGGTTATTTCGGTGAAAGTAGCTGATGTTTGGTTGATGAGCCCAGTGTTAACAAACCATTCACATTTTTTACACCTGTATATTTCCGTTTTGATATAGTGAGGTTTTTATGTAAAGAGACTGAGAATTTTCAAACACACTAAACATGATATATCTTTGACACATAGAGTTACCAAGGTTCCAGCACTGTGCGAAATACTTAGTTTTCAAGCCCTTTTTTGCAACTATATTCTGGAGTGAAGAAGTGATTCATTCTCCTGCTTCAATGGCCGAGAAATGAAGGTTTTTAATGTCTTCGGAGTACACTGGAGCAGCGTTATGGTTTGTATTTCTCTTCGTCATTGAGACCCTCCGACTTGAGCATTCGCATGAAGGCTGGCAAGACATGCGCCTGTCTAATGTAGCAAATATTTTTTCCTTAACTCAGTGGTGATAAATGCTCTCGCAAAGGAAGCAGCAAAAGTTCAAACGGGCTGAGATACTCTCCTAGCGTTACTTTTTACGGCTTGGGAACAAAGCATGATTGATTATCCTTATCCGGAGGAGCGCGAATCAGAGAAGAAAACAGTGCTATGGCTCCCCGCCAGTCGGCTGTTTATCGGAAAGTGAATTAGGTATTCAGCGAGGTAAATATTCAGTTGTTTGGAAAATCTATTAAATCAACGGAAGCTGCGATTTCATTTTCTTCTCGTTCGGTTCTCATTGAATGGACCTCATATCACTGATATTTTTGTTCATTGTTATAGCTGGTACTAGTTTCTTTGCTTTATGCTAGCTATTTCGCTGAAATTATTTGCCGAGTCTTATTCAACTTATGGGGTAAAGCTTTTTAAATCGTTTTTGCATGTTTTAAGTAGCTCATAAAAACTAAATCATTTCAACCTCTTAAACGTTAAAATAGTTCTGATTTCCTGGCCAAGACGGGTGGATTTTCAAAAATTCGTTTTCTTGTCAATAGACTTCCCCAATTACATGATCTGAACGGGCGAAAACTCATTTTGCGGACATGAAGCTATACAGCTTTTCGCACAGCTGATTCCATTTCTGATACATTATTGTTTGAATGAGGGTCTGATGGTTCAGGGAACAAGATGAAAGAGAATTTCCCATCTGCTTCTAAAGGAGTCATCAGGTATACATACATCTCACGTGTTAAGATTTATGGATCTAACTTCTCTATTCATAGGTTTAATTTAGTTTGGTCCGCTACCTCATTAGCTCGGAACTGATTTTTACCTTCCATAACATCGCTGTTATTTATCCGATTATGCGACAATTCAACCTCATAGGAGCTATTTTTCTTAAAGATTGCAAATCAGTGCAAAATGAAATGCTCGAGGAATTTATGGGTATGTTTTCTTTTTAAAAGTCATGGGATTGTTAACTTAAAATTAAATTTTAGGAGTTTTCGTGTTAGTACTCTCCACTGGTCATCATAAGCCAGGCATTTTTACCAAACAATATTTAAAAACCCCATTACCTTGCATAAATAAGTTATCTTCTTCTCTTATTTTCAATGAATTGTGCAGTTGGAAAGTGTACGAACGATGAACGGTGAAGCATATTTTGTGGCGTATTTATTTGCAAAATCCCCGGAAGGAACCCACCTGTCGATTCGTAAAAAGAACCTATGAATATAAATAACTTTGTCGGAAGGAGGAGCTTTTCTCTGTTGAAGAATTCCGATATGTTTTATTAAAATGACCGTTTTGTGGGGAATGCTACTAGACTCGTATAATATTTCACAAGTTGGAGAAAAATCGAACCTGTAGCGAGCCAGCAAAAATCTCTCCATTTCACCATCACCGGAAGCAATGCGTCATCATGGCCTCTGCTTTGCACTGGGAAGCGGGCGATTTCCTTAACAATGGGAGAGCAATTTTTCGGCTGTCATATTTCGAAAGGATCCTCTTTCAATGGTCTCCTGGGTAGGAGATATCTTGCCACGTCTCTACGGTTTAAACCGACGCTTTTTAGCCCCGTGATATGATTGCCTCTGAGAGCGAATTAATGCATTAGGTGTGTGATTTTTCTGACGCTCGTGAACAGTTTTCAGTCCGGAACCATCGATCAAAGGCTTTCTTGCTCACGTAATTCAGTAATTAGTAGCGTGTGGTGTGAGAGTCAAGGAAAAGGACCGAATCCGGAACGAGTAACTGTCGTCGCTCAAGATGAAAAACAGCCATTAACCGAATGGGAGTTCTCAAGAAGTTGGATGCTCTATTATTTATGACCTTAATTGCGTGTCTTATTGCAGTGACATTCATTGTGCAACGGAGAAGAATAGAAGGCTTTGCTCCAAGATTCCGCAATTTGTTCGACTCTGCTTGATTTCCATGATTTTTTTAATGAAGCAAGTGCAAGCGTTTTTTCCTACCTCATTAGCTCAAAAAAGTTTCAATGAAAAGTAAAGTTCAGAAATTAAGTTTTTTGCGATAGTGCACATAATCCAAATTATTAATTACTAGATTTCTCTGGCTAATTTTTGAACGATGACCCTATGAATCTCATATTGCTCTTTGCTTTTGTGTTCATATTGCGAACTAAATACATCATTTACAGTGTAATCAACCATTAAAGCAACAATTATAAAGAAACGTTTCTAAAGACAACCAAAGGAATGTTATTGGCTGCGTATTCAATATTTTTTTATTTTTCTTGATAGCTCACGCTCATGTCTGCCATTTGACCCAATATCTAATCTATATTTGTTCAATCGCCCTTTATCATATTTTGATCTTAAAAGAATAATACACAATATTCTTATATTAAAAAGTAAAAGGTTCACGAGTAACGGTTGCCTCGATAATACGTATATATGGGATAGAATTAGCTCATGCTGGTTTCTGCGATACACTTTTCGTACAATTTAATACCATTATTCAAAACTTTTTTTGCACATGACCCATAAGAAAAATTTAAACGAAGAGCAATGATGTGGTGGTTAGTAGTTAACAAAGCAGAAAGCGTGAATCGGGAGGCTTAAGAGCGTTATGCATACTAGTTAATTTTTTTTGTCCTTGAACTGCGGTGGAACTGGTATGCGTATTCACACAATTAATACCCGGAGCTTAAAAACGACCTAATAAGTCCCTTATGTCTCCGTATAAAATGTTACCACTACTTTTAACCTAGATTAAAACGTAGAGCTTCCCCTTATTCATAGTAGAAAAAACTGAAATAATGTAATTTAATTCTTAGCTTTTCTAATTAAACGTCAAGAGAGAGCCATTTTTTGGGACAAGTCCTTTTTATGCTCTTAGCGAAATGTTGGCTACTGTTTAAAAACAGCATAGCCACAGAAATAATTGAAATGGGGCACTCAATTATTTAAAAATGGTATAGTACTTTATTATTTGGACAATAACTTGTAGCCTCAGTTTTATAATTTCTAGTTAGCGTTAGCTGCAAAGTGGAGAAGCCTTAAGGGTAGTTTGTTTTAACTGCGAGTATGGTCTTTGAATTTAACATCAAACTGTATCGTGACCGTTTGCCTTGATGTTGACGTGAACATTATCAATTGGACTACGATTTAGGTACAATTATTTAGTTACCATAAATATATTTCATGGGTCATATGAATTATCGTAATAGTGGATTTGGAGATATAATAAATCCTATTAAACCATTTATTTTGCCAAATTTAATTAAATTATTTTAGACGCAGTCAGATGCACACATCTTGAAGATATGATGTATCTTTACTTGTGGCAGGATCTATTTCCCATGAATTCCCCTCTTAAGAGATGGCCCAGCATGCAACAAACTGTCACCGTCAGGTTTGTTGCCGATTACAGAATATTTGTTGAGGTGCAGGGCCCGGGTTCAGGAACCGGTCAAGCAAATTGATATTTTCATGGTTAATTTCCTTTTATAGATGTAATTTTCTTATTTATCGATATGTAAGCGTTTCATTTTAGAATTTACATTAGAGTCGGTACGACCTCCGTTGTTCAATCAAATGCATGTTCATATTTCACTCCTTGAGCGAGATTAAATCAGTTGGTCGTCCCCCCGAGACTCATCCGTCGCATTCATTATTACGGTCCTATTACTCACTCATTCAGATTTCCAAGGATGAGAACACCTGATGCGAGCATAATGGCTGAACATATTCGCCCCCTGAAGAACACTCCCGGAAAAGAACAGAAAAAAAGAAACAGTTAAAATGTGACTTACATGCGCACTCGCGCGCTCTTCTTTTTTTTGTTCGGCCAAGTCGTAAAATTTTCTGTTAGTTATTTTTTACTTTCCCGCAGATGAAATAAATCGGGTCATATACCGGTGCGCGGGTGATATATCTTCCCTTCGTGTAGTTTTTTTTTCCCGTTCCCTATTCTAAGGTTCCAGAGTGTGGACGTGATGCTCAAGGGACCATGGGGCACAAGGTCTAATTTTTTTTCATCGCAGGCGTTGTTTTTTTTTTGTCTATCCTCCCTCACCCACCCCACTCTCTCTCCCCTCAACCCCACCCATATGTCCTCAGGGGCGGACGGGGGTGGATTACTTGGTGCGTGAACACACGTTCATTAGTGGGCCAGCAGTTCAGTGCGAAACCGCTGACCAGCGCCTGAACCCCCTCGCCCTCCGAAACGCATCTATCTTACGGTATTTTTAATCCTTATCTGCCGCGCCACCGCCGGTCCGAGTTGCGGCGTTTCTTTTTTTGTCTCGCTCCTCTTTTGTCTCTCTTTCGGGCGCTGTGCCGTGCCGTTTTCCCACGGATCCTCTGGAGAGCGCCGGCTTTTAACCTCACCATCACTCGCTTACCACAGCGTTTTACCCGTAAAGAGACACTAGCATACGCGACGAAATAATTGAGTTTCTAATTGACAGCGGGTAGATAAAGTGGAATGGTAATGAGATCGTCTAATAGTCGAGCGTCGTAGTGAAACGAGCCCTATGCACTTGTGTTACGATTGAGTACATTAGAATTTAGTTAACCATTCTCTGAACATTTTAGCATAAGTGGGGCCTAGATTGCTTTTGGCTACGTATGCTCTGTGAGGTAGTACTGTTCACGGTAAAAATATATCCTCCTGTCAATCTTTTGCGTAATTCATGGAGCCTATGATGTCCCCTAAAAACTTAAAAGTTTCATCATTGAATCCCATTTCTTTAATTTTACAGTTTTTTCCTTTGCTTTATTTTAGTGAGTCAATCAAATTAGCTCATCGAATCACATAGCCTGGGAACAAAATTCAAAGTAATTGTACAGCTTGTGATTACTCCTTGTTTCTATGACAAAGTTTTTCGCATGATAAAATCGTTAAATATTAAGTTAAATATTAAGTAACTTCAATAGAAATATCTTAGGATCAATAAATATTTACCTTCAAGACGTTTTGCAATAATATTAGCATGCCTTAGATTCAAAATTAAGAATTTTTATTTTAAAAATACACATTTTGTTCGACACGGCATTTAAACTGTGCGCGTTTCCTTAACGTGCTTAGCTAACTACTAAGCTTCTCTTTAAAGTATGTGTATCTCTTTTTAGAGGGGGGAGATAGAGAACTGATAAAGACAATTGAAACAAGGAAGCGAAACTGGCTGGGACACATATTAAGAAGAGATTGTTTGATGAAGGAGGTATTAGAAGGGATGGTGGAAGGAAAGGGTAAACAAGGAAGAAGAAGAAAGGAAATGACGGATGATTTATAAGAGGCGACAGACTACGTGGGGATGAAGAGGAAGGCACAAGGCAATCATCTGGAGGAAAGGCTACTGAGGACCTGCTAAGCAGCAGACTACCAATGATGATGATGACCTCTTTTTGTTGGGTACAAGTTATTATGCTAAGAGAAAAAATGGGGAAGTATACCTGTTTTTAGCTAATTATTTACTGATCAGTCCATCTTACTCCGTTCGTGGCCCCTTATTTATGACGGAGAACTATGCAAGGCTCCACTGTTTCCATTGAGTGACTCTGAGGATATTAAAATCACGTCTAAATTGATTACTAAATAGACTCACTTCTCTTTGGCGCATTTATCTCAAATCAGTGGTTTTAACCCATGTTTAAAACCATTCATGTCATGAAATTAACTCATGAAATGTTCTGAGCTTCTCAGTCATAGAATTGAGGGTCGACTTGCTAGGTTGCTGTTCAGTCGTTCTCGTGGTTTAGTTGATCCAATCATGTATTATTTTTTCCCGAGCTTATTTTTTCTGAACATTTTTTTTATTTGTCCACACATGAATCACACATCTAAAAGTGTATACCATGATTAGAAAAAATATCAAGTTTCCCTTCTAACAGCTACAACAAACTTACTCCCTGCATAATTAAACTTCTTTTGTGAACACCTAAGCCATCACGCGAGAAGCCCTTGCGGTGCGCGTACTACAAAGGACCGTACGTCGAGACGGTGGCTAAACAAGGTTCACACCTTGTTAGAACGCTGTTTGGCGAAACAGTGTCTAGGCATGGCATTAAACGCCGTACAGCCCTAAAAACAAACAATAATAATGAACTGGTAGATAGCAGCAGTGAATACGGGGTGCGAGCAAGGACAACCGTAAGTTTTGTTGCAAAAAATAGCCAAATCAATAGGATTATGCCATGTTTACTCGATAATTCAATGCATATAAAGAAAGAGCCTTGCTGACTGTGGCGTGGTGAATCTCCATCAAGCGTGTTTCTCGGTGAGTACTCACTTTTGTTTTTTCCGTAATAACCGTGCCATGTACCTGTACATGATGAAAATGTTCTCATCATACTCGAGTGTTTGTGGTTTTCCGCCCGAAATCTTTATTGTTTTTCCGATCCATGCTAATTAACGTTAATTCCTCTCTCGTTTCGGAAATTGGAAATATCTTTCAAAAATTCGATGAAAATGTAGCAGCCGAAGTGGGGCGGAAAACGTCCAATAATATGCAGTTAATGTAACGATACGCCCGTCTCCCACAGAGAATATTTATGTAGTGATGATTTTTTCTCGATGAAGTAGATTATCTCAAAAACAGTTAAATATCCTTGACAGGCTCTGTTCACGCAGCTAGTCACAGATACTAAAATAGAAAAAAATTGCATTAGGTAAATATTTAGGAAACGTGTGTTAGGAAATACTTCGTGCATGAAAGGAAGCATAAAATCTTGTATTTGGACTCGGATCCTTCGTTAATCCCGCACGCATAAGTTTGGGCACGTTTGGCGGATGTGCTTACGGGAACCCGTCACGCTGAGATTGGAACTGTATTTCGTAATTTTCGCCGAATCGTGATGATTGAAGTCCCGTAAGTTTTTACGAAAAAGATTATAGATGCGATAGATTTCGTGTGCGGTTTGTTGCTAGGCGTCCTCTCTCGCAGTCCGTGAAATTCGGACCGGAGTTGTATTTGGAGCGTGTCCCTGGGTGCCGTACGGGAAGCCGCCGGCCGAGATGGACTCACCCCCCCCCCCCCATGCCTTTGTGGCTTTCTGATTGCCTCCACTCGATGGGTCATGGGCAGCACAGTTCCGCCACTCGGAGCGGGCAGTCAGCGGAGCGTATATGCAGAATAACACTTCATTCCATGCGCGCATTTGCTAAGGTCTTTATTATCTTTTCCTCAAAAGAGAAGTGAAAAAAAATGTAGTTTTACTATTTCACGTTTTTCAGTCCATTTTTGGTGCAGAAGTTACTTTAAATGACGCACATTGTGCATTTAGTTGGACTCATATGGGGTTGATAAAGATTTTATCCATCCTCCCCACTAGTTCAAATTTGTGTTTACTCATCTATCATGGATTTTCAACGGTGAGCGCCATTCTATTCGAATGGTGCTTATGCTTTCCTCTATACTCTTGAAGCTTGTCAATATCATTTCGCTAACTTCTTGGTCTTCTCTCGGCGAATCTCCAAGTAAAATCGCATCCCGTCTAATGTCGTTCATTCTTTTTACAAGCCCAAACCATAAATGTTTTTTCTTCTCGATCTCATCTATTGCATAGGTTTTCACCTAGAATTTATGAATAATATGAAGCACTGAAGTCATTATTAACAAGAGAGATTTTAAAAACTAATTTCATAACCCCATGTATTCAGTAGTACACATTAAGATTTTTCTCGTTGATTACTCATCTATGTGTGTGTAAGCTATCCTCCAGAGCAAAAAAGTTGTACTTATATTTTGCTATTACATGGTGTAGGAGTATTTTCTCCGTCAAAAAGCCCTCTCTCTCTCTCGATCCTCTGTTCTCCCTTGCTTGTTACTGTATAGAAATTGTGTTTTATCGTCGCTCGTTCAATCCTTCTTTCTTTTTAAATTATGGTTATATAACTGTTACTCAATAACTTTATTCTAGCCATAATTCACGTGATTCTTTGGCGGTGCACTGCGACCGATAATGCGTCATTGGGGAATTCCTCTTGAGAAATTCCACGAGCCGGACTTTATTTGGGCTCAATGCGTTCGGGCTGAGGCTTCCGGGATGTCCCTTGACCCGCATCGGGTCAATCGTTGCTGACCGGGGCGCCCTGATCGGTATTGTGGGCGGTCGCATGCGGTCGTTTGCGGCGGAACTGGGACCTAGACGGTCTCGATTGGTTGCCAAATTCCTTCTCGCCTTCGGAATCCTTTGATTGGCTCATCAGCGATGCATCACTTTTCGAAATGCAGTTGGAAACTTAGAGCTGATAATTTGTTGGAATCATCCTTATATTCAGGAATAATTATTCTCTATGTAATGATAAACCTGTTTCGATAGATATTTGACGTTAAATTAAGGCAGCCTGGTTAGTCAAGTGATCTAATCCTTAGATACTTGAAACGATATTATAAGAGCATTCGAGTCACCTGCTAGGCATCTGCAGAGCACAGTAATTTGTAAATATTCTAATCAACCTTTTTTCATGTTTAAAGAATTAATTTATGAGGGAAAGCACCATGAGCTATTAAACTTTTCTCACTGGTTTATCAAATAATATTGATAGAATGCATTCAAGAAATTCATGGATTTGATAGAATACAGGATTTGGTAGGCTTATTGAAGATATAAACACACAATAATCTTTCTATGATTTTTGGCATATTAAGTAGACAATGTGTGGAAGATTATTTAGTGTTTCTATTCATCATGAGTTTTGAAAACTTAAACCGTATCCAGCCTGATCATTTATTTGAAATTTATTTGAAAGGCCAACTTTTTAAAGAATTACGGAGTGATAAAGTACTTGCTTTTTCCATTCATATAACAAGTGTTTACTCATATGTAGGCTTTAAAGTATATACTCTATTTTAGATTCTTAGAAATGACTATCATCGTTTTCAAATGGCATGTACATGTCGGAATCTCAGTCAGTGTATTAATAAAAATTGTGAGTACATCTTGTAATTTGATTTTTAAATGGCAGAGTGGTTTTACAAAGTGAAGGCAATAAGAGCGTTAATGAAAAGTCCCCACACAATTTGGAAACCAGACGCTCCTGTGGTTACCAGCGTCGTTGAGAATTTAACTCGGTGGATGTATAAATTCCTTTCCCAAGCCCCGCATTTGATTAATCAAGCGGTTGAGTATCACCTTCGAAAGTTTGCCCAGCATTGTATTTAATTATATTGCGAAAGCACGATTATCGACCGGGCGGAAAACACGAGCTCGGGAGTCCTTTTCACACAAATCAATACGCACTCGCTAAATGTAATCCGGCCCCGGTGCTCACGCCCGGCCCGCGGTGATGCAACATCATGACAAAGAGAGAAGGGGGCGGCGAGGTGCTCAAAAGGGGCGGCATAATGACGGCCGTGGCGTAAAAGTGGTCGGGCGGGGGGCGGCGAGGGGGGCGCGAATCACCTCTCGGCAGTTTTCCTGACTGTGAGTTGGGCGCCGTGCAAAGGGTGTATTCCCACGGCGCAGCAGCGATAGGGGGGATGGAAGGGGAGGGGAGAACAAAGGAGCAGAATTGGCGTGGAGTGGGGATGGTTTAAGGAGAGGGGACGACAGGGGAGTGGAGGCCTTAGAATGGGTCGAATGGGCGGAGGGATATGCTGGTGGGATAGGTCTCCGTATGGGAATCCGTGTCGGGCCCTGCTGCGTTGGAATGTGATTGTCGCACTGTGACATGCATTGTGTATCGCAACTGGGGCAGTAGGTACCCACATCACAGTTATCATTCGTGCAAGCGCGCTATCACGGCTCACATCTAAATATTTCCGTTGCAGCTGGTTTGTTCACTTAGAATACATATATTAGATACTTCACCGTGTGAGATCCGAATCTAGTCATCAACCGGGAGGTTGGATTAAACATCGGAAACGGTCGCATTCTCGGAAATCCGTCGGCCTTTTACACATTAGGGCAGAGAGGCAGTATATTTCCCTGTAATGTCATTTGTTGTTCGCGTTACACCTGACACTCTGACAACACGAAGTTTTGGTTCAACTAAACGAGTTTGGAGATCATTGCCGGATTTGACCTGTTTTGACGGGTTCAAACACGTTACTCATTTAGGGCATTTTCCACAACTATGGTACCTGCTGCTGTAATAGTGCATTTAATTTGTATCGCTAGAATTTGAGTGAACATCCCACTATCTTTCCCTACAATACTCACTGTAACACCATCACGGGCGCCACCATTTATCTGGCTCCTACTCTTCGGGCCAACTGACCTAAAGCCTGAATCACACGATACTTGACCTTGTACAAATTCGAGGATGCTAGCTAGCATACTAGGACTTGTGTAAGGTCAAGTGTCGTGTGATACAGACCAAGCATACTGGAAAGCCTGCATGATCGCTAGCATACTAGCTGGTATCCTTGTTTTAGTAATTGGTGCGGTGCTAGTTTGATACTTGCTCCTAGTAGGACCTAGTAGCTGTCGACCAGTCACATTTGCTCTTTGCAATGCGGTCGTCAATTTTTGATGTTAGCGCCCTCATAGTTCCTCGTGACAATTACAATTTCCCACGATCAAATAGACAACTCAAACCTCACAACAATACACAATGGCACGGGAACCTGAGGCAATTGAGGTTTTAATCGATAATTATGGTTGGCGCTTGTGCCTTTATAATACCACTAAACAGAACTTGTGCAGGTTCAAGTATCGTGTGATAGCTCCTAGGAAAGTTTCGAGCATTCTAGGTTTTTCACTATAAATTCAGTACTCGCTAACATCCTCGGGCTTGTACAAGGTCAGGTATCGTGTGATTCAGGCTTAAGTTGGCCTTACTAGGACCAATATTTATTCCTCCCACCAGCCTAGCTCTTGAAGACAAGGGACACGCCAAGCCATCAATCGGGTCAAGGATGTGGTCAAATGTGGAGAAGAGGAAAATGCTGAAGAAGATTAGAGGCAGAATAGGTAATTGGAACAGGTAATTAATCGGGAGTGTTTACTAAAGACTGTGAAAGAGGAAATGTTGGGCAGAGTTAGAAGAAGAAAAAGCTTTTGTTGTGGAATAAAAATGGTTAGAGCGTATACTGAGCTGAAGGATAAAATAATTCCAGGGCACTCAAGATAGAGATTGTGGCTTATCACAATATAGTTGAGGTTTTCCTCCTTCCATCTACCTTTACCGGTACATCACATATTGCAAATTGATTATTATCATGTTTCACACGAACGTTTCTCATCCTGTTTCCATTCAATTGTATAGAATTATTGACTTATTTAATATCCAGAAAACAGTACCTGAGGTATTATAAACAAAGTGCCATTAAAAACAATAATTGACGATCACGCATGGCCATCCCCAGCGCGGGAAAAAACCCTGAAATCCGGAACTCACAGCAGCAGTGATAGGGTTTGGAGGCAACTAACCTTCGGCACCTCGAGGGCCGCCAGGAGATGTAGAATATTACCATTATAGCACATTTTCGTGGTTTTTCGGGTATGCATCGCACATCGTATAATATCGCATACCACATGTGAATCGGAAAGCGATATCTCGCGTCGATGGTCTAATTGCATGACGACATTGCACTTAGTAACTCTTCGTAAAAGTAGGTACCACGGGCATAATTATCGGCGTGATAGGAGTGCGCTCTTATAAGTTGATGTATAAATGACTGATTCCTGAAGTTTGGCGTCAATTAAATACATGTGATTATAAATGGGAAAAAATCAATCAAAAATGTCAAAGGAAACCTGAGTTATATATTTGTGAGAATTATTTTTCCGAAAAATCTTTCTCTTCTGTTTGAGACTTTCAGTTTCAAATTTTCTTTGGTATCCCTTTTCTTGTCTTCCCAAAGTGCTTCCCTTCTGCCACTAATACGTCGATCCGTCTCCATAGCAACCTCTCCACTCTCGGCTATATCTCCATTCAATCTAGTCTCTCTCTCTCTCTCTCTCGAGAAACCCTTTTGCTGTATATGTATTTCTTTTTTGTATTTTTCCCCGGTCTCCCGCCGCGGAAATTAAATCGTTGCCGCTTTTAAGGCATTCGATTAAGACTCTTCTCTTTTTCCCTCCCATATAACTCCTGCCTTTTCAAGGAGGGAACCTTTCGTGTATTTTTTTATACCCTTCGGGAAGTTTGGAAATGGTAAGAACTTTTATTTCTTTCAGTAATTGGGGATGGAAGAAAAAAATCCACCGAGTTAGGCGGATCTATCTTTTACGAAAAAAATTGATAATCGAAAGAGAGACTCTGGGATAACGAAATGGATGGAAAGGAGTGAGAGAAAAGGGGCGGCCAGGATTTCCCAGGAGATTGAAAGGTGATGGGGTTTCAAGGGGAAGGGTAGGAGGAGCGAGAAGATTTGGGACGAGGAAAGCTAAGGAGGTAAATGGGGATGGAAAGGGAGCCAGTGCAAAGCTGGGAGCAAAAGGGAGGACTGGATGGCATATGCAGTGAGTGGACTCGTCAAATACAGAACCTCAGATTGTTTTGATGTATTCCACATTTCCCAAAATTCGTTTTTTTAAATATAATAATAATGATAATAATGATATAATAATAATGATAATAATATGAGTTTATTCCACACATAACAGATACAATTAAGAGTGACATAATTTCTGGAATATAGTTACCACTTTTGAGAAACTCCGTTTTGGGGTTACCGACTCGTTCTTACATACAAAATGATTTGAATGTATTGCTTTATATTTCCATTACAATGTATTAGTGCTGGTATAGTTACAATCAAAATTCATTCAGCATAGAGAAATTAACTCGCTAAACTTTTCATATTAATAAAAAATAAGAAAAAAAAAGAAAAAAAGGAAAAAAAGAACACGTGAAATAGATAATAGGCACTACTGTGAGCTACAATATTTCACACAATGTTAAACTAAAGTTGATACATCATCAATAGCAAATTACCAATTTTTTACACCTCTACAATATTTACACTCATTTCTTGCATTAGAAATAAATTCAGGTCGCGCCAAATTATTTTGGGCCCTAGGAATGAATGAATAACTCTGCTTAAAAATGTCTGTTCTGGGTCTAGGTATAGTTACGTTGTGTATATATGAATAAGATTCATTGCAATATTCACGGCTCTCTGTTTTTAAGACTATGCGTTCCTTTTTGGCAAATGGAGTACAAATTACAATGCGAATCGAAGATTTTGATTGAGTGCGTGTATCATCCACATTTTAATTTTCAGTACGGTGTGTTTACAAAATAAATTTCAATATAACTATATATTTCCTGGAATTCTCGGTTTGAGCCTTCTCATAAATGCTGATAATTTTTTCGTGTGCATGATTTTATCTTTGAATTTGTAATGGATATTGCAATACTTCTGTAATCAAATACCTGCGCTTCGCTTTATTGAAGTTGTATTTTTAATGATTGTCAATTATACAGGAAGTTCATTTTAGAGTCGAGAGGATTTTTTTTAGCACAGTGATAAAAAATTGTTTTAATTAACATCGGAATCACTGTCGTTACGGCAATTGATAAACCAAAAAACGGCTATTGATAGATTTTTTCATGGCTAACTTCATTCTGAATGGTCTGTATTTTGATGAGTGCGTGTCAAATGAGATCAAGTGATATCCTTGTGAAATTTCACGTATATATATTAGTTTTATGAAGAATAGTGCAATTTTTACGGTAATTTCAAATATGCCAATGGTTCACCAATTTTTCAATCCATCAATGTGCATCATTTTTCACCTCCAACCTAAATCTAAAACTAATATTCGGCCTAAGTAATTGAAAAATGTACAGCAGTTAAATTATTTCTTGGACTTGTACAAGCTAAAAGTTTATATCAGGTGTTACTAAATATATTAGCAAATTTTGCACAGGTAATTATTTCATGGTATTAATTTATCAGAAAATATTTTAAAGAATGCATATGTTATTGGTAAATTAGATTCTATAGTCCATTGCATGGTCTTTTTTAGAGCTTGACCTATTCCTTCATTAAATGATAGTGACGGAATTCCATCCTTAAAGCGCCGGAGAAACTTCAATATCTGATCCTCAAGTCAATATCAAGTGGGTACTTGGGAGTCATCGCTGGCAATTTTGACCAAATTAAAGTTTTCGTTCATTGTTCTCGATCTCGCTGAAGAATTTGATTAATTTTTGTCTTCCGACTTGGGACGAAGAGACGTTGCATTTTGATACTACGCATCGAGGGTCGTTCACATTTCCACTCGAGCGCCCCTCATTACTGAGCCCTTGCAAGGTGAACGGCGGACGAAATCTCCTTTCCCACTCCGCACTCGACGGAGGGAACGAGGAGTGAGTTCGTCCTCTTCCCAGTGGGAGGAATGGGGGGGGGAAGTGCGCATTGACTTTCCGAGTAAGTAGGAGCTCATTTAATTAAAATGAACTCGTCGACGGGTCGCAGCCAACCAGGACTTAATGGCCTTCCATGCCGAGTCTTCATCGTCTTGCTACATGTGGCTTGCGTCTCCCACTTCTATTATGTAGTCTGCCAGAGAAGGAGTGTTCGTGGTGGGGAGGAGGAAGACATCATCCCTCCGTAGCTGGCCGCCACTGGAACAAGGGAGGTATTGTGGTAGCAGTAAGGTCTCAGAGAAGTGAGGAAGTGCGTTTTAGGGAAAATTTTTCCTACGGGGGTTGAGAGTACTTATAGGATCTCAAAAACTATTTCGAAACTTTCATTTTTCTCATATTAGTATCCATCATTAGTACTAATTATTCTGTGATTGGGTTTCTGCAGCTCAATACTCCATTCAACATTCCGCTCTCCGAATGTGCCCTAAAAATCTTCATCTTAACATTCCTCCTAATGTTCTGTTTGTATTTAATCCTCATGTAATTATTCTCATTAAATTCTTCTCCTATGTTTTATCTACAAGAGGCTGTGGTGTCACAAAATGTATTCTATGAGTTTTTCTCGTTTTAGCCTCTGGGTTTTCATTGAATAAATTTTCATCCAACTGTTCATAAAACCTATTCTTTCTGTCTGTTCAATTTTCATCATTTAATCTCCACTCCACGTCATCCTAATACCACGTTTCCTATGTTCGCAAACTTCTATGCTCTGCAACTGTTTCTGCCCTAACGTCAACGCCGTGAAGAAGTATGCTCCAAATATATAATTTTATCGATAACTTATTTTCATGCAGTAAGATGATTTTTCTTCTACTCGAATCCTTGCTTGGACTATCCTGCTCGAAATAACTTCCTTGCTTACTTTTTTATTTCTCACTGAATAAAGTCTCCGTTTGATAGCATCAAAAATATTCTAACTCTCCATACTATTTTGGCACTGCTTAATATACCACCAATCATTGCCCATGAGCCCATTTAATTTAGACTTTAACAAAATTGTATGTTATGAGTTGTGTAAAAATATTTTTATTTAATATTTTGAGTGTTTCAGGTAGATTTGCCATTGTTAAGTAATTTTTGGCTGCAAATTAGTTGGTCTATTATTTTTGTGGATTCTTGGATTTTAATGGTGTTTATGGGAGTTTTATAAGCAACGCAGCAAACTTTCCATGCATACAAATTAATCTAATTAGTATATCTAAATAAAAAGATATATTTGCCTAAAAAATTGTATATTTAGTGTATTTAGCATAATATTCAGGGAATTTTCCGTGTTGGTGGCAAACTCAATTTGTGGAAGCTGCATTGTTTTAAACCCCACAAAGGGAGTGAGACGATTAATAATGTTTTGACCGACGCTGCTATGAAGGAAACTCTCATTAGGTGGTTATAGCATTAAATGACTTAGTGCTACTTAATTCATATTCCAACTCCTTATGGGGAACTTTTTTCTTTGTTTGGCATGGAAAACGAAATTTTATCCCTCCGAGGTAGTTTTTGCGTTGATGAACTGAAATATCTATCCCTGCAAAATATTTGACCAATTGGCCTAGAAACTTATGGTGTTAAATGCTAGAATGGGAAAACCATGGCTGAAAAAAATGAATATCTGAATAAGGAAAGCAAATACTCCGAGAGAATTGAATAATAATGTAATACCGACGCCTATTCTTTGAAGTGTTTGAATTATTAGATAATAACTACAGGAAGGGATGTTAAAATGGCCCCTCCGTTATACTTAGTGCTGTATTTGGCTGCAAAGGCTTGTAGTGCTAAATGAAGATGTATTCATGCCATGAACCAAATGTTTCAACCTTAAGTTGTATTAATGATTAATAGGCATTGATTTCGGAGAAAGCATTATTATTGAAGGAATACAAACCAAATGGGGGAATTAATCATTTGTTTCGACTTCAGCAGCCACTAGTGAACCACCTTAAAGAGTTGTATATTCCATCGGCATTCTATCAATGACTGAAGGGTGAAAATGGTGTTGAGTGAGAGGTTTCTGGTTTCTGCTGAGTTCCACCCTCTCTCCTTCCACCTCATAAACTGCGCTTCCCCCTGTCGGTACATCCGAAAACGTATTCTCATTACTTCCTTCCCACTTCCCACCCACGCACCCTCAGTCTCCAGCCTTTTCCTGCTCTGCGTAGCTTCCCGAAAAGATTTGAATGGAGTTCTGACGGAAAAGTTTCGCGATTGGAGTGTGCCCTTCACGATTCGTGCCGCCCCCTTTTCTGTCTGCCCATCGATCTCTTCCATAGATGTCGTCTGCGCGGGATGCGCTGACGCATGCGGACGTCGGGGGCGGCTATTGTTGTTCGAGATGGGGAAGGTGGTGGATTGTGCTAGTTTGAAAACTTCTTATCAACTTTACTCTATATTCCCCTTCTACTCTCTCTCATGGAGTGAGTTCGTGAGTTTCTGAATATTTTATCTCTTTCCTGCTTTTAAGTTGAAAGAAACTGTCGGCGAGGTTTATTGCAAAACTTGTCATAATTTTCCAATGCGATGTGTAGTCCACGTATGTGGACATGGTTAGTGAGCGACATGAACGTCATTTTAATTTCTTGTAATTTTCTGATAGTTCGCAAGTTCCTAATACAAAAAGAGTCATTAAAGTATTTTGATATCCGGTAAATATATGCCTTCGGGTATTTTAGGAATAAATCTTTAAGGGTAAATTTGATTAAAAAACGTCTCTATTTTGTCTCCAAACTTATTTTATTTCCTTTTTTGTACCACTACTATTTCGCAGGAATATATTTCTTGGGCATGTACATCGCGTCGCAGGATTTTAAAGATTCTGCTTAGATATTTGTTAATCGTAGTAATTTACGAGCACAATATGTATTGATTGTGTTTTAGTAGGGGTCACAATCTTGGTGTTTGTCAAGTTGTTCCAGATAAAGGGTAGAGAAGTGTTTATCTCGTGTAGACACTTTTCTGAAGTGACTGGTTAGTGAAAGTTTCCGTGAACTCGGGAAAGTTCTCCTTAAGTTACAATCATTTCAATCACACTATTCATCTCTTTACTTTTTCCAAGTGTAATCAACCAACGTTAGCATTTTATGGGTTATTTCTAGATATTTTGGGTGAGATTTATCAACTGGAATGGACCCTATGTGCTAGACTCCACATTCAACTTGCTCGTGACTAGTCTTCTTACACCGTCCTACCTTCTGTTGTTGTCAATAGCTGACCCATGCTAGATAATGCCCCTATGCAGTATTCAAAAGTTTACTTCGTTCACGTAGCCATCACATAATTGCAAAAGTTTAAGTCATTTCAAATACTTCAGCGAAGGCTAATTGAAATGTCAAATAATGCTATTTATATAAATGGCCATTCAAATTTAATTTTTTATTGTGAATAATCTCAAGTAATTCGAAAGCTTTGCAAAAAATGAATAAAGCACGCCAATTAATTCACTATAATGCGATTGTTCTATGAGTGCGATGAATATACAGCCCCTATAATGGTTTTTCCTTCCCATGGTCCATCTTTTTGTACGCCTTCGGGGGCATGTGTTCATGCAGCATTGGCCCTTTTCCAGTTTTGTTTTATTTTTTTCCAAATCGATAGCGTTTCTCTCCTCGCGTGCCCTTCCTGGCTAATAACTCGGAAAGTCTAGCCATCCGTTCAACGCTCTTTTTGTTTCGAAAAACAGGTACAACAGCTGGCGGAGTTCGCATAGCATTGCAGGTATTTTTCGCTCAGATAGCTTCGCCATTTACCCGTCAATTCGAACAGCCTGTTCCCCGACTCGTAAATCCCGACGCCTTTTATTTTATTTTTACCAAAAATAAAATGAGAATCGGCTGTTTTCCGCGGAGTAGGTACCTACGTACACAAAATCTGTCTCCTCTGGTCCCGCCATGGGGGAATCACGCGCGCTCCAATCCATCCGGAATCGTCACCCGTCCTTTCACCCTCGCGTCATAACTGGCTCGGTGCCCTCGGTGAGTCGTGACAAATAACCAATATTCTGCGCCCGTTATCCTCGACAGTCGTAACAGCGGATGACACCCGCCCTACAGATGTATCCAAATTGATGAGAAGGACCTCTTGGGGTGAGGGTCTAGGGGGAGTATTGTCGTTAGGGGAGAATTGCTGGCGCAGGTTTCGGTGAAGCAGAAGGTGTGGAAAGGATGAGGTTGTTTGGGATAAGCACTTAAGCGTGTGGGATGGAGAGAAAGGGATAGAGGGCAGAAAGGAGGATAGGGAGATGTCTTCTCAAATAGCGCTAGGACAAGTGTACACTGGGAGAAGAAGAAGGCTTGGCCTATGGCATATCGCTTACGAGCAAAGCGGCTGAGACGGACTAGATAAGTGTTTTCTGAACTTTTCCAAGCTACCGCCACTTTTGCTCCACAAACCCCACCGACCATTAACGTATGACGTTGGAATTATTGACTACATGGATTAGCTGCCTTTTCTTTATTTGTTATATCAACTGTGCTGCCTAAAAATATATGACACTCAGAGCCGCTCTATCTCAGAGTGTCATTTTTGTATTGCAGGCCTCTTGAGTGAGCCGGTTTCTTTGCCTGTTGAACCTGTCACCTTACCCTTCTCTTCTCCCTCTCGGATGGGTGCAGTTATTTGGTGCTTTCCAACCCTCATTCCGTAACTATCCCAACGAAATTGTACACAATTATAGTATTTGATAAACAAAGAATTAATGACTAAATCAAGATGTTTTTACGTACAAATTTGAAAGTAATTACGATTGAATTAATGTTATTTCAAATCCAATATATCAATCGTTAATCCATTTCAGGACATGTAAATATGGCACCGCTCGGTCAGATCTTTAGCTCCAGCGCCCACTAAGCAACGCTCCCCGAGGGGTAGTGGCGTCCATTTTGCCAATCAATGGACTAGATGCTAGGCACCGATTGATAATTTTCCCTTTCTTCTCTCTCATGGAAGGATACAGTTTTTTGGGTGCTTAACATCCTTCATACTGTGACTATCGCTCTGAATGTCCATCACAATCCATGAGATTCGATAAATAAATGAAAGGTATTACCCCTAAACAATTGAAATACTGCTACTTTCGAGTCACCTCTATTGCGCCAGTTTAATATGAAAATGAACCATTTTAAGTGCGTTGCATTCCATCCCAACAAATCATATTTATTGGTCCTTGGCTCTGAATAAATAAATGAGTCGCCAGTTTCGTATAAAATTATTTTTGCAATCCCATTAATAATCAATATTTTAAAAGAACTTATGCCTATAAACGACAACGTTTCTTAGTTATTGGACAAAGGTTTTAAAATAATTACATCTTATAATACCAATAAAACTTCGGCTCCGTAATGTCTTATCAAGAAAAAGTAAATTGGAAGTATATTTCAAAAGAAAAGCTACTAAAAAATTAATAAATATTCATGATAAGGTTGCGCATGGTAACATGCTAGGTGGATAGTTTTTTTTGCAAAAGAAAGCAGCAAAATTTAGTCTCGAGCGTGAAGACACTTTAGAGACCTATGCATTACATATATTAATCAATATTTAAAGAATCTATACCAAGATTCAAACCAAAGGTCAAATTTATCAGTTAATGCAATAGTTATATTTAAGAATTTACCTTTTTTATGACACTATGAGAACTTCAGTCTTCTGTAACGATTTACCCTGAAAAAAAAAAGAAAATTAAAATTGAGTTCCTAAAAATGTACATATAAATTTAAATATGGGGAAATTGCGCACGATTGCCATCTTAAATGGTTATTTTTTCATAAAAAACAACGCTTAACTCCCTTGCTTCAAGACGCCATCTTTACTCTCTTCATCAGTCTATGATCCATTCGTACTTTTCCGCTGTGCCCCCCCCCCCGCGCCTTCCTCTCTTCTCGTTGCCACGGAGACTTTCCCTCCCACGCACTTCGCTCTCTCCTTCCTTCTAACCCCCTTGCCCCCTTCTCAGAGAGAGCCAAGGGAACGAGTCCTTTTGTAATCGCATCCGATCGCACATCTCTCTCTCTCTTTCTCCTTCTCCTCTCTCTAATTTGCTCCTCTCCGACTCATTCCCCCTCTCTTCCCTTTCCTTCCTTCTCATCCCCTCGTCTGGAGGAGGCCTTTCACTCCATCCTTACCCCTCTTCACACCACCACTCGTTCCGTTCTGTGCCTACGCGGCACCACTGAGTAGAGAAGAACGTTTATATCCCTACTGTGCGTAAGGGAAAAGGAATATTGCAAAGAATAATGAGGAAAAAAGTCGAGTTCCACTTGCTTCGTGTTTTCTTTAATATCCTTTGTGATAGAGGATAAGCTTCGTTTAGTCAAGAAGAG
Source organism: Ceriagrion tenellum (assembly GCA_963169105.1). NCBI lineage: Eukaryota > Metazoa > Arthropoda > Insecta > Odonata > Coenagrionidae > Ceriagrion > Ceriagrion tenellum. The sequence goes on along the minus strand of OY720635.1, from coordinate 140,019,578 downwards.
CATCGTTTCGATCGTGAATTAGGAATAACACCATGCACTTACTTGTCCAAATACGAAAATCCTTCACTTAGATTGATGTCATTCTTCTATCGTAACATTATGCAGGACTGTAAATGGATTGGAAAACATAGGATATGGGAATTTATGTTTATTTTTTTAAATTAGCCCATACTTATCATTTTAAAACACGTTGTCACAAATCAGAGATAATATCTGTCAGGCTTATTCTTCTTTTCAACTTATTTATCACAGGCGATAATGATTCAGGTTAGCATAATAAATTAGTATGGTATCTTATAATATAATGCTAATGATAAATAGTCATCGGTAATTCAAATACCGAAGTGCATCCCTTTCTCCTCTTTTATCTCTGGCCTTCATCAAATTTCTTCCTGAGGAGTTGTTTCTTCACTCTGTCACAGGTCTTTATCTAGTAAATTTACAAAGCGTAAATTATTTCGTCTCGCTCTAATCTACTAATATTCTGGTCACTATCAATATAAGTGGATATGACAACCAATTAGTTCGGCGAATCACCGTCGGTCACCCGTAGAGGGGAAAAAGTCGCCAAAAAAGAGCATTTTCAGAGGTAGTAGTAAAAAAAGGGATTTCTTCCTATTAAGGTGTTGCCGAGGCTACTGAAATTTTTCAATGGGAGATTCCTAGTACTTTTTACTCGATAAAAATAGTTTTTTTTTACTTTTATGCTGCCGGATGAATCGTAACAATATCGAATTTTGCGTTGTAGACCATTGAGGAGATATTTTGTCTGTAGATCGGAGATGATCGGGTGGTAATATTAGTGAAGCCTTTTAGAACAAATTCATTTTGAATGATTGGTGCGGACTTGAGACAAAACCTGGAAGTAAATTGAAAATGACCCCGTGGAAAGAAGTGCTCCCTTTGCCCTTTATGTTTTAGTTAAAAAAAATGCCATTGGACTTGTAGAAGGGGACTATATCTTGTCAAACCTATTAACTTCTAGGCTGATAATTAACAAAATACCAACATGGAACAAATTGGTTCTCATATTTCCTTTTTCCTGGATCTCTCTTCATACTCCATTCCTATGTCTTTTCGTAATCCAAGTCTGTAATTCTATGAAACTGATCTTAATTTACAATCCGGATAAACAGGAACTTAATGTATTTCTGTAAATTGCCTCTTAGAAAAGTTTAATATATTTTTTAGCCCAAGCCGTCCAGTCATTTCCATTGCTATAATTCCTTTAGTTATGTTTCCTAACAGGCCATCGTGTTGAACTTTTGCTGATCGTGCATTTTCCATCACAGGTCTAGGTCTTTTGGTAACGTCTTTGTAGCAACTGCTTTTATTGAATTCCATCCTTTCGGTTTTTCTGCCGCGAATAAATGTTTCCTGATTGAAGTGGTTTATTCAAGGTTCGAGGTATACTCTCCAATTCCTTTCACCGCTTTAGATGTTGTTGCAAGTTTAACATTAATGGAATTCAATGAAATGTATTCAAACAGCGTGAAAGTTTATCTATATCTGATGAATGGGTCCTTTCTACGGCTAAGTCAAGCAACTTTTTACCCCACACTCAGCCTTGTTTGCAGTCATGAGTCGAGCTCATAAAATAACATGGATCTCTGACGGAGACCCATTTTGCTGCTAAGGCTCTACGGTGGGTATTGTTTTGAAATCAAAATTGAACAGAAATGTTTGAAAGATCATCTTTGAGTATGTAATGACCATCGATTGTTATTCTACCCTTCAGACATTAACGGATTACCCTGTCGTCAGCGGGAAGATATAAGTCGGAATGCCGCATTGAGTTCCCTGTATTTTCTATTCCAAGTATTTGATAAATTAAAACATTTTTTCACAAATAAAAATGCCTTTATTGCATATAGGAATTCTAGGTCCTTCTAAGCCACATGGCTTGTCAGAAGGTTCCATAATATTCATACAAAGCGGAATGTTACAAACGCAGTAGAATAGTTATCTTATAATTTATACATGTTTAAATGAAAGACAAAAAATTCAATATCATGACATTGAAAAAGTTACCAAATTTGTAAAGAGAAAAAAAATGGAAAAAAAGAAAAAATCCTTGCCAAAGGTATAACAGATTATAGTGGTTATATTTGCACAATAAATGCATAAGTGATTGCTTATGTATCACAGATTTAAAAGTAAAGCACATATTTATAAGGGATTATAATTTTCTAATTTTGCTAATTAACCATTCTTTAACCTTTTTCTTAATTTCTGCCGTACATTTTAGATTGCGTAAGTTCTTAGGCATACAATTAAAGGTACTTGGTACAGTATATTTGGCCAACCTTTTGCCATATAAATTACTATAATCGCACGTATTCAACATTGGAGTATTTCTTTCATGCATACAGGGAATATATTCTTACAAGGAATTTTGTACTCTTTTTAAAAATAATTTTCCACTGTCATTAACCATTCTAACAATTTATCTACAGTTAAAGCATTATGTTTTGCACAGATGTATTTTAGTTCAATGTTACTACAATATGAGAATCCATCCACATCAATTTATTTCAGAAGTCTCTTTTGGTTCCTAATTAAAGTATTTAACAGCGTCTTAGATGCCATTCCCCAAATTGAAATTACATATCTCAGTATGCTCTCAACCATGGCAAAATAAATCATTAATTTTACCTTTACAGGTCTTTGTATTTGTATTTTTTGTCTTTGAGCATAAATATTTGATAAGCTAAAATTCTGATTCTTTTATTAATTTTGTCACTATGGAGTAGGAATTTGAAATAATCATCTATTATCACACCAAGATAAGTACAATTGTCTACCTGGTCCAGTACTGGACAATTTCAGATATAACAAGATCAATGTTATTGTCGTGAATACAGCTGTGGGAATGGAGTTTTACCTGTACCTCTTTCCTCATATTATTCTTTGAGGATATATGCATAATTTATGTTTTTCCTTTATTTATAAATAAATTATTATCATGCGCCCATGTTTAACCTATTAAAGTCTATTTGGATCCTATTATGACATGTTTCAAAATTTTTATGCGTACTTTTTAATACAATGGGTCCTTCGGAGTCATGACGGTAAACTGGTTAATACATGTGAGTTTTCGTGTAAAAACTCTCTCACTACCCATTGTAGTCAATTATCGAATGGATTTTATGACCTACAGCAAAATGTGCTGGAGACAATTGTACGTATTATCAATCGAGTTGTCCGTATAAATTTGTCGACGAACTATTATATCACCTCCATTGTTTTAAAATTTTTTCGAGTATTACAATAAATTCGTTTAATAGGGAATGAAGTATGCACATTTTGAGATCCTGTAAGTGGATAATAGTATCTGGGGAGGGGGGTAGTTCTCCAAATCTGGCTGTGAAACCTACGGTAAAATATCATACTCACCCTACCTGCAACGCCAAAAGGATTTAGTAAGATACACAACATTTTTAGCAAGGTGTGGTGGCATTCTAAATTGCAACAGTAAAAATGATAAAATTTGTCTCCCTTGCTGTCAGTACTCTCATCGTCATTTAGTTCCAGCCGTTGAGCTCAAATTGAGGAAATGTTTTTTAGTAAACGTTATTTTAATTGATAATAAATCTCTCTTATAATGTTGTTTCGGGGCTGATTTCTGCGTATTAACTAATGGGGAGGCGCAATGACCAAGTCATTATCAGGACTTCACAATGATGTAAACCATCAAAACCGGTCGTATTGAACTTATATCTGTGGAAAATTGCTGAGTTCTTTTTCTCGTCAAGCTCAATGTACTATTCATGTAATTAGGCCGATCCATTATTTTTTTTCAAAGCGGAAATTGGCAATTGCAGGCATTTAACTATATTTCTCAGTATAAAAATCATGTCGCTTACCCCGCTTTACCTATTTCCTCCTGTCCTTTCCTCCGAAACTCTGCTTCCTCATCTGACACTGCCATTTTTTCCTAACTGTTATACATTATTCCGTATTTTTAAATTTTTGTATAAAAATCAGTTAAATCAACTAGAATTAACGGTGATTTTCGTTGCCTTTACGAGATGAGGGCGGTTTATGATTGGTTTTCTTGAAAGAAGTAGAGGAACTTCTATTCAGTTAATCAGATAAGAGCCATTCAATTTGATTAGACCCGGCATCTTGGGAATTGCGAATGTCCGATTTGAAAGAAAAACTTAAGTTTTTTTTATAAAAATTAAAATTTTCTATTTGAATTGTTTACCGTGTATGCACTAGGAAATGGTGAAAACTGCCATAACTGTAGAATAGAGAGTCATTATCTTTCGCAGATGAAATGATATTTTTCTCAAATTCAATGCGTCTTTCGGTTTCATATCCGCCGCATAAAATTATTTGAACTGTGAAAACATGCGAAGCGATGTTGATTTCTGGTGCCGGAATGTTATTTCACTGAGTCATTCAACGCCGTCTCAGTATTTATTGCTCTCCTTCTGGCACAATCAAGCCGTGAGGTCATCTGTATGTCGACCGCGCACTCTTCCAGCGACCGTTAAGCGAGAACTCGGGAGTATTAAGCTTCGTAGTGAGCGTTTTGATGAGTGGCTGAGCAGTGATCTGTCGGTGCCGAACGACTTTTCGGATCGCTGCCAGCAGTGGGAGGGGAGAGGTCAATGCAAGGGGAGGGGGGGAAGAGGTGTGGGATCCTGGGCCGACCGACAAGAAACGAGGCGAATGTCCTTCTGAAAAGGGTTGAATTCGAAACCTCTCTCGACCTCTCTCGTCGAACCCAATTTTTTTCGTCTCTCTCGCCAGACGGTAACCAGACCCTGGCTTCGGCAAGCTCGCGGCGAAAAATAGAGAGGACGCAGTCGACGGGACTGATGAGATAGTCAGACGAGTCTAGAAAGGCGGAAAAGAAGTTGTATTCAGAAAGAAGATTCGGATCGCTGTTTTCTGGAGATGATTCTCGACAAGCCAGGAGTCTCTCGTTGCGGAAGTCTCGACTTTGGATGATCGGTCCACTTCGAGAGCACAAAAAGAATCGTCCGATGGTTGACATCTTCAATTTTTTGACGTTCGTCATCTCCCTCCCATTCAAGAGGAGCATTGAAGGAAGCAAAAACGTCTCAGCTTGGATCCGACTCCTCTACCTCAGTTTAATGATGTCCTTGTGCGAGAGTCTCTTATTCCTAACCCTCTCTGGAAATTTTTACGGATTTTGGATAGAAGTCAAGAAAAAAATCGTTGTTGTAAAGAAAGGTATATCAATGGGGATCCTCATTAAGTTGCTCTGATATTTTTTAAAGTAATCGGCAAACGTCTGTTACACGAACAAAGGACTATTTTTATGCTATTTCTAGTTTGATAAGCTTATTTGTATTAATGGTATAAGTCAATTGCTAAATAAGCCGTAACTTAGCTGATTAAATCTGTTCTTTACTAAAAAGAACTCAAAATGTTAATGGATATTTGTCCATTTTTAGGGACATTGACCTAACATACTCTAGTAGTTCAACTTGTTTTGTGCCTGAAACAGGCTATAGTTAAGGGACAAGGTTTAGTCTAGAAAAAGTTATTGAAATAAATAGTGCAGCTTATCCTGTATATATAATTGGCAGAGGAAAGGTCTCCATAAAATCACTGCGTCACAATCCAAAAAAAGTGGCATTTATTTTGTTGATTAAAATCTAAATATTTCTCAATGATATTCGTCACAACGACTTGGTCCGGCTTTTTCTAGGTTTGGCAGATGCGATCAAATGAGAGATACATTGCCATACAGGTATGAAAAAGGTACAAAGGAACGGATAGGTACAAAAATTAGTTCTTGTCTAGCACAATAAATGATTATATAATAAAACCCGAGCTCCACTTAAAATACGCCTATATCACACTTCACCATTTCACCTCCCAAAAACTTAATCCCTTACACCATTACTTGGCTAGTGTATTGTTAACTAGTGCTAGTGATAACACCTCCAACCACACGCACATTCGGCGGCTGGCAGGGTATTATTCAGATGTAGATGAACGATATTATAAATGTATCTCATTAGCACGCACACACGTCTATTTCACGCAAGAATGGTAGATGTGAGAATATTGTCTGACTACAGATTTTCTCCATGTTTGAATTGTCTGTTTTATTTATTATTTTACGTCCGAAATATTTTATCTGGAGGAATACCATCATTTCATATATAGGTTGAATGCAGGGCTGCATTTTCTAAGGAGATTATTGTGGTTGGTGGTTTTGCCGGTTGCCTTACACATCGCAGTGCAGCGGCCGATTCCGTGAACTTTTACTCTCGCCTGAAGCTGTGGCTGTTGATAATGGTCCGATCTTCTTGATCTGCATTATCAGTGCCTTCTGCTGAGACAAAATATCTTTCATCCATCCATAATTGAAATCAGCTAAAAATTATATCACCGATCTTTAAAAATTGGAAGATAAACGCCCCTCTATCCGGAGAATTCCAGGATTTTTGTTGTCGCCCAGCAGTTGTCCTGAAAATGCGGGTGAGTTAGTCTCCTGTCGGTCGTTGGTCTGGAGTTGACGACTTTTTTCGCGTGGAAGGAGGAGGATGAAGTGGAAGGGGAAGAGAGAGGAAGGTGTTCGGCGAAGGAGGAAGTCGGCGCCCACCCACGCGTGCGAGGAAGATGCTGCGGGAAGTCTAGGAGAGGGGAAATGGGGACTTTCGGATACGACGGGCTTTTGTGATGCGTAGGACCGCCGGAGAGCTCCGCACAATGCGACGGATGCGAAAAATGGATACATACGAGTAAACGAGAAAGAAGCGGCACCTCTCCGTGTCTGTGGGATGATTCAGGAAGAACTCGTTATTGTCCAGCCTCGAGTCATGGTTTTTACTTCGCGGGCTCATCTCAATTTTCGTCATCGAATCGTTTCATCGAATTTTGAAATGTTAAAATTGCCAGTAGTCCAAAATGTGACTTCAAAGGTTCATCACACTCGCAGCTCGACAATGTGCAAATCCAAAATATATTAAGCTGTCTGCAAATCACAGGCAAACAGGGGCATCTTTTATTTAAATCTTTGATTCTTCTTTAAACAATTATAATTATACAGCGCTCAAATATCCTGAGTGGTGGGCGACTGACTTTTTGCTAGAATTGGTATTGTCTATATCATTCGAAAGATATAATGTCTTTCACCAATCATCCCATAATAAGTATGAATTTTGTTTCAGGACCCTATAACGGGAGGGATTGAGCTGGATTTTTAAAAATAAAGAGGATTGACCGATATCCTTCATTTACCTGCTTATCGTGGATCGTATTGAAAAGGGCCAGCTTAAAAATCTGTTGACTGATGAGCATCTAGATGGTCGCAGAAAACCAGTAACGGAGGTGGAAGATTTGAATGCATAAATAAAGAGATTTTTCAGACGGAATATATCTTTCCAGCAATCCCTGTTGGGTCATTTTTTCAGCAAAATTTATACGTATAACCTATTGAACAGAAAACTGAGAGCAGTTCACATAATTTGCTCCAAAGGCTGTCTCCCATCGTCATCTTTCCTCCAATTCCGATAACTCGCTTACCGGCTGTCGAGGATTCTGGAGTGTTCCACCGATCGATCGAATATTCTGTTCTCTTTTCGTCTCGTTCTTGTTTTGTCGATTTCTCCCCTCAGCGTTTGATTCAAATTAACCTCCGAATCTTTAATAAGCTTCGGTTTATCCTCGCTTTTTTTCCGCAGAGCTGGTTCGGATTTATTAACGTTGGCTCCAGGGAGATGAAGGGCGGTTCGGAATGGCTTCCCTTTTAGCCTCCTGCCTTCATATATTGCCCAAGACTGACCTGCGCCGCACCCGAATAAATGGGTCCTCCAATAAATAACGCGGCGTTAAGCCCTCCTGAACGTGCCACCTTCATCATGGTCTCGCGTATGTACTGCCTCCAATTTGCTATTCGCGGTAGCAATTTTTCACGAAGGACTGTATGTTTCTTGTTTTCAAACGAATCTGAAATTTTTCCTGGCTCTTCTCTCAATTAGTAACTAGGCTTGATAATTAATTGACTTAGAGACTCTTATAGAGGGAGGCCATAGTTGAAAAGTTCTATCACACCCTCAGTTGTAATTGTGTAATTTAGTCAGGATTTATAATGTCGTGAGTTAACCTTTGAAGTTACTGAACTTGTAGGTGTACGTTCGATACCACGCACACATGTTCACTAACTCGAGCGTGGAGACTTCTACCAGTTATATTCCTATCCGGTTATATTCATTCCGTGTGAAACCTTGCTGTAACCAAAGGCTGATGGAGAACTGAAAGAGAAATGTTAAAAATCGAAACAAATTTTTTCGTGAAATTCTTTGTTAAGAAGGTTTTATCAGATATTCTTTTCAATCTCGGATGTTCTAATCATACCTAACTATTTATCTACGCATCTAATTCTTGCTAAGTCTTTGGCTGCTGTAGTTTCCACCCCCTCTACATAACTTAGAGATACATGTGGTGAAAACAAGTAACCTACTCGGCTTAATTTATTGAAATTTAGATCTATATAGACAGAGTGAACCAAGATGGTGGGCTGACTTTTGTTTGGAGGTTTCCGCATCTAAAAAGCTGTTCATCCGCCTGGTTGCTGTTCGCCTCTTTGCCTTCAGATACCCCTCATCTTGAAACTTTCATATGATCATAAAAGTAGCACATCGTGAAAAAGTCGTTTCAAAGCTAGTGTCTACGTTCAGTGAGTGACCATGAAGTAAATTAAGCCGGTGACTAAAAAAATGAGATGCTCACAAAAATCTATACCTCGAAACTTAAGCAAAAGCAAAGCTTAGTGATTTATAGAATAGGATCCGGAACTGACACCTGTCTAAAAACACCTCATAATTACGGAGAATTCATATATTTAGGTAAAATTGTATTCAGGGGGTTGTAACACTCCCAAATACATTAAAAAGAACCGATGATCATTAAAAACACATACATCGACAAATAAAACATTTCACATGCAATTTCAAAACAACAAACTCATTTAGTAGAGAAAACTTTTGGTATTTGAATACAAATGAACTAAAATTTGCATTATAATAATTATTGGGCCCAATTTACAAATTCAACTTTGTCAATTTTCATTTCATTGGTTAACACTGGTTATGAAATTTGTTGATACACTGGTTTGAGTCCCTTCAGTTAACTTTCGATATTATTATCATTATGTTTATTTCACTTATCGTGATCTGGATGTGTAGCGTCTGCATGCGTAATCTATCCCTCCTCGTCTCTCCTCAGTCGGCTGGATGATGCGTTGCCCTCATTCCATCGGGTCCCGACACAAATTGACTCGCCGCTACTTCCGCGGTCGCTCAAAACTGCTCCTATGGGTTCTGCGTCGACCCCTCAATTTCATCGTTATTTCCCGTCCGTTCTTTTTGCGTACTTATGATTTTCTGTCTTTCTGGGTCGTCCTTTTTCTCCGTGCGTTCTCCTGGCGTCCTCATGCGTTTCCTTCTCATTTCATACTCTATCGTTGCCTGTTTACTTTCTCGGCGCGTTCTTAGTTTCTGTTTACGTGAATATTTATTTTTGATACGCGTCCCTAGTTTCACATTGTCATTTCGTAATAAAACTTATTATTTAAATATTTTATTAAATCATATTTATTTTCCGGGCCTCGGGACAGCCGTTTTTTTTACAGGGTTTCATGCCTGAGAGGTCCATAGTACGGAAATATTATCCTTTAATTATTTCATATTCCATAAAAATAGGCAATTTATATGAAATTCATCTCTCTGAAATGCCATTTATAAAACATTTTTAGACTGGAGTCTAATGTTGTTAAATGCGACCAATGACTATGAATAATGCGGGTAATTGGTTAAGTGTAGGATGCTGCCCACGTTCAGCATCCTTTCGCTTAAAAAATTATTTCCCAGACCTACCCGCAAGCCCTCCTTGGGGCTAATTATCTTAGTTTGTCAATCGCCTCGCCCCTCATAAGCACTACTGCAAATGAAACTTCGCGCCTCTGTCACTTTTTTCCGGATTCAACTTCTTTCTTGTCTAATCCCTCTCTCAACTGGGAAAGAGGACTAGAGAAAATGCCCACATTGTCCCGGCGGATTGAATCGGCCACGGGGCACGTATGCAGATCCCTTTGTTGATCCTTTCTCCCTCGGTCGTCTGAGTAATCCTTTGGACCGAAGCTGGTGTTGCTGGCTCCACTTCCATTCTTTATCTTCGCAGGCGTAGCATGAAAAGGGGCGAGGGAGGGAGGAATGGCATAAGAAGCCGGAGATTTTAGGGCTGTGTACAGTGGACCCTCTTACACCTACAGTCGACTTCCTTTTGTGACCAAGAAGCCACCCTCTCCTCCTGATCCCCATGCTGGTTTATTTTCCGCCTCCTCTAACTCCTGAAAAAGAAATAATAAAATCCCCCTCTTCTCTGTACGTTTTGGACAATATATTACTACAAATACACAAGTGAAAATAAAGAAAAGTGAAAGAGCACAGACTTTATAGAGTACTACAACTTTCTGGAAGCTCCAAATCTCCAAAAGAGGAAGAAGAGAAAAACACTGGTACACTTTCACACTTTAGTGATCAACCGACCATGGCTTCGGCATGTTACAATGATGGCCAACCCTGATTATACCTCCTTGATCATGGTATAACGTGAACAAACCATGGTCGGTTGATCAATGCCTATGTAGAATTAAACTAGAGTATCTCCCTTTTTCCTCTTTTCAAGAAGGTAATTAAAGGCTATTGTAAAGTAATAATATTTATTCAGATTTCGTCGATTCAGTATTTTTTAGCTGTTGCATCTTCCCGACATTTGATGATTATTGCGTGAATATTAAGTGATTGTGTAGCATAGGAATCGTCTCATAAACCTCGCGATAATCTGTTCTTTCCTCATCCGACATTCTTTACGACGGCAGTGAGAAAACCGACGCCCTGAACGTCGTTCATATGCAAATAGCATTATTCCCGAGATAACCGTGGCCAAATTTGAGTACAAATTTGGGTCGATATATTAAGTATAGTTGATATATTCCCCGGGAGGAGGCGCGAGAAGAGATGAAAACTCTGATTAAATTAGTATTGTATATAATGAGAGAGCATTTTGCTCTAAGAGAAACTGTACTAATATAATTCAAGGGATATTTTTCTGGAGCTTTTATTGCCAGACACACTTAATAACATATTTAAAACTTTATGTCCAAACTTCAACGACGATTATCAAAAAAAATAAATAAATATGTAGCGGTCGATTTTTTTAGTGTTTTCCGCCGGGGAAATATCTGTAGGACGATCGAGATGTTTCGTTGGATGTTCTTCCCATCACCCTGGAGACTGATTGACAACAACAACCCTTAGAGAAGCTCGGGAACTATTCGCTGGGAAATCCTGAAATTAACACTAATAATAAGAATTAAGAAGAGTCTGTTTGTCATTTTGCGTGTTACTCTTCTCCTGGAAAGATACTGAGCCGATTGAACGTAAATTTAGCATTTTTATAACATAGATGCTAACTGTAAAAATTGATAGCCGAATGGCATCCGTTTCGAATGCATGTTACTTGCGCCATTAGCAATTGGCTCAAGTACTAAGATGGCGGATAGCTTTTTACGGTATGGGATTCAATATAGGGCAACAATAAATTCCAGTTTAATTATTGACTTCGGAAACCACGAATTGTCGCTTATACACTACGAACAAAAAAACTGAAAAGATGTTATTCTTATCATAAAGGTACATTATGATCAATATTTTCTTATTCTCATTGAATTTTAATCGGTGCTTGGTGTCTTTCATGGCAGCAATCTGTTGGTAAACGAGGATCAGTTTCGTGAATGGTAAAGGTCGTAATCCATCCTGTTTATGCACATTTTATTTCTTTTACAAACGTTAGTAATTTACATTTGTTTGCTCGCTCTCCCGCAAGATTCCCGTCCAGTGGGCGCGGCGGCCGCGCTGGGGTTCCCTCTCCCTCTGTGTAGAGCGCGCCACCAGCGCGCCACGTCGGGTGCGTCTTCAAAGCATTTCTTTCGTCTTCATCCCCCCACGCTCAACAACAATCTCCCGTCGCCGTCCCCCGCCACCCCCTTCCCCCGCTTTTCTTCTTTTCAACCCCATAAAGTCCTTACTCCTTTCCTCCGCCGAAGGCTTCCAGTCCACTGGGTCAACACAATGCCAGAAAGCGTAACCAATTTTTTCCTCTCCTCTAGCACGGATTCTTTGCTCGTCTCCTCGCTTCCCTGCCTTCGCCTTCCACCGACTATCCTAAATTTTGCTTTTTACTCAGTCCTGTGACGCGCATCGATATCAGAAAAATTAAAAATACACGTCTACTAGGAGGGAGTTCATAGTTGAAATTCAGATTGTTACACTGCATTTAAAGATCCTTCAAATGTGATGCGTAAAAATGCTTGCACGATTTGGTAGGTATTGAAAATTCCAGGAGAGATTGGGATAAACAATTCTCCAAATCACCGAATGATGCCTAACCCAACTAAATTATCACTATAAATCCAATGGTGACAGCTAAATTCTCGATGGAGAGGAATAAGTCGAGAAAAATTTTAATTTCACATTGTTTGAAAGGAATGGATTACTTTTTTCCTCGAGATCTACAATGGAAAAATTATACCAAGTTAAGCCTAAGACTATTTCCCCCACCTTAAGCGTCATAAATGAATTGGATTTAAGTTATTTTGTCAGGGCTATACTGGCATTTCCGAGGAAATGAAACTGTCTATTGTTTCTATGGGTAAAATGGACTATTTTATATTTTATTCAGTCTATAATTACCAAAAGTGAAAGGCTTTGATATAATCACACAATAATTTAAACTTCTTTGGCTCTTGGAATAAAATATCGTTTAACTTCCAACTGCATAAGACATAATTGAAAAAAATGTTAATATTTATTGTTTACGTTTCTGGGTTAGTATAGATATTCTTTCTTATTTTAAGAATCTTCAGAAATCATCAGTATGGCTCTCCCAATGAGAACCCTCATTATGGATTGGAAACAATGCTCAATTCCGTCCTCTCATCACCACCATGCCGGTTGAAAAATTCAGTTTCTGATGATTAGTTTCCCTGCAAATCAATTTCATCGGAGTAATGTTTATATAAATGTATAATGTTCCCATAAAACCATAAACTCCACTTAAGAGGACGCGGTACACCCCTGTTTTGCAGACTCTTCTGCGTTCCGTTCTCAATCAGTCAATTTTGCTTATTTTAACTCGAGATTTTGGGTTATTTAAGCCAATGAGTGATATTAGGGGGCTATCTTTTTAAATTTTTTCTTAATCCATTATTGAAAGGAAGGTTATATAACAAATATAGGCTTATTTGCACGACATGTTGCGGAAATCCGATTCACGAAACGCCATTTATGGCAAGATAGCCCCCAAGAGTAACTTGTCTGTAGTTGATACGCCAACTGCCGATGCGAAATTTTATCAAATAAATGTGTAATTTAGGAAAAGCGAACGTGAGTTTTGATGAATTTCAGCTCAGTAATGGGCGTCTATCATAGCTCCCACTGCCGTCGTAGTTCGCCATTTTCTCGCCGCGAGCGCTCCATCAGAAAATGAACACCCTATCTCATATATGGCTATTTCTCTGCTTGCTTGCGGGACGAGAGGGGAAATAAGCGTGAGGGTGTTGAGGGGAGCATGGTAGTCGCTCTGAGGAGTTCAGAGAGCAGCTAGCGGTCTATGTAATGTAGCATTCAGTTTTGCCAAACGCGCGCATTGGAATTCTGTGCATTGGCCGCTAAAGGAGAAACTTTTCTGCTATAAGGATTTAATTACCTCCTACAGCATTGTTACCTTGCTATACTTGTACTTCCTAACATTTAAATGCCTTCTGCTAAGCAGCGCAAAAATAAGGGACGTAGTGGCAGAAAATTGAATTTGTCTGCCGTGAGAAAAAGAAGGAAGGGAGGGAACCTAGCGCGATGGAGATTGGAGCAAATGTAAAGTAAATGTAAAGACTATGAGGAAGACGTCGTGTTTCTTGTATTTAGGGACAAATATCTTCGAGTATAGGAATCAGAATTTACAATAACAAGAATCCTGTCTAAAAACGTTTTTGCACACTTTTCTTAAACAACGAAAATGTTTTTTATCGTGGCTATTATTTTACTCTATGTATTTTAAAAGTATGGCATCCGCTGCATTCAAAATAATTGATTGTTATTTTTAATTGTTAAATTGAAGATTGCCCTCTTAACCCAAGGAACTTGATGTTTTATTCCGTCAGTAAATATATTCTATCTAGTATAGAGGAGTTCTACCCTAATTTCATAACAAATTACAGTCTAGGTCATTATTTGGTTGCCATTTCTGTTTACAGAATATTAATTACTAGTCCCAGTGAAAGAGTTTCGAGTGATTGCCGTGATGAAGTACCAGCCAATGTGATACCAACTACTGTGACAGACAAAACTAAGTCAACAGCAGACCTTAATTGTTCTTCCCAAAGTTTATTCGAGGGTGCGGAAGTCCTTGAGGGACTGAATGAGGCTCTCCCTTTGACTGGCCGAAGGATCGTGGATTTACATTATTTTCTTGATCAAATGCAGTCCATTGATCATTCGCCTTTTAAATGCACTTTTAGTGATATGCTACTCGTTGGAGAACGTCGTTTAGGGCTAAGGACATGTTTGAACTTTGTCTGCAAAGTGTGCAACGCCAAAGAAAACATATGGACTGAAGGGTCTCATAATATCGAGATTAACTTCGCGGCTGTGTCTGGGGTGATGTCTTCAGGTGGTGGTTATTCCCAACTTGACGAGATATTCTCTGCAATGGATATACCTGTCATGACAGAGAAAACTTATAAAAAATACCATGATAAGGTATGCGAAGGATGGGAAATGTCCGCTGCCAAAGAAATGGAAGCTGCGGCGAAGATTGAAGTCTCAAAAACAATGGAAAGCGGTGACGTCGACGGTGATGGAGTTCCTCGAATTACTGTGATAGCTGACGGGAGTTGGTGCAAGAGATCTTATCGCAGTAACTACTCGTCATTGGCTGGAGTTGTGAGTAGTCATCGTTTTAAACTAGTTTTAAACGTTTTAAATTCCAATAAATAATATTGTCTCAGGGTAGGTGTGGTGGAACTGATTCATTACGAATAAATAATGATTGCAGTTTTCCTCTTTTTTATATAATTATTAGCTTTTGTGCGACCGGTTTCGATGTATTTACATCATTGTCAGGCAACCGTTCTCGAATTAAACAAATAATATTTACATATTGAGGGAAGATTTTTATGAACTGAAAAAGATAAGAGATGGAAGTACTGACGAGGAGGCTGAGGCTACTATTGAGAGGGAATCTTTTGAATGGTAAAGAGGAGTGGGACATGTTTTCGTTCATTTGGGGTTCAAACTAAAAATTCTGTATTCGGAAAGTAAAGATAAAAAACATGATATTCTGAGCAACTTGAAATAATTGCAGTCTTGTTAATATCCCCCTTAGGGATCCGAGGGGCATTTTTGCTAGTAATATATAATATTCAGCTGTGCCATTTCATTTCTTTGCATTGGGAAGAGGGAAGGGGGTATCAACTCATATGTATTTTAAATTTTCTCTGCTACCACTATTTACATCATTATTTTATTTAGAATATTTTACTATAAAAAGGGGAGTGAGGTACCAGTTTGATTCACTCATGTCATTTTGTTCGTCCTGATTTTGCCGCTTTACCGCCCTTCTCAATCTCCAAAATAAGAAAAGATCACAATCTCTTTTGACAACATGACCTTTTGTTAACCCATGCTCGCGCATTGTAAAATATGATGCCTATTTATTCCAGGGCGCCATCGTTGGATTCCACTCAAAAAAGGTCATTTTCATCGCCGTAAAGAATAAATACTGCACCACTTGCGCCCGAGCAGCTTCGAGAGGGCAAGAAGCTCCAGATCACAAATGCTTTAAGAACTGGGGCTCACGTCAGAGCTCATCCAGCATGGAGGCTGCTGCAATTGTTGAAGGCTTTCGAAAAAGTGAAGAAATGTATGGCGTCCGATATGCACGTCTGATTGCTGACGGCGATTCCAGCGTATATAAAAAAGTTCTGGACGCGAGACCTTACAAGACGTTGACAGTGGAAAAGATTGAGTGCCGTAATCACCTACTAAGAAACTATTGCAATAAGCTGAAAGAACTGGTAATTACGAGAGATCGTGATAGATGCGATGTTGTACAAAGAAAAATTATCGCCGATAACATTTTACGCTTAAGAATGGCGGTCACAAAAGCCGTTGAGTTTAGGAAATGCCAAAATGTGACACTAGCGCAAAAAATTGAACTACTGCGACAGGATATCCTCAATAGTCCCAGCCATGTTTTTGGAGAACACAAGCAATGTGTAGATATAGGATATTTCTGTGATGGAAAAAACGCCCCGGGAAGAAAAAACAATGTACCTGCACTAAAAGAATGTGGGGTGTATGAAAAATTGAAAAACCTAGTACAGAATATTAGTCGCCACAGCCGAAGCCTTATTCACGACGTTGATAATAATCCTGTAGAGCATTACAACGCTATCATAGCAAAATTTATCGGCGGGAAACGAGTTAATTTTGCCCTTACCCGCTCGTATAGAGGAAGATGTGCAGGGGCTGTGGTCAGCTTCAATTCGGGAAATCCCTTGCATTCCCTATACAAAAATGTTTGTAATGTGAGTCCAGGGTATCACTGCAAAAGGTCACTTCAAAGAAGACAGCTGAAGGCAGTTGCTACTTCCAAGCGAAGAAAAACAACACCGAGATCGAGGAGAAATATATTTAATCAACTGGGGACAAAGCCTGATTCCGATTACGGTCCCAATTCTGAAAGGCCTGATATGCCTATTGAGGAATTTAACATTGAGTGTGAACTATTTAAGGAATGTCTACAAAAGAATGAGAAAGAAATTAAAGAAATAGAGAGGAAAACGATACGACAGAGGGAAAGTGTGGAGTGGGTTGCGATGCGTCAGAAGATGCTCACTGCCTCGAATTTTGGGCGCGTCTGTAAAATGCTTCCACACACTGGCTGCGAAAATGTAGTGAAATCAATCATGTACCATCATTTCGATTCTCCTCACCTAGAGTACGGAAGGGTTAATGAGGACAAAGCTCGCGCGGCATTGGAAACAGCTGAAAACGTGAACATTCAGCCATGTGGGCTGTTTATCGACAGAGAATATCCTTTCCTAGGAGCATCTCCCGATGGAATAGTGGGGGATCGGGGTATTGTTGAAATAAAATGCCCATCATCGGCTGCAGAGATGAGTGTAGAAGAGGCGATCATAAAAGGAAAAGTGGATTTTTGGATGAAGAATCACGGAATGAGAATTAACCGAAAGCATAATTACTACTACCAGATACAAGGCCAGCTCCATATTTCTCAGCGAGACTTCTGCATCTTTGCTGTGTGGACGAAGAAGGGGTTGAAGGTGGAGAGGATCCTCAGGGACGATAAGTTCTGGGAGGAATTCATGGCGGAAAAATTAAAAAAATTCTATTTGGAATGCATGCTTCCAGAGTTAGTCGATCCGAGATTCCCCCGGTCAATGCCGATTCGAAATTCCCTCAGTATTGTGGCAGCCCAAGAAAAGAGACGTCGTGAATCGGTCAAACGTAAGGATGGGAAGACGGATCACATAGGAAAATTGAAATGCAAAAAGCAAAATAAATAAAACAATTATAACCAGCATGATGTGTTCTTTCATTGCTCTCTTTCTGTTTCCCATCATGGAGTAGAGCTCTGCTTAGATTGCACCATAGCTGTTAGAGCCGAGGTGGTTCTAAGTTCTCGCTTGGAAGCTTGCTGACATCGATGCAGAAATCTCCCGAACTTGTCTCGGACGGCTGTGGTTACGGAATGATGTTCATATCAACTATTTAGCGCTTGTTACGAATTTAATTAACCATCAACGTAAGGCAAGTCAAAATTTCAGACAACAGAAAATTATGTTGGATATTTTGTAAGTAGCTTAATATTCTGTGGACTTTTCTGTAAGGTTGATGCCGTGGGGCAATATTTTCCTTATAACTCTGCTGACTTACACTAGTATAGTCAGCGTGGTCAACTCCTCCTATAGTATTCTCCCTAGCTATGGTATGCAGCAATATTTGTACTCATTGGGTTAATTTCATTTTAAGTAATTGTCTATGGCCATGATCATTATGTCGTACTGGGAAATTCCCATATGAAAATACATTATTTTCTTGTCCCATTCCTCTAAAGAAAAGTAGACTTTCATGATCCATGAAAGTCTACTTTACGAATGTCGAACTTCTTATGCGATGAAGACAGTCCTAATATTAGTTAGCCGAAGGCTAGAGCATCGGATGAAGTATTAATAAAGTGAAGATCAGTAAGAGGACCAAATATGTTTAGGAAAGGGATGAGGGCGCGATACTGTTTCCTGGATTAAATGAAATAAACGACGTAATACACATTCGGATATATTCGAGTTATGAAGCTTGACGGAGGTTTGCACCACTAAAAATCTAGAGGACTTTTACTCTCTTCCATTCAAGCATACCTTAACCGTTAGATAACCGTAATAATATATGCTATTAAACCGCGCCATCCCTTGCTCACAGGTAAGCGCGTCATTCGGCATGGCATCATTTCGGCATCGTACCACTACTGAGGTGCTAAGACGACGTGACTGGTTCGCTGTTGCCATGCAGCCATCGGCCAATGTAAACTCAAAGGCGCGCTTCGCGCCTCCGCACTGAAGTGACAACAGCGCGTCCGCCTAGACGTCTCAACGAACGTCTTCGAAGGAGGGGTGAGCTCGTGGCTTTCCCCTCCCCTCCACCCAAGAAATGTACGAAGAGGCTACACTCGCGACAAATGCGGCGGCTAGGTTGGCACTGACTTCGGTAGCTCTACTGGTCAATTAGAAAACTAACTCCACCCTCGAAGGAGGAAAAATTTTTATGTACTGCGTCCTCTTAAGGAAATCATTTTCGTCTCTTCACTAAATATGTATCCTCGACAGATCTTGCCCAAGAACTTAGAATAGTCCTAAAAAGATTGGGCGTTTAGAGGTATAGTCGTTATCTGTGGAGTTTTACGGAGCTCAACTTCTATTCATCCGCCCAATTATCTCTGCTATTTTTTTATGTATGCTTCAAACTTTGAAAAATCTCACTAAATCATTTTATTGGAACTAACTTGGGAGGCTTTTAATTTTTCGAGAAGTGGACCTATTTTTTTCTTTTGATGGGCTAATATCACTTACGGAGTTACTTGCCCGGAAAAAAATGATCGATAATCTCATATTTTATCAAAGTCCACATGGGCTGGATTTGAATAACTCAGATCCACTCACGTAAACGGCACCCTGGGTAATGCGGTCACTTTTTACGTCACCTTGGACCCCTCCCGTCCAACCAACCGAGGCAGTTTGGCTTGGGACCAAGTCGCTCCATGGGACTCCACATGAATCAAACTTTAGAGCGCTGTTTTTTCTTATTTTCGTTGCAATCCTTTCGGTAAAATTCATCAGGAGAGGTGCAATTTGGGTCAGTTACAACGAACGCGTGCATTCATTTGTTCGGGAATATTCAAGCGGGCAATGACGTCACTGGAATGAATCGATATTAACCGAAGATTTCTCGATATCTCTCCCCGCCCGCGTACCATTGTCCGCTTGCTCACTCCATTCTTCCCCCCTAAATCCCCCGCCCTCCTCTCTTCCTCCATTCTCCCTTCAAGATGTAGCTTTCCGCGCAATATCTCACTAAATCTTTTTGCCGCTGTTTTCTAGGCGCAATCTACTCAGCGACTCCTTCCCTTCTACGCGGATAATTCCTAGAAACTCACCGGAGAAGTTTTTCGATTGAATCCTGCTCGTTACGTAGAGCACGGTCATGCCTCGATTCGCTACTTTTCGGTGTAATTACCACTGGAAGCTCTCAATCTGAGGGCAGTGGGTAAGGTGGCATGCAGACAGGGAGTGATAAGAGTACTAAATTCCTATTGGATGAAGTTCTTGCCTAAGATATTGAAGAAACGCATGCATAAAGTTCTCTCAAATTTTGTACCAGCCCTAGGTGATGAAAGAAGATTGTTTGTTTGAGGTCAATATCTCAGGTATTTTAGAACAGTTGGATGAAGTTCTTAATGAAGATCCTCTAGACTCCGAAGGACGAAGTTTTTTTCACGAGAACAAAAGAGATGTCTTGGGAATGATTATTTCTTTGTACTTTTCCAGTCGTGGGGCAAAATTTTCCTAATAACATGAAAAAATAACCCTTTTTGTATTTAGACATTTTGGATGATTTTTACCGGTAGTATGAAAATTTATTTCGTAAAACCTGTGTTTTACAAAATTTTTTACTAAATTCTTTTTTACTAGATTATTTGTAATGGCTGCTTGACTGAAAGGCATACATAATATGACCGATTGTTATTTCTTACTATCTTGCTCTTTCACTGTTCGGTTGTATTTATTCTTTGACTTAATCTATGGAATTGCCGAGTTGATGAATCATTGAGACAGCAATTGAGAACTAACGTAAGCATTGTCTCCGAAATCTTTCCAAATTCTAGTTCATTCTCCCTTTGATTGGTGTCGAGAAATGTAGAGGCAGGTGTTTCGGGTCTCCCCGCGACACCTCCCACCAGGTAGGCAAGCCTTCGCTTATACCGTTGTGGGAAGTAGCGGGAAAAGGAGAAGGGAAGGGAAGTTAGCCAGCCACAGCCCCTGCGAGGCCGACACCATGAGGCGGATTGACGTCTAAAGGACGTCAATGGGCCACCGCCTCCTCGCAGTTCTCGTAACTGTTGGGTTACCCCAACAACGTGAGACGAGTCCCCGTCAGTCTCGCTTTTGCGAAAACTTACCGCTTATCTATGAAAACCGGAAGAGCCCGTTGCCCAAAAATTGGGATTAGGTATCCATCGATTCCCTTTTTGGGTAGACACCGTGCGATCTGCCGGAGTACATCATCAAATCAGGGACAACCATGGAGGGTCAAGTCGGACCAATTCTGGTCGGAGCGTGGGTACATCCGTCATCTCAATACTCCTTGTCTACCCATGTAGAGGCAGTGAGTAGCATGCTGTTCAAAACTTCGCCGTCCAGTGTCCTACAATTCAACGTTCCTCCGAGTTTGGGCGCTGCTTCAAGTTCCGGCCATAGCGGTGCCACCATGACCAACCCGATGTGCACGTTTATTAGGTTCAGATTTCTGAGGGAGTGTCACACTCAGACTCCTCTCGTCGACCTTCCACCTTGTGTGCTTTCCACCTCCTTCTCTCTCTCTCTCTGGCGCGCGTACCATTTCCCCTAGTGCGGCTTGTTGGGCACATGCGGGATTGGGTCGGCCAGCTGATGTTCTATTTGCACCCAAAGCACTCGAGAAACTGGACGGGACGCGCCATATTTGAGTTTGGAGTTCCTCAGTGTAAGGTTCTAAGGCGCAAAATCTGGAAGGAGTGACCGCAGACCGCAGGTTTTGTGGTCCTAGTTCCTAAACTTCCCTTTTTGTCCCTGCGTTCATTTTCAAGTTAGCGATACCTCTCACCACTGCGAATAATACCGCGAGCCGGCGAAATGGCGTGTATATGAAGGTTTGGATACCAAACCAGCAGTTAAAGGGAAGACTTTTGGTAAATGATCTGTAACAGTTAAGGAGAGACGTAGTGAGGAGCACAAAAAGAGCAAATTCCTGAACCTAACTCGTATGCTTTCACGTCTGTCTGCCCTTCAGATGTAGATTGTAGGTGTTATAATTTCCACCCTGCCGTCCTGAAACTATATTATGATGACATTATCCTGTACATGTAAATAATCGCTATTAGGTCTAACGAGTTTGAAGTGAGATCTTTCTCGCGTTTTTTCGTCAAAATACCTTTCAACTACCCGCTCGACGTATGCCAAAGTCTATGATGTATTGCATTGAGTGTGTTCTCCAGCGAAATACCTAATTAGGTTATTACACTGTGGTTTATCGCTGCGAGTTCTTCTCTCCGCATGCATATTTTGAGCCATTTTATAACATTGAACAACGGGAATCGTGTTTGTATCTTTGTGATCTAAGAATACATTAGAGATTTTGGCATGAGGCTGATTCATGTATATTACCTGCAGAGCTATGCAAATGCTTTTACTACATTATGACATTATGTTCTATTGTTGGAGGTCTGTAGGTATTTCTATAAATGATGAGAGAAGGCTAAAGGAATCTAGAAAAAGGATGAAAATGCCGATACTTATTACAAATTTTAGTATCTCAGTTTGCCCGTGTTAAAAATTCCTGGAAATGTTATTGAGTTGACTTAAAATTTACTTGGAATGTTATATATAGCTGATATAAGATCCACGTATTATCAAAATATCATTCTAACAACTCTTGCTTTCCGACTTAATAGGAGGTATATAGTCCTAAAATCACTATTTATATCGCTGACAATTATCAATATCTGGTAAGCTTTTTCTCTTTGACGCAAAGAGTGGGTAAAAAGTGCAGTATAAAGGTATTTTTCCAATTTCCAATGGTAATAAAGCTCTAGACTGTTTATAATTCAATGGGTTTAATTTATTGTCATTTATATCCCCTATCCGCTCGTCTAGGAAGAATCCGTGGTATGTGAGAGCGAACCAAAGTGCCTTTCTATCTTGCATGAAAATTCTTTATTCCCACTTCTAACGCTACATTATTACATCGCTTAATTTAGGTCACGGTTGGCTTAAGGCAAGCTCCATTTTGAAATCCTACGACGACAAAGTGACTTATCCACGGCTCAAAGTGCATCTCCAATACATTTTGCCTTTGATGGGTCACCAGCGGAATACAATTTCATGTGTTTCACTCGGATGTTGAAGCCAAAATATTTTCTTCCATCGGTTATTTCTCAGAAAATAATGGAGACAGAGAGTAGCGAGATTGAATTCGTATCGACAGATCTTTATTCTCCTTTCTTTCGCCAATTCTTAAGATTTTTGAAGCGTTCGGCCTTGAGTTATTCATTCATATATTTGTTTCTATTATTAAAACTGGCATAAAACCATTTGCCTTTTTCACTCTTAAATGTAATGGCTGAACTTCATATTATATCATTTTCCTTAAGAAGTATGGCGAATGAATCTTTGAATTAAATTTTTAGTTCACGTTAGCAGACAAAAATTTTATAAAAATGAGAAAAAAATTGCGGGCCAAATGACGTCATACCTTGGGCACCAGTCATTTTGAAATGTTCTCAAACTTTGCAAGGTTACCAGCCTTAGGTATCCCACAGAACCTATATATCCTTCCTTATATGTAAGTACACTTCAATGCGTAAAACTTTTGTTTCTCAACCATTTTTAACTGTCGGATACTATAAACAGTGTTAAATCTTAAATAAGATGAGCTCTATTGGCATGTGCCTAAAGAAATACATTCATCGTATTTACCTGTATCTTACATCATTGAACCCCTGAATTTTAGTATTGGGTAACAGAAGAGAAAAACAGCTGAAAGTCACTAAGCGGAGAGAGTATTGTGTATCATATCATATCATTATGCTATACCACAGGTCACCACGCACTTTTCCGAAGCGAGAAAAATCAGGAAAAGGGTCCATCCGTCTGATGAGTATAATTTTTTGTAGCTACTGCACATGAATGTCATCATCTCTTGAATCTATCTCGCAAACTCAAGGCTTTAGCGTCAGCAAAGGCTTCATCGCGACCGCAAGACTGCATGTGTACTTCGGGCGGTCCGGTAGCTGAAGTTGCATATCATCTATAGTAATCTTTTGAGCTGTATTTGCGTTAAAATATGTTACAAGATAAATGGCATAGGAATGGACCATTTGAAAATCTAAGGAACTTACGTGGTTGCTGGATTATTATTCCGCTTGCAAGATCAAATAGTCAAGATCCATGAATTATCGAAGCTATATTTCATCTACATTTAAGTGTGTCACGTTTCTGTGTACTTCTATATAGGTTTTGAGATTACTTATCATGTAGAGCATTCAGTCCATTGAATGGGTACTAGTTTGCCGCCATAATTCATTGATAATGAGCTCATGAGAAATACAAATTGAATACCATACATGAGTACATGACGCTTGGCTGGCGACGCTAAGTGACGGAAATTTTCCTTTTAACCGTGGTATCTTATTACTTTTTAAGTCCTCACCGCTCGTTCAAATAACACCGAATCGCTCAGTTCCCACCAAAAAATTGCCGTTACCGTTAGAATCTGAGTTGAAAATGGGTGAGGTAATTTTTTGTATCGCTTCCAGAATGCTTGGAGATCATTTAGCTTTCACTGAGGCCGCCGCTTGCAATGAAAAAAAACCCTCGCACATGCTGGATGGTGGAAATTATTACTCCATCGAGGTAAAACCTGAATTTCTCGTTCATCAATAAACTGGCTAGAGACGGAAAGGGTGCGGAAGGATAGGGAGAATTATGGCCGTTTGTGTGGTTGGCGTGGGTACGGAATGAGACATGGGCGCAGTTGGAAGGCTGCCCTGACTGCGGGGGTTCGCTTCGATATAAATTCGGTGCATCCGTAAGGAACTGGGTCGAGGAAAGCGGAGACGTTTGAGAAAAGGGATATTTTTTATATCCATTCGATCGGGACACCGGTGAATCCAACACATGGACATAGGAGAGAAAAAAAAACCTTCCACACCGCAAATCACTGCCATTATCTTCTGCACGAGTCCTATGGTTCGATGCCAACGGAGTTCTACTTCGCCACCTTGCTGCCATTGTGACTGACTGAATCACTGAAACACGAAAGTACGTAGCGTTCTCATAAGAGATCGCACAAATGCGGGAAGAAAATTTTTGTCTGCATGAAATTGACAAATAATCGCTATGCTCTTCGACTTGAAGATGTCCGTTGGAACCAGGGCGAAACTGTTATCAGCAGATAAGAGGAACGCCGTAACTACTCGAAAAAATGCAGATATTCTGGGAAAAAGAGCGCGAAAACCTTTGATTGAACCTTCAAAAATGGAAGTCTTGACTAATTACCTGAAGAAAGGGAACATGGCATTGATAAATAGAGCAGCTCAACCAAGATTTAAGAGACTTCTAACTGCAAGTTAATCCAACTCGGTGGATGCCCAATATGGAGCAATCCTTTAACAACGCCGTGGGCTGAAAATGTTTGAACTATCCGATCAAATGTCCAATCTGAACGGTATTATAAAAAAATTCTCTCAATATAATATATTATCTTTGGACGCGCTGTTTATGGGCAAGGAGGATGTGAAAAAATGAACGCGTTTCAGAAGTAGGTGCTGTGAACGAATATACGAGGGGCATTTCATAAATATTGCACAGGTTGGTACCACTGCGGGATAGATAACGCTGCAACAATGAGCAATACGTCAGTTGCAGTTCAAAGCTTGAGAAAGAAGTGTGTTATTTTGATTCATTTGTAGTGTATCGCATTTTTAAGTTACGCGACTTTGAAATGGAGCCTGCACGTGTCTCGGGTACTGTGACTATTGAAGACCAACGGGCATACATTAAGATTGAAACTTTACGTGGAAAAAACCCGACAGAAATCCACAGTGCTTTAAGTGAGGTTTGTGGTGAGTTAACAGTGGACCGTAGTACAGTTTCTCGTTGGTCTAAACGTTTTCGTCCATCCCCACGGATGGACGGAAAGGTCCATCTTCCCCACGACCAAAAAAATGTCGACGAGCACAATCAAAGGTCAAACAAATGATGATCTTTGCATACGATAACCAAGGAATCATCATGACAGACAGGGTTCCGTGTGGAAAAAGTGTCACAGCAGTTTACTATCGTGATTTCATGCAGAATCTGCGTAGAAAAATGCACAAGAACCGACCTCAGTTGCTAAACGCTAGACCACTCATTCTCCATGACAATGCTCGTCCGCACATTGGACATGTAACCGAAAAGCTACGCGAATACGGTTGGGAGGTGCTGCCTCATCCTCCCTACAGCCCGGACATGAGTCCACCAGACTTCGACCTATTCCCAAAGTTGAAACAACCTATTCGTGGACGTCGTTTTCCATCTCTGGAAGAGCTTTCTACCGCCGTTACCCGAGCCATCCGCCAGATGAACAAAGATGGTATCCTCGATGATATAGTAAGGCTTCCGACTCGTTGGGATTCGGTCATTGAGAAGCAGGGAGACTATATTGAAGGAATGTAAAGAGATATTTCTGTAAAAATAAAAAATGAAAGTAAAAAAAAATTTTGTGCATTATTTATGAAATGACCCTCGTACATTCGAAGGGCTAATGAAAAGTATGGTATGGGAAGGAGGGAAGTGGGTAAAGGGTGGTAATACGATGAAACTCGTGGTTAGAGAGTGTTGAGGGCAGAATGATGGAAATTTAAGAAAGTGGGAGAATGAAGATCAGGGTGTTAAGTCGGCATGCTGAGGGACAGAGTGGTTGTGAATGTGGGAAACAAACAGGAGACGTTTTAAGAGAAAAATCAAGACGATTCATCGAAAACCTACCATTGATTGGCTTAATCCTAATATTGTTTGTTATTTACGATAATTCTCTTTGCTCAGCTCATTAACTGACGGGAACTTGTCATGAAGGTACTTGTTTACCTCTGACTTGAATTTTACGGGAAAACAACATTCCAAGATCAGTAAACAGAGATCTGATCGATAAAAACCAATTTGATGACACTGCTGTAAATAGAAAATAAGAAAGCAATAGCATTATATAGGATAATTTATAGATTCAAACTCGGCTGGTATCAAGATTGTTAAACAATGAAAGAAGAATGTAGTATAGAGTGTTGTTTTCTAGTCTTTGAATACAAAAAAATCGTTGGTAATTCAACTAGGTGTTTTTAGTAATTTTTTGACCTACACTTTGAGAAAAGCTGAGAATTGTCTATCTACCGTAGTCTATATGTAACCACTTATTCACTCTTTTATTTGACAGGAAATATTTTAGGGAGAATAGAGATAGGTATGATGAAGCTTTTGGAGGGAATTGGAATTAAGTATCCAACGGGTGAAATATATGTTCAAAAATACAAAAATAACCGTTCTCAATTTGGAAGAGCAATGAATCCACGATCTTGAGACGTGATGACGCAACGGTTCGGGCAGACCGTCGCTATCGCAAATGGATGTTCCTGCATGGGGTTTCGTTTGGAGGAACATATCATTTAACTCTTTACGCGATTTGACGGCAAATAAAACAGCGGATTATATCATAATTCGACCCGGTTATTTTCTGCGCGTGGCAACGGACGTGTTCATCTCGCCTCGCTTTCACCAAACGCTTCCCTCCCAGATCGACTGATTCCCACCGAATTTTTGGACAGAGAGGTCAGAGCAAGCGTGACAAAGATGAGAGATTGGGTCAGCAAAAATTTTCAACCGTTGCGATGGACTAAAAAAATGCACCCAACAAGGTTACTGTTGCTGCACGTTATCAAATCCTTCGAATCAGGGGTTTAAGGCGTTGCACTGATGATTTTCGTCTGATTTGTCTGATTCCCAAGTTAGAAAACGGCAACTTAACGTTTTAAATGGCTACAGTCCTGATACCTTGCAATTATACTGCTGGTTATAACTACAGGATAATCCTCGGTGATTCGAATCATCGTCATTGGCCGTTCAATTCTATGATTGGTTGACTCCAGTCCTTCATCCATCCCCTATCTAATGTTAGTTCCCATACATCCCAGTAATTTTTCTTATATCCTTTTCTCTTTGTATGGCTTATGAGTATCTGTCATCCTTTTGGGCCATTTCTCTCTATTTTTCCATCAAAATTCATTAGGATGTGTCCAATCCCTCTATTTTTTCCTCTCTATTTTTCCATCAAAATACTTTTAGATGTTTCCAATCCATCTCTTACTTCTTTTTCAGTATTGTCTTACATACGGTCCTTTCCTCTTCTTTAGACTACTTATTTTGTGGGTTCATTCAGGACATCGATTGCTCATAAAAATTTTTTTATTATTTTCTAGATAATTGATAGTTTGAGAATAATTTGTATTGATTAGCTTTTGCAGATTACTGTTGCCGATTTAAAAAATATTTTTACTGGCTTATTATAGAACAGGGAGTGATGTGTTGCGCCCTGAAGTTTTACAGTCCACCTCCTCAGGAAGGTCTACTGATCGACAAAAGGTATTCTCTCTCAGGTGTGCCAAATACGACTCATTCGATGTGACTCATAAGATAAGGTTATATATTTAACAAAGTAAAAGAGAACGGAAGAAGAACTAATTTCACATTTTGGAAATTAAAAACCACTTTCCTCTTTGGGATAGTAATACTGTTGTTGAAGACCAGACGGATTACTCGAATCGAAAAATTTCCCTGAGCTGAGGATGAAGTATGGTCTGAACTTCCGACAAGAGTATACTGGAATTTCTATGGCTCCGAGCTTAGGAGGCAGAAACGACAATTTCTTGGTTTAGACATTTGTAAAAATTCTATATAATAGACCCTCGTAAGCCTCAACGTTTGACTATTAAAATACAGAAGAATACTGTATAAATTATAAAAATTGGTATAATAATGAATTAATTGGTCTCCGATTGAGTAAAAAAATATATTCATGACCTTATGATTTCAAGAAATCATTTATTCTAGCGAATTTAGTATCCTTAATATTTTCGAATTTTGTTTTATGTATTCATGTGCTAATTTTGATATTTATTGTCTTATACTTTTTACTCCAATGACAATGACAGTAATTGTAAGTACGAATTCAGAGAAGTTCGGAATTGGCCGAGTTGTAATTTAAACTGTGTCAACCACTGATGTCCAAAAACACGAGTGAGACTTTAGTTGTGCTTTGATTTTCAAAATGTCTCAGAAAACGTACCAATTAAAAAAGTAACACTAATAAACTGGTATTTTTAATTCAAACAGGGTTAGAATAATGTGTTTAATTCTCGCTAAACAGCTAAATCTTGTAAAACGAAAACTTTTAGCTTTATACATACATATCTTTAATCTATCTACATCCGCACTGTAAAATCAGTTGTGTGCAATTAGCTCCCTTCTCCATTTTTCTCTTCATCGATAGCGTTTTCCTCTACATTCCATAACCTCTGCTTACATTTTAAAGTCCATACATTAGCAAAGTTAATGGCTAATGCCAATGCGTAGTTATGTCTTCAGAGAGGAAATAATTTACTGATAATTTTAGTGAAACCTTAGGATATTGAAGTTTGTACTTTTGTGATATCTTTCATGATCTGCACACTACGACAAAGTTAATCATATCCGTATAAAATGATTTCATTTAGAGGGTGCGGAATCTTATTATAAATTTCCCTAAGTTTCGTTGCTTTGAATATCAGTATTTTTGATTTACATTTTGTATATTAGCAAAGTTTCCTAAATACTGAAGTATATCCGCAAAAACATTTAAGCATAGCAACTTAATGATGTGTTTTTACGCTAACAGTTTTTATTGAGCTTCAGTAAGTACCTTACAAATGACATAGAAATTGCTAGGGTTTCATATTTTCAGCGAGCATGAAAAATGGTCATCAATCTTTTTATATATTGCCCGTACTACATGCAATACATTTTCTATATTGTGATTTATCGCGTGTTTCAATCTCTAATTTATCACCACGTGATTTCAAGTTCAATTTGCACTAAAAATAGCGAGAAGACGCAGGAATTTGATTAACTTATCTAATTGATGCCACCTTTTTCTATGAATAGCCACAATATGAAAAAACAGCATTTAACTCATATAACGGCTAAACCGCTGTAAGACTTCTAAAAATTCTTTCTCTGAAGAGTATTTTCCACTCCGCTTACCCGTGACCACGGACTTACCCGGAGTATACCCCGTGACTTTCTCAATCTAAACCTTTTTCTCACACCATTTCTCTCTCTCTGTCATAAATCATCTACGCTATTCGATTCTTATTCATTCTCTCGACGTTGCCAAACTAACCACGCGTGCTCATTCCGTACGTGTCCATGGCCTCTTCGATCCATTCCACATTCTCCCATCATCCACTCATTTCTAGCTCTTTCCCTTCTACATTTCACTGCAAAAGTTTGTCTACCATTCAATTGGGTGTCTTGGTCTAAAATTTCAACCCTATTGATGAGAAGGTTGGCACATATTTTCTGCTGCGCATTAAAATAAATGTTTCTACACAATCAAGGTCGTTTTGAATATTTTTTTATGAGAAGAAGCTGCAAGTAAGTGGGCACGGAAATAGAGCTGGGGCTATTTTCCCCACGAGTCGTTTATGCATTTACCCGTAAATCCTTGAAATTTGCCGCATTAAACGTCGACATTTCCAATGCAAATCCGAATGTGCAATAAAGAACCTCTTGTAAAACGGCTAGGAAATTGTGCAGCATCCGCTCCTCATTATTTCATCATCCATTCATTCCTAGCCCTACTTTTACCGTAAACGTGTGTCTATCAGTACATCTATCGCTCGTGAGTCAGTTTGCTAGAGTTTCAACCCGATTGATGAAAACTTCCTCACATTTTCTTCTCTGCTACCCTCTCAAAGTGTGCTGTGAGGGAAAGAGAGACCTCGCATTGCCTCTCTACTCTCGCCAACCTTTTTCCTTTCCCTGGGTCCTTCCTAAGTGGAGAGAGACAGACGGGGAAGGGTTGATGAACTTGAGCCGAAAAACCTCAGGGCCTCCTGCGCTTCGTCGCCGCCGCCCGCCTGTGAAAATACTGCTTGCCGGTGAGTTTTCCTCCCTTTTGCAGAGAGACAGAGAGAAGGCCTGCCGGGCAAGCGTGTGGCAGGCGGTGCAGGTCGATGGATTCGATCCTGCCTCCCGCCTCTTCTTCCTCCAACCCCTTCTTCCTTCCTCCTATTCCTCCTCCTTCTTCTCTCTCCCCTCCAGACTCTTCCCACCTCTTCTCTCTCCTTGTCTACCTCTCTCCCTCTTCGCCCACAGGGAAAACCACCGCTCCCTCCATTTCTCTGTCTCTCTCTTTCTCTTTCTCTGCTCGCACCATGCGCCTCTTCCCATCCGTCCGCCGCCGCGCCGTTCTGTCCTGCGCCTTCCTACTTGTAAACCCTCTTCCTGCCTCCCTCTCAGCACGCACATTTCTCATTTCCCTTTCCTCCAAACAAGCCCTTTAAACGCTATACTCTTGCTATTCTCCTCGCTCTCCTCTATTGCTACCAACGAACCGATATTTTCACTCCCCGCGTATTATAAATCACGTATTATAATAGTATATTAAATATTATATAAAGTAGTGGTGCCAGGAGTGGGGTTTATAACTAAATATTAGTAAATGCACCACAGTTCACTTCCTGCGAAAGTCATCACACAAAATTCATACCTACACCGTGGGTGAAGTAAACATAAAATCTTCAAATGCAGTAAAATATTTTGGAATTACCTTAACTTCTGATATATCGTGGGGAAGACACATACAAAAGATATGCGGCACAGCATTTAAGAAACTAGGTTTTGTTAAGTGTATAATAGAAGGTCCTCGGATGAAAAAGTAAAAGAGAGATGCTACTTCACTCTGGTTAGGCCACACCTCGAATACGCCGCGAGCATTTGGGACCCTGGTCTTAAAGATTTTACTAAAAAAATTAACGAAGTACAAATAAAAGCAGCATGCTTCGTTGAAAACTGCTACGAACGAACATACAGGGTTACGCAACTGTTAGAGGGATTAATAAGGGAGCCCCTAGAGACTCGGAGGCTGGACGCTAGGCTTAGGCTGCTTGATAAATTCAGAACTGATATTTTTCAGAGCGACACAGAGAATATTATCAGGACGCCTCACTACATTTCTAGGTCTGACAGATGCGATAAAATAAGAGAGATACTCTGCCGAACAGATAGGTACAAAAAATCATTCTTTCCGCGCACAATAAGCGACCACAATAGAAACTGAGCTCCTCCAAATACACTCTCATAGAACATGTCACCATTTCACCTCCAAAACTTTTACTTCTTTACACGGCTGGTGACCTACCACTCCCTGCCACACGCCCAAGCGGCGGATCGCGGGGTAGTATGTAGATGTAGATTACATTTCTCCCTCTCTCCTTCTGCCTTTCTTTCCTCATCGCTTCGTGTGCTCAGTCATCTCTATATTTCTCTGGTTTATACTTATCAGATGTATATACTTATACTGTATATACTTATCAGATGGTGGTTTTCAGAGCCCTAGAATCAAGTAATTAATTATATTATCATATGTTGGGTATACATGATGTGAACTATTGCCTTGTGAGTATGGGAGGTGATGCCAGTTATTGGTTAATAGCATTCTACATCTACATAATACCCCGCGAGCCGCCGCATGGGCGCGTGGCAGGTGTTAGGTCACCAGCCGTGTAAAGGTTTCAGTTTTTTGGGGATGAAATGGTGACATGCATTATAGGAGTGTCTTCGGTGGAGCTCAATTTTTATTGTGGTCGTTTATTGTTTGCGGAAAGAACGAGTTTTTATTCCTATCTGTTCGGCAGTGTATCTCTCTAATTTTATCGCATCTGTCATACCTAGAGAAGTAGTGAGGAATCATGATAATATTCTCTGTGTCGCTCTGAAAAATATCAGTTCTGAATTTATCAAGCAACCACAACAAAGCGTGTAGCCTCCGAGTCTCTAGGGGCTCCCACCTTAATCCCTCTAAAAGTTGTGAGACTCTAAATGTACGCTCGTAGCTGTTTTTTAAACGAAGCGCGCTGCTTTCCTTTGTATTTTATCATTTTTTTTGTTAAATCTATTTGACCAGGGCCATCTTGGTCCTTGTCCCACCTATAAAGCGTTCGAGTTTTTGGCATTTGTTTTCCCATGTTTCTTTTTTGCTTTGCTTATTTCCTTCTTTTACTTCGTATCGTACATTCATTCAAGTATATGCTGAAGCATGAGCATTATGCCATAAACTTTTGAGACATGCTCTAAAATTAGTCGTTATCATTGTCTTTAGACACAGAAAATGAATTCATTACACGAATGTCTCCCTCAACCATATCGGTGGAACAGGTAGTTTTCTTTTGGTGAACGATCACCTTCCGCTTCTCTACCTCTAACTGCACCAAGCGGCTATTCTCATCCGTTCGTCAAGTTGCCTGACATATAACCCTCACCTCTATTTCTCCATCCTGTTCCAGGATGTCAACTTGCGCCTTTTTCTGAAAGCACTATCCTTTTTATCTTTTATCTATTCTTTATTTTCACACTTAGCTGAGCCATTATCTCTCTTTCCCTCCATTTCAGATTTTTTGTTCAAACTCTTTCCTAGATATTGTTTTCATACTCGGCGGTGGTCGGCAGTGCAATAAATATAGGCCGTCGATGGTGGAATTTTCAGTGGTAGCACCTTTCAACTAAATAGTGGGTTAAAAGCGTATTAATTCATAGTGGATACTGGAAATGGACCCATTAAAATAATTTTCCTTTGAGCGTTCATGTAACAAAATGCATGCCGACATTCATACTCACTACTTCGTTCCCATTTCAGGTAGAAACAGTTAAATAGCAAAAAATTCGGCGTTAGACCCAGAAAACTACATCGATTTTAATAAATTGTTCCATAATACCCTATCTCTGGAACCCTCCGTTTTTTCTACATTCTTCATCCACGCTTTTTTAGTCTTAAGTCTTCTGTTTCGAAGTTCAAGAATGATCATGGTCACGTGCCCATCTACTGAGAACTCTCCTAATTACTGATTTCACTGTAGTTGTTTTCTTGGTAATGTTTTGGTCTGCGTCTGCGACTTAAATCGTAGGCCTGGTGTAAAATCACCCCGTACCACGTAACCTAGGTCCTTGTTCGGTAGTTTGTTTATGTATATTAAAGGTTCTACCTCTTAAAACAGCCTTCCTTTCGCTTAAATAGACGGCATGGTACGCAATAATAGCCAGTGGACACTGAAAATGGACCTACTATACAAATGTCCCCGTCCGCCCTTTCCTTGAGCATCAAGTCTACTCATATGTTCCCCGTTCCGCATTTCTCTGACACCCTGTGTCCTCTCCCACCGTCACTTCACTCTCCTCCTTTTCTGCTTCCGACCCTGTCCCTCCCACCATCCTTTCCCCAAGTTTCTCATTTCCTATCTATCCCTCAGAAACGCCCTCTCTGCGAAATATATACCTTTACCTTTCCTCTACTCACCTTTTCCGCCCTCTGCCAAACTGAATGTTATTCATACTCCCCTTTTTCATTCTCGATTCGCTTCTCTTTTCCCCGATTTTAACGTATCCTTTCTTGGCAGTTGTAAAAGAGTTAGCAGTGGACAGGAAAGTGAAATTGCAGTAAATCAACTTTTAGATTAAATAAATAATGATATCGATGATGATTTTTGTTAAATTATTTCTGGTTTCCCATTGGTTCAGTAAGGTGGCTGTGGTCAGCGTTTCGATAACTGTCTCAGCTATCATCTTCAGGGCTGTTGATGATGGCAGAGCTAGCTAATGAAACGTTGGCAAGAGCCATGTTCCTTACCTGGCGGGAAACCCGGAAAAATACATCTGCCTTGTTCGGAGGGAAAATGCCAAATCTTTTGACGATACTTTAACTTATGAGAACTGCCTTTTTCAACTCCGTCGTTTTTAACTCACGGTGTCCACCAACGTCTCGTCCCAACCGTTTGCCGCTTCGTTAAAAACCTGCCTCCCTTTTTCGTTCCTCTTTTTCCTTAATCTCACCTAATATTTATCAAGTGCTTTCCAATCCCAAAAGTATTCCCTTTTGCAAGCATCTTTTACTTATTATTCCACTCACCGCTCTCCTACAGGCCAATATTTTTCACCCTTCGTTAATTATATACATATGTTTTCCTTTATTTTCGGTTCATTCTGTCGTTTTCCTTTACCCGCACTATTTATTTATCCTTAGAATGGTAGTCGTGAGTTTAGCGACCGCAGTAATGATTGTGCCGTTATGACGTGTGTAAATTCCAGCTGAATGCAGTATTGGATGAAGAGATTTTTCAACATAACTAATAACTTGCATTCATTCACAAACGCACCACTTTATACCAATCGCGCCACATAAATGAATGACGTAACAACGGTGGCTGTCCAAATGTAGATTTTTTAAGTGGGGCTTTCTCTGCGCTTATGCGTCACGAATTCCAATTTATTTGTTTCATCTATTTCTTCCCGCCAAACTTTCGAGCTCAGTACTTTGTAGTACCCAGTTTTTCCACCGATGGCTAAGAACAGACCGGTTTGCAAATCGGAATGTTATTCACGATTCCGACAATTAAGTGAGAAATGACTGTATTGAAAATATTAATGAAATATACTATAGCACACTCGACTATAGAAAGTACCGAGTTTCCAAACTATATTTTTTATTTTAAGCCTCTTGAGCAACTCATTATTAGCGAGGTTTCGTAATAGTGTTGCTTAACTGTGGCTTCTAAGTTAATTAGGGCTACATGGTAGTTCTGTGGATGAATCATTTGGGTGCAACTGTGGTCCTGGGTAATTTTGATTTTCTATTTATTGCATCTGCCTTCAAAGCTGCTGGATGTAAAAGAGCTGTGAGGTACGAGATACATAAATGGGCAATTTAAGTCGTGGTTAGTTGTAAGGTTGTAAAATCTAATAATGCATATCAAATTGATCATCGCGTACTCTAGAGTGGTTTTATTCTCTAGCATGGGAAAAAAATCTGGTGAATATTTTTTGAGTTCCTTTAGTACTCACGTCAGACCTAAAGATCCCAACTACCTGTTGGGGTCAAATGATTGCCAACTAGTTTTTAGTTGCCACTTTCGAATTTCATATCTTCCATTTTTGTGGATAAATGTCTATTTATTGCCCATAAAATGAAGAACCTGGGATTAATCCAATGGCCGTATAGGTAGCTCTGAGGTCATAGAGCAACCCATAGTGGTCAAGAATCAATTGTTATTACGTAGGCTATTCTCTTCCCTCGGTTGGGTGTCAATTTCCGATTGGTAATATGAAATTCATTGCCATTTTTTATTCTTTTCGCAAATTGTTACTTTCAGGATAATCATTTACCGTTCGTGTATTATACGGGGTATTACAAAGGTCTCAATCAACTGGAAAGCTGTCATTTCGACATAGGAAACATAGGCTTAGGCACTTATGAAGGTGGATTGTTTAATATTGAATAGAAAACCCCTTTTTATTCATATTTCCGCCTCATCAATTGTGATTTTATTTAAATTTGTGTACTGCAATTAAAGAACCTTGCTGGAAAATTAAATACCATTGTCTTTAACTACTCTACTAAAGCTACAGGGTATGAATCTAACTTACTTTACTCTTTCTCATTTGCGAAGGTACAATGTCCTCATGGAACGAAGCAAAAGTAATTGTCGCTAGACTTGTAGGTTGTACTAATATATTAGATTAGTTCTGCCATAGCCATGTATTGCGAAAGGGTAAATTGTAGGGTAAATCAACTGGTGTGTAATGTTGCAAAAGCGCGCAAGCAGTGGCGATTTATATTTTTATGCTTGGCCTGTGAAGTGACAGTTCAGATGCGTCGAGTTAAAAGCGATGGCACAACTCGTCTGACGCTGAATGCAGTATCCAGGGAGAGAACCTGCGCCGTCTCATCGGCGCGGGAGCTTTGCGTGTAGCCCTCTGTGGTTTTCAAGTGCAACTGCACTTTTTTCTTCGCCACAGCGTTCAGATTAGCGGTGCACAATGCAGATCGTTTCATTTTACTCTTCTGCCTTTCTCCTCCCTTTCACTCTCTCCCTTTCTCTTCTACTCTTGTTCGTTTCCTTCCCTCCAGCCTACCACTTACTCTTCAATTCCCCGCTCATCCATCTCTCTCCTTCTGTCCACTTTCCATTCGCTCCCACCCTCTATTGGCAGTTTAACGCATGAAAGTCAACTGTTATAGAAGGGAGAAAAATACCTAATGTCTCGTTGTACACTCCCAGTGGCAGGACATAGTTTCACTGGCAAAATAATTCATGGTTTCTCCTAAAACAAATGAATAACGGAGGTAAACGATGAAGTGGCGTAAATTATCAAAGCTCTCCTGTTGTTCACGTATTAAATAATTTTAGATGAGATATTGTGAAAATAAATTGAAACTTGGTTAAGTTCACTGAGTGATTTGATAGCTCTACCCATTTCTACGCTAAGGTGCCATCATCAGATACTATCTCCTAATTATGACGCCTCAGCCTCGAATAGCATTGCACAACCGAATTCGCTAGTAGCCATTATCAAATATTATTTACTCACCTTTGTATGCTGTTCTTATGCTATCGTTGACTGGATTTGTGTAACAAAATAAATCTAATTCTTTTAATTGAAGAAGATTACAGGGAAGAAATCGCTATTCATTTTTCTCAGGAACATGAAATGATTCAGAAAAAAATATGATGCAATAAATGCCGTGATAGGATATTATTTTTTCTATCAAATTCACGTCTAAGATGCAAAAGAAGAGAATGCGGAACCGTCTTTTGAACCATACTATGCGCGATTAGGTTCCTAGAGAACATTATTTAAAAAAAATTTGTTACTTCTAGCATTTTGTAAATGCTAAATACTGAAATCCAGTACGTATAAAGATGTTCAATTATTTATTCACTCATATTATTGCACAATGTTATTTGGAATCGGTGGTCTGATAAATAAAGTTAATTTAATTGCATTAATTAGAGTAAAATATCAGAACCTATTCCCATACAATTTAGCTTTTAAATGTGTGGGAGTTTTCTAAATAATGCCACCTGAAACTTATTGCTCTGTGCAATAATAAAATCTAAATATCGCTCAGCCCAAACCTCCCTCTTCCATTCTGTCATCTTCTCCTCTGCATTTTCGCAATCTTCTCTCGCCCACTCCACTCTCTTTATCCCCTTTCCCTC
The DNA here is from genome assembly GCA_963169105.1 of Ceriagrion tenellum. Lineage (NCBI taxonomy): Eukaryota > Metazoa > Arthropoda > Insecta > Odonata > Coenagrionidae > Ceriagrion > Ceriagrion tenellum. Next base: position 139,981,853 of record OY720635.1, on the reverse strand, counting down.
TTTCCTCTCCGCCACATAATGTTTTTCTCCTTCCACCGCTTTCTCCCTCCGACCCCCTTCCCCAATCCTCCACCCACCCCTTGGTTCACTCCTTCCACCTCCCCCAACGAAGCCACTCCCCCTCCATTCAATGGCGCTCACCGTGGTTTAACGTTGAGAGTTAAGCAATGGGCCCTTAAGTGGATCTTTATGGCCCATTTTATTCTACTCAGTGTCCTTTGCATCGTTTACGTTGAAAGATGTTAGGTTTTTGCTTTTGCCCCAACAATCATTAAACAGCACACTACCTCGCTGCCCTAGTTAGTTACTTTTTTATCCTTCTTTTTTGCTTTTGGTGGTGGCGGGGCCTCACTTATTGTAGACTCTTATCCCTGGTATTTCTGTCGAAATCTTTGGACTTTTTTTATGTTTATAAGAGATGCGTGAAAAAATCCATTCCGAATCGACTCGGCTCTTGTTTTATTCGATTTGGCCCAAATTTTAAAGAACGACGTTCAAAATAGAAAGATTGGAAGATTTGGAATCGCAGTTACTGGCTTGATCTCGAAATCTCGGAAGTATGTAACTCAACCAACATATGACATATTTTCATTTTCCTCGAGTCGGTCTGATTGCCACTTATATGCAGTATAGGAACTGAATGTGTGACAGAATAACTAGTGATATATGTTGTTCTATGCACTTAAGTGTACAGATGCAAATCGAAAAGTGTCTCTTGTTCAATTTGGATTTGGCATTTCTTTTATACCGATTCGATAATAAAAACATTATTCATGTGTAAAACTTGCTCTCACATCTAATATTGAGATTAGCAATTTTCCACTCGCATTATCCGCTTCTCTTCTCTGCTGAATAATACATTTGACGGAGCTTGTACAAAATAATGCTTTAACTTTTCCTTGCTAAGCTGGTCATTCACCTTGCTTTTCGAGTTATAAGTGAAATATTTCTAGCAGAGGAACAATTATGCATATCAACTGCATTGTTTGGTAGCTTTATACGCTCTTCTTGGAGACTTTTTTCTTTCAAAGCTGGGTGTCAATCTCGGTCCTCGCTCATGCAGTATTTGTAGTATACGACTTTTACTCGCGTAGGGTGTGCTTTCCAAAATCTACGAATATAATTGATGGCATCAGGCGCAACTTTATGAAATATCTTAAAATCAAGATAATGACAACTAGTGGCCTTGCGATTTCATAAGTTTTGATTTGGCAGATGTGCAAGATGTTAAAACTATTTATTTTCCATGAATGATAGTTATTCTAGGCTCATAATCTATTTAGTGGCTGTCTTTCTCTCTGGCGTTATTTATGGAGGTATTTTCATTAGCGAGGCTAACATGACACTTTTCAATCAGATTTTCCTTACATTGCATCAATTTACTTATGGAGAAAACAGCGCTGAGACGTCTGACGATTAAAAAGTGATTAATGGAGGGAAATATTTCCTCGTTGCAATCTCGTCACGCAACTGCAATCTCACTCCTTCGTGCTTGCCGACGTCGAAGGTAACCAAAAGTCTCGACGTGTCTTTCGTTGCCCCTTAAAAGAGAAGGGTCGTAAATGCTGCCTTTTGCCGGGCTTAAAGAGTTAGGTGAAAGGACTGGGTTTGTGGTCCCAATATCACCCGTGGCTTCCTATTTCGCTCGGTCGACCAACCATCAACCTCTCTACCCACCACACGCACGCGTCACTTCCTCTCCCGTCGACGCATCCACTGCCATCCCTTCTAGTGTGGGCGGGGGACCCGACCCCCCTCACTCTCCTATTTAAAACCCCACCCACTCCCGTCGCGTTCCTTTCATCGACTCGCCTATTTATCTTCCTCTGCTCCTTGGTCGGATTGAAACCATTGCGCACTCAGTACACTTAGAGCTGAGCGATATTGAAGTGCATCAGTTGCGATATGACCAGGATTTTTCATTCCTTTTAGCATTTATTTGATGCCACAGAAGCGAGACAGGTATGCAAGAATAGAGGAATTGGGAAGACATCATTAAAATATAGCCCGTTTCCTAGGACTAACACCAATAATAAACTCAATTTTGTCTGTGCATCTTGAAGATAGAAAAGCATTGGAGAAAATATCCATAGTTTTTGGAATACCCTGGAAATTTTAACCGGTGTTGTGGATCTTTAATATGGCTTTATTATGTTTCCACATTGTCAGTGCCTCTCGCATATGATATTGGCTGTGTTCTTTTCGAGGGAGAGGCGTGGTGGGTATTTGTGCATGCTTGTGCATTTGTGAAAAAACAATATTTTTAAGTGAAATAAAGTACTTTGTGGGGAAGAAATATGGGCAGTCCTGAGTGAAGAGGAGGGATATTTCATGAGATTTGAAATGAGGCTATAGCAAAGAATGGATAAGATTAAATCAGGTAATAGAGTGAAAAATGAGGGAGTATGGTTAAGAATAAATGAGAAATGGAAAATTATGAGAACAATAATAAAGAGAAATGACTACTGAATGGGAGGATACAACCTGAGTAAGGATTGCTTTCTGGAAAGAATATTGAAAGGAAAGATAGAGTGAAAGAGAGGGAGAAGGCATAATATGTTGACGTGGATAAGGATGCGTAGAAGTTCCGAGGAACTGAGGGACAGAGCTGCAGAGCGGGAGCAGTTCTGATGAAACCTGTCAGAGAACAGATTCACCCTAGAAGAATGTGCATTTCAAACTGCCTAGCCTTTCGATGGGCGCGTTCTCCTCCGCCCCTTATACTCCATATATGTCCAAAAATTCCCTTCGGTTTTGTGATATATTCTCTCCCCTCGTGGCCGTTCATTTTTAGGATCCTCCAAAGTTATTATTTTACCGAGTTCCTTCCGCCGAGATAACGGCTCATAATATTTCAGAAGTGCCGTCGGTGATGTATATTTTTTCCCCTCCCATCCCACCGGGATAAATCACGTCTGGCTCTTTGTGCATTTTTTTCCGACGCCTTTCATTCCGTCGCAACTCGTAAAAGAGGTAATGGGAGCGGCCAAAAGAGGGAGACAGACTGTAGGGATTAAGACGTCGTGATTGATAAGCTCCCGCGGTTGAGAACGGACGAGAGGAAACCGCTCTTTCGTTTCTCCTCCCTTCATCCGGGACGACAGACTCGGTTTTTAATGGATGCAGAATCTCCGCGGATTAAAAACCTCTTTTATTTTTTTCTCCAATTTTTCTGATCGCGACGGAAAAGTTGAAGAAAAAGGTATATAATGAAGGAGACGATCTCTTTTAAAAGAGTGGAGTGCAATGGTCGTTGGCTCCAGGGGGTTCTCTGGTCGCGCGTATCGATCTATTCGCCCTAAACTGAAAGTCCCCGTGCGGAACTCTGGCGCACCGAATCGTTACCATAGGAGAAATTATAATGCATTCATGCCCTGGTGTTAATATTTTATGAGTTATCCCCCTTGTAGCTAGGTATCTACCCAGTCTTTTTACGGTGCAAGGGCTGGATAGCTAGTGTAAAATATGTCGGCAAAATCATTCGGAGAGAATGATGTTTCATGAGGTAAAATATTTTCTTGTGTGATTTTTAGATGCACTGAGAGAGATCGGAGAAACATACTTACGTTCAAATTGTTTCCTACATTAAGACTTAAATTGAACCAACTAACTCCTACAAATGGTGAATATATTTCTTGCTAAGAGAAACTAAACTTCATTTATTTATTCTTTATAAGAGAAAAAAGTAAACTTCATTTATTTCAAATTGCAATCTTAAGATTTATCATGAAACAGACACATATCGTCAAGGTCGTGCGCTCAGAAAGGCCATGCACTCTTGGAGTCCTTTGATGAGTAAATAAATACTCTCTGTTGTGATTAACACACGTATGGTGAATCTTATTACTCTACATCCAGATTGCTATGAAGGCCTCATATTTTGCATCAGGTTCTAAATAAAAACGAATTCACCCTGTTTAAGGCTCCTAACATGTTATCAGCTCGGTTTCTTAAACATGGTTTTTCCTTTAGCAGTGACGCGATGTGGGAGGCTAATTTATCACCAAATTAGTGTTCAAATCCTAACCGATAATTTTTACGGGAAACTGATTTAATATAATGAATGGTGAAAGTTAAAAAAAAGCATAATGAATTTTTAATTTTGAAACTCCTGCCTCAATCGACGAGGGTAATCCGTTTGAATTTGCATAAAAAATTTTCAGTGTTTCGACGCCGGCCAGTCTGATTGTGAGCTAGCTTTTATCGCGCTCCTACCCCCCATGGGAGTCATTTTGACCGAAATTCTTTTTTTAGGCATGGAAATTTTTCAAACCTTTAATGGCGGTATCAAGGGCGTGATTTATCTTAATACTTTGTGGGTTGTATACATACGTGTATGTTTGTTTTTTTTCGGCTTGCCGCCCCGCGTATTATCCTCCCTCCCTGCAGATTTTACGGCGAAGCGTTCAAGAATGGATTTTGTCCGCCGTCGCCACCCTCCACATCGCCCGGCCCTCATACTCTTATCCCTTCAACCCCCTCCGCCCTCGAAATTCTTTTTGGCACCCCCACTCCCTTTCCATCCTTTTCACTATATTCTCACACCATTCCCTCCCTCCCAAGCCTTCACCTTCCTCCCCGCCTATGTTCCCTTCCCTCCCCCCTCCACGCCTCCACTCCATTAATCCTCCTTTCTCTTCCACTCTGCAAGTGGCTTTCCGCCCTCTCCGTTCCCTCATTCCAAAAGCGCCACCTCCTGCTCGATCCCCTTCCCAGCCACCCTCTTCCTACCTCGGTAACAACCCTCTTCCTCCTCCGGCCACCACACTACTAGTCCTCGCTCGTTTGCTCAGCCCGACCCATCCTCCTCTGCTAAAAAACCCTTTCGATTACGACCCGCTCACCCAACCACGCCACCCTCCATGTCCGATACCTACGCGTTTCCACTTTCCTCTTGCTGAAGATGAGTTGTCTTCGATGTTAAATGCATCGAAGATATTCGCGCGACGGACCCATTACTATCCCGAGACCAGAGAATTGGCGATATGTTTTTGCAGTTGCCACGTTGAAATCTAAAACTCAGTTAATATCGTGTTTTTGTTGCATATAAATTATATTTCACCGATAAATAATTGAAAAATTTAATCACAGCTTATTGAAGGCCGTGCATTACTGGGTTCCTGCTGGATATATATTTTTCTGTCAGGAAATTATTTGCCTGGACTTGGATTCGAGAAAATATCTCGTGAATTTGCACTGAGTATTTTAACATATGACTAGTGTTAAAAAATGTGGTAATTCATCGTAAATTTTTTCTTGACTTTGCCGGAATCCCAAGACGGATCTCTCAGTTGCCTCATTCTACTCCAGGTTCGAAGCGTAGTCAAAATATGTCAACTTTCAAAGGTGAGATTTCGTACTTCAATTTATCACAAATTTGTGCGCGTGACTGCATACTGTATGAATTTTTCAGTTCTTTAAATGAATAATTAACAAGTACAGAAAACCCTGCTTCTTTTGTTAATGGACTCTAACGTACTTGAATTTGAATATGTAGCTTTAAATTTCACTCAAGGTGTGTGAGTTTTCACTGTGAATAACTTATCATTCACGTTATTTTTTGTGAGTTACTCTGATGAAATTAAGTCCTGCCTCAGTACTTCCACGTTTTGTAGAAAAAGATGTGTCTTTGTTCTTATTTTTTGTCGATAATCATCACCTGCAGTCATCACTCGGAAGAATACTTAACTGTAGATCTCCTCCCCACTTCCCTAGCGGATAAGACCTTTACTCCTTAATTCGTAATTTGATCGTACCTCTTCATTTAACTTATGCACTCCATCTCTTTCTGAATTCTTCTTACAAGAGTATATTTGATACATAATTGTGCCTTATAATGTATTGATCAGTTAGCCTTTTCTGATTTGTAGAGTTTTCACTGAACTTCTTTTCTCGACAACTCCTCAGGAATGAATATGTTATATTTCATCATATAGCTGATCAATTGGAATCGGTTAGGTGTGGTGGTCAGAGCACCTACTTATCCCCTAAGAGGTTCGATATACAACGGAAGCGGAAATTTTTCTCGGTGATCCTATTTCTACTTGAGTAGGTTGAGGGATGACGGTAAAAAGCATACTCCGTTATGGGGAGTGTAATTTGGAAATCCTGGTGCCCCAAGTGAGCAATACCAACGCCAGACTTCTATCAACCATGAAAATGTTCTATTGTTATTAAATAAATGAGATCTCTGGAGTTACTTTTAGCCCTATGACATGGGATAAGGCCTCCGGTCAATTATAAAATCAGGTATTATTACCATATTTGCGCCATAAAAAATTGTTGAAGAGGCTTTTTCGAAAGCGATGAACTACTGGTTTCCACAGTTTAGCCCTTCTAGGTGCATAGTACCTTTGTCTATTTCTGTTCAGTGAAAATGTACCGTTCTTTTTCCGTGAAGAAGTTTTCTGAAAATGTCTCTCTAGTTGCCACAGCTTACATGTAACAGACGCAAACTTCCACGAACTTCACAGTTGAAATTTTATTCTGGGAGCCAAAAAAAACTTCTTGCCTAAAATTCGTCTCATGCTCTCCCTTGAGGCTTGTACGCTTGGCATTTTTTTCTATCCCAACCAACTTTTATTCCTCCAAGAGTGTCATATTTTCCGCTAACCTAGAACAAGAGCTGCCGAGTTCCCAAAAGTGCATGTACACATGGACCGGAAGTCGGCAGATGTTGCCCCGTGGACCTGAATTTCCGCCGTCCATGTTTCTGCAAACGCTAACCTTCCGATCCCATTTTAATTTAACTTCGTAGATGGTTAACTAGGGCTTCACAATGTTTGCTGTTTCCTATGCCACGTAAAAATGCAATTAAAAAAATGTTTTTCTCAATCTTTTTTTTACTAGGCTGCTTGAAAAGAATGGCCAACAAAAAGTCTACATACGATACCCAACAAACAACTTGGACATTTCCCTACGCACCATAATCCTGTGTTTCTTATTTGTCTCATTTTCCAATTAAATAAAATAAAGTATCGTTTGCATCTCTATTGTTGTGCCTCGCGTTTAAAGAATTCATTTTAAAAACTTTAAATATTGATTTTACGTATCCATTGTTCAATATATGTTTGTTTCATTCTACAGATCAAAATTTGATATTGGTAACGAAGAAAATTCTTTTGGATTAAATTCTGGCTTGATCTTTTTCAACAATCACAGAAACTTTCCACCGCCATTGGCATAAAAACTTTGCGTTTGGTCGCCGCTATATTAAACACTTAACTGATTTAGTAAATGAGATCATCATAGCTCTGTGTTATTTGGAAAAATTTCACATTTATTGAGGATACTCTTTCTTTTAGCTGCTCCAATAGTAAATATAGTAGGCATTAATAAAAGTACGCTGTCTATATTATCGTAATGGACATTACCAAGCGATGTGCTAAAAATCGTGTTTAACATCGTGGAAAAAATAAGCATCCGACTGAGTTATGTAATTGAAAATGGGAATCTCAATCAATTTTTTCGTTAAATTTTCAAAATAACGATGTGTATTACTGCATGAGCGTAAAAGTTTTATATAATGAAGCATATTGATTGGGTTAAATGAAAAATTGTATTGAATTCGAATGACAGATGGAAATTCACAGCTGCTCTAATTGAAAATCTTTTCGCTGAGAAAGCAATCAAACTTGGCAAGAATGAGCGAGACCTATTTATTTCCTCAATATTTATACTGAATATTTTTTTACTAATTGAAGCTTTGATTAATCTATATAGATGTTATATTTCTTATATAATTTTAAATCCCCACATAGGAATAAAACTAAACAAATGGTAGTGAATAATCTTGGACTTCCCTTATTTGCAATTTCGCCTTTAGTATTTTGCAACCATTGTGCTGTGTAACCTCCACAAACTATTTCTACCCGTGTGATACTTAACTAAAGTATTTTAACTGCCTGGTAATCTCCTTTCACTTCTCTTAAAATTGTCAATTTTACTCCGAGGGGCTTACTTTTCCAGCTTTCCATCAGTATTTCCTTCCATTACGTGCCTAATTGAGAATTTGTTAGTTATATGTTCTCATGTGTTCATGCTATATGTTCTCATGTGTTCATGCTATATGTTCAACTCGAAAATTTGAGCGAGGCTACTCTGATTCTTATCTTATTTTTTATTTTAGCATCCTTGCTCTTGAAACTTGACTTGGTGATACAGTGTATGAGGATACACTACCCATTTTTCAAGTAATATCGTTATAACTAACGCGAATCGACACACATTTTAGTAACAAAATGATATATAATTCATTTTTACCAATCAAGTTTCCACTCATATATATTTTACTTATTCTAATATTTCTCCAATAATTGCTCAACTACTCATGAAGAAAACGTACAAGTATTTTACAAAGTTATTATGCAATTGCCAAATATATTGGAGTATGTGCACGTATTAATGCATTTTCAATGCATATAAATCACTTAAAATCAAGTTCATTATTAACAAGCTCAGATATGATGTTTTATCGCCTTAATTTTCATTTTCACTGCTATATTTAGTATTTAAATGTTTCAAATCTATTTATCTTTGTTTACAAATAAATTTTACCTGCGATATTTTGAGCTAAGTTTATATGTCCGAATGGCAATGTTTGGGATGGGTGTTTAAAAGATTTTGAAAAATTACTAATTACTGGGTTTTTAAGAGTACACCGTGCCATGGCGAAACAGAGTAAAGAATAATAATCCATCAGAAAATAAAAACTCCAACACGTGTTTTATTCACGAGTAAGGACTTGCTTTTTTTTCGAATTTACAAACAACTTCGCGTGACAACTGGGCAAAAAAAAACGTCTTAACAACCTTTGATGCTAAACCTCAGCGCTCCATGCTCCATATTTCTTTAAATTCATCGGTGGTATTCGTTTTACTTATTGCTCTGGTATTTTCCCATTATTGAAATCATCTCTACAGTTTCTAAAACATGGCGCTCTGTGCATTAGACGTTATTTTTTTTCTGACTCTGAGACGTTCAAATTTTCTCCACTCGTGGAACTTTTTTCAAAGAAAGAAAACATTTCGTTCTCGATCTAGGTCATTAAAACGTACGAAAAAGAGCAAATGAGCACTCAACGGAGGAAACTCCATTTTTGGATTTTCGGCCATCATCTCGTGTAGTTTGGAGTCTTAAGGTTGAACCGAGAAGACGGCGTAGTTTTGAATTCCCGGAATATCTTTCAAGCCACGCGTCAATAGAGACGGTTTAACCTCGTTACCCACCGTAGAATTTTTGATTCGTTAACCTTAAGGATGCCGTCTCCTTTATCCTGGCTTGATCCCTCAGGTCTGAGGTCCCTGCGTCCTCCCTCCCTTCTTGTCTTCACCCTCCTCCTCTCTGCATCTCTTTTGCCTGGCTTCCCACGCTCGGTTTCAAGAACGTCTTGAATTCGAGAGACGGGAGAAGAAGAAAAAATATATATAACTCCTCGCGCACCAAGGATAAGACTGCTGTCATTATTTTTTAACTCTCGCTCCTTCCGGAGTATTTATATATACGTTTTTTTCTCCTTAACCCTCCTTGAAGCATTTGAGCCCAGCGAGTTTGAAAAGGATATTTTCATTGCGTGTTCCTTTGCGTCCGTCCCTTTCCCAAGGAGTGAAGGGAGTTTTCCTTGCTTCGTAGAGGCAGGCGCTCGTCAGCTGTATTTTTTTGCAAACCCGAGAAGAGGAGAGGGAGCTTCGTGTGCCCTCTTACGCCATCTACTTTCGCATAATGGCGAGGAAATGGCGCAGGGCAACTTTTGGCCCGCGCGTTTTCGCATCTCGTATCTAATTTTTTTATTTCGGTTAGTTGGGCGTTGAAAACGTTTTTAATTAGTCCCATTTGCTCGCATATTGTGATTCCGCTTCCCCTACTTACCCTTTCCTCTTGAGTGCTGATTTACGTGCCTGCGAAGTGAGGACGGCAGGGGAGGCTCAGAGTATGTCGGTTAGTCTTGCTTTCGACGAAGGAAAGTTAAAATTATCTCTTTTTACAAAAACAAAAGATCCAACAAAGGGCTTTTTACGTTGTATTATACCTGTTAATTTTTGTCTAAAGCTTGGAATACTGTTAACAATAACTTTTTAAGTACAAACGTTTCTATATTTTGTAATCCAGGCGTGTGATTCGATTGAAAAAATAGCTACAAATGCTTTGCCGAAACTCCAAGCGAAACTTTCTCCACATCGTCCGTGATTTTACCTCAAAGTTTGAATGAATTCCTTTGAAGTATGAATTTTGATACCAATTTAGCATCTGGCTCATATTTTTAATGAGCAACTTTGGCGTATAATTTAATTTCATGGTTGAAAATATTGGTTTTCATGAGATTATCTGTTATTTATGAGCATCATTTTGATGTTGCATTTGAACATTCAAAAGAGCATTTAAAATTTTCTCTCTCTTCTGTTGAAAATTTAATTATTTATGCATATTTCCTGATTTCACTCATTTATTCTAAAGAGAAAATTTAAATTTCACATGGTTACATATTATGCATTTCAAATATATAGGTTCGACCAATATATATATATTTATTGCTACACCCAGTGCTTGTTATGTTTTTGCTCATGCATAGTTCTATTTGAGTTAAATTATTAAAGATTTTATTTATTCTAAATATTTGCTTTCAGTGGCTAACGTGGTTAACATGTCCTAAAATAGCGGACAAATGCTCTACTATTTATTTTGAAATTTGCTTACATTTCCATTGTCACTATGTATTAATTAAAATTTTGCAATCACTGGCATCAAAGGAATGGTCTTTTTTCATAGTAATACATAAAACTCACTGGTCTAGTATAGAAGTAGTTTATATGCATTTACATACTCTTGTAATTAACGGAATCAGTCGTGAATGTCTTTGTCTTATAAGATTAATTCTAACAAAACCATTTCGGCTTCCAAGACTCGTTGTAGGTTCCCCATACCCCCAAACCCCGATTTATACAGTGATACATTCAAACTCCCGTCTTTGTTATATAGAAATAAAAATTGAATATTCTGTCTCTCTATAATCTGCTAAATAATAAGTCCTGATATAGTAGTAAGTGCTTTTTCTAAAAAATTCAGAAAAAGGCACTTACCTATAGGTTATTCGTGTCTTCTCCGACCAGTGAGTGGTAACGGAGACTTTTCGTTTATTTGATGCAGTATGAGAGTTTTGAGTAATGTTGCAACATTGAGCTTTCAGTTACTCGACGTAAGCATTATCAATGGGAGACATATTACATTCAATATTTATTCCAAGAAAATTTTTTTACCTATGATTACGAAACTGTACCTGTATTTTTCTAGCCATGACTTTTAGCGGTGACTTTTTCTTGAAATTGGAAGTTAATTTCTGGCGAAAAATATGCACACAGTTTATATTTCTTAGTACAATGGTAAACATAGCTTATGTTTCTGAGCTATCTCGAAAAGTAGAAAATTGTCTCTCTATTAATATTACAACTGAGATTACCTCCGCATGCGGCTCATACATACATAGATATCCGATCATTGAAATAATGCGTGCAGGAGCGTTGCACGCTAAACACCAAGTGCGACGATTTTGTAACCTTTGTATCGGTCGTTTGTTAAATGAAATTATAGATCGACATGTAAGTGTAACGCAGTGTCCTAAACGTCATATTCCTTAATAATCTTCCCATACATTTTTTAAAGGTTTCCTCGCGAATCTTTATACTGCTGTCAATTTTTCGACTTATGCCCAAAAAGTAAAAAATAAAATTCCTGTATTTCATTTTGACCTATTCTCGGGTCCTTTCAGAGATATTTCCTAGTCTCTGGTTAATTTCCATTGTAATTCAAGAATCGAACAATCGACAATTTAGTTAAAGTAATAAGTAATCCAGATAGTCAGTAAAAATTGAGGAAATAGCACTGATTCCCTTTCACCCATATCGGTCACCAAACTCATTATTCAACATGCACGTGTTTTCATAATGATGTCCTGCTGGATATCCAATATTTTTGCATAGGAGTTTAATATCCTTTGCCTATATTGAACGATTGGATTATTTTAAATTTTGATTTCCACTGAATGTAGTGAAACTTCTTCTAGTTAAAATGTGACTGACTGGAGCTGTCTTTTTCTTCTCCCATTTCACAGCCAAGCGGAAGAGCGCGGTGGAGCTTCTCGCTGAATCGAAGGCATTCTACGTGAAGTCGGAGAAGGTGCTGGACTCGAAGCAAGAGCTCCGCAACAGTGGCCACCTCCAGGTGGCGCCCTCCTCGGCGGCCCACACGCTCTCCGGGCTGCTGTCGTCGGCCGCGAGACCCGCATCGGCCCCAAAACCCTCTCCGCAGTCGTCAGCGATAGTCGCGCCCGGCACCCTGCACTGCTGCGGTCCACGCTCCGGCATGGGGTGCCAGGGTCGTATCAAGGGCGGCGGGTGCGTGCAGCAGTCGGTGGTGGTGCCGCCTCCTAATTCTTTCTCGCCACCTTCGCCTCCTCGCAGCAGCCAGCCCGGCACCACGACGGCCATGCTCACCATGGTGATGATCTCTTCCGAACAGCAGGGGGGACGGGGGTTCCCGTCGACGCGGACCCCCTCGCCTCCCTCGTCCCCGCCGCCCGTCCTCCCGCCCAAGAGCCCTCGACTCTCCTCGTCCGCGCCGAGCGGCGAAGGCCGCGGGTCCACCGTCTACTACCCCACCATGCCCTTCCCCCCAACCCACTGCACCCGCAGGACGAGGGCCGGCGACAGCATCTCGGGCTCCGCAAACAGGTGAGCTGGGTTCACACACAGGCTGAGGTCTTTTTATATCGGCAGCAGCCTCTATTGAATACTATTTTAAATGTATCTTAAGCACATGCAAAGTTAAACATGCATTGTAATTGATTTAGTAGCTGTTGAAATGAATAACTTTGTAAATTTCACATAGGTGTCTTTGTCGCTGTTCAACATCATCAGATCCTGATTATTAAAGTCACCTATGTGAAATTCACGAAGTTATTCATGAAGCCATTCATTCAACATGAAGCAATTTCACGAAGTCACGCCGCAAACCATTCAATTTATGATTTATCAGTTGTTTTTAAAAATTAAAATCAGTAAACTTAAAGCAGTGTGAGAGTGTATTTTTTCCTAGTATTGAAAAACGTACTTGATTTTCAAGTGTTCCAATCAAACTTAATTGGAAATGCAATTATAATAAAATAATTAATTGGAAATATCAATGGTCATCGCTTGACCAACCATATGCTCGGCTTAAATTTGAGTTGGAAAATTTCCGATTCCATTCGAAGCTGTTGCTTAAATTTGTTGGCTCCTGACCTTACAAAATGACTGCAGCTGTCGAAAGACATAAAATGAACCTCTCGTATGCATTACCTTCCTAAGATTAATGACAGCATTTTGACACCGTGTCAAAGTATCTTAGTTAATTTTCCTGCCAGCTACGTTTGGATTCAGCGTACATTGACCCAATTAAACCCTAGACTCGTATTCCTTAGGTCTATTATATAATTTTTGTCGGATTTAATGATAAGTTTAAGGGGTGAATTTAAAACCTGATCATATATCATCTCTTTCCTCTGTAAAATAACTAGCTAGAAAGCCGAATTTTATGTAAATATAAGTTTTAACTATTTTATGCGTTAGTTTAGTCTAAATCTCCTAAAATGGCCTGTCTAAGGTTAAAATTTAAAAATTCCATCTATTTAATTTTTCCTGTCTCTTCAGCATGTTCAAGTTCTCCTAAAATGTTAGTGTGTAAGGTAATGTGCGCTATCTATTACACCGCGCAAGAAATTTCCCCATGTAGAATATTTCACGGCTGGAGAGTCGCAATCATTGAGCTCGGTTGGATTTTCATTCATGATAGTGTGGAATAATAGGAGAGACTGTCGCCTATCATTTGGTAGGATAACTGTGTTGAATGACGATAGTTTATCTATAAGAAAATTCTTTAAGAAAAATTCTATAAGAAATTCTATAAGAAAAATGTTTTTATAGCTCCCACACTATCATTTGTTACCTAAATTTATAATTCAACCTAATTAACCCAACCTGAAGCGATATTCTACATTTCGGAAGCACATGAATTGCAGTGAAGTACATGAATTATTTTTTGGAGTGAATGATTACGTGTGGTGTATGGTCATATGGGATCAGTTGGTGTTAGATAATCTCAGGTCGCAGGGCCCCGTGAAGGTGAGCTACCCGCACCACAGACCCCAATACCGACCAGTGTACTGCTGGTAGCGTGCATTCACGGGGATATCTCTGGCTGCTGACCATATTAACTCTGGAACGAGACTGCAAGGCATAATGGAGAGATAGAGGCCGATCCTGGGAAGATATAGAAATCGTTCATATTTGCTCAGCTTAATGAAAATATCGTGTTTTACATTTCGTATATGATAATGATAAGCATTATAACGTGGATGTAACATCAAGTAATTTCATCAGTTTTTAAATTTTGTTTACGATTCATTTAGAAAAGTCGATTTTAATAATTAAAGGAATGGAGTAAGTGTTCATTTTTCTGTTTATAGTTGATTTAGAAAGTATTTTCCCGTTAATTCTCTTTCATACACTGTGGAACAAATTTGGGCTACTTACTTCACCAGCCTACTAAGTTCACATTGTGGACATATTGATAACATTTGGCATTTTTCCTTGAAATTAACTCTCTTAATGATGTTTAATCGCATAATAAATTGAAAAATTAACATAAAATATGTATTTTTGATAGTATACTACTGATTGCATAATGATTTATTCGAAGCTATATGTTACGTACGAGTGTATTCTAAGAAACTGACAAATCGTTTCAAATACATTACAATCGATTTTTAAAGCGCCCAATGCAGCGGCTATTGATTTTTTTACCTGTTTAACCTGATTTATTTAAATATTTATCATTTATTAAGTATTTTTTCAGTATTATGAGCGCTATTTCAGCTTTTTATATTAATAAATAAACAATTTGGTACTGTTTCCAAAAGAATTGAGATATCTAAACATGGAAAACCTTTCGTTTGTGCCAATATGTTTGTTTGGATCCTTTTGAAACATCCAATGCAGGTGCATGAGCCAGCATTATCCCGTAATCCCTCAGACGTCAGCCGCCAGGATACCTATCTGTTAACCAACCGGCTGGGTTCCGACAGTCTTAATTAGAAGGTAAACCTCTAAACCTCCGCCCACAACGTCCTGCTGCCTGAGTTGGTAGCGGAACCACTAAACCACCCAACTTCTCTCCGGACACACTGACCAATCTTGACCTTAACTAGATTGTCAAACTTTTCCTTTGAGAGCTGCAGAAACGGTCGAGAGCCCGGCAGGAAACCCATCCGCCGCTGGAGAGGGGAACTACTCTTGTGTAGCAAATTGCGTAGTAGAGACTTTCCCCTTTTACTCGTGGTAATCACATTAAAATTTATATTTCACCATTAAAATTTTGTGTAGTATTTACCAAGGGAAGAAAGAAATTGTTTGTGTTTCAATTTTTTATTTAAAACTTAATCTATTTTTGTTATAATCTATTTTGCGATTCTTACTTATTGTATTCTTCAGTCAAGCAAAAAATAGTATCCAAATAGAATGAGATATAATATGCTAGTGATATATGATACAGATTCTGGCAATACAGTTTTCATCCTTATTACTCAAATTTTGATCGTGATCATAAATTCCTCAGATAAATGTACCATGTTTTTTCAATTTTAGGTTCCCTGAAGGGACAATAAATATTTAAAAAATATTTTTCAATGACTGGAAAAACCTTCTCTGCCCATAATTTTTCTTATTCCAATGAAGGAGTAAGATGCATGCAAGTTGCGTCATGATTTTAATACGTTACATCTTATATTACGTTTTAATTTGGAGTTCATTTTGAGCTCTTATGGTGACTCTAGTTTTCCATTGGCATGAGCCTCCTGGGATCCAATAGTATGAAATACAGCTGCTATCTCCCTGCCTACCGCATTCTAGAGTGACAAAGATTACATCCAGGCGGTGGTATGCATCAATTGCATCCATGCGGAAAATTTAGCGAGCTGGATATTTGGAATACTGCAGCTGCTGCAACTAGCCACCACATTGCAATTTGTGACAGCTTATCTCGCTCTTAACTGAATTAAATCCTATATTCTCTCACAAAAACTGGCAGTTTGCCAGATTTCACCCTAAATGCAAGACTACCCTTCTTTGATCGAGACAGAGGGGCTTAAATTAAATCTGAAAGCATTTTTAATAAGAATTTGAATGAAGGATATCACATCATGTTGACGTTTGCGGGCCTTGTTTTTCTCTCATTAAATTGAATCGATTATTTGACGTAGTTTTCTAATACGAATTGCGTCGATTTTTTTCACTTGTTATCATGAATTCTAATGAAAACGACTGAGAGTAGTCATCGTAATCGTATGGCTATTTATTTAGTCGACCCGAGAAGTAACACGAATCTCGATCGTCAGGTATTTTATGTTTATGTAAAATTAGGTTACGTTACACTTATTTCACCTTTCACTTCCATAGCAAAAAGAGGTGGGCAGGGTTGTTTTATGCTAATCACATTTATTTGAAGCAGTATTAATAATAATATGTTTCACATGTCTTGGGCTGAAGGCAATGTAGAAATACAAGATTTAATGCTTGAAAAAAATTGGGATAGTTATTATAGGTAAATTGGTAGGGAGGTGAATCGTAGTCCTCGACATGAGAAAGGTGGTATATTTTTCTGTTTCATACTTGAACTTGAAACTATATCTCTTACTTATTACTGTACAAAGGTTTATATTATTCAACTATTTCACATCAAATTTTGAAATTGTTCCTCTACCCGAAATTGATCCCTCCCATTTTGAATATATTTATTTATCATCAAATTCTAATTTCATTGATTATTTTTGATCAACGGAGCATATTAGCTATTGGATTATTAAAATTTCTTCGGAGAGTTTGCTGGAAATTTTCTGATGTTGAGAATGCTTGGCTTTGTTTTGTCAATTTTAAATACCCACTTCAAGTATCCAATTGAAATGGAATGAAACGCCTTGCCGAAAATATTTCAGGGAAATAGCTTAATGTATTAGTTTATTATGTAGGCCGCAATACATAACCACCTATTTGAAAAATCTTCCATCCCTCTGAATATTCTGGATTAATTCTTGGTTTTGAAATAGCAACGCAGTGACCAGCCTGATATAAAAAGGAACAAATAATTCATCTTGGCTCAGGTTTATTTATTCAAAGTACAAGTTTTTCTTGGTCTTTGGTATTTCCTATGGTGGCTAAAGAAAATAGGGTGTAATATCAAGTTTGGGTAATAGAAACTCTGAGTTAATTTTAGATTAATGGAGAGGCTGATCACCTTACTCTTAACGTCAACTATATGTTATAAAATTTGGCCTTAGATTTGAATCACCGAGGCGTGTGAGTAAAAACAAAGAGTAAATTCCACTTTACCACTCTCAATATTTGAAAACTACTGAATTCAATATTAGATGTCTTAATTCTTGCTGTTTGGAATGCAACATCAAAATAAAAAATGAATTTATCGCTAACCTGTTTTATTATCATTGGACATTTTTCTCTTACCTCATGGGCTGTCTGAAACGCCATTTCCTGTTGAATTTACTCATTTTGACTTCATTTCTTGAAATAAATTACCAATAACTTTGAAGTTACGATGGATTGATGCCAACATTCTATTGTCACTCAAATATCTGGGAGTATTTGCTAGCTTAGAACAATTTTCCTCTAAAACAGCATTTATATTACAGTAGAACGTCGATTTTCTGAATGCCGGTCATTCGAGACCTCGGTTAACCGAAAATAAACTCGCGCGCCAAGCAGAAATTTTTTTTTTCCTGTTCCACCCGTCAAATTTTGTGTAAAAATAAACGTGTAAAAATAGACATTTGGGTATTAATGTGCATGCATGGTTATGTGGTTGGTCACCCGGTTTTTTGTGTCTCATTTCTCCTACGACCATACAAGGTCTGTCTCTATTTTTCCCTACCAATGATCGATTATCAGAACAATCAGTTATCCGATCGCCCTAATGCAATATTTATTCGGATGATTGACGCTCTGCCGTATTTAAAAAAATGCTTTTTCATCCTAACATACTGGAAATTCAGGTAATTACAGCGAGATTAATCTCTTTTCATGATGGAATCCATATAAAAGTTTTGTTTCAAAGATTTATCTATCACAAGATGAATGAGGAAAGTAATATTATAGTAATTTTGCTAAAGCGTTGCTTTATACGTCTAAAATTCTTGGTAAGAACTAATTGATTTTTATTTTCTTTCTCGCCGTAGGCAGAAAACATCCCTTTAAAATCGATTTTTTTGTGTTTCTATTGAAAGTATCGAGAATAAAATACTTAGACTACCCAATTGTACACATCTGACGCATTTTATGCTTCTGAATTCGATCATGCATTAAAGCATCTCTTTCAGGCGCGCAGCCCTGCCAAATACCGAGGAAAATAGCTTCATATTTTTAGTAAATATTTACAAAATGGTTCAAAAAATGGCTTATATTTTAATCATCAGAAATATTGGATATTTTTACTTTTAAGCAAATTTTACGTTGAATATTATGCGACATGAATATGTAGTGATATCTCGAATGAAATACTAAGTACCGTATGTTTTTATTAAAATTCGTATTTCAAACTTCGTATTTAAGGCTTTCTTCTTTTTCCGTAGAAAACCAATTAAAAAATGTTTACTTTATCACTAAAAATTAATGGAGTTTTAGTGAAGGGAAGCAAGTTATCTTCTTTATTCTTGCTCGTCAAAACAAATACTGAAAAATTATTTCAGGTTCCATTTGTGAAAAAATCCTAATGTATGTTTTTCTTACTGAATTGAACAAAAGTATTTGAGTTCCAAAGGATTTTAATAATAATGGCTATCAATAGAAAAATATATAGTTTGTATTTTTTCTTCAGGATTTTTTAATCATTTTTCTTGTTTTTGATTAAAATAAATCTATAAAGCCCAATGCTTATTTTGTATTGGTTTATTTCAGCGATGTGATTAGGTCAGGATTACGAGAGAGCAAATAAAGTTGCGTGACATGAGTTACAAAACGAAACAAAAACCTTTTTACGCTTATGCTTGTTTAATTATTGATAAAATCTAACGTAACAAAATATTGTATATGTATAATGCCTATTGCATTGAATAATAGCAACGTGATGAACGCGAGTATGAAATTATTTTTTTCCAAATGTGGATACTGTTTGATATTTTGACACACAACGATTTCTTGAGACCGAAGTTAGAAGCCTCAATTTAGGATCACGGTGAACATTTTCACGAGAGCATTCGCCGTATCAGAAGCTCAATTATCATCCTCTTAAAGAATTGGATTGGATATTTGGGGACGCGACCGACGGCTAAGATCATTTGCGCCATAGGGGATAGGTAAGGGAGGAAGGGTGGATAGAAACCTAGCGTCAGCATTAGCCTGCTCTTAACGAAAGGCGCCAAGGGGAGCACGGATTAACGTCTCATCCGACAGACGGAGTACTGCACTTAAGCGCCCTCCACAAGACACTCAAGTAGGGATCGGGTTTCCCCTGAAAAACATCCTCCTCCGCTGGGATTTGAACCCTGGCCGTCCGTGTAGTTAGCCAGTACTCTAGCCACCACATTTACCCAATCCACATCATCCTCTTAAATAGTAAGTCATTGTACTATGGATGATACTGCGGTATTGGGGTATTGTTGAATACGTACTCAGATGAAATGACCACTTTATTTCGCCGCAGGCGGAGCCAGCCGGGGTCGTCTGGGGGCAGCCACTCGGAGGACGTGACCATGCAGCTGCGGCGCCTTCTCATGCCCACCGTGTCGCGGGAGGAAGAGGAGGAAGCGGAGAGGCGGTCGGCGGCGGCGGCTGCGGCGCAGGCGGCGGCCGAGGAGCGAGAGGCGGCGGAGGCGGAGCGATCCCAGCGGCGCCGGAGGCACATGCGGAGGCCGAGCGGGGCCGCGACGCCTCCCCCGCGATACTACCGCCGCCTGGTGGACTGCGAGGACGACGGCGATGAAGAGGACAACGTGGGCGAGGACGATTCTGACGACGAGGACGACGACACGCACACGGGGAGCCACAGTCGCCGGAGCAGCGGCAACGACCGATTCGACACGAGGACGGTGAGTGACCAATGCACATACATAACGCGTGTGTGTATATTATGTTGCAGAGCTAGATCATTTCATTGGAGGCCAGGGCATTTTTAGATTTGTCAAAGCTCGGAGAATGTAACGGTTGTGCCATGTTGGGAGGATGACAGAGGAGCGGGTGCCCAGAAGAATATTGAAGGAAAAGTTTCACCACACGAGAAGAAAGGGGAGTTCAAGGTTTAGATGGATAGATAATATTACTGTAAACTGAATGTCAATGAATATTGAAGGATGGAAGAGGAGAGTTAAAGACAAAAGAGATTGAAGGCGAAGTGTGGAGGAGGCCAAGGCCCACCAACGGCTGTAGAGACATTGTGGGAGAGGGAGAGTATATTGTGTTCATCATTTATTCATCGGTCGTTCAATCCTAAAATCGGTCGACTACTGCTCTCCATCCCTCTTTATCTATTGCTAGTTCCCTTACTTCCTTGTAAGTCTTCGCATATACTTTCTTCCTTATTTGGCCAACGTATTTAATCCTGGGTCTGCCTCTGGGAACTTTTTGCTCTACTTTTCCTTCTATTATGTACTTTACAAACACTTGATGCCTCAGCGTGTCCAATCCTTCTGTGTTGGGTTTCATTTGGTCCTTTCCTCGTCTACTTCTCTGTAATTTGTATGATTTTACACTTTCTCTGTAACTGTCATCGTTGCTTGTTTTCTTCGACCATTTGAGAATCCTCCAACTGCTCCAAGTTTCGAAAGCTTTGTCTTAATGTGGTCTGTTTTTCTAATGGCCCGTGCTTCTGATCCGTACAATGCCACACTCCACCCAACACATGTTTTTCAAATCTTCTTTCTTTTTAATTATTCTATCTTCTTTGAACCCACCAGTTGCCTTTTCACCACGAACGCCTTCTTAGTCTGGGGTATCCTTCGCTTGTTATCCGTTGTGCTTCTTCCGTCCCACGCGGTGGTACATGCGAGACAGCTGACGGTTGCTCTTTCTGTAATTTATTTTCTCTCTGTGTGACTTCTGTGTATTATCTATGCTGTAAATGTTCATAAAATATATACTGCTTCGGTAAGTCTTGCCCGTCCCACAAGACTCTTATACCCCATTCGCAGCGCGTTGAGGGGGTGTGGTTCATTCCTCTCCTAAGTCCAATAGTCTATTTGAATAATACAAGGCTTACGTTGTCCTACTGTCACTTTAGTGTGCTAATAAACTTTTTTCGCAGTCCAAAAACTAAATCTTCTTGATAACTTACAGAAAAAACTATTTTTGAGATGACCTGGCCGTTTTTCAATATTTTAAATAAAATTAGTCACTATAAAGTCACTATAACAATATATAAAAAAGCAATAGTCACTATAACTTTACGTTTTACTCTTATTACGAAGCTTACACTTTCTCCATCCCATTCTGGACCTCGCACATCAGAATTTCCTCCATTATTTTCCTTACCCCGTGGCTATATTACCTGTTAGTGACGTCACTGTATTTGGGAAGAAGAGAAGTGGGAGCAGGGAGGAAGTGATGGCAGGGATTGCTATATGATAGTCAGATTCTTAAAAGTCAACCTGATTGAGTTCATAAGGCTGGAAGACCTGCGACTAAATTTATTTAATCCAAGTAAGAATGACTGATATTCCAATGGTTAGTAGGTATCCAAAATGCAGTATTATATTATATCACATGCTGCTGACTAAAAATGGAAGATTCCAAAAACCTATTCTAGGATGCTGAAGTAATGTGGCTCGCAGGTAGATATTAGTAGTAGATATAGTAGGGTAATAGTATAACACCGGACACTTTCAATGAATTCTACAATCATATTAGCAGTGAGTTCATCATTTTCTTTACAATATAAATTAACTTTCTAACGGGAGTCTGCAGCATCTCATCTCTTTCCCAATCATCCCAGTAGTCCCTAACGCTTTCACCTCACCTCTGCCTGCAAATCCCTCCCAATCTACCAACCGAAGGGAGGATTTTGGAAATGAAGAAAAACTCTTTAAGAGTTATAAAAATACTTTTTAAATATTATGTACATTTCAAAATATTATGTACATTACGTTTCAACTCTGATTTTTTTATCTCACACCTGTGAGAGTTATATCCCCAAGCGGTGAAACAAAAATATTCTTACTGTCATAATTAACTATAGATTGAGATGACAAAGACATGAGGAAGTGGGTCAAAGATGAATTAGTCGATCAGTATGACTATGAATTCAAGTTCCCTTGACGGATCGGACATTATTTTGCAAGAATGTATTTATAAAAGATAGAGAAACTTATTGAAGTTGCTGTTGTATATTTTAAATTTAAGAATATAAATAAACAGGGATGAACATGAAATTGACCTGAATGTAGGAAATGAGGTTTTCGTGGCGCCATAGATGACAGATTGGCTTTTGTGGGTGAAAAATGATATAAAATTGTTTTAACTCGCGTATCGTAACCAAATAAAAAATTTGAAATTTCTTCACATGCCAAACACCGGGTCAGGTCTTCCGTTTCTGCCAGCGTTTCAATCTGCATCTCACTAATTTTCTTCGAACTATGAAGACGATGTACGATACACAAATCGAAATGTTGGTGAAAATGCAAAGCATGATCTGGTATTTAACCGGAGAAGAATTTACATTGAATATTCGCAAGAAAGATTTAGTTCTTATAAAAACAAAAACATACCTTTTGGGTAGTTCAATCAGCCAAATAGCAAATGAGAAAATCACAACGGGTCCAGCGGATTAAATCAGAAAGCATTGCATCTCCATTCACCAACGTTAGTTCCTCTTCCTCATGTCTTCGAATCTCAATCCAATGGTGAAGCCAGTCAAGTTATTTAAGCTAGTTTTATTTTATTTTGGTATATTATGCCAAAATTTTGTATATCACTATTCTAGGACTAGTAATTTACCTGTCAACTTTTACTTCGTGACCGCCCAATAGATGTAAATCATTTTGCTATAAAATTTAAAAAAATATAAATTATTTTGCTGTAGCGTTCCAAAAATTCTGTTTGCATATATCTCCCTCATTAGTCTATCTGGATTTCGATTGGCAAAAAATGGTGCTGCATAAATCCGGAAAGTGTAGGTTCAAAATCATTTAATATGTGGGGTAGGATATCTTTGATTTTCATGTACGTGTATTTCTCACTTTAAGTTTCTCCGGAGCGATTGAGGGTAGAGTGATTCACGTATCCGGTTTGGAAAACGACTCCTCCAAGTTCCGTTTTCTCCACGCTATTCTTTTTCTTTTCAATTTAAAGCCACACTTCATCCGTCCTTCAAATGCATATTGTCGCATGAAAGACTGAGAACAATGGCGGACGGTCTATTTACAGAATGTGGACGGCGAGCAGTCGTACTCTGTCTTACCCGCCAGGCTAGCTGTGATCAATATTGGGGCAAGGCCAGTGCTGTCTCGGTCACGAAGATGAATGTACCATTAGGCTGGCAACCAGCCCTCTTTCTCTCTCTCTTTTTAAATGGAAAAAATGTTAATCCAACAGTGGTTTTTTACAGGATTAAAATCTGGAAATATGCGCATTGCTTGAAAAAATTCGCACTTTCATTACCAAGCTGCGAATAATGCTGTGTTGGAAATCATTCGCCGTCATGTGTACTTTGCGTTTGCTGCGTGATGGAAGGATTTTAGTAAAAGCTTGTGCTTTTGCAAAAAACACTAAAAAATTGGAAGAAAATAGATGTTCAAGGTAGTTGTACTATTTTGTTGATAAAGACATATCGCTGTCGCATATTTTTCCCCTCCAATTTCAATCTACTTTCAAATAAATCAGGGAAAAAGAGCCAAGTGAAATTTAATTGAATGAGGTGTAAAACGCCTAATGGAGCAAGTTCAATCTATCTTTTTATGTTTACTTTTACTGTTTTTAATGAACTGTTGATTTTTGAAAAATGGTTTTGAAATTCATTGGTACTTGTATTTCGGGTATTTCCTTCAAATCCTAACTTTATTCCTTATAATGAAGGTAACTTTGTCTGATTCCACACAAAATCTACTTTCACCGATCCAGGTTTTGGTATACCGTGCCATTTTCAGTCTTCCACCTTTCAACCAAGGCCACCTTGAAAATGGCATGATATGCTGAAACCTGGATTGATGAAAGTAAATATATTGTGGAATTAGACCAAGTTAGACCATTATGAAGAAAATATCGAATTTCCAGCGAGTCATGCCGGAATCAGTATCATATATCCTGACTTCATTGGCTGTTATTTCGTCTAAATAATGAATGGCTATTGGCCATCATTAGTTATTTCGAGTGAGATATTATTTGGTGAGCTGTAAAATTCCCTTTATTTGTAAAAAAAGTGAAATTAAAAAAGTTTAAAAAATTATAGTTAATACCTCCATTTGGGGTTGCACCTTCAAATCCTATCTTACTGGCCCCGTATTTCCTATCAAGAATGGCTGACGAGTAATCTATGTTAGCTCATCCGTATGGAAACCTAATTAGGAACCGAAAGTATTTGCAGGCCGCCAGAAGAAGGTGCATGCAAACATGTTTTGTGTTCTTCCATAGCTGTGCTGTAGGGTATCGTGGAATACCTTCCGTCGTTTGGGAAAAGAAGTCTTTTACTCCTAGAAGGGATTTCTAGATGGAGTCAACTGTTATGCCATTTTCAAGGTGGCCTTGGTAGAAAGATCTTAATAATGACCCCATGGTATGTCATTTATTAACCTTTGAGTCTTCTTTCCCTATTTTCCCGTTGTTTGCACAAGGTATTTTACTTTTCATCTACCTCTACATACGATCCCGCGAGCCGCCACTTGGGCGTGTGGCAGGGGATGGTAGGTCACCAACCGTGTAAAGAAGTAAAAGTATTAGAGGTGAAATGGTGACATGTCCTATGAGAGTGTATTTGGAGGAGCTCAGTTTCTATTGTGGTCGCTTATTGTGCGCGGAAAGAACGATTTTTTGTACCTATCTGTTGGGCAGAGTATCTCTCTTATTTTATCGCATCTGTCAGACCTAGAAATGTAGTGAGGCGTCCTGATAATATTCTCTGTGTCGCTCTGAAAATTATCAGTTCTAAATTTATCAAGTAGCGTAAGCCTAGCGTGCAGCGGCCGAGTCTCTAGGGGCTCACTCCTTAATCCCTCTAACAGTTGTGTAACACTATATGTTCGTTCGTAGCAGTTTTCAACGAAGCGTGCTGCTTTTCTTTGTACTTTGTTAATTTTTTGGTTATATTTTAATGTTCATGGTCCCAAATGCTCGCGGCGCATTCGAGGTGTGGCCTAACCAGAGCGACAAAGCATCTCTCTTTTACTTTTTCATCCGAGGACCTTCTATTACACACTTAACATAACCTAGTTTCTTAAATGCTGTGCCGCATATGCTTTTTATGTGTGTTCCCCACGATATATCTGGAGTTAAGGAAATTCCAAGATATTTCACTGTATTTGAAGATTTTATGTTTACTTCACCCACGGTGCAGGTATGAATTTTGTGTGATGACTTTCTCAGTAAGTGAACTGTGGTGCATTTACCAATATTTAGTTCTAAACCCCACTCCTGGCACCATGAATGAGCGTTGTTAAGGTCAGATGACAGAACTTCAAAGTCCGCGTCTTCGCTTATTTCACGGTAGATTACTGTATCGTCTGCAAATAATCTTAATTTACTGCCAATTCTTGAACTTAGGTCGTTAATTTAAATAATGAATAAAGGAGGGCCAATCAAGCTTCCTTGAGGAACACTGGATGTGACTTCGACCATATCCGAGCTAAAACCATCAATAACTACTTTTTGTTTTCGATCACTGAGAAAGTCCCTTATCCAGTTCACTATTTTTTTATCAACTCCGCAGGAATACAATTTATAAATGAGTTTTTTGTGAGGAACCTTGTCGAATGCCTTCTTAAAATCGAGGAATATCGCGTCGATTAGCTTATTCGATTCACCTGATTGTAGGATATCATGAAGGAAGAGCGAAAGCTGTGTTTTGCAGGACCTGCCCTTTCGGAAGCCATGCTGGCGGCTGTGTAAGAGGTTAAGATTATCCAGGAATGTCATAATATTACTAACGACAATGTGTTCGAGGATCTTGCACAAAAGCGATGTTAACGATATAGGCCTAGAATTTCCTGGGTCACTTCTACTTCCTTTTTTAAATATCGGTGTGACATTGGCTATTTTCAAGTCTTGGGGCACCTTGCCGTCGGATAATGATTTGATACTACCCAACGTGAAATGCCGCTACTAGTTACTACGCAGCTACCCCGAGGGGCATGATAAAGGAGACATCAGAACACCAGTCATGAAAAAATCTGGGTATAAGGGAAGGAATTGGAAGAGGAATACAATGAGAGTAAAATTCATGTTTGCATCGTGTCTTCGTGGTTTGCTGTAAATTTATCGCCAATAATTTTTGAAGAGAAAAACAAAATTTTGTATCCGTCAGTTTGGCGTCTATTATCTTTGTTTCCTTATTTTTTGTATCTATACCCGTACTAGGTATATATAGTGCGGTTGAAAATAATACCCACTTTGTCCCTATGATACGCGCGTGATCACAATTTTCGAGAAATCTTAGCCGCACTAAGCATGAAGAGTCTAGAGTCTCCCACCTTAGTCGTTTCGTCAGCATTGTAACTCTTTCTGTTTCCTCGTAACAGTTTTTTAACAAATCTCACGTTTTTCCTTTGCGTTTCACATAAATTTCGAATGAAGGTCGAGGATTTCGCGTATTTACTAGAGCGATGTAGTGAGTAATCAGATGGCAAGAGTATGTATAAAGCATAGATAGTGTTTATGTCTGCTTACGAGATAAGACTCAACTTTCGAAAGGAAAGTCCTGCCGTTGAGCAAAGCCAAGAGGGGTGGGAAATGGTAAAATTTCAAGGTCCCTCACTAGCTGCCCGGGTTGAATTTCGATCCCTCACTCTATCCATGCACCACCACACCTTTTAAGCGCTGGAGTCGACTTTTATTTTCCTCCGGAGTAATCCCCCGGCGACTCAGCTTCGATGGGGCTTCCTTGCGTCGGCACGCCATAAGTCTTGCGTTTAGTTAGTGGGCGAGGTGACAGTTTGAAGGGGTTGAAGGGGAGAGGGGTTGCTTTTCAACCGGTCTAACCCTGAAGGAGTTGCTGCCGCATTCCCATTTCTAGGGTGTCACAGGAAGGCGATGTGATCCACCCTCATCGTGGTTTATGCGTTCCATATTTTTTTATTCTTGAGTCTCGTCACAAAATTAACCCGTCTCTTTAGACCTCTTTGCCCTCGTATATCCACGGCAAGATGCAAACACTTGCCCCACACCCGGAAGAACTTGGAGTATTCTCCTGCGGTGTCCCTCTCACAAAGTCTGCGGCTTATCTTGAGCAACTACCACGCATTAGTGTCAGTAACGGCGTAACTTCAGCTGCTCATATTTTTTTAAGAACGCTGAGTCTTTCCTCCTCCGAAAATCTTCTCCCTACGGAGAAATTCGAGCCCGACTCAAGAGTAGCATTAGTTCAGTCTAATGCCCAGAGGTCGGCATAAGTTTTCAGAACTTTGATGGACGACAATATGGTGACCAACGAAATCAGATGCTCCACTATCTCTTCTTTACCGAGGTATCATTAGTCTGTCTGGAATAGCATAATAATAAGGGAATATTTTTCTTCGACTCCACGTGCTACATGCCAAACAAGCACTTTAATTGAAACAGCCGAAGGACTTCTTACAGCGAAAAGTTGTTTTTGAGGGGACGTAACCTCATTTAGGCTATGTTAGAAATTGAGTCACTCTACGAATCCAGTTACTTCATTAAATTTCCTTTAGCCATTATATTTTATTGATATATTTATGCGGATAGTAACAGATATTTTTACAATACGCTCTAGTCATACTTATGCATTGTTTAGGATCTCCTCTGCACTTTGCAACATAAACTCAACTGCCGATGATGGAAAGCATATTATCTGTGGAAAAGTATTGCCGTAAGTATTGGAAGTAGCTAGATGCTCTCTAAAACTCAAGTATCTTCAACTGTTATCAATGAAAATGTTCCTATTTATCCGAGTATCAGGTAAAAATCTGCTTCACCTCAATGTATTTGCTATAGTTTTTTTAATAACGTACAGGTCATTTGCAAGGTTGCATTTGCTGAGGAGTGCGACAAAGGGGAGGCTGTTTATGGAGTGTGGAAAGAAATAGGATATTACAACAGTGAATGATATCACGGCTAAATTAGTGAAACATTTTTAAGGCTTCAATGTAAGTTTATAAAGGCCTTGTGACCTTTCTCTTGTGTTAATTTCGTAATGCATAAAGATTTTTCGGACTTTTAAGTTCAAGGATGATCATGCATCTTTGGATAATGAGAGCATCATTTTGATGGATTTAATTTCGTAATGAGAAAAATTTTGCTGAATAGGGTGAAAAGATTTGGGTACTCATTTTGGGAAAAACTTGAGAGCTATTAGGTTTTTGCTCTGGACAAAGACAAATATAAATACGAACCCATCATACTGTTACTCTTCGGGCTAGGATTTGTCTGAGGAGCTTAATTCTCGGGGTAAGGCTCGTAAAAATTTTCTCTTTCTAAATCATGTCATCAATACCGCCCAATACTTGTTGAGATTAAGATTCTCTGTGGAAATTGGCAAAGAATGTCCAAAAACCAGGTATTTTATTAATTTCAGTGTACAAATTGTGGTGAACGAAAACTATTTGGCCAGTTGGCTGAGCGAAACAATGCCCCCTAATCCTAGAGCTCTCAAGGTCTCATTTAGTAGAACTGGCAATAATCCGCACTTTCCTCGGTTTCTCACTTCAGGTGGCCGGCCAGGATGCTTCCTACTCGCTGAGGCGCCGTCCGAGAGCCCCCGCACTCAACTCCGTGGTGCACAAATCCCTGCCGGACCTAAGCACTCCACGCAAGAGCCCGCGCAACTCGGACGGCAAGCGGAGCGAGGGCTACACGCGGCCCGTGACGCCCATCGACCTCGACCAGATCCCCGACGAGGTATTCCGGCAGAGCTCCGGCGAGTGGGTGGAGGACGACTCCGGGGGTTGGGGCATGGGCCCCATGCCCACTATCCCGCCTCCACGCAGGTACAGCGGGGGTGGAGGGAGCGGAGGCGGGAGCGGCGGGGGCGGCGGCAGCAGCGGGGGCCGGTGCCACTGCTGCAACGGGCGGGGCGAGGGAAGCGGCGGCGGGAGCCGGGTGCGGCAGAGGTCGACGCCGAGCGAGAAGGGGATGGTGGTGAAGTCGAGGCCGGCGCTGCCCCTGGACTCCGACGACGATTCCTTGGACAACAACTCGGATGATGACATGGGCATGGCCGTGCAGAGGCGGAGGCTCAGCGCGAGGTGAGCACTCATATTATGACGATAAAACTTTGATTTTTTCAAATTATTCTACCGGTTTAAGGTAGGTATTGTTGAAAGATAGGGAGATTCCTCCCGATTTTCTACACTTTCATGGCCCTATCTACCTCTAGTGTTTCCTTTTACGTATCTCCGTACAATCTGCCCTTCTTCATCCCGTCCATGAAACCTTCGCTCTTTCTTCCTCTTCCCCACTTGTTTAACATCTCTTACTCTCTTAGTCTTTTGCAACTCATCGCCTCTTATTACTTCCTCCATCCACCTACTCTGGCTATCCCGGATTTTATTCAGTAGTTTCCTTTTCTTACCCACCATGCAAAGTACGCCCTCGTTTGATTCCTTTCCGTCCGCTGCACTTCCTCTATCCTTCTCCACACCCACATCTCAAACGCCTGCAGCCTATTCACGTTTCTGCCCCATACAATGCTACACTGCATATCAAGTACTTCACCAGCTTCTTCTTTGTTTCCTTATCCAAGGTCCCCGACATCTGCTCTACGTTTGTTTTTTAACGCTTCCTCAGCTCAAGGTAGTTTGAGCGAAATAGTTCCCTAGTCATAATGGAGACCATATTTAAGTTCTACTTTTGAATTTCAGCAGCTGTAGAAAGCATTGATAAAATATTGCATCATTAATGGTGCATTAAGGCACTTTTATATGACTGAAGCTCTCAGTAAGTAGATAAAAATATCTACATATGTCTATTATTTGATCCATTTTTTCATGTGCTACGTTTGTAACTCGGTAACTTCACAACGGATGGTTTTTTGCGATTCTGAAAATATTCTTGCGGTGACAGTACGATTTATTTTTATAAGTAGCCGAGAAAGCGTACAAACAATGCATACTGTTAATTTTTTTATGAGATACAGGGATTACAAATTCCCCATTGTTTAAAATAGGTCTCTCTGGAGTGTATACACGTACCGTTTCCCATGTAAAAGGGTTGACATTTGCCGTTAAAAATCGCGAAAAGTAGTTCGGTATGGGGTTGATATTTTGGTTTCTTTGGAAGAGTTATACATCTTTCTTTAAAATGAGACTAAATTCATTGATTTCTGGGTGAAATAATATTTCGCTCAAACTACTTAAGTACTTTGATAAAGACGAAAATAAATCTTGATGATGCCTTCCATGGAGTAGAGTAGTTTGGGATAGCAGCAGGATACCCTGGTGCTCTTTTGCGTCGCTACTCGCGACAACAGTTTCGTCGTTGATGTAAAAGCGTGTTCAGGTCTGAAGAACCGCTGTCGAAACTATCGTCGCAGTATTATACAAGTTACGCATTATGCGAGTATTTTAATATATTAAAGCTCTTGGTACTTCAAGTATTAACTCGAATGTATTCGCTTCCTCTTATATATTTCTATATGAATAGTTTTTTTATGCATTAATACACGCAGTTTTAAGTGCTGACCCTTCTGTCAACTTATCATTCTCCCAGGGTCTCACCTCCACCTCGCCATCGGCCCATCCTGCGCTCCAAGTCGGACATCAGCCACCGCTACTCCCGACCCGCCAACTCGGGCCTCAACAGCCCCTACCCGCCTGCGCCCTCGTCCTCCTCCGCGCCCGGACCGGAGCTCCCGGTGACGCCGATCCGCCGGAGGCCCATGCCGCCCCCGCCGATCCAGCAGCAACAGCAGTCTTGCTACTCCCCGCCCCCGCCGCCCATGACCCCTCGCTCGAGCGCCGACCTCGAGCGCTTCTTCGACCGCCTCGGCCTCGGCAACGAGACCTCTTCACCTTCCGCCCCCTCCTCGCCTTGTCCCTCCTCACCGCCCGTCTTCTTCGACAGCGTCAGTTCGGTGGACTCGTGGCCGGGCAACGGGGGCGTGGGGATGCCGCGGGAGAGCGGTGAGTCCGGCGGGGGCGGCGGGGGGCGGTGGCGGGAGGCCATGCCGCCGGGGTCCGAGCCCTCCATCGTGGAGAGGAACGCGCGGATCATCAAGTGGCTGTGCAACTGCAGGAAGGCCCAGCTGGGCGGCGGAGGCGGAGGCGTCGGTACTAGTCGATGATGCGGAGGGTATCCCCGCTCACGGGAGCTGTGAGGAGTGGGGAATCAAACCGGGAGGAATCTCTTGAAGGGAGCCGACTTGTCTTTCTGTAATATGTGGATGTTATATTATTCCATTATCTGCATTCGTGTGGACGGGAGGAGGATGGTCGGAAACATTGTCCACCACCTCTGCTTTTCTCTTCTTCATCTTTCTTCGGCAATCCCCCACCCCTACATGTGTATTTTTTGTATATGTAACAGTTCCTCTTCATGTATAATTAACTTTGGGATTAATCAACTATGACAGCACCATTTTTCATGCATTGAGTTGGTGGAGATTGCTCTTGGAGGGAAAAATTAAGTATACTCATGCCTTCTTTCAGTTCTATAAATTTGTTCCTATTTATTTCTCTTGTCCAATACTCTTGATGTTAATTTCTTTTGGCTATAGCATTAGGTCTAACTGTATATACCGACGTCAGTTCACTTGGAGGGTGTGTCAAAAGTTATTTCGTAGGTTTAGTCAGGGATGTTTAGCTTCTGCTCTGTCATGGAATACAATCATGGAAGTTTCACCTGTGACTTGTTACTGTCACATCTGGGTGGACCTTTCAGTCTATATGTGTATTCCATTGATGTTTTCACAAACTATACGTGGCTGTTGAGTGAATGCTGGACATAACTCAAATCTTTATGATCAATGGAAAACTTTTCTAAACTTGGATGAAGCGATACATATTTGCCTCAATGATTTTACCATTCGTATCCCTTAAGTAACTAACTGTAATAATAGTTTTGATCCTTTAGCTGTTAGTGTTTGATAAATGATGGTGTAGATAGTAACAATAGCATTCAATCATGTGTTTTCTGAACTCTTAATCAAAGAAGGACCCCTTGCTTGATGATTAGGGGTTGTTTTAAGAGATTCCATAGCCATGTAGGGCTCTGATTGTATTGCAATTGTAATCTGAACTCTCTTAATTCCCCCTGACATTGATTAGAGAAAAGATGGGATATGAAAAAGGTGATTTTGACCAGTCACATTGTCATTTATCTTCCTCATAAAGTTAAATGTGATGTTATTTTCCATGTAGTTATGTTCTCTAGTTCATTAGTTCGTAGTGCAGGTTCCAATTTTTTTAGTATTTGTCATTTTTGTGAATGGCTATTTTTCATGTTCTTTCTTAAGAACAGTACATTACCAAAGGAAACATTAATTTTGCTAATCTTCCTGGAAATCTTAGGTGCTAACAAATTAATAATACATTGATCATTAGACCAGTCGGCTGCGATATGCAAAGGCCAATTGACTTTAAAAATTTGTGGCATGGAGTAATACGTATGTAATGATGCTAGAAGTGTGATTGTCCTAGTTGCAGTTATAGTCAGCAAAACAGGACCACAGATACCTCTGTGATGCCTATTTTTTTCTCATTAACAGGATAGAGCACCATCTATCACATGACGATATGATAATTTTTATCTGTGATGACATAAATTATTGGTGCATAGAAATAAATGGAAAATAGAGTAATTGGTTTCATTTAAGTTTTTATATCTAAGCATCTCTGGATTGTTTGATAACATTTTAAAACTAATGTCAGCCTTACTAGATGGTATTAAGTGTTATGTGGGGTTCTAATCACTGCCAATAGAGAAACTGTCCTGGTAGTCATTGTTGATTGAATTCATTGGTGTTTTTGACAAATTGGTAACTTAGTTTCTGAAGATAGGGCAGTTGTTCACAAGTGCATTTTGTGTCCTAAATCATGTTTTTCTCATGTTTTTTTGGACTTGGCTCAATGGTCAGACCAAAAGGCTTCAAAGAAGAAAATGCTGTTGATGTATCATTCAGCATCTGTTGGCTGAAGTTGAAGGGATAGCACCACTGTGTCTTTAAGGCCATTGGCCGTTTCAATTGTATGTACATTCCATAGTCAATGACAAATGCAGGATGAGCCAATTAATCACGCCAGCATTTTACACTGAGTTTCAAATTGCATCAATTTCCCTCTGACAAGAGAATAACCAATGAGATCATTTCTATTAAAGTGGTTTTAGAGACAATGCCATTTCACAAAGAGGAAATAACTTATGCGAAAGTGAAGTGATTAAATGGAATATGAAATAACGCTGAATGCTTTTACATGCCCTTGAAAACATAATTGGCTAGAGTTGAATTTCTAACCTTGATGGATATTTTTTTTAAACATGGGATTGTGTTTGATGGCAAAAGTGATTACTTCCATGAAAATATCCTATTCAAAAGCATTACCAACAATCTCTCTCATAACCTCATTCACTAAACTTTAGAAGGTTTCCTTACAGACAATTGTATTCCCTCAACTTAACCGAGTATGCATACTTTAATTTTTTTTCTTACTCATTATATCAATGTTCATTATACACAGGCAAGGAAATAGCTAAAGCAATATCAATAGTTGCAATTGGATATGGACCTGACCAATAATATGTCTCTTTCAATGGAGTTAGCAACAAGAAGAGATGCTAGCTGAGTATCTTAACTTAGTTGCCCTAGCACACATTGTTATTTCAGTACTGTGTACTGTGTAGACTCATGGAGTGTGATTTAGTAACAGAAAAAATAGGTAAAAATTAGAGAAGTAGTTAAGGTAAGCACATTTTGCAGCTTAGAAAGTTGTATATTTGTGCTTATTCATTTGGAGGCACCATGTGCAAAGTTTATAATGCTCAGGATACTACCTAAGAACATGCATACAGAATAATGGTCTTGCCAATAATTGCAAATGAATTCATCTGTAACATCTCCCTTACTTGATTGTCCAAAAAAAAATTCCTGTAGTAAAAAGCTCAGAATATTTAGTCTACAAGGGTGATGCTCAGGAGATGGTTATGACTATTCCCCACTCATATTTTAGTCCATACATATGTTTAGGGTTGTCAGTAAGCATTAAAGGATGGTTTGAGTTCAGATCTTCTTCTCACCCATTCCACATTTACACTGACCTGCAAAATTCAGTTTTCAGCATGTAGAAAATGGCAATTTATTGTCTCAACCAGAGGTATTTGTCTTTTCTGTTCAAACCAGCACGAATCTGTAAAAGTGTAAATTTCTACACCATTGGAACATCTTTTTTTTGTCACAATCATATATGAGTGGAAGCCACAAGTGATTTTTGGCCCTAGTCATTTCAATGGATATTGACATTTACAACTAGACCAATATGGTTATGATTAAGAATGCCTATGTTACATGGCACTTTAAGAAATATTGGTGTCTCTGTGTGAATTTTTAAGTAATTTTAAATGGATCAGTATGAATTATTTATTGCAGAGGGCAGTAGTGTCTTGTGTGCTTATGAATGACTCATAACAATTGAATACCAGTATCTTTATTAAAGGTGGAATTCTAATCAATGTGTGGATAAAACTGCATGAGTTTCTCCTCTTTCAAGTATGACTATCATCAGTTATGCAGTTTAGGATTCAGAAGGAAATTGTGATTGCTTCATGTGTCTTGAGTCTTTATTTTTGTCAAATGCAAGTTATGTTTCAAAGGGAAATCTACCGTAAATATGAGCTTATTGATAGAATGGAGGAGTAAATCTTCAACATACAAGGCTATATTGGTTTGAAATAAAACTGTGTTAGTCTAAATTATTGCTATGACAATGTTTTCAAAACATCAAAATTATTGATCATAGCAGAGGTATTGAAATGGGTAAGCTAATTTATGTTTATTCATTAGAATGGAAATAAAAATATGGACTGAAATATTACTTGTGCTTTTTATTTAGCTTTAAAATTCATAACTCTCCATATTTTAGTAATGAGCAATGTTAAGCCCAGTTTTTATTGTAATGGTGTAAGAAAAGTCAAAAGGGGTACAAAGTGAAACATTCCTCAGGAAGTATTACTATAAAGGTTCTTAAGGTACCTTATAGTTCCTTCTTACAGTAACTTTAAAATATTTTAATGCTTGGATAAAATAGTTTTTTTTCAGATGGTTGGAGTTATAAAGTCGACATGTATATTAGGGTGGTCATAAGGTAGATATATGAGAAAATGTTATTTCATAAAATCATCCATTCAACCCCACAAAAGTTGCCAGTGGGTCAGAAAATGTGATTGGAAATGTTTTAGTTCGACTGGATTATATAAACCAGTTCCTCAATAGGTTTGAAGTTTAGAAAAACTGTGATATATAGCAATAATTCACCTCTCTCTCTCTCTCCATAAATGAAAAACATTGGCCCTGGAAACCTGGTCCATGTTTCACTTCATAAGAAATTTTGTTGCCTTTAAGTTTTACTTTAACAGTGAGTCCCTGGTATGCGTTGCCGTTTCAATTTACGTCTGATTCGATGTTATGTCCATGCCGACAGAGGCTGTGGGAAAATTTTTCCCTGTTTAATGCTAATAAAACAGACTGTATGTGCAACTGATTGCATTTTTTGATAACTGAGATATAATCATCCTATCTGGAATAGCCATTTTTTCTGGGATAGAGGCAAAAAATGAATTTTGAAATTAATGCCTTGATTTATCGCGAGAGTAAAGTGGTCACGTGTATTTGGATCCATTAAAAGTTGTTTATAACTTACATCGCCTTTCTTCCTCACGCATCTCTGACGTAATTCGAGAACTTACAGTATCACTTTTTAGCTCTAACTTAAGTGTCATTCAGTATTTTTCTGGACTGGTTGTGATCCGTATCCTCAAAATTGCCCTTTTTGGCAAGTAGCAACAGTACTAATTTAATTGCTTCTCGACTGGTTTTTCTTTCTTTGTCATATTTGCACTAAAAGGCTAAATGTAAATAAGGATAATTTGCAAGGAAATAAATTATTTTTTCTCACTTTATAAATATTTCACAAATTATTCTTGTTATGAATCAATTTCTATCCCTCAAGGAGAGGGGTCCTAGATATGTGCTACAGTGGAAGTATATTCAAAATAGGAACCTAATAGTCCATTACTCTCATTAAATTCTTTTATTGATAAGGGCCCTTTTGTAGCATAAATGGTTGGCAAACATAATAATTTTCTGTGTGACAATCAATGTACTTGTACTGCCTCCTTCAATTCCTCCTCCACACCAAGATGTGCTTTAGTCCTCCCTCTCTTGAGAGAGCAAGGAAGGAAGCTTTCTCTTAAAATCCAGATTTCTAGCAGTGAATATCTTTCATAATGAATTGGTAATGGTTTACCAAATGGTCCAGAATATCATTCCAAGAAATGGCATGATACGCTGGAACCTGGGTTAGTAAAATTAAATAAAGTATGGAATCAGACCAAGCTACCTTTTCATTATGAAGAACATTATGGATTTCTAGTGAATATTCATTTAATGAATATTTACTGTGTGGTCTGAGGATCATGGCTCAATCTTTGACTTCTACAGGATCAACAGGCATGAGTTCAAGGTAGAAAGATAAGATTTTATAAATTGTACCCTTGTCTAACCGAAAAATTTGCAGAAAGTTGCCATTTATCTCTCAACTGTTCTACACAGTTTATTTATAATATGAGCCAAGTGGTACTAAACACCAAACAAACTGCAAGACTTACATGTAATTCTACTTTTTTTCTGAGGAAGGTGGGGTGCCACCCAGGCAAATGAAATGCTGTGTTTTAAAGTGTGAGAAGTATGATGAGTGGAGAAAACTATTTTCTATCTATTTTTAGAAGTTGAACAGTGGAGGTCAGTTAGGAAATTTGGGGTAATATGATACCACTGTAGTAAATGTTTGACATGCCGTGGAGCCTGAGAGTTGCTAGAATAGCTATAGTTAGTTTGCTAATGGAGAAGGATTCGCCGGACCAATCCCCAGGCACCTATGCTTTGCATTTTATCCTGTTGGATGGTCCATAGGCAAATGAAGGAGTGGCTCCGAACCAATAGGAAAAGGGTAAGGACAGGATTTTAAGAAAGGGTAGATTCCAAACCCAGTCACAATTAATTGACTGCATAGTGAACCAAGAAACTTGATCTTTACTTTTTGGCTACGGAAGCCTGAATTTCACTTTATGGAAGAAAGCAGTTCCAAGCCTCCCTTGCCTATGTGTGTGCCTACATACGTTCCACAGCCACCGTTCGTGGCCCCCTCATACAAACAAGTACTGAGGCTTCCGCGGTGATGTATTGAGTTAAGTTTATTCGGGTTTTTCCCACGTTGCTTCATTTTAATGGACAACAGCTGTAACGTTGACGAAACTGTTGTCTGTTAAAATGAAGCAACGTGGGAAAAACCCGAATAAACTTAGCAACGAAAAAAGCCTGTTTCTGTGAGTCACCCCCCCCCCCAACCCCCCCCCCCCCCCCCCACATCGGTTGGATCCGCGGATCGGTATATATAAAGCAGCAAATACTGTTGAGAAATTGTACTATTTTGTTGAATGATTTTGATTCGAAGACGATGAGGCATATAGATTAAGAATTACGATGTTTGCACTTGTCTTGGATATTTCGCCTTTTTTAGAGTTATTAGATAAGTCGTACATCTCGATGTCTTCCTTATCCAGTGAAAACAAAAATCTTATCTAAAGCGATTTTAAAAAAAGGAATAATTTCGAATTCACAACAACCCCAAAGTAGTTTCCTTATGAAGTGTTTCATAAGTCAAGGAAAAAGGAGACCTTCAGCAGTGAATGGCGAGAAATTAAAAACCGAACTACCATCACATTTCGCCATACTCGAAGCAAGGGAGTTATGAGCCGTAGATAGAAGCGGTTTGAAGTAGATTCTAAATCTTTTAAAATCAAACGTAGATAAATCTATAAGATTTTCGATTTTATGGAGAGTTTCTTTGCCAGGAAACGAAAACGGGAGGAATCAGCAATAATTGGGGTTTATTTTTAAAATAATTTGATATTTATGACGGTTGATTGTACGCTACAAACCTATTCAAATTTTTAAATGCAGAATATTTATTACAGCAACAAATAATGATAAGCAATATTATTATAGTGATATATGCTTTTGATTCGAAGACGACAAGGCTTATGTATAAGGAATTACGAGGTTACACATGCAGCTGTGTCAATAAAATGCTGGAGAGTAAGGCCAATTTCCACTTTGGTGACGACTAGTTTGGATTCCGGTAAGGAAGGTCAATCCGAGATGTAATTGCGATGATGAGAACACTTATTGAAAGCAACATCGAGTATAACAAGGATATTTTCTTTTGCTTTAAAGATTTCAAAAAGGTGTTTGACAGAGTGAGCGCAGCTATAGGTCGCGGGGTAAAGCAAGGGTCCCCTTTGTTCCCTTTTCTTTGCAACACTTATGCTGAAGAAATGGTCAGACAGGCATGGGAAGAATTACATAGATGTGGGAATCAAGGTGGGAGGGCAGCATAATACAGTTAGTTAATAACGCGGACGACCAGGCGCAGATTAGTCTATCTTCGAAGGAATTAAAAGCTTTCATTAGATGCTTAAGAAATTCCGTACAGAAATTCGGAATAAAGACATCATCAGAAAATATAAGTAATGGTATTCTCTAGGGAAACAGCGGGGTTGGTCCCATTGATAAGTTGGAGGGTGCAAACTCGAGCAAGTAGAACATTGTAATTACTTGGACAGTACGTTAGAAGAAAATGGGCATAGTAGCAAAGACATGAGAAGAATAGCGTTAGCTAAGGAGGCGTTTAGTAATAGAAGGGAGCTGATGATGTGGACCTTTGGCAAGTATGTGAAGAGGAGGCTGGTGAAGAGCTTGATATGGGGTGTAGCGTTGTATAGAGTAGAAAAGTGGTCCCTCAGAAAGTAGGACGAAAATAGGCTGCAGGTATTTGAGATGTGGGTGTGGAGAAGGATGGAGAAGGTGAGGTGGACTGGAGGGGAGACAAAGGAGGTAGTGCTTGAGATGGTGGGCGCGGAAATGAGACTTCTTAATGAAGTCCGGGATAGGCAGTCTTGTGGAAGTATTGAGGGGTGATAAGTTGCACAAGAGTGAAATTGATGGTAGAATGTTGGTCAAGCAAGGATGAAGAAGGAGAATTGGTTTAATGGACGGGATGGAGAACGGTATATCTTTTGCAGAGGTGATAAAGGTAGTACTAGAGGTAGATAGGACCCAAAAAATGTATAAAACCAGGAGGAGATTATCTACTTCCACCAAAATCTACTCTTAACCGGCAGAATATTGAAAAGAAATTACTTTTGAAAGTCACGGACAATGCTGAAACATAGCCGCGGATTTCAACTACCGCTTGATGGAAGGGATCGAACTAGAAGTTCTGAGGGTGACATAAGGTCCAAAACTCAGAGACATTCAAAATAAGGGCCTACCCTCGTGCAGCCCTTAATGAGCACGTAGCAGATATAGCTATAGCTATAGTTTCTGCGGTCTACATTCTGTCCCTCAATCCTCAACTTTGGCAGAATTAAAGAGGCGTTACACTTTAAAACACGGATTAGGACATAGGTATTTTACGGTGTGTAATTGAGATTTTGATATCATACAAGTTTTACAATTCCTATTAGAGTGGATATAAAGTGATGCTTGAGAAAAGCGTAAAATGCGATTTTTTTAATTGAAATACACTGGATACTGCCCTGGCATGTAAGCTCGCGGATTAGCACGAAAAGCTATCTCGAAGTCTTTGAAGATGGTTCCCTCCCTTAACGCACGGATATCCGTCAATATTTAGGGAAGACTGTTAATAATGTTGCACGTATATCAGTGTAACTGTGGTGAGTAATGTTAAGCAAAGTAATGAAATACAGTGATGAGGAGTCAGCAATAATAAGTGTACACAAATACAGAAGCCATGCACTAACGGCAATGGTTCGTAAATGGCCACATGTGACGGCACCACGCCGCCACGCCGTTATGGGGTACCGGTTAAGATACGAGGGTACCGGTAAAAAAATCTTATCCAGTGAAAATCGATTTTGAAAAAAGAATTAATTTCGTATTCACGGTACATACATACACGGTACACAGATACAGTTTTCTAATGAAGTGTTTCATAAGTCATGGAAATCGGAGACATTCAGCAATGAAAGGCGAGAAATTGAAAAACCGTAGTACTAAAACATTATGCCGTACTCGTAGCAAGGGAACTATGAGCCGTAGAAAGAAGCGATTTGAGGTAGATTCTAAATATTTTTAAATGAAACGTTAAAAAATCTATTAAATTTTCGATTTTGTGGAGAGTTTCTTTGACAGGAAAAGATAACGGGAGGAATCAGCAATAATTGGGGTATATTTTAAAAATAATTCTATATTTATGACGGTAGATTGTACACTAGAAACGTACCGAAATTTTTAAATGCAAATTATTTATTACAGCAACAAATACTGATAAGCAATATTACTATCTTGATATTTGCTTTTATTTCGAAGACGACAAGGCTTATAGATAAGGAATTACGAGGTTTACACATATCTGGAACACTTCGCCTTTTTTTAGGGTGTATTAGATATGTCGTACATCTTGATGCCTTCTTTACACATCCCATGTGGAAACAAAAAACTTATATAAATCCATTAAGAAAAGTGATTCACGACTAAACCAACTTAGAGTTAGCTTATGTAGTGTTTCATATGTCGTGGAAATCGGAAAAATTCAGAAATTGATGGTGAGAAATTGAAATTTCCTTAGTACTTGTAGCATAGGAACATTGAGACGTAGAAAGAAGCGGCTTGAAGTAGGTACTAAATCTTGAAAAAGGAAACGTTTAAGAAATCATCAGATTTTCGATTTCTTGAATAGTATTGTTACTAGGAGAAGAAAACGGAAGAAATCAGCGATAATTACGGTTCATTTTGAAAATGAAGCGATATTGATGACGGACGATGGAACGCTGAAAACATACTTAAGTTTGATCATGCAAAGAAGTTAGCAAGATATTGAGATAGGAAATATTACTACCATCTTTTTAATTTATGCCTAATATGCCATGCACCATGCAGATGTAAATCTCCCTTGTTTAAACATATTTTGGCAATTTCAACAATTTTCGAGTGTATAAGATATCTCGGAAACTGATGATTTCCCAAAGTTAAACCTGGAAAACTAATTAATATAACCGAAATTTTTATCTATATACGCAAAATATTGAACACATTAAACAAAATCAACAAATACTATCTTAGAGTGGACTTTGATGTGGTCCTTTTTTTACGTATATATCGAAATCGATTTCTCGTATCGCAATGAGTCAATTTTTGTTTATTTCCTTCATACAATGAATCTTATTAATTCTTACGTCTTACTTCTTGCATCAATTGCATCGAGAATTGACCAATAATGTGCATCTTGGTCGTGCAGTGTTTTTAGTTTTAAAGATATTACTTTTGATCGGTTTATGGTGCCAAAAACTAGGCCAAAATAGCACTTTATATATGCCTACTTTTAACGTACTTTACTAATAACGTACTTTTTTGCATCTTAAATCGCTCGTATCCTCTAAACTATGCCTGGTACGTGATGTCCTTTCCTGGTCATGAGGCTTTCATCCAACTACATTTTAAATTTTTCGAGATTTTTCGTGACTTCCATCATACAATGAATCATAAAAATACTTATACGGAGCATTCAAACCATC
The DNA here is from genome assembly GCA_963169105.1 of Ceriagrion tenellum. NCBI lineage: Eukaryota > Metazoa > Arthropoda > Insecta > Odonata > Coenagrionidae > Ceriagrion > Ceriagrion tenellum. The sequence goes on along the minus strand of OY720635.1, from coordinate 139,939,860 downwards.
AAGAGATGACCAATGGTGTGCATCTTGGTTGCGCAGCATTCTTACTTTTAACTATATTACGTTTGATCGGTTTACGGCGCCGAAAACGAGGCCAAAATCACCCGTTTTTCGACCTTAAACTGCTTGGTTAAAATTTCCGATTTTGACGGCTTGATTCTCCTAAACTGATGGACGCGGAAAAATACGGTTTGCGTCATTGTATAGAGCGTCTTGTTGCCTACGAAAACAGGTGTCTAACTTAGGGTCAGATAAACCGTTTAGAAGCTACACCCTGACAACAGCGAAAACGTTCCTTCATTTACGTGAATGTCGAATTCGAGTGCTCGTATCGCAAGGAGTCATTTTTGGTGATTTTCTTCCTACATAACTTTTAGTTATCGTGCACTCAGTGCATCGAGAAATGACCAATGGTGTGCATCTTGGTTGCTAAGGCTTCTAAATTTTATAGACTATATGTATGAGCGTTTTTTGACGCCGAAAACGATGTAAAAATCGCAATGTTATCGACCTTCAATCGCTCGTATTCTTTAAACTATGATGGGTACGTTGACGTCATGTCCTGGTCTAGAGTGCTTTATCCAACTACGTCTTCGTGTGTAGCGTGAAGGATGTAGGTATTTCGGTTTTTTATCTAAGAAGGCAGGCATTTCAGGAAATTCTTGGGTTTACATTTTTGGAGATTTTTCGTGTTTTCCTTCATACAATGAATGTTAATAATTCTTACATCGTGCACTCACTGCATCGAGAGCTGACCATTAGTGTCCATCTTGGTCACGCAGGGTTCTTAGTTTTGAAGATATTACGTTTGATTGGTTTTTGAGGCTGAAAACGTGGCCAAAATCACATTTTTTTCGACCTCCAAATGCTCGATAGAATTCGAGTGCTCGTATCGTAATGAGTCATTCTTTGCGCTTTCCTTCCTACAATGAATTTTAATAATTGTGACATTGTGCACTCAGTGCATCGATAGATGACCAATGGTGTGCATCTTGGTCGTTAAGGTTTCTTCGTTTTAATGATATTACATTTGACGGTTTATGACGCCGTAAACGAGGCAAAAATCGAACTTTTTTTTACCTTCAATCGCTCGTATTCTTTAAACTATGCATGGCACGCGATCGTCCTTTCCTGGTCATGAGTATTTGATGGAACTACATATCCATGTGTAACGTGAGGGCTGTGGATCTTTCGGTTTTCAATCTACGAAGGCAGGCATAACAAAAAATCCTTGGATTTACATTTTTCGAGATTTTTTGTGATTTCCTTCATACAATGAATTTTTATAACTCTTACAACGTGCTCTCAGTGCATCGAGAGATGACCGATAATATGCATCTTGGTCACGCAGGGTTTTTAGTTTTAAAGATAATACGTATGATCTTTTTTTGTCGCCGAACACGAGGCCAAAAGAGTACTTTTTCGAACTTAAATCGCTCGTATCCTCTAGAATTTGCAGGTAACCTGGTCGTCACTTCCTGTTCTTGAGTATTTCATCAAACTACAGGTCCATGTTTAACGTGAGGGATGTGGGTCTTTCCGTTATCAATTTACGAGGGCAGGTATATCCAAAATTCCTTGGGTTTACATTTTCCGAAGTTATTCGTGATTTCCTTCATACAATGAATCTTAATAATTCTTACATCGTGCACTAAGTGCATCGAGAGATGACCAATGGAATGCATCTCGGTCGCGAAGGGTTTTTGAACTGAAAGATATTACGTCTGAAGGGTTTTTGAAGCCGTAAACGAGTCCAAAATCTGTGTCGATTTGGAGGACGGCACATTCGTAATTCCCGGTACTTCAGACTGAAGTTTAATAGGAAGACAGCGTCACATTCAATGTGGGACTGTCTTCCTATGTACCATTCTGACTCAAAAACTTCTCAAAATCATGACTCACATATTCACCTCCTCCATCTGTTTGAATTACTTTAATTTTCCTATCTTGAAAATTCTCAACCTCAGCCGTATATGATTAAAAAGCCATAAATACCTCACACTTTTTCTTCAAAATTCTAACACTCAAATATCTGGAGTAATCATCAACAAATGTACACTGACCCTACGAGTGAAGTTGGTAGTTTCCCCATAACGTCACTATGGACTAAGTCCAAAGGAGCCTGACTCATTCTATCATTAACCTGAGGAAAACCTAGCTTTGTCATTTTACCTTTGAAACAATATCACATTTTTCTGGTAGCTTCCCCTTAACTCCAAGAGCAGGGATTTTTTTTCTCGATCGTCCGCCGCCGAGCGAACCGTCCTGGGCCCGTAACCTGACCTGAAAATTTCTAGAACTTATTGTTTTGTTCATTTCGATTTCTTAACTTAATTTATTGAACATCAGAACTTCGACCATACAACAAAAAAACCTACCAAGTTACTTAAAAAAACATAACAATTACAATAAACAAATGACGATTACAGTATGTTCCTTTTCAAAACCTCTTACCACTCTTACCTTGTATGCATTGCTAATTAAGTTTTCATGAAAAGTGTAGTCACTGATTTCTGATCCTGATTCTACATGCAAGGATAGAGGAATTGCTTTGCTTACCTATTACTTAAGGAGCAAAACATTAGAGAACCTATCTATCTTTGCGAATAATAAAGTATCAAAGTGACAAAATGCCTCTCCCTTAGGACAACTTATCAACTGGATATTTATTGTCATCATGCAATCAAATTAGAGCTCAGGTTCACAGGATTTGACCCAGTATTATTAATAATTTAACTTCCCCAATTAGAGCATGCTTTCACCGTATTAGTTCAAACAACTATCTTATTACTGGGGATACAGTCTCACAGTTATGACAGCTCGATCGGTATTCGATGTGTCAAGAGATCTTTATCTCTAGCAACTGCGCTGTGGCCTCCAAAATACGAATCCTGATTATCCTTCCGCTTGGAGGTGATTTTATGCCTGCAAATCTTATTCGTAGAATTCGTACGTAAATTGATTTAAAACGTTGACCACTATGTGTGAAGCTCTCTCGGGTTTCACACCGGGTAAAACATAACCCTGGAAAATTTACTCATATTATGCGCCGAAAATGTCTCAAACTTTTTATAGGCATCTGTGTTGAACCATTAAAAACAGGTGACGTGGGGAGACCCGTCACGGCACTTAAATAAAACACGGAGGTCAAGTTGTTCTTGGAGAATTTTCATGTTCGAATACTCACCTGTCGTCTGCTACTGTTGATGTGAGAACGTTTTATTTAACACTTATTTCTCTCTCCAAGGGACTGACATGACATAAGCATTACAGGTAGCTAGAGGAAAAATCATAATTCACTTAATCCCGAGCAGTTACGCGTTTTAACGGCAAACGTATTATTTGTTCACTACCCTGATTACATTGAAATGTAAGCCGACCTGGGAGATATTACCATACTTGATATTACCCTCTTGGACTGGTGGCGCCTCTCTCGGTCACCGTCGGGAACGGCTTCAATAAGAGAACATGCCTGAGCGGCGAGTGTCTAGACCTTTACTTCTCTAAGACCATGGTCCCTACTTCCTCGTCACGGAGTAGGATACCCTACTCCGTGTTCCTCGTATTCGCGTCCTCGCCGTTCGAAGTTTCCCTGGGTTCGAGGCTAGCAGCCGGAAATTTTTTCACTGCTTTTTACTTCTTTTTTAACTGCTTCAAATTAAGTCTTATTAGTTCCTTATACCCAAGAAATCGAAGCCCTATTCGGGAATGAGACAACCCTACTTCTTTTTTTGGGACCAAATTATCTCTCCCACCATTGACTTGGCGTGGAAGCGATCGGCGCGCTGCCACGATGACTTTCGAGGAATCAATCAGTCGAAAGCCGTATTGTGAGAACGCCGAGTGAGAACGGAGAAGAGTCCTGGTGGAGTTTTTGATTGGGAAGAATTTACCGATGGTAATCGCGTCTTTTATGAATATTCGTCTTTGTCGTGAATGTAATTCGGAGAAATAGAAATATTTTAAGAGAGACGTATTTCGAATCGATATTTGTTTATTCACCACTTTTTCTAAACGCGACTCGAGAGCAAACTTATCGTGTCTTACAATAATTCTTATCGTCAATTTTCCTTGTTGATTCTCAGGGAGTCCTAGCAGGAGAACGATGACCTGCTATCTCTCAGCCCAGAGGTGAACTAACGTGGATCTTGCGGGATTGCAGCCGTGGTAAGTCAGAAAAAGGGGTATGAGAGTACTATACTTTTTGTGGGAGATGAATTTGTATATTGGTCATTTTATGAGTAATGAGGGAAATTCTCATGGTGGTCGCGTAAAGCAAACTAAGGCCTGCCTCCAGTACGTATACGATACGTATTACTTCTGATTTTGTAAATTTCACCTAGTCAAGCATTCAATTAAAACTTCTTGGCATTCGGAGCGACTCGACTGTTCTGACCACATTTTGAAAGCCCTTACGAATGTTTTTATTTATCGTCGGTTGGGTAGCTCCGATAAGCGTGGATCATTTTCCGATCCCGACAAAGTGAGTCATTGACAAGTTTTGAGAAGGGTATAATTCCTTTTTGTACCCGTGGACTCTTAACTCATACCTGATTAATGTTTTAACAGAAAAATTTTGTCTTATATTTGACCATAGGTTTGACTCTCCTGCTAAATTACCCGTATGCTTTTTAATTTTTGTCCGTTTTAACCGGCATTTCATTTTCTTCCTGACCTTCAAAAGCCATTCACCATACCATAGCCTTCGTTTACATGTTCAAATCTTCGTCTTGAACACGAGTATTATTTTTTTAAATACCTATTCTTGTTATCTAATGTCTTTAGGTAACTCGCATGCCATTTTTGCAATGATCGTTATTACCATAACAGGCTACGATTCGAGTATATGTCCCTCCAAGACGCAGAATTACCCCATTTCGTCTTTTCTTTAATCTTAGTGTGTGACTTCCAGCTTTGTAGGTAATGATTCCTTAGCTAACAAATTCTTCTCTTGCGCTGCTACCGAAGTGCTTGACTCCCGGAACAAGTCAATTCTAGTTGGAACATTGTGTGGCCATGATTTCTTCAATTATTTCCTTCTCGCGAAGTTTTCGTTTTTCGAGAGCCCTTCAAAGTCTAGTCAAATATTTCCATTAGATGCCTGCTATAAATGAAACAGCCTTTGCTGCCATCCTCGCCTCTACACCTACACTGTATATTACGACGCATTGCGCAATTCTTTTATCATCTTGTCCGTTTTACTCGTGTCTTTTCCTCCGTGTCCTCACTGCTTCCACCCTCTCGAGACCCGAGTTGAGCGTGCCATTTGACTCGGCACGAGAGTGCCAATATTGCTCGGAAAACTCATCCTTGGTGAAATAGTTTGAGATGATCGTCCCACTCCTCACCTCCTCCCTCAAACGCTGTGATTCACGTGCAAAGCCATAAAGTTTCGGCTTTCCTGGCAATTTCGGAGGGTTCACTGTGAATCCACTGCTCCGACCTTTTCATTCGATCCGTGTGTGACTTGGCCCGTGGCTTTTGTTACCCTTCGACTCTCCTAAGGATGAGTCATAGGAAGTGCAATTCGACATAATGTTTTCATTACTTCATTGTAATATCCTATGTGTGAAGAGTAGTAAAAACTGTTCTGTTCATAAATTTAGGCATGACGTTCAGCTAATAAAAGTATGCGTCGCTTGATGTTAGACGACATACATGTATTATCGTAAAACGGGCTAACTTTGGCCACTTTTTAAGGTTTTCTATGAATTAGAAGGTGAAGATAGTTATTAATCTCCAGAGTGAATATAGAAAGCATTCCCCGTGGCCTCGTATGAATAATCCCATGAAGTTATAACTGCTATGTAACATTTTGTTTGCCATATTAAATTATTAATCGTGGCCGAAGTTTCCCCAGAAAAGAAGTAACTTCGGCCGCCAACGACATATTATTCGAGGACGAAGTTACATATAATACCTGGCTTTACTTCGGCCTCTAAATAATGAATATGAATACCTGTAAATTGTTTTGGATATAAATTTTCTTGGAAAAGTATACAAATAAACGATTTAATAGCTCAATTTTTTGAAATAGTAAGATTTTTTAAAAATCGTATAACATGTTTTTATTATATGCTTATCAGTGAAATTACTTCCTTTTCACATTAGGTACAATAGGAATAGGAAGTACTTATACTTCAAAATATGTCCAAACTGTCCTGTACGTTTTGGAAAATGTATCTTCCACGCTTTATTGGAAACTGCGTTTGGAGTTTTCTCACTAGTATTTCGCTTCTGTTAATTGAGCACACATCCTTGACGTCAGGAAAGGTAAAGAAGAGATTTCTCCCCGCATTTCGAAGGCACTTAATCACACAACACAGTGAGAACACACTCCTTCCCAGACACTTCTTTAACAGACACACTCCTTCCCGGTTTTCCACTGATTCACTTACCCTTGGATTTCCAATTGTTCTTCTCCCCCATGTGTGCAGTTTTGAGTAGTTCCATGAATGAGTCACTCCAAAATATCTCTGGACTCGTTCTTTTGAGAATCTGGAAGTTTTTTCAGCACAGCCTCCCTGTTTACAGAAGAGATCCCTGCTGATTGGAATCAAGATTTCAAATTTTTTCTATTTTTTCTCCACCAATACTTTCAACTGCTGTCTTTAATATCAGAGGAAATTCTGTTTTAGGCAGCGTAACCTGGTTCTTCTCTTTCCACTCATCGAGTGCCTTTCTCCATGCAACTTTTACGGGGCGGAAAAGAGCAATGTCTAAAGGTTGGGTGAGGTGTGTTGAGTTTTGGAGTAGAAGGACAAATCCAATGTTGTTGTTCTCACACAGCATGATTACCTCCAGAGAAAAATGACTGGAAAGATTATCCCCAATTATGATTTTCCTTCAAGGCAATCTTCTCATGTAAGGAAGGTATAACTTCAGAAACCAATCTTCAGAAACTTCAAGATCAAACCATCGGCTATCGTTTCTGTTATAATGCCTGTCCAGCCTGCGTGTAAATTTTTTGCCTTGTACGGCACAAATGTCGGAAGATTTAGTGTCATGGAGTGAAATTTAACTGTTTTTCATTAGTACCCATGATAGCCAATATAGTTTTTGTCATTTAATGATTTGAATTTTAAAATATACTTTGTTGGAATACTATTGTGAGCTGATTTAGCTCCTGTTCCCCACACTGAGTGATAACTCTTCATTATTCACTTCACATTTGTAGACATTGGTCGTTTTAGGGGAAATAAATGTGCGGTGCCAGGAGCACTGGCTTCCTGTTCTGAAGGCCAGTGTTTGAATCCTAGGAGAGTTGGATTTAACTGTTAGAATTCCAACTCCAATTTTCTAATCATTTGTCTTGTCTTTGAGATTACAATTTGGAGCAAGGTAGAGTAATGTTACGCCTACATTTTCTGTGCCATTGGTTAATTTGAAAAATTTTGCCTTCATCGCGGACACAAGAAGTTGCTTTTTTAGATGGAAACTTGAATCAGCTCCTCTATTCCAATGGCTAATTTCTGAATTGGAATTGTCTTGTCTTTGATTGACCTGAAATGCAGACATTCTGAAGATATTTAGGTATTGCTTTGGATTAAAAATTTACCAGGGGCGTAACCTTTGGTGTAGGTTTATGTTGGCAGGAGGGGGGAGGGAATCTTCCCTCTTGGCTCTGTCTATCAGATTTAAAATGAAATCTTTCATTTGGGGGGAGAGGGGGGAGGTAGATGCACCCCTCTTGAACACAAGCTATGCACATGAACTTCCCTACTCAGTGGCTGGAGAAACAACCTTCCTCTTTACTTGTATGGCAAATGTGTATGAGTTTTCCCTCTTCCCTCATTTGAATGAGTTTAGGCCTCTTACCACCCTAAGGGTTGTTGAGTCTTCTTCTTTCTCAAATCCCCTTTTGCTGTTAGGCAGCAGGGTCCCTCATGCCCCTTTTACATCACTATGGTTATATTGTTAGTTAATATGGCGGCTTAACTAACTTGTGTTTACACGACATTCTTTAACCCTTGTTAACATGCTGGTGGAGAGTCAAGAAGGTGATGTAGCCCACATCCCAACAAACAATGCAAGTCGCTTTTCATTTGTCTCCTGGGTCCTGGGCTATCTTCTTGGAACTTGGTATGGGCGAGAAAAAGGATTGAATACGCAAATGTTTTACACAGTTAGACTTCTCATTCATTAGTAGTTAACTATGCCCTTAGCATTTAATTTCCAAACATTATGCATTGAAAGAAGAAAATTGAGAGAATAAATTTCCAAAATAGAACAACTTGTCACTATGCTGTTTTATCATATCATTAAGATACCCTGAGAATATTACGTTATTATGTCATTTGCACTCTTTTATGATAGATAAAAACAATTCAAGATGTTATCTTGACATGCAAGAATTATAAATAACTTCCATTTCGAGTCCTTGCCTCAATCTTCTTCTTAGGTTATCAGCCCTCAGGCTGGTAGGCAGCTACCGCTTTCCTCCATTCATTTCTCTTTTCTGTTAGTCGTTTCATTTCGGTATATGATTTATAACCAACGTCTTCCATTATCTGTTTGATGTAAGTCATTCTGGGTTGACCTCTGCAATTTTTCCAGGAATGTTACCCTCTATTATTGTTCTAAGCCAGTTTTCTTGCCATAGGAAGTGTCCAATCCATTCATCTCTCCTCCGTTTCAAGCTCTCCCAAAGTGTAGCATTTTCAATTATTTTCTGGTAGACTTTGTAGTTAGAGATCTTATCTGTCCAAAGAATTTTCAGTATCCTTCTTTAACACCATAAATGAAATGCTTCCAGCCTTTTTCGCTTAGCTTTTCCGATAATCCAGGTTTCAGAGCAATACATTAGGACACTCCACATTTTAAGCTATCTTTTCCTGAGGTTTAGACTAATGTTGCTAGATGTTAGGTACCTCTTCTTCTTGTTGATTGCTACTTTGACATATTCATCTTGTTAATTATTTTTCGTTTGCATCTCCCATCAGCTGTTATTTATTGCCTAGGTATGTAAATTCGTGTACACTTTCCAGTTGTACCCCATGAATGGAAACCCTCGTAACTGCATCGAAGTTTTTCCCCACTCTGAGGATTTTGTTCTTCTTTTTGTTTAGTTTCATGTTATATTGACCACTGAGTATAGTTTCCATTTGATGTAGCATGAGTGTAAGCTCATCTTCATTTCTAGCAGTCACGGCTATATCATCATCAAAATGTAGCATATCCACTTGTATTCCCTGGATCTTGATGCCCCTCATTTCCTGGCTGGTCTTCCCAAGATGCTCTCACTTCATCTAGCCCTTTTTGAATATACAAATTGAATAGCTGTGTCGATATACATATGCCTCACCCCTTTTCCATTTGAAGCCTCCCCCCTGCAGTCTCCTCATCTAATCACAGATTTCTCGTCTGTGTACATTCCCCAGATAATTCATCTATCTTTTTGGTCTATCCCCACCTCATGTAATATTCTGAAGAGTTTTTTCCATTGCACGTTGTCAAAGGCCTTCTTAATATCCAGGAAGGCTATAAATGTTTCTTCACCTTTTTGTAGTCTTTTTTTCTAGGGTGAGTCTCAATGCCAGTATCACTTCTCTTGTGCCTCTTCCAAGTCTGAACCCATACTGGTCTTCTGTCATTTGTTTCTCTATCTTCTTTTCTATCCTACGCAAAATGATGGTATTCAACATTTTTGAGGCATGAGATAAAATACTAATCATGCGATACTGCTCACATTCATTTGCTGAAGCCTTCTTGGGTAAGGGAACCAATTCATATTTCTGGAAGTCCGAGGGAAGTGTACTCTTATCGTATATGGCCCAAGTTAATCTATAGAGTGCCTTATTTAGTTCTTCACCCGATCCTTTTAAGACTTCTGCTGGAATTCTATCCACTCCCACTGCCCTTTTTTTCTTTCATTTTCTTCAAGGCCATATCAAATGCCTCTCCCATTATTCCATTGTCACTCTCTACAATGCTATTTTTAAACTCTGTTTCTAACATTTGTTCAATGGTTGTGCATTCATCCACATTTCCTTTATTTAGTTTTCCAATGTAATCTTCCCAAACAGTTACCAGTTCTTGGTGGTCGTACACATATTTTCCTTCTTTATTTTTTAGCCCATCGCATCTGGGACTATGATGATTCCCCAGTGAATTTTAATGCCTCAATATATGCAGCAAAGTAAACTTTTTCTTCCAAGTTCTGCCCATGACCTGTCCTCGCTTGTGCTTTTAAGGTAAATTTTGAACTTAAACATGGTTCATCTTTCACACATGCATTTTAATGCATTAAGCAAGTTGGCACTGATGCATGGATATGGAATATGACAAGATAAACTCTCATAATATATTGTACGCTTCAAGTAAAAGCTAGAGGTGGACTGGATTACTTAACTACTATTCTAACTAACCTGCGTTCACATGAGTTAAATGATGGTAACCACCGCCAACCCTAGTAACTCCAGTCTGGTTAAAAAGTTAAAAAGAGGTTAGCGCCAACCTGCATTTACACGGCGAACTTCTACTAGGGTTAGAGATAATGTGGTTAGAAAGCTAGTAATGTTAACATGGCATCGGCCACTTACTGAATTTGGTCCTGTTTTGAGCGAGACGCTTCACTTCATTCATTGTCTTTCTGTGCCTGGCTGTCAATCCCTCCACATAATATTCCCATTCCAGCCTTGGTCATCCTCTTCCTCATCTTCCCTCTGGTCTTGCCTCCATCACCGCCCTTGGCTTTCTTTCCTCATTCTTCCTAACCATATGTCCATACCATCTTAAAAGTGTCCTTTCCATTGATTCCACTATCAGGTTTTGCTGGAATTGGGCTCTGATTGTAGTATTTCCCACTTGATCTCTTTTAGTGTGTCCTGCTGCTCATCTTAGGTATCTCATCTCACAGCTTAGGATTCTACTCCTGTGCTTGTCTAGTCGGGTTAGGCTCTCTGTTTGATACAACAGTACTGGCTGGAAAATGGTTCTGTACAACCTAATCTATGTCTTCTCCAATATTTCCCTCTAGCCCACAATTGATCTGCTAAGCTGACAATACACCTGGTTTGCTTTATGGATTCTGTGGCTAACGTCAGTGTCTGACCTTCCATCACTTGTAATTTGTGCCCCAGGTATACTTATATACCCCATGAACTTGTCAACCTGTTCTAGTTCTTGCTCTTCCCACATAATGTTCAGCCTTTCCGGCGCCTCATTTTTTGACACTGCCATAGCCTTGCTTTTCCCTACATTCATTCTCATTCCATGGTCTCTAATTGCATTTGTCCATTCTTCCACTGTTGTTTGCAATTCTCTCTTATTCCTAGCAATCAATACAATATCTCTGCATATACCAGTGACTGAACATATATAGGCCTTAACCTCTAATTTCCTATCTTGCACCTTGATGTTCTTCTTTTGCATTGTTTATGTATCTGGTCCATCAAAACGATGAATAGTAGAGGACTAAGGCTGTCTCCTTGTTTTCCTTTCCTCTTAGCAAACTCTGTTGACTTTTCCCAGCTATTCTTACTATTCCTTTCACATAAATGTATAGACTTGTAGCTGATGGTTGGTTAGGTCAGCTAGTGATTGAAGAGAATTGTGTTAAGTTTCACTGTTGTTTATTGTTCTGATGTCAATACAAGACTGGCTCATAGGGCAAAGGACTTCAGTATTTATACTGAGAGCGACTATTCTAGAATATGCTATACACTGGGAAAATGCCAGAACAATATTCTAGAATAGTAAAAAAAGTGCTAGAAAAAAGCATTAACAAATAGTAAACTCTGGGACCGGGAATCAAACCTGGGCTTGACAGGCGAGCATGCTAGCCCTGAGCCACCGTGCTGGTTGGCCGGGCAGGAAGCGAGAGCACTACGTGTTTCTCTGGCGTGCGGGCAGTGTGAAGGTACACCAGTAGATGGGGTTGCCACAGACTTTTCATTCTTTCCCCTATTTTTCGCAGTGCTTTTCATAAGCTGTGTCTTGGAACAGTGTCAAAAGCTGCCTGTAAGTGTAAAAAGGCCCGACAGACTGATCCATTTCTGTTGATATATTTGTCCAAAACTTGGCATACTGTAAAATGTGATTCTGGGTTTGGCAATTTTTTTGAAGGCACATTGTTCCTCTTCTAGGTCTCCCTCAACCTGATTTCTGAGTCTTATTTCAATAATTCTGGTGTACACCTTCAAAGCAACGAAGGACAGTCATATGGGCCGATAGTTGCTGCACTGCGTAGTATTTCCCTTCTTGTAGATTGCTAAAATATTCAGTTCCCAATTAGTAATGATATTTTTCACTTTCCATTCTCTTCTACATGTCTCCCACATTCAATCAATTGCTGCATTTCCTCCAAACTTAATCATTTCTGGCACCATGCCATCAGCGCCTGCAGCTTTACCAAGTTTTATCCTTTTTATTAAATCCTCCACTTTGACGTGTGTTATTTCTTCCCCATTCCATCCTCCTATTTGTGGGTTTGGTTCAACTTCCATTGTTTCTACTTGCTCCTGGTGTCCAAAAGTTACAGCAAAGTGATTATGCCACTCTCTCCACACCTCTCTCATCAGTCACTATCTTCCCTGTTTCATCTGCTACACTTTTTACTCATTTTCTGAACTTTTCTTTTCAGCTTCTCACTGTTTGCCAAATTTGGTGTTTATGATGATAGTTTTCTTCCACTTCATTTCCAAGTTCATCCCAACATTCTTTCTTTGTTTTTCTCACTGCTTGCTTTGACTCATTTCTCTTCTGTATGCACTCTCTCCAAGCCTCTTCTATTTTATCTCTAATCCAAGGTTTCCTAGTAAACTATTTATACTTAATTTTTCCTTTAGCATGATAATTCCATCACTTCATCCTTTTCACCTCCATCTTTGCTATTTGTACTCCACAGAGTTCTCTGGTTTTATTGAAATGGGTTTCTTTTGATACCCTCCAGCGTAATTCCATTGGATCTCCATCACTCTCAACACTTGTTACTTCTATTTTCTTTTGTAACCCTGCTGTTACTCGGTCTCGATATTCCATTTTTTTTGTTCATTTCTCAGCTGTCCAACCTTAAACCTCTCATAAGGCAATTCCTTTCTAGGCTTCACAGGGCGCAGCCACAGCTTTATGATTAGTGGTCTAAGTTTTGTGCTTAGTTCAGTGTGTTTGTGTACTTGTACATCATTTGCAGCATACCTCATACTTCTTGTGTAGGGGAAATAATCTATCACACTTCTTGCTCCTCTGTTCTCAGGCTCAGAAGTGATTTTATGCATTACATGCCGCCTGGTTTCATGCTGGTTTATGCTGACTCCTGGTTTTATTCTATTAGGGAAAAAAGTGTTGCCAATCAGCAGATGGTTATCTATGCAAAAATCAATCATCTTCTCTCTGTTTGATAACTTGCTCTCCACCATGCTGCCCAATTGATCCATGTCCTCATTCTAGGTTTCTCCCTATTCTGGAGTTCCAATCTCCCATTATCACAGCATGTCTGGTCTGTTCTCTTTGCCTCGTCCATTGTTTCCTGTAACTGATTGTAGAAAAGATCCTTCTCAAACTGTTCAGCATCTTGTGTTGGGGCATATACCTGAATCAATTATATTTTCTCCTGCATTTCCAGATTCACTTTTATTATTCTTGAATTCATTGGCTCCCATTCCATAACTCTGTCTCTATATCTACCCTTCATTACTATGCCCACTCCTCCTTTTGCTCTGCTGCAGTGTTCTACCCCAGAATAAAACATGTGATATCCATCTTTCAATGC